>CP142134.1:3262535-8062535 GCA_036013995.1 Theobroma grandiflorum | reverse complement strand
TTTTTCCCTTTTGTTTAATTTAATGTTAGTATATTCTTCAATCTTCATATTATATATATATATATATATATATAACTTAACCTCCAAAGGAAAACCCTAAGGTTCTTTTTTTTTTTTTTGTTTTGCCACTTAACATAGTTATATAGTAGTATTAACAGTGGCTGATGTATGTGAAAGCAGTTCCCAAAAGAAAGCAACTTCATGATGAATGACATCCAATTAATGGATTTAGTCTTCTAAGGTAATCATATTCATTAGGTGTTTTTTCAATTCTTAAGCCCCTTACGCGTAAGTAGAAAACCACTGTAATTAATGATCTAAAGTTAGCTAATATATATAGTCATGATATTAAAATAAGTCTTTTAATAACTTAGAAAGCTTAGCTACCTAAACCTTCACCTCCTTGCAAGTTATTATTATTATTTCTTTTTGTTTTAAATTTTTATTCATAATTGATTGGGTTACTGTTTATCCTTTTTTGGTTTAATTCACGATTATATACATTTAAAATCAATCATTGGTGGCAAGTTATATTAAAATTCATGCATAAGAAATCTTAGAATATAATCATTTTTAATAATCAAATCATGCAATGTCATAATGATTTAGAAAGATTGTATTTATAATTCCTATATGTAATGATGAAGTTGAAGACAATCAGGAATGGTATTAGTCCCTATGCCATTATGGTTTTCAACATGTAATAATGACATGTTTACATTAATTTCCAAGCGGTTGAGTATGGGAAGAGAATCCTAAATGTTCCTTTTACATTGCAAAGGAAATAAATGTATATGGGCTTACCTTTTCCCCATCGATTTTTTAAGAAAAGGAAAAACATTGTTGGTCACCATCTCATTCTCTCAATAACAATGGAGATATCCGTTATGAATTGACACTATGCATGATTGTGCATAAAAAGGAAATACATAAACTTTTTATCAAAATTCCCCCACAATTATTTGCCTTCTTTACTACAAAACAAGACAAGTTTTCACCGTCTTATTATGTAAAGGCAAAACTTTCCATTATAGGTAAACGCATGTTGCTCCCACGAGCTATATGTCCATACTCATGGTGGCCCCTCTCCCCCAACTCCTCCATCTCACTCTTCATTATAGTGAAAAATCCAACAATTTTCCATCTTTGCGATGAATCTAGTCATGTGAATTTCAATATGGTCATATCAATTTTGATAAGCGGACAAAAAAACTTTAATATTTTAACCAACAATATTTCTCGGTCAAAATTTTTAGGAAAGAAAGAAAAAGTATTGAATATACGAGTTGATGAGGGTACAAAAGCATTGGATTCTTAGGAGGAAAAGATTCGTGAAAATGTGCAGAGATGGGCAAGTTAGCTTAGCTTGGGTTAGATTATATGTTTGTTTTTTCTCTCTCTCTCTCTTTATTCTGAAAAACCAAAAAACAAAAAGAAAGAAAGAAAGAAAGAGATGCTTTTTGACACCTGGTGTGGGTGCAAGTGGGATTCAATCCCGAGGAAGGATCCATTCTGCTTATTGGCCTCTACACATTAAAATAGAAAAGGTGATTTTTCCTTTTTGACATCCCCTTTTTTATTTCATGTAGTACTACTATTTATACTAGAAATATATTTTTCTCACCTATGGGTTCATATGTGTTTTATTTTGCCATGTGTGAGTCAATATGCAAATCAAGTATGTGCACTAATGTTCTAAAATATATATATATATATATATATATAAATATATACTCTTCTTTGGTATCAAAAAAGAATGATGCCAAAGATAGACATAAAGGCGAACTTTCTTAGATGAGGAGAAAGCTAGTTTTAATGGGTTTCTAAGAATGCTTTCCAAAGAATTTTGCTGATGGAATGAAGTTTTGTAAAGGTCAGATTATAATGAATCTTCCAACAGATATTCCTCCTTTAGCTTTAACTTTGAGTACGAATAAGAAATGGCTATTCTAACAAGGCATCTTTTGGTTTTAATTTATAAGTTGTCGTGGCGTTATTCCATTAATTGTAGTTGCTCTATATTCTTTTTCTTTCTCTCCCTCCCTCTCTTTCTCTTTGATTTGCAAAATTCAAACTCAAAGGTCTCCACTATACCACTAGGACTCAAAAAGGTTCCATAATAATTACTCAAAAGTTGTATAGTAGTGCTAAAGAAAGGAAAATCATGGTTGTGCATAAATTATTACTCTAAGAAATCTTTCTTTTTTTTTTCCCTTCCTTTTTGTCCTTGAAGCTGTTACCAGCATGGTGTTTCTATTGCATTGTTTTTGTATTTGTGTGGATGAAAGAGGAGAGAGAGACTAGTGTTTGAGTAATCAAATGGGAATGTTATCAAGTAAGGTATGATTAGCCTATCATAAGAAAAAGTAGTTTTCTCTGAGAACCTTTACGAAAACCATCACAGAGAGAGAGAGAGAGATGCTAATCCCTAAGAAATATTGCTATGTTAGGTCAATTTAAATAGATGTATGAGCTAACTTTGAAAGTGGCATTGGCACATGTCATTTCATTTGGTTTAGCAAAAAAGGAAAAAAAAAAGTTAAGAAAATTTAAAAAAAAAAAAAAGAAAACTAAAAGAGATTCCTCTCCAAATCTGCATTCCCCACTACCCCTTTTGATCTCATGCTTATATCCTAAGGCATGCTCATCCTTGTAAAAGCAGACACACTCTCGATCCCCCCCTCTCTCTCTCTCTCTCTCTCATGCGTACAGTAAAAGAATGCATGTTGGAGTGTGACATGTTTGCCATATTATATTGGATTTCTCTTTAACACCCATATAAAGAGAACGGCATGTTTGTCACTTACGCACCTAGAATTCTCTTAAGACAATATAGCAGGAAAGGTAATAGTAATGGGAGTGGTGGGCTAAAGCACAATCCCCCAAATCCCATATGTAATGTCTCAGATTTTGGGTGCTTTTTGTCTGTTGGGGGGGTAGACTTCTCACTTCTTTAAGAGCAAAAGAAAAAAAGGAAAAGAAAACATTATATGGTGGTAGTATCTCCAAAAGCTGCTAATTATCAAAGCTGTGATTGTCTAGCTAGAAAAATGATGGTGGCTTTCTTTGTTGTTTTTGAGTATTTTCATGGTGGGATCGAGGCATGACTATAAACCCAGTTGACTTGTCATTGTGGAGATGCTCCCTTGGTCTCCCTCTCCCTCTCCCTCTCCAACTTTGTGTTTTTTGATTATTACATGATACTATTTGCCTTTATCTTTGACTTACCTTAACCCCACCATTTTCATTCCTTCATTCTTCTTTCTTTTTCTTTTCTCTGCACACTTTGTTTCTTTACACGGCCTTTGAGGTTTTCACAAAGTTCATTTCTGTTTTCACTATCCCTATAACTAATAAATTTGCTGGGTTTTCCCAGAGAATTTGCTGGTTTCAAAATTTTACTTGTTCTTTTTGGTTTTATATAGTTTCTATATATATATATATGTATATATATATATATATTTATATAATTTTATAAAAGATAAAACCACCTTGAAAATTTTGACTGAAAATTTGGCATTTGAAAGAGAAGCACCATATGGCCAAGGGGCATTGTTCCAGGCCTACTAAAACTTTGGTGGACCATGGGGCCCCATTACTTAACTTCAGGCCCACTATCCATGAAGATTGAAAAGTCACATTTTTTAAAAAAAAAATTATTGTAGAAAAGTCATACCCTTTTTTTTTTATGATATTATTGTATAAATTGTCACCTTAAAGCCAAAATCCACAAAAAGTTTGCTGCAGTAATTTTCTAAAGAAAAATCACGTGCTAGGACTCTGTTCATGCTTTATTCTATTGTTAAAGAGAATCTAGAAAATCGGGAATGATCTTAAAATCAGGCTTGCAGGCCCAAGAAAGTCATAAGGAAATGCCCAATTTCAATTTGTAAGGCCCAATTGTTTACCACTCACTTCGCATTTGCATGCTTAAGGAATAATTTCTACTTAAAGTTTTATAAGTTGGTCATTTTTATTTCTTTTTCAAGGTAAATATGCTACAAATAATTAATCGCATGAATATTTGATTTGATGAAAGGTTCATGTATTTTTCTATTAAAAGAATTAGATTCTTAAAATAAATTAAATAATTATCTTTGTAATTTTTTATATATGTAATATAAAGTTACATATATAATGAGAGATATCCTTCTCTTCTCTTATAAATTTTATCTCAAATCATTTTGGAATTGAAATTTCAGAACTTCGAAATGGAACTTTAAGCTTACTTGTTGAAACACCTCCTCAGGATCGAGACTTCTGCTTATGCTTTTTGGAATTCCTTTGTCTCCAAACTTGCTGAGAAAAACAAACGATGTCTGCTCTCTTCTTCTTCTTCTTCTTCTTCGTTACACAGTAAACAAAATGTAGATTGTAAAGTAGTGCCCCAAGACTATATCCTGGACCTGCCAAATATTGCCAACCAAGTGATCATTGAAAATTTAGGCACTTCAACTGGAAACCACACCAATTTATGCCAAGGCACTCTGCTTTGCTGATGTCCGAGGTAATTCCATGTATCAGCAGTTGTTGATTTACCAAAATTTGAAGCAGTCCATATAGCTCCACTTGCTCCACCATCTGCAGGGACAGAGTCTAGGTACTTCTACCTGCCAGGAACCAGTATGTCTGAACGGGTAAGCTTGGATCCAGGTACCCGAATAGAACCTGTATTGCAAAATTGGAGTGTCCAGATGTGCTTTAAGATACATGCAACATTTCAGGCTATCAAGTTTTCTAGTCCCAATCCCCCTTCATTCTTCGTATGATCAATGATGAAGTCCCGGTTCAGTTTGGCCCCTTTTGGGCTATCTTTCTTTACATTTCCATACAAAAGCCGACCGTAGTTGGTTCACTTTTTAGATCACTCTCCCTGGTCCCTGCCAAAATAAAAACCTAAGAACGGAATACCGGAAATTAATATGTATGCATGATACATGTCTATACTCCATGTGATGGTAAAATTCAATCACACGATATAACATGTCTTCTATTTAGTAATTTATCATATTTTCAAGAAACCAAAAAATAATGTTTTTTTTATATATTTTCTAATACATTCGATCAAATGAAATATATTTATAGTTAATAAATAAAATTAACTATAACTATTAATTTTTTGACAAGGAAGGGAAACCGTTATAAGAGCCGTTTCTGGCCATTCCAAACGCCAAACGACAATTCGTTTTGCGCAGCCATTTGATTTACTCAAAGAATATTTAATCTTAAAAAATTATTTAAGTCATCACTCAAATAGCCAGGAGAAAATACTTTGCAGTAAAGAGACACTGTAGCGGAGAGGGTTTTCTTTCTTCTTTTTAAATAATTTTTCCGGCTAAATGCTATTGCTGATAGCTTAAAAGCAGAAGAAATGAATCACAGTAAAAAGCTAGCTGCAACGGAATCAACCTCCAAATCAACTGCGGCAATGGCGAGAAAGCGAAGCAGCAAAACGACGTTGATCTTCTTCGTTTTGCTTTCCATTATAGCTTTCGCTGCTTTCGTTCCCGTTTTCGCTTCTCTCCCTTCTCTTTCCTCTCACTCTCACGATCTTCACCTCCATCTTCGTCTTCATCAGCGTCAGCATCGTCTCGAAAAAGTAAAAGTATCTTGTAAAAAACTCAAAGTTAAATTTCTTCGTACACTTCATTTCTTGAAATTCATGCGTAAAACTAAACTTTATAGTAGCTCTCAAATGAGTGTGTGTGTGTGTGTGTGTGTGTGTGTGTGTGTGTGTGTGTGTGTGTATTCTTATATGTAGATATGTATATTGATTTTCTATTTCGAATTGAGAGGCAAATGTGGAGTTTAAGAGGAAACGAAATTAGGAATTTGGATAGTTCTTTTTTTCCCCATCAAATGAATTAATTATGATGATGTGAAATTGTGAATGTTGAGTAAATGTTGTTTATTTTCTTCTTAATTTTGAGAACCTGTAGGAAGTTAAAAAGAAACTGAAAAAAAATGAAAATTCTTAAATTTTCATGGTAGTTGTTTCTTAGTTGTTATTTATACTCTCTGGTTTTTTATTTTTTACTTTTTAAATGTTGACTGGTATTCTTTTTTGTGTGATTGTTATTCAGAGCGATGCTAGAAAGTTTGAAATTGCGGAGGATATGTTTTGGAAAGATGGAAAACCTTTTCAGATAATTGGTGGTGACTTGCATTATTTCCGCATTCTTCCTGAGGTATTCTTGTAGTTAGCAATTAGAATATTCTAAATTTATTAATATCTTGCAGTTGTTGTTTTACTGAGTTAAGTGGGAATCAAAAATATTTTAGAAAAGATTATTAAGAATTTTAGTATATGGGAGGATATAAATGCCAAAAAAAAAAAAGAAAATAGAGATTTGTTACTTCTTGGTGGACATTACAAATTTAACTTCTAATTTGTTAGAAGTGGGGAACCGGTTGCCCGTTTTAGCCATTTGATGACTGACTATCTTATGGATGCAGTACTGGGAAGATAGGCTTTTGAGAGCAAAAGCACTGGGATTGAATACCATTCAAACTTATATTCCTTGGAATTTGCATGAACCAGAGCCTGGCAAACTGGTTTTTAAAGGCATTGCAGATCTAGTATCATTTCTCAAACTTTGCCAGAAGCTAGGTCTCCTTGTTATGCTTCGAGCTGGGCCTTATATTTGTGCAGGTTAGTCATTGGTGTGTGTGTGTGTGTGTGTGTGTATGTATGGGCATAATATTTACTTTATAGGTCACAGATGCACCAAACCACTTCCTACTAAATTGCTTCTTATATTCAATGAAATGAGGGATGGATATGTATGCACTTGAGTTTTTAATCTCATAAGATAAAGTTTCCTTGCTCTTGTGAACTGATTATAGCTTTTTTTTCTTCTTAGGTTTCTTTCAGTCTTTTGTACTCATGGTTGACTTGAAAGTTATTTATAAACTGATTTAAAGGGTTTCCTGTTCATTCTGTTAATCTTGAGCACTTGTTGTTTGCCTGTATTCTTATCCGAGACATATTTTCCCTCTTGTTACAAGTGTTACCAGAGGAGTATACGAAGGAAAAAATATTCTAGTACACTGTGCTACCTAACATAATTGCATGTACACCAGAATTTCTGGCTCTCCTGTGTTTTTATGACAATAGATGTCTTAAGTTGGTGTTGACCAATTCATGGTTTCCTTTTGGAAACATATGTCACTTGCAGAATGGGATCTTGGAGGATTCCCAGCTTGGTTACTTGCCATAGAACCAGATATCAGACTAAGGTCATCAGATCCTGCTTACCTCCAATTGGTATGTTCTCATATAGTCCTTTATTAGTAAGTAAGGAATATTAAGGGATATGATGTTGGATAAAACGTTTGAGTTTTCATGCTTAGCATGCATGCCTTAGTTTAGTTGTATAGTTTCTGTTTGCTCAAAATGTTCTCAGAGGAGGGACCAACTGGCATTTGTATTTTGCTGGATTATGTTTTAATGTGATGTTACAGGTTGAAGGATGGTGGGGAGTCCTACTTCCAAAAGTAGCTCCTCTTCTTTATGGTAATGGAGGCCCTATTATAATGGTTCAGGTACGCATAGAATATCTACTGCTCCATATGTATCTATGTTCCATGATATATTTTATTCGCTAGCCAAAATTTCTTTAAGAAAACAAAGGTGCCACTCTGTTTTATCTCTACGGATTTTTAAGCAATCATAGAACCACTCATGTCTATTTTCTAAAACAAATTTCTCCATCTGCTAACTGTGCCAGATGCTTCATGTGGCTGAGTTAACTATCTGGAATTCAGGCTAGCTAGGTGGTTGAGCTGAGTTCAATGTTTATGAACTATGGCACTTGTGGAAAACGACCCTCTTTTCTCATGATGAGAACAAAAACGTGTGATATCTAGGAAGATACTTGGACAAAGAACAGAGAGACTAAGATAAAATAAAACTAGACTTTGCTTAAACCGCCTCATTTTCTTCTAGTTTTTTTGGTTAAGAGTTACAAATTATTTAAGGGAACAAATAAATGAGCCCAATAGAGGTCCAGATAGATAACCCTCCAGCTAAGTTAGTTTTGCCGCCCACCTTTTGATAGATTATACATGGTGTACCTGAACAAAATGCATCTTTCACATGTTTCTTGTCCTTTCATTTATTTTCTCCGTATCACATGGGAAAAAAAGGGTGATACTCCCTTCATTTACATCCCACATTTCGTTCCTGCCAATGAACTATATGTTCATTTGTACTGTGATGTAATTCTCTTAAAGTTTTAACATTTTATGTTAGTAAAACTTACACTAAAATGAGATATTATTTTTTGGCACAGATTGAAAATGAATTTGGGTCATATGGAGATGATAAAGCTTATCTTCATCACCTGGTGATGTTGGCTAGAGGACATCTTGGGGAAGACATTATTTTGTAAGAAGTTTTTTCCTGTAATCTACAGCCAATGGATAATCTTCTGGTTTATTATGTAAAATCTAATTCTACAGCAAAAACAGGTTTGCATCACTGTGGTACTGCCATTCTATTAGAGTGCTTAAGGAGATACCTGGGAGATGAGGCAGGCATTTAGGCCGATGCATCACAGAGCCTGGATTTCTCTAATTATTGCATAGCCAATGCCTATTTACCTCTGCTCATCTAGGATATTTGACTATGATACGATTTCTAGGAATTTTCTTAGACTCTTTGAGAGGTGGTAACTATAAAAAACTATCTTTATTGCTAACTAGATGAAAAAGGACTTTACTCGAGCCTGCAAATATTGGCTGGTTCAGTTTCTTATATTCTCTTTCTGTGCACAGAGAATGGCAGAGTAGTAGTTTATATATCCAGTCTTATATTTTACTTTACTTCGTTGATATTATTATGAATTAGAAGTATCGTCAAGAAACTTACTTTGATCAAATGATGTCAAGCACAGTATTGCATTCTTCTTTTTTATTATTTATATATTTTTACTCGGATGCATTATAATGGTTTCAGGTATACTACAGATGGAGGTTCTCGAAAAACTCTTGAAAAAGGAACCCTTCGAGGAGATGATGTCTTTTCCGGTACTGCTCAAGATCAGCATGTTCTTATTTGATAAGTTCTGAAAATATAGCAACAGAGCATCTCATAACCTAAGAACCGGATAATAATCTACCTATTCCTTACCACTCTTTCCTGGGTCAAGTCATCAGCGCTTTGAAAATTTAACTCTTATTATCATAAAATATTTTCCTCCCCTCCCAGCTCCAAAAGAGGAAAAGAAAAAGGGGAAAAAAGGGGTATAATGTAATGACTTTATCTCAATACCTTCTTTGGATTTACTATATTGTTTTATAGTCTCATATTCATCTATGCTTTTTGAAAGTTTCATCACTAACAATTGCATCTGGTTTATCCATGAACTTTCCCCAAAGATGAATTTGATCGTTAATTTGATGGTAGATTTCTAGGTTTAGGTGCAGTGCAGGGGTTAGCGAATTGCATACTTTAAACAAAATGTTTACATTGAAACAAAGATACATACCATACATGCATATGTCTGTATGTGCATGCCCACAATTGCTTAAGTTAATACTTGTTTCTGATATGTAGCTGTTGACTTCACTACTGGGGATGATCCTTGGCCCATATTTGAGTTACAAAAGGAGTTCAATTCCCCTGGGAAATCACCACCACTTTCTTCGTAGGTGTCTTTAGTTTTTATTTATGCTAATTGATAAATATGTGAATGTTCACAATGCTTTTTTGTTTCAGGGAGTTTTACACAGGTTGGCTTACACATTGGGGTGAGAAGATTGCAAGGACAGATGCAGATTTTACCGCAGCTGCGTTGGAAAAGATTTTGTCACGAAATGGTTCTGTCGTGCTTTATGTATGTTCTTCCTATCCTACTTTTGCTGCTGTGAACTTATGATCTGTATGGACATGCTATGATTAGGCTTTCAAATTCCAGATGGCACATGGTGGAACAAACTTTGGATTTTATAATGGAGCAAATACAGGTGCTGATGAGTCAGATTACAAGCCTGATCTAACTTCCTATGATTATGTGAGGATGGTTATTCCTTGTTGTAATTAGTATATTAACTTATGCAAAATCTTTCAAGCTTCAAATTGGTTTTACTTTACCTAGGATGCGCCAATTACAGAGTCCGGTGATGTGGACAATGCAAAATTCAAAGGTATGATCCTATGTTTTCTGGCTGAATATTTCAAGACTAGAGGGATATAATGTTGAAAATTTTGCATGGCTTTGTTGAAAAGTAAAACTACGTGGTCCATGGTCTCTCAGCAAACTTTACATGCAAATCTTGAATTTATTGGCCTGATTTTCTGCATCTTAATCATTGTGAAAAATGCATTTTGATGAGCTGATAGACACCTTCAGTGACCAAGAATGATACTTATAACTTTGAATGAGTCAGTGGATACAGAGTGATGTGCTAGACAGGAGATAGAGGGATTTAAGCAGATGAATTACACCAATGGCAGAAGAAGCTCACCTATTCAACTTCCCTTAATTTAGACGCCTGTCATTTGGTGTAAGAGGAAAACAGCTTTCTCTATAGGTGTGGCTTTTATGTGAATGTAACCGCTAATTACAGTTTTAAGCAATCGACAATTTCTGAAATTGATGCATATGTTGATGGAAATTAATGGCCTGAGCGTTACCATCTTTTGAAATTGTCAGAAGTCACAAACAATAGCATTTGAATGCCTCTTGTTTATAGTAGAGAATATGAGGAAATTTGCATCAAGAAGAAAACTGCAGCATATTACATCTCATACATTGAAAGGCCATTCCACAGGCCTTGCCGTCAAATTACTTGTCTTGTGTTTGCTAAGAACATGATTCATGATTAGAACTTAAATGCATGGGGAATGGGGTTATGTGTTCAAAAACTGAGTATGGTATCAACTGCTCACACACTTTAAATGCAGGAAGCTTCTATCTTTGAAGCATATTGCATTTTTGTTAGTTTTGCTGTTTATTTTTACACTCAGCACTCTCATTGAGCGTTGTTTTTGTGTGATGATTGTTTTCTCCAAGTTTGTTGTGCAGTCAGGCTTTTCTGTTGTATACAATTTAATAGTTGAGATAAACAACCTCCTACTGTCTTATATTGCAAGTGATTTTCTAACAGTAGTATATTCTTTTCATTGAATCTTTTCTGCCTTTAGCCATAAGGAGAGTGGTGGGGAAATATAGTTCAGTATCTCTTCCTTCATTTCCTTCCAATAATAAAAAGACAGGATATGGTTCTATCCAGTTACAAAAAACAGCAAGTTTATTTGATTTACTTGATGGGTTTGATTCTGCACGCATTGTTGAAGCTGAAAATCCAACTGCAATGGAGTATTTCTACCAGGTATGCACAAATTAGTGGCTTTGTTGCTCATTAGATTCTAAGTTTATCATGTCATTAAAACCCAAAATTGCTGAATATTGTCTCTTGTTATTATTCCTAATGTCCAGATGTTTGGATTTCTATTATATGTATCTGAATATGCATCGAAAGCTGGTGGAAATAAGCTATTTATACCAAAGGTATGCCTTCTTCCTCATTTTATAGTTAAGCTTACAAATTCATTCTAGCCTTGTCACTATATATTGAATTTTCTTTCCTTAATTGTTCAATATTGACAAATATTTCATAGAAATTTAATATTCTAAAAGATTATTACTTCTCTAAATATAATTCTTGCAGGTGCATGACAGAGCTCAAGTGTTCATATCATGCCCTTCTAGAGCTGATGGTGGACAAGTATCATCTGTTGGTACAATTGAAAGATGGTCAAATCAAGCAGTTTACCTTCCTAATGCTAAATGTGTTTCTAACACCAGCTTATTTATTTTGGTAACGAACTGTCCTCTGGCTTTGAACAGATCACCCTTGTGTCTTATGACATTTTGGCAATTAGTTCTTTGTTTGTTTTTTTTTAGTACTTTGTAATTGTTAAATGGCAGCATAGTGAAAATATTTTGTCTTCTGGAATCATTAAGTTTATACATCCTGTAAATTGATGGTTTATAATCAGTGTTTGGTAACTGGGAATGATGGATGAAATCAATTCAGCAAAATTTTATTCACTGTTCAGTTACATACCTAACAAATGTCGCATGTGAACAAAGCTTCTGCATGGCTAAGCAGCAATGTCCTCTCAGTTCATTCTTTTTTTTTTTTTCCTTTTGTCTTTTATGGAGAAACAAAAATTATATAATCAATTTTTAATGTAAAACTTGAAACCATACATGTATATCATATCTAAGTTTCTACAACTTGATGCATGCAGGTTGAAAACATGGGTCGTGTAAATTATGGACCATACTTGTTTGACAGGAAGGTAACTTGCCTGTAGAGCAGAAAATTGTGCTTTTCTGTCTAAAATGATGTCAGGTCGATGCCCATGTTTATTTATTGGCATCAGTCAAATCATCATTTATTGCTATTAATTGGAATTGTGCACTTTCGATAGTAGATATAGAAAGTCTATTGTTGTAATTGTTGTTTTGATGGGAACTGAAAAATTATTTTCTTTGGAAATGAAAGTGTGCAGTAGAAGGTGAGAGAAATTCCTTGAATCAGTCAATACATTGCTTCTTACCATGGTAGCATATTTAAAATGGTTATTTGATAGCTTTATGCTCCTTTTTCAGGGAAACTTCATTTTAATGAGCTTGTTTGTCAATGAAAACTGGTTCTTTAAAACCACCACTGTACCATACAGAATCAATGCCTATAGTCTGCTGCTGCGTTTTTCCTAGTTTAACAGATAATTTGACCATTTTCCTGACTTTGATTTTGTAGGGAATTTTGTCTTCTGTTTATGTAGATGGGAGAGTTTTGAACAGATGGAAAATGATCCCAATTCCTTTCCAAAACCTGAATGAGGTGCCAAAGTTCAATCCTGTCATTCAGGTTGCATCTGAATTCCCTAAAGTATCCATCCGCAAAAAGTTAGAGCACAAGTCAGGTATGTCTCAAGAACGTAAAAGGCATGCTGTGTCAATGGTTGTATTATTTCCTCCTGTGTAGTTTTTTTGTTCATTTAACATGTTATTATAAATATTCCTCAGTGCTAGTAAGTATGAACTAATGAAGAAACAAAACATTATGTAATAAAATGATAATCTTGTAACTATTTGCTTTCCCTATGCAGAGGATGTTTTAGAAGGACCATCATTCTACACTGGTCATTTCTCTATTGATAAAACTAGTGAAGTTACAGATACATTCATTTCGTTTAGAGGCTGGGGTAAAGGGATTGCTTTTGTTAATGAATTCAACATTGGAAGATATTGGCCGGTAAGCTAGTTTTTTTTCCTTGGTCTTGCACGCTGTTCTTAATTTTAATTGTCATTTAACATTATGTTGCTCATATTTCTCTTTTTGAATAATTTGTTTTACTCTGCAAATCAATAACTGATTTTTCTTTGCAGACTTCAGGACCACAATGCAACCTTTATATCCCTGCTCCAATCCTTCGGCATGGAGAAAATGTTTTGGTATGGGATGCCTATGTCTATATTGTTCGACTTTATAGTGAGGAACCCAAATCCCCCAACCCCCTCCTACTCCCCCTTCCTCTTGTGGAAAACGCTATATAGGTTTTGTGTTTTTTGTCTGGTTGTTAACATGCTAAATAGTTTTCAATTCCTATACATAATCTAGATTGGTGCATTCATTTGGTAATTTATAAAAATGCTTGTATTTTACGATTTTCAATGAAATTTTCTTCCATAACTGGATCGGTTCACCACTGTGTAGGTGATATTCGAGTTAGAATCACCAAACCCTGAGCTTGTGGTTGATTCAGTTGATCAGCAAGATTTCAATTGTGGTTCAAGTAAAGCAAGTGTGCATCAACTTTAAAGCCACCTGAATGCCAAGTTTGGAGATGGTAGAGCATCACAGTTAAACCTCCAATCCACCATGGCTGGACCATCAGAGAATGTTTCCCTTGCAGCCTTGCAGGGTTGTCTTATAACATAAAAGCATCATATCACATTTGTTGTCCTTGCCCACAGGGTATGTGCCTTTGGGTGGATGGAGGTGGGCGAAAGTTGTAGAAAATAACGTAGCACTGGATTGTTTATATATGACTCGAGAGAAACAGTTCTATTGTTACCAAAATTTTCTTTTTGGTTAAAATTGTGTAAAAATCAATGACATTTGAATTTGAATGGCAATATTCCATCTTCAGCTGGCCAGTGAAGGCCTTCAGTTCTCTTCTGGCTTCGCTAGTTAAGTGACGCTGATGATCTGAAAGATGCAAACTTCCTTCCCATATCTGAATTTTGATCTCAGACTACCGCTATGGTTCCTCATTACACTGCCTAACTTTTCAGCAAAATAATTTGCAAGTATTTTTCTTCAGCATCAAATGGCAATAAGAAGCTTAATTCATATCAATGGTGTAGGTTTCTCTTATTTCAAGTGATTTAAAAGCTGTGTGATGACCAAAATTACATTTCACACATAGCCATTTGCTCCCAACAAGCTCACGGGAGCAGCCAACTATGCTACATACATTACAAATGTCTAGAAGCTGCTAAAAGAAGGAAAACGGGATGATCATTTTGACGTTTGCTTAGATTCATCTTTTGGGTCCTGCTTTGATCCTGACATAGCAGCAGATGCTGCCACTGTCATGGCAGCTGCCGCTGCACCCAGCTTGGCGCCACCAGCAGCCTTCATTGCACCAGCTACTTTTGCAAATACAGCTATCCCTCCTACAAGTACAGCCCTCAAAGCTACTGTTGGTTTCACTGCCATATTTTATTGAATCTGCAATTTTCCAATATCACATCAAATTCAGATCTGTTTTCTCACTAGAATAACCAATATAGGTCAAAACTGTGAATAAACTCAGTAAACCTAAACTATAAAACTGTGATGCTACCTTTCTCATGCATGTATTGATTAATAATGCAAAAAAATAGAAACATGCCCCATAAACAGCTATATGCCCATCCTGTAGCTCATACTCATCATTAAAATTTTGGGTTGCCTTCAACATTGAATTTGGATCAGATTTGAACCTTGGATTCATGAAATTTCAGAAGTATCAAATCGCTGTCTCTTTTTTTTTTTTTTGTTTTCCTTTTGGCCAGTAAGATTTGAACCAAGATTTAGACATTCCCACTCCAAACGTCAATTAAAGCTAAAACTCAACACTAGTTAAAACTGGTAAGTGAGACTACAGATTTAAAACTTGAAACTTGAGACCAAATACTCCAATTGACTGAAATAATCAGCCAGACCATTGAGCTTGATGAATAGGAACAATACATAGATACTGGCATTCATTGTAGTACAATTTCTATTTCTATTCACATAAAAATGCACCTTGACTCTTGAAAATCAGTAACATCATCCTTGTTGACAGCCTGAAATACAAGACAACAGGATGACTAGTTAATGATGCATAACATTGGGAAGCCTCTTTTGTCTTATACTGTGAGAAACTAGAATTGTTATTCTCGCTAAGTATCGGAAACACTAGTATTCTGTTCACTAATAAACACAGAACAACTATTTATCCAAAGATAATAGTAAGAAATATATAAGAACAGCTCCTCCTTAGACTAAGCTTACAACATACAAAGCATTAGTTAACAATCATCTCTTACTTCCCTAGGCAGCTTTTTCCTTTCAAACCCTTCAATTGAACTTAACCCCAACATTGTTCTAGAGACTTAAAAACATCTCCATGCCACTGATAACAACACCACCAACCACCCGCAGAAAGCAAAAGCTAGTTGCAATACAAAATTATGAACATGTCTTTCCCTACTGTTTCCTAAGAAGAAAGACGAAAAGAGTTTTTGGAATGCTAGTAAAACAATATCTAAAATTTCCAACTCTCACCGGCATGTTCAACAATTTGAGAAAAGAAGCCAATCAATCTAAAACATATACTAAAAACTTATTCCTTTAAGCAATGTAGGGTCAATTCTACAAGTCACCTTCGTTTAGAAACTCAAAATTAACATTTTTTCTCATAATTTCTACAAGAAATGGAAGCGGTTAACTACAGCTATCATAATGACCAAAATCCTGAAAAGACCTAAATGTTTAACCCCTAAAGCAGTTCTGGGTACGTACCCATTTCCTCGAATCAATTATACAAGGCCCCCTCTATCCCCATCCCAGAAAAAAAAAAAAACCTTTTTTCTGCATGTTCCTTCTTAATTGGCTAACTTTACATTAAAAAGAGAAATGGAATTAAAAAGAAAAAAAAAAACAACAGAAACAGACCCCAGATCATATAAGAGATAAGAGATAGAAGGAACTGAACCTTAGAAGTTGAAGAGAAAATCGTTTTGATTGAGTCCTTTTGCCAATAATTCGGAGAGTGTAAGAGAAATGAAGGGTAAGTAATTTCTTTATAGAAATATAAGCATTAACCCCGCATTTCAATTCCCTCTTCTCTCGGGGAGCTGCAAATGAGGCCTACTACTTGTTTTTATGTAGAAAAGAAAAAAAAAAAAAGTCTGATTCTTACGACATCGTTTCCAATATTTGTTTCCACGCGTGGCAGAATATTACTGGATAACGTGGTTAAAAAGGCGTACATTAGCAAAAATTCCCATATCTCTGTCTAACTGTGCGCTAGCAAGGAAAAAGAAGCGAGGGAGCCAGCGAGAGAAGGAAAGCCGATGGATCCGTACTCAGGAGGAGGGAGCTGGACTATGATCCCCAGCGTTTCGACCCACAGTAACGTATCTACTCCCACCAATCAAGACCATCTATACCTCTCTCCACCACCACCACAACAACAATTCCATCCACAACAATTCCAACAACAGCGTATTTTACAACAGCAGCAAGTGCAGCAGAATCAGCACCATCAGTCACTAGCTTCTCACTTTCACCTCTTACATGTACTCCTTTGAACCACAACCTTAACAAAGTTGTACTAAAACTTCTCATTTTTAAAAGTGCTTGATGTTTCTTTATGTGTTTGTTTTCGGGGTGGCAGTTGGTGGAGAATTTGGGTGATGCAATTGATAATGGAAGTCGGGATCAACATTCGGATGCTTTGGTTTGTTGGGTTTTTTTTTTCTTTTCTTTTTCAATTAGAAATGGGCTTAGAGTTTATTTTGAAGATTATTGATTTTATTTTTTGTTGTGGGGTTTTCGGAAGATTAATGAACTGAACAATCACTTTGAGAAGTGCCAGCAGCTTTTGAACTCGATTGCGGCATCAATTAACACCAAAGCTATGGTAATTAGCAACTCTTGTTTTTCGTTTTTTTAATTTGTAATTTCTGTTTTAATGTTATAGAGATGTTGATAAAGATGCATCTGGGGGTTTAATGAATTTTACCCATGATTCCATCAATTGCGATTAGACATGTTCTTTGATGCCCTATAGTTTGTTAGAAACATAAAAGTAGGTAAAACATAGGGCAGGCTCCTGTAGAATGTTTGGATTTTCAGAATTTTTTTCCATCATTTTTAGAAAATATATGTTGTTTTCTGATATTTGTGGTCCTTTCTAATTGAGGGGTTGTGATATAATTAATAAAAATTTGTTTGGGATGTAGACTGTTGAAGGACAGAAGCGAAAGCTGGAGGAAAGTGAACAACTACTAAATCAAAGGAGGTGAGTGGTTGACCCTGGTTTGTGTTTCTGCATTAGAAGTTTTCTACTTATTGAATGTGGTTATTTCAGGGATCTGATTGCCAACTATAGAATCTCTGTTGAAGACCTTGTGAAGACTGAGCCCTAGTTACTTCTCACTCTAACTAAGCACAGGTGAGAAAATGCATGCAAAACAATTTTACTTAAGTCAAGTCGATAAATATGTTGCAGTTTGCACCATTTACCATAACATATCAATTTAATTTCCAATTTGAGTGAGAATTGCTCATAAAGAATTTCGATTCAAACAAGTGGTTTTACATGAGCTAGTTTGAAAGGTGCAGATTGTTTTTTGTATACTCATGTTGCATTTTTTATAAAATAAGTAAAAAAGCATATAGTCTTAATAGTTTATTGTTTTAGAATTCAGTGACGGCAGATCCAGATTAGGGCAAGGGTAAGTTGTCATATGGGAAGTGATATAGGAAAAAACTCTGTAATGCTCTTTATCTTGCACAAGCACAATCAAAGCAAAATGAATGTTACCATCAAACAAGTTTTTGGGACTTTAATGAAAAGCAAAACTGGAACCGTAGCAAGCAATGCTTTTCTATTTGAGAGTCTTACCAATTAAAGAACTTTGCTACCAATAGTTAGTCTGTTCTTCTGGAGGTTTGCATTCCATCATGTTTCATTGATAAAACTGACTTTGGCCTCTTGGGAAATCTATTCTTGGAGGTTACACAGATTATGGTTCAAACTTTGCTTTGTGGTTGTCTACCATTCATCTGCAGACCTGCTACCTGTCTCCCTTAGAGTTCAATTTAAACCAAAGAGAAAGGATTTAAATTCTTCTCCTTGATTTTGAAATTATTAGCCAACATTTGCAAACACATTGGGGGATCAAATCTTATTCCATTGTCGTTGAAAACTTTCTAGCAGATAATTTCCAAGAAATTGCAAACTTGTTCAGCTCTGTTCTAGAACTATCTGTTAGATGTCTACATTTTTGCACTTAACCATTGCTTGTGCTTGCTGACTGCTGTTCTTTTATTTGGTTGATGCTGGTTTCAAACTGCATATTTGTTGCCATAAAACATAAAACTGTATATATCTTGTTTTTCTTCTTTGATTCTTTACTGTTGATGATTGTTTTTGTCAACAAATTTGAACTACAGCTTGCAACCATTATTTTGGCTTTGCTGTATTCAGGTTGAGAGCATCCTGTTTAACTCCGAAAGGTCAGAAGGAAAGCCAGAGAAAATGTAATCATAGAATTAGATCACATACATCTTTTTGTTCAGCAATTAGAAAATTCTTAGTTTGTTGTCTAACTTGTTCTTGTATTACGATTTCCTTTGGAATGAGATGATGTTCAAATGCAATCTTGACTTCATTTTTTTGGTTCCTTTTAATGTTATTGAGCTCTGAGTCCCATTACTGCTGGAGGCTGGATGTTCATAAGGTTTTCAGTGAAAGTTCAACGAGATTGATAAATTCTGTCCACTAAGTGGATTATTTAGATCATGTAGTTCTGCGTTCAAATTGATTCTCTCATTCTGTGGGAATTAACATTAAGAATTGTTAAGATTCATTCCTGCAATGCACATGTGGTTCTGGTATACCCTGCAAAAGAGTCATCCTTTTGCTTCACCATTTGATTCACCAATGTTAAGACTGCAATTCAATACTCCAGCCAAGCGCTGTTTGGCATTCTGTTATTGAAGGATGCCGTGGTTAAAACCAGACCCACCTCTGCAGGGGACCTGTCCAGTTGAAGAGTACCAAGCTTTCGGAGTTGAGTTTGATCTGATACATCAAGAGTGCCTTCTGAAACACTACATTTTATGGTTCATTAGCCTACAAAATAAGATGGCGGTAGAAATTCCCTGGAAATAAACTTTCAGAAACGAACGGGAGAGAGTATTGTCAATGACTGAAACTTATTGGTAAACTGAAGTTCTGGATTCAAAATTAGGAACCAAGGTGGGGGAGATGAGGTGGATGGAGAGATAAAGGTGACTTACTATTTTAGAAATCAATGAATCTTCAAAATCCAGTATAAAAAATTTCAAAAATGCAACAAAATAGGTAAGAGGATGAATCAATTTTGATTTTGAAGTTCCGTCAAAGGGATATCTCAAAGTCTGCCAACTTGCCAAATCTCCAGAGAATGACTTAACAGCCCCAAAATATCTAGCATAACAGAATTTGTTAACTCTCTGTCTCTGTGACTCTTTCTCTTTCATATACTAACCTGTGTGTCTGTCTGTCTGTCTTTCCTTTCAATTATCTGCATCTCCCATTTATCCCTCCGTTATGCCCGTCTCACCAGGAGAAAACAAAGGAAGAACCCAAAAAGGCTCAGAAATAAACATTTCTGAAAAAAAATATAACCTGCGCCATCTCAGGCGGCAACGCCGATATTTCATCCCTCTAAACAGTAAGTAATAAAATTAACAACACCGCCAAAATATGAGCATTCTAAAAACTCGCAGTAACGGCACAACACAAGCTTGCGCTGCGTGTAAATACCGACGCAGGAAGTGCGCTCCTGACTGTATTCTGGCCCCTTATTTTCCTCATGATCGCCAAAGGCAATTCCTCAATGCGCATAAATTGTTTGGAGTCTGCAATATCACCAAGATCATCAAGGAGCTCAATTCTCCTGAGAAAGACATTGCCATGCATACCATCATATTCCAATCCGATGTGCGAGCCAATGACCCTGTTGGAGGTTGTTACAGGATCATACAAGAGCTTCAGCATCAGATAGAGTACAGTCAGGCTGAGCTTGATCTGGTCTTTCATCAGCTAGCCACATGCAGAGCACAGGCTCATCAGCAGCAACAGCAGTCACATTTGCAAGTGCAAGAACCTGGCGATTCAACCCTAGGTTGTGAAATGGTGGATGCAGACCCTTTTAACTCGTATAATTCGAATAATTATTATGTTGAAGAGCCTCAGGAGCAGCAGTTTGCTGTGAACAACCATCATCACCACTTTGTGATTTTTGAAGCATACAAGAATCCACAACCTTGCAATCTTTGAACGTCAAGCAGAGTTTTACGAGAGTATGTGATGATGAAGTGAAGCCAGATCTTGAGATTATTGTGAAAGACGTGATATCAGGTTTGAGAGTGAAGAACTAGTAGAAAGGAAGTTTGTTCTATCGACACAGTTAGTTATGTCGTCTTAACCTTAAACTTTTTGTTATCTTATTTATGAGATGATGATACATAAGTGAAAAATAAATGTAGATTGACATCCAAAATTCATGTATTATTATGAGTGTACATTTACTTCTGGGGCTAAGTTTGTATTATTATGATTCTGATTATCTCTTTTTGGGTTATACAAGACACGCAATGGTTCATTCAGATGATAAAGGGACCCCCGTTATCCTCCTTATTCATCTCCGTGAGTTATTCTATCTGCACCCGAAAACATAACAGCCTCTACCCAATGATGGGATGCCTGTCTGTCCTTACATTTTGATTTTATAGAAGGATAAGAAGGTCTCATTCGAGTGTCATTTGTCCTCTAATTGGCCGAGAAAACCTTTAGGCTGAAACAAAGCCATGTGAAATTTTAAGAAGCGTATAATAGTTCAACTGGACTATTGAGTTATCATATTGTTTCGCATTTTAATGAAGCGTCTCAAACCCCAAGTAGTCAGCCAACGCCAAACTTGCAAGACCCCTTCTCAAACTTATCCCCTATCTTGAAATACGAGTTAGGTCAAATGGAACCGAACTATCCAGTAAATCTACACATACATTTATCCAACTTCTAATTAGAGTTTAGAATCATATTCCTCATAGGATTATGATATGTTTATTATATACACAGACACATCTGTTTGTGGAGAGAATTTCAGTTTCACCAGTAGAAATTTTCTACCAAACTCTTTAGTATGGGATCAACAAGTAATTCAACCAAAAGAAGATCCTTGGAAACGAGTATGAGTCAATCCATCTGGAGAATTCAGATTCACATTGGGATAGATAATCCTAAACCTATTCATTTTTCTTCACTCTAGAGCAACGAATATTTTTGTTTCTTTTCCTCTCTCCGTCTCTTCTGTTTCTCTACATAGCCAATATTTCTTTCCTCTGCCATTGATATCTTTTCCAATTGAAAGTAAAAAAACAAGATTTCTTGATACATAACCTTAAAACTAAGATCCAAAGAGTTTAAAAACACCCAAAAATGTCGTGAAATATAAAAATTTGCACTCCTTTTAAGCACAAGGATGGGACGAGCGGCCCTAACTACTTTTTTGCCTTTTATTTTCTTTTTTATTGCGAGGCTTAATATCTCAATGTTTACAACTTTTTTGATCGGAGGAGTTTTGCTAATTATCTAAAGTAGAATGTGTTATATTTTTTTTAAGTGTGATTGGTCATTTAATTAAATTTATCATTTCTAATGAAATCTTAAACTTGTCTTTCACTAGCATAAGAACTAAAGACCGTTAGCTACTCATTCATGATATTTGAATCTTTCTAAAAATCTTGCATCAAACTATTTATTTAATTATTCCTTCTTAATTTTTAAGGACATTTCAAGTTTCATTTGCGTTGCAAATCTAATAAGCTGCAAGGTGGATAAGTTTCCCTCCAACTACCTTAGACTCCCTCTTGGAGCTAACCCACGATTGATGAGCACTTGGCAGCCCACTGTTGAAAAATTCAATGCTAAGCTTACTACTTGGAAAGGTCAGTACCTTTCAATAGTTAGCAGGCTTACCCTTATTAATTATGTTCTCTCTAGTCTGCCTCTTTATTATCTCTCAATCCTCCAACTGCCTTCAGCAGTTAAAAAAAACTAGAGCGCATCCAACGTAACTTTTTCTAGGCTGAAAATGGTGAGAAGAAAAAAAATTCACTTTGTTAACTAGACTACTGTTTGTAAACCCAAATCTTAGGGAGGACTTGGTATATCAAACCTTGAATTGAAAAATCGTGCCCTCTTGAATAAGTGGCTATGGGGATATGCTAATGAACTTGATAGCTTATGGCGTACAGTGGTGGCTGCCATAAATAAATTGAACCCGAGCTTCATGATCCCATCAGGGAAGGTCTCCAAGCCATCTATTCTCTGGAAAAAGATTTTAAAGCCTCTCATTCCTGGGAACAATTATCACAACTTTCTTACCTTTGGGTTTGGGCATTCCTTAGGCAATGGTGCTACTATTTCTTTCTGAAATGATGCCTGGTTTGAAAACTCCACCCTAGCAGTTCTTTTTCCCAAAATTCAGCCTCTTGCAGTTGATAAGAAAGCGACCATTGCAAGCTTGGGATAGTGGATAAATGATAAATGGTACTGGGACATTAAGTTGCGTAGGCAACCCCTAAGTTGGGAAAAAAATCAGTGGACCAACTTTAAGAGTTTTATTGAAGATATCCAACCTCATCGCACTGATAGGGATAAGGTAATCTAGAAGCACTCTACTAGCGGTCAATACTCATCCTCTTCTTTCTATAATTCCTATCAAAATTCTTCCAATGCCGTCATTGAGCCTTGGAATTACCTCTAGATTAGTCTTGCCCCCCCTAATACTGAAACCTTCTACTAGCAGGTTCTCCATGGAAAGCTAGCAGTTAAAGCTACACTCTACGATAGAGGAATCATTTGTAGAGAGGAAGCCAGTTGTTCATTTTGCAAAGCTAACCCCCTTCTCACTTATTTTCAATTGTTTTATGGCTTGGGAAGTTTGGTCCCTTTGCTGCAAGAAATGATGCATTAGTTAGGTCTCCCCAAGAGATGTTGTGTCCTTCTTCAAGGCCTGGATGCTTATGCCCCTCCCTAACCAAAAGAGAGACCCTTGGAGAATGCTCTTTTTCGCCTCCTTTCGATCTTTATGGCTTTGTCGTAATGAAATTATATTCAAGAACAAGACTTTTGACTTTCACCAGGTTGTTGATATTATCTTCTTACGCCACACACTTTGGTGCAAGAGCAAGTGGCAGTTAGGGCATCTTTCATCTAATATATGCCTTATTTATCCCATCACTTCCATTGTCAAGGGAAAAAAGAGTAAGTTGAAAGTGAGCTCCACTTGGACACCAACTCCTTATGGCACGCTTAAGTTGAATATCGATGGAGCAGCTAAAGGTAAAGTCGAACCAGCTGGTATCGGTGGAGTTCTTAGGGACCACCAAGGTGTCATAAAAGGTATTTTCTCCCACAACATTGGCATTGAAGATTTAAACTTTGTCGAATTTCAAGCCATTCACCAGGGTCTTAAATTTTTCCTTGCCTCTCCATGGGCCTCTAACTCTGACTTGAAAGTTGAAAGCGATTCCTCTAATGCCATTCTCTGGACGAAAGACCATAGCAAAGTTCCTTTTTTTTGTTTTTATAATTTTACTAGATAAAATTCCATAGCAAAGTTCTTTGGCGTATGAAACTAATCTCCAATGCCATTGAAACTCTTTCTAAATCCATCAAGAGAGTCACCTTTAATCATATCAGCCGGGAGAGAAACTCAGTAGCTGACGGTCTTGCTAAAGTGGGGGTTTTGAGAGATGATAACTTCAGTATCTTCCTCGAGCCACCAGGAATGGATCTTTCCTCTGAAGCTTAGCAGGGGTTTGTTATTTTTTGAATTTATCAATTGGACTTTCCTTGTCATGTAATATTTCTTTTTCCCTATTCGCACATCAAACTACTTCCGATGCTTACCAATCCTCGTATGTGAGGATTCTTTTACTTCTTTTGAAAGCTGTTTAGCTTGTTTCTCTTTAAGAGATTCATCAATAAATTTGCCTTTCAAAAAAAAAAGTTTTATTTGAGTTAATTTTTGCTTGACTAGGTTATATTATGGCTCCAAATGTGGCTTATGTACCACAATATTAGTGTTAAGCCTTAGCATTTAATGGTATGACATTCGAACATGCACACATACTCACAAAGCAACCGTATGAATTCTTGCTTCCCGAATGGTGCAAGCTTTGTAACAATTTTAACTTCTTTCTTATTTTCTTCATTTCTCAAATTAATTATTTCCATAAGTTCCTTGTAAGGGACAATATGTTTTTCTTTTTACTCAACTAGCCTTAACAAGTCAAGAGACAAAGACAAAGCATAATCATTCACATTCCCTTCATTAACAAGAGAAAAATATGAAAATAAATCACGCATATCATTTTTATTAGCATAATATTGAATAAACGAAAAACTCATCATACATTAAAGACTTTTCCTAAGCCTTTGAACATAAGCATTAAGGGATTTAGTTAGCTGCATTTCTTCATAAAAGACTTAAGAATGCTCGACAGTTCCATGGTCTTTCAATTTTTGAACTCCGGACCAAGAGGTCTTGGGTATACCACCATATCCTCTTGTCATCTTCCAACTGTTATTCACCCACTACTTGCACGGAGAGTTCCGCATAAGCATCCTCCAAGATTTCCACTGATTTGTGCTCACGCATTATCCTTTCCAGTAGCCTTGGATCATGTAGACACTGAAACACAAATTTGTCAATTTGTGTTTTTGTATTTTAATTTTACTTTGTAAACATAAGATATTAACAGTAATATAATTAAATATGAACATAACATGATTAATTAATCATGTTAAGATCTTAAATACATATACAGATACGTTTAATAAACATGTAATATGACATGATAAACATATTAAATTAAATTTTATACAACATGACACGATTTTGTTTACATGATTAACATAATTAAAATTTATACGATATATAACTTATTTATAAAATAAACATGATTAAAATATAATTAAAATATTTAAATTTAAATATAAATCTATATTCAAATTTATAATAAAAATGATATATATTATACTATATATCAAATATAATAAAATTCAACATCAATAAATTTTAATTATTATAAAAATATTAGTATTTATATAGGTCAATGAATAAACGAGTCTTAATCATGTACCAAATATGTCTACTCGACACATAAAAATGACTAGATAAATGAATAATAAACAAGTCACAGATTGTACGGATATACGATAATGTAATTAATTAATCAAATCTTAAATAAGTTTTAAATAAATTAAACGAGTTTAACACAGTTTATACACGATTTATTCATGTCTTAACCGTGCCAACATGATTAATACACAAAATACAATTACCTCAAATCCAAACTCATTTGAATCCGTGTCACGTCTGAGTAATATTATTGTGTTATATACAGAACTGTAGTTCTATCTGAACGGAAGATTTTAACGAAGATGTGGGAAACTAATTCTTTTAGCTTCCGATTCTATTCCTTGATAATGAGCCAATCTCTTCTCTCGTCTTTCGGTCATCATTTCAATCTTTTCCTTCTTTGTGTGCTTGTATCTCAACCCAAATGTCTCTTCATTTTTTAACAATACAAGAGGCTTCCTGATCCCTTGTAGCTTCTTTTTCAGACCAGCCCGAACACGACAGTGTGATTGATTAGCATCTCAAAAGGTTCGGACAGGAGTGGAGTGAGACTACAGATTTAGAACTTGAAACTTGAGACCAAATACTCCATACGACTGAAATAATCAGCCACACCATTGAGGTTGATGAATAAGAACAATTCATAGATTCTGGCATTCATTGTACTCCAGTTTCTATTACTATTCACATCAAATGCACCTTGATTCTTGAGGATCAGTAGCATCGTATCTTTGTTGACAGCTTGAAATGCAAGACAACAGGACCACTACTTAATGATGCATAGCATTGGGAAGCCTCTATTGACTTATACCATGCGAAACCAAAATTGTTATTCTTGCTACAATCGGAAACACTAGTATTTTGTTCACTAGTAAACACAGAACAGCTATTTATCCAAAGACAATAGTAAGAAATATATAAGAAAAGCTCCTCCTTCTCCAACTTCCAATCCTTAAACTAGGCTTTAAACATATAAAGCATAAGTTAACAACTATCTCATACTTCCCTAGGGAGCTTTTTCCTTCAAACCCTTCAATTGAACTTATCCCCTACATTGTTTTGGAGACTTAAAAACATCTCCATGCCACTGATAACAACACAACTTACCAACGGTAGAAAGCAAAAGCTAGTTGCAGTACAAAATGATGAGCATTTGTTTCCCTACTGTTTCCTAAGAAGAAAGAAGGAAAAAGTTTTTGGAATGCCAGTAGAACAATGTCTAAAATTTCTAACTCTGACCGGCATGTTCAACAATTTGAGAAAAGAAGTCAATCAATCTAAAACATATACTAAAAACTTATCCTTTTAAGCAATGTAGGATCAACTCTACAATGAACTTTAGCTATCATAATGACCAAAATGCCTTTCAAGAAAAAAATCATGATGATCAAAATGTTTTCTCCATTTAAAAAATTATTCACCACTGTTCTAGAATTGTTTGTTAGATGTCTATGTTTTTGCACTTAACCATCGCATGCTTCTGCTGTTCTTTGATTTAGTTGACGCTGGTTTCAAAGTGCATATTTGTTGCCAAAAAACATAAAACTGTATATATCTTGTTTTTCTTCTTTAATTCTTTACTATTGATGATTGTTTTTATCAACAAATTTTGAACTACAGCTTGCAACCATCATTTTGGCTTTGCTGTATTCAGGTTGAGAGCATTCTGTTTAACCCTGAAAGATCAGAAGGAAAGCCAGAGAACATGTAACCATAGAACTAGATCACATTCATCTTTTTGTCCAGCAAGTACAAAATTCGTTAGTTTGTTCAGCAAGTACATCTTTTCAATGAGATTGATAAATCTTGTCCAGTAAGTGGATTATTTAGATTATGTACTTTTGAATTCAAATTGATTGTGTGTATGGGTAATTTAGATTCAGAATTGTTAAGCTTCATACCAGCAATGCATATATGGCTCCTGTATACCCTGCCAAAAAGTCATCTTTTTGCTTCACCATTCGATTCACCAAAGTTTAGACTGAAATTCAATACTCCAGCCAACAGCTGGTTGGCATTCCGTTATCGAAGGATGCCATGGTTGAAACGAGACCCATTTCTGCAGGGGACCTGTCCAGTTGAAGAGTACCAAGCTTTCAGAGTTGAGTTTGATCTGAAGCTTCAAGAGTGCCTTCTGAAACACTATATTTTCTCAGTTCATTAGCCTACAAAACAAGATGGTCGGTAGAAATTCCCTGGAAATAAACATTCAGAAACGAATGGGAGAAAGGAATGTCAATGACTTCAAAACTTAATGGTAAACTGAAGTACTGGATTCAAAATTAGGCACCAAGGGTGGGGAGATGAGGTGGGTAAAGAGATAAGGGTGAATTACTTCCTATTTTCGCAATCAATGTACCGTCAAAAAGCCAGCATAAAAGAAATTCAAAAACGCAACAAAATAGGTAATTGGGATGAATCTATTTTAAGTTTCCTCAAAAAGATATCTCAAAGTCGTAGTCTGCCAACTTGCCAAACCTCTATAGACTAACAACAGCCCAAAAATATGTATCATAACAGAATTTGTTAACTCTCCCTCTCTGACCCTTTCTCTTTCGTATATTAACATGTCTGTCTTTCCTTTTATTTCTCTGCATCTCCCATTTTCCCCTCCGTTATTCCCATCCCACCAGGAGAAAACAAAGGAAGAATAAAAAATAACCAGAAATAAACATTTCCTGAAAAGAAAAAAAATAAACTGCACCATCCCCGGCGGCAACGCATCCGATATCTCATCCCTCCAAACAATAAGAAACAAGAGAAACACCACCACCAAAATATGAGCATTCCAAGAACTGGTAGTAACGGCACAACACAAGCTTGCGCTGCGTGTAAATACCAACGCAGGAAGTGCGCTCCTGACTGCATTCTCGCCCCTTATTTTCCTCATGATCGCCAAAGACAATTCCTCAATGCTCATAAATTGTTTGGAGTCAGCAATATCACCAAGATCATCAAGAACCTTACTCCTCCTGAGAAAGACATTGCCATGCGTACCATCGTATTTCAATCCGATGCGCGAGCCAATGACCCTGTTGGAGGTTGTTACAGGATCATCCAAGAGCTTCAGCGTCAGATAGAGTACAGCCAGGCTGAGCTTGACCTGGTTTTTCATCAGCTAGCCATATGCCGAGCGCAGGTTCATCAGCAGCAACCGCAGTCTCACTTGCAAATGCACGAAACTGGTGATTCATCGCTAGGTTGTGAAATGGTGAATACAGATCCTTTGAACTCGTATAATTCGAATTATTATTATGTTGAAGAGCCTCATGAGCAGCAGTTTTCTGTGAACAACAATCAGCACCAGTTGCAAGAAAATTATGATTCTTGGGGCATACAAGAATCGACAACCTTGGATTCTTTGAACGTCAAGCAGAGTTTTATCAAAGCATGTGATAATGAAGCGAAGCCAGATCTTGACATTCTTGTGAAAGACATAAGATCAGGTTTGAGACTGAAGAACTAGTTGAAAGGAGGTTTATTCCATGACACAGTTAGTTATGTCATCCTAGAATCAGTTCAACCAAGAGAAGATTCTTGGAAATCATTATTAGTAAAGCCATCTTGAAAATTCGGATTGACATTGGAATCGAAAATCCTAAACCCATTCATTTTCCTTCACTCTATAACTACAATTTTTTTTTCTCTTCCTCTCTGTTCTTATTCCTCCCTCTGTCTCTTCTGTATCTCTATTTCTTTCCTCTTCCAACGATATCTTTTCCAATTAAAAAAAAAACAAGATTTCCCGACGTGCAGGTTTACAAACCCGATCACTCGACCTGAATAGGAAGTCGTTAAATGATTGACCATTTAATTAAATCTATAATTTCTAATGAAGTACTAGATTTAGATTTAAATTTATTAAAAAAAAGATATGTTTCGATCTATGGTTTCAATTAGAGTTCAAGAGTTCACGTACTATGAAGAATTTATTAGCATTCCTCCTTGAAAGAAAAATACCTATTAATCTTGTGTAATCTTATTTTAGCGTAATTAATAATGCTTAATTTCATATTTAGCTATATTTTTATTAATTTCTATGTATTACTTTTCATTCCTTTTTTAATTTTTTAAAATTTTCTTCTTTACCTATTATTAAATATTTGAAATGTTTCTTGGAGAGGCTCCCTGGCCGGTTTCTTTCAAAATTTACAGAAGAGGGTCAAGATTTTAAACTTTATATTTCTTCATTTTTTAATTATTATTTCACCTTCTTTGTTTTTATTATTTTTTAAATAATTATCGATTTTATTGAATAAATGGAATTCAATATTATATATATTAAGAACTCTTCTAAATCCTCCCTATGTTTTGTCTCTACAATTTTCTTGTAAAGTCATATTATCGAGATTTTCATTTATGAGCAGAATAAAAATTTTTTATGCATATGATTCAAACATGTAATAATGATGCAAATTTATAATTTTGTTAAACATTAAATGCAAATCTTTGTATTAGAAACTTTTCATCACATAAAGAATTTCTTGAGAAATTTGTCTCTATAACTTCAAAATCTCATCATAGGGGATTATCATTCACTTTCAATAATTACGATCTCAAATGAATGCAATACAACAAGGAATGGATAAGGATGATGCAAAAACAAAAAAAAAATGTCATAATATCCAAAAAAGCTCTTGAACTATACAAGAATATTTAATTTAATTTGTATATTTTTATTATATTCAATTAAGTCATTATATTTTTATTTTGAATTAAATCCTTATTATTAACTGTTGATTAATTGTCGTTAGTTAAAGTTACAACTATCTAGAGCCTAGCACTAGATCTTAGGTCTTTTTTATACCAAAAACGGTGCCTGATCTTGTGTTTTAGTTTGTAGTGCCGGTTTTATACAACTATCTAGAGGCATTGATCGCCGATTTAACTTCTAACAGATTATCTTGACGATAAATGGTTAAAAAGGTTTATTAATCTTCTTGATGTTTTAAAAATATGAATAAATGATTTTAACATGTGATTGGCAAGAAAAAAGCAAGTCAGCAACCAAAAATAAAATCAGTAACATCTTTATCCATATCATCTACCACATGACAGTATCATCCTCCCATGTGACATGGCATTAAATTGATAATTGTAATTTTAACTAATGGCAATTAGTTAATGATTAGCAATAAAAGTTTATTTTCAAAATAAAAGAATAAGTACTTGATTAAATGTAATAAAAACATAAGTGTTAAATTAAATTTTCTTATATAATTCAAAGGCTTTTTTGGATATTAAACAAAAAATTTATTTATTTATTATTTTTTTATCATTTTTGTTTAGATGTATGCATTTCATTATTCTTTATTTGTTCTTATTTTCTTATGTATTTTTAAATAATAGCTCCACTCGTAGTTTCTCATTTCCTCTTTGGATCTCTTTGAGCTTGTCAGTCAATGAAGAGAACATACCCTTTAATCCATCATACTTTTCTCTCCATTCCTCTCATTCCTGATGCACTACGAATTTCCTTTTCTGCTACTCTGTTTATTCTTCAATTTTCATTTTGGCGTTCAACTCCACTTTCTCAACCTGAAGCTTTTGGTTTGCCAATTTTATTTTTAACAAAACATTCTGGGGTTTTCGACCAACTGATCAATTAAAACCCTTTTCCGAAGAAAATACTATGTTTTTAACCTGCCTTGCGTGCCATGCCAACTATCTAGAAACAGCTTCATCAGTGAATCTCCCTTACTCTACACGTTTTCTTCCACGTGGTAGCTATATCTTCTATTCTCTTTAATGTTATAGGCTCTTCATAGAAAAACTTTAATTAATTAAGTCGATGAGTCATTGAAACAAATTACTCAGATCTGAATTACTATTATACTATGATTGAGGCATCACTAATTGTTATCAAAAGCCCTAATAATAAGACCCATGGTTCACTTTCACAATTGTACAACACCAATTCATGAGGCATCCATGGAGTTCTCCATACTACTTCTAGATTGATAAGCCTTCGGAGTCTTGAAACCCGTTTCTTTCTTGGTTTTCCCTTCGAGCCACACTCTTCCAATATTCTCGAATGGGGACACAAGTTGAGAAATATGACTTACGAAACATACTACTTTTGCATCCAAATTGACTTCTGATCCAAAAATTCAAGAGTTATGCACAACCGATAAATATTCCTTCACCTTTCCAATGTCAGTAACTCAATGATTTTAAATTTTCGGCCACAATTAATGGCTGGTGAATAGTTGACTTTGTTCATGATTTGTTCATGTAAGTCAACGACTAATATTTCAACATGCTCCAAAATCTTCTAGAAATAACCAATCCATATATTGTCAATGCCATCACAAGTAGGTCTTGTTCATCATTAAGATGTTTCATAATGAAGTCATGCATGAAACTCCACGGGATGCATTCACTTCCCCCCTCTTCTTCATATAATGATCAACTTTTTAAGCAATGATCCCATGTAATCTTGTCAAGTTTCCTATGATGCCCCATTTTTCCCCTCCAATAAATCTTATCCATGTTTGTGAGATACAGGCAAAGTAAAGTTATGTACTCTCTGATCTTCAACACCATATCCACTTCATTAAATATAAAGCACTAGTATGACAGGTCCTAGAATTGAATCATTGTCCTAATTAATTGGTCATGGTCATCCACTTGAAAAAGTGCTAAGTGGTCATATTCTCATAGAAATCTTGCCTCAATGCTCCCCACTGATCTTATATACCAATCAAATTGGTAAGGTCATTTTGCTTTAATATCAAGGAGAACTTTATCGAGCAAGGTTTGAATATTGCTTTCTGCTAAACACTCTCCTTGATAATGTTAAACTTCCTACATATGACATTTCATAGAGACTCTCATAAGAAATGATTGGAGAAACTGGCCTCGATTCTTGATCAAATTTCTAAAACAGTGCACAAGCGAGTATTGAATCTCAAGCACAAGGCAATAATGTTTTGACATATTTGACGAGCTTTCACACCAAAAGCAATAACCTCAAGTCGAGCTCAACTCAACTCATGATTAATTAGCCATGCAAAGTGTAATATTGGAGGCACATGACAACTATAATAACTTGTTAATTCATGTTTCTATAGGTTAAAAGTATTGTGTAAACCTAACGTATTAACAATTATATGATTAAATATAAACATGAAACGATTAAGTAACTGTGTTAGAATCTAAAATATGTACATAGATATATTTAATAATAGTGCAACGCGTTCATAAAAAAAAAAATAGTGTAACACGACACACTAATACAATTTTTAAATGTGTTGGGTTATGTTTTATATGACATGATTAAAAAACGTAATTAAACTTTTAACACATTTAACACACGATTAAATTAAAATACCTATAAATATAATTTTATTATTCAAATTTAAAATTAATAATCATAAAAACAATTATAAAGGATAATAATATAAACAAATATAATAATATCTACAATAAACTATAATTAAATACATATCATCAACAATATCATCAACCATGAAAAATTCTAAACACCCAAACTAAAATTGAGGACTCCCTCACTAGTGTCACATCATTCTGGTGTCATAAAATCTATTTATGAAATTAAAACAATAAATTAATAAATTAGATAAAAATAAAAAATAAAATAAATTTTAAGATTTAATTGAAGGCATTACTTTTAATCATATTAATCAACCTCAACAGTATTAGAGTATTCTTGCAATTCTTCCCCTATAATATTTAAGTTCCTTGTTACCAAGCTTTTGGCAAATCGTTTAGCAAAAATCTTGCCTAAATTAATTTTAGAAAATTAAAGTGGCTTTGTTGGTGGCAAGTTTATTGGCGATAATATTCTTTTAGCTCAAGAATTAATCCACGGGATTGACAAAAAAACTAAAGAAGGAAATATTGCTTTAGCGCTTGATATGATGAAAGCATATGATTATGATCGATTGAGTTGGAATTTTTTATTTATTATGATGCGGTAATTCGGATTTAATGAACAGTGGATTAGTGTGATTTAGCAGTGTATATCTATCTGCTGGTTCTCATTATTGATCAATGGTGTTTTGGTGGGTTATTTTAAATCTGAGAGAGATTTGAGGCAAGGTAACTTCATATTTCCATCTCTTTTTATCCTAGCAACTAAATACTTATTTAGGGGACTGAATGCCCTTTATGAAAAATATTCTTCATTGCACTATTCGACATGCAGTTCTATGGTGGTAAATCTTCTATCTTTTGCTAATGATATAATTGTTTTCACTAATGAGAATCACTCATTTATGGGAAAAATGCAGAATTTCTTGGAACAATATGAGATAGTTTTTGGGAAGAAAATTAATCTGCAGAAAAGCTGCTTTATTCCTAGCAATAAAATTGCTAACTCTAGAGTGCAGTTTATTCATTCAGCCACAGGATTTGCTCACAAAAAGCTACCGATTGTTTATTTGGGGGCACCACTATACAAGGGACCAAAAAATCATTTCTCTTTAATTCCTTCATATCTAAAATTAAAGATAGAAATTCTAGATGGGAAAACAAAGTCCTATCTCGAAGGGGCCGAATCACTTTGGCAAGGAGTGTCATATATTTGATGTCTCTATATCTACTTAAGTGTTAAAGCCTCCACTTTGTGTAGTTGAGAAGATTGAAAGAATATTTAACAGCTTTCTATGGGGAGATTCTACAACTTCTAAACATATAAATTGGGCTACTTGGAAAAAAAGTCTAGCTTTCCTGGTATTGAAGGTCGCTTTGATATTAGAAGTTTAATGGATGTTTTTGAAGCATTCAATATGAAACTTTGGTGGCAGTTTTGGACTTCAAATAATATATGGGCACGGTTCATGAAGAATAAATATTGTGGTGGTCAAATTTCAACGCAAGTCCAAGTTAAAATTCATGATTCTCCCACATAGAAACGATTGAAGAATGGTTGCAGAATCGTTGAAGAGGAAATTCGATGGAAGATAAGAAAAGGTGAACTTTTCTTTTGGTACAATTGTTGGATAAGAGAACAACCACGAGTAAACTCTTTCCCTTCTCATTTACAGTTTATGACTAAAGTATGTCATTTTTACAATGTCATTTTTACAATAATGATAAATAGGACGTGGACTAATTAAAAGCAGTTTTACCTGAGTTTATGATTGAGGATATAGTTGATATCCTCATTGAAAAATCTTGTAATGACGTAGCATATTGGGCTCCTTTTTCTAATGGTGAATTTTCTACTAAAACTGCTCAGGAGATAGTTTGGCAAAAACAAACTATAAGTAATGCTTTTAACTTAGTCTGGCATAGAAGCATTCCACTTCCGATTTCGTTCTTTTTTTGGAAAGTTATTCATGGATGGGTATGTGTTGAAATGCACTTAAAGTTTAAGGGTTTTCAATTAACGTCAAAATGCCAATGCTGTTATTCAGAAGAGACTTTACTCCATGTTCTTTGGCAAGGCCCAGCAGCACGGTAGGCTTGGGATTTCTTTAATCAAAATTTTCAAGTTTTTGTTATTTTGTAAAACCCGACCCTATAAATACATGTCATGACATACATGCAATGAATAACGTGTTTGTATGTTAGGAAAGTCTCAAAGAATAGCTAAAACCCGGTATTGTACCAAATGGTACACTTAAGTTGATTTAACCTCGAACTAGTTCAAATAGGAATTTTAAGATGAAATTTAATATTTCACAGTCCAGGAATGACTTAAAATGATGTTTTGGAGTTCGATGGTTAATTTAGGATGAAACTAAAAATTTTGATGTCTAGGGGCAAAATCGTCATTTTACCACCCAAGATAATAAATTGACCATGGAGTAAATTTTTTGATCAATATTGACTATTTTGAGTATAATTTGATGATAGGAAGTGAAAAATTTCAATTCCGATAGTTTTCGGAACATAGGGGCAAAATGGTAATTTTGCCGCCCCAAGGGTAAAACCGTAATTTTCACCACTCAAAACTTGTCAAAATCTTAGGATTTATACATTTTTGGTATGAATAATCATGGTATTTCAAGTGGTGAAAATTTGAAGTTTAAAAGACGAAATTTTAAAAATAGGTCCCACGAGAAAATGACATGTGGCATTTTTAAATAAAATAATATTATTTTAATCAAATAAGCCCATTTAAGCTTCAGCTGATGAGGGGCACGACCCTAAGGAGAAAATAAGAGAGAAAATAGAGAAAAAAAGGAAGAAAGGAGAAAAACCAAAGAAAAGCTTGAAATTTGACGAAGAATTTACGGTTTTCGCCCATTTTCGCGTCTAACGGTAAGATTTTTCGACTTTGGCTTGGTTTCTACCTTTCCCATGCTTTTGTTTTCATTTTCCATGCTTCAAGAGAGAGATCACAGAATAGATCTAAGTGCTGGACGAAATTCAAGGGGGGAGATTTTGGATTTTTCAAGTTTCGATTCTTAGCTAAATCGGTAGTTTTGGTTAGTTAGAGGTGTTTAGAAATTAAATTGGACTCGAAAGCAAGGAATTTTCACAATACCCACTCTAGGCTGAATCTTCAATGCTGTCCAATGGTGATGAATTGATTTTATTCAAATGAATTGAAGGGAAAATGATGAAAAATGACTAATTGTGCTAGAAAAACAAAATAGAAAATTTACCGGGTGAATGTCCCATTTTAACCGAATTTTTCAAGGAAGAAAGTGATCTGAATTTAGTGATTCCAGAGGGTTATAAGCTGGTATTTGATGGTTAAAAATGTTGGAGAGAGAATGGGATGATTTAGAGCAAAAATGGAGCGCGTTAGCAATTTATCGGGTAAAGTACCGAAAATAGGCTAGAACCGCATTTAAGCCGTTTTAGGCCGTTGCATTTCATACCATGCATTAATATAGGATTTAAATCAATTATATAGTGATTTAGCATAAATGTGTTGAATTGTGTAATTTTTACAATGTGTCTAGGAGGAGAGCCTTCTGGTAAAGGCAAGGAAGTTGTGCCCGACGAACAGTAATCGAGACACCTAAAAAGCATTAAATTTGTGCAAACGGTGAGTAAACTTATTATTATTATAAATTATCTAAAATCTATTTTAATTGTTATTTGTGAATTTTATGCAAAAATGACTTTAAAAAGAGAGGTTTTGATGTTTGCAAATAAATAAGTTTAAATGATAATATTCGGTGAATCACTTGGATATTTGAATTTTGCTAAAAAAATTGAGTAGTTTGGAGGCCGTAAATTGTGTTACAAATGTTGTTTTCATTCAATAGGCTTATGAGTATATGTATATATGTGGCTATGTTTGAAATGTTATTGGGATTAAATGTAAGTTGAGTTTTTACTATGCAGGCTGGGTAAATAAATATAAACCACGTTATACTGTCGAAATTTTATTAAAATTGGTGGGTTTAGTCACTGCAGTGGCGGGTTTCTGTGGACCGCTTATTAGAGGGACACGGTAAACCCGGTTATATAGTTACTCCGGTTGTAGAGGCGAGGAGGGTAACTCCTAGGGTAGTGTTAGAGTTCACTTCACGTAGAACCCACACGTGAATGTGTATCTCGGCCAACGCCAAGGAACGGCTTGTTTTAAAAAAACTAAAACGTGTTTAATGTGTAACTGTTTTGACAACCTTGGCGGACTCTGTCACGACCCGGAACTTCCCTCGAGCCCATGACAACCGCCACGACGTCCCAATTGACACTCATTATCCGGAATGCCAACCGGAACCCCGTAAGGCTTACGTACCAGTTTCTAACCTTCCCTGTGAGTAGTTCTTTCCAAACATCCCCTTTTGAGGGTTTACAACTCATTTCTGGCTTAAATAAATCAAAATATAAAATTTGACTCGCAGGGGTATTTTGGTCATTTTTCGATGAAAATATTAAAAGCTGGTAAAAATATAGTTTATGCATCCAGAAAATATAATCTGAAATCGGATTTGCAATCGGAAGTCCGAAACCTTCTTTTTCAAGGGTTTAAAGTCAAAATTTACTATTCAAAAATATTGATAAAAATATTCCATCTTCTTATAAAGTAATTTTTATAGACACGCGTATAAGTAATTTTTATAGCGTGAAAGTAAAATAAATTTGTACATACATTAAGTTACAAAGTCATAATGTACAATAATAATTACAATGACCGGTGGGCCCATAACTATACAAATACGACAATGGTAGTACACCTACTATCTGTCGTGGGAAGACGATCTACGGTAGTCCTCGACAAAATCTGGTATCTACGAGCTACCACAGGCCTGAAATATTTGGACAGGAGGTGGGTGAGATTTTGCAATCCCAATGAGTAAACAAACATTATCATAAACATCTAAAGGTAAGTAAAATGGAGGCAAATTTAAATAGCCATTACAAACCATTTCATAAAGTTTCATTTTATTTCTTAAATCAAGAAATATTTATGATTTATCAAAACAATTGTTAAGGCTTATGACTTTTATTAAAATCATGGCTCAAGCCAAAACTAGTTCTCGGGGATACCTTGGCCGAGGTATCTAACCGAGTCCGCCAAGGTTGTCAAAACAGTTACACATTAAACACGTTTTAATCTTTAAAACAAGCCGTTCCATGGCGTTGGCCGAGATACACATTCACGTGTGGGTTCTACGTGAAGTGAACTCTAACACTACTCCGGGAGTTACCCTTCTCGCCTCTACAACCGGAGTAACTATATAACCGGGTTTACTGTGCCCCTCTAATAGGCAGTCCACAGAAACCCGCCACTGCAGTGACTAAACCCACCAATTTAATAAAATTTCGACAGTATAACGTGGCTTTTATTTATTTACCCAGCCTGCATAGTAAAAATCCAACTTACATTTATTCCCAATAACATTTCAAACATAGCCACATATATACACATACTCATAAACCTATTGAATGAATACATCATTTGTAATACAATTTACGGCCTCCAAACTACTCAATTTTTGACTAAAATCACATATTAACATTTAAATCTATTTATTTGCATACAACAAAATTTTTCTTTTTAAAGTCATTTTTGCATAAAATTCACAAATAACAATTAAAATAGACTTTAGATAATTTACAATAATAATAAGTTTACTCACCGTTTGCACAAATTTAATGCTTTTTAGGTGCCCCGATTACTGTTCGTCGGGCACGACTTCCTTGCCTTTACCGGAAGGCTCTCCTCCTAGACACATTGTAAAAATTACACAATTCAACACATTTATGCTAAATCACTATATAATTGATATAAATCCTATATTAATGCATGGTATGAAATGCAACGGCCTAAAACGGCTTAAACGCGGTACTAGCCTATTTTCGGTACTTTACCCGATAAATTGCTAACGCGCTCCATTTTTACTCTAAATTGTCCCATTCTCTCTCCAACATTTTTAACCATCAAATACCTGCTTATAACCCTCTGGAATCACTAAATTCAGGTCACTTTCTTCCCTGAAAAATTCGGTTAAAATGGGACATTCACCCGATAAATTTTCTACTTTGTTTTTCTAGCACAATTAGTCATTTTTCATCATTTTCCCTTCAATTCATTTGAATAAAAATCAATTCATCACCATTGGACAGCATTGAAGATTCAGCCTAGAGTGGGTATTGTGAAAATTCCTTGCTTTCGAGTCAAATTTAATTTCTAAACAACTCTAACTAACCGAAACTACCGATTTAGCTAAGAATCGAAACTTGAAAAATCCAAAATCTCCCCCCTTAAATTCGGTCCAGCCCTCAGATCTATTCTGAGATCTCTCTCTTGAAGCATAGAAAATGAAAACAAAAGCATGGGAAAGGTAGAAACCAAGCCAAAATCAAAAAATCTTACCGTTAGACGCGAAAATGGGCGAAAACCGCGAATTCTTCGTCAAATTTCAAGCTTTTCTTTGGTTTTTCTCCTTTCTTCCTTTTTTTCTCTATTTTCTCTCTTATTTTCTCCTTTGGGTCGTGCCCCTCATCAGCTGAAGCTTAAATGGGCTTATTTGAATAAAATAATATTATTTCATTTAAAAATGCCACATGTCACTTTCCCGTGGGATCCATTTTTAAAATTTCGTCTTTTAAACTTTAAATTTTCACCACTTGAAATACCATGATTATTCATACCAAAAATGTATAAATCCTGAGATTTTGACAAGTTTTGAGTGGTGAAAATTACGGTTTTACCCCTGAGGCAGCAAAATTATCATTTTGCCCCTATGTTCCGAAAACTGCTGGAATTGAAATTTTTCACTTCCTATCATCAAATTATACTCCAAATAGTCAATATTGATTAAAAATTTCACTCCATGGTCAATTTATCATCTTGGGTGGTAAAATGACGATTTTGCCCCTAGACATCAAAATTTTCAAATTCATCCCAAATTAACCCTCGAACTCCAAAACATCATTTTAAGTCATTCCTGGACTGTGAAATATTAAATTTCATCTTAAAATTTCTATTTGAACTAATTCGAGGTTAAATAAGCTTAAGTGTACCATTTGGTACAATTCCGGGTTTTAACTATTCTTTGAGACTTTCCTAACATACAAACACGTTATTCATTGCATGTATGTCATGACATGTATTTATAGGGTCAGGTTTTACAAACTCGGTTAGATGCCTCGGCCAAGGTATCCCCGAGAACTAGTTTTGGCTTGAGCCATGATTTTAATAAAAGTCATAAGCCTTAACAATTGTTTTGATAAATCATAAATATTTCTTGATTTAAGAAATAAAATGAAACTTTATGAAATGGTTTGTAATAGCTATTTAAATTTGCCTCTATTTTACTTACCTTTAGATGTTTATGATAATGTTTGTTTACTCATTGGGATTGTAAAATCTCACCCACCTCCTGTCCAAACATTTCAGGCCTGTGGTAGCTCGTAGATACCAGATTTTGTCGAGGACCACCGTAGATCGTCTTCCCACGATAGATAGTAGGTGTACTACCATTGTCGTATTTGTATAGTTATGGGCCCACCGGTTATTGTAATTATTATTGTACATTATGACTTTGTAACTAAATGTATGTATGAATTTATTTTACTTTCACGCTATAAAAATTACTTATATGCGTGTCTATAAAAATTATTTTATAAGAAAATGGAATATTTTTATCAATATTTTTGAATAGTAAATTATGACTTTAAACCCTTGAAAAAGAAGATTTCGGACTTCCGATTTCAAATCCGATTTCAGATTATGTTTTCTGGATGCATAAACTATATTTTTACCAGATTTTAATATTTTCGTCGAAAAATGACCAAAATACCCCTATGAGTCAGATTTTATATTTTGATTTATTTAAGCCAGAAATGAGTTGTAAACCCTCAAAAGGGGATGTTTGGAAAGAATTACTCACAAGGAAGGCTAGAAACTGGTACGTAAGCCTTACGGGGTTTTAGTTGGCATTCCGGATAATGAGTGTCAATTGGGACGTCGTGACGGTTATCATGGGCCCGAGGGAAGTTCCGGGTCATGACATATTCAATCGCAAAACATTATGCAAGTTCTTTAGGCATAGTATTATTTTGGTAACTATACAAAGTAGAGACACATTAGAGTCATGCTACTTATCTTTATGTATTGGTTCTTGTGGATTGAAAGAAATGATGTTAAGCACAGGCAACTAAGAGTCACTACAAAAATTTTGCCTATTTCCAACGGAATTCTCTGTTGGAAATAGGGCTTTTTCCGTTGAAAATAAACATTTCCAACGAAAATTTTCGTTGGAAATTCCGTCGGTACAAGCCTTGTGGGTAATACTTTCCGTTATAAATCCGTTGGAAATTTCCAACCAAAATTCCGTTGGAAATCCGTTGGAAATATATACATTTTTTCAAGTTTTTTCAATTCCGTTGGAATTTTCCAACGGATTTTCAACGGAAAATTCTGTTGGAAGACATATTTTTAATAGGAAAAATAGTTTGAAACAATTTTCGTTAGAACTTTCCAACGGATTTTCTGTCAGAAATCATTTTTTCAACGGAAAAATTAGTTGGAATTTTTTCCGTTGGAAATTAAACATTTTCAACAGAATTTTCCGTTCGAAATCCTATTTCCAACGGAAAAACATTGAGTATTTCCAACTGAAATTTCCGTTGGAAATATTTTTCCAACGTAAATTTTCATTAGAAATATTTTAACCTATTATTTTTATAATAAATTTTTAGAAAAAATTATCAATTTTTAAAAGGTGCTTAATTTAATTCTGCATTCAAACTGTAAAATATATAGAAGAAATACACATTAAAAAATTGAGATCAAAAGTGTAAACATCTAATTAGAAATTATCCTTAACACACAATTTATAAAATAATTGGATACATATAAGAACTTATAACATAACTAAAATAAACAGTATCCAAGTGTTTGCAACGAAAATGATACATCATGTGAGGGAAATTTTTTTCCTTACTTGTCACGTCTTGAAGGGCCCGCATCGCCAAGAGTTGAACGTGTATTACTCATGAACATGGTTTCCATACGTGCCATAAATTCACTCATGCCTTCTGGCATCACATTTCTCATTTCTTCACGTATTTTCCCACGTATTTCCTCACGTATCTTAATCAAGTTTTGTGCAAGATTTTTCACTTTTTCTTTCAATGCATTTGCGGGACTGTTGAAGTTTGAGTTGATTGGGCCACACGCAGACTCAGATGTTGTTACATTGGATTGTGTTCTGGTAAGTAAAGCTGTAGCAGGGACACGAGAGCCAAACCCATACACGTGAGTGCATGTAGTCTCCTTCCCTCCAATTGCTTCAGTCCAAGCATGCGGATCGAATTATGGCTGAGAAGATGACTCATCGCCATTCTTCTGCGATAGTATAGAATTATACATTTCCTACAGAAAAGTCATAATTAATGATTAATATTGAAGTAGAACATTAACTTAGAAGAAATAGTAAAAATTAATGAAATTGTTCTTACACTCGTAGACTTGGACTTGTTATCAATAAAATCACCATGACCCCCTGAACGCTTATGAGTACGATTAAACACTTCCAAGAATGTAACATCTCGTTTCAGCTCAATTGCCTGAATTTTGTTTCCTAAATGCATCATAGGTCAGAACACCGTCTCCCCACAATAAATTCAACTCATCTATCAAAGGCTTCAAGAAAACATCTATATTTTGACTTGGACTTTTCTTACCCGAAATAACCATGTTTAGAAAAATATATGGTTATTTCATACACATCCATGGGGGTAAATTATACACACAAAGCATTACTGGCCAAACAGAATATGGGTTGCCAGTCGATCCAAAAGGGTTGAAACCGTCAGCACATAACCCGAGTCTAACATTTCAAGGTTCCATTGCAAAGAATTCATGTGTGCGGTTGAAGTGTTGCCAAGCCTCACCACCAACTGGGTGTCTAAGGCATCCGTCATCACTTTGGTGTTACGCATGCCACGTCATATGTTCAGCAGTTTTAGATGACATATAAAGCCTTTGAAGCCTCGGTATAAGTGGCAAGTAACGTAAAATTTTGTAAGAAATTTTCTTCTGGCTTCTCACACTTGAATTCTTCTGTTTATACCGAGGATGTCCACATACCTGACAATGCTCAAATGTAGCAAATCGCTCATAAAATAACATGCAGTTGTTCTTGTAAGCATCAATTTTGATATATCCCAACCCAAGCTTTGCTACCTTCTTTTTCATCCTATAAAAGTCCGTAGGTAAATTCTCATCAGATGACAACATATTCTTTATTATCTCCAACAATCGATCAAAACATGATTCACTCAAATTGTACTCCGCCTTAACATTTAAAAGTTGCGACACAACTGAAAGCGTTATGTGCTTTGTGCAACCTACCCACAAAGGTTCCTCTGCATTGCTTAACAAAGAGTAAAAAGTAGATGCATTTGGATTGGGATCTTCTTCCACAAAGCTCGACTCATGAGTATTGTCCATGCCATGGTTGAAAACAACTTCGGGACGCATAACATCCATAACCATTCTACTGTATGGATTTTCTATTTCATCTTCATATGTAAGTTCTCAAAAAACAGCATCTCCCTCAAATCTAAGGGATGGTTCAACTCTAGATCGACTTCTTGATGATTGTCCAACATCATTTTCCCCATGTAAACTGAAAATTGTGTAAGCACCAGTAAAACCCCGGTTTAGGATGTGTTCTGTGACTTTATCTTCATCTAAAAACTTGTTGTTACTACATCGCGTGCAAGGGCATCTAATTCTACTATTCCACATAAATGTAGTATTCGAATATGCGAAATTAATGAATTCAGTAACTCCATTTACAAATTCAGCTGTAATGAATCCATTCTGTAAGCGACGGTACAACCAAGACTGATCTCTCGACATTCTGCAATCCTAAGTGTCATAAAATATCATTATCAAGACTAATTTGTATTGTTTGTAACAAACCTAAACCTCAAACACTACATTCCAATATGTATTGTAAATATATATATATATATATTCAAAATTACATTGTAAGATGCAAAGTAGCCGTTATAGTATAAATTATTCGTACATAAATTATCAAAAAACCTAAGAAGATGGATTAAGTATGTAATTTCAAATAATTGCTTTAATTAGAGACCCTAAACATTGAAGTTAAATTTGATGCTTGTACATTAAGTTTGAATATCAATTATATATGCCTGATGTTTAGCCTTTCTTTTAAATATCATAAATACATGTAATTTCCAATTTATTGCAAATTTTAAAAAACGTATGCTAATTTGTCTATTATTTCATATGGGTATGACACTCTAATTTTGAAATTTAAAATTGACCTATGAATTGAAGCTCATAATTATAAGACATAATAATTGAAATTATAATGAGGGCTATATGAAAGATTTGGGATTAAGGTCAAATATTTTAATTGCTTTTGATCCATATCAACTAATAAGATTTTAGGGTAGTCGGATAGATGATTCAAATTGTATAAAAATCTAAAAGTACATCATATGTAATTATGTTTTTTAAATAGTCGTCAAAAGTTTGACTCATTTTTAAATATTAAATTAAGTTACATTAACGTATTGTGCCTTAACATATAATATAACAATATTATATTATTTTATTATTAATATAATAAAATTATTTAGGTTTAAAAATTAAAATAAATGGATGTTCAAATGTCATGTGTATGTATATAATATATCAACATTATTACGTTACCCGGCAAAGATAATTGATTTTTATTTAATGATAATTACTGAAAGGTATTTTGTAAAAAGTAATTTCATTTTAAAAGATAATATAAATGATTAATTAAAGATAAGAATAGTACAAATTATTAATTGATTAACTTGATATTTCGATTTTTAATTCCAACCAATTTACATATTAAGTCAATAGACGAGCTTATGTTGTAAGATTTTATTCATCCCAAAAAATCACCAATATTGTTTAATTATTTCTTTTATAAACAAAGATCATTCATCGTAACCAAAAAAGGTATTTTGTTTCGATCGTTATGCGATGGTCTTACCCTAAAATAAAAACTACATTCCCGGGGTCAAATTTCAAAACCATGATTGAAAGCAACGTCTCTTTTGAAATCAAGCACATAAGAGATATCAAAACACCATATATTAAATAAAATTGATAGACCATCATAATGTCATTTGGCGGTGGTTGTGTATTAATGCTATCAACTAGCTATACATTAAGTAATACAAACTGATAATTTGATCAGACTACTCTCAAAATCCCATATAAACCAGGAAAGCATATGAAATAGTTAAATATAAAATTGTTCAGAATGCATCGAACTTTCAATTTTTAGTCACTGCCCAAAAAATAATATGATGCGTATTTAATATGATTTAAGTATGAAATCATGGGTTACACATTAAATTTCTTCCAAGCATAAAATCAGTTTGAAAAGCTAAAGGTTTGTCGATGGGGCAAAATATATGTAATTCCTTGTGTGTTTTTCTTACTCACCTGCAAAATTATACCTAGACACAATCTGATTTTGAAGCAAAGTGCACAAAGGTTCAATCCTTACACAGCCAACCAGTAAATATGTCTGAAATTGTGCATGTGAAACGTTTAGGATTGTATTAGCAAATCATTCATTCAAAACAGGGGTGGTCAATACCCTAAACACCAACATTAACAGGTAAAACCAATATCTGTATAGCTTAGTCACCTGCAATCGATGCCCAAAACCTAATTTTGTTTGAAGCAGACCGAACGTAATTTCAGGCTTCAAGATCGGACCGTTGCCTTTGGGCAGATCTGTGCACTGAAACCTTGAAGCTTGTAACCCAAAATCAAATACAGTTAACACCAAATTAACAATATTAACAGTACATACGGCGCATCAAACCAAAGCTAATAACCGAACATCATCTATAAACAGTATATACACAAAGCATGACTACCCCCAAAAAGTTCGAAAGCCTAATGGATTGGACGGCGACTCATGAAACAGTGGTTGAAGAGCTGCGACGGGGACAAATTTAGTCCAACAGTCGTTGGGTCACGACGGGAAAGGACCAAAATCGTAGAAAATTGGAGCAGCAGGACGAGCCAACCGACGACTGAGAGGGGCGAAAATTCGTATGGGGTGACAACGCCGAAACCGGATACAGGTCACCAGCAGCAGAAGGGCACCGGGAACGCCGTGGAACAGGGTTAGTCGGGTTTAGAGAGAAGGGGGAGCACCGCTGGTAGAGAGAGAAAATGGGAGACCAAAAATCGAGTTTGGGGGAGAAAAATGGATATTTATATTTAGGGTTTAGTATATCAAAACTACGTCATTTTGACCCTGTATTTAGGGCAACTATAGATCACAAAACATCGTCGTTTTGTATGATTCAAAGATATTCAATTTGCTTTAATAATAAATTCAGTTGGGGAGCATTTTAGTCAAGTTAGGGTTAGTGGAAGAAATAGTTAACACCTTAAATCTGTTAATATGTGGGCAAAGGTTCGAGTCTTAATAATAACAATATTTATAATTATTTTTTTTTGTACAAAAAGTTTTTTTAAAATTTCAGTCAACATAAACCGTAATGCGATATTACATAAATTTTATATACATATATAATGATCACAACTTATAGGTTATACATTGATATATATTACAAAATTAGTATAATTATTCATCAATATGATTTTTATAGAATGTATGTAATGGACCCTATTACATTAATAAATATAATAATCTAAATGAAATTTATTATAATCTTTAATAAATTATATATTAATATATATATATGTACACCCTTATGTAATATATGTCATATATATATATATATATATTTCATTATAATAATATATAGTTATATACCTTAAAAAATATAACTTGTACTTTAATGTTACTAAATTATAAATTGATTTTTTCTTAAATCATACTTGTTTGACTATATATATATATATATATTTTCTATAGCTCTTGGTTAGAGCTATATGAATACATAAATATAATAAAATGATACTTTTTAAGCACAAATATAATAAGTAAATTATAAAACTTCAATCATAAGTAGCTAATTAGCTAATTACATTTAAAACATAAATATATATCTACTAATATATATTTTTTAGATGATATTTATATCTAATCATGGGTTTTTATAAAATATAAAATTTTACGTTGTTATTTTTTACAAATTTGGAATAATATAACATTATCCTAATTTGGTATTATAATGCCAATATTGTATGATTTATCAAAGTTAAAAAAAGTATACAAATAATTATTAAGTGCTTGTATTTACTTTTAGTAATATTTTATTTTTTAAAAAAAATTAAAAAAATTTCAAACAAATTTAGATTTGCTAAGGGGAAATTTCATAATTATTTCCAACGAACTTTTCCTACGAAAATTCCGTCGGAAAGTTTCACAAATAACACAAACATTGGTATATTAAAAGATAATTTTCCAACAGATTTCCAACGGAAAATTCCGTTGGAAATTTTCAACGGAATTTCGGTTGGAAAATCTAAAGACCAAATTGGCTTAGCTTAAAGTTCCAACGGAATTTTCCGTTGGAACTAAAACTTGGCTTGTTGTGATGCATTTTTCCAATGAAAAATTCTGTTGGAAATTTCCAACGGAATTTTCTTTGAAAATCCGTTGGAAAATCTAAAAAACCAAATTGGCTTAGCTTAAAGTTCCAACGGAATTTTCCATTGGAAATCCGTTGGAACTAAAACTTGGCTTGTTGTGATACATTTTTCCAACGGATTTTCAACGGAAAATTCCGTTGAAAAATCTAAAGACCAAATTGAAATAGCTTAAGGTTCCAACGGAATTTCCGTTGGAAATCCGTTGGAACTAAAACGTTTTATGTTGTGATGCATTTTTCCAACGGATTTCCAACGGAAAATTCCGTTGGAAATTTCTAACGGAAAATTCGTTGAAAATCCGTTGGAAAATCTAAAGACCACATTGGCTTAGCTTAAAGTTCCAACGAAATTTTCCGTTGGAACTAAAACTTGACTTATTGTGATGCATTTTTCCAATGGATTTCCAACGAAAAATTTCGTTGGAAATTTTCAACGAAAATTCCGTTGAAAATCCGTTAGAAAATCTAAAGACCAAATTAGCTTAGCTTAAAGCTCTAACGAAATTTTCCGTTGGAAATCTGTTGGAACTAAAACGTTTTATGTTGTGATGCATTTTTCCAACGGAATTTTCGTTGGAAATAGTACATATAAATTGTCAAAGTCAATTTCCAACGGAAATTTTCGTTGGAAAATCCGTTGGAAAATTAAGTTTCCAATAGATTTTCTAACGGAATTGTCCGTTGGAAATTTTCATTGAAATTCCGTTGCAAAACCGTTAGAAATCCGTTGCAAGCATCATCTACCAATTTTAATTAAATTCCGTTGGAAATCCGTTGCAATTCCGTTGGAAAATTTTCCTACGGAATTTTTTTGTAGGAAAAACTAGAATTTTTTGTAGTGAGTCTACCCTCAACAAATTATCTGGCGCATTAGGAAATTGTTGATACAACATCACAAAAGGGGCCTAATGAAAAAAATCAGATGGAAAGGTGATTTAGAAATTGCAAAATTGTGGAATATTCACTTTCCAAATCAGCAACCAAAACAGCCCCAAATAATTAGATGATTGAACCTATGCTTGGATGAAATCAAGTTAAATGTTGATGGAAGTTCCAAGAGTCAATTCCAACATGCCGCAGGTGAAGGAGTTGTACGAGATCACAAAGGTAAGCTCATTTTTTATTTTTCAAAGAATTTTGGTCTTAATAACTCTTTAGAAGCCGAGCTTCTTGCTCTTCAAAAAGGATTATCTTTATGTTGAGAGTACAACTTCTCCAAAATTTGGATTGGAATGGATGTCATGGTGGTAGTGAATGTGATATAGGAAAGCAGTTTAGGTTGTTATGAGACTAGATATATTTTAGCTTCTATCCGAAATTGTTTGAAAAACTTTTCCTATAGAATATCTCATATTTACCGTGAAGGGAACCAAGCTGCAGATTTTTTTTCCAACCGAGGATATTTTTTTTCCAACCGAGGATATTCACATGAAGGACTCAAAGTATTCCAACGTGTTAATGACAAAGTATAGTGTTAGAGTATAAGTAAACACTTAGAAAATGTTGAATAAGTGGTAGAGTTGGTAAAGGCATATTTAATGTTTACTATCATTCTTCTTAATAATTTATATTAACTAATATTAGTACATCAAGTATTATTATTTTTGTATAACTTATAGATATAGTTATATATTTATAAATATCCATGATTTCAATTATTAAAATTATAATATGAAACTAATCGTAAAGGATGACATAGTCAAAGTAGTATTAAAATTACCCAATATGAATATATGATCAATATAAAGTATAATGTTATAATGTTTATATATAATTACAAAATTTGTATACTAAATAACTAATTGTAAAAAATATATATGTTATAAAAACTAAGGTAATAACTTTATTGTAAAATTATTAAGTGTAATCATATAAATAAAATTTATTATAAGTTATATTAATGCTTACATATAAATTAGATATATGTATGTTATATTTAACTAATACATATATAATTATACAGTGATATAAATATTTGCATAATATTATCTATTACGAAATATTATTATTATATATATAGGTCTAATAATTATAACATATTAATATTTATATATATATAATGTTAATATATTATATTACTATGATTCATATATATATATATAATAAGCTAATATATTTTAAATATAATATATATTAATAAGTTTACTATATATAATAATCTTCTTAATTTATATTAACTATAGTATTAGACCCTAACGTATTATTAGTTTTTGTTTAGTTATATATCAGATTTTATAATCACTTTTTATAAAATTAAAATGTTTATTATGTTAACATTTTACAAATAACATTACTGAATTTGAAATTGTTATATAATATTTATGATTCTATTATAAGTTTTCACAATATATAAAAAATAATAACTAAAGGAAAACATATTAAAATATTTAAAGCCACCAAACTCACTATATATATATATATATATTTAATTTTCTTAATGTAAAGGATTAATAAATTTTAAAATAATTATTAATATATTTAGAATTAAAAATTAAAAATAATAATAATACCGACGAAATTGTTGAACGAAATATTCCGTTGGAAAGCTAGGCTCCCATAACTTTCCGACAGATGTTTGTCGAAAATTTCATTGAAAATTTAGGTAGGATTAATTTTTTTTCCCCTAAAACTATTTCCAATAGAAATTATTCCGTTGAAAATTTACATCGGTAATCCATCGAAAATTCTACTGGAACATTTGGTAGGATTAATTTTTTTTTTTTTTGCACCAAAACTATTTTCGACGGATTTCTAACAAAAATTATTTCATTGAAAAATTTCATCGAAAATCCACCGGTACAAGTAAAATAAATTTCTGTCGAAAATCCATTGAAATTTTCCAACAGAAAATTTTCCATCAAAAACAGTCAATTTTTTTGTAGTTATTTGTAAAAAATATAAAGACAAATACTATAAATTGAAAGATCTTAAATTTAAAGAAAAAGAAAATACGATCTGTTACTTTTACACAAAAACAAATTAAAGGAAATTTGTAGTTTAATCTAGTTCACACCACATGAATAATATGCTTTAAATAAATCCTTTCTTTAAAACTTTGTTATAAGTAAACTACTAATAATAATCAAATGGGAACATTTGATTAATCGCGAACGAACTCCATCTGAGACCAATCAATTTATATGACAACATTCCATCTCATTTTCTTTTCCAACTGTTTAAGGGTTGAAAGAAAATTGAGAATTGATGAAGCACTTGTCCGATTTATTCATTACTTATTAATACTTTAATGTAATTAGTCGGTCATGCCAATTTCTTGCCAAACCTTTTTAAGATTGATTGGTTTTTGAATAGAGAATTGCTGCTTCTTATTCTATTTACTATGTTTCTATTATTTATTTAAATACAAGAAAAACTCTAATCTTAACATGCAAATATTTTTTTTCTATTAATTCCTAAGCTTGTTAAACAAAATCTTTAAAAAATTATCATATTTTTTTCACAATGAAACAAAATCAAAAAGATATTACTAAGAATCACTGTGCAAGTGAGTTACGAGTTTAAGTTTGAGCGAACCATATAACCTTTCGCTATTTTATTCAATTGTGCTTAAGTCTGTCTTTATTCATCTCAATGGAGTGAACCACCAAGTGTGCGGAGTATAATTAACACAAAAGAACTTGGTGAAAATGTTTGTATCATGTATTGCTTGTAAACTTTATGTTGTACAGAGGTGACTGACTCATTTATATAGGTGGAAGTTACTTACAACGTGTGGTCATGGCTAACCAAGTGGTTTCCTATTACAAAGGTTTTAAAATATTTCAACACCAAGTCCTCCCTAAGGACTGCTTCGAGACTTCTAGAGTCCTCGGAGTCCCTCTAGAGTGTCTAGAACAGTGTGTACAGTCAAAGTAGCTCTTCTAAATCTTTTTATTTACCTTGTTGAACAGTGCTGCTACAATCTGTTAGTAAACTGTCCAGATGATTTTAGCAAGTTTTGTTCGCTCATCAACTCAATTCATAGACTGTGTTGAAGGGTGTGCTGCACTGACTTGTGATACAAGCATAATGTTGAATCCCTAATTCAACCCTAAATTCGACCATAGAAACAAGCAGTGCACGGATAAAAGCAGAAAAGAAAAGCAATGAAGGTAGTATTAGGTTGGAATCCAGCTTTACCATCAGTATTCTCAAATCCCATAACTATGCCTATTAAAATAAACCTGACTGATTGAATCGGTTCATTTTTTATTAAATATGAGATAGATTGGATTTAAGAATTTAAACTCATATTTAAATCGGATCTAAGTATACTAACTCACCAAATCAAAAAGTTGGGGTGGGTTGGGCCAGCCAACCCTATGAACCAAAAAAATTAATAATTTTAATTAATTTAATAATTTTATATATTTAATTATATAAAATTAATAATTTAGTATCAATAATATTATTTATTTTATACATTTCAATGTGTTTAATCTTTACTTATCAGATTAATAATTTTAATTTATGAATTAAATCATAAAATAATTTTATTAATAAAAAATTTATTAAATAAAATTATAAAAATAATTTTTTAAAAAAAATAAAAAATGAACTAACTCAACCCAACCCATGAATTAACAAGAGGTGGGTTGAATTGAGGTTTTAATGGCTCATATAAAATATGAATTACCTAGTTAGGTCTATATTTTCTTAACTCACAAGAGCTTGGATTGAGCTGGACCGGGTCAGCTCATATTGACAGCTCTACCCATAACCGGTGCTGTGATCATCCAGCCAAATGTTACCATCCATCAAAGGGTCGAATCAATTAGATTATTTACCTCCCCAGCTTTGATGCCACTAACTCGCACAAGCTGAGAGAACACTAGAAATTGTGTTGGCAATAGCCGTTATATGGGCAAGCTGCATTTTCAGAGAAAGATCCAAAAGAAGAACCACTCGCTGCCATTGGAAGCAAAAGCACCAATTGATGAATCATGTTTTTCTTCTTTTTTTTTCTTTTGACCCCATAATTTGCTTTTGAAAAGAATTGAACTAAACATTCCACCATTTTGGATATCATAATTTACAGATGGCCAGGAACCTTATATGGATCATTGAATGAAATTATATAAACCATAGATCCAAAGCGAAAATGCAAAAACAGAGAAAGAATTAAGAGTTGCAATAAAAGAGAGTCGTCAACTAATTTTCTTTGCACACAAAATCCCAGATCACTGGTTTTACAATGACTTCGGGAAGCATGATCCCATTATCTTTTGTTTATAACTGGTTGCCATCATCATGTATTTTTCTTAAGAATTCATCAAATTTGAACCATGGCTCCCAAGTTAAGTTCTGTGGTATTTTAAATACAATGAGACAAATTGTTGAGTAATCATACAGGGGTTTAGTGTGCTTCCAGAGCCACTCTAATTAGTAGTCATTATCTATATCTGGCATGCGGCTTGGTGGTTTTTTCTCATCTGGATTTTCCAAGACGGATGCCTCGGTTGTTGTCAATAGCAATGAGATGCTGTAATCAAAAAGTATATGGTTCATTTTAACATATAAAAGTATTGCATATAAGCACAAGTTTATCACTAACAGACTCTTCACCTGGCAGCATCAACTAAGGCTGTTCTAACAACTTTAAGAGGGTCTATGATTCCAGCCTTCACCATGTCAACATATGTACCTATTTTAACAGATCAAACATGATAGTGGTCAGGACAGAGGAGATGTGAATTCCCATTGAAATAGCAAAGAACATCAGCAGGACATTTTGGTAAAAATAATGTTGGCGTGACATTAGTGTATGTCTGTGACACGGAAAGAGAGAGAGAGAGAACTTGCAACATAACTTGCTAAATTTAAGAATGAGATCATTTTGAAAGGAGAGATATAGCCAGCTTGAGATGATCATTTCATAAGATCTAAAGGAACAAACCTTTTGAAGCATCGAAACCCAAATTATCATCATCTTGTTCCAGTAATTTTCCAAGAACCAGAGAGCCATCATAACCAGCATTTGAAGTTATAGTTAAAGTAGGTGCCTAAAACAAAGCAATGTATACTGTCAGGTACTATAGATTATAATCAGATCAAGGGATGTATGCCAAGAGGTTCCATGAACAAAACCTTAAGAGCATCTTGAATTATCTGAATGCCTCTTTTCTGATCTTCATTTTGAGTTTGAAGGTTCTGCAAAACCTTTATACCATACAAAAGAGCAACACCACCACCTGAAATAAAATCCATTATGTTATGACCTAAAGAAATATAAACATTTTAAAAGAACAAAGGAAAAATTTTTTACCTGGCACAATACCCTCTTCCACGGCTGCTCTGGTGGCATTCAACGCATCTGTGACCCTATCTTTCCTTTCTCCAACTTCTGCCTCACTAGCTCCACCAACCTGCGAGAAAATAAGTACTTGCCAATGAGGGCATAATATGCATATGCCATTAGGAACTCAGAAAGATTAATATCATACCTTGAATACAGCTACACCCCCAGAAAGTTTTGATAATCGTTCTTGTGCTTTCTCCCTGTCAAACACGGCAGTGCTCTTCTCCACGGCCGTCCGCAGCTGTAAAAATTTTCAAGAATCAGTAGACTTAAAAAAGAAACTCTCTTTTTAATTTTTCCAAAGAATTTGCTTTAGACTGCCGACTAGATAACATGGTCTCCCCTTGAATTTTAATACATAGGAAATCCTTTCACACTCAGAACATAAACTAACAGCTGTTAAACCATAAATACCAATAAGTGCTCCCAGTTCAAAATGGCTTTGCCATTTCAGGATTAGTAACATGCTATTCCTTCAGTCTTCATAGAACATAATCAAGCAGATGTTCCAGGAAAAATTTTTGTTTCCTTAATCTAAATTGATACAACAGAAGCCCTGTCTAGAGACAAATAAGCTCTCAAATTACCAGTTCAAACTACAACTTCCTCCAGGAAAAAGAAAAGCGGCACAACCTTCTGTACAAAATTAACAACATTGCAAGTAGTTCACAAGAGCAATAAACATGCAAAAAAATTCCATGCATTCGTATCACCCCCCACCCCCGGTCTAATATACTGATCCCAAGGATTTATAAAGGACAACTACCACATGTATAATAGTTTATAAATAGAATGGTAAACAATGATAAAATGAGTTGAAAACAGAGAAAAATAAATTAGAAGACACAACCAGATAGGCATCAGAATACCTGCTCACATCTTTCTTCAATAAGCTTCTTATCCCCTCCCCCATGTAGAATGATTGTGTCATCAAGTGAGACAGTGACCTGTCAAAAATTAGGTCAATTGCATTGGAAAGAAGAAAATCAAGCATGTTGCAGAGATACATGCATACCCTTTTTGCAGTACCAAACATTTCAACTTTGATTTTGTCCAGAGTTAAGCCACGTTCTTCACTAATGACCTGTACTTTGGATAGTTAATAATGACTTTATAAGCATATAATGGACATAAAATCTAAGCAATGAGAATGTTATTACCTCTCCACCAGTAAGAATGGCAAGGTCATCTAAATTTGCCCGTCGGTTATCCCCAAAACCAGGAGCTTTGATGGCACACACCTAAAGACACAAGATTCCACCATTAGGAAGGTGCTGCTAGAGCTGTCATCTACACTAAAACATCTTGTAGTATTTGATGCATGGAAAAGTGTCAAAGCAAAGCCAGACAATTACCTTCAAACCAGCTTGATGCTTGTTGAGAATAAGTAAAGCAAGTGCATCACTCTCCACATCCTCAGCCACAACAAGAAGTGGTCTGCTTTTCTGTTCAAATTGAAGAATAAGAATCAGCAAGTTCACTGGATGCCTCACTTACAATCATACATGTAAAAGGATAGTCAGAAGAATTACATTTATAGCCAGCTCCAATATTCTCAAAAGAGAGTTCATAACTGAAATTTTCTTGTCATGAATGAGAATCAGGGGATTCTCAAGTTCCTGCCAACATTAAAATGAAGCCTCTTTACATCAAAAGTTTTTCTTTTGCTTATACTTATGAAATTATTGCATTCAACAGATGTTTCCATGTCTATCCTATTCCTAACTGCGCAAGAAAAGTGAAAAATTAAGGACACAAGGCTGATAAAATTTCTAAGTTTCCATAAGTGTGCCTCTAAACTGTGGTATATGAAACCATCAACTGAAAAGCTAAACTTCTGAGACGGCAAAAATATGATCTTCAAATCAAATTAAGCAAAATAAGGGAATGACTTATTATTTACAGCACAGCCCCTTCTCCAAACTGATAACATTTAAACGAGAGAAGAAAAAGATAAGTTCTGAAAGAATTTTGAGCATGGGGTTTACATCGGAAACCTCATTTTGGTTCAATGAGCGAGTACTCCACTATTTGAAGTAAAAATTACTGGAAAAGGGACACAGATCTGAACTTACACATTTTTGGGTCTTCAGATCAGTAATAAAATAGGAAGAGATATAACCTCTGGATAGCTTCATTCCTTCCACCACTTCTAACTCATTGTCTAAAGTATTCCCTTCCTAAAAATTTGAGCAAAACACAAGACACCTCTGTTTAAATGTGGTTTAGGTAATGATCATTATTAGTCAAAATTTATAATCATAAAATTATGTATAAATATAAAAAAAATGGGCTTACCGTGACAGTAATGACCCCTTCCTTTCCAACCTTCTCCATTGCTCTTGCTAGCAATTCACCAATTTCACGTTCACCATTTGCAGAAATAGTAGCAACCTATTTAAAACATACCAAAAAAAAAAAACACAGAATAAATCAAGGAGTATGGTAGGTGCAGAGTAGCAAAGCCATATCAACAAACCTGTGTAATTTCTTCTGGTGTGCTTATCATTATTGCCCTGCTTTTCAAGTCAGATATGGCAGCATCAACTGCCATATTAATTCCGCTTCGCAAGTCCATCACATTTACACCAGCAGCCACTGACTTGCAGCCTTCCAAAAGAATTGCATAAGTCAGGACAGTTGCACAAGTTGTACCTGTGAACAGAGACATAATAGTCAATAGATCTCCGGCATTAAGAATGTCTAACATGATGGGAGAAAAATCAAAGAAATGGTGTTTCCGTAATTAGAAACTAAAAGTTTCTTCATGTAGAATATAACAAATACAACTGAATCCATGCTTTGAACATGAACATTACAGAGATTCGCAAAATGCTCCTTTTTATTCTATCCAAGATGCCCTGCATACCTAGGATTCTATAATGATTTCAAGATAAAAAATAACCTATTTCCAAGTCAATTATGCCATGATTTCCAGGAGGATTTTCTAACAGCAAGATCTTATCCCAGGACACTTCAACCCAGATCAGCTTGGAATGAGGGCTTGGTTGAGTTGTATTAAGTACTAAGAACATCAACTGTTTTGCCGACAAAAGAGTTGCTTTTGGGGTACAAGTCCAAATAAACAACTTTCTAACAAGAAATCCTTGATCTTAAACATTGGTACATCAATAAATCCATGTTCAATTATAGCATCTTTATCGCATAAGGTTGAAAAATAATAAAAATTACCATCTCCAGCAACTTTATTTGTGGCATTTGCCACCTGCTTTACAAGATCTGCGCCAACATTTTTAGCCTTATTCTTGAATTTGATGCTTTTGGCAACAGTAACACCATCCTTTGTGACTTTAGGATAGCCTGGACTTTTCTCAATAATTACATTGCGACCCTGTATCAATAAATCAGAATGAAATCTATGACAAGAGCGTGCATAAATTTTGAGCTTCTAACTTTATATTGTAAGAAAATTCAAGTATATAACAATATCATAATATTTTTTGGTTTTAGTTTTAACATATAAAATGGACAGCTAATCGTTAATGATAGACTATCAAGTATTCCTTCATCCTTCAAATGTTTTATATAACTAGAAAAATAGAGAAAAGATATGACTCTTACAACAGCCAATCCAACTACAAGATGCTACAAGACTATGTTCTAATTTCGCTTACCAATTAGATGAATACTTGAAATATTAACATACAATTCATTTACCATCATGACAATTTGATCTAAACAGGTAACATGCATATGATCAACTGTTAAGCACCATAGGAATATGTTGGGTAGTGAATATGCTAATAAAGTACAAATTTTACATAAGCATTACACCTACCAAATACAAATCAACCAAAATTTTTTTTCTGATCACACAGTACAAATTACGAGCTGCCCTAAGAAATTAATCACTCACAAAGTCCCACGGTTAGAAGTTTTTGTTAATAACAATTCCCATTATCATATCTAATATTTTTAATTATTCCACTAGTACGGAAAAGAATGATAAAAGAAGTCAATGTTAGTGTCCATTACCTTTGGTCCCATCGTGACTTTTACAGCTTCTGCAACCTCGGAAACACCCTGCAGCATAGCTGCACGTGCCCCAACCCCAAAATTGATATCCTTAGCCACATAATTCCTATTGCAAATTACCCTACTATAGACCTGTCCGATTCAAATCATCAAGCAACCAAAGCAAAGAAATGTTAAGTTTCACTGATATCCATCAAAACCATTCCCCAATAAAATATATATTTTTTACTTTAAAAGGGAACACAGAAAACTTTCTACAACTATTTCGTAAACCATCCCTAAATGTTCATTATTGCAAAAGTATCTAAAAAAGCATATATTTAATTGAACCTAATGCAACTTTCGGTCGTAGAAATTTTTGGACTTTACATTTCATTTCTTCTATTTCCCACATTTCCTCAATCATACAAACAGATGGTAAAATGAAAAAACTTTTGAATTCGACAAGAAAGAGAAAACAAAATGAAAATCAAAGACAAATCAACGTAATGTGTCAGAATTTCTTACCAGTTTTTTTGAAGTCGAAGAACTGTATAAAAACGAAGAAGAAGAAGAAGAAAGAAAAAGGAAATGAGTTCTCAGATATAAAGCAAACCCAAAAAAAAAAAAAAATACTAAAACGCATATGAACATGAATCATATGTGATCTTAAAAAAGCATTACCTGATAAATGAAGCTAATTTTGAAGTTCTTCGATACATGACTGAGATGGAATTTTTATTTTATATAGCAAAAACAATTTGAATGAATAACCAATTTAAAGACTTGAAAGACAGCTTCCGATGGAGTTATAGAGTAGGGTTTTAGCCTGGGGTTTTACGGTTGGGATTTCTCAAATATGGACCGTTTACTGTTTCCAAATTTGCCTCGGATTCACTGCAAAATGAACTATATAAATGGGCATCTTTCTACCTAAAAACAATGGGCCGCTTTTCTCTCTCTCTCTCTCTCTCTCTTTTCTTGCAAAAATGGGTTTGTTTGGTTTTGGGCCTGTTGTTTGTTTAAGAGTGCAGACATTCTCATACTTGTCATGTCATGAAATGACATTGAAAATTTGCAAGAGAGTCTCTTTAAGAGTCCCTTTCCGGTTGAAATACTTTTACTTTTTAAATTTTAATCAAAATTTTAAACAAGTTTATTAATTTTTAAAATAAATATTTTGTATTAAAATATAAATATTATTAATAATATTAAAATATTAAAATATTTTTTTATTAATTTTTAAAATCATTATTATATTTTTTATATAAAATTTAAAAAGAAAGCATTAATTGTTGCTTTTCAACTCTCCAAAAAAGGAAAGCACCGATTGAAAGTAAAGAGCTCCCATGCTTCTACGTGAGGTTTTTTTTTAATTAATAAAAATTAATAAAATTATATAATAATAATTTTAAAAATTAATTAAAAGTAAATTATTTTTTTACTTTTGTCATATTATATATTAAATTGACGAAAACATTAATATTTGATTAATAAAAACTTTTTTTAGAATGAAATGTTCATTTTAAAAATTAATCTATTTTTATGTAATTTTAATAAAAATAAAAATATTTTATTTTTTTATTTATGTATTTTATTTGGCCCATGATTATTGGTTATACATTCTACTGGCCTTCTGCTTGCCATCTCATCTGGCATACAATTTGGATGCTAAATATTACTGCAATAAGCTGGCTTCTGAAGACCAACCATTCTTTGACAAACGACATACCAATTAGTTTCGCATCATTGTCATGCCCACTAACTCTTCCATTGTTTTTTTTTTTCCAGCAATATTCACCACTAATTCTCCTAATAAATACTACAGCACTTCATTGATTTAAACGTTTTAAACAACATATCAACATCAATTAATTACAACTATTCTTAGAACGTAATCATTGATTATATATGTACAAAAATGAATTAGTATTATCCATGATTAGCAATCTTAATTAACATTTTAAAACCCCAAAATTGGTTATTAATCTTGATTCTCCAAAGGGCTTTATACCCTTTTATGCTTTAAAGTTAGATTTTTCCTTTTTGTGAAAAGCGATATGTTGTGTGTTAATTCCAACGAAGATATTGATCATGCAGGTCTTTAGCATACAGCACATTGAGAATGTAACTCACATGTTATTATTATTATTATTATTATTATTATTATTATTATTATTATAGAGAAGTTTTTAAAGAAAGAAGAGTAATTCTTTTTGTTTTTTTTCAAATATACGTTTTCAAGAAAAATGATTAATTTACTGCATATTTTAATTTGATCCAATCACTGCTAAATTAAATATAGCATAATTCACATGCCATCCACATGCTCGTATATCTTTTTCCTTTCGAAAAGAAGAATGAAAAGAAGGCTTTCCAGTGTTTTCCAAGAAATGCTAGATAGCTTTGAGAATTGAGACGCCTCCCAACAGCTAGAAACCACCCAGCCTGCGACCCTACATTAATAACACCCACAACTATAATTGTTCTGCCTCCCTCCACCTTCAGAATCTCCCACCGACAGCAATGTTTTATTTTGTGCACCAATTTTATTTTTATTTTTTTAGTCTTCCAATTGATTAATTAGGATGGAGAGGTAAGACTTATCCATACTCGGGAATGACGTGACAACCACTAAAAATACCTACTAATATTTTGGGAGAAAACATATACGTGTTTATTCCGAGTCATACAATTCAAACAAAAATTGCAATGGGGGGGGCCACCACTGCTTGCAATTTAAGCAAAGCCAGCGAATTGCTTAAACATTTTTTAGTCATCAGAAAGGAATTTTCAAAGATTATAGATAAATGTTTTGGTAATTTTTCTTCATCAAGCATTTTTTCATGTTCTTCTTTTCCTTTTCTTAACAAAAGATTCTGTTCGAGACAAAAATACAACAGACTTTCCTTACAAAACAATTTCTCTGGAAAACCCCGCACGTATGAGGCAAAAGAGGACAATGTGTGTCCATCTAATTAATTTCTTTCCTTCGACTTTTCGCATGTGAAAAATTAGAAAAAGGGGAATTTCGTCTAAACAATAATAATAATAATAATAATAATAATAAAATATGAAAAAGTTTGATTAATTTGTAAGTGGAATAAAATGTGATTTTAGAAAGTAATATATATAGTGAACAATGTGTAGTGGAATTTGTTTCGGAATTTAGGTGGTAATACACTGTCGGCGGTGTATTGGAATTTGGAAGCCTAAGTTTCAATGTATCTTAATCCACCGACGAGCACAAGGTAAAAAGCAGCTTCACAAAGAAAAAGAAATTAACGTTTAGCCAGGTCAAGTTGAACGCCCAAAACCAAACTTCGGGCATTATCTCTTTATGGTCAACACAAGTAAGTCAAAAGATGACTCTTTAGTTAAATTGAAGTGATAATCCAATGTTTTTCAGTCAAAAATTATTGGCCAATGGCAATGCCAATCCATGGGGTGACCTTTACGACCAATGGCCGTGGCAAAGCAAAAGAGCCATAACAACTCAATAATTTTAGATGACTTTTGTTGAAGTGAAGTTTACAAAATTTGGGTCCTCCACTTTTCACTTTAAAATAAGATTAGATTTATATCTGCTTTCGAGAATAACCACTGGGAAAATAAATGTACAGGATTTAATGCAAAATATTGTAGGTTAATGTAAGCTAGTCCCAAGCAAAAAGCGCCAAACAATCTCTATTATACATACATTAAAATTAAAAAAAATAATTTTATTTAGAAAATACTTTTTTTACTGTAAATTTGCCCAATTGAAAAGAGCAATTGTACACTAATGAACAAAGGACTAACAACAAAAACAAAAAACCAAAAAAAATTGGAAAAAAAACAAAAATCAGAAGTATACATTACAAATTTCTAGTATATCCTATTATTACAGTGAATCACCAAATTTACAAAACATATCATCACTCAAGAAAAAAAATAGAATAACACAAAATTTAAGAAAAAAAAATACGAAGACAAAAAAATAAAATAAACATCAAACCTTTTTCTTCTTCATTCCTTCTCTCCTCTCATCAGAAAGTCCATTTCCAGATCTTGATCCTTAAATCAACCTTACACTTTGCATTAGAAGTGGAAGCTGTGGTTGCTGATTTACCCTTCGGAGCAGTAGCTTTAATCCCTTCACAAATAACCCTAATACCAAGCTTCGGTGTCTTCAATGCTCCCATCTTCGCTTTCACTTTAGTGACCAGCTTTATCTTTAATGGCAGCCCGTTCTTGCTATTCAAAGCGGTCTTTAACTTGCCGGCTGACGTGTCATCGAGTTCTTGGTTGCTAGATATGGCAGCTTTCAAAAGCGTCGTGTTCTTGGTGCCTTGCACGAAGGAACCGAACGAACCATCCCCAATATCGATGTCGTCGTTTGTAATAAGAGATATGGTGATGGGGTCGTAGGTGTAGACAAGTTTTTTGTTAGGGTTTTTGGCTGTGACGTTGAGATTGATGTTGGTGATGAGCTTGGAACCGGAAGTTATGTTAAGAGTTGAGATTTTGAGAGAGGAAACTGTGAAATTGGGGCGGTGAGGGCGGTAAAGAACGTACAGAATAACCCCGGCTATGGCGGCTAGGAGGATAAGAAGGAGGATGGCTACGCTGGTCCAAAGGCAACAAGAGCAGCAGCAGGAGCGGCGGTAGCGATGGCGGTTGGCTTGTGGGCGGTAGAGAGGGCGGGAGGCTCCGTAGAGCTGGGCTTTAGTGGCTGGAAAGGAAGGGTTAGCAGTGGTGGCTGGGGCTGCGCCGCCATTTGCCGCTGGTTTGGATGATGGGTAAACCCTGTCTGTCATGGTGGTGAGAAGAAGAGAAAAGAAATGAGGGAGGAAGAAAGAAAAAGGGCTTGTTTTCGTGTTCAAAGAGAAAATAGTTGTCTGTCCTTTCTTTATACTAAAACATTTTTCATTTATGTAAATGGGTGCGTGTGTTTGAGGGAGAGTGAGAAAGGGGGAGAGAATGGGCTTGTTTTGAACTGAAGCAAACAAAGGATCAATTGTTTGTTCGGGTGTCTCTGAGAGATGACACTTGATAAGGTTGATTGACCGAGTGGAAGGCGAGTGAGGGGAGAAAACATGGGATTTGAAGGGTAAGGGGAGGAAGGTGGAATGGCAAAGAGAGAGACAGCAATGTTACAACCAAAAACCAAAGCAAAAGGCTACGCGCTTGTTTACGGAGCGTGGGGTTCACACGTACCAGTAGTAGTTTAATTTTGTTTAACCTTTCAACGTGAGTTGAATTAGAGATTCCAATAATTAATGGCTTTAGGTACATTAATGCGCACATTCGAGAAAGCTTGCGCTTGCATCATTTCCCCATCAATCTAATTTTTGTTCCTATTTAATTGCTTATGCTCACATCATGCTTTTTCTATAACTTAAATATAATAAATTGTTTTTAAGCAATTATTTCTGTTTTTTTTTCCTCTTCAAAAGCCGCTTTGTCCAATTGAGTGTAACCCTCAAATCTCAACATGTGAATTCCACGTAGCTATTATATGTGAAATATGTGTTGCAATTAATTAATTTGAACATAATAATACATCTATAATATTTGAATATTTAACTCAATAGTAAATATGTTTTTTTTTTTGTAAATATTCCTCTTGATTTAGGGTAGCCATCAAATGAAAAAGGTCATTCCCTAACAGAAATGTCATTCATTTTTGTTGAGGATTGCAAATGGGGCGCATCTTTTCTTTTCTATTTTTATACAATGACAAAAATCCTAAATCCATAAAAGTAACGTGTTACATGCATGATAGCAGCAAATCAGACGTTTTCACACTAAATGAAGTTGAAATGTTAAGGTGGGAGAGTGTGATTGCAGCATTTGAGTTTGACAAAGTACCAAAGATGACACCTTAAACTACGAAATAAATTAATCAAAGTCTTTGTTTTGAGAAGGAAATTAACACACATTTGAGGAAGTGAATTAAACGCGTCTAATTAATGAGAATCAATGGACTTTAATTAAACTTATAGCTAGCTAGCCATATCATTTGTCAACAAACATATAGATGTTTCCATGTTACCTAATCTCAAATTGCAAAATTCCCCCTCTCAAGGGAGGATATTAGTTGACAATCAAAGGCTTAAGAATGGTTGTAAATTAATTATCATACTCTAAATATATATATATATATATATTTATATATATATGTATGTATCTATAATCAGATGCCAAGCCTCCCTACCCAATTTGAAGCTTGTCTCTTTCATTGGCTTTCCATTTTCTCAATCATTGACAGCAAATTGATTCCTCTTCCTCACCTAATGAGAGATGATCAAAAATAAAATTACAATAATTGCCCTTGCCTTTGGTTTGTTTTGTATTCTTGTTTATTATTGTTAACACAGCCATGTGATTGTGATTTTTAAAATGTATACAAAAATAATATGAGTTGATCATTCTTGAATGTTTGAGCATATTTTTAATATATATATATATATATATATGGTAAATTTGATAAGGACCTCCTAATTGCCATCAATCTTTTTCTTCAAACCCCTCCCCACCAAAAAATATCTCCAACAAAATTTTCACTCTTCCTTATATTTTTCACCTATAATTATAGTGATATTAAGGAAAATGTCCAACAAATCCATAAAAAGTTTTTTTTTTTTAGGAATTTTTTCTTAGTATAAGCACCACAAAGTTGTCAAAAAATAATCTCAGCCAGTTCAGCATGCATAATTTAGTTAATGAAAGAATTAATACGAAGCAAAGTATAAATTTGTATATTATAGGGTTTCATTCTATAAAAGAGATTACTTTTATCATAAGAAAGAAGACTGATATTATTGAAATAGAAAGGATCCCTTTATCATAGAAAAGAAGAATGATTATTGGGTTTGTCTAAATATGTCTGGTATCATACTTTTTTTGGGAATATTCTTTGTTAGATTGTTATGATAACACTGCATTTTCTATGTAATTCTCTTGCAAGTTTACAAGAACTTGAGTACAATTGCAATTGCACGCGACGAACTCTTTAATCAAAAAGCAGAATTCGAAATTTCCTTTTTTTTATTTGTTTATAGTAATTTATTATATAATTACTATAGAAATTGCATGTTTCATGCGATGTGGTAAGTTGTACTTTAATTCCTATAGAAGTTCACTGATTGCCTGTGCCTGTACTTTGAAATAATGCCATGGTATCATAGCTATAGAAACCTTCAACTTCTTCATAGAGTTTTCCTTTTGTCGGGATGAATCAAACAAAATGATGACAGTATACAAAACCTTTGACCTCGAAAGAAAACATTTTGGTAGTGAAAGTAATATTAATATACAAGTACTTTATCAGTGCCTGAGGCGGTTAGCACTTAGCAAAGACTCGGTTATGATTTTAAATGTGAACGTAAATATGAACGCATAAGGTAAGAATTGAAAAGAATTCTTTTTTGCTTGACATAATATTTTAAATAATTTTTTAATTATTTAAAAATTTGTAAATATATTTTTATTTTTTATTGTATTCAATAAAATTTTTATATTTTTTTGAAATCAAATAAGTTTTTGTATTTTTATTTTGAATCAAATTAACTCTTATGATTAATGTTTGATTTAATCAAAATGTTATTTATCATTCTATACTACATGGTATGCTAAAATGTCATAATTAATGATGACGTGATATGCGAATGTAACATGATGATATGACCATATGGTATTTTTCATCATTCATATCAATGTTATGATAATGTCATGTAGATATAAAATGACAAATTATATTTTAATTAATGAAAATTAGTCAATCATTAGTTATAAAAGTTTATTTAATCTAAAATAAAAATATAAAGCCTTGATTGAACATAATAAAAAAATAAAGACTTATTTGAAATTACTTGACTAGCTCAAAGACTTTTTTTCAAACATTATGTCTTTTTTTTTTAAAATATCAAATGGTCAAAATACCCCAAAAATTCCTGTACCCATTCATTTTTTTCAATTTAGCCCTTTTATTCAAAATTGTAACAATTTAGTCTCTATATTTTAGAAATTACTTCAATTTAATTTCTCTCTCTAACAACATCTAATTTGACTATTAAAAATGATGACGTTAGCATTGATATGGCACAGACGTGGCAGACTTCAAAAATGTTGCAACGTATGTGTGGTTGACATGCTAATATGGCATTGCCACGTCACCCAAATCACTTGAAAATGTTAGTGCCACATGGTATTGACATGCTTATGTGTCAAAGAGATTAAATTGAAAGAAAAAAATACGATATAAAGATTAAATTAAATAAATATTTAATGTATGGGAACTAAATTGAACCAAAAAATAAAAATACTTTATATTTAGTTTACTTTTCAAATTATTAAGTGTCTTTTCCTATTAGTATCATTTCAATAATACATATATTGAACTAATATAAAAGAAAAATACAAATAGAGCCATATATTAGCTTTATGCTAATTACTTTCAAAGGGATGTTGATAGTTATAATATATACTTGATTAAACAATACATTTTGAAATGGAGCCATATAACTATCAAAGTACCTTTAAAAGCAATTAGCATAAAACTAATGTATTTCTCCATTTTAAATGTATTATTTATAGTATAAAATATATATATTATATGTATACTTTGATAGTTATATGGCTCCATTTCAAATGTATTATTTAATCAAGTATATATTATAATTATCAAAGTACCTTTGAAAGCAATTAGAATACAATTAATACATAGTTTATTTGTATTTTTTTTATATTAGTTCAATATATGTATTATTGAAATGATACTAACAAGAAAAGATATTTAATAATTTGAAAAGTGAACTAAATATATATATTTTTTATATTTAAAAAAATTATATTTTTGCATTCAATTTATTCCTTGTATATTCAATATTTATTCAATTTTATCCTTATACTATATTTCTTTGTTTAATTTAATCTCTATAACACGTCGGTGTTGATATGATCACTTTTAATAGTCAAATTAAATGCCGTTAGAAGGAGAGATTAAATTGAAGTAATTTTTAAAATTGAAAAATTAAATTGTTACAATTTTAAATAAAAAGACTAAATTAAAAAAAATTACATGAATACAAAGGCTGTGGGGTATTTTGATCAATATCAAATTAATTAATACTAAAACATTGGATTAGAACGCATGCATGGATGGTGGGTTGGGCTTGCTTAATTTATATATATTGTTTGTTTGTTGTTCAAGGTTTTTCTGTAATTTCCTTCTATTTCTTTTTAATCTTTATAATATCGGCTTAATTTTTTCTTTTTTTTTCTTATTTCAATGAGGTGTTTCGTTTTGTAGAAACATTATAATTATTGAGGCAAAGTTTTCATAACAATTATAATTGTAACACTTATAAAATCTATAACTAAAATGCTACTATTAGCATTTCAAACTTAATCTAATGTTTATTATCCTCAAATGAAGTACTAATATACATATTTTGTGGGACTCAATTGAAGTGTTGTAATTAATTTAGAAGTCAACTCCTAACTCTTTGAACATATTCAATGCTTCTTTAAAATCACTCAAATATTTCAGAAAATCTAAAGCCACTCATGTGTTAAATGAGAAATTTAACAAAAAAAATGCTGAAAATATTAAATATTTTGACCATGTACTATTATATTCCGGACCATACATTTTCGTTTGCCCTTTTTAAAACTTTGGTCTGAAGAATCTGACCATGGTGAGGGGTAAAAAGGGCCCACCCATTCAAGAAGGAAGAACGGGCCAATGGTTCCCATTTCTTAGAGTTCAATGCCGTAAGCCCTAACATTGCTTAGTAGGCCGGGCCTACTCCATATATTGCCCATGCAATGACCAAGATTCAGATCTTCCATTTTGGCTATTTTTTACCATAAAATAATATTTAATCTTTTTTTTTTTGGAGGGATAACCATATTTTATCAGGATAAGAGAAATCTTAGAAGACAATTTGTTGCTTGGAGATGAAGATTGTGCAAATCTTGTTTAGTATAGTATTATTTTTTTGTTGGAAAAAGAGATGATGCACACTACGGATAGTTACTGGCTGAAATTAGTATGAAAAATTTGATAAGGATCATCTTCTAAAGTCTGTTGAAATTGACCATTACCATCACTGGATAACAACACAGTAAACACTGTATAAAGATCAGTGTTCAAGACACCATAAAAGGTCGAGTATCCGAGTTATGTAAGTCCCAAATGAAGGTTGTTTCTTTCTGAAGCGAACTTTGAGAAAAAAGAGGGACTGGGGTGTGGAAACAAGGTCTTGGTCTCTGCAACTAAACATGGTGAAGATGGATAAGCCTGGATTGTTAGTATAATGAGAAATCTGTGAAGTTATTATTATTATTATTAGTTTCCATTTCAAAGAAAGCTGGAATCCACTACAATTCTTTAAAGGTAAATATATACATTAATCATTGAATCAAATATTGAGTGCATGTATGAAGTTATGTTTTTAATCTGAAAACTAGTGTCTTAATTTAATAGCTTTTCTTAATTTTTTTATGAATGTATATTTTCTTGCTTGCTTATTTCCATACTTGTCTACCTCATTTCTCATAGGCTTTAATCATCATTTGAAGTAATTAATCTAGACCTCTATTAAGAACTAGAGTTTATAGTTAAGAAAGGCTAAATGGTTAGTACCTAGAAAAGAATGGACAGAAATTAGCTCATGGCATTTGCTTGTTGCCTAATTAAAGACTAAAGGTAATGTTGACATCTCAGCAAATCCTAGAGGAGATTGGCTAATAACAGAGGAGAGTGTAGATGCTTTATATTAGCAAAGATAAAGAGGAGGAAGCATGGTGATTAGAGAGAGTTTTGGTCTTACAGATTTTTGATGGTTATGAAATATTTTGTTGACGTTTGATGCCTTATATTTGGGTTGTTTGTTTTTAGTTATACCTAGTCAAAGACTAATTATGGAGCAATGTAACTAAACAGAGACTTAATAAGAGTAGATCAACACATAAATGACCCAAAAAACATAGTTAGGACAATTTAAAAGGAGTTGGCAACTTTACTAGTGCACCTACATTCTTAAATCAAGCCTTCAATAGTGTACCATGACTCCAACAAAGAGTAGATTTAATCATAAAGATGGGCAAAGGGAGCAAAACGATTGAGCTGGCTTATAAATAGTGAGAGTACTGCTAAACTAACCAATTCACCGACACAGTTATGCTCTCAGTTTCGGATTCGGGTGTTCCATTATTGTCTGAGGTATAAAAGAAAAAAAGAAAATGAAAAACAGTGGTAGTGGTGGTGGTGGTGGTGCCCAACATTGCCTTCCAAAATAACTACCTAACTCTGCCTAGATTGTCCCTTGTGGGGACAAATATCTCTAACTTTGATTTGCTCTGAATCTATTAAAATACTTGTCATTATCACTACTTAGCTATTTTATTTTCACACTCAGCATGAATTCAGCCTAGCCTTCATTTTAAGACTTTTCCACATTTTACCTAGAGAAACAAGAGAGAGAAAATGTATGAAAAAGTTATTAGCTATATAAGATTCATCCAAGTTAATGGGTAGTTTTGTTTTCAAGTCAGCTTGTGAGATTTGTGTTCTAATGCATGTAAATCCCAAGGATGCAGTTTCATTTCTCAAAAGATATAAGTAAATAGGAAACTTTTAAGTCAGAATAAAAATGCTGATGCAGTAGATGAAAGGAGAAATGACAGTTTCAAATAAGGTCACGCCAAATTTATATCTTAAAGCAGATGTGTGAAAACTGAAAAGCAAGTTGATGTAGCCTTGTAGAGAGTGATATTATATATCAGTTTTAATTAAACATTAAATGGTTAAATCATTGGAAGTTAGTCCAACCTCTAATCACGAAAGTCGTAATGCTATAGTGGACTTGTGTCAATATAAACAAAGAAATAATAATTTCTGGAAGTTTTAAAATAAGACATAACAATCATGATACTTGGGATGAATTATTAATTTCCAACTTTCTAATATAAGCTGAAAAGAAGTCAAGCAATGCATGTTAAACAATTTAAAGTAATATCAGAAGAATTCAAGCAATATACCCCAACAACAATTCTTTTAGGACAATTCTCTCTCTCTCAACCCCACCAACCCTCTCACTCAAAAGTGTCTTACACCAAGCTCCTTTAGGTTCACTGTTGTGCTTTTTTTCTTTTGCTTTGATGAGCTCCAGTAAAACTTTGATCTTTTTCCTTTTTCTGTTTTGGATAATTAGTTACCTTTAGTCACTAATGACTAAAAGCTGCTCTTCTATTAGAATAATCAAACTTCTTCATATCTCAATGTTTATTAGTCTCAATAAAAGATCACCTGGATTTTTGCCTACCTAACCCAGACACCTTACTTTGGTGGTACCATTTGTGGGTCTACTTTTGTACTCTGAAAAATTAGTACAGTTTGTTCCTTTAAATTATATCCATGTTTTGCTTCAGGGTGTTGTTTCAGTTTTCACTGCTTTGTTTCAGTTATCTTTTTCTTGCTTTGATGGTTGGCTGAGAGAGATGGAATATTTTGGAGATTGAATTCCAGTTTCTTTGGAAGTAGAAATGGGGTTGCTATTGACTCTCCTGCTGATGAAAATATGTATAACTCTCAGCGCTATGTCAGTTGATGGATCATCAGGTAATGTTGCTTATATCTGTGTTCTGCTAAGCTGGTTTCTACAGTCAATTATTTTTTATCCATGCATTTGTTTGACTATCTTAATTTAGATTTTCACGAAATTTGAACTGAAAACGAATCCTGAAGATCTGGGCTGTTTAAACTAGTTTCTTTGATCAATAAGCAAGATAGCGTTATATGAAAATAATTTTAAAAAATTGTTACATGAGTATGATATTCTTTGAGCTTGTTCAGAAATTGGCACAGTAGAGAATTTAAAATTAAGTATCTGTGAGAATCTGCATTTCATGATTACCTAGAATGCCTATATGAGTGAGTAGAAGTTGGTGTTTTAACATTCCAGGCAAGAGTTAGTCAGTTATGTGATGATTTCAGATTCGTAGATAGTTCTTCAGAAGCTGATTTCCTGGTGATGTATTTTTCCAAGGGAGAATTTCTTGGTCATGTCTCAAAGTCATACGCGAATGGTTTTGTCAACTGAATATTTGTTTGAATGTTCCATTGTCTTGGTCATGTTACATGGTTGTGTTACATTTAACCCCATCTTTTTCTTTCAAGAAAATGTTGAAAACCTAACGATTTATCATTCAAAGACTTGACAGCAATTATGGTACAAGTTGGAACTTTTTGTCAAGAGACCCAGATTGTGAAATTGAGTTTGTTTTGATCAACAGATACATCAAAGCATCCAATACACAAGCACTTAGTTGTAGACTCGTCTGTGGTGCTCTTTCGTTTTTCACTAACATTCAACAACTTTTTGAGTGTACTGCATAATCTTTAATGTACCACCAAAAATTGCTTCGACAAGTAGTGTGCATCTTGGTTTTTGCAGTTATTCTAATAGGAGCCTTTTATGTGCTCTGCATTGCTGGCAACCTTCTTTTTCAATTAAAATAAATTTTTATGGTTGCCTGAGCCTGATCTGAACACTATGGGTTTTATAACTAAAGCAAACCCTGGCATATTTATCAACACTATTATGTCCTATTTATGGAAATCCTCTAGCTTGCTGGTTCTTTTAATTTGATAAGCTTATTTTTGGAGATCCATTCAGCTAATTATCTGTAAAATGAGTAATAGTGTCAGCAACGAGCTATCTGATAAAAGCCATAACCTTTTATAAGCTTCAGAGTGATGTTTGAGTATTAACTGTATGACTTTTGGCTTGTGGATTGTAATTCAAATTTCAACATAAAGCTTCCTTCCTTTGCTATTAAGGATCTTGTGAAATCAATGAACATTTGCAATTAAATTCTTGACTGTCATGCATTAGACTTGTTCTCTCTCACCCCATAATGTGACCAGATAACGGCTGTAACTTCTCTGCTTCTGCAATCTTAACAGAGGAAACTTGTGTAAGCTTGTCAAATATTGAACGAATTCCTAAACACAATTCTAAATGGTAAATTGTGCTGACTGCTGCCCTACTGAGCTATTTGTATCTTGTGGAATTACTAGTTAGGACTGGAGTTATTATGGAGTTTTGTGCTATAACCATTTAAATTTACATTTGAATATGGTTCTTGAACTCAAATGATGAAGCAATGAACTACATAAGTTATTGATGATGTAATAGATGGAGACAAAATTGAATTACAGTGCAAAGCGTTGAAGTTGTTATGCATCCCTTCAAGACAAAGTGTTTGTTATAATCCTGCAAAGAAAATTGCCCCAAAAAATATTGGCCTAAAAGGAAAATCATGCAAGTGTTGCCTCTATATTCATCATGAGGTTCACATTGATGTTACTTACTTCAAGCATTTGCTAACGGTCATTGCTGCTTAATTTGTCCCTTTCTCTGTTCCATTGCTTTTTTGATGCAGTACGAGTTTCATGGCCACCAAGAGGACCACCAACAGAAACACCAACTGTTCATCCGAAAGGGCCAGGTCAACCACCATTGACACAACCAGGTGAACCTCACAATGAGATTTTTCTTGACTAAGAATGCATATATCCAAGTGTTTGATTTCTTCTTGAATCGTAAATTCAATATTAACTCTTCTTCCATAGACCTGTAATCCACCAATTCCTATTTTATATGAGCTGACACCTACCGCCCCAAACCGTGGTGCTATGTATGATCTTCCTATAAAAAGTTTTGCAAAATAAAGAGTAAAACTTTCCAGTTAATTGTTTTTCCTTACCATCACAGTTGTTGCTGAGCAAGTCTAATAATTTGATGTTCCTTATTAATTGTTGGTTGGATCTATTTCAAAATGATGCTACAGACCCAGCCCCCTCTCTGACACGAACTCCTCCCAGCTCTGGCAGGACAAGAAATGGAGAGTTGACTGCTGCCCCTTCTAGCAAAGTATTCCATCATTCATCTTCCATCAATCACTCTCCAACTAAAGGTAAGTGGATAATCTAGAATGGCTCGAGTCTTTCCAAAAAGAAACTGGCATAGTATTGACTTCTCTACTTGAAACTATCAATGAAGGTTCTTCTCTTTTGTAGCCCTCCATCCACAGCCTGTCTTGAAGCCTTCAAGTATTGCAGTTGCACCTTCTGCATCATCTTTTGGATCCCCTGCAAGGGATTGGATGCATGGTCCTGCATCGTCCCCTTCACTCTCATTTTATAAGCATGATTATGCAATGAAAGGATTCAGCGACTCTGCTCCTGAACCCTCTTATTTGATTCATCAACCTGCTGACAGCCAACAAGGTTTAATTCTCTTCCTTGAATATCCCCTATCAATTCTTTACATAGCCCTACTCTTGAATGTTTGTTTGTTTTGAACTGGTTTATTATTGAAGATTAAAACTAATGAATATATATTTACTTACTCTTAAAGCACTTCTATGTGTACAGTTCCTGCTGTCTCCCCTTCTCAATATTCCATTCCCAGCTGGGTTTCACCGGCACCTGCTCTATCACCTACTGATCCATCAAGGCACTTTAATAGTAAGGGACAGCTTACTTATTTCATTTGCTTAAAATTGCATTTCTTTTTGAACTTTACAAGGGTTATTAATAAGCATCTTAATCTGATCATGTTTGTATAAGTGCCCACTCTTCAACCTGCAATTTCTCCTGTTGGTTCTTCCCTGGAGAACACAAAAGGTTCACCAGCACCGGTGGTTATGGCACTACCACCTCCACCTCCTAATAAAGGTGCCTGTACAGTTCAATTCTTTAACCTGAATTTCTGTTAGATTTGAATTTGAAGATCGATAATGCTCCCATCATGAAAAAATAAAATTTACATTTGATACCGTTTGTAGATTGTACATCAGTGGCATGCACCGAGCCCCTAACATATACACCTTCTGGGTCACCTTGTGGTTGTGTCTGGCCAATTCAAGTTAAGCTCCGCCTTGGTGTTGCGATATACACATTTTTTCCTTTGGTTTCAGAACTGGCTCAGGAGATTGCTGCTAGTGTAAGACTAAACCACAGCCAAGTTCGGATTATGGGAGCAAATGCAGCTAGTCAGGAGCTAGAGAAAAGTACCGTCCTCATTAACCTGGTACCATGGGAAGTAAAATTTGACTCTTCAACTTCATTATTAATCTATAAGAAATTTTGGAACAGACATGTCTTCATAAAGCCTTCCCTTTTTGGTTCCTATGAAGTGGTATATGTTCGCTATCCAGGTATATATCAATTGTCCATTCTTTTGATCTTTTCTGGATAATTTCAATTGTTGGACAGCTTGATGTTCAAGCTGATAATTGTATAACTGAAGCACCTGCTAGAAGATGCATAAGCTGCCTGGTTTTTAGGCTAGTTGATAGGATAATTCTGAATTTAGAAGAGAGGAGTATTTTCCAATTTACTTGCCTAAAGATGTTTTAACATTTTCCTTAAATCTTTAGTCTTTTTGTTGTTTTACAATGTATAGAATACTAAACCTGCAATGCAGATACTTTGTTGGCGTTTTGAAGTTGTCTTTTGGCTCCTTGAGAGAATAATTTCTCTGATTTTTAAAGACTTTTGGAGACTAATATCTTGCGTCACTTCTGTCTTTCAACTGTACAGGTCTTCCAGCCTCCCCACCTGCAGCAAGTTCCAGTGCTTCTGCTATAGATGATGGGCCATACTCTGGCCATGACAATCATGGAGAAGCAATAAAACCTTTAGGAGTTGATGTGCCTAGGAAGAAGACAGATGGCATAAGACAAAGCATGATAGCTGTGATTATTTTGTCATGTTTTTCAGCCTTTGTTGTATGCTTGGGGATCATTTGGCTTATTCTCTTGAAATATGGAGCTTGTGTCAAAGAACGAGAACATTTACCTCAAGCTATAAAATCATCTCCAGAAAAACCATCAGGTACTACCATTATGACTAAATTCTCAGAGGGCAGTTCAAAATTGATGCAGTACTTATTCAACTTTTGGTATGGAATCAGGCTTTTTTTTCTTACTTATTCAACTTCAAAATATCGGTTTTCCATTCTTGTGTTAATCAGTCATAACTAGTCAAAAGTGCTGTTTGGCCTTAGTCAGACCTCATCTTGTGGCAAATCATGAAATTTGAATTCAACAGGGGCTGGGGCTATGATGCAAGGAAGCACGTCCAGTGCTGCATCAATGTCCATTGGTTCTAAAGGATTGACATATACAGGATTGGCAAAGAACTTCACTTTAAATGATATAGAAAGAGCTACCAATAGCTTTGATTCTTCACGGGTGATTGGGGAAGGAGGTTTTGGCGTTGTCTACAGAGGTATATTAGATGACGGAGCTCCAGTGGCTGTGAAAGTTCTGAAGAGGGAGGATAAACGTGGAGGACAAGAATTCTTGGCAGAAGTGGAGATGCTTAGCCGCCTGCACCACAGAAATCTTGTTAAACTGATTGGTATTTGCACGGAGGACAATATACGCTGTCTTGTGTATGAACTTGTTCCAAATGGAAGTCTTGAATCCCATTTACATGGTGAATATCATCAAAATAAGTAAATCTGTTTTCATAATTTCTATTGTGTATGATTGGACTGCTATATATTACACCTTAGAGATTGTTTAATTCTTTGAGAACTGCTTTTGAGTAAGTAGTATCCTTATGCTCTCAGGAGTTGACAAGGAAACTGGACCACTTGACTGGGGTGCTCGAATGAAGATTGCTCTTGGTGCAGCTCGAGGCTTAGCTTATTTACATGAAGACTCCAGCCCCCGGGTTATACATCGGGACTTCAAGTCCAGCAACATCTTGCTAGAACATGATTTTACACCTAAAGTTTCAGATTTTGGATTGGCTAGAACAGCATTGGATGAAGGGAACAAATACATCTCAACACATGTAATGGGAACATTTGGGTATGAACTTCTGTATCATCATTCCTGAAACAATCCTTTTCAATTTTCATGACCAGTTATCATTTTTCAACAAAGCTAATATGATACTTCCATTCTCTACTGAGAGTCAGCTGTCTAGTTTGCTTAAAATGTAGTTTAGTGCTATATTGTTCTTTGTTTGTTTTTTATGTTTAACATCCAGTAAACTTATTACTGATAAACTTCTCATTTTCCAGTTACTTGGCTCCGGAGTACGCAATGACTGGTCACCTTCTTGTCAAAAGTGATGTCTATAGCTATGGTGTGGTCCTACTTGAGCTCTTAACAGGGAGGAAGCCTGTGGACTTGTCGCAGCCTCCAGGTCAAGAGAATCTTGTTGCATGGGCTCGTCCACTCCTCACAGCCACGGAAGGTTTAGAAACGGTCATTGATCCAGCCATAAAATCTGATGTCTCATTTGATAGCATTGCCAAGGTAGCAGCAATTGCATCAATGTGCGTGCAGCCTGAAGTATCTCATCGTCCTTTTATGGGTGAAGTTGTTCAAGCATTAAAACTTGTGTGTAATGAATTTGATGAGAAAAAGGAGGTAGAATCGAAAGTTTGCATCCAGGAGGACTTTCCTACCACTGTAGATAGTTTGGTTAGTAGACTTTCAAGTGAGCTTGTGGAAGCTTCAGACACCTATCCCCAAGTACCTGGCTGTGATTTTAGTCATGGGGGCAACATAGCACTGTCAGCATCAGATTTTTTAGGTATCCCAAGGGGACTTGAGGAGCGGGAACCCGGGTCCTTTAGGAGGCACTCATGTTCTGGCCCTGTAGGAACAGGCAGGAGAAGCCATTTCTGGCAGAGAATAAGAAGTTTATCCAGAGGCAGCCGAAGTGAGCACGGATTTTCTGTCAAATTTTGGCCAGGGTCTCGTTAAAATTTTGCTAAAACCCTTGTCATTAAAGTTCTAGTACCTTCGATCAGAAATTGGAGTTGGTTTTCTAAAACAAGAACTGGGAAATTTACTGAATGCAGACTGATGCTTAACGCTATCACATGCACCACATGGAAAGTTCAAAAAAATTTTCTTGTTATGAAATATGTCAATTATGTCTTTTATCAATGCTAGGAATACCAATGATATTAGCATATGATGAACCAAATCTGACATCAATTCAGAGGCTTAAGGCGTGGCTTTGTTGAATGCCTTGGATATTTTGAGGCATTCTGGATTGAAATGAGCAAGGCTCAGCTTACTCCTTTTGATTCATTAGCATTTTAGCTTGGCTTTAGAATCAATTAACTGCTATATATTGTACATGTAAGTGCAGACAAGTTAATTTAAGAATTAGTGGAGCAAGGGTCTTTCCTTATAAGTTAGTTTATCTCATCCAAATTCTTCCTGTCTATCTCCACCAACTACTCTCTTTTAAGTAATTTTCCAAGGACCTCTTTTGAGAAAGAGCAAGAGAAAAATAGGGGATCCATTATCCCTCCATGATTGTTGTAGAATAGAGAGAGAGAGTTGGAGAATTTTGCAGCCCGCAACACCTCAATCTTTGCGTAGGGGGAAGGCCATTGAGGATTGTCATCCAGGCTATGATCGAGTGTCTTGGAATCTGATGCTGAAACCATACGTATCAGCTTGCGCCATTCACCTTTCCCTTGTTAATTTGCACAACCCAACTGCATTTCTAAAACACAAATTCACCGCTATAGCCCATAGGAAATTACGACACATAACCTGCATTAAAATGCCGCGTGAGCTTACCTATCTTGTTATACCACCTATACTTAAACTCTGTGAACCGTTTCCTTGGTTTAGGCTAGGATTTAATTGATGTTAGCGCTTTATATAAGCAACTGAAGGGGCCGAAAGTATCTTTTTGAGGACGATAAATAATGTCTCAGATTAATTTTAATCATTTGTTTTTTTAATATATACAATTATGCTAAAAGATAAAAAATATCTTAACATTTTTAAATTTTAATTATAATTTCACGCAAATATATTAATTTTCGGAATGAATAATCCGCGACGTTAACGATCAAATATAAAATGTTTAAAATACTATTTTTTGTTCTCCACTCTTTTCAATAAAAAACAAATTCTCTCTACCCTACCTCTTGCCGGTCGACTATCTTGTGGCTGGGCATCTGCAATCGAATCTGGCCGGAGAGCACCAGAACCAGCCAGATAACAGGAGAGGTGCTCTCCTGGGGAGCGTCGATGCTCCCATCCGAGGCTCCCAATCCCTAGGGGATGGGAGCATCGATCTACTGCTCCCTAGGAAGCCTCGACGCTCCCCTTCAAAGCTCCCAATCCCTAGGGGAAGGGGAGCATGAGATCGGGCTCCCTTGTGGAGCAGGGTGAGAGCATTGCTGGTAGTAGGGTCGTCAGGTCGATAGAAATTTATTTTTTTTGTAAAGGATATAAAATTTTAAAAATAAAAAATTATAATTTATATAGTAATAATATTTAAAATTAATAAATAGTAAAATTATTTTACTTTGTAAAAATATTATCATATTATCAAATTAATAAAAATATTAATAATCGGTTAATGATTGGATTTGCATGTCTAATGAAAAATATTTTTTTGAAATAGGTTGTATATTTTAAAAATTAATAGGTTCGTGTAAAATTATAATTAAAATTTATAGATGTTAGAAATTTTACCTTATGGTAAATTTTTAATTAGATTATTATCTCAATTTGATTGCTTAAAAAATTAAGGAAATATTGATAAGAAACAGAGTTTGGAACCTTAAAATCTTTGATTATATGGTAACAAAACCATCAAAACCCACGGACAACTAAGCCTGATATCCAAAACGCCTTTTTTCATTTTTGGGTTTTCATCAATCTTGACACCAACCATTAGGAGTACAGTCAAGAAGAGTTCATGATATAAAATATAAATTAACAGCACAAACCAATTGGAAATTTGGTAATTTCCAAGGCAAGCCTAATTTCTACATACTTACGCGCTTGCTAAGGAGCATTATCACATTCCGTTCCTACTGCTACAAACAAACGTTGCTCTTTCAAATGCTACCAGTTGGTCTTCATGTCATTACAGACCAGCAGCTCTTCCTAGTCTTCTTCTCAAAATCTTGACTCCCATGTACCTGCACATATCAAAATAATAAACCAGGTTTCACCCAAAATGGTTGTGCCCCACCTCTTTTTTAAATAGTTAATGCTGGTATAGCTAGTCAAATGTGTATTCAAAGCTTACCTGCCCATCATCAAGACAGTGCCCTGAGGATTAGTTCCTGGAGATTCACTGAAAGTGGAGCCATCAACAATTCGGAGTCTGTTGGTGCCAAGAACTCTGTGGTCAGGATTCACCACCTTGCCAACGTGGCACCCTCCATGGTAATGCCAAATTGTGATCACAGTGTCCTTGCAGAACTGCTGTAGGGACTTGGTGTCATTAGTATGCTTCGGAATAAGGTTAACGTTTGCCTTGACACTCATGTTAAGAAGCTTCTCTACTGTTGTTTTGTCACACTTTGTGAAGTTTGTGAAACGGTCTGATTGTATAACCTTCGCAGCCATGCGGATCCCATCAACACAGCGCTGCAGATCATGTGGGTGGCCGAAGTAGTTGAAGGTAACCGAAGGATTGTCATCTATGTTGGTGTTGACCAGGTTGAGATGGCCCGTGGAAATGGGCCTGGCAATCTTTTCTAAAATGAAACCTCCCTTGAATGCCTCATGTGGTAGGTCTCGCTTTCTTTTCAGGAAAGCTTGAATGGCTTCTGGTGTTCTTTGCTTCGGAGGAATCGTAGACAGCTGCCCAATCTGGTTTATATCACAAGAGGCAGAGATCATCCTAATGAAAACTGCTAATAAGTTCAAAAGTTTAAAGCGAAATATTTGAATAAGATTTTTTTATTGAAATTTAAAAAATTATTAAAATTTTATTTTTTTTTAACTTTTTGAGATGTAAAATTTTTAATTAAAGTTTTATAATTAAGTTTTTCTAATATTTTTTTTCAATTGATAATATAGTTAATCCATTTAATCTTTCTTGAAACATTGTTGATCTTAAATAAAATTTTATTAATTTTAGTTTTAAAAAACTTTTTTCTCCTAAAGCAACATTTACTGAAATTGTTAACATTATTCTAAAACTAATATATAACTATTATTTTTAACAAAATATTTAACTATTATAATTATTTTATATTTTTTAAATAGCTAATATCAAATCACTAATTAAAATTTCTAATTCAAATAAATCTATTATCACATTAAATAAAAATAATACAACAATATAACATAAATTCTAAATTAAAGTAAAAAATCTGTAAAAATTAGAATAATAGTACTTAAATGTTGACTGCTTATTGCAAACCGCAAATGAGACTCACAGTTTTATAAAGATAATAAAAGAACAAACTTCTTGTGTATTCTTTGAAGAAAAATTGAAGTTAAAGGAAGAAAGAACAAATGAGTAAGGAAGATTTCAAAAGTAGATATTATATATTAAAAAAAATAATTAGTTTTATATATAAGAAAAAATAACTGTTGGAAATCATTAAATGCGTTGATTGAAGATAAGAGAAATAAGTGAGAAAAATAATTGTTGGAAATGATTAAATACATATAACTGTTACTTTATTAGAAATAAGAGAATATAATTAAAAATTAATAATATTCTAGAAATAAAAAAGTAATAAAAAATTGAGATTTATTATGCACATAATTAAAAAATAAAAAATAATTTTATAAATTATTTTTTATTTTATATTTTTTTAATTTTTATATTTTTTAAATATAATTAATTATATTATAATTTTTATAAAACTATAAATCTTCTCTAAAATTGAAACCTCTCCAAATTGGGGGCCTAAAGGCCTTGCATGGGTGGCTTCACCCAAAGGCCGGCCATGTTTATATTCAAAAGAGAGAAGATTTTTAAATCAAATTATTCAATGATATACCTTCCTACAGAAAACAATTCCTAATTCCGACAAAAAGCATTAATTTTCCCACCTTAGTAAATTAATCAGTAGTTGCACTTACCTCTGCAGAAAATATTCCATGATGGCAACGAATGCTATCTTGGGACTGTCCAAATCCGCTGCTAGCTTCAATGTAGACTCCCATCTTCGTAATGCCTACAGTTTGTATAAGGGATTGTTCCACGGGTCGATTAGTGGGGACAAAAACTGAGTTCATGGGATTATCAGCCATGCCTTTGCCAACAAACTCGTTGTGCAAAACCATGGAAATGTTCAACTTCTTGAGTTCTGCTTTCGGTCCAATTCCACTGAGCATTAGCATTTGAGGAGTCCCAATTGCTCCACATGACAAAATTACTTCACTCCTTCGGCTGTTGGTGAGAAATGCCTGATGCTGGTTCCCATTTTCATCTTTGAAAATCACTCCCATTGCTCTCGGTCTTTTCCCTGTATCAGACATTATTTGTAAGTCCAAGACTTGAGCTCTTTGAATATGTCATACCCATAAAGTGAAGGTTCAAGAATTACGTTTTCATCAATTTAATGTCTAATACAAAAGAAAACTACACTCAAGTTCAATTAAAGCTATTAACATGTATACCTGTTTTATCAAACAAGACTTTTTGGACCGTGGCATATACCAAGACAGTAAGCATTTTGGGGTTTGCGGTAGCAAGTAGTTCAGCTGCAGTGTGACGACGCCCAAACCGGTCAAAAATGGTACCTCCAACTTTAGTGCCATAGATATGATCGTAGGTGAATCCATTATAAGGTGCAACCCCAACATCTAAAAGACCGTCCTTGAAGGCATCCTGCCATCCTGCTAGTTTAGGCTGGTGAACAATTTGCTTCTCTACCCATGGATACGACTCATTCACTAGCCTTGCATCCCAACCTACTCTCCTAATGAAACTGCAATCCAACAAGCTTAGACATCAATGAAATTGCGGCTAATCATCTACAACTTTTTTGTTTCATGAGATCGAACATTTGATTTACCATATATTTGGTACCTAGTTATTGTTATTGTTGTTGTTGAAAAATAAATGATATCAGTTAAAGTTTGAAGGACTAAGAAAAAAAAAACATAAGAATGTGGTCCCAACAAATTGTAAGAAAAAAGAATTTGATGGTTCCTGTCATATTCATTGTTAAATATATGGAACAACTTTTTTCATGCCTCATTGTTAAAAAGAAAAAAAAGAAAAAGGAAATTGAAGCAGATGAAAAGCAGTTGGGTTAGGATAGAAGAATGGGTAACTATGCAGAGCCACAAAATTCATCAAAAATACATTAGGGGAAAAAAATGCAGAACCACTAAAGAAAAAAAATAAATTAAAAAAAAAAGGTGCCCTAAGTCCTAATTTCAGGTGGACCAAATGTGTAGGGCACAAAAAAAATAATGAGTCTCAGTCCCTAATAAGTGTCATTAACATTTTCATTTTGGATCTGTAATAGTCCTTACCTAATCAGACTCATGCAAGCAAAATAAAAGGACCACTTTAAAGTTCACATCCAAACATTTAATAGCACAAAAAAAAGAAAAGAAAAGAAAATAATTATATTTAAGAAGGAAAGAAGACTTCTTTTAAAATGGAAGATGGGAATCATAAATGTTTTTTCTGTTATACAGTGCAATGCCCTTTTATGACTCAGAAAACCCCAATAAATTGTCCTTGATAACCGAAGCATCTTGGCCCTTGCCTCTTTGTTGAGAACGTTTGGACATGATCGATCATCTCTTTGCCTTCAGAAAGAAAGAATCACCACCCACAAAAGTTTAGTAGTTAAATGCTTGTGGACAGCTACCTTTTCTGGTTTCATTCATGACCACCATTTTATATATATAACCTGTGTAACTAATTTGCCAAGTTTAATAATTGTTGGACCGAATTATCTTATAATTAATTGCTTTTCTTTCTTCAGCACCTGGATGATTTACAGGTTACTTTCAAAAGGAATTTGGTTTTTTTTTTCCCCTTTAATTCTTTTCTTCTAATTCATGTGTTGAACTTCTTTCTAGCTAGGCCTAGTTCGACTTTGGTTTCACTTGCACCCATGGTAATTTTTTTAAAACATGTACAGTTTTTATGGGAAAATTTAACTGCTCTCTGAGTATGAGATAAATAATGAACCCTTGAAATGCAATGCTTTATGACTTTTTTATTAACTTAGGCTCAAATTTATATTACGATGATACTGAACAAACAATGGGAAAATCAACCTCATTGTCTTATCATTGCCATTTTAGTATGAAATTTTTGGTTCCTTTTGATTACCAAAAACCAGTAAATTCCAATAACAGGAGCAACAATGACAATTAGGATGATGGGACAATGAACCATTTGTAATTGACACTCTTAAAAAATTCTTAGCCTCAATTAATATATATTCTCAGGCCTATGTAATATGTTGTTTGTGAGAAATATTAGTATTATTTTTTAAAAAACAGAAGAAAGGAAGAGAGATAATGAGGAGTAGAAATTAACGTACTCAGAGTTTGCTCTGGTGTAAAAGCCAGCATTGATGCAAGTTCCACCCCCCAAAACCCTAGCCCTAGCATTGAGGACACCATCAGTGGAAACGAAAGGTTGGGAAGCAGAACTTGGGGAAGTGTCTGCCAAGGCAATGTGGAAGTTGCTGAGGAAGGAGACATTGGCATTAGAAAAGGGAACTCCACCTCTCTCCAAGAGTAAGACACTGAAGTTTCGAGAGAGTGTGGCAGCTAACGGACACCCAGCTGTGCCTCCCCCAACAATTATGTAGTCATAGGAAACTTCATCAGTGTTTGATGATGAGAACGATGATGACGATGAAAATGAACTTGCCCTTTTGATGAAAGGGTACCGGAATTCGTAGAAATCCTTGGCACCTGCATTTGCATATTTCCATTGTTATAGTCAAGTAGAATGCTCGAAGTAATCAAATTTGCAAGGGAAAGTTTGTTTTGCAGTTAATTCTCCTCCTGAACATGGGTGTTAGTTACCATTTTTACAAGTGAACTGTTAGTAGTTAATTGAAACTAATGTATGGTAATTAATTTCCTAACTCAAAGTAGAAAACAGACCTTAGGGACATGAGTTTAAAATGAAAAAACATCTACCTATCCCATCAAACTAAAGGAAAGTAAAATATAGAGAGAAAAAATTAAGGGAATTAAGTAGGAGATCATAATTGACCTTAATTTCTTCCCCAATTTTCCAAATCCAATATGTATATTGAAGATGCTCTTATATGGTAAATTTTGATTCATTTTTTTAATCCACTTACCAGCACATATACAAGTGCAAGGCAAGGCAATGGATCAAACAGGATGAAAGAAAAAATAATCATCTTACAATGTCTATGGCAACTTCCTCTATAATTAAGAAATATGATAAACAAAAAAAGTAAAGAAACATGAGATACAAGGATCAATCAAAGGCAAGTTTACTCAAACAGAAACAGATGTAAATAATTAAGAACATTTTCAGATTCCTTTTTCACCTATTGGGAAAAAAAAAAGAAATAAAAAAACAACCAGAAAAAACAAAATGAGGAGGATATATATACACATATATAATATCAAGACAAGAAAGCATCAAATTAGCAAAGAGATGGGAAAAGAAAGAAGAGAGGAGAAGAGGAAGGCAAAACCTTGAAGTGAAGAGAGAGTGTTAAGCCAAAGAGCCAAACACAAAAATAGCTTCACTGCCCCAACAAAAGCAGCCATTGAAAGGCCACTGCAGAAAACAAACTCCCAAAACTGCTAAACTGTTTTGCTTCCGAATAAACAAAATCCTTTATGTGGCTGTCTCTGGTTGGCCTTGTTTTGTGTGTTAAGACTCCCAATATATATAATATATATGTACTGATATACACCTTAGCTTCAAGACCCTGAATGATGAAAATAAAAACACCAAGATACAGCACCTAAGCTGTAACACCGCTGATTATAATGAGATAAAAGAAAATAAAGAAAATAAAAAATATTGCACTCAACGAGGAATGCAGCTATCAACAGTATTAAAGAACGCTGAAACGAGGGCTGGTGTAAGTCATAAATGGAGAAATGAATGCCACGGTTGGAGTAGGAGTCCGTAGCCATTGGATTAACTCTACTGTGCTTTGATCATATCCATCCAAAGTTTTGTATGTAGCCAGCTCATGAATACCAGCTTGGGGTTTTTCTTCTGTTTTTTTTTCCTGAAAAGCTCCTTTTCTAACACCTTAAATTAAAAAATTAGACTGTCCAAAGACCAAGAGACACATCTTTTCAATGTAAAATGCATTCAAAGATTTGTTTTTCCTTTGACATGAGATTGCAACTGACCTAAATCTGTTTGCTGCATTAATTTATTTTGTAATCAAAATCTTAATTTCTTGTAATTAACTTGTATTTCACATGGTAATTCATCAATCACCATGTTTATGTGGGTGGAATTAATTTTTATCATAAAAATTTAGAATGGCGATTAATATAATTAACTATGATCTGTTGATTGGTTGATGGGTGTGGAATTTGGTGAGATGATCTGATTAGGGGTTAAAAAATCTTTTAAAGTCCTGAGCTTTCACTAGTACCAACTAAATATTTTTGTTTAATTAGCTTTCAAAACTACGTAAGATATATCTATATTTCATGAATTAGAAATTAATATAATGCCGAAAACGATTGTTAGTTCAGTGCTGCTAGCGATTTCCATATCCCGTTGAAAGTGCTGTCTTTGTTACACAAGTTGCGACAACAATTTCGGACAAAGGTATGATCAAAGTCATGGATGTTTAACATAACCAAGTTGGTCTGTTCCTATTAAAGATAATATGTAGGGTACTAGTATTTTTTCTTAAAATAATATTATCAAATATTAGTCGTGGTCGACGATAGTCCTGTCCCTTTCTCAGCGAAAGCCACAAAATTCATGGCGACTCCAATTCTTGTTTTAGGAGAATAGAATGATCATGGCTAGGGAAAAAGAAAATGAATGATTGCAATCCAATAATGAAACCCTTCATTTATTTGACCAATCACGAAGTGACACACTAGCATACAGTACTCTGCCATCCAAATTAAAGATCGTAACAAGCAAAATGTTATTACAAATGAATGTTGTAGGGACAAATAGTGTTACTTGTATTGTACCCCACTTTTCTATCCTTCTTTCATGCATGGTTCTAGTCAAACGGATTATATGTAGGGCTTACTATTAGTGTTACCAAAGAATATAGTGCATGAGGATTAAGATTTTTACAAAAAAAAGGAAAGAAAAAGAATTATTGTCCTTATAGATGTTTCTATTAACTGGGAAGAAAAATTAATGTTGACAACTAGGTCATATAACCCACATCATTAAATCAACATACCAAGTTTTATGTAAATTTTCATCTAGATTAGTTATATATATATGGGGCGTGACAGCATTGACCAGCTTATTAATTTCTAACACAAAAATGGAAGAAGACTGATTCTATATGCAACTAATTTTGGGTACTAGTATAGCTAGTTCTACCTTTCAAGAAAAAAAAAAAAAAAGTTTAGCTAGTTCTAAAAATATTGTGTGCCCAATGGAGGTTTACTTCGTTGAGTTTACATTTTTTTTTTTTGAAAAGTAATGATATTATTAATAGTCTCACATGAGAGACAAAGGGAAGCTGCAGTGGCTTACAAAACCAAAAAGAGTCCTTACATTTAATTCCCAACAAACAATTGAATTATTGATTATAGTCAACTCATATCATCATTTGCTTTATGATAAAGGAACATAAAAAATCTTAGTCCAACAATAATAAATTGGTGATGGCTTTAGATGCAATTTAACCCAGATTTCAGGCCAGGCTGCTTAGTTTAAAACTCTAAATATTTCTTTACTTTCCCCCTCCAAACATTGATTCGGTTAGTTAATACTTTTTGGGAAAGGTTTTATATCTTGAGAGAGGTTTAGTTTCCCAGTGTTAAACCAAAGATATGATGAATGTATGTTGTATGTATTATTAATTGGATGCACATTTGTATGTAACGGAAATTTGGGACCTCCCTGCATTTTCTTTTCATATTGCTTTCGTTCGTGCCATATATATATATATATATATACACACACATACATGCATGTCAATTTCTTCTTGCGTGTTTCTGCTTCTGATTCTAAAATGAAGATAATTAAGCCGAAGCTATTAAATGCACCGAAGGAAGAGAAAAAGACAATTTACATTCGTTGAATCATACGTCAATAAAGAAAGAGCTGGTTCAATTATCCGAGCAACCATTTATTTCACGCCTAGAACCGAAATCTACCATTGGCTTACATATATTGAAGCCTTTTGACGTACAGCTCTCACTCAGCCACTCTGACATGTCTCACTTCACACCCAAACAAATCAACGGCAAATGCGCATGAATAGAGCTACTCATCCAGCTGTAAAAAGGACTGTATATCGTGGGGTAATTTAAGAATAAATCAGACAACATCAACAATGTCAACTAACTGATCTTTTCTTTTTCTGTGTCTTCTTCTCTTTTTTGCCAAGCAATAATTTATAACTTGTTTTATATATAGCAACCACCAAACAACAAAGAAAAGCATTGTTCTAATCTTAGAATTTGATATACCGATTTCGAAATTTTTGAGCTGGAAAGGGTGAGATCATTCTCTTTCGCCAACTACCCCAGTTGGAAACAGGTACCAAACATCATAATGTTTTCACTTATTATGTGCTACCCATTTATGGGGGTAGGAAGGACCCAATCCTGAAAACAAATTTGTGGATATTTAAGCTGGCCGTACGATGAGTGTAGTAAATATATGTATTGACGTACGTAACAATGTCACGATCAGGGCCTAAATTGAAGTAGCTATGGATAAATTGAAGTAGCTATGGATCTCCATCTTCCCTCCTAAGACTACAGCGGCAGGAGAGCTCCATTATACGTCCCCGCATAATGTACTGTTATAGTTTAATTTCTATGCCTTACAGCTTCAACAGCATTTGCTGCTGCCTACTCCATCAAATGCAAGAAATTAACAGACCGAATCAGTTGTTGATGCACATGCAACGCTGGTTCTGGCTGAAGATTCCTTTGACTTGTTTTCCATGTTTTCCATCCAAGCTGATAAAAATTGGACCGTAATAATATATCACTCTTCTAATATTAATATATGCAATTTTTTTTGGGAGTATTTTAAAAAATAACCCTTAAAAGATAAGATATTTTCAAAAATAACTATCTTTATAATTTTAATTATTTTTAGTCAAGTTGAATAAAATTACTTTTAATGAAATTACATGCTATAATATTATACGTCATGTACAAAAACATGTTACACGTCATATACAAAAACATGTAACACGCCATAGTTAGGTTGTTACATGTCATGTACAAAAACATATGACATACTATGTACAAAAATATGTTACACACTATAGTTAAGTTGTTGCATGCCATGTATAAAACATGTGATAAGTCATAGTTAAGTTGTTACACGTCATATATAAAAACATGTGACACGTCATGTACAAAAATATGTTACACGCCATGGTTAGGTTGTTATACGCCATGTTGAAAAAAAAATACTATTATTATGCGTCATGGTTAGGTTGTTACACGCTATGTTAGAAAAAAATACTATTGTTATATATCATATACAAAAACATGTTACACGCCATGGTTAAAAAAGATTGTTACACGTCATGTTAAAAGAAAAATTATTGTTATACGCTATGTTGAAAAAAGATTATTGTTACACGACATATTCAAAAACATTTTGTTACACTTTAATGTTTAAAATGTTGTTGTTACTTATAAACCAAAACTTCAAATCCTCTCAACTTTTTTTATTTTTTTTTTATTTTTTTGACAATTTAGCACTGATTAAAGTGTTTCTAACATGTTTTCATAAATCAAAACACAAATTTTTTTATCTAAAACACATACTTTGATTAAAAATAAAAAAAATCCTTTGAAAACCTAGATTTATAAATTTTAAAATTTTGAGTTTATTGGTATCTAGGTCCCGAATTGATTTAATTAAAAGCTATTTCAAACATCTGTGATCATTTCTACTGTTTTAATTTTATCCAAAATACCTAAAAATCGATTTTTTCAAATAGCCACTCACCCAAACACATAAAAACCATCGTTTGGTGTCTTGAAAGCGCAAAAAAGAGAAATCTGAAAACGCAAGAGAGAGAAATCTGAAGCATAGTAGACAAATGTCGAAGAGAGAAATCGATAAAATTTGAGAGAGTGGGGTAGTGAGAGAGAGAAATCCGAAGCACAAATGGAAAGAAATTGTGATGAATGGTTTAATTTATTTAAAATAGTTTAAACGGTATTTTTATCAAGTTATGGCTAAATATGGCTAGAAATAATTAAATTTATTTTGATGGTTATTTTTTAAATGTCTTTATCAAGAAAGGTTATTCCTCACAATTTCCTCTTTTTCTTTTTTTCTTTTTAATAACAAAAGAGTGATGCTATCCAATCAATAAGTTGCATATGTAACTAATTAATAGTTTTAGGTAACTATCAAATGTTATCAAGGTAGGATAAAAAAGTTGGAAAATAGGAAGTTTATGGGGCCAAAGTTTGAAAGAAAATGTTCCTGAAATATAATGGAGAAGAAAGCAAAGTTTTGTTATTAACGCATAGATGAAGTATGGAAAAAGTTTTTGTGATAATTAAATCATGTAAGTTTACTAGATGATGTAATTTGCCCCACATTTTGTCTCAATTATTTGACTAACTCTATGTTTCAATAAGTAATGGTCCAACTCCAATAGATGGAGTAATTTGAATTTGAAGGCTCACCCACGAATTTGTAGACCATGGCCATTGTATTTATCCAATAATTATATGTTAGGTCTAAGAGTATTATTAAATAGTTGAGCAAATTAACATTATCTTTTTTTGGAGGAAATTGTGAAAAATAGTCAACTTCATAAGGTTATTTCAAAAATAACCCTTAATATAAAGTTAATTATTTTTATTCAATATTTATTATAATTTGACAAAAATACTCTTAAAGCCATTTCAAATAAATTAAACCGTTTATAATAAATTTCCCTCGTGATTTCTCTCATCGACATCCATTTTTTGTATTCCTAATTTCTCCAATGCCATCAAACTCTTTCTAATGTTATCGATTTCTCTCTCATATCCATTTACCATGTTCTTGATTTCTCTCTCTCTTGCCATCCAACTCTCTCTAATATTATCACCATCGTCATTTCTTTGTCTATTTCTAGTCATATCGTCCTTGATCCACATATCAAAAAGCAAAGATAACATCAATTTATGTTTTTTTGGTTTATTAGTTTACATTTACAGAACCCCAAAGTTATTGGGTTAAAGTTATATAAGTAAAATTTGTAAATTAGAACACTATTTAAAATTGTTACACTTGTTACACGTCATAGTTGCATGTAACAACTCTAATGCACTTAACATGTAATAAATTTATTGAATATGGAATGGTTTAAACATGGCATGTAAGTTAATGTCGATATTTGTATTTCACTAGGATATAAACCTTTGGATTTAAACACCTTAAACATGACGAGTAATAATTTTTTTCAACATATAGCATGTAACGGGTCTTTATTTTTGTTTTTCATTAGGACATAAATTCTTAAAGTTAAACACATGTAATCATTTTTTTTAAACATAATGTGTAACAATTTTTTTTTTTAACATGGCATGTAAGTTGGTTTCTATCTTTGTATTTCACTATAACATAAATTCTTGAAATTAAACACCTGTAATATTTTTTTTTCAACATGACCTGCAATAATTTTTTTTAATATGGCATGTAACTTGGTTTCTATTTTTGTATTTTACCATGATATAAACTCTTTTTTTTTAATATCGAGTGTAACAATATTTTTTTGAACATGATGTATAACAATATTATTTTTTAAATAACTTAATTTCTATCTTTGTATATCACTAAGTCATAAACTCTTAGGAGTTAAACACCTTAAACATGGTGTGTAATAATTTTTTTTTCAACATGCTATGTAACAATATTTTTTCAACATGTGCATTTAAATATGAGAAGGTTTCATTAAAGATAATTTTGTTTAAAAAATTTTTCTCTGGACTAAAAATAATTAAAATTAAAAAAAATTATTTTCAAAAACACCTTATGAGGGTTAAAAAAAAATGATGCTTTTATTTTTTATTTTTTACTTATCCAAATAAATGAAGAATAATAGGAAAGGAAATGTGTTGACTGACTTTATAGCTGACAAAGATTTTTCTACTGATAAAGGATTTGTTATTTTTGACAATCCACCGATTGGAGTTTGAGACTTGATGATGAACAATACGATAAAGATTTGTTTCTCTCGAATAATTAGATTGTAAAATTTTATTTTCGGTAAGGAAAAACTTACTTGGTAAAGCTAGAGTTGTAGTAATAAATTAGTTTTAAAAGTATTAAAATATGATTTTTATTATTATTTTAAAAATGTTTAACTTGACATTGCGACTTTTCTTGGAACCTCAACTTCAACCTCAAAAAGGCTAATTTGTAGCTGTTGATCAAGGCCACCAGTTCATCCAGTTTTAGTTTTCAAGAGTGGAGATACAATAGTCGAAGCTGGACCAAATAGGTTTAGATGCAATTAAGATTAATCTTCTTTATTGGTATCCATAGCTAATGTAATTGGTGTAGATAATCAAATACCCGGCTAACTCTCTTTGCTCAGATATTGATCAATATATAGATGGAACCAAAGCCTACTATCAATTTATTGCTCTCAAGCATGAAACCGCTCTATTCTCGGGGCTCAAACGGCCGCCGCACTGACAGCTTTGATGCAATGAAAATACACATCATGTTGATTTCTGCCAACCCTTTCAAGGTCCGTACCATTGGCATTCACAAGAAAAGAAGGAAACCCATAACAAAAACAGGTCATTTGCAGAAAGTAACCAAACAAGTGTTTTTATCTTCTTTTGATTTCCTGAAGGACAAGGGGAGGAAAAAGTCCAAGATCATTAATGATTTTATAAAATAGGCATTGCCGTGCCTCCACTCGTCCAAGCTCAGAGCACTATGCTTGGCGGCTGAGAGAGTGTACGAAAACTCTTTACCCACCCACGGGCCACAACCATCAATGAAGGCAAAGAATAAATGAACCACAGCCGAAAAAGGCAGTGAACAAAATTTTCAGTTGCATACATTCGAAAATAACATCACAAATACACATATAAGACAAAATTGGGTGAAAACAAGCATAACCAAAAGCCATCGAAGTATAACTTAAAAAAAATAAAAAACAAAAAGGCCTTACAGCTTAGCCAACAAACAATAAATATAAGATTAAAGCCTAGAGTGAAGAATAAAGGGCAAAAAGTAAAAACCTATTTAATGGGGCTCTATCGCAAGCAAGCGTGGCCCCTTTGTATGCGGCACTTGCACAAAAATAAATGCCTTTTCAAGATATGTAACTCTCACTTTCTTGGCAGAGTTATATATATTTCATGTACCTCAATAAAACATAAAAATCACCCCATCGTGAAAGTGAGCACAACACAGGCATCTCCAAAACACAATGAATGCATTCTATTCTAATGAGTTCCTCAGTCTTCTTTCGTGGGGCTGGAGTACTCGGTCCCATTTCCTGATGAAGTTACTCCGGATGAAGCACTTGACGACAAATCACTGCTGGTGCTTCCGTTTTGGAAGCCCTTAGATGCTACAGCTGGGTTCCTCTGAGGATTGTTATTTGCAGGTATTTGCCCCTCCTCTGCTAACTTTCTGAGAAGGTTCATAACAGTGGGAAGGAACTTGGTAGATAAGGAGAGCAGCCCGGGAAGCTGCAAGCATAAAAAGTCATAAATTAAGTCTTTCAGTTGAAACAGATTAATCAAAATGAAAATAAAAATAATCTGAAGGATTAAAGGCTAAGGTACTTAATAGTTCTCAATGGCGTCATTAAGTTCAAGAAGTTTACTAAATAATTGTGCTTGGTCAGTAAACTATGGAATGTCATGCCTGATATTGAAAATTGCATTTTGAAGTTCCATCCAGACAGCAATTGAACACACTCTAAGAATTAATTTCCCATGATGGATACATCAGTTATAATTTTTATGAGCTGCAAAGTGGAGATCAATGAAATAAAAAATAGTAAAATAAAAAGTATCCAACAACCATGCTTAAATTTTAAAGTGAAGCAAATCTTCTCCGGCAATCTAATTTGCAATGTCAATTTACAACACCCAAAAGTTTAAATGTTAAAGTAAATTGTTTCGATGCATTGTAGTGTAAAACACAACCACAGAGCAGTGCATGGAAGAATGAAAAAAGGAGAGAAAGAAGTTCAACATGAATTCTTGAGCCGTTCGCTAATCAAATATTCTAAGCATGCTCACAACCAAACAGGGGACAGACAAAAGTTTAGTTAAACACTCACAGCGCCATTGCGGAATTCACCCGAAATGTCAAGCTGCACCCATAGGGCCTTCATAATTAGGAAACCCACAAAGATGACACCCAGATATAAAGGATTTCTGCAATGAAGATATCTACAAGTAAGCACCAGCGACAGACAAGGATAATATCATTGAATACTGAGCAAAATCAATTCACAGCAACAAGTGCAACATGCACCTTAGAAGAGTCATAAATTCATTAAATCCCAAGACAATCAATGCAACAATTGCCCATGGAGGTGGCAACCAGTTGTTGTTACGCTTGTTGGCTTCCTGGAAGTAGAAGAAAACTAATCAGGCACCAGAAAACTCAGAGAAAAAAGAGAAGCATTGACAATAAAATGTCTACCTAAACCAAAATACTTGACAGGAATAATGTATATGCTACCAACAGGCAATACATGTGCAAAATTAAGGTACTCAACGGAGTTTCTGGAGCCACCTTTAATTTAAGGAGCAATAGATGATACAATCAACTAAAGTCAGCTAAGGCAATTGCAATAGAATTATTTTCCTCACACTTCTTAAGATACTCTGACTATTATTAATGCAGCATTAGAATTTAATTAGATTTCTTATGTTTTAGTTAACATAATGCCATGAGAATTCATATCCAAATTGGATAGGGAAGGGGAGAAAACGAAATCTTCAAGATTATTAGGATTTTTAAAATTCATGCCTGAGCAGAAATGGCCTGAGTGACACTGTACTCTGTCTCTGCCCTGAATTGCCGCCACAAAGACTTGCACTGGACAGGTGTGATCAAAGTCTTGGCAGGTGGAACCTGCACCAAACAAAATCAGTCATAAAAATAATTATGCATGATCCATTGAGGAAAAGACACTGTCCAACAATGGAGGTACAATGTAAGAGAGAAAGAGAGAGGCATTTGTCATAAAATGTATCAAGACACTAGGGTTGCTTTGCTTCTGCACAAGTAGTAGGGGAATGCCACACAAATTTGTACAGGAATATTTTTGCAACATTTATTGTCAGACAAATCCAGGTAATTGTGATTTTCCATATTTAATCCAAGTGAGGCATAGACAAGTGAATAAAACATACAAGTAGAGTATGCAATAATCAAGCAGTTTGTATAGACCAACTAAATCTCATAAAGATCCTCAGCAAGAACAAGACTTCACCTGCTCCCAAGTGCTTGAGGCTAGTGGATCAAATGCTGTAATGCTCCTATCAGTAACAGCAGCATTATTTTTGGTGTCCACCAAGGCAGAAGATAATGTATTCTCAATATTATCAGCATTATCATCCAACCGAATTGCAGCCATAACAGATAGCAATTTCAAGGACTGGCAAAGGATAATAAACAAATTTAGCAGAGAATAAGTAGCATAATTCTTAAGATCCAACAAATGATAATACATAAACATACTGCAGAGCGAGCAGTTTTAGTGATGGCTCGAATATCTTCCTTCCCCGTCCAAACCCGTGGCATTGAATCAGAATCATGACTAAACAATGTTGAAAACCTGTAATGCAAATTTGCAATCATTTATGATAATGTATGGCATCAAGCAAATCAAAAACTTTAACTCAAATGTCAAAATGTGTTATTACCTGTCCTTCATACGGATCAGTACCCTTCCAGCTTCTTCTCTTGCTTTTGCTTCAACCACACCTCTTGCATAATCTTCTAAACTTGTTAGCATCTTGTCCTTGGTTTGTTCATCCATGTCAAAACCAGAGAGGGCACTGGACAGTCCAGAGATAGCTGATTCAGTTTCACGCCGGAGAAGTTTCCTTATTGCTGGCCAGGTCTCATTACTTGCTCCATCTAAAAGCGCTTCAACGGGTCCTGATAGTGCCTCATTCAGCTTTGCCTGCAAAATGCATCATAATTATCAGTATGATTCCAAATGATGATTTCAAATTCCAGTTATAAACATGTGCTGTGGATAAGTCAACATTATGGAAGTCCTCAACTACATACAACACAGAAATCAAACACACAAGATAACAGTAATAACATCACATGCCAACATTGATATGAAGTAATTCATTGTTTATCCTACATAGCATATCCTCAGAAAAACAAAACACCTAAGGGCTCAAATCCATGCTCCTCAAAAGAACTAAACTAGAAAATTCCAGGCCTTTCTTATTCAGACCTAGATAGTAGATTGGATGCCCATATAGTACAGGTTAATAAGCCAATTGTTTAATATGACATCTTATTTAATTGGGCTTCAATTTTTTCTAAAGTAAAGCACATTGTATCAACATCAAAATTTCTACAACTAGCAACACAGTAAAGTATTAACAAACCAACTGTTAATATGGCATCTTAGTTAATCGGGCAAAAATTACTTTTAAAGTAATGCGCACTGTATGCAACAACTTGAAATTTTCAACAACTAGCAAGACGGTGAAAACAAACATCATAACACCATGGTATCAACTTCAGTTCACCTTGCTCCTTGCAACCTAGCTCAAAAAACTTAAAATGATACACAAATCCCACTTAAAAATTTTGATCCCCAACTTGTCATAATGTTGCTTCATTGGTGAGGATTTCTAAAATGCAAGTGATTTGGAAATAATAAAATAGTCAATAATCATGAGGATAGTCACTCAAATAAAGCAAATGGTTACACAGGACAGAGACAAGTTGTCATACCTCATATGATGAAGTAAGCTCTGAAAGCTTGGCAGCTCGGACAGAAGCAACATGTGCTTCAATATCACGGCGTAGCTTATCCCTCACTTTAGAGGAATCCCAGTTTGCTAATTCAACAACAGCATCTGCAAAATTGATGTCAAACTCTATATGTACTCAAGTCTGCCTTATCAAGCAAAAAAAAGAAAAAAATCCTCACTGACTCACAACTATGGTACCAAACCTATTAAACGCAACCAATATAACCAAGTCTCATCATTTGAAGTTCTAATTCAGAGTAATGGTTTAGAAAAGCACTTTTTCTTAAAGGAATTATTTATTGCCCAACAAAGCTTTTTAATGAATTTTTTCCCATATAGCTCTTGAACTTGTGTTTTGTAGCTTTTGTTTCTCTGTCAGTTTATAGCTAAAAGAAGGAGTCATGGAGTTCAACAATACCTGCACATCCTTCATCAAACAAACCCATATAGGATTCAGTGCAGTTGCGAGCAGCCATAGAAAACCCCTCCCCTCCATTCAAAGCCTTCTCAAATGCTTCCTTGAATTTTTCAAGAGTTCCAGACCTCAAATGTCCTAGCATGGATTGGTAGGCTGGTTGGACAAGCTAAATCAGAAGACCAAATGCAAATGAGTTGAGAAATCCTACAAAACCAACAAAAATTGGTCAAAAATACAGTAGAGTGCTAATACTTGGAGCAGTTTTTCTTCAAGCTGCTTCCGCTTCGCAGATCTGACACCTTCATCAAAATATGTGGCTTCTGCATCATACCTAAAATCAGAATAAAAGAAACAAAGAACTTGATGTCACTGATATGGTAATAAACCATGGAAAATAAGTACAGAAAAAAGCAACAATTTTAAAGTTTATCCTTGGAAATGGCTCTTATTTGGCCAAGGTATGCCTCAAGATATATTTTCATCCACCAATTTAATCAAGCAATATACCATTATCACCATCATGACTCACAAGTTATCGGGTTACCAATGAGTTGTCACCACATTCCTAATCATCCTGTAGTACCAGAGTTGTGTCCAATCACTTTGATAAAATGAATCAAACCTATATTCTTTAATGCTCAAATGGTCATTACTTATATAAGATACTAGCCATAAACAAGTCATATTTGTAACTTTGACACTAAAACAATTATCTCTGTCCAGTCACTTTGATAAAATGAATCAAATCTATATTCTTTAATGCTCAAATGGTCATTGCTTATACAAGATACTAGCCATAAAAAAGTCATATTTGTAACTTAGACACTGAAACGATTATCTGAAACAATTATCTCAATGTCAGTAAGGTAGTCTTACTCTGATAGAAAAGTGTAGAGAATTGAATTCAACTTCTTCCCAAAGCCAGCAATTGGACCAGACTGTACAGCTTCTTCTAACAGACACCAATTCTGTCATATGAAATAATAGGTTAGTTTCAGTTTCAAGAAAAATAGCCAGCTCCCAAAAAATACGTGCATCTATGGATGAAAATATATTTACGAATAACACATATTTGCATGTGCAAGTACCTCATTTGCCGTGAAACTAACATACTTTTCGTTGGCAATTTCTTCACAGCGCACTGTAGCCACCATGACCTACAGTCAAACATGTATAATAGAAAATTCAACAAGATTTACAAATTTCATCCAAGTTAAAGTCAAAATAATGTCCAAAAGGTTACCTTATGGGCTGGAAGGTCAAGGTCCTTATTCTCCTTAATGACTTTCCAGATCTGTTGTGCACTAAAAGAGAACCCTGAAGCAGGTACCACTCCCCTCCGATCTCCAGCAAGCCCACCCGGTGCAATAGAGTGGAAGAATCGTTGTCTCAAATTAGCAACCTTCAGCAATAATAATAGAATCAGACAAACTGCCTATTTACATGTCATTTAGTCAAAAACTTCAACATCACTATCCAACATACAGGAAAGTATAAATGGTAAAAAGATCCTTTATTAAAGCCATCTTGAGAAAAAGTAAACTACACGGTACAACCAGGACAACTGGAAAAAAAAAGAAACACAACAACTTGAATGAGAAAAATGAGGAAGTCATCAAACAATCAATATGGTGACATCACAAATTTACAGGTAGATTATCCAACTTCCTATCATGTAAACAAATTTTTAAAGAGCCAATGGTGTGAAAGTTCCATTTGCATGCTCTGTATACCGAATGTCCTTATGATATGACATAAACACAGATAGGGTACCTGCTCTTTAAACTGCTCTTCCTTTTCTTCAAAACTAGAAAGTGCAACAACCTCAACCTGGCCATTATCAGCAATAGCGTTAAATTTTCAGAAGCAAAACTCAGGGAAAAAGTATATAGAGACATTAAACTTATGTTGCATAAAACCCCAACGTCATACATTGAAAAATTCACTTAATGGAGTTTCCTTATGCGCTTGTGGCTTAGGAACTGAGTCCCATATCTGTAGTTCAAGAAAAATGGGTCAGAAGAAACATTACTGAAGTTAATTGGAAAAGTAAAGAAGCATAGGCACCACATATCTGTACCTTCTGAATATCTTCTCTTAGAACAGGTTCTAAATTTTCCAGTGGGGTCTGTAAACAAGGAATATTTCAAGTCACCTTATACTCAATTGAAATTAGAAAATCCTTTAGTTAGACTTACTAATAATAATAACAACAACAACAACAACAACAATAACAACAATAACAATAATAATAAGTTAAGGAATGTAGTGAAATAAAAAAAAGCTCTCCAAGCACAACATGTTCCATAATAGAAGAAAGGTACCCACCCTTGTTTTATCACGTATGACAAACATCAAAGTCGTTTTGCGGGGACTAAACAATCGCATCATGACCTGCAATAATACAACCAATTTAATAACAAAACCACTAAAAATTCAGGCACTGCTTAGGAAGGGTGGGGAGATCATGAATACCTGGAATACAGTCTTCAGAAGAGGCTTATTTGCAGCTTGCTCACGACCAATATCATGGCACCACCTAATTGAAAGTTGCTCAAGAATATTACTTACACATACTAATGATACCACTTAACTTAAAAGGAATGTCCAAAACTATATCAAGCACCATGTGGGTGCCAAACCTTACATGTTTATGAGTACTATATCTGAAACCGCCAATGCAAAAAGTGCACTTTGTTTTTCAAATGCTGTGTCATCCTGGAATAAGGCAAAAAATAAAAATAATACGTAAATAAGCAAGAATCTCTCTTCCTCTCCATCTTACATAAAACAAAGGAAAATCCACTAGAACTCAACAAGCAAAAATACACATAGATATACACTTCATATTCAACTTTTATAATCTGAACCAACTATTGATTTGATTCAGCTTGATCCATCACTATAACTTTCACATTATTAGTGCAGGAAGACCACTATTAAGGCATTCAAAATTCATTAAGGTTTCTTTTAACTTAAAAATCTAAAGTAAAATACCAAATTTTCTTCTTCGACATGATCAATTTCATTTCTTCAATTTCATGTACAATCTATTAATCCATTTCCTTGAAAATCATGTTATCATATAAATATCAACTATGGTGGAATTTTATTACAGAAAAAAAAAAGTAATTCAGAATTAAAATCTTGACCAAATAAAAAAAACCTAATGACTGGCCTTTAATTTGAATCTTACTCTCAGCTAAAATTCATTGAAAATTACAACCATTACTATAGCTACCAAATCATTAGCAATATAGATATCCAATAGTAAATTGGGTCACCAAGTCATTGAATATCCAAGAATAATTTAGAGGACCTAGTAGACAAATTGCCACCAAAGCAAGGTCCTAGGGAAATACCTACTTGATTAATCAAAATGTGTATCCATAAATCTTCTATTTATTTCTTTTCCACTGGGGGCGGGGGAAGAGGGATATCATGAATCCTATGTTTTGCAAAACAGGCAAAAAAGATTTTTAAGTAACAAAGGCAAAGAGAGGCAAACAAAAGAGCAAGCAAAAGTATTTATTGGCATATAAAACCATGTAGTGTCAATGTTTGCACAATATATGTTAATGATAGAATGCAAGCTAGCAACAGCACCTCCCCACGTTCTCTTCCATCAGTACCCTCCAAATCCATTACTAAAGTGCAAGGCTCTATTCCAGCACAGTTTGCCAACCAAATACCTTTAGTGGTTTGCGACCTGACAAGAGGCACATCCCATCAGTTGTTTGAGCCAATTGAAACAAAAGCAATGTGTTATTAAAGCAACATAACTTACCTTCCCTTAAATGCATCCATTTCCCTGAAATTGGTACCAAACAAATTATTTAACAGTGTGCTTTTACCTGTCAAGATCATAGAAAACAAAGTGAAACTTCAAATGGCATGACCAGAACTCACATAGCTACCATAAAATGATAAAACACCAAATAAATAAAATCATTCATGGCTTGTATTAGAATCAGAACAATGATACAACAAAGATAGATATAAAACTAATTACAGATGTAATCCAACAATATCACGCATGAACGAGTTCATATCAAAGATAGATATGAAAATATGATTTTGCCCAAAATTGAGGTGAATGAACTTCCAACTGATCAACTCACATTCGTATCCCACATATTTCTAATTCAATATGATTAAACAAAATGCACAATATATAAATGAAGTAGTTTAGTATGAATAGACACCTAAGGAACAAGGAAAGCATAAGTATAAAGCAAGATCTCATTAAGATATCATAGCATACCGCTGCTTTGTGGTCCCATGATAGAAACCACAGCATAAGATAGCCCGCATTCACCGAGTTTTACTTCCTTGATAAATTGGTCGATTCCAGTATCATTGAATATACCATCTCCATCAATAAGTTGAGTTGAACAGCATTCCTCACTCTTTGCTGAGAAACAAAAAGTCCAGCATGTGTCAGTAAACAGACAAGGTTTACATAATAAACAATACTAAACTGCCCTATTTCTTTTTTTTTTTTAAAACAAACTAAACATTTCCTCGTTAATTTAAAATTAAATTCCCCATATCAATTGATCAAGGAAGAAGATATTTAAGAATACCTCAAATAAAACAAATATATTTATCGGTTTTGATGGAGAAATTTAGCGTATTAAATAGTTATAAAGGTCATAATTCAAAATCCCATTTCTTTCAATTTCCTTTGTTTTCTCAGCAACCAAGCATGCAATAAACATAAAATTCATCAACAGTCCCGATCCAAACATCGCGACAACTTTCAGATTTACACTACTTAAGAAAGCTCAGGCCACTTAAAAACCTAAAACCAAATTAAAATCCAAATTTTCATATAAAACAAATCGCATCACTCATTTTATTAATAAAAAAAAAGTCTTTAAGGCGGAGTTGCAAGCTTTAACGGTCTCCTTCCCATTCCATTACAAAATTAAACAAGAAACCGCACAATTAATTAATTAATACAAAGGAAGAAACGGATCAATGAAAAGAGCTATAAATAGAGGGAAAATAATAATGCCAAAAAAAAAAAGAAAAAAAAAAGAAGAGATTAAGATGAGAGAGTGTACCCATTGAATCTTCTTTGAAATTGATGGCTCAAAATATGAGGAGATCGATTTCAATGAAAGAGAGGAAAAGAGAGAGAGAGAGAGAAAGGAAAAGGAATAGAGAGAGAAAGAGAGATTTGATCGACCTCAAAGGGGCATTTTGAAGCTCCTTTTCCTTTTTATATTTTTGTTCTTTAAAAGTGGGCTTGACTGGTCCTGTAATGAAAGAGCGCAAAGCATATTTAATCCTATTAACCTTTTTTTTTTTGGTTAATTATACCATCAAACTAATTTCCTTTTCTTTTTTAGAAATAATTAAGAATTCGGAAGGGGTTCTGAACTTCTGATCCTTTTTCACCCGGTAACTTTTCCTCCGGTTTTTGTACAGTGCCCAATCATGTGTCGCCACGCATGAAAAAGATTTTCACTCGGCAGTAATTCCTTGGCATGACTTTGTATTATCAATTTTTTATTTAAAACTGCCTTTTTTTTTTCTTTTTCTCAAAGGAGTTTGGTCGCTACTTCTTTAGGTGGGTGAAAGACCATTAGCTTGAGTACATTTAAAGTGCAATTAATTTTGTTTATTAATTAAAATATTAAGGTGAGGTTTGATGTCTTATAATATAATCGTAAATAGAAAGCATTCAACTTTATTCAATCATTTGTTTTCTAAAATGGAATTTAATTAAACTTTATCAATTTTTATTGTTTATATTTGAATTAAATTTGGATAATTATATCTCGATTGAGATGAATTTAATTGCTTATACTTTTAATATACGAAGTGAGTGATTGAGTCAGAGCCACACCAATTTAATTTTTCTTTTCTTCAAATTTTATGAATAACTGAAGAAGTTATTCATGTGGATAACATAAGGATATCTCAATATATAATTGTATATAATTTACCATTAAACAATAAATAATATACTAAATATTGTAGTCAAATACTCAACTAAAATTGATTAGAATTTTAGAGTGACATCATTCAAATTTAAGTGGTTAATATACTAAATTCAAACTCCATGATAGATTAATCCAACACAAAAATCACAAATCATCACTGGTAAAAAAGTTTTAACAATTTCCATTCCCCAAATAATTTGCAGACGTGGAGGCATCTGATTGACTGTTACAAGACAAGGGCAATGCAGTTTGTACAGTTACAGATTAACGGTATTTCCTTTGTCTGAAACTTTGGGTAGGGGAACGGGGGCCCCGTTTCCTCCGCGATCACCGACTCTAGCGGGGCCCAGTGGCCGCCCACCTATCTTTTTTCTAAAAAGTGGGACGGTGTGATCGGTTGGTCGCAGCCTGGATTGTGGCGTGGGCCGCATGGCTGCTTTGTTGATCTAGTGTGTGGAACCCACACGTGCGTACCCAGGATTTAAGCCAACATTCCCTTACAAATCAACCTGAAAAAAAATAGTTGGGTTCGGTTGGGGCGGCCAGCTACGCGCCCAAGCCCAACTTTTTTATAAGTTTGGTATAAATTTATATTAATTTATTTATTTATGACGGTATTTAATTTAATGAAAAAAATTCTCTTTTATGAGTTAAACGAAGATTAGAAAACATTAAATTTTTCACCAAAGGTTAAAAAGGAATACTCTCAAATTTTCAGCTAAATTTTGTAATTGTTTCTTTTAATAATTTTTTACCAAAAAACAACATTACTAAATTTAAAAAAAGAAAAAGAAAAATAGCAAAGTTCAAACATTAAATATCGTACTTATCCTTTTATATTCACATAGGAGATATGAGAGATAAGGGATCCATTAAATTATGGAAATGCATTTAACTTATGATTTATATTAAAATGTTAAAAGAGCTCTGAACATGTTTTATTTAAAACAAACATTTTTATGTTGATATGGATGAGTTGGATGCAATTATTAATAAATAATTTCTCTGTGCAGGTTGGGGCAAGGTAGTGAGGTGGCGGGGGATCCTCTTTAATTTTGAATTGAAGAATGCTCGAAAAAAAAAAAAAGAAATATTCTATATTAATTGATTTCTCAAAATATAAAACTAAGTCTGTATATCGTAGAAGCAATTATTCTTTCTTCAAAATTTTAATTTGATAAGGTGTACAGTAACCGTGCTTATAAATTTTTCAATATCTCGTATTTATTCCATGTGAGATTAAATCATTCATTTATTTTCATATCTAAATTAAGTTTGTTTTAATATCATTTATTATGAAAATATTATTTTTTTTTCCAAAAATTAACTTCATAAAGTATGAAGTGATCTAATTCTATATTAAGAAAATATAATATCAAGACCTCTTATCTTCTGGAGATGGAAATGAAATATCCTCATTTTTTGAATTGCTTGACATAACAAGCACATCAATTCCTATAATAAATTAACACATGACAGTACCTGTTAGCTGTTCTATAAATTAAAAGCAAAACATCAACACTTCTTTAAAAAGAACTAGATGATTAACCGTCCATTATTGCATAATTAAATTTTATTGAATAGATTTTAAATAATATTGTTGTAATTTTTTTAATAGCTATATCTTTTTCATGCAGTAGCATATGTTTATTTTTGTTATTTTTAAAAATATGAATTGAGAAATTTTTGTATTTCATGATTTTATATAAATTATTTTAAATTTATAATTTTTAAAGAAAATATTTAGCAACAAATAAGAATAAATAAAAAAGAAAAAGAAAAGAGAAAAAGGTATAATGGCAAAAAGGTTTCATGCTTTTTTCATTAGTTTATTCTTTTTTCTTCTTCTTTTCTCCCTTTGTTTCTTTTACCAAAAATCTAAAATATTTTGGTCATATTGAAAATTTAAACATCTAAATTAAATATGTATGCTTTTAAACATTTCTTTTCAAAAATAATTTTAAATCATGATTTTTTTTAAGTATTTGTTTGAAAATATTTAAGAAAAATGGTAAAAAAAAAATGGACGAAACAAAGGAAAATAGCAAAGAAAAGGGTCTATTTTTTATTAAAAAAATTGTGAAAAGCTCAAAACATATGTTATTTTTTTAATTTTAAAAGGTACCAGTTTTTTTTTTTTTGAAAGTTAAAGATATCAGTTTGTTCATTGCATTAATTTACTATTTTGATATCTTTTGAAAAGTTTTATAAATTACTTTTTTAAAATAAATTATCTAAAAGGAAGGAAATATAAATAAATGAAAATGAAACACCCAAAAATAAATAAGAATAACTAAAGAAATTCTTATTTTCATTTGACTTTTATCCCCTTTTAATAAGTGTACTATTCTTTCTTTTTCCTTTTTTTTTTCCAAAATAACTAAAAATGATCGTGATCTATTTATTAAAAAAAAAAACAAATTCATCAACTAAACGTTTATGCTTAGTAGTATTTTTTCTTATGTCATTCTAAATTATGTTATTTTATGTGAAGATATTTCAAAAGAAAAAAAATAAAAAATAAAGAATAGAGGAGAATAAAAAAGTTAGAAAAGATAAAAAAACAACAAAATTTTTCATTTTGTTTTGTTGTCATATTTTTTTCAATTTTTTTCTTTTTTCCTTTTTTTTATGTTGTTATCTTGCTTTGTTTTTTCAAAATTTTTTTCTCTTCTTTCCTTTTCAAATAAGAAGAGAAAAATACCTTAAAGACGTTAAACCTTACCCTTTAAAATCCTAAATTTTAGAATCAATATATTATTAATAATAATAGATACAGATGAAAAGAGAAAAATGTAAAGGAATATGAAGTATACATAATTATTTTTATTGATTGCCATTTGTGAAGGTAAAGAGAACTGCCTGGAGAATTGTTTTGTGCTTGCATCCCTGTCCTCTTTTCTTTTACCTTTCCAGCCAGAAAACCAGACAGAGGTACAAGCCTTTTGAAATAGTATCTTACCATCTTTGATGTCCCCATACCTAAAAGAAGAAGAGAACATTGAGCATATATACAAAAAATTTTATATCGATACTCAAGACCTTGTAAGCATTTATTGTACTGCGTTGGCAAAAACTTCGATATTTCTCCCTCAACAACTGTCCTGCCTCTTTCTTCTGTCCTCAAATTTATGTACAATATGGATTGATCTTAACGTTTTATAATTGTATATACATCAAATATAAATTGTTGGAATAACCTATCACCTCTTAATAATGTATTTTTAAAAGTGACTTGTTGTTGAATTATATATGCATAGTATTCTTGCATTGTAATTTTTTTTCTTTTTGGCTTTTTCCTTGCTAGTGATTGCATATAACTTTTATTAGATGTATACCTGTCTTCACCAAAACGAAAAAGAAGAGGATAATGCATGGTCATGAAAAAAAGGTGTAATTCGCTAACTCGTTTAAGTCTTTCAGTAATATGATCAACTATTATGTTTCATTGATCATTATATTCTCCTAAATCATCTACTATTAGAGCAAATATTTCATGTGGTAGGTAATCTATAGTTTTGTTGGGAATCATGTCGAGATTCTATAAGCCTTAGTAAAAGAGGAACAAAATTGGTGGTTGTTACTCTATCTCTAACTATCCTAAAAACTTTGACAATTTGATTATTATCATCAACCATTATCATTAAACCTTCGACAATTGAACTATCGACAGCACTATTGTTATCATCATTACAAAATATTCCTAATCTATTTGAGATTTCTTTTTTAGCATCATAAATGTACAATTAAGCAAATTTAGGTTTGTTGCTTGGTGTAGGTAATAGAAAACCTATTCTATAATGAATCTGACCATTGATTTTGAAGATGTAAAGTCTTGGTCTATTATTGATTATGTTCTCGATTTGACCTCCTAATGAAGTAAATTAAAATATACTATTATATATTCTTATGTTACCTATAAGCATTGGTCTTTTATTATGTGTACTCGTTAAGTAAATCATTTAGAAAGGAAGACACTTCTCTAAAAGTAGGTATTCGTACTAAACCCTCTTGACAACAAAGACTAAAAGTTGAATTTCTAGTTTCTTTTGAAATATTAGACCTTTTTTCATATCACATGTAAGCCTAGCAAAAAGGATATATATAATTAGGTCTTTCAAAGCAAAAAGTGCTGGAGCAATTTCCTATCAAATGAATCATCAACAAATAATAAACAATCATTAATGATGGTATTCATAAAGGTTATTAGAATGATTTGATACATTAAATTTTTTACATTATTGAACTTACGTAATTAGTTTGTGCTGTTTCTATTGACTAGCAAGTCAATTTGGTGCATTGAGTTATAAGATTGATAAGCAAGATCTTCCATGTGACCTTCATGAATTTGTGCAAACATGACATTAATTGAACATTAGTTGTGTTTTATTTTTTTGTTTGAATTTAAGATTAAATTTAAATAAACAAATGTTAGCTTATGATTTATAATCAATTAAAGGAAAAGTTGATCAATAATATTACCATTGCTAGGATTTGTCGATTTAGCTCTAAAAAATGTGGAATCATTAAAGTGAAAGAAGCTATTCTATGATAAATCTGACTATTAATTTTGAAGATGTAAAGTCCTAGTCTCTTATTGATTGTGTTATCAATTTGACCTCCGAATGAAGTAAATTGAAACATACTATTATTTATTCTTACGTTATCTTTAAACTTTAGTCCTCTAGTATGTGTACTATCGATAAATAAATCATTTAGAAAGGAAGGTGTTTCTCTAAAAATAGGTATTCGTATTATACCCTCTTGACAACAAAGACTAAAAACTGGATTTCTGGTTTTCTTTGAAATATCATACCTTTCTTTATATCACATGTAAGCCAAACAAAAAGGATATATATAATTAAGTCTTTCAAAGCAAAAAACACTTGAACCATTTTCTATTAGATGAATCATCAACTAATAATAAACAATCATTAATGATAGTATTTAAAAAAGTTATTAGAATGATTTGATACATTAAATTTTTTACATTATTTAATTTACCTAATTGGCTTGTGTTATTTCTATCAACTGACAAGTTAATTTAGTGTACAGAGTTAAGAGATTTTTTTTTTTTTGCATAGAGTTATGAGATTGATAAGCAAGATTTTCCATGTAACCTTTATGAATTTGTGCAAACATGACATTAATTGAACATTAGCGGTGTTTTATTTTTTTTTAATTTAAAGTTAAATTAAAATAAACGAATGTTAGCATATGGTTTATAATCAATTAAAGGGAAAGTTAACCCATAATATTACCATTGCGAGGATTCGTCGATTTAGCTCAGAAAAATGTGGAATCATTAAAATGATGATATTAAGACGAATTAATAATCATCAATCTAGCATTACCTACAAGATAATTATCGAAAGTTGCTACAGGGAAAGTTGTCAAATTTATTTGTCTTTTATTGGAAACAACATTTGGTGAATCGAGACTGCAGTCAATAGTCATCGGTTCAACCATAGTCATTCCTAATTCACCTTAAGCATTTATAGTCAAATGAACTATCACATGCCCTCCAATTGGCACATCAATAACATTGAATGTGTCATTAGATTGTTGGATATAAGGAAGTAATCTAGAGTTTTTACTTGTGACAATATTTATGTCATTTGGTTGAGACAAACAATGATTACCTAGCACAGGGAATGGAGTGTTACTATTAAATATAAGTGTACCGGAGTTAATATTCCTCCGTACCTTAGAATTTTTTTAGCTCTCAATATTTTCAATCTATTGCCTCTATTTTGGTTTGCTTGATTTGGTTTATTCATGACTATAAGCTCACCTAAAATTTAAGAAAAATAAGAAAAACAATACAACCAAGAGCAATAGATAAGAGGCTAAGCACATATGCAACTTTAGTAAAGATATATTTGTTATGAAAATTATAGTAAGTCGCAATAAATAACGTTAGTTTTAAATAAATAAATGAATAAACAAACAGAGAAGGTAGGAAAATAGTAAAATGTATATAAAAAGCAAAGTAAATGAATACACTTTACAGTTTGTTCCGTTAACCTTTACCTATAATGAATTTTAAGTTAACAAACAAGCCAGAAAATAATAAACAATCATCAAATGATATTAACATTGAGATAAGAGCATTTAAATTTAAGCAAATTGTCAAAATAAATGATAAAAAACTAAGAAAATAACTCAAATAATATTTACACTGTAAAAAAATAGATTTCAAATTAGTCAAAGTCATAGAATAGAAAAAAAAAAACAACACATGATGTGAACAAAATACACACAAAATAGAATAGATAAAATGATATAGAAACTTTGGACAAATTATAGAATACCATGTCATGCCTACCAATCAATGATCTACACATTACTCAAAATAGAACCATACCATACAATTTGAGAGAGTAACTTCAAAAGAAATGACAATCACAGGTCGTAAAGTAAAATTTGGATGATAAATATCAGTTAACGATCATATAAGACAAAAAAAAAGTTCAAAATTTATAACAACATATGTTTTTTTTATTATTATTTTGCAAACCATCAAGCAACAAATATTTAAACCAAAAAAAAAAAGTGGAAAACTCTCTTAACCTCAAGCATTTCCCTCATCTTCCCCAACACCAAGGAATGGCGACCGGAAGGCCGCCGGACCTCTTCTTTCTGGTGCAGGCCTCCCTCCCAAAGGGATCTGCATCAACGCCAAACCCCATGGTAAAAGAAAATTTACATCAGAATCACCTTCACAACAATCTGCAAATCCCACAAACCCAAATACAGCCCCCTTCATCCCCCAGATTCCAAAAGAAATATTTCCTTGCTACTGTCTCAGGAGAGAAACCACCGGTTGTGCCCACTACCCGAGTTCCTTTAGTGTACAAAGACCGGCCTGCTGCAGCCTTTTTTGAGGATGAAATACATACCTTAGCCCAACCTTTCAAACTATCCCTTGTGGGTAAGTTCTCCCGAATGCCAAAACTGCAAGATGTTAGAGCTGCGTTCAAAGGAATTGGGCTGGCAAGCACGTATGAAGTCAGATGGCTTAATTATAAACATGTTCTCATCCACTTGTCCAATGAACAAGACTTTAATCGGATCTGGACAAAGCAAGCTTGGTTTATAGCTAACCAGAAGATGAAGGTGTTTAAGTGGACTCCAGAGTTTGAACCGGAGAAAGAGTCAGCTGTGGTTCCGGTATGGATTTCATTTCCTAATCTAAAAGCTCACTTGTTTGAAAAATCTGCTTTGCTTTTGATTGCAAAAACAGTAGGAAATCTGTTATTTGTTGATGAAGCCACTGCTAATGGATCCAGACCAAGTGTGGCTCGTGTTTGCATTGAGTATGATTGTAGGCAACCAACGATTGACCAGGTTTGGATAGTGGTTCAAAATTGAGAAACGGGTGCAATAACAAATGGGTATTCTCAAAGGGTGGAGTTTGCCCAAATGCCTACTTACTGTGACCATTGCTGTCACGTTGGTCACAAGGAAGTGGAGTGTATTGTGTTGGGTAATAAGGACAAACCACTAGCTCATGGTAAATCTCAGTCTATCCGTATGGATGAAACAGAGAAAGAAATGGGATATGAAGGTGGTAGATTGAAGAACCAGGTAAAAGAAAAAATTTCAGAAAAAAGAAAAAATCAAGAAAAAGAAAAAATTTTGGGCTCGGAGGAACCTGCAAATTTGGAATGGCAACCGGTGAGGGTAGTCGGGCCTAGTGGGACTAAGGACTTGCAAGGAAAAGAGGTAACCCTGGTAAACGTTCCGGATACTAGCATCCCAACTGCAAATAGGTTTCAAGCGATAACCGAAAATGTGATGGATACACAGAACCAGGTCGGGGAATGCGGGTCAATGGAACGGGTTATAACGGACAAACAAATCTCCCCGGAGGAGCAACCAAACGTAGAAAACCAAGGGAGAATCGCTGAAACATTGATGATAAAAGAAAAGGGTCCATGGACAAATGAATTTCAAAACGGAAGGGAGAGATCGTTGGCCGAAGGACTGACCACCGTTAGCTCGCAGAAGGATGGGGAAGTCTGTCGCCGGGAAGAAACGGAAGATAGTAACGGTCAGAAAGGAGCGGGAAAGAGAGTAGTTTTTTTTGTAAATTTACAGCCCTCGGAAAACATCCCAAAAGGGATTTTGCATGAAAAAAGACGTGGGGAAAGCTCGGTGCAGGAACCCTTTCATGTACATGGGGTGGTTGACCATCCCGCTAACACCAAAAAAGGAAGACTAGTGTCCGAACCTAACACAAAAGAAGCAAGGAGGCAGACCGAGGCAACAGTGAGAGCTGCAGACCCCAAAGAAAACAAGATGTCAGAGCAAACAAGTAAAGAGAAATTAAAAATATCGGGTTTGCATGGGGACGTCCTCTTTTTACCAAAACACCGCTGCACACATGACGAGATGGAAAAGACAGATCAGCAGCAAAAGGGCACGGAAGGCGGGAACGATAACAACGAACCAGCAGTGGAGAGAGAAGCAATATCTTCTGCAAAACCACAACAGTCCGAGGAAAGGGAGGTGCAGGAACTTTTTCACGATAATGGTGAGTCCGGGAACGATGCAGAAAGGGGACGCGGTCAATCTCTACGTGAAAGAACTGAAAAAAATAATAAAAAAAACCAGCAAAAGCTAGTTGATAGAAATGGCAAAAGCAAAAAACATCAGCAAAAGCCGACTGAAGAGGGGACCAAGGCAAGCCTGCAAGGAGCGGGAAAACAACATTCAAAAACTATTAATTTAAACAGCCATTGTGAACTGAACGGGGCAGAAAATGTAGCAGCTTTTGCTACCGAATCGTAAGTCTCGGGGGGTGATGCGCAAAGGCAGTTTCACGTTTTGGGAGAGCATGAAAGCCAAACAATGGGGGAATGTGACACCATGAGGTGCAACAAAAATTACAAAAATAAAAAAAAACAGCAAAAGCTGACGGAAGTGAGGACAGAACCTTTTCACAAGCATGGGGTACAAGGTCAGTTCGAAAATATTCAAAAAGCCAAAGCTTTGTCCGAAGCAATCACCAAAGGAGAAAGGGAGAGGCCCGAGTCGTCAGTGACAGTGGCAGGTGGCAGGCCCTAGCTGATGGATGTGACAACACCAGCTACAGGACGCGGACAAGAAGACCTGAAAAATGGCGAAACGAGTGGACAACAAATCTTGTCTGGGGAAGATGCAGGAGAAACGGAAATGGCAGAAAGAACGAAAAAGGAAAAATTAGAGACTGTAGCTTTGCATGGGCTCGTCCAGCGGCTACCAGGAAGTGAACGCCAACATGGCCAGGAGGCTGCGATAGATCAGCTCATAAGGGCCCAGCAAGCCAGCGGTTGTGACCTTCCGGACATCACCACTTTAGCTCCAGACGAGAGCGAAAAAAATAATAGTAAATATGACCCCACCCAACGTCATGAGAGGATAATAGCAGCGGGGAAAAAAAGAAAGATAAAAATTGGTCTATCCCAACGTCACAAAAAGGCAACAACAGCGAGCAAACTGCATGCACACCCCTCCACCAGCCTGTCTGACCAGCGAGACCCAGTAACGGGCAAGTTGCTTAACTTGACTGACCAACGGGATCCACCGAAGAATGGCACAGTTCAAAGCAATAAGGAATTGACAAAGCATGCAACAGTGGATGAGACATGGCCGCACAAATCGGAGAATAAAGATCAGTTGAGTTCAGAGAATAAGTCAGGATGTCAAAATGAGTTGATGGATAATTTGGAGGGCAATGGAGAGTATAGTCCAATGAGAGGACAGAGTATAAGTCCAAGTAAGAGATTAGATGAAAATATCCAGACTGCCTCACCAGCTTTATGTCTACAAGAAGGGATGGCAAATCATACTGATAATCCTCCCACCCAGGAATCAGCCTCAGGTAAGTGTACTTATAACAGAGAATTAAGTGATGTCCCACTAGATTTAGAGACTCATTCTGCAGAATTTGAAGTCCACCCACGGGAAAGGCGCAGAAGGCACTCATATGATGAAGCCTCAATACGTAAAATTCTCAGTATAACCTCTCAAGATGCAGTGGACATGGGGGAAAATGATGAGGTCTTGGATGATGACTCCATTTCAGCGAGTTATTTTGCAGCTAGAACTAAGTTTGGAACCCATGGTGGAATTTTCTAAAGCTGAATTTCTCAAAAGGAAACCGGGCTTTGAAAAGGCCTTTAAGAACTGCTCCCAACAGCTTGGCTCTTCCACTCCATTTGACTTACGTTGTAAAGTGTTGTTCGATCATGTGCAATGCCTACAGTTTAAGCTTACTATGCCTTCGCTGGGGTTTGTAACAAGGACGTGTTTCACCTTTATGATGATAGAAAATGATCATAAAATGAAACACTCTTATCTACGTACTTTTTTTATCCCTTCTCGAGCTCTTGTAATTTTGGAGGTCAGGTTCATATCCTCCTCCTTTCTGCATCTTGTTTTTATGATTAATAATAAAATTTTAATAGGGCAGCTGGGCCCTATGTGAATTTTCTAGCATTAAAAAAAAAACCATCAAGCAACAAATTTGAGCCAATTGTCAAATACATGAATTTCAAAGATTAATCTACATCCATGTCAACTAAACGGTTTTTTTCTATTTTCCTAAACAGAATCTTTTTACAGGAAAATGATAAGAAATATTTGACAACAAATTTAAATCATGTACAATGATAACTAAACCCAAGGAACAAACACAATAGAACCAATATGTGTATAAGCAACTTTAATATAAAAACTATGAACAAATAACAGAACACTATATCATGGCAGGCAGTTAATAATAGACTTATCAATTGAATTAGAACGACAACACAAAACATAAAAGAGTAACCTCAAAAGGAATGGAAATCATGCATCATTAAGTCAAATTTGGATCATAAATATGAGGTAACAATCAAACAACATGGAGAACAATCTTATATTTATAACAGCATACACTTTTTTTTGCAAACTTTCAAACAATAAATTTAACCTAAGGATGAAAGGTATGAACTCCAAATATTAACCTAACATCCATGTTAACTAAATAGTCATTTTCTATCTTCCTAAATAGAATCTTGACATGAGTAAATGATACAAAATATTTCACAGCAAATTTAAATTATGCATAGTGATAACTAAACCGAAGAAGCAGAGACAATAGAATCAGTATTTGTATAAGCAACTTTAATATAGAAACTGTGGACAAATGACAAAACACTACATAATGGCTAGTAGTTAATGACAAACACATAACTCAAAATAAAAGCACCGCACTGAACATAATAGAGTAACGTCAAAAAGAATGGAAATAATGAATTGTTAAGTCAAATTTTAATCATAAATATCAGCTAACAATCATACAATACTAAAAACAGTTTTAAAAAAGTAATATCTATAAGTGTTGATTTAAAAAAAGGAAATCAATAAACGAAGAAAATAGAAAAGAAAATAAAATGCAACAATTCAAAAGAAAAGTAACCAGGAATACTTTACAATATATGCCGATAGTTTAACTAAACAGTGCACAGATTGCAAAATAATAAATGAAGACAAAATTATGCTCACATTAGTATAATAGAATCTGATTTACAAATTCGACAACAAGATAAACCATAAAACATATGTAAGGCACAATGACTAACCCTAAACATAATGTAATGTTAAACTTAACCTTATTTTAGTAAGGATAATCACGTTCTACAAATAAAGCAAACATTCAACATGAAATACAAAATCTGATGGAAAACTTGACCTCACCTAAATAATTGGTTTCTTTATCCAAGTCTCTTGTAAAACAAAAAAATGGCAAAGAAATCAATCACAAAGCATATGAACAATGAAAAGAAAGTAAATGAAAAGAATACAACAAATATAGTAATTGAAGAAAATCAATTTAAATTTAAAAAATAAAGAAAATATACATACACACCAAACATTATTCAACAATAAGACAAAGCATGAAAGATATATAAAGCACAATCATTAAGCATACATCAAATCTGATACAAAACTTAAATTTTATTGCACTCAAATTAATTAATGTTAATCAACTGCTCTTAATGTACAATAATGACTACACTAAGGAAACAGAGACAATAGAATCAGTATTTGTATAAGCAACTTTAATATAGAAATTATGGACAAATGACAGAATACTACATGATGGCCAACAGTTAGTAATAAACACATCACTCAAAATAGAAGCACAGCATTGAACGTAAAAGAGTAACGTAAAGAAAAATGACAATGATGAATTGTTAAGTCAAATTTGGATCATAAATATTAGTTAACGATCACAAAACACGAAAAACAATTTTAAAGGCAATATCTATAAGTGCTGATTTAAAAAAGACAAATCAATAAGCGAAGAAAATAAAAATAAAATAAAATGCAACAATTCAAAAGAAAAGTAACTGAGGACACTTTACAATATATGTTGATAGCCTAACTGAACAGTGTACGGATTGATGACTAACCCCAAACAAAATATAATGTTAAACTTAACATTATTTTAATAAGGATAGTCCTGTTGTACAGATAAACCAAACATTCAACATGAAATACATGCAAACACAGTCAACAACCTTAAACAAAATCTGATGGGAAACTTGACCTCACCTAAATACTCGGTTTCTTTATTCTAGGCTCATGCAAAACAAAAAAAAAAAAAGGTAAAGAAATTAGTTACAAAAATGCATTAACAATGAAAACAAAGTACATGAAAAAATTACAACAAATATAGTAATTAAACAAAACGAATTTAAATCTAGAAAATTAAGAAAAAATACAGACACACCAAACACTATTCAACAATAAGACAAAGCATGAAAGATAAATAAGGCACAATCATTAAGTATACACCGAATTTGATACAAAACTTAACCTTATTGCACTCAAATTAATTAATACTAATCAACTGCTCTTAACTTTGAACACCATAAAATAGTGAATTGTACCCCAAAAAAATTCCACACCAAAAGCACCACATTGTTGATAAAACCAACGTTTAGAACCAATGTCATGTTTCAACTCTAACTCAAAAAACAGAAGAAAGACTTTTAATTTTTGTGAAAAGAAAAATATATTCCTTAAACATTGACAAGTAGAAAACGGAAGCAAAAAAAATGCTTATGATATTGCACAAACATATTCTACAAACAAAAGAAAAAATTAAACAATGAAGCAAAACATGAAACACATATAAGATGCAATAACTAAGCCTAAACAGAAAGTGATGCTAAACTTAACTTTATTTTGATAGACATAATAATGTTCTACAAACACAACAAACAATTAGCATGAAACATATATAAGTTACAATCAATAACCCAAAATTGAATTTGATGAAAAATTTAACCTCATTTGAACAATCGGTTGATTTATCCAAGGCTCCTGCAAAACAAAAAAAAAATACAAATTAGTTACAAAAACTTAAATTAATCAATACTAATCAATAAGTCTTAAGTTTGAACACCATTCCAAAAGCATGATTATATTGACAGAACCAACATTTACAGTCAATGACATATTTCAACTCAAACTCAAGAAACGAACGAAACATTTTTTATTCTATAAAAAAAAAAGCATCTTTTAACCACCATCAAGTAGAAAACATAAGCAAAAAAAGTGCATATCATGTTGTACAAACAAAACAAATATCATTGAACAATAAAGCAAAGCAATAAATACAAATAAAGCACAATCAGTAACTGCAAATTGAATCTAATGCTAACCTTAACCTCTTTGTGCTCAAATTCATACCAAAAACATATTGGTGTTGACACAATGAGCATTTATTGCCAATGATAATTAAAGGTAAACAGTTTTTCTATATTCTTAAATGAAATCTTATTAAGACTAAATGATAAAAAAAATTCAGTGAAACAAATACATTTATGTATGATAACAACTAAACGAAAAAAGCAGATACAAGACAATCAGTATATCTATAAGAAAGCTTCATGGCCAATCACATTCTAAGTAGTAAAAACCCAAAATTCGTATGAATTGCAAAGAATAATGCAAAGAAAGATATTGGACTTGTAATTTTCATGATAAAGATGGCATATCCTTAAGTGATGACTTATATGTTGAAATTTAAAAGTAAAAGTAGAAGTTAGGTACATTTTATGCAAAGTTTGAGTAACATTTTTTAGAAGATATATGCCAAATTTGTTTTTTTTCATGTATATTAAATCACATTGTAGATTATATAACGAATCGTTAGAGTACTTGCTTTTAGAATATAAAAACTTTACCTTCACAAAGATTAGTTTATTCGATTTTTTAAAAAAAAAGTCTAGCTTATTGAGTAATTGGTTGGGTTACAAATGCAAACTCATAACTCTAGTTTTCTATTAAATTCAAGATCCCTTTCTTACAATTAAAATAGGATAACATCAAAAGAAATATCAGTCGTGGTGAATTAATGGAATCTTCACCATCAAGTGATGCTACAAATGACTAAACACTAAAGATATAGAAACTAAAATATTTAGATGAAAAATAAGATTTTGAATCTTCAAGGATGACTTGATAAATCAGTAAAGAGAGAGAGAGAAAGAGAGATTTTTGCACTTTGTAATTAATATCAAGATGAATTACTACTATTAGATTCAAGTTTGTCGAATATCTTTTTAGCAGAATCAAGCTATTAGTATTGCATAAATTCCTATCCTTAAACATATAATAACTTTTCAGACACTCATTTGTATAAAAAGCTTTAAATTGGATTATTGAAAATTATCAATAAGAGTTTGAAGTTTGTACAAACACAGAACATCAAAAGGATAATAATCAATTATAAAACAAATGAAAGATACAACAAAAATTAAAAATAAAGAAAATCCAATTTTAATGTGCAAAACAACCATAATAATATTGAAAAGCATAATTATAGTCTATAGACAGAGCAAACATTAAAGATGAAAAACATATAAGGCACAATCAAATAAAAATGCATGAACAATAAGGACAAAGAAAATCCAAAAAAGAAAAAAACAACAAACAAAGAAAATCCATTTTAATGTAGAAAATAAAGAAATTTTATTTTATTGCAACCCCTTAAATCCTTTGGGCTAAACCAATTTCCTCAAGCATAAATAGAGAAGTGAAAAAAGAAATAAAACCTATACTAATAACAAAGCAAGGTCAAAAACAAAGAAAATACAAGAAATCTGAAACAACTTAAAAGAGACAAACAGTGCTAGACCTTAAAAAGTGAAATTGAAACGGTAAACACAGAAACACATAAAAGCACAAATAGTAAAAAGAAAAGAATGCAAACAGAAGGAAAAAGAAAACAAAAGAGTGAAAATGTCACAATAAACTTCTAAAACCCCTTAAATAACCTCAGTAAGGACAATTAAAGACCCATGATTGACATCGAAGAGACAGGATCGAAAAAGCAAAACCAAGCACCTAATTCAGGCAAGCCTTGTCTACCAATTGTACAAACTAAAGCCGTTGGGTCCAAATCCCCATAGACCAAAAACTCTCATGCCAATGTGAAAAGATAGAAGGAACACAAGACAGGAAGGAAAGTATGAGGCGAGTAGGAAAAAACCCTAGAGCATGTACAAAATGATGTGGGCATGCGGCCTACCCAAGTTAATCGCATGTCAAAAGCAGACCAAAACCTGCAAAACCTTCTTCAAATGTCCATTAAAATGATCTGGGCATGCAGCTCACACCAAACACCTGAAAACACTCTTATGCAGCTCGCCTAAGTTCCCCCTAAGTTAAAGGCCACCTTAAAACACTACTTAAATGACTAACTGTTCAACTCAAAACCACTTTTAAAATCATTTTCAAAAGCCACGTGTCTAACCTAGCAGGTGCCACTTGTTGACTTTCAAGAAACCTTCGAGGCTTCCTTTAATATAGAGGTATAGATATTTTCTTTTAATACATTGAAAATCATCACATTAACTATCAATCATTACATTTAATACAAAAATATTATTATAAATAGTATATTAAATCCTTAGCGAATCTCTTTAGTACTGCATTAATTAATGAATCAATCACATTGAGCATCCTATTTAAACTAATCACATTAGTTCAGTACTACATTAATTAATGAATCGTGAAAGAAAGTTGTAAAGGCGAGCCACCTTCTTAGTTCATAGTTTCTAAATGAAACTAGCAAATAGGAAAGTATTCAAGTTTAAATGAGTAATTCAAAAATGTAATAGCTACTAAATGAGGTGAAAGAGGAAGTTTCTTACTTGCACTTGAATCATATCTACCAAAGGAACATCCCAAGAAAGGGAATAGAACTCACCACTACCTTTTTTGGCAACTTCATTATTTCTTCCAGCTGCACATTAAGATTGATCTGAAGAACCAATTTCAATTGAAGTTCGAGCATGCTGTAAATTTGAAGCAAATGATTAGAAAATGGAAATAAACTAAATTGAAGGCAAGGTGTATAATTAGCAATCAATTTTGAGCTTTATATCTTGATTATACCTTAAAGAAAGAGTTTTTGTATATTGTTCTTTCAAGATAAGATGATTTAAAGCAGCTTTCATGCTAGATGATTAACCATGTCAAACCCTGCCCTATAAAGTGATTGCAATGTCATTTACATGCTCGATAAAATGTTTATATATTGAGAAAGTTTTGAAAAATCGTTAAAAGACGGTATTACCCCTAGAGGTACTGTGAAGTTGATTTATACCTCGAGCTAGTTCAAATGAAAATTTTAAAAGAAATTTGAGAATTCTGAAACCCCAAATCTACTTAGAATAGTGATTCAGAGTTCGAGGATCAATTTAGAGTCAATCAGGAAAATTGACCGATTAGGGGCAAAATGGTCATTTTTCAATTTGAGGATAAAATGAAAATTTTTAGAAAAGATTTTCTTAGCCCCATTTGACATGTTTGAGTATGATATGAGTATTGAAGTACATTTGGAAGATCTAGCAGTGAAAAATATGAGTTTCCGATATTTTTGGAGTATAGGGGTAAAATGGTAATTTTACCACCCAGAATCGAAAATTGAATTTTTGAAAGGATTTTGATCAAATTTAATTATTTAGAGTGTGATATGAGTATGAGGAGTGAAAATTATGTATTATGGTAAATTTTCAATTTTTGGGGCAAAAATATAATTTTTGAAAAGTTCGGAGGTAAAAGTGTAATTTGAAAATTTGCTCCACCAAAACTTTGGAAAAATCTAGAAATTTCATCTAAGACTTGGATAAGTCAAAGGGAATTCATGGCGGAAAAAGTAGGACAAGTGGATGGTTAGAAAAAAATGAATTAATAAAATATTCAAAATGTGAATAAAATAATATTATTTCATTAAACTAATAAAGGCATAAAAAACTCAGCCCATAACCCATTCTTCTTCTTCAACATTCGGCCAAGCAAGAAGCAAGAGAGAGAAAGGAGAAAATAAAACCCTAGCCAAGAAATTTAAAAGGGAAATTGGTGGAAATTCAAAAATCAAGTGGAAAAAAGGTAACATTTCTTAAAATTGTCTTGTGCTTTACCTTTCCCATGCATTTCTCATCATTTTCCATGGTTGAATCATGTGATTTGAGAATGATTTCATGGCTGGTCCAATGGGTTTAGAGAGAGAAAGTTGATGGAAACAATTGATTTTGATATATGTTAGTGTTTTTAGCTAGTTTAGCATGTATATAAGCAAAACTAGAAGTAATAAATTTGTTTGCCATAGTAACCATCCATGGCCGAACCTAGTGTTATGTGTGTGGTGATGGAATTGATTTTATTTTGAGAGAATTGGATGGCAAAATGGTAATTTATGGTGTAGAAATCAAATAGGAAAAATTTTAGTGAAATTCCACCTAGTATAGCCAAAATTTTCATGAATAATTTTGAAGGAAATTAAGCTGTATTTTAGGTTATTTGGCATGTATTTGGTAATATTTGATGAATTATGGAGTTAAAAAATTAAATAAGAATTTTCGATGCAAAAATTAAAATTTTTACCCACTAGGGGTAAAAGCGTAATTTTTAGTCCGGACTGATAAATTGGACCAAATTCACAATCATTGAGGTATTGTGGATATAATTGGATAATTGAAATTGGAATGGATGGAATTTGAGATTTTAGGAATTTACACCGTGTATAGACGAGTTAGGTCGGACACCGCAATTAAGCGATTGTCCAAACATTTCAAACCATATCTAGTGCATACGCATGGATAAGAGCTTGAAATAATTTATGATAAATTGACACAATTTATTGAATTTTGTGTCATAGATTATGGATAGGTGGTGAGTCAATTGTTTCGGATAAGAGACAGCTCCCGAGGGCGGAGGATAGGAGTATTTCTACTCCTAATACAGTGAGTAAACTTACTATCATCTTAATTATCTAGAGTAGTTTTATTTAATTGTGTGATTTTATGAAAAATGGTTGAATTGGAAAATTATTGTGTTTTATGGGAAAAATATAATTTTATAAAATAATTTTATAAATTTTTGAAAATCGAATAATGATTTCAAAAATAAAGTAATTGGAGACCCACACTGGGATTTGTGTTGTTTATCCATGATTTTAAATTAAATGGCTTATGATAAATGTGAGCATGATTAGTTGTTTTTATGATTTGAAGAATATGTGAACTGCTTTAATTTGCCTTGAATGTGTTATGCGCGACATGTCATGCTATTGTGATTTTTAGTAATTGGTGGATAATTAAAATGGGCACTGCAGTGACGGGGGTTCTATGGGCTAACCTATTTAGAGGGGCACGATTCCCATTTATTGAGCTTAACTCGATTGGAGAGGCGCATAGGATAACTCCCGAGATAGGATTTAAGTACACTTCACGCGCGTCACCACGTGCAAGTAAGACTCAGCCAACGCCAAGGAACGGCTGTGTTGTCGGAGGTAAAATGTGTTTGTGTGTGTATGTGTGTGTGTGACAATAAACAGCCTTGGCGGTTTCGGTAAAGATGCCTTCGCGGGGTATCCCCGAGAATGGATTTTGGCATGAGCCAAGTGGCAGGAACTTGGAAGAGGAAAGCAGAGAGCCTTCGCAAGGCGAGGCGAGATGCACCTCTAGCCGAGTATTCTGATAAACCAAGTTTTAAAGATTATGCATAAGCCAAGTGAATTATTGGAATAAAATTGAGTATTGATGTTGTGAAAAATAATTGTTTATATGGGTTGGGATGAATTTTCAAGTTGTGAAATGTGATTTGCGAAGGGATATTTTTATTGTCTCCTATTACTCGGCTTTAGATTATTTTGATGATGTCTGTCTACTCATTGGGATTATATAATCTCACCCCTTCTTCCTAAACATTTTTCAGGCTTAGAGTAGGTAATAGACCATCAGTTACATCGAGAAGAAAATCTTGGAGTGGCATCTGAGAAAGTAAAGGTTCGTAGTCCTATACTTTCGTGGTCAATTAAGGGGGGCACGTGTCAATGTAAATGAAGTCTTATACTTTGGTTATTTATATTACAGTTTATAAGAATTTATTTTGATTTTACACTGCAAAAATTATTCATGGGCTTCTCTATAAAAATTATTTTATAAAATAATAGAATATTTTATTTAATATTTTTATTATAAGCAAATAGTTACATTTTTGTTTTAAATACCGGTTTTAGATAGTAAAACTTATTTTTAATTTTGAAATATGTGTTTTCTACTCACTTACTACGATTTTTGCAAATTTTGAAATTTTTGACAAAAATGACGAAAATGCCCCTGTGAGGTGAAAATTATTTTCTACGGTTTTGAGTTGGAAAAAAAAAAGGTTAGAATTTTCTAAAACATGATTTTAGTAATGGTTGCTCATAGGGGGAGTGAAAAAGCTGATGCGAAAGCCTTGCGGGGTTTTGGTTGGCATTTGGGGCGATGAATGCCCATTGGAACGTCGCGGCGGTTGTCACGGGCTCGAAAAGGGTACTGGGTCGTGACAAACCAAGTCATTAACAAGATACAACACACTTTGTTTACCCTAAACCTTTGCCAACTGCACCTTGAAAACACAAATTCATAAGCCTCACTTAACTCAAATGATAATAAGCACCATATCTGTAAAAAAAAATTGAAACATGACATCAACGTAAATTTCTTCAAAGTCTATGGAGATCAATAATTAATTGATTAGATGTCATGCATATAAAAAACTCTAGTCACAGCCTAAACATTCATATAAATAAACCCGTACAAAAATTTGAATTTGATGTTCACATCAAAACACATGAAATCAAAAGTTTTTAGACCCCTACACAACTAGTGAATAAAGTTCTTGACATAAAGCATAGTAACAGGATTGCATAACCAAATAACTCAATGTAAAATCATCCTTTCTCCCATAGAATACTCTGCCAAGCCAAAATGAAAAAAAAAATTGTAGACATTGGATTTAACATGTGGGTTTCTATTTACAAGAGAGTGAAGGCAAAGTAAGCTTAGAAAATTACAACAACAAAATTTGAAAAGTCTTGAAAAACATGGATAATGCAGAACACTGAGCACTATTTTTTTGAAAAGAATAAAGGGAAAATGCTTGTCCAATGAGAAAAAATAGCATATTCATCATTGTCAAATCATCGAAACAAAGTGAAAAATCACACACCCAAATATTTAAATTCTTGATATTTTTGCAGTCATATTTTCCACGACCAAGTTAGTCACCTCTAGTATTTACTAAATGTTACTACACTCTGACGCTGGGGTGTCGTGGAGACACCAATATTGGCGAGGTTAGAAAACCCTACTAAGTGAATATTAATCTTGACGAAGTTTGAAGCCCTACTAAGATGAAAAATAGTCAAACTCCCACTTTGGTTGGTCAAACTAAAGATACTTGAACCTTTTTCTCTTTTAAAAAAAGTCTAGAGAAAATAAGCACCATGTATTCAAGAAAATATTCTTAATTTATTCTTAAATTGATTGTATAATAATTAAGCCTAAGGTTGCTATTTCTAGTGTGATAGCCCCAAATTTTAATAAAACTCTATTTTTAGTTATTAAATACAATTAGCTCAAGTCCTAGTGCAAGTAAATTAAATAACAAGGGAATTTTATCCTATAATAATAATCTAATAATATAATTTTGCATCATTCTCCCTTGATTGGAGAAAAAAAAATCATTGTCAAAATCCATGTCTTCTTCATGTTCTAATTTCCCGACGTATCTTCTTATCCCATATTCTAATCTTGTTGTGACTTTTTCTTTCTCATCATCGTTTAAGATTTTGTCACCATGTAGAGGCATATTTCTTCAATTTAATTACGACAAGCTCCACACGTTTTTCATCAAGAACATCTTTGAACTCAAAAACTCTTTTCACTATGTAAAGCTAATCAAGGAAGTCATCAAGGTGAAGTTTTCCTTCAAACTCAAGGATGTCGACCTTGATTTCCAAATCTCTAACATCAACAATTCTTAGGTAATGTATAGATACTTCTTCATCAGAGGAAGATTCTTAATGAAAAGGGTTGGTATTATCTTCTTCATCATTGGAGCTATTGTTGTTGATTTGAGTAACATCATGTTTTATGAGTTTTTCTTTTAATTCTTAAATTTGACGATGTAATTCCTTAATCTCGATCTTGTGATCATTTATTTGATGAGCATTTTGGTGTCTTGGGAGCACGTTGGCTCAAATGAGGAACGATAATTTATGACAGTGATGATATGGTGATAACATGGTGATGGCAATGTGGTGATGCAGAAAAAAGATGATGATGTAACTATAAAAATAATAAAAAAGATAAAATTACCCAAGCAAGGAGAGTCAAAACCTAATAGCTATAAGAACCCGAATTGCATAATGAACAATGATTCTCTCGCTCCAATACCAAACTGACACCAAATCGTCTTCTGATGAAGAAGTATCAATATGTCACCTAAGAATTGTCGTCTTTTGATGAAAAAGTACTTATACGTTGCCTAAGAACTGCTACTAATAGAGATTTGGGAATCAATGTTGATATTCCTGAGTTTGAACGAAGGTTTCACCTTGATGACTTTTTTTACTGGCTCTACATAGTAGAAAGAGTTTTTGAACTCAAAGATGTTCCCGATGAAAAACATGTGAAGCTTATTACAATTAAATAGAATAAGTATACCTTTATTTGGTGGGAAAATATCAAACAACAATGAGAAAGAGAAAGTGCAACAAGATTAGAATGTGGGATAAGATACATCAAGAACTTAAACGTAAGGGCGTTGTAAAGACACTAATATTGGCGAGATTAGAAAACGCCACCAAGGTGAACATCAATCTTAACGAAATTAGAAACCTATTAAGGTGAAAAATAGCCAAAAGCAAACCAAAGATATTAGAAACTCTTATTCTTTTAGAAAGAATATAAAGAAAATAAGCATAGTTTATTCAAAAAAATATACTTTATTTTTTCTGAACTTGATTGTATAGTAACTCAAGCTAACTATGCTATTTATAGTGTAATAGCTCAAATCCTAATAAAATTTTACTTTTAGTTGTCTAAAACAATTATAATAGTTAATAAGAGATTTAAATAAAATAAATATTTTGTACCTAAATAAAACATAATCACTAACTTAAAATTTTAATACAAGTAAATTAAATAAAAAAAATTATTCTTCTATTATTTCTTACACGATACTTAAATAATAATAATAATAATAATTAATAATATATTCCTCTATCACACTCCATCCATCGTTTTAACTTTTGAAGGACCATAGAATCAAACGACGACCCATGTTCCACTGAGATCCAAGGGACCGTTGCCGAGCGCCCTAATGCTAGTGCTGCTGCTTGCCTGGCATATACTCCTGCTTTCTCAAAACCTCTTCGATCCAGGCAAGAACATGACAGTGAGACTCTGTTCAATTTCCAGTTGTATTATGCACGTGCACTATTCTTCTCTATCTCTTCAATTGGAGCATCTTCACGACATTCAGCCTCCATTAAAAAAATAGACATATAATACTTTATAACTTTCCTCAATATGTACATTACTAAGTAAGGCTAATATTTTCAAAAACCCCTTCATACAAGACATTAAACTGATCAAACAGGAATTGTCTAAACTTGGTATATAGTTCATTTTTTCTTTGCAGGGCTGTCTAGGATCCAATCATCCAATCGGGGACACTGCTGTTACAATCTTTTAAGGCCATACGTATCACCCTTGAAAATTTGTTTAGAAGTAGAAATTAGTGAAGAAATTTCATTAATTTAATAATGTAATTTACCTTTTAAGCTAATCATTAATTTCATGGTTAAAGCATAACTTTTCTCCAAAAAAACCAAACTATTCAGTGTTTAAGTTTCCTACGCCATTGCAGTTAATGAAGTTACTTCTAAAAGCGGATCTTATAAGAGGGCCAAGTAATGTATTCGATACTTAAATGACTCTGATTTGTGGAGTCTTGGATAACGTAATTGAGTACCACTGAGTTGTCAAATTACTTGCACATTATTGAAAAAAAAAAATTGAGTAGAGATTGAAGCAGGTTCAAGGTTGCGACTGTTGCTGATGTCCTCTTAATTATTCAAGCCAGATGGAGTAAGCAAAGTCACGAAACAAGAGACTTTTTGACTTGATATTTTTCAAAGAAAAGAAAATGGGGGGAACATGCTACCTATCATTAAAAGTTAACCTAAAAAATTGTAGTTAAAGCAGCTGCTTTCACGTAAAAAGCTGATCAGTAATCCCCTTCTCTCCGTTGATGATGCTTCGTCTGATCCCTTCTTTCCTGTCAGCTGTCCCACGCCCCCCCTTTCATGTCTCCCTCCAATATTCTAGCTATATATCTACCTATTGCATTATGAGCTCGTGGCTTGTTTCCCAAACGTATACACTATTAGATGATCATTAGAAATATAGTGAATATGTAATTATTGTTAAATAACTCCAAATTTTGAGACATTAGCCAACAAATTAATTATAAGAGCAGTTATAATTATATATGACAAACACTAACAGGTAAAAACATGAATTCATGTTGAGAAATCAAATCATATGAAAGAAAACAAAAACTTTCCTTTCAAAATGAATTATGGGGCAAGATTTCAAGATTTGGAGCCATTTTGTATAAACCAACTTCCTACTTACAGTAATATAGTATTACTTGTACAAGGGACCAACATATATGATGATGTGGGATGCTGCCCTTTAGGGTATTGGTGCAAGAAGTCAGGAACTGATCACTGGATATGTATGGGTCTGTTTGAAGTTCAATTTTAGCACTAAGATATACACATATATAACAATTATTAAGAATTGATTTTGAAATGCAACCAACAAAGTGATGATTCATTTAATCATACGTGTTGAACCATGCTGCCACTGTTGTGACATTTCTTTGGCTGCCGACAACTGCCGACGATGTTGTATGTTTCGGTGGTGATAAGAAAAATGGAGAGAAACTTGTTGGAGATTTCATGAATTAATTAATAGCGGTTACAATGGAGTAATCTATCTTTAAGGTTTTATTATTATATATACATTTGATTTTTTATTTCCTTAATTAAAATTGGAACATTGTAACATATACGGTGTTTGAATCTTGAAAACTTAACATTTTTCGTGAATTTCTTATATTTTAATTTATAGACAAGTTCATTTATTCATTATTCATCTGTCTTATGTACTATAAAACATAATATAATTTAAATAGTATTATAAAAAATTGAATCTTTTTTTCGTCTTAAAATTTTGGGAAATGCAGTTACACAAATTAACACAATTTATGAGAAAACTTGGTTTAGTGTTTTATCAAGTGAGCGATACCCAAAATCATTACAAATGGGTGTATAATAATATGAACAAATTAGGGGATAGGAAAAAAAAAAAGAGTTCCCAAAATTCCAACCAATGGGAATATATAATTTTGACTCTTGTTCCATGACTCATCTCTTCGTGTATCCTTTTGAAGGAAACGTGGAGATTGCAACTTCAGTTCTATTTTTATCAAGAAAGTGGCTGCCACGTCTTCATGGACTGCCCAAATGTCATTCAAGGTCATGAACGTTGTTAAATTATTTTGCATAAATATATATTATTTATTTTAATTTTTTTCCTTAGCAATGATCTTGATTTGTCAATGTCAATGTAAGTGAAAAAAAACTTCTCTGCTCTTATCGCTCATAAAATCTATTTTATTGTTAGTTGATTTCTTAGACCTTGAAAGACAATTGACATACTAATGTTACAAAAGTTTCAAAATTGAAATCTTCTTATAATCAATTATGTGTTAAGTTCAAATGTTATAAATATTTATTTTATGATAAAAAAGCATATATATATATATATATTGAAGAATTAAAGATCTAAACCCAATTATTAAAATCTAAAGTAATCCTATAAATGTCATAAATTATACAAATTATGTAAGAATTAGTCATCTGAGTGGTGTATGGTACAATAATACAAGTACTAAACGACATGTGCTTGCTTTCATTGTGATTTAAATATGAAAATTTAATGATATTAAATGTTTGGGTATGATAAGGTCTCTCAAGTACCCCAATCGCATGCCTCTCCTCTCACTTCACAGAACCAAAAACCCAAATCAAGAAACGGATCAAGGGGCAGCCTTGGAAATCAATCAAGGTACCCACAAGAAAAAATAGAAAAAAAGAAGAAAATATAGTCCATAAAAACAACAGTATATTCTACTATGTATATATTATTAATTAAGTATATAATGTTTTACATAAAAGTTATATAGATATTTTTTGTACATTTTAAATTATTTTAATTATGTTATATATATTAGAGGAAATTGTGAGAAATAACCATCCGTATAAGGTGATTTCAAAAGTAACCACCAAAATAAAGTTATCTGTTTCTACCCAAAAAGAAGCATGAGCAGACGGAAATGCCCTTAAAAAACACTGTAGCAAATTAAGCTGCCGATATCTGCCTCCCGCCATCTTCCAAAAATTAGAAATTAATGCTCAGTTGTTTGTGCTCGCTCATCTTTCTCTCTCAGCTCTCTGAACTGTATCAACTCTGTGTTCAGCACCATCGTCATCAGCTCTCTCAGCTCTCTGAACCGTGTGAGCTCTGTCAACTCTCTGTTGAGCACCATCGTCTTCGTGCCGTGGTCTATCTCTCGCCATTTGGCTATTTTGTCCTCGAAAAATAAACCCCATTGCGGAGATGACATCAAGGTATGTTTTTGGGTTCATTGCTGCAACACATAAATTTGTGAAACTTTTTTTGTAAATCAGAAGACGGATTAGAAACATAAAGGCGTGTCACCAGCATGTCTGCATGCACTTGTCGTGTTACCAGCATGTCTGCATGCACTTGTCGTGTCACCAGCATGTCTGCATGCACTTGTCGTGTCACTAGCATGTCTGAATGCACTTGTCGTGTCACCAGCATGTCTATGTGCACTTGGCGTGTCACCAGCATGCATGCATGCACTTGTCGTGTCACCAGCGTGTCTGCCTGCAATTGGCGTGTCACCAGTATGCATGCATGCACGCACTTGGACTGTCACCACCATGTAATTAAGTAAAATAAATAATTATTTTTGTTTTCAAAATTTCAGTGGGGTTCCAATTCTGCGACTTGTGATAAGACACGGTGGTCAGTGGGTGGATGGCATGTATAAGGGTGGTGAGTCACGAATGCGGGGGGTTAGGAGTGATTTGTCGTTTGCGGGCTTGATGAAGCTGGTTGAAGATGTTGTTGGGGTAAACTCAGAAATTGACGACATTGAGTTGCATGCATTGATCAGTACACCCGGGGAGCTATCACGGCCAACTATCAAGGATGATGAGGATGTTGCATTAATTCTGCTAGAACAGAGGAATGTTCCAGCTGTGTACGTCAGCATTAAAAGACCCGAAACAAATGTTATGTCACATGGAGAAGCTGAAAAACATGGTAATCAGCTCAATCAGAATCAGATTTACAATGCTTCACATATGCCAGAGCATTTGGTCCGTAACCCGCAGTTGGGGTATCCTCAGGAGTTTGTACAGCCCGGTAACCAGAGGACATTGATAGAAGAGTTGGATGAACAATTCCGATCGGGATGTGCATCAAACCAATTAGGGTCTGCTGCTAAAGGAATGCATCGATCGGGTGAAACGGTAGAGTGTGTAATTCCAATTTCAAATGAGAATACGACACGTGAGTACAACGCTGTGACGTTGGATGTTAACACTGCGACGCTGGAGGATAATGCTGCATGTTATAAGGGAAATGAGGATTTGTTTGCTGGCAGTGAAGATAGATTTGATGACAGTTCGAGTGATGGGCTTGACGAATGGGATCATGACATTTCAGACAATGACTGCCTTTATGACAGTGACATTCCAATTTGCAATAATGTTGAAGGTGAAACAGAACCTGTTGAAGGTTTTGATGTAGGAAATGTTCAGTGTGATGATCCCATATACAATAACCCCATCGCTGGTGAGGACGGGAATCGTTCCGTTGATGCAATGGTCGATGATAGTTATCAAGAAAGGCGAAATGAAGGGATATCTTCTACGTGGCGAATTGCAGGTGCAGAAAGGTTCGCCTTCCAAACAATTAGCACTGAGGAGTCGACATGTCCCAATGATCGCTTATACAAAGGAAGAATGTTTTCCTCGAAGGCGGAGTTGAAACGAGCTCTGAACATGTTGGCTCTAAAAGAGCAATTTGGGATAAGAGTGAAAAGGTCATGCAAAAGTCGTTACGAGGTTAGTTGCAAAGACAAGGCACGCAAGTTCAGTGTCCGTTCAAGGAAGTTACTTGACGGAGGAGGGTATTGGGAAGTTCAGAAGTTCCACAAAGTACACACATGTACTGTTGATGGTTTGCAAGGGCGATTTGCATCTGCGAGTGCCAAGATAATTGGTGAACTTATGGCACCCAAGCTTCAGGCTAATGGAGTAGCGTTGAGACCTAAGGACATAATTGGTGAGATGAGGGTTCAGTGGGGATTGGAATGCTTGTATGGTAAGGCTTGGCAAGCAAAGGAGTATGCGGAGACGCTTGTTTTCGGTCCCCCGGAGGAGTCATTTCAACTACTACCCTCATATTTTTATATGTTGGAACAAGAAAATCCTGGCACAGTCACAGCAGTGGCTACTAACGAGGCTGAAAGATTCAAATATTGTTTCTGGTCATACGGGGCTTGTATTCGGGGGTTTAGGGATGTAATGCGTCCTACGGTCGCAATTGATGCAACACATCTGAAAGGCAGGTTCAAGGGTGTTCTGTTTGTTGCTGTATGCAAAGACTCGAACGAGTGTGTATATCCAGTTGCGTTTGGCATCGGCCATGTTGAGGACGAAGGCTCATGGACGTGGTTTCTCATCAAGCTACGTGATGCGGTTGGTTGTCCTGAAAACACCATGTTCATTTCTGATCAGCATCTCGGCATTAAGAAAGCAATCCAAAATGCATACCCAGAAGCGCACCACGGTTTATGCGGTTACCATTTGAAGAAAAACTTAAAAAATAAGTTCAAGCGTGATGACGTTTCTATGATTTTCACCCTTGCTCGAGATTGCTATAAGGTTTTCGAATTCAACAGACATATGAACCAGCTCAAGCAGATTCATGCGGGAGCCTATGCTGATCTTTTGAGAATAGGCCCTGAGAGATGGGCACGTGCATGTTCACCGACAAGGCGATACCAAATGATGACCTCGAACATTGCCGAATGTGTTAACTCCTGCTTAAAACATGCCAGACAAATGCCAATCACTATTTTGATCGAGTTCATACGAGACATGTTCCAGCGTTGGTTCCATGATCGGTACGAGGAGGCTGTCAAGGTGACCACACCCCTCAGCCCTTGGGTTGCTAGGCAATTGAGCAAACGCTTCAATCATGCACATCGCTTTGTAGTGAAGCCTATCAATCGAGTGGAGTTTGAAGTTAAAGACGGGAAGATGGACGGACTTGTTAACCTGTCCGCGAAGACGTGTTCATGCTGTGAGTTCCAAAAAGATTTGCTGCCATGCAGCCATGCCATTGCAGCAATAAGGTCAGATTATATTTTCTTTATTTCTTATTTGATCCTTATTTTGACATAACATAGCATTATATTCTGCTTGAATATTGGGTTCATTGTATTTTTCAGTAAATGCAAACGTGAAGCCTTTGATTTCTGCGCCGACTACTACAAGACAACCGTTTGGGTGGAGGGTTATGTGGGGTCCATTCGCCCAGTAGGGCATCCTAGTGAATGGGACATCCCCCCGCATGTGAAACAAATTGTCGTCTTGCCACCACCTTGGCGAGGCCAAGCAGGAAGACCTAGGAGGAGAAGGATTCCATCCGCTGGTGAAGGCAGTCGAGCACGGAGATGTTCGCAATGCAAGATGTACGGGCACAACAGACAGAATTGCCCATCTCCATTTGCAAATCCATCTACAAATCCGGCACCATCTCCAAGTCAATTAGCACCCAAACGAGTGCGCCGACCGAAAGCATGTTCAATTTGCAGAGAAACTGGTCACACACACGACAGCTGTCCAATCCGAATGACAATGTCTGAAAACGTAGTGTGTGGTGTGGAGGATGACATATTATCGGGGCCTAACTAATTGCAATTTATCTGTTGCTTTGTTAGGGTTTGATTCGAACTGTTTCGATCTTGGCCATTGACATTTGCATTGAATAATGATATTTGCTATAAACCAGTGTATAATAATAGCATTGCCTAGGCATAGAAGTTGTCAATAATTGACTTTAGCCACACCATGCATGGTGGTATAGTATGGAATGTAAATTGTCTAATCTTTGGACAGCATATTTAAATAAAAAATCAACAATGTTACTCTACATTTCGACAATTGTAAAGCCAATACATTCATTATGTTATTTAGGGTTGCAAGCAAATCGCTTCAATATACATAAGGGAATTTTACTCATTTTACAAACGACGTTGCAAAACTATATCAATTGTCCACTTTGGTTTAGAGTTTGTGATAGGGTAAAATTACTACCCTAAACCCTAACCTTAATACATTCCCGCTACCCTATAATTATCTTAACCCGTTTAAATACCCGATTAAATAAAAAAATTATTAAAATTTTCTTCGTGAGAACCCAATTACCCAATTAACTTTTCTAATCTCATAACTTACCTTTAGATTTATATGTTATATGTTTATATAAATAAACATATATATACACTGTAATTAATAATTTTATGAGTTATAATTTTTACAATGTTAAAACAAAATAAAAAGTAAATATATTTATATTTAAAATACATAATATATACACACACGCATTCATAAAAGTATTAATGTCATCATATTAATAATTAGAGTAATCATACTTAAACATAAATAACAATATAATAATTTTTTAATTTAAATATATTAATGTCATCACATTAATAATTAAAGTAATCATACTTTTCATATATTTGTTAGTTTTTAATAAAAAAATTTAGGGTAACGTTTGTAAAAATTATAAATTTTTACTTTAATTATTAAAGTGCATGCAGACGTGCATGCACACGTGCTGTTGACACGCCAAGTGCATGCAGATATTGGTTGTGACACGCCACCTGCATGCATACTGGCTGTGACACGCCAGGAGCATGCAGACATGGTTGTGACACGCCCAGTGCAGCTAGTGCAGATACTGGGGGTGACACGACAGACGCATGCAGACATAGTGGTGACACGCTGTCTGCATTCGGGTATATTGGTGGTGACACGCCACCTGCATGCATACTGGCTGTGACACGCCAGGAGCATGCAGACATGATTGTGACACGCCCAGTGCAGCTAGTGCGGATACTGGGGGTGACACGACAGACGCATGCAGACATGGTCATGACACGCTGTCTGCATTCGGGTATATTGGTGGTGACACGCCACCTGCATGCATACTGGCTGTGACACGCCAGGAGCATGCAGACATGGCTGTGACACGCCTAGTGCAGCTAGTGCGGATACTGGGGGTGACACGACAGACGCATGCAGACATGGTCATGACACGCTGTCTGCATTCGAGTATATTGGTGGTGACACGCCACCTGCATGCATACTGGCTGTGACACGCCAGGAGCATGCAGACATGGTTGTAACACGCCCAGTGCAGCTAGTGCGGATACTGGGGGTGACACGACAGACGCATGCAGACATAGTGGTGACATGCTGTCTGCATTCGGGTATATTGGTGGTGACACGCCACCTGCATGCATACTGGCTGTGACACGCCAGGAGCATGCAGACATGGTTGTGACACGCCACCTGCATATTGTTGGTGTTGTCAGACGCTGACTTATTACTAAATTGCGATACAAAAAAATATGTTCACTGGATACAACACTGGATACAAAATTACATAAAGATAATGTATTCCTGTATAAAATTGTCTATACAAAAAAATTTTATTCTGTATAAAAATTTAATGAAGTGATTAATAAAAAAATGATTCTATTTCCTATGATTGTGTATACAACAAAAAATTTATCTCTAAATTGTATTGTGCAGAAAAAAAATTATACAACTAACTGCCGATATGTTCATGGTTCGCTCGCACAGCTGTTGGAAAAAATTTCGTGCGCGTATTGGATACGCAATTTTGCAATCATTTTCTGCTTAACTCTTATCGGCTCCGATTGCAAAATTGCGTCAATGTAGCTTACCATGAACATGCCGCAGCTGAGACTATCCTCCTGCCGATGCACTGAAGGGCTGGGCAAAGAAATGTCCAATGGCATCGGCGTCAAATCCCGTCTCTTCCGACGGGTTTTATTGAAATACCCGGCTTGGTGACAGATGAATGGAAAAATTGTTGTAAGTGGCTTCATCTGCTCCGCACGAACTCCGTTATCCTTCGCTGCCGAAGTTGTTGCGGAGTCGATCACCTTGATCTTTCACTTACCCAAATCGATCTTTGCCACCACCCAATGCCCATCAACATTGCAAGGAGCGAGGATGAAATCGACCTCTTCCCATTTCTTGCCGTATGTCGGCCTTTCACCCTTCACATACCCCCGTAAATCAGTCAGAATTTGCATGCTTGACAGGGCATCTTCGATTTTATATGTCAAGTGTAGCATACGGATGGTGTCTTGGAAAAAAAATTTGCAGACATGGTTTAGACTTAATGCACTGAAAAGCTTCGAAAAAAATAAAATTTTTTGCAGAAAACTTACAAAGAATATCGTGTCAACCACGCATGCACGGGCAGTGTAATGCTTCGATTTTGGACCTGTCGTCCGTTTACAGATAACGCTGAGGCATGCGTCGATGTGTTCACTTGTCATTTCTTCTTGGGGATCCTCTAACGATGTGAAGAAGTCAAGACCTTGATCCCCTAAGATTCCGACGTTACGCCTGCATATGTCACAAAATGAATTCGATAAGCGATGGTGGATTAATGTTTCTATAGAAAACAACAATGAATTGATATTTAGAAGCTGACCTCGCGGACTGGTTCTTCTTGAAGGCTTCGTATGCTTCCATCATCGTGTCCTTCACCGACCGACGAGTCAATGCGGGGTCGACATACGGGCTTGCAAGGTATTTGCTCGCCATAATCACCCGTGCCCGCTCAGTAGGGTCGGCAATTACTGCTGCAAGATGATGGTAATCAGAGGATAGTGGTGAGCTGGTGGCTTCAGGAGTGGTCAGAGCAAGCTCGCCCGATCTTGCTGCTGGAAGTGCGACGATCTCCTCGGATGGAGGAAGATGCTCTATGGCTGACTCTAATAACTGAAGGGCTCCCTCCTGTCCCGCGAAAGTATGCTCAGTAGGATCGGCCTCACCAACCTCCGCTCCTTCAGCATCTTCTGATTGAAGGCTGGCACCATGCTCCTCACGCTGCCCATCATCAGGATCATCGTGACCCGCAGCAGTATTGTCGGATGAAGGACCGGCCTACATAACGAGACAACTGTGAAAATTCGATAGCGAAATGACCTAAAATAGCAAAATAAAAGTGCAGAAAGATTAACGTACTTGTGATTTCAGCCCAGCTAGAACCCGTGAAACGATGCGGTCCTCTAGCGTTTCAACCGCAAAAGTCAAGGACTTAATTGATGCCTTCAGCTTCGACATTTCGCGCACGATATGTCGGAGCTGACGTTTTGTGCCTATGCCGTCATTGACTCTTGTCGATTGGGTCAACTGCAATAACATATATATTAGTGGTGTTAAAATAAAATCATATAGGAAACGTGTGAAAAACCAATATAACAACTTTAATATCCTTACCGGCGGCTCATGGGCAGTATGCGGTTGAATCGGAGTCGGAGCCATTGCTGGTTGCGGACTGGACGTGGCCTCCGTGACCTGCAATGACATAAGTTACTTTGTTACTAGCTCAACATATGTCGAAACTTTGAACAGAAATCGTTATAACCAAACTTACCGACGGCTCAATACGAATGTGTGATTGAGGAGGACCGGTGGGTGGTTGTGGAGCTGCCGTAGGTTGATCCAACTGCACGCACATCAATGTTAGTAGATAATCACATATCAAAATGGATGTAAAAAAAATGTTAGAACCGTAAATACCGGCTGTTCACTTCCTGCACCATGGTCGTCTCCTTGTTCCATCAACTCTAGGGCCAACGGCTCATCAACACTGGGAGAGTCGGTGCGCATCCGCTTACTTGAAGCGGTGGATCTTTTCTCCTTCAGGCTTCTCCTCTTCGACCTGGCAGCGACACCAATGTGATCACCCCGATCCTCCGTCTGCCCGATTGGCACGTACTGGTGGCCCTCCGATAATGGCACATCGAGGTCCACCAAATACTCCCGGTTGGCCTCCTCCGGGGTGATCTCCAACGTCTCCAGGGCCCATAACTACAAAAGAAAAATATTTATCAAACATTTAAATTTGAGGCAAATTTCTTATACAAATATGAAGGATCGATCAATTTGTAGCTGTTCACTCACTTGCTTAGATGACTCGAACTTCTCAACCGCCTTGTGCAGGTCTTTTGGCTTCTGATTACATTGCCATCTGCACATTCGCGGGTACACGTTATCCTACGGAGCAGAGGGGGCTACTATTTTCCGCAAGACTGGAATTGCCTCCAATGCCCAGAACTGCAAGTCAATTGTAAACATTATCAAACGTAAATTATTAAACAGTGCAACAATAAATTATTTTCTCGAAACCAAACAAAAGCGGTAAATGTGACAATACCTGTATCACCCATACAAAGCCGTAGATGTTGTACCGTAAACGGCTTTCCTTTGCTTCGCTTGAGGTAGGCACCTCGAACCCTTTCAATAGGTAGTCCAAGGTGAGCCTCCAAACATAGTGGCCCCACGGAAATGCGTTCCAAGCGTCAAGGTCCTCAACCAATGACAGCAACCAAGGTGTCACCCGTCTACGGTAGTCTTGCCCAAATAAAATGTTATTTGCGATCAAGACGAGTGCCATCTTGGTCGCGTCTCCTTCCCGCTGGAAGTTTCCTCCGCGGAACGTGTCAAGCAAAGCCTGCAGCTTTATGCTATCCTGGCCGCTCCAGTATCTCGCATGAATTCCGTCCGCAACCATCTCGTACGAACGTGCGAACACATCGGGCATTGGATCGAACTTCAGCCCGGTTATAAGGCAGAACTCCTGCTTCGATATCCGCGCCTTGCTCTTGCCGATAGCAAACCAGAGCTCCTTCTCCGTTGCCTCCCTTTCATTGATTCGACGAATCATTATGTTATGAAGGAGACCAGCGCTGAAGTAGCCTTGCGGATAGACATCCAGGAGCATTCCGAAGCATGTACGCTTCACTGCATCCAACTCCCCCTTCTCTTGGAGAGTCTTGTTGATGTAATGGAGCTGGGACCACTTACAGTGGGTGTTTATTGAGACATTGAAGGCCCACTTCTCCCTCGGCACAATGAGGACATTGTCAAAATCCTCATATTCTCTAAGATGCATCTGCATCACATGGCACACGTGCACGAGTCAGTTAACCAATAATGTGCCCAAAAGGTATACTAACTATATAAATAATTGTTGTCACACGCCATGCATATGAGGTGAAATGCTGTGACACGCCATGCATATGAGGTGAAATGCTGTCACACGCCATGCATATGAGGTGAAATGCTGTCACACGACGCCATGCATATGGAGTGAAATGCTGTCACACGCCTGTCACACGCCATGCATATGAGGTGAAATGGTGTCACACGACGCCATGCATATGGAGTGAAATGCTGTCACACGCCTGTCACACGCCATGCATATGGAGTGAAATGCTGTCACACGCCTGTCACACGCCATGCATATGAGGTGAAATGATGTCACACGACGCCATGCATATGGAGTGAAATGCTGTCACACGCCTGTCACACGACATGCATATGAGGTGAAATGATGTCACACGACGCCATGCATATGGAGTGAAATTCTGTCACACGCCTGTCACACGCCATGCATATGAGGTGAAATACTGTGACACGCCATGCATATGAGGTCACACGCCTGTCACACGCCATGCATATGAGGTGAAATGATGTCACACGACGCCATGCATATGGAGTGAAATGCTGTCACACGCCTGTCACACGCCATGCATATGAGGTGAAATGCTGTGACACGCCATGCATATAAGGTGAAATGCTGTCACACGACGCCATGCATATGGAGTGAAATGCTGTCACACGCCTGTCACACGCCATGCATATGAGGTGAAATGATGTCACACGACGCCATGCATATGGAGTGAAATGCTGTCACACGCCTGTCACACGCCATACATATGAGGTGAAATGCTGTCACACGACGCCATGCATATCAGGTGAAGATGTTGTCACACACTAAACCCCAAAGTCCAGTCAACACAGCACCAAACCAGGACTCAAACAGTTTAAAACTTAACATTTGCAAAAAAGACGACCATATGTATCACCCTAAACCCTATAAACCCTAAAACCGAAATCAATGAAGGTTTTTTTTGTGGTTTTTTTTTCCCAGTCTCACGTACCTCTTCACCGATATCCGACATTCTTCTTCCTGTTGCAGTGGTGTCGTTAACCTTCTAAACAGCAAAGTTGAACTCCCTTCGACCTTTCGCAATAAGAAATGAATCGAACAGCCCTTGGTTCACACACACAGACGTTTACGAATGAGGAAAAGGGAATATGAACGGTTTACTGTGAAAAATGAATAAATAAAATTTAAAATTAAGGGATATTCATGAAACTGCCCGCTTTTCAATCCGCCGTGTCAGCCTTTCTATTAATGCCGTGTCACATATTTCAAAGCAAACCATGGCCTGTCAGATGTTAAAGCAATGCCGTGTCACACACTCAAAACCGTGTCACCATGGCGTGTCACAAACTCAGCATATGCCGTGTCACCAACTCAGCTCCATGCCGTGTCACCACCAATATCTGCATGCACTTGGCGTGTCACGACCAGGTCCGCAGTGGTAGCCGAAACGTTTAAACTGGTAAAGTCGGTTTAGGTCGGTTTATATTCCTCTACCATATATAGTCCAAAACTCCTCAGTTCTCATAGACAGACCGTACGTTGCCTCTAAAGCAGACTTTGTCGATGCTTCATCGGCAGTTCTTCCGAGCATTTTTTGCAGTTGTTTCCATCCCGCCCTTGATGTATTCAACTTTAGAGTTGTCCACTAGTCGAATAATGAATCTATTTCTCTTCACCTCTGACCTGTAAGCAATTGTCCAACCTTGGCTATTTGAAATCCAGAGACTCTGGATTTTAAATAGCCTGGGTTGGGCATTGCAAACAGGTCGGAGGCCAAGAGAAACAGATTTATTAGGCTAGTGACAATTCTAAAGTTTACTATATCAAGGGGGGGATGTCACCAACTCTGCACCCTGGCGTGTCACCAACTCTGCACCCTGCCGTGTCACCAACTCAGCTCCATGCCGTGTCACCACCAATATCTGAATGCACTTGGCGTGTCACGACCAGGTCCGCAGTGGTAGCCGAAACGTTTAAACTGGTCAAGTCGGTTTAGGTCGGTTTATATTCCTCTACTATATATAGTCCAAAACTCCTCAGTTCTCATAGACAGACCGTACGTTGTCTCTAAAGCAGACTTTGTCGATGCTTCATCGGCAGTTCTTCCGAGCATTGTTTGCAGTTGTTTCCATCCCGCCCTTGATGTATTCAACTTTAGAATTGTCCACTAGTCGAATAATGAATCTATTTCTCTTCGCCTCCGACCTGTAAGCAATTGTCCAACCCAGGCTATTTGAAATCCAGAGACTCTGGATTTCAAATAGCCTGGGTTGGACATTGCAAACAGGTCGGAGGCCAAGAGAAACAGATTTATTTATTATTAGGCTAGTGACAATTCTAAAGTTTACTATATCAAGGGGGGGATGTCACCAACTCTGCATCTGCACCCTGGCGTGTCACCTCTGCATCTGCACCCTGCCGTGTCACCAACTCTGCATCTGCACCCTGGCGTGTCACCAACTCTGCACCCTGGCGTGTCACCAACTCTGCATCTGCACCCTGGCGTGTCACCAACTCTGCACCATGACGTGTCACCAACTCTGCATCTGTACCCTGGCGTGTCACCAACTCTGCACCCTGCCGTGTCACAAACTCTGCACCCTGCCGTGTCACATTTTCCCTTTCACAAACCCTAAACCCAATGGCCTGTCCCTATTGCTGTAGCACGACCATTTCGTGCTTTGCATTCACGTCTTTCTCCTTTCGATTCACCTCCTTAAGCAGGATTTCCGGTTTCACATCGTGCTCCAAGCTTCCGATTCATCACGACCACCTCCCCTCCTCGTTCGGTTTATCTGAATGCCATGTCCGAACATTCAGAAAATCCATCTCATGCAACATTATTTTCTTTTGCACAAGCTTCTCCAAAAAAAAAAAAGGATGTTTTGCGCAAAAAATAGATGTTCGCTAATTTCTTTGCATAATTTTCCGCCGTCCGGGTGTTTCAGAGTGCCCAGAACAAAGATGTCTCATTAAGGGCATTTTTGTCCGAAAATGTACTTTTTTGACTAAAAACAGTTAAAATTATCTTGTTGGCTATTTTTAAACACGTCTTATTTTTAATGGTTAAAAAAAAAATCTCTCTATATATTATATATATTTTTTGTATGGTGCAAAATTGTTGTTTGCTCTAAAAATTTAAGCTGGAAATATGACATGATTTGGTACAATGATGTTTTGTTAAGACCAATCTCCAACTAGCTGTAAAGTACAAGCAGTGTCAGGGATAGAGAAAGAAAAAGGAAAAACAGAGAGAAAAAAAAAAAAAAAAAACCGCATCCTCCATTTAAACAACAGTGTTCCATTCCAATCTTCCCCTCCCCTTCTTAATTATTATTCCTCTCATATCGAAAAGTCTTCTCTCTCTCTCTCTCTCTCAATCTTCAAAAGCTTTTTCACCGTCTTAAAATCCTCTCTCTCTTTCTCGGTCTCCCGGTAGACCCGGTCTATCCAATTCTCTCTCTCTCTCTCTCTCTCTCTCTCTCTCTTTTATCTATCCATTCCAAATCCTTTTTGCAGCAAATCTCCCTTTTCTCATTTATTATCTCTCTCTTTTTGCTCTCTTGTTTAGGGTTTTGATTCGATCACTCTTAATAAAATAAATATGACGACTACTTCTGTGAAGAAGAACATGTTACCTCCTGGCTTGGTTAACAATCTCCAAGAAGTTCTCCTTAGCAGAAAAGGAGGAAACAACAAAAATGAACAACAAAAGGATGATTCTGCTGCTGATTCTACCGAGCCATCTACTTCTACTTGTAATGAAGACGCTGCTGATGGTAACGATAGCTCCAAGCCTGTCGTTTTGCTTACCAATGGGGAAGGGATTGACTCCCTTGGCCTTGTTTATCTCGTTCAAGCGTTGGTCCGTTTGGGCCTCTACAATGTCCATGTTTGCGCTCCTCAATCGTGGGTCTTTCCTTGAAATTTCTCAAATTTTCTGATTTCTTTTTTGTTTCGTCGTAATTTTTGCATTTGCTTATCTGGGTTCTCTCCAATTTTGATATTTTGGTTTGCTTCTCATTGTTTATTTACCAGGATATGTGGGTCTCTCTTATTTTTTAATCGTTTAGCAAATTTGATTATGTTCTTTTTAGTTCGTTTTGATATCATAATTGGCAAATATGCAAATTTTCCTTCTTTCATAATTCGTTTTAACTCTTTTTTTCTTTTGGAAATGTCGCTTATATCGAATTATGATTGTTCTCCTTTTTTTTTATTTATATAAATTTGGACATTTAGTCTAAAAATATTTAATTTCTAATATTTTGGCAAGTAAATCTGGTAATTTGTTGTGATTTATTAGCTTCTGAATGGATTGCTTCAGGGACAAATCTGTTTCGGGCCATTCAGTAACACTCCGTGAAACAATTGCTGTTACTCCAGCAGAAATTGAAGGCGCCACAGCTTATGAAGTATCTGGTGTGATTGGATTCTGCATTAATATTATTCAATTTTTTCGGGCAAGTTATAAGTATTTGTTGAGTTGGGATATGAAACCATACTATTATAGTAAGCCAAGTATAGTGTGTCAGAACTCAGAACCATCATTTTTTTATATGATGGAAATTTGGTTTTTGATTTTTTTTTTCTGACTGTTATTTGGTACCTTTTTTCAGATGCTCATGTCAATATATGTCTGCAAGCTTGTGTAAATTTGATGTGGATTGAGTTATAATTCATAATTGGCTTCAATCATTATTCTATGCTTTCAGGGACTACCGTGGATTGCGTCTCCTTAGCCTTGTCTGGGGCACTATTCTCATGGTCAAAGCCCCTGCTGGTTAGGCTTTCATCCTCTAATCAATGAATTAAAAACATAATTTTTGTTTTAAGCATTTATTGACAACTGTATTTGATGTAAATTTCCAGGTAATTAGTGGAATTAATCGGGGATCAAGCTGTGGTCATCACATGTAAGTCTTTGAACATGACTACACAATAATACTAATTGAACTTTGCTTTGATTTTAACAGGTGGGACTAGTGCCCTTTTAATTGACATTTATAAAAGAGACTATAAGTTTTCCTTTGAAGCTTTATCTCCTGATGATAAAGCTTTGCATGTCTTCATGCATGTGTTATTGTTTTTATATCTTGTTAGTTTACCAATAATCTTTTTGGCTCATGTTTGGATGCTAACTGTATTCATAATGTGTAATATACCAGGTTTTACTCAGGTGTTGTGGCTGGCGCTAGAGAAGCATTAATTTGTGGTGTACCATCTTTGTCAATATCACTGAACTGGTGACTTACAATCCTGTTTTATGGGGATTAGGTTCTACTATTTTCTTTTCACTTTCATAATTGAATGTTCTTTTGAATGTTGGATACGATTGCAGGAAGAGGGAAGAAAGCCAAGAAAGTGATTTTAAGGATGCAGTTGCTGTGTGTTTACCTTTAATTAATGCATCCATCAGAGATATTGAAAAGGGTGTTTTCCCTAAAAGTTGCTTTCTAAGTATAGAAATCCCTACTTCTCCTTCAGCAAACAAGGTTTGGATTCCTTATTTTAAGGACATTAATAAAATAAGATTGTGATAACTTTTATGTGATGTGTACTGATGTCTATCATGTTTTAAATGAGATATAATAGTGGTTTTGGTCTTTAAATTGTGGATATCAACTGATGATGAATATTTGCATATAATTGCTTCCTTGTCATGCCCTCATGAAATCTTGTTATATACGACTGTTTAAAAGCCAATTGGACTTTGTTAGACAATTCGCTGTAGCTGATTGTGACAATAATTTTCTAGGATGGGTATTGAGTGTTCCTGTTTTTAAACTCTGTTGTGCTTCTTATGTTAGGAGAGGTAAATATATGAGGTTGCTATCATCATAAAAACAATCTTTTGTTAGAGCTAATGTTTAAGATCCTTGCTTACACCTTAGTAGAGCAATCAATCTGCTCATCTATTTGTATTCATTTGTTTGTTTGTAGGCTATAGCATGAATGTGTGGGAACTCTCATATAGTCATATCAGGTTCAAATTATTAGGTAATCTTGGAATTGTTTTTATAAATGTCCCTTTTGGAACTTTTCGAAGCTCTCTATCTTTTCTTTTAATTTTCTTAGATGCAGAGATTTGAGTGAGATATGATTTACTTCCTAAATTATTATGGATGGGTGAAGTTTCATTGCTTTTAATCATGTCAAAGAGTTGGATGTGCCTATAAGCAGAATTTTTAGAGGTTATTATACAAGGATCATGCCTTGTCTTCTTTAAGAGAATTAAAATCCTGAGAAAGCATCATGATAGTATATGATCTGGTAGGAAGTTTCAGGTCATGTTCTTTGTTGATGAAATGGAAGTTTCCCTGATGCAATGTCCCTTGTAAAAGATCTGCACCCCATGTGATTTGGCAGGAAAATTTTTGGAAAATTGATTATGTGAAGCTTCAAGTAGAAAACATCCAATTTTGCAACTTTTGAATGGAAGCTTCATTGAACAGGGGAAAGCTTTAAGTCACCCTTGGAAGGAAACTTCCTTATGGTGGTTGGATGTTCTATACAAAAGTACATTTCGACAATCCAAGTTCCAACCAGCATGTTTACTCAAATATTTGAATCAAAGTTGTGTCCAACTAGACACAAAAGCATGGCTTTTGAAGTTTGATAAAATTTCACACTATGTCATTGTGTCTTGTCACACATAATTCGGACTAAAATTTTTGATCTGTTCAGTGTTACTCCTTTAGATAACCTGTGTAACTGTGCCTTTTTGTTTCTTTTTAATGTTTTACGCATAAATTATGCTGAATGGAACTTGAGTCCCGATTTGACTTCATAAATTGTTCTTGATGGCTGATGCTTCATTCACAATTGATCGGCTATGTTGCCTTCAGTTATGATCTTTCTACTGCTAATTTTGACCTGCTTATTTTTGTTCTTGTGGGATAACTCTATCTGGCAACTGCATCAACTAATTCTTGCCTTTTTTCTTTTCGAACATGTAGTTTGTTTTAAGAGATGATCCATTTAATGACCTTTTACTTGGATGCTTTATCTGTTTTATCAGTTTATTTTATCAAATCTGTTTAGCTCTATATTCCTTCTCTTTCTTCAAGCGCAATCTATTGTTTCATTACATTAGCTGCATGCTCCCCCCACTGTTATGTGTAGTTGTTTTCAGTATGTAACTTTATCTGGTCTCTTCATATATTTTTGCTTATTCATATGTGACAGGGTTTTAAATTGACCAAGCAAAGTTTTTGGAGATCTGCTCCAAGTTGGCAAGCTGTTTCAGCTAATCGGCATCCTTCTGCTGCACATTTCATGTCTAATCAACAAAGCCTTGGTATTCAACTTGCACAGCTTAGCCGAGATGCATCAGCTGCTGTAAGTTTCTTTTTATTGAACGGGATTGCATCATTCACTCCCCTTCCTCAACCCCCTTTTACATGTCTGCATTCTTTATATTAATCTCTTAAATTGTAGGATCAGTATCTTTGTCACTCTTCACTCTTGATAACATACATATTTTTCCTCAGGGTGCTGCTCGCCGCTTGACCACCCAAAGGAAGAACGTGGAGATAGAATCTGTTGGGGCTGCTAAATCTGATACCAATAAAGTGAAAAAGTACTTTCGATTGGAGGTATTGAAAATTCCATCTAAGAAATCTAGAAGTTTTTAATTGCCATAAATTCTGATTTTTATTGCTCTTTTAGTTGGTGAAACCAAGAACGAGAAATCCGTTTCTTATCATCTTCTTTTCTAAATAAATATTATTTTTTCAAAAATTTTCTTATTTCAATAATATATTTGAACATTTCCATAGAATCAGGGTTTGCCTACTTAGGAATCTCTTAAATGGAATATTTAGTTGTCTCATACATGTTGCATATGCATCTCAAAAGCTTAAAAGCTTCCCTTTTGTTTTTGTTTATACTAAGTTTTGCTTGCTCTTCATCAATCTTTTTCCTTATCCACGTATACTTTATTCTTGTTACGAGTAATTATAGTTGATTGTTGATATGGGTATATATATTTGCAGTTTGTAGATAGAGAACAGGAAGATACAGATGAGGATTTGGATTTCAGGGCACTCAATAATGGATTTGTAAGTTGAAACCCTATTGTTTTTTCCCTGAAATTGGTTTTGAATGATTGATTTTCGTTTTCGTGAGGGTGATGAAATTGTCCCATGTAAATATGAAATGGTTCCTTTTATGTCACTATAAAACAGCAGTTGATTTGGTTCTTTCATTTTTGCTTGAAATGATAGGTTGCAGTAACTCCTCTATCACTTTCTCCACAAATTGAGTCAGACATTCAAACGGCTGCATCAGATTGGATCTCCAGTGCGCTTCATGGGGAGCAATAGAACCTTGGGTACCAACATAAAAATCTTAACCAATCATTTGTATAAAGCTGCAGGAGCGATTTACATTTTAGTCATCAATTGATATCTGCTTTGTTATGATATTTCTTTTTTCCCTCTTTGTTATGTATTTCCCTTTCCATTTTTTATAAAGGGGTTCTAAACACCGTCAGGTTTGGGGTTGTCTTGGTTTCTTCTCGGTTTTGATACAAGGAAACAGCCTTGGTCTAAATGATATGACCAAGTGCTTTCCCCAAATTATTGTTGTTGTTTCTTTTTTCCTGACCACTTTTTTGTTTTTTGGTTCTTTGGATTTGTATGTAATTTCTTCTTTGTTTTCTTAGATGGTGTTCATGATTATTAATCAATTTATTCAATTTACCTTTGTGGTTGACTAATCATTGAGCAACACCATCATAAGCCCTCACGTTCACTATATTTATTGAATTATTTGGGATGATTTCAAGTGTATTGAATTAACCTTTTAGAAAATATTGGCCATTAAGCGAAACCTCTCTCAGCATCAATGGTTGAGCTTCCCCAATGACTTTTGTGATTGTTAAAATTTATTTAAAGATCTAAATTAATCATTCCTTGTAATTTGAGTGTAAGCTTTTATAGTCACGTGATTTAGGTTTGAATAGGTTTGAATAGTTGGGTTAATGATGCTTGAAGTTAAATCATTATAGTTAATATTAGAACATGTTTTATCGTGGTGTAGATTTCTAATTTGCATGGGTGAGATATTGATCATATATTTGGTGTTTGTTATTTTGTTTGGAATGTAATTGTTGAAAAATGTGATTATTGGATATATAATTGTTGGGAAAATAACTTTATAATGTTTGCTTAAATATGAAAAAGTAATATCATAAAGAACGTGATTGTTAGGAAGATTACATTATAGTGTTTAGTTTGAAAGGATTTTATTGAAACTATAGTATAAATTTACAAAGTTATATTTTCGTATGAAAATATAAAGTTGAGTACTTTACAATGAGAAGATTTCCTCATGTCTTTTTTGCAAACCAAACACTATAAGCACATTACAATAAATTACAATGCAAAAAAATTTCTTTACTTACACCATACCAAACGCTCTCATAGAGTGAGTTTTGATTGTGATTGCCTTGGTGAGAACATCAAGGATCCACAAGATCTTGATTATAATTGTCTTAACAAAGACATCAATGATTTGCGTTGGTGAGATTATTATACTCGTAGCACCTTACATTAAACATGAATGTGATTGCTAAGACTTGAATCTTAAACTAGAACATCAAGGATTAGGGGCTTTTATTATGATTATCTTGACAAAGATATAAATGATTTGAGTCGATAAGATTGTTATATTCATTGATTATAAATGTGATTGGTAAAAATTTAAATTTGTGAAATTATTTAAAAAAATTCTAGGTAAATGGTGCTCGGACCCCAAACATATTACAAAACCGTTGTTAATTTATTTTTAATTTCAAGTTATTGGTATGATTATAAAAAAGTTCTACTACCTACAACTTCAAAATTCATTTTGCTAATTTTTGTACTCCTATCTCTAACTTTCTCTATCTATTCAATTTTTTTTTGCAAAATTTCCCCTTTTTGAACATCTATTTAAAGTGTAAAAAGGTGCTATGATTATTTTGTTATGATTTATTAACCTTTTTTTATGTTAACACATTAATTTCAAAATTAAGTACACAATGAAATTCTGTGGAAAAGGCCCAATAAACTACTTGGGCCTTGTTAGACAACATTATTTGGGCCCTACAGGTTGACCCATTGACAAACTTGTCTTCCTCTTTTGCAATTCGTCACTCATTTCTACCCAACTCTCTAGGGTTTAGCAAAAGCCAGTTCTTCAACAGAAGAAAAATAATGGCGACTAAAGCCCTTGTTAGAACCGGAGCGTCGCTGATGAACCGGCTGAGAGCGAATCCGCTTCTCAACCAGAAGCCGTTTTCCAACCACCGAATTGCGAATCAAGGCTTCCAAATCGCTCCTCAGCTCTTCCCGTCTCTCTTGAAGCCACAACCCTTTCTCCATTGGCCTCAAAACGATGCCGATTCTCTTTCTAAAGTCTCCTCTTTAGGGTTTCTCTATCCGACTGGCCTCCCTGCTCTCCGCTTCTTCCTGCCGGACGGTTCTCTCTCTCTCTCTCTCTCTCTCTGATTGCTTTGAAACTAAGTGGCCTTATAGTAATTCTACCGCGTTTAATCTTGGTTTTTAGTAGTAGTTCTTAAGAAATTTTCGTTTTTTTGTTATGTTTAACTTCCCTTTAATCATCAGCAACTAGAATGAATGCCCCTGCTCCCCCCAAAATAGATTCATTATTTTAGTCGATAGTAATATTTGTTTTCCAGTGTCAACAGTTTATGATTGCACTAATTCCGATGTTGATCAGATTCTAGTTTTTGGCTGCAACCCGTTATTACTTGTTTTAAATGGAACATCGGCTGTCTAGTCGATAATTTGTTAACTGATTTTATTGCTCCCTTTTATGAGTTCTGTTTACATTTACTGTGTTTCTTATGTATTATTGCAGTGGATTCAGCAAGCGAGCCAATGCTCTTATTCCCCAAAAGAACGTATCAGCCTAGTCACATCAGGCGCAAAAGGACTCATGGATATTTTGCTCGGTATAGCTCTCTTTCTTCTCTGATAATGTGAATCATAACTTTTGGTAGTTCCTCTGTCTCAAAATCAGCATTGTAGTTGGTGAATTCTTTTGAAATATAGTTTCATTTGAAAAATCAGAGAGGCTGGTTCAGTGGCTTTGGTTAAGACTAGATTTATTGTTGATTAGGCTAATTGCCACCCACATCTTAGTGAGGCTTTCCGTAGAGCAGTTCCCTCTTCCTGGCTACATGATGAAAGGACCTTTTTTGGGGGCCTTTTAAATGAATTTTCCTTTTCAAACTCATTGAAGTCTGTAGATCTGTATAATCATATACTATTTTCTTTTTCATGGACAGCAAGGCAACAAAGGGTGGTCGACGAGTCATTGCTCGAAGAATAGCAAAGGGTCGTACGAGAATTACTGCTTAGCATCTCTTTTACTGGTAATGTTTTGATCAGAATCAAATTTCAATGCTCCCTGCAATGTGGTACAGCTAAGCAATTTCAAAACACTTTTGCTCAACGCTGTTGGCTCTGCCTGTCCTGGTGACACCTTGGAGGAATGTTGTTCTTTCTTCAGATAGATGTTTGCTTTAGTGATATCTGATATGTTGACTATTAGATTGTCTTTGAATACATAAGTGCTTGCAAGAATTAACTGACTCAGAAAGTTATGAAAATGTTTGTAGTTCATTATCAGGAAATGTAGTTGCATTTGATTTGATCTCTGTCTGTCTGCTTAGAACAATTGAAATTTTGAGTCTGATTTGGAGATCAAAGATTGTGTTAGGAAGGACGAATTGCCTTTGTTGATTCCAAAAGGATGTGTACCAACTCTTTTCTTCTTAGTACATACCGTGTCACTGCTGGTTAGCCTTTGGATGAAGTATTATGATGAGTTTGGAACAATCTTCTACCATTGTAAACTCTCAATAATCTAATTTGGCATATTATTATGGTTCTCTCAATAAAGTAAGTATATATGATGTTTCTGTGTAGATTTTTTTCCTGTATGTATTTGTTCTCACGGTCTAGTGCAAGGTTCAGTATCAGCATGCATGGTATCTAAAGCTGACAATATTCAAATTTCATAGATAAATGACGAAATGCCCAGGATTTCTTGCCAAATCTTAGTAGCCATCTGGATCATAGTTTTCTTGCGGTACAGTGGGAAGTGGGACTAAATACTGAGCTCAATTACAGCCAGATATGAGATATCAGCTAGATAAGGCTGTACTCCATTTGGTAATTCTTTTCCCAAGTTTGCAAGTTAAGTGTACAAAGTTGGTGGCCTTATGACCTCTTGCTTCTCCGGTCCATATGAATGGAACGCGAGTTATTTCCTCAATAAATTAAGCAGGAACTAGCATACACTGTGAACTTCTATAGTCTTAATTTACCAAGACACGTTCTTCCTCAGTTGTCTAACCCGAAGCAAAGCATGCCCCGATGACTGAAAGTGATTGCCCTTGAAGGCGGCCTCCAGGCGGTAGTACTAGTGGGGAGACGAAGGCCCCTTTACTCGCACAGATTACATTGCAGTCATCTGGTTCCATCACGAGAGGCAAGGAAAGCAAAAGCTGCTTAATTTTTTCTCTTTTATTTGCTTGATGTTGTGGTCTTCGAGCATAGAAAGTGGACATGGATCATGATCTAATATTGGTGGTTTGCTGTTAAGGGTCATTAGCATTAGGGTGTAGTGGAAGGGCATATCTTCTGGGCCCCAACCAGTCCGATTTCCGGATAAACATTCATGATATGCCGTATCAGTCGGGAAGTTGGCCCGACCTTGTTTTGTCCTCATTGTTTTGCCTTGTTCAGTCTGCAGACATTACTTTATAAAATTGAAAATCCTTTCCATTCACCCAACTTGTTCATCATGACATTTTCTCGTATTATGCTTAGTTTAGCAGAATTCTGGCTTTAAACAACAGCCCCCTGGGCCCTAGCTATGATGGGCTCAGAAAGAAAAAAAAAAATTATCCTCAAATTTTTATCCAATTAATTAGAAGGAAGAAAATGCAGGCGCTTACACTAATTAATTAGCAGCTGGTCCTGTGCCTCTCAATCTCAACGCGAATTCTATTGGAACATCGCCTGTCTAGATATGTAATGTAGACATTATATATCTTCCATACTATTTAATTTAAGAATAATTATTTTTTACTCAACGCATTGTAGAAAAAGATTAAATGCTGAAAATTATACCAACTACCAACTTTACGAAGGGGTCTCCAGGGAACATAAAATATAGTAGCATGTAAATAATATAATATAGAGTATCTATGTTTTGTTGGAACCAAGATGTTATTATTAAGGGATATTGAGAACTGGCTGCGTTACTATAAACAAGCAGAAATTAATACTATCCCTGGACGATGATTGCGACGTTGATTAATCTGGGATAGAAAAAGGTGAGTACAAGGTCTGCTTTATTTATTTTAAAAGAATATTTAAATCATAGTCATGCAGTACGGTACTTAAAGTAGGATATAATTCTAGGTAGTAATATTTTTGTCTGTATCATGTTGCTTTGTTCTTCTTCTAACTTAAGCCTTCATGCTGTCCCATCCCAATCCCAAATTAAAGTGCATATATGAATATTAAAATAGCTTCGGAAACTTCCGACGGAAATTATGGAAATCTCTCATAAGACCCTATATCATTACCAGGTACTATATATATATGCTGGTCTGCACATTAATCTTTAGTGCCGTCACCTTGCTACAACTTTCTATTAATCATATATAAAATGTATGAATATGAATTTTCCCATTGTTTTATATGTCCCCACCCGCAAAATGAGAGAGAAAGAGAAAGCTAGATAATAGAGGAAATGATATAGAAATATAGAGTAGAACTTCACAAGAGAAAACTATATATATAAGCTTGTATACAAATATATATATATATATATATATTTGACGAGTAATTAACATGTGAAATTACTTAAGAACCTACATTTATTTATGGAACATCATCAGACAGCATTATATATATAATTGCTGAATATTTGAAACTAGGAACATTTAGGTTTTAATTTTCTCTCATAAGACCTGAACTTAATATGTTATGCATATATGTTTAAAGAAAATAATTGCTTTGTATGGAATAAGCCCGTAGACAATACCTCGCTAAATCCAACCCAACATAATGTAAGATGTGATCCGCCATGCCTAGGGGTCCCAGCTGCTTGAAGCAAGATTAGGGTTTGTTACATATTGCCCGCTGGATAATGCTGATAAGGATGACGATGAAGAAGATGATGGCAGCTGCGATGTGATGATGGTATCCATGTACTCCATCTGGCTTGTTGGCACGTGCATGTCATGTGGATAGGTTGAACCAGCTGATGGAAAACATGACGATGAAAGTCTGGAGACTGGATCGATATTTTCTAGTGAAACAGATGCTTGTGGCAAGCTGCAGATGTTTCCTTCAAGGAATTCACACAGTTTGGGCACGGTCGGGGCCATTAATGGATGGTCATAAGGAGTTTCTGCAGTTGTTGGATTGATAAGCTTATCACTAACAAAATTTTGGACTACTTCATTGCTGAAAATTTGGACGTCTTCTTGGTTTTGATGATCAAGATGTTGAGGTACAAACGGCGGCAATGTCCATGCTGGGTCAAAGGAAGAAGATGTATTTGAAGGGGGCGGGAACATTGGAGTTGGAAAATGATGATGAACCAAATCGATATTGTAATTGTTCGAATTTGGCTTGAAATCTCCATGACCAAAACTTTGTAGCACTGGTGCTACCGGGGAAAGGTAGAGCTGGTCTTGTTGAGTACTTAAGATCAAACTAGGGTTTGCGTTTAGAGAGATAAAACCGTCCTCTGGAGGAGTAGAATTATGAACATCAGCGAAAGATGCTAAAGCTGGAACATCATGAGAGATAAGCTTCTTCTTGATACTTGAATTCCAAAAGTTCTTCACCTCATTATCTGTTCTCCCCGGTAGATGCTTTGCTATCTGTGCCCATCTGTTAGTGAGAAAGTGAAAAAGGAAAAATCTAAGTACGAATGTGTAAATACTGATACATATAATGATCATAAAAAAAAAAGACATTGATGATTACTGCTATGATGATGGTAATTAACCAATTTCCATAGTACTATTAACAATGATGATGGAAAATAGTCAAAATTATAATTTTAGTATGTCTATAATGGTTGAACTACCTGTTGCCTAGAATACTATGGAGTTCAATGATGAGAGCTGCTTCTTGTGGAGAGAAACTCCCACGTTTTAAGTCTGGTCTGAGGTAATTTATCCATCTTAATCTGCAGCTCTTTCCACATCTCTGCAGGCCTGCACCATAAAACAAGCCAACAAGGATTAACAAGAAGAAAAAGATAACAAACAGGCATCAAATGTAGTTGGTAGTTGCAGTTAGTCTGCGAAAAAAAGGTTAGAGAAGCTAGAGCAACGGAGATGATGGTAAAAAAGAACAAAAAAATGATGGTTATGAGTCAAGAAACCATCGAGAGAGAGAGGAAGAACCTGCAAGTTTAGGGACTGAGCTCCAACAACCATGGCCATAGGTTGTAATGTAATTAATGAGTTTCTCATCTTCCTCTGGTGACCATAGCCCTCTCTTCACCTTCTGCTTGTTGCAACAGGAATGGTGCCCCATCTCACTCTCTCTCTCTCTCTCTCTCAATATTGCAGCCAATGGCAGGCCAGAATCAGTGCTGAAAATTGTTTATTCAAAAGGTAAAAATGAAAAGCAGATCAGAAAAGGGCGAGAGAGAGAGAGAGAGAGTAGTGTTTCTATATGATCAAAGACCTAAGCCCCAGAGGTTGGTTTACAAGAAAATGTGAAAAACATTGAACTGGGGGTGATATGAGAAACTGAACAGAGTACAGTGAGGCTGTGAATTTAATGTAGGGAGCTGTACCATGGTGGCCCAGTTAGGGTTTGTGGGCAAAAGGCTAAAATCTGCAGTCTCAACCTGTAAGGGCTGTATGGCTTATAATGGGATCCTTTCTCTGTTCTTTCAGAGATGGGGCTGCGTTGTCCACATGGCACACATGCAGGCTTGTGGGTCCCCATGTTTTGACAGGTCCCACTTTGGACTTATCGACTTCATGTAGGATCAAACTTGAAACTGGCTGAAAAATTTTCTGATCTCTGACCTTCCAGTCCCATTGTTGCAATGGTTCAAAAATTTAACCTTCACCGGGGGATTGATAATTACAACAACTACAAATAATAATGAGGTCAGCTGATCTGACGGTTGTGATGGTATGAAGGTTTTGATGTGATCGTGTGGGTCTTGATTGGATCATTGAAACAGTAAACAGTCCCTGTTTGCAGACCGAAAACCTTCGCAAAATATGTTCTTCGTTTTACAAATTGACAGCAAGGTTTATACAACTGTCCCACCACAGATGCTTTGTTATTCTCTGCTAAAAGTAGATTTTTAAACTGTTGAAAATGGAGTATCATCATCATATTCTTCTTATTATCATCATACTTTTATTTGTTCTAAAGCAAGATTAATTATATTGCTGTTGAATTCTGATGAAACTTGCATGTAATCAAGTGCAAAAAGGCCCCTTTTAAAGTCATGCAATGTGAGAAAAAAAAAACAAGTAAATCTAAATATACAAATATTTTCCACCTCATTTTTTTCTTTTAGATATGAAAGGGGAGTTCAGAAACTTAAAGATTCGAAGATGTGTATATTAGCCATTCTTACATTTTAATTAGTAAAATAAATTCTTGAAATTTAAGTTCTAAATCACTAAAAGTTGAAATGTTTTAACAATATCGAATAGTTCTTTCCATTAGTTATTCTTGGTGTTTAATTCTGTTTCCATGTTGTTTGTTATAGTCAATATGGTCTTCAATTTTTGCTTCATGCTTTAAATTATATGAATCAGAACTAGACAATTATTATTAATTATCAATTAATAATCTCTGAAACAACACTTTGAAAGCCAAATCATTGATTGGCATCTAAGCAATGGAAGACAGCCAAACTAGCTCATGTAATTATTCCTCTTTGGGGACCACATTACAGTATCAATTGCCGAAATTCTTTACTTTCCTGGAAGCAATGTATTGCTTAATTAACATCTAGGGCTCATTGTTGACAAAAAATTTCAATGCAAATCTGTTCGTTTTTGTTTTTGTTTTTTTTTTTTCCAACTTTTCTTGGATTGGACTCGATTGGATGGCTATGTCTTCGGACAAGAGTGGCCACCCGTACCATGAAAAATGTAGACACATGGTAAAGCAGAAATCAATTTTCTTTTGATCTAGAATATTAATTTTCATTAGTGGGGTCATAAGGAATGTGATGTACATAAAAATCCAAAATGTGTTAAAAAAATTATATTTGGCTGATTGAATGAGATATTTCCGGCACATATAGAGATGGACAGAGAAATGACTAGCAATGATCATCAATGAAAGAGTCAAAAGAATTTTTAACCAAGGGTTTGGTTATTATTGCATTGGGGTCGCTAGCACAAATGCATGTTCTTTCCATATTAAGCAGTCAGGTTCTTTTGTGGTAACATGAAACAAGGGGAGGACAAGTCTGGCATGGAATGAAGGCTGGCCTTTATATTTTCTTACTACAATAGGTCGGACGATATTGGGAATACTTCTTAATGAGCATCGAAACAAAGGCTAAATGATATTGGGAACAAGAATTAAATTGATGGCAAAGCAAACCTTTTGCAAGTAAAATCCAACTTCTTACAACATTCCATGAAAATATAAACGTTACTTGAATTTAGGTTGTTAGGATCACAAGTATTAATTTTAATAGACCCATAAGTTTAGGTATGTTTTCTTCCAAGTAGGGAATTTAATTATGTCGAAACATATAAACTCGATTCTTTGTTGGCTAGAGTCAAACAGTAATTAATTGGTTTGGATGCATCTCAACAATTAGCAATGCTTCATGTTCTGATAATTATTGTGCTAATTGATGGTGGCAAAAGCGATGTTCTACAAGACAATGATTAAGGACTTGGAGATGGTGATTATACCTATATATGCCTGCCGGGCGTTTCTTTTATTTTTATTTTTATTCTTATTTTTTTTTTAATTCAATCTTTGCTCATTCGATTAGACAAATTTCCACTCTTGGAAATTAAATTGTTCATCTTAATCTAGAGCATTTTTTACAATATTCTGCATGATCACTTAAAGGCAAAACAGAGTTGTTTTTCTTTATATTTAATATATATATATATATATTATATAAAAGGATAATCATCACGCTTACATTTTCTTCTAAACGAGGGTGAGGCAGCTGAAAAAGTTAAGACTTTCTTTTGCCTTTCCTACTTAGTACAATTTATCATGAAACGAAAACCACCTTCAAAGCCATATGAATAAATTAAAACAAAAAATTAAATAAAAAAAAAACCCTTGGGAGCTAGAGTATAGAATGATCTACTGTACGTTTTTTTCAATCTCCAAAAACATGGCAAACGTACATCATCACCTTTGTCTTAATTAAGTCGAATATCTTACTTTTATTTTGTACATCATCTTTAAAATTCTAGAATAAAAAAATAAAATTAGATTTTTTTTTAAAATTGAACATTAAAGTATTAAATACGATGACGGAAAAAAAATATGTATTGATATTTAAATATTTAGTTCATTGATTGGTGTATGATTTTCTGTCTAAATATTAGAATTCAAATCTCTTTTCCCTTAAAAATTATATTATGTAAAAAGTATACATATTATATTATATTTTGTTTAGATGAAATTAATGTGTTATCCATTACGTGCTGTACCATCATTAATTCATTATTATCAATTCCTCTAAAGGAAAGTCCCAACCACATCTCGCAATTTTGTTGAGCAAGGTATCTTTCACTGAGTAATATTGCTCCTTGCCTCTTCTTGCAATGCAAGTAATATTTATATATATATATATATATACACACACACACATTTATGGGAAAAAGTAGATTCAATTAATATGAGTGGCCTTTCTATATCCTTGTTCTCAGGGGAAAAAAATGATGAATTATATACCTAGGTTAGTTGGCAAATTCATAACTATTTGTCCAATGAAATAAAAGATCCTCCAGCTTCAAATTCATCACCTTTCCTCAACTAGTATAAAATCTACACTAATTATAGTAAAAGTAAAACATGGGCTATACTACAATATTCTCCAAGAGAGAATCTGAAATTTTTTGACAAGCACTCTATTCTTTCATATGCAAGAATATGGATTTGTTTTAGTGCTTTTCGGCGTCGTTATTCCAATCAGATTGCTCTTGATTTTAGCAAAGTATTTAAATTGAAACAGATTAAGGTTCCAAATTGTGTTGTTTTCCTCCTTTTGATACTTGGCGTCCAAATTTAGCTCGATGGGAACTTGGGCTAAATTTCTCTCCTTTTGACCATCTATTTTCCTTGACATTCTGGTTCAGCCACTGGATAATGACAGAGGTATGATTATACTAAATCTGTTGGCATCATTGAATAATTAACTTAATCAAACTTTATTACAAATTTAGCTATAATTAAAATCAAGGATACTGCAAGGATAATCGTAGAAGACTCGACTCTTTTAGTTCATAATCACATAGATCATTAATTAAATTTATCATAATTTTTTAAGAAGAAATTGTAAGAAATAACTTTTGTAATAAGGGTACTTAAAAAATGATCGTTTTTATAATTTTAACTGTTTTTAGATAATTTTTGACAAGACTTGACAAGAATACCTTTTGAACAATTTCAGACAAATTAAAATGATTTCAGTTTTTTCTATCTCGTCATCCAGACAAAAATTTTAAAATTAAATCTTGCTTTCTTTCTTTACTCAAATACTATTTATCTTGCCATCCAAAGAGTAGAAATGACATCAAGCTATTTCTTATTTTGTTTTATTTTTTAGATGGTAGATCTTGATGTTCTCAAGGGCGATGAACAACGATTTTGCTCTAATTACAGGCAGCATGATAAATGTGGTAACTGGATGCTTTCTGGAGATGACTTGCTTCGAAACGTGTGCCGCGATGGAGATGCCTATGTTGATGAGTTGGGTTGGATTGATTAAAATGATGGGCTCAGGGAAAACAAATAGCTAAAGTGTGTTTGATGAGTTTTATGGTGGTTCACAATTTTATTGTGTTTGAAATTGAAATGATTGATAAGTATGTTTGCTAGGAATTTTAATTTTTTTTATAGGATTTTGAGTTGAAATTGTTTAGGAAATATTTTGTAAATGGAGTATATTTTGTTTTTGCATGAGGAGAGTGAGCGAAGCCCTCCCGATACGGATATATTTTGTCTTACTTTAGAGGGTTATGGAGTTTTGTAACCCATTTTTTATTAAATGCACAATTTCATGGCTTAGCAAAAAAAAAAGTATGTATTTTAAGTTTTTGAGTTTATTAGTTTATTCATAGAACTCAAAAGTTGAGAAGTTGAAATTGATTAGACTGGTTTTTAAGTATTGCTAAACTGATTTTTAAACATTGCGTGACTTAATCACTACGTAATTAGTTTTTAGGTATTATGTGATTAGGTTTAGGCATTACGTGACTGATTTTTAAGTAATACCTAAGTCACACAATGCATCAATAACTAGATATGTCAACGGGTCGGGTACCCTATAATTTCGAAGTACCCGAACCCTAATCCTATAAAAAATCAATTACCCTAACTTTATTAACTACCCGTTTAATTTTAAAATTACTACGCTAACCCTAACCCTAATACATTCCTACTACCCTATAATTACCCTAACCCGTTTAAATATCCGATTAAATAAAAAAATATTAAAATCTTTTTCATAGATACTCAATTACCCAATTAACTTTTCTAATTTCATAACTTACCTTTAGATTTATATGTTATATGTTTATATAAATAAATATATATACTGTAATTAATAATTTTATGAGTTATAATTTTTACAAGATTAATACAAAATAAAAAATATATATATTTATATTTAAAGTACATAATATATACACACACGCATTCATAAAAGTATTAATATTATTATATTAATAATTAGAATAATCATACTTTTCATATATTTGTTAGTTTTTAACTAAAAAAATTACTTGTAAAGTTGGTAAAAATTATAAAATTTTAATTTAATTATTAAAATAATAATAAAATATTTATAAATAGTTATCGGGTTCGGGTAACGGGTACCTAAGGGGTGGTACCCGAACCTTACCCTATTAAAATTTAGATAGTGAAATCACTACTCTAATTCTACTCGAATCCATTTATAAGTACTTTAACCCTGTATAATCGGGTCGGATACCCGCGAGTACCCTATAATAGGGTACCCATTGACATCCCTATCAATAACTAGTCACGTAATTCCTTACTAAAAGTCACACAATGCCTTACTAAAAATTAGTCATATAATGCTTAAACACTAGTCACGCAATACCCAAGTCAGTCACACAATGTTCAAAATCAGTAATGTAATGCCCAAAAACTACCAAAATTATTGAATTCCATTCAACAAGATTAATAATTTCAAACAATACACCATATTCCATTTAATAACATAATTAACGAATATGCCTACTTGACAAAAAATACTCAAAATGTTCAAAGGTTTTTTTTCATATATAAAAAAATCACTCCAAAATGCTTAAAAATGCTCCAAACGTTCAAAAGTTTTTTTCATGTATCAAAAACTACTCTAAAATGCTCAAAATATTTAAACGTTTTCCTTTCTAATAAAGAATACTCTAGAGATGAATAGTCTGGCGAGAAAGGTTCAAAGAATATGAGTTTATTTGAAGCACATAACTAAATATACTTGACGCGTTAATAAGTTGTGGGTTGAGATGCGGAACTAAATAAATGGGTTGATTTCATTAAGGGTAATTTTCTCTAAATTTTAATTCTTTTGGTTAAAAACAGTTAAAATTATAAAAATGTCTATTGTCAGAAACAACTTATGTATGAGGCTCATTTAAAAAAAAACTTTTTTTTTAATATCTATGAATATTTATATAAGCTGAGGTGTCAACATTGGAAAGTTGGTTAATAACAATGAAATATATTGAAAGTTGCAGTGTAGCTAACATTAATTAATTAAGATGAGTCTAAACATGTTTCACAAGGAGGAAGAGTCAAAGCAATTCATCAAGAAGTAGGGATTGATACAAAAAGGGGTGAGTCCTGATATGTGTTTAATTAGCTAGCATTATTCCTGGTGGACTAGTGCATTTACTTTTGTAAATGATAAAAACCAATATAACTTGCAAATACAGGCTTTTGCAGCAAAGTGTGTTCTTCTTGTCTAATCTAGCTAGGTTAGGGAATTATAGTAGATACTTGATACTATGTGTACTAGTTAAGTCAGATTGATCGATAATGTCCTTAATTTGAAGATTATATCAAGAATTTGAGAAAAAAACATTTGGGTTATAATAAGCAATTGGGTATATAAAAGGAAACCCATATCCCAGAAAGTGTTGGAAATTAGGTTATAAGCATGCATAAAAATACATCTCCCTGGGAAATGCAATTCCCAATATAAAAAATATGCAAGACCTAAAAGCTTAAAACATCCTTAAAGCAAATGCTTTCTTGAGGTGAAACAGGTGTGCAAAGTATCTAGGCTACATTTTAGTTTTGCTTCCGGAAGAAAAAGGTAAAGAGATTGGAATGCTTGTGATGGAAGAAATAGGACCAAACGAGATTCTTGATTTATTGTTGCACATGCAACAATTAATAGCCCCAGCCTCGTTTGCTTTATTTGTTGAGCCATCAGAGGACATAAGCTGTGGAAGGATTTTGTTTTTTCCCAACTCACTGAGCCATCAAAAGAAGTACACATGAAAGAATGACTAGGTAATTCTTTGTCCTGTCTTGAAAGAGAATTGGTTTTGGTATGGGTCATTTTCATTCAATTTTTTCTTTCGTTTTAGAATAAAAGTAAAAAGAAGTAGTAATTTAGAAAATTTGCTTTCTATATCACAATTGAAATTTTACAGAGGGCACTAATATCCTTTTCCATACTAAAAATGCCCCAAAACCATAAGAAAGGGAGTGTAGATTTTTGCAGTAAGTCATAAACTTCTCACCTAAATTTAACTCTTCCTCTTTGTTCTATTCTTTTCCTCAACATTTTCATTTTTCACTCATAAAACCAACTGATCATCAAATGACCTGAGATTACTATATGTAAGAATCAGGGATGGAAGTGTATTATAAATAAGAGAAAAAGAGCATTTCTCCTTATACCTCCCTTTTCCCTCTTCATCAAGATGAAGTAATTACTTGTTCAAAAAGAACAACTTGACTCCTATAAAAGCCATAAAAGATGAGAGAGGTGGGGAACCGGAACTCCAATGGAGTTGCAAATGTCAAAAGAATCACTTTATACATGAAAATCATGGAAAACTAGGCAATCATAAATTTGGCCCACCTCAATCACATATCTATAAGAAAGAAACAAATAATTATAATTTTTTATATGGTTATACTGAACATTTTTTTTAAAGTGGGTATAATTAAATTAACTTCCTTTATCCATGCATAATTAAATCAATGCCTCTATTCTACCTAACTTGACAAAGTCTTAATCCAATCAAACTTTTGGGCATAGGAAATTGGAAAATGTTGAGCAACTCTAGCTATCAATAAAAATAAACAAGTACCCAATATCTTTTCACCTTGACACACACTTGCATTCAATGCTTTAAATATACAGCAGTTGAAAGTAGATTACAAAAAATGGGTTCATTCCAAATTTGAATCTCTCTTCATAAAATCAATCCTATCTCACCAAACTATATATAGAAGTGAGTGTACATATTTATATCAATAGCATTCCACTTTATACAAAGTAGATGCGGTGAAGAAGATCAAAGAAACTTGTAGACCATAAACGGTAGTGAAAACAAACTATGCAGTGTACCCCATTATTCAAGAAAATAGGGAGCCTATTAAGACCCCACTAGCCCCCACACTGCCTTCCTTCTCTTCATAGCAACCCCCCATGAAAGAAAGTCCACTTGTTTACTCAAAATTGAAGAAAGCTTTCCCATACCTTTATTATTATTATTATTATTATTATTTTGCCCCTTCACCTTGAGAATCTTATCAAGTTGACGTCCAAGAAATTTTTACAGCTTTTGTTAGCATCCTGATTTCTTGCCTTTGTTAGTGCACATCCCTACATGGAAGCAACTGAATTGGTCCAGTGTTCCCTTGCGAGGACATAGTTCCATGCATCATTACAAACAAGTCAAGCTTTAACGAATTGGAGATACTGTCTATAATTTCTCAAAATATGTCCTCACTCAGTTTTTGAAGATGACAGATCAACCATCTTATCGTCTGGTCTATTTGATATCCTCAAATTTTATTTTAAAAAATAAATTATTTTTTGAGTGATATTATTCTATGTCGTTTAAATTTTGAATTACTCATAATTTTATATTTAAATTTAATTTTTATCTATTATTATCAATTAATTTTAAGTTAAATTTAAGATCATATAACTCAATTTTACTTAATTACTTTAGCGGATGAGAAGATTCAAAGTAATATAAAAAAATTAAGAGAAGACTCACTTGCCGACTAGTCTAACTAGGTTAACCAATGATACGGATTTTCAATACCGTTTGATATTTCTTTTAGGGTTGATTTTCTATATCTTTATATTGCTTAAAGAACGAAAGACTAGGAGATTCATAGTATGGAGGGAAGGAAGAGATGATGGTGATGTGTGTGGTCCTTTGAAAATGAGCGTGAATAACGGGCCATGGTTTTCACATTTATATTGATTAGCATATGATAATTAATTGTTTTTTTTAAAGGTTATAAGTAATTGTTGTTGATATAATAATTGAGGTTAATCACATGATGGCATATGTAATCAAGCTTAATTATTGCTAATCACATGATTAGAGATGTCTCTTGTCGTAAATCGTCATCCTCATTATGAAAGCTTTGCTTGTCTGTTGATCTTAGAGTGACTTAATTCTCTATCACTTTTTTTTTTTTAGTTAGGGAAGGGAATTTGAATCTTGCTTTTAAAAACGAAAATCATACATCAATCAATGAATCAAATACTTATATGCAATATTGTTTTATATACAAGTATAGTATAGGAATTTAAATTTTTTTAAAGAATATTAATCTTTTATTTAAAGTAGTCTTTAATATGATAAATATGCATGAATCAATATTATAAATACATATATGTTTAGAGTTTTTAATTAATAAGTTAAATACATGAATAAGAACATTAATTTTATTTTAATTTTAAAGAGAGATACATATGTTTATTATTAAACTAAAAGTGAGAATACATCTCATTAGTTAATTTAATTATGCTTAATTTGGTAAGCACTCAGGTGATGCTTCAGTTTATGAACTTTTAGCAACTGGCTTTTCATTCAAGAAAGTTTGTTTGTTAATTCCTTACACTATCTCTTTCTTTTTACCAAGAAAATGAATTTGTTTCATTAACGTTTCTTTCAAATCAGTTGTGACAAAAGAAAAGAGAAGAAACTCTTTCCTTTTGAAGTTGTCTGAACTTTCCAACATTTCCTGGAGGTATTGGATTTTGAGCTAAGAAAAGTTTTGGTTTCGGCATGCACTGACGGGAATCCGGCATTGAAGGCTTTAGCCTAAAGCCAAACATAAATCTGTAGTGGAATAATTTTAAAACCAAGCTTTTGGGACCAACTGGAGGCCCCAAGGCACGACTCCAAAGCAATAAGCACAGAAATCCTAAGTTGTTCCGACACGTTTTGCTTGTCTGTCACGTGTTGTCAAAGCTCTGTTGTATTTTGGTTTTGATTTCAGTGCAAATATGAAATTTATTAGTAAGGCAAGAGGCACTCCCACTAAATAAATTTTTTTTTTTATCATCAACAAAAATATTGGATGTATCATTAAGATTGGGGGCATAATTAAAAGTTTTCTTAATTAAACTTGTTTCAGTTACATATTGCTACAAAAAAGTTTTTTGTAGGATTTCATTGTAGGGTTACATTAATACTTGTGATAGTTACACAACAGAATTTTCATCTCATCTACCTTGACGCCACTGATTCCTCAGGCAATCATGTCTACCTAATTTTATTGGTCGGTACAACTCCCTGGAGATACAAATTGATGCATTAGAGCCAGCACTGCTCCTAGTGTCCTCACAAGAAAGTGTCACCAATTTCTTATGAAAATGTAAATCATCAACGGCATGTCTTGGCATATTATCTGAGGAAAACCTGAGAGCCTTTTGTTTAGCTTTAATAGACTCTGTAGGGTTCATGTAGCTGGGTTTTTGAGTACGATCATCCTCTAATGTGTCGGCAACAAGAGTGTTGCTAGACAATGTGGTTGGGGATGCAGATGTAGATGAAGTAGATGTTGAGCCCTCGTCATAGACAGACTCAGAGCTTGGGGCAGACAACGAACCAGAAGTTTGACTGGCGATTGGGGGTCTTGCAAGAACTCTGGTTGTCACATTGTTCCTTTTTACTTTTAGGGAGTCATGTTCAAAAGAGCTGGAATGACTGTTCCGAGAAAATGTGGTCATCTCTGATGCCTCTGTCTCTTCCATCATCCTGGTTTCCCAGGGCTTGATTGCCATCCAACGATCTAGCCAATTCCAATCTGGGCTATTCCTATCTAGCCTTTGATGTTTGCTAGACAGTGGCTGCTTGTTTGCTCTTGATTTTGGGCTGGCATATGATCTTGATTGCTGAAAAGTAGAATTAAACTAATTGAAGTCAAATATCAAGGGAAATGTCCTGTAGTTTTACCATTCAACACAACTTTCGCATCCCCTTCCATTATCTAGCTAACAGGAAGTTAATGAAAGTGTCTATGTTTTCAAGCTCTGTTACCTGTTTTGAGAAAGAGTATGATATTGCTCTCTCCCTCTTTATTGCACCCTCTTGCCTCATTTGTTGTTTTGCTCTTAGTTCTTCTAATGTTCCTGGACTGTCGCACCAGCCTCTCTGAAAATTGTTAAGATAAGCAAATAGTATTAGCATCTCGTTTTCATCTAACAGTAAAATGATATATACAATTATATCTTGATGACAGGTAACCATACAAAATCTTATAGAAAAAAAAATAAAAGTAACCTGTCTAACCTCAGTGTTCTTGGTTGGATCAGTTTGGCTGTGGTTTTGATTTATTAGTTTCTGCATAGGGTGTCCTTCTGAAGATATCACACATTGCGCTCTTACCCGAGCCTGGACCCTTACAAGTGCTTGCATGCACCTTAATGTCACAGCAGCTTGCTTTCGGACCTGACGACCACGGAATATAGCTTGAATCCTTACTACTGCTTTCAAGGCCCTAAGAGCTCGTCTTGCCTGATAGCATTTCATCTCCTTATTAATGAATCATATATATTTTCCATGAAACAGAAGGTATGCATCAAAAAGCAGACGGACAATTTTCACCAAATGAGCTCAAGTTTCCATTGACTGTAATGAAGGTAATGCCTTAAGATGAGATAAAATGAGGAGAGAGCATAATTATGGCCACTTACCACAATTATGGCCACAATTGAATTTACCAAAATCATGCTTTTGCAAAAGAACAGTCTAAGATCAAGAGTCCTAGTTTCCTCCTTTTATTCGCTTGTTTAACAACAAAGCATAAATAAGCTGTGCAAGTTCATATCAAGCCAAGTTTCATCCAGGACAGACTATCTGAAATTTTAACTCAGTCGAGTCAGTTCCATTCTCGTAGAAGATTAACACAACGCAAAACTACGTGAATAAGAGATATGAAAAAGATAATTGGTGTTTAAGAACGGAAATCCTCGTCTTTACCCGTGTTCCCTTTCCTGTTTAATTTATATTTTAATGTGATGTGTTTCCTGCAATAAGTTTATTAATATTATTTAATCGAATAAAAAAAGTTTAAATAACAGCAATAGGTTAAAGAGAGGAAAAAAATCTATTTAAAAGAGAACATAAATCACAAATTAAGATTAAATAATGGAAAACAATTACAGGAGATAAAATGGATAGTAAAAATTTGTACGAAATCCCAATAGCAAAACCTACCGCGGTTAATTAATGTTTTTCATAGGATTAAATAATTTTAATAAACTTAATGCAAGAAGCATGTGGTATTAAAATATAAATAGAACAAAATAAAAAAACACATGATAAAGGCAAAGGATTTCCGTTCGGTGTTTAAACCCTTCAACACTTGCGAAGGCTTATCCCTTTTATGAGTCGTTAAGGATTATACTTAATTGCCATTGTCTCTTCCCATTTATCTCTTCATGAGCTCGTGAATCCACTAGGTGAGTGTGTTAATTGTATATGTGATACCTGATTTATAATTAAATACTCGATTGGATATTTAAAATTTTAAAATTCACAATTGAATATTCTAATTTTCTCTTTATTTATTAATTTGCTCATAAAAATGCACAATTAAACACTTGATGTGTCCAAAAACAACAAATAAGAACACATCATGCGTTTTAAAAAATATATATTATTTTTATGTCAAATATAAAAAGATTATTAGAAAAAAATAAGTCTAACAGTAAAATATAGAAGACAAAAGCAGCAAATAAGATTGAAATTAAAAAAAAAAAAAGGAACAATGGAAGTTACAGTCAAAAACTTTGGTCATTAATTATCCTTAAGGCCTTGGAGACGGATCGTATTGCAAGCAAACTAACACGATGCGGATTGAGCATTTTTTAAGCTACTCGTGCTGCGGGCTATCATTGGGTCAAGCCAGGGCACTGATGATCCATGGATGACACCCCAATCACATTTGGACATCAAAGGTCCATCACTAGCGGAGCCCATATGGTGAGAATAGTAAAGCCCAGGCATCTATGGTCCAATCATTACCCTAGCCCAAGTTCATATTTCATTTATTTTAATAAATTGATAAATATTAGTTTAGTATATAGATGATAAACATGTGTGATATTAATAAGGTATAGCTTATTATCTTTGAAGCACTGACATTGTATAGTTTTTATACACTATTAGCTCATAAAATGCTGATACCTCATTAATGAAATAAAAATTAAAATATATAAGAATTTAACAATAAATATTTTAACTTTTACATGTTAATTAAAAATTTATATTTTAATTTTTTCTCCAAATTCAGTTTAAATGTTTATATTTTAGATTGCTTTCTGGTCTGTTCTCTACATCATAAAGACAACATCTTGAAGTCGAGAATAGATTGAAAAAGCAATATGAAATAGTAATCTTAATACTGAATTTGGAGAAAAAAGTGAAATATTTTATTTTTTTAATTAATCGGTAAAAGCATTTTAATTTTTAATATAAAGCTTTTGTAAATTTTGAGTTTTGCCTCATTACTGAGGTGACAGTATTTATTAACTGTCAATGCATCAAATATTAATTTTATAAATATATAAAATATAAGTATAAAAATAATAAATAATTATACAAATAAATACATAAATAAGTGAATATAACCACGAAATATATAATCAGTTTATTTAATAAATAGATGAGCACATAAATAGAAAAACACAAATATTTAGTTATGTAAAATAAAAATATACGAGTAATTAATAAAATGAATATTACTTTGTTATTTTCCAATTTGTTATATTATTAGTTTTTAAAAATAATAATTATGTGTTAAATATTATTAACTTTGTAGATGTCAAAGATATTATAAATTTACATAATGTATCAACTTTACTTTAATGTCATTAATGATTATTTTATTTTCTCATCACATCTTACTTCACAGCAACCAACTGTTACTAATGTTATCTGACCCTCAATTTCAATCTCTTATTGTAACTCTCGATCTCACCCTTCCAGTTACCAATCCCAACCATCAACGCCACCGCTGTTTTCATTCTCAAGGGAAACTAATCTCACAAACTGGCCAACACTCTTCAGTGTTCACCGATACATTTTTTAGCTAAAACTTGTCTGGAAAAAAGAGCAAGCAAATCAAACCCATAGATCGAAGTCAAGTACCCCTTAAGGGCACTTTGACATGTACCCTAAACCTCAAAGTTTGACGATTCACGAGGAAATATTAAAATTTATAGCAGAAGCTAAAATTATGCATAGAAGGGAAATAAAATTTTATCAATCATAGAGAGAGTAGAAACCCATGTACCAACAAGCCTCGAAATGCAGTCTGGATTCTAATCGAGGCCCATTCTCGCTTCACAGCTCGGAAATCTTTGGGCTGAACACGAACAATGGTAGCCATAGCTGCAGCGAGCACATCATCATCCACCATGAAAGAAGAATCGGAAGCCTCTGAAGAAGCCACGGGGCGCATCTTGAGACCCTTGGATGAGGAGGATCCGAACCCTTCCGATGAGCTTCTCCATAGCCTCCATTTCTTCTTGGCTTTATCTCCCACTTTGTCCTACAAAACCAGTAAAAGAAAATGAAACCCGGGAAGCAAGAAGAAGAAAGCTAGAAAAGTGGTATTCCTAGTTTTGGTCTTGGCGAAATTACTTGGTTACTGGGAGCTTGAAGCGTTTTGAGAGTTATAAGTGATTTGAACCATTTTCCTGAAGCACCCATTTTAGGAATTAGAAGAAATGTAGTATTTAGAAAGCTTCAATTTGCTGGAATCAGAGGAAGTAAGCTTAAGAGGAGGAGGAGGAGGAGATAGAGGGGGGAACTTGATTTTTGGTTTAAGAAGTAAGTTTGGCCTTTTGAGGAACGGGTGAGCATTTAATCGGGAGGGACAAGTTTTGAATTTTTGAAATTCGAAAAAAGGAAGTAGTAATAAATAGTCATAACGGATACATTGACTTTTGGGTTTGGATATGGTCTGAACGCTCCTCCTCCTTTGTTACAAGGTTGTCTACCTTTGTATTCGGACATATCTACAACTTGAAAATAAAAAAAATAAAAATAAAAAAAGATGTAAAATCATTCTTTTCTTAGGAGAGCATCATATTTGCTGGCCGATTTCTATCCTTAGGATTTCATATTAGTAAAGAGAGTTAACGAAACAAAATTTAGAAATATTTAATATATATATATATATATATATATATCCACATGCATATATAGAAAGAAACAAAATTGCATTGGCCTGTGAATTCCCGTTTTCTTTTTCGGTGAATTAGGATCCCTTGAGTTCCAATTTTGGCAAAGCAACCTTATAACCTTACCTTTTTTTTGTAACCTTGTAACCTTTTTAAAAGCAACTAAATATTTTCTTTTTTGACAATTAAATATTATTACTAATACTCTATCAAATTGAGCCATAATTTTCAAATATTGCTTTATCTTCATTTTAAAAAAAAAGGAAGAAGAAGAAGAAGAAGAAGAAGAAGAAGAAGAAGAAGAAGAAGAAGAAGAAGAAAGCTTGAAATGTTGCTTGTCGGGGTGCAATGGACCCGTCGTTTTTGAGGCCAGCTTTTCTTCTACTAATTGTATTGTGACCCCAAAGAAATTCAAAAATGTTGTGCTCAACGCATGAAGTATCTGATGTCGTTACCTTCCCTCGATCATCGGATATTTGTTAGGCCAGATTGCCCTAAACAAGAGGAACTAAATAAAGAAATTGGCATACTTGCATTCAGATTCGTGGCACCCAAAAAATCATTCATGAGTGTGAAACAAGGCGGCAGCAAATCAAATAATAGTGGAATGGAACTGCTTCAATACATTTCGTTTTCGACTTGGAAACATATCAAGACTACGAAATAAGGGATTCGGCACGATGTACTCGACAAAGAAATTGCGTCAGTAGGGACAAACTAAAAGGAAATTCTATCTCAACAAACTTTCTTAGTTCAAACAGCGTGGAAACAACACATTGGAAAGAGGAAAGGGAACTATTTGTTTTGTTTTGTTTTGTTTGTGTCTGTGTGTGTGTCTAATCACGAATAAGACGTAGATAAATGTAAACCCGACCCTATAATAAATAAATAGTGCAATTACGATTTTATTTTTTCCTTCTTTATTTTTTTTTGCAAGTTTTATCAGTCACCGTGATTTACGTATATTTTTTATTTTTTTTCAAATTGATTAATGAGATTAAAGTCAAATTTATCACTGTAGCATTTTGTGATTGAATATTGATTTTTTTTCGTCCATTTCAATCTTATTCAATTTTATCACCGTATTTTTAATTTTATTAATTTTTAAAATAAACAAAAATAATTAAACATTTGTACAAAGTAGTTTGTTGACGCAAGTGCATATGTTTATTCATTTCTGTTATTTATTTGTTTTAAAATCAACAAAGAAATTATCATGGTAAAATTACTGAAGTTGAAGTATAGTGATAAAATTTAACATTGAATCACAATATAAAAATAAATTTGACCTTAATCTTTTAATCAGTAAGGTTGTTTTCAACTATTAAAATAAATTTAGAGTAGTTGACTAAAGACTGTATGAATCGACCAGGATAATTAGGGCGCCTGCCTACACCTCTAATCCCTTTTTAATTATAAGAGTATAACTGCAAAATTGAACTTTAAAAAAATTGAAGATAATGTGAATATCTTTATTTTGGATTACATGCCATGAAAAGTTTGAAACATAACTTTCAGATTAGAATAGACATGGAAGAAGTTCCCCTCTATGTATCATAAGAACTTACGATATAAATAAATTGCAACGTATTGTTTTTTTTTTTTTTGTTCAAATATTTGATTCAGGCATGTAGTCAAATATTAATCTACCTTCCAATTATTGGTTTATGCAAGAAGGAGAGAGATTTTCTAAACTTATTTGCATTAAATTCTGAAATGTGAGTACAATTAACAAGCTTTGGATAAACCAACTAGAGCTCGGCAAAATAATTTCTCCAGAAACTGAGTAGAAGACGAAAAAAAAAAATTCCTCAAGAAAATTAATCTAAAAAAGAAAATGACCAACGCACCGCACAGCCGAGGTAAAAAAAAGTAAAAAACATTTGTAAGAACAATACATTTTGGTGAGCTTAGAAAGGCCCTATGGACCTTAGAAAAAAGAAGGTAGTAATCATTTGGTGAGCTGTTGAATTGCGCTTAATTAGCAGCAGGAACCCGGACCCTTGGGCTAACGAGTCCAATACAGGCAAGCCTAGGAGATAAGTGAAGTTTTGGACTTGGTCTGGGAGAAGGAATTGGGGCACAAGGCGCCGAAGGATGCCCTGCCTTGACCCTTGGTGATAAATTAACCTGTTCCAGTGCCTTGAATTGTAGCTGTGCTGGGTAGTCTCTGACACAACCGATACGAGGACCTACTCCTGTACACCATTTGGATTTCACAGGCTTCCCCAAGTCATACGCTGCAGCTTTGTCAACTATCCTGCTTCTGTCATTATTTCCTTCGTTTTCATCTTTTCCAATTATATGGTATTCGGTGCACCCATTTGCATGAATTGGCTCTCCGCCATTATTGGATGGCATGTTTTCAGTCATTTGTTTTACGGACTCTGGTTTCAGTTCCTCGTAAATTTTAGCTTGACTGGGGATCACATCATCATCTATGGCATATTTCTGCAGAGGAAAATAAAAAAATAAATAAATAAATTTCAACAATCTAGTAAGCTAAACAAAATTGTCTGGAAATGGTGCCTCAGGTCAAGGAAAGGAAGATGAAGAGCAACCAAGTTACCTTGACATTTGTCAAGTCAACATGATGTTCCTCCAAGAAGCGGCATAATTCCACGAAATTTGCTTCGGTCGGGCGATAATGACCACTGTAGGCCCAGACAGCCTGAAGAAGGGGAAAAAAATAAATCAGCGTTTAAAAATCTTATGTTCAAAAATTGAAATCGTGCACGCGTTCATGACACGAAGCAATTCACATACATCAAGAGTTCCATCACGAACAACCAATCTGCCAGAGGCAATGGTGGCTCCCCCGGCTAGGAAACTCGAGTGCTGAAACAGACCCTTCTCCTTCTGCCCAACGTATAGGATTCTTGATGTACTAAGAACAAATATCCACTTGGTTCCCTCTATGGTGTTAACTGCCACTTTGCTTTGTTTGTAAATCAGCTTCCCTCTCTCCAGAACTACTTCGTATGCTTCCCTTTCTTTCTGCAAAAGCAAGCCATGAATCTGAGCATTAAATACGCATTCCCTGAAAAACCTAAACCAAAATATGCAAGACTTATTCTTCAAACAAAGACAATTTCTTTTCTAACGTAAGACTTATTATGCAAATCAGGGTCACTGCCCTGAAGTAACGAAGGAGAAAAGTCCCTTGTTGCCATGAGTAAAAGGAAACAGCTGCGCATGGCATGGCATGCCATCCCTTTCAATTAGAATAGACTACTACCAATATATGCAAGTGCCAATAGTAGGTTACTAGGTATCAAATTGCCGCTTAGGCCTTACCGGTCCAAGATATTTGATGCATTCACGCTGTAGATTAGTCCTTGGGCATTTGTCAATATTAACTTCTTTGCCATCTCCAACATCCAACCTTCATTTTGATGAAATGAAAATTTTAACTAACTCAAGAACTATTTGGCAAACTTAAATATTTTTAAATTCTAGATGAAATCTTTGGAAAAATTATTTTGTGAATTTTTTTATTTACCAGTAGAAAAAGGGTTGGGAACCCCCACTCTCAAACCAGATATTGTAATACAAATGTAGGTTGTGGCCGTAGCGATGACGTGGATCAATCTGTGCAATAAAATCAAATGATTAATTAAAGATAGTAAATTTTCTTTTAATTATATGTTAAGTAACAAAACATTTAAATACAAGTCCCATGATAATTAACTCATTCTACCATGAAAATAAAGGTTTCATAATTTCATGCCAAAAATAGTTAAGGGAATGAGGGGACGTGTCTCCTAAACAAAAACCTCAGTTTAAAATAAATTTCGAAGTATATTTTTCTTCCACTCATTTTTTGCAGAATAAATGATACATTAAATACAAGCAGAACCCATGCTAATTCATCGTTTAATCAAGTACATCATCATTCATCAAAACTTAATCAAACCCCATGATAAAGTCATGAATAATATTGGACGCATAATAGAGATAAATTCAAAGTAGAACTGATAATACTCCAGCGCTGACTTACAGCTTCAAGCCAGTGTCGTAAAGCCAACTGCTGACCTTTCACGTCCTTCGACAAGCCTTTCCCAACCTATACAATTTGTTCATAAACAACGAATTTGAAAGTGAATATCGGTTTGCGGCAAGAAGATTATTGGTATACGTTATAGGGTCATCATTAATAGGGTCCTGGACCTGGTCAAAGAAGGGATTTGCTCGACATTTTTCTTAATTCACAGCAATTTCCATCTTTAAGAGACACAGAATTAGATTTGGTCTAAAAGTTGAAACACGTGACAGCAAATATTAAGACTTTGTCAGATTATCTTCAGAAACCCTTGTCCATTCAAATAACAAACTCACGACATTAATAAAACAAGAAAAAAATAAAGCATACCTTGGCCGCTCTTGTCCGAGCTCGTGCCCAACGGGAAACAGCCGTTTCTGATTTTTTAGAATTAAAGAACGATACAGAGCTTCTTCTCAGAGCTGCAAATTCTAATGCCTTCCACCTGAAGAAGAAGAAGAAGAAGAGCAAGAATTATGACCCAAATTACGGCTGCATTAATCCATAAATTGTATTGGAAGAAAGAAATGATCGTAGTTAAGAGAACAAACCATAGTTCCTCGACAACAACAGCACAATCTGCAAGGTTTCTTCGAGTCCGGTAACTCTTGTAGAATTTTTGCAGCTTAGTAGCAGCTGCATGAAGCTCGCTAGCCGGCCTGGAAGACAGGAATTTTTCCTGCTTTGGTGAGGAAAATGTGATAGAATCTGCTTTGTTAATCAATTCATCGTTTCCACCTAAGTCAGAAATCTTTCTATGCATGATATCCAGTGCTGAAATAGTCATTTGGAGCTCTAGCTTCCCGGGTTTCTTTTTCTTGAAGCTTATAGACTCTCCAACAAGGACATTATCTTGCTCATGATCTGATTCATCCGAACTGTTCTCCAAATCCCTTTTCTTGAAGCTGCTTGTTCTCAATGTCGCCTTCCCCATCCTCTCAAAGTCGACGGATGTCATCATAACCATCTCTGCGTCTTCTCTATAAAACGAATTGACCGTATCATGAGATTGCAAGTCATAACAATCAAGGATGAATTGAAATCTCTATAACAAATGCCTGAAAGAAGGAAGAAGATTAATCAATCGTACCTGGATGAAAGTAGGAAACCGCCCGGAATCTACACTCTCACTATAAAATAATAATACTACAAAGTTATATTAATGTTAAAATGTTGAGTACAGTGTTTCTTAACATGACTGAGACCTCCTTTATATATCCTGCGAACACGTAAGGCTAAGAAGACCGGAAAATAAATGAAGTTTTGCAAACATGCATGGCACCTTCAAATACGTAAAGATGATGGAAAATGAGAGCCGCCTTTGAAATCTTGTACCCATCAAACCATGGTGGTTTGAATAGAAAATATATAACACGAGTTGTTTGAGGATGAAGACTTCAAACTTCAAATAAAGTTTCCAAAATGTTTCTATCTTTGTACTTGCTTTGGAATTGGAAATGAAAAGGAGACTAACTATAGTGAACTTGTGAACCGTCTACTACATGTTCTAAATTAAGATGTTTTCCTCTTTTTTTTCTTGCATATATGTATGTGAAACAAAGAGGATAGTCAAAGGAGCAGCTCTGTTCCAATGTAGAAAGGTTTTGCTGTCTTTTCATTCGTCCAAAAAGAAAAGGCTAGCTAGCTTCTTATGATATGCTTTGATGTGACCATCTTTTAACTTTGGTCCGATTTCATTCTTTTTATTTGTTAATTTAGCCTCAAATGCATAATTCAAATAAAGAAATTATATATATATATATATGCATTTTCATATATTAGAGTTCATTTTTTTTAACAAGATTGTTTATCAAATGAAATAATTTAACCCATAATTAATGATTTAAATGTGGCAAATAAATACATTTATAAATTTATTATTATATTCTTTGTTACCTATATATTATAAGATAACCATTTAACATTTAGAAAAAATAAAGAATAGAAAACCAGAAAAAAACTACCGACCAACTACCACAATTTCACACGTCAAACACTTCAACGGAGAATTTCTAGGATATGACATGGTCAAATATAAATTTAGTCATTATTCATGCATGCGGGACATGCCCTAAAACAAAAAAAAAATGCATATCATGACCAGGGTTAGATTTTCTCTGTCTTTAAATTCCTACATATTACTATCAATCAATTAATATTTTTAGTTAATATAATATATTCTGCACGCAAAGAGGGAAGAAATTAGACATGTCATTTTCCTTCTGAACTTGACTTCACTTAATGAAATCGCTGGTAGCAGCAAATAAAAGATGAATATGGGGTGGGGTGTGATTCACAAAAAGTCTTTGTTTTCACAAGAGCTTGAAACAGTTCTAGCAAAATTGGCTAGAACTTGAACCAATTGCTTAACTGTTTCAAGTTTTTCTTTCCCAAATTCATCAAACGTAATCTCTTTATGTCCCGTTCTTACCTTCTAACTTTTAGCATTTCACATTTTAATATTATCTGCATCTATCAGTACTCATGCATTTGACAGAAAAAATATATTCTAAGATAAATTTAACTTTAAAATAATAAAAAGTTATTAAAAATGTATCTAAATATTTGATTTATTAATTAATATATAATTTTAACGTAAAAAAAAAATTAGACTTTTCTTACCTTAATTATAAAAAAAAAAGACTAAGAATGTTTCCTTGAATGCTAGCAAAGCCATAAGCGTCAATTCTGCCATAAATTCTTTGAGTAAAATAACGAAGAAATATCGGGGACGGTTGGAAGCAGAAGGCAGTGTTTTTCCACGCGCTTTTGTAGACACGATTGAAGAGGAATGGACCCTTACCAAATTAATCCCTTGACCTCTTCAGCCCGATTTGTGGGCCATCACCTTCTTCATATTTTTTGGAGAATCAAAGAAAACCAGGAGATTCATGTGATGTGAGGGATCTCCGACCAAAAAAACACTGCCCTACACAGATGAAGTTTAAGCTGTGGGTCAAAATGCTTGTGGGTTTCCATTTTGAGGAGCTCTTAGCTCCTATTTAAACATGTCTTTGCATTCTTCATATTCATAATGGTTAGCGTTGAATATGTTAGAAAAAAAAACCTAGAAAACAAATGAAAATAAAATAAAGTAAATAAAAATAATAAGAAATTTGAGGTGTGATATTATTGTCTTTAAGAATAATTTTCGTTCTTTCGAAATACAAAATCCAGTGCAAAAAGAATATAGCGATTATTCTTCAAGATTCAACAAACACTTCCTTATTAGTTTGCATATACTATCAAGGATACTAGGAACAACAAAAAAATTACTAATAAGAAAGAACCCATCAAAATAAGAAAGTGAGTGAAGCAGAGAAGTGAAGTATATTGAGAATAAACGTGAAGGCTGCGGTTGAGAGAATCAAGAGAAAATAAAAAATAAATTACTATGTAAAGTTATAAATATCTTGAAAGAATCAAAGACTAAATCAAGATAAAATATTCTATCTAACGTTACAAAACATTTATAGTAGTAGAATGCCAATCAAAGACTAATTCTTTTTTCATAGTAAAAAGACTAAGTCAAGGTAAGGTAAAAAATAAAATTGACTACCAACGTACAAAATATCACTTGGCAATGTGGGACATTGATATTTTATGAAATATATTTATTTTTCCAAAAGAATATTGGGTCTATTTTTTTTTTTTTTTTGAAAAGCATTCATTTTCATTAACAAGGAGATATGTGTGTTGTACATCTTCATAGTCATAATAATGGGTAGGGTTGAATCTTCATTTGATTTTTTTTTTTGAAAAAGCAACAGGGAAACATATACATATATTGTATAGTTTAACACACTCATGATTTGGAGTTGGCAAACCCTGTTGGTGTTGAGTGGGGTTTATGAGATTTATGAAGTATTCAATAATAAGCAAAATTGGCTTCAAGGCGAGTCTTTTAAATAGGCGTCTATCTTTAAGACTTAATTCACCCCCACCACTAGGTATGCAAAGGGGAATGATGCGACTAGTCTCAAGGATACAATAAAACCAACGTTTAACTTTCGTATTGCACTCAACGAAACTAGACCGCTAGATACACCCGAGGGTTTGCAAAGTCGTTTGGCCTTAAAACCAACTTTCTGCAGCAAGTAGATAATAAGGAATTCGAAATCTTTTGTAGATGATGGAAACTAAAGTGTTTTGTTCTTCTAACACAAACACTTTCTTTTGCTCTTTTGCACTTGCTTGTTGTGTCTAAAATTTTGTTATCTTGTTGTTGTTTTCAAAATGGATGACAACAAGCCCTTTATATAGGCTTCAAAGTGTCTCTTCTTCAAGGACACTTTCTTTTCATAAAGACATCTCTTTGTCTAATAAGTATCTTTATGTTCCAAGATCACAACTTTTTCATAAAAATCTCTTTCATCCAAAAAGTATCACTACACTTTTTGCCAACACAACTTTTGAGCAAAATATATTGTTTCAATAAACATCTAATGAATAGATAACTATTCATTTCATAAATCATACTTTTTGATTTATACCTTGAAACAATATCTATTCACATATAACTTTTCACATGTTACTTTACAATTGTAACTTTTCACATGTAGCTTTTCAGATGTTACTTTACAATGGTAACTTTTCACATGTAACTTTCCGTTGGTGTCTTTTCAACATGTATTTTCAATAAATATAATTATTCACATGAAAACTTGTCTATATTCCAATAGACATATTGTGTCACTTTTTGTGACATAACTATTGAGCTAATAATAGCTCTCCTTCATGTGAACTATCTTTAATTTTGAAAATACACCAACAAACCATGCCATTGCTAGTTTCAAAACAGAGAGATGCACCCTAGATGTTAACAAAAGCAAAAAAAACCATCACCATCCACGCAAAATCTCACCACAATGTATGTTTAGCCTCATTTACAATTGTGAAATATTTAACAAACCTCATCTCAAAACACATCAACAAAAAATTTCTTCATTAGCAAAAACAGAAGATTAAGAGTACTTATTATAAAACAGGTAGCACGACAACCTTGTAGTCAGGGGTAGAGTCAAGGGGGTGGCATGTGGTGGCGACCGTCATCCCTCAATTTTTAATTTCCTTTGTTATTATAAATATAAAATTATATATAATATTATTACTCTTATAATTACCTTTTAGTCACTCTTTATATAAAATCTTGAATTCGCCACTGCCTATAATCAACCAAAAACATTCTCACAAGTGAAAATGACTTTTTCACCTTTTTTTGAAAACTAGGTCATCTAATAAGACCTCTTGATCAACCTCTAGTGTCATTGTCCACACCAACCCCTATAAGGTATTGTCTATTTTGACCCTGTTAGCCTTAACGTTTCATCCCACAAAAGGTGCCTCACAGGTTGAAAGTGATATAAACCCTTATATTCTTAATATCACTTTAGTACATAGTCAATATGAGATTCGTGGCTCTCCTCTCTAAGATCATGACATTCTCCCTTACTCTTCATTGGGAGTTGCTCTTCAATGTGGGACCTTGTGGCTTTATCTATTAGAAGCATTATCTTGACGATGTAGGATTCATGTCCACGCGAGGACCGTGACACATAGCATCAACAGATCTTAAAAGGCTTAAGAAACAACAAAACATAAGTGCTCAATTCTTTGAAAGTTTGAATTGTCTAGGCAAACACATTGAGCAATTAGCAATCATGCTACACTTCTGCCTTTGCAAGGCTATCTACTAGGTTATTTGCAGCTCTTTGTGTATATACAATTTGCCATCACCCTAGTTACGCCTTCAAATTTTTAGTTTACAACATTAATTTCCTCATCCTCTAACGAGAGGAAGTTAAGAGTGATATCCACTTCACCATTTTTTATGAATTGCTTTCCACCATTAAAACATGTGTTTTTGCCCATTTTGAAACTACAAAGAAAAAGCTCCTTCATTGCAAAAAGTTAAATAAAACTAGAGTCATTAATGCTTATAGATTTTGAGAATATCACTTTGACAGCTTTGTCTGCATCATGTAGTAACCCTTCAATACCAACTTCCCCTAGCAACCTCTCTCGATCTACACTAAACTTAAGGTAGCCTCCATTTAAATTCTTCCACACCACATTTTCCTTTTTATTTTCTTTTACTACTTACTAGTCAAGACAAGTATTGTTCACCCATGGGCCATAATCTCTCAACATTCCCCTCTTTTTATTGGACGGGTGAAGATTCTTGGGAAAGCAAGTTAGAGGATGATAACCTCAATCCATTTGTCAGAAAAAAAAAAATTTTCATTGATTATGACAAAACCAAATCCTAAAGACATAAAAGAAAATTATTTCTTATTTGGATAAAGAAGGCTTACAATATTTTTCCAAATTTTAAAGCACCAATAGTTATTTTTGGATTTTTGAGAGCAAACTAAAAGAAATGCTGTCATTTTTCTCCACTATAACATTTCTTCGAAAGTTTTCTTGTTTATTTCCGTACCTTCATATTCATTTATTTAATAAATTCCTATTTCTACTTAGAGATCAATAATCTTGAAGCTCATGTGATCCTTATACTTGGAAACTATTCTTCAATCCATGAATTTTTAGCATGAATGATGTTTTACTCTATATAAGTTTTCTCTAGGTTCTATTCAACACCTTGTTCACCCTTTTTTGGCATTTAAAATAGAGATATGAAAAAATTGTAAAGGCTTACAAGCACATGCCTTAGCAAAGTGACTCTCCCTCCAATGAACAATAACTTAGACTTTGATGTTGCTAATATAGACTCAAATATTTCCATAATTGACTTCTAGATCTTCAATGATTGTTGATTAGCTCGTAAGAATAAACCTAGATAAGTAAAAGGGAATTTGCACTTTTGCATGAGAATGTTTACTGCTAATATGGTTGTCATGTGATCATCTAGTCTAATCCCAAAGAGGCTTTTTTTTTGAAAATCTATTTTAAAGTGAACTCTCAAATTTTGGTTCACCAAAGATCTTGGTGTCATCGATGTATTGAAAATGTGAAATAATCAACCCATCATTCCTAATAGAAATACCCTTACCCAACCAAACTTCAATTGCCTTGTTCATCAATGCACTAAAAGCTTCAACCACATTGTTAAAAAAAAAAGATTTTGGGGGCCACCTTGTATCAAGTACCTTCCCATTTTGAATTCCCTCATTAAGGTATTATTAAGATTAGGGAGGAGGATGAATTCCCTTATCCAACCTTGTCTTTACTCTCAAAACACAATTTGGACAACATCATCTCCACGAAGACCCAATTTACACTATCATATGTCTTCTCAAAATCTATTTTAAGTATAAGTCCTTTTTTGCTTCCCTTTTTCACGAGGTCAATTATTTCGTTTGTAATTGGAGCATAGTCCATAAATTGTCATCCTCTAATAAAAGCAAATTGATTGCAACCTATTACCTCTTGTATCACCTATCCCATCCAATTTTTGAATACTTCAGTCACCATTTTATACACACTACCTATCGAGCTGATGCACTTGTAATCACTCAAAGCTTTTGAATCTGTGTATTTTAGAATAAAGATTATAAATGAAGTGGTGATATATCCTTAAGCTTACCAAAGTCGAAAAATTTTGTCATAAAGTTCATCATTGTGCCTTTAACCCCTACTTTTGACTTTTGAAAAAATTGAAGTCAAAACTGTCAAAACCAAGTGCTTTGTTACTGTCACAACTACAAACAGTCACTTATACCTCCATTCTTGTGAAAAGTTTCTTGAGGAATCAAACAAATTACTCACTCAATATTTTGAAATTGCAATTTATCTCTCTCAACTTTGTCACATCTTTGTTTCTATAGAGTACTTAAAAAAAAATCTTACAACCTTTTCATTCATCATCTCTAGTTTCTAACCATCTTTTAATGGACATTGATCCTCTTGATATAGTTAATTCTTTTCTTTGCCTATGTCATTCAACGAAAAAATTTTGAATTTTGATCTCCCTCTAGCATCCATATTACTCTCGCCTTTTGGTATGACACCTTTTTCTCTGCTCTATAATGAGATCACATAAATCGACCTTTTATTCATAATGGATTCCTTTTTGCCTTTTTCGGCTTTGTTTTCATGCCATTCCTATTCATATTTTGGATTTCCTCCGCCAAAGTGATAATTTTTCCCCTAATGTGTCCAAACTTTTATTCTCTTGCTTTAATAGTGAACTTCAATTTCTTAAGCCTTCACCAAACACCTTCTCTCCTTGTCTCTTCATGTTCAACATTCTCCTAATTTTCCTTTATTAAGTCATGGAAATTATTTTCTTCTAACCAATGGTTGAAAATTTTGAATAGTTTTGGGCTCCAATTTAACTTCTCCATCCCAAGTAGAATAAGATTATGATCCGAGAAAGAGCTCGATAAGCATTTTTTGTGGAGTTTTAGATAGCACCCTAACAATTTCACATTAATAAGGAAACTATCCAATTTGCTGAGGGTAGCATTTTCTCGATTATTGGATTAGGTGAACTTGTTACTAGACATTGAAGATCCATTAGTCTCAATTTTTCTGTAAACTCTAAAGAACTAACTGCACGTTTGGTTTGCAAAATAAAATAGATTGGAATAAAATAAGTATTATATGGGAATAAATTGAAAATTTTATTATATAATTTGGTTAAAGGAATAGAATAAGGTAGGAATTACTATTATAAATTATTACAATGTTTGGTTGGTAAAAATACTTTTAGAATGACAAAGAATAAGTGATAAAAAGACAAAAAATAACTTTTATAATAATATATGATTTTTTATTTTCATTTTATTTTATATTTATAAATATTAATAATTTATCAATTATTTAAAATATTAATAATTAATAGTTTAAATATTAATATTTTATATATAATTTAAATATTATTATGATTAAAATAATAATAATTTAAATTAATTTTTATAATATATAATTAGAAACTTAAACTTTTTTTAATTTTTTTCTTTTTTTCATTTTCCTTTCTTCTCCTTTAGCCGGCCATCGGAGATGTGGCTGCCATATCGATGTCCAGATCTAGTGCTCTTTGTGGTCAAATCTAGCCATTAAGGGACTAGATCAACACTTTCTGTAGTTGGATTTGGCCAAATTCAACCCTTACACCACCCTCATAGTTGCCATCCCCTTTGGTGGTGGGTGAAAGATTAGAGAAAGAAAGAGAACGACAGAAAGTGGAATAGAGGGAGCGGAGGAAAAGAGAGAAAAAAAGAATATTTTTATATAAGTAGCGTTGTAATTTTTCACACTTATAAGGGGCATTTTAATCTTTTCAATTTTTGAGGCTATTCCCCCAATCATGGAATAACAAATACAATGAGGGGTTAGGATTAGTTAAACGTTGTTTTCGAGAGATTTTAGACATTAACTATTACAAAAAAATAGTTATTCCTTGAACCAAATTGTCAACCAAACGAGAAAAGAAATAATATATGAAAGTAAAAAGAGAATAGCTTAATTATTTTTCATTTATACTCTTTGTATTACTAAAATTGCCCTAAGCACCACTCCTTTAATTGCCTTTACCAATTCCTCACATAATACCTTACTCTTGTTTTCTTTTAAGTTAGATGTTGCCAAATCCACAATATTGATTTATCTTCTTAATCTTTTCAATCACAAGAATGTAATTTGTTTTTCACAACACAATTTTCAAGTTTAAAGGAATCTTCCCAAATAGTGATCAAGCTCCTTATTACCCTTTTGACTCTAAAAATTGGCTTTGATATTGGCCTTTTCCCTGTACCAGTTCCTACATTCCATTCACTACAAAAAAAAAAAGCCTATTTCCAACGGAATTTTCTGTTGGAAATAGGCTTATTTCTGTTGGAAATGCTTATTTCTAACAGATTTCCAACGAAAAATTTCGTTGAAAATTTCGTTAGTAAAAGCCTTGTGGGTAATACTTTTCGTTAGAAATCTGTTGAAAATTTTAAATTCTGCCTATTATCCAATTGGAATTCCGTTGGAAATTTTCAATGGAATTCCAACAGAAAATCCATTGGAAAAGATTGTGTATAGAATTCCATTGGAAATTTCCAACGGAATTTTCTTTGGAAAATGCAATTTCGACAGAAATTTTCGTTGGAAAAAATTTGGTTCGAAACAGGTTTTTAACGGAATTTTCTGTTGGAATGAAATTTCCAACGGAATTCCGTTAGAAATTTTAAAGGAAAAATTCCGTTGGAAATAATTTTCCAATCGAAAAATATTGAATATTTCATCCACACATAGAACACACATCTATTTTAGCAATAACAACCTTTTGCCAAAAAATCAAAGTCCAAAACGCAAAAAGAAGAATAAAAGAGTGTGAATAGCCAAAGAAGCCTAATTAACTTGACAACCAGATTCAAAATTGTATAATGTCTCAACTTATAGAAATACAAAGCAATTCAAAGCCACTAGAAATTACTAAGGCTAATTATTTGCATATCTCCTATTACATATGGAGAATCTCCAAGTCCACCAGGAGTTATTTGAATCCCTTAATTCAAAACAAGAGCATTACATGTCAAGCAAACTTAAAATACATAGAAACCTTGCAAATCATGGGTGCCAAAAAATTGCAATGGAACTGATCTTCCACCAGAAATCTTGCTTAAACCTTTACGATCACCAACAAGTGATTCATCCACCATGATTTCTGGCCACATAGCATAATCTACACAAGTGATTCATCTACCATGATTTCCGGCTACATAGTATGGCCTGCACTACAAAGATCAAAAGATAAGCTGGTGAAGAAAAGCAGGAAATACATAGATAAATTCATAATTGAACCTAAAAGAAAATTAATTCAGCATTAAACCACATGAAGATATTTACATGAAGAAAATTACTTCAAGCACTCCATCTTATCATGAGAAACATGAAATTTCGGTTTCTCATTAGAAAGAATTAAATCTGAATCTTCTCCATCCTCATATTCAACCTACATTTCAACTTGTCAAGTACATGAAAATCCCCAATGAAGTAGTGTATCTTTTACACGATTAAATACCAAAAGAATTTGTATAACCAGATAAAAAAACAATCGAAAAGATATAAGAGGCAAGCATGATGTCTATTAGTCTTTGCATTGTATCCAACAACTTGACCAGAATAGCGATCAGCATCCAATGGCCATAAAACCTGTATATACATATAACACTGATCAAAATATTAACTATATGTAAAAAATTAATTTACAAAAACTCTGTAAATTGCCATTAAAGCTGAAATGAAAGTGTAAAGGGAAATACCGTTCTCCTTTTAATCTCAAATTGGAAAAGCCAGATATTATGAGATTGAAGAAACTCCAAATTTTCTTCTAGATATGGCTCTGTACACAAATATCTACTCAAGTTTTACAAAAAAAAAAATAAAGGTTATTTTCCAACTGAAAATGGCATATTTAGAATTCACTCAACAAAAGTTAATTTCCTTTATTTTCATAACACAAGATAAAACATGCATGTTAAAAAATCAGTATTTAATCCATTCAACTTGTTTCTTTTTTTATTATTATTTTGTTCTTTCTTCTTTTCCCCTCTCAATTTTCTCAACAACCAAATAGTGAAAAGAAAAAGAACAAAAAAACTGAGATTTAATCAAGAAGAAAATATTTTTGAATTTAATTGTTTAGAAAACCAATGGCATTAACCACAAAAAATACCCCATCAAAAAGTGAAAAAAAAAAGGGAAAAATACCATTATCAATGCGAACACACAAAAAAAAAAAGACTTCGTTTCTTTCTTCAATATAGCCAAACACTAACAGAATTTTTTTCACTTAAAAAAAGTAAAAAAGAAAAACAAAAAGAAAGAAACAGAAAGAGCTTACATGATAGATTGAAGATTTAAGGTTTCTAAGAAGGTGAAATTGCAAGGTTGAGGGAAATTAGATCCGTAAATCCAATTGCCATTGCCAGTTTTACAAGAGCTGACACTCCAAGCTGCTTTTTTTCCCATTTCTCTTAGGTTATTTTCGACGATAAGGTGTTGATTTCCTCCTGTATTCTTCCCTTCTTTTTCTAAATCTAAAGATTCCACAGCCATTTTTTGAAAATGCCCTAATTTGAACTATTCTAAAAACAAAATCCCCCAATTCCATCTTAAAATGCTTCCAAAATATAAACGGGGCATTTAAAAGTTAATAAACGTTTAGTTTATTGTTTTATTGAAGCAAGAAACGTTTAGTTTAGTTAATAATTCCAACAAGAAAAAGGACAAGTTTGGTTAAATTTGCTGTTATTTAATGAATAAATTGTTATTATTTTTTAATTAAGATTGTTACTTATCCATGGAGGATAGGATAATTGAGTAGATTAATTTACAATGATATCTATATGAAAAGTTTAACTAAGAAATATTAAAGTGTAAAAAAAATTTTTACTACAATTTTAATTAAAGTATGAGGGTAATTAAATGCTAATATATCTCAAATTTATATGGATGATCCAAAAATAATATTTATTAATCTATTAATTTCGACTCTAATATATCTTAATTTTAATTATGACTTTTAACAATTACTATATATAACATTTCTTTTCAAATATATATATATATATATAACATTTATATTATGAAACAATACTATATATTGGTGTAATAATTATAACATATTAATATGTAAGATATTTATTATCATATATTATATTAACATATAAGTTATATAATTTAAAATATATAATTTATAATTTCATATTAATACATATTTATAAATATAATAATACAGATTTAATTATTAAAATTATAATATGACTTGTCACAGGTTTTTGTACATGACGTGTCACATGTTTTTGTACATGACGTGTCACAACCTAACCATGGCTTGTCACAGGTTTTTGTACATAGTGTGTTACAGGTTTTTGTACATGGCGTGTCACAACCTAACCATAGCTTGTCACAGGTTTTTATACATGACGTGTCACAACCTAACCATGGCTTGTCACAGGTTTTTATACATAACGTGTCACATCATAGCGTGTAATTTTATTAAGGGTATTTTTGTCCAACTTAGTTAAAAATAGTTAAATTATAAAGAATGCTATTTTTGAAAACGTCTTATCTTTAAAGGTTATTTTTTAAAATATCCTCATAAAAAATTAACTTTCCAACGGAAAATTTCGTTGGAAAGTTAATGTTTTTCAATACTCCATTGCTTCTTTAAATTTTCCAACGGAAATTCCGTTGGAAAGTTAATTTTTTTCAATACACTATTGCTTTTTTAAATTTTACAACGGATTTCCAATGAAAATTCTACTAGAAAATTCCGTTAGAAAATTTATTTATAGCTTACATTGGAAAAGTTTTTGTTTCCAACGGAATTTCCGTTGGAATTCGTTGGAAAATTAAAAGAAGCAATAGTGTATTGAAAAAAATTAGCTTTTCAATGGAATTTTTCAACAGAATTTTTCGTTGGAAAATTTATAGCTTACACCGGTTGGTTTGATGAGTTTAGGGTTCCAACGGAATCTTCTGTTGAAAATCCGTTAGAAATATTAAATAGTAAAGTGTGTGTTGAAAAATGTCAAGATTATACTCATTTTTTGTTATTGTTTAGGGTTCCAACGGAAAATTTCGTTGAAAATATTAAACAAATTTACATGTGTGTTGGAAAAGTGAAATTTTCAACTGAATTTCCAACGAAATTTTCCGTTAGAAATCTATTGGAAATCCATCGGAACAAGTAATTAAAAATTTTAATTAAATTCCGTTGGAAATTCGTTGCAAATTTTCAATAGAAATTTCCAACAGAATTTTTTCCGTTGGAAATACAATGATTTTTTGTAGTGATTGTCTACCGTTTACAATTTAGTTTTTTTGAAAGAAAATGAACCAAGGACAATTCAATAACTTCAAAGATTTAAAGTAAAATATTCAAATGAGACTTTTTTATTGAAATTAAAAAAAATAACTTTGAATAATCAAATTTATATTTTCAATTTGACATATTCAAATATTTATTATATAGTATCAAAAATATTTAATTATTATAATTATTTTATATATTTTAAATAGCTAATACAAAATCAATAATCAAAATTTTTAATTCAAATAAATTAAATATCATATAAAATAAAGATAATATAATAATATAATATAAACTTTAAATTAAAGTAAAAAGTCTACAAAGATTAGAACAATAGTACTTAATTGTTGAATGCTTGTTGCTAAATGAGGTTTACGGCTTTATAAAGATAATTGCACAATAAACTTCCAACATATTCTTCGGAGGAAAATTGAAATTAAAGAAAAAAAAAACAAATGAGGGAAGAAAAATTTAGAAGTAAATATTATAAATTGAAAAAAAAAGCTAATTAGTTTTATATATAGAAAATAAAATAAATGTTGAAAATTATTAAATACATCTTACCGTTAGTAGATTGGAAATAAAAGATATAGGTGAGAAAAATTGTTGTTGGAGACTATTAAATACTTATTACCCTCAGTTGATTAGAAAAAGAAATAGTTAAGAATTAATAAGATTTTAAGAATTAGGGAGTCATAAAAAATTGAGATTTATTAAGCACGTTGTTAGAAAAATGGGAGAAAATGTTACCTTGTTAATTTTTTACTTTTAATTTTTTATATATTTTTAATAGGAAACAAGATAATTAGTTCAAGATTAATATGAAAGTGGAAGTGAGAGGAAATAAATATTTATTAGGTATAAAAGAATAAATAAATATTTTATTAACTATCTTAAGTTTTATATATTTTGAATATAATTAAATATATTATTTTTATTGTTATTATTATAAAAATAAAAAATCTTTTTTTATTTGAAACCTAAAACCTTTACTTACGTAGCCTTACCAAGGACCGATCCTAAAACCAAGACTGATTTTACCTTACTAACCACCAGTCTCACAACTCTTTTCTACTCCCCTTCTCAAGCCCCTGATACTCCAAGTAAAAACAATCGTAAATAGCAATTCTCATCCCCAACGCTTAAGGCCCTTGGTTCCTTAGCATGTCCTTTCCCTTCTACCTTCCAGCTCCAGAGCAGTGAAGACCTAGATCATTTCTTCTTTATTCTTGTGGAAAAGCATCCCTGGCTTCTGTCTAGTGACCCATGTTTCCTCTGTCTCTTTTGGTACGATTGAATTTCGATGGACAATATTTATCATCGTAAAGATTGACCCTTGTCGAGGCACGGTCTTATCCTCTTGTTCACCATACAAAACCGCCATGATTTCTCGCCTCAGTCCAGTCATTTTGACATAGGAAGGACAATTAATTATAGTATTTCCTTTCAGTCCAACGTGTGTTAGGTCCTTTTATCGACCGCGTTACATCATTTTCTTGTTTCTAATTGTACGTTGTGTCTCCTCTTTAGGCACGTGCACGGCGACCAGCGAGGAAAAAAAAATATCTTTGTTGTGGTTAGTAGAGCCCCTCTAATCAAATTAATTACGTGAAAACAACATAAAACGCACGTACAAATGGGCCGCCGATGAAAGACAATCCTAGCAATCAATGAGTCTTGCTCAAAGTGATTAGTACAGCTTTTTTTTTTTGGTAATAAAAAAATAGATCTTTTTCAAAAATATTCCTCATATATAAAATATTTTTAAAAATAATTTTTTTTATAATTTTAATTATTTTTAATTAAAAAAAATTAATTTTGAATAAAATTACTCTTAATAAAATTGACTCATATGTTTAGGTTTACGCATCAAATCGACTCGTATCCTTTGAGCTTTCCTCTTCAAACTATTCATCATATTTTTTACTCAAAAAAAAAACATTTGAGTATTTTGAGCATTTTACAGTGATTTTTTATATAAGAGAAAAAAACTTTGAGCATTTGAACATTTTTAAACATTTTGGAGTAATTTTTAATATATAAAGAAAAAACTTTGAGCATTCTTCATCAAGTAGGCATATTCATTAATTATGTTGTTAAATGAAATATGGTGTATTGTTTGAAGTTGTTGATTTTGTTAAATGGAATTCAATAGTTTTTATGGTTTTTAGACATTGCATAAATGATTTTTGGACATTACGAGACTAGTTTTTAAGCATTGCATTATTAAATTTTAAGTATTGTGTGATTAATTTTTAAGTATTACGTGACTGGTTGATAGATATTGTGTGACTAATTGATAGGCATTGCGTGACTAGTTTTTAGGTATTGTGTGATTTAGACATTATCTAAAAAATAGTCACGCAATACTTAAAAACCAAAGAAATAATGATTAAGTTAGGCAATGTCCAAAAATCAATCTCACAATACTTTAAAACTAGAGACACAATGCCTAAAAATCAGCAATGCAATACCTAATAACTAATTGATTTGCTTGCTCGTAGCATGTTTAAGTTATCAAAGTCATACAATGTTCTAATTTACATATATGTCTAATCAATTTCAATCTCAATTTTGAGGTTTTATGAATAAATCAATACACCCAAAAACTTAACCTTGATGTCATCTCTGCTTTTTGGGATAGTGAGAGCGAGATAGAAAATATTTGATAAGAGAAAGAAATCAAAACTTAATTTTAAAATTTTTATCTGGATAGCGGGATAAAAAAAACTGAAACCATTTAAATTTATCTGAAATTGTTTGAGGGATATTATTATTATTATAAAGTCATGTTAAAAATTGATTAAAAATTATTAAAATTATAATAAAAAATATTTTGAATTGAGTTTATAAAAAAGAATATTTTTCATAACTTTTTTTAAAAAATTTAAAGGCAATAAAGTAATCCAAATCTTTTAAGTTAGGGTGCATACATACGTTTTTCCTACTTGTCTCTTTTCCAAAAGTTTGAATTTTGGACAACAATATCTATGGTGGTCGTTAGTATTTAAGCCCTGGATCATCATTTCTATAGTGGCATGCATGCAGGTAAAACTAGCAATTGAGCCAATCCCACGTCGGTATTAGCAAGGGTTAATGGAGAAATTCACATTGATGTGCTTTCATCAGTGAAAAATCTATGAATTTAAATTATAATAATATAATCTAAAAAAAATGAATTTTTGTATAAGGCACTCTTTACATTATATTTTTTGAAAAATCTGTAACTAATATCATACTTTCCCTCGTGCCATATTAGCTCTTAACTATTAATTCTATTATCACTAACTAAGTTAATCATAAAGTTTCTAATATTAAATAGCCAGTAGACAAAAACACAGGGGAATTGCTTTTTCTTAATTTATGCGCTCACTTTGTTTTTTCCTCTATAAAGATAAATACAAGGTAATAGAGAAAGCTTTTTCCAATAAAAATGAGGCGGAGAAGAACAAAACAGCCCCTGTTTGCTAAGAAGGAACTAATTAATTAATTATTTTTTTATAAGTACTAATTAATTAATTGCAACCAAGCCTGGGTAAATTGGAGAGAAAGATCACAATTCAACACCCAGCAAAGGGCAAACATCACTCAGAAAAAGAACAAGGAGGAAGAACTAGCTAGCAAAAGAATATTTATTTTCAGTTAAATAAAGTTTTAGAATTAATAATTAATTAAATATAATTAGTTATAATATTTGATTTGATATTAACTTGAAAGGTGAAAATATCACGTATCTATATTATCATGTTAAATTAATATATCACTTAATCATTTATTATGACATGTCAATCTGTATATTAATATTACATAATATAAAATGACAAATGATATATTAAATAATAAAAACTAATTTAATATTAATTATAAAATTTTATATAATTTAAAATAAAAATATAAGAAATTAATTTTAAATTGAGTTGCATAAAAATATATTTACTCAAACTTAAGATTAAGGTTAAAAAGAAAAGTATAAGCCATTTCCTCAAAAATATGTAAATGAAGGTAGAACTATTAAAAGGTATTTTAAAAAATAATAAGATGTTTTCAAAAATAACCATCTTTATAATTTTAACTATTTTTAGTCAAGTTAGACAAAATTACATTTAATTAAGGCCTCATTTTTTAAATGGGCCTCATACATAAGGCTTTTTTGACAATAGACCTCTTTATAATTTTAACTGTTTTTAGCCAAGAGAATTAAAATTTAGACAAAATTACCCTTAATGAAATCGACCTATTTATTTAGCTCCGCGTCTCAACCCGAAACCTATTAACGGGTCAAGTATGTTTAGTTCTGTGCTTCAAACAAACTTATATTCTTTGAGCTTTTCTCACCAGATTATTCATCTTTGGAGTATTGCGTGACTAGTTTTTAAACATTGCGTGACTGATTTTGTCAAGGGAAAGAAAAACGAGCCCAAGAGCATCACATCCTAGATCGACGAAGGGCAGGAGCAAGACCATCATCGAAGAAAACAACATCAGATACAAATTTCTCCCGCCACCAAGGCAAAGGCAAATCGTCATGTGGGAAGAATTTTTGACTCAAAGGTAAGGAAAAACACGTAAATCAGTAACCGAAGACAAAAGAGTAGAGGAAGCCCTCAAAACTTACAACGGGAAATACAAGACACTAACACAAACAAGAACTCTGACAGAACAAAACATAGCCAAAAAAGAAGACTCTTAAGATCCAACCAGAAACCAAAATCACGCAATGTCTTACTAACAAGTCACGCAATGTCTAAAGTCAGTCACGCTTTGGGTTGCGTGAGACATTAACACAAACAAGAACTCTGAATGAACAAAACATAGTCAGAAAAGAAGACTCCTAAGACCCAACCAAAAGCGTGACTGACTTTGGATATTGTGTGACTACTTTTTAAGCATTATATGACTAATTTTTAGTAAAGCATTGCGTGACTAGTGGATAGGCATTAAGTGACTTTGGTTTCTGGTTGGGTCTTAGAAGTCTTCTTTTCTAGCTATGTTTTGTTCCCTTAGAGTTCTTGTTTGTGTTAATGTCTTGTTTTTCCCGTTGTGAGTTTTGAGGGCTTCCCTTACTCCTTTGTCTTTGGTTTCTGATTTACGTGTTTTTCCTTATCTCTAAGTCAAAAATTCCTCCCACGTGACGATCTGCCTCTGCCTTGGTGGTGGGAGAAATTTGTACCTGATGTTGTTTTCTTCGGTGATGATCTTGCTTCTACCCTTCACCGATTTGGGATGTGATGCTCTTGGGCTCATCTTTCTTTCCCTTGACAACGAGTTAAATTATTGAGTTTTTCTTCTTCTTTGCGCTAGTTTATGGTGTTTGGATTCCTTTATGCTTGGCTTCTCTACTTGATCATTCAGGGAGTTTTTGCTGGTCATTTCTAGAATTATTTTTCTATGCCTTATGATATTTGAGCAGAGAGAGAAAGCCAGATTTAATTTTAAATTTTTTGTCTAGATGGCGGGATAGAGAAAACTAAAACTATTTTAATTTGTCTGAAATTGTTTAAAGGGTATTCTTGTCAAGTCCTATCAAAAATTGTTTAAATATAGTTAAAATTATAAAGACGGTCATTTTTGAAATGCCCTTACTACGAAGGTTATTTCTCACAATTTCCTCTTTAATTAAATTACATATTATGATGTTACACGCCATGTCACGACCCGGAACTCCCCATCGGGCCCATGACAACCGCCGCGAAGTCTCGATAGATATTCACACCCCGAATACCGACCAAAACCCCGCAAGGCTTTCGTATCAGCTTCCACGCTTCCCTAGTGAGCAACGATTACGAAATGTCATATTTCAAATACCTCTGGTCATTTTCAATTCAAAAATGTTAAAATAATTTCATCTGGCTCACAGGGGCGTTTTCGTCTTTTTTCACCGAAAATCTCAAAATTTATAAAAATATCGTAAATGCGTAGAAAACACATTTATCATGATAAAAATAAATGTAAGTATCTAAAATATTTATTTAGAAATGAAATTTAATTATTTGAATCTAATAAAATATTTTATAAAATAATATATTTTCTCATAAAACAAATTTTATAAAACTATTGATAAACAATTTTCGCAGCGTAAAAAGTAATTATGTTTTTACATACTTTAATACAGAAGACTATAATATCAAAATTAAATTACAACGACACGTGGGCCCCAAAACTAACCGGAGTATCTCGGGAACTGTGAACCTACAGTTCTCGTCGATTCAAGTCCACTGTGGTCCTTGATCGAATCAATTAACTATGGATGCTCTGAGCCTGTAAGGTGTGAAAAAAAAAGGGTGAGATTATAAAATCCCAGTGAGTAAACATTTACCATCGAAGCTATCTAAAGTCGAGTAATAGGAGACAATTATCATAAACTATTGTAAAATGTTCATAACAATTTATTTCCTTTCACTGAGTAAATTAATTTCGTTTCACTTGAAAATTTATATGGCTTATGATAATTCGCAAAAATCGTGGCTTGTGCCATAAATACATACTCGGGGACACCTTGGCCGAGGCATCTAACCGAGTCCGCCAAGGTCATTCAAATTTATAATTTTACCAAAAATATGGCCAATCCTTGGCGTTGGCTGAGTTCATCTTCACGTGGTGGTTTTCGTGAAATGACTCGGTCATATCTCAGGAAAATCAAATAACCATGTACGCCTCTACAACTGAGATATCGGTATATAGGGGTTTTACCGTGCCACCTCTAATTAGGCCGGTCCACGGAAACCCATCTACTGCAGCAGATATCAATCCACCAATTAATAAAATTTTAACAGTATGACTAGGCTATTTTATTACTAACCAGCCTGCACGGCAAACAGCAATTCATATAAATTTCAACACAATAAACCAGCAGCCAGTCATAACACCTTTTCATAAGCCATAATAATTTAAAGCATAATTCACAATAAATCACGGGTCTCCAATTACTCTAATTTCAAATCCAATATTTGATTTTCAAGTCATAAAAAAAAATCTGATTTATTTGATAAATTCCATTTATTTCATAATTTCGTATTTTCCTCCATACACAAGAAATTTTCCATTTTAAAAATAATTTTCATCAAATCATCAGATCATCAAATTGAATAAAATCCCTTTAGATAATTAGGGCGATAAATTGTCCACTCACTGTTCTAGGAGTAGAGATACTCCTATTCTCCGTCCTCGGGTGCAGTCTCTGACCCGAATCAGTTTACTCACCACCTATCCATAATTCATGACACCAAATTAAATAAATTGTGTCAATTCATCATAAATTATTTCAGGCTCTAAATGCATGGAATGTCCTACAAACTATCCGAATAACCGTCTAAACACGATTTTCGACTTAATTTGCCTACACTCGTCTAAATTACTAAAATCTTCATTTTAACTCCAAATCGATTTTTTTCAGTTTCTATACCTCAATTATATCCCAATTGACTTAATATCCCCCAGTGTGGTGCAAATTATCAATCTCGGTAGTAAATTACGAAAATACCCCTACTGGGTAAAAATTCATATTTTTGCACCGAAAATTCTCATTAAATTTCTATATCTTTAATTCACCAAAATACACTTAAATATCATAAAATATCCTCAAGCCAGCAGCCATTATTCCCCTAGAAAATTCAGCATTAAAATCCTTCAATTTGTTCATGGAAAAATTCGGTCATTACGGTGCACTTACACCGTAATTTTTCCTAGTCAATTTTCTCACTCTAATTCATCATTTTCCAAGCCATTTCTCTTGAAATTCAAACAATTCCTCCTTGATATTCAACCCACAAGGTTCAGCCAACAAAGAACCCTAGGGAAATTAAATGTTTTTCCCAAAACTTTGTTCATAACTATGCTTAACCATCATCAAACAACAACATAGTTCAATTTCAAGCAATTCCCATATAAAATCCTCATCCATACCCATTTGACCTTAAGAATTTCAGCATGATAACTCATCATTTAATCATGGAAAACAAGAACTAAAGCATGGGTAAGCTAGGGTTAGGGTAAAACTAAAGAATTCTCACCTTGGTTTGGCTTGAATCTTGAAAAACCTTGAAAACTCTTGATTTTTTTATCAAATTTCTTGTTTTTCTCCTTTGTTTCCTTTTTCTTCTTCTTCTCCCCTCTTTGCTGTGTTTAAACCGTCCCTCACAAGGTTAATGGCTGAAAATTTTGGCTATTTTATAGTCAAATAAAATATTATTATTTTATTTTACTTTTTGATTTTTTTATTAATTTATTTCTTTATTAATTTTTCTTTTGACTTTCTTTTCAGCCAAATAAATTCAGACCTTATCCTTTTATTGTCCTGGAACTTCTAGAAATTTTCCAACACTTTTATAGTGTAATTTTGTAAAATTACACATTTGCCCCCGAAAAAGTGAAAATTTACATTTTTGCCCCAAAAATTGAAAAATTGCCACAAGGCATATTTTTCAGTCCTCAAACTCATACCACACTCCAATTTGTCAAATTTGATCTAAATTCTCTCGAAAAATTAAATTTGGCCTTTCAGTGGTAAAATTACGATTTTACCCTTGCACTGCAGAAATCACCGGAATTTCTTCTTTTTCCACTTTTCAACCTCAAATAACACTTCAATTGATTAATATGGTCAATCTAAATCAAATGGGATCAAAATATTTTTCAAAAATTCCAAATTCATCCTTTAATGGCAAAATTACTATTTTACCCTTGTGTCCCAAAACTACCGAAAATTGCACTTTTCACTGCTAAACTTCATTTTATACTCCAATAATCATATTGTATTTCATATAATTATTCTTGGTCATAAAAATCAAAATCTTTATTAAAAATTCCCATTTTGTCCTAAAATTTAAAAATGACCGTTTTGTCCCTAATCGGTCAATTTTCCTGATTAACCCCAAATTGAACCTCGAACTCCGAATCACTGTTTTAAATCAGTCCGTGGGTTTTAGTTTTCTCAAATTCATCCTCAATTCTCTGTTTAAACTGGTTCAAGACTTATTTAACTTAATCATACCCTTAAGGGCAATATTGTCATTTATCTTGTTTCTCGGGACAATTCGATATACAAACATACTATCCATTGCATGTGAATGACATATCACAGATAAATTAGGGTCAGGTGTTACAACACTACCCCCCTTAAATTAAAATTTTGACCTCAAAATTTCATTCATCTCATTCCTCGAAAATAGAGTAATCGATCTTCGTCTTATACTTAACTTTCTCAATTATCTCTTCTGTAAGGAAATTTCTGATTCATTATCTCGATTTCCTTCAACTCAACTTACGTATTTCACGTATAGTTATCCTGATCCTTCAGAATTTGATCATCAATAATTTTCTCAATCACAATTCCTTGCCTAGAGGCATGCTCAGTGTCTCTATTCCTCTTATCAAGTTTGAACTAAAATTCTATTCCATTTGTATCAATTTCAATCTTTTCTCATACTTGTGTATATATATATCAATCACCATTATCACTTGATCATTCCTCAACATCTTTTTAACATCCATTCATTCATTCACATCCTCAAACATGATTATGTATCTTATAACATCATTTTCATATCACATTTTTTTCCGTACACAACTTTTATGTAGGGGAAAATTAGTAGTCTCTATGATCCCCACATACCTCATATTGACTTTACATTCTACGGCTTAGATTTTTCCTTAATCTTCTTAATGTCAACATTTAAATCCATTTCACTTGGATTCTTACTACAGATTCCATTTTCTTGACTATTTTTCCCAACAATTCCTTAAATCCGTAAAGCTTTAACTTCCAAATGAAAATTTTCATTATTGTGTTATCCACACAAGTCATCGCACATCAATTTCAAACTTCGAACTTTTAAAGTTCATTCTTCACTTTAATTGATCATATAGTCATTTTTATGCATAAAAGTACGCGTCGAAAACTCACAATGCTCTCGAGTAGGAAAACATCACATAACACGTGGACCCACTTCCACGTAACAACACCCGGAAGCATCGCTTCCACCAGATTCCCATATAATACCATGGCAATCTCAACGATGTTGGTCGACATCAGAGCTATCAAGTGGTCGCAACCACGTAAATCATCTGTGGCCTTGCCATGTATATCACAGACCATGGTCCCAGCCATGTCTAACAGTCCGTCAGCCACCCAAAAATGTCTCGAGCTAGAGCTCACTCATGCAAGAGGGTCACACTTAACCGATGTGATATCAGGTCTACTCTCGACGCTTTCGATTTATCAAAATTAGAATATTTTTCGAATCCATAATAAGCTTCTCATATCTAATTTGCATCATATTCTTATACATTCCTCACGTACTCCATGCCATTTTTATTCAATTGTTGTCTACTATGCACATACATTTTCTAATTCCACAAATACTTTAAGTTTTCGCTTTGACACGATTTACTGTATCTCGCACAATATCATCAGTTTCACTATTGATTCGTTATTCAAGATTTAAACCAATTTGAACCTTATATATATATTTCAAACGATTCCAGATCACTATCTCCATAACTTTTTTTTTTTTAAAAGATTTTCATTATCGGGGTTCTCTTTCATTACCCCTTATTTCACTCTTTCTCATACACATATTGTACTTTTCTCTTAATTAATTTATCAATTGTACTTGAAGTTGACTACATTCGAAACTAAATTCTCCTTCTACACTTTGCAATACCAACATAAGTATTATTTTAAGCTTATTCTTTACTCTTCATACCCACTTGGTTCTATGTTTGTTTTTGTCTCCTTTGTAACAAAACTCCTCTTAAATATATATTCTCTTTAGAAATATCTATTTAGATCTTATTTCTCACAACCAGTGATTACCTAATTCATGATTTTGCCATTTGGCTCTTTAGCCAGTTTCAAGACCACACTCATTATATTCGTCACATATGCTCTGAAATTTTCACTCTTAAAAAATTTAAGCAACTTTGGGAATACTTAATCCTTTGTTTATTTCTCCTTACTCCAAACATATTCTTTCTATAATGACATATATGTGCTTACCAAAATATTCAAATACACACTTAATTATTCACATTTCACTTTATCTTCAAGGATTCCCAGTATATCACTTAAACAATCTGGTGTTATTATCAATTCTTTTCATTCTACTGGGTTTAAAACCAAATTTAAAATTTTTCATAACAATACCTTACATTATCACTATTATTGTGCCACCATTGTAACCTTTAAAATCTTCTTTCCATTCACATGTGTATACATGTGGATCAATATAGGAATCTTTCAATTTACTCTTCATTTCTTTTTCAACACTTTTCCGATGTGCTATTCCACCATAAGGGATTCTTAACTTAATGATATTGAACAATCAATGTCACCGTTTTGTCATATTTGGAATCTACTTAAACACAATTAATCTTTTACCGTTAGACGATTATCTCAATTATCTTTACAAAATGACTTCTTTTTGAACTTACACCTCAATTAACACAATTGATCTCCCATCTCAGTTTCATGATCAATGCCTCAATTTCATCTTATCCATACTATCTATTTTAATACATCAAATTCACCATTTCTTAGTGAATTTTTACAATTTCCATAACATATTTCCGTTTCCTTTACAACGATAATATTCTGTAATTAATTCATATCATCTTCAATCTCTAATTACTTGGATCATAATTCAGTCCATGTTTACTCTTATCAAATACTCTATCATTTATACTTTCATTAATAAATATTTTCAAATCCTCATACTTTCTATTTTTATTTTATAACATATTTCCCAGGAGGTCACCCATCATAATATTTCTCTTGCTCAAGCACGCTTAACTTCAAAGTGCTTATGGGATCCGTTGCATCAATACCGGTATAATCGCAACCCACAACTATTTTCATTATTCACATTTAATTATCCTTCATATCATATAACTTCGATAATTTATTCGTTTCTAGTACAAAGAAATCACAGGACAATTTATCCTTCTTAAATTCCTTCATCAACAATTATGGCTTAAAATTTTCGATTGGGAGTCTGCACAATTCCCTGTGTATAATCAGTGCTGCAGTCACTGACTATAAACGAGTCACTATGTTGACTCCATTACTCCAATGTTTGACTCCAAAACTCCTTCATCTAATCGATTAATAACTCCTTTATATTCCAAATATATCATTTCTCTAAAGGCGTATACTTGCCCGTCAAAGTATTCACATGTGTACTTAACTTATCTCCCATTGATCCCTATTTGGGTCTAGTCATTATCTTATATTGCCATGATATCGTCTCCTCATTTCTACCATACTCAATTTTTACAATCCTTAACTTACCCCCGTTAAATGGTGACCAAATATGTCATTACGGCAAATATTCATTTTCAATACTTATATTACTAGTCTGCCTCTTCCACTTGGCCCACAGCCAAGAGAAAAATGTCTAACTACAAGTGAAGGTGGTCTCCCAACAGTCAGGTTTCTCCTAACCTTCTCATTCTCTCCCTTTCCTGAGCACATCTCTCAGCTTCCTTGATGAGGGAATTTCTTATACCTTCATTTACATCATTACTACTGGCGCTCTCATTAGTTTTGCCAGAACTAGAATTTTCCCGATTCCGAATCTGTGATCTCAAGTTTGTTGGGGTCTAGTTACTAGGGACGGTGAAAGCAAATGGATACCTTTCGGGACTACTTCGGTCCAAACGCCAACGACTCTTGATAGTAGAATCGAACGACTCCTCACTAAAGCTACGTGAGATGTCAAAATTACTGTTCTTCCTAAACATTATCAGTGCGCACTCGGCACACTTTGAAATCTATACAAAATCATTAGTGACGGTTCAGTCACTATACCTCACAAAGGTACAAATAAGCTTCTAAAATCTACGTGCAGACGCGCATATGCTATTCGACCTAACTTAACTCGACTCGGGCCACACAATGTCAATGCAGATTTTTAAAATAACTTTAAAATCATTTCGAAACCATGCTCTGATACCAACTTAATTGTCACGACCCGGAACTCCCCATCGGGCCCATGACAACCGCCGCGAAGTCTCGATAGATATTCACACCCCGAATACCGACCAAAACCCCGCAAGGCTTTCGTATCAGCTTCCACGCTTCCCTAGTGAGCAACGATTACGAAATGTCATATTTCGAATACCTCTGGTCATTTTCAATTCAAAAATGTTAAAATAATTTCATCTGGCTCACAGGGGCGTTTTCGTCTTTTTTCATCGAAAATCTCAAAATTTATAAAAATATCGTAAATGCGTAGAAAACACATTTATCATGATAAAAATAAATGTAAGTATCTAAAATATTTATTTAGAAATGAAATTTAATTATTTGAATCTAATAAAATATTTTATAAAATAATATATTTTCTCATAAAACAAATTTTATAAAACTATTGATAAACAATTTTCGCAGCGTAAAAAGTAATTATGTTTTTACATACTTTAATACAGAAGACTATAATATCAAAATTAAATTACAACGACACGTGGGCCCCAAAACTAACCGAAGTATCTCGGGAACTGTGAACCTACAGTTCTCGTCGATTCAAGTCCACTGTGGTCCTTGATCGAATCAATTAACTATGGATGCTCTGAGCCTGTAAGGTGTGAAAAAAAAAGGGTGAGATTATAAAATCCCAGTGAGTAAACATTTACCATCGAAGCTATCTAAAGTCGAGTAATAGGAGACAATTATCATAAACTATTGTAAAATGTTCATAACAATTTATTTCCTTTCACTGAGTAAATTAATTTCGTTTCACTTGAAAATTTATATGGCTTATGATAATTCGCAAAAATCGTGGCTTGTGCCATAAATACATACTCGGGGACACCTTGGCCGAGGCATCTAACCGAGTCCGCCAAGGTCATTCAAATTTATAATTTTACCAAAAATATGGCCAATCCTTGGCGTTGGCTGAGTTCATCTTCACGTGGTGGTTTTCGTGAAATGACTCGGTCATATCTCAGGAAAATCAAATAACCCTGTACGCCTCTACAATTGAGATATCGGTATATAGGGGTTTTACCGTGCCACCTCTAATTAGGCCGGTCCACGGAAACCCATCTACTGCAGCAGATATCAATCCACCAATTAATAAAATTTTAACAGTATGACTAGGCTATTTTATTACTAACCAGCCTGCACGGCAAACAGCAATTCATATAAATTTCAACACAATAAACCAGCAGCCAGTCATAACACCTTTTCATAAGCCATAATAATTTAAAGCATAATTCACAATAAATCACGGGTCTCCAATTACTCTAATTTCAAATCCAATATTTGATTTTCAAGTCATAAAAAAAAATCTGATTTATTTGATAAATTCCATTTATTTCATAATTTCGTATTTTCCTCCATACACAAGAAATTTTCCATTTTAAAAATAATTTTCATCAAATCATCAGATCATCAAATTGAATAAAATCCCTTTAGATAATTAGGGCGATAAATTGTCCACTCACTGTTCTAGGAGTAGAGATACTCCTATTCTCCGTCCTCGGGTGCAGTCTCTGACCCGAATCAGTTTACTCACCACCTATCCATAATTCATGACACCAAATTAAATAAATTGTGTCAATTCATCATAAATTATTTCAGGCTCTAAATGCATGGAATGTCCTACAAACTATCCGAATAACCGTCTAAACACGATTTTCGACTTAATTTGCCTACACTCGTCTAAATTACTAAAATCTTCATTTTAACTCCAAATCGATTTTTTTCAGTTTCTATACCTCAATTATATCCCAATTGACTTAATATCCCCCAGTGTGGTGCAAATTATCAATCTCGGTAGTAAATTACGAAAATACCCCTACTGGGTAAAAATTCATATTTTTGCACCGAAAATTCTCATTAAATTTCTATATCTTTAATTCACCAAAATACACTTAAATACCATAAAATATCCTCAAGCCAGCAGCCATTATTCCCCTAGAAAATTCAGCATTAAAATCCTTCAATTTGTTCATGGAAAAATTCGGTCATTACGGTGCACTTACACCGTAATTTTTCCTAGTCAATTTTCTCACTCTAATTCATCATTTTCCAAGCCATTTCTCTTGAAATTCAAACAATTCCTCCTTGATATTCAACCCACAAGGTTCAGCCAACAAAGAACCCTAGGGAAATTAAATATTTTTCTCAAAACTTTGTTCATAACTATGCTTAACCATCATCAAACAACAACATAGTTCAATTTCAAGCAATTCCCATATAAAATCCTCATCCATACCCATTTGACCTTAAGAATTTCAGCATGATAACTCATCATTTAATCATGGAAAACAAGAACTAAAGCATGGGTAAGCTAGGGTTAGGGTAAAACTAAAGAATTCTCACCTTGGTTTGGCTTGAATCTTGAAAAACCTTGAAAACTCTTGATTTTTTTATCAAATTTCTTGTTTTTCTCCTTTGTTTCCTTTTTCTTCTTCTTCTCCCCTCTTTGCTGTGTTTAAACCGTCCCTCACAAGGTTAATGGCTGAAAATTTTGGCTATTTTATAGTCAAATAAAATATCATTATTTTATTTTACTTTTTGATTTTTTTATTTATTTATTTCTTTATTAATTTTTCTTTTGACTTTCTTTTCAGCCAAATAAATTCAGACCTTATCCTTTTATTGTCCTGGAACTTCTAGAAATTTTTCAACACTTTTATAGTGTAATTTTGTAAAATTACACATTTGCCCCCGAAAAAGTGAAAATTTACATTTTTGCCCCAAAAATTGAAAAATTACCACAAGGCATATTTTTCAGTCCTCAAACTCATACCACACTCCAATTTGTCAAATTTGATCTAAATTCTCTCGAAAAATTAAATTTGGCCTTTCAGTGGTAAAATTACGATTTTACCCTTGCACTGCAGAAATCACCGGAATTTCTTCTTTTTCCACTTTTCAACCTCAAATAACACTTCAATTGATTAATATGGTCAATCTAAATCAAATGGGATCAAAATATTTTTCAAAAATTCCAAATTCATCCTTTAATGGCAAAATTACTATTTTACCCTTGTGTCCCAAAACTACCGAAAATTGCACTTTTCACTGCTAAACTTCATTTTATACTCCAATAATCATATTGTATTTCATATAATTATTCTTGGTCATAAAAATCAAAATCTTTATTAAAAATTCCCATTTTGTCTTAAAATTTAAAAATGACCGTTTTGTCCCTAATCGGTCAATTTTCCTGATTAACCCCAAATTGAACCTCGAACTCCGAATCACTGTTTTAAATCAGTCCGTGGGTTTTAGTTTTCTCAAATTCATCCTCAATTCTCTGTTTAAACTGGTTCAAGACTTATTTAACTTAATCATACCCTTAGGGGCAATGTTGTCATTTATCTTGTTTCTCGGGGCAATTCGATATACAAACATGCTATCCATTGCATGTGAATGACATATCACAGATAAATTAGGGTCAGGTGTTACACGCCATATAAAAAAACATGTTACACGCCCTGGTTAGATTGTTACACGCCATGGACAAAAATATGTCACAAGTCATGGTTAGGTTGTTATATGTCATGTATAAAAATATGTGATACACTATGTACAAAAACATATTACACGTCATTGTTAGGTTGCTATACACTATGTACAAAAACATGTTACAAACCATGGTTAGGTTATTACACGACATGTACAAAAATATGTGACAAGCCATAGTTAGATTATTACATGCTATGTTGAAAAAAAATACTATTGTTACACGCTATGTTTAGGTTGTTACACGCCATATTTAGGTTGTTACACGTCATGTTGAAAAAAATTACTGTTGTTATACGTCATGTATAAAAACATATTACACGTCATAGTTAAAAAAAGTTGTTTCATACCATGTTGAAAAAAATATATTATTATTACATGTCATGTGGAAAAAATATTATTATTATACAGCATATTCAAAAAATTTTGTTGCACTTTAATGCTTAAAATGTTGTTGTTATTTATAAACCAAAACTTCAAATCCTCTCAACTCTCTTCATTTTTTTTATTTTTTTGACAATTTGACACTGATTAAAGTGTTTTTAACATATTTTTATAAATCAAAATATAAATTTTCTTATCTAAAACACCTACTTTGATTAAAAATTAAAAAAAATCTTTAAAAACTTAGATTTATAAATTTCAAAATTTTGAGTTTATTAGTGTTTAGGTCTCGAATTGATTTAATTAAAAGCTATTTCAAACATTTGTGATCATTTTTATTGTTTTAATTTTATCTAAAATACCTAAAAATCAAATTCTCCAAATAGCCATCTACCTAAACACATCAAAACCATTATTTGGTAGCTTGAAAGCTCAAGAAAGAGAAGTTTGAAAACGCGAGAGAGATAAATCTGAAGCATAGTAGACAAATGTCGAAAAGAAAATTTAATAAAATTTGAGAAAATTTGATGATGAGAGAGAGAAATCTGAACTACAAATAAAAAAAATTATGATAAATAATTTAATTTATTTGAAATAATATAAAAGATATCAAATCATAATTAAATATAACTATAAACAATTAAATTTATTTTTAATAATTATTTTTAAAATATTTTTATCACAAAAAATTGCTGCTCACAATTTTCTCAACTATTAATTAGGCTTTTGCTACTCCGCAAGCCTAATTCCAGTTTCCAGGCACCCACGTAGGCCACGAAGCCCAGTTCAGTACGTCGATTGTGAATCTGATCCTTCCACGTCATCAGGATGATGGGCCCCACATAAACCGCCTTCAAGATCATAATCATAAGTTCCCAAAGGGCTCTCAAAGTTCTAAATCAATCTCACTAAAGATTTCCTGTTTGGAAACTTCAGATCAAATGTCTGAACCAGAACATCATCCAACGGATCATCGCTCAGGTACTATGTCTTGTCTCAATTTCTTCTTGTCGTTGTTGTTTTTTTGTTTTTAAAATTGAACTTATTATTATGCCTGATTGTGGACTTCGCCAAATTATGCGTAAATATATGGCTTTTGATCTGTGAATATATAGCTTTTGACAGAAAATGGGTTTCTCTAGTAAAGGACTTAGATTTTAAGGCTAATCTAATCATCTCTCACTTTAATCTTTCCCTGGGAACTATTTATTTTGTGTCTTTTTTTGGGTGGGAAAGAGGATGACGATATTTTTAAGAAATTTGAACCCTATGCTTGTGGCAGTTTACTTGGAAAAAAATGGAGTCCTTAGTTTTTTGTATTTTGGTCTTGTTCATTCTAGTTTTGGAGGTAAAATAACTGGCAATTTTATGGGCTTTCCCCCCTAATTTTCTTGTCTTCTCTGCTTTCCTATGGAAGAAAAAGATGTTAAAGCACCCAACGTAATTGAGAGAGCTAAGGAAGAGATTGAGGCAATAATCCACACTGATAAAAAACCACACCATCACAAAGAGACACATGGAAGGAACGATGATATCGATGAGGACACCCCCGTACATGATGTTAAAGGCCCTAACGTGTTTGAACGAGTGAAGGAAGAAGTGGAGGCCATTTTTGGATCAATTCATCCTAAGAAAGAATCAAAAGGATCATGAGTCATCTTCGAAGTAAGAGGTGGGTTGAGACTTCTACCATGAGAAAGATATTGTAAAATTTGCTTTCAATGAGGATCGTGTTGTGAAAGTAAACTGTATATTTTTAGGATGTTTAATTGCTTTAATTTGTTTACTCAACTGAGACGTTATGAATTATAGTCCTAACTTGCTTTGTAGAATTTGATTCTTGTGTTTGACAAGTAACTTGTCTTTTCCCAATGTTCTTTTTCCTCTCTCCCTCCCGTTAGGTTAGGAATTCTTTATCTTAATGGTGCCCAGTGTTCTTTGACATAGTCTGTGTGACACAATTTCCTTATAGTCATCAGCATCTAAACTTATCATCTGGGTAAAATATTGCGTACATGGAATTGAAACATAAACAGATGTCTCAAACTTCCAAAAATCAATTAGGGCATAATCTTGTAAAAGTCACATGACAGAAGAGCTGATTTTACCTGTGTGAGAACACATAAATCAGTAAGAGGATGGCGATTATTATGCTAGTTTCAATGAACTGCATATATTACTGACATATGGAAGATGGGGAATAACAGATGTGGTGATGTGATAGCCTTCTTTTTTCACCTCTATCAGACGAGGCACGTTAGTTCAAGTTGTGGTTACTGCTCCTACTTATACATGTCATAAACAGGGCAACTGCTTATTGCTCTGCAGTTATTGCATGTACATACACCCGAGGACTTCCATTCAGTATTAATTCATTGCATGTTTGAGACTACTAATATAATCATATAATTGCAACATTTAGCTCCAATTTGTCGTAATTGTGTGCATTTGGCTCTGATATTATTTTCAATTTTATGGTTGGGGTCATTTCCACTTCAAACTTGTATGCAATATTCTGCCTTCAAATGCTCCAGTTAGGAAATTAGGCAATATCACTGGAATAGAGACAGATATCTCGGTCATCTCTTTTTCATTGTTGGTTTTGTAGAACACCAGTAATGGTAACGTGTCTTGTAAGCAGTTAAGGATGTGGTTATCCTGTTGGATAACATTTGTCGTTTAGGAATATATACTTATCCAGGAGCAGGTGGTCTTTTTTTGTTTGGTTCAGACTTAGGACAGGTGGTCTTTTTATGTGTACAAGGAATGAAATTTAGGGTTTGCAGTAATACTAGTTAGGGATCAAATGGCTAAGAAATTTGTCAGATCCAAGATTTTTCAGCTAGATTTTGTTTAGCAGTTAGTACCTAATTGTTAGGAGTTTAAGGGCATGTCCAAAAGGCTAGCATTTTAGAACTGGTATCAAAAAGTACTACTAGTACAAGCTGCTTAAGAACATCCTTTGCTTCTTTCAACTCAGTCATGAGCAGCTGGATTTTAGTTTGCCTTTTTACCTTTCCAATTTCTTGGACAAAAAGAAAAGGAGTCTGGTCTGTCTGTGCGTGTATGGCTCTAGTGGAAGTTTGTAAATTTATGGTCAATAGGATCTAGAATACCCAGATTAGTTCATCAATTCATGAGATCATAGCAATTAAACATTATCAGATGTTTTATTAAGAATTTAATGATTCAACGTACAAACAAAGATAAATTGTATAATTTCGAGGGACCCTTTATGGGGCGGACATGAGACCTTTCTACACTTTCAAACTAAACTACTAAACTAGGCAGGCACTAGACAGTGTTTGTGGTAAAGCTCAAATTTGGGAACACTCACCAAGAATGGTAAAGAAGCCTTTAAACTATGAGATGCAGTCAACAATCAACACAAAAATGATAAGCTCAGCCTTTTATCTCAACAATGTCAGCTCAGTTGCACCTAATCCAGATTTGTCTTTCAGATGAGGTTGAATGCTGTAGACTATCGAATGCATCTTTTTTTGGATATTTGGAATATAAAGAGAATGATGACTGACCTGTAAGCACTCTTTGCTTAATTTTTACTCACTGGCTTCGAAGTTTGCAAATGCAATATACCATTAGAAACAGGTGTGCCTACTTAAGCCAAGTTAAAGTTGTCTATCATGCTTTTGGGTGTGCTTGGTGAAAATGAATGATATGAAAGATTATTCTGGGCATGAGTTTTTTAACGATTACCAGTAGGTTAAAGCAATAAAGTTTTCCTTACCATAAGTCAATTTGTGTTGGTGTCTTGTGTTTTGCATGGACAAAGTGGTGTTCAATATGGGCGGGTCTGCAAGAGCCAAGATGCTTAAGAGCAGAGACTTGTCTTTATACTCCAGTGATAATTGAGGAATCAGCAGTGATCTCTCTCACTTTTATTTATATAGAAAAAGATACTGACTGGGGATAGTACAGGACATTGAAAGATCTTATCACTATAGCTAGACACAAATCCATAGAAAACATAGAAAAAGCATTTGTTGTTGGCCAGTGCCTACTTTGATTTCATTGATGGTTATTTGACTTACTTTTTAAAGTCCCCGGCCCCCAGCCTTTCATTGTGGGAAAGTTCCTCGTAAGCTCATAGAAAATTAGCCTGCAGCAGAGCCTACTGCCCAGACTATCAGCTAAAGAGTTAAAAAGGTTTACTGAAAGGTGCAATCAAGACTTCCTTATTTCGAGCTTTGCTTCCATGGCTCAGTTTCACAGCTATAACCTCAAAGTTTAACATTCAGATATAACATTGAATGAATGGAATCGCCCTTTTGAGATATTTGCACTCTTACTGGGTAGCTCCTGGTGCTTTTTCACCATTAGAAGAAAATTGAAAACTCAATGAAATAAGATGGTGATATTGTCTGGTAGGATTTACTACTCCTTATTAAATGTGCACATCTGGAGAACTAAAAATGAATCAGGGACCACAAATTTCTTAATTGCCATGTTGGCTGGTTGTCCAGATGGACGATCAGGATTTGATCAAGCATGCATTACCCTGTGTGCTCCCCACCAACCAACCTGTGAAAAGTTAACCCCAAGTCGTAATTTTTTTAACCAACTCATTAAAATTGCTGCAGTCCTGGATGTCTCAGACATTGATGCTTTTCTTTACATAAATGGGACTCTGCCACTGGATTTTCCTACCCTTAATAAGAATAAAACTATCAGAGGTAAAAAGGCACTGCAGTCTAGGCAAAGCTAAGATTTCTTCTGATATTTAGGTCTCTTGGACCCAAAAGAGAGAGCTGTTATACGGGGCTAATGCACCACCTCAAAGAGTACTATATTAGTGGATTGATTCGAAGGGTGGAGACAGAAGTTAGCTTGTGCGGAGAAGCAAGTCTTCAAGAGGTAAAGGGGCTACAAGGGGAGAGAGAGAGAGAGAGAGAGAGAGAGAGAGAGAGAGAAACAGATTAATCTAAAGGCTTCCAAGCTGAGTTGTCAAAATAAAAAATGAGGAGTGAAATTACTGGCGCTTTTAACCATATGACAAGAAACCAGAATCACTTGCTTGTGAAGCAATATCTCCATGCCAATGCAAGATAAGAAGTAGAGAAAAACCCAAGAAATACTAGAGGTTTTGGCTTGCTCCTTGACGTTGGGAAATGGGATTTCTGGTTGCCAGGCTTTTCCCACTACCTTATATTCCAACAGTCATGCATGGCCTCTTGAAGTGTGCAAGTGCTTAATTTTCTCTAGCTCCCTTGATCTCTCACATTGCCATCATAATTAGTCAATCAACATCACCATTTGAGGTTTTGACGAAATGCAGGGTAGATTGTTTTGTTTTCTGTTAGCTCTTCAAATAGTAAGCTGGACTTCTGCAGCAAGCAGGCCCTTAGCACCAAATGACGGTTTTGGTGTTCATCAGCCAGGTTAGCTAAGCTACTTGCCTGCCTTTGCTTTCTTATCTATCACCGCAAAAGGGTCCTCACTCTTTTTCTTGCAATGATTATGTCTATTAATCTACCTTAATTATCATGCCATCACTTTTGACATCAATCCGGTTCCAAAATAAATTTCCCTTATAACTTTCTCTTCTCTGCTTGCTATCTTCAACAGTCTTTAACCTTTGACCCTACCATTTGGCTTGGCAGCAGCCTCTCTTTTCTCATCCACCAGTTCAACTGTAGTCATTTTGTGTGTTTTGTGAGTTCAATAGCCATCCAAATTTGCTGTATTAATCCAACTTAACGTTTATTAGTCACAGGCCAGAGACCAGAGTCTTTACAAGATTCCTCAGGCCCAAGTTCGAGCTCAAAAGAAGTGTCTATGCAGAGTTTTGAAAGCAAGGGAGGAACGGCTGCCACAAATGAAGAAGCAAATGCCGAAGGGGAGAACAAACAGGGTATAGGATCAAGTCCTCCAAGCTGTGAACATAAATGCTATGGCTGCATCCCATGTGAAGCCATTCAAGTGCCTACTACTAGCAAGCTCAGCCATGTGGGTCTGCAGTATGCAAATTATGAGCCTGAGAGTTGGAAATGCAAGTGTGGTCCTTCCATTTACAGCCCTTGAACTATAAACCTCAGAGGCCTTGATATAAGCTGCTCAATGCTCCGTGTTCACAACATTCTCTAAAGAGTTTGATTAGGATCAAAATTCCCTTAGCCATCCCTTTGTACAAAAACTAAATTCAACCTGTTTTTTAGGTAGTCTTTTGTTGCAATGCCCTAGAGCTTGGAGAATCATTTTTAGCTACAGAAATGTGTACTGCTACTAGTAATTAGCTGTTATAATGCCCTTTTCTGTTTAAAACAAATGCACTTCTTTTTCTCTTTTATCTCTTTCCAATTCCAATGGTTGGATGGATTATTTATTGGGAGTAACCCCTCCCATTTCTTCTTACCTCTCAAACTTTGCTCATCTAAAACGTGTGAAATTTTGGACCATGTTACGGACTAGAGAGAGTGAATAATGGAGAACGGATTATAATAATTTAATGTTCTTGAAATAGAAATGCAACTGCATTCTTGTGCAACTATATTATAAACAAGAACGTTTTCAGATTTTGATACAAAATAACTAATCCAGGAAGAAACAGATCAACATCGACTGCAGAAAGCTGCGGTTTGCTCTTTTAGACAATCCTGTATCAGCAACATCAACATTTTGTTTGCTTAGTCTATTAAAATGCTCTACTCCATAGCAGATCGCACCTAGCTGTCCTGAGATGGTGTTCACCTTGAACAATCTTTACTTTTCTCTAGGGGAAAATGGAAAACCTTCTCTTTCTGCAGCTGATACTGATCAAAAACTGCTAGGATGGGATATGTAGCCAGCACTTAATAACATCGAATGATGCGAGACCAATGGCTACCGAAGGAACAACCTGCAACAGAGTGATTTTTAGATTGTGATAGGGTGCTAGACTGGTAAATTCATCTTCATGTTACCTTCAAATCTAGCAAAAGATCTTCCAGTTTACGCAAACAAGTGAACAGCCGACTTGCATTTTCGACCAATTAAACTTTTCTTTTATGAGAACATAGTTATATGCCAAATGAAATAGTTATTGAGCTCCACATTTCCTAGCTTTCTACCTAAAAAGCACTATGAAACTGAAAGCTTAAAGCCTTGGTTCTTTACCTTAGATTCAAGTCTAAGCCCTTAAGAAAGAGTGATGGATATCTTGAAATTACCTTCATGTAATTAATGCATAAGCCTGCATACAACTGTCTCCATCCTTGATTACGAATAATGGCTGTGAGACCTTCAATGGTGTTATTGTACCGGGCACCATTCTGATTCAGAATGTCAACCTGTAGTACTCAGACTAATCACCAATGTAAACAGCTTTGAATTTGAAGTTTGAACATAAAAAGCCAGTTAAAACACTTATGTATGATTATCATCTACATTCAACACAGTGACATCACTGGCAAAGATCACGGAAGAAATTTACACATAATTAGTATTCTCTAGCTTAAAAGAAGGCCAATTAAATTGGTTTACCTGCATCTGTCTCCTAACAACATCCAATGGATACATGACAGTTTGTCCAAATAGGCCAGCCAAAGCTCCACAAGAAAGATTCAATGCAATGGAGCTTTGATGTTCTTTGGGAACCCATCTCTTGAGCTCTTCTTGAGCATAGAATTTTATAAAATTATAAGGGAGGATTCCACCGAGTGTTGGACCTGATCTTTAAAATTTAATGATTATTGATGGAATCTGTCAAGAAGCTCTATTCAACGTTTACATTTTTGTAAGAACAGAAGCCTCGCATACCTACACCTCGATAGAAAGCAAGCATTCCACCTCCTCTATAGACAGTCCTGAAGACATCTTTTATCCCTTGGTGTGCAGGATGACCCGAATGGATACATCTAAGACCATCACTGCCACTTTGACTTCGATCCACCACCTTAGCAAAGAAAAGAAAATCATCTTGAAATTAACATTAGCTTAGAATGAACAATGAGAGAATCAGCCTCATGGATCAAGAGGCTTATCCAACAAACACAATGCCTCTAGATGATGGCTGAAATTGGAGTTCTACATGAAAACTTTGCAATGTTTACAAGTTAGATTGTTGATTACTGTTGTAGCATAGATTCTCAGGTTAGTGAAGAAAATGTTTACATATACCTGGTCTCTTGTTTAAACTAACTACCTGAAAAGCATACTTCGTTCGAGCCAAATCCAAGGGATAAGTGCATAAGAATGCTGTTCCATTAGCTGCAGAGCCAGCTAAAATATTTAACAGAGGCCCTGTTCCTACAGATGGGCATTTGTAGTGCAGCAAACTCCGATATTGTTCATATGTCATGTATTGAAATGCAGAATGGGGTAACATTCGAAGGATACTAACACCATTTGCTCTGGAAAGAAAAGGAGATATATATTAATATAAATTATTAAAATTTTGATACTAAAAAAGGGTTGTTTCAAAGAAAGCAATACTCAAATTGCACTGCTGAACTTACTTGTATAGCCCCCTGAGACCTTCATACTTCACTAGTTTCTTCAATGATCCATACACCCCAACTGAATGAAATCCTTCTGCCCTAGTCTATCAATGCCAGCCAATAATAAAACTAGGCTTTAGATAGAAAGGAGTCGTAAACTTCATAATGTACTCAGAAAACAACAGATATTGAATCAAATGATAAGATTCCATTACACCATGCCAATTGTTTCATTCAATCCAGATAACTGGTAAAAATTAACCAACCTGCTGTTGTATCATTTACACCTGATGCAGTCAGGATATCAGTTTTTAAAATTTCTTGTAGGTAAGTAAATTCATACATGGTACTGTCTTCTCCTTTTTCGCCTAAATATTCTTAACATCTTAAAACTAAACTATGATTCATGAATCTAGGAAGAAATTAAAGGGAAAAAATTGCCATTGTAACAACTAGAACAGGCTCAAATGAACACTGCCTGACGACAGAATTTGATTGATATCCAATGCTATAAGCAACCGTAAGGACTAATGAATAAGACATAGATCAACACATAGGTGAACAAATTTCTTATAAGATGTAACAATTATAATCTTGAAAAAATGGTTCTTAAAAGAGTAACTAACAGAGAATTCACATATTTTACCTGCAAAAGGATCTTGATTCGCTCCAATGGAGCAACTGTAGTTTTTGCAAAGGAGCTTGAAGCACCAGCAGCGATTAACTCCACAAGAAAATAAGGCAAAGAATGAACAATTTGAACTTGTTCATCTTCATAAGAGTCATCCTCATTGGAAGAACTGATATCAGAACCTTCATTGTCCATCAAGAATTGGACAGAAAAGTGTTAAAAAGAGTTGTTGTATAACCAGTTATACCATAGTGCAATTTTGGAAAGTTCCATGTCACGTGAAACAATGTAAACACAAATTGTTGTTGTAAGTGAAATTAAAATTTTAAGACGAACGGTTCTTTTATTCCCTCTCCTTTCTTTTAGCTAAACATTTTGACCAAATGTTCAGATATTGCATGAAACTCTCTCCAATGGGCTATTTTAGTCATTCAAAATGGTTCTTTATCCACCTCAACCAAAATGAAAACAACTTGCACATACATATAACTGAAAGCCCAACTAACCGCAACCTTCTCTTCATTCAAACATGGCTCGCTTCTTTTCCTCTAGGGTACGTAAGTCTCTCTCTCTCTTAGTCCTTACCCATGATTCAGTTTTCTTCGTTAGTGCTTTGCATTTCCCTTTGTGTTTATTTTGGCTGCATTTGGATTGTAAATATTCTTGTATTTTTCTCATCGATCTGCATGTTATAATTGTTACATGAAAGATATGGATGTTAACAGTAATTAGTAGTTTGCACAATGTGAATCTGGTAATGCTTTTGTGAGTGGATCTGAAAATGTTGGGCTTAATTTAAAGTTAACTGAATGGTGAACTTGTCGGATCATGTTATCTTAATATAATTCAATTATTGTTGTTTATTTGTTTTATAGGATTCATGCCCTGCAGTAAAGAACATTCTTATTCTGGACTCTGAAGGGAAACGTGTAGCAGTTAAGTACTACTCGGATGAATGGCCAACAAATAGTGCCAAGTTAGCTTTTGAAAAATCTCTCTTCACAAAGACACTCAAATCAAATGCCCGTGCGGAAGGTAATCGACATGAGGTTTTATTACTCCTTAATCACATTCAACATTTTCTTTTTTACCTGTCAAGTTAATGCTAGATTTGAGTTGCATTGAGTTTATGCTCTATGCAGTGCTGAACTAAGTACTCATATGCTAAAAGATGCCTCTGGCTAATCCTAGAGTGCAATTTATTATCTTATTAATCAACTCATAGGAACATCTTGTTGGGTATATACTGAAATCTTGATCAATCCCTTCTTTTTAAGCTTGAGACTTGCATTATTGATATGTTCTATATCATATGCAGCTGAAATAACAATGTTTGATAGCAACATTGTTATCTACAAGTTTGTCCAGGACCTCCACTTCTTTGTAACTGGGGGTGATGATGAAAATGAACTCGTACTAGCCGGTGTGCTTCAGGGGCTCTATGATGCAATTTCTCTTCTTTTGAGGTTTTGCTTTTGCTTTTAGCTCATGACTTGAGCCTTCAATTTATAATTTTGATTCTCAATGCCTAATTTTATACTTCTATATCACCAATTTTTTGTGCCCTCATTGTAGGAACACTATTGATAAAAGGGAGGCACTTGAGAACTTAGATCTCATCTTCTTATGCATTGATGAAATTGTTGATCAAGGGTATGCAACAAGTTGCCTTTATAATTCATGGAAGATTATATTTTATATCATTTCTCTTAGTTTCAAGTATCACATCACTAAGACGAAGATCATTATGAAAATGCCACCAATATCAATGTCCATCATTGAACAGCTCCCCCAATTTATAATCACTATTTATGCATATAAGAAAGCTTCTTTATCTTTTATCAACAATGAAAATCTGATAGGCACAACTCATTCATCTTCAAAAAAAATGTACAAATCATGGGTTTTTCCTTTTTTGTGGGGGTCAGGATGATACTCGAAACAGATGCAAATGTTCTAGCAGGAAAGGTGGCAATCCAAAACATGGATGTTTCAGCATCATTGTCTGAGCAGGTGACATTATTCTAATCTTGCTTTCTGTGTTCAAATGACGAGATTGCCAAAATAGACTGATCTCAAATCCTTGAAATTTGCTAATTATCATGAGATGCCTAACATCAACTTCAAATATTCTTCTAAACAGAGTGATTTATAGTCATCTGAACTGTTGATGACAATAATAGGGCTTATATTTCTGTTCTAACATTGCAGACAATAAGTCAAGCATTGGCTACAGCTCGTGAACACTTGACAAGGACACTTCTAAAATGATTTCTGTGTTCCCAGAGCCTTCTTCACTTTGATTTAATCCCATTTTGGCAGTTGGCACTTGGTTCTTCTATATGTAATTCCTTTTTATTCTTTTCTGAGCTTGATACATGACTGCCCCCCCAATGTGTTGTGGGCTTTAATTTCTATTCAATCAATCAAAATAATGGAAATAGAGAGCAATTCTGTCAGTTTTTGCTCAATTATTGATCCGGGCCTAATTTACAATGCCAAATATTTCGGACCATAGCGTGCACCAAAGGGGAAATAAATCTTTGATGAATCTTATCTGTTCCACCTGCTCTCATCATTTCAATTCCTCTTTCCTTTGCCTACTAGAGAAAAAGTCGATTGCTACAAGCCTTGAAGAAGCTGAAAAAGAAGAAAAAAACCTTTGCCCGCCCTCTTTGAATTTCTTTATGCCTAGGACTGACAATGGATCACACATTTAATGGTTAGGATGTCACTTCTTTGGCTCTTTCAGCAAAATAGATAAAGAGTCGTGTATTATACTGCTATAGCTATCATACAAGTCTTGTTGGGTCAATGAAGCATTAGATTGCAGCATCTTGTCTTGTCTTTGAGGGTTGGATGCTGTGGCTTACCAGTACCATGGACCCAAGCCTGTCGTCTTTTCTTCCATTTTCTTCTTTGTCGCAGCATATACAATTTTCATGTCTATGCTTTTATTAATTGTATAATTAGTCTATGTTTTTATTAATTGTATAATTAGCATAATTAATTTGACCCCTAATATTCATTTTTCTAGAAGATCATGCGATGAAATTAAATTCCAAGGTCCAATCCACCCCAAAGAAAAAAAACATAAAGAAAAAAAAAATCAAAGCTGGAATCATTGTGGTCCATTTGCATCAATTTCCACGAAAGTCGACGGCAGATCCGAAAAACCATTAACTTAGGAAAACGTAAAAGAAAGTGAATTAAGGATATTGCAGAGAAATTGCTGTCCCATGGACCAAAAAGTCACCAAGAATAATCGGATATCACTCATAATTTAAAATGGGGAAAAAAAAAGTTTAATATTCGAATTTCCTTTTCTTTTATTATGAATTAAAATAAAATTAACACGTCCGAGCAAACCGAGTTGATCTGCTTTAGATAGTGGAATTTACAGCTTAGCTTTGATCCGCCCTTATCTCCCCGTGGAAATAAATGATCTGCCTTTACCCACAAAGCGAGAAGCTTGTTCGCCAAAATTTTCAAACGTGGCACGTTTTATTCATACAATATGATTGGACCGTAGCCTTTTTTCTTTCGCATTGTAAATCGAGTATAATGTTGATCAAAGGGTGGTAATGTAGTGGAGCCCATCAACCACTAACCACTTTAAATATCATTTAATGTGCAGGCCATTGGCCCTTTTCGGGGAACTTAGAAAACATTAAGTGGTCAACAATATTTCTTATGCAAAAGTGCACATCGAAAATAATACAAATTTAAATTTTTTTTGTAAAAATGATGCCCCAGCTATGAATAAAAAAGATTCTAATCCTTCATATCATAGTGGCCATTTTTGACAAATTAATCATTAGTATAGTATTTGGTTTTCATTCATAATATTGGAGCAAGTCCTCTCTTATTATATATTTTATTTCAGTATCTTAAATTTATTTATTTTTCAAAATGAAATTCGGTTGTTGTTTTTATGAAGCAAGATTGACGAATTAATCAAAACCAACCACATATTTTTTGGATAATTGGAATAGGTAAGATACAACTATCATGAATTAAAACTAGTTGTCTTATCCACATTTTTTGAAATTGTAGTTTAAATCTTAATCTGTAGACAGAATGCAAAGTTTTAACAAATAATCATTTCGAAAACCTAATAATGATTTAATTTAAGTGATGCAAAAAAGAGATGATCCATATCTGATATGACTACTTGATTATTATTAAATTAAGTAGTAGTAAGTATTTAGGTATCAATGCCTTAATACCTTTTAAAAATAAAATATTAATGCCTTGTTACATCATTAACGGCTGTTACTAGCAGGCATTTAATTATCTTTTTCAAAAGAAAGAGTAGCTAATTGATGGCCAATGCCGTTGAAATCTCCTTGTATCGTATGCCTTTACATCATCAACTAAAATATCTTAGCAGCATTGAAGTTTTTAGAACGATAAATAGCTCCTGCATAGCTTCCGACACTCTTTTTTTTTATAAATAATAAAATGATATAATACTTTTTAAAAATTAAATTATTTATAAAAATTAAAATAAATATATATATTTTTACCTCAATTTCTTATATTTTTATTTTAAATTAAACAAATTTTTATAATTAATTATTAATTATTATAAATTAAATTATTATTTATCATTTTATGTTATATAATATTGATATGACATGTTATTATGTCATAGTGAATAACGATGTAATATATTTATATGACATGATAATACAAATCTATGACATTTTCATCATTTACGTCGATGTCAATGAACATAAAATAATAAATAATATTTTATTTAATGATTGTTATTATTTTAATAAAAAAGTTTTAATTTGAATCATGCTATTATTTAGTTTTGAATTTTTTTCAATCAGGGGACGTTTGCTCCATAAAATAGAATAGATGGAAAATATAATAATTATTCCGTAAAAATAGAATAAAAGAGGAATAGCTATTATATGGTTTGGTTAATAGGAATGGAATCGGATAAGATGTATTATTATGATTTATTCAAATGATTGGTTAATAGGAATGGAATAGGATAAGAAGTATTATTATGATTTATTCAAATGATTGGTTAATAGAAATAGTTTTAGAAATAATTAAGGAATAAGTGATAAATGATAAAAATATATTTATTAAAATTAAAAAATTTATTTTGTTAAAAGATAAAAATATTCTAAGTAATAAACTCAAAATACCTTTCACTATAATTAAATAATATTTTCACCATAATACAAACATATTTTTATTATAATTTAATAAATTTTTTATTAGAATATAATTAAATAATATTTAATATTAAAAAATAAAATATATTCTTTATTAAATTTAAATAATACTAAATAATATTCTCTATTACATTTAGTACATTCAAATAATAATATTAAATAATATTCTTTATAATATTTATTATAGTTAAATAATATTAAAATATTAAATAATATTTAAATATTTCATTTCTTTTTTTTAATGATGTAAATATTTTATGCCTTTGTGCTTTAGAGAGAGAATGAGTCAGGAAGAGAGAAAGAAAAAATAGGTTTAGCATTATTTTATAAGATAATTTTTTAAATTGTAAAAAGATATTTTTGTCTAATCAAATTTTTTTATTCCCAACAATTTGAAATAACTATTACCAAGAAGAACTTTGGTAATGACTATTCAAACCTTTCTTAGAATAGAACATCTTGGTAATGGTTATTCAAATCCTTTTTAAAATGAAATAATCATTTCATTGAACCAAATGTAATTTTATATTAATAATGATAATAGAAAAAGAATGACTATTTCATTCCCTCAATCAAACACACCCTCAATATCTTAAAAACATTTATAAATATTTTATGTTATAAATTTTTTTATCTTTTATTCTGCAACATTTTAAAAATAAATTGTATGTACATTATATATATATATATATCATTGTTTAGATCAAAGAATAAGTTAATATCCTAGTCGCTGTTTAAAAAAATAGTAAGAAGGCCTAAAAGGTCATCCAAGTAGAATGCTTCAATTCAAACCCACTTCTTACGCTTAAGTACATAAGAAAGAAAAACATATATTAGTAAAAGCAAGCAAAATTCTCTTCCTGCTGCAAGATTTAGTATTTAATTTGATTATATTTTGCTAAAATAACAACGAGCTGACCAAGAAAATTTAACTTAAGAGAATTCAATTTTATTGACGTAAAGATCGGGTTTAAAATATAATTTCTTATTGGCTCAAAGATTAAAAAAATTTGCACTTATACCTAGCAATATTAATTTATGTTTCGTCTTTTTTTTTTTCCACAAGCAGGCTGCTGCCTGCATCATTTAAGTTGACTAAATAATCGATCATGATGGGAGGGAAGGAGTGGGAGAACTTGCTGTGGTGTCCCGCAGTTTACCATTTTTTTAATCACCAGCTGATTCACCACCGTCCGATTTGATGAATTTCTCGTGGGAAAACAGATTTGTTTTTCGCATTACAAATTCAATCTTCCCAATGTTGACCGGCAATTAAACAAATCACGGCTTCGTGCATTCTGGAAACAGGTAGCAAACACGGTTATGACTTATGACGCCGTTTTAATAGTATCAACTGAACGAAGAAATGAAAAATTATTCACAATTTTACCATCAGAGTGTGGTGGACAAATTCAGTCGGCATAAATAGAAAAAACTCAATATCAGTTTCCACAAAGACAATTTCAAGATGCCCGTATTTCCAGCCTCTGACTAAAATTAAGCTTTCAATTTAAGTTTAGGTAAATTTAATTATTAAATCAAAATTATGCAAATATAAATTCATTTATTCTTTCCTCCGCATCCCATTAACGTTTAATGTACAGGAGTTACTACACTCAATATTAGGTGGGTCCCACTTTGTCTAAAATTTCTAAAATCTCACTGGGAAAACTTAAATACACGAAATTATTAGTAGGGGTATGTGTAGTAAATTTTTCTTTTTATTTTGCCAAATCGAGACAGAGGGACAAGAAAAAAAAATTAAAAAGAAAAAGGGCAAGAGACTGAGGGGAGGACCTGCCACGTAGGATAAAAAAAGGGGCCCACGAACAGCAAAACGTTAGGAAAGACTGGTTCTCCTTTGGCTGTTTTTTTTTTTTTTTTAAATAAATAAAATAAAATAAAAAAAGTTGATAGCCAGCCAGGTCATTCTTTACAAAGGAGAACCGATCAAAAAATTGATCTGTGTTCAAAAATTTCAAAAAAGAAAAACTGAATGAAGTTCGAAGAGAAAATACAAGTGGAATTTTGAAAAATAGAAAAAATATATATATTATAAATATTTTTAAAGTATTATTTATAGAAGGCAAGGGGACCCCGGGAATTCCTGTCATTGGTTCAAAGAGAGAGAGAGAGAGAGAGAGAGAAAATTTCTCTCTCCTAAGCCTAAAACCCTGCCTATGCTCTTTCTCTCTCTAGATGTCCTTCCTTAATAAAAAATAAACAAAAATAAAAACTCGTCTCCTTTTTTGCTTGCCTCTCCCTATTTCTTGATCTGCAAAAGATATTGTCTACTCTTTTTCTACGGTTTTCGCAAATGGCTTTTTTTTTTTTGGGGTTTGTTAATTTTGAATTGAAGATGAACCAGCCTCCAGATTCAAGGTACCTCTTTTTATTTTTGCTTCCCTTTTCTTCTTGATTTTTTTTTCCGGTTTTATAAATTGTTGTTTTGGTTAAAATTTCAGAACTTTAACTATCTGGGTTTCTTTCTTTTGGTCAAATATCAATGATCTGCTCATTTGTTGAAAATTTAAAGTTGTAGCTGGGCATTGTCTCCTTTGTCCACCTCCTCTTTGTTTTCATGATTTCAATAAGGTTAGCTGTTTATTTGGATATTTGAGGTGAAAAGTGGAATTGGGTGTGGGATTTTTATTACAGCTATCAAAATTTGGTATTTGTTATGTTGAGTTCTGGATACGTTGGGACTGGCCATATGGATGCTTTTTCTGTTAATTGTTACGTTAGGATCTTTTTTTTTTTTTGGTCAATTTTGTAGCTTTCACCAATGTGTATTTGTTCTCATCTTTCCCTTAATTTCTCTTTTCTTCCTAGACTTTTTAAGGTCGTAAGACTTTCAAATCTGGGTTAAGCAAGAATATTGAATGTAATTTAAATATCACATTTTCAGAATGTTTGTGCTTTAGAATTTTCGGCATTTTATATGGAGCTTTAATTGTTATTAGCTTCAATTTGTGTATATAAGTTATGTACTTACGTTTAATTTCCATTTGGTTTTGTGAAATCAGGTCCTAAAGCAAGGAACTGTGAATCAGTGGCTGCATTAATGTCCACCAGGGCAGGCTAGATTTGGAGCTTCCTTTGTTTGACAGTTGTGCGCTGGTTGCTTTTTAAAGCTTGATTCTAAGAGATGGCAGGGGGTAGGATAAGAGCAAGGATCCGGCGGAGTCATCTCTATACATTCTCATGTCTTAGGCCAAGTGCTACTGAAGAGGGGCCACATTCTATCGAAGGGCCTGGATACTCAAGAATTGTGCATTGCAACCAACCTCTTATGCACAAGAAAAAACCTTTAAATTACCGGTCAAATTACATATCCACAACCAAGTATAATTTTCTCACCTTTTTGCCAAAAGCTTTGTATGAACAATTCCACCGAGTTGCCAATTTGTACTTCCTTGGAGCTGCAATTATTTCAGTTACACCCCTTTCGCCATTTTCTGCTGTGAGCATGATAGCCCCCTTGGCCTTTGTTGTAGGGCTTAGCATGGCAAAGGAAGCTTTGGAGGATTGGCGAAGGTTTATGCAAGATATGAAGGTTAATACTCGGAAAGTAAAAGTTCATAAAGAGGAAGGCATTTTTGGTAATAAGTCGTGGCAGAAGGTTCAGGTTGGAGATGTGGTGAAAGTGGAAAAGGATCAATTTTTTCCAGCAGATTTACTACTCTTGTCATCAAGTTACGAGGACGGAATTTGTTATGTGGAGACTATGAATTTAGATGGTGAGACAAACTTGAAGGTAAAGAGAGCTTTGGAGGTAACCTTGCCTTTGGAGGATGATGAGGCTTTCAAGAACTTCACAGGAACAATTAAATGTGAAGATCCGAACCCCAGCCTTTACACCTTTGTTGGTAATCTTGAATACGAACGTCAAGTCTATCCTCTTGACCCTAGCCAGATTCTCCTTAGAGATTCAAAGCTGCGCAATACAGCTTTTGTCTACGGGGTTGTGATTTTCACTGGTCATGATAGCAAAGTCATGCAGAATGCCACGAAGTCCCCTTCAAAGAGAAGCAGAATAGAAAGGAAAATGGATTATATAATATACTTTCTTTTCAGCCTCCTTCTGGTGATCTCATTGATCAGCTCCATAGGCTTTGCTGTGAAAACAAAGTTCTACATGCCAGACTGGTGGTATCTGCAACCCCAGAGTACAGATGATTATTATAATCCAGAAAAGCCTGTTGTATCAGGGGTTACCCATCTGGTCACCGCCCTCATGCTTTATGGCTATTTAATACCTATTTCACTTTATGTTTCAATTGAGGTGGTGAAGGTTTTGCAAGCGACCTTTATTAATCAAGACATACAAATGTATGATGAAGAAACAGGGAATCCTGCTCAAGCACGGACATCAAATTTAAATGAGGAGTTGGGTCAGGTGGATACAATCCTATCGGACAAAACAGGCACTTTGACCTGCAATCAGATGGATTTTCTTAAATGTTCCATTGCTGGTACTGCATATGGTGTGCTCTCTAGTGAAGTTGAACTTGCTGCTGCACAACAGATGGCTATTGACCTTGAGGATCAGGATGTAGAAAGATCAACTGTTTCCAGGCAAAAAGGCAAACAACAAGAAATTGAACTGGAGACTGTTGTTACTTCCAAAGATGAAAGGAATTATAAATCTCCCATAAAAGGGTTTAGCTTTGAGGACAGCCGCATCATGAAAGGGAACTGGTTGAAAGAGCCTAAAGCAGATGTCATTAAGTTATTTTTCCGAATACTAGCAATTTGTCACACTGCTATCCCTGAGCTGAATGAAGAGACCGGCAGTTATACATATGAAGCAGAGTCACCTGATGAAGGAGCTTTTCTTGTCGCAGCCAGAGAATTTGGTTTTAAGTTTTTTAAAAGAACACAATCAAGTGTGTTTATCCATGAAAGATATTCATCTTCAGGACAAACAATTGAAAGGTTGGATCGAATCCTCAATGTCTCTTTGCTAATCACTTTTGAATTCCTTTTGTTTTAGCATCTTAATGGTCCTCTTGGTTTCTTGTAGGGAGTTCAAAATTCTAAATATGTTGGAATTTACGAGCAAAAGAAAGCGGATGACAGTAATTGTGAGGGATGAAGATGGGCAGATTCTTCTCCTGTGTAAAGGTGCTGACAGGTTAGTCTCTCTATTGCTCTTTTGACTTCTTCAAAGATATTAACAGATGAACAAGGTAGCCGACTCCAATCCGTACCTTAAATGGCCTGATGATTTATGTTTGACTGATTAATTATCTCTCTGTTTTGCTTATGCAGCATTATTTTTGATCGGTTATCAAAGAATGGAAGAATGTATGAGGAAGATACTACTAGGCATTTGAATGAATATGGAGAAGCTGGCTTACGTACATTGGCGCTCGCTTATAGAAAGCTCGAAGAGTCTGAGTATTCTGCTTGGAACAATGAATTTCAGAAAGCGAAAACTTCTATTGGGGCTGATAGGGAGACAATGCTTGAAAAGGTGGCAGATATGATGGAGAGGGAGTTGATTCTCATTGGTGCTACTGCTGTGGAAGACAAATTGCAAAAGGGGGTATGTGTTATCCTTGCTTGCTTGTTCTAAGAAATTTCTGATTTTCTTTACTTCAACCTAATTTAACTTCTCTTCATTTCAGGTACCACAATGTATAGATAAACTTGCACAAGCTGGTCTGAAGATCTGGGTTTTGACCGGGGACAAGATGGAAACTGCTATAAACATAGGGTCTGTCTCTTACTTTTTAATATTAGGCTCTTTTCGGTACCTCTTACTTCTCTTGGGAACCTGAAATTGGATTTCTCATGGAAAGATGCTCAATTAAAGCAATTTTGATGAAAGTTTCTTTGTGTGATGCAGATATGCTTGCAGTTTACTAAGACAAGGCATGAAACAGATCTGTATTACAGCAATTAGTTCAGATGCCAAAGAGGTATGCATTTCTTTGTGAAATAGGACAGGAACTTTTCTTCAGGAAATTGTTTCATTTGATGTTAGACTGCATTGCTTTTTGTTTCCAATCAGGTAGTTAAGGAGAATATATTGATGCAAATTACCAATGCTTCACAAATGATCAAACTAGAAAAAGATCCACATGCTGCATTTGCTTTGATCATTGATGGGAAGACTTTAGCATATGCGTTGGGGGATGATATGAAGCAGCAATTCTTAGGCTTAGCAGTTGATTGTGCATCTGTCATATGCTGTCGTGTGTCTCCCAAGCAGAAGGCACTAGTAAGATTTCTTTTTCATTTCTCTTCCTCCTAGCTTTTTTTAAGCTTTTAGACGATGAAATCAGGTGACATTCCTGACAGTGGAAATATTATTTTGTAGTCTACTTAGTAATTATTTTTGGTACCAGGTAACAAGACTAGTAAAAGAAGGAACTGGGAAAACCACCTTAGCAATTGGCGATGGTGCAAATGATGTTGGAATGATTCAAGAAGCTGACATTGGAGTTGGCATCAGTGGTGTGGAAGGTATGCAGGTTAGTAATATATCTAACTCTCTTTCTACACGATGCAGCTATAATACAAACCTTTTTTTTTTTTTTTGCCTCAAAAAAGAAAGCTTCGAGGTTGCTTGTCATTTTTCATTTTCACTTTTTTCAATATCATTCCTCCAATGGTAGTAGCAAATTTTATGGAGTTTTATATTAAGGATATTTCGTATTTATGAGTTGTAGAAAAGGAGAGAGTATCTCATTAGAGTTGGATTTTAGATGGGAATTTGCTCATTAGGTCCTTTTCTGCATTTATAATATATATCTCTTTCTCTTGGAGGAAGATGTAGTCAAGTTTTTGAGCTTCATGGTTCTTTGTCAGCTGCTCTTCTATTTAATTAGTAACAGATCTAAAACTTAGCAGTTTATATACAACCATCCTCATAGGGAGATGAAGATATTGCTAGGCTTCTTTTGACTGTATTCAGCAATGTTTAGGAGCAGTGACTTATTAAAATGTTCAGTATTACGTTCTCTCAAGTGCAGATAAACGTTTCCTTCAGTATCTTGTTTGATGTATTTAATTATTATGTTTTAGACTTTAGCTGTCTATCTTGACATGATGCTTCTTAAGACAAGTTGTCTCTGCATGATAGTGAATTACAACTTGTTCCCTTTTGCAGGCTGTAATGGCCAGTGACTTCTCTGTTGCCCAATTTCGTTTCTTGGAAAGACTTCTTGTTGTCCATGGACACTGGTGTTATAAGAGGATTGCACAGATGGTAATTAGTAGGGATTTGTCTGCAAGAATGCTTCATTTTCTTGCATTTTTTATGCTTGCTTCTCCTCTAATGCTGTACAATTTAAACTTTGGTATTTTGGATTCAGGTTTGCTATTTCTTCTACAAGAATATAGCATTTGGCCTCACCCTCTTTTACTTTGAGGCGTTCACGGCCTTTTCTGGACAATCAGTTTATGACGACTGGTACATGTTATTGTTCAATGTCGTTCTTACCTCATTGCCTGTAATCTCATTAGGAGTTTTTGAGCAAGATGTTTCTTCTGAGGTCTGCTTACAGGTTAGTCTGTAAACAATTCATTTTTAGCAATTCATCCATGTTGCAGGTGACTTTATTACAAGACTTATGCATGCCTATTCATGTTGCAGTTTCCTGCGTTATATCAGCAAGGACCGAGAAATTTGTTTTTCGACTGGTATAGAATACTTGGGTGGATGGGCAATGGTTTATATTCCTCTCTCATCATTTTCTTCCTCAATATTATCATCTTCTATGACCAAGCTTTCCGTGCTGGAGGCCAGACTGCTGATATGGCTGCCTTGGGCACGACAATGTTCACTTGCATCATTTGGGCTCTCAATTGCCAGATTGCACTCACAATGAGCCACTTCACATGGATCCAACACCTCTTCATATGGGGCAGCATTGTGACTTGGTATTTGTTTCTCCTAGTTTATGGCATGGTATCTCCCACTATTTCTGGTAATGCTTACCAAATTCTAGTGGAAGCTCTTGCTCCTGCACCCATCTATTGGTCAGCCACCCTCTTAGTAACAGTTGCTTGTAATCTTCCATACATGGCCCATATATCTTTCCAGAGATGTTTCCACCCATTGGATCATCATATCATCCAAGAGATCAAGTACTATGGGAAAGATGTTGAGGATCAACGCATGTGGAGTAGGGAGCGATCGAAGGCAAGACAGAAAACCAAGATCGGGTTCACAGCACGGGTAGATGCAAAGATCAGGCAGTTAAGAGGGAGATTGCAAAGAAAACAACCGTCTTTGGAGGCGCATAGTCCAATGTCTCCATCATAACAATGCTTATGAACTTAGTTTATTTTTGAAGATTTTTAGGTTTTTCTCTTTTCGGCCATTTGCAGTTTTACTTTGAGGCCTTTTTCTTCTTTTTTGTTTTTAATTCATTTGTTGATCCTTATTAGATTAAAGTTTCATTCATTATACAAAGGCCTTGGGTGCTGTTGTATGTACACTACTTGACACACATATAAGAGTTGTAGCTTGTGAAAATAGTCGATATATTCATCATTATTTACGATTTGCCTTATCTCGGCTTGTTTGTATAATTCTGTATAATGTAACAATGTTAAAACTGTTGTTGTAAAGAAAAAGCAGGATATTTGAAGCAAGTCAATCTTCCTTATGTTGAACTAGTAAACTTGTTTGAAGTTTTGGTGTTGTCTTGTTCATTGACTTTAAAGCGTACTTGTATGTCTTTACTTATGGGCTTGTACAATCTTTGACTCATTCCTAACCCCATGAGTTTGGGTTGATTCCATTTGGTAGGACTAGGTCTCAGCTTTCATTTTCTTGTTCCAAACCTAATCCAACAGGATCTTAGAAATGAAAGTTTGCATTTTTAAGCTATATTTTGCATCGACTGGACTGGTTTTGATCCCTTTCCCATCTTCCCATTCTTTATTCTACTTGCATTGCACTGAGAAATACGAGGATCTAAGCATATCTAATTTATTTATATCCAATTATCTTTGAATTTTATTTAAAAAGAGAAAACATTGTGATAATACATACATACATATATATATATATATATTTATTTATAGGATCATTAACTCAAAATTGAATATATTAATTTTCTTACACTCGTTTATAATAATTAAATGTAATTTACCCTAATTGACATGTATATATGAGGGAAAAATAATCGGTTTATAAATCTTTATTCTAATCTGTAGCGAAATGGGATGACATAAAAGGGGAAAAACAAGTAATCAGAAGTGTAAAGTAATATTCATAGAAATATTAAAAAAAAAATTCCAGATTCGCATCAGAGGACATGATTTCTGTCCGCTTTCGTAATAAAAAGTAAAAGTTAGAGCACCTGCCGAAATGTAAGGAAAAGGAGAAACGACAGCGTTTAATGCTCCATTCGACCCCAGGAAAAGCTTGGGCTTTCGATTGGATCAACGCCGAAGATCAGTTATCCTGCTACACTAGGAAGGAACAATAATAATAATAATAATAATGCTATCTTTCTGTCCCTCTCTAATTTTGTTAGTCTCTTCCCTTTTAGAGAGAGAGAGAGAGAGAGAGAGGAAGTTCCCCTCTTCATTCCCATCCATGTCCCCACCCTCCAACCCTACAACGCGTCTACGCCGTTGATTCCTGATCAATCATCACATCCTCTCCCTCCCCCTTCTACTCCAGCACTGCCTTCTTCATACGGCCCTTAAATTCCTTTTATTTTCTTTCCTTTTCCTGTTTTCTCTCTTTTGGTGAAATGGTATTTAAGGTTTAGGGTTTTCTTTCTTTTTGTTGTTTATGTTAATCAAAATTGAGCGTTACTGAAAGAGAAAGAGAAAAAGAGAACTAGGTTTTTTTATTTGATTTTAATTTTCATTTTGTTTATTCGGCTATTATGGAGCCGCGAGTTGGGAACAAGTATCGGCTCGGTCGAAAGATCGGTAGCGGATCATTTGGAGAGATCTATCTCGGTTTGTGCTTTTTCACTCTTATTCTTCTTTTTTATGTTTGTTTTCTTTTTGCATTATTTATTATATTTTTATCTTTTTGTTACGTTTGTTTTAATTTTAGGTACTAATATTCAAACGAATGAGGAGGTTGCGATTAAGCTTGTAAGTAATTTCCTTCTAATGAAGTTTGCAACTTTTTATGTTAAATTTTTGTATTTTCATTGCAAATGTTTTATATTAGTAAGTGAAGAATGATGATTGAAAAATCTGCAATGGTTTGACTTGCAACATGATTAGTTAACCAGCTAACCATTGGTAGTTTTTTTCGGTACATATTCGCTGGTTAATGCTGTTGTTAAATTGGTTTATCCATGGTAATTTTACTTCCAAGTATAGTAATGATTTCATTGATAAAGTAGGAAAGTGTCAATTATTTACTTCCAAATTTATTTCAGTACAAATTCGCCACGTAATGCTGTTATTATCAATGGCAATTTTACTTCCAAGTATAGTAATGATTTCGGTGATAAAGTATAAAACAGTGTATTTATTTACTTCAAAATTTTGTTATTTACCTTATTTTTTTGACCATGTTTAGAATAAAAGCCTTGATGGAAAATGAAAAAGGTTGTCCAAAACGAAACCGGCCTTACCTTTTCTGCTTAGTGAACTGTGTTTTGGAAAAATAGTGCAGAGGAGCATCTCTAATTTCTACTGCTTTAGATGCTCCAGTGTTGGATAATGCTACTCTATTTTAAGTGATTTCTAGTTTACCGGTTTTTAAGCTAGGATTTGTGTACAATGAAAAGTGGCGTTGTGGTTAGTAGACCTTAACTACATTGATTGCTTCTGATTGTTTTGAATCTGGATGATTAACTATGGTTATTGTTTAGTTGGAGAATGTTGTTATTCTATAACCCTGAATGATTTTAGATCTACTACGGTTATAGTTCGTGTTGGTTAAATGATTCACTTGGCTTAGGTTTGTGTCTTGAATTCACCATTTCACTTAAAGCCTTTGGGTATTGGGAGCAAGGATATGTTGGAATTTGCTTATATTTTCAGAAGATCATTAAAATATGGGAGCTTGATTCATGGCATTGGTCATACATGGTCTTTAAATTAAAATGATTTGAGTGGTTTTGGTAGTCAGCTTGTCACTACCTGAATTGCATGATAGCATATTGAGCTGTCCAAGTTAAAGCAATTTTATTGACATGTCAGAGATTAAATAATGAAACTATGATTCAACAATAGCATTTGTCTTAAACAATCCAACTAGCATGACTAAAATCTTGCTGTTGAGTCTATTGAAAAATGTTCCCATATAAGGCATGGATAATTGCAATTTTATTCAGCAACACTATTGTGATGTGATCTACCATGCATCTTTCTTTTGTTTCTTGTCTTATTGTCAATGGCATGGATTGTGCCCCCAATTATATCTAATATCTATGCAAAGAAATATTGATAATTTTTGTTTTACTCAGGAAAATGTGAAGACAAAGCATCCCCAATTGTTGTATGAATCGAAGTTGTATAAAATACTTCAGGGAGGAAGTAAGGACCACTTTTCCTGCTTGTAGAGCATTTGAAATGGGAAGGTTCGGAGTTGCATATTGATCTTATATTAATAGTGAATGCTACTATTTTCTATCTTTGGCAGCTGGAATTCCAAATGTAAGATGGTTTGGTGTTGAAGGGGACTATAATGTCCTTGTGATGGATTTACTGGGGCCAAGTCTTGAAGATTTATTCAACTTCTGCAGTAGGAAACTGTCACTTAAAACTGTTCTCATGCTTGCGGATCAGATGGTAGGATTTCCTTCATTATGTGCATTTATTCTGGCGCTGTGTACTTTGAGTTTCATTAATTTCTTTTGGTAATTATTGAATTTCCATCAGATCAATCGAGTTGAATTTGTTCATTCAAAATCATTTCTGCATCGAGATATCAAACCAGACAACTTCCTCATGGGCTTAGGAAGGCGTGCAAATCAGGTATCATCTCGAAACTTGTGTTTGTGGTGGATCTTTAACTTCATGTTATATACTGACTTTTTACTTGATTTTTAATTGCATATAGGTCTACATCATTGATTTTGGTCTGGCTAAGAAGTACAGAGATACTTCAACTCATCAGCATATTCCTTATCGGTCAGTCCTCTTGAGTACTCATTAACTGTTGAATTCAATTAATTTGTTTAAGGTTGAATGGTGCATCTGAAGTCATGTCAGTAGATGTGGATTTTAGTATTTTGATATTCTTAGAAGTTTGTTTATGTGATTTGGTGTTCTTCGGGGTCCTGTCATGGTTGCTTTATTCCTGTAATAGGTTAGTGGTCTTCTTAGGTCTTTGCTGTTAAGACATAAGCTTATCTAAGGCTGCTTATTACAGCTGTAATGGGAGGTTATGAATTTTGAATGAGTTAGAATTTTTAAGAGCTAGTTTCTCTGATTATTTTTCTTCCACTTTCATATCATGCCAATCCTAGTTAAGAGTATTATTTCATTCTTTTCCTTTTTCTACTAGATCACCCCCCCTTCCCCCCTTAGGTTAATAGCCCCTCTAATTTTTGTCATAGCTTTTCTCTATAAATACTGCATGATGCTTATGCAGTTATTATCATTTGTTTGTTTAATTGTTAAATATTGAAAGTTAAATGAACTTAAAGGTTGTGTTGGCACAACCTTTATTTACTTGTAGCGTATATTATAAATCTGTGACATGCTTGGTTTGGACTAAAATTTTTGACATGCTTCTATTAATTACAGAGAAAATAAAAATCTGACGGGAACTGCAAGATATGCAAGCATGAATACTCACCTTGGAATTGGTAGGACATTATGTTCCACCTTGTTTTCCTTTGTCAGATAACCTAGAGAGTGATTGATAAATATTTCATACTAGTTTGGACTACTAACTCTTTTCATGTATTTTTGTGTAGAGCAAAGCCGTAGGGATGATTTAGAGTCACTTGGATATGTTCTTATGTACTTCTTAAGAGGAAGGTAACTACTGCCTGCCACTTTTATCTCACATAGAGCAAAGCAGTAGGGATGATTTAGTTATAACCAAATGTTGTTGTAGTCTTCCTTGGCAGGGACTGAAAGCTGGAACTAAGAAGCAGAAGTATGAGAAGATTAGTGAAAAGAAAGTGTCAACTTCTATTGAGGTAAACTAATTTCTGATTAAAGCTGATGCCTGTGATACCTGTTCATCGACTTAAACTGAGTAGAAATCTTACTCGTTTCTTCTTAGGCCTTGTGTCGAGGTTATCCTACTGAATTTGCATCTTACTTCCATTACTGCCGGTCCTTGCGGTTTGATGATAAACCAGATTATTCTTATCTGAAGCGCCTCTTTCGTGACCTCTTTATTCGTGAAGGTTAGAACTGAACAAGTTCTGTTTTTATTTTGGTTCAAAGATGAAGATATTATATGTGACTGAAATTGTAAATCTTTAAATAAGCAATGAAGCAACCTCTATTTTATAAAGTTTGACCATGGTTTGTTATTTTTCTTCTTATTTCAGGTTTTCAGTTTGATTACGTGTTTGATTGGACAATATTAAAGTATCAGCAGTCACAGATTGCCAATCCTCCTACCCGTGCTCTTGTAAGTGGTTTACCAAACTAGGTATTTTATTGGCATCTAGCATCTTCACACCTTTAATTAGTTATTAATCGTATATTGCGTCATTTTATTTTATTTTTCCAGGGCCCTGGTGCTGGACCAAGCTCTGGCATACCTCCTGCAGGTGCAATTGCTGATCGGCAATCAGGTACCTTTGTTTTATCTGTTTTGCTCCTATTTTGTCAAGTCATATATGTGTGTGTGTATATATATAGTCTCTTTTTGTTTGATTCTTTCTGATTTTGGTTTATGCATAATATCAGTAAGATAGTATTCTAGATAATGGTCCATTGTGTAACTGGAGCAAATGATAACTGTGCACAGGTGGAGAAGATGGTAGACCTTCTGGTTGGTCTTCAACAGATCCTACTCGCAGGAGACACTCTGGCCCAATTGTAAATTCTGGAAACTTAGCAAAACAAAAAAGTCCAGTAGCAAATGATCCTCCTCTAGCTAAAGATTCTATGGCAATGGTAAGTTTTTTTTTTTTTTCCTGACATATAGATCTCCCATAGATTAGGCCTGTTTCTCATTGTCCAGTATCTGTTTTTGACAGAGTGACCTGGATTAATTTGGTTTCTGAAAGGTGATTTTTGAATGCAATCTGAGTGTAGTTTTATTTTTCAAATACACAGTAGTTAGATATCAAAAAATGAGAAGTAGTAGATATATAAACCTGCTTTCTTCGTGCTATTAGAAGTATCTCATCCCTCCAGCTTCTCCCTCTTCCCTTTCTCCTGTCTTTTTCCTTTTCTGGTACAAAATTGTCATATGATGGTGTGTGATTTCGACTGCTCTTTCTAACTAATGTTTCTGGCTTGACTTGTGCAGTTGTCTGGTTCTAATTTCTTGCGTTCAAGTGGATCTTCAAGGAGAGTTGCTGTCTCTAGCAGTCGTGATGCAGCAATAATGGGGAGTGACTCTGAACCCTCTCGCCTTCGCAGCATCGATGCAAGTGCAGGATCACTGCCAAAAATCTCTAGTGGGCAAAGAAGCTCACCGGTTTTGTCATCGGAGGTGAAGCGCTCATCCTCTGGTAGAAACACCTCAAATATGAAGAATATAGAGTCTGCTCTGAGGGGCATTGAAGGCCTGCATTTTAGCAATGATGAGAGGTTACATTATTAGCCTACACCCGACGTGAAATTATTGCCTCCTGTAAATGTTAAGATGGTATACGTCCGTATGCAGTCGGAGTGGAAGACGCTGTTGTCTGTGTATTGTGTTTTAAAAAATCCGAGATGAGAAGGCACAAGCTAAGATGGGAATCATAACTGTAAGTAGCAATAAGGAGAGAAACAGGAAGAGTGGGATGCCTAATGATGTCAAACCTAGGTATCAAAAATATCCAGGTAAAGAGGCTGTTGTCTAAATGCAGTTTAAAATATTTGAGTTGGATGTTCTTTCATAATGTGGTCGTTGTGGACGTAAGTATTATTGTAAAATTCAAAGCCAGGCTATTTGTATTGTTTCGGAATTGTTAGGTGGTTGCATTTTGAACGCTGTGCTTATCACCATTGCCATTTTAATTTAGTAAAAGACGGTCCAAACGAACTAAGCTAGTTCCGTTGGTTGCACTGGGTGTCGCCCTTTTTTCTTTTTTTTTAATTTTTTCTTTTTTGGCTTTGTTTTGTTATCATTTCTTGATGGAGTAGGATTCAGCTCTTGCTTGTGCCTCAGTGATCATTACCTCAAGGAGATCTCCAACATGACTCAACAGGTCCCATCTCCAGCATTAAAACATGAAACTGGTATGCATTAAAACATGAAACTGGCATACAACGTTGCTCTATCATCTTTTTCTTTTCTACTAACACCAGCCAAGCCAATGGTTTTCATACATAAGATGGAACCTAGTATCTCTTGTCAAAACGTTAATAGAACATCAATTACAGGGAGAACTTAATGCTTGTCGTCCTGTACTGTTTTGGCTTCTGGTAAGCATTCATTCATTCTGGCCAATCAAATTAATGCAATACTGACTACTGACTGATTCTTAAGGGAGAAGACAATACCAGAAAGTAAGATAGATATTACTTTTGTAAAAAGACAAAACAAAAAAGTTTAGTGAAGGTACTATCAGAAATCACTTTAAACAAAGTTGAACTACCCAGTTCTAATCTAAAGCTCCATTGACATAGTGAAAACAACTCTTTCCTCTTGTGCTACGGCAGCTGGAATAAAACGACAGATCTGTTCCTTTCACAATAGTCTAACTCGGAAAAACGTGACCAGATACTCTTGATTCCAAGTTTCAACTTAGCCCTTAACCTTACACTACCCAATCACCAGATTGTCACAATGCTAAATGACCAGATTTTGAAAGTGGAAGGCAACCTGAGAAATCATGGACATGTACAATTTTTGCTATGGATCTTGATCACATCCACTTCAAAAACTCAACCGACAGAACATAAATTTCCAAATTTCGTAGATTTAGATTTGCCTAGATGCCAAATAAGTACACCGACAGTCCATAATTATAATTCTATAACTATAATTCATGTTATACTATATAAGATTATGAAAATTTTTCAGATTCAAGATTCTTAGACAACAGGGAAGCTTCCCAATTCCCCAAGTTCCCCATCCAACATTCACCAACAAAGCCAAACTCAAACTCCCCAAAACCAAAACAAAAATAGGAAACAAAAAAAGAAAAACAGAGAGAGAACCTATGGATCACCTCCACCCATAGACTACTTGGGTATAAGTGTCTTTGATCCACCTAAAACTCTTCCTCAAAGAACCTTTCACCTTTCCTTCAACTGCATACACCTTGTAGCTAGCAACCCTCTTCTTCCTCTGCAGCTCAGGATCATTAAAGCTCCAGCTTTTTGAAGAAGACCCAAACGAGCTTTTGCTTTTCTTGATCTTAATCTCTTTGCCAAGCTGATTTGGCTGAACAGAATTCGCATAACTTGCACTGTAACACCTAAGGTCTTGCATGTTGCTTGGCCCTCCCTCCCTACCCCCATAGTAACTCTCCATCTGCATCCCTCCATCCCTGTATGACTTGGATCTAAAATCCTCCATAAGAAAAAAGGTTGTATGAATTCTAGACAACGATTGCAAGGTGTTCAAGGATGAAGATGAATATGTGGGAGTGGAGAAGGAGAAGATAAATACCGTTTGGGGTTTTGCCTTTCTTTTGTGGGGTTGTTGATGATGTTATGGAGTAGTACTATTTATTGATATGAATTTCTTTTTTTTATTGGGTTTCTTTGGGGTAAGGGAAACAGCTCAAGTGGGAGCCTTTAGTCTTTCCTTGGGTAGAGTTTGTGGAGAGATGTGACATTTTCTACTTTAGATTCACACAGCAAGGCAGTTGCATTTTGCATGGGGCAGCTTATTTTGAATGGTCATTGATGGGTATCTGCCACGTGTATTGGTTGATATTTGACCACGTAAAATGAATTAAAAAACCAGAAATGGGTACATTAGGAGCGTCTAGATCAGTAGGCTGAGAGAAAAAATAGGTGTATTTTTATGTTTGAAAATTAATTGAGATTGCATAAAATTTTAGACCATTTGATCTTATGAACTTTATGCAACTATCAATGTTCTCCCTGGTGATGACTTTTGACTGCAGAGCTGCTGTGGGTCCAGGCTGCTGAGAAGTTGGCAATTATTATGCAACAATTACATTACAGTTCCACTGTGAAATTTGTCCTGTTTTACCTTTTAGATCAGATAGATGGTAGTGGTACCAAATTTTACTTGGATCTCACCCTGTCCCTCACTTTTCTAGATTAACCTCATTGAAAAGTAAGTAGAATGATGGTTTGTTGGAAATGGAGCAAGCACCCAACCAACGGGCAGAAACTATAGCTCATCTTCTTCGAGAAGGGAACTGAAATATTTACATCAATCTTCAAAGAGATGAAATCATTTGTTCAGAGATTAGTCAAGGTTAGTCTTCAAAGACCACAAAATTTTCACCTGTGCATACCTAACCTAACTATATACATCCAAAGAAAGTGAAGGGTGAATGTAAGTTCTGTTGTCGGAATAGACAGACAGAAGACTAGATTGCAAATTAGTGACGAAGATTAGGTCTGAATGTTGAGTGTTGACCATATATTAGTACATGGGGCTACAATCTTGGTACAACCGAACCGACCCATATAAAGACACAAGTGCCAGGATATATGAATTGTTGATCTGAAATTTTACAACCCAACCTTTTTTCCATTATGAACTCTCCAAGTTGATGAAAAGGGTTGTATTGTCTCTGCCTCCCCAGGGAAATGATATACCCTATCATATCATAATTCATCGGCGGCATCTAAACAGCTGTTCCAGGGGACCTCTAGCTCATGGCATGTTTCACACTGTCTAATCTTAAATCCTACAAGATTAGCTGAATATGGAATTTAAAGGGCACCGACCAACGTAACATATGGAAAGCTGCCCAAGTAATCAAACAACACCGTAGAGGTAAAGACAGAGATCAGTGATTCAATGATATGAAACTTCCAAGGATTTACGTAACGGAATCTTGGGAGCAGTTTCATTTGATAAATGCTTACACGTGACGCAACTGCTCTATTAGAATGATTATTTAACCACCTTGTGACTCTAATCTCTATTATATTTTCGAATTTTATCAATTTTTAAACATGGAATACTCTAATCTCACCTCTGCAGTGCAAAATAGGCATGCTTAAACTACTGACTAAATCCTGCCCAGGGGAATGCAAAAAAGAATAACAAGAAAAAGCAGGGGGAAGGGACGAAAAAAGAGGCATCAGTTCAATCAACCAACGTTCTTCACTGATTGAATGCAGTTAAAAGGAGCCAAGTCTCGTACATTAAACGGATCAACCAACTGAACCAATCCAATCAAAAGCCTATCATTGCGTTCAATGCCTACAAGTATAATAGAACCAGCTTGGCCTACCTGAGCTTTCAATACAATACAATGAGTTCCACAAACTTCGCAGAAAATGCAGGAGAACATACACTTCTATGAGTTGTTACTAACCTCGCCAAAGCAATGAAATACATTACTCATCCGGCCAACGGTAGCCAAGAACATCCATTCAAAGTAATGTGCTACTAAAGCTAAAGGGAGCTGAGGATCAATCAATTACCAGTAACAGCCTTTAATAATTTATATATAAGGATGAAATACTAATAGCAACATACAATCCAAGAACCTAACCGCATCAAAACTTGAAATAACATAAACCCACCACCACGGAGTGGGCAAAACTGGACAATCTTTATGTAGAAATTGTGCAAGACCCATATCATTAAATGGTCAGATATGTTTAAGAACAACATTAACTTAAGACACTAGATGGGAAAAGAAAAAGAAAAGAGCACGTTAAGTAGTACTTGCAAAACAACAAAACCCCTTGCCTCAACAATCTTCAAAAAGGGTAATCTCATCAAAGGAGATCAGCAACGTTTGATGGCAGCTCCTCGACAACCACATTGTAGAATTTCTGGATGTCAAACAACATTCTCTCATCATCTCTAGTCACAAAGTTAATGGCAACACCTTTTCTTCCAAACCTTCCACTTCGTCCAATACGGTGGAGGTAGTTTTCTGGTTGAGTCGGCAGATCATAGTTTATGACAAGAGAGACTTGCTGCACATCAATACCACGAGCCAAGAGATCAGTAGTGATGAGAACACGAGAAGAACCAGAACGGAATTCACGCATTATAATGTCACGTGTATTCTGGTCCATGTCTCCATGGGTGGCAGAAACTGTGTGGTCACGGCTTCGCATCTTGTCAGTTAGCCAGTCAACCTTGCGCCTGGTGTTCACAAAAATAACACTCTGAGTGATGGCCAGGGTCTCATAGAGATCACAGAGAGTTTCAAGCTTCCACTCTTCCTTTTCAACATTCACATAAAACTGCTTGATACCCTCAAGGGTAAGCTCATCACGCTTAACCAAAATTCTCACAGGTTTGTTCATGAACTTCCTAGTGATCTCAAGGGCTTCTGGTGGCATTGTGGCAGAAAATACTCCAACCTGAATCTTCGCTGGCAGCTGCTGAAAAATATCATAGATCTGACAGAGATAACAACATTATTAGAGCACAAAATATTAAAACCAGAGCTTCCAAACCTCATAATCATTAAAAGGACATGATGGAAATAACAAACCTGATCCTTAAAACCACGAGAAAGCATTTCATCAGCCTCATCCAAGACAAACATCTTAATATAATCTGGTCGAAGTGACTGCCTTCTCAACATGTCAAAGACACGACCCGGAGTGCCAACGACAACATGAACACCACTTTGAAGAATGCGTTGATCCTCTCGAACACTTGTCCCACCAACACAAGCATGGACCTTCACACCAAGGTAATCACCAAGTGCCCGCATCACCTTCTCAATCTGTTGCGCCAACTCCCTAGTGGGGGCCAAAACCAGAGCCTGGCATTGGACTACACCATAGTCAAGTTGTTGTAGAATTCCAGAGCAGAAAGTTGCTGTCTTCCCGGTTCCAGACTGTGCCTGCTGAATTACATCAAGACCCTTGCAGAATGGCACAATTCCTCTTTGCTGAATTGCAGAAGGCTTCTCAAAACCTTGGAAAATATTTTGGACAATGGATTCAGCAAAAATTAGAACATTGGAAAATTATAGAAGTCCAAACAAATAGCACACTAAGATACTTGAAGAATTTATAAAAGCTGACAGAACTTATAATTTTCCTTTTAAAGTCCCACCTACCATACGCATAGATACCCCTCAAAAGGTTCTCTTGAAGTCCCATTGAATCAAAACTGTCATAAACTTCATCATAACTTGTGAAAAACTCATCTCCATCAGTTTGAAGCCTGTTCCATTTGAATTTTCACTACATATAAGCATCACCAAGTTGTAAAGCAAATAGTATTTTCTTTTTTTCTTTTTTGCTTTAAAAGAAAAGATATATGCAAAGGGAGGAAAGCACATGGTCCACAAACAAAAACTTACAACTCAGACATTTTCTGATCATATTGACGAGCATCAAATTGGGATCCTTCTGGTGCCAAACCTGCCATGACTGTGCAGAGGAAACAAAGAATAAGCTTGGTTAGCAAAGTTCAGCTCAGCTGTAGATGGAGATTATAGCTTTCAGATTAAAGACATCATAGGTAATCAAGATGTTGCATTATATACAAATACCAACAAATATAATCTGACGGTTGATGTCTGAAAGATGTTTAATTTTCAAAAAAATAAAAGTCAGAGCCTTTTCATATTGAGATAAATGTAACAGAAGAGCCAAACTTGCACACCAGAGGACAAGGAGCACAAGCATTAACTTCTGATTCAGTATCCGGAGAAGATACACAAAGGGGAAATTGGTATCTGTCATTTTGGACAAAAATCCTTTACCAGACACCATTGCCCATCTCTCCAAAATTCACCCAGGGCCATGAACTTCAAAGGAGATAGTTTAACAAATTGTTATCACCAAATCTTTAAATAGTACTACATAAGACACATACTGATGAGACTGTCACAGGAACACATAACCATCACTCATCACCATTGGGTAGTTCACAAAAGGGTTTTAATATTCTAGGAAAATAAGAAAACCTGCTTTGTTAATTATACATTCATTCTGATGAGTACACAGGTTGATGGATGATTGACTATTACCTAAGTTAATTAATCCTAAAAGTTGGAAAAGGCATCAAAATCAGTCCTGGAATTACCTTCCAAAGCTAGGTCACACACTCTCATCCATTTGACCAGTGACAGTGATTACGCATTCAACTCAGACCAAAAAATTCCAATCTTGTTATCTATCAAGTTCAGAGTTACAGCGAAGCAACACATTAAAACTAAACCATCACCAAACACTTTAGCATCATTATGTTTTTTATATACCATCATAACGTTTTTCCAATACCAAGTACCAAGAATTTGCTTAGTCAGAGAATAACCACCAAACATAAGCTAATTGTAAGATTTTGAGCCCAAGTTAGAAGTTACAACATTGACAGTCAAGATCTGTTTACAATCAGAACAGCATATAAATACTTTTCTACAATAGAAGCTCATATAACGGTAACCTTAAAATTCCTACTATATGAATCTACAATACAAACCCTAAAAACAGTTTTTTTTCCTTCTTTTCCGCTACAACCTCCATTAAAGTTTATTTATTGAGAAATAAATATAGCAAGGTTATAAGAGAGCTTAGTCTGGCAAAGGTTAAACGTGATAATTTCCCCAATCTCAAACTAAAAAAAAATCAACTTTAGAAAAAAAAATAGAAGGAAAACCTAAAAATTCTCAACATGAACTAATCAATCTCAAAAACGAAAACCCAAAAACATACCAAGAAAACAGATCAAAACCCAGATCCCAAACAGTAAAACTAAATCCAATAAACATCAAATCGAATCCAACCAAAAGGAAAACATAAAACCAACAGGAAAACAATCAAACACACACCCAGAAAAAGAAAAACGAAACCCAAGAAAGATAAGATAGAAAGATAGAGAGAGGGAGAAAATAGCAACCTTGAAGCAGATGAAGATAGCTAGAGCAAGAGAAGAAGAAAGTGTTTTAGGGAGTGGGTGGATTTGTTGAGGATATAGAGAGTGAGAGAGAGAGGTGAAAAGGAGTAGTTTTTGAGAGGCTTTTTCGGTTGAGATTTAGAGAGAGAGTTAGGGTTTCCCAAACTCCTCGGATCTGCGCCGTGGAGTTTTAAGGAAAAAAAGAGAAGAGAGAAGAGAGCGCTGTACTGCGTATCGATTGTGGTTAGGTTTTATAGCGTTTTCTACTTGTGGCCGTGGCCTAGTAGAACAACTACTACTACTTCCCCCCCACCCAAAACCCTTTTCCTTTTTCCCCGTATTTCCCCCTTTTGCCCTTCGTTTTCTACCTTTATTACAATTAGGATTTCTTCTCCTACTACAGGAAACTCAGATTCATTCAGCAAATGTTTTGGTTTTTATAGAAATAAAAAAAAAAAATTAGACATAGTAACTTTTAATTGGGCTTCCCCATATAATTTTTTTTTTTACTTTGTTATATCCACAGTTTAAAAAAAAGTAAAATCTTGAAAATAATGCTCTCATTTATACAAAAATGCAAAAAAGGGAAAAGTTCCCATCATTTGGAAGTACTTGGTATTAATCTTTATTTATTGAAGTTAATGAACTTTTAAATTTATTTTGTTTCAATGAAGTAGCCTCTAATGTGAGTTTTTTTTTTATATATTTATACATAAATATAATGCATGTTTTAATTGGCAAAAAATACAAAGATATATATTTCAAATGAGTATAATACTTAAAAAGGCTTTTAAATTATTTAAAAAATTCAAATAAAATTTTATTTTTTTATTACATTTCATTAAACTTTTATCATTTTTATTTTGAATCAAGTATACTTTTATAATTAATAGTTGATTAATTGTTATAAGATAAAATGTCACTTGTTATTCTATAATTATATAATACTAACATAATATTTTAATATGTTATAAAAAATGATAATGTTATATTATAATATGATTATATAACATTTTTACTTTTCATGTTATCATCAAGATAGCGTCGTGCATGTATTAACATAATAATTGACGTTCTAATTAATAACAATTAATAAACTATTAAACATATGAGTCTATTTAACTTAAAATAAAAATAAAAAAAATTGATTAAATAAAAATAAAAAAATATATTAAAATATTTTTAAAATAATTCAAATTTTTTTTCAAACATAATCTTTGTACTAACGGTCTCCTACATGATAACTTTAACCTTGTGGCCCTAAGTATTGGAGAAATTAATGGAAATAAGGTGAAGGAGCATGAACTTAGTTGGCAAGTGTACACCGTTAAAACATTTTGCCCTTTGCATATTCTTTCTTATATTCTCACTTTCTCACATTCAGTCAAGCAAAGTTAATCCAAGACTTCAAAAAGCAAGCATCTTTTCAACTTCATATGAGAAGAAAAAAAAAAAACAAAACAAAACAAAACAAAACAGAAGAGCATATTATTAAGATTCCAATAAAACATGTAATTGCTCAACAAGATAAGAATAAAGTAAATGAGTTTGGCATTAATTTTTAAACTTATTAGGCACAAACTCTTTTAAATTGGGTTTTTGATGTTGAGTTGACCCTTTTGGTCTACATGCAATGGATAATTTTTATAAAGTTTCACATTTGTACCACGTTATACTATTTTTGGCTTTGTTAATGCAATATGATTACTCAGCAATGGAGGATTCTTCTAAGCGAAGAAAGCAAAAGATGGAGACCTACCAAGCTTTTTTATCGCTTTGCTTTGGGCCATTCATTATATTATTTTATTATTGCTATTATTGTGCTTATTATTAAACATTGACAGACCACATAGATCTATGCTTTTTCATTAATATATATTTTCTATCTTGTCTACCATTGGAGCTACATGCACCAACAATATTTTCATTGAATGCCTCCAGTGAGCTTTATTGAGCCCATTTGTCACCAAGTCAAAACCAGTCCATGAATTTGGCTCATTGGGCTTTTTCTTGGACCCAGGACCCAGACGATGAGGACTAAATCCATTGTGAAGTGTAGATGGCTAATCGATAATTGATTTTACTACCCTGTTTCCAAATTTCATAAATAATGGATGAAAAAACGACCAAAAAATTTAAATATACAGAAAATTTGTTCCAAGAGTTTTGAGGCTTTAAGGATCCATGCCTGTAAATCCTCTATGCAAAAGAAAATTCACAAACACCTGTTTGTTTTAAATGGTAAGATGAGGTCTAAAGACTAACCAAGGGTTGCCATGATTCAACCTTACAACCAATCAACAGCAAAATTTCCATTTAACTTGCAGGAGAAAAACAAGCCTAGAGGAGTACAAGACCAAGCTCCGATGGTTTCAGTGTATTCCTTATCCTATAATTGTAAAGATAATACTGAAGACTTCCATCGCCTGGCCCAAATTTCAGTTCCTTCAAGAAAGATTCATTATGCATGACATCCAATGCATTGAAAACATCAAAGTCTTTTTGTTTTGCCACAATAAGAGCATCATTCATCAGTTGAAGCAGAGGGGTCTTTGTAGAAATGTTATAATATGAATATGCTGCCTTCAGAGTTGAATGATTCTGGTTTCCAAGGATCAACGAGGTAAGTGTGTAGAAACTGCAGAAATCAGTAATCTCGTGGGTCTCGGAACTTTCAACAATATAACTGTCCACAACACCCTCAGTAGGAAGAAGCCAATGCTCCACATCATGTTCACTGAAATCAGGTGCAACCACAAACTGGCTCAGATAATTCAAGAGTAGTCGTGTAACTGCAGGAACATCACGAAGCTCCATTTTCCTGAACCCTGGTGTGACTGTCGATTCAGGTAACTTGTAAAGCTTAATTGTCCGGCTCATGGTCATCCTTGCACCAAGTCTAGAAAACCCAGCTTCGATCAGCTTCTTTGGATTCAAAGATCTATGCCAATATTGACAAGAAGTTATTGGTGTTGGAATAACAATTCCAGCAGTATATGCCGCTTGCCAGATATTGTCCAAGTGAACTCTCCTTGTCACCTCTTTAATCATGACAGGAGCAAGCCTTTTTGATCTGAGCTTTTTATGAACACATAAAAAATTGACCTCTGCCATGTTAACAACGTCATCACGGACCCGGATTCTTGCTGGGACACCTGTAATGAAAGCAACTAACTTCTTTGAACTTTTGACACGGACACCAATGTGCCAGCTCTTGAAATAACCAGGGGGCCGAAGAGCCCAGTGCAGAAACTCCTTTGAATAATTAAATCTGAACATGTTCTCATCATCTTCAACATAGTTATTTGCCAAAAGTTTGTAGACCTCGGTGCACATCTCGTCAGAGTCAATATCACATGTGACCCACTCATACATATTTGGAAGATTGTATGGTTCCTGCTTGACTTCAGATAAAGGTGTTGGAGCTTCAATAGGGCCTTCAGGCAAACTGGAATCTCCCAAGTCTTTGAACTGCCCAACAGGCTGGGATTCCCAAAACTTGTGTCTCCCCTCAAGGCCAAGCGACTCTTGAACCTTTTGAGCTAGTGCATCAAGTGCAAGGTCACTCTCGGAAGGTGCATTTCCATCAGGATTAGGATTTGGGGTATCCTCAGGTGAACCAGAAGATGCATTGCTATCAACCATTATGAGGAATTTTCAAAGGCAGCCTGAAAGGTGACAAAATTTACAAGTTCTCAATCACCTAACTGTGTATTTCACATTTGATTCACTCCTATAAGAAAAATAATGGAGATTGACTAAACTACTTTCTTCTTGTTTCATAATTGGAAGTGAACATGAAAGCATATACATGATAGGAAGGACCATAATTTTACTTGCCCGGAAAAACCATTCCAAGATCATGTTCTTTGAATTTTCTAGGAGACCAAAAGAAGAATAAAACAATGTTCTTTTTTACTTTTCCCAGTGAAGAGAACAAAGCTTTTCATTTCCCAGACATCAAAACAAAATAAATCATAATATTTTCACATCTTATCTTCGTTATTATCCTGAGTTTTCTTAGCAACCAAATGAATCTATAAAAGATGGAAAATCCAATTATAACAAGGGAACAAAGAAATTAGCTTAAAGATGGATTAATCTTAAATACAAATTCCCAATTCACCAAGAAAAAGTGTAGAGGACAACCAAGTTCCCTAAAATTACTCTTTTTTCCCTTATACATTAGTAATTTATAAATCAAACAACAACAAAATTATCAAGTTTTCTTTTCCATTTTTCTCCTATACTCAATGTTCTCAGCAACCAAACAGTACGTAACAAAAAATGTGAATACGATTATCAGTTAGGGAGTGAAGAAAAGACACATTGGAATCAAACAAATGTGAATTCTTTTTCTAATTTACATTAATTTTCTCATCGACCAAAAAGGGGCTGGAAAGTGAAAACCATGCAAATCCAGACACCGAACAGAAATCAGATAATTACCTAAAGTAGGGGGAAAAAAAGGAAATACTTACCTAAAATTAAAGAGGAGATCTAAAAGAGCGTTCTGAAGCGCCGTCTAGAGAGAGAGAGAGAAAGCATCTGGAAATAGTGGAAAGCGTGGAAACGTAGCAGCTGTCTGTGCAGTTTAGTATTTATATAGTAAGTAGGGATGGGTATATCTGTCATTTTCGGTTTTCGTGTACCCATCCAGTGATGACTTGTTTTGAGAATCATAGTTGGTAGTACCGTCCTTATTTTTCATCCACGTCCTTTGCGGCTTTGCTAATGTTGCTGACCAAACCAACTGGTCAGACTGCTCTTGGTAAGTTGAACCTTTAAACCTCAATTTCTTTAAGAATTACAACTATAGTTAGACCACCAAACTTTTTAACTTGTTAAAATCGATACAACGTTGCTCGCCACATTCAACCATCATTCTCCCTCAAGCTACCAAGAGATGTTCCACAACCCACAAACAGTCGGTTAACTCGCCTCAGGACACGATAGGCTACAACATGCCCCACTAAACTGGCAAAAGGCTGCTTTTACAAAGAGAGCATGCTTCTCCTTTCAGCACCTTTTCACGATTACATGATAAATAGGCTCTCGATTGATTACGCAGCACCAAGCCAAGGTCTAAAGATGTTTATTCAGTATATCATTCTAAAATGTACATTCCCCTAAATGCCTTGCTTCCAAAACTCAAAACTAGTTTCCTCTCTCAATATGATGGGCTAATTGTACATTGATTTTATATGATTCATCATTGATCTTTGGATGGGCGTAATTTGCCATGCATTTCAATAAAATGCCGAGGCATTTATCCCCACGATCAATGAATTTACATACATACAGATTCCAAAAATTATAGAGGAAAGACTGCTATCAGTTGCATCCTAGGAAGCTAAGACTCAAGCCAAAAGAACAATTTCACCACGCGAACCTGCAACACAGTAAAATAAAAAATATAATTAGGTAGCAGGCTACAATAAAAACATATGCTACTAATTTAAATAGGTATTGGCCCAAAAAAGAGTAGGTATGTGTAATTTCACATACATTGTTCATAGATTTCTTTCACTAGCTGTAACATTGAATCTGTATCTTCCGCCATTTTTGATACTCTTTCTGCCTCCTTAACTGCTTCAGCAGCCAAAAATGATTTATTTTCTGCTTCAGCAACTTTATAGGCAGCTGTAATTGCTGCTTCTTCCATTGTTTCACCAGAACCCACTACACCAGAATTCTGCCGTAACCTAATATCTTTTTGTTTAGGGGTAGGTGTTTTCGTTCCCGTCAAGGTATCTTTTCTGATCTTGTAGCAATTTTGTATCTAAATTGGATGGTTTTGACATGGGTGAGAAGATGCTGTCAGATATGTAAGCTTAAGAACAACAATCACAAAATCACTCTTTTCATTAATTTATTTGCTAATGTAATACAATATCAATGACTCTCACATATCATCACTACTTATTGTATCTCCTAAGCTCCAGCATACTAGCAAATCCTCCCCAGAGATTGATTTGCTAAAAATCATTGTTAGCCTGAAAACAAACATCATCCAGATTTTAAGCATCATTCAACATTGCCTAAAATCAGGAAAGCACCAGCAAGCTTTGCCAGTATGCACTTGGAGGTTACAATGGAGACACAAGATCTAATCTCCCAGGCTTTTGCTGGTGTTAAATAAGCAACAATGAATAGATGGTATTCAAATGAATTTAGCTAAGGACTAACTAGAACTCTGATAAAATACAATGATCTTTTAAATAAATAAATGATAGGAGAGCTTCAAAAGTGAAGTCAAAAGCTTTGTCTACTTTAAAGAAATTGGAGAATTGAAAATCTATTTACAGATTCTGTGAAAAGGTGGTGAATGCCATGCTGACAATTCTGGAGGTCAATGTAGACACTCTTACTCAGTTTAACTAACGTGAATGTGAATGTGCAGGAAAAAATAAAACTCGAATAATATAATGATGTTCTCAGCCGTTTCCTGCAATTTCAGCAGTTTAGATTAGCATGGAAAATGCCAGCATGAAAGCATTCAAAATCTAAACTCAAATAACATATCATCCATTGTAAGCAATTTGTCATCATGTTTAGCATACTCCAGATAATCATTTGGAAAAAGAAAAGGTGAAACTATCATTCATGAAGTAAGGCATGTTATTCATTTGTAGCATCATAATTACCTTTTCCAGTTTGCCTTGAGAAACAAGTCTTCTCAACCTTGAACTTAGTAACCTTCTAAAATTTGGTGGAACCTCATGCCTTTGCTGCAACATGTGAATCAAGACAGTTAACATCAACATTTCCCAACATGCATTGAAAAATAGAGAATGATAACTGGTTCAAATACAGTAACACACAAAAAGAAGACAAAAGGCACCCCAAGATAAAAACACACATATCCAGTTTCATAGTTTTAAGGAAAGAAGGATGTGATGTGCCCCTAAAAGTGATTTATTACACTGTAGTTGACACTTGAAGATCAAAATGCATATTACTAGGATGCAGCTATCATATAAGAGGGAGAAATACCTAAAGAGTGAGGAAGGATTTAATTAAAGGTCTCTTTGAAATCGCACTTATCAGTTATCAAAATTTTCTGTGTTTAGAAGATTAATGCCATTTCTTTAGAAATCCCCATGCAACAATGAAGCATTGAGAAAGATGTTTCTAACATTTCTAAACACAACCTGATATTCGCTACAAGCTAAGAATACCCAACTGCAGAAAAAATACACCAAATAATTTGTATATCTTATTTTCTATTCTAAAATAATAAGACATACACAGTTGTTGCCATTTAACATGTAGCATTAAAATGGCGTTTGGTACCTTACAATGCAATGTGATTACAGATAATGAAATTGCAAGCAATGTGATTATATGGAAGATAACATTACAATGTTTGGTACATAAGCAAAGTAATGATTAAAATGCAAAGAAGATAACATTGCAATGTTTGGTTTACAAGTATTTTGTAGTGAATGTAATGTCAATTTTCAGAATTACCTCAATTTATTAAAATGCAAATTTAATATATTAGTATTTTTTATTGTTAATTTTTATATAATATCTTCTCTTAAAAATATTTTAATGTCATATATTTTATTTTTATTTCTTATTATAATCCAATATATATTTTATTTTCATTTCTTAAAATAATTTCCTATATTATATATTTTATTTCAATTTCTTGTTCCTTTAAAAGACAATATAAACCCACTACAACTTCTTAAAAGAAATTCTTTTTCCTTTCAAAAACGAAAGATAGAGGAAAAAAAAAGGGAAGAAACAAAATCCATCTCACCTCAATGTAGCTTACAATTGCACTAATATCAGACCCATTTGTATCTTTAATGGTTGAAAGGGCTTCAAAAATCATTGTGTTATACCTGGTAAAGTGAAAATTAAAAGAAGAGACAATGGCATCAAGTAACCAATGACAAGAGAACGTTATGAACAAAATATTTATCCAAGCTACTCCAACATAAAGCAAAAGAAACTCTCTGCATCTGAGAAAAAAATGAAAGAGAATGTACTAATCATAAAAAATGGTGAGCCAGTCAACTTGCAAGTTAAGGCAGTGCAGCATCATTGGAAAATACAAGAAATTCTGTAAAAGCAAAAGTGAAAATTCAACTTAAACTTACTTGCTTTCATCAAACTTAAGTATCTAAGACTTTGACTTAATCTTTTTTATCAATAGACAAGGGCAGTAGGAATGTAAAGCAAACCAGAACATAAAACCTTCATTCATAGCATGAGATGTTTCAAATTTCTAATTGACCATGTAAAACAAAATCAAATAAGATTCTTTTGACATCCAAACAGCTTTTGGGATGTCCTCTGCTTTGTTCCCATTCTCACATCATACTTACAAGAAGATTAGTCACCAACACAGATGTCTTTACTCATTTGAATATGGACTAGAAAGAACAGAAATACAAACCTAGGAGCATTCTTCCCATCTAAGGAGCTGTTTGAAGCATCACCCACCACGGCATCAGTAGTTCCGATGTGAGCACGTGAAGCAGCTGGAGCAGAACTGGGAGTGTTGGGAAGGGAAGCAACAATGGCTTTCACCTTAGGTGCTCTTGATTTATCTCTGGAGCCTTGAGCAGAAGTACTAACACTCAAATTTCTCCATTTATCCTGCAAGTGAGAGTAAAAATGAAAAAACGATATAAGTTAACCACAAAAGAGCAGGCCACGGATAAATTAAAATTCACTGAAATAAAACATCAAGCGTATTAAAATGCATGACTAGTACTAGACAAATGTTTTGTCAATGGTTTTGAGTTTTAACAGACATCTTTTATCTTTCACCACAGTTATCTTGATTGAATTTTCTTCATTACTAAGGCCCCAGTCACCCAATATGGCCTAACACATCAACAAACCCACTACAACTTCTTAAATTCTTCCAAAACACTAAAAAGCCTAAAAATTTATCATATCGCCCTCAGCGTTTAGGACACAAGTTTTATTCTCATTGAGGCATTTAAATTATTATATGCAGCCTCGCTTAACATGAAATTATGGTTGAAAGTTGTCTAGTTTACACAACTGCATTCGACAAATATTCCAGAATTCCTTTCAATTTAATCTGTCACCAATTCAATTTCAGTCAAAATCACACAGCTAGGGTTTCTTAATGTAAATAGCATCTTAATTAAAACAGTATCAAGAAGAAAAATTTACTACAAATTCACAAAATAAACCCTATAACCAATCAAGAAATGAGAGCAAATAACATTTAAGGAAAATTACAACTATACTGAAATCCAAGAATTAACTCGAGACAGTAGGACAAAATTAATTTTTTTTTAAAAAAGGAGAACCTTGAGGTCAATGTTGGAGCGGTGAGTGAGGTAAGGGGCAAAGTCGGGATCTTTAAGAATGTTCTTCCACTTGCCAGGGCCGTGTTTGGCGACTCCGGCCAGAAGCGCCTCCTCTTCTTCCCCCGTCCACTTTTGCTTCTGATTTCCCATTCTACCGTTCTCGCTCTGTGTATCTCCCTCCCTTCAACCCTGAAACACCAAGGAAAAAAAACTATTTTTTGGTGTGAAGCTGCTGAGTTAAAGATCTCTGTTTGTAATTTTGTGGGGGTTTTTTCTTTTTGGAAGGGTTTGACAAAAACAGAAGAAAAAAAAAACCCCCTGTTTTCGGCTCCCGGCTACCAAAAGTCCACCTATTCTCACCTCAATTTAGGTGGCGTTTGGTACTTAAGGTGCGAAATGATTACACAGATAATGTGATTGCAGGAATATAATTGTAAGTAATATAATGGTAGAGAAAATAATATTACAGTATTTGATATATAAGTAATATAATGATTAAAATATAAAAAAATAATATTACAGTGTTTGTTTTATAAGTACTTTATAGAAAATATAATATTAATTTATAAAATTATTTTTATTTATTAAAATATAAATTTAATATATTTATATTTTTTATTATTAATTTTTATATAATATTATCTCTTAAATATATTTTTAATGTCATATATTTTATTTTTATTTTTTATTATAATTTTATATATTTTATTTTATTTATTTAATATAATTTTTATATTATATATTTTATTTTAATTTTTTTTGTTTATATTATATAAATTTTAATTTTTTATATTTTATTTTTTAATTTTTAATTTTTATATTATATATTTTATTTTAATATTTTTTACCTATATTATATAAATTTTAATTTTTTATATTTTATTTTTTTAATTTTTATTTCTTATATTATATATTATATTTTAATTTCTTTTACCTATATTATATAAATTTTAATTTTTTATATTTTATATTTTATTTTTTAATTTTTATATTATATATTTTAGTTTAATATTTTTTATTTTAATTATAATATTATAAAATATTTTTAATAAAATAATAAAGTTGAAGGGTAAAAATGTATTTAATAACATTGCAAACATTGCAGCCTGCAATGTAATGTACATTGCATTGGTTTTGGGCTGCAATGTGATCGCATTGCAATCTGACATTGCAGCTAAGGGCTGCAATGTGATCGCATTGCAATCTGACATTACAGTGGTCTATTACAAAACAAATGCTGCAATGTAATTTAATTAGGCACATTACAGGTAATGTCACTTTACATCCCTGCAAACAAACGCCACCTTAGGCCTTTCCTTTTTTTTTTTCTTTTCATTAGTTACTATTGCAAAGCGCTAATAATTTATTATTATTATTATTATCTAGTAGTTTAACAATTTGAAAGTATTTATATTTATTTTTGGGCTTCCTTTCAAAAAATATTGTTGGTTGTATACAAAAATCTAACTATTAATCAATCATTAGTATTTTTATTAATTTGATATTATAATAATATAAAAAAATAATTTTATTTTTTTTATTAATTTTAAAAATTATTATTATATAATTTTATTTTTTTTATTAATTTACAAAAAAAAAAAAGAATGCTTCCAATGAGATCCCCAAGGGAGCACCGAATTAGGGCTCTTACGAGAGCATAAGATCTAGTGCTTCTTTAAAGAGTCCAATCGAGATTTCGGTGCTCTTTGAGGCTCTTCATGGGTGGTCGGTCAATGTAGGAGACATCATCGATCCACTCAAGAGAAAGAAATTAATAAAAAAAATAAGAAATGTATTTAGATATTATATATTTAATATTAACGTTGTTATTTAGACGTTTAAGGTGAAGTTTTTATTTTAAAAATTAATAAATCTGTTTGTAATTTCGATTAAAATTTAAAGAGTTGAGAGCATTTTATTTTATTTTTCAAAGAATCACTTTGATCCTTTTGAAAAGAATGAATCAAATTAAAATAAAAAAATGAGAAACTTTTTATTATAAATTATAACCAAATAATTACTAGTAGATGGTAAGTTAATATGGATTATTATCTTATACAACATTGATAAAATTTTAAACTTTACAAGTGGATTCATTCCATTAAAATATATTTTAAATTTAATAAATTAATTTGATAAATAAAAAGATACGTGATAATGTTATAATTTTTAACTCTTTTTAATTGATCAATGTAAGCCAAAATTAGATAAAAAAATTTGGTGGTAGGGGCTAGCAGGAAATGCAAAGTTTATTAATTGTATATAGACATGCTTGTAACCATAATGCATTTACGATATTCATAAATCTTTAGCTGACTTGGATAAAATGTTTATGTTTGTAAAATGATGTTTTATTTAAAAGGCTTTCGTGGGCCTTAGAATGAAATATCCAGATTTCTTTGTTTTGGGTGGATTTTCCTACAGTCTACCAGCTCCGACCGTCCGAGTTTAAAACTCCCGAGTTAAACCCTATATACTGTATAGGTCTCTTGATCTTTTTCGTGTTCTGCCAATTTCGCCTCTCTATCTCTTTAACCTTTGCTTCTCTATCCCATACCAGCACATAGGTAAGTTGTTCTACGTCTCTGACTCTGCTGAATCCAGCACAGCCAGAACCCAGAAGGCTTGTTTCATGTTCCCATTAAAGGAAAACAGCTCCTCCAATCTTCATCACTACGTACCACCGTTGATAGATGGTCTCGATGGCTCTCTGTTGATAGAAATTCTCCATCGAATCCCTTGCACGGAAACAATCAGCCGTTCCAAGTCTGTCTGCTTCTCCCTGGTCTCCACCAACTATTTTAGTTGGAAGCGGTTTTCGCACTACAATAACAGTGATGACGACCACCTTCACTTCACAGGATCAAAGCACTTTCTCAATATTCTCCCCATCAGCTGGATAATCATGGTTAAGGGATTTTCCTTTTGGCCCTGTTAGCATACTGGCTTCGTTCAATAATTTAGTTTTGTGCTGTATCAATAAATAAATAGCATGCCAGCTGGTTGTTTTGGCCCGTATTTTGTCTGCAATCCGTTCAGTATGCGAATTGCGATGGCAAACCGTCCCTGCTCGCGCACCAAAACACGATTGTACTGTGTGGTCTTGCGAGCTGCTCCCCTGCGACTTGCACTATTCAGAGAAAACTCAATCAGGAGATCATCATGCCGATGCTAATAATATTGGAATTATTTAGTGGGGTACAGGGTGGTCCGCTCATGAAGATTGTTTGCAGCGGCGGTGGGTAAGCTACCAATGGGCCCCTTCAAAATTTTTAAAAATATTTATTTTTTATATTTAATTTACGAATGGCCCTCCAAAATTTTTTAAAATTTTTATGTATTATATATTATTAATAACCCATTCCAAATAAATTTTTTATTTAATAGTTAATATAAATAAAAAAATCAAACAACTTTATAAACCTACTTAACTCTATTTTAATTTAAGTTTCTTTACATTTTTTTCTTTTTTTCTTTTTCTCTTCTATTTTGTATCTTTTTATTTTTATGTCTCTTTTCTCGTAACTCATCATTGAAACACACTTTATTCTTTAAAAAAAATTTATGAACTTGTGAGTTTCAACAAAAAAAGATAAAGATCACTCACTACCATTGTGTAAAATTAAGAGAAAAGAAAGTTTTCTTTTACCTTCTTCTTTCTATTTATATTATTTAACTATTATGTAAAATTCTATATTTCGTATTTAATTATTTATATTTTATTCATTATAGTTTTATGTTTTATTTTTTAAGTTTAAATATAAACAAATAAAAATATTAAATGTTGACTATATTATTTTTTTTAGATTTGATTAAAATATAAGTAAATTGAAAATAATTGATAAATTTTTTAAAAGAAAAGAGGTAGATTATTTAAATGATTCTCCTACACCTGAACCACCAAACCTTAATACTTCAACTTATGAACAACAGCAGTGTGACTCAAAACGTCCAAGGCTCAATTTTGAAGAAATTGATACTTTTTATATAGAACCTGATCCTGGATTACGACCAATAATATGGGAATTTCCTATCAATTAAAGGGATGAGATTCGTCGTGCTTATCTCAAACGTGGGCCATGTCAACCCATTCTTAAGACGTATCCTTTATCAGATGATGATCATCCTCGTGGTTTTTAAGCTTCTTAGTTTGAATTCTATCCTTCTTGGTTGGAGTATTCTTGTGACAAAGATGCTATATTTTGTTTGTCATGCTACCTTTTTGGTAAGAAGACCTTGAATCGTCCAAGTTCAAATGCATTTATTGAAAAGGGTTTTAGAAGTTGGAAGAAGGTAAATAATGGAGAAAATTGTCCACTTTTGAATCATGTTGGGAAAAACCCAAATTCTCCACATAATGTTGTTATAAAATCTTGTGAGGGTTTATTGAAAAAATCCCAACATATTGATATGCTTATCAAAAGACAAGTATTAGAAAAGATCTTGAATAATTGGCTTAGGCTCAAAGCTTCTATAGATTCTGTTAGATGGTTAACTTTTCAAGGTTGTGCATTTAGAGGTCATAATGAAAGTCCATCCTCAAAAAATAAAGAAAACTTCATTGAAATGCTGAAATTATTAGGATCTTATAATCATAAAATTCATAAGCTTGTCTTGGAAAATGCTCCACGAGTTGCTAAGTACACATCTAATGATGTTCAAAAGGAGATTTTGCATATTTTGGCTATTATGGTGAGAAATTCAATTAAAGAGGAAATGAGAAATGCTAAGTTTTGTATTATTATTGATGAAGCTCGAGATGAGTCTAAAAAAGAGCAAATGGCTATTATTTTGAGATTTGTTGATGGTGATGGTTTTGTTCAAGAACATTTCTTTGATCTTGTACATGTTAGTGATATGAGTGCAATGACTTATTACTTATGGAAGGTTATGATCTTGTAGAAAATAGTGGGAGAACTATTTAAAATTTTAAAACCTTGTTTTAAATAGTTTATGCATGATAATTACTTATTGCTTCATTTTATCTGTTTAGACATAATTTATTTACATGGCTAATAATCTGTCATTATAGTGTATCTTGGATGCAAATTAAACTCACTAAACCAAACTCCTTTTAAAGGTACCAGGATTTGAGAAATGTTCTCAAGTAAAAGGTTGTTCGTTCCACAATCTTTACCAAATACAATTCATAATTAGACGTGTGCTTCTATGAGATAGAATTTATGTTGCCTTAATTATGAATTGGGAAGACAACCACGATAATGGCACTAACTGGGAAATGTTCTCAAACATCTTTATGGTAAAGATGGACAAAGGAGAGACTAAAAAAAAAAAACAAAAAGTTTCCTTGACAGAGTTAAAGAAGAGGAAGCTTATAGAAGCTTCTACTTCGCCAAAGTTTATGATTGAGGTAGAAGTTACTACTGTTGTATTAACATCATAAGTATTCGATACTAGATGTTGAATGCATTTATGTAATGAAATAAAGCGTAAAACAATAGTAGTTAGTCAATGCTTAATATAAATGTCAAGAAAACTGATTGCATATGATCTCAATTATGGCATTTTTGTCTTGGTCATTAAAGTAAGAATTAGAGTATGAAGATACTTAGATCCTTTTTGATTGGGAATCATAAGGGAGCTAGTAATTCTTATATGACCAAATCAATTTTCATGCCAAAGTGAATGACTTGGTATGTTCAAAAGGTCTTATACATATAGATGTATACGAACCATTGAACATAAAATGTTATAGAAACTGGTCCTAATTCATTAAGTTTACACAAGACCAAATTAAGATTTTGTCTTGTATACTTAAAGAAATAATATTTGAAACCTTGAAATGTTCAGAGAATTCAAATATAAGATCATACGAGCTATATGAAGTACTCTTATTAAGATATGATTTCAGTGAAGATTACTCTTATTTATTAATTAATTATTCAAAAAATGAATGTAGATTCATATGAAATGGAACTTTCTTATGAATAAAACATAGAGATGTTTGTTTAAAGAAGAAAGCAAATTCATATAATGATATGATTTGGTCCATATCTCTCCAATATATATGTGTAGCCAATTATATTATTCCAAACCAATACGATTCCAAGCATACATTGAGATGTATGTATCTAACATCCTAGAAAATTCAAAAGAGTTTGATTGTTACTCTCACAAAGGATCTTGGATTTAATGGGAGCATGATGACACTAAGAAATGAGTTTTTTAGTTATTACATGGTTACATTGGAATCTAACTCTTAAGATTTTGTATAGAGATACATAATCATATGTATGAGAACTCCATGGATTTAGTAGGATACATTGGAGATGTATTATTCATATGAGATGATTACTAAAAATGTTTTTCATTGAAGTTATACACTTTGTTTTATAAAATGGAATCCAAAGGGTTAGATTTAATAAAGTGTATAAGTGTACTTATCTCATACACAAAAGGAGGTAAGTATAAGTAAATACAATTCTTTGGTGATACAATTACATGGGATGCAATGTGTATACAAAGAAAGTGCCAAGATTTAAAAGGGACGAATAGCACAATAAAAAGTGACAAATGCATATGATGCATACAACATAATTTAGTTGGAATGGTTCCAAAGAAAGAAAGAGGACTACATACATGTATATAATTAAAGTCATATACATCTTATTAAAAAGGCTCTAATAGGAAGATGTTTAGATCGTTAGTCCATGGAACTAACAAGAAGTTCTGAACATTGCTAATGTAACAATTGAGCCATACTAGTAGAACTTGGGTCTCATTCGATCTTGATATAGTAATATGACATGATGTGACGCATGGACATCATAAAGATAGATAAAAGTAATTAACCACATTGAAGGGCACAAGCTAGTCTACATGCAAGCATGATTGCTAGATGGATTGAATCCACATATGATGAGGTAGCAATTGGCTTTGTGTTAGTGGGAGATGTTGGGATGAACCCTGCAGCTAATTGGGATTGGTTAAGGCTTAATTCCAATCATGCGATAGTATAATTCATGTTGAATGATTAAAGGTTTTCCTTCATCAATAAGACATCAATTATAATGAGTTATAAGTCTAATTGGATGAAGTCCATGAGATTAATATGCCTTGTAAGGAAACTGTAATGGGTTGCAGTTATGAGATTCCTATGCACCAAAGCATAATCTCAAAATGTTCTTGGTTAATGTATCATTGAGATTGGGCATCAATGATGCTTAAAGACTAGTATATTCTATATTCTTTACTTTGGAAGTAAGTAATCGATCTCATAGATTGAAGTATAAAGATACTTGGAACTAGAATATAGGTGCTTGCCTAGGAGAGCGAGTTCACTGAACATGACCCGCTATAAGAAGTGCATTTGGTAATACACTCCAGTGTCTATGCAACACTTCTCATGTGTCAGGCATGTAAATCCTCCTTGGACTTAAGACACCAGGTTGTCTTATATGTGGAGTGCTATGCTTTGATTTTGTCAAACCCTGCTCTATAAAGTAATTTCAATGTCATTCACATGCTTGATAGAATGTCAACATATTGAGGAAGTCTTGAGAAATCGTTAAAAGACGATATTGCCCCTAGAAGTACGGTTAAGTCGATTAAACTTCGAACAAGATAAAATCAAGATCTTAAAGATGAAATTGAGAATTTCACAGTCCAGGGATGACTCAAAATAATAATTCGGAGTTGGAGGATTAATTTGGAGTTAATCAAGAAAATTGACCGATTAAGGGTAAAATGGTCATTTTTCAATTTGAAGACAAAATGAAAATTTTTAGAAAAGATTTTCTTAGCCCCATTTGACATTTTTGAGTATGATATGAGTATTGAAGTACAATTGGAAGATCTAGCAGTGAAAAATATGAGTTTTCGGTATTTTTGGAGTATATGGGTAAAATGGTAATTTTGCCACTCGGAATCGAAAATTGAATTTTTGAAAGAATTTTGATCAAATTTAATTATTTGGAGTGTGATATGAGTATGAGGAGTGAAAATTATGCATTATGGAAAATTTTCAATTTTTGGGGTAAAAATGTAATTTTTGAAAAGTTTAGGGGTAAAAGTGTAATTTTAAAAAATTTACTCCACCAAAACTTTGAAAAATCTAGAAATTTTATCTAAGACTTGAATAGGTCAAAGGGAATGCATGGTGGAAAAAGTAAGACAAGTGGATGGCTAGAAAAAAATGAATTAATAAAATATTCAAAATGTGAATAAAATAATATTATTTCATTAAACTAATAAAAAGGCATAAAAAAATCAGCCCATAACCCATTCTTCATCTTCAACATTCGGCCAAGCAAGAAGCAAGAGAGAGAAAGGAGAAAATAAAACCCTAGCCAAGAAATTTAAAGGGGAAATTGGTGGAAATTCAAAAATCAAGTGGAAAAAATGTAACATTTCTTAAATTTGTCTTGTACTTTACCCTTCCCATGCATTTCCCATCATTTTTCATGGTTGAATCATGTGATTTGAGGATGATTTCATGGCTGGTCCAATGGGTTTAGAGAGAGAAAGTTGATGGAAATAATTGATTTTGATATATGTTAGTATTTTTATCTAGTTTAGCATGTATATAAGCAAAACTAAAAGAAATAAATTTGTTTGCCATAGTAACCATCCATGGCCGAACCTAGTGTTATGTGTGTGGTGATGGAATTGATTTTATTTTGAGAGAATTGGATGGCAAAATGGTGATTTATGGTGTAGAAATCAAATAGGAAAAATTTTAGTGAAATTCTACCTAGTATAGCCAAAATTCCCATGAATAATTTTGAAGGAAATTAAGCTGAATCTTAGGTTATTTGGCATGTATTCGGTGATATTTGATGAATTATGGAGTTAGAAAATTAAATGAGAATTTTCGGTGCAAAAATTAGAATTTTTACCCACTAGGGGTAAAAGCGTAATTTTTGGTCCGGACTGATAAATTGGACTAAATTCACAATCATTGAGGTATTGTGGATATAATTGGATAATTGGAATTGAAATGGATGGAATTGGAGTTAAATTGAGAGTTCTAGCGAATTAGGCCGGGCGTAGGCAAATTGGTCGGATACTGTGATTAAACGACTGTCCGAACCATTTTTGTCTCATTTCCATGCATGTAGAGCCTGAAATAATTTATGATAAATTGACACAATTTATTAAATTTTGTGTCATGGATTATGAATAGGTGGTGAGTCAATTAATTCGGGTAAGAGACTGCACCCAAGGACGGAATATAGGAGTATTTCTACTCCTAATACTGTGAGTAAACTTACTATCGTCTTAATTATCTAGAGTAGTTTTATTTAATTATGTGATATAATGAAAAATGGTTGAATTGGAAAATTATTGTGTTTTATAGGAAAAATATGATTTTATAAAATAATTTTATAAATTTTTGAAAATTGAATAATGATTTAAAAAATAGAGTAATTGGAGATCCACACTGTGATTTGTGTTGTTTATCCATGATTTTGAATTTAATGGCTTATGATACATGTGAGTATGACTGGTTGTTTTTATGATTTGAAGAATATGTGAACTGTTTTAAATTACCTTGAATGTGTTATGTGGGCCATATCATGCTATTGTGATTTTTTTATAGATTTGTGGATATTTAAAGTGGGTACTGCAGTGACGGAGGTTCCGTGGGCCAGCCTATTTAGAGGGGCAAGGTTCTCATTTATTGAGCTTACCTCGATTGGAGAGGCGCGTAGGATAACTCCCGAGGTAGGATTTGAGTACACTTCACGCTAGCCACCACGTGAAAGTGAGACTCAGCCAACGCCAAGGAACGGTTGTGTTGTCAGAGGTAAAATATGTTTGTGTGTATGTGACAATAAACAGCCTTGGCGGTTTCGGTAAAGATGCCTCCGCGGGATATCCCCGAGAATGGGTTTGGCATGAGCCAAGTGGCAAGAAACTTGGAAGAGGAAAGCAGAGAGCCTTCGCAAGGCGAGGCGAGATGCACCTCTAGTCGAGTATTCTAATAAACCAAGTGTTTGAAAAACGCATAAGCGATATTGAGAAATTAATTGAAAAATAATTGTTTATATGGGTTGGGATGAATTTCCAAGTTGTGAAATGTGATTTACGAAGGGATATTTTTATTGTCTCCTATTACTCGGCTTTAGATTATTTTGATGATGTCTGTCTACTCACTGGGATTATATAATCTCACCCCTTCTTCTTATATATTTTTTAGGCTCAGAATAGGCAGTAGACTGTCAATTGCATCGAGAAGTAAATTTTAGAGTTGCATCATAGAAAGCAAGGTTATAGACTTAAACCTTCTCAGTTATTTGGGGGCCCACGTGTCATTGTAATTTAAATTGCGTACGCTAGTTTTCTATATTACAGTATGTATAAATTTATTTTGTTTTTACATGCGAAAAATTAATTTTTGATGTTTCAAAAAATATATATATTGTTTTATATTAAAATAGATTATGTTAATTAATATTTTTATTTTATTTTATTATTCAAAAAAAAAGAAAGAGAGATGAGTGGAAAAAAATTGATACAAAAGCCTTACGAGGTCTCGAGGGGCATTCGGGGGAAGAATGTTTGTCGAGGCTTCGCGGCGGTTGTCACAGGCTCGATGGGAGTTCCAGGTCGTGACAGATTTCATCCCTACGGGTGCCTAACCAAGGATGCTGAAACAGGATGTTTTTGGGTATAATACGAAGCATGTGAAGGCAAATAAGTGGTTAATATAGGAATCATCATCTCAAGTGTTTTAAAGGACATATCTTATCAGTTCTTGATTAACATTAGTTTATTGAAGTCCTTGGCCAAGGCGATATGGAGATTATGCAAATGTTTCATAACTCTCTATAAAGCTAATGCTATAACTACAAGAACAAATATTGAGGTCAATAAGAGTAGACACTATACCAAGCTCTTATCATCTGTCACGACCTGGAACCACTCTCGAGTCTGTAACAACCGCCGCGATGTCCCGATATGCACTCATCCACCGAGTACCATATCGAAACCTCGCAAGGCTCTCGTACCAGTCTTTCTAGCTCCCCTGTGAGTTTCTATTTATTAATCTCATACTTTAAAACATTTTATCCAATTTCAGACTAAAACGGGAAAAAATATGAAATTTACTACACAGGGGCGTTTCGGTCATTTTTCGTCGAAAATTTTGAAATTTGGAAAAAATGTTACTTACGCGTAAAGATTTCATAAATTGAAGTCAGAATTGAAATTGGATGTCTAAAACGTGAAATTTGAGTGAAATTACATTTGATGGAATAAAATAATAATATTTCATAAAATATAATATTTTCTTACAAAACAATTTTTATATAGATATCCGAGTATAATTTTTACAGCGTAAAAACAAAATATATTATTACATATAATAATACAGATAACTGAAGTATAAAATTTAATTTACAATGCTAAGTGTGCCCACAACAGAGAAAAACATGAAAATAGGAGTAAACCTTTGGTAACCAAGGTCGTCACTCCGACTGTCTCCTCGATAAAATGCTGATATCTACAGATGTCTGTGAGCCTGAAATGGGGAGATTGAGGTGGTGAGTTTGACAACTCAGTGAGTAAATAAATACCATCCCCGACATCTAAAGTCGAGTAGATGGAGACAATATAAAAATATGATACCATAAGGTAGTTCATAACATCATTTTAGTACATTCATACAAAACAAATATTGATACATCAAAACACTAAGGCTTATGATTATTTTCTTAAAAACTAGGCTTAGCCAAATCTCATACTCGCGGACATTTGATCAGAGTGTCCAATCGAGCCCGCCAAGGCTGTTAAAACCATGTACAAATAAAACACGTTTTTCATTTAGAAAATAGCTGTTCCTTGGCGTTGGCTAAGTTCAACTTCACGTGGTGGTTCGGCGTGAAGTGAACTCGATCTTTACCTCAGGAGTTACCCTCATCGCCTCTCATACCGAGGTAAAATGAAATTGAGTTACCGTGCCCCTCTAGTAGGCTGGTCCACGGAAACCCGTCACTGCAGTGACTAAATGACCCACCAATTAATAAATAAAAATTTTGGCAGCATGACATGGCAATTAAAACATTACCCAGCCTGTTAGACAAAGAAAGCAATTTACACATTTCATACAAAATAATTCCAGCCATCATGCATCCCAAGATTCATAAGCCATAAACATTAATTTAAACACTTAACATAGGTTAAAAACCCGTCTCCATACACTCAGTGTTAAAAAAATCAGTTTTTCAATTTATAAACCATTTACAAAAATTCAATTCTTTAAAGATACAAAATTAGATAAAATCACTCTAGATCTTAAGGAAGATAGTTTATCCACTCATTGTTTTTAGAAGTCAGATATACTCCTAATCCTGCTGGTCCGACGCGATTTGTTTACCTTTGTCGGACGATTCACCACCTACACGACACACGTGGCACGAATTTCAATGATTGATGTCAATTTATCAAAATTGATTTCAGGCTCTAAATTCTATATGAATGCATGAAATGTGATGCAAAAATTGTCCGAATAACCTTTGAAATGCGGTATTCGGCCTAATACGCACGGGACGCGATTTAATTCGCTAAAACCTCCGATTTAAGTCCAAATTGAGTTCTTTCAATTTCTATGCCTTAATTATACCCAAATTGATTTAATGCCACTGAATATGGTACAAATTTCCGGTCTTGGATTGAAATTACGAAAATACCCCTAGTGGGTAAAAATTTCAGTTTTTGCTCTAAAAATTTCCATAATTTTTCTACACCCTTAATTCATCATAATTCATTTAATTTTCATGAAATCTCATCATTTTCAGCAGCTATTTCTCTCCTGAAAATTTCGGTATTAAGGGTGTCAATGGAGAAAAATCATTTTTCTCACTAGTTTTTGTTACTTTTTATTTCTACCCATTTAATAACATTAAATCACCATAAAATCTACCAACAAAATGAATCAAAACCCACCTAAGGATGCTGGTTCAGCAAGGGATCATCATACCTATATGTTAATTTTGCATGGAAATGAAAAAAGAATGGATGGGTAATGGAAATTACATAGAAAATTAATGAGTTTTACCTTTTTCAAGCTAACTTCCTTGATTTTTCTCACTTGTGCTTTGAATTTTCAGCTAGGGTTTCAAGTTTTCAGCCTTTCCCCTCACTTACACAATTTGGAGAAGAAGAAGTGGGCTGAATTTTGACTTTTTATAAGTTAAATGATTAAATATTTAATTTAACACATGGTAATTACCTTTTTCATTATTTTATTATTTACTTATTTCTTTTTTTGAATTTCTTTCAGCCAAAATTCCAGCACCCTTATCCTCTGATTTTTCCAGGAGCTTTTAGAAGAAATTTCAATGATTTTTATAGTGTAATTTTATGAAATTACACTTTTACCTCCAAAAAAGTGCAAAATTACATTGTTACCCCAAAAATTGAAAAATTACCGCAAGGCATATTTTTCAGTCCTCAAACTCATACCACACTCCAATTTGTCAAATTTGATCTAAATTCTCTCGAAAAATTAAATTTGGTCCTCCAATGGTAAAATTACCATTTTACCCCTATTCTCCAAAATGTACCGAAATTGCATTTTCTTTTCACTTTTCAACCTCAAATTATGTTTTAATTAGTCTAAGTAATCAATATACATCAAATGGGGTCAAAATCCTCTTTAAAAATTCCCATTTTGACCTTTAGTGATAAAATTACTATTTTACCCTTGTGTCCTAAAAATACTGAAAATTGTACTTTTTCACTGCTAAACTTTATTTTATATTCCAATAATCATATTGTATTTCATATAATTATTCTTGGTCATAAAAATCAAAATCTTTATTAAAAATCCCCATTTTGTCCTGAAATTGAAAAATGACCGTTTTGTCCCTAATCGGTCAATTTTCCTGATTAACCCCAAACTGAACCTCGGACTCCAAATCACTATTCTGAGAAATCCCTGGACTGTGAAATTCTCAATTTTACCTTAAAATTCCTATTTGAACTAGTTCGAGGCATAATTGACTTATCAGTACCTCTAGGGCAATATCGTCATTTAACTAACTTTTCGAGCAATTTAAGATGCTAACATGCTTTCCAATGCATGTGAATGACATGTAGAAAAATAACACAGGGTCAGGCTTTACATCATCTTTGGGATATATGATGAGGGAATGAATTACACTGATAGACTGTATACTGAAAGGTTGTCAAAGAACCATTTGACTCTCTTAACAATTGACTGGCCATGATGCATTTCTAGATGTCAATCTTGGTCTATGTTATTGATTATAAATTAATTGATTAAAATTTATATTAATCAATTAAATCATTAATCAATTCCATTACCAACATGTTGGGAACCTAATTGGTCACACACAATGATTGCATTTGAATTAAATTGGGAGAGTGATAATTTAAATTAGACTTAAATCACATGTTAGGTAATTAACTTCCATAAACTTAATTAAAAGAGTTTAATTAAGTTTTAGACATAATTATAAATAGTTATAATTATAAGGGCTTAATTGCAAAATTGAAATTATTTTAACTTAACTATATAAGTCACCTTTCAATTATTTTCACATGAGAGTTTTCACAATAGAAAAGAACGTAGTTTTTGTCAAAAAAAAGAAAAATGTTTTCTCTCTTTGCCACCACTCTCTTTATATGAAAGAGAAAATGAGGTTCGGCCAAGATTGTGAAAAAAAAGAAAAGAAAAATTGTTATCCTCTTTGCTAGTACAAAGTATAGTTAAAAACTCCTCTTTTTGTTGAAGGTTCAAGTGCAATCGTGTGTACTACTATTAGAGGCCAAACACTTGATTGGCTAGGGTTTTTGCTCCTTGTGGTGTTCACGGGATTACTTCAAGAAGTGCCATTGTGATTACGAAATTACTTAGCAAAGTAACTTTCTGAATTATAATTTATTTTATGCTTTTATGTGTTAAATATCACCAAGGTGATCCGTGGGTGGAGGCATATTTTCGTCATTTAAATTATAAACTTTTAATTTTCTTTATTGCGTATTTTGAGCATGCCTTCCATAGCCAAACCCAACATAATGTTCTTTGCCAAGCATTACAATTACGCTCTCAAGATATTTTAAATGCAATTCATTTTGTTTTTACTACAAAATCACTCCTTCAGAAGTTGAGGGATGATGGGTGGTCTAATTTACTTAAAATATGAAAAAAATTTATCAAAAACATGAGATAGAAATTCCTGATATGAGTGCACGATATATCTTGGGCAGAGGTTGATCTCGTCAATAAGATGTAACTGTGGAGCATCATTATCGAGTTGATATATTCTTAGTGACGATAAATACTCAGTTACAAGAATTGGATTTGAAGTTCAGTGAGCAATCTGTGGAACTTTTAACTTTAAGCACTGCTTTGGATCCTAATAACAATTACAAGTCATTCAATATTGATAATATCTACAAGTTAGCAAAGATTTTTATTCTCAGGATTTCACAAAATAAGAAAAACTTATTTTGAGATTACAATTGAGACAGTACGAGCTTAATAAACCTCATCCTCAAAGTTTTGAAGATGTTAAGACACTTTCTAAATTATGCCAGAGATTAGTAAAAACAGAAAAATCAAAGAATTACCATTTGATTGATAGATTAATTCGTCTTATTTTGACTTTTTCGGTTTCTACAGCAACTACAGAGAGAGCATTTTCAATAATGAAAATTGTGAAAACAAGACTCCGGAACAAAATGGATGATGAGTTTCTTGCAGATAATTTAGTTATTTATATTGAGAAAGATATTATTAATCTTTTCAATACAAAATCAATAATTGATAAATTTGAATCTAAGAAACATCATCCAGTATAATTTTCTTAAATAACTATTATAAGTTTTTTTTATTTTTTTATTTATATGTTATATAAAATTATTGTTTATTATGAACCTTTCGATTTAGTTAAATTCAACATATTAATTTTAAAAATTTTTAACTTTAATTTTTTTTCATCTTTGGCCCCTCCAACAAAAATTGAGTAGCCCCGGCTCTGTCTACACTTGTGATATGAAGCAAGGTGGTAATGATCATGGTGCTCGTAAATTTAGAGATATGAAGGAGAGGAACATGAGTAGTGGAGCTTTTAAACATTCATCCATAGAGACTGTCAAAGACAGAGGTCTTGTCTGTTCTTTGTTTCGGGAAGAAAATGGGAGAAGAATTGAAAGTGCAAGTGGATCTGATGGTTCTGATGATTCAGAGGATGAATATCAGAAGCTGAAGAAAAAGACTTTGACACTGGTTCAGATTCTTCAGAAGAGCAAGGGGAGGAAGAAGATGAGAAAGAAAAAGAGGAAATTAAGAAAGAAGAAGATGAAGAGGAGGAGGAGAAGGAGGAAGTTGAGGAAGAAGAAGAAAAAAAGGCGGAAGAGGAAGATGGAACAATAATTTTGGTGTCAGTGAAAGATAGCCAGAATCCTGCTTCAAAAATAGCAGGTAGAATCAAACTTCACCAGTGTTCCAATTATGGACATCTGCTAAAAGCTATCCGAAGTATATGGGCAAAGTATACAAAAATGGAGGTCCATGGTGAAGGTGATGCTCACTCTTCTTTTGAGAATGTATGGCCTGGCTATACTCTCAAATATTATAGCCATGGAGAAAAACTACTGCCTACTCCAAACGTAATGGATAAGGGGGAGATAGCTGATTTGCTTGGTTCCATCGTAGCAAAGGAAGGGGAAGAAGAAGAAGAAGAAAATACTATTTCAATCAACCTTGTTAATGGGGAGAGTAATTTAGAAAATGTAGGTTCTGTTAACCTTGATGCATGTCATGATCACAAAGATTTGGTAGCTTCTGTCCATTGCGCATGGGTGAAATACACTGGAAATGAGCCTCGGCCTTTAGATACCATCAATGAGAGCACTGCATGGCCTGGATTTAAGGTTACATATCTTCAGCAGAGCAATGGAGGTTCTTCAGCTCATTATCCTTTTGAACCATGTAAAATGCATTGGACTGATGTTGATAATTTGCTTTACGAAATTAATGTGAAAAAAGAAGAAAAACATGATGAACTGGAGGGAGATAAAGAAGAAGAAGAGGGTAGCGAAGATTGAGGTTTCAATTTTCAACTCTATTGGAACCTTCATACTCAGACTGAGGTCCTATCTTGCCAGTGTTATTTATAAATATAGAGTTGCACATAAGAAGAAACTGGTTTGCTTTGTAAATTGATGCTATGCCTCTGAAAACTGTGTTTGAATACAGAGTCATTCATGTTTGGTATGCTCAATCCCTTAAAAAGGTAAAAGCTTTTCATCAAAGAAAGAATTATTTCCATTCAATGATTGTTAAGATGGCAACCCCGTCATGTTATGATAATGATACTGATACCAGATTAAACCAATGAATCGGAACGAATTAACTGTTCCCTTCATGGTCACATAGTCATTACACAATTACTTTTCACTGTGATGGCTCCCATAAATAAACCATAAGATCAAAGAATGTTATTCAGTATTATTTTACATTAAAGCTAAATAAACTTTTCCTACAGTAGAGAGGTGCTCATAGGGTTGGCGAAGAAGTGCTCGCGGTAAATTAATTTTGATCTTTTCATGTTGAGGGTTCCTAAAATACTTGGGACTCCACTAGGTAGACTTTGATGCATCTTCTTCATGATGAGGTGTTTGTCCCGAACCATCAACCTTAATAGCTTCTTACAGTGCTGCATCAAAAATACGGATGAATCCATTAGTGTTCATGCAGACGAGGAGGGTACCGAGAATGCCGCTATAAAAACATGTTCACCATGGTAAAGATTACAACAAGAGTGTAAAAATTGATTTCCAACAAAAGCAAGGGTAAATAAGTTTTTAGCTTATAATTCTAGTTATGACAGAATGTCATCCCCATATTATCATCCAGGTTAAAGCTCATCTTATCAGTTCTAAGTTCTAACATTTCAAATAATGCATGTAAAACAACAGAGAGGACATATAAATCTATGTTTTTTATTTGCTATTAACAAATATCTTTTGCCTTTCAAAATAAGAGAGAATAAATCAAGAATCGACACTCACACACGTATATACATACATACATACATACATAGATACATACAGTATATTTATCTACCTACATAGTCAATATCCACAGGTATTGGTTACTACTTTGTTGGCTACATTATTTGTTTGCAACTAGTGAAAGCAAAGGGCTATAAGCTAGATATACATAATGAACTTAGTGTATATCTATGGTCTGAATGTAACAAAACAAGCAGAGGTACATAAATCTTGAAATTATATATTGAATAGCATCTTACCTGGAGGTTTGGCAAATCCATGTTGCGAACAATATCATCCTGCACAAACAGTGGGGAAAAAGAATGAGAATTTGTTTTGACCTCCAAAAACAAGTACCACTCTGTAGCATGGACATGACCAGTCCAAACTAGAATAACTTCCAGTTAAATAGGTCATTAATCACTTTAATTGCCATTTCACACTCCTAACAACAAAAAACTAAAGGTGGTGAACTTGTAGAAAACAATCGCTTCATTTTTATATTCCCGACTTTCTCAATGCAAATATATATAGAAGTAAACGCATGAATATATAATAAAGAAATTAGTCATAACTGTGTAACTAATATGTTCTTTTTTCAGGGGATTTAATTAAGTAGACCAAAACTTCACCCACATTTATTTGAAATATCCCATCTCTTTCGCAAGTACAGAAGAAGTATATGTGAGGAGAGGAAAATTGTTCAATACAAACTACAGAAACTTGCTCTTGCAGCCATCAGTATGAGTCATCAGCAGAAAAAGAAAAACTAAAAGGTAATCAAATCTTTTATAATTAGTAGCAATTTGCAACCAAGATATCTAAGTAATTTTACACCCTCATCCCTATTCATTTGCACTAGTTGTTTAATTTTCCATATTGTACCAAAAGCTAGCAATAATGCAACTAAAATGAAATAAAAGCAACTAAAAAAAGCTTCTACCTCCAGTATTCCTGGATTTTGCATCACAATACGAAAGGTTTGCCTTATGATCCTCTTATGCATATTCTTCTTGGTGATCCCATCTGCACCATGACATTTGCAGCCTTCAGGTGGACCATGTCTATTATTTGCTCCTGGTAATACAATATTGCGTTGCATGGAATCCTCATACAAATTAACGGTGTGAGTTTTATCAGGCAATGAATCAACATTCTTATGATGATTGAGAATGTTGAATTTTTGCACATCATTGTAATCCACGTGTATGCTTGAGGACTTCTTTTTTGATCCAGCAATGACGCGAAGTGAACCGTTAATTCTGACCTGTATAAAAGCATCAACCATTACAAGAAACCATTTGTTAGGATGGAAATTTAACTTGCATCAAACAGACTGGTTCAAATTCCACAGTTTAAGCATAAAACAGCCCAAATATTGGTGAATCTATGAAGAAGTTAGAGATAATGTAATGGGTATCATTCCCTCGTCTTCTACATAGGACCAGATGACCTCAAGATGCTAGAATATCAGGTCAGAAAATCCTAACAGGGTCCATCCCTTTGTTTTTGAATAAATGTTTTAATTCTTTAAATAGGTTCAAAAATATGTAACGCAACATTGAGTTAATTGCAGTGACCAGGACAAGAAGTAAGGCATAAAAGAAATATCAGAATGGAAGATGACCCAAAAGGGGGCTAGAAAGTGAATCCCTTGAAGCCTTCAGCTTCAAATGTTTCACCATGATTTATGGTATACCATAGGCATGGTGTCCTACAAATTGTTCCAAATTTGAGGAATAAATGTGGTCAAATGACGAATCAAACCTACCTTTTCTGCTAGTCCAAACTTTTGGAGTACATCAATGACAAGTTCAGCCATTTCTTCTCCTGAAAAAGATCAACAAGAAATAAGTACTAACATCACGTATGTAGGTCTTTCTAATAATGAAAGAAATGCATGTTTAAATATGTCCGTCCTAGTAAAAATTACCATGTAATACCTAATGTATCCATAAATCTGGAAACTTCTCTAATGGCCAAACCTTGATCACCAGCCTTCTGGATGGCAGTGTAGACAGTTTTAAAGACTTCGGGAGACAAAGTACCAACATGTTCCTGATTGGAAGGTAATGGCATCAAAAGTGTAGCATAACCAACCAGCAGTTCCCAAGGCGAGTCACAAGAATACCCAGGAGTAGGGACAGTGCTTCTGAAATTTACATTTTCGTTAACAACTTCAGAATGTGATGAATTGCTGCCAATATCAAGACTTGCAGAAATGCCGCCTAGATAATTGTCACCAACAAAATGTTCATTACCACACTTCTCCCAATTCTTGAATGAAGATTCTAGAGCAACAGCTCTTGACATTGGTGCTTGATGCACCGATAACTTGATACCAGGAAAACCTTTTTCTCGGCGATAATCCGTGGGGTCATTGAAAAGAGATGTGTGTTGTAAGTTTCTAATATATTCAGCTTCTCCAACACCATCGACTGGAACACATGGGGAAATGAACAGTTCACATGAAGAAACTAACGCAAACAAATGAAAAATTTCCCCACACGTTAAATCTGGACTGAGATCGATTCCTCCTCTCAGAAAATCTTTTTCACGTGCACGAAGCCACCTAGAAAATCTAGCAGCAGTACTTCCTGTATTAGATGGAAATTGAGAGTCGCAGACATTTCCAGGTTTTCCAGGGGCCTCCAGTGTAGCCACCCGCCTGCTACGAAGAAGCTCTTCCAAGGCTAACTTTATCTTTTCCATATTATAATTGTCACAGTGTTCTTCCTGGACACCTCTAGTTTGATTGCATCCAATGCCTTCAAAGAAACTCCTGTAATTACCTGCCCCTGATGAACAAGGTATGAGCAGTCCACGATCGTCATCATCCATTGACCTGCTCTCCGTTTCTTCCGGGTGCTTCTCATAATGTTCGCTAAGCATATTACAAAGGCTTATTAAAGATTCTCTGAATTTTCTATTCTGCTTTAGGAATGACATTCTTCTTCTGCAAACTGTTGGAGGTGCTGGAAGGTCAGAAAGTGAGGCCCCGCTTTTGTCAGAAAATTTTGCTCCTGCGCGGTGTTTTACATATTGAATTACCAATTGCCTGAAAGAAAAACGTTCATTTACACAAAATGAAGCAACTAGTATGAAATATACTCTCATGCGAAATGCCAAAAAGGGAGAAAAAAAAAAAAAGACCAGTATCATTTTTCTATTTTTTAAAACTAGTCCAACCTTATTCGGCTATAGCAAAATAGTCAAGCCACAATTGCATAGAAATAAATATTGTTCACCGTCTGTTGAGTTAAGCCAGTTAAATATTGTTACATGTTTTTTATTTATCATATTAATTTATTTATTTTTAAATTTATTTTAATAAAATATGTGGCAACCCTCTAACTCCGTTAATAGAATTAAAAAACTCTATCCACAGTGTCTGAGATGATAATCTATAAATAAATGCAAACTTCCCAAATGTTTCCCCATAAGTAACTTTCACAGAAAATATTTTATGCAAACTTCATTGGAAACATAGATCCCACAATAATTAATTCATTTTCCATTACCTATCTGCTTCATCTGTCCATGGAAACCTTCTTTGACGTGCTGACTTCATCTTGGAAAAGGCTGGAGGACTGGTATAGGAGTCACACTTGTCTCTATTTACTCCAGGCTTTTCAGAAGTCTTCCAATGATCTTCCTCTTGATGTTCTTGCACCCAAGTTTCATGCTCTCGAGGAGAGGCTAACATAAGATTTTCTTCCCCCATGAAATCTTCACCACTGCCAGCTGATCTAGGAAGGCTGTGCTGACAAAATGGTCCAGTTTCATTGTCAACTTTTCTAAGCTTTAAAGCTCTAGCTTCTGCAGACCTTTTCCTTTTCCGAGATAAAGAACTGCTGTTCATTGGTTGGCATTCTGCCCCTACGGCATCTAAATTATCCTGAATTTTACTACGATGTCGGAGCTTAGCATGACACACACGAAGCACCTGCAACATTTCAAGGGAGAGATCTCCTTAACAACAAAACACAAGATAAGGGATTGTTTGGAAAATAAAGTTAGGTAAACTATGAACATTAATTCAACAAATTAATGAAAACCATTGAGCAATGAAATTTTAAGATGTCAAGCTTTTCCCTTGGTCCAGACTCCGGCCAATATTTTTGTTGATAAAGAAAAAAGTGAAAAACCATTTGGAAACTGAAACATAATCTAACCTGCTCCAAGGTCAGATTTAGATTCTTCGCGATCTCCTTACATTCTTTGTATGGAAGTTTTTTATTGAAGTTACTCTTCACTATAAGTTTGAGTACCTTGGCTTGCTGACTAGCAGTCATTCCTCGACCTGAGGCCCATGACTTGTGACCAAAAATCTGTAAAAGTTTTATTCGTGATTACCTTCCATCTTGGATGGGCACTAAAACAAGGCAATCTTAAGGGTTATGGACAAAATTGACAAACATACTAAATAACATATAGAAGACTTCTATTTCCACATAGATGATCAATGCATAAATATTTTCTCATGTGAAGATTTCTGAAATCCTACCATTTGTGCTTAAGTGGAAAAATAATATGCATGCATACCTCATGAACTGTAGACCCAGGGAATGCATGCAAAGCAGCTTTCGGATCAGCCACTGCATAAATATATTCCAAAACTTGCCAGTATTCATCAATAGCATCTCTGTTTGAGAGGATAAAATCATGTCTGACAATCTCATCTACGGCATCTCTGCCTGGGCAACAATCAAGACATCCAGAACTTGAACATGTTGCAATTAATGGCGGTTCCTCTATACAAGGCTTAAGCTCCAGGACATACATAGGACTGGCATGTGGGACAATGATTCCATCTTCAGAGCTTTCACTAGTTACCGGACGAATCAACTATGTACAAGTGTCATTTTTAGTCTTGATACTAGGAATGTATAAAGTAAGAGCATTCAGAACAATTGACAGAACAAAACTTCAGAAATAAATGATAATTTATGCTTCAAGATCGAAGATAAGCAGCATGCATGCAGTATGTAACAATGTATTATCCATGGTGGTATTTATAGCTGTAAGTGCGCCAGTCATGATCGTTTCTAAGTTTGATTCACTGCCCGGCCAAGGTTAAATTATTAGAAAGCCAAGCAGGCTTATGATGACTCAAGCCCTCTTTTTAAGAGATTGGTATCTACGCCAATCTAATAGTAATATAGCATGACACTCAAACATTCAGAAAACTGAATCAGCTCAGTTCAAATGATATCGTACATGAAAAAATCTAGAAGCCTATATTCACAGGATAAATTTAATTTAAAATGTGAGCAAGAAACTTTACCTTCAACCGCTGTAAAATAGATAGAATCGATGACAGTCTCCTAATTGCTGGAGTAACATTTAGATCATTATACTCCCGAATGGAAAGATCACATAAACGGACACCCTTCCTAAACTTCTCTATCATGTTGTCAACTTGAACAGTGGAACCCACAACTTGAAGGAATAGCTCAAGTGGAATGCCCTCGATAGCTGCTTTCACATCAAACAGATTGTGAGTGACATAAGGATTCTGTAGATCATGATCTTGTCTCCCATATGATAAGACATCATCCCTAGCAGGTGAACTACATGCATAATCCCAGAGAAAAGTATGCAACAGCTTTGCACGCACCATTTTTCCCGATATGAATCCATTAGCACGCATGGCTGCCATTCTAAGAGCTAGGGCATCCGAACCAGCTTGAGTGTGAGTTCTTTGTACGCCATCCAAAACAAGAACTGAGTTAATGTTCTTTTTCTTGAATGAGCCCTGGCCATGAGTTTGCTTCTCAAAAGACATGAGTCTATAACGGATTCTACCTAGTACTTCAGAAGATAAACTTTGAATGGATGGGTGCAGAACCACCTTGACTTTACGGTTAGCATCAGTATTCATAATTTCATGTACAGGTAGGTGTACACATTTGCATTGTCCTTGGTTTTCAAGCTTGTACAAAATTCGGTCTACAGATTTCCTGGCCATTGTTGTGCTTTTGTCCTTCTCAAGATTCACAAGCCACCTATATAGCTCTGCTCTCAAGACAATCTTTTCAACCTGCATTGGCTTACACACAAACACACAGAAGACAGTAGTTCATGGTTAATCAAATTATTGAAAGCAAAAAAAAAAAAAAAGAGTTATTTCCTGTCTCAAGTGAAGTGGATGAGGCAAAGACCTGTAACCATTCTACTATTCTCTGCTCCCTCCGCGTGTTATCAACTGTCAAATACTGACGGGGTTTACGTGGCATTGTTTGACTGTTCATTGAATGGAGTCCTGTGTCGGAAACAACTTTTTTGGTTTCACGGATTAACTCTTGTGATTTGCAAGTATTGGAGATACTATCGCCGGCATCAATACCTCTGGTAGAGCAACACGAAAGCTCTATTTCAGTTTCCCTGTTGTTTGTCTTCCCCAGGGTATCACTTTCAGAATTCAAAAGACCTAAAATTTGGGCTGACCCGTCTGAAAACCCAGGATTGACAGCACCCAAACTAGAATTTTTGCTGAAAATGTCTTTTGATCTACTTGGAATCGCATCCGATGATTCACAGTTCTTGGCTGTCCATATTCTGTATTCACAGTTTTTGTTGTGAAGTTCCCTCTGCATAGGCATCCCAAATTTAGTGCTCATAATACAACAGTTTTTGTAATTTGTCTTCATATCGACTCCAAACCTCTGGCTGACCTGTTTCACAGAAAAATCTATGAATGAGATGGAAAAGGGACATCTAGATTTGGAATGAAACGTTATACATTTGTAGAAATGTGCATTCCCAAGATCTAGAAAGGACTATAATTGTAACAGAACAGACCGACAAAGGGAAATTGCAATATACACAAACATTTCAGAGGATATCGATTCTGTCTATCATCTTGAAATAATTAAGGTCTCAGGTGTAGTGTGATTGTTCAAGGTGGCCCCCAATGTTCACCAAGCCAAGCATGCATTTACTTAAATCATTGCTCATTTGACACTATGCACTGAGTTCTAGCTTTCCCTTCACAAAACTAGTATTACATGTATAACACAACCACCATCTTCTTCATTGTGTTCAAAATGTGAATTTTTTAGCATTTCAAGAGCAACAATGTAGTTTAAACAAGGTAATATAACCATGAAACTAGTGTACGGCTTTTATGACCTGTCTTGACTCAGATGGTTAAGTAGAGAATAGCATCTTAAGAAAGGCTACAAACATCTCCAATCTCAACCAACTTTAAACTAAACTTCTCAATGCAAAGATAAAACTAGAACTCTATCAAACTTCCTACAAATTGCCCGCTATGAGCCTTTCTCTCTCATCAATATAACAATGCAGTTACTTCTGAAGACCTCCACTTGCGCCTATTTCTCACCAGCCAGAAAGAATTATGAACGCCCACCTGCAGTTTTCACATTTCAGCCAAAGACTAAATTTCTCTGCCAATTTTCCATTCCTTTTAATGTGTGTGCACCGCCAAAGTTGGAATGAGGCGGAAAAATATAACTTAGCTCACTCGAGAATCAGCTCCACAGAAGAGATGGGCTGCCCAGTTAAGGTGCTAGATTTATTTATTTATTTTGAGGAGGAGGGTTTCGAACCTTATTCTCTAATTAAGGGATCATTCACCAACTAAAGAACCAAATACTCAACTGCAAATGCTAGATTTGCTTATTACTATATTCTTTCCTTGAGATAGCCTTGCATCGGGTCTTAACCTGTCTTTGATTTTGAAAAATTCTCCAAATGCAGTATCAAGGTCTAACATTTCACAAATCCAGAACCCTTCATGGAAGTTATATTTGGAATACAACTAAAATAATTTTAGCATAAACACGACGGCTCAAAAGAAAAAAGCAGATCCATTTGATATACCCAAAGTTCCCGACTAGTCAAAATAAGACATTTTAGAGAAGAATATTAAAAAGGTATTATGCATTAGGATAGGATCCTTAAAATTTCTAGGACGAAAATATGCATAGAGAGTCAGAACTTATATAATGCTGCTAAAGTGCGTTAATGTTAAGATAAAAACAAGTAACTTCTTCCTTCCACCTCCTCCCAGCCCCCACCTTTCCGTTTACTTGAGGAAGGTGCAGTGCCAAACATTTATAAATATGAAAAACTCTATTATGAAGATGCTCAAGAACAAAACTTTTTAGTCATTATTGGGATGCACAGAGCAGTAAATATAAGACTCTTGGGAAAACCTCTTTAATAAGCATCCCCTCAACTCCTGCAGCATCAATTGCGTCATAAATCTGATGCACAATGGGAAGCTCCACGAGCTGGTTAGCTATTTGACATCTTCCAAATTTCAGCTCTTTGCCTTCAACATGCTTGATTGGTTTTTGCTCAAAATCCACGAGGGAAAACTTTTTTAGCAAATGCAGGCAGCGTTCATCCTGTGTAAAGTAGGAAAATGCTAAGGCATAATTTTCAGCAATATAGACACACCTTCATGAAATAGCAAAAAATTAATTCCACTTGCTCGAAGGAAGTTCAACACCTTAAACAAAGCTATCTCACGAAGATATCATATGCATATAGTCTCCAAAATTATATTATGTTTGTATTTATTTGATCATTTATATTTAGGAAATTAACCTCCTATTAATTTTAAAAATGACAACATAAACGAAGGCATGCAAGGTTTGGCTTATGAAAAAAAAAAAAAAGAGTTAAACGGGGTTTGGTAAGTAATGCAGCAGAAAGAAGAAACGAGATTATTAGTTGGATTGAATTTTGGCCCATCAAGTTAAAGCCAAATGGCTTCTTTCTGAAGTTAAATATAATCAATGCCAAACAACATATTTAGCAATAAGGACTGAAATGAGAGAAAAAAGAGAAAATTATGAACTGAAAACAAAATAATGTATAAACCAAACAATAGGAATATAAAATGAATGCTCTTGGATTCCATGGTAAACATAAATGTATAAAGAAAATGGAGATGGGAAATGTGAAATCAATGAGCAGAAACATTGGTTGCAGAAGTTGTCAAACTAACCTTCCCGTTCACTTTTACATAAGTCTCCTCTACTACATCAGCATTTTTCAATCTGCCACATGCCTAACAGCAGATTGCAAAGTAAGCAATAAGATGAAAACGATTCAGAATAAACCACCGAGAGAATACAAAGAAAAAGAAAAGAAGAGATTCAATGCCATTGGCAGTCGCAAGAAAAAGAAAAACCAATAAAAGCACTTACATTTTCCCAATCTCTACGCTTTGACCGTGACCCACTGTAGCCAAGATCATGTTTAATATCAGAAATGACAAGAACCTATCAATAAAAAAAGAGAATTCAGATAACAACATCAGCAAAAATGTTCAAAAGAAAGTATATATATGTCTATCAATTAATGTTTATAATATAACTGACCTTGGAATCAGCTTCTTCAAGCTTATCACATATAGCTTTCATTGATGGTACATAATCTTTTACAAGCACGCCCTCTTTAATATGTTCTATGTTAGGATCCTGATTGCCCACGGTCTCTTCCTCTTTGGTAATCTCAAATTTTTGTTGAGATCCCAAATGCTTTGCATAACGGTGTAAATGAATTAACCTTGTGGACTGCCCTTGATTGCCTGCCCCTCTTGTTCTCTCAACTGCTTCTTGTCTTACAATTAAGCCTCTTTTCTCAAGATTCCTCACCATATAGAAAGTTTTATTGCCTTCCATACCAAATTCCTTGCTTAGCTGGCTTTGAGTTATCCCATTTGTTCTACAAGCAAACAATTAAAATAAAAAAGACATTCATCAACAATTTCCTAGACAATAAAGGATTTCTTGTTAAACAAACTGAACTGAAATTATGCTAAATCTTAGCGCGCGCGCGCGCACAAAAAATAAAAAAAAGGAAAAGAACGAACAAGCAATGTTCATTAACCTAGCACTGGCAATGCGTTCAAGAACGAGACGTTGTCGACGAAACTCTTTTTCATCAGCTCCCAAAGAGAAATCGTAAATGCCTAAAAAGTTATCACGGAGTTTCTCCCTAGCGACAATGATCAAATCCAGCTTTTCCGCATCCTCGAAGCATCGAATCGAATGGTCATCGGGATCGTAAACACCATTTGGAACTTGAAACTGAACGGTTGGGATTTTGAATAGGTTGGTCCACAAGGCTCGTTTAAGGTCGACGCTCAGACCGAGCTTCGAGCAAAGGGAGGATAGGGCGAGGCCATGTCGCCCTTGAGCGCAGATTTCTTCGAGAGCAGAGGATATGATCGCGTCCATTGATCGGCTTGGTTTGCGTTTGAATGGAACGGTCGAAACGCTCTTCTTTATTTTTTTTTTATTCAAAGGGTGGACATGGAGGTATTGGCGGGAAGGGAGAGCGGCGTGGCGGTTGAGAGTGCAGGGAGAAAGCAGTAGATGGAAGTGGCGTCTAGGGTTCGAATCGTATCAGATACATAAAGACATATATATATATATATATATATATACATACATAAGGATATGATCCCGTCCATTGATCGGCTTGGTTTGGGTTTGAATGGAACGGTCGAAACGGTCTTCTTTTATTTTTTTATTCAAAGGGTGGACATGGGGGTATTGGCGGGAAGGGAGAGCGGCGTGGTAGTTGAGAGTGCAGGGAGAAAGCAGTAGATGGGAGTGGAGTCTAGGGTTCGAATCCTATCAGATACATAAAGACATATATATATATATATTTATATATAAAATGACGCTTTAATTTGACACCGTTTTGGATTGGACTTCGGGGTCTGCCGTTTAGTATAGCGGGAATACTATAGTTGATTTGATAATTGATATGCTATCGTATTTTTCATTGATTATTGAAAATTTTTATTACACTCAAATTTGGTTTAATTTTTTTTAACTTTTAAAATTAAATTAAAATTATTTGATAAATTTTTTAATAAAATAAATTATATAAACTTTAATTTTAATTAAAATTATCATAAATGATATTCATGGTATCTTCTAAATCAAAGTAGAACAATCTGTTTTAAATTTTATATGATTTTAAATGTTAAAATTAAAAAAAATCTAAAAATACGAAATAATTCTCAAACTTGAATAGTAGTAATAATATTAGATTTTTAAGTGAAGAATTAAAAAAAACTTTAAATAGTATTTAAATACAGCTTTGAATTTTATATTTTTTTCTCTTAATTTTTGTAAGAATAAAAAAATCCTAGATTTGACTATTTTATTGCTAGGTCTTTTGTTTTTTTTTTTTTTCTTTTAGTAATATTTGTAGAGAGAGGTAAAGGAAAGAGAGATCGCAATTTTGCTTTAAAAAATGGTGATTTGTAAAATGAGGGAAAAGATGGGAAGATTGATTGAGAAAGAATAATATTTTTTAGAAAGTTGACGTGTTTTAAGAGAAGAGAAGAGAAAGCTCTTCTTTGAACCTTTTTTTTAATTTTTTTTTAAATTTTATTCTTTGAAAAATAGTTATTGTTTTTAAGAGTTTCTCAAAAATCTTATTTGACTTTATTACTACTGTTAAGAGGTAGATAAGCTGAAAAAAATCAAATTAAACAGGCACTCAAACATAATTAAAGGGTTAACATGTAAATTCTACTAATAAAGAGGTTAATATTTTGTCTTATTAGTATATATTTATGAGAATTAATCTGTTAATGAACTATTATGTAACTATCTTTCATCTAATTTTGAGTTTAAAAACTTCATTATTGATATTTAGAATAATAATCTTTTGAATTTATATCTTATTTTGCAAGTTTGAATTTTATAACAAACATAAATAAATACACATACACAGACTATATACATGTATATTTTGTTGAGTTGTTACGTAATTTAACACAATTATCGTTATATAGTGTAAGTTGTGGAGAGTATAGTGAAAGAATATTAATTATATTAAATATGGTTTAGATTATAAACAAAAGTTAGTGAATTAATTAGAAAGATTATGCTAAAAAATCTTTTTTATGATTAAAAAAAGGTACAATAATCAATAAACCATTGTACTTTATGTAATCTTATGCAACATGGACGAATTATTTTTTTTAGTCTAATATAAATATATAAAAAAAACATAATCTTTGATAAAGAGGCAATTATCTTATGCAATGTGGATGAATTTGTTTGATTGGAAATTAATGTTAAAAATTGTGAATGCCTTCTTTCTATTTTTGAAATAAATTACTCATGTTTCCCTTTTTAATGGTGTAATTTTAAGATTGTATTTGATAAAAAGTACTAATTTTTATACCAAATATGTATTCCACGTTAGTAAGAAATGATGTAGGTTTTAGGTATAAAAGTATGTTTTTTGTATTGAAAACGTAAATTTATGACAAGTAACATCAAAGTAGACTTAGATCTTCATTGATGTGGGGCCTTATGAGAGATACAAAAGTTAAAGTAGACCCAAACTAGCATAAGAGTCTTTTTCCTCCATAGGTAAAAAACCAGTACAACAAGGGTATTATACAATTGGGTGGGGTAGATTGTTACAAAGCCCATATCAATATGAGATGGGTTTTAAGTAAAAATGGGTCTTCCACCATCTATTAAATATGTCTTTTGGATTAGAAACGTAGACTCGTGATAATATGTGTGTGTGTGTGTGTGCGTGCATGTGAAATTTTAATGTAAAAAATACAAATATAAAAAGGATGTTGTCACACATACCCATATTCAATTATATAAAATTATAAAGTACAAATTACCTATTGTGATGTTAAAGCCATAAATTAGTTTGACTATTTTATGAAAAGTCAAATGGTAGCATATTTTGTTCATGTGATAACATATTGTGTTGATCAATGTTATTTAAGAAATATCAAAAAAATAAATGATTATGACTAAATTAAAATAATTACTCCTCTTACCAACATAACTTTAGATGAACATTTAAATTTGACTAAATGCTCAATTTGAGGCTAAAATCTTTGAATTTTTGTTAATTTAGGGCTAAACATTTCAATTGTAACAATCAAGTATCAAACATTTTTTATTTCTTACAATTAAGGGTGAAGTTAAAGCATTTTTAAAGGAGGGTCAAACAAAAAAAGACACTAAACAATCAAAAAGAATTTTATATACAATTCAATTATCACTTATATAAAAATTAAATAAAATTTACAAGACATTGAATTATAACACTCCCTTTTATTTGAAAAAAATAATAAATAAATAAAAATAAAAATAAGAAAGATCACATGGGTAGTCACCCTTGTGGTTAATTGAAGGTTTAAATAAACATTTTAAAAGGTGAAATGAAAGTAGGGGTCGGCTGAAATGCAAGCCATAAAAGGAAATAAAAAAGAAAATGAAAATGATGGAAAAAGGTGGCATGTGGGATCCGCCCATGGTGGCAAGAAATACAATAAAGGAAGGCCTTTTTAAGCTAGGCTTTTGGGAGGTTCGGCCAAGGGATATACAAGAGATAAAAGGGAGAAAGGCAAAAGAAGTCAAAGCAATTTAAAAGAGTAGCCGAACTTTAGAGAAAAAAAGAAGCGGGGGAACATTGACAAGAAACATGTCATTGTCAGCCTGACCATGAAGTCATATCAAATACAACATTTCTTTGTCTTTTTTATTTTTTATCACTAGCCATTTAGAGAGAAAAAGAGAAAGGGAGAAAGAGCCGGAAATGTGAGAGAGTAAGGAGGAAATGTCGCCGGTTAAGGGGGAAATAGAGAGGAGAGGCAAACATTTATAGAGCAAAATAAAAAAGGGGAAGGAGCTGATTTTGAGAGAGGAAAGGGAGGCCTTGTCTTGCCAGTTTTTTAGAGGAAAGAGAGACCTTGTGCTGCTGGATTTTTTGAAAGGAAAATAGAGGAAGTTGGGCTGCTGTGGTGACTGGCGGTGAGAGTGACAGTAGACAGCTTGCTGCCGGCATTGGGAGTGAAAGAGGAAGAATGGCGGCTGTAGCAAAAAGGAGAAAAAAGAGAGAGAAAAAAAAAAGAGAAAGAAAATAGGCATAGCCTAATAGGAAAAAATTGAGAAGAGCCCATGAGAATAGTTCAATTTGTAAGTGTTTAAGTGAAAATAGTGCACTATAGTATCGTGTCGGATGAAACGATGAACAACCGATAAATAGAAATAACGATGTAATATCTGGTTATTGTGAGGTGAGTAGAATGTATCAATTTTAAAAATTTTATTTTTATCTATATATGTATAAGCATGATTTATTGTACGTGCACAACTGTAGAAAACATGAATTGGTAGAATTTTAAAAAATTGTGAATGTAATTTATTTTTAGAAATCATTTTGAATATATATATAAATTATACGTAAAGTGTTTTAAACTAGAGAAACAAGCTTTTCAAAACGATTTATATAAAAAAAAATATACCTTACTATTTATGTGGTGTGCATTCATGAAATTTATCATATATTCACTATACTAATTTGATATAAAAATATCATGTAAATATTTACAATGAATTTCTTACGAAACAAAAGTTTTAATATGATACGGGGATCGATATTTTGAGAATGATTTAAAACTTTTCCTTGAAAATTCAATTTGGATTTTTTTAAAAAAATGATTTCATTTAATTAAGAAATTCAAGAATAGATCGGATGTCACATCGGTTAAGTCTGACCTTCGTCCACAAGTGAGCTCTAGCTAGAGAATCTTTGGGTTGTCAACGAATAGTTAGGTGTGACGGGGGCCATAGCTTGTGATATATGCATGCGTGACTAAGCCACCAGTGACACGTGGTTGCGATCGCTTTTATATCTATGATATTGGCTAACATTGTTGAGATTGCCATGGTATTATGTGGGAATCTGATGGAAGCGATGCTTCCGGATGTTATTACGTGATAGTGGGATCACAGGTTTATTTCCATTCCCTACTCTCGAGTGGCATCTCTGGGTTTTCAAACTCATATTTTTTCACATGGTGAAAACATAATCGAACGGCTATTTTTGCAGCTCCCTGAGTTGTTTTTTTGTGAAATGAATTTTAATTCCTCGCGTATGAGGCAAGCTATAATTTGTGCATAATTTTAAATAATATTTGATTTTGCGGGAACTTGCTCAATTTTATTGTTTTGACTTGAGTAATATGTGAAATAATTTGGACAGAAAAGAATTTCTACAAACTTTGAATTAAAAAAGGATAATTGAAATGATTTGATTTGAAAATGATTATTAACGTATTTTGATGCAGAAAATTTTATTATCTCGATTTTTATATAAGGCACAAACCCACATTTGAAACAAATTGTTTTTATACTCTTGCATTTTTACATTCAACTAATCTATTGTTTTCTTGTTTTCTATCTACGTCCTACTCACAGAGTCGATGATCACTAAATCTGTGAGACTCATACCTTTCTTTTTTCTTTTTTACAAATAAGGATCGGCCAAGCGTATAATCATTAGCGCGTACAGTCCATCGTAGATAGGTAAAAGCATCTCTTAGGCTTCCATTCTATGTCGCTCCACTATTAGAGATCAATATCGTAGTTCTTTGTTATTAAGTTCAAAACAAACATTGATTTTGATATAAGTAAATAATTAGAGTTGGTGGATTTCCATGTATAAAATTGTGATTAAATAATTTAAAGCTTGGACCGATTATTATGTTTATGTGGCAAGTCATGATATTAAAGTATATTGTTTTAAGCATTACTATGGAATGGTGATTGAATGCAGCAGATTAACGGGTAATTTTAGACAAGCTTGTTCGAAACTTGACGGGTCTTTCTCGAAGGTCTTAGACCCCAGTAGCGATTGGGGAGGGGTCATTATATAGATATACAAAAAAAAATGTATATTAATAGTAATGATGGTATCATATATACATATATATGACTAAATGGAACTATGAAAAGAATCTCTCTCACTCTCTGCGTGCAAGAGTAAAAGAGAAAACAATTTTTCAAACTCAAATAAATTGTCTCTTTACTTTATGTGTTCTAACTCTTCTCTTATTTTCTATTTACCTCTTAAATTGCTAATTAATATTGAGTTTTTGGGTTGAATTATTAAGATATAATTTCTTATGATAAGTTGTTAGGTTTGACTATTAAGATATAATACGTTATGATAGTTTAGATTTATATTAAAACTTAATGAGTTTGGATTACTAGACTCACTTTTATTTATTTTTTTAAATTTGATAGGCTTAACATATTAGTTTAGAATTTTTTTTATTGGGTTTAACTAGCAATATGTTAACCATAATGACTCTAATTTTATCAAACAATTTGAGAAATAAAAATAATTATTAAAGAAAAAAATTATTTTAAGGGTCATTAAAAATATATAATAAATAAAATTATATTGAAATAATATAATTATTTCATTTTATCAAATTGTATATATATCTTTGTTACTTAAAATTTGCAACATACATTCTAGAGCACATTGGTTATTCTGAATAAAAAATGATATATTAATAAAATTCTAAGCACCGGTATAACACTGAAACTTATAGTTGAAAATTACATAATAATTTATTTATTTTTAGAGATTAAAATCATAGAAAATAAAATCTACATAATAGAAAAAAAAAGCATGATAAGTAAAAGATAAAATCCATATATGATATAATAAAGAAGAAAGAAAAAAAATGATTGATGATTCATAGAAATTTGTGAAAGAAAATTTATAAAGATTTAAAATATATGAGTAAATAGAACAAAACTAAATAAATATAAATAATAATAATATAAATTGAAAGAAAAAACAAAAAAAAACTTTAAAATTAAATCAAGCATATGAAATTATTTTGTTATTCTTTATTTGTATTAATTATTAAATAAAAAATTATTTTGAGAAGTCATTAAGAAAATTTATAAAAAAATTGAAAAATTTTATATAGTATGTAAAAAATTTTTTAAATTTTGAGGGGTCATGGCCCCTATATCATAAAAAGGCTTTGCCCTACTTACAATTAAGGATTTAGGTGAGAGGTGTTTGACGTGTGTAGGACATGCACATAACATGGATGTTGACATATCGTGCAAGATATGAGATGCTAGCTTTGTCAAAAAGTCTTTTTATCAAATCAAAACAGTTTAAATTATGGCATGGCGTACAATAACTAAATTTTTTAATAGGGTATGTAATAATTAAATTTTCAACATGACATGTAATAACTACAATTTTCAACATAATTATAACAACTAAATTTTTAACATAACGTATAATAATTATTTTCAACATGGCATGTGATAACTAAATTTTAAACATGACACGTAACATTAAAATTTTCAACATTACATTAACAATATTTTTTCCACAAAAAATAAGGAGAATCAAAGCAGCATTCAAGTAAAACCAGACACAAGAAGCATACAATGATCAGATTCTCCAATTTAATCAAGAGTTGCTTGTTTTTGTTGTCAAGTTTTTGTGTTTAGGCAAGATCTCTCTTGTGTTGGTTGCTGTCTAATAAGGGATGATTGCCTTCCTTAAGCAACTGTTCCTTTTCCTTTTTGTATGGTTTTTCTTTTGCAAAATCGATCCTCATGCCAATGAGAGTCTTTAGTAATTTCAGTTCAAGACTAATATTGGCATACCAATTGTGAGGATAATAAAATTTACTTAAAAAAAAAAGAACATTTCCCAATATGCCACGTTATTAACTCACATTCTATCGCATGTGATACATGCTTCATTCATCTGTCAACTTAATCTTTAATTGTAAGGAATCGAAAACATTTGACCATTAATTATTACAATTGAAACATTTTACCCTTAATTAAAAAAGTGCTCAAACGTTTAGTTCCAATTTGAGTATTTAGCCCCTAAATTTACATGTTAATCTTTGTATATCAATTTTTTCCACTGGTCTTACTTCTTAATTGTGTGAACATAAATGTTCTCATCCATTCACTTAATTTTACATATACAACTTTTGATTTACATTTTTTTGGAGAAATTATCCTTACCCTCTAAGTTTTGATCGAAATTACACAAAAGTTCATTAGTTTTTAAAATGGACATTTTGCTTCAAAAAACTATTTTCAGTTGACATATAAATCCAACCGTTAATCAACTATTAGTATTTTCGTCAACTTGCTAACGTGACAAGTTTAAAAGATAAATTTACCTTTAATTAATTTTTAAAATTACTATTATATTTTTATTATTTTTTATTAATTAACAAAAAAGCTCCCCATGTGAGAGCATTGGAGCTTCCCTCATTTGAGAGCATCGATCGGTGCTCTTTATTTTTTTATTTTTAAAAAATATAATAATATTTTTTTAATTAATAAAAAAGTATTTTAATTTTTTCATAATTTCTATTAATGGTGTTTGTATTTTTAAGGCGAAATGTTTATTTTAAAAACTAATGAATATTTATATAATTTTAATCAAATAATAAAAAATATAATTTTAATCAAAACTTTAAAAATAAGGATATTTTACTTTATTTTTTAATGTAACAAGCCTTTCTTATGGTTTACTAATTTTTCATTTGCTCCATTCTGTTTGTTTCTTTCTGCATCTATTTGATTTTATTTCTATACCTTATTGTTCAAATTTTCTAAAATACATTTGTCACGACCCGGAACTCCCCTTCGGGCTCGTGACAATCGCCGCGACGTTTCGATAAGCATTCATACCCCGAATACCGACCGAAACATCGCAAGGCTTGCGTACCAGTTTTCTCAAAAACTTCGAAACCGATTAAAATATAATATGCAAGCGGAGAACGCATATTTCATAATTAAAAATAAATCTAGCGGTCTAAAATATTTTTTTTTTAAGTAAAAAAAAATTTCAACAATTTGAATAAAACAAAAATATTCGATAAAGTATTTTATTTTCTTAAAACACAATATTTACAAAGTCTTTCAAAAATCATTTTTGTAGCATAAAAGTAAAATAAATTTATTTATACAATAATAAAGATAACTAAAATATAAAACTTCAGTTACAGTGACGCGTGGGCCCCCAATTAACCACGAAGGTACAGGACTGCGAATCCTTACTTTCTAAGATGCCACTTCAAAATTTCCTTCTCGATGCAATTGTTGGTCTATTGCCTATTCTGAGCCTGAAAAATGTATAGGAAGAAGGGTGAGATTTCACAAATCCCAGTGAGTAAACATATACCCTCTAAACTATCTATAGTCGAGTAAATGGAGACAAATAAAATGTTCCTTCAAGTACGTTTTTCATAACATAAATTTTCATTGTACTCAAAACAATTAACTTGGCTTATGGATTTCACAAAACTTGGCTTATGGATTTCACAAAACTTGGCTTATGCCAAAATCATTCTCGGGGATACCCCGGCCGGAGGCATCTAACCGAGACCGCCAAGGCTGTTAAATTTCTTACACTCATTTTTCATCTAAAAATCTAGCCATTCCTTGGCGTTGGCTAAGTCTCACTCTCACGTGGTGGTCCGCGTGAGGTGCACTCAAACTTTACCTCAGGAGATGCCCTACACACGACTCTCCTTATTGAGGTAAGAATATATCTAGGAACCGTGCCACTCTTATAAGCTGGTCCACGGAACCTGCCACTGCAGCGGGGAATTTATCTACCATCGGATTCATAAAATCTTAACTGCATGATATGACTTTTTATCTTTCTACCTAGCCTCTCTTAGGCTGATCAAAACAGTTCACATATAAATTTAACATAATAACAAATATCAATCATGCCATTCATGCTAACAAAATATCATAAGCCATTCAAATTAAAAATACAATTTATTTCACAACACATAACAGTCTCCGATTACTCTATTTTTAAAACCATTATTCAATTTTCCAGAAAATTTATAAAATCATTTTATAAAATCACATTTTCCAATAAAATACAACAATTTACCATTGAAACCATTTTTCATAAAATCACATAATTGAATAAAACTACTATAGATAATTAAGACGATATAGGAGTACTCACGGTACTAGGAGTAGATATACTCCTATTCTCGGTCCTCGGGTGTAGTCTTTTACCCGTATCAGATAGCTCACCACCTATCCACAATACATGACACAAAAATTCAATAATTTGTGTCAAATCATTATAAATTATTTCAGGCTCTTATCATGCGTATGCACTAGATAGGGTTTGAAATGTCTGGACAATCGCTTAATTGCGGTGTCCGACCTAACTCGCCTATATACGGTGTAAATTCCCAAAATCCCTAATTCAACTCCAATTCCATCCATTTCAATTTCAATTATCCAATTATATCCACAATACCTCAATGACTGTGAATTTGGTCCAATTTATCAATCCGGACCAAAAATTACGCTTTTACCCCTAGTGGGTAAACATTCTAATTTTTGCACCGAAAATTCTCATTTAATTTTCTAACTCCATAATTCATCAAATATCACCAAATACATGCCAAATAACCTAAAATTCAACTTAATTACCTTCAAAATTATTTATGGGAATTTTGGCTATACTAGGTGGAATTTCACTAAAATTTTTCCTATTTGATTTCTACACCATAAATCACCATTTTGCCATCCAATTCTCTCATAATAAAATCAATTCCATCACCACACACACAACACTAGGTTCAGCCATGGATGGTTACTATGGCAAACAAATTTATTTCTTCTAGTTTTGCTTATATACATGCTAAACTAGCTAAAAACACTAACATATATCAAAATCAATTATTTTCATCAACTTTATCTCTCTAAACCCATTGGACCAGCCATGAAATCACCATGAAAATATGCAATTTAACCATGGAAAATAATGAAAAATACATGAAAATGATAGATCATAAGTTAAACTTGAAAAATCATACCTTTAAACACTTGAATCCTTGAAAAATCACATTTTTTCTTTGATTTTCTTCCACCTAGGGTTTATTTTTATGTTTTCTCTCTCTTCCTTTAGGTTAGAACGAAATTTTTGAGAAAGAAGGCTGAAATTTGACCTTTTTAAGCCATTAAATAAAATAATATTATTTTATTATATATATTTTTTTATTAATTTATTATTTTTATTATTATTTTTCTTTATCTTTTGACTTTATTTTCAGCCACCAATTTTCCTTCCCTTATCCTCAGCCTTCAAGAAGGTTCTGGACAAATCTCAAAGATTTTTATAGTGTAATTTTGTAAAATTACACTTTTACCCCCGAAAAAGTGTAAAATTACATTTTTACCTCAAAAATTGAAAAATTGCTACAAGGCATATTTTTCTCTCTTCAAACTCATACCACACTCCAAATAATTAAATTTGATCAAAATCCTTTCGAAAATTCAATTTTCAGTTTCGGGTGGCAAAATTACCATTTTGCCCCTATACTCCAAAAATATCGAAAACTCATATTTTTCATGGCTAAATCTTTCAATTGTACTTCAATACTCATATCATACTCAAACATGTCAAATGGGGCCAAAATCTTCTTTAAAAATTCTTGTTTTGACCTTTAGTGGCAAAATTACTATTTTGCCCTTGTGTCCTAAAATACCGAGAATTACACTTTTTCACTGCTGAACTTCATATTATATTCCAATAATCATATTATATTTCATATAATTATTCTTGGTCATTTGAAATCAAAATCTTTATTAAAAATTCCCATTTTGTCTTGAAATTGAAAGATGACCATTTTGTCCCTAATCGGTCAATTTTTTCGGATTGACTCCAAATCGGACCTCGAACTTCGAATTACTATTTTGAGTCATCCCTGGGCTGTGAAATTTTCAATTTCATCTTTACGATCTCGATTTTATCTTGTTCGAGAATTAATCGACTTAACTGTACTTTTAGGGGCAATATCGTCTTTTAATGATTTCTTCGGACTTCCTCAATATACAAACATTCTATCGAGCATGTAAATGACATTACGATCACTTTATAGGGCAGGGTTTGACAACATTTAATTCTACTTATATCTAATTATTAAAAGTGAAATTATATAGAAACTAAGGAAAATATATTATTTTTAACATGAATATTGCGTAACGCTAGAATCGAAATTTAAAACAAAACGAAGCAACACTTGAACTTAATATTAAATGAATAAATATAGCATATTCGTATAACTTTGAGCTTATAGTTTCCTTTAAAATAAATTAAACAATCTAATTTATTTATAATAAATCTGTCATTTAAATGAATATTTATTGAGTAAGATTGAAATTAAAATTTTGATTTAATAATGAATTTATTATCTTTCTACTAAAATATAAAGAAAAGTAATACGTACTGAACATTTGACTTAATCATAGACTTGTACTACTTGTGTTTCATTCAAATCCCCCTTCTTCACGTGCAAAAAACAGCGAGGAACACAGACCTACCAACCCGAATTGCAATTGAATGAAACACTACGAAAATTAACATTAAAAAGTGAATTTTAACTAAAGCAGAAAGAAAGCAAAAAATGTTTGGTTAAATCTACGAAAGTGGGCGGCTAACTGCCAAAAACAAGCACAGCCGAATTTCGCACCATATAAACTATCCTCTATAATACAACTCACCTAACTTTCCCGAGATTCGCTAAGCGTCACCGTCCATTTCTCCTACTCCACTCAATCCACGGTCAATGGTCGTTCTTAAGTTTTTTACAAACATAAGTACCATCTCCAAAAAATACACATGAAAACAAAAATTAAAGGCAGCGATCATTTTTCCATTTTTGGTTCTCTTAAAAAACAAAACACAAAAGTCAAGTGAGATCTACTTTGATCTTGTGACCAAACCCTAACCTTCACGTTTTTTGGCTACCAAACCGAAAGAACAAAAAAAAAAAAAAAAAAAAACAACACGAACATCTATTTTTCTTACTCTCGTCTTTCACTAAAGCCCAATAAACTGTTTTTTCGCTTTCTTTTTTTCATTTTCTTGAGTAATTTGATTGGGGGCTTAGAAAATCATGGCTTATGGATCTCATATCATCAATCACTCTAAAAAGGTACCTGTCGATTTTTCTCATCTCTCGTTTCTCGATTCGTTTCTTGGTTTTTTTTTTTTTTTAGTTTATGCTTTCGTCAGTTTTAGATTCAGATTCCTCTCTAGATTTGAGTATTTATCGTTGTTGATTTTAGTTCATAATTGGTGTTCATAAACTTAATTTATGATCCCTCTTTATTTTCCTGTAATTCCATCATGGTTGAAGTTATAGCCTTTTATTTATCTATCTTTCTTGGTCCTAAGCTTTGTTCTTTGTTTTTGAATTAACTTTTGAATTTCTGTTATTACAGTTAAGAAATGTTCCTAATTTAATGCGGCATGTTCGTTCCTTTTCCCATGGTGCGCAATCCTCTGTTTGTAAAAGGGAAGGTACATATAGGATGCCGATGATATAAAGATTGTGTTCTTGTTTGTTTCACATATCAAGTTATCATCCATCCTTAAACATAAGAGCTGTTTTTTAAAATATGTTTAGTCTACTAATTCAAAGTGCAAATCAGTAAAATTGCCTCACAAGCCTCGCAGCAAGCTGCCTTTACTAAATATTTTAGGTTTATTAGATGACATAAGTGTATGCTTTTCTCATATTTTTTGCTAGGCTCATTCATATCACCTGGTTGGCATGCTTATTTTCGTTTTGGATTTGTGATTATACTTTGTGATAGGTAATAGTTTGTCAGCACTCTGAAAGCGTAAGAGAATGGATGAAATTTTGTTTATGTTATTTTAAGCAAATGTGGTTCCTTTTCAGATGTTACAAAGACCCATCCTCTTGGTTATGTGCCTGCAGAAAGGGAGAGGGTATCTAAGTTTGTTGCCTGTAGCCCTGTAAGTGCGCCCTTCTCTTTTTCCACCAGTGGAGCAATGATGTTGCACTCCTGTGGTTGCACTTTTTACATATTTTCTGCTGCATACTCTCCCCTGCTTGTGAAATTATGTTCTTAATTGAACTTAAGGTTCAGTTGGCAAACACTAACTGTTTCGAATCTTGTTCCATAGGTATCATCTGGTTTATCCAAGAATAGTCTTTCAAGGACAACAATGAGATTGGGAAGTCCAGTGGGTGGTTTGCTATACAGTAGAGAACTTACATGGTACTGTTTCCTGTATTTTTTGTGACCTTAATAAACAAATTATTATTTCCTGATTATGTTTATATAATCATTTAAAGCATCTAAATCTATTCCCTGTATCCATTATCAGTTCGCAGGTACAGTCAGGGAGAGGATATGCATCTGATGCTGGTATTGATTATTGCTTTAAATATCATAGGTTGTATTGGTATCATACTATTTTGTATTCTTTTAAGGATCTGTTATTTTTCGAATGGTGAAAAGTTTGGCACTGATTAGTACAAGAATATTTGTTTAACTGATTAGAGTGCTCACCTCATGCTAAATGCTAAACTGCGACTGTATTGATGTTTTTTTCTAGGACCCTTCTATGTTGAGACCATGATAGGGGATGTGAGATTGTATTATTACTAATTTTTTCTGTGGCTTCAATACCCTTTCTAATGGGAGGGCTCAGAGTACAGGGATTTTATTGTTTATGGGTGATAAAACTGTGTAATATGAACTGTGTCTGTTTGGTTTATAAATTATAAAAAATGTGATGCATACTGTATTTAAGAAGTCAGTCATTACAACTATAATACATTCGTCATCTTACTTTTACAAGGCATTGCTATATGGCTTGTTCTTTTCCATGTTTGTTTTGTTAGTGTTGTCACTTAGGAAATGCTGGATTTATTCAGCATGTGTCGGGTTTTTCCAGTATTTTATGCCAGTCTACAGGTAAATAAACTTATAGCTGAGCATATGGCAGTTTGAATGATAATTGAAAGGTCTCTAAGTTGAACCCTTCTGCATTAATGCTAGGGTCTTACGTTGCTTTTTTCCTGTTTCTTCATACGTTGTTGTGTTACTTACTCAATATTATTAATACGCTGAAGTTGCTTTCAGGCCTCCCTCCTCACCAAGAGATTGGAATGCCTTCTCTCTCACCCACGATGACAGAGGTGTGAACCTTTCTGGATCTTTGTAGAATATCATAAAAAATTCTGTTGTTTTTGCTAAGTGTGCTATTTCCAAAATGCAGGGAAATATTGCAAGGTGGTTGAAGAAAGAGGGTGATAAAGTGACTCCCGGTGAAGTGCTGTGTGAAGTTGAAACTGTAAGGCCTTCTCCTGTTTATTGACCAACTTGCACTACTTGATAAACGTTCTTGTTTTTTTTTTCTTTTTTCATATCTGGAAATCAGTATTTTATTTTATAACTTTGCTTATTATTTGAAGGATAAAGCAACCGTTGAGATGGAATGCATGGAAGAAGGTTATCTTGCCAAGATTATAAAGGGAGATGGGTCAAAAGAAATCAAAGTTGGTGAGGTATTGATTTTGGGAGACTAATGTGCGTATATTTATCTCTGCTTTGTGGATTGGGGAGTCAATATGACTAAATAGAGGAGATGCGTCTTGGCTGTGCACCTTTTGGATCGTCTATCTGTTGCTTCTTTGTTCCCAGAATAAAATACAATTTATGTGAATATTTGTGTGGTTATTGCTAATTATTTGCTCTTGTGGTCTTATGTAGATCATTGCCATCACTGTTGAAGAGGAGGAGGATATTGCGAAGTTCAAGGACTACAGTCCTTCAGCATCAGATTCTGGTGCTCCTGCAGCAAAAGGGCCAGCAGCTCTTTCTCCCCCAAAGCAGGAGACTGTTGAGCAACCAGTTAGTTCGCCAGAGCCTAAGACTACCAAGCCTATTTCACCTCCTTCTGGAGATCGCATTTTTGCAAGTCCTCTTGCAAGAACATTGGCTGAAGACCACAAAGTTAGTAAGCTGATTGCTGTGACTGGAATTCTCTTGGTCGTTAACATGCTATAAGTATCTAAATATTTCTATCGAACTTTTTCCTTCTAATTTTTTCCACTCCTTTGGGATGCAAATTTAGGTACCTCTCTCAAGTATCAAAGGAACAGGTCCTGATGGACACATTGTAAAGGCTGATATTGAAGATTACTTGGGTATCATAATTAAATTTCTGTACTGAGTGATTGATGCTGTTGTATTTTTTTTTTTTGTGGCTTCTTGCCTTTCCCTTATTCTGTAATAGGATTATTGGTGTATTATTGTCACATCGTCTGCTTATTGAAGGGCTTTCCCTGTCATGTAGGTTCACGCGGTTCAGCACCTACTTCTAAGGCAATGGAAGCTAAGGTCACAGCTCTAGATTACGTAGATATCCCTCATTCTCAGATAAGAAAGGTATGTGAAAAATTGTCATTTTTTTATAGTTTAATGAAAGTCTGAATGGATGCTAGCTGTTAAGCAGTTTATGGTACATGTATTTTATTCTTTGGATCAACTTCATGGAAGATGGTTTCTGCACATAGAATTTAAGCATTTGATCTAGTTTTGTGGTAATCTGAATTCAATTATACTTAATGACGCCTCTGATTCTAGCTATCTTTTTGTTTTGTTGACTCTTTGCATAAGAGTGCAGAGAAGTTGGGTCTCTCCGGCCCCTTTTCTTTTCTCCTTATTTTAATCCCATTACTTTGTTTCTTTCATAACCAATGTGCTTTGTGAGTCTAATTTCTGCTATAAATTTGACAGGTCACAGCATCACGTTTATTATTCTCAAAGCAGACTATCCCACATTACTATTTAACGGTGGATACATGTGTTGACAAACTTATGGAGTAAGTAATAGTGCTTAAGCTTTTAAAAAGTAAGTAATTATTTGATATATTTTGCTAATTTTAAACTGTTTCTTTGTATGCAGTTTGCGGAGCCAACTCAATTCGTTACAGGAAGCTTCAGGTGGGAAGCGTATATCTGTCAATGACCTTGTAATTAAGGTAGACGGCTTTCTATCCATATAATTACTAAGTGTTGAGATGTGCAAAGTGGATCCTAAATTTTGTCACTTATGTCACCTCATCATATTTACTTGCCTTTTCCTCCATGTGAACCTTAGTCATTTCATGAGATTTTTCATTAGGTTTTGTAATACTTTCTTTGTCAAATCACTAAAGTGTTTTCAGAAATATTTACTCCTAACATGGTCTGAAGTGGCTGCTTTTGTTTAAATGCTAATATACTACTTATGCAAATAAGAAATTAGTGCATATTCTCCTTTTTTACCTGAAATACCAATAGAATACTGCAAAAAATAGACAATTTAGATTTAAGATACTTAGAAGTCTTGTGTCAACTACAGGCTGCTGCATTGGCTCTCCGAAAAGTTCCTCACTGCAATAGTTCATGGACAGATGACTATATCCGCCAGTGAGTATAAATTACATAAAATATGATTAATTCGTGAGTGCACAATGCATATCATCATGACATGTCACCCTTTTGCTTCCAATTCAGGTATAACAATGTGAATATTAATGTAGCAGTGCAGACAGACAATGGGCTTTATGTGCCTGTGATCAGAGTAAGCAATTGTTTCAATTTATTGTTGTTTTTTTATTATAAATAATTTTCTACTTTAAGTTGTAAATTTATTGTACATATTGCAGGATGCTGATAAGAAAGGTTTGTCCTCAATTTCTGAGGAGGTCAAGCATTTGGCCCAAAAAGCCAAAGAGAACAGCTTAAAACCAGAAGATTATGAGGTCTGAAGTATGCTTTATGTTAATGAATAATAATTGCGTTATGATGATTATCTAATCTCATATATGAGTGCTTACATACTGGGTTTTTCTCTTTACAGGGAGGCACATTTACAGTTTCGAACTTGGGAGGTCCCTTTGGTATCAAGCAATTCTGTGCCATCATTAATCCTCCTCAGTCAGGAATTCTTGCTGTTGGGTCTGGTAAGATTTGTACTTACTTTTGGCTTTCATCAAGTTATATTCATTTCTGCTTCTCCATAATTACTGGACTTTACTGTGAGCAGCTGAGAAGAGGGTTATTCCTGGCTCGGGTCCTGAACAATTCAAGTTTGCTTCATTTATGTCTGTAACTCTAAGCTGTGATCATCGTGTTATTGATGGTATGTAATTCTGTTAAAAGTCCTAGTAGTTTATGATTAATCTAAGTCAAATTTTATTCAGTGTCATTTAGATAGACAATCTAAGTAATTCCACTTGCTGTTTTTATAGGTGCAATTGGTGCTGAATGGCTGAAAGTTTTCAAAGGCTACATTGAGAATCCAGAATCAATGTTGCTCTAAATCAACTGGCGGTTCTTGTTTCTTTTTGTTTTAGACACATTTCCTTGCATCGATCAATTTGCATGAGGGCTTGAATACCATCCGAACAGTTCATCTGTGCTCACTTAAATTTTGCATGTATTACCGAGCAATTTTCTTCGGCAGTAGTGCTTTCACTGTAGAACCAAATTGATTTTTTTTGGGAATAAGAAAGATGGGATCATCAATGGTGGGGAACTGAACTGCGAACTGGAATTTTGCCTCTTGCAGAGTGTAATAACCCCTTCCATATAGTTACTGTCTCCATTAAACAAGTTAAGGCATGCTATGCCATGAATTTTCTAAGAATTTGGGTGATTCTAAGGTCAATAGATCTCACTTTCGAAATGTCAATTTTGTGTTACTTAACAATAACTCTTGCGAAGGGGGCAAAATGCCAAAATCAATTCAAGTTCAAACTTCTGTTCTCCATTACCCCATTTGTGGAATTTTAAAGCTTTGTCATGTCATGCAACCAACCCCATTTATTATCTGTTATTAACTAAATATCCATTTAAAAGGTTCCTATGAAAAAAATTTGATGATTCATCTCTTTAAAAATTCTTTTATCCTGTAACTTGTAGTAAAAAAAATATATATATATGTAAAACTTGTTCTAGTACTGACTTGATTTTTTTTAGTATAAAAATATATTTGGTTATTAATCATTATATGTACTTTCTTCAACCCTTTCTCTAAATGACCATTGAAGTTTCTTTCTTTTTATAAGTAACCACTGGAGTTCAAGGCATAATAATTAGAATTTGAGGACTGAACTGCACATTAGATAAAAATTGATAGAGAATGTCTGATTTTTTGCAACAATAGAAAATTGCAAAACGCATTCACTTCACTTTCTTTTTTTTTTTTTTTTGTTTTGTTTTGTTTTGATGTGGGTATGTTGGTAGGCAATAAGTTAATCCCATTGCGTATTTGCTGTTATCAAGTTGGTTTTCCTTAATTTGAAAAACACGTGATCAAGGATGGTTCCAGTATAGCCTCGCTTTATCATCAGACTAATATGAAACATCATTTCTTTTCCAACAAGAACGTTTCCTTTCAAGAAAAGATTCTTATGTCCCAAAAGAGAAAACAGGGGAAAAAAAATAAACTAATCGAGTTAGGCTCAACAATGGAAGATAACAGCCTGGTAATCTCCTGCATTAGAGTTGACACCTATGTCCTGAAATTATGAAGACACACAATCGTTTCCCTTTCTTCCTTCTCGGGATGCAAAAAGAAAGCAATAAACTGCTGCCCAACAGCTCCTCCAAACTTTTGTCAAGCACAACAAGACCTTCCATCATCCCACCTCAAGCTTTCATGAACCATAACAAACTTAATCAACATATAACCATCCTTTCAAATAAATAAGAGGGATAAGAAGAAGGTGTTTCTTGAGCTGACAGATTTTTTCTGTTAAGCAACAACAAAAGGGGTAGAATACAAGTATTAGGCAGTTCATGCTTCTCTGGCTGCACCCAGATACCATTACCATTACCATTACCACTAGCACTGCTAAAACAGCTTCTAGCTTAGAGAATTACAAAATACCATTTACCCTTGGATCTCTAATTGTTTTGTTTGCTTGCATTTGCTACAAATAACCAATTCTGGAAAATGATTACCAATGTTTATATATTACTGCTATTCGATTTCCTCAATACAGTTCTATTACTAAATAGTTTTTCTGATTACTGGACTTCAAAACCTAAAACAAGCTAAGCTTGTGCAGTTCCTTTGTTTTATCAGTTCCATAAACTTTGCTAAGCGCTAACCTTAGTACCTACTTCCTGATCCTAGAAGTAGGGAAAGTTGCATGGAAACAAGCTAGCATCAGAACATGACAACAATCATCCAAGATTGCATGTGCACCTTATTACTACCATCTTTCCAATGAAGTTAAAATGTAAAGACATACAATAAGAATCTCAAACAAAGTTCAACTAATTGTTGAACGTCAAACATTAACTTACATTTCCTTCCCTCCGCCCCTCATAAAGAAGACACCAACTTAAACATCATCACGTTACATGTTGTCCTTAATACTATCATCTTTGCAACGAAGTTACAATGTAAAAAAATGCAATAAGAATCTCAAACAAAGTTCAACTAATTGTTGAATGTCGAACATGAACTTACCTTTCCTTTCCATCCTCTCCTGATAAAGAAGACACCAACTTAATCATCACCAAGTTACTTCAAACATGTTTAAACATAGCTACCATGAATATGAAGACACCTGACAGAAACAATACCACCGCATCTTCTCTTCCATACCATCACTATAGCATTGTACCAACAATACATAAAAGTCCACTTGCAGTAAGAGAAGTATAATCAACAACTCATCACATGAACAGAGCATAAAAAAAACAGTGAAAACATTTTTGATCGAATACCGATCTATTAATGGAGAGAAAAAGTTACAAAAATCATTAATCTTCAAGTACGATTATTCATCACATAAATTCACATATTACGTAAATCAAATTTCTGCAAAACCTAGTATCATTGTTTCCAAATTTAATCTACCACCATCAAAATTTTCGATTTAACCGAAACATCAACTCACTGAATATTCCTTCTTTTCTTTTTTCCTTCAAATAGGCACGTATCTCTTCAACACTTGCTTACCAGCAACCACCGCTCCTGCCGCCAACCCACCAAGCGCGCCAGCCACCGCCGCCGACCTCACCCCTCTAGCCGCCCGACAAACCGCTCCGGTCGCAAGCCCAGCGGCCACGCTACTCCAAACATCATCCCGATCAGTCGCCACCACGATCCCACTCTCCATCCCCGCATATATCAAGCCCACCACCCCGATCCGGTTTCCCCAAGACCGACCCGTATGACCCGAACTATTCAAGATCCGATTGATTTTGAGCTTCATAGTATCGCCTTGCTCGAAGTTCCTGAGAGCCGAGAAGAGCCCGACTGCTGCGCCGGATATAGAGCCTCCTAAATAAGCGGAGCCGGTGTAAAAGGTTAGGTTTTCGCCCCAAGAGCGGCGTTGGTGGAGGGATTCTTCGGCAAAGAGGAACTCAGGGGAGGTTGGGAGCTTGTAAAGGTTAGTTATGGGCCCTTGAAGGTTTAGGTCTTGGTACGGGTTGTAAAGTCGAGTGTTTGGCTCGGTTTCAGCATCGGAACCATGATGATGAGCCATGGTGATGGTGAGTTGGGCTGTTCGAGACTTCGAGCTAGGGTTTCGTCTATGGGAGAGAAAGGGTGGTTTTCTGTTTATCTTGCGGCGTTAGACGGTGGAACAATGATTCTGCGTTTAGGTTTTGTTGCGTTTATGTTTTCTTTTTCTTTTCGTTTATTAGTCGGCTGGACCGGGAAACCGGTTTAGCAACCTCTGCCTTTTCAAAGAAGTTCCGTAAGAAAAATAAAGGACAAGAAATCATAATTTACCCAAAAAACATTCATATCCTAATCTAATTTAATCTAAATATGTTTAGTAAATTATGGAAAATTCAAATTTTCACAAATTAATTTTTTTAATGTCTTTGATGATTTATTTCAAAAAAGTTACTTAATGAACTCAGTAAAAAAATATTACAATTTAGTTTTATAAGATTGAAAAAAATTTTAATCTTTTTCTTTTATTTGAAAAATAAAAATATTTATAAATATAACTTATTTTACAAGTAAACAGAAAAAATAGTATCAATAAACGTAAAAAGTAATATGTTTCAAAAAATGTAACAAATTACATGAGTTAAAATTTTGAATAGAATAAAATTTTTAAGAAAAATAAAATCATAAAAATTTATTTTAAAAATATTAAAAGAAATAAATATATAATTAAGCGGAGTTATGATTAAAGATGCATGATTTTTATTTATCTAATCATATGTTACTTCCCTAATAAATTTAAAATTAGAACTATTTTTAAAGGTACTGGTACCATAAGGAAAGAGTCAAGAAGTCAAAAAGAAAAAAATAAAAAAAAAAAATCAGCGACAACCAAACGGGGCTTTAAATTGATATCAGCAAAGTGGAAGAACCAGCAGAACCTCGAGAATGCGGGAAATTACAGCTCTAGCACTAGCAGTCGGAATTGACCACATCTACTCTCGCCTGAGGCCATCAATTTACTTAATCTCGACCGTCCATCAGTGCCGCCGGCATTTTCGTCCGGCGGTTATCCAAGCAGGGTGCAGATATCCGAACTTGGATGATTAATACCAGGAAAACGCCCGCAAGTTCTGGGATAACTTTTACAAGCGCCATAAAAACAAGGTCTTTGCTTCTTTTTTTTTTTTGAAAAAAGAGATTGCAAAGTTTACTCTTTTGAGTGTTGGTGTGTGTTTAAAGACGCTTTTTTTGAAGTTCTGTTTTGGGATAATTGTGCCATTTTTCTGGAGACATCTTGGACAGACATTTGTGGGCAATTTACTAAGAAAACTCTTTTTCTTTTGTGTGTGCGTGTGTGATTTGTTTCATTCCAACAGGACAGAGCTTGTCAAGGACAAAGCATTTTACTTGGTTTTTGAGTTTTATTGTTATGTTGTTTTAGTTCTTTAAGGATAGGCATTACTTGGAGAAGGACTGGGGGCAATACTTCTCTGATGATGCTCATTCCCCAAATGGCAAGGTTGTTTTAGAGGTAGACTTTATGCTTCATTCATTCTAAATACTGTTGTATTACCTTGTGAATAATCCCTGTTTGTTCAAATTTAACAAGGTTTTTGCTTTCTTCTCCATGGTGCTTAATTTAAGCTTAGTTGCTGCTGTATGTAATTGAACTGACAATCTTCTTGTGACAGGTTGGTTGTGGAGCTGGCAATACTATCTTTCCAATTGTGGCAGCATATCCCAAAATTTATGTGCATGCTTGTGATATCTCACCTCATGCGGTCGCACTTGTTAAGGTTTTCAACCTTTGCTTGCCATGAATATTTGGGACACAAATTATCTTTTATTCAGAAGTTCAAATGATCTATTTCGTGCTCTCATTGGATTTATGGCTTGGTGGAGTTACATTTAGCTTGCATGTCTGGTTATTATAAGATGTTCATAAAACACTATTGGGTTTGGTAATTGTTAAATTTAGAATGAAGTTCACATGCAAAGAGGTATGCGTTGTTTCTCAGATGGTAAGGCAGGAATACTCATACCTTCTACTTCTTTACTAAATGCAGTCACATGTGAAGTTCAAAGAAGATCGGGTAAATGCATTTGTCTATGATGTTACAGTTGACAATCTACTTGAAACGATTAATCCTTCTTCAGTTGATGTCATTACCTTGGTAAGAGTGGCAATCTCCAATTTGGAGGTTTCTGATCCTGCATCTAGTCACTAATGGGCTGTCAACTTTTTTCTGATTATTAAAAGGACGCTATTCATGTGCTTTGCTTGTTAAGTGCAATGGCTATATGAAAACTAACATGTTAAGCAGATTTTTATGCTGTCTGCAGTTTCTCCATATAAAATGCCCTTGATATTGCAGAACATTAGAAGAGTGCTAAAGGTATATCTAAGATATTACTTTTAGTGATTGTATGGATATATCCTTCACTCTAAATGACTTGGGCCGCTTTGTCTGCTTGCAGCCTGATGGTAATGTTCTCTTGGGAGATTATGCTGTCGGAGATTTTGCTCAAGTAAGTTGTGTAAATAATTAGACATCTACTCCTCTTCAGTCTCATATGTCAGAGCTGTTGATGCAAGCAGATTGTATCATACAATTCTTTCATTCTTACCTTGTGTGCCAAGTAACATGTTTCTTCTGGTTTGCTTGAAGAGGAGCTTTCTTGAGATGATTAATTTCCTTTCCATTCAAGTTACACATGGTACTCATTATAAATGAAATGACAGATCATAATCTGTTGTCCCCTGTTTTACTTGGTTGGAACCTTGATTGCGTTCGGGACTATACATAGTTGTCTTATTCTTTTGAGACCTTTTTCTTCATTCAAGAAAGTAATTTAATTAAGAAAGTGTGCATCTTTCTTCTGTTGTTGCATGCTTTCAACTTGTAAGGTGAAGCTAGAAAACAAGAATCAGATGATAAGCAAGGGCTTTTATGTATGTGGTGATGGAACTGTAAGTATGTTGTACACTACAGATTTTAGTTTTTCTTTTTCATAAGCAAAACTCATCTTATTGCCTGATTCCCTATGGTTGTTAAATTCTCCTCTCCAGTGTTCATTTTACTTCTCTGAAGATTTCTTGTCAACCTTATTTTTGCAAGCTGGCTTCAACACTGTCGATATGAGTACATACTACAGGCAAATCAAGAATCATCATAGGAATGTAAATATGGATCGGTATGCTTAGTAGTTGATTATTGCTTAATACTTAAAGTGATCTGTTCTTATTCTTCTTGTTATCTATAAATATTTTTCTAAGCCATAAGTAAGTAAGATGTCATCTATGTTTTTTTCATTGATGGAGACCATTGCATTCTGATTATTTCTTTTGCCAAGATGTTCCTATGTCTTCAGTACTATAGTGCACTTTTGGTTTAGATATAACAGGCGAATATATGCTTGCATTTTCATGACCACCTATGAACTTACTAATGTGTAGGTAATGCTTTGAATCAGATCTGCACCTCTCAATATCATGAATATGATAATGCATGCTACCATTGTCAGCTGTTAACATTGTGCTCCGACTCTGTATTTTCTTAATTGAATGATTTTTTTTTTTTTTTTGAAAATTAATTGAATGAATGTTGCTGGTAAGGTAGAAGAGAACAGCAAAGATTGCAGGAGGTGTCATCAAGTAGCAAAGGAAAATTATTGACAAGATAAGATGAAAGAAAATGCATTGCGGAGAGTTGACATAAACTACTTGGGTTTATGAACTAAATTTCTAATCCTTTCTGTTTTGGGAAAAAATAGAACTTGCTATACTCTGGGGAAAGGAGGCAAACTAGTTTCATTTCCCTCTCTATGCTGTTCTCTTTTGCTGGCCTTTTCAGTTTCTTCTATTCTAATTGTGATCTTCATTGCCAGGAGTTGGATACGAGCTGTTTTTAACAACTCGGGTTGATATGTTGTCCAGATTTAGCACAAATTCTGCAACCCAGATGACAGTCTTATAATTCATATGCTGAATGCTCAGTAATTAGCCAGGTATGAGTGTTTTGTGTCTGGGGTACATATTCCCAACAACTGTTCACTACAGATGTATGATGACTGAATCTTGACCCTCCATGATGTGAGGATCTATGTGGGACCTATATGAGAACTGCATTGACCCCATATTCATGGATGGAAAAGATGTAATTATATCCAATCAACTGTGGTGGGTATTTTCCCTTGTTGCTGTTGTCTGTTGGTATTCAACTCTGCATTCAACAATTGTTCTTCCCTCCTCTCACCCAAAAAAAAAAAAAAAAAAAATCTTTCCTCTTGGCTATTATTGAATACATTACTAGATTACATGGTGCCTAATGTCTCTTCAAATAAAGAAATCACTTTTGAAATCCCAAGAAGTGGCATTATAGGATTAGTTCTTTTGCCCCTCAATAATTGCTCTGTCTTCTGCTATGTGACTGCCATATAATGTTGATTTTTCCAATTGACATTTTACTGAGAAACAAATTGTTGATTTTTTCAATTGAAATTTTGCAAAGTCTGCATTAGATCTGAACCTAGCGAGATAGAAATTCTGCAACTGACAATTATTAGGTTCTGGATCCAATGCAGACTTTGCAAAATTTAATGATGCTAATCATAATCCGCACTGTGGTAATGTTTCCTACTTTAATGATTGTCATCTCAACATAACTCATTTTCTTGAGATCACTTTATTTGCCCTTGTTCTATTCCTGCTGAAACCACATTCCATGCAGCAAATGCTGGAAAAAAAGTTATTTCTATTTATGGATCAGCCATGAAAAAGTTTGAAACTCTAGGGTACATGTAACGTCCACCATCTGTTCAGACAATCAGCCGGGAAAAACTGGGTAGGTTTCTATCAAAAAAATCATCTCCTTGAAGCCTCAGAGGTGGATCTTCCGTATTGGAAAGAAAAGGAGATTTAGAATTATGAACAACAACTGCTCCACAGGATAATTTCAGCTACAATGAGTCCAGAAATCTAGGTCCATTTAGACAGGATCGGGCACTGTAACAATTTTATCTACTTTTTAAGATGAAAATGACTTGATGCTTCTCGGCTGAGGAGGAGCTCCGGAACAACTTACCAATGACCAACAGCCTACTTCTCCAGGCTTCTTGTTCCACTTTCCTGCCGCTCTTGTGTTAGGTGGAAGACAGCTGGCCTTCCATGTTTTGGTCATAGACTTCAAGCGTTGCCACCCGCTTCTTAGAGTGATCTACGTTTGAAATTCCATTTCCACGTTAGGATTGTTTGTCATTCCTTCCTGATTATACATAATACCAAACATACAATTGAAATGTATTTCAAGAAGGTTTTGAGGAATTTTCCAAGGTTTAGTTGGGAATTATTTGGTGAATCTTTCAATCAAATGGCCATTCAATCAATCAATCAATTCCCTAATTGTTCAAATGCTCTGACTAGTTTTATGCAGGTGAACCTGTTGTATGTCAGCTTGTTCATAACCAAGTCTGCTTTAAAACCTAATCAATCAGGTTCATGTTGTCCATCCATATTGCCAAGAGTTTCAAAAGCATTGCCAGAAAAATTAGGAGGGAATGTAAAATGTGTTGGCCGTTTTGCTCATTTAGGGTCTAAAAATTGTTCTTAGACTTTGCATATCTTTAATCTCATTCTTTATCAATTGATTATATGCAGTCTGCAACATGGAAGTCCTTAAGTGATAGCAAGAATTATTATTAAAGTGACAGCAGTGGTAGTCAATTGGTCTTCATGCAGTAACTAACCTGACTTTCTTGTGATCGAATTTGTGGAACTGACTTGTAAGGGCGAGGTGCAAAAACAAGTTTCTCACTGTTGTTGGTTTCATAGTCCAACCCAAGATCCCTTAGGCGGTTCAGCTCTGGCAACACAACTGAAGCAAGGTCCGGCCGATCCCTTTTCCTCAGCTCACAGCACTGTAAAGCGAGTTTTGCTAATGATAAAACCTCTTCAACAGGCCAATCTGGTACTGTTGGATCAAGTATTTCTGAAAAGGTTCCTTTCTCAATTGCCACCTGAACCTGGGTGGTCAGCCCCACTGGTGGCCTTGACGTTATCAGCTGTAATAGAACCACACCAAATGAATATAAATCTGATTTTACACCTAGCATTCCTGTTTGCTGATACTCTGGATCAATGTAACAAAATGTTCCCCGAGCTGCCGTTAAGCGATAATCAGTGACACTATCTGCCAAAGATGGCGGAACTAGTCGGGCCAAACCAACATCACTAATCTTACTCACGTAATTCCGGTCTAATAGAATGTTTGCAGGCTTGAGGTCACGATGTACCAGTGGTTCCGGCTTTGTTTGGTGAAGGAAAAGGAGGCCCGTGGCAATTTCAGCAGCTATTCTAAAGCGGGTTTTCCAGGGGATTGAGGGAGTGTTGTCTTTCCGGAACAGCCGGTCTTCTAAGCTGCCATTTTCCATGTATTCGTAAACCAGACATCCATACTCTGGGCAGGCACCTATGAGCAGAACCATGTGTGGATGTCTCATGCAGCTTAGAACCTCAACCTACATTACAAATTTACTTTATTGAAATCAAAGAAAAACAGGACAGATATATTTTGCCATTAAATACTTATAAAAAAAAAACATCATACTCCTTATCATCTCCTTTATTTGGCTAGAGAAATTGCCTGGATGAGGATTTGTTGACATCATATCTGTTGGTTTTGTAGGTTGGAGGGTTTTCTACTAGCTTGGCAAGTAGTTAATGAGATTTAGAGTTTGCTGATTTATATAAGCCATTTGCCCTCTTAATTCATATGACTATATATATCAAAACAAGTTATACAGTGAGCACTTCTATATGTTCAAAGTCAAATTAACATCAGAATTACCTCTTGCTGGAATTGCTTCCGTCCTTGTGATATACCTGGCCTTAAGACCTTGATGGCAACAGCAGTATGATCGAGGGTGGCTCTGAAAACAGGTCCATATCCTCCTTCACCAATCTTATGCGAGCTTGCAAAGTAACCTGTTGCAGCTTCAATCTCATCAATAGTGTATTTTCTGTACACAGCTTTGTTGTTAACCAACTGCTCTAATGCTCTCTTTTTCGCTTCTGCCTCACGAATGGCCTTTAGTTCTGCAAGTTTTCTCTTCTGCGCCTCCATATCTGCTAAAAGTTGTGCCATCTGTGCTGCTTCCATGGCAGCCTTAGTTTTTTGCCTTTCTGCCTCTGCCAAAGCCATTGCTGCTTCTTCAGCAAGCCTGGCTTCCTCTAACTTGCGCTCTTCTGCTGCTTTCCATTCCTGAAGCATCCTTGCCTACAAACAAAACAGGTTCAGTTACTACGACAAATTATATATTGCAGGATTACTTTGATAAGGTCACGATGATCATCGCCATCTGATCTTACTTTTTCCTTTGCAGCGACAGTTTCTTTGCAAACTGAGTTAAACATTTCCATGGACTTCTTCAATTCTTGTCGAAGTCTCCTCATCTCAGTCTCCAAGCCTCGCTGTGTAACTCATGCAAAGGATGGAAATATGTCTCAATACTATGGTCTTACACTTCTAAAATAAAGAATTCTAAGAATATTTAGGTCAAAGGCAGACATAGCCATGTTGAACTGATGCACTTGGAAGACATAATACCGGAAAAGAGAAGGCATCAGTCACTGGATTCATGATAATCAGGCAGTCGTACATTTACATATTTGTAATGTAATGCAATCTTTTATTTAGCCATTTCAGACAACAAAAGAACACTTCTGAGTGAATATTTGGAAATAAGTCCTAGCAAATTGATGGCAACCAATAATAGATGAGTAGGCTTTTACGACTCCCTTGCTTTGGAGTGTAAACTTCTTTCAGAAAGTTAGCAGCCATTAAAATTGCTGTTACATCCACTAGAAACAAATCAAATAAAGATGTAAATTTCATATTATTATCATATTGTTGCATCATAACTTGCACCAATCAGTTATGTGAAGAAGTCATTACATATTTTTATGTTTGACCTCCAAAACTATAATATCCTAACAGTTAAAAGGAGCACATCGGCAATGACTAACAACAGAACAGGTTCAACAATACATTGCTTCATTAAAGCATCCTTCTTTCCCCTTTCACCTATCGAGTTAAATATTGGCTATGATATGTCAATAATCAATATGATGACCAAGATACTAGTGCTACAGCATTAATTCTAACATGCACAGATGCAGCAATTGTCGACTAGGATAACCAGCAAACATTATTCCCCTATGAATTTATTGCAACATACTCACTGGGGTCAGGGAATTAAGAGAACTGAAGTCCTCATCTGTACACTCTGAATTGCTGCCAGACATGTCAGTTGATCGGAAACTGGATGGCCCTGAAAAATTACTGTTCTCTGATATGGAAATTCTATTAGGAGATTCAGGAGTTTGACTTCCCGTTGAAGGTGTAGATGATTTAACTCCATTGTTTGTCTTCAACTTGTCACGCGGCGTCAATTTAAAGGATTCACTGATTCTATCAGAGGAAATTCTGTGTTTTCTGCCTTCACGGCTTGAAACAGTTCTGTTTAAGCAAGTATGAGTCAGTGGCCATGAGAAATGAGACATGCACCTTGTCCGCATCATTGCTTGTCAGAGAGTAAGTATATATTTGTAGAATTTTAATTCCACAGGCTGAGATCCCAAACCAGGAATCTCATCCCAGGAAATTGAGAAGTAGACATATTAGCAAGATTCATCTTCTATAAATTGTTTAGTCTAGTTTTACACAGTATGCAACATCTTTTTCTTCAGTTAGATGGAGAAGAAGATGAGATCATTTCAAATTTTCATTCTAGTTTCTTAATCTTATTGCCTTCTCTTTAATATTGGCTGATAATTCTAACTTACATTCATTGATGATATGCATAATTCTTTTCCCCTAAAAAAGCATTGTCAAGCGACAGTTTCCAAAAAATGAAACTCCCAGAGATTCTGTTGCATCTAAATCATGGTGGAAAATCAGGCAATAGACGTCACAGCCTCTGATATATTTTACCATCTCTAGCTCATTTAAAGCCTAAGAAGTTCGGAAAATATTTGTTTTCCTGTTAAACTCATTTAGGCAATAGTATATTCATCTTACCTGCTGAACTCTTCAATCTTTGGGCTATCAAATGTAAGTTTAGACAGAAGCGCTTTGAGATATGGGGCCCTGTTTACAGATGTGTTGTCCTCGTCTGTCTGAGGCCTACTTGCTAATCGGGAAAATTGAACTTTTCCTTTTGATATGACATATACAGCACAGGATTCTGGTGCAGATTTGAGCAAGCTGGTTGGCACATCTGGATTTCTAAGTTTCCTGCAAAGACAATTTCCAAAATCATGTTAGGAAAAAAGCAAACCAAACCCTTGGAGTGCTTAGTGCTGCACAACAATCTTACTATGAGAAACAACTATGTGTAGGTATGTGTAGACAAAGTGTCTAGTACTACTAATTGCAGAAAATTTTCGTGACTCTTTTCTGCAATGAATTAGTTCTTCCTTCTAACCTGCAAAAACGTTTGTTTTACATTGCTCTTATGCTGCAAAGTTTATACTACTTGCTGAAGTTAAGAAAGACCCTGTCTCTTCACTTGTATAAATTCAAAGAACACATATCAGTTAACCAACTTCTACAGGCTCTATGTATATATCCTATGACCAATAAATCATACTTGCACTTCTAGTTGTTCTAAGTCATGGTGAAGCCTCATTATTCTTCCCAAAATTATGGTTCCTAGAAAGCTGGTTTCACATGATTTTTGGAGGAAAATAACATTACCGAAAACAAAAACCACCAATTGTTGAGGCTAAACCTTCAGGTATATTCTTGCTACAATAACAATATGCTTGAGATGGAGAGGGAGAGGGAGAGAGATAAAGACCTTGTAAGAACATTCCTGCTAGAAGCACCAACAACGATATTGCCGATGTTGTTGTTATTGATGTAATCAACAAGGGCACTTGGGACATCAATGTCATGGAGGACCACCTCTTTTGATTGAATCTGAAAGTTCCAGTGCTCAACAAAAATGATCATCTCGTTTTAAATGGCAAATACAATATCTACCAAGATCTTTATTTTCATAAATTTATAGCCAGGTGTACGTAGGTATTGCGCTGAGCTATAAATTTATCAATAGCCCTTGCTTCTCATAAGTGATTGATAACAAATGCACAGTGGGAAGTCAGAACACGCCAAATTTGAGCTTCAGATATATGTCAAAATAACCAAGTACACAGGCCTGAAAAGAGGTAATTTTTCAACTCTATTTTAATGGATGACTGAAGTTAAGCCATTTATGGCACAAAATGAAATCTTGCTGCTTAAACTTCTCTAGAGAGACACATATATATTAGCATCTTTCTGCAAAACAGGCTACATTCCGGGCATATGAGAAGAGAGTTCATATTCTTTAATGAAAGGTGGCCTTGCGTTGCCCATTTTGCTTCACCTGGGCAACTAAACGCAATGCCAATGACAAGAGAAATCTTTTTTGTTAAAGTAAATGGTCATAGTAGTCAATTTGCTGACGACTTACCCCTTTTCGAGCACAGTATCCTCGGTAAGGGAGAAAGAATTGTTGCAACTCAGCTTCAGTTGGTGGCCGACCTTCCTTAGGGACAGATTCAAAATCCTCTGTGAAAACCAAATGAGCCCAAGTCAAATACAACAAGAAACGGAGGTAATTAATGAAAATGCCCATGATACTGCCTATGCTGCTATTCATTGCTATAACCGTTCTACGTTCTAAAGAAAATGAGATGAGTTGCATTGACAGAAATTATCAGCACAAAGTCCTTAAACCTTACATCAGCAAAATTTGTCAGAAGTGATGCTTGACCATAATTGCAAAAGACTAAAGGGAACCTGATTCAATCTATTATTCACCAAAGCTAAAGATCAGAAATGTTTTTATAAATATGTTAGAGTCAAGCATAAGGCTAAAACCATTCTATTTTTTTTTATTTTTTTATTTGAGCCATTCACAATTCCATATTCATTTAAAATGTATATCGTTATTTTGCATGCAAGCCAATTAAACATGATCATGAACTCATGATGAAAGAGAGAGATACCTACGCGGATGCAAGCTCTGGCTTCGAACGTGAACGAGGATGCATTGCGAGCCGGCGTTGTTGTTCAATAGGTTATCCACCGCCCATTTTACAGCAAGTTGACTATTCCTGTCCCTGTCAATGGCAACGGCTGTGATAGAAGGGATCTCTTCCATTGTCAAAGTTGCTGATCCTGAGAATGCCATGCCACAAACTCCTGACCCCTTGTCCTTTATATGTCCTCCTTAATCAATGTGGCTTAGATGGTACCAGGACGAGGGGTAGGTTTTGTTCTAGGTTTTATGTTATTGTCTTCAATATCTATTGCAATACTACCCCTCCCTGTTACTATCACCACCACCACCACAACCACACCCAGCCGGATCAGGCCTGCATTAGGGCTATTTGCAAATGGAGGGAGAAGGAATGGAACAAGACAAAACATATCCTCCTTTGATCTTGTTTGTTAACATTTTACTAATTTTAGCTAGGGATGCTACCATGATTACAGGAAAAAAAAAACAATATTTTGCCAACTAAGATATATACATATATCTTTCCTCCTCTCTTCCTTTTCCTTTGTAGCTACTAAGGATTGGACTGTTGGGCATTGGTTCTGGGAGTTTTTGAACCAGAAAATTGGGTAAATGAATCATTCTTTTGTTTTTTCCGTTAGTTTTGAAACAAATTGAACCGTGCAATAATCTTTCTTCATCTATTCTAACTTCTCAGACATAGATTTATTTATTTTTCTTCTGTTTGGTTGTTGACAACCTTGTCATTTCCCTTTTTTGTTTCTTACAAGAATATTGGTACTTAACCACCCACTGGAGGTCACAATGGTTTTTCCCTTAAAACGGTTTAAGTCTGGACATTGGAAAGCTGGACCCAAGAGAGCCCAAACCTTGCCTACACATGTACGGCTGGCTCAATCCAGTCTGGTTTCCATCACAGTTGGCTGCAGGCTTGAGCCAGATGTGTTTGGGCTCCCTTGGGTCCTGCTTTCCAATGTCCAAACTTCAAACTGCTGTAATAGTAAATGGATAAGATTCCAAACGCAAAAGGGTTACTCTTTGAAGATTTTATTTTGCGATTTATTAAAAGGATTACTGAATTGTGGGGACCATAATAATGCCACGTGCATTGTTTGATGATATGTTTTGTTGCAATCACATTATTGACCTATTTCCTACTTATCCATACTCACTCCATGCCCCATGCCAATATTTCCTCTCAATTTTTCCTTTGAAATCTTAACATATAATTTTTTTTAGCTAAAAAATGAAAAATAATAATAATTGCAATTCCATTCATTTTTTTGGGCTTATGAGAATTAATAAAACTAGACATGTAGTACTAAAAGATATTTAAAGTCTCTTTATGTATATACATATGTATGTTTCATCTCATGTTTTATTTAATTTTTTAATAACTAAATGTAAAATTATTACTTTTTCTACATTTTAAAATTATTTTTCTTTTTTTTTTTTTGACATCAAAAGTTATGGAACATCAACTTTACAAAAGAAATTTAAATTAAATTAAAGTCAATTTTTTTTAATTCGGTGAAATAATTAAAGGAACAAACAATTTGAAATGGGGGAAGACTAAAGAATTGTGCAACCTAATAAATAGTTAAAGAATATCTAGTAAGTTATAATTAATTCTTTGTGGATTAGATAAGATTATGTGAAAAAGAAAATAAAAAAGAAATAGAAGGAGTAGATGCGCATTATGTTTATCCACTTTTAATCCAATGATAGATGCATTTGACTTAACATTATCGAATATGGAGAACAAAGTGAATGCCTACATATTCCATAACACATAACACATGGAGCATTGCAAACATCCCATCTACTTGGAGAAATGGACACTACTTATTGAAAAGAAAAACAATATTACAACAAATAATTTAAACATTTAATTTTAATAATCTAAATAAATATATATGTAATTATATATATATGTAATATTGATAAAGATTTATTATTAAAACTTTAATAATAATATTTAACATTTTATGTCACATCATGTGATATTAATATGATATAATAACATATTATAATAGATGATAACATAATATATTAATAATTATATAATATTTTTCACTCTCTATATTTATACTATGTTAATCACATATGAATATAAAATAATAAATAATATTTTAATAAATAATAATTAATTAGTTATCAATTATAAAAAAATTTTAATTTAAAATTAAAATGTAAGATATGATTGATGTAATTAAAAAATAAATATTTATTTAAATTATTTTAAATAATTTAATTTTTTTAAAAAAATATTATGTCAAAAACAAAATACTTTAGATAAGTGTTAAAGGGTTGAAACTTTTGACCTTAAAACAACGGGAGAGATCGATATAATGTATGAAATGAGCACATAGATATTTTATATTAAAATACAACGAAATATATCTTAAATAAATAAATAAATATGTGTGAACCTTTAAATTCATTTATAAAATTCAAAATTTTTATAACCAGATAAAAGGACTTTTTTTTACCGAAACAGAAAATTAAAAAAAAAAAAAAAGGGAGTGCACATTTTACCTATACGAGTAAGATCTAAGGCAAAAAAATTTAACCAGTTGGATCACATGGGTACAAAGACATTACTGGTGTGGGTATGACTTTTCAGAGCAGGGGACACGTGTCTCTCCTCAAAGTTTGCCTCATGAAAAATCCATGAGTAGTTGTCTTCATGTAAGCACTGTCCTAAGCATTTTCCGTCTTAAAAGCATTCAATGATGAAAGATAATTACATGTATACGTGTCCCTTGAAGGAGTGCATGGTAAAAAAAAAGCCATTTCCCGCACACATATTCTTTCTTTTTCTTTTCTTTTCTTTTCTTTTCCTTGTCTCTTTTTCTCTCTCTCTCTCTCTCTCTCTCACCTAAGCCTCACAAGCCCAGAAACATTGAAAAAATCTAGGGGAAAAAAAAGAGGAGGCTTCTACCTTGCACCATTTTTTTCTTATTTCTTTGAGGCCCCAAAGTCTCTTCATTTACTACTGGTAAGCATACTTTTAATCATTTCTTGAATTATATTTGATATCTTTCCATTGATTTTAGGGGCTCAAGATCAACTTTTTAGCATATTTCCGGGTGGTTTTAATAGTTTCTTTATAGAGATATGCAATTCTAGTAGCTAGTTATTGTTGCTGTAGTTATCTGGGGTTGGTGTGTTTGTTGGAAGGAAGGAGAAGGAAAGTGAAAGAGACCCTTGTTTAAGAAAAGGCTGAGATAGGTTGCCTTAGATCCAGGAAACTCAATTTGTGTGTGGCAAAAAGTTTACCTTTTTAGAGTTTCCCTGTGATTATCTGGGTTTGTTTGTGCTTTATCCTAGGTTCTTTCTCATGACACCTTTTGCTTTCTCTTCTTTGAGTTTATTATAGATAAAGCCTTGAATTTGGTGTTTCCATACGTGCTTTTTATGTGTTAAGAGGGTAGGTGGTGTGGATAGGATTTAATTGCCTTGATTGGTTCTTTCTTAAAAGGTGAAGAATTTGATAAGATGCGGACTATTTGAGGAACTCAGTTTATTTGTGACGTGGCTTGAATTTCATTAATTACAAGGGTTGATCCGTTGTGCTCCTTCACCAGATCTGATTATCCTATGTTCATTCTGCTTGCGTTTAACTCGTGCCCCTCTTAAAGTTTTAATCTTGGTGGTTTACTATTTGTTTGCTCTATATATTTGTATGAAAAGATTGGTGGGTCATTGAGATTCATTGCAATGGAGAAGGTGTGGATAGAACCTGCTGGCTTGATCCCAAGTTTGTTGCTGGAAGGAGATAATTAAGATGAATATTGGTAAATTGTGTCAATATTTTAGAGATTTGAGTGGTAACTGTTTGCGGCATAGAGTGGGGAATTGATGGAAGAGATGTCTCCAGCAGTTGCAGTAACGCTTAGTTTAGCTAATTCTATGTGTGAGAACTCTGGAATTGCTACCCATGTGGAAATAACGCGGATCAAGCTCGTAACTGATGCAGCAAACTTGTTGTCTGATCCTGCAAAGGTCATGTCTCAGGAATCAATTTCTAGTAGCAATGGAGATTCTGGAGTCAGTAATAATGAAGGTAACCTGGCGACAATGTCAGCATCAGAAGAGGGTGGTGGGGAAGGAGCTAATTTCTTGAAGATATTACCAGAGAATGGAAATCAATCAATTGCTGTGAGTGAATCCACGACTCATGAAAGTGAGGAAGATGAAATTTTGTCAGTGGACACTAATGGAATTATCAATGAGGGGTTGCTGGTTTTAAATGCAGGGTCTGATATAAGCTTGCCAAATGCAGAAATTGAAAGTGGTCGAATTCTTGCCAAGGCTATTATTTTGGGAGAGTCAAGCATTGAGCAGGTGCCTACAGCTGAAGTTCTTCTCACCACGGTGAGTCCAGATACAAAGACTTCTAATGAGTTTGATTTAAAGGCCTCTGAATTGGTCATTCAGCTACCTAGTGAAAAGAATCTCAGTAGAGGTAGCCGGAGTGTTTTTGAGTTGGATTGTATACCTCTTTGGGGTTCTGTGTCTATTATTGGAAAAAGAACAGAAATGGAGGATGCTGTTGCAGCTGAGCCTCGGTTTATAAAGATTCCTATCAAAATGCTTATTGGTGATCGTGTAATTGATGGAATCAGTCAAAGTCTGACAGACCTTACTGGACATTTTTTTGGTGTTTATGATGGCCATGGTGGCTCCCAGGTATAAAATTCTTCATAAAAACCTTTACATTTTAACTCCACTTTAAGGAAATTTTGAAGATTCCTGAATTTAATGGTAGGCTGTTGAGTATCTTTTACAGGGCTGTATCTTGTATCCTTTTTAGTGCAACAATAGCAGACGCTTCCTGATACCATTAATTTTTAGTTACTTGAGTAATACTCCGCAACTTTGAGCAAATTTAGACTGCATAGTGTGACATTTTTGTTTTTGTGAAACTGGCCTTGCTACTATAAGTGATTCTGTTCTTTTCCTTGCTTGTTCACCGCATATTTTGATCATTGTAAATTGTTTTAATGGTGAATAGTTCCTAAGAGGTTAATACTTTAGCATGGCTTATCGGGATCTCATGCAGGTGGCAAATTATTGTCGTGACCGTATTCATGTGGCTTTAGCTGAAGAGATTGGAAGAATTAAAGACAATTTATGTGATGGCACTAGTATGGAGAGTAGACAGGTGCGGTGGGAGAAGACCTTTACTAGTTGCTTTTTAAAGGTTGATGATGAAATTGGAGGAAATGTTAAGAGAGGCATGATTGGAGGCAATGAAGATGCATCTGATGCCAGTTTTGAGCCTGTTGCCCCTGAAACTGTTGGGTCAACAGCTGTGGTGGCCTTGGTTTGTTCATCACATATTGTTGTTGCAAACTGTGGTGATTCAAGAGCTGTCTTATGCCGTGGCAAAGAAGCCATGGCATTATCAATTGATCACAAAGTAAGGCATTTTGAAGTCCTCAATGTTTCAGTAACTAAAAAGGAAGCTATCTGTCTGTGGAAACCAACATGTTTGCTTTGTTGTTTTGCAGCCAAACAGAGATGATGAGTATGCAAGGATTGAGGCATCCGGAGGCAAGGTTATTCAGTGGAAAGGACACCGTGTATTTGGCGTTCTTGCAATGTCAAGGTCCATTGGTATGTTTATTTCTGCTTGAAATGAAAATTATAAAAGTTTGGTAAATTTTGTTCAGACAACTTGAAACCTTAAATTGTCATGTGGAAGTCTAAACACTGGAGATCTACGACTAGAATCCCAACCACGATCTTTCAAATGCATAATATAGTGAATGAAGTCTAGCATTTCCTTTCAAGATGCCAAGCTTGATATTTTCTGATTATGTTTGATGAATAATTTAGTGATGGAAGTGGAGGTGAAATCTAGACTTTCACTAACCTTTTTTCTTCATGTCATCTCACAGGTGATAGATATTTGAAACCATGGATTATCCCAGAACCAGAAGTCATGTTTATTCCTCGAGCTAGAGAAGATGAATGTCTGATTTTGGCCAGTGATGGGTTGTGGGATGTCATATCAAATGAGGAAGCTTGTGAGGTGGCTCGACGGCGAATTCTGCTCTGGCACAAAAAGAATGGGGTTCCATCTCTCGTGGAAAGAGGCAAAGGAATTGACCCTGCCGCGCAAGCAGCAGCTGAATACCTTTCAATGCTCGCAATCCAAAAAGGGGGCAGTGACAACATCTCTGTAATTGTTGTGGACTTGAAAGCTCAAAGGAAGTTCAAGAGCAAGCCGTAATTAAGGCTCACCCCATCATCTGAAATCAAGGTCTATATACCTAACATATTAGAGAGAGTACATCTAATGAATACCTAGCTCCGGTCCATTACTTTTTCTTATGGGCTTAATGTGTGTACAAGAATAGAAATTAGTATGTACTATAGCAAGTGTATTTGAATGCCATATTGCCTATGTTTTTCGTATAGATGGTGCCAATCTTTTATGCTTATATAATATTTATATATATATATATATGTATGTATGTATGTAAATTTAAGCTATTGCCAGTATAGATGGGGAGAGGACTAGCAACCGGTACCCTCCCATCTCTTGCTTTGTAGATTTGAACTATTTCAGCACTGGTTTTGCCCTTATTTTGTGTCCTGGAATCCTGATACAGGGTAACATTGTGCTAAGGACAAGGGAGGTACTTGGGGTTTTCCAAGGAGCCATGGGCTTTTGTTTGTATGTAATGAAGACATAGTCTTTCATTTACTTATAGCAAAGTATTTTTAATCAAGAGAAAGATATAATAACCCTATGAAACTGTAAAAGAAAATGTGTAGACTTTAACAATAAAGGGCTACAAATGAATAGCAGATAACAGATCCAAAAAGGCTACCTTCTTAATGCAAATAACCACCCCAAAATGGATCTATTATAGGAAAATCTGGTCCAAGAAGAACGGGCCCGGTCAAGAAAAGACAATGAATGGAGACTCTTGATCGAGTTGCTTATCTTAATAAGCACCAGTAATAAGTTGGCTTACTTTATACTTGCTAGCCTTCAACTCTTTGATTTTTCTTAATCCATAATAGTATCTTTTGGTAGTTTAATTTAGTTAAATTCACTTTTTGCTGCTAAAAGTCTTTGTTGTTTTAAGAGGCTGCTCTAACTTCTAAGTCACCTTCACCCCTGTCATCTCTTCCCTTTGAACAACCCTTTATTTAATGGCTAATAACTCCTCCTAACTTGTCAATGAAGAAGCTGTTAAATTCTCGTTTACCTTCACGTTATTAGTTGGGACTCGGAATCTTTTCTGGCAAAAAATAAAAACATCTAATGCCAAACATATCAACTGCTTTAGTACAAAACTAGAGCTAGATAGCATTTATGGCAACAGATGAAAGACTAGAATTAATTGCATAGCAAAACAACACTTTTTAATGTTCTCATTTCCCCATTTTTCTCTTTTGACTTGTAAAACCAGAGGAACCCATGGCCATACACTCCATCTTTCTTAATAGGTTGAGCAACCAGTCCTGAGTCTATACGAATATGACTGGCAATCAATGGTCTAAATGTTTTGAACCCATATTCTTAAGGTTGGCCTGCCGTCCTAATTAAACGATGACATCCTGTCTTTGATTATGAATTTGGACCATTGAATGATATTATTCTTTTATCTTCTCTTTGTATTAATAAATATGAATAAGAAAAATGTCACCTTGTATTAATTCTTTTTATTTCATCAAAATTCAATTCTTTTTCTATATGGTCACAAGAATAATTAACGTATGATTCAAATTTTTTTGAGGGATTTTGAAATTGTTTGGAAAAACCCAATGAGAAGCAAGATTGCTTTCGGATTTGAATACTTCACCTACCAGCAAAAAAATTGTGGGTCAGAAGCTTTGTATTGTTGATATATGCCCTCGAACCAATTGGATTGATTAAGAAATATATATTGTCATTTAATGTATATTTAATTGTATAATTATATGTGATAAAAGTTTTTCTTAATGTTAGTACAATAATAAGGAGTTATTAAATGCTAATTGGATGAAGCCCATGGAACATAAAGGCCTTGCAAGAGAATTATAAAGTTATTACAATTATAAGATCATTTTACATCAAAGCCATGTTCCTAAAATTATTCTAGTCATTGTATTGTCAAGACATGGCATTAAAAATACTTAAAAGACTAGTACATGTTAAGCTTCCTTACTTGGGAAGTAAACAATCAATATTATAAATTGAAGTATATGAAATACTTGAGGATAACATGTAAGTGTTTGTTAAAGAACAAGTTCACTAAACATAACCTGTTATGAGAACTCCATTTGGTATTTCACTTAAGTGTCTATGGAAAATGTTCTCATGTGACAGTTGTGCAACTAGTCTTTACACTTGAGATACTAAGTTATTTTGTATGGGAAATAACATACTTTGATTTCACCCATACAGGTTTGAAGGCGACCAGATGCATAAACAATGTGTTTTTGGATATGCCATGAAGCATGCGAGGGTGAATGAGTAGTCAAGAGAGGATTCATCACTCCAAATGATATGAAGGGATGTATCTCACTTGTTCTCAATTCTTGATTAACTTATATAAAGTCTTTGGCCAAAGCCTGATGAATTTGAGGAAAGTTAGTTTTTTAAATTCTTAAGGTTAGTCATGAATTATGAGAACAAATATGGAAGGTCATAAGTAGATATTAAGCCATACTTAATGACATATCCGGGATATTTGATGAAAAGACCGTATTGCACTGATAGGCTTATCACTTAAGGGCTTTGTCAAATTCTTTACTTGATTCTCTAACATTTAAGTGGTCATGATATATCGCTAGATATCGCTCAAGATCTATAAATATAAATTAATTATCAAATTGATATTTGATTATAATTTATATTTATTGCCAACATGTTAGAAGCCTAATGGGCCACACACATTAAGTGACACGATTGGGATTAAATAAAGATAATTAATTAAGTTTGACTAAATTAAAAGAGATCAAAATAAAGTGAAAAATTAATTAAATTCTTAGATACTTAATTAAATTAAAATACAATTATTGTATTTAGAGTTACAACTTCGTTTGGCTATATAAATATGTTATATTAACAAACTAAAAACTCTAAGCCTCCAACCACTTCTTAGCTGTTTCATAAAATAAGAAAATAAAAATAGTTTTTTTTTGTCTGATAAAAATAAGATTCGACAAAAAGTTTTAGTTATTTTGTTTTAGAAACAAAACTTGCTAGCACAAGTAAAAATCTTACCTTTGAAAATATCTTATTCAGTCATTGTGTGGATTACTATTAAAGGCCAAACACTTGAATGACTAAAAATTTGACAAATCTTAAAAGTGAAAAGGTAAAGATTTTGATTCAATTAGCCCTTAATTACGATATCTAGAGTAAGGTATATAACTCTTAAACTTATGAATGTTCATAGTTAATTTGAAAGTTACATGAAAAACACAAACATTGGTCATTTTGTTTTAGAAACAAAACTTGCTAGTACAAATAAAAATCTTACCTTTGAGAATGTCTTATTCAGTTACTGTGTGGATTACTATTAAAGACCAAACACTTGGATGACTGAAGATTTGACAAATCTTAAAGGTGAAAAAGCAAAGATTTTGATTTAATTAGCTCTTAATTACAATATCTAGAGTAAGGTATATAACTCTTAAACTTATGAGTGTTTATAGTTAATTTGAAAGTTACATGAAAAACATAAATATTGATCCTGTACGATTTGACTATTTTTTTTATTTAATTCTAATTTATTATTCCGTTACATTATAATTATAATTTATTGATTATTTTTATATTTAAGCATGAGGTTGAATCCCAGCATGTACTTTTCTTTATGAACATAAGGATTATGTCTTTTAAGAATATGGATGGGATTATCTAACATTTTTATTTTTAACTGCCATGTTAAGTAAGGGTGAGCACAATTCGGTTTGGTCGATATTCGATTTGATTTTGACGAAAACCGATCAAAAAAATTTACTCTCTAAACTTATTAAAGCAAACCAAGCAAGAGGTCAGTTTTGATCGATTAAAATCGATCTCGATTTAGTCGGTTTTTTGGAGTTTGGATCTTAATGATTTTAGGTGGGCTGAGAAAAAAAATTAATTCCTAAAAATTAAAAACCAAACATATCATTTTTTTAATCCCTTAGAATTATTTTTATTTACACTAATATTATTTTTTCAAGCAAAAAACAACTATTGATACTCATAATCTCTTACATATTATCCTTTTGGCATGAGTTTTAACCAAAAAAAGTAATACTCATAATCTCTCAACCTTTCTCTCTCTTGCTCTCTTTGCAAAGCCAGTAGCCAAGAAAAACAATCAAATATTTTTTTCATTTTTCCTTGGGTTGACCTTGCTGCCTACAAAGGCAGGAATTGGTGACTAGCAGCAGTTGGAGCGATAGTGACGATAGCAAACGGAGGGGTTGGCTGGCTACTGAATGGGTGAGCCGATAAGGAGAGTTGGGGTTTAGGGGAGGGGTAGATTATCAGATTGGGGGATTTTATCGAGGTTGGCTGGTTGGGTTATTTGGGGTGGGGTTAATGAGGGGTAGGATAGATATTTAACCCCCCCAAAATATATATGTGAAAAAAAGAAATTTTGATCAATTTTTGATCAGTTCAAAAAGAGGGAGTCCTCCAAACGACCGAACCGATTGACCGAGGTTGACCGAACTTTCATTTGTAAGAGACGATTGCGACCGCTACTCACCCTTAATATTAAGGTGTATCTATTTTGTTTCAATGCTTTCTGGTTCATCAATGTGTGAGGAAAGTTCTAGAAATGCAATTAGAAACCAAGCCATTCAGCCTCTATATCACTATACAAATGATATACTTTGCTTGATGAGACTTTTGGATTTTGCATCTCTTTTAAATGCACATGCTTTATTATTTTTATATTTTTTTACTTAAAGAAAAAAGAATATGAACTTTATTCTTTAAATAAGAGATCATGCATTAATCAATAATTTAAATGTTTAAATATTTTATTATTTTTATATTTACCTTGTAGCATATTCTAAAAAACTGAACCTAAACAGAACCTTTTTTTTATTTCAATTTGTATGAATCAATTGATAAATAAAAATTATATAAAATAATGATATTTTGATTAATAATAATTAATTAATCATTAATTATAAAAATTTTAAAAAAATTAATACAAATATTTGTATATATATAAATCTGGTTCAAAATTTCTTTAAATTATCATAAATATATAATGTTAATTAACCATTAATTATAAAAATTATAAAAAATATGCTACTAATATTACTATATATAAATTTGACTTGATACGTTTTTTAAAATTAATTAAATTATCTTAGAGATTCAGTTTTGTTGCAAACAAAAATAATATTTCTTTATTAAAAAAATTTGAGAATTCAAACCTCTCTCCTTAATTAAATACGGATTTTAAAATTAATTTACCGTTATTTGTTATTAATCGACAATTGTAAATGGAGTAAAAATAAAAAGCGTCTCAGATTGGATGTAGCAATTTGTTACCTGGCAAAAATAACTGCCTCATTGCTTTAACAGTACACAGAGAAAACAGTAAAAACAGTACCTTTTTTTCCATTAATAATCTCTTTAGAGTGTAGAGCTGATTTGATTTGATATCAAACGGAGAAAAGATCAACAACGTCAATACCACATCAACAAAAACCCATTCAAAAGCAAAGATAATCGCTTTTCCACCGACTGCTTTACTTCTTCCCTACTTCGGAATTGGACCTCTTCACCTTCACTCTCTCACTTTGACAGGCAAGTTTCACTCTCTCTCTTCCTTTCTTGAAACATTTTACTCTCTCTTATTCAAATTGCTCTGAATTTAAGATTTTTGTTGCTAAATTAGTAATTTGATCTTGCAAAGTGATTTTTTGCTATCTAATTTGATTTTTTTTTTGGGTTTTTGGAAATTATGTTTTTAGAAATTAAGGTTTGACTTTTGGTGGGATTATCGGTTACCTTTCTTCTTCCTTTGCTATAGGAATTCTTGGGGTGTTATTTTGAGGGATATCATGGATTCTTTTCTTTGGGTAGTGTTGATATAATAAACTAAGTTTTACCAGAATTTCCTCCTCTGTCATTTCTTTGCTTTTAAGCAAGGAGTTTAGTTGATTGAACATTCTTTATGCATAATTTAACCAATTCTTAAATAGTGCATCTGTATGTGTTAATACACTTTCTTGTGATGGGTTGGTTGAGTTTTTCTTTAAAATTGGTCTTGTAATATTCTTCTTTTTTGGAGGGAGTAGAACCAGGTATTAGCAGTTTCATAGGTCATAAATGAAATCACTATTCACTGTTCAGGTATCAGCAGTTCCTTGTTTGATGAAGCCTTTCTAATGGCTATCATAGTTGCTAATATGGTGCATTCTTTACTTGTTCTCTACAGAGCAGGTCCTTCAAAGGCAAAGAAAGGAGCTGAGGACACCAACTTACGGTTTGATATCCCGAAAACATGGATCAGAGTACTGAACTTGTTCCTTCTACATCCGCCCTCTTCTTTTCTGCATCTAACAGTTCAGTAGTTTGCCCAAAAATTGCTTCTTGCTGGGCAACTGTCTCGTTCATTAGCTTTTGGAATTTTATTCCCAAGTATTTTTTGTAACCTGTATATTTTCTAAATAGGACCATCTGTTATTGTGGCTGGTATAATATTGGTTTTAGAGAGATGAAGATCACTCAGCTTAAGGATGAAAGAAATTTTGTTTGATTTAATCATCTGAGGTGTATCAATGTGTTAAGAGCTTGTTGTTCCTTCCTGCCAAGTTGATTCACAGAACAGAGATGCCCTTGCTAGTTTGTCTTGGTCTATTGCATAATTTAAAGAGTCTTGCTTGTCTTTTTGGCTGTTATACTCCTTTTGAGTACTTTGGTTATTCTTTGAGTGATTATTTGAGAAGCATATCTGAATTTGCTATTGGAAGATTAAAAATCTCAAGTTTAGTTTCTTTCATGTGCAACTAATAACTGTTACGAAATACTGTTGAAAGGAAGGAAGGCCTTGAGCTAACATAAACTGTGCCTTTGACAATTCTATGCTTATCACTACTAGAACATTTACGTAACACTTGCTATATGGGTTTGATTTTGTGAGATCTGTTTTGTTCTTGCTGAGATTCTCTTTATCAGATGAATATGCAATTGCTGCTGTTGCATCAGCAAACAGTCAAATTAAACCAAATGTGTATTCTAGTGCATGGATATAAGCAGTTTACTTTTAGCAAAATAGTTTTGGTGCCCAATTGTGAGAGGAGCACAAAAATTAGTTAGATTATGATATCTGGAGATTAAAACAGTTAGAACAGTGAGTATGCATCATACAAAGTTGCTGTCCTGCTCATGCAATATTAAAAACCAATTTTTTGCATGCATACTAGTGGTTAACCAGTGTAGGCAGTAATGATTAACCAATGTAGGAGCTTTAATTGCCACTTGAAATTTGAGATAGTGTGTTCAAGTTCAAAACAGTTTCACTTACAGCCGTGTTTAATTTTTACTTGAAGTTTAAACCATGAACATCTGCCTTTTTCAGTACTGACATCCAAATTAGGCCAATGAATGTGTTGAATTTAGCCTGTTTGAGTAAATCTTAGGAGTATTAATGTTTTGCATTCTTAAACTGAAGTGGTAAGCATTTTGATGAATACAGAGCACACAACAGAAGCAGTAGAACACAGAAATGGTGAATATGCACTTATTAGAGATGCAGAAGACCCAAAGCTGGGATTGTATGATAAACCTCTTCCTTGCTTTGGCTGTGGAATAGGGTGGTTTTCGTGAGTTCTCCTGGCCTCTGTCATCCTTGTTCCACTCATCTTCTTGTTTTCTGCATTCAATGCGCATGTCTGCTTTTTTGCAGTCTTCTGCTAGGATTTGTTTTCCCATTGATGTGGTATTATGCCACCATTCTCTACTTTGGAAACTACTATCACAAAGATCCTAGGGAGAGAGCTGGACTTGCTGCCTCTGCAATAGCTGTAAGTGCTAATTTAGGAATTGATGTTTTGTTTGATTCAATGATTACTTTTAGTAGCATACAAGGTTCTTCATGATTTGCCAGTTCTCTTTTACTTTTGAGTTAAAATGCATTTAAATGCAATCTAGTAGAAATTATTGTCAAATTATAGTTTTTTGTTCTGTGTTTTGAAAAAAAATTGTATTAAATTGGTACAAGATGGAAATTCTGATAAAACTATTGTGGACCTTGTTATTGTCAGTGCTGAAAATTAAGACCAAAGAGTCAAATCTAAAAGCAACTGGAGAAATTGCAAAAATTATCTATTCAAACTTGCATTGATGAGTTAATGAAGGATATGCATGCCGTTTATATCTTTGTTATTTAATTCCAGATCACAATTTTTTGCAGGCATTGATATGTACAATTGCTGTGATAATCACAATAGCTGTTCTTGTATTCTAGTTCTTGCCACTGCAATCTGTATCTTTACCCGCACTTAAGGAGCTTCCTCAAACATAACGTGGGACAATGATATGTAGAATTCTGATAGAGTTTCTATCATGTAGTTCTAAATCTGTAATGAGGGCTTGAAAAGAACAAATAAAACAAATGAAAGAAAAGAAGAATATACTACCACCTCCAAACCATTGAAGGTTCAGTTGTCTGTGTTGTAGCCCCCTTTAGTCTTGTACATAACACAAAATCTATATACTGCAACTTTCAAGAATGGAACTGTGTGATACTTGTTTTAGGGGCATTTAATGAACTGGTAACAAGCACTATGAAATTACTAATAAATGGCTTACGACTTTGAAATCCCAAAGAAATTTTGAATGTGTGCTGGTTTTTGACTTGTGGAAGAATGATTGTTTCCTGCTTCAAAAGAATTTAAGGAGTATTCTTTGTTTAGAAAGTGCTTTAAGTAGTTTTTCATACTCAAAGAAAATGGTCATCTAGTTTGCCCTTTTCCATTTCAAAACAGAGGAAAACCTATGCTTCATTATTGGCTACTTTTGCTGGGTTCTGAAATCGGCAAAAGGCCATCATATTGATGATTGATAATGTAGGTAACGTTAATATTTCCCTCAAGAAAAGATATTTGTAGTTCAGTGGGGGCCTGGGAAACTTGAGTGCTAGGAGATCCTTTTGCACATTTGCATATTCCCCAAGCATAGGAATGTTTGGTTGAAATGTCCAACAAGGAATAGGAATTCTTCAGGAATTCTTATTCCTCAAAATGGGTAAAAAGGTTGTTTTATCTATTACCGAGTCCCCCCTGGTGTTATCTATTCTGCGGCTCAAAGAATAGTTGAGGACTTTGTAATGACTAAAATACCCCCATTAGATTTACAAAATTACAACTTGGTCCATATAAAACATTTTTTTCTCTCTCTTCCTCCTTTCCCTCTTTCTCTCAGTCGATCTTCCACGGTTGTTCTGCCAGTAGCAGCGCCTCTCTGATTCAGGGTTCTTGCTTCGTTACTCTCTTCCATAGTTCAGGTACATCCCTTATTTCTTTATTTCTTTGATTGTCAATGCTCTGAGTATGCACTAGTTGTTGTGATTTAGGGTTTGCTGTGAAAATATTTTGGGTTTGCTGTGATTTAGCCAAGAGATTTATGCATACAGTGAGATTCCTACACCTCTGACTTGATCCACCACCTATTTTAGCCAAGAGATTATCTATGAACAACTTCTTAGAACTCTTTCAGCATTATCATTCCTAACACATACAGCAAAAAGTGGTCAAATGTGCTACCATACTTGGATTCCCTATTGCTTGCAATGCGCATCTCAGCTCAGCACTGAAGAGAGGATACATGAAATTTCTTCTGTTTCAATGCTAGTGCCTCACACTCTATCAAAAGCCATGCTTTACCATACCTTGCATTTTAATGACCTGTCTCACACTAAGTACAATAAATTGAGAATCAGATAAAAGTTCAAAAATTATTGTGAGTGCTATGACTTGTAACAAACTACTGCTGTGCAGGAGGTGTCATTATCTATGATCCATAGACGCAATTCTTGAAGTCGCATCTGAATGAAATCTATATCCAACTCTCTAGGCCAATAAACCACCCTTTTATCAGTCTCCAAGGTTCGATTGAGATTTTGGTTACCAATTTTCTGGCCAAAGCTTTTCTCATCAATATGCTTAACTTTTTTTAAATCCCTTTTTTTCCAGTAACTTTGCCATTACAAATACAAAATTTCTGCTATCTATAGGTAGTGAGTTTTAATCCAGTAGAGCTGCAACATCACACTAGCAAGCATTTTTTTTTTTTTATATATGTGACATAATAGGCACATTTGATTTGCGGAATAAACAGGAATATAACAGAATAGTTATTTTGTTAGAATAAAATAAAATAAAAATAGAATAGAATAATTATTACTTTATTTGGTATAGTGAATGAAATAGAGTAGGAATTGTTATTATGACTTATTACAGTGTTTGGTTGGTAGAAATAAAATTGGAATAAGAAATGAATAGATGATAAAAAGATAAAAATAACCTTGATCATATTAACATTTATTTTCATAAAAAAATAAAATTATCTTTATTATAATTTAAATACATATTTATCCAAAAGATAATTATCCATCATAATTATATTTTATCTCAAATTGCTAAAAATAATTATAATTTATACACATTTTTATAAATAGATAATTATTCTAAAATATAATTTAATTATATTATATTTATCTATCATACTCAATTAAATTTTGTGTATAAATATTTATTTTTAGTAAATTCTTCACACGTTATGAATCATTTTCAAAATATTTTATAGATAAAATATTATTTTATAAATATTTGAGAGAAAAGTTGAAAAAACAAATAGAAGTAGAAAATCATGTTTTTTATATATTAAATAGAAAATCATATCTTTGAAATTAGAAAGATGGTCTTCAATTTTTTCCTAAAAAAAAAAAATTATGTCCTTTGATATATTAAATAAAAATTCATTTCACTTTAAAAAAAATCATGAATTTGGACCAAGCATGTGGTGCTAAGGAAACATAAATGCCAAAAAGAGAAATAATGTGTCTTTCAATTTAGATAAGCATTCCATCTCTGGGAAGAAAATGACAATTTACAAGCATAACTAGTGCATATAAGCATGGAAAATAATAAATAATAAAAGGGTCTTGTCATACTATAAATGCTTTTTACATGAAAATATTATTACATATAATCAAAAGCCAATGTCTAGTTTACAAAAATACACTAACTTTAAATGTAATGGATGGATATTCATCCTATTACACTAACTTACAACATATATGAAACCAAAATAAAGTAGTTACAATAACATCACCATTATATAATCAGAAACACAACAGTCAACTCAAAAGGGTTTAAACTTGTTAATGAGCCTCATAATTAGTATCAACATCAAACAAAAGTGCCAAAAACTGATAATATCAGGAACTTACCTTCACAAAAAGTTTCAGAGCAATCCAAGCTCAACGATCAGCAAGAAATGTCCTCTACCATTTAAGTTTTCGGTCAAGATCAATACTAAAAAACATAAACATAAGAGTTAGAGATTCAAAAAGTTTAATTGAAATAAGAACCCTTTCCATCGTTGTCAATCCCTCTACTTGACTTAAAATTCCATCCAACTCTTGAGCTTTTTGTTGGATGTTCACCTTTGCCCCAACATTTTTGCTAAACTCAATTCTAGCCTTTTTTATATTTTCACCCAATATCATGGTAGCAGTAATAATTGATTCGGATGTAATTGGATCACCCGTCTCATTTAGCCTTTTTCTCTTCCTTGCTGAAGTTGTTTCGCTTCTAGGAGCTGATGTTTGAGGTTAAATATTGGAGAAATCCTCATCGTCAAAACTATATCCAACTAAGTTTTTATCTTCAGTTTTCACATTTATTGTATCATTACAGTCATGCATTCCTTCGAGGATATCTATTGCAGTTTGTGTATCTTTTCTTGTTGCATGATCTCTTACATAAATAAGACTAAGCTCATTGAAGAAAGGAAAACTCTTTCTTCTAAAAGAGGTAGCCTCCTTGTGACTCTAATAAAAAAAAAACTATTAGTTATATTTGTTATGAAATAAATATAAAAGAACGAATAAAGATAATTGGAAAGAATAATTAAAGAGAAGAAAAAAAGTATTGAGGAGGAGAAAAGAGATTTTATTGAAGTGTGTATATACAAATGAACTGAGGGGGCTTATTTATAGGCAAATAACCCTTTATCTTGATAGAATTTATAAGATGAAGATAACACTTAGGGATTAGATGGATTAAATCATAATCCAATCTAATTTACATCTAATCTAGATATAGATAGAATAAATGGATATTCCCTTGAATATCCATTGTATCAAGAATATGCCTCGTTAAAACCTTACAAGGAAAAAACCTCATGGGAAAAAAATCCAAGTGAAGGAAAAAGAGTACATAATTCTTTTCAAGAATACGCTTATGAAATACTGCCTTATTAAAAACCTTATCAAGAAAAACCCAGTGGGAAAAACCTTGATGAAGGAAAATAGTACAGTGTGTATTTTACTCTCCTTAACAATTGCATTATTTAAGATCTTTGAAACGGCGCATCCCAATCTTTTGTACCAACTTTTCAAATGTTGCAGTTGGAAGGGCTTTAGTAAATAAATCTACTAGATTGTCACTTAATCGAATTTGTCGAACAGTAATATCACCATTTTCTTGAAGATCATGAGTGAAGAAGAATTTTGGCGAGATATGTTTTATTCGATCGCTTTTAATGTATCCTTCCTTTAACTGTGCTATGCAAGCAGTATTATCTTCATATAATATTGTTGGAATTTCTTTCTTGGTTGACAAACCACACGTTTCTCGAATATGTTGAGTTATAAATCTTAGCTAGACACATTCACGGCTTGCCTCATGAATTGCTAAGATTTCTGCATGGTTAGAAGAAGTAGCAACTATAGTTTGCTTTACAGAACGCCATGAAATAGTCGTACCTCCATATGTGAATAAGTAACCTGTTTGGGATCAAGTTTTATGCGGATCTGATAAATATCCTGCATCTGCATAACCAATTAAATCTGGTTTTGATACATTTGAATAATATAAGCCCATATCCATTGTTCCTCGAAGATATCGAAGTATATGTTTAATTCCATTCCAATGTCTTCGAGTTGGAGAAGAACTATATCTTGCTAATAAATTCACAGCAAATGATATATCAGGTCGTGTATTGCTAGCAAGATACATTAATGCTCCAATTGCACTAAGATATGGTACTTCAGGATCAAGAAGTTCTTCATTATCTTCACGAGGTCGAAAAGGATCTTTTTTCACATCTAATGATCTTACAACCATTGGTGAACTCAATGGATGTGCTTTGTCCATATAAAATCGTTTTAGCACTTTCGCTATATAATTAGATTGATGGACAAAAATTTCATTTGTCAAGTGTTCAATCTGAAGACCTAAACAAAACTTTGTTTTTCCAAGGTCTTTCATCTCAAATTCTTTTTTCAAATAATCCACGGCTTTTGATAACTCTTCAGGAGTTCCAATAATGTTTAGGTCATCAACATAAACAGCAATGATCACAAATTCAGATCCGAATCTTTTTATAAAAGCACATGGGCATATAGGATCATTTTTATAGCCTTCTTTCGACAAATATTCACTAAGGCGATTATACCACATGCGTCCGGATTGTTTTAATCCGTATAAAGATTTATTTAATTTGATTGAATAAATCTCTCGAGAATTCAAATTTTATGCTTCAGGCAACTTAAATCCTTCAAGGATTTTCATATAGATATCATTATCAAGTGAGCCGTATAAATAGGCTGTAACTACATCCATCAAACGCATTTCAAGCTTTTCATGTACTGCCAGACTAATTAAATATCGAAATGTAATTACATCCACCACAGGAGAATATGTTTCTTCATAATCAATACCAGGCTTTTGGGTAAAACCTTGTGTGACAAGCCGTGCTTTATATCTCACTATCTCATCTTTCTCATTTCGTTTTCGCACAAATACCCATTTATATCTCACTGGTTTTACGTCATTTGGCGTACGGACTACAGGTCCAAAAACTTCACGTTTTACAAGTGAATTTAATTCCACTTTGATTGCGTCTTTCAACATTGGCCAATCATTTCTATGTCTACATTCTTCAACAGATGTAGGTTCAAGATCTTCATTTTCTTTCATAATATTGAGCGTTATATTGTATGCAAAAATATCGTCGACGATTATTTCATTTCGGTTCCATCTTTTTCCCGTCATGACATAATTTATTGAGATCTCTTCATTTTCACTAATTTCAGGTACCTGAATTTCTTCTGAAATTATGTCAGGGGTCTCTTCTGGAGTTTTTGTTTCCTCTTTTTGACCATCTTGAATATTTGCTCCTTTTCTTTTTCGAGGATTTTTATCTTTGGAACCGATTGGTCTTCCACGCTTTTGGCATGTCTTAGACTCATTAACAACAGCAGGTTGTCCTACATCAATTCTTATTGGAGCATTTGTAGCTGGTATATGAGATTTAGTTACTCTTTTTAGGTTAGTAAATGCATCTGGCAACTGATTTACTATTTTGCAAATGAATTATCTTTTGAACTTCTTGTTCACATTGATTTGTGCGAGGATCAAAACTAGATAATGATAATGTATTCCAAGATATTTCTTTTTCCAGATGCTTATTTTCTCCCCCTAATATTGGAAAATTTGTTTCATCAAAATGACAATCAGCAAACCTTACAGTGAATAAATCTCCTGTCGAAGGTTCTAGATATTTAATTATAGATGGAGATTAATATTCAACATATATTCCTAACCTCCTTTGAGGACCCATCTTTGTGCGTTGTGGTGGAGCAATTGGAACATATACCGCACATCCAAAAATTCTTAGAGGGGAAATATTTTGTTCCTGACCATAAACCAATTGTATAGGGGAGAATTTGTGATAACTTGTTGGCCTGATGCGTACAAGTGCTGCTGCATGCAAAATGGCATGTCCCCAAGCAGAAATTAGGAGTTTGGATTTCATAAGTAATGGCCTTGCAATCAGTTTAAGGCGTTTGATAAACGATTCTGCTAAACCGTTTTGTGTATGAACATGACTAACAGATTGTTCAACATTTATTCCAATAGACATGCAATATTCATTAAAAGCTTGAGACGTAAATTCACCAGCACTGTCAAGACGAATTGTCTTGATTGCATAATCAGAAAAATGTGCTCGCAAACGAATTATTTGTGCAAGTAATCTTGCAAATGCCAAATTACGAGTTGATAATAAGCACACATGTGACCATCTTGTTGATGCATCGATTAAAATCATAAAATATCTGAATGGTCCACATGAAGGATGTATGGGTCCGCATATATTACCCTGAATACGTTCCAAAAACGTAGGAGATTCAATCCCAATTTTAGCTGGTGATGATTTTATAATTAATTTACCTTGAGAGCATGCAGTACATGAGAATTCATTTGGTTGAAAAATCTTCTGGTTTTTCAATGGATGACCACATGAATTTTCAATAATTTTTCGCATCATTATTGATCCGGGATGGCCTAACCGATCATGCCAAACATTAAAATTGTCAGTAAACTTCTGGTTTACATAACTTTCAATCATTTTAATTTTTGTGTAGTACATTCCAGAGGACAAATAGGGTAATTTTTCCAATACATATTTTTTACCCAATATAATAGATGTAATATAAATATATTCAATGTCTCTTTCATTCGTTGTCTCAATATGATATCCATTCAAACGAATATCTTTAAAACTTAATAAGTTTCTTTGAGACCTAAGAGAAAATAATGCATCTTTTATTATAAGTTTTGTTTCTCCAGGTAGTGAAATATTGGCTCTTCCAGAGCCTTCAATTAATCTTGTACTACCACATATTGTATTGACGTTAGTTTCTTCCATTGTCAAGTGAGAAAAATATTTATTGTCTTCAAATATAATGTGTTGTAGCAATATCTGCCAGACATATATTTTCATCATAGATCTTAGATCCAACAATATGAATATCTCATTTTTTTTCAATAAGATATATACAATAAAAAACTTGTAAGTTATCATAAAAGAATATTACATATATAATTAAAACACATAATAAGAACATATCATTTAAATATAATGAAAACATATTAAAATATCTTCATAATATAGTTATACTAAAATATACCAATTACTATTAAGTTTATTCTCGGATATTTCTATTACTAATCGAATGATCAATTCCTTCTTTAAGATAAGAAAATCAATAATAGATATTTTTATTACCAATCATGTAATTAATTCCTCTTTCAGAGTTGACAAATATATTGATGTGCTATATCAACTTAGCCATGATTAAAATCATCACAAGATGTTTTAATCTTTTAGTGATGCTTGATAAAATTTATGACGTACAACAGGTACGTAACCAATGGTCTTTCATGCCACATCAATGACAACATGTTTTCTATATTCCTTTTATTCTTTTCATTATTTATCCACTTCTGGTGGGTTACAAGTATTCATCCACTTCTTGATGGGTTATCTACTTCTGGTGGGTTAGTGGGTTAAGGTGTCCATCCACTTTTGGTGCGTTGAAAGTATTTAGGTTACAAGTATACATTCACTTTTGGTGGGTGATCCACATATGATGGGTTATCCACTTCTGGTGGATTATCCATTTTTTTTTTTAGCAAATTACGACATTCATCTACTTCTGGTGGTAAATTATCCATCCACTTTTGGTGGTAAAATTATCCTTAGATTTTGATAATAAAATTTTCTATCCACTTCTGGTGGTAAAAAATTATTTATCCATGATCATAATTATTAAATGATGTGGCATTCACTTCAAGGAATAGATAAATTTATGACCATGACCATAATTATTAAATGATGTCACATTCACTTCAAGGAATGAACATTCATAATTTTTATTAGTAGCTCGTTTGTCACATTCACTTCAGGGAATAGACATTCATGACTTTTCATTAATAGCTATATAATAGCAAATTCACTTTCCAATCGAGTGACAAAATATATACTACGTGATAGTAAAATTCATATTCAGGTTGATTTTAAGATAATGAAAATACTAAAAAGATATCAAGTCACTTACCTGATTTTTTAAAATCAGAAATCAAAACCCAATTATTGAAATCCTTTTGAAGCTTGAAAATGATGAAAACATTATAATTCTAGAACTTGAGAGATCAGAGAATCGTGCTGATAACGTGTTATGAAATAAATATAAAAGAACGAATAAAGATAATTAGAAAGAATAATTAAAGAGAAGAAAGAAAGTATTGAGGAGGAGAAAAGAGATCTTATTGAAGTATGTATATACAAATGAACTGAGGGGGTCTATTTATAGGCAAATAATCCCTTATTTTGATAGAATTTACAAGATGAAAATAACACTTAGGGATTAGATGGATTAAATCATAATTTACATCCAATCTAGATATAGATAGAATAAATGGATATTCACAAAATATTCATAACAATATTATTATTAAGAAATTAATATAAAAATACTTAAATAAGTTCAACCCAAAAACTTACATGTATGTAAGATTTCCAAACAGGATCATCAGCAACAATCATGTTTTTTTTATCATCTCACCCAAATCTACTAGTACGTGTCCCTTGCATCATATTATATATAATAACTCATTTTTTTTTCAAAGTCTTTAATCTAGACTCTATGTGGCGCTTCGCCTTCAAGTTTGCATCTGGTAATTTTGTTGTAAGCATATTTTCAAGTTCTATTAAATAACTCTCTCTAAAACCACTGTCAGTATTGTATTTTTCTTATATTGTGCAAATCAATCAAAGCTGAAACAAGTGCAACATCTTCATGATAATTCTATTTTCTTTTGGTTCTTTTTGAACTTTGAGAAGTTAGGATTGAAGATGTAGACATTGTTTTCTACCATATATCAAATATTTAATTATAAAAATTTAATTATAATATTAAAAATATATAAGATAAAGAGATATATTCAATAATATATTAAAAATTGTCAAACTTTATTCACATGATAAAAAGTTCAAATATAAACAATTAACAATAACAATTGACAAAACATTAAGACAAAAACAAATTAGAAAAAAGCACAACTTGTACTGACAAAGGAAAGAAACACTTAAACAGTCCTTCAATTAACAATATGCCTAACAAATGTCAATCATTATTTTACCTAAATGTTCGCCATTCATTGAACATCTGATTTGCTAATTCCATTCTTAAATTACCTCAAACATCATCAGGATCAATAGTACATATAAAATCCTCATTGACTGTTGTGTTGGTTTCAATATATTCTCCTAAATTTTTTTCAATAGGATCAAAACTCATCTCCCTCCTAATAAAATTATGAAGCAAACAACAAGCTATAATAATCTGATTATGTATCCTAATCGGATAAAATGATGGACTCCTAAGGATATCCCACCTCATTTTCAACAACCAAAAACATCTCTCTATAACATTGCGGGCAACAGCATGTTTCATATTAAAATATTCTCCAGGACTGCTTGGTACATGACCTTGACGCCATTCATTCAAATGATATCGTTGACCCCTAAAAGGTGCAAGAAAGTCCTCACAATTTGTATAGCCTGCATCAACTAGATAGTAACAACCTATATAAAACAAACTAAATAAGTTATTTATTTAATTAGAATAATCATATTATACATAATTTGTAATAGCTTTCCATTATCATAGGAAAACTTACCATGAGGCACTTTAAGTCCATTTTTTCTCCTTAGTGTATCTCGAAGAACTCTACCATAAGCTACAGACCCTTCCCAACCAGGAAGAACAAAGACAAATTGCATGTCAAGTGTACATACACCTAACATATTTGTTGCAATATCACCTTTACGAGTGCGATATCTAGGTTTATCTGCACTTGGTACCTTAACCCTTTTGTATGTCCCATACAAAGTATTTAAACAATTCTACAAATCCAATATAATGAATTACTTTAAGTAAGCCTAATGTCTTGTATATGTAGTTACAAAAGGTAATAAGATCAATAATCTACCTTAAACCACTTTCATAGATTGTTTGTTGAGTTTGTTGAAATGAGGTCAGGTTTTTTAAATAAATGTTCTTGCAATTTTAGCACTGCATTTAAAACATTATGAAAGTGTCGACTAATTGTCTCACTCAACCTTTTAAAATTTAAATTAATTACTCGATTCTTAACATGATGAGCAATAATATGTAAAAATATTGTTACTTGATTATCTACAAGTATGTTCTTTGTTGACTTCAACTCTCCAATACTTTTTAATATTTCACATAATTTAAAAAAGGTTTCCCTATTCATCATAATTTGTGAAATACATGAAATATCATTATCATCCACAAGTCGTCGCACATACTTTCAATTTGGAGCAAAATCTAATGCATAAGATCTTACTTTTGGCCTATAAATACATAAAGTCAACGTTGTGGACAATAAAGTCAAGAATGAACTAACAGCATGACAAATCTCCATATAAAATATAAACATAGCTAGTAGCATTTTTCATCGTTTAGCATCTCTTCTCAAAGACAAACGAACCATGACTGCAAAAAATAAATATTCTAATCTATTTTATTATGTACAAAAAATATTAAAGCCATACGGTAACAAAAAAAGTAAGTTACCTCAAGAGCACATTTTAGCCCCATAAGCATATAATAAGAAGGCATAAATAGACTATAGTATCCTTCACATATTTTTATTTCTCTTTGTAATTGGCTAATTACTTTGCCTAATTTTTTTTTTATTGAAAGTAAATGGATTTCAAGTGCTAGTACACTAAAAGAGATGGCAAAAAAGGCTGTTGAAGAGGGTGGATCATCTCACTCTGATTTTAAGGGTTTATTAGATGAATTGAGATTGAACGGACCTCAAGGACTAAGTTCATGCAACTTAATTATGATTAATTGTTAGATTTATTATTTAGGTACAGTTATCAAATATTATTTTAAATTATGGAATATAATTGATGTTTTGTAGACAAGTTATGAACTTAAACATTTAAACATAATTACACTCGGATGTAATGATAAGCAATCTTTTTACCCATTTTACCCATTTTACTCATTTTGAGGAATAAGAATTCTTGAGGAATTCCTATTCTTTGTTGGACATTTCAACCAAACAAATGAAAAGCAACTGACTGGGACTAGAAGGAGAATAACATAGCTATTCTCCATACCAAACAAGACATAATGTCTTTTATTTGCTTATTATTAATCAAAGTGTAATTATGTTTAAATGTTTAAGTTCATAACTTGTCTACAAAACATCAATCATATTCCATAATTTAAAATAATATTTGATAACTGTACCTACATAATACATCTAACAATTAATCATAATCACAATCGGTGGAAGTGATTTAAGGTAGATTATTGATCTTATTACCTTTTGTAACTACATATACAAGACATGAGGTTTACTTAAAGTAATTCATTACATTGGATTTGTAGAATTGTTTAGGTGCTCTATATGGGACATATATCGAGGTTAAGGTGCCAAGTGCAAATAAACCTAGATATCGCACTCGTAAAGGGGATATTACAACAAATATGTTAGGTGTATGTATATCTGACATGCAATTTGTCTTTATTCTTCCTGGTTGGGAAGGGTCTGTAGCTGATGGCAAAGTTCTTTGAAATGCATTAAGGAGAAGAAATTGACTTAAAGTGCCTCATGGTAAGCTTTCCTATGATAATGGGAAGCTATTTCAAATTATGTATGATATGATTATTCTAATTAAATAACTAACTTATTTAGTTTGTTTTATATAGGTTGTTGCTATCTAGTTAATGCGAGCTATACAAATTGTGAGGGCTTTCTTGCACTTTTTAAGGGTCAACGATATCATTTGAATGAATGGCGTCAAAGTCATGTACCAAGCAGTCTTGAAGAATATTTTAATATAAAACATGTTGTTGCGCGCAATGTTATAAAGAGATGTTTTGAGTTGTTGAAAATGAAGTGGGATATCCTTAGGAGTACATCATTTTATCCGATTAGGATACATAATCAGATTATTATAACTTCTTGTTTGCTTCATAATTTTATTAGAAGAGAGATAAGTTTTGATCCTATTGAAATAAATTTAGGAGAATATATTGAAACCAACACAACAGTCAATGATGATTTCATATGTACTATTGATCCTACTGATGTTTGGGGTAATTTGAGAATAGAATTAGCAAATCAAATGTTCAATGAATGGCAAACATCTAGGTAAAATGATGATTGACATTTGTTAGGCATATTGTTAATTGAAGTACTATTTCAGTGTTTTTTTCCTTTGTCAGTACAAGTTGTGCTTTTTTCTAATTTGTTTTTATGTCTTAATGTTTTGTCAATTGTTATTGTTAATTATTTATATTTGAACTTTTTATCATGTGAATAAAGTTTGACAATTTTTAATATATTATTGGATATATCTTTTTATCTTATATTTTTTTAGTATTATAATTAATTTTTTATAATTAAATATTTGGTATATGGTAGAAAACAATGTCCATATCTTCAGTCCTAACTTCTCAAAGTTCAAAGAGAACTAAAAGAAAATGAAATTATCATTAAGATGTTGCACTTGTTTCAGCTTGGATTAATTTGCACAATATAGGAAAATACAATGCTGATAGTGGTTTTAGAAGAGGTTATTTAACAGAACTTGAAAATATGTTTGCAACAAAATTACTAGATGCAAACTTGAAGGCGAAGCCCCACATAGAGTCTAGAATAAAGACTTTGAAAAAAGAATGGGCTATTATATATGATATGGTGCAAAAGACACATATCAGTGGATTTAGGTGAAATGATCAAAGGAACATGATTGTTGCTGATGATCCTGTTAGGGAATCTTACATACAAGTAAGTTTTTAGGTTGAACTTATTTAAGTATTTTCATATTAGTTTCTTAATAATAATATAATTAATAGTCTTTTTTTTTTTTTGTTATTAGAGTCACAAAGAGGTTGCCCCTTTTAGAATAAAGAGTTTTCCTTTCTTCAATGAACTTAGTTTTATTTATGCAAAAAATTATGCAACAAGAAAAGATGTACAAACTGTAGTAGATATCCTCGAAGAAATGCAGGACTGTAATGATACAATAAATGTGGAAATTGAAGGTGAAAACCTAACTAGATATAGTTTCGATGATGAGGATTTCTCCAATATTCAACCTCAAACATCAGTTCTTAAAATGAAACAACTTCAGCAAGGAAGAAATAAAGGCTAAATGAGGCAGGTGATCCAATTACATCGAATCAATTATTACTGCTGTTACGATATTGGTTGAAAACATAAAAGAGGTTGGAATTGAGTTTAGCAAAAGTGTTGGGGCAGAGGTGAACATCCAACAAAAGGCTCAAGAGTTGGATGGAATTTTAAGTCAAGTAGTGGGATTGATAGCGACGGAAAGGGTTTTTGCTTCAATTAAACTTCTTGAATCTCCAACTGTTATGTTTGTGTTTTTTAGTATTGATCCTGACCGAAGACTTGAATGGCTAAGGACATTTCTTACTGACAGTTGAGATTGGATTGCTCTGAAACTTTTTGTGAAGGTAAGTTCTTGATATTGTCAATTTTTGGCACTTCTGTTTGATGTTGATACTAATTATGAGATTCATTAATAAGTCTAAACCTTTTTGAGTTAACCGTTGTGTTGCTGATTGTATAATAGTGATGTTATTGTAGCTATTTTATTTTGGTTTTATGTATGTTGTAAGTTAGTGTAATATGATGAATATTCATCAATTACATTCAAGGTTAGTGTATTGTTGTAAACTAGACCTTGACTTTTGATTATATGTAATGATATTTTCATGTAAAGAGCATTTATAGTATGACAAGGCTCTTTTATTATTTATTTCTTTCCATGCTTATATGCATTAGTTATGCTTGTAAATTGTCATTTTCTTCTCAAAGATGGAATGCTTATCTAAATTGAAAGACACATTATTTCTCTCTTTGGCATTTATGTTTTCTCAGCACCATATGCTTGGTTCAAATTCATGATTTTTTTTTTAAGGTAAAATGAATTTTTATTTAATATATCAAAGGACATAATTTAATTTTTTTTTTTAGGAAAAAATTGAAGACCATCTTTTTAATTTCAAAGATATAATTTTCTATTTAATATATAAAAAACATGATTTTCTACTTCTACTTGTTTTTTCAGCTTTTTTTTCAATTATTTATAAAATAATATTTTGTCTATGGAATATTTTGAAAATGATTCATAACATATGAAGAATTTACTAAAAATAAATATTTATACACAAAATTTATTTGAGTATGATGGATAAAATATAATATAATTAAATTCTATTTTAAATTAATTATCCATTTATAAAAATATGTGTGTAAATTATAATTATTTTTAGCAATTTGGGATAAAATATAATTATGATAGATAATTGTCTTTTGGGATAAATATGTATTTAAATTATAATAAGGATAATTTTATTTTTTTATGAAAATAAATGTTAATATGATCAAGGTTATTGTTGTCTTTTTATCACATATTCCTTTCTTATTTCAATTTTATTTTTACCAACCAAACACTGTAATAAGTCATAATAGCAATTCCTGCTCTATTTCATTCACTATACCAAACAAAGTAATAATTATTTTATTTTATTCCTACTTTATTCTATATTCACATAATAACTATTTTATTCTATTCCTGTCTATTTTGCGAACCAAACGTGCCCTTATTTCCTTACAAACCAACCCTGACAAAGAAAAGAAGAAGGAATATACAATACAATGTAGGCTTGACTTTCTTACTCCCTGTAACATAGAGTTAGGGGTGGAGCTAGCCAAACTTTATTGGAAGGGCCAACACAGTTGAATATGAGTTAAAAATTTAAAAAAACTAATATGTTAAATTCAATCAACTATAAAAATATTGATAATAGAAATATGAAACTAAATATAAAACTACAATTTGTAAAATATAAATAGTTAAAAACGATATATAAGATTAATAGTTTTTTCTTATATAATCAGAACTATTTAAATAATATATATTCAAGATAATTTCATTTCAACTAAATATAAAATGTAAAACATATAAAAAATATATTCAAGTTAATTTCCTCTTACATAATCAGGATTAATAAAAAATAATACATTGATGAAATTTTAAGTAACAATGTAGCAGTACAACTTATATTTGTGAACTATATAATAATTTATTAATTTTTAAATATTAAAATCATAAAAATAAAATTTACGTAATATAAAAATGAAAAACATGACAAGTAGAAGGTAAATACCACATATTATGTAAACAAAAAGAAAGAAAAAAAATATGATTAATGGTTTTGTAGAAATTTAAGAAAAAATTTATAAAAACTTATAACGTATGGGCAAATAAAATAAAAATGAAAAAAAATAAATAAAAATAAAAATAATAATATAAATTGAAAAAAAAATTAAAGTTGATATGTGAAATCATTTTATTATTTTTTATATTAATTATTAAATAAAAAAATTATTTTGAAAAGGTCATTAATAGAATATATAAAAAAATTAAAAATTTTTATATATTATGAAAAATTTTTAAAAGGTTCGCGGGGGCCAGGGGCCCCCCATCACACAAGGAGGCTACGGAATAGAGTTTTGTTTAACGTCATCAATGTTTTCACATTTCAGAACGTGAATAAAGAGGCTACGGAACTGGTAAGAGAATGCCTAAAATAAGCATACACTAAAGTAGGAACTCTTCACTTTTGGATAAACAATTTAATTAAGATTTAAGCCATCAAGTTGGCTTTATACTTAACCCACTTATGAAAGCATTAAAAAGTTCCATAATAAAGCATCAAACCTAAACTCAATAGCTCTATTGCTCCTACCTCTACCTCACAGCTGCAGCTAGTCTAACATGTTTAAATTAATGATCGGCAGATCTCCACTCACCCGGAACAAAAGGTTGGTCGACAACTTTATTAGGAAGTTATCCAAAAAAAAAAAAAAAAGAAAAGAGAAAAAGGCTTATTATTTAAATAATAGTTACAGATCAAGCCTTGTGGTTTAATATTTCTTATTCAAACCCTGGATTTTATGTTGGTAATGATGCCACATGTTGAGTTGAATTTCATAAAGTTAAGGGTGAATTCCTGTTCTCTGGTAATTGAATGAAACTCCAATTAATTCAGACAGATATATGCCCTATTTATTTAATATGAGTAACTTATTTCTGGGGTGGATGAAAAGGATTTGGTGCTGGTAACAGCAATTTGTAAATGGAGGCCTGGGATGAAAATGACCATGCAACAGCTCATATTAATACATCACAATCAACTATCAAACTCCCCACCTTCTTAATTTCCCCTTTCTCTCTCTCTCTCTCTCTCTCTCTCTCTCTCTCTCTATATATATATATATATAGCACTTCTTTCAATTCAATCACAGGCACAATCACCATAGAAGTGGATAAGGAAATTTTCATGTTAATAGGATGATAGCTGTCGTATTGAATTTAAAAGAGTCCTGCAAACTTTTGTGTAATAATTAATGATCTTTAGTCTTTTGTATATTAACAGTAATTGGAGGAATTATATTAGTCCAAGAAATGATTTTCACATCTTTCCACCAATAATTACTTCTTTGTTTGTATAGATTTGTTTGACATTTGCCTTTCTCCAGCATCAATTCCTGTCGCTTAACCCACTTTTTTCCCCTTATTTTTCTTTTTAACTGTTCTTTTAACTTTCACTTTTCTTGTCTTTTTTTTTTTTGTTTTTCAATAATCAACATTTACAAAATCTAACTTCTTGTTTTAAGATAGTGCAAATGATTAGTTAAATTGATTCGGTGTGTATAGATCGAAAATCAAACAAATCAAAATTTTATTAAAAATTGATCGAATTGACTAAATTTTGGAAGAAAAATGAATTAACAAAAAATTGAACTAATTAAATCAATTCGGTCGATTGCTTTAAAAATCGTTATTTTGAAATTATTTTTATTTTAGAATTTTAATTTTAAAAAATAATTTTAAAACATTTCTAATTAATAAAATTGAAACATCTAAATAAATATATATATATATATATAAATAACATCTTACATCTAACACATAAGTAACATGTAACATCTAAAACAACATATAATACAAACTAACATAAAAAAAAAAGTAATTAGGATTAAAAATAATATATAATAATTTTAAAAAAATTATTCGATAATTCAAGAGACATGTTTTTATTGAACACCGAACCAAACAAACTAAAAAATATTTGAAAAGATCGTTAATCAAATTGATCAAATTCAATTAATTGAACTTAATTCAATTCAACCCATTTTTAGAATAGAATTGTCTTGATCCTCCTTTTTTCACATTTAGAATAGCAAGTTTTCCTTAACAGTAACAATTTTAATCTATTGGTTATTTGTTTAGAAAATCAAGTATCGAACATAAAATTAAGAGAAAATTGTGAGAAATAACCATCCGTATAAGGTGATTTCAAAAGTAACCACCAAAATAAAGTTATCTGTTTCTACCCAAAAAGAAGCATGAGCAGACGGAAATGCCCTTAAAAAACACTGTAGCAAATTAAGCTGCCGATATCTGCCTCCCGCCATCTTCCAAAAATTAGAAATTAATGCTCAGTTGTTTGTGCTCGCTCATCTTTCTCTCTCAGCTCTCTGAACTGTATCAACTCTGTGTTCAGCACCATCGTCATCAGCTCTCTCAGCTCTCTAAACCGTGTGAGCTCTGTCAACTCTCTGTTGAGCACCATTGTCTTCGTGCCGTGGTCTATCTCTCGCCATTTGGCTATTTTGTCCTCGAAAAATAAACCCCATTGCGGAGATGACATCAAGGTATGTTTTTGGGTTCATTGCTGCAACACATAAATTTGTGAAACTTTTTTTGTAAATCAGAAGACGGATTAGAAACATAAAAGCGTGTCACCAGCATGTCTGCATGCATTTGGCGTGTCACCAGCATGTCTGAATGCACTTGTCGTGTCACCAGCATGTCTATGTGCACTTGGCGTGTCACCAGCATGCATGCATGCACTTGTCGTGTCACCAGCATGTTTGCCTGCAATTGACGTGTCACCAGCATGCATGCATGCACTTGGACTGTCACCACCATGTAATTAAGTAAAATAAATAATTATTTTTGTTTTCAAAATTTCAGTGGGGTTCCAATTCTGCGACTTGTGATAAGACACGGTGGTCAGTGGGTGGATGGCATGTACAAGGGTGGTGAGTCACGAATGCGGGGGTTAGGAGTGATTTGTCGTTTGCGGGCTTGATGAAGCTGGTTGAAGATGTTGTTGGGGTAAACTCAGAAATTGACGACATTGAGTTGCATGCATTGATCAGTACACCCGGGGAGCTATCACGGCCAACTATCAAGGATGATGAGGATGTTGCATTAATTCTGCTAGAACAGAGGAATGTTCCAGTTGTGTACGTCAGCATTAAAAGACCCGAAACAAACGTTATGTCACATGGAGAAGCTGAAAAACATGGTAATCAGCTCAATCAGAATCAGATTTACAATGCTTCACATATGCCAGAGCATTCGGTCCGTAACCCGCAGTTGGGGTATCCTCAGGAGTTTGTACAGCCCGGTAACTAGAGGACATTGATAGAAGAGTTGGGTGAACAATTCCGATCGGGATGTGCATCAAACCAATTAGGGTCTGCTGCTAAAGGAATGCATCGATCGGGTGAAATGGTAGAGTGTGTAATTCCAATTTCAAATGAGAATACGACACGTGAGTACAACACTGTGACGTTGGATGTTAACACTGCGACGCTGGAGGATAATGCTGCATGTTATGAGGGAAATGAGGATTTGTTTGCTGGCAGTGAAGATAGATTTGATGACAGTTCGAGTGATGGGCTTGACGAATGGGATCATGACATTTCAGACAATGACTGCCTTTATGACAGTGACATTCCAATTTGCAATAATGTTGAAGGTGAAACAAAACCTGTTGAAGGTTTTGATGTAGGAAATGTTCAGTGTGATGATCCCATATACAATAACCCCATCGCTGGTGAGGACGGGAATCGTTCCGTTGATGCAATGGTCGATGATAGTTATCAAGAAAGGCGAAATGAAGGGATATCTTCTACGTGGCGAATTGCAGGTGCAGAAAGGTTCGCCTTCCAAACAATTAGCACTGAGGAGTCGACATGTCACAATGATCGCTTATACAAAGGAAGAATGTTTTCCTCGAAGGCGGAGTTGAAACGAGCTCTGAACATGTTGGCTCTAAAAGAGCAATTTGGGATAAGAGTGAAAAGGTCATGCAAAAGTCGTTACGAGGTTAGTTGCAAAGACAAGGCATGCAAGTTCAGTGTCCGTTCAAGGAAGTTACTTGACGGATGAGGGTATTGGGAAGTTCAGAAGTTCCACAAAGTACACACATGTACTGTTGATGGTTTGCAAGGGCGATTTGCATCTGCGAGTGCCAAGATAATTGGTGAACTTATGGCACCCAAGCTTCAGGCTAATGGAGTAGCGTTGAGACCTAAGGACATAATTGGTGAGATGAGGGTTCAGTGGGGATTGGAATGCTTGTATGGTAAGGCTTGGCAAGCAAAGGAGTATGCGGAGACGCTTGTTTTCGGTCCCCCGGAGGAGTCATTTCAACTACTACCCTCATATTTTTATATGTTGGAACAAGAAAATCCTGGCACAGTCACAGCAGTGGCTACTGACGAGGCTGAAAGATTCAAATATTGTTTCTGGTCATACGAGGCTTGTATTTGGGGGTTTAGGGATGTAATGCGTCCTACGGTCGCAATTGATGCAACACATCTGAAAGGCAGGTTCAAGGGTGTTCTGTTTGTTGCTGTATGCAAAGACGCGAACGAATGTGTATATCCAGTTACGTTTGGCATCGGCCATGTTGAGGACGAAGACTCATGGACGTGGTTTCTCATCAAGCTACGTGATGCGGTTGGTTGTCCTGAAAACACCATGTTCATTTCTGATCAGCATCTCGGCATTAAGAAAGCAATCCAAAATGCATACCCAGAAGCGCACCACGGTTTATGCGGTTACCATTTGAAGAAAAACTTAAAAAATAAGTTCAAGCGTGATGACGTTTCTATGATTTTCACCTTTGCTCGAGATTTCTATAAGGTTTTCGAATTCAACAGACATATGAACCAGCTCAAGCAGATTCATGCGGGAGCCTATGCTGATCTTTTGAGAATAGGCTCTGAGAGATGGGCACGTGCATGTTCACCGACAAGGCGATACCAAATGATGACCTCGAACATTGCCGAATGTGTTAACTCCTGCTTAAAGCATGCCAGACAAATGCCAATCACTGTTTTGATCGAGTTCATACGAGACATGTTCCAGCGTTGGTTCCATGATCGGTACGAGGAGGCTGTCAAGGTGACCACACCCCTCAGCCCTTGGGTTGCTAGGCAATTGAGCAAACGCTTCAATCATGCACATCGCTTTGTAGTGAAGCCTATCAATCGAGTGGAGTTTGAAGTTAAAGACGGGAAGATGGACGGACTTGTTAACCTGTCCACGAAGACGTGTTCATGCTGTGAGTTCCAAAAAGATTTGCTGCCATGCAGCCATGCCATTGCAGCAATAAGGTCAGATTATATTTTCTTTATTTCTTATTTGATCCTTATTTTGACATAACATAGCATTATATTCTGCTTGAATATTGGGTTCATTGTATTTTTCAGTAAATGCAAACGTGAAGCCTTTGATTTCTGCGCCGACTACTACAAGACAACCGTTTGGGTAGAGGGTTGTGTGGGGTCCATTCGCCCAGTAGGGCATCCTAGTGAATGGGACATCCCCCCGCATGTGAAACAAATTGTCGTCTTGCCACCACCTTGGCGAGGCCAAGCAGGAAGACCTAGGAGGAGAAGGATTCCATCCGCTGGTGAAGGCAGTCGAGCACGGAGATGTTCGCAATGCAAGATGTACGGGCACAACAGACAGAATTGCCCATCTCCATTTGCAAATCCATCTACAAATCCGGCACTATCTCCAAGTCAATTAGCACCCCAACGAGTGCGCCGACCGAAAGCATGTTCAATTTGCAGAGAAACTGATCACACACACGACAGCTGTCCAATCCGAATGACAATGTCTGAAAACGTAGTGTGTGGTGTGGAGGATGACATATTATCGGGGCCTAACTAATTGCAATTTATCTGTTGCTTTGTTAGGGTTTGATTCGAACTGTTTCGATCTTGGCCATTGACATTTGCATTGAATAATGATATTTGCTATAAACCAGTGTATAATAATAGCATTGCCTAGGCATAGAAGTTGTCAATAATTGACTTTAGCCACACCATGCATGGTGGTATAGTATGGAATGTAAATTGTCTAATCTTTGGACAGCATATATAAATAAAAAATCAACAATGTTACTCTACATTTCGACAATTGTAAAGCCAATACATTCATTATGTTATTTAGGGTTGCAAGCAAATCGCTTCAATATACATAAGGGAATTTTACTCATTTTACAAACGACGTTGCAAAACTAAATCAATTGTCCACTTTGGTTTAGAGTTTGTGAGAGGGTAAAATTACTACCCTAAACCCTAACCCTAATACATTCCCGCTACCCTATAATTATCTTAACCCGTTTAAATACCCGATTAAATAAAAAAATTATTAAAATTTTCTTCGTGAGAACCCAATTACCCAATTAACTTTTCTAATCTCATAACTTACCTTTAGATTTATATGTTATATGTTTATATAAATAAACATATATATACACTGTAATTAATAATTTTATGAGTTATAATTTTTACAATGTTAAAACAAAATAAAAAGTAAATATATTTATATTTAAAATACATAATATATACACACACGCATTTATAAAAGTATTAATGTCATCATATTAATAATTAGAGTAATTATACTTAAACATAAATAACAATATAATAATTTTTTAATTTAAATATATTAATGTCATCACATTAATGATTAAAGTAATCATACTTTTCATATATTTGTTAGTTTTTAATAAAAAAATTTAGGGTAAAGTTTGTAAAAATTATAAATTTTTACTTTAATTATTAAAGTGCATGCAGACATGCATGCACACGTGCTGTTGACACGCCAAGTGCATGCAGATATTGGTTGTGACACGCCACCTGCATGCATACTGGGGGTGACACGCCAAGCGTATGCAGACATAGTGGTGACACGCCACCTGCATTCGGGTATATTGGTGGTGACACGCCACCTGCATGCATACTGGCTGTGACACGCCAGGAGCATGCAGACATGGTTGTGACACGCCCAGTGCAGCTAGTGCGGATACTGAGGGTGACACGCCAGGCGCATGCAGACATAGTGGTGACACGCCACTTGCATTCGGGTATATTGGTGGTGACACGCCACCTGCATGCATACTGGCTGTGACACGCCAGACGCATGCAGACATGGTGGTGACACGCCACCTGCATATTGTCAATGTTGTCAGACGCTGACTTATTACTAAATTACGATACAAAAAAATATGTTCACTGGATACAACACTGGATACAAAATTACATAAAGATAATGTATTCCTGTATAAAATTGTCTATACAAAAAAATTTTATTCTGTATAAAAATATAATGAAGTGATTAATAAAAAAATGATTCTATTTCCTATGATTGTGTATACAACAAAAAATTTATCTCTAAATTGTATTGTGTAGAAAAAAAATTATACAACTAACTGCCGATATGTTCATGGTTCGCTCGCACAGCTGTTAGAAAAAATTTCGTGTGCGTATTGGATACGTAATTTTGCAATCATTTTCTGCTTAACTCTTATCGGCTCCGATTGCAACATTGCGTCAATGTAGCTTACCATGAACATGCCGCAGCTGAGACTATCCTCCTGTCTATGCACTGAAGGGCTGGGCAAAGAAATTTCCAATGGCATCGGCGTCAAATCTCGTCTCTTCCGACGGGTTTTACTGAAATACCCGGCTTGGTGACAGATGAATGGAAAAATTGTTGTAAGTGGCTTCATCTGCTCCGCACGAACTCCGTTATCCTTCGCTGCCGAAGTTGTTGCGGAGTCAATCACCTTAATCTTTCACTTACCCAAATCGATCTTTGCCACCACCCAATGCCCATCAACATTGCAAGGAGCGAGGATGAAATCGACCTCTTCCCATTTCTTACCGTATGTCGGCCTTTCACCCTCCACATACCCCCGTAAATCAGTCGAAATTTGCATGCTTGACAGGGCATCTTCGATTTTATATGTCAAGTGTAGCATACGGATGGTGTCCTGGAAAAAAAAATTTACATTGGTTTAGACTTAATGCACTGAAAAGCTTCGAAAAAAATAAAATTTTTTACAGAAAACTTACAAAGAATATCGTGTCAACCACGCATGCACGGGCAGTGTAATGCTTCGATTTTGGGCCTGTCGCCCGTTTACAGATAACGCTGAGGCATGCGTCGATGTGTTCACTTGTCATTTCTTCTCGGAGATCCTCTAACGATGTGAAGAAGTCAAGACCTTGATCCCCTAAGATTCCGACGTTACGCTAGCATATGTCACAAAATGAATTTGATAAGCGATGGTGGATTAATGTTTCTATAGAAAACAACAATGAATTGATATTTAGAAGCTGACCTCGCGGACTGGTTCTTCTTGAAGGCTTCGTATGCTTCCATCATCGTGTCCTTCACCGCCCGACGAGTCAATGTGGGGTCGACATACGGGCTTGCAAGGTATTTGCTCGCCATAATCACCTGTGCCCGCTCAGTAGGGTCGGCAATTGCTGCTGCAAGATGATGGTAATCAGAAGATAGTGGTGAGCTGGTGGCTTCAGGAGTGGTCAGAGCAAGCTCGCCCGATTCTGCTGCTGGAAGCGCGACGATCGCCTCGGATGGAGGAAGATGCTCTATGGCTGACTCTAATAACTGAAGGGCTCCCTCCTGTCCCGCGAAAGTATGCTCAGTAGGATCGGCCTCACCAACCTCCGCTCCTTCAGCATCTTCTGATTGAAGGCTGGCACCATGCTCCTCACGCTGCCCATCATCAGGATCATCGTGACCCGCAGCAGCATTGTCGGATGAAGGACCGGCCTACAGAACGAGACAACTGTGAAAATTCGATAGCGAATTGACCTAAAATAGCAAAATACAAGTGCAGAAAGATTAACGTACTTGTGATTTCAGCCCAGCTAGAACCCGTGAAACGATGCGGTCCTCTAGCGTTTCAACCGCAAAAGTCAAGGACTTAATTGATGCCTTCAGCTTCGACATTTCCCGCATGATATGTCGGAGCTGACGTTTTGTGCCTATGCCGTCATTGACTCTTGTCGACTGGGTCAACTGCAATAACATATATATTAGTGGTGTTAAAATAAAATCATATAGGAAACGTGTGAAAAACCAATATAACAACTTTAATATCCTTACCGGCGGCTCATGGGCAGTATGCGGTTGAATCGGAGTCGGAGCCATTGCTGGTTGCGGACTGGACGTGGCCTCCGTGAACTGCAATGACATAAGTTACTTTGTTACAAGCTCAACATATGTCGAAACTTTGAACAGAAATCGTTATAACCAAACTTACCGACGGCTCAATACGAATGTGTGACTGAGGAGGACCGGTGGGTGGTTGTGGAGCTGCCGTAGGTTGATCCAACTGCACGCACATAAATGTTAGTAGATAATCACATATCAAAATGGATGTAAAAAAAATGTTAGAACCGTAAATATCGGCTGTTCACTTCCTGCACCATGGTCGTCTCCTTGTTCCATCAACTCTGGGGCCAACGACTCATCAACACTGGGAGAGTCGGTGCGCATCCGCTTACTTGAAGCGGTGGATCTTTTCTCCTTCAGGCTTCTCCTCTTCAACCTGGCAGCGACACCAATGTGATCACCCCGATCCTCCGTCTGCCCGATTGGCACGTACTGGTGGCCCTCCGATAACGACACATCGAGGTCCACCAAATACTCCCGGTTGGCCTCCTCCGGGGTGATCTCCAACGTCTCCAGGGCCCATAACTACAAAAGAAAAATATTTATCAAACGTTTAAATTTGAGGCAAATTTCTTATACAAATATGAAGGATCGATCAATTTGTAGCTGTTCACTCACTTGCTTAGATGACTCGAACTTCTCAACCGCCTTGTGCAGGTCTTTTGGCTTCTGATTACATTGCCATCTGCACATTCACGGGTACACGTTATCCTTCGGAGCAGAGGGGGCTACTATTTTTCGCAAGACCGGAATTGCCTCCAATGCCCAGAATTGCAAGTCAATTGTAAACATTATCAAACGTAAATTATTAAACAGTGCAACAATAAATTATTTTCTCGAAACCAAACAAAAGCGGTAAATGTGACAATACCTGTATCACCCATACGAAGCAGTAGATGTTGTACCGTAAACGGCTTTCCTTTGCTTCGCTTGAGGTAGGCACCTCGAACCCTTTCAATAGGTAGTCAAAGGTGAGCCTCCAAACATAGTGGCCCCACGGAAATGCGTTCCAAGCGTCAAGGTCCTCAACCAATGACAGCAACCAAGGTGTCACCCATCTACGGTAGTCTTGCCCAAATAAAATGTTATTTGCGATCAAGACGAGTGCCATCTTGGTCGCGTCTCCTTCCCGCTGGAAGTTTCCTCCGCGGAACTTGTCAAGCAAAGCCTGTAGCTTTATGCTATCCTGGCCGCTCCAGTATCTCGCATGAATTCCGTCCGCAACCATCTCGTACGAACGTGTGAACACATCGGGCATTGGACCGAACTTCAGCCCGGTTATAAGGCAGAACTCCTGCTTCGATATCCGCGCCTTGCTCTTGCCGATAGCAAACCAGAGCTCCTCCTCCGTTGCCTCCCTTTCATTGATTCGACGAATCATTATGTTATGAAGGAGACCAGCGCTGAAGTAGCCTTGCGGATAGACATCTAGGAGCATTCCGAAGCATGTACGCTTCACTGCATCCAACTCCCCCTTCTCTTGGAGAGTCTTGTTGATGTAATGGAGCTGGGACCACTTACAGTGGGTGTTTATTGAGACATTGAAGGCCCACTTCTCCCTCGGCACAATGAGGACATTGTCAAGATCCTCATATTCTCTACGATGCATCTGCATCACATGGCACACGTGCACTAGTCAGTTAACCAATAATGTGCCCAAAAGGTATACTAACTATATAAATAATTGTTCTGACACGCCATGCATATGAGGTGAAATGCTGTGACACGCCATGCATATGAGGTGAAATGCTGTCACACGCCATGCATATGAGGTGAAATGATGTCACACGACGCCATGCATATGGAGTGAAATTCTGTCACACGCCTGTCACACGCCATGCATATGAGGTGAAATGTTGTCACTCAACGCCATGCATATGGAGTGAAATTCTGTCACACGCCTGTCACACGCCATGCATATGAGGTGAAATGCTGTCACACGCCTGTCACACGCCATGCATATGAGGTGAAATGATGTCACACGACGCCATGCATATGGAGTGAAATTCTGTCACACGCCTGTCACACGCCATGCATATGAGGTGAAATGCTGTCACACGACGCCATGCATATGGAGTGAAATTCTATCACACGCCATGCATATGAGGTGAAATGCTCTGACACGCCATGCATATGAGGTGAAATGCTGTCACACGCCTGTCACACGCCATGCATATGAGGTGAAATGATGTCACACGACGCCATGCATATGGAGTGAAATTCTGTCACACACCTATCACACGCCATGCATATGAGGTGAAATGCTGTCACACGACGCCATGCATATGGAGTGAAATTCTGTCACACGCCTGTCACACGCCATGCATATGAGGTGAAATGCTGTCACACGCCATGCATATGAGATGAAATGCTGTCACACGACGCCATGCATATGGGGTGAAATTCTGTCACACGCTTGTCACACGCCATGCATACCAGGTGAAATGCTGTGGCACGCCATGCATATCAGGTGAAGATGTTGTCACACACTAAACCCCAAAGTCCAGTCAACACAGCACCAAACCAGGACTCAAACAGTTTAAAACTTAACATTTGCAAAAAAGACGACCATATGTATCACCCTAAACCCTTAAAATCAATTACCGAAATCAATGAAGGTTTTTTTTGTGGTTTTTTTTTTCCAGTCTCACGTACCTCTTCACCGATATCCGACATTCTTCTTCCTATTGCAGTGGTGTCGTTAACCTTCTAAACAGCGAAGTTGAACTCCCTTCGACCTTTCACAATGAGAAATGAATCGAACAGCCCTTGATTCACACACACAGACGTTTACGAATGAGGAAAAGGGAATATGAACTGTTTACTGTGAAAAATGAATAAATAAAATTTAAAATTAAGGGATATTCATGAAACTGCCCGCTTTTCAATCCGCCGTGTCAGCCTTTCTATTAATGCCGTGTCACATATTTCAAAGCAAACCATGGCCTGTCAGATGTTAAAGCAATGCCGTGTCACACACTCAAAACCGTGTCACCATGGCGTGTCACAAACTCAGCATATGCCGTGTCACCAACTCAGCTCCATGCCGTGTCACCACCAATATCTGCATGCACTTGGCATGTCACGACCAGGTCCGCAGTGGTAGCCGAAACGTTTAAACTGGTAAAGTCGGTTTAGGTCGGTTTATATTCCTCTACTATATATAGTCCAAAACTCCTCAGTTCTCATAGACAGACCATACGTTGCCTCTAAAGCAGACTTTGTCCATGCTTCATCGGCAGTTCTTCAGAGCATTTTTTGCAGTTGTTTCCATCCCGCCCTTGATGTATTCAACTTTAGAGTTGTCCACTAGTCGAATAATGAATCTATTTCTCTTCACCTCCGACCTGTAAGCAATTGTCCAACCCAGGCTATTTGAAATCCAGAGACTCTGGATTTCAAATAGCTTGGGTTGGACATTGCAAACAGGTCGGAGGCCAAGAGAAACAAATTTATTTATTATTAGGCTAGTGACAATTCTAAAGTTTACTATATCAAGGGGGGATGTCACCAACTCTGCACCCTGGCGTGTCACCAACTCTGCACCCTGCCGTGTCACATTTTCCCTTTCACAAACCCTAAACCCAATGGCCTGTCCCTATTGCTGTAGCACGACCATTTCGTGCTTTGCATTCACGTCTTTCTCCTTTCGATTCACCTCCTTAAGCAGGATTTCCGGTTTCACATCGTGCTCCAAGCTTTCGATTCATCACGACCACCTCCCCTCCTCGTTCGGTTTATCTGAATGCCATGTCCGAACATTCAGAAAAACCATCTCATGCAACATTATTTTCTTTTGCACAAGCTTCTCCAAAAAAAAAAGATGTTTTGCGCAAAAAATAGATGTTCGCTAATTTCTTTGCATAATTTTCCGCCGTCCGGGTGTTTCAGAGTGCCCAGAACAAAGATGTCTCATTAAGGGCATTTTTGTCCGAAAATGTACTTTATTGGCTAAAAACAGTTAAAGTTATCTTGCTGGCTATTTTTAAACACGCCTTATTTTTAATGGTTAAAAAAAAAATCTCCCTATTTTTAATGGCTAAAAAAAAAATCTCCCTAAAATTAAATTGTATAAATATTCTACACGAATTCTCACACCTATTTATTTTCTTTTAATCATGAAACATTAACAAAGAAGTACATTGGATATCTCTGAACTTGGTTTCATCACTTAGAACAACCTGAAAACCATCTTCATGGCTAGTGACCTTAGTGATTTACTAGTGGTATTTGCCAAAGTGCCAGGGGAGGCAGACGCAATGGCTGACTCGGAACTTACAGAGGAACATGTCCTTGCGTTCGTTTATATTGATATAAAAATAATAATATTTTCAAGAGTTTCTTTAAGATTTTATGGGAAATTGAATTCTCACGTGACGTGAGCATGGAATTTCAGTGAAGCATATGACAAAGACAACCTGGGAGAAACCCCTTTGTTTCATGCTTTTCCGAGTTTGTCTTCCTAAGTTAAGGAAGATGAAGGGCATGATCCATGCCATATTACTTCCTTAATCCATTAGATGATTTGCGATATTTCATTCCTACCAAGCAAGGTGGCGAACCAAGCTCAACTTAATCCGCTGGCTTAATTTCTTCATTTTTCTAAAGTTTTGATTCTATGATAAAAAGGTCAGTAATTCAAATCTCCGGGACAAGTAAATAACCTCTAGGGTCAAGGGTATTGACGGAATTAAAAAAAAAAAAAAACAATCCAAGTAATGAAGATCAAATTGTATGTGATCACGAGGCATCAAAGTTAGAGTGACTTGGTCCCTACTTCAGCTAAATGCGAAATTCAGTACCATAACCAAAGGAAACTTCCTACTACAGCCAATTGCAAAGCAAGCCCAAACCGGAATCCTTCCCAAAAACATTCAACACTTGTAACAAATTGGCATAGATCCAATGTTCCCTCCCCCATTATTTCCGCCACAGGAAAACCCCAAAAAAACAGGGTCCCATCCTAAATTGCTTTAGGCTTTGAAGCTGTAATGCTTGCAGCAAAAGCAACAAACAGTGGTCTAAAATGTGTTTTTCCTTTTTCGTTAACCAAAAAAAAAAATAAAAAAGGAAGAGAAGGACAAAGTCGCATGGAAAAAGACTTGAAACAAATTGGAAAAACGCGCTTTTGTTAACATTTATGAGCCTTGCACCCTGCTTTCCTTGTTGCTTGTCCTTGTCTTTCCTTGCTACTACAAGCTTTTGCCGATACGTCATTACATTACCTTCAGGGGCAAAAGTAAGCTTAGTTGTCATACGCGGATGCTATGACTTTGACTCAAATTTTCCCTAGTCTTAAAACGTGACAAATTATAACTTAACGACGATTATGTAATAGTAATTTGGTCCATCATATCATATTATTTATGTTCATATCTTTGGAAAACCCAACTACCATATATAGGCTATAATAATTTGATTTAAATCAAAATTTGTTAAACGTGTTTAGATTTAATATGAAGTGGGCTTCATGTCTTAAGTAAAGAAGATACGAAATAGAAATACAATCAGAATTAATTAGTGTATTAAACTTTTTTGTTAATTAGAATAAGAAAGAATATTGCATAACTTGTTAAGAATGGCCAAATTTATGTACTAAAAGTCATGAAATTATACATTCTTGTACAAATTAGAAGATCAATTGGCTTGTTGTACAAGAAGAATTTACATCAAATATATACAAATTATAGAAGAAGAACAATGCGAAAATCACATAAGGCCAGCTAACATTGTTCTTGCAATATTATAGGAGTGATTGACTGACTAAAATTTGAATCCAGGGAGACACCTATTCTTTGCTTTCGCTGTCATTCCTATAAGGACAGGTAGCATGTGAAAGCATCTCTCTCTCTCTCTCTCTCTCTCTCTCTCTCGACTCTCGAGTAGACATTGTAATATTTATTACTCTTATATTATTCTTTGAAGTAATTAAAAGGATAATGACCACACATTATTGCTGCATAAAATATCATTACATAACTCCCCATTTTCTACCTATAATGAACAAATCTTATCAAGTACTGCATCCTTCAATTTATATAAGCAAACGCATAGCTTAGCATACAAAGGCGTAAAAGCAACCCACCACAAGCAAAAGGCAAGAGGAACAAAGCAAACCCTAAAGTGTTAACCAAAAAGTGTTTCGCCATTCACGCTCTCTCTTCCAAAAGCAAACACCAACCCTACTCTCAAAATATGGAGGAAGGCGAGGACACGACACCGTTTTGGCTCCAAACCACCGACAACCGCCGTGTCCGCCGCCACCGCAGCCGCCAACGCCAACACTCATCGCTCTTCTTCAACACTGGTATTCTCATCATCCTCTTGTTAGTCGTTGCATTTGCTTTCATCTTCGTTATCATCCCTTCATTTCTCTCCTTCACATCCCAAATATTCAAGCCACACCTTGTTAAGAGATCATGGGACTCCCTCAATCTAGTCCTCGTGCTTTTCGCCATAATCTGTGGATTCCTTGGCAAAAACAACGGCAACAATGACAGTGATACCAGAAGTACTTACGAAGATTATAAATTTTCTACTACTCCGAAACATGATCGTGATCATGTCGGAAGATCAAACCCGTCAACAACGCGTCTATGGTATGACTACTCATCATCATCAGATCGGACGGCTTATAACTCATTACAAAGTTTGAGAAGCAGCAACTCGTATCCAGATCTACGGCCGGAATCTTCTTGGATGATGGACGGTGATGATCGCTGGCGATTTTATGACGATACTCCTTTGTATAATTACCGTAGTAGGTCAAGGCGAGAGCATGATCGAGAAGAAGTTTACAGTAATAAGACAAAGGATATAGCTGTTGATACTGTTCACAGGCCTCCTCCTCCACCATCTCCTCCTCCGCCATCTTCGTCCCCACCACCTGCAGCAACAGCATCATCTCCTTCGCCACCTCAATCACCTCCACCGCAGCCTCCGAAGGTAGTTAGAAGAAAACCCAAGCGGACATATGAAGATCTTAAACCTAAGGAGAGAAGTGAACGTAAGGAAGTTGTAAACAGTGAGTTGAAAATCAAGCATTCTCTTCCACCAACACCGCCAGCAACTAGGCCACCACCTCCTCCGCCGCCGCCACCGCCGCCATCTGTTTTTGATAAGAGAAGTAACAAGAGTGAGAAAAAGAGAGGTGGGATAACTAAAGATTTCTTAATTTCATTAAGAAGAAAAAAGAAGAAGCAAAGACAAAGAAGCGTGGAAAACCTTGATGAATTCTTTAACCTTTCAACGCTTCCTTTATATCCACCCACATCACCGCCTCCGCCACCGCCACCGCCACCGCCACTACCTTCATTTTATCAGAACATATTTCCTTCCAAGAAAAGCAAAGCCAGAAAGAATCATTCAGTCCCTCCACCGCCGCCGCCACTACCGTCAGTTGAAGCGCGTGCATCAAAAATAGAATCCCAGACACCACCGGTGACCACCCAAAAACCTCCTTTGCCGGTCAGGATAAGAAACATGCACAATGTGGAGGAAAGCGTTGAAAGTGGCAACGAATCGCCGTTAAATCCAATTCCCCCACCGCCGCCGCCTCCGCCATTTAAAATGCCGGCGTGGAAATTTGAGGTGCACGGTGATTTTGTCAGATTAAAAAGCTTTAAGAGTTCACGGAGCGGGTCACCGGATTTGGATGATCCATTGAGCGGTGAAGTGAGTCCGTCGGATGGTAATAAAAGGGGTGAAATGGACGGTGGAGAATCAACTTTAGGCCCACTGTTTTGTCCAAGCCCAGATGTGGATACCAAAGCTGATAATTTCATTGCAAGGTTCAGGGCTGGGTTGAAGCTGGAGAAGATGAACTCCGTCAGGGGGAGGTCAAATCTTGGGCCTCACCCCGGCCCAAGCACTGTGTAAGAAGAACAAGGCTTTTTTTTCTTTTACATTTTATTTGAGCTGTTCTTAGGTCTTACATAAACAGATGAAGTAAAATTACACATGCACAGGGTTTTCTTTTTATTTTTCTAAATTCTCAATTCTTTTTATCCTTTTTCTCAGGGAGTTGTATTGTAATGTACTTATTATAATTTATTCAAATTTTTATAGGAGAATTTTTGGTGTATCATGATTGTTATATATTATTTCCAATTTGTTATGTTTATTTGTGAAGCAGAAAGCAATCTTTCATATGTCTTTCTCTGTTGGGATTTTGGATAAGATGTTTATTGCATGTGAAAGAATTTCCTAACACATATAATTGTCCACCCCTCTTTCATGTTTAATAATAATAATGAGCACAAGATTCCCAAGTAACTGGCATGCAACAGCTTAAAACCCATCTTTCTTGTCTCTTTCAGATTTCACCCAATCAAAAAGAAAGTCAAATGGCAAATCTAAATGAGTTTTAAATGCATAAAACAAATCGTGTTTGCTTATTTCTATACCAGGTTGGAATCAACAACCTGTTGATTGTGTATTGATATTTAGAGCCGTCATTACACTAACTTTTTCCTTTTAATGAATGCATACAATGCAGATATAAGCCATGGTCATAAAATTAAGGAATTTAGATCATGACATGAAGTTGACATCCCTTGCGAGTTCATTTCAAAAGAAAGTCTCATGTGGCTCACCAAACATTCTTCGTATCTCATCACCTTTCTCATTGCTGCAAAACTGCCCACATGAGCTTAACCAAATCAGTCCACTCAAATAAGTAGATATATCATAATCCTCTCTGGCTCTGACATAATTGCATTTAGAAGAATAATACAAGTAGCTTTTGTCTTAGAGACTGGATATCATAGAAGCAACAAGCTGGCCGCTTATCATCATGGCTTGGTATCTTGGAAGTTAATAATTCCTGTCCATACATGCAAATATATCATGACTGTTGTATTAGGTTTAATTGCTTTTTGACAAAACTTCTGAGCAGAATACCATCATCACCATACTTGTCTATGATAAGATTCCAGTTCTCCTGCATGCATTACGCCGTAAATTGTAAATTTAAAGTGGCACCAAACATTGTAAGAGATGTTTGATCACTTCCAAGCTCATTAACATCCCTGGAAATTCTACCCAAAAATCTCATACAAGTAACTGAGACTCAAGGTAAAGTGCATTGATGGCCTAACCAATTTTGCAGAAACTGCATACCTTCAACCACCCCCAGGCTATTTCAGAGCCTTCCGAGCTTATTCCAGCAAGTCCACAGACAATATCTTGATCTCGAAACTGAACGAGTTTCGAGGTGACAGAAACCATAGCAAATTGTGGTGTGAAAGGAGACTAAGCATAGCTCAATAATACCTCATCAGATAATAAAAGGTTCAGAACCTCTTCGACTATATCCGGGCCTGGAGAAGAAACTAGTTTACCTATATCAGACCAAAATATAGAACATGAAATATAATATTTGACCTGCGGAAATGTGAACATGTACGCCAGACACAGAAGATTAAGAACGTTAAAAACTCCAAAAAATCAAATCTTACATAAAACATTATCCTTCTCGTGAACTGCATCAGTTGCTCTATATAAGCCTTCACTAGGGACTCAAAACCATCCCTATTTGCTGTTTTAGCATTCCTCATAACAGCGACATAAGCAGCCTGTCGAGCAACCAGGCCTTTCAGGTATCATACAATAAGCATGTTTTTAACCCTTTTTGTGTCTGCTGAAAGAATTAGAGTGTTTCTGTCATCCAAGAATGTCTGAAAGTGCTCTATCGCTTCTTTGTGGCTTTTGTCATGGTCAAAAGCAGCCAATAATGCCATAAAGACCTCTTCGCTTAAGGGCGCATCTATTTAACACTGTCAGAGTACTGATTCCCAGCCTTATTTTCTGCATAAAAATAGCATCAACTACAAACTTGTCTGTGACCACAAGATATGTAAATCACAATATCACGTTTGTATGTTGGCTAGTTTCTCAGGCGGTGTCTTGTACCATTGTTGCTTGCAGCAGTTGGTTCATATGAAATATGCTTCATATTACTGTTGGTTAAAGTCGAGCAGGAAAGAATATTTAAGCATCCTGCAAATTGCCGGATGCGTTTGGAGTTTGCGTTTATTTCTTAAGGTCAGATGTAGTTCAGCGGAATGGTGAATGCTTATTTGCGAACTAGGAGGACTCAAACCACTCATACAGCTTTCTGGGATTTAAGAATGCATTCTACAAGTGCATAACTAGTCAGATACTAATGTAGAATACTTGTGGAGATAACTGAAATCTAACCCAAGTTGGAAGAAGAAAAATGGGATTGTTGGAAAGATTAGGGGGTTTTCATCTCATACATATTGGCAAGCTATCCTTCAAAAGGGGAAGATAAAGAGTTTCTAAGGGAATAATGCACATATGTCTCTTTCTTTTTGTTTGATTCTTTTAAAGTACTTTGATCCCTTATCCTCTAGTTAATATTTCATTTGTCAAATGTTTAGGTTGATGCTTTAGATATTACTGCTGATTTGTTATGGAATCATTACATTTGAAACTTATGATAAATTTGTAAGAGAACTAAAATAGAAAACACAAATTTACTGAGTTATAGCAGAGCAAAACAATAACATGTGATGCTCTGGTTCTGGAGTAGAAAACTGATAAAAACAGAGAAGGATGAGCTAAAGGTGCTGGCTGCTTTCATTCAACTATAAGCAAAGTATTTATACAAGTTACACAAGCTCAACAGCTGTTAATACAAAAGACAAGTGTTAAGTGGCATCAAGACAAAGCATGCAAGATGACACATCATAGACACCTGTAGAATACACTCAACAACCAGTACAACAAAGCAAAGCTAAAAACAGACAAAATCATAAAATCAATGCAAGCTTCAGCTCTAACACTCCTCCTTGAAGTCTGCATTGAAAACTTTCAGCTTTGCCTTCAAGTCTGCAAACCTGGATATAGGCAGAGTCTTAGTGAAAATATCTGCAAGCTGATCCACAGAGGGACAATGTTCAAGCACGATTTCACCACCATTTTCAGCTTCTCTGATTGCATGATATTTTACCTTTATATGCTTTGTTTTCCCATGAAACACTGGATTTTTAGTGACAGCAATTGCAGACTTACTGTCAATCCAAATGCTGGTGGGAGTTAACTGCTCAAAGGTTAAATCCTTCAGGACTTTTCTCAACCAAACAACTTGATTCATTGCTGCATTAGCTGCAATATATTCAGCTTCTGTTGATGACTGTGCAACTACCGGCTGCTTATGTGAATTCCAGGAAAAAACTCCATTGCCCAATGAGAAGACATATCCTGAAGTGCTTCTGGAATCTTCAACACTGCCTGCCCAGTCACTGTCATAATATCCAACCAAATTGATTTCATATATTCTGTTAAAGAACAAGCCATGATGTATGCTGCCTCTTAAATATTTAAGTAACCGCCTAGCAGCTGCAAGATGAACATTGGTAGGTTCCTTCATGAATCTTGACAGTAAACTGGTGGAATACATCAGTTCAGGTCGAGTAGAACAAATATAAAGCAAGCTTCCAACCAGACTTCTATAGCTGGTGGCATCTTCAAGTTTTGAACCATCCCCTGCTGGTAGCTTTTGATTTACAACTAATGGTGTTGAAACTGGATTGCAGCTACTCAAATGAAACCTATTCAGAATGGTCTAGATGTAATTTCCTTGAGATAGAAAAATGCCTTTGTTTGTTTGGCAAATTTCCATTCCAAGGAAATAATTCATCAAACCTAGATCAGACATCTCAAAATTTTTTTTCATATCAAATCTGAATTTGTTGATTGCTGTTGTATTGCATCCTGTGATTAGCAAATCATCAACATAAAGGGAGACAATCACCTGAACTTGATTTTTGCCTTTAAGCACATATAAGGTAGCTTCATTAAAGCTCTTTTCAAATCCAAGATTCATCAAATAGGCATCAATCTTACAATTCCAGGTACGTGGAGCTTGTTTGAGGCCATAAAGGGCTTTGTGCAGCCTGAAAACTTTGTCAGGATTAGATTCATCCTTAAATCCTTCTGGCTGCTCCACATAAACCTCCTCCTTCAATGTGCCATTCAAAAAGGCCAATTTCACATCAAAGTGGTATACCTTCGAGCCTAATGCAGCTGAAATAGCCAGTAACAGTCGAATAGTTTCATATCGAGCTACTGGAGCAAAGGTATGTATAAAGTCAATGCCTGGAAGCTGAGAGTATCCTTTAGCAACGAGTCTTGCCTTGCATTTGTTCAAAGTTCCATCAGAGTTAAGCTTCCTTCTGAAAATCCATTTCACTCCTATTATATGCTGCTTTTGAGGTCTATCTACCAATGTCCAGGTGTTGTTTTGATTGATTGCTTTGATCTCTTCTTGCATAGCAGCTTTCCACTCTTCTGACTTGGCTGCTGCTTGGTAAGAATCAGGTTCCGAGATAGTTATCAAACTTCTATGATAAACATCAGTAAGGCTCCGAGAACCTCTAACAGCATAGTGCTCATCATCATCATCTGCATCAGCAGTAAAATCTGAAAAATCTGTTCTCAACTCATTTGGTTCAAGTAGCTCAATTCTGAATGGAGCTTTTATTTTCTCTAAACCAGATAAACCCCAACTCCATTTGGCATTTTCATCAAAAATAACATTCCTGGATACAATAACTTTGTCTGACTTCACAAGATACAGCTTGTATCCTTTTGATTGCTCACTGTACCCTATAAACACTGCAGGTTCAGATCTGTGATCAAGCTTTCCTCTAAAACTCTCTGGAATTTGGTGATAACACAAACTCCCAAATACTCTGAGGTATCTAACAGAAGGTCGTTTGTTGTACCAAGCTTCATCTGAGGTCATTTTGGTCACTGCCTTAGTTGGTAATCTGTTCAACAGATACACTGCAGTATTACATGCTTCTGCCCAGAACTTCTTTGGAAGGCTTTTCTCAAATAAAAGGCATCTTGCCATATCCAATATGGATCTATTTTTTCTCTCACTCATTCCATTCTGTTGAGGAGAGTAAGGCACTGTAAGCTGATGATTAATGCCCTCTGCCGTGAGAAATCCTTCAAACTGTTGGGAAGTATACTCACCACCATTGTCTGATCTGAGACATTTCAACTTATAGCCTGATTCTTTCTCAGCTTTGGCTTTAAACAACACAAACTTATCAAAGGCATCTGACTTGGACTTAAGAAAATAAATCCAAGTATATCTGCTATAATCATTAATAAAAATTATAAAATATCTGTTACCAGACAGTGATTGTTCAGACATAGGCCCTGCAACATCAGAATGCACCAATTCGAGCTTGTTTCTTGCTCTTTGTGGGGAATCAGTTGGAAAAGGTTTTTTGCTTTGTTTGCCAAGTTTACAAACACCACACATTGAAGCTGATTGGCTAAACTTTGGTAAATTGTCCACTAAATTCTGAGATTGCAGCAGAGTCAAGTAATTATAATTACAATGACCTAGTCTTCTATGCCAAAGTGATGAAGTATCAACACTAGTGCTGCTAACTTGCATGCAAACTTCAGTTAAATTAACAGGAAAACATATGTTCTTCATTTGAACATTCATCATCAAATCACCATAAGGGTCATAAATAGCACAGACACCATTCTTAAATACCAGTTCATAGTTATTTTCCAGCATTTGTCCTACACTAAGTAGGTTCTGTACTATGCCTGGTATTAACAGAACATCATAAACATACCTCATGCCTGAAGATGTGTTGATTCCAACTGTGCCTTTCCCCATAGCATCAAGATAAACACCATTCCCTATTTTTACCTTAGACCTGTAATTTGTATCCAGATCAATAAACAAGGTTGAATTTGACGTCACATGGTTTGAACTTCCACTGTCTAGAAGCCACTGCTCATCATCTATTTGCTTGCCTTTATTAGCCATAAACAACCGGTCTTCATTGGTTTCAATCTTCTCAACAGCATTTGAAACTTCTTCATTGGTTTCAGGTCTGTTCTTACAAACCTTTTCAACATGACCAAGCTGTTTGCAGGCATTACACCTTACATTTGGCCTAAACCAGCAATATGATTCTAAGTGACTCCTTTTCTTACAAAAAGAACAAACTGGAAACTTTGTTTTCCCGTTTTGAACCCTCTTACCGTGAATACTTCCCTTCTCTTTAACTTCATTCATGTTTTTCTTGGTTGATGTCTCTACATGTGCCTTGCCTTTCATCCGGACAGTTAAGGCAAGATCAGACTTGTCATTTTTCCTTGCAATCCTCTTCTGTTCATCAACTTCAAGGATGTTTACCAAATCAGATATAGAAAGTTGTGAGATATCCCTTACCTGTTCAAGAGATGACACTGTTGCATCAAATCTTTCAGGAAGGCTTATAAGTATTTTCTCTACAACTTTAGCATCAGCCAAGGTTTCTCCCAGCAATCGAATTTGGTTGACCACCTTCATCACAGCATCAATAAACTCCTGTACATTTTGACTATCTTTCATCCTCAGCAATTCATATTGCCTCCTCAAATTCTAAAGCCGAATCTGTCTGTTTCTGGTAGATCCTAGAAATTCTTCTTCAAGCTTATCCCAAGCTTGTTTTGCTGTCTCACAACTCATAATCCGACTGAAGACAGACTCAGTAACTGCTGAGTGTATAAAGGATAAAGCTCTATACTTCTTTGCTATATCCTCCTCATGTTGCTTCACCTGTGCTGGTGTAGCATTGTCTCTCAGCATTGGTATTGGTATGTCATTTTCAACCACATTCCACAAATTTACTCCCTTGAGGAATGCTTTCATTCTGATGGCCCACACAGGATAATTTGAACCATCAAAAATGGGTGCTGTTTGCTGTGTGACAGTAGAGGCTGACATTGTACTGAGGAATGAACTTTAATGAATAAAAGGAGTTTTTTTAACAGGCACAAGAATCGGTTATTAGCTCTGATACCATGTAAGAGAACTAAAATAGAAAACACAAATTTACTGAGTTATAGCAGAGCAAAACAATAACATGTGATGCTCTGGTTCTGGAGTAGAAAACTGATAAAAACAGAGAAGAATGAGCTAAAGGTGCTGGCTGCTTTCATTCAACTATAAGCAAAGTATTTATACAAGTTACACAAGCTCAACAGCTGTTAATACAAAAGACAAGTGTTAAGTGGCATCAAGACAAAGCATGCAAGATGACACATCATAGACACCTGTAGAATACACTCAACAACCAGTACAACAAAGCAAAGCTAAAAACAGACAAAATCATAAAATCAATGCAAGCTTCAGCTCTAACAAAATTATTCTTAGCTGGTTACAATTGAAGATTTGAAGTGCATGTAGGAATGGAGGAATTAGATGGTAAGAAGTACAAAGAACTCAGAAGTTCTATTTCAGTAATTTGATAGCAAACAGAAGGACAAGGAATATGGGGAGGGATAGCAATTACGAAGAACACCAGTTTGAATGTGCATCATATATTGCTGTGTTATAAGATTTATTGAGCAGTCCCTGAGCAAACTAATAAGCATAAATAGGTCTTGAAGAGATTCAGATCACTAAAGTTACAATGGTATTTATGATATTCAGATCACAGTTAAAGTTCATCCCTGTGAGCTAATTGCTTGAGTAGGTCTTGAAAAGACTGCTGCTCTTGCTTTATGCTTTCAGCCCAGCGTGCTTTGATCCGGACCTGCTCAATGCTTCTTTTCAAATTCATCGCAAATGAAGGTGTAACGACCCCCCCTAGATCGCTACTGGCATTCGAGACTTTCAAGGTGTCCCAACAAGTCCCGAACAAGCCTCATATGACTTTTCAACCATTCCCTGTACACTTGCAATAGACTGCATAAATTTTAAGTCAAACATATATATACACGTGTACTTGAATTCAAAATCAAGCACAATCCATTTAATTTTGACTTTAAGGCATGCTATTACAATTAACTACGTTGAGTTCGAAATCTCAAACTTTCATTAATCCAAAAATCAATATTTGCCACATACAAATCCAGAGTATTACAACTCGACCTCTATCCGCGGAGTGACTCTTAAACGAGTTGAGAATTATCTTTACCTAAATCTGTGGTAGACCGTGCTCACTGATAGTTTCACGTTAGACTAGTCCCTGTCAGCAAAAAGAAAAAATAAAAGGGTGTGAGTCTCATAGACTCAGTGATAATCATCGACTCAGTGAGCAGGCGAGAAGGGGAAACAACATGCGGATAGATTAGTTCTAAATCCAAGAGTAGGCGTAGAAAAATATTTCATTAAATAGAGAGATATTGTATGCCTTGCAAAATCTAAAACAGTGTAGCTTAAGAATATGTATATATATCTCACTTATCAATTATTAATAAAAATTTACGTGTCAAAGACACGCAACGTATGCTAAGACAATAAACGAGCGAATCTCATTCTCGAATAAATTAGTACAGCCCTTAGGCTTGTTCTCGGGTGTCGTTATCTACCCGTAGGAACTGCCCACGTCACCAAATTAAATCGGGGCTTCAGGTCCCCCTTTATCTACTCGTGGGAACTACCCACGTCACCAAAATGAATCGGGGCTTCAGGTCCCCCTTTTATCTACTCGTGGGAACTACTCACGTCACCAAAATAAATCGGGGCTTCAGGTCCCCCTTTACCTACTCGTGGAAACTACCCACGTCACCAAAATAAATCGGGGTTTCAGGTCCCCCTTTACCTACTCGTGGGAACTACCCACGTCACCAAAATAAATCGGGGCTTCAGGTCCCCCTTTTATCTACTCGTGGGAACTACCCACGTCACCAATATAAATCGGGGCTTCAGGTCCCCCTTTACCTACTCGTGCACAAAATATCTCAATCACGTGTAAATAAAAATCATTCCAATTAAAGACATTTACCAAGCATACTAAACAAAATGAGAATATTCCTCTCATGAATTGCACTTTATATGTGAATCATTCAAATCATAATATGTATGCTAAATCAACGTATAAAAATAAATAATCAATTATTATCATATCTTGAAAACAGTATAATGACCACTGGCCTAAGCAGTACACAAATTGCAAGGCGTTATTTGAAGTGAAATCAGTCGAAGATTTGTTTCCCCATACTTAAAAATCATATATACATATGTACTACGTATAATATCAAAACCCAGATTTTTAAAACTCTGTCACACTCACAAACAACTTAAATTTTCTACCAACTCATGCCATCCACAATATCATCAACTATCAACACAATTTATACAATATTATAAAAATATAATATTTTTAAAATTTAGCACCCACTCACCTCAAAATAGCGGGATGCTCTTCGCTATTGATTCGTGCGTGCACCTAATTTAATTTAATTTTTAATACTGATTTTTTTTTCTTTTTTTTTTCTGCTTCGTTCCTTCCTTTTCTTCTTCTTCCTTCTTCCTTTCTCTCGATCTGCTTCTTTCTCTCTCTTTCTCTTTTTTTTTTCTTCCTTTCTTTCTTCTCGGCGCTGCTCTTTCTCCCCTTTTTCTTCTTCTTCCCTCTTTTTCTTCTCTTTCTTTCTTCTTTCTTCCTCCTTTCTCTCGATCTGCTTCTCTCTTTTTTTTTTCTTCCTTTGTTTCCTCCCGGTGCTGCTCTTTCTCCCCTTTTTCTTCTTCTTCCCTCTTTTTCTTCTCTTTCTTTCTTCTTTCTTCCTCCTTTCTCTCGATCTGCTTCTCTCTCTTTTTTTTTTCTTCCTTTGTTTCCTCCCGGTGCTGCTCTTTCTCCCCTTTTTCTTCTTCTTCCCTCTTTTTCTTCTCTTTCTTTCTTCTTTCTTCCTCATTTCCCTCGACGCTGCCTTTTTTTTTCTCTCCTTATTCTTCTTCTTCCCTCTTTTTCTTCCTTTCCTTCATTTTGTCTTTTTCTTTCTTTTGTCTTTATCCTTCCTCCCTTTGTTGACCGAGTCTCCCTCCCTTTTTCTTTTTTTTTTTTTGTCTTTCCCGCATGGGATGTTACAAACTCCCCCACTTGTAATAAATTCGTCCTCGAATTTCAATAGCATAGAAGCACTTATCCACACATTTAATCCTCAAACAGTTATGGGTACCCTGTTTGCATTTCTTCTTCTAGTTCTCAAGTTTCTTCTTCCACTGGATGGTTTTTGCCATAATACTTTCACTAAGGTGATGTCTTCATGGCGAAGCCATTTGACTTGACAGTTTAATATAGCTACAAGCTTCTCTTGGAATTCCAACCCATGTTCTAACAATACCATATCATGTCTTATCACGTGCGAAAGGTCTCGGACATATTTTCTTAGCGTGGATACATGAAACACTGAATTGACTCCTTCGAGATTCGATAGCAATGCCAACCGATAAGCAGCAATACCTTCCTGTCCCAATATTTCAAACGGGCCAATATATCGAAGACTGAGTTTCCTTTTTGCCTTTCTTATTTCTGACATTTTTAATTATCTTTCTATTTCATTTCCATAGATCATATTTAGTCCATGAACATTAGATCATAATCAACTTCCAAATTATTTTTGAACCCTTAAGTTATCATTCGCTTACATCCTACCACACTTTATTCTTGATATATACCATAAGAAATTGCATTATACCGATGTACAACTCTACGTACGTACCAACTTAAGCTATTATCTTATCATTTCCAACCATATATGTGAATTTCAATATATTATGTATCATTGTATCATAGTGTCATAATCCCCATGTCTATCACTAAATATTGTTTTTATCCAATTATATTTCGATCTCCATGTATGCTTTACAATCTTATTGACCTTTCAAGTTCATCATTTTCATTTTTCATTAACCAACATCATTATCGGGATTACCTTCAATTTTCTTATACTATCCCTTTTTATCCCAACACGATTAACTATAATATTATAAAACTCGATATAGATTTTACTTAAACATCCTCTGACTTCATTGTCAATATCCAATTTCAATCTCACACCGAGTAACTCCATAACTTATGCTTTATCCATTAAATCCCTTTAAGAATTTTAAGTTCCACATTTCCTTATCAGACAAAGGAATTAAACTGAAGTAATGTTAATCATCGTTTGATTTGTACTTATGATTGTGGAATGCAAAATAAGATTATACCTAAGTACTTCTCACCATCACTACAATTATCCACTTCTAACCTGTTTCTTTCCTCTTGTAACTACATAATCCATGATTTAATCATCAGGTTTGGTAGCAAGTTACCACTACTACATTATATCAATGTGCATTTAAAATACACCAAAGTAATATCAGTCATCGTCCTTGGCACATATAGTTGGGTATATTACTTTCAAAACTTTTATGCATTTTCGATTATTTGTGCACTTATTTGTTCCTTAGCCCTTTAAACAATTTGGTCTATAAACATGTATTCATCCTCCAAGAAATTTAATAGCATTCACTTCTGTTCATACTTCCGATTATGTTCATAGATTTTAATACGCCACATAATTAACCTTGTCTTATCACCAGTCTCTTTCTCTTCGACTATATCATAATAAAATTATAGATCTTCCTAACGATTCTATGAGTTCATTTTATTGTTATGCCCACCTCAATTTCCTTCATTCACAATTTCCTCTATTGGTATTGGTGTTTCTTTAGATCTTTGAGCGCATATTTAATCCACTCAATATTCCTCTTAATTCATCACATTGCAGAATATCTTAGTAACTTTCCAACTCTTTTTTTTTTTTTTTACATGTCATGATATATATAAATAAATTAGGAAAACTTTCAATTCATGTATCGTTCTTCTAATCATTTAAATCTCCACATAACAACGTCCAATACCAAGATCAACGACTTGAATTATTTTGTATATTCATTCTTCATACTTTCCACACCTTGCTCATGTGTCTAGCGCATAAGACGTTCCTACTGTCGTGGTGCTAGATAATTGACATTGTGGCAGTGCAACTATTGAAAATTTCTTCCCCCATATTCATAATTATTTCCAATAATGTATGTTATGTCCATTAGTATTTTATAGCACCATCTATGCAACCTATCAAGCACATTGTGTTCAAATTGCTAAGAATGATTCTTTATTTCCACCGAAGACATGAGTAACTCCACATATACATAAATACATCCATTTAATTGTCAGTTTCTATTACCACGTGTAGAACCTCTTCTTACTTTCCTCAATTTTGACATATCTATTTCAGAAGTTTGACACCATTCATATATGGGCAGGGTAAGTTAATTAACACCGTGCACTCACTTTCGTGCACGTAAGTATCAGTTACTCCTCTCTTAATGCTTAAATTTATAAACTTCGAGTGAATCTCAACAATCATTATTTATTCCAATCAAATATACCTCTTATTACCATTATCATATGTACTCTTTTATATTGACCTAAAATACCTCATAGTCATCAATTTCTTCCCATTGACAATCATGGTTCAAATTTTAATTTTACCAATTGAATGAGTTGTTTACGAACCTATTAGTCTAACTTCACTTTCTTCCACCTTTAGTCGGAGGGATATATCATTACATCAACTTTTTATCAAGAGCATTTGCTTAAAATCTTTCCAACAGTAGCTTATGTCTCGAGTGACATCTCAAACCCAGACTACGACGCTACATATAACTTTTATTTAACGTTAATAGAAGGCAAGTTACTAAGAATAGGAGTTTATATAGCCTCCTGTCTATGACTTGTGCTGCAGTCACAACCCATAAACAAGACTCTACATTAGCTCCAACAACTCCGCTGATTAACACAAGAATCCCTAGGACTCGACTAAACCTAGAGCTCTGATACCAACACTGTAACGACTCCCCCTAGATCGCTACTGGCATTCGAGACTTTCAAGGTGTCCCAACAAGTCCCGAACAAGCCTCATATGACTTTTCAACCATTCCCTGTACACTTGCAATAGACTGCATAAATTTTAAGTCAAACATATATATACACGTGTACTTGAATTCAAAATCAAGCACAATCCATTTAATTTTGACTTTATGGCATGCTATTACAATTAACTACGTTGAGTTCGAAATCTCAAACTTTCATTAATCCAAAAATCAATATTTGCCACATACAAATCCAGAGTATTACAACTCGACCTCTATCCGCGGAGTGACTCTTAAACGAGTTGAGAATTATCTTTACCCAAATCTGTGGTAGACCGTGCTCACTGATAGTTTCACATTAGACTAGTCCCTGTCAGCAAAAGGGAAAAATAAAAAGGTGTGAGTCTCATAGACTCAGTGATAATCATCGACTCAGTGAGCAGGCGAGAAGGGGAAACAACATACGGATAGATTAGTTCTAAATCCAAGAGTAGGCGTAGAAAAATATTTCATTAAATAGAGAGATATTGTATGCCTTGCAAATCTAAAACAGTGTAGCTTAAGAATATGTATATATATCTCACTTATCAATTATTAATAAAAATTTACGTGTCAAAGACACGCAACGTATGCTAAGACAATAAACGAGCGAATCTCGTTCTCGAATAAATTAGTACAGCCCTTAGGCTTGTTCTCGGGTGTCGTTATCTACCCGTAGGAACTGCCCACGTCACCAAAATGAATCGGGGCTTCAGGTCCCCCTTTTATCTACTCGTGGGAACTACTCACGTCACCAAAATAAATCGGGGCTTCAGGTCCCCCTTTACCTACTCGTGGAAACTACCCACGTCACCAAAATAAATCGGGATTTCAGGTCCCCCTTTACCTACTCGTGGGAACTACCAACGTCACCAAAATAAATCGGGGCTTCAGGTCCCCCTTTTATCTACTCGTGGGAACTACCCACGTCACCAATATAAATCGGGGCTTCAGGTCCCCCTTTACCTACTCGTGCACAAAATATCTCAATCACGTATAAATAAAAATCATTCCAATTAAAGACATTTACCAAGCATACTAAACAAAATGAGAATATTCCTCTCATGAATTGCACTTTATATGTGAATCATTCAAATCATAATATGTATGCTAAATCAACGTATAAAAATAAATAATCAATTATTATCATATCTTGAAAACAGTATAATGACCACTGGCCTAAGCAATACACAAATTGCAAGGCGTTATTTGAAGTGAAATCAGTCGAAGATTTGTTTCTCCATACTTAAAAATCATATATACATATGTACTACGTATAATATCAAAACCCAGATTTTTAAAACTCTGTCACACTAACAAACAACTTAAATTTTCTACCAACTCATGACATCCACAATATCATCAACTATCAACACAATTTATACAATATTATAAAAATATAATATTTTTAAAATTTAGCACCCACTCACCTCAAAATAGCGGGATGCTCTTCGCTATTGATTCGTGCGTGCACCTAATTTAATTTAATTTTTAATAATGATTTTTTTTTCTTTTTTTTTTCTGCTTCGTTCCTTCCTTTTCTTCTTCTTCCTTCTTCCTTTCTCTCGATCTGCTTCTTTCTCTCTCTTTCTCTTTTTTTTTTCTTCCTTTCTTTCCTCTCGGCGCTGCTCTTTCTCCCCTTTTTCTTCTTCTTCCCTCTTTTTCTTCTCTTTCTTTCTTCTTTCTTCCTCTTTTCTCTCGATCTGCTTCTCTCTTTTTTTTTTCTTCCTTTGTTTCCTCCCGGTGCTGCTCTTTCTCCCCTTTTTCTTCTTCTTCCCTCTTTTTCTTCTCTTTCTTTCTTCTTTCTTCCTCCTTTCTCTCGATCTGCTTCTCTCTCTTTTTTTTTTTTCTTCCTTTGTTTCCTCCCGGTGCTGCTCTTTCTCCCCTTTTTCTTCTTCTTCCCTCTTTTTCTTCTCTTTCTTTCTTCTTTCTTCCTCCTTTCCCTCGACGCTGCCTTTTTTTTTCTCTCCTTATTCTTCTTCTTCCCTCTTTTTCTTCCTTTCCTTCATTTTGTCTTTTTCTTTCTTTTGTCTTTATCCTTCCTCCCTTTGTTGACCGAGTCTCCCTCCCTTTTTCTTTTTTTTTTTTTGTCTTTCCCGCATGGGATGTTACAGAAGGTCTCATGCAGCTCACAAAAAATTCTTCTATCTCATCAGCTCTCTCATTGCTGCAAAACTGCCATGTGAATATATAACTGTATCAGTTCACCCCTATAATTCAACATTCCAACATTTGAATATTAGAAAGTTTTTCATGGATGAACTAATTTAGGCCAAGAAAACAAAAAAAATATTTTGCATAAATCGTGACCAAATTTCAAGATATCTTTCTGATAAAAGAGTAACTTTTATCAGAGTGGATAAGTTCAAAATCAAGACAAAACCCCTGTATGTCTCAGCAATTAATTAATCATATCATCCCTTGTCTGTTGCAGTCACCTTAAACTTGTTATAATTCCTACATTTAGAAGATAGAATAGCAACAATCTATGCAGCATATGCTCTGCCTCTAAACAACAAGCAAGAGGCATATGTACAACATTATCAGCAAGAGGCAGGTACTTAGTAGGTTAATAATTGTATCTTTATGTTAACTATTAATTTGTAAAGAATCTAAGGATAAGACATATGTACAACATCATTATTCCCTTGTGTTTGCTTCCTTACCGGTGTTATAATGTTACCGATAAAATGTGTAAGAAGGAGCCCAGCACCATACTTGTTTATGATAAAGTTCCAGTTCTCCTGCATTCATTTCACATGGCTTGGTGAATTGTAAAACAGAAGATACCAATGCTACAACATTTTTGACAGTCACAATCATAACAGTAGCCACTTCTTCCTGAAAGTCTGATAACTGAGGATCTACTGGTCAAGGTAACGTGCATATACAATTGTGCCATTTTATAGAAACTGCATACCTTCAACCACCTCCATGCTACTTCATGCCCTTCTAAGCTTATTCGAGCAAGCCCATAAATAATATCTTGATCTCGAACCTTTAAAGAAAAAAGGAGTTAAAATCACTGACAATCAGAAACCCTAATTTATAAAGGAATTTAAACATAATTCAATGATACCTCATCAGATATTAAAAAGTTCAGAACCTCTACAAGAATATCTGGCTCTGGAGAAGATGCTATCGTACCTATACATCAGACCAAAATATAGAACAGCAAATGGGTGATTGAGAAACACTAGTAATCTGAATGTTAACTCAAAATAATCATATCTTACGTAAAACACGTTCTTTCTCTTGAACTGAATCAGCTTCTCTATAAACCTTCAAGTGGGACTCAAAACCATCTCTACTTGTTGCATTAGCATTTCTCATAACAGCAATGTAGGCAGCTTGTTGAGCAACTAGTACTTTTATGTATTTTATTTATCATACCTTTTGCCCAGGTTCATAGGAAGAAGGAAATAATGCATAAAAGTTTCCATTTTTCACCTTTTTTGTGTCTGCTGAAAGGAGTAGAGTGCTTCTATCATCCAAAAATGCTTGAAAGCGCTGCATTGCTTCGTCATGAGTTTTAACGCGGTCAAGAGCAGCCAACGCCATAAAGACCTCTCCTCTCATCAGCGCATTTAAATGATTCTCACCATGTGCTGATTCCCAACCTAATTTTCTGGAAGAAGAAGAAGAAGAAGCATCAACTATGATTTAATCTCCAACAGTGAGATAATTAGATCACTATATCATTATATACTTCGGTTGTGACTCTAAAAACATAATTTGTTTGCACCAAATAGCAAGCAGTAATAGCTTTCTCCACAATTGCAAGAAAAATATAATCACCATATCATGCTTAGACTTAGGCTCTGGCTACAAGACCATTAAATCAATAACATATCGTGTTTATACTTTATCCATAATTGCAAGAAAATTAGATACCGAAATGATATACAATGTTTAAAAACACCAAAAAGTTAAAAAAAGTTTATTTTGATAGATACAGATAAGTCTGCATCGATTGGGCCAACTGAATTGCTAATTACTGGATTGCATACGTTAGCCATCATCAGAATAAATTTCAAGCAAACTCCTAAATGAAAAACAAGAAGGCAGTCACTGTGTAAATAATTTCTGCAGTCTTGTAACTTTTCTTACTCAGCAGAGAAGAGGAGGACATCGACGAAAAATTCTTTCAATGCATTTACTAAACCTGGTATGGCATCTCTCAAGACCTCCAGAACATTATAGCAAACCTGTCACATAAATTGCCTGAAATGTCAGGTTACACAAAATACTAGACATTAGGTGTCATAATTGAGGTGCAAAGAAGTCCTTACTTCGATCAGTTTTGATAACACAATGTAATCAATCTGTTTTCTGTACATATCCATCAATGAAAGCAAAGATGATAATGATTGTTCACAAGCCACACAAAGAGCATATTTGTCATCTAAGATGCCTGAAAATGAGATTGCTTATATTGATCAGGAAAGAAACCAACAATAAATGACAATAGTGGCTCCCCCTCTAAGATGCTTAATATACTTGTCAGAACAAGGTTTATAGATCTACGGCAGCCTAACTGCACGGTGCTTACAAAATGTTTAGCCAGGAATGGAGCTACAGCCATCCATGCCGGTACAAAAGGAATGATGCACACAGAGAGATATATGGTCTCAACTCATTCAATTCTACCATTACTGTATTTTGGAGACTAGCGGACTTCATTAATAAAATTCAAGGTTTTTACCCTCCAATTACAATTCCAAAGCTGTGACTCCAAGGTACTAAACACAGCTTTGGTATGTAGCCCCATTGTGACAGTGACACCTAGAGTGAGTTGGCGACAAATAATGAAACATAAAAAAACATTCCTCTGGTTCTCAGCTCTCACAGCAATTCACACATAAAACTAAATTATGCCATCTATCATTGTGAACCCAAATGATACCACTAATACAAGGAACACACCATATTTATCTGTTTCTGACAGGCAGTCTTTCTGTATTGCTTTCCTCAGTCGTGCACCAAGTTCTTCTCCATATTTTACCCTATAGAAACCGCTTTGCTCAACATTAACCTTGATCCATGATGCTTCAACATATTCATCTTCATTCTTTTCATCTGAAGAAGGAAACAGTTCGTAGGCATCCAATTTTTCAAATTTTGATTCCAGAAGAAAGCTCTTTCTTCGGTCATATGAACCAAGGCACAAGGTTATTGGGACAGTCCACTCCCCATCACCTGAAAACCAGATGATGAGAACTGTGACTGCAAATCCAGAAGAATTATCAGATACCTGTCACTTACGCAAAAATGTTGAAAATAAAGAAGAGAATGCTAATCCCAGATTACCTGCTCAAATTCCAGAATATGGTCTTTGTATTTCACTGAAACAACTGGATATCCCTTTTGCTTTGTCCAACTGTCCATCATTGAGTTTACTTGAATGCCAGATTCCTCTGAAAGGACATTCCATAAATCCTCTGTCCTTGCATTGTTCCAAGCATACCTTTTAATGTATAAGCCTAAGGATTTCTGGAATGGAAGAGAAATTGCAAGATCAGAATTCAAGATATAAAATGCGAAACTATGGTTTAGCAAATATTTCTTTTTAGACTTTCCAATTCAAGTTTGTTAATGGCCTAGTTCATGCATCTTACATGTATAGTGTTTCACAATCTGATCGCACAGAAAAGCAATAAGTTTTATATGGCCCTCCACAAATCAACATCATTCCATAAAACCAATGTGAACCCACCTGGAATATCTCATCCCCAAGATAACCCTGCAGCATCCTGATGACAGCAGATCCCTTTTAATAGCTGATAGCATCAAATATTTCATCAACTGAATGAGCATGCTGAATCTCCACCTGGACAGATGTTGATTAATCAAGAAGGATATATTTTGCTTCTGTGGAAGCAGGGGAAGCTTGCTTGTGCTAGCTAAATGCCTTTGAACATTCCTATTGATTTAAGTCCGGACTAATAACTTACATCAGATTTTATTGCTTTTTAAGTTTTAGGAAATATACAGAGATTGCTCTGAAAATGAATAAGCAGAAACATAGACACAGAAATAGAGCTATATGGTAAACAACAGGTTGAATTTTAGATGAGTCAATATCTTAACAGGTAAACTAATTATACCTTACCGCTATTGGATGTGATTGCTCCTGTGCATCCAGACGCAAGCCACCATTTGTTTGTTGAAGAAATTGATTCCATATTTTCCACTCGGGGAACATGATATCAGTAGCCATATAACTAATCTGGAAAATATATAATTAAGTCGATGCTGTATCTGGTGAAATGAGCACCATAATATGAAATTCAAGACTTAAATTTTCCCATGTTGCAAAACCTTCATTAAGCCACAAATGAGTCCACCATTCCATTGTTACAAGATTGCCAAACCATTGATGGGCCACTTAATGCACTACAACTATTGTAAGCTGACAAAAAGGAAAAGTTACTGCCAAATATATATTGCTATGGTCCATATGGGGGGGGGGGGTGGGAGGAGGTGCTAAACTTTTTGCAACGGCAGTTACTGCAGTTGGATGTACAAAAATTATCTATAGGAAGCCTCAGTTAAATTGGAAAAGTATGTAACTTACAATCTGCTTTCTAGCTGCTGTAGAGCGCAAATCATTATGAAGCATCTCATTTTCACGGAATATGATCAAACCATAATTCTCCATAGCTCCACCAGAAAATTCAGGGACAGCAACCATATCCAGCTTGTGTTGGGATGAGCCCTGCAGCCAATTAGGATTGCTTAAAGCTTGATTCCAATCATGCAATAGTATCATTCGTGTTGAATGATTAAAGGTTTTCCTTCATCAATAAGACATCAATTATAATGAGTTATAAGTCTAATTGGATGAAGTTCATGAGATTAATATGCCTTGCAAGGAAACTGTAATGGATTGCAGTTATGAGATTCCTATGCATCAAAGCATAATCTCAAAATGTTCATGGTCAATGTATCATTGAGATTGGACATCAATAATGCTTAGAAACTGGTATATTCTATGTTCCTTATTTTAGAAGTAAACAATCGATCTCATAGATTGAAGTATAGAGATACTTGGAACTAGAATATAAGTGCTTGCCTAGGAGAGCAAGTTCACTGAACATGACCCGCCATGAGAAGTGCATTTGGTAATACACTCCAGTGTCTATGCAACACTTCTTATGCGTCAGTCGTGTAAATACTCCCTAGACTTGAGACACCAAGTTGTCTCATATGTGGAGTGCTATGCTTTGATTTCATCCTTACAGGTGCCTAACCATGGATGCCAAAACAGGATGCTTTTGGGTATAATATGAAGCATGTAAAGGCAAATGAGTGATCAAGATAGGAATCATCACCTCAAGTGTTTTAGATGACATATCCTATCAGTTCTTAGTTAACATTAACTTATTGAAGTCATTGGCCAATGCGACATGGAGATTATGAAAATGTTTCATAACTCTCTATAAAGCTAATGCTATAACTACAGGAACAAATATAGAAGTCAATAAGAATAGATACTGTACCAAGCTCTTATCATCTTTAGGATATATGATGAGGGAATGAATTACACTGATAGACTATACACTGAAAGGTTATCAAAGAAGCCTTTGACTCTCCTAACAATTGGGTGGCCATGATGCATTGCTAGATGTCAATCTTGGTCTATGGAATTGATTATAAATTAATTAATTGAAATTTATATTAATCAATTGAGTCATTAATCAATTTCATTACCAACATGTTGGTAACTTAATGGGCCACACACAATGATTGCATTTGAATTAAATTGGGAGAGTGATGATTTAAATTAGACTTAAATCATATGTTAGGTAATTAACTTCCATAAACTTAATTAAAAGAGTTTAATTAAATTTTAGACATAATTATAAGGCATTGATTGCAAAATATAAAAGAAATTAATTTTGATTTTAATTTTCAAGGACTTAATTAAAAGAGTTTAATTAAGTAATGGGCCCAATATTATAATGATCATAATATCGAAGGCTTAATTGTAAAATTAAAGTTATTTTAACCTAACTATATAAGTCACCTTTTAACTATTTTCACATAAGGGTTTTTCACAATTGAAGAAAACGTAGTTTTTGTCAGAAAAAGAAAAGTGTTTTCTCTCTTTGCCACCACTCCCTTTGTATGAAACAGAAAATTGCTTATGAAGTAATTTTCAAGAGAGGTTCGGCCAAGATTGTGAAAAAAGAAGAAAAAGACAATTGTTGTCCTCTTTGCTAGCACAAAGTATAGTTAAAAACTCCCTCTTTGTTGAAGGTTCAAGTGCAATCGTGTGTACTACCATTGGAGGTCAAACACTTGATTGACTAGGGTTTTTGCTCCTTATGGTGTTCGCGGGATTACTTCAGGAAGTGCCATTGTGATTACGAAATTACTTGGCAAGGTAACTTTCTGAATTATAATTTATTTTGTATTTTTATGTGTTAAATATCACCAAGATGATCCATAGGTGGAGGCATGTTTTTGTTGATTAAATTTTAAAGTTTTAATTTTCTTTCCGTTGCGCATTTTGAGCATGCCTTTCATAGCCAAACCCAACAGTGGTATCAGAACCTTCCTTGGTTCGATTTTAACACATTTTATGTCTATTGTTGTTAATGCCTTGTTGAAAAGGAATATGAGGTGTTTGGGTTTTGTTCTACACAAATTAATAAGTTTTAAAATTTTACAATTTGTTCTAGTTATTTTGATTTTTAGATAGATTTTAATTGTAAATTTTAAAATTTATTTGTCATAATATTAATCTCATTTTAATGTCAAAATATTGTAGATTAACAAGTGCATGAGATGCAAAAATTAATTTAGCAAATAAAGATTTGATCTCATGACATTATGGTGTGATTCAAATGGCAGAATTTGATTTTGTCCAGCCATGGTATTAGTCCATTTTCAGCCATTAAAGTAAGGTTTAAGTACTTCATAAAATGTAAGAAAATTAAGGGATCAATACACATTGGAAATGTTCCAAAATGGGTGATTATGTGTGGCAAATGGTAGAGGTAAAGCTACCAAAATATGGCTGAAACAGTTGCTGTTTGCAGCAGTGACAGTCACAGTTTTGTTTGGCTTGGCAACCTAGAAAGGCCTAAATTTGTGCAATTAATTGCACTAATTCGCTGAAAATTTTTTAATGAAAATGTTCCATAAATTATCCAAATTATTGCCAAGAATTTTAAGGATTTAAATCCCTATAATTAAGCCTTCATAAAACTGAGTTGGTGGAGTCAAAATTGTTGCTACCTCTGCAGCAACAAGCCACGGTTTTGAATTTTTTTGACAGCAAAAAACGTTTCCTCAAATCTTGAAAAATTACTATGGAATTGTTCCATAAGTTTCCTATCAAAGGAAATTTAATTGGGAATTAAATTCCTGATTTTATGCCATCAAATAACTTCAAAAGAAAGACAAAAACCAATTCTGTCTCCTGCAGATAAAGGTCACAGTTTTTGAATTTTTTGAATGACCAAATCACCTCCTAAAATCTTGAGAATTTATTCTAGAATATTTCCATGAGTTATCTATCAGGATAAATTTCATTAGGAATTAAATTCCTAAGTTTTAGCCACAAAGAATTTCAAAATTTCTCAAAAACCAATTCTGTCTCCTGCAGATAAAGGTCATGGTTTTTGAATTTTTTGAATAGCCAAATCACCTCCTAAAATCCTGAAAATTTATTCTGGAATAGTTCCATGAGTTATCTATCAGGTTAAATTTTATTGGAATTAAATTTCTAAAGATAGACCACCATCATGCCACATAATTAGGACATGTCTGCTGCTGTCTACAGCAGGACAGTGTCTTGGTTAAGACATAGAATTTGTCCAAATTTTACACCAATAAATTATCAATTAAATTAGTTAATTGGCTGAGGATAAGTTATGGAATTGGTTCCATAATTATGCTGATTTTTTTTGAAACATTTAATTTAAAGAATATGATTCCTAAAATCAAGGATGTCAAAGATGATGCATTAACATCCACAAATAAAGAAATGTGATTTTTAAAATTATGGAAGTTAAAATATCTTCATTAGCCAATTAAATATTTATGGAATATGTTCCATAAAGATTGATAATTTATTTCATAAATTATGGAATGTGATTCCTTAATTTAAGGGTGTTAAAATTTAAATAATTTAAGACTATATTAATTTTGGAATTAGATTCCTAGGAGTAATGGGAGTCTAAATATTTATGGACAAATTTTGTTTTGAATTAACTTCTTACAAGAAGATAATTATAATTTGACATTAAATTTAAAGATTAAATTGTCTAAGTTATTTCCTAATAAGATTAAGAAATAATAGACATTCAATCTTTAATTAAATGAGATTAATAATAGCTTGTGTAAAATGTTTAGGAGCACAAATTAAAAATGTTTTAATTTGTAATAAAAAATTTTAATTCTAATCCTAAGAAGATTAGGAATGGATAAATTACTAATTTTGATTAGTAATAATTACTATATATGAAAAAAGTTTCCATATATATAGAATTAAATATTTACTTGAAAATTTGAAATTTGTAAAATTCAAATGTTGAAAATTGCTAATCTCAAATATCTCATATGATTAACAATCTGAATGAGACATGTCTTTAAATTTTATTCATATTGATGAATATATGTGGATGATTATGGACTTAGGCCTAATATGATTATGCTATGGTTGAATGTATATTCTTAGTATTTTTGAAATAGGGCTTGCATGCCCTGCCTTATCTCTTTATCTCAGTTTGTAAAGTTCTTTCGTTATCTTACTCCCCTCAAATGTAACTTGAGGTTTCTACATTCAAATGTAATTAGAATTAGGATAGATTAGGAATTGAATTTTGAAAAAATTGACGATGGGGATTCAAGGCACCAAGAAGGACAAAAAGATTACAAACAAATTTTGAAGATTCTTATATGTAATTCCCTAAGTTTGACCAAGCTAGTTTCCTTTGATGGCTCAAGGGAATTAATATAGTTAAAGTCCATAATCATCCAAAGTAGTTTACATGTGATAGATTTATTTTATGCAATTTAATAAATACCATGCAATGCAAAGTAGTACGCATGTGATAGATTTATTTTATGCAATTTAATAAATGTCATGCAATGTAAAGTAGTACGCATGTGATAGATTTATTTTATGCGATTTAATAAATGTTATGCATGCAAAGATGAGACCCTGATTTAATAAATGTTATGCATGCAAAGATGAGACCCTAATAAAGGCAAAAACAAAATCCTTCACTATATATTGAGTCACATGCCATGCATGAGCAAGTTGCCTTCCACCATATAGCAAGATAACATGGTTGCGCTTTTAATCGGAGACTTGTTGAGCACACTCAATGTCACACTTTTATACGAGTATGTTTGAGCTATTGGTGAGTTTTACTCAACTAGTTTCATAAAATCCGGATGCTTGGAAACTTGATTATTATGAAACTAGAGGCAAAGGCTAGGCGAAACATATATGATATGTTTAGGCAATGTGTTGTCACCTAGTTGATCTAGGAGTTGTATAGAGATACAATTGGTAAGCTCAACTACCTACTTAATCCACCTATCATGGTTTGTTGAGCATACTCAAGGCCATGACTAGATAGATAGGATCCTAGCCCACTAAGAGAATCCTAGTAGAGATCTCTTGAGGTGATATGGAAGGTTATCATCTTGTAGAAAATAGTGGGAGAACTATTTAAAATTTTAAAACTTTGTTTTAAATAGTTTATCCATGATATTTACTTATTGCTTTATTTTATCTTTTTAGACATAATTTATATACATGGCTAATAATCTGTCACTATGGTGCATTTTGGATGCAAATCAAACTCACTAGACCAAACCCCTTTCAAAGGTACTAGGATTTGAGAAATGTTCTCAAGCAAAAGGTTGTTCGTTCCACAATTTCTACCAAATACAATTCATAATTAAAAGTGTGCTTCCATGAGATGGAATTTATGTTGCCTTAATTATGAATTGAGAAGACAACCATGATAATGGCACTAACTGAAAAATGTTCTCAAACATCTTTATGGTAAAGATGGACAAAGGAGAGACCAAAAAAAAAAAAAGTTTCCTTGACAAAGTTAAAAAAGAAGAAGCTTATAGAAGCTTCTACTTTGCCAAAGTTTATGATTGAGTTATAAGTTACTATTGTTGTATTAACATCATAAGTATTCGATACTAGATGTTGAATGCATTTATGTAATGACATAAAGTGCAAAACAATAGTAGTAAGTCAATGCTTAATATAAATGTCAAGAAAACTGATTGCATATGATCTCAATTATGGCATTTTTGTCTTGGTCATTAAAGTAAGAATTAGAGTATGAAGATACTTAGATCTTTTTTGATTGAGAATCATAAAGGAGCTAGTAATTCTTATATGACCAAATCAATTTTCATGCAAAAATGAATGACTTGGTATGTTCAAAAGGTCTTATACATACAGATGTATACGAACCATTGAACATAAAATGTTATGGAAAATGTTCCTAATTCATTAAGTTTGCACAAGACCAAATTAAGATTTTGTCTTGTATACTTAAAGAAATAATATTTTGAAACCTTGAAATTTTCAGAGAATTCAAATATAAGATCATACGAGCTATATAGTATGAAGTATTCTTATTAAGATATGATCTTAATGAAGATTACTCTTACTTATTAATTAATTATTCAAAAGATGAATGTAGATTCAGATAAAATGGAACTTTCTTATGAATGAAACATAAAGATGTTTATTTAAAGAAGAAAGCAAATTCATATAATGATATGATTTGGTCCATATTTCTCCAATATATATATATATATAGCTAATTATATTATTCCAAACCAATATGATTCCAAGCATACATTGAGATGTATGTATGTAACATCACAGAAAATTCAAAAGAGTTTGATTATTACTCTCACAAAGGATCTTGGATTTAGTGGGAGCATGATGACACTAAAAAAGAAGTTTCTTAGTTATTATATGGTTACATTGGAATCTAACTCTTAAGATTTTCTATAGAGATGCATAATCACATGTATGAGAACTCCATGGATTTAGTAGGATACATTGGAGATGTATTATGATGGACTACTAAATATGTTTTCGTTGAAGTTATATACTTTTTTTTATTAAATGGGATCCAAAGGGTTGGATTTAATAAAATGTATAAGTGTACTTATCTCATACATAAAAGGAGGTTAGTAGGAGTGAATACAATTCTTTGGTGATACAATTGCATGGGATGCAATGTGTATACAAAGAATGTGCCAAAATTTAAAAAGGATAGATAGCACAATGAAAAGTGACAAATGCATATGATGCATACAACATAGTTTAGTTGGAATGGTTCCAAAGAAATAAAGAAGACTATATACATGTATATAATTAAAGTCATATGCATCCTATTAAAAGGACTCTAATAGGAAGATGTTTAGATCGTTAGTCCATGGAACTAATAAAAGGTTCTGAACATTGTTAATGTAACAATGGAGCCATACTAACAGAACATGGGTCTCATTCGATCTAGACAAAGTAATATGACATGATGTGATGTATGGACATCATGAAGATAGATAAAAGTAATTAACTACATTGAAGGGCACAAGCGAGTCTACATGCAGACATGATTGCTAGATGGATTGAATCCACATACGATGAGGTAGTAATTGGATTAAAGTATAGAGATACTTGGAATTAGAATATAGGTGCTTGCCTAGAAGAGCAAGTTTACTGAACATGACCCGCCATGAGAAGTGCATTTGGTAATACACTCCAATGTCTATGTAACACTTCTTATGTGTCAGTCGTGTAAATACTCCATAGACTTGAGACACCAAGTTGTCTTATATGTGGAGTGCTATGCTTTGATTTCATCCCTACAGGTGCCTAACCAAGGATGCCAAAATAGGATGCTTTTGGGTATAGTATGAAGCATGTGAAGGCAAATGAGTGGTCAAGATAGGAATCATCACCTCAAGTGTTTTAGAGGACATATCCTATCAGTTCTTGGTTAACATTAGCTTATTGAAGTCCTTGACCAAGGCGACATAGAGATTATGAAAAGGTTTCATAACTCTCTATAAAGCTAATGCTATAACTACAAGAACAAATATAGAAGTCAATAAGAGTAGACACTGTACCAAGCTCTTATCATCTCTAGGATATATGATAAGGGAATGAATTACACTGATAGACTGTACACTGAAAGGTTGTCAAAGAACCTTTTGACTGTCCTAACAATTGGGTGGCCATGATGCATTGTTAGATGCCAATCTTAGTCTATGGAATTAATTATAAATTAATTGATTGAAATTTATATTAATCAATTGAGTCATTAATCAATTCCATTGCCAACATGTTGGTAACTTAATGGGCCACACACAATGATTGCATTTGAATTAAATTGGGAGAGTGATGATTTAAGTTAGACTTAAATCACATGTTAGGTAATTAACTTCCATAAACTTAATTAAAAGAGTTTAATTAAGTTTTAGACATAATTATAAGGCATTGATTGCAAAATATAAAGGAAATTAATTTAGATTTTAATTTTCAAGGACTTAATTAAAAGAGTTTAATTAAGTAATGGGCCCAATATTATAATGATCATAATATTGAGGGCTTAATTGAAAAATTAAAGTTATTTTAACCTAACTATATAAGTCACCTTTTAACTATTTTCACATAAGGATTTTTCACAATTGAAAAAAATGTAGTTTTTGTTAGAAAAATAAAAGTGTTTTCGCTCTTTGCCACCACTCCCTTTGTATGAAACAGAAAATTGCTTATGAAGTAATTTTCAAGAGAGGTTCGGCTAAGATTGTGAAAAAGAAGAAAAAAGCAATTGTTGTCCTCTTTGCTAGCACAAAGTATAGTTAAAAGCTCTCTCTTTGTTGAAGGTTCAAGTGCAATCGTGTGTACTACTATTGGAGGCCAAACACTTGATTGGCTAGGGTTTTTGCTCCTTATGGTGTTCGCGGGATTACTTCAGGAAGTGCCATTGTGATTACGAAATTACTTGGCAAGGTAACTTTCTGAATTATAATTTATTTTGTATTTTTATGTGTTAAATATCACCAAGGTGATCCATGGGTAGAGGTAGGGATGTCAACGGGTACCCTATTATAGGGTACCCGCGGGTATCCGACCCGTTTATATAAGGTTAGGATACTCATAAACGGGTTCGGGTAGGATTAGGTAGTGATTTCACTACCCGAATTTTAATAGGGTAGGGTTAGGGTACCACCCCTTGGGTACCCGTTACCTGAACCTGATTACTATTTATAAATATTTTATTATTATTTTAATAATTAAATTAAAAATTTATAATTTTTACCAACTTTACAAGTAAATTTTTTTGTTAAAAACTAACAAATATATGAAAAGTATGATTATTTTAATTATTAATGTGATGACAGTAATATATTTAAATTAAAAAATTATTATATTGTTATTTATGTTTAAGTATGATTACTCTAATTATTAATATGATAATATTAATATTTTTATGAATACGTGTGTGTATATATTATGTATTTTAAATATAAATATATTTACTTTTTATTTTGTTTTAACATTGTAAAAATTATAACTCATAAAATTATTAATTACAGTATATATATGTTTATTTATATAAACATATAACATATAAATCTAAAGGTAAGTTATGAGATTAGAAAAGTTAATTGGGTAATTGGGTTCCCATGAAGAAAATTTTAATAATTTTTTTATTTAATCGGGTATATAAACGGATTAGGGTAATTATAGGGTAGTGGGAATGTATTAGGGTTAGGATTAGGATAGTAATTTTAAAATTAAACGGATAGTTAATATAGTTAAGGTAATTGATTTTTTATAGTGTTAGGGTTCGGGTACCTCGAAATTATAGGGTACCCAATCCGTTGACATCCCTAGGTGGAGGCATGTTTTTGTTGATTAAATTTTAAAATTTTAATTTTCTTTCCGTTACGTATTTTGAGCATACCCTCCATAGCCAAACCCAACAGCTTAGGGAGTGGATAATGCATCGAGAAGTACCCAATGAAAGGTAAATCTCCATGACAGTTAAGAGCCAGTCCAAGACACTAATGATGCTGGAACTAACATTTCCACAGGGGACAACCACCAGCCACACACAGCTAACTTGTATCAGGAAGAGTTTCCTAAATAAAAGTTCATCGAATAAATAAAGGACAACTAAATTTTCATTGTTGTTTTACTTTTTTTCAGATTACATGTCATGGCTAGCAGGTTCGTCATTACATATTTGCTCTTAGGTAAGTGTTTGAGGACATAACTGCATCATTCAAAACCACGTACAATAGGAAGATAGGACTTTTGTGGTGCCTAATGTGGCATAATTATTTACATAGACCTTCAAGCATTTTCTTTAAAAGCTAAATTTCTTCTCGAAGGTGAGATATTGTAAAGTATTTACAGTGGGAAGAGGTCAATGCTGAACAAGAATCTACAAAAACCTTCCTTCTTTTTCGTATAATGCTTCATTTCTTAACTAAAGTGTGTGTATCCTGAAATGAAAGAATCTGGTGACCAGTGGGTGACTTACCTAGTAAATATATCAAGAGATTTAACAGCAACTTCTAGTCAAAACTTCCCTTCATCACTCTTACCAACGGGGCAATATACTCCAACCTTAATCCCTACACGTGTTAAAATATGTAGTAAAACAATCATTTGATCAAAAAAAAAAAATCTGGCTTAAACACATACCATCAGCAGTTGTTTCTTCAATATGATTGAATAAACCAACAGCAACAGCAACCAAATAACTCGACATGATTGGAGACTCCTCAAAATAAACAGTCTTAACATTTCCATCAATCTTTTCATCAATGATCGGCATATTTGACAAGGCCATCAACTCTGATGGCAAATCCAATGTGATCTTAAAAGTTGCCTGTGAAATTAAAATCAGTCATGCCATAGCAGGAAAGACAAATCTCAGTATCCAGCTCAACATCAGAGTAGAGACGTACTACCATACTTTGAAAACATGATTGAACGTGCACGATAGGCCACTTTACATAACCAACATGTTTGCTATGTCTGAATCCTAAAATTACTTTCAATTAAGCCATAAATAGGTACAGTCATCATGCTTTCTATATCTTTCTCAATGTGTCAATGTTGGTCGCTGGTCTAACATGAAATGCAAATCCATGAAATTTCTCCTTCAATTTATAATGCAGTACCAGTTTTTACGTAACTTTACTTCTCCGCAACAATTATATTGTCTAGGGAAAATAGTTGTTCATTTCAAGTAAAAGTGAAGTACTCTAATAGCATACCTTAAGAGCAGGTTCATCCCAGCATGGGAAACACCGCCTTGCATGCACGGCTTCAAATTGGGTGACTGCCATATTCTTTCTTACTCCCTTATCCACATAAGTACCGTTAACAGAAAAAATTAATACTATATGAGAATAAATAATCCAAATGATACCTATTTGACTAGAAAGAAAATAGTTCCATAGAAGAATTTATGAAATTCCATTTAAACCCATTTTGGTTGCAAAACAAACGAAGGAGAGGTTTAAAAACAAAAAGATTAAGCTCAAAATCCATATTATAATTTTATTCAGTTACTTTGTTTTTTTTTTTTTTCCCAAAAACGAAGAGGACAACAAAAGGTTTATGGGAAAACAAAGAAGAAATAAAACACCATTTGTAAAGGCCCTTCAAGTGCTCATTAAGAGCACCAGAAAACTCAATCCTTAATACTCCTTCACCAGTACCAAGCACTTCATCAAATAACAACACAAGTATCTCATCATCGCTACCCAAAACCATATCACATGGGGTAAATCTCTGCAGACAAACACCAAAAAAAAAAAATAAATAACCAAATTAAATTCAAAATTTATAATCGGGTCTTGAGATCATCAAGCAAGTATGACTTACATGGTTGAGAGAGTTGGTGAAAAAGACTTGACGGACAACAAGTTCACAAGCATTTAGGACAATGAATTTAGTTGGTTCCACGATGCTAAGATCAATATGAACTAAACCAGAAAAAGTACATGCAGATAGGTCAAGTTTGAGATAAAGACCATAACGTTTAGGGATAGCAAATTTTGGAAGCCTTGGTTGGCCTTTGAACTGCTCAATGTTCTGTTTAAGATCCATTTCTGTGTCCTAAGAACTTTCGTTCTCCTTTGCTTCTAGCCTAGCGAACTGAAGTTCGAGAATGAGACGTTGAGTAGGAGAAAAGCAGATATCAATCAATATTGTATGGAAAAATTTTCCCACTTGTTCAACACCCTTTACCGCTATTAGTGGTCCGCCTTATGCAAAAGGTGTGAGCATAAAACTACGAATTCCAGCTCAGAAGGGAGAAACGAACCGAGTATCATACATAGCCGCCGGTGGCTGGTTCACTTAACGAAGCGGCCTCGAAGTGCCAGCTTGTTAATTATCGAACAACTTAACATCGTTGGCCGCAAAATCAAACCAAAACTTCGTCCACATCAAATAAATTGCTGGGTTAGGCTTGAAATTTTTCGGACTCCCAGCCCATAATAGAACCCAGATGAGTCCATTTTCTTGTACCTGCAAATAGCGATTCTGTGCTTGTCCACACACATACCGTTTGCATTCATGGCCATTGTCTTAAGCCCTTCGGCTTAGACGTTTCAATACATTCGACCACAACAAACAGAACATACTATTACAGGATCTTCCACTGCCTTTTATAATATTGACCTCAGATTTTAGATGCAGGGTAAGTGTTTAAAAACTGAGCTGACCCCAAATCGCAGGATGACATGAGACCTATACTGATTAGTACCTCTAGTGTTCAACAGAGTGACGGGTAAGGGGCGCCTGCCACCATTTGAAGAAATTCAGTCACAGGAATCTCTCATCATATTAAAAGTCACCATGAACCTGAAAGATTTAATTCACCCGCGGTTTTTGCTTTCTTTTTCTTTTTTTTTATCCGAGGCAAAAAAATGGCTACAGGAAAACTGGGAAAAAAAAGAGCAGGGGTGGGTGATCAGACGAGTTAAAGCTAATCAACTCCTAAAGTTTACGAACATCATGCCAACAACAAACATCAAATACCACACCCTGACAGAGACAATACAGTCCATAAGTATACTACTATAGTTCGTATAGTTTCTCAAACTAGCCAATTTGCAAGAGTTGATCGAGGTTATTGCATCTTTTGTCACCATATTATCTCTTGATGATGCCAATCTTCAGGGTAAGAAAACTCCAATCTCTGCTACTTGTCGAAGAATCCAAAATCAAGCAAGTAACTGGCCTGCCCTTACTTTTCAATTAGATCCATGCTTCCCATAGCAGATCACCAGACATCTTTTAACGAAAGTTTTCTCCTTAGACACATCATTTCCTGCTTTTCATACCCTCCCTCATCTTTCAGAATTAAACCCCAAACTATGATGATTACACATAGTGGCTTAGACCATTATCAGGCCAATCTCTTTTCTTCACACTTAAGATATGGCTAGAAAGAGAGCACTGATAAGTTGAAATGTTTGCAGATAAGCTGGCCACAAGAACCACACATTTCGTACAATTGGTTTCTTGAATGAAAAAATTCTAAATTCCATAACAATTTCTCTAAAGAAGCATAAAATAAACGACTCTTATGGCATTTATGTATTGGCCCAAAAAAATGGTAAGTCTATTCCAGTCACAATCATTCACCTCTTGAATAACCATCCCAACAAAGCCACCAACAATACCAAAAGATAAAGCCATCTACTATGTGGTAAAGTGTACTAATATAATTAGTAAACACTTCTGGAAAAGAGTTCAAAAAGAAAAATGCATTAAAATCAAATAGTAAAGAGCTCATCCAAAATTGGTATGCTTCCAGAAAGATGTTTTCTCTCTTCAAAAGCTACAATCCTAACAAGAAGGCTCTAAGAAGTTGGAAAAGAAAGATACATTAAGATAGCAATATCAATGCCTAAACCAATCAATAGAAAGGTACAAGAGCAAATCTTACGATGCTTGCAATAATCAGCCTAATGGGCTTTACTCAACAAATACTTCTTCAAAACATCCATAACCGAACCAAAATCAGCCTTCACTTGCACAGGAGGGTTAGCAAACTGGCAAGCCATATCCTTAATATCCTTGGAGTGATAATCAATCTTGCTCTGTGTAAATTTCAACCCATGAGCCGTACTCACCACCACAGTCCTATCCGTAGGACCAATAACTCCACTCTTCCTAAGCTTAATCAATGCCGTCAACGCCACTCCTGTATGAGGGCAAGTAAACATCCCAGTAGAATCAGCTTGTGCCATAGCATCCATCAACTCCTCCTCAGTAGCCTCCTCAACTATCCCATTTGAATTTTTCAAAGCATACACAGCCCTATCAATGGAAACAGGATCACCAATCTGGATAGCAGATGCAAACGTTGTATTTGCTTTCACAGGATTAAACTCCTTCCAACCACACTTATAATACAAATACAATGGATTGGCATTAGCAGCTTGTGCACAAACCAACCTAGGAATCCTATCAACAAGTCCCAACTCTTTGCACATAGAAAACCCCTTATAAAAAGCATAAATATTCCCAAGATTTCCACCCGGAACAATAACCCAATCTGGTACTTCCCAATCAAACTGCTGTACAATCTCAACAGCAGCCGTTTTTTGTCCTTCAAGCCGCAAACTATTCAGCGAATTTGCCAAATAAATCGGCAATTCAGCTGTTATTTCCCTAATCAACTGCATACATCCATCAAAATCGGTATCAATGCTCAAAACAAAGGCACCGTTGGCAATGGGTTGAACAAGTTGAGCCATTGAAATTCTATTAGCAGGTAAAAAGACAATAGATGGAATCCCAGCAGCTGCACAATAAGCAGATAATGCTGCCGACGTGTCACCTGTTGAAGCACACCCAACCCCAACAAGTGGTTTATTCATTTTCCTTAACCTGTTAACTTGACTAACTAAAACCGTCATGCCCAAATCTTTAAAACTTCCAGTATGGCTAATCCCACAATGTTTCACCCACAAATCGTTCATTCCTAAAAATTGTTTGCCATACCTTTCGGCCCAGAAGAGGTTAGAGTTCCCTTCAAAAGCGGAAATGATGTCATCATCGTCGATTTCTGGTAGGACCCATTCTTTTTTGGACCAGACACCAGAACCGAAGGGCCACGTGGTTTTTCCGACACGGGAATCGAATAGGTTTCGCCAGTAGGCGCCATCGAAATGTTTGAGAGCGGACATGTCGTGGTGTACGTCGAGGAGGGAGCCTGACTGGGATCGGTAGACGATCTCGTCGAGAGAGTATGATTCATCGGATAATGAAGGATCGGAAATAGCGGTGAATGGGACGTATTTGGCGGTGAAGCGAGGGTAGTTGGTCCCGTTGGTTGCAGCTTTGTGGAGACGAGCTTCTTCGCGGATATTATGGTGGGGCTTGAGGGGCGGTTGCTGCGGCTGCGTCGAAGGTGATGGCGGTAGAGGGGAGGTTTTGGGAAGATCGGAGGTGGAGGCTTTGATGAAATGGAGGTTGGGTTTGGAGGCAATATGAGCGGAGGAGAAAAGAGAAAAAGCCGCCATTCTGGGGAGAGTTTGGTGGGGACTCTGGCAGATCTGAGTGTGGTGTTTTGCGTTTTAGCTTTTGAAGGCAACTAGGCAAGCGGGGTTTTACGGCGGGGTTTATTTATTTTTGTACTTACTACCCCCAACAAATAAGACAACCAAATGATGATTAATATGCACTAGCCAAAATAAATGATCCTGTGAAATTAAAACAACTACTAGTAATTGGATTTTCATCCTCATTTAACTGTTGGATTGAATTTAAATTTATGTTCATGTGTTTACGTAATTTATATAAAATTGTTTAAATATAATATTGAAAATTATTTAAATAAATTATTTTTTATTATATTTAATTAAGTTTTTATATTTTTATTTTAAATAAAAATACATTTATAATTAATAATTAATTAATTGATAATAATTAAAATATTAGTTATTATTTTATATGATATGGTGTTATCGTATCATATTAACATGTCATATTAAATGATAACATGATATGATCATGTGACATAATATATTTCTATTATATTTTTAGTTTTCACGATAACATCATGTGACATGTTTTTATGTTATTTTGATGATGTTAATATCACGTAATAGATGATTTGATATAAACAATTATTAATTGTAGTATTGATTAATGAAAATTAGTCAATAGTTAGTGAGAGCTTATTTAATCTCAAATAAAAGTTTAAGGATTTATTTAAATGTAAAAAAAATTAAAGGCTAAATTGATTTTCTTAGTATAGTTTGGGGGTTTATTTGTATATTTAACCTTTTTTTATAAATATAAATCATAAATATTTGTTTTTATAGATAAAGTTTGAATTTTAACATTTATGTTTTAATAAATAGAATTTTATCATTCTACCTTACAATTTGATTAAAAAATCAGAAATTTATAATACAACTATTCTGTTAACAAATAAAAAAATTCTAAAAATATTTTAATTTTTAACCATTTTGAACTAAAATAAAAAACAATGACATGTTCAAGATAAAATGATCAATAATTTATAATTTAAAAAATAAAAATGTTGTTTTAAGCATCTTATCTTATTAATAGATTTTTTTTTTCTTCATATGTTTCCGTTTCTAACTAAACTTTCCTTCTTTGAGCCTCCCGAAATTAATGTTTAAAAATTTAATATTTATACATAAATGTTTATCCTACATGTTTTACTTTCATATATTTCACCCTCCATTTATGAGTTGATTATACAAATTATAACAATATACATGACTAAATACAAGTTTTTTTTTTCTTTAACAAAAAAATTTGTTTAATCTAGATAATCGTAATTAACAATTTGCTTAGAAAATAAATTTTTATTAATTATTACTAATGATGGAAATAAGTTTGTAAAAATTGTATTTATTTAAGTAGTTAGCATGGTAAATTTTAATTTACAATTTTCCTTTCTTTTTAAGCCCACGGATCATGCCACAATGGAAATCTACGCATTGAAGATAATAAGTGAAAATATGAATAAAAATATACATAAATTTATTTTTATAATTCCTTTTTTATTTTAAAAATAAATAAAATAAAAAGACAAATTTGCAGTTATAGAGGTTGTTTGGCTTAGCTTTTTTCTAGCTTAAAAGTTATTATGAAGCTCTTATGAAAAATAATAGCTTTTAAAATTAAGTTAAAATTGTTTGATAAATTTTTTTTGTAAGTTTTTTTATATAAGTTATAATTTTGGTTAAAATTATCTTAGAGAGTATTTTTTTTAAAGGGTAATATTTTAATCATATTTAATACATAAATATATTTTTGAAATAAATGCATATTTGGGTTGATTTTTTTTCAGCTTATTCATCTCTTAAAAACAAAAACCAGGCCAAACAAGAATTTAGAGAAGCTCTTAAAAAAAATAAGCTTCTTTTTTTTAAAGAATAAAATTTTGAAAAAAAAAGTTTTAGAAAAAGTTCAAGAGAGGAGCTTTCTCTTATCTTTTTTTAAAAACACGCCTATTTTTTACAAAAATTTTTCTTTTTGTCCAAAAACATCCTCATCTATTAAAAATAATTACAACATTATCTATTTTCATATTTATATGATTTATTAATTATAAAATTTATGTTATATAAAAATAATTTTTATATTTTTTATAAATAAAAAAAATTAACATTTTTTCATTATAAAAAAAAGAATTTGTGATTAATAAAAAATTATTTATTAAATATCATTTTTTGTAATTTTAATTAAATTTTTTTTACAAGTTTTTTTTATATAAGTTATAATTTTAGTTAAAATTATCTTAGAGAGTGTTTTTTTTAAAGGGTAATATTTTAATTATATTTAATATATAAAGATATTTTTGAAATAAATGCATATTTAGTTTAGTTTTTTTTCAGCTTATCCACCTCTTAAAAACAAAAGTCAGGCCAAATAAGAATTTAGAGAAGCTCTTGAAAAAATAAGCATATTTTTTTAAAAAAATAAAAATTTGAAAAAAAGAGTTTTAGAAAAAGCTCAAGAGATGAGCTTTCTCTTATCTTTTTTTAAAAACACACCTATTTTTTAGGAAAATTTTTATTTTTGTCCAAAAACATCCTCATCTATTAAAAATAATTACAACATTATCTATTTTCATATTTATATGATTTATTAATTATAAAATTTATGTTATATAAAAATAATTTTTATATTTTTTATAAATAAAAAAATTAACATTTTTTCATTATAAAAAAAGGAATTTGTGATTAATAAAAAATCATTTATTAAATATCATTTTTTGTAATTTTAATCAAAATTAGAACTTATATAAATTATTTTGTCAAACAGTTTATTTATAAAAAAAACTTATAAAAGTAAATTTACCAAAAAGATTTAACTTAATTTTAAAAGTTATTATTTTTCATAAGAGCTTCATAATAGCTTTTAAGTTAAAAAAAAGTCAGGCCAAACAAGCTCTAAAAATAAAAAATTTTCTTGTATTTTAAGAAGAAGAGAAGAAAAAGCTCCTCACATAAACTTTTTTTTAATCTCTTTTTTTTTTAATTTTACTCTTTAAAAAAAAGCTATTTATTTTTTAAAAACTTTTTAAAATTTATATTTAACCTAACTTTTACTTTTAAAAAATAAATAAATTAAAAAAAAATCAAGCCAAACAAACACTTATTTCTCATATCAAGCTTTTCTATCAAATATCAATAGTCGCCAAGCCCAAACCCAATGGGATTATAGCCTTGTAGGCCAGACGAACCGCTTCCCACCCAAACAAAGCCTTTACCTAATCGCTAATTGGCAATCAGGTTGGACTGCTTATTTTGTAGACGAATTACAACTCATTTGAATTTTGATGTTTGAGATTGAAGAAAAAATAAATAATAAAATAATAATAATAATAAATAAAGGGAAATGTTAACCATGTATTGACCAATTAACTAATATTCAACAAAGATACATTGAAAATTTTTTAAAAAATATATTATTTTTGTTTTTCAATTTTGTTCAAATTCAATAAGCTAAGGCGGATTGGAGAGGTATAAACCTTTTAAATGTACAATTACTATGGTACTATAATATAATTGATTACTGATGTTATTATCTTCTTTTTTCGTACATGCAGAAGATGTAGGCAGAATCTAAGTTCATAATGAATTGCCTGGCTTGTGTAAGGAAATGATAACAGCAGTTGCTTGCCTACCCAAAAGCTGAACCAACTTTATAGCTTACTTTTATAGCATGAATAATCATATGATAATTGCTTTTTTGGTTTAACTTAACATCGTTTTTACACTAATAAATTTTTATATTGCATAATTAAGTCTTCACCAAACCAAAACTTTGATTAATCACGTACACAGCTAATATTATATACGTATAATTTTCCCATTAACGTGTACTTTTTTCAAACAAAAAATGCAACCATTATTGACAAATTAGTTCAACTTGCAAAATAACTATCGAAAAAAATTTGAGTCAAACAAATAATAATATTAGCTTCTCTAACTTCTGTTTTATTTTGTGCACAAATTGGATCGTTGATTCGGCCTACGTTACGTATGTTATTCTATTTTATAACTTTTTTTTTAAGTTATAATGAAGTTTCCAATTCCATGTTTCTTTTCCGTGGGAGTCTCGGCAATATTAACAAGAAGACATAAATAGCCTTCCCAACTCATATAGTTAGCTTGAAGCAATTTTTTTGTTGTAAGGGTTATTTGGTCATTTTAGGTGAAAGACCGGTTTGAAATTCGGACAGGAACTGTCTCATCATGTGCGAAATGGCATATGATTTCGTCCAATTATAATATTCCTATATTTTTCTCCTTTAAAATATATTTCTGATGCAAATTAAAAAAATCATTAAATATTTTAGTTTACTATTTTTTGCAATGACAGCAAAGACTGGCGGATATCCCTTTGTCTTGTCGTGAAAGATTAAAATTTGAAACCACTTCGAATGACCCTTTGCTTTTTGGCATAATCACGAGACTGCCATTTCATATAGTAAGGAATTTCAACATTTTCGTACAAAATTTAAGGGTTTAAAAACAAAACAAGCCTTTTCTTTTTTATTTGGTTTGATCGAAATACATAGTAAATTTATTTATTTTATTGTATTTCTCAATGCAAGCATAGGTCCACCTGCTTTTAGGATTAATCTATTTTTGTCTTTTAACTATTTTTGCAGTGGATTAGCATGGCCAACGTCTAAGCCTTTTGTCATTTTTCAATGATGAATATTTGGACACCGACCTATTCAATTATTTTAAAACCGTCCATAACCCATGTGGAATATTAACATTTAACCATGTCTGTCATTGCATTTGTCTAAGTCTAATAATCATACATTCAACTAGTAAAAAATAAAATTATATAATAAGAAGACTTTTGATTATGATTATATGGATAGATTTATGAACATGCCTCTCAAAAAAAATTATGAATATTATTTAATTAAATTTACAAATAATAGTAATTCTAACGAACAATTATGATTACAATTCCTATATTTGACTTTACAATTGATAAATTGGTGAAAGTGAACATATATATACTGCTAATATTATTTATCATTTTTTTAAAATATAAAATTTTCCCTCCAAAAAAAATTACTTATCGCAGGCTTTCCTGCTTTTCCTAATAAAAAAGGAAATGGCAATCAAGTAATAAGAGAAAAAAAGATGAGCAAAACCGGTAAGAAGGGCAATTAAAAACCACTGTTTGTCGTCCTGGGTTTAATTAGCCAAATAGATGATGACGCTGTGAACGGCGTCTCATTTCTGAAGACTGTTTGAGAGAGGAAAGATAGAGAGAAGGAAAACGAAGAAAGGAAAGAAGAAGAGAGAGAGAGAGAGCGAGAGAGAGAGAGAAAGGATTGTCTGTGGAACCCACATCTGTCCCTACCTTTGCTATCCTCAGCTAACCACACAAAAACGCCAAAAAGCTTTGAGAAGAGAGAGAAAAATAAGAGAACTGAAACTCAAAAAAAAGAACCTTGAGCAGAGAAGAACTTCACAAACCCAAAAAAAGTTTACGTGTTTTTTCAAAAACATACAACCCCCAAGTTTGGAAGGAGGAAAATTTTCTGTTTTTTTTTTTTGTGCAGAGAGAGAAGCAAGGAACAGGAAACGAACGGAAAACCCAAAAATTAGAGAGAGAAATATTCAAATAACCCAAGTCTTGCAGAAAACTTGGCTGTTTAAGAGGGAGGGAAGACGAGAGGATTTCTGGTTTTGTACAGTAATTTGAAAGTTTATCTGGGTCGTTCGTTCTTTTAAGAGAGTTTGTACTTGGATGAGTTGAAAGATCAGGGTTTCTCTTTGCTGTTTTCAATGGTAGGTACCAGCTTGCTTCGATATATTTCTGTTCTTCTTTTACCTCTTAGTTTTTTATCTTTAGCAATTTTTAGTCTGTTGCATGTATTTCATTGGGTATATAAGATTATGGCATGTGCTTTGTGAAAATTTTGAAAGTTGACTCTGTTTCTGCTTGACTTGATTTTGCTTGCAATTCAAATTCGAGGAAGTGGGTATTTGATAAATCGAGAACTTTGAAAGGAAGTGGGGTACGGTATCAGAGCAAGGAAGAGGCAATTTACTGGGATGAATATACCTGACTAGCATCTTTTTTTTAAAAGCTATACCTCACTGGCATTTGAAACTTTTTTCTTTTAAGAAATGTTTTTGTACCTCACCAATTTATCTCCAATGTTGTCGATGCAATTGAGTGGTTATTTTTTTGAAATAGTAGTAAAATAGGGGTAAAGAAGCAAATGAATGAAGGATCAACTTGATATTAGCTGTTGTTTTTTTTTTTTGAATATATATTGGGTCTTTAGGGTGGATGGTTGCTTTTACAAATTATGCTGAAGTTGGTTTCAATATTAGTCATACGTGAGTTGATTTACTGACAGAATAAGAGAACAGCTTCTTGTTAGAGCTTAGAAGCTACATTGCCGTTTCAGTGACTGTTACTCTTTTCATTTTAATTTCCTTGTTAGGAAGTTCACTAATATTCCAAAGCACAGCTGTGCTTGAGTGATGCTTGTAAGGAGGCAAAGCTCTTTGGAGTACTTGTAAAATGTTGAACTATGATTTGTTTTCAAAAGTTAAAATTTTGTCTAGAAATGCTGTAGTTTAAATTGCTTGTTACTTCAATACCAGCTGACTTCAAGTTGGATATATGTTATTTCTGAAAGAAAATTTAGGAAAGAATTCTAGTCTTCTCTGATTATCCTTAGCTTAAATTAGTTTTTGCTTTCTTCTTAACCATTATGACTTATAGTATCTACGTGTGTTACGTATTCTATGCTTTTTGTGGTTCAAATTTCTGCATTTGATTTCCTCTTTTAGGAAACTTGTAATTGCTTCTGACTTAATAATTTAATAATTTCGTATTTGATTTTTACTTAGCTGCATTCTGTATTATGTTTCCAGGCTGGCCCGGATAACATAATTATAGGTTCGCAAGTGTGGGTTGAGGATCCTCATCTAGCATGGATTGACGGGGAAGTTATTCGGATCAATGGCAATGAGGTTCATGTTAAAATCACAAATGGAAAAACTGTAAGTGCTCTCTCTCTTTTTATTAACAGTGTGTTGTTTTGTCTTTGCATGGTAAGTAATTATTTCTAGTTGGAAGTCATATATTTGAGAAGACTATTTATAATGTGCGCCAGAAATGTAGCTAATAAAACTTTTAATTCTTACGTCTTATTTTTGGAAATGCTTTTATTTTGTCTTCTATTTGAAAAGTGCTAAATTATGAAAACATGCTAATGAGAAACTTAATTAGTGTTTCTCTTTCAAGGCTCTGCTTTGGCTGAACCAAAACTGTGCAAGGACCCTGTTTTGGGGCACTTTTGGTGAAAATTTGTATTGAAGTCAAAAGTTGAGCGATGGAGTGTTATCCTTTTGGTGAAAAAGTATATTGAAATAAAAATTTTAGTGATGGAGTATTTATTTTTGGCTCAGAAGCTAACAGAGCATACAATTTAGGAGAATAAAGCACAAAGTAATTGATGGCTTATGGTTAATGTAGATGATACTAGATTAAGAAGTATTGCAACAAAAAGTAGTTTGTGGGGTATATAAAGACTATCTGGTCAGACTTTACAATCAAGGCCATTAGGTTCTGCCTGCAAGCTGAAGGAAAGAGAACCTGAAAAAATAACATAGAGGTTTTAAAGTCCAAGTCTGCACATGCTTATCCTTGTACTCTCAATAAATGATTGTTGTGATCAATAAAGGTGGTCAAAATGCATTCTGCTGAACGGGCTTCAACCTTCACCACACCTAGCATATACCATGCATTTAACAATTTTGCTTCTTCTGTCATTATTATTGATAAAGATATGTTAACCATAATGGAGTGTTCTTCTGTCAACTGATTATGTGGGGTGAACAAGATCACTCATGCCTTGCCCATGCCCAAAAAAGAAAAGGAAACAAAGAGGGAAAAAGGAAAAGGAGAAGTAAAATGAGCACGAATTTGCTTATTTCTTAATTACATTCAATCATAACTGTAGAAATTAAGTCTGTATGGTGGAAAACAGTCTCCAATTTGATAGTTTTCAGTTAGTTAAATTTGGGTGTTTTTATGTGAATCTAATCAATTGGATGGCTTTGCAGGTTGTCACAAATATATCAAAAGCATTTCCAAAAGATACTGAAGCTCCGCCTGGGGGTGTAGATGACATGACAAAGCTTTCATATCTGCACGAACCTGGAGTTCTGCAAAACTTGGCTACAAGATATGAACTTAACGAAATCTATGTGAGTCATTTTTACTTGTATTTCTGTTAATATATATGCCAACAAGCTAAACAGGTATTAGATGCTAAAAGAAAAACTTTAAAATATTCTTATCATGTTAATGCATTTACTGTCTTAGACATACACCGGCAATATCCTGATCGCAGTTAATCCATTTCAAAGATTGCCTCATCTTTATGACACTCACATGATGGAACAATATAAAGGAGCTACATTTGGAGAACTAAGTCCACATGTTTTTGCAGTTGGTGATGCTGCGTACAGGTGATCAGATATTGATCTCTTTCATGCTATGGGAAATATTTGTTACTATTTCGTTTGAGTGGGTTCTTACTTGTGCTGTTGCATAAAAAAAATAGGGCAATGATTAATGAAGGAAAAAGCAATTCTATTCTGGTTAGCGGAGAAAGTGGTGCTGGTAAAACTGAGACCACAAAGATGCTGATGAGATATCTTGCATTCTTGGGTGGGCGATCTGGAGTAGAAGGACGCACAGTTGAGCAGCAAGTCCTGGAGGTAAGCTATACGTTTTCTTCCCTCATACGATAAGCTTCAAATGGTCTTGTTTTCTTGAGAACAAAATTGATCAGGGATTTGTCCATATTATTTCTTGTTGTGTTACTGGATGTTGCAGTCCAATCCAGTTCTTGAAGCATTTGGCAATGCTAAAACGGTTAGGAACAACAATTCAAGGTGTGCACTTGTTATCATGGAGTTTTACTTGTTGAACCCTCTTATAGTGATACGATAACTTATGAGGTTTTAGTGTTGTTAGAGTAATGTTTAAAGTATTTTCTTGATTTTGATCACAACTGATTAGGCATATTTAATTTGTGTCTTGACATTGTTTCCTTTATGTTAATTGTGACTTTCCATTGCAGTCGTTTTGGTAAATTCGTTGAAATCCAATTTGACAAGAATGGGAGGATATCTGGGGCAGCTATCAGAACCTATTTACTTGAAAGATCTCGTGTTTGCCAAATTTCTAATCCTGAGAGGAACTACCACTGCTTTTACCTCCTTTGTGCTGCGCCACCTGAGGTATATTACAAATTGGTTTGCATTTAATGTCTGGTGTGTTCTTTTCATCAAGAAATTTTAATACTGCCAGTTGTCCGTTGTATCTATAAAATATTTTAATTTTTTGAAACTTTGCAGGATATTGAAAGATATAAGTTGGGCAGCCCGAAAACTTTCCATTATTTAAATCAATCTAATTGCTATGAGTTAGATGGTGTAAATGATGCTCATGAGTATCTCGCAACCAGAAGGGCTATGGATATTGTTGGAATCAATGACCAAGAGCAGGTTTCTGTATCTTTAATTCTTAGAATTTAAGCCATTTGTGCTTTCTGTGATGCTGTATTGATATAGATGATAAACCATAAATTTCAGGAGGCAATTTTTAGAGTAGTAGCTGCAATTCTTCACCTTGGGAATATTGATTTTGCCAAGGGAAAGGAAATAGATTCCTCGGTCATCAAGGATGAGAAGTCTAGATTCCACCTCAATATGACCGCTGAACTTCTTAGGTATAAATATATAATATTTTCATATACAGAGTGGTGCATGATATATTGTTTTGATGGTTGTTAAATGTAGTCATATGTTCCTACTCATCAATTTAAATCATTAAATAGGTGTGATGCCCAGAGCTTGGAAGATGCCCTCATCAAACGTGTCATGGTTACGCCAGAAGAAATTATCACAAGAACTCTTGACCCTGAGAATGCAGTTGCCAGCAGGGATGCTTTGGCCAAAACAGTATATTCTCGCTTATTTGACTGGTACAGAGCTAATCAAACTTATGTCCTTTTTCCTTTTCCTACATAATTATTGGAACTAAATTGTCTTCTTTATTGTATATGTTAAATATTAATTGTTTTGTTTACATTATTGTTCCAGGCTTGTGGATAAAATTAACATTTCAATTGGACAGGATCCAAACTCGAAGTCAATAATTGGAGTTCTTGATATTTATGGTTTTGAAAGTTTTAAGTGTAACAGGTAAAACCTCAACCTTGCAAATTTGGAAGATATTTTGTAATAATAATTGTAAACAAATATGTGACTTTTGGTGCACAAAACAGCTTTGAGCAGTTTTGTATCAATTTCACAAATGAAAAGCTGCAGCAACATTTCAATCAGGTTAGCCTTCTTAACCAATAGGTTTGGCTTTTGGAGATATAATAAGACTGATTATTATCCACTGTATATGTTCGCAGCATGTATTCAAAATGGAGCAGGAGGAATATACGAAGGAAGAAATAAATTGGAGCTACATTGAGTTTGTCGATAACCAAGATGTCTTGGATCTAATTGAAAAGGTTTATGACTTGTTTCTAATGTGCTCCTTCAAGTTATAGATTTTTTTTGTTTTATTAATTTTTTATTGCTGCAAAGTCCTTTTATTTTTATCAGCTGAAAGTTTTGCATAATTCCTTGTTCTGTTATGTTAATTTTTTCCTCTGATATATCATTTTGTCCAATTCGATAAATTACAGAAGCCTGGAGGAATAATTGCGCTTTTAGATGAAGCCTGGTATGCTGCTTTGGTTAATTCCTGGTTCAAAATGATTTTAGAATTTAATACTTGGTTAATTTATTTGCTCCTGTGCACTTTGTCATGGTTTATGTTTCTTTCCTTTGACTAACGTTTTTGAGTTTGTTTCCCTAATGCAGCATGTTCCCCAAGTCTACCCATGAAACTTTTGCTCAGAAGCTGTACCAGACTTTCAAAAATAATAAACGTTTCATTAAACCGAAGCTTTCCCGTACTGATTTTACTATCTCACACTATGCAGGGGAGGTAATTATTTTTGTTTTCATTATATAAACCTTATCTCTATTGGCTGATGGGGATCGGTCGTCATTTGTAATGTTTTTCTCCATTCTGTAGGTAGCTTACCAAGCAAATCAGTTTCTGGACAAAAATAAAGATTATGTTGTGGCTGAACATCAAGCTCTGTTGACTGAATCAGAGTGCTCCTTTGTGGCAAGTCTTTTTCCTCCACTTCCAGAAGAATCGTCTAAGTCATCCAAGTTTTCTTCCATTGGATCTCGCTTCAAGGTAATATATACTAGTCAAATTCTCTTTTCCAGATGGATAGCATGTGTGATTAAGTAATTCCATTTACTAGCTGCCTTATTCTGGGTTTAACGGTCTTATATGGAGGTACATTTGTCCTATCTCCTTACCTGTAATTTTGCTTGTAGCATATAGATGTGATACAGTGGCTCTTGCATACACGGCTAATGACATGGCTTCATCATCTTCTACTCTTTTATCCAACATTTTGGCTTACCTTTCCAATCTTGTGAACTTGGGGTCAGCTTATATCTATGCCTTTTTTATCCCGTCTTTGGTGTGGGATTTTATTTGATTAAGTGGTGTTGGCACTCCTGTATTACTTTGACCACTTTGCCAGAGCTTGAAATATGGTAAGTTCATGGTCAGTGGTGTATGGAAAACTGATGGAAAATATTGATTTTCTGAATGAATACCTTTTGGCTTTTATGTTTACCTGACAACATTGAGTTGGCTAAGACATGGCAGGCATTTACTAATTTCAGCGTGTTAGCAATTGAATTACGCTTTTAGTCTTTCATTCTATTTCTCTTGTTGGGTCACAGTCTATATGCTTCTACCCTGCTTATCACATTTTGCAGTATGTTGTTTTCTCCTGTTGGTCGCTTTGGATTGTATATTAGCTGAGCTTTAATGATTTTGAAGGACTTAATGATTGGGATGAATGAAAATTTTGTTATTTATTATTTTTTATGCTTTGATCTTGAGAAGTAGTCAACAATATGTCTAAATTGCAGCTACAACTTCAATCCCTGATGGAGACCTTGAGTGCTACAGAACCTCACTACATTAGATGTGTTAAGCCGAATAATGTCCTCAAACCTGCCATTTTTGAGAATTTCAACATCATTCAACAATTACGCTGTGGTGTGAGTATTTATCTTTTATGTGTGTTGTTGTTTAATCTGACTATTACCTGTTAAGGTGCTCTTGGTTTGTTGTATTTAGGTTTCGCCCTACCTGATGTTGACTGAAATTTGCATTTGTTCACTTCTAGGGTGTTCTTGAAGCAATTAGGATAAGCTGTGCTGGATATCCTACCAGACGTACGTTTTATGATTTTCTTAACCGTTTGGGTCTACTTGCTCCGGATGTTTTGGAAGGAAAGTAAGTTTCACTAACTATTCCAGGTGTTTCAATGAATTTATAAATTTTAGAAGTATTTGTAATAACTTTCTTTCATGAACTACAACTAATTATATAGAGTTTCATTGGGTTTATCTCTTGTCTTCAGTTATGACGATAAGATTGCATGTCAAATGATACTTGATAAGAAGGGACTGAAAGGATACCAGGTAATCTCCTGTTATCATTCTTTTTCATCTCTACTTATTGTTATTCCATAAATCTTCTGACAAAATATTATTTTGATTGGTAATTGCTATTCTTGATGTTATCATGCTTAACTACGAATTAAGAGGATCCTTAATTTGCTTGCTTATTATTGGAAAATGTTATAAGTCTAGAGAGAAAGTCACCTTTCATTTCAACTTTAATCATCTGCAACTTAAGCTTGGATCATCCATGTAAAATTTACTACTTAAGCAGTTGAATACTCCTGAATTTTGTCCATGTCATTGCTAAAAAGGAGAAAAATAACAATTTTGTTCATTATTGGAGGATCAGTAATTTTCTTTTAGATCAATACATCCAATGCAAGTAATCTGTAGGGTTTTTAGATGATAATTTAGATAGCTTCAGAAATCGATATACCTTACCAAACTGAATCTTTGCTGCCCTCTCTCTAATTATATATTTAGTGAGAAAGAATGCTAATGGTAGAAAATCTAGGCACCAATGTTTTCAAAGGGAAGAAAATCTGGTATGCTCCTTCCTTCAACCCTTTAAAGAAAAAGGATGGCTGCAAATTGTGATAGCTGCTTTCAGAAGGATCAAGTGCTTTTTTTTAGCATGGCTTGTAGACATCTTTTCTAGTTTCTTAATGTCTATGTCTACTTTGAAAAAAGGTCTTTTCTTTGTTTTGGTATTTAACATTGTTTTTTTTTTGGGGGGGCTAATGTGTGTTTGCAGATAGGCAAGACAAAGATTTTCCTGCGAGCAGGTCAGATGGCAGAGTTGGATGCTAGGAGAGCAGAGGTGCTTGGAAATGCAGCCAGGACCATCCAACGGCAGATTCATACGTATATTGCTCGCAAGGAATTCATCTCATTGCGTGGGGCTGCTATCAATCTTCAGTCTTATTTGAGAGGTGTTTTTGTAAACTCTGTTAAAGTTTGCCTGCCCTGCTTTTCGAAAAAAAAAGTGTACCTGCCCCAGTTGATTGTTGCATCATTATTTGAATTTATTCTTGTTAGAAATGGCCATGCTTCCATGATGCTGAGTGATTCAGTGTGTAGATATGTGCAATCTTTGAGAATTTCTTAGAGAAAAAAACAGTGACAAATATTCTAGCTGAAATGGATGTATAGAACTCCCACAGTTTTCATTATAATTTTCTTTCGGCTTTGTGAGTGTGATAAAGTTTAACCAGCCTGATGCTTTAGGTGTTGAAATTTGTTAATAGGAAAAAAAAAAAAAACAGATCCAAGTTTCATGAAAAGTGATTGGAGAATAGCTATCTCTACTTTTTGTTTTTGCTTTTGGAAAGTGTTTCATTTTCCCTTATTCAGTTATTAGGTTCATTGTTTTCTGATTGACCTGGCTTGGAGTTCTGATTTTATCTCCTTCCACATTTTGTAGGTAATATGGCCCGTAAGATATATGAAGAGCTGAGGAAGGAAGCTGGAGCTTTGAAAATTCAGAAGAATTTCCGCCGACATATTGACAGGAAATCCTATTTGACAATGAGGAAATCTGCAATTACATTGCAGACAGGATTAAGAACAATGACTGCACGTAATGAATTTAGGTTCAGGAAGCAAACTAAAGCTGCCATAATCATACAGGTAAAGTAACTAGACAGCTCTCTCAAAAAGTATAAAAAGCGATAATGCAACTCATCATTTAGGGGAAGTTGTACAGTTAACTTTTTTGTGCTTAAAAGGGAGATTAGTTCTAGAGTTGTGTGAAATGTTATCTATAAAGTATTGGTTCTTATCTCCTGGTGATCTGCAGGCTCACTGGCGTTGCCACCAAGCTTATTCCTATTATCAGAGTCTTCAGAAGGCTGTATTAGTTTCACAGTGTGGCTGGAGGTGCAGAGTTGCTAGAAGAGAGCTCAGAAAGCTCAAAATGGTTTGTGTTTTGCCTGCTTAACATTGTTTTACAACATGTACTTCGCAATATGTGGTTGCATTTCCAAGATAAGAGCATATTCTAACCTTTTAAATTTATTCAGGCTGCAAGAGAAACAGGAGCTCTGAAAGCAGCAAAGGACAAGCTAGAGAAACGAGTGGAGGAACTTACATGGCGTTTGCAACTTGAAAAGCGATTAAGGGTAGTGTAGTTATATTCTTGCTTTCAAAAGCATTTATCTTTTAACTCTAATTGATATGCTGGGCAGAGTGATGCTATGTACATGGGTGCTTCTAATAGGTCTATGTTATTCTTTTTTGCAATTAAATGCAGACTGATCTCGAGGAGGCAAAAGCTCAAGAAATTGCAAAATTGCAAGATGCACTGCATGAAAAGCAATTACAAGTGGAAGAAGCTAACTCTATGGTTATCAAGGAAAGAGAGGCAGCACGAAAAGCCATTGAAGAAGCACCTCCAGTCATTAAAGAAACCCCCGTTATTGTTCAAGATACAGAAAGAATAAATTCCTTAATATCTGAAGTTGAGAAGTTGAAGGTATGCATGCATAATTGTCAGAATGAAAATCACTTCTCTGCAAATATTTTTTCCTGGAGAAGTCATAGCTTTGAGTAATATCAATAGAGTGTGATTGGTAGGTTCAGCTGAGGCTGAAAGATAATTCAACATTTCAATTCCATTGAAGTGCATTTGAATTACAAAATTGGATATACAAGTAATCGAGGAGAGAATTACTTTCATATGTTTCATTAGGATATTTTAATCATATGGAACTTTGCATGGTTTTGACCAGCTCAAATTGATTTAGCTTATCCGTAAATCTGTAGGTGTTGAAAAGGGAGGATTTATAACTTAATTTTTTTACTTAACAATTTCTTGATTGGGTTGATTTGTTTATGCACATATTTATCTAGACAAAAGGAAAGAAGATATTAAGTTTGAACGGATTTATCCTGGTCTGGATGCTTGCTGGAAACATTGCAGCGTAAACCTTTGGTGATTAGAGAAGGCTTCCTGGCCTTTGGTGTCAAATATTTATCTAAGCCACTGGTTGAAAATGTGTGAACTGCATCTGATGAACAATTTTCTAATTTGTCCAGGCTTTGCTATTGGCTGAAAAGCAAACAGCTGAAGAGGCAAAGCAAGCTCATGCTGCTACTCAGGCCAAAAACGGGGAACTGACTAAGAAGCTTGAAGATGCAGAGAAGAAAGCAGAGCACCTTCAAGATTCTGTGCAGAGGTTTGTTACTACTGCTATGATATTCAAATTGTTACCCTTGGTTGATCACTACCCTTTTTGGTAGGAACCATTATGATTCCTTTCCCTTTTTATGGTGTCTCCACTTCTCTTGCAAGAGGCTAGTTGGACAATTTGCAGCCATGACTTTTAATCTCATGATTATCCTTCTTTTGCCTAATTTCTATCAACTACTTTTAGGAGCTATTCTAATTCCCATATGTGTTGCATTGTCAATTAGGTTAATATTTTTATTGAATGTGGAACAAATATCTTTTGCTGCCAGCTCCTGTTCTACATGCTGATGGTTTGCATGTATAAGGGTTTACAACTTGATCCATTTGTAACTTTTTATTCTTCCCATGATTCAGACTAGAAGAGAAGCTATCTAATTTAGAATCAGAGAATCAGGTACTACGTCAACAAGCACTCACCATGTCGCCAACAGGCAAAGCTTTAACTGCAAGACCCAGGACAACGATCATTCAGGTACTGGTAGCTTGAGTAGTTGAAACACCTTGTATATCATGGAGATTTATGTTATGTTGTGTCTTGGAACTGCAGAGGACTCCTGAGAATGGAAATGTTCTGAATGAAGAAATAAAGAAAGCACTACCAAAACCACAGGTACCAGAGACCGAGGAGAAACCCCAAAAATCTCTTAATGAGAAGCAGCAGGTTGGTGGTTTTGAAAATTATGAGAAAGATGCTATCTTTTTTCTTTGGCCACTTGAAAGATGATTAACATGAAAAATGATCTATTTGCAGTGGTTTACATTTTTTATTTTGTTTCTTGGGGTGTTTGATATGAACTACATTCAATGACTTTCTTCTTTCTTGGTGCAGGAGAACCAGGAGCTGCTAATAAAGTGTATTTCACAGGATTTAGGATTCTCTGGGGGCAAGCCAGTTGCTGCTTGTCTGATATACAAATGCCTTCTCCATTGGAGGTCATTTGAAGTTGAAAGAACAAGTATTTTTGATAGAATAATTCAAACCATAGGTGTATCAATAGAGGTAATTAACAAATCAGCAATTCTTTATGTTGTGGCTGATCAAATTCACTCTTACCTATCACATGTAATATTTTCAATGGGATGATTTATGAAATAGTAAATTTCTTGTGTTCTATTATTGCTATATATATACTCATGGTTAAAAATATTGTCTTACTCTAGGCACCGGATAACAATGACTCGTTATCCTATTGGTTATCAAATTCATCCACTTTACTGTTGCTGCTTCAACGTACACTCAAAGCTAGTGGAGCAGCAAGCTTAACTCCACAACGGCGAAGATCAACCTCAGCTTCTCTGTTTGGGAGGATGTCTCAAGTAAGGACAACCTACTCCAATTTTGAAGTATCTTATCAGGCAGACCTCAAACTTGCAGTTTGATAGTTTTTTTTTTTTTTTGTCTTTTGACATAACCACTTAGGGGCTTCGAGGTTCTCCACAAAGTGCTGGTTTCTCGTTTCTTAATGGTCGGGTGCTTGGTGGTCTTGATGACCTACGACAAGTTGAAGCAAAATATCCAGCTTTGCTTTTCAAACAGCAACTGACAGCCTTCCTTGAGAAGATATATGGAATGATAAGGGACAATTTGAAAAAAGAGATAGCTCCGGTGCTTGCATCATGTATTCAGGTATTATAGTGCTATTCAGCCTACCATCTTTAGCAATGACTACAATAGGACAGAACACTGAATCTGCTTCATTTAATTGCATTGTTGAAAATTGAAATCTGAACTTTAACGACCCCTCCCCTCGCTAAAAAAAAAGAAACAAAAAAATAAAAGAAAATCAAACCTGAGATAGTCTTTTGTCCATTTGATAGATTTATTTCTGTATATAATGTATTCCTTAACAGTTTCAATTGTGGAATTTTTTGTAACATAAGACTATTCCTGTCCTGCTCGTGTTTGATTTGTTTGTCCTTGCACATTTTATATTGATTTTAATTAACATATTTATGGAGAATTGGAAAGATACATATGAAGTTTGTGGTTTGTCACATCTAGGATTTTTAGGTCAATGAGAGAACTGTTCAAAAATTTATTGATGATCCAATTCTGCTGCTTGTTTGCAGCATGTAGCTTCTGTTCTTGTTAATGGTGTTTGTCATTATGTATTCTTTGGTTTGTATTTTTAAGTATTTTTTTGCTCTCTATTCACGTTCATTGCAATGCAGGCACCTAGAACTTCCCGGGCGAGCCTAGTGAAGGGACGTTCTCAAGCTAATGCTGTAGCTCAACAGGCTCTTATTGCTCACTGGCAAAGCATTGTGAAAAGTTTAAATAATTACTTGAAGACAATGAGGGCCAATTATGTGAGTGAAGTCCCAGATACCTTAACCACAAGTGAATTACTTTCGGTTCTGGCAACATAATTCTCTTTACTCTCTTGATTCTGCAGGTTCCTTCGTTTTTAGTTTGCAAAGTATTTACTCAGACATTTTCTTTCATTAATGTTCAATTGTTTAACAGGTAATTGCAATAAAAAAAAATTGAGGTTCTACCTTCTTGGCTGCTTTGATATATCAAACAATTTTGCATGACATTTGAATTTGTTTTTGCAGCCTTCTTTTGCGACGTGAATGTTGCTCATTTAGCAATGGGGAGTATGTTAAAGCTGGGCTAGCTGAGCTGGAACAGTGGTGCCATGATGCGACTGAGGAGGTGTCAACACTTAAGACTTTCATACAAACATAACCTCAAATCTTTCTTATTCTTATTTTCCAAAAGACTAAGTCTTGAATATCTGCTTTACAATCAGTTTGCAGGCTCAGCCTGGGATGAGTTGAAGCATATTAGACAAGCAGTTGGCTTCCTGGTTTGTCTTAATATTGGTCATTTTCACATTGTATATATATTGTTTTATTTCACTTATTGACCTTCATTTTTCATTTGAATGTTTTTGCCAAATTAGGTCATACACCAGAAGCCCAAAAAGACCTTGAAAGAAATAACCAACGATCTTTGCCCAGTGAGTTGCATACTCACCTTTTGAACTCTTTCGCTTCCTCTCCTATTGTTTCTCTGATTTTCCTGATGCTTGTTTCAAATGTCAGGTGCTTAGCATACAGCAGTTGTACAGGATAAGCACAATGTATTGGGATGACAAATATGGCACACATAGTGTATCTTCAGATGTAAGTTAAAAGTGCTAGAGTGTTTTTTGTTCAGCTTGTCCCAACTCTTTTCATAACATGGAGCTGATACAACATGTTTTGATAGTTGATTATGAGAGCATTCATTTTCCAAACTTCAGTAGTATTAATCACTTGGAACCTTGCTTTTCCTATGTATTCCTAGTGGTTCCTTTATGAACTTTGCTTTACCTTACAGTATTCATCTGTTTTGATTGCATCATCTGTTTCCAACTTTTATCTTTGTTTGCATAGAAGTGTAAGCACGCAACTTAGAAAGTAGAGAGAAGTATCCTCTCCCCTTTTCTATTACAAAAGTCAATTCCGCAAACCTTATTTTTTGCTACCTGTTGCTTCCTTTATGTTGCAGTTTCACCCAAAAATGCTCTCTTGCTGCAGGTAATTGCGAGTATGAGAGTTATGATGACTGAGGACTCCAATAATGCTGTTAGCAGTTCGTTTCTATTGGATGATGATTCAAGGTATTAGTTCTTAACAAATAACCCTAAATACATTTCTATTTATAGTATCCTTTTTGTCAGTAGCTATAAAAGCAACTACCCTCTGTACATATGCAGCATTCCATTCTCTGTGGATGACATCTCCAAGTCAATGCAACAAATAGAGGTGGCTGAAATTGATCCTCCACCTCTGATTCGCGGAAACTCTGGTTTCATATTCTTGTTACAGCATTCAGAATGAAAGAAGTGATCGCGCTGTTGCGGTCACTCTACTATTACCAATCTTTGCACCCCCCCTAGACTGATGTGATGCAAAGCATGTGCATACTCTGTAATTATACTAGGCTTTCCTCATACAAATATATGGTAGCATCTGGGTCAATTCTTTTTCCCTTTTCTTCTCATATAATAGGTTGGTTGTATGTGCTAGGATCCAGTTTACAAGTTTTAGGTTTGGGGTTCTTAGCTCTGTTATTTATTTGATTTTATTCAAGTCCTGTAATCTTTTATTCTTTTCTCATTCTTAGTATTTGGAAACCAGAAAAAAAAAAAAAAGGGTGCCGCTTTTTATAGGCCAATGAAATCTGTAACAAAGTCTTTTTGTGTAATTTAAATGAACGAAGACTATTTTAGACTATTGTTTAGACGATAATCTTGCTTAAATAGTGTTTATTTATGCAGATTATCAATGTTCACTTGGTTCAAATTCAGTTGGTTGCATTGCATATGTAAGCAAAGAAGAATTAGGTTGTAGAGAAAGTTAATAAATTTTCCCATTAATACTAAATAGAACTTGATCTTTCTACTGTTCCATCAGAAAGTTAAATGTGCATTTTGTTTGGGTTTTTGTATTTTAAAGAAGAGAGATATTCTAATTTAAACGAAAGGATTCAGTTAATTATTCTGGATTTGAGATTTTGGAACGGGAAATTGATTTTTTTTTTCAATTTCATATATTGATATTTTTATTATTATCTCAAAAAATGCTCTATTTCTTGTTTCAAAAAAAAAAAATAGACAGAGAAAAAAATTATTTTTGCTTTTAAGGTGCAAATGATTGGTCTGGTGCTAAAATTTTTAAAATCGAACTCGAATTCATATTAACTAAAAATAGTATATATATAAAAATAATATCTCAATATAATATAGATATATATATATATTTCAAATATTTTCAAATAAATTCAACAACAAGTTTAAACAACTAATAAAGAATATGATTATTAAAAATAATTTATATATTAATATATATAACAATTTAAAAATATTTTATTACATGTTTGATTTTTCGATTCATTCAATCACAAAATTTACCCATCAAAAACCGAATCAATAAATTAATATATAAAAAAATTGAACTTCAAAAATCCAAAAAACAAAAAAAAAATTGTACTTGGGCTTACAACATTAATCCGAAAAGGTTAACATTGGGCTTACACTTTTTTCAAAAGTTGGGCTTCCAAACTTGAATTCCAGTTTTTGTTTTTAGGAGATGACGTGGAAGTAGTTGTCTGTAATAGTCCAGCTCACCACAGAGGATCCAGACACCCATGCCAGCTAAGCCAAGCGGCCGACTTATTACTTATGCCGCAGGGAGCAAATGTACAAACGAGCAAAAAAAAAAAAAAAGGAACGTATTTAATGAAACGGGGCCTTCATTTTGAAAAACCCTAAACCCTAAGAAGTAGAACGAATTTAAAGAAAGATAAGAAAGACAGAGCGAAGCAAGAAAGTGAACCAAAAACTGACAGAGAATTCTAAAGACTCTGAACCCCAGAAACAAGAAGGCCAATCTTTTCAGTGTATTTACTTACAATTTTGATCTGACCCTTTTTTGGATAACTTTTTTTTCATGTGATTTTGCAGATTAAAAACGCATAAAAAAGTGGAGTACTGTCCTGGTTGTGAATATATATAAATATATATATATATTTATATATATATATATTGTATTTTTGTTGTTACGGTTTTTTTTTTGGATAAAGAAGCAACTTTTTTTTATAATTAACATAAAGTATAGTTCATTTCCTTTTGGGGGGACATGGCGATGGACGGGAGTTTTAGTCTTGAATTGTCACTCCAGTGGTTTTTTGCTCGTTGCCCTAAGGTTGGGCGTGGTCCGCGGTTCGAGTTGCTTGCCAAGAAGGTATTTCTTAAAACCCTTTCGTCTGTGGTTTTGCATTTCTTTGTTTGTTTGTTATATTGTTGGGACTTGAGAGATAGTCAAGAAGGGGAAGAGAGAAAAGGAAGGCAAAGAAACTACTAAACGTTTTTGGAAATTTTGCTTTTAATGAGAGTTAGTTATCGAATGCTAATGTTGAGTCCATTAACTTATTATAAACCAAAATTTTTCCCTTTCATTATTTTTTTACACAGTGCTTTTATTTTTTGTTCCTATTAGTTGGTGGAAGACAGAGGGATTTATATTTCTTACGACTCATATTAGTTGTTTGATTGATGAGAGAAGGAAAAGATGAAAAATATATTGTCATTAATTTCTTTGGAAGGTCATTTTAGTCATCTATATTTTCAATCTTTCCATTTAATGGTTTTTGGCTTCAAGTTTCTCAAATTATGAGGTTTTTTTATTAGTGTTATTGTAATTTCAAGTAGTTTGGTTTAAATTTTAACTACTTTGCCATTTTGAACTGGGTTTTGACAGGGACACCTGGTGACCGAAGAAGAGGTGGTGAGTTCTGTGGCAGAGCTCCTTCTGCACCCTAAATATACAATTCCATTGATAGGGTGTTTTCGCCCAATAGCACAAAAAATAGCGGACAAAGCTGTGACGTTGCTTCGGCTTGTGCCAAATTTGAGGTCAAATTCAGATAATAATATAACTGAATCAGGATATTTTGATGATGACGAAGTTATTAATCTTATTGAGTTCCATATTCAACATGGGAGGGGTTTGGATCTTCATGAGCTTGCTTGCCTTGCCTTCTGCCGTGCCCTTGATTTGGCTCCTTTTTTGTTGGGGTAAATTTATGTTTTTATTTTTTGTTTTTAAACCTGTTGATAAGATAGCTTTCTGCATGCAACAATTAGTAACTGTATCTAATGGAGCCTTCTGTTTTTACACTAGCTGAAGACAATTACCTTGCTTTTTCTTTCTAAGTTTTAGCTAATTCTGAAGAGGAAGCCCTATTCTATACCAGTTCATCTAGTCAAGTTCTGAATGCCACTGATGATGAACAAATTTTACAGTTTTATACTTATAATTGGATGAACTTACCAGAGTATGAAAGCATTGCTTCTCCTTTTGCTACTTCCTTAATATTGGAGGGGCTTACAAAAGTATGAGAGCATTGCTTGTCCTTTTGCTACTTCCTTTCATTGAAGGTGGTAATGCAATAATATGAAAGCAAATGTCTTTTTAGGTTTCTTGTTAGGAGAAGGCTGTTTTGTGAAATGCCTGAAGATTTTAACATCTGATTGCTGAAAACTTTGGCCATGTATCATTTTAGAAAGTCTGCTAGGGCATCTGGATTTATTTTCGTTCATGCATCTTTCTAGTGGTTGCTGTCTGAGTTTTCGTGCAATATTCATCATTATAGGATTTGTGGTGATATTTGAAATTAAGTTAATTTTTTTAACCCTGGACCAGGTCTGTTTTAAATTACTTCAAATTTGCTCCTCCTCCTTTCGAACGCATTTTGATGAAAGGAAGTGTTTATGAGTTTTCTGGCAAGGTATATATGGTCTTTGCTCATTTCTCATGTCAGAATCAGAATTGCTTTTCTGTCTTTCAATGTATCTAGCTAAGTTATCTTGCAAATACAACTTGATGGTTGGACACCTGACAATTTTGCGTGATTGTAAATGCATAATCAAAATTGTTGAACTGGGATATAAAGGCATTGTTCAGAATTGTCTTTTGGTTTGTATCATGGTGTAATATGTTGTTCTGACAGTGTTATCTATACATCCATTTTACATGGTGAATCTGCTGAAGGGTGGGTGTCTCTTAAAGTTAATTCTAAATAATGTGGTCTACAGTAGTATATAGTAAACAAATAATTGCAGGACGACACCCAAATAAATAATAAATTTTTTCATGGTTTTCTTAGATCATACTAGAAGTTGACTATTTTGTTCTGCTTCCCTTTCACGATTAAGTTTGTCTTTTTCTTTTTGTAAATCAGGTTATAACTTATTACTTGCATGTTGTAAGGACATCTTATCGCCTTCTGGTTATGGAAACCGAGTTTTTCTCTAAATATTGGGATTGGTCATGTTTCTTGGACCTTGTAAAGAAGGTTGTAATTCTTGATCAAGGCAGTGATGTGAAGTTTGAGAAGGATATCATGGACATAAGATGGTGTGCTATACAAATACTATCCGTCATCTTGAAAATGAATGACAGAGCAACTGTGAAGTTTGGTGTTGGGGCTCAAGAAGCACATTCATGTTTATTGCGGTTTGTTTAGCTTTATAACAAATTATTTAGATCAGATAAAGCTTTACATAGTTTATAACTTTTTCGTTAAATCTTGTTTCAATTTTTCTTCCAGATGGGAGGAGTTCTGTCAAGATGTAGCTGTGGAGAAGGCTGGTGCATATATTCGAACCTTCGAACACATTAACTCGGATTCTGAAAATGGAGAACTTTGTTTCAGTCCAGATAACTGCCTACAATCTTTTGGTCTTTGTTCTTTTACATCATCACAGTTTCATGAAACTGAGCCACCTTTAAGAAGTCGGAAGCTTGTAGAATGGTATGTGATGTTGGCTTAAAATCATTGAAGATTTTCCCTTGGATTAAAAAAGGAAGTCTCTATTTTTGTTTTGCCAGTGATGTTCAGCTCATTAATGTTGGTGGTGGCCGTCATTCTAGTTTTTAGTGTTTTACTTATTTCATTTTGTGATTCAGGGATGATAAATCAGCCGGAAATCCATTTGTCATGACTTCTTCATTAAAGAGAAGTTTTGAGAGGGTTCTTTTGGCAGTCAGTCAAAAGTGGCCTGTTCTTCTGTATGGCCCTGCCGGTGCTGGGAAATCTGCCCTTATTAGCAAGATGGCCCGTGATTGTGGGAACCAAGGTATTCTATGTTTTTTCAGACATTCCTTTATTAGTTTATTCTTAGGCCTATTTATAATCTTAGAAAGACAGATGGTTTGCTGGAAGCTAGGAGAATACCAACCATTTAGTCCCTTTCAAAGAATACATATTTATATTTCTTTTGTTCTGCTGTGAAAAAGGCTAGTAACATGGAAAAGTAATGGTCTAAATTACCATAATTTGATATCCTTTTTTGTAGAAGCATTCAATTATCTTGGATGATATTTAGGTAGAGTTTTTCGTGTTCTGTAGTTTTCCCAATAAATGACGCTGTGTTTAAGATTGCTGAATCAGCATTTGCTAATCTTAACAGCATTGTCAAGGTGGGTTCATTCTAAGTCAGTTTATCTAGACATGTATTGCGATTTTATTGGGGATGTGGAGAATCTAAGCAGTTGCTTAAAGGAACTTCATTTAGGTCTTTGTCAAAGTAATTATATAACAGTCAAACTCTAGGTTAGTGTGGCTTCACATAGTCCCATTAGGATCATAATTGTTGCTGGAACTCTCATAAATTTGTTCTTCATTAATGATAGGGCTTTTGTGCTTACATTGATTTCTACCAATCGTAATCCTGCAAGGACTATAGATGCTAGAACTCATAAACTATAAATAAAACAAACTGTTAATCCTAATAGATCTCCAAAAATTTCAAAAAATTCTGGAGATCTTGAATTTCCATATTGTATTTAGCACTTACACTGCCTATAAGTCCAACACAATTGCTAGTTCCCAATGTAAAGAACTGTGGAAACTAATGGTCCCAAAATGGTCTAAGATCAAGCAGAGATCCTTATTCTTTGGGCACCTTATTTTAATCTTAAATTTTCTTGATGTTTTTGTGATCTGTATCATGATCTCTCTGTCTCTCTTTCATATGTTCTTGCTTATTTTTTTTCTACTAATTTCATGGCTTGCTTGTATATGTAGTACTTTCTATTCACATGGATGATCAAATTGACGGAAAAACATTGATTGGGAGTTATGTTTGTACTGAGCAACCTGGTGAATTCAGATGGCAGCCTGGATCACTTACCCAGGTTTGTTTTCCTTTAAGTTAGATTCTATTGCTTTTCTTACTTTGGCTTCTAGTTTTTGGGTCCTGCTTATTTTTGATACTTTTAAAGTTAAAATTCCCTTTTCCCACAGGCTGTTGTGAATGGATTTTGGGTTGTATTTGAAGATATTGACAAAGCACCATCAGATGTGCTCTCTATGATATTACCTTTGCTGGAAGGTTCAAGTTTATTTTTAACTGGTTTTGGGGAGGTATGTAACTCTCTATTCTAAAAATTCACCATGAAATTAGTGGTGTTCCTGTATGATAATGTTGTAGCTGCATGGCTAGGAAGTTCTTTTTTAACTTTCTTTCTAGTTTCTTTTAGGTTGTTTGCCTCCTTGGATGCACTTGGTCAGTTATATGCTTGTTAACCCTGGCCTTGATTGGGCTGTTTGCTATTTTGACTTCTGTTTTTTGTTTTTAAACTGGCGGTTTTTTGTAAACTTATGTTTATGAGAATAGGCAGAGACTTAATAATATCAGGCTTTAATAGGATTCCTTATATGTTATATGCATATTGGTGCTGGCCTGAGTCCAGATAGGGTTTTCTCTGCAGCTTTGTGTCCTATTGAAAAAAGTGTTGCCCTTTTCTTTTTTAAATAAATTTCTTTGACAATGAGGCTGTTTCATTACCAACTTTTGAGTTTTTGGGAAAGAGCTTCTTTTAACTTACCTTGTTTACATTAATGGCACATGTTGTGACAGACAAAGAAAACAAGATAGAGAAAATGGCTTAATTCCTCAATATTTGTGTTTTGAGAAAGTAACAGAGCATCTGGGGCTTGTGCAGGAAATTAGGGTGGCAGAAAGCTTCCGTTTGTTTTCAACTATTTCTACATTCAAAAGTGATATATCTCATGGAATAGGTCTGTGGCTCAATTCTCATTCTCCATAAAACTTAAAAATTGTTGGTTGCATTTTTCGTGCTTAGTTTACCATTTAATTTGCTGACTTTAATTTTATATGCCTCTTCTGTTTATGGGTTTGTGCTGTGAAAATGAATTCTGCCTTCTGCTGGAATGTTGCTCTTATGTATTTGTTGGCTACTTTTTACAAGGTTTCCTGAGTGTACCTTTTGTTTACTTCAACTAAGTTCTTTGTAGGTGAGCTTATTTTCTGGAAAGTTCTTTCTGGTTTGATCTAGTTACCAAAAACCTCGATAACTATGGTCATAGTCAAAGGATATCTATTGGTATTTAATCCTTTTGAAACCAGCTTTTTGATCATATTTTAGAATCGGCTGTTAGAAACAAATAGGAAAGTCACAATATCTATCAAAGCTTGTCAAGAAATTTTTTGAACAACTCAGGTTATTATAGAACATGACTTCCATAATTCTTTACATTAGCAAAGACTTAATAATCTAAAAAACATGAGCCTTTTCAGATCAATTTGGTGTATGTTTGATCAAAAGTGCAATTGAATGTGGGATGTTTACTCTCTTTGAATGTGGTTATGCATAAAACCTCAACCTGTGACAGTTATGCCTTGGCTGCCTTCTTATTGATTAGATATTTCTCCTTTCAAGATTTCCTTGGAATTACTTGTCTGTATTATATATTTTACAGACTGTTAAGGTTCATATATTTGTTATTAATCTCTTCTATTGTAATTATTTTGGTGGGTAGGTGGGAATTTGAATGGAGTCCTGTGGAGGAAAGTGATGATTGAGCCACCAAGTAATCAAGACTTACAAAAGATAGTAAGAGCATGGTATCCAAGTTTGGAGCCTCTTGTTGAAAAGCTATTAGGTAGGTCAAATCACACCTTATGAAGCTCTGATCTTAGACTACATTATCCTTTTCTTACTGATCACGTTTTCACTTCAGAAACTTTTGAAGGGGTTAACTTGATCTCTGTGCGCCAAGTTGTGGGCTTTCAGCCTGGAAACTCTGCTTCCTTAAGTTCACCCAGCAAGTTCTCATCAAGGTAAAAGCTGGTGTTAAAGATTTGATATTTGGTGATAGGTGCAACTAGATTTGACTTCTCTGGCTTGTGATGACAGGGATCTACTTAAGTGGTGCAAGAGAATTGCTGGACTGCATTTTATTTCTACGCTTGATGTTTTGACATCTTTTGAATGTTTTTGTATATATCAGGAGGTAGTTATAGCACGTGTAACTTGTTTTCTTGGTATTTTTAATGTTGCTTCTGAGTTTTCTAATTGCTGTACTTGCATGTATTCTTAGTGAGTTACTGTTTCATTCTCATAGGCTGTGGATGTTTTTGCTGCCTTCTCAACATCTGTTGGAAATCGGTTGACTATAATGAAAGACATTGCAAAGAAGTGGGCTGTTCCAATTTCTCAGGCAGAAACCTTGTATCCTCATGATGAACCAATAATTCAGGTGGTTTTTATTTTAGATTGTTGGGAGTTATATTGTATATAATTTACAAGATGAAAATTTGTTTCTCATATTGGAAACTTATTGCAGGATTTGCTGTCAGAACTTAGGATTGGACGAGTCACTCTTCAACGAACTGAAGCAACTGTTAGTAGCAAGCATTTTGAATTGTCTTAATTTAGCTTAGGCTGTCTTTAGCTCTTTATTGATATTGTGATTCTTGCAGTTATATGATGAAAAGAGACCTTTTGTTAAGATTCATAGTTCTTTGCATGTACTTGAGAGAATAGCTATCTCTGTTAAGTACAATGAGCCTGTTCTCTTGGTTGGTGAAACTGGCACTGGGAAGACTACTCTTGTGCAGAATCTGGCCATGAGGCTGGGTCAGAAACTTACTGTTGTGGTATGATGGTTGAGTCTATGTCTCTCTCTTCTGTACACACACATACACATGCACATGCGCATGCATGGGGGTATGAGTGTTTAGCTCTTACACGTAGTGCACTCATATGAGTGTTTTTGTTGCAGAACTTAAGCCAGCAAAGTGATGTTGCTGATCTATTAGGGGGATTTAAGCCTATGGATGCGCAGTCTATTTGCATTCCCCTATATAATGAGTTTAAGTTTCTTTTCTCGAAGGCATTTTCTATGAAGGTAGTCTTAATTTTAGTATTTTGTTTTCTTTTGTTGTCGTTTAGGTTGTGTAAATAACTTTTGTTTGCTTCTTACATGTAGGATAATCATGGATTATTTGCTCGTTTACAAGAGCTCTTGTGCAATAAGAATTGGGAGAAGTTACTTCGTAAACTTAAAAATGGTGTTAATTTATTCAGAAAGTTAGTGGAAGAAGAGAGGTCAGGGTCTGTCAGAAAACGGAAGAAACCTTTAGATGTAGAAAAGAAAGTTAAAGCATGGGAGGAATTTTCTGTGAGACTTGAAACTGCGCGCAGGCAGATTGCCTCTTCTGGAATGGTATTTTCCTTTGTAGAAGGTGTCTTTGTGACTGCACTCAGAAATGGTCAGTGGATTTTGCTTGATGAGATGAATTTGGCACCTCCTGAGATTTTGCAGAGAGTTATTGGTGTGCTTGAGGGGGAGAATGGGTCACTTTGTTTGGCTGAAAGGGGTGATGTCAGTAACATAAATAGGCATCCTAATTTTCGTGTATTTGCCTGCATGAATCCTGCAACTGATGCTGGGAAGCGGGATTTGCCGTATGCTTTACGGAGTAGATTTACAGAATATTTTGTTGATGATATATTGGATGACCATGATTTGGACATATTTATTCAAAAATTTTTGGGTGACAGTGGATCAAATAGTGAACTAGTAGAAAAAATTAGGCGTTTTTATAAAATAGCCAAGAAGGATTCTGAGGAAAGGCTGCAAGATGGGGCTAATCAAAAACCACAATACAGTTTAAGGTCTCTGTACAGAGCACTAGAATTTACAAGGAAGGCAGAACGAAAATTTGGGTTTCAGAATGCAATTTATGATGGTTTCTGTATGTTTTTTGTTAGTTTATTAGATAGGCCCAGTGCTAAGAAAATGAAGCAAAGGATTTTGCAGAATCTGATAGAAAAGAAACCTTTACATGTACCTTTTCATCAGTATTTAATGGTTAAGGAGAACTCCAGCTCTAATGAATTCTTAAAGAACTATGTCCTGACTAAGAGTGTTAAGAAGCATCTTAGAAACTTGTCACGTGCTGTTTTTATAAAAAGATATCCTGTCCTTTTACAGGGTCCAACTTCTAGTGGGAAGACCAGCCTTGTCCAGTATCTTGCTACAATCACTGGTCATGAATTTGTGAGGATAAATAATCATGAACACACTGATCTGCAAGAGTATTTGGGTTCTTACATAGTTAATGCCCATGGGAAGCTTGTATTTCAGGAGGGTGTGTTGGTTAAAGCTGTTCGAAATGGTTATTGGATTGTTCTGGATGAGCTAAATTTGGCTCCAACTGATGTCTTAGAAGCACTAAACCGATTGCTTGATGACAACAGGGAGCTCTTTGTGCCTGAACTGCGTGAAACAATTCGGGCACATCCAGATTTTATGCTTTTTGCTACTCAAAATCCACCTACTTTCTATGGTGGGCGAAAAATGCTTTCTCGAGCATTTCGCAACCGATTTGTGGAGATTCATGTTGATGAAATTCCAGAAGATGAATTGAGCACAATCTTAAAGCAAAGGTGTCAAATACCTGAAAGCTATGCCAAGAAAATGGTTGAGGTTATGAAGGAGTTACAGCTGCATCGCCAGAGTAGCAAAGTATTTGCTGGAAAACATGGATTTATAACTCCAAGGGACTTGTTTCGTTGGGCTGATCGCTTCAGAATTTCTGGGATATCTTATGAAGATTTGGCTAGAGATGGTTATCACCTTTTGGCTGAGAGGCTACGTGTTGAGGATGAGAAACATGTAGTTCAAGAAGTTTTGGAGAGACATCTCCGAGTCAAACTTGTCAAAGATGACTTATATAAGCCGGTGTGTTGTCTACTAGATCTGGATGTTTGCATAATGCTTGATGGTTGTTATTTATCTTTTGCATTGCTGTTTTTGCGCTCTTTGGTTCTGGTGGGTTTAGCATGTGGGCACTGCATTTCATGTTGATGCATGATGGGTGTAGGCTTTGCACTTCTTTATGCATTCTATTAATCAATTTGAGAAGATTTGCTGTTTTTTTAAATTTTGCAGATTTTTGCATGCAGTTGTTGTCTACGTGGGTTAGGTTCCTGATTTTATTTAAAGATTGCAAGCTTTTAAGCAATGTGGCTCCATCTGTTTTTTATAGGCAGCTCCAGCAATCTCTGTGGGGCTGAACATTACCTCCCTTGGTGTTAAATTTTTAATATTTTTGTTTAATTTTTTGATTTATGCTGAAAGATATGGTTTTCTGTCGTTCAAGACATCTACCAGGAATCATTTCAACTTGATCCAATAAATCCTGGTTTTTGGATGATGGTAATCCATTGCTAAAATGTAATAATATTGTGTAATGCACGTAGTCTGGCTTTAATCACTAGATCTCAAGGTCTAACAAGGTTAATTCTTGCTAATTATAAGTATAAATGTTACCATACCTCAGTAGGCATGTTTCTTTACAGCATCTGTGAGTTCTTTATGGTTGTAGACCTTTCCTTGTTATCTATCTCTGTCTCTGTCATTACCTCGGGTCTCTTGTATTATTTGCAGTAGGTGGAAGAATATTGTTAAACCTCCATTTCGTTTAATGTTTGTGAGTAGCTTAGTAGTAAGCTGGACTGGGTTGATAATGTTTTCGAAGTTTAGCATTTTAACCATTTCTAGAATCTGAAACACATTTTGCTATCCTTTTTTTTTGCAGGAGTTGCTTGGAGAGGACCCTGTTCCAGAGAGTCTTGGAAAGTAAAAATTTATAGACCTGTTTTGTATTATCTTGGTTTTGCTAGATTATGTTAAATTTCATTTTACTCATAACCTCATTCATTGCAGTGTGATCTTAACTAAAAGCATGAGAAGATTGTACTTCCTTGTCAGACGTTGCTATAAGTTTCGTGAGCCGGTGCTTCTTGTTGGTGAAACAGGTGGTGGGAAGACTACTGTGTGCCAGTTGCTGAGTATTGCCTTGGGGTTAAATTTACACATTTTGAATTGTCACCAGTACTCTGAAACATCTGATTTTATTGGGGTTTGTTTGCTTTTCTCTCACTAGTTGTTGTTACTCTCTGAAAGTTAAATGCCCTTCAAAATTGTCTAATGAAATGTTTACCAGGGTTTCTATCCAATTCGCGATAGATCGAGGTTGTCGTCAGAATACAAATGTGTGATTGAACGGTTGAAGCTGTTGAAGGCCCGTATTGACTTCCCTCAAGACTTGGTTAGTGTATTTTGGTTAAAATAGTCTATTGATATCTTAGCTTATTTCTGCTTCATGTAAGATAACAAGTGTCTTAAATATGTTTGGTTGCAGGATTTTTTTTCAGATATTTGTCATGCTTCCTCAACCCTTGACCAGCTGGATGTAGTTATCAATAAGTACAGACAAGGCCTTCTTTCAACTCCTGATTTCACTTTGCAAGATATAGATACCATAGAGGAGGTGAAGCAGGAGCTTGTTCTGCTTCACAATGAGTGGCAGAAGATTTTTACATGGCAAGATGGGCCTCTTGTGCAATCTATGAAGGCTGGTGATTTATTTCTTGTTGATGAAATTTCCTTGGCTGATGATAGCGTGCTGGAAAGGTTGAACAGTGTCTTGGAGCCAGAAAGAAAACTGGTAGGTAATTCTTGTTTGAGGATTTTTGTCTTCGTAGTGCATTTCAACTTAGCTAGTAAAAGACAGTAGATTATATTATATCTTGATGCTGCATGACAAATTTATGCTGTTGGCACCAGCTGATATTAGGATATTAGGCAGTTTATTTCTCAATGGTAGATTATATTTTATTCTTTCACCTGTTTGCTAGGGGCATCTTGTTCTTTTGTTGCCATTGCTCCCCTTTTACCTGGTTTTAATATTTTGTATGCAGTCTTTGGCTGAGAAAGGAGGAGATGTTCTAGAGAAAGTTACTGCTCATGAAAATTTTTTAGTTCTTGCAACAATGAATCCTGGTGGTGATTATGGTAAAAAGGAATTATCACCTGCTCTTCGTAATCGGTTTACTGAAATATGGGTTCCATCCGTTGGTGATTTGAACGAGCTCAGGAATATTGCATTGTATAGGTATGCAAGTTGTCAAGAAAAGTTGTTGACTAAGGTCGTTGAGCCGTTTCCTTTAAGTAACATTTTAGTTATATTGCAGACTATCCCGCCTTGAACTCTCTTACATTGTTAATCCTATGGTAAACTTCTACGAGGTATGCTCTGATCCAATTCCTTCTTGTTGGCTCCTAACCATACCTCTAAATCAGTATAGGATGAATTGAATTTGCAAGATCAAAGTATCTTTCCATGTTTTTAGTCATAAAGTTCCTGGGGATTTTCTCTGTGAATTATTATAATGCTCGAAAATCTCCTTTTTAATTAATTTCACACTCATCCAACTTCTTATAATACTATCACTTGCGAATTTGCTGATGTTTTCTATGAGGTGTGGCAGGTTCACTACTTATGATGCATTTTTTTTCAGTTTTTCTTCTAGTAGTTATGAAATTAGTCTACTTTGTTTTTAAGTTCCTCTTTTTCCTTGTTCTATTCTTTTTATGCTCATTCTTTTTTTTTTCTTGTGAGACTTATGGTTGTAGTATTTTAACCCATGAAAGTGTTGTCTTTTTTTCTTTTTTTGGGTTTTTAATCATCTTGGTTGGTGATGTATCAATAAACATTTTCAGGGTGTTTGATATGGTGTTGAAACAGTCTAATTTACTGAAATATAATTCATTTCTTGTTCCTTCCAGTGGTTTAATCAATTGCAAATTGGGAGGTTCCTCACAGTCAGAGATCTTCTGTCTTGGATTGCATTTTTTAACGTGTCTAAATTAGATCCAGAGCATTCATTCCTTCATGGTGCCTTCCTTGTTCTGCTTGACGGACTGAGTTTAGGTATTCCCTTGCAATATTGTGTTATCTGTTGTAATTCCTCTACTATGGAATGTTTCATTGACACTAACATTTTCCATATTACCACTTTGACTTATGTTTTTGCTACTTTCGATTACACATGTTTGTACTATCAGTGAAATATTTTCTCATTTTGATAATGCATTTATGCCTTTTTTTTTCTTCTCATTTTTTATTTCCTTACCTGTATATTACAGCTATTTTTGTTAAATTGCTCATGATTAAAGCTATCACTTTACGGGGATGAACTTTGCTTTGTTTTATTTTTGGGATACCATCTATTAATGCCTTGGGTGGCTGCCAACCATTGTTTCCTTAGGATCTCACCATTAACATGGGTTTATCTGTATTTGTGCACTTTTCTTCTACTTCCTCCTGCTAACAAATTTTAAATAATTGGCAAAAGCGTGGTGAAAGCATCAAAGATTTTGGAAGGAGCATAATCTGTGAATAGGTATTCAACTAGAACTTAGAAGCAATGGATCAACATGTTTTTTATTAAAATTCAGGTGGTTGCCTCCATCAAAAAAAAAAAAAAAGAAGAATGATAGCCTTGCCAAACATCAAATTTGTAGAGCGAACATCATATATTAACTTTAACTATGGAAACACCCAGGTGATGGCTGTTGTATGTACATATGGTGTAGACATCGTACTTTAACTTTAAATATGGAGACACCTATGTGATAGCTGCTGTAATATCAAATGGTATAGACAGGTGTTGCACTACATGAAACAGATGCATAGAATATGACATGAATATCATGATAGTATTGGCATGTCCAACAATACAGAAAAATGCTTTTTGGAGTTAGAAATGTGAGACTAGCGTTCATAGTCAATATTCACTTGTTTTAAAATTTGTTTGCTGATTTCTTATAGTTTTTGTTTCTTTACAATTTGTTGATGATGCTATGTTCTCTTGTATGCTATCAAGCAGCCTTGTCATTGTTTTTGTCCCTCATTGCTTTCCTCTTTATTTTTGGTTTCAGGGACTGGTCTTTCTAAAAAAGATTGTGGAGAGTTAAGGGAAAGATGCTTGTCTTTTCTTTTAGAACTGCTACAGGTAATATCGGTCTTTATGCTTCTTGCCATTGTTGCTTGTAGTTAAAAGGAATGCCAATGTTTTGTGTGTGAGTGTATGTATAGATAGTTCAGTAGCATAACTAACAATGGCTGTGGCTTGGCATTGGCACAACTAAGTTAATTCACCTTGGTATCAAAGTTGATTAGATGAACTGAAACTCAGGCATCTTTACTTCATAACTTTTCTTTAATAGTTAATGCAAGTATTCACTGGATTTTGCTATCATTTCCCCTTTTGTTCATAATTTTTTCAGAGCTGTTAGTTTGAACCATTGCAAGAGAAATGAATTAGGTACTAAAGCATCTATAATGAGTCAAAGGACGGATGCAGGGCAGCTTTGGGGAAGTCTGCCTACTAAGGTTTTGTGGTTGGGGCTAGAAATTAAATATTGAGGGGTTTATGGCAATGATAGGAATGTGGTTGCATTAAAAATAAACTCTTCCCAAGAAGAAGAGAAGTAATACTTTCTCCTGTTATACTTAAAGTACCAACAAATTTAATGGAAGCATTGCATTTATTACAGAAGTTGTGTTTGAATGGTAAAGGGAAGTAGGGAACTGTGAAACAGATGTTTGTTCTGATTTTTTTCACACCATTCCTGTCAAATTGAAGCCAATATCATTTACTGATAGTTTGTTACATTTAGAAGGAACTATGCATTCAATAATATATGTTATATTTCTTGCTTTGCTTTTTGAGATGCATTGGTTGCTCAAAAGTGATTGTTTAGTGTTTCATTTGACCCATTTGCCTTTGTTATCCTTGTTACTAAGTGATTATTGGTTCTTAATTTTTTGGTTCTGCAGGTGGACGGTACAAATTTGTTGTACTCAAAACTTTCAAAAATGGAGAATTATGGTTGGGGTGATCTTGAAACACCTGTAGAGATTAACACTGATAGCACGCTATGTGACAATGTCTTTAGTATTGATCCATTTTACATTGAGAAAGGTGATTATTTTATTCAACATAAATAATGCAGTGTTTCTCAAATACCACAAAAGCTTTTACTTGTAATTTGTTGTTGTAGAGGCTTTTATTTAATTGTGGAAGTTCTCTTTCAGACTGAGAATGAGTTCTATGACCTTGTGGCAGTTTGAAATATACTTGTTTTAAGTGTCAGTTTAGGAAACTAAGGTTAGCAATAAAAAAAAAATTGGTTTAGGTTTGGAGATAAAACTGCAGTATGATAGACAAGAGTAATCTAGTCAAGTTGTGGTTTTCTGAGGCTTCTTTTCTTCCATGACTTGAGTTTGGAAAGTCAACTCTGTAATAGCATGGCAATTAGAGACTGGAAAAGGAAAAAATCTTAAAACCATTTCCCGGATCTTATTATTGAGCGATGTAACAAACTATTTTACTTTAACCAGCCTTTTCCTAATATGTAAGGCCTTACACAACTTGCTTGGCTCTCTAGGTTCTGAAAAGAGTGAGGCAGGTGGATTTGAGTTTTTGGCACCAACTACACGGAAAAATGCTTTACGAATGTTGCGAGCCATGCAACTTTCAAAGCCTGGTATGTCTCTATCAGCTGTATGTTAGTTTGCATCCCTTGGTATCTTCTTACTTATCTGTTGAAATTCTGGTATACTTTCCAGTTTTATTGGAAGGTAGTCCAGGTGTTGGGAAAACAAGTTTGATTGTTGCGTTAGGAAAATTTTCGGGACATAGAGTTGTGCGCATAAATTTATCTGAGCAGGTTGGTAATTTTCATTCTATTAAGTTTCAAACTTTTTTCAATTCTTACCTTTACTAGTCTATTTAAGTAGATCTGATTGTGGTGCATATGCTGCAGACTGACATGATGGATTTGCTGGGGTCTGACTTGCCTGTTGAGAGTGATGAAGGAATGAAGTTTGCTTGGTCTGATGGAATTTTATTGCAGGTAATGTATCTTTGGCTATTAAAGCTTTTCATGTATTTATTGGACATGGGAGTACCTAACATTGCTTTGTTTGTGTAGGCTTTAAAGGAGGGTTGTTGGGTTTTGCTGGATGAGCTTAATCTTGCTCCACAATCTGTCTTAGAGGTATGGTTGCCATGGTTTGTTACAGTAGAGTTGTTTATATGATGTGCTATAGGCTTTTTGGTTAGTTACTCCTGCAAGTCCTTTCAGGAAAATGAAAGCTGTTAATATTATATTTTGTATTTATTAGGGTTTAAATGCAATTCTGGATCATCGAGCTGAGGTCTTTATTCCAGAACTGGGTTGTACTTTTAAGTGCCCATCATCTTTTCGAGTTTTTGCTTGTCAGAATCCTTCTTGTCAAGGTGGTGGCCGGAAAGGCCTTCCAAAGTCTTTTCTTAATCGTTTCACTAAGGTTGGTTTGGTCTGTTATTACTGCTACAATGAATGTATAACTTATGCCTGGCTGATTAATTATGAACTGACCACATAATTTTCTGCCATTTCAGGTATATATTGATGAGTTAGTTGAGGAGGACTATCTTTTCATCTGCAGCTCACTTTATCCGTCAATTCCACGTTCTGTACTTTCAAATCTGATCTCATTTAACAGACGGTTACATGAGGACACCATGTTGTATCACAAGTTTGCTCAGAATGGCTCGCCTTGGGAGTTTAATCTGCGTGATGTGCTTAGGTCATGCCAGATCCTACAAGGTGTAATTTTTGTTCTGTAATTTTTCTTTGAATAGTTGATTTTCAACTTGGCAGGTGCTTACCAAGGGGTTCCTATAAAAATTGTTACTAAGTTCTATGTAAAATAATTATAGGTACTCCAGGCAAAGTTGGTAGTTTTCTCAATCTCATCTATGTTCAAAGAATGCGTACTGCAGCTGATCGGAGACAAGTTATGCAGCTCTATGAACAGATTTTTGGGGTGAAACCATCTATAAATCCTTACCCAAGAGTGCAGCTCAATCCTGATTACTTGATTGTTGGGAGTGTTGCTATTAAAAGAAATTTTAAGCGGCTATCCAGAAATTCTAGTCAGCTGAAAGCTCTGCCTAGTGTTCGTTACAATTTGGAAGCTGCTGCACATTGTGTACAACAAGGCTGGTTATGCATCTTGATTGGCCCTCCATCATCTGGAAAAACTTCATTGATAAGGTTGCTGGCTCAGCTTACTGGCAATGTACTACATGAATTAAATCTGTCATCAGCAACTGACATTTCTGAACTGCTTGGATGCTTTGAGCAATATAATGCTTTTCGTAATTTTCGTTCAGTTGTTGCTCAAGTTGATCGTTTTGTTAATGAGTATAGCAGTTTACTATTGGAGATCTCAATGGAGACATTTTTGAGTAACAGAAAAGATTTAATTGCCAGATGGCTTGCCTTTTTATCTGATGTGGATTCTGACATAGTGCCAAGTTTTTCTTTTATGAACCCAGAGACTTGGAATACCATTTACAAGTCTCTCCCTTCATTGATTGAAATTATCAGACAGCTGACGTCTGATCTGGAAAAAAATGTTTTGCCCGTTTCATGGACTAGAGAGGATCTGGACAGAGCCATGAGGACTATATTGAAATTGCAACAACACCAGAGAATGCCATATTTTGCTAAGTTTGAATGGGTTACGGGATTGTTGATAAATGCTATTGAAAATGGAGAATGGATTATTCTAGAGAATGCAAATCTTTGTAATCCAACGGTATGCAGATTTTTGTGGTTTTCTAAAATCTTGTAATACATTTGTTACTGTCCTGTTCACTAGCTAATGGGTTTTGTAATTTTTTGTCAGGTTCTTGATAGAATCAATTCTTTGGTGGAACCAGGTGGAACGATTACTGTCAATGAGTGTGGAATTGTTGATGGAAAACCTGTGGTTCTCCACCCACACTCTAATTTTCGAATGTTTCTCACTGTAAACCCAAGCTTTGGTGAAGTATCCCGAGCGATGCGAAACAGAGGTGTTGAAATATTCATGATGAATCCGTATTGGATTTTTGATGAGGGAAGTGGATACAATTCTGAGGAGTTAGAAATGGAGGATGTGAAGAGATATCTTGTTCTTGCAGGCATTCCTGGTTCTAAGTTGGTTGACTCAATGGCCAAAGCACATACCTATGCTATGGTTGAAGGTGTACGCCTTAACGTACGCATTACTTATCTTGAGCTAGCACGATGGGTTCAATTATTTCAGCACCTTCTCATGAATGGCAACCAACCATTGTGGAGCCTCCAAATAAGTTGGGATCATACCTATCTTTCATCTTTTGATGAGGCTGAAGGGGTGAACATTGTCAACTATGCAAAGAATGCTTATTTTTCTGTGACTGAGTTGTATAGATCTGATTTATCACTTGGGCATGCTCTTTGCTTGCCTGGAGGATGGCCAATACCATTTACTTTGAGGGATCTTGCATGGTATTCGAAAGAGGTCTATGTCAGGCAGAATTGCTCATATCTGGAGTTCTTGGGAGCACAATATGCTTCACATGAACTTGCAGTCAGCTGTGGTATCTGTCCTGTTGAAGATGTGTTACATAGGTGTGGAGGCAAGGGAACTTATTTATTGGACTGGAAGATGTTATATGGGACTATCTATCCTCAAGTTTCTAAAGGAATGACTTCAGACTCTGATGGCAAAACAGAATTTAACTCAAATATTGCGAATAAGATGATGTTGTTCGCTGCCAACTGGGCAATAGAACAGGCAACAGAAAATGATTTTCAGCTGTATCTTCAATGGTTTACCTGGTTCGGTTTTCAATTGGAGCCATATTGTCACTTCTTCAAATATTTTTTAACTTTACTTGAACAGGAATGGAGGCATCCAATTTGGACCTGCATAATTAAATGTCGTCAAGAGCTTATATCACTTAATCAAATAGATATAGACTTGCATCCAATCCCAATGCTTTCTCTGGAATTAGTTGATTTAACTTCACCAAATCATTTGTCAAACACATCAAGTAAACCCCTCCATGATGCTATCAGCTGTGTGGGCCTACTCAGACGTAGTTATCAACAGTGGAATGTTGAAAGCAGGCATAATTACACAGATGAGTCACGTTGTTTCATACCATTTTTGGACACTCTTCATGTTTTGGAGGAGGATATCCTAAATATGCTTGTTGGGTCCCCTTCCTATGATTTGTTATATCAGTTATACACCAATCTCCTTGAAGATCACATATTGTTTTGGGAAGGTCTTACCACACGGCAGTTTGAGCGCTTGCTGATCTCTTGGCGGTCTTTGTTGAAAGTTGCTGGAAAGCTGAAAGAATTTTGTCCAATAGCAGTTAAGAATATGCTGGTGAGCTTGCTGAACAACATTTTGGCATTTCCTTATATTTATTATTGTCATTTTAATTATAAATTTGCTGCTTTGTTAACTTTGACGTACTCGAGAGGTAAATTATTTTGGCAACCTGCTGCATAGGAAACCGAGAATCTTGCTGAAGTTTCATCATTGTGCTTCCATCCGGAGAGATCACTGCTATGGGTTCATGGTGGTCACCCATTTCTGCCCCCATCTTCCAAATTGTATCATCAACAGCATCAGCTTTTACAGTTTTGTGAGTTAGTTTGGCCAACAAAGAGAAAATTATTGAAGCAGGGTATGCTACCTACGCTGACATCTTTGTGAAAATTATGCAAGCAGGGTATTATTTTTCTTGTTTTACCATGACTTGTGTTTTTGATTTGTTGGAATTATCTGATTTAGCAGTGAATGAGTTGCTCATTGAGACCATGGTGTCTTTTGATCCCAAACTTCGCTTCCTTGCATTGGAAGGTAGAGTTGTAAAAGTTTCCATTATTCTAAATTTATTTGCTTTCTATCATTTTAATCTTTTGTTGTTGCATGTTGCATTTAAATAGGTTTTGGGTTGTGTAGCATTGCTAATGATGTACCTGCTAACATCATGCTGTTGTTACTTACTAAATAAGAAGTTTAGTACAGTTGACTAGTATGTTTTATGCAGTTTGTGGTGCTGCCATTGAAGACCTCAACATTACTCTTTGTTATGTTATATCAAATTTAGCAATTTAGGATTTTATACTATTAATGTTGGATATTTTGCGGCATTTTACTTATGCAATTCCTTGATCTTAGGGTTAACTTTGCTATTTTATCGGACTCAAACTTCCTATTTACGTGTTTACTGATGACTCTCCTTCTATGAATCCTTATCTAGCAGGTTATGTCCTTAGTCTTTAAGGCTTTGATTAATGAGATGAAGAAAAGTTGATTCCATTGCTAGTCATTTGAAACAAACCTAAACTGATTGCCAATGCTTAATTCAAGATTCAATCACAGCTATAAACCCTAAAATCTCTAATTTCTAGTTCTAGGGCACCACAAGCCTTAAGTAGGCATACTTTCCCTAGCCTGTTCTATGTCAATTTCCATGTGTAATCTGCATATGGTGTATATGTGGAATTTCCATGTTTCATCTTGCTTTTTGTTCCGTGTCCAAAGTTTATTGTTTTATGCTTCTCACCTACTTTTCTTCTCCTTTTTGTTTAGGCATTTGCATGTCGTCATTTATCATGGGTAATTGTGATGAAGATGAAATCCATGTTTCCCATCAAATGGAGGAGGTGTATCAGGTTGTGTGCTGTTTGCTTTTTATTTTTACTTTTTTTACTTTATTTTAAACATTCGGGCCAAAAAAAATACTTTATGTTAAAGGTTTATTGGCACAGTTATCTGACACTTGTGGAGATGAATCTGTTGTCTCCAGATGCTTTTGAAAAGGTTCGACTATGAGAAATGCAAATTGTTGATCAAACATGGGCCTGATGATGCTATTTTTGACGAAATTTCAGCTACTTGTTGTGTTCTTACTTCTGAAATGTTGCACATGAGATCTGGCTTTGACAGTTGGCTGGATATACTTCCCATAGTTGACTGTGCTAGTTGTTTCCTGGATATGGAGCTACTTCAAGAGCTATCATTGCTCACTTTGGTTGGTAGTGGAGAACTACAACTAGTAAGTGAACAACAATTTGCTGCATGCTATTCTTGTAAGAGCATAAAGCAGCGCACTCAACTTTCTGCCCTTCCTTCATGACAGGGTTTAGGTTGTCTGTCTAGCCTTCTTGAATCTGACTTGAAATATTCATTGACTTATTCAACAAGGCCTCCACAATCTTTTGTACCACATCAAAAACTTCTATGGTTACATGATGCATGGACATCAGTGGATGCAGGTCAGAATAATTCTGTGAATGTCTTTGTTTGTGTTTTTTTATCAGGAAGCTTAGTGTGCTGTATTTCTTTATGTTATAGTGCATGCAAAAGTTTCTGGTTTTGTTCTTGAGATGTGGTTTTGGTGGCATTCATTATTGTGGAGCCAGTGCCCTGCTTTTGTCGAGGTATGTCTATCATAGTTCTTTGCACTTTTATTTTCAAGGATATGTTGCTCTTTTCATGATTTGCTTCTTTCTATTGCAGAATTTCTCAATAATTGACGGCTATAGTGTTCCACTACCAAATGTACTTATTCAACCTGTGAGAACAGCTAGCGTTGCCAAGATATTGTAAGATAATTATTTTCATTTTTAACAAGATTAATTGATTAATTGATAATTATTTTCACTGTAATACATTCAAAATATTTAGGACCTATAGAATAATGCTTGGCAGATTGTATTCTACTTTCAATACATTGTGGTGTAAAGTGAAAACAGTGGACGGGAACTTCTCTATTCTCTTTTCCATTTGCTTTTGTTTATTCTTTATTTGCAATTGCCATTGCTTATGGTTTGAGGTTAGATTATGTGATTAGTGTTTTTAACTGATATTGTGGTAATATGCATTGTAAAACTGTCCTTTTTTAACTAATCTGGCAAGTAGTATTCAATTTATTAATATTATACTTTCATTTTACTTTGCTTGAGTGTAGAATCAAAAGTAATCTTGAAGATCATGTTGTGTTGACTTTCATTCTCATATTATTTCCCCTCTTAACTTAATTTAGGCAAAGTACACATGATATCAAGAATTTTTCCATGCATTGTTTGAAGCTTAAGGCTGCATCATGTGTTCTCTGGAAAATTTCTTCCCCGAGGATAAATTCACATAGTTTTCTTTTGTCTGCTGCCCGCTCTCTCTTCCAGCAGGTAGCTCATTTATGTGAATTTTACAATTTTCTTTTATTTTTCCAAGAAGAATGCTCAAATCTTAATTTCTTAAATTACAGATTATATATTCACATAAAAAATCTTTTGATGCTGAGAAGTTTGCTGCCATCAAGTCCATTCTTTCTTCCTGTCCAAGCGGTGTAACGGTATGATATTTCTCTGTGCAACATGTCTTATGCCTGTGGTTAAGTGCTACTGTTCTTGTTTTCTATTTTTCCACTAAGGATCCTTTCTGTTTAATGAAAACTATGTAGTTGCACATATGACGTGGGAGACTTCTTGCTGTGTTGAAACTTTTTAATTCTGTGATATAGATTTTCAATTTTCTACTTAGGCCCTTTCTATTCCTTAGATATGTCATATTTGTCGTTTCTGAGTATTGCATCTTCTTTTGCTGACAGGAAGAAAGTATAGGACTTGTGAGCTTACTAATTGCGTCATCTAGCCATCAAAGTTTGAAATCGTTGATCCGGTTGTTCATTGAACCACTGCTCAGACGGCTATATCTTAATTGCTCATCTACTGGTGACTATTTCATTGTCATCTTCTTAGTTCAGTTGTTTCTGTAAATAGTCACTCTGTTTTCATGTCAAATATTTTAGATTAACTTTGAGATCCTTTTTTGTAGAGTCATACTTGAATCTTGGTTTTGCCTGGTTATATATTGGAGGATTACGTTTTAATCTCTTGCTTAGCTGTGATAGTCTGGATCCTGTGAGCAAATATTCTTGCAAATTATCATGTTTAGAAGAAAAGATTATTTCTCATAAACTTGAGATGAAGGTATGTATCTTGCCGTACTCCTTCATATATCCTTGAAAGGTTATCTGATATTTAGTTGCTGTTAATTCATCAAATTTCAGTGGTGACATAACTTGCAAGGATATGTGGGCTGAAAATAACATGTATGAATATGGACATCAGTATCCAGAAAAGGGATATTTGTGCATATGCCTGCACGACTGTTATACATTTTGAGCTTGTTAAAAAAATGAAGTAATTATCCATACTATCCTTATCCAAGTTGAATGTCTACCTTTCCATTTTGGGATGTTCCAAACTGTCATCTTTCCTTTTCTGAACACCCAAAACTCATAACATTTTATTATTCCATGTTGATTACTCTTTTCCTATTCTAGCATTAGAAACTTTTAAACATCAATCACTTAAAAATATTTTTAAATTTCGGAAAGGAAAACCTGTAGAGTTTGTTCCTTGAACCACATGCCGAATAAAATGTGGCCTAATTGGAGATGGGTGGCTATTAATATCTTCTGAAGTTGTTTGTGTGAGGCTTGCGTTAACATTTGTGGCCTTTTATAGGTGCGGCAAGAATGTAATTATTTGGCAGGATGGTCTTCTTCAAAAGAAACTGATAAAAGGATATCACAAGCTTTAGAAAACCTTGAAATTAAATGCAGAAAACTGCGAAGAAAGGTCCGGAAAGTTTTGCTTTAGTTCTCTTCTTGAAGCTCTACATTCATTTTGTTTGTCTTTTCCATTTACTCATTTATGAAGTTTAATTATTCATTTAGATTGTGTTTCGCCCTGATCCTGCAAAATTCAAAGCACTGAGAAAAGAATGTGATGAGTTTTGTGTGCTTGTTAATTCTTTAATGAGTTTGGTCAATAATATTGAAGTCATGGAGTTACAACAGATTGTTGACAAAGTGTGCAACTGGCAGGTAGATTTTCATACACATAGTTTGACACTAATTCTCATTGGATGCACTGAGTTTACTTGGATATATTTATTACCTTCTTATCTGATTGATTTTCTCAGGAGACAGCAAGCTGTTTCATTGACCGTTTATTAAATGAATATTCCGAGTACATTGATATAGCCCAACCAATTCAAGTGGCAGTATATGAAATGAAGTTGGGCTTAGCACTTGCCCTGTTGAGTGCCTTGCAGAAAAAATTTCTTGACAGAATCCAGGAGGACAATATGGATAGAGTTATGGTGATGTATCTGTTTATTTATTCTTTGTTAATAAAGTTCTATGTTTGTAGATTTTGTCTATTAGCTTTCTTGGGTGACTTGAAGTTCCTTGCAGGAGTTGATTTACTCATTTATGAGATTCCCTAGGGGCTGCACATCTGAATTAGTTTCTATCAGTGACCGAAGGAGGCTGCTGATATTTTCTTCCCTTGACATACCTTGCATTACAAACTTTTCTGAAATGGAGTTGAGCTTGCTGGAAAAGATGGTTACTATTTCCAGCGATGTCATTGCTGAAAAAGTACTTGTGCTTCCCATTTTGCCACTTTGTACTATTATTATTCCATTGTCAAACTTGCATTGTGCCTGATGTAGTTTCACATTTGAAATAGGTATCTATTTTGCAACTTAAAGCATCTCTTTATAACAATTGTCTTGTTCGTGTTGCACACTCTGTGGCTACAGCAAAATTGATGGATAGTGCATCTTTTAAGGTAAGTTGTTCTCTATGGTTGATCATGTACACTTGTGAAATTATGTTGGTCTGATGCTTCATTATGCACTTTCAATCAGCTATTGGACAAAATTTTCTCTGCATTTGCAAGCATTTGGATGCATATGAAAATTCAAGGGAAGAATCAAGAAGATCGTGATCGTCAACCTTATAAGTTCAGGCCTCGTGCATTTAGGATTGAGAATGTAATGGAAGTAGATATATCAGCTCTTGGCAAGTTGCTTGCAAATGATAACTTCATTGATTGGCAAGAATTGCTATCTGAAGAAGAATCCACCAAAATGGTGATGCTTCTATACTTTTAGGCAGCATCTATTGGTTTGTTTGTATTTTTAATATTTAATTTGTGACTTGCCTGTTGTCGATTCAGATGGAAGATGGAGAGAAACATGAAAATTTTGAGGACAAATGGAACCTAATGGAAGAATCTATTCTGATCTTCATGATCAATATGCACAATCAATTATTTGGGTCTGCTGATCTCGTACTTTCTGTAAGTTGTCCTTGAGAGTGTCTTGAAATATATTCTATTATGTCAAAAGTGGTTGTTCTTATTTCTTATTGAGTGTTACTAAGTGCAATAACTGTTTATAATTGATGGTAAAAATGCTTCTAAATTTGTTAATTAGTAGTTTTTTCTATAATCTATTACTTAGACATGTTTCCCATACCTCTCTTATAAATTTTGGATCTGTGCTTACCATGAAGATCTTATTTTCTGTGTCAGTGTGTTTTGGCTTTAAGTTATTTTTTCCTTATGAACTTTACGCTATTTGCCTCTATTTTCTTCTGTTCAGCCTGGATCTTTCCAAATTACTGATGTCGACAGATTGCAATCCTTCATTAGCTCTTACAGTTTGGGAGTTGGAATGATGAAAGGTGTTTGAAATTGTGGTTTATAGTAAATTTTGGGTATTTTCTTCTCTGGAGAAACACCTGACCTTGTTTTCTAATTTGCAGGCTTTGGAGGTCTGTTTTCTTCCACTTTGGATGCCAAACTTGTGCAGGAGCATCTACTTCGACTCTGTTGGGAGAACGAGCAGAAGTTTACTTCACCTCATAAAGCAGCTTGCAAATACAATTTTTACAAGGTTTTACAGATTATTGCATCTTACAAATATAACACTAGTTACATAATATTCTTATTTTCCATTTTAAAGCATTTTCAGCTGTATTTATTTTGTTCTTTTTATTTCTAGGATTCAAATACTCATATAATGGCCAAAATGGTGGAGTTACTCTCCACTCTTAAGCACCGTGTTCACACTCTTTTAAGTGAATGGGAAGATCACCCTGGTCTCCAAAAAGTCTTGGATGTGATTGAAATGCTTTTGGCTATTCCTCTGAGCACCCCTCTAGCTAAGGTAGGAAAAATAGTCAGTGGTTTCTGCTTATTGAGCTGATGGTTATTTATTTTTGAGGTAACGGTTAAGCTGGTGGTAAATAACTTAATAACCTCTTTGAAAATCAAATGGAAGTAACTTTTACCTTCTTCCAAAGAAGAAAGGACTAAATTTTACAAAGTAAAATGCCCATAAAATGTTTCTTGACTTGAAATGAGAGTGAAGAATATTGACGTTCAAAATGATCTATTAGCTTGTATCATTCTCTATATTCATCACTTTGCTGACTTGGAATGACATATGATGGTTGTCTTAATTGATGATTCACTAATTGTGTTTAATCTTGGCTTGAAGGCTCTTAAAAATGCTCATCTTTCTGAATTGAGTTTCCAATTTCATGCTTGGCATATTTTAATCATTGCATTGTATATGAATGTGATAGACATGTTGCTCAGAGATTTTAGAATCTCCTTTTGAGGGCTGAACTCTTGTTGTTTCTGAAGGCTCTTTCAGGATTGCAATTTCTACTTAACAGGACCCAGACATTAGAGGAAAACGGCTCAAAATTTTCACTCTCTGGTATGTATTTTATGCTGGATAAGTCTTAGGATTCATTGTTGTACTTGTTATGACATGTTAATCTATTTCCCCCTCTTTCTTCGGCTTGTAGATCAACTCAAACCCCTTATTTCTCTGGTGTGCTCATGGCAAAAAATGGAGTTCTGCTCGTGGCCTGTGTTACTTGATGAGGTTCAGGATCAGTATGACATCAATGCTGCTAAGGTATAAAGTAACCCCCGAACCCGTGGTGGAGAAAAAAATGGAGAAACTAGTGTTGAAGGAAACTTTTCATAATTGTGCTGTATGCTTTTACCATTCCTATGTGGAAAATTGAGGCCCTATAATTCCTATAACTTAGTATATAATCTTTAGATTACATAGCTTGCTCAAACTCAGCTTTGAAGGATATTTAGTTCTTTAGTGTTGTTTTGGGATAAACTGTATTTGGTTACATGTAACCTCTTACGGAGTTGTTTTGTCCTTTTGCCGAACCTCTCATTTTTCCAACATAATTTTCTTACACATACATGAGTTTAAGGTTGCTTATGGTACATATGCTCCCAAAATTGCTGGGATTTTCTCTTTTTCTCTTCTTATGGGCTAATATTATTTGTTGTTTTCATTTTCACTTAGTTGAAAGTTTGTGACTATTTTCATTGCAGTTATGGTGTCCGCTTTTCTCGGTTCTTCATCCAAGGCATTCTTCTGATATTGCTGGACATGATCAGTCTACGATTCAAAGGCATGTTCTGACTTTTATTTACTTCTATATTTGTGTTTGCAAGTGCTGTGTCTAACGCAAAGAGAATTTGCAGCTTGGAGGAGTTCATTCAGACATCAAGCATTGGTGAATTCAGGAAACGCCTTCAGCTTCTTTTTGCTTTCTTGGGACAAATAATTACCGGTAGAAGTCTTGAAATTTATTCAAGGTCAGTCATACTGAAGAATGGGTGGCACCTTGATTCTTTTGTCTTCCTCTCTTTTGTCATTTGTTTGGATTTTTTTATATATTTGTTGTTATTAATAAGATCTTCTAGGAAAAGCTGAACCCTTTTTTACATGGGTGCTTTATATAATTTCTTGACTTTTTGCTCCTTTTATGGGCATTTACATCATAATTAGACCATGTTGCAATATTTAGCTTTTAATTTTGAGCTCTATGATACGTACTTGTTGGAAGCATTCTGATTCAAAACTTCAATGCAGTCCATGGCAAGAGGAAAATATTAAAATTTTGTACAACATATTTGGATTCTACGTGCAATTTTTGCCAATGTGAGTTACCCTTCAGTTATTGCACACCAAATACCTACACCTTGGTTCAAGATGTTTATGTTCATTTGGTTGCTCATCGTGTTTTACCTTCCTCAGTGTAATGGAGTTGATAGAAGCTAATAGAAAAAAGATTGAGACTGAATTGAAAGAACTTCTGAAGCTGTGTTGTTGGGATCGTTTTGATAGTCAATTGTCTATTGACAACTTGAGAAAGCCCCGGCAGAAGATCCAGAAACTAATACAGAAGTACAGTGTAAGTTGCATCCCCTGAGAGTTATATAGAATTTTTTTTTCAGTATCCCTGGTCAAGATAAATAACTATTTCTGGAGACAAATGTTATCAGTTGCTTTTATTTTGTTGGACAGGATATGTTGCAGCAACCTTTTATGCTTATTTTTAATGGAGAGGTGGGGCAGAAAGGATTAAAAATTGTTTCACCGGAAAGTCCAAAGCCACTCATTGATATCTCTGAAAGCTGTAGGATGTTAAATGATGTTTTAAATCTTACACAGTGCAATGATGAATACAGGTTCAATCGTTTGTGCAGTTTTCAGTTTTGGCCTTCTATTTTATCTAAGCCTTCATCAAGATAACTTTCTTAGCTTTGAGATGATTCTTTGGTCTAGGTCTGCATGGTATACTGAATGGGGGCAGAAAGTAAATGACACTCTGAACTTGCACCTTCAAAGAATATCTGAATTACACTTTGTCAAGTCTGAAGGTTTCCTTCTGTTCCCTCACATTCCTTCCCTTGAAAATTCCTTTTAAGAGACAAAAGGTTTAGGAGGCCATTTTTGTAAAAAAATAAAAGTTAATAAAAGTAGAGAACTTTGGTTTTGTGTCAGAGAAAATCCTTAAGAATTGAAAATATTTGCAGAGATTTCAGGTGTCATCAGGCAGTGCCCCATTTCCCAGTTTGCATGCTTATCATACCCGAATGAGTGGAAGGGTGTGTGGGACATGCTTAAAAGAATAGGTATGAGGACAAAGGCTTGTGGTGATCTTTGGATGGATGTTAATAGAAGTCTAGGAAAGAAGTGGGCATTGTCTGATCTTCTACAGCTGTTAGAAAGCAGTGGGTTACACAGACACAAGTTTGAAATTTTGGAGGTAATGGAGATTACATTGCACTTTTTGTGGTTTTGTAGTTTGTTGTTTCAAGTTTTCATATATACTAATTGGGTGTACTGGCATTTGGTAGATATCCAAACCTTCTAGTTGGTTATTCCTTCAGCCCTCGTATGATGCACAGCATTTGCTAATGAAACAAACTAGGCTGCCTAATGGAGTTGCTGATGCTGCTTCTGCTGTAGAAAAATGTTTGCCTAAGGAAACTCTGGATTCTGAATGGAAAACAACCAATGAATTTTACTTCAAAAGCTTGGCTACAGTGCAGCTTCTTCAACAGATTTGCCTGAAACATCATCGAGATTTTACATCTGAGCAGGTAGAATTTGTGGCTATGACTGCAACTTGTTTATGTTTCTTACCATTTTAAGCTTTGTACTTCTTGACTTTTGAAGATTAATGATAAGTTGCATGTTATTTACCCACTAGCTGCAAATCAGCTCCCATTTTAGCTACTGCATTTACCTGAAGGGTAAACGTTTTTCTTTGCTTCAATTTATGCAGGTTACCCGGTCGGTCTCTTATCTTAGCCATCTCATAATTATACAACAGATGCAAAGAGCAGCTGTCTATGATTTTGCTAGGCAATTAAAAACCTTGCGTGAATATGCCACAGCTTTGGGTAGTTCGTATTCAGGTTGCACTGATTTTGAAAATACAAATGGTGGTTGTGTTTTTGCTAAAAGTCAACATGCCACATTTAACTGCATGTGGCAACAGAAGGTATTGTATAATCTTGTAATCTTTGTTTTCACTTGTTCTATATTTTTTAAAGCTACTGCTAAGTCCAATGGTTGGTGATATTGCAGCAACTGTTTGATGATTTGGATGCTATGTTGGCTGAAGAATCTCTGTTGCTCAGAACTGTAGAAGGCACCCATTCGAACTCTTGTCAAAAGGTCAAAGCTGCAGCAAATAGGATCCTTGGTTTTATTGAAGGATTTATTCCAGTTTTCAAGAAATCTAAGGTGCACAAATTTTCTTCTTAGAATATTTGTCCCTGCACAACAAGGGTATTCTAGTCTAATTGAAATTCTGTCACAGGAGTTATTGGACAGCTATTTTATTGGTTGTGATGGATCAATAATTACATTGGCCGGTACCATCCGTCCCTATGTGATTTCAAAACAGATGGAAAAAGTGGTGCTTCAAAACTTCAAAGTTCTTCAGGAGTTTGAGGACCAGCTTATTAAGCAAGGTTTTGAGAAAAGTTCAGTCGTAGAATCTGTGCTTAGTCATTTTGATGAAAGATTCAGCAAGGTATCTTCTGTTTACTAAAAACATTCATTGGTCATCTGTTATGGTACAGTTTGTGGTACATTTGACTTAAAAAATTCATTGGTCACTTTATGTTTATCTCAAAATAGTCTTATGCATCCATGCATGTTTAGTGCATTTAGAGGGAGCTTTAGTTAGTGAAGATGTTGTTTTGCAGGGGAAATTGATTGCAGAACAGTTAAGATTAGCTTTGGAGGTGGGAAATGAATCCAAATATCTTCATGAGCTAGCTGATTCTTGCTGTGAGAAGTGTTCCAAACTTGAAGCTCAGTTTGGTGATGCCTTCAAAAGAACAATTGGACATGTTATAGATGTGTTGCAAAAGTTAAGCTCATTAGATAATCATGGTTCTCAACGTGAAGCACCATCAGGGAGTATAACAGCATGGGAGTCCCTATTTAAATCAACTATTGCAAATTTGGGAGTGGATGCACTATGTGAAAAGCTTCTTGAAATAATTCATTTCGCAGTAAGTTTTCTAATATTTCTGTTTTTTTGAAGGTTTCCTTACAGATAGTATTATTTTATTTTAGTTTGTCTTCTGATTTAGTTCTGTGGGTGGCAGGAGAATCTGTTTAATCATTCTGGCATGAAGGTTTCTGGTCAATCTTTCCATATTGGAGCACTCTTGAAGCACATACATGCCTCAGTGGACCTTATATTGAGCTTTAGTGATAGTTTCCTTGAAGACTTCTTAGTTATGCACAAAACAGTAAGTTGGTTCATTATGAGTACTTCTAATTTATTTTTTCTTGCTTTCTCCATATTGAAATGATGCATAACTTGTAAGTTGAAAGCCATGATTTAAGCTTAAGTGACAGGGCAATCATGATCAGCATCTTTTCACCCCATCAAAAGTTTCTTATGCATTCTGTTTCTGAATTTGCAACCTAATAAAAATATTGTAGAATGTTTGGGTTCATAGAAATCAACTATTCCCTTCAGAGGGAGTTTCAAGGAGGGATAGGTAATTGGACTTATCGTACAAGGTGGCAAAATGTGGTTGTGCCTTTTGTTCTACAAGAAGGCTTGATATATCTTTATTTATGAAATTTGTTGTATTCTTTGGCATTTCTAAGACTTGTCCTTGTACTTGTGTGCAGGTGTCTATAGTTACTCACGGGCTTGCAAACATCTTAGCTGCATTGTTTGCCAAAGGGTTTGGTGATTCACCCAAAGACCAGGAAGATGACACTAGTCATGATATGACTCAAGATGCCAGTGGAACTGGTATGGGAGAAGGTGCGGGAGTAAATGATGTCAGTGACCAGATAAATGATGAAGATCAACTGTTAGGAGCATCTGAAAAGGTATGGTAGTACACTAAATTGGATTGCTGATGTATTCATCTACTCCTATCAAGACATTTTATTTAATGTTTACTCAATGCTACCACAGTCAAGTGAAGAACAAGCTGCCTCAAATGATGTCCCAAGTAAGAATGAAAAAGGAATTGAGATGGAGCAGGATTTTGCTGCTGATACATTTAGTGTCAGTGAGGACTCTGGAGAGGATAACGATGAAGATACTGAGGATAAGCAACTGGAATCTGCTATGGGGGAAACTGGAGGAAACAGTGAAGTGATTGATGAGAAGCTTTGGGACAAGGATGATGATGACGATCCAAATAACAATGAAAAGTATGAATCTGGGCCTTCAGTTAGGGACAGTGACAAAAACAGTAGGGAGTTTAGAGCCAAGGAAGATTCTGCTGGTACTGCTGAGGAACCTGAAGAAAATAAAATGGATGAACTTGACAAGGAAACTGGTGAGATTGAAAACCAGGCTGATCTTGATGAGCATGAGAACGTTGAAGACCTGAACTTTAACAAAGAAGAGGAATTTGCTGATCCAACTGGATTGAAGCTTGATGAGTTAAATGAAAGATATAGTGAAGATATCAACATGGATGAAAAAGAGGAAGTTGATATCAAGGAAGAAGATGGTGAAGATGAGGAAGAAGAATCTGCTAAAGATGGGAACACTGAAGGTAACTTAAATCCTGTTGATGAAACCATGGAAGAGATAGAGATTGAAAGAAATGATGGAACTTCTGAAAAGGATGAAAGAGTGGATGCAACATTTGAGAAGGATGATCTTGGCAGAGATCACAAGGAGGATCCTAAGATAAACCAAAGGACAGGGATGAAAAATGTTTCTGAATCAGAAATTTCCAACATCAGTGGTGATCATGTTCCTAATGAGGGAGCTGCAACACAGCCAAACAGTGAGGCATTGGAGCTGAGAAATGTTGCACCTGAAGCAAACTGGGCTAATAGCAGTGACAATTACAATGATCTTGCTCAGAGAAATTTTCCTTCCAGTAATAATTCTGACTTAAGTATCATGGTTGCTGACTCATCAAATAGTGGAAAGTTTACTGATGATCATCCAAAAACTGAGTTTCCTAGCCAAGTTGCTGATCCATTTCAGAAAAAACAATCAAACCCTTACAGAAATGTTGGGGATGCACTTCAGGAGTGGAAAGAAAGAGTCAGCATCTCTGTTGATCTTCAGGATGATAACAAGTCACAGGGTGAAATGGAGGATGAGAATGCTAATGAGTATGGTTATGTCTCCGAGTTTGAAAACGGAACAGCTCAGGCGTTGGGACCTGCGACGGCTGAGCAGATTGATGCTGATGTCAATGTCAATAAGCCTGACAAAAATCCCCTTGTAGAAAGTGGAGATGATGTCACCAATATGGAAATAGATGAGCAAATTTCTGAAGATGATCCCATTAAGCATTGTTCCTCAATCATTAAAAATAAGATGGAGGAGCAGATTCAGGTTTCAAAGTTAGATGAGTCAGCAAATCATCGATCCCCCGGAGTCCATGGTCCTAGTGATGGTGATCCAGGAAATTTTTCTGAGTTCGTGGTCTCTGTAAAGAAGTCTTACTTGAGTGATGATGTATATCAAATCAACAAGCTTTCTATAAGTGAAGAGGAAATGGGAAAAGCCCTTGACCCTGAGGAAGTTTCAGGTGATGTCAAAAATAATGCCACTGCTCTTTGGAGAAAATATGAGCTGCTCACAACTAGATTGTCCCAGGAGTTGGCTGAACAATTACGTCTCGTCATGGAACCCACTCTTGCTAGCAAACTCCAAGGGGATTATAAGACTGGCAAAAGGCTAAACATGAAGAAGGTAGAGTATATACTACTTGAAGTGTAAACCTACTATACATTTGCTTTTTGTTTTTGCAAAATCTCTCTTTTTCTCTAGCTCATTTATGTGCTTGGAAATTACAGGTCATTCCTTACATAGCAAGTCATTACCGAAAAGATAAAATCTGGCTAAGGCGTACCCGACCAAACAAGAGAGATTACCAAGTAATTATTGCTGTTGATGACTCGTATAGTATGTCAGAAAGTGGTTGTGGTGAGGTTGCAATTAAAGCTTTGGTGACTGTGTGTCGTGCCATGTCTCAATTGGAAGTTGGAAACTTGGCTGTTGCCAGCTTTGGGAAGAAAGGAAACATAAGGTTGTTGCATGACTTTGATCAGCCCTTCACTGATGAATCAGGGTTTAAGGTTAGTGGTCCAAATATCCTCCTTGCAGGACTGTGTCTTCCATTTAGGCTATTTGTGTGTCTAAGTTCTATCTGAAGCATCTGAGAATGTGCTTTTCTATAATATATGTTCTTTCCATTTTGGAGGTTGTGAAGTTATATTCATGTATCATATCACAAATTTTCTTCGTAAATTTTTTTCTGCGACAGATGATTTCTAGTTTGACATTCAAACAAGAGAATACTATCAGAGACGAACCAGTTGTTGATCTGTTGATGTTTTTAAATAAGAAGCTGGATGCTGCAGTTGCAAATGCTCGGCTTCCTTCTGGACAAAATCCACTACAGCAACTTGTTTTAATTATTGGGGACGGTCGGTTATATGAGAAGGTATCTTTTTAGTTTGCTGAAAGGAAAAACAAAAGGGGATGCTGGTAGTTTTTTGGACCAATCAATGCTGATTAAAAGGCTTGTTTATATACTTGTGTGATTTTTTATTATGAATGCAGGAAAAGTTGAAGCGGTGTGTTAGGGATGTCTTAAGTAGTAAGCGAATGGTTGCTTTTCTAATTCTTGATAGCTTGCAGGAATCAATCATGGATCTTCAGGTAAGTCTTGTGATGTTTGTCTGAGAAGATAAAAATTTCCTCTGTTACCATTATTTTGATTCTCATAACATTCTTGTGTGGTCCAGGAGGTAATTACCACTCAGGATAAGAATAATCAATTTAAAATGTTGGTTTCCAAGTATCTAGATTCCTTTCCCTTCCCATACTATGTTGTGTTGAGAAATATTGAAGCACTTCCAAAGACCTTAGCAGATTTATTGAGACAGGTAATTAGACTCTTGGGCAAGCAATTATTTGTATGTCTGTTGAATTTTATTTATAATTTTTGGTTTTTTTCTCGTGTTTGCAGTGGTTTGAGCTTATGCAGAATTCGAGAGACTAGCAGTGTTTAGTAGCAGTCGCTCAACTCACAGTAAACTTTTCTTTCTGTAAATTGCTCATTGTAGAGAATATGGTGACATGGTATGGTGGGACTTGTTCCAGCCCATAATGTAACATCTCATCAGCCCAACACCAATCCACCATTACAAGGCCCAAATGTCAATAGATATAATTCAATTAATCACAGGGGCTTTCCTTTTTGAATTTTTTCCATTCTAAAGGTATAAAATATGACAAACAAAATTCCTAATACGCATAAATGAAGGTAGCGAAGATGAATGGTTTGGATGACATGAATGTGTCTACTGCCCAAACTCTTAGAAACATAAGGCCAATACGAAGATTGGGATTGAAATCCATCAAAGGGTTAAAGAGCTAGATCAGTCATTGGTTGAGATTAGGGGATAGATAAAGGATGAAACAGATATTGCTTTCAGCCAAATATATGCTTGTGGTTTTTGAGTTTAGTACCTTGCTCAAAGACTTGGATCTTAATAACCAAAATCAAGTAAATTAAGAACAATTGGTCGAATTATTAATATAGTTAGTAATGATGCACATTGTCATGGTTCTTATCAATCTTTATAATCCTTATGAGGTGTTGTTTGTTTCAGTTTGTTAATTGTATAACTTTATCTCATAAAAAAGTATCTTACATGTTGAAAGTGGTGTAAATTTTTATATGTTCAGTATCATTTTAATACATAATTAATTGATGTAAAATTTATAATTTTTTTTTATCATGATATTTCCTTTTATTCTCTTTCAGAGTTTCTCTTCAACGTGAGATAGTAGCTTTACAAATGATTTGATATTCACATTCCCGTGAGGATTGTGATAAATATGCTTGTAGTATGATACACGTTTTGTTGAACTCCACCTTGTCCAGCCCATCGGCCCAGTCAGCTCTAAGAAAAGATCAACTTACACATGTCCAATTGCCCACGGGTCAAAAGATAGTTGCCGTCACAGTCTCGTCGCTTTGACCGTTGTGACCGTATAGACGTATACAACTAGGGCAAGTATTCACTGTACCCAGATTCATACAATTGGGCTCATTTTAAAAGGAATTAGAGTAAAATATATTTACTTTCTTAAGTTTTTATTGAAATTATATTAAAATTTATTAATTTGAAAAATAAATATTTTTTTAAGTATTCACTGTACCCAGATGCATACAATTGGGCCCATTTTAAAAGGAATTAGAGTAAAATATATTTACTTTCTTAAGTTTTTATTAAAATTATATTAAAATTTATTAATTTTAAAAATAAATATTTTTTAAAAAAAAAATATTTTTCGTTAAACATGTAGGTCCAACTGTCTAATAACGTCATAAAAATAAAAAGATAATTTTATCTTTAATTAATTTTTATAGTTATTATTATATTTTTTATTTTTTATTTTTTATTAATTAAGAAAAGCTCCTCATATGGGGAGTTGGGAAGAATTGATGGGTGCATTCCTTTTTTTTCAATTTTTTTTGAAAAATATAATAACAATTTTTAAAATTAATAAATAAAAAAATATTTTAATTTTTTTGTAATTTTATTAATGGTGTTTGTATATTTGAAATAAAATATTTATTTTAAAAATTAATAAATTCGTTTAAATTTTGATTAAAAACTTAAAAGTGGAATTATTTTACCCAAAGAAGTAAGACGGATGAGTATGTACCTGCGCACATCCAGCGCTACGTCAGCTCCAATGGATATGGATTGCACGTCATCTTAGTGACAACCGGCCTGTACTGTACAAATATCCAAACCCCTCTTTTAATCGACCCCTTCAAAATCCCACGCATCCAAATGCCAGAATTTTAGCCATCCTATTGAAACAACCGCGGAGAATCAAAACCTTCTGATAAACAATAGAAGTACCTAATTCATAACCGACACTTGTCTGTTTCCCCCCTCTCCACAGTACGTCTCATTCTCTTTCCTCCCCATGTTTTATCCCTCTAATGTCCGGTTACCCACTTCTCTCTCTCTCTCTCTCTCTCTCTTATCTCCTTCTCTCTCGCCGTACCGAGAATGTCTTTCTAGAACTCCAATTTCCCCTTTTTTATTCTCCTGCTTTTTCATTTGTTAGTATTTTGTTTTTTTTCTCTCTTGCGAGATCCGAACTTACCGGTGAAAGTTCCGTCGCCGGGGACGACGATGGTTGTGTCTCCGGTAAGCTAAAAATTTTGGTGCTCTAATTGAGCGGTCGGTCCTTGATATTTATTTTGTGTGTACCCAAAGAAATGATAGATCCATTTGCGGTGATTCACGTTCGATCCAAAACCTGGTTTCGCAAGAGGAAAAAAATCCCTTCATCATTGCTTTTACTTTGCTTTTAATCTCACCCGGACGGTGACTATTGACGGTTAAGGTGGTGTTGGGTTTTTGGTTTATTTGTATAGTTGGGATGTTAAATTGTTGATTTTTGTACAGTTTTTTTGTGATATAAAAAGTTAGATATTAGCTTTTGTTTTTGGGAGGGAGTTTTGGGTTTAGGTATTTGAAAGTGGCAAAGATGAATTTAAGCGCGGCCGAGGAAGAATCGGCGCAAGAGATTCATATCCCGGCCGATATAGATTGGGAAATGCTTGACAAATCCAAGTTTTTCTTGTTAGGCGCAGCTCTGTTCTCATGTGTTTCAGCTACTCTTTACCCTGTAGTTTTGGTTAAAACAAGGCAGCAAGTTGCTCAAACTCAACTCTCCGGTATCCGAACGGCCTTTTCCATAGTTAAACTCGAAGGTTTCAGGGCCTTATACCGCGGATTCGGTACTTCTTTAACGGGAACAATTCCGGCTCGGGCTCTTTACATGGCAGCTCTTGAGGTTACCAAAAGCAATGTAGGGAGTGCCACGGTTAAGCTCGGTGTTCCTGAACCATCGGCTGCAGCCATTGCTAATGCTGTTGCTGGATTAAGTGCTGCAATGGCTGCACAGCTTGTTTGGACCCCCATTGACGTTGTTAGCCAGAGATTAATGGTTCAAGGAAGCCACCCAAGCTGTAGTTCACCTTGTAGATATGTAAATGGGATCGACTTGTTTAGGAAAATAATTAACACTGATGGTCCAAAGGGATTGTATAGAGGTTTTGGGATATCGATTATAACGTATGCTCCATCTAATGCAGTTTGGTGGGCATCGTATTCCGTCGCTCAAAGGTTTGTTTGGGGAGGCGTTGGATGTTACTTTTGGAAAAAAGATGATGAGAGCAATGAGAACGGGAGTAGTAACAATAATACAATTAGGCCTGATTCGAAGACGGTTATGGCAGTTCAGGGAGTCAGCGCAGCTTTGGCTGGGGGGGTATCAGCTTTGATTACAATGCCACTTGATACAATCAAGACTAGACTGCAGGTTTTGGATGGGGAGGAGAATGGAAGGCGTGGACCAACAATTGCGCAAACTGTTAGGAATTTGGTTAAAGAAGGTGGGTGGTTGGCTTGTTTTAGAGGGTTGGGGCCACGGTGGGCGTCCATGTCAATGTCTGCAACAACAATGATCACTACTTACGAGTTCCTGAAACGGCTCTCAGCCAAGAATCAGGAGAGCTAGATGTAGTGAAGACGAAGAAGAAGAAGAATAGGGTTTAACCAAAAAAAAGAACCAATGGAAAAACAGAGGTTTTTTTGTCCTGATCTTTGTCTAAATGATCCTTTTAATGGTTTTTTTCTTGTCTCTCTGGAAATATCTTTCTTTGCTTTCTTTCAGGTTAGCCTGCCTTACTGCCTGTCTAAGAAGGTTGGTGAATGTAATTTGGCTGCAGGTTTATCTCAATATGAAATATAAATCTCTTTCTTTCTTCCCACTATACTTAAATCTTGCATTAACATCAAATTTATAAAGGATATTTAAACTTTGTGGGTTCATCTTCACCTGCTTGTGCTTGACTTGTTCCATTTGTCATCAATTTATCATGTTTCTCAAGATTCCTTTGATAGAAAGTGGGAGTGGCATCTTGTTGTACATGACCTTGAGGAATCTAGGCTCTTTTCTTTCTTTTTTTTTTCAATGTTTTCGATTGAAATCTTGGAAAAGCATGATTTTATGTATTTCAGTTGATTAAATCTGAACCGTTGCTGAGATCTCGCAGTAAGCATTGCCGTTGGTTTTTATACTGCTGGTTCATGAGTAACCCGGCAGATGTTAGTGGGTGGGGAAAAGGAAGTTGGGATAATCCTGTGTGTGTGTGTGTGTGTGTGTGTGTGTGTGTGTGTGTGTGTGTGTGTGTTTTTTCTTCGGTGTGATGTGGTGGATAATGGATAGTAACTTTGTTGTGGTGGGCCTACCAGTACCCACCTCAGAAGATTTGGATGGATCTGACAATTGGGAATTTGGGAGTACTATTTAAAGTAATTAACTAGTTAGTCATTGGCCTACTATATCTTCTTTAAAACGCTCCAAACTCCTATTTTAGTTCACATTTTGTCTTATTTGCCACCATTGCTTTTAAAAATAAGCCATCATTAAAGGCATTGAAATGATTAATTTTTCGCATTTTCAACCAAGCAGCCCTGTAACCTAAGTCTAGTTGAACTAGTGGTAAAAGGCATTACTTCAAACTAGTTTTTGGAAAAGAGAATAATTAAAGTCGCACAACAGTCACTGGGTGCTGCTTACGTATTATACTTTGATTAAATATCGTTCGACTGCGAGCCCTTTGCTATTTTGCTGGAATTGGATAAGACTAGGGTTTGAATCTAAATCTCACCTCATGCAGAAGCAGTACGTCGGGCTGGACCAAGAACTTAAATTTCTCAGGTCTCACTCAACTCACTGAACTAGCCCACGCCAGTCCAATGTCCCCGAATGCAACTGCTACGGATATATTTTTCTTTACTAGGCTGTTCTGTTATGAGACCTCCATCATCACGAAGCGGATATTCAATCAGCTGGGAAGGATCGAACCTTTTAATACATAACAGAATTCCCTATCAAATCAAAAGATTTCCAAATGTTTCACAAGGGAATTATCATAAAACTAAACTACAAATAAATAGTATTGAAAACTGAGATTTTCTAGACCAAAGTGACCATTCACATGTTGCACTAGTCTACATCAAAGACACAGAGACTGATTAACAGGACAGTTAGCAGAGTACACCAAGAGAAAAAGTACAAATGGGGCGAGAGAGAGAGAGAGAGAGAGAGACACACACACACACACACAGCATATTTTCATGATATCAAGGGCGAGCTCTCTTGTTGCTGCATGATGGGCACTTGTACTGCTTAATGTGCTCGGCTCTAGCTGGAGTGATCTTCACACACTTCCCATGGAACCACTTCTCGCAGACATCACAACATATCCAGAACTCATCTGATGCATAGTTCTCGCCACAAGCCCCACACAAGGTCTCTCCATGCTCCTCCTCATCTTCCTCATCCAAGCCTTCATCCTCATCCTTCGGCTGAGATGCTTTTGAAAACTTTGCCTGAGATTCCCTCTGCTCATAACAAAATCAACACCAAAAACATATGAATGATAAAGATTTAGCCATAAAAGTAAACTTCAATCAGTTGCCCGATCTTTGACCCAAAAAAAATAGTCACCTAATCTTGAACAGCAATACAGCAGGAAAAATGATAACAACTATTTGGGCATTCACAACCACACAACTGAACTTGCTGTTTATATGTTATACCTGAAAGCTCTTGTTCACATGGTAAGTAAATGAAGGAAGTTCTCCAATGTAATACAATTTTGATTACAATATAAGAAATGATAATACAGCGACTTGTTGTAAAGCAAAAGCATGGATAGTTGCCACATATATATTAGTTAAAATATGTATGCCAAACAACAAGATTTATGCACAGAAAGTCCTTTTTTACCGCTTTGGAGTTGGACTTTGATTTGTTGCTACTATGATTTGATACCGATGACTTCTCCTTTGTTTGTTTCTTGGCAGCACCAGTTACAACTTCAAATATAGTTGGAAGATCATTAATCATGTTGAAAAGCCGTTTTCTGTATCAAAGGAAACACATTATACCAGCCTCACATTTAATAATCCAATGCATATACAGAATACTACAAATATCAAGGAAACAATCAATTTCCTAGTTGAGTGTATCAAACTTCATTTAAATTTCATCCTACAGTTACTCTAATCCTTTAAGAAACTACAACCAGACATGCCTTCAGTTGACTGACATGATTCAATCAAATCCACCTAAACCCTTTTCGTCTAACCATTTTAGGTCCAAAGGCTGGGCTACTCAATAGGAGGCAACCCTGTCCTAACCCTACCGGGCAGGCCAGAACCAAGTTACTTTACAATGGAGGGAGGTGCCAATTAGACCACAGGGCCATCAGCATGAACTCTGCAAGCAAGCTTAATAGTCTTATAGCCCAAAAGCATGCATGTAATGCACAAATATTACATAATGAAGTAAACCAAAAAGCATAAATTCGAACAAATTATTGTTAATTTTCTATCTTTCAGCACTAAAGGCTCGCACCTTGAGTGTAACATTGCGAGTCAGGCACACATGATCATGCATGCAAGTTTGTGCAGAATTTTCTCATTGAATAGATCAAATTAATGACCACTATATCACAGCTGATCATTCCACTTAATCAGAACTCAATTCTCTAGTCAGAGAGAGATGAGGTGGGGGAAATTAAAAGGGAAAACCAAAAATGGAGGATAGACATAGCTAATGGCCAATCACCTAGTTCTAAAGACCAAAAATAAGAAAAGTATTCCTTCACAAACAAGAAGAAAAATATCCTCAATTTTTTACTGAAGCTAAAAAATTAAAAAATTAAAAAAAAAGACCTAAATAACTAACTAACAAACTAAGGCCATCCGTAACTTGCTTTTGGTTCAACTAAGAACATATTGAAGAGTAAAATTTTGCATCATGGGACATACCTGTCAGCTTTATCAAATCCAAATCTCGCACCAAAATAGAAGGCAACTGAAAGCAGCCATGCATCACTATGGACAGCAACTAAAGATAACCAGTCCTTTTCTTGCATACCATCCCTTGCAAAGTTAATGCCCAAGGCAGGCTCTGGTAGTTCTGGAGGGACCTCTTCGGCAGGTAAATTGACTTCCCATTGTTCACCTGGGAAGCCATACAAGCACAGATTCTCCTTCTCTGCAAATAAAAGAACATAGCTCATAAAGGCTAGGCGGATGAGAATCAACAAACTTGAAACACTAGCAACTAGATAATAAAGAAGATTACAAACCTAGTTATCAATCAATAAAACAAAAATATGAAACGATACCAAGTCAGCAAAGGCCTCTAAACTAAAAGGTTGATCTGTAGCAAAGCATTCACCCCAAATATAAAACACCTTTTGATTGACTAAAAACCTACCAGAATGTTCAGTACAATCTACAACTGACTGCATACTCAAGCATAACTAACTTTCCCACCACCTCTTAAAATAATAATAATAACAACCCTTTCTATAAAAACACAGGGAAATAGAACAAAAAAAAAGCCACAAGTCATAATACAATAATAAATAATAAAAAGTACACGCAAATATGGACACAAACATTGCAGCAAAGGCAGAGTGAAGTGAAAAACTTGGAGAATATTAGGAAAGATTGTTTCCAACACACAAACACCAAAGATGGCTCTCCACATGTCTGCCTTGAATATTAAGGAGCAGCCACATACACAGTTGAGCACATTCAGAACAAACAAAAGCAAACAACAATGTAGCGGGAAGACACCTTTTTCCTCTTTATTTTTTCCTTTTGGTGGTGAGGAAGAGGAATTAACATTTAAACCACGCACCTAGATGTTCTATTGGTTGAACCATGCTGTCCTCCAGAAACCAGTTTAGACAAAACTTTCAACCCACCCCTCTTCCCCTGAAGAAAGATATTCTCCAAAAAAATGGAGGAAAAGGGAGAGAGAAAGAGAGTAGGAGAAAAGCAGCAATCATAAATACAAACTACATAAAAAGGAAAAGGCTGCTAAAATACATCAATTGAGAAAATTCTATTACTCAGTAATCAGATTTTATTGCAATAACACAGTCACAAAAGGTAAAAAGTGCATATGTGCCAAGCAAAAAAAAAAATCACCAATCATGCATTCAAATTTTATGCATCTTTGTGTATCAATCCCGATGATTGATAAGAACAACATAAAATATACTCACCTGAATTGCTTATATTTAATATTTTGATATCTAAAGTGAACAACGTGACCAAACAGGAAATGCAGAGAGGAGACTCACGATGAATTCAATAACAGCAGTTACAAATGTTGTGGTCAAAAGTACAAGAATCTGGTGCTCACAGCACGTATATCAGCAGCAGGCTATGCACTCCAGGTATTTTAAACCAAAGGAAATAACAGCAAAATCTTTAGAGACTGTTATCTGCAGGTCCTATCAATCCTAGACCCACATTAAGACAACCATAAAAAATGATAAAAAGCATCTATTGGGAGACACCAAATTTCGTTTGCTTTACCTTTAAAAGGGAATTACAGACCATTCAACACTCATAACAGCATACAAAATTAGCCATTACAAAAAAAGTGAAGCCAACTCCACACACATTACAGCCAGAAAGTAAAACAAAATAATTTACAAGTGTCTAATAAATTATTGTAAAAGCATTTGTATATAAGACAATGAAAGGGATCGAAAGAAGCAAGGCTTACCAGGATCACACTGCTGATAAAATTCGTCCACATCTACAACACAACATAACCAAATCCCATTAATAAACCAAATAAGTCTCAAAAACCATTACGCTAAACAACAAGACTTCAAATGCTTTTCTCTTCTATTAGCTATAGTAGACAAATCCATCAGTTTAATTACCCAAAAAAGAAAATTACAAGAAACACTAAATTCACACTTAAATTTTCATTCTTTTCTGCTAAATTCTTTTCAGTAACCACATGAAAGCCAATTAAAGTGACAAATGCACCTAATAAAATACCAATACCAACATGCAATCAAATGCATATTTTTCTTTTATTTTCATAATGAACCCATACTAAAATTTAAATTTAAACCGACATTGTATTTTACATTATTTCCCCTTCTACATTTCTCAGTAATCATTAAGTTAATTGGAGCAAAATACAAGAGCGAAACATAAAATTAAAAACCCAAGGAAATGCATAGTAAATTAAGATAAAAATTCAGTAAATTTGAGTTACAGTTGCATAAATAAGCTATTTTTATTCCATAGTTTCTCAGTAACCACATTAAGGTTCACTAAGCTAAAAGTGTAAAGCATAGTAAAAACTCTAATATACAAAAAAAAAAGGGTAATAAATTTGATGAAAAACTCTCAAAACAAAAACAGAAAGATATACAATTCTAAGCTTACTTTTCCTTTCTATTTGCATTCCTAAAACAATCTATCAATATCCAAAAACAAGTCAGACAATCATAGGGAAAAAATCTTAAAACAAATAAAGAGAGAAAAAAAAACAAACGAAAATTCCTGGCCAACCAAACAAAAAGCAAAACAAAATTAAAAATAAAAGGAAAAATTATAAAAGAATAAAAGAGAAACCAACCAAACCGCATTTTTGAGGAAACGGAAAAACAAAAAGGAGTGAAACTCAAAACAACATTAAGTTATTATTTCCTATCTGCTTAAAAGTTCAAAAATTCAAACTGAGCTTTCAAAACACAACAGCAGCTTTGAGTTTCTATTTTGAGTTTTCTAGGGAAACAAACAGAAACCTGTGCTGAGTGCTTTGATCATGCCAGCTCTCCGGCCTTTGAAATCCCTAAAAACCTCTTCCACTGTGCGAGGATTATACGGAGCTCCTCCTCCTTCCATTTCTCTGTTTCCCCGCAGTTCTCAAACCGGAAAAACAAAAAGAAAAAAAATTCAATCTTCTTCTTGTTATTTGTCCAAATGAGACACCATTTGTTTTACTACTAATATATATATGAAGGACTATATTATAATTGTCTTTGGTGCTGCCGAGAGGAGGAGGATAGAGTGGGGATATTTGGATTTGGTGATGGACTTAATAGGTAGGTTGGCTCAAGTTGGGGCGGATTTGAATCTGGGTTTGTTGGTCGGGTTAACTATATTTGAGAGAAGGGCGTTGTGTCCGATTATCCAAAATTCGTCTCAAAATATATAGGAAAAACGAAAACGAGGAAAAGGAGAGATTCCGTGCGGTCAGCTGTCGTTTACAATTGGTGACGTGGAGGTTGGAGAACGACACCTCATTACAATTCAGAATTTCGTTTCAATGGTCTAAAAAGTTACTTAGAAGTTATTGTTAAAGAATATTTTAAAAATTTCGTGAGTTATTGAAAAAATATTAAATAAAATTTTTATTTTTTATTATATTCAATGGAGTGAAAGATAGTTTTTTACCCAAAAATACATAATTCAATAATGAAACAATGTTGACAAACTCTATTGAGACAACTAATTTAAATCTCTAATCTTATCATCAACCACTGCAAATTTCTCAATATGTAGAAACATTCGACACCTGAGCAAAACCAATATGCTTCTTTTTACCAGCAAAGGGAAAATATATGAAACAATTCCGCCCGCAGGAAGCACAGCCAACCACGCAGTCGCTAGCTAGGCCTTCTTTCACTCGGCTCTTGATTGACCAGCTCTGAAAGAGAGAATAATAATGCCGACAATCAAACCATATAGTGCCAAAGCCTCAGCAAAGATGAGAACGAGGATCATCCCAACAAAGAGCTAGCTTTGGCTGCTGTGCATTTGTTCTAACGCCAGCATCACCAACGATCCCAATAGCCATAACAGCGAGGCCAGAAGACAGATGCGCGTATCCATCGGAAAGGTAATAAGACTTAGCCTTGGGATTAATTCCGGTAACAATAATAACAGCAATAATCAAGCCATAAAAACCTAGCACGCCAGCCATAACTACGGGAATAATCGCCTTCATCACTCCCATCGACGCTACACCAACCCCACTCTTCGCGGTCCCATAAGCCGCTCCCATACAGGAGAAAACAAGGGCAGCAGCGGGCCCCAGGAAGCCGAAGAAAGGAGCAGTTTCATCGCCGCTGAATGTTGAAGATAGTAGTGGATCGGATCTGAGAATGTTATGTTTGCTCCTTAATTGCAATAACTTTTTAAAGTGAAAAATATTATTAGTTAAAATATTACCTATATTGATATGAAGTAAAAAATAAAAAATATCACTAGATGATTTATCGTCAGAAGTGAAAAATGTTATAATATTTTTTTAATATATGATGTTATTATTTATTATAATATATTAATATATTATATTAATATTATATAAAAAATTAATAAATGATATTTTGATTATATTAATTTATTATTAATTATAATCATATTTGATTTAAAATAAAAATAAAAAATAAAAATTTTATTTTAAAAGTGTAAAGGCTGACAACAGAAATTATGAAAAAAATTAAAATGTGTTACGAAATAAATTTTAGAGCCTGTTTGGTTTAGTTTTTTTTTAATTTAAAAACTATTATTAAGCTCTAATGAAAAATAATAATTTTTAAAATTAAGCTAAATCTGTTTTATAAATTTACTTTTATAAATTTTTTTTATAAATAAGTTGTTTGACAAAATAATTTATATAAGTTTTAATTTTAATTAAAATTACCATAAAAGTATTTAATAAATAATTTTTTATTAATTACAAATTTCTTCGTTCATAATAAAAAAATGTTAATTTTATTTTTTTATTTATAAAAAGTATAAAAATTATTTTTACATAACATAAATTTTATAATTAATAATAAATCATATAAAAATGAAAACAGATAATGTTGTAATTATTTTTAATAGATGAAGATATTTTTGAAAAAAAAATTTCCTAAAATAGAAGCGTATTTAAAAAAAAAAAGAGAAGAGAAAGGCTTTTTCCAAAGCTCTTTTTTTCAAAATTTTATTCTTTAAAAAAAAGTTACTTATTTTTTTAAGAATTTCTCCAAATTCTTGTTTTGCCTAGTTTTTACTTTTAAGAGGTGAATAAGCTGAAAAAAAGTCAAGCCAAACATGCACTTAAAAAAATAACTATAAGAGAAATATAAGTGAAAGTATTTAAAAGGAAAAAAAGTATTTAGAGGGAGTATGAAGATCTTATTTAAGTGTATATTTACAAATAAAGTGAGAGATCTATTTACACAATCCCTTAAATCATAATTCTAATCTAATTCTATCTAAGAATTTAAATCATATTACATTTTTTGCATCTTGCCTATTGAGCTATTTGATTTGGTTTGCATTTCTTGGATCATAATATAATGAACATTCACATATTTGTTCATAATAAAATATTTTTTTATTAATTTAAAAAATTATTATTATATTTTTTAAAAATAAAAAAATAATATTCTTTATTTTTTGAATTAATTAAAATTTATAAAATTTATATAATAATAATTTTTTAAATTAATAAAAAATAAAATTATTTTTTTAATATTATCATGTTTTTAAATTGATGAAAACACTAACAATTAACTAACAGTAATAGAAGATATTCTTTAAAATAAAGTGTCCATCTCTAAAACGAATAAACCCACTTAAAATTTCAATTAAAACTTATAAAATGAAAACATTTTACCCAAAACAAAATAATTTAATCGAAGTTAATAAAAAATTTATTTAAATATTATTTTTTAAGTAGTAATTAAAAAAACTCTTGAAATAGAAATTTTGATTTAATAATAAATATATAATTTTAAGTAAAAGATTGATTAAAAATCTCTCTTTAATCAAATCAAAACCCTTAGCACAAAAATGTCAATTATTTTCAATAAAAATAGGAATATCAAAGGATAGAGAATAAGAAATACCGAAACACGTATAAACTTGAAAAAACTAAGGAAAATTGTTCCACCCCCTAGTTGCCTTATTCATGTTCCTTCCCTTTAACAGTATTAAAAAGTAGCAACCAACATTCGCAAAACTTGCGAAAAGGCCCAAAACAGAACTAATCATTGCTTTTAAATCGGCCTTTAGCTTTCAATTTTAGAATCAGGAGCCTAATCTTCTCTTGCTAGAACATCGACCACATCAGCGTAAGCAAAAAGGAAGCATTTCCAGGAGCTTACTGTGCTCGAAGTTTCTCATTCTTTCAGAACCAAAAATGTTAGTGTCAAGTACATGCATGCACCTTGCCAATAGTAATCAAAATTGGTACCTTTTGTCTTGCAAAATAATTGATGCAACTCGTTGTCTAAATGACCGTTTTACTAGAAATGGAAACATTCAACTCAAGCGAATTTAAGCTATTCTTTCATAAGCATGCAGAGTTGGCATATGGAATTAAACTGCTACTGCCCAATCACCAATTCACCAACACCATTGAACGAAAAGACATACGGTCAAAAGTCGCAAGCTAAGGAAAGAAAAAACTCCATCTCCATGGTTTGAAACAGTCTCATGAAAGGCAAAGTAAACTAAACAGGATATTAAACAGAGCCAAGGATGACTTCCCATGGGAACCAAGCAGCCGCATCTTCCATCGAAGCATCATATACAGACTGCTTAGACAAGAATTTGTTAACTCGTCTGTCAGCAGAGACCAGAAAGATGACGGAGGTTCCCACCACCACGCATATCGCCAGCATGACCTTGCATGGCTCCACCATTGTGAGAAGGATAGCCAGAGAACCTGAAATCTGGCTGCTGAAACATTTCATCACTGTTGGAGGCACTCGTGATGTCAGAGCAAGAGGTAATGGATGTAGCATCTTTGTAGTTTTCCAGCTGATGAACTACTGATTCAGGGATTTTTGCAGACAAATCTAGCTGAGTAGACCTGGACATGTCCAGTCCATCACTTGATGGAATATGCTCAGATTCTTGGAATTGCTTTGTGTTGAGAAATCGCCCACCATTACCCCTGGCTCTTTTTAAAGCATGAAGATGTCGAGACTCATGCAAATATGGCTGCAAACATTTACAAAGCTACTTGTCAGATAATATCCTTGTAAGCCATATAACCAGACTACCATCATGGGCAACATTGCAGTTCATGTGCAGCAAGAAGGAAAAACTTCAAGAGACATACCTTTCGAACTTTGATGAGTTTGTTCTGGGCCTCAAGCTTGGCACGAAACTGTCTCCGCCTGAGAATAGCGCGATACTGCTTTGCATTAACATAAATAGGTTCATCTTCTGTAAGATCCAGAGGCAGTGGAACTCGAGCAGGAAGCATAGCCATCATATGAGGATGATGAATCTGCTGAAAATGCAATGACAAATATCTCACAAATGGATAACAAAGAAGACACATTTTTGTCTGGTCATACATGGGAAAGGGTGTGGCTTAAATAGATTTTCAGGGCATTCATTGATTTAGCAACACAAAATCAGAATCTGAATCGAAAACCACTTTAGTGCAGAATTCACAAGACTGAAATTATAGAATAAAATATATAAAATAAGATATCTAATAACCTCTTGAGTTTTTTTTTCCCGCTACTTAAAGACAGTTGACAAGAATAATCTCACTTCTGCACGGTTCTTTTGCATCTTTCATGCGTCATATAGTAAAACCACTTCATACAATGAGAGCATGAAAGAAAAGCTTATCTCCAATTGAGAATCAATTTGATAAGAAAAGCAAAAAAGAATAAGAGTAAAGTAAGATGCAAAGTGAAATAGAATTAAAGAAATTAATAAGAGGCAGAATAGCTTATGGATGTGCTTAATGAACATTGAAGAATCCACAAGGCCAGCATAATATTTTTTGTGCATTCTTTATATAAAACAAAGAATGCATGATGCCAGGAAGATGCTAATGGATTAAAATAATGGTCTATAGCATCTATATTTTATCAAAATGAACAAAATATCCTGTGACTTAAGCTTTCCAATTCATTTACAGCATCAAGGTTGCATTTATAGTAATGAAAGGACTAGTTCCTTTAATCTGGTTTTAAAAGTCTAGGTTCCTTCAATTACTTTTTTTATGAGATTCCTCAAAGAGAAGATTATATTTGGGATAATCACAATGAAAGGTATGATTGACTTCAATAGAAATCACTTATGCTATTAAACAAGGTTTCAGAAGCAACCATCCTCTCTTTTCTTTGAATTGATAATATGCCAGACTGCAGTGACTGCAGTAAAACAGACACCAATGCAGCAAAGGAACCTGATAAACACTACAAAATTCTTACCACAGCTTGCAGTCCGTAAGCAGCAGCCACCGCACCACCAAAATATGGCTCAGCATAATGGAGTGGAATATGAGCCTGCAGTGCAAAACATGACATATACGAATACAATAAAAAAGACTATGACGCATCCACAGAGCAGCCAAACTGCATAAGTAATAACTTACAGTTGATTTGCTATAGTCAACTCGTGAAGGAGGGAAGACACAGTCCTGAGTTCCCATTGAGGAGGCCAATTTAGCATGACCTCCAAAAAGATTCCCATGAGTTTCATTACCCCCTGAACAGGTGCAAGAACAGCCAATTAGATGTCCCATCAGGTGAAAAGAGAGGAAAAAATCCCATTAATATAACATAAGAACTAATATTTTGGAATGCAATGGTGAGGGAAGCTCTGTCACAGGTGTAGCAGTTTATTGATACGTACAGCCAGGTAGCAAGGTGAAACCTAACAGTCCCTTTAGCATATAGATTTACAACTCCCTTCTTCTATTTTAAGCACTTTACTCGAATATAAGAGACGTAAGCCCATCAGAACATGCATATAAATTAGAAACATAAGTAGTTCCCGGTAAAGAATAAAACCTTAGACATTTGCTAATAAAACAAATTCAAAATATATGTTGAAGGTAAAAAACCATACTGATTGACTCAGTATCCCACACCTACAGTAAGGGCCAAATCAAAACGAGGAATACTGGGTATACATAAAGACCTGATGATGCTGAAATTAAACTTTGCCCATAAATATTGCTGTCTCCAGCACTAGCCACTTCAGGGTAAGATTGACCAGTTGATTGAGTTGATGATGAGTCCTGGTCTTGAAATTGAAAACTAAGGTGCTTGGCGTTGTGAAAGTGTTGAGGCAGAACTCCCATCTTCAGGCTTAAACTTTCAGACACGGATGATTGCTGGACATGAGTTTCAGTTGAGTTGCCCCAAGATGAGCAGCCAACAACATAAGTGCACGTTGAATGAGAACTTACACCAGAATCCTTTTTATGTAAGTTTTGCATTGCGGTAAACTACTATTCAAAATGTCCTGACTTATGAGGGGAACCCAAAAAGATCTTCAGAAATGTTAAGAGGAAATCTTTGCTGCTATTTTTTAGTTTGCTCACTCATCAGTAACCTAGCACCAAAACACACATTGTCACAGTGTTAAATATTTAAATTAGAGAATATGGAAATAAATGATGCAAGCCATCTTTCACCAAGTATTGGAAAATTTATTGATCTGACTTAAGTATACTCAATGAATAAGGAGGAACAAATACAGAAAGCAACTTGACCTTAAAAGCAACAATGGTACACTCCAAACTTAAATACAAAAAGAAGTGGTAGACAAAGAACGCTCTCTAGGAGCCTCCTACAGACTCAAAAGCCATCAAAAAATAGAGAAAAGGAAATTGGTTTCAAAGAAATAATTATTATATAAATGAGCTCCACACAACCAATTGCAGTTCATCCTCTGCAGTTGCGTTCACTCATGCCATCAGATTGATTAATTAGACTGCAAATTTCTAAGGACTTGTTTTAAGGTGATAATGCCTCAGTCAGCACAGAAAGTATATATGAAAATTATGATAAAAATGATGAATTGATGAAAATAAAGCAATAAGTATAAGGAAAATAATGCTGGAGTAAAAGGGAGGGAATAGAAGAAACCATTCCATTTTCACTTATAAAAATGCAGCAACTACGAATCATAAGCATTTGTTCTCGGTTATGGCAGACGGTGATGGGAGAAGGATGGGGAAACTATTGAAAAACCAGTAACTAAGAAAACAGAAGTAGCAGTTGCTAACTTGCTATGTTAATATCGAATTGTTTGATACAAGAACACCAAATAATGACAACCATTTACCCCAAGGAAGAGATTTAAAACAAGGATGTTTTAATGGGGGGAGGGGAAGAACACACGGGAAGAGAAAGTTGAATGGATTCTTGCTCTACAGAATCTCAAACTCAAGAGTCTTTCCATGCATGCAAAACCCACCACAAAAAGAATCCGAAGAGAGAGCTGCAAGTTGAACCAAAAACATAAAAGAAAACCCATAAATCAGCTAAACATGCAAATTCCAACCCACCATCCCAGGCTCCACATCCAAGCATATTCAAGGCCTATCACCCAACAGACACAACAAAAAACATTCCTAGGAAACTAAATCCAATGAAAAACGCACACAGAGTATAAAATCTGTGCAGAAAGACACATATATAGAGAAGAAGCATTGGATAAAACAAAACTGTAAAATAATCCCAGAAGAAAAGAAAGCCAAGAAAATCAAAGAAAGAACAAGAAGAAAAGAAATACCTTTGGGATTTGGTAAAAGTGAAAGAGAAATAACACAAGTGGGTGTTGTTCTTGAAGCTTGGATTTGTGCATGCCTCTCTGACTCCCTCCCCTTCCTTGTTCACAACAAAATATAAAAAGCTCACTCTTTGCGCTTCAGGGTCTTCTTCTTTTTCTCTCTTTTTATGATAAAACACAAAAAAAAAAAAAAAAAAACTTCCCTATGGATAATATTACTAAACAACTTGTTTAAAAACTCATTCTAAAATTTTGGGTTTTCAGCTCAGCACCATTACCCCTCCACCACCACCATCATCACTCTGCTACTTCAACAAAAGAAATTGTCTTTTTTATTTTGGCTTCATTATTATATTGCCTTTTCATTTGTATTTTTTTAGTGTTGGGTCTTTTGTCGTGTTGTGTAAATGGGTAATATATTGCTTTTGCAATAAATTCTCTCTCAGAACTGCTGCAGACGTCTTTTTCCCTCTTAACCTCTTTACAAAGTTTCTTTTTCTTTCTTTTTTTTTTTTTTTTGTCTTTTTTTAGAAATCTACTCTCTCTTCAATAACCTCAGCCGCCCCCCCCCACGCCCTCGTCCATTTTCACCTGCAGTTCTCCCACGCGCTGTCACATCGCTTGTTCTCTTGTGCTTCCCCTTAGTACTCTTTTTATCCATCTCGTCCCCCTTGAAATGTGTGTTGTTTGCAATAAATGATAAATCCATTCAGTTTTTATTGAAAATTCTGTTTGATAATTTAGTGGGAAATTGGAATTATGGTTTGAAAATGGCAGGAAATAGTTAAGGGAGTCTAAACTTTTGGATTAGTAAGGAAAGATTTTCTTCTTGCTTAATAAGTATGTTTTAAAGTTAACAGTTTGGATCCTAAACATATATTAAAATCCAAATAAACGTAGATTAAAATCTATTTTTTTTATAAATGAAAAAATTAATACAAGAACATTAAATAATTAAATAAGAAAAATGTCATAAATTTCAAGATTAAAAATAAAAATTATTAGTAAATTATGTTTAAAATTTTTAAATGATATAAAATTACAAATGTGTAAACTATTAATTTATTTATTTTATTTTATTAAAAAATTTATATTTTAAATAACATCCAAATAAAAAAATCACAATACTCACATAGAATATTTCTTACAATTCTTTCATCATTAACCATCCTCTAATAAAAATAAAAATAGAAATAGGAACCAAAAAAAAAAAAAAGAAAGAGGAGAGTAAAGCTCTTACTAGAATTGTTTGATCATCAATCATTATCCACAAAAGAAAGGTAAAAGAAGAATGGAATGAGAAATAAAAAAAAAAAAAAAAAAAAAGGCTCGAGAAGATCAGCGGCCTTTGCCCCTTTCACTCTGGCATTTGCTTGCAAAAGAAGCGATGTGTCCACTTTAGAAGTCACTAGTTGTGTCAATTAATTAAATAATAATAATAATAATAATAATAATAATTGAATTAAGATGAAAGGAAAAGCGAGCAGTCAACCCTTCCAAACACTCCTCTACCCCTCCCAGTGTTTTGCTCTTTGCTCAGCTCGAATTGAAGAGTTAAGAAAGCTAGCAAAGTTTATCCAAACTTTCACCTAACCTAGGCCTTTCTATAAATATTTACGTTTTGAGGATAGAGATGGCCTTGACCTTGACTTCGAGCTTTTGTATTTAGGTGGGAGCGACTTAACAAGAGCAATAAAAAGATGAGGGTGGTTTGCTTTGACATCCATCTTCCCTTCTTACCCCCACACCAATAACATTATTTATTAGGTAAAATATACTAATCTTCTTAAATTTTATTCATAATTTTAGGTAAGTTTATTAATATTAAAAATACACAATCTACCTGAAAAGATCTTTTACTGAACACGTTAGTATAATTGTTGGTTAATATTTTCGTTAATTTAATGATGTAATAATATTTTTTAAATAATTTTATCATTTATTAATTTTAAAAATTACCATATAATATAAATTATAATTTTTTATTTTTTATTGTTTTTCTCTCCTATTCAAAAAAAAAAAAAAAACTCTATTTTACCTCTTACCAGTTGATCACCTCGTAGTTAGATTTAGTCAATTAGCGTTTGGAGAGATTTGGCCAAAATCGACGTTTTATGATCAGATTCAATTGTGAGGTAATCAACTGGTGTAAAAAAATGTTGTCAACCAACCTGCGAGAAAAGAAAACAATAAATAAGAGTAGAGAAAAAAAAATATTTTAGACATTTCACATTTATCTGTTAATATCGTTCATACGTTTGAGGTGAATTGTACATTTTGAAAACTAATGTACCTGTATAGAGTTATGGGTAAAACTTATGGAGTTAGTGTATTTTACCTTTATTCATTAGATTTGTAGGTTTCAATTGGTAAGATAATTAGATATGTTATAATATTTTATAAAAGTTAAATTTATATCTAAAATCATTAATTATTTTGGATACAAACCGTTTTAAACTTGTTAAACATTTACATTTTATTTTTGACTATCATTCATTTTATACTTGTTGATTTGGCATTCAGCAACATTGCTGTCTGAGAACAGCCAACGTCCAATTTATAATCACAGACAAGAAAGGGAAAAATTATGGTAAAAAGGAATGTGGTCCTGCATTGTTGGCAACAAACAGAAAAACAAAAAAGAACAGAAGAGAAAGAAAGAAAGTTGGTGATCCTTAGAGCTTGAGCCTGACCATGAATTATCGTAGTTTCCTTGTAGAAAATGTTATGCGGGTAACAGCTAATAAGAGTGGTGTCCACAACGGTTGAGATTAAAGATTTGGTCCTAGAATTTAATGCATTGTCTCAATTTGCTGGCAATGGGTTTAATGTTTGTTATCTCATTCAAAGTCAACCATCCAAGATTGGGTAAATGATTTTATTAAAGTTGTTTCTTACCCCACACGGAGATATCTTCTATTAAACCTAATGGTAATAATGAGGTTTTATTTATTATGGCCATTCAAACGTGCCCAAAACTTTGGAGGACAATGCCCTGTGAACAGTGACCGATGCAGAATAATTAATGTATACAAGTCGGATTTTTGTACCGAACTTATTTCTTTTTTCCAAATGTTTGCTACACACCGGAAAAGAATAGCCTGATAAAAACATATTTATTTTTATTTCTTTACATGATACGTGAATTAAAAGAAACAAAGTAAAAAAACCCAAAACACAAAAGAAGCCAAATGTTAAATATTCGGTCAGAAGTAAGAGGACTATTAAAAGAAAATGATCACTTCCATTGGAGATGAGATGACTTGATGATTGTATTTAACGCTACTTGCAAATGCCAATTGCCACAAGATGCGACTTCCTTTCCTTCAACAGTCTCTTCATAATCCTTCCTCTCTGATACAACAAACTCAAACTCTCCCTACAAAAAAATCCAACGGAATTCCACAACTCCTTTTTTTCAGCATTGCTAAATGCCACGTTCCATTAAATGTGCAAATGTACAATTTAGCCCTTTTCAATTCAATTTTAGGGTTTAGCCACAAAGGAAAGAGAGTGTTACAGGTGGCACACGACACATCATCATTTTAATACATATATATATATATATATATATATTCTCAATTGATCAAATTCTACATTGCACATGATTAGAGTTCACATATCCTGAACTTTGCATTCAGCCATCAATCTACTCCAGAGTCCTAACCCCCACCACCCGGGGGCACACAGATAGATCCCAGGAAAATAAAATAAATGGAAAATAATATTGATGGCAATACCATTTTTGCACCACAAATTGATCCAAAACTATCAATATTAAAACAACCAATCAGAAAACGTACAGGTTAGTTAACAAAAGCTAGAAATCCAAAGTCATGATGTGAATGAAGCATACAAGGTTATAAAATTTATCTCCCACCATGAGTAAACATTCCCTGGAACATGGGGTGATCAAGACCTATAGGATCTTTCTTGGACCGCTAGGCTTTGTTTTGAGAAAATTGATCCAAGCAGTCTCTCAAAAGTTTATTCTTTTCGAGCAGAGCAGAGCTCCCAAGAATGCTGTCAGCAAACTAACTGGTTAATATTCCCGTCCTTTGAATTGCATTTCCTGCAAAAGACGGTTTCAGTTCTACCAAGATTCCAAAGATGTGGAATTCTTCTAGATAACAAATTAAACACCAAAAACAAAGGCTTTCATTTTTATTTTAGTCTCTTTTCTTCAAATAAAAAGAAGAAACTGATCTAAATGTTATTCATGGAATTCACCCTCCTCAGGAAAGAGAAGAAGTCTTGCACTCAGTTGACAAAAAGTTTCACAAAAATTCTTATCAAGAGAATTCTCCAGGAAGCATCATTCAGAACCATACAAGTAATAAACAGCAGTGTTTCTATTATGCTAACTTAAAAGAGTGTCATATCATCAAGCTAAAGATATATGAAACACTACATAAACTCAGAATTTTCAGAACCACTTACAGGTTGATAGTACACCAGTTGCCGTTGCCCAAGAAGCATCTGCTGACCATACTGCAAGTTTGAAGAATATAAATAATAAGTATATCAACATGTGTCAATCAAGATAATAATAAATTAATGGTAAGGTTGCACCTGAGGTCCATTTGGATGGAAATATGCTTGCGGTGATTGTATTGGTGCCACCTGTGGATTGAATATAACAGGCTGGTGCCCAGGAAAGGAAGGTCCAATCTGCAAAAACCATGTGATCATCAACGGGAATACACAGATAGGCTAACCACATTACATTTTGGATTGAAAAAGAAAAAAAAACCCTATAACGAATTTAAGCACCAGGTGTAAGAATGAAAGTGAATCTTAATAGCTAAGATCATATACCAAAGTTTACCATCTCTTTTGTTAAAATATATGCTGCCGAATTTAAGTTCATCCCGTAAAACATTACTGAATACAAAGATTATTAATGTAAAATGAAGTCACAGGCTGTAGTAAGTATCCTATTGACCTGAGATAAAGGTAGGTTAAACTCAGGTAATAGTTTTTCCATACTCGGTCAAATCAACCTACCTTAACCCCACCTAAACCGTCAACCCACACAGATATTATAACAGGAAACATGGAAAAACAAATGTGCTATGTTTCTATATTATCTGCTGTTTCCTTGAAAGTGTTATCATGATGGTGTAAGAAGTGCTCCTAAAGAATGAATGCAACTGTATAAAAGCTCTCCTCTTAACTCACAGGTCCAGCATTAACTGATGCATAAGTAACCAAAGGAAAAAATTAGAAAACAAGATTTTGTTAATTTCAGTAAGCTAGCCACATCAAGAGTTTTTAGATTGATAAATTTGAAGAAAAAGAAAGCCCTAACACAATAGTTGCAGGTCAGTGTTCACAAAAAATGCAATTACTTTTAAGTAACTTACCCCAAAACTAACAGGCATGTGCATATGTGGTACAGGAGACATTTGCGTTGGATAGTAGAAGGAACCATCAGACACTGGGGACGGAGGCCTCACAGGCGATTGAGATGGTGTGAAACTCTTTGCATTAGGGTTGAGTTTGAATTCCTGATCATCATTAAGGATGTAGATGAGTGAAAAGACAACCAAAGGAAAGCAACAAATTAACTTAAAGTACACAAAAGAACAGTTGAGAGTCTTCATAGTTTATAAATTCATCTGTGTCGGAATTGGCTTATCATGCACCTGAAAGGGAAAATAAAAGAAAGAAAGATAATACACCTTTGCATGGGGATTCAGTGTTGACTTCTCAGAAGTTAATGAACCCATTGATGAACTCGGTGACAAGCCAGGGCCACTAGATGCTGAGACAGCACCAACATAATCTGAATTTGAAGATGTAGAACTACCAGGTCGTCCACGGGAGTTTACAGATTGTATTTCGCCAGCTATTTTGCTAGAAGCTGGACCCTCTGAGAGTTCACCGGAAGAACTTGGTTTTTCACTAAACTTTGACAAAGAATTAGATGAAGCATGAGTAGTAGGATTTGCAGATGTCTCCCCTTTATCAGACTCATCAATCTTGTCATTCAATAATGACTGAGAATCTGTATTACAAATTGGTCAATGGTCAGCATATTGAAACAACTAGCTGCAGCAGCAATACCATGTGTAGTTAATAGGATACAAAATAACAAAAAGACAACTGCACTTCCAATTTTATAGGCTACTAAGCAGGCATCCAGAGAGTAATGCATACTCACCGATAGCATTTGACAATTGCAGGTCCTCAGATGGCTGCATTTAAACAGGAATTCAAACAGAAAACATGCACATTAGAAGCAAATAGACTAGAAGCAGCAGAACAAGGAGCTGCAATGGAGAAATGAATCAGTTATGCAAGTTAAAGCAACAAAACAAGGAGCTCCACATTCACTGTACAAGATTTGCTTATCTATGGAAGTTAAACTTACAGACTGCTTCTCAGCAAACTCTTTAGCATCACCGCTTCCTCCAAGTTCACCAAGCAAATTGTCTTGGATCCTACATTATGAATGTTGAAATTAAGAAATATAAAGAGCTAACACCTATAATATGTCCGAAGAAATGATTTCTTATAGTAATTACTTCTAATATTTCCTTACACTGACAGAAACGATTAATCAAAATATATCAGCAAATATACATAATGTTGGCATGTCAAAAAGGAAAAAGATAAAAGACCTGCTTTCACTGCCAGAGACGGAAAAACTTTTAGAAGGAAGTTCAGAGGCCAGGTGTCTGGCCTGATCATTAAAACCTGAGTGGTTCAAATCTGCGCCAATGGCTGCTTGAGAAGATGGCGCCTCATCCTACAAACCAAAAAAATAGGAGTACATTATAAAGGGAAAGGATCACAAAAAGGAGTAAATTCAGACAAAAACAAACATGTTATATGGTACAATTATCTTTTGTAGTGCACTAAAAAAAAATCTTTAGCCAAAAGATCTATGATACGGAATCAATAAAACATGAACAAACGCAGAAGAAATTCACATAATTAACTACACAGTCAGAAGCTTCAATTATATATATATAATCTGTGATTCCATCTCAAAAAATGTAGTCCAAAGTGGCACATGCATGGCATTTATACTTTTTTACTTCCAACAACCAACCTAAACACCTTAAGCTCTCTACTCCTAGTCAGATTATCATCTCCTTCTGCATTCAAAATTCCATTAGCATTTTGGCAACATCCTGAATACTCAATCTCCCCAATGTTGTCAACAAGCAAATTAAGATTCACTTTATCTAAGTTATAGTTGTAAGAATACAGAAAAGCAAAATATAATGCATGTGAACCTTCTCAAGTACACTTTCTCCTTTACAGCAGTTCCATCTAATGTCACTTATGATCAATTTCAGTAAGCATTACAAATAGTAGCTGAAAACCCCCACTCCCATTCCCCAGTATTCCACCTCCCAAACCAATTCATCATCAAATGAAAATCTGTCTAGATCAAAAATTGAGCATAGAACCACTAGGAATATATATATCTCACCATAATATCCAACAGCCAATTTGATTCATCAAGAAAATCAAAACTAATGATGATTCCAGTCTTGTAATTTTATTTCCCCTCTTTTGGTGTCCTGGCAGTGCACAAACCCTTTTCTTAACAACCCTTCTCAACCCATATTTTTCCTTCTAAGGAAAAGAATACATATTCCCATTGAAAATGGAACCTGATCCCAAACTGTTGGTGGAACAGAATAACCATTCATTCTGATGCCTCTCAATATAACTACTCTCAACATGATAATATTCACAATCACGAAAGGAAATATAATTCTGCACAAATAGTCACTTAGGCCAAAAAAAGCCAACTCATAAAGCAAGCCCTTATACTTAGATAAAATATATTTTTCATAACATTCAAAGCCTCCAAACCTAATAAAAAAGTCATCAAGTAAGATTTTATTTAGAAATGTGCCTTGCATTAGAATTCAATAATCTCCTAGAGACAATATAAGCCAAGGCCAAATTGATATCTTGTGTATAATCTCAATCATGTGTAGAGATGGTTGCCTAATTTAAATTTAGAAGAAAAAGAAAAAAGTACACCAACCTAAAAATTGTTATAAAATTAGATACAACTAATCACAATATATATTTGCAATCAACAAATAAAGCACTAGAACATCTCAGATTCCGCAGGTCAATAACTACCATTAAGAAAGGGCTTGATGACACTCGAGCTCCATCAGTGCTTTGCAAACTGGTCAAATCAGCAGGCCTTTTACTGACAGAACCAGAAGAATCTCCGAAGGTCTCACTGTTGTGGGAATCCAACATTATATCCTCGTCTTCGTCATAACCACTATCATCAACCCCTCTACCCCTGTAGACTGAGGAGAACCTCATCTCCTCATCAATATCAAAATTATCATGAAGATGAAAGCCTCTCTCCTGGTGAAAATTCAATATGCAAAGTGTGAGAAACTTTACCAGACAAATTAACCAATAAAAGAACTTAAGAGGTAAACAATAAAATTATGAAAATGTTACCTCTGCTAAATGAAGGTCCTGGGTGTCCTCACCCTCAATCTCTCTTGCTATCCTCATTGCTTCCTTCTCCAACTCTCTCATTTGAGGACCTCTCTTAAGTTTTGTTGTGTAAAGTTCCTCATTGAAAGTACTTTTTACACCAAATAGCTTTTGATTGGTTTCAAACTGATCCCAGTTCCTAAGAGTGCAAGTACATAATATTACAGAAATTAAGTGGAAAAAACAGAAAAAAAATGCAAAACACAAAATGATCATCAAAAGTGGAAAGATGTACTACAAGATTTCAACAAATGCTGTCAATATCTTTCTTTATAGCTCAAAAACCCTTCTATCACTGGCAACAAAATCACACTCCACCTGATTACTGCAGCAATTAGCCCATCAAGGACTCAAAAGAACTTTATAATTTCTTGACATGCCAGATTAAAATAATAAACTCAAATCTCAAAGAGCACCTCCATATTATACTAGTCGTGCAGAAACAAAAATCTATTTAGAAATCATGTTTTTGTTGATATCACTGATTCCTCAATATTAAAGCCAGTCAAACAACATTTCCCTGAGTAATATCACATCAAAAAATTCCTAACAACAATCCTTTTTCCAGGCAATTTCTTAATGGAAAATAACAAGGAAAAATAGTTAAAAACAAAGTAATCAAGTCTAATACACAGAAAGAGTGATTGCAGTAGAAATAATAAAAACAATTTAGATGCATGTGGGGTGAAGTAATTAAGTTGTATGAACAATAAAAGTATGCAAGATATATTTTTGAAAGGAGAGAACTTTATAGTAACCTATTCCATGGACCGTCAAAAATATTTTCTAGTTCAGGACACTGTGGAGCGTCTTCGTCAGGAACCCAAGGCTCCAACTCCCTCTCCACCTCAACAGGACGGGATTGTGATATTACAGAATCTATCAAAATTTCCAGATGTTTTTCAGGTTGGAGCTCACTTGCAAATCCATCCCTGGTTACAGCCACATCCTGGAATCATTTTTTGAAAACCAAATTAAAATTGAGAAAAAAAAAAAGAGATAAAATTGGCTGCATTTTGTTCTAACCAAGTTTTAAATATTTAAAGTACCATTCACAATTATCTAACTGAAACACACTCTTTACAGCTTATGAAACCCTACATAAACTACTTGAAATTTCATTTCTAACTAGCAACTGAACTAGAGATGGAACTGTGAAAAGAGGAACATCGGCAAAACCTTTGCTATAACTTGCACAAGTTCTTTGGCTGGTATAATTAAAATCTTTGAAGGTGCCTTGCTAACAAACTCTGCAATAGCCTTCTGTCCTCGCAAAGTACCATCTTTTACCAAGCGAGCCATTTTTAAGATGATTCCTGAAGAGGCACGGGATTGGATGTTGTGAAGTTGAATCACTTTATTTCAAAGTTCTACCTATTTGCACAAGAATTCTAATAGAACCAAAACCAATTTATAAAACTAATTACAGAAGTGTAATCACTTTAAATAAAAGACCATACCAAAATCATTTTCTGCATCAGTTGCATGAAATATTCCAGCGTATATTGATCCACTTTTCACATGGACTTCCACCGGATGCCCAATAAGACATGTTGTCAGATAAACTAACCGATCACGGGAAGAACTCTCATAATCACCAGTCTTCCCGCCAGCCAGTGCACCTATACCAAGTAGTATTAGATGAAGAATATGATACAGTAAAAAAGAAATTCACATCAGAGAATGTTCACCTGTAGTTTGTATTCTTCCTTGATTGGATTTTCCAGACTGCACCTTATTCTCCAACCTAGCCCCAACCTCCCTATCAACTCTTCGACGGCCAAATCCATTAGCAGAAGATTTTGGCAACACAACTTGTTGCGTATTCATCTCGGAAGGGAAAAAAAACCTAAAGAATAAGTTTTAAAAGTATAAATTCAATGCTTCCAAAATCCAATTCTAAGACATTAGCACTTAATTTTTTAGTTTAACAATATTTAAGTGGATTTAGAAACCAGCACACAATTAATTCTAAAATTACACCAATAACAGAGGGTATCTCCTCTGCCATGTTGTTTTTCCATGAAACCCATGCACGAATGCATTCCATAAACAAATGAAAAAGCAATGTGCCTATCCCGGGCAGCCACACCAATGCTAAAAATTCTTGCCTCTCATTTCATCTCACTGACTTTATAACTTTCATCCTCTAGATTGGCACTACCCCAAGCTTTAAGAATACACCGAATATACCCTATCCTGGTATCGTTAATTCAAAACTTTTTCACCTTGACTTGTTATATATATATATATATATATATATGGAAATCTCATCAATTATTCAAAATACATAAGAGACCACTGAATCCTGTCTTCTCAATTCTTAAAGATGTCACCAACATTATGTATAGTCATCTCAACCTACAAGTTAACCTCATTCACAGGCAGCACCAAAGCTCCCATATCAAGAAGGATAAATAGTTGCTAAAGAAGAAATTCCTTATCTTTTAGCCTAAAAAAAGGGTTTTAGCTTGCTTAAAGGAATTTCATAAGACATAATTAGCAATCAAAAGAAATTAAGATCAGGATAATGCAAAACAAACTGCATGAAGCAAGAAATAGTAGAAGTATACAAACATATTGGCTGAGAATACAGCACAGAACAATACAAGCAGAAGTTCGAAAAAACAGCCAGGCTTAGTCAACTTGTGAAGGATATCAACCCATACTTCTAATCAATAGTTGGGCTAATGTTCAAAATGATCAAGTAAGTTCCCAAAACTTTTGTAGCTCAAAATTTCAAATCTTTGGCCTAATCAATTTATGATTGAGATACGAAAAATTGGCAACAGACCCTAAATGGAGAAACTCATTGCCGCTGTTTAGTTAGAAGTTGACAGATTGCATTTCAATCAGCAAATTTAATACAACAATAGCTCCCCAAAAAGGCACATGTGTAACATCAAGTTGAATCTAACCAAAGAAAAATTCGGAATTTAATGTCTAAATAAATTATTATAACTGCTATAGCTATACCGGCTTCAATATATACACAAATACATTACAACACAAAATAAGTCCCATCAAAGACTTTTAGTTCTTATAAACAAAAACTGGTCATTTAAGATAACCTCAAAACGCACAACTATTTATCAGCCCACTGAAAAGGAAACAAGAAAGCTACCTCGTATCCGTGGCACCAACCAAAAGCTTCTTAAGAGTCGTGATAAATATACCTGCATCGAAGAGGAAGCGAGACTTCATTCATCAAATTAGCTAAGAACAACCTCAAACTGAAAGAAGCAAGCTAGAAATGGAAATGTCTAAACGCAAGTGTATGAAAATATTTTAACTAAGCAATCAGATCAAAGCACATCCAAATAAGATATAAACGTCAATTACAGGGTTAAAATCAATGTAAAATTAACACATAAAAAAACTAACTTAAAATTAAAAAAACTTTCATCTCTAAAACCCTAAATTAGAAACTGTAACAGCTGCCAAGTAACCCTAAAAATATACCACTTAAATGCATTCGCGTTCAAATTTTTTAAAGAGCAAGAGAGAAACGATAATTAAATGAAATTGGAGAGTAATAAAAAAAAGAGGGAGCGCGATCCTTACCTTAATAAGCTCAATTAATCGATAATATCGGTAGAAAAGCGACAATTATCGGAGTTGGGAGGAAAGGGATTCGGACTCAGTGAGTTAGGGTTAACGAGTAAGGGTTTTAAACCGGGGTTTCGAAAAGGGTAAGAGAGAGATCGAAGCTCGAAAGGAAGAGAGGGAAAAGGGAGGGCTCTCGATTGTGATCGAGAGAGAGAGAAAGGAGAGTTTCAGAAGTGTTTTTTTCTTTTCTTTTTTCGTGAATTCTCTTCTTTTTTTTTAATTTGAAGAGAAAATGGGAGAGAAAAAAATAGAAATATGGGAGAAAATTGTGAAGTGAAAGATTTTATGACAGGAAAGTGCTATGATTCACTCCTCCCGGCTGCATGTTAACGACGTAGGTCCTATACGCCTATTGGCTATTGTCAGTTTCTTAATTTTTCTTTATGTAATCCTAAAATATTGACCATTGAGAGTAGAAAAATAATCAAACTATGAAGAAAGTCAATGGCCCATGTAAATGTACACGTTGGTTTGGTTTGGATGCGGTTAATTAAAACTACAAAATGATTCAAACTTAAAATAGTTGTTGTAATAACATTTTACTCAAAATAGACAATCGAGCTCATATGTTTCTTTTTCTTCTTTTTTTAATTTGAATTTCAATTTGGGAGTAAAAATAATCTATATTTTAATTACCATTAAAAACAAAATTACTTAAAATTATTGGTAATAAAAAAATAATTAAAATATCCACCAAATCGTTATATTAATATATTTTATTCAATTTAATCCATGTATTTAAAATCGAAATAATTTAATTTTTTTTATTTTAAAAATTATTTTAATTTAATTATTTTTTTAATAATAACTAATTTTACTGTTAAAAAGATGATGTCAACATTGACATTAAAACTGATGTGGCATATTTTAATGACGTGACATCAATATGATAACGTTGTAATGTTACGTGGTATTAATATGATAACGTGATAATGTTGATGTTAGTGCTATATGACAAATCAAAAATTTTTTTAAAAAGTTTTTTTATACTACATCATAAGGATTAAATTGAATAAAAATATATAATATAAAAATTAAATTGAACAAAATTGAGATGTTGAGAGACTAAATTATAAAAAATATTTGAAAAGTACAAATATTTAAGTAGATAATGAGTATACTTATTAATAAGTCAAATATTTAAGTGTAAAAGATTTATAATATTAAAAAATATATAAAAATATTTTCTTACTTGATTATTTGATTTTAAATGTGTACATTAATTTTTTTTTTTTATAAAAATTAAGTATGAATTCTCATTTTATATGAAAATTTTGAAAAAAATTTTCATACCTAAAGTTAAATTTGGATGAATAACTTGCATTATATTAAAATAAAATAATATAAAAAATAAATAAATTTTTTATTTGTAATATTATAATAATTTGAAATTTATTTTACTTAGTTTTTAACTTGAGTTGAACCTAAATTAGCAAAATAAGTTGATTTAATTTTTTCTTTTAAATACTAAAAGAGAAAGATATAGAGTTAGCGATAATTATAAAAATAATTTTTTATTCTGACTTACTTAATTTGGATTTGACAAACTTCTTATTACCATAATAAAATCTGAGTTATTTTACCACTTTAATTTTTTATTTATTTTTTATGTTTTTATTTTATTTAATATTTCAGGTTATATTTTTTTGAGTTGAAATTTCTTAAATTAAAGACTGCATTTATAGTTAATAGAGTTAAATATAATTGTAAATATTTGTATAATTTTATTTTGTATTTACAAATTTTTTGTAGATCCAAATTAATAATTTAAATTTAAATTTAGTAGAATTTGATTGTGGTATTTGAACTTAAACAGAATTATTTTATAAGAATTTTTGAGTAAATTTAAATAAAAGGTAAATCAGGTAAAGGTTGAATAATTTCAAAAAAATAAGTATTTGTAAATTTTGAAAGTTATAACTAAATCAATCTATTATAAATAGAAAAAAAAGAATTTATTTAGTCTTTTTATATTATTTTATTTTAAAATAATACAAGTTATTCATCTAAATTTTACTTTAGGTATGAAATATTTTTCAAAATTTTTTTATAAAATGAGAATTTAAACTTAATTTTTACAAAAAAAAAAGATAAATTAATTTATTCATTCTATAATTAAATAATTAAGTAAGAAAATATTTATATATAATTTTTAACACTATAAATCTTTTACACTTAAAATATTTAGCTTATTAATAAATATATCTATCATCTACTTAAAATATTTGTATTTTTTGAATAATTTTTTTAATTTAATCCCTCAACATATAATTTTTTTTAATTTCATCCGTGTATTATATATTTTTGTTCAATTTAGTTTTTATGACGTGGCACAAAATTTTTTTTAAAAAAATATTATTTATCACATGACATTGATATGTTGACATATCAATGCCACGTCAATATTGAAATGCTACCATATTAGTATCATGTGGTATTGCCATATCATCGCGCCGTGTCACGTGACATGTCATGTTACAAAAATATGTAACGTCAATGTTGATGTCAACAATGATATTATCTTTTTAACAGTAAAATTAAATATCGTTATAAAAAAAACTAAATTAAAGTAATTATCAAAATTAATTGATTAAATTGTTTTGATTTTGAATACAAAGGTTAAATTGAATAAAATATATGAATATAAAGACTTAATGAATATTTTGATCCATAAAAATACGAAGAATCGAATGAAAATCAATTTTTTTACTTGTCTCGAAATAATATCAATATTTGAATTCAAAATCTGTTATAAAATTTCATCTAATTACTAATTGAAGCCACCCCTCCTTTAAATTGAGATGAAGAAATCGTTTCTTTCAAACTGAAATGAATGGATTTATTATGCATCCACAGTATCGCACTTTCCTCCACAGCTTCTTTGGTCAAAAAGCAGTTGGTACTAATTCTTATTTGGGGTGCCCAGATTTAAGAGAACCTACTAAAAGTAGGAAAAAGCTAGTTGACGAATAATCCACAGGTCTCAATGGGGATGATGAGTGACACTTTTTCAAAACTAGTTCATGGTGTGTCCAAGGGCTTTGACAAATGACAAAAGGGCATTTGTGACGTAGACTCCTTATGCCAAAAATGTGCATCAACTCTTTATTCTCCTTACTCTGTTGGAAAAGATATGATGACACATTTTGGATGTTTCAGCTTTAGGGTCAATAGATTCCAAGCAGTGGATGTTGTGACTTTGTAACTGTGATGAATAACTGCATGCAGGATGGAATATGAAGCCAGCATGTTCTATTCATTTCGGAGGTTCTCAACTCTCCACAGCAGTAGGGTTCAATTACTTGGAAAGTGGAGACAATATTAGAGCCTTTTTCCTATCAAGAATTCTCATGCTGCTCCAAGACAGGGAACACCTTAAAGGAGACTGGTATTACCCTATCCCTTGCAATTACCAGTCTACCGCAATGTTTGCAGCATCAGAGATTAGGCTCTCTTTTTCGGAATTTGGTTATCCTGCCACATGAGACTGGGAGTTTGATGAGCCTTATTTGAAACTTTGATAACATCATATTTGGTTGTGAAACCAATGGCAAATCCACATCAAAGAGCCTACAAGTACCATGAGCTAGGATACACAATCATCATACATCAGAAGAAGTTCAACTGCTAACAAAAGGTTCCATTTTGAAAGAAACGAAAATTCCTTTGTGAGTTTAAACCAGTTTAAGTGCATTTTAAAAACTTGAAAAAATTAAATAAATAATTGATAATACAATTTGTTAAAATTATATTACAGTTTAAATGATATGAGGGGAACAAATAGCTGTAGCGCTTTCCTCAGACAATGAGATATCCAAACCAACAACAGACCTAAAAGAGACTACCAACCAATCACTCCCCAAATACATACAAGGAAAATGATAATTCACTTTATAGTCATTTGCTCAGAGAACACACAAGTAAAAAATGCAGCCATTTCACCACACCACCTGGAGAATATTCTGGACTCACAATCTCCTGCACGTGTAAAAATGAAAAAGAAATCAGGTAAAAAATTTTCAGCCAGCTCCTCATAGACAGAATAGATACGTATGATCACCCAGTATTGCATAGTCAACTTCGAAGTTGGTTTTTCAAATGAAAATTAGAAGACCTCATTATATTAGCAAGATCTATTAGCACCATTGAATTTGAATATATACATACATACATATATATATATATATATATAAAGGAGAAATTTGTGTCAATTCAGAGCTCAGATAGAATGCTGCAATGAAAATGGTAAGAACAAAATACCAGACACAGAATATCGTGGTTGTAAATTTAAATGGAAAGATATAGGAAAGGAAAGAATAGATGTGGAGGTAAAATTATGGACCAGACAGTTGAAACTTAGAACAACATTGGAACTGGAAAAAATGGACAGGGGAGAGTATTTACCAGTGACAGTTATAATTGCAAGTCTATCTTCTCAGACCAGTTAAAGATATCAGAATAAACTTGATCCCCTCCCAATTCTTCACCCGAAGCCCCAGCTGCGACCCTTATAACATCCTCAATTAATGCAAAATTTCCCATTATATCAACATGAGCACCACTAAGGGTGCCACGCCCCTCCAATAGGTTGGCCGGAGGAGAATGGCTGTATTCTCTAATATATGTTCGAATTCCAGAAGGATTGAACCTGGTTTTACCCCGCCAACCTTTAGCACACATAAAACCTGCACTTAAAACTGGTACGGTCTCATCTCCATCCACAGAATACACACCATCCTTCAGGCAGGCCTCTTCATCATCAGCAGATGTATCAATCTGAAAAGGAATATAACACTCAGCAGCAGGAGATAACTTGTAAATGTATGCTCTTTCAGTTGGCAGGCCAACTCCATATAAAGAAAAGATTTCCATCTCAGGAGCATTTGGCAACCTGCAAAATCAGAGTGACAGTGAATAGCTATAATGAACAAACATTTACAAACCCAAAAGCATAAACCTACAAGCTGCAATAGGCATTAGCTAAGTCAAATAACTGAAGAGCAAAAATCATAGCCAGTGCAAAGGTTGATTACATCACAGCCATATACCCCAAATTGAAAGGAAAACTAAGAAAATTGAGTTCAAGTAAACAATCGATAATGTTAAATGAGGCACCCTACCATAATGCTTTAAGGTTTCTATCAGCTTCTGATCTTGGCCATAGATTCAGTTTAAAGATAAACAAGCAGAAGGAGCTATAAAACAGCAAAAATTGACTAAAAAGGGAAAAATAATATCAAATACCATGCAACAAGAACAAAACGAAATAATGAAGTTATAGAATTCTCACTTTGTTTCCAACGGATTTGACCAATATTTGTAGTGCTTATACTTGGGGTCATCCAAATTATCAGCAATTCCATAGGATAAATGAGCAGTACCACGTGCCATCATTTTTGGAGCAACAAAATGAAGCAGGTCAACAATTGATTCAGCAGTGTAAGTTTTATACTCTGCAACAGCATTGATACCTCCAAATCCCATGTCATGGTACTCAGTCCACACATCTCGACAAGTGGTGTTTGCGGCACTACGACCCTTAACAGCATCCTGAGCATCGCAAAGCTAAAAAATTAAGGCAATGACTTTAAATAAAACAAAGCTGTCATACAGCACAACACGGTGACCAATTGTACTCTTTGCCAAAGAAATGTTTTGAGAATTATTTGATATAAGTTAGTAGTTAAACATTTCTATCTGATTTCAAAGCCATAATTTTAGTTAATTCCTTTAAGTGTGCGAATTGTTTCTAGCAATAATTGATCTTGATGTTAACTATCCATCACCAGTATCTTCACTTTTACTTGAAAGCAAGTGTCCATGGTTATTATAATTCAGGGCAACTAGTGCTTATTCTCCACATATTATTCATCAATAAAACTTTGCTGACCAAAATGCACTCTGGGGCCTGACTCTTGTCTTTTCCTTTTCCTTTTTCGTTATCTTAAGATCTCGTTCTGGGCAACAAGCTAACAGGGAACCCTCCTAGATTACCAGAGAAAATAAATTACCCTGAAGTCTATCCTCTCAACATCAGATGAAGGTGCCCCAGCAACATCTTTTCCAAAGGATATAATCCTTCCATACTTCACACTTCTTGTTTCAGAAACTGCACTTTCAACACCAGCTTCTTCTGCAATCTGCGTGTCATTCTTCCTTTCTCTTTTTTTGGCACAAGAATAGCCTTCCTCTGGCGACCAGTCTAAACCACCCCATATTGTGTCCCCACCTCTTGGTATCATCGACATGGTTGAATCCCAACTGCGGCTCATCCTCATCACATGTTGCAATGTTTGAAGCTGAAATATGTCATTATCCAAAAAACCAGGTGCAATAGCCCTGCATTTTGGTTTCATTTTTAGTGCTATTGTAAGAAAGATAATATTTTCATTATGTACTTCAGAGACAATTAAGATAATTAACTAATAAGTAACTTGTGTATTTGACCAATTTCTTAGCTCAAGAATTCCAGGACAAGTGTAGGAAGTTCTTTGACATGAAAAACTGGAAAACTTCTTCCTAATATGAAAGAAACTAGAATAAATCACTAGAATTTCCATGCAAAGGGTGGAGGACAGAAAACAAAAGTTTGTACCATGAAATGTTGCATGCGGTTGTTCTTTTCACATAATGTGCCATACAACATTCTGTCATTTATTTTAGAGCAAGACTAGCGGTAAAAGCCAGCTGAAAATACTACAATTTCCACTCTACTCGACTACAACTGCAATCAATCCAACATCTTGCATAATTAATCAGTCAAAGAAAGCAAACTCTGACTTCAAAAGTGGTCATCATCAATAAATGAAAACAGAAAGGGAAAAGAAGGGGTAAATAAGGAAGCAGAACAGAAAAGCCATAAAGCATTAAAGACAGTTGCAAAACAAAAAATGCCTAAAGAAACAAGGAAGAATGCTCCAGATCACGAGTAGGACTAGGAGGCTTGTCAACAGACAATGAGGCAAATAAAAAAAAAGGGATTAATGATATGACAGTGACAAGTAAATGAGATCTATTGTTGTTTTTAGCATATTTAACATTCAACAGCAAACAACATTTCTAAGGTAACCTAGAGTGTATTAGAAATGTGGTTTAGAGGCATGCTGGTCCACTTGTGGTGTCACAAGGAACCAAATTAATTCTTGGTGAAACCTTTCACATTCTCTCCACACTGTCCAAACTCCAAAGTTATTGTTCTGAAAAGATATGATGAGATCCTCGACAAAACATCATAAGATACCTGTCCAGTTGCTAAAAGTAGTTCACTGCTGAGAAGGTATACTTGTTAGATACCTGACAACTGCAATATCCCTTGCTTCAGCAGAGAAAAGCCCAGCAATTGCTTTTGGAACACCCAGAAATGGCCCACCAATGTTGACCACAGCTTTAATATGCTTAGAACACCAATCTGGTCCACCTCCACCACCCATTGGAGCAGGCGCCTCAACCCACTTCATGAAATGTAGGAAATACAGAACACCCATGGAATGTGGAATGACAACAGCCTTTTTCCCTCCATTTGTAGACACCATCAGTTCTATATTACTCTTAATACGGCTTAGTGTTTGGTCACGTACCTGATTAATTGAAAGATGTCAAAATCCAAACAAAATCAGAATTATCAAAAAAGGTTTATAATCAATTAATTCCACTGCCTAGGTGACCGCTATCAAGAAATTCAAGTTTAGGAAACTTTACCTCAGTGTTTTGAAATGAGAGTCTCCAATCATAGGCAGCCATATACATGGTTTTCTCCTCATACCCAATACGTGCCAAGTTAGCAATCAGAACTGCCCACACAAAATAGCCTGGAGCAAAGTAATCTGCCGCCACAAGTCCAGAGACAGGCCTCACTCTTATACCACAAGGATCCAATCCAGTTTCATTATCCAATGACATGTGCTCCACCCAGCATAGAGGTCTGCATATTATCCAATAAAACCATGGAGAAAACCAATTATCCAAGCACTGTTAAGAGTCCTTAACTTAAACACATAACAACTGCTAACACAATAATCAAAATGCTATTTAATGGAATATCATGGTGACAGATTTTGCATGGATTAATTGAGTATGCCCCTTCCACCAATGTTGCTTTCAGTATGTAAAATACATGGAAGAAGAAGATTTTAAATTCAAAATGCTATTTAATGGAATATCATGGTGACAGATTTTGCATGGATTAATTGATTATGCCCCTTCCACCAATGTTGCTTTCAGTATGTAAAATACATGGAAGAAGAAGATTTTAAATTCAATGCTCGCACTGTCCAGCCATATCATTTATGTGATAAACCCAGTGCACTAATCTCTTGCAGGTTGTGGCCAAAAAGGAAAATCTAACAAGGTCATTTTTGTTCTCTGTTGTTTTGATGCATCACACAACCTCAGGTTTCCATTTAGAACAGCAAAAAGGTTCATAATTAAAGAGTAAAGTCGTCTATCCAACAGTTCTTTTTTGCTAATTCAAGAGGAGCACGAAAGCCTATATGTGAAGCAACAAGGAAACAATAAACTGATGGCCCTCATGATCGTATAAGCATATGTGATAGTCAGCAGGCCCAACATCACATTCAAAATCAGGCTGAAAAGAAGAGTAAATTGAGAAAATCAACTGACTACCAAATGGGAAAACCAGATGAGAAAGATAGCTTGCACAAAATTAAACTAATCACGCCTGCAACTTAGCCACTTTAAGTAACAAACCAACTTACGTTTCCAACTTTCCATTCAACAGCTATACCCTTATATCCTCATAAATCACAACAACATATCAATCTTCAACTTTCCATAAAACTATTGCACCCACAAATTTCACACTCACAATTAAATAAGCAGAAGCAATCAATAAGAACCAATAAAAGACCCAGAGTTCCAAAATCAAGATCAACTAAACCTCGTAACTATAATCAGAAACACAAGTACAACACCAAAAACTGCAAAATTAACTATCCATTCGTAGACTTAACCAAAAATTCACTAACTAGACCTTTTATCACATACAGAAAAGGCAACATTGAATCATCAATACTTGTTGAACACAATTAACAAGCAATCCTTAAAACAACATTCAATGACGAGTAACCTTTATCCAAAACCATAAACATAGCCCTAAGTTATAGCTCGATGACAAGTACAATTATCCCCAAGCTGAAAGAGTTGAGTTCAAATCTCCTTTCCCCAAATTATACCTTGATTTAGAAAAAAAAAAAACATAAAACTAGCAAAAAATATCAAGCAGCCAAAAATTCAATACCTTTTGTAGACTTCACCAAAAGTGCCACCCCAGAACCGCTTCCTAAACAACCCTTCAGCACACTTCCGCCCTTCCCACAACTCAAGGCCACCAGTCACAATCCCTGGCACAAACACCACTGGATGCTTAGGCTTTAACCCTTCTTTCTTCAGCTTCACACCAGGCGGGTCCGGTAAGGGCCCCGTTATAGCCTCCGTTACGTACTGAGGAAATGAAGCCGGCATTGCATTGTAAAGAAACAACAGAAGCCACCACGTTACGCAAATGCAACCAATGAACCAACAGCACGAGTCCAAACACGACCACTTGGGTGGTTTCTCCTCGTGTTTCTTCTTGATCTTGGATGGGATTTTTTTCTTGTCTTTATCACTGCCATCATCATCTCCGTGTTCTTCTTCTTCCTTTTCTTTTTGGGGTTTTGAATCCGATGCTTCTGAGGTTTTGTCGGATTCATTGATGGGCTTTCTTCTTCTAATTGCAGACATGTTTTTTGAATCAAGATTAGTTAGTTTTAAGTGCACTTGACTGTTTTGAAATAGTCTAAAACTTCTTTCTTTCTAGAAAAATCGCTCCAAGCATTAAACAGAATCCTTCTGTTATTGGGCTTTAGAGAGAACAAGCAAAAAAGAACGTAGTTTTAGGCATCAAACGTCCAAAGCCAAAAACGCTTATCCATTTAAAAGCAAAACAATGTAACTACATTCTTCCTTTTTAGAAACAGATGGTAGCTTAAAAGCTTAACGGAAAGAGCCAAGAAAATATTAGTATTAAAGAACAGACGAAGTAAATTCCATTTTGTTTTCTTTTGCAGAAGGGAAGCACCGCTTGCTTTCCTGCTTTTGGGTTTTTAGCAGAGGGGAAGCAAGCGATGGAATTGGAAACAGTAGGAAGCAGTGGGCAAAACCTGGCAGCCAGAGGAGGAGGACGGTTTGTTTTGGTGTTGATTGGTGGATGGAAACGGGATGTTTTTCTGCTTGAGTTGCGTGAAGTGGGCCCCATTCTATTAAGGGCCAAATAATTGTCTGAAACGTTGCCCGTTCTTATTGGATCCCAGCTCCTATCCCCATGCTGCGGTCGAGAATCCACTGTCCTGACTCTGGTGTCTTAAGTTTTACCCCAAACAAACTCCGTACAATTCCAGCCTCGGAGATTGATTGCATTTGAAGGTGAACTTTCGGTTTGGGTCAATGGTAGTTTGAGTCCGAACTAAAGAGTACTCAGACATTTGAGTGCACCTACTCTCGTGAATTGAGCTCTCTATTTAGGCCTAAAGGCCCAACCTACTTCCTGTCTGGTAGAGCTCACTTTGATCTCTAGCCCCACAAAAAAAGAGAAAAAGCTAATTTTGATTAGGGCAAGTAAATTTGAACCAAATTAATGAATAGAATGTAATTTAGATAAAACGATTTGATCCAATTAATTCATTGAGTTTGTGGATTCAAAAAGTTTGATTTTATTAGTTTATTTGATTGATTTTTAATTTTAAAATTTTTGAATTAAACCAACTAAAAACTTAAACAATATTTTTTATATATATACATCTATTTTAAATTTATATAAAATATATGAAACTCTTGAACGTTGAATTGATCGTTTATGTGAAATGATATAATTATGTAAATGAAAAAATAAATGTTATATTTTTTATGGTCAAATTATTTGCATATTTTATAATTATAAATAAAGTTTATAAATTTTAATATTGTATTTTGTAAAAGATAAAAGTGATAAAATTTTGATTCTTTTGGTCCAAAATTGAATAATCCAAACCAATTCAATGTTTAATTTGTTCAATCTTCTTTCAAATTTGGTCAATTTTGATCTATTTTTTAAAAATGTTTGTTCTATTTGATCTTTAATTATAATTAACGGATCAAATTGACTAATTACTCACCCCTAAATTTTGATCAATGGACACCTCTGCTCTACATTTGGATCATTGAATCAAGAGGTTTGGATATTGATCAGATATTAAAAGAATAAATAAGATGAAGTACATAAAAATTGAGAGGAAGATTATCGTTTCAACTTTCTTCTAATGGTTAAAGCCTATTATTGCCTTTCTCAACATCAATTTGCTAGTTGCTAGACAGACCATATCATTGGAACTTGATGAGTGAAGCTTATTCACACCCACCACTCTCTTGTCATCAGGTAACAATGACTGGACTGCTTTTGGGTTCTAGCTTGAAAGTTAAACCCATGCCATATGCCTTGAAGCCCAACAAGGAATGATCTGTTCATAGGAGAAAAGATGGGGGAAGGAAGGGAAACTATTCATATCCAGGAGCTTCTAGTTTTCATGCATGTGGAAGCACATGGAAATCTTTATGAAAGATCAACCTTTCACTGTTCAAAAGAAGAATAATTGAACTATCTTCTGGCCTATTTTCAAAAAGGTTAAACCAATCAGTTACTTCTAGAATTTCACTTATTTTGACCAATTATTTAAACTATTATGCAGTCAAAGCCTGCTACAATATTATACCAACACCATTACCCTTTTCTCACTATAATTATTAGAATAATTTTAATTATTGTTGAGGATACTTAGCAGCAAATACAAACAAAACCCTCAACTGTAAGGCAAAGTTGTTCTTTATGCAAAAGCGGAAAGTGAACACTTGTGTTCTTTAAAACCTAGGAATTCTGCAACTTTTTCCATCATCTGCATTATGTGATCACACTCTGCAAGCAAAGCATGGTTCCATGTAAAAGCATTCCAAATAAAAATCCATGCAGATCACCAACCAGAGACGTGCTTTCACTGCAGGCTCTAAAAAGTGTTGAGCATGCATTATAGTAATACTTCCCCTCACACATTATCCAATACTTGGATTACAAGGAGACAGAAAGGTGAAAGGAAAGCCATTTCGTGGCTTAGTTGGAAGACAGCATGTATAGCTAGCCTAACCTAATATATAAATTAATTAGCTCCCCACTAAAACCTCCATTGTTAAGGAACATTTGAGCTTTTCCACTTTGGAAAAGAATGATGATTTAGGGTTTGTCTCCAAAAAGAAAAGCATTGCCATGATAGAGCTTTTCTTCTTCTCCTCCAACTTAATTATCATGGTTTCCACTTTGTGTTGCTGGCTGCACATCATTCTAAGGCAACTCATGCATGTCTAGCCTATACATGTATAAGTCATGATTTTCTTAGCTCTTGATTTTTTTCCTTTTTTTATTTTTTAATTTTGTTGGGTAGAGGATTTGGATAAGAATGCCAACATGTCATTATATATATTACCATAAATCAAAGTAAAAACTTTTCATCAAAATGCTTAATTAATGCATAGTTCAATTGAACCCCATTGCAGAATTAATGGTACTTCACAAGAATTTACTTTTGTGTATTGAGTATAACGTTACTAGACTCTAGATAGAAATGGATGCAAAAGTAGTAGTACAAATGTTACAAGACAACCATCAAGGATCCTCTAGGACTCGATATTTGCTTGCTTCCATTCGTAGATGTTTGAGGGGTATCTCCTTTCGGATTTCGCACATACATAGAGAAGGCAACCAGGCTGCAAATCGCCTTTCAAATTAGGGCCATACGCACCAGAGCTTGTAGGTGTTCTCTCAAGCAGAAGGTAAGCTGAGAGGTATTTTTAGACTTGACAAAGCTAGTTTGCCTTATGTTCGTTTTAAATGAATGTAAAAGAGTAGTACTCCTAATTTATTTTTGTGCTTTTTCTTTAGTTAATCTCATAGATCCTTGTAACATGGAAGTGTTTCAATTTTATGACGATAGTAAAACACATAATCATAAAATGAAACATTACATTCTAGGGGCTTTTCTTAACTCTTCTCAATCATGTAACTCTGGAGGTTCGGTTTATATCCTCTCCCTTTTGTACTTTATTTTCGTAATCGTTAATAGAATTACTACAAAGGCGAGAATTTTCAGCATAATAAAAAATAAAAAATTGAACCCCATTGCCATTAAATGTGTCGGCATATTAAAGAATTAGCAAACATGCTATTACACAACAAAACAGGCAAACACCACCATGTTTCAGAAATTTAAAACAAAAAGGACAAAAAGAAAATGGTATTCTAAACCTCTAGATGAAATGAACAGTTGAATGGTAAAAATTTGAACCTTTAATAGTGCTCATTGTCCATTTTTTTTCCCAAGGAAACTCATTATTTGTAATGGGTCATTAATGTGACACAGTATTCATTTGGCTTGTATATGTTAGAAAGACAGATATTTTGGCGTTTTCTCAGCAAACTGACGGTACTTCCAGATTATTTGGAGCCATTGGCACAGAACCAAGATCAATAAATATATGAATAGCAACGAGGAAACAATACAAGTCTGCCAGTACTGTTGAGGAGCAAAGAAAAAAAATAGTTGCCCAATATATATCCCCTTCAGTTTTAAGGAAAACAATACTTTAATCGGTATATATATATATATATATATATATAATTTATAAGCACTCATTCACCAAACTGATACTAAAATCATATATGCAGTTCAAGGTAAGAAGCCATTTGTGTTGGTGTGGGGGGGCCGGGGCCTATCAGAAATTATAACTTGCCAATATTGCAGGGTTGCAGCCTCTACTCCATGTGGCATATATAGTTAAGGCTGAGGGTCTTCCAATTTTTCTTGGCTGAGAATGCATTCAACTTACAAATCATTTCAAGTTTTTCGCAACTGTGTGATTTTAGTGTGGATCATGACCCACACTTTGGTCATTAATTTCCACCCATAGTTTAGTTTCTGTAGCCTATGAAAAGTCAAATGGGATTTGGATCTGATATACATACTCAGTCCACAAATGTGACATGATCTCTACTGATGTGCACTTCTTGCAACAGTTCATTACTTCATTTCCTGTTTTAAAATAATGCTGGTTTACCCAAATGTCATTGAATTTTCTCTATCAGATGCACAGGGATACATAAATTCGGGCTGTATATATGCATGTACAAATCTTTCTGCTTGTGGTCCAATAAAAACATGATTTATCAATAGAAATGTTCTTCATTTCACTCTTTATTTGTTTCCTATTTTCTTCAACTGCTAAAAGAGGGTCCCCCCTTAACATATTCGATAAGCTACCCAAAAGAACGAATTTGATGTGAACCAGACAGTCAACTGGTAAAAACTTAAATCCTTTTCCTTTATTAGTCAATACTAATCTAGTAAAACCCCATGCCATTGCCCCCCCTCCCTAAGGTTTTGCCAGATCATGCTATTGGCCTACGTACTTTACCCCTAATTAATAAATTTGCTAGTTCACGTGACTCTATCATACCCACAAATACGACTGAATCTTGCTAAATAATTATAAAACTCTCCTACCCTTGTGTTCTTCCTTGAGCAAAGTTTGAATCCATCTTCAAAATTTTCTTTTGCTTTTGTGTGTGTGTGTTAATTTGCATGTTCTTTGAAATGAATGCATTGGGGGGGTAGGATCTAGTGGCTCTTGCCTTGGCTAAATCGTCCTTCACCGCTCGACAACATCCAATGGTCAAGCTGCATGATCTACTTGATTGACACCAATGTTTTGGGAGACAATACCTATTCCCCAATCAAATTAAATTCTTTAATTTTCAAACACAAGTGAAAAAGAGGTGCCCTCCATCCATTGGTGTCTGTTGGACCACCTCCTCTCGTTTTATTGCAAAATTCAAGACTCCCTTTAACCCATGCCTTGAAGTTGACATATATGAATGAAGGAGCAGCTTGCTATCCATCTCTATGAAGAAAAAAGAATAAGCAAGGAAAACCATACTAACTTTGTTGCCCAAACATAGAAAAGATGTTGTATAAATAAAATGCTCTAAGTTTTGGATACAAATCCAAACAACTTAAGAACAAGTATTAAAAAAAAAAAAACAAGCTTTAATACTTTTCCAAAGGGAATTCAGAATCATCCAATAGTTTGAAAAGAAAGATGGAGAACTTGTTACTTTGGGAGAGCATTTACCATGCATGAGATGATTAGGTCAACAAACTTTGTCCTTATTTAATATTTTACTATAAAAAAAAAACAAACTTTAATACTAGTTTACATCACATGCAAAGTGAAAAATTAAAGAGAGAGTGCAGTTGAACAAGAAAGAAGTAAAGAGGTAGGTAGAAATTGATTGAAATTGAAATGCAAAGCAGACCCAAGAGACTAAAGTATGGAATTGAAATGCAAAGCAGACCCAAGAAACTAAAGCAGTTAACCAAAGTAGCCGTTTTTTGCAATTTCCGCACACCCAAAATTTCACATCGAGAATGACAGGTGTCAGCCTTGAGAAACACCTGTTGAGGCTTTCAGTAGAGAATAAATAAAAGTTCACACACATGCACACATATTTGTCAGAAAAACTCATATATGTTCCGGAATTCAGCAGGAAAAAATAATAATTTCTTCTTTTTTTTTTTTTTTGCTAGGCCCACTGCCCCCACAGGACTGGCTTAGGCGTCTCTCTTTTTCACCTTTTGCTTTCTTTTTCCTAACCCAATCTCGGCGCTGATCTGGTCCATAGGGTGGCGCCACCCCCCATAAAGACAATCCCTGGTACGACCCTCCTCCCCTAAGCTAATGCCCTCTTCCAGTTTTCATGCAACTCACTTTTCACTCAAAAGTTAGAACTTACAATAGCCACTAGTATTTCTTTTTCTTTTTTTTATTCTTAAATTAAATTGAAGGGTTTAAATTTCCAAAGATGAAAGCTTAAGTGTTTTTTTTTTCATTAAACTAAGCAAATAATTTGTGGGTTTTGTACATGTCATATCATTAATCAATAATCAACATGCCAATTGTTACTTCTCAATTTTGTTTTTTGTTATAATGTTCTGACATTTTTAAGAAAAAGAATCAAATTTAATTTTCCTGAGTCAAAGGTACATTATTCACAATACTTGTTATACGGATTTTTGTTTAGCAACATTTAAACTATGGAGTGAGACAGATGTGTTACCATGTCATTGTTGCCTTTAAGGTATCACACTTCGTTATTTAATAATACATGTTATGTTAATTTTCTTACGAGAAATGTCTCTTTTTTTTTAAAATAAAAATATTTCTTTTGAAAAATTTACGTTATATTTAATTATAGACTAATTGTATTATTATATGTTTAGCAATATTATTTCAAGGATAGGAAATAAAAAATTGCTAAGGGATCAATTTAATTAATATATGTGCATGCTATGCTATATTGGAGGGAGCTCCCGCAAGGCAAATAGTTTTTTTTTTTTTTTACTCGTGACCACATTAATTCCAAAATTCGTTGCCATGCAAGAATAGATGTTTGCTATTAATGCACCCAAGGGAGAAAAGCATTTATTTTTTTTTTTTTCATTGATAATAATGACATCATTTATTGTTTATAATGAAATCTCAAATTCAATTTCATTTCGAAATTAAGGACAAAAATTTAAAATGACAAGTTGACTACAATGACAAATTGACTATAGACAGCTACAAAATGGTACCACTTGTGGCATTAGCCCAAATCTCAATAGCCTCCTCATAAAAATCCAGTGGCAGTAAGGAAGAGAGAGAAAGGAAACTCAGGCTGAAGCCAGACACAGAAATTATTTGTTTTTACTTTGTAGACAGAGGGTAGAGAGGACAGAGGCAGAGGCAGAGAAACAAGAGAGTATTTCTTACTCTTTCTTTCCATTTCGATCCCAAAAAACCATGCCCTATTTTCTCCTCCATTAACGGTCACTTCCACTTCTTTTTCTTTTTCTTTTTTATTCTATGCTTCCCCTGTCAATCCAAACTCATTAGTCATTATTATTTTATTCTTGCTATCATCCCCTGGGATCTCTCTGATTCTTCTCTTTCTTTCGTGTTACTCTTTCACGCTATGAAATCACCCAGCCGACTCTGCCTTTTGAAGCTTAAATATTCTAAAGCCTTAAACGTAACCAAAGAGAAATTCCCGTGAACAAGCTTCCTCCTCTCGTTGACATAGCCACGTACATTTGCTTATGATATTTGGTTGTTGAATCTGATCTGGGTTTTTGTTGTGGGGTGGGTTAGAAGGAGAGAGAGAGAGGCGGAGATGTTAACGTGTATAGCTTGTTCAAAGCAGCTAAACGATAACAATGGATCTATTGGGCGCCAACAGGATGAAGATACTTTGGAGACTCCTAGGACTAGGCAAGCCCTTAAGGCCCTCACTTCTCAGGTATTATTGTTACTAATTTACTACATACATATATATGTAGAAATTTGCATACACGCTTTTGTGTTTATTTGCTGAGAAAATGCGGGAAAAAACGACTAGGAATATTTGAAGTTCTGCTTTGAATCCAGTGAGTTTTTCACTATTCATAAGCTGGTAAAGGAAGGGGGAGTTTACTTTAAAATTTGACTTTGATCGGCTTAATTTTGTTTTTGTTGGGAAAATAAGTTTGGAATTATTTTCCTGTTCTCTTGGTTTCCTTCAATTTTTTAGCAACCAAAGATAGCTAATCCTGAATCCCCCATATTTCTTAAACCTTAAGCGAGTTTGTTTTTCTTTTCCTTCTCCAATTTTGAAATCAAAATGGATAAAGCAACAAATCCCTGAATTTGTTTTCTTTTCTTGTTGCTATTTTTTTTTCCAACATAATAAGATTTTAAGTGACAGAGGACTTTTTTTTATATTTATAATTTTCAGATCAAAGACATGGCATTGAAAGCATCAGGAGCTTATAAAAACTGCAAGCCTTGTTCTGGTTCTTCAAACCATAACCATAACCAGAACTATGCGGACTCTGATGCCGCCTCCGACTCGGCACGCTTCCATTGCCCATACCGTAGAACAGGAAGTTCGAATTCCACGCCCAGGATTTGGGGCAAGGAGATGGAATCAAGACTAAAAGGACTTTCAAGCGGTGAAGGTACACCGGCCTCTGTTAGTGGCCGTACTGAATCAGTAGTGTTTATGGAGGAAGATGAGCCTAAGGAATGGGTTGCACAAGTGGAGCCTGGTGTTTTAATCACTTTTGTTTCATTGCCTGCGGGAGGGAATGATCTGAAACGGATTCGATTCAGGTACTTTTTTTTTTGTTATTGGTATATATGATAGTGAAGGTTCTGATTTGTTTGAACGTGAGCACATGATTTTTATTTTTGGTATTGAAACGGTAGCCATATTTGTATTGTCCTTTGCGGTTTAAACATTTATTGTATTTGAAATATCTGGTTTTGAAGTGTTATTATTGTTCTGTTTTGAAATTGTCTCCTTGTAGTTTGGATGCCGTTCTGGGCTCTTGAGTTTGATATTGAAGGTTTCAGTTTGTTTGATTGTGATTGCGTGTGGTTAGTATGGTGGTGGTGGTGGTGGTAATTGGAGTTGGGGCATTTTGACATTATCCTTTGTCATTTTATGTGTGTGACTGTTGCACTAAATTTTCATGTGAGGTTTTATGAGTGAAAAACTATATAGCATCATTAAAGCGGCCCCATATATGGTTCTCACTTTATGGCTTGGCCCACTTGGATTATAGCTTTTTTGTATTTCCAGTGAATTATGGTTTGCTAAGGGCAATAAGTCCTTTGTCTCCTGCCTAAAAAAATTCAATCGAAGCTAGATGGTTAAACCATTCAATCCTTGGACGGTGGGTTGTATTGTAATCCTGGTATGCACAATAGTTAACTGGAACTCGAGATGACCCTAGGGCCAAGTTCTGTATGACCTTTCTGATGGGAGTACACTTGCTTGGTGAATCTAGTGTAACACTAAATGACTAAAGAAATGTCTTCTTCACATGCGATGTTGGTACATACAATTCTTTTTGGTCCTTTAGGGCGATCACTGGCAGAATTTACATTACTTGATGATAGTGACCATACAGAGTATTTATTAGAATCACAAGAAAATGTCCTTTTGTACATCAAGTCATTGCTTGTAAATTAACAGTTGCTCTTTTAAGGGCCAAAAAATTGTGTGAATCTTGTAAAGCTTTTCATTTCTTAACTCCTTTGGGAATTTTGGACAATCTCCATCAGTATACCATCTTCCCTTCCTTTGTGCTTCTCATATAGGAACTTTGATGGCTTCAGTTTTTAAGCACCAATGGCTTAGAATAATATGAATTTCCGTAACATCTTATAATTTCAAAGTGTATATTTTGACAGAGGATTATGAACAGATAAGATCATATATTTCTGGTTGTATTTTAGCTGGTTTATGTCATTTTTTTTTCATCATTTCCTAATATTTTGACAAACTTGCTTCTTTAGCTATTAGGAATGGATATATGTGGAGATCTCATCTTCCATAAAATATACAAATGATGATATAATATTTATCAGAAATTTTGAAAGTGAAAAAAGTCACACTTCTTTTCAATTACTCTTTTTTCCAGTTTTGTCCTTATATTGCACTTTGAAACATTCCTATGTCTGTCTTTGATCTAGAAAATATTGGTTATACTAGCCACACTTGAAGAGTGAAGGCGATTACCAATATGTGAAAGCATCAGATTGTATATTTGCAATGGTTGTTCCTGGCTTTATTAACAGACCCACTTTTATCTGCTAATTATGCTGCTAAATTGATGGGATATTTAGTTCTGATAATTATTGTATGAAAACTATTTTCGGACAACATAGCACAAAGAGTATTTTGGCTTTTATATTATCAGTTGGGAACTTAAACATCTATGACTTCGCCTCTTTAAACATAAATGATTTTGCCTCTTAATCACCTGGTTCTTCTTGATGACATTTTGAATGCCAAATGATGTTCTTAATTATCTTGTTAATGGGTTCTAGTGTAATTATCAAGGCACTTGGCTTCTTTAATTCTTCCGATAAACAACTATCTTTTTGATGGGTTCAAGTGTAATTATCAAAGCACTTGGCTTCTGTAATTCTGTTCTATTTGTTCATTTCATTTGTTGCAAACTTGTCATCTCAAGGATATTGAAGCTTCAATGCTGCTATTATCAGCTTCTGCTATTCTTTCATTCTAAAGTTTCTTGTTGATTGCCTGGAGAGCTAATCTATCCTTTTGTTAATTTAATCAGCCGTGAAATGTTTAATAAATGGCAAGCTCAAAGGTGGTGGGCTGAGAACTATGACAAGGTCATGGAATTATACAATGTTCAACGCTTTAATCGTCAAGCAGTCCCACTTCCCACTCCCCCAAGATCCGAAGATGAAGTAAGCTTCTTTTCTGCGTGTATTTTTCACCTTTTTGTTGTCCTTAGCATGAGTTGGTGAAGTCCTATTTCTTACTTTTTCAACTCTATTCTATCTATTTTTAAGTGGTAAACTATGAAAAGCTCCTTTAGCATGCTTTGGGTTGTGGATTGGACTCTTACACCATTAGGTTTGAAAGTAAGAAAGTGCATTAGATATTTTTGAGTACCACATTTAAAATAGATGCAATTAGTCCATGATTGGAGGATCTTATCTCTTTGTTTTTAATTTTTCAGCCAACTTACAGGTTTAACATTTTCAAGGTTTCAAGCAATATCATTCTTTGATGTCATACTGCCCTCTTTGGGGTTTACTCCCTGCATAATGGAATTGCTACCCTGGAATTTCATGCAAAGATCACCATAATTGTCTTACTTTTAGTGAAATGACATGTCCATAAGTTTTTTGGTTTTTAAAGTTAGTTTTCATCCTTCCCTTCTAGGGCTCTAGAATTGAATCTGCAAAGGACAGTCCTGTGACTCCACCCCTCAACAAAGAACGCCCACGCAACTTTGTCCGCCCAACAGGAATGGGCTATTCTTCATCAGATTCCCTGGATCATCACCCAACACATTCCCGTCAATGCTATGACTCAACTGCACTTGCTTCAACACCAAAACTCTCCAGTATTAGTGGAGCCAAGACTGAGACATCATCGGTAGATGGCTCTGTTAGGACTAGTTCATCGAGAGAGGCAGATCGCTCTGGAGAGCTCTCCATCAGTAATGCCAGTGACATGGAAACTGAATGGGTTGAACAGGATGAACCAGGGGTTTACATCACTATTAGAGCACTTCCTGGTGGCACTCGGGAGCTTAGACGTGTCCGCTTCAGGTATGTGGTTTCTTTGACAGGAAAGATGGATTAAATGTCAAAACTGTTAAAGTGGAGTTTTTTTTTCAATAAGCTAAAGCAGTCTTATAGTAGCCAGATGAATGCACATTTTCTTGGTCTAAGACATGGGAATGGATGGGAACAAAAGCAGAAAACCGTTATTTTGGTCCTAGGTTTCCTTGCTGATTATTATTAACTGATAATAGTTTAACAATTCCAATAGCTGAGAATACAGTGAACCCATCCTTGATTTGTTTCCACCTGCACTCTGGTCCATGAACTAAGTTCTGATTAGAAGTTTCTTTTTTTTAAATGACGTTTGCTGTACTGCCATATGTTAGCTGGAATAGATTGACATCATAATTAGCATTGAGTTATATAACTTCCGTTTAAGGAATGGACAATCCTTATAGAAGCAAACTGTGCTACGTTTGACGCCAATATAAGATTTAGTTTGGTCTCAGTAGGAGTTAAAAGAGTTTCCCTGGAGTCCGTGAAGGATCCAAAAACCTAAGCCCTATTATTGTTAGTTTAACTTGTGATGCTGGTCCCCTCACCTCCCAGGTTATCCTGCTGTGAATTGTGGGCCTCTCGCACGTAGTCCCCACCCCCCTATTGTCAGCCAGGACTCCAATTTTCCGGTTCTCCATGGCCCCATTTGCAAACAGCAGCAGATAGCTTACCATTTACTATTGAATTCATTTGTTGTTCTTTTACGTGTGATGCAGCCGAGAAAGGTTTGGAGAAATGCATGCAAGGACGTGGTGGGAAGAAAACCGAGCAAGGATACAAGAACAGTACTTGTGAGATTTAGCATATCAATGAGATGGACCAGCATCAGGCAGTTGTCTCCTGTGTTAGAACAGTACAAAGTGGTGTTAGAAACTCCTGTGTGCCTGGGCACAACTAATCACAAAGCTTACAATGCATCAACTCTACGTATTGGTCGTATCCTCAATTATTGATCTTCTTTTTTTTTCTTCTTTTTCCTTTCTTTTTTTTTTTCCCCATTTGTGGTTGGATGCAAATGTTGGGTCGCTTTGGGGTTTAACCATTGAAAAGATGATGAGAAATGTTAGTCAAAATAATATTTGTTCATTTTCACTCACAGCTTTACTTTTCGTCCAACTACTACTATCTAGACCTTCAACTTTTCTCACATTTACTGTTCTTTTTTTTTTTTTGGTCTCTACCGAGTTGAAATATTATTAAAAATCCCATTTTACATCTTCAGTAGAAAAAGCTTCAAGGTGAAAACCACTTGCTAGCTAACACCTAAACAATTTTTTATTTCTGGCCCATAACCTGGATGGGCCTATAATAGGGTCCTTTAGGCTTTCGTTGTTGCAATGCGATCCCACGGGCCAACTTTTATACCCTATGAAAGCCTAAAGAACGTTGATTTGTGATCTGATTTAGGTTTTATTTTATAGAAAAATCAATTTATTTTACTAACATGCCTTTTGAATATAATATTTAAAATAAAATTAACAAGATTATTAATACGTACATTGTTTATCTATTAATTTGTTTAACGAGTTTTTTTATTATTCTTTTTTAATTTTACAATAAAATTGACTTTATTGTAATTATGACCGAAATAAAGAAAACAAATAGCATATTTTTCCTTTTTGGTGAAAAGTAAAATTCAAATCAAAATTTTTTTATTATCTGAAAATAAAAAAATTGAATTGAAAATTAGTCATAATAGACAAATCATTTAATAGCGTTAGAAATGAGTAATGCATGATTCAATCCATCATGATGTTCATTTGCTTTAAATTGTTTTGTTAATGTATAATAAATGATGTGGTGAAGCAAGGTTCAAAATTTTGAAAATTGCCCTCTACTGCTCCTGTAGTCCCCTGCTAGTCCACGTCTCATTGCCAATTTTCCCATGGCTTTTGGCATTTACAGAAGAAAAAATTTCCAACTCCATCTTTATTCCTTTCTTTAGTCTCCATAAAATATAAATGGGTAAAGGAGCCTCTAGCACAAAGCCAATCCCAATACCACCCCTGCTTTTTGTTTTTTCTTTTCTTTCCTTCCAAACAATTGCAGCTATAACGTTTTTCTTTTGCTTTAATTTTTTTACAATAAAGTATCCAAAGAGGAATATGATTAGTAACTGATGATCATGGAAAATGTAAGTAATGCAGCAAATCATAAAGAACACATGGTTTATAATCATGGACATGATTGACAATGATAACTTAATTAGTGTACAAAAATTACTAATCCTACAAGAAAAACCCTAATTAGGGCAAAATAATTCCCTGGTTTTCTTAATGATTATTTCCTCTAAATCAGCAATCTTTAATTTGCTTTCCTACCAAACAAAACCACAGAAAGAGAAAACGTTGTTTATCCAAGGGCAATACAGAAAATATACGAAGTTGGATGGGGGCAGATCAGTCATTAAGCAGATCCCCAATTAGGAATTTTTTTCCCAAGGAAAAACGTTTTCAAAACCCTCGCTCCCAAACCTCTTTCTCTCTCCCTGTAAAGCCGTTCTTTACTCTTTATCTAAATGCAAACCCTAGCTCTTCTCTTTTAAAGGGTTTTAATAATACAGCAATAATCAAAGAAATCCTCTTTATATTCAGAATAGAATTTGGATTATCAAACTGGGTTTTTGTATTTTAAAAAAAAACATTGGTGTGGAAAGTGAAAGTTTTCTTCTTTTTCTTTTGGAGTGTTTTGAAACAGAGAGGGAGGGGGAGAGATGGTAAGTGGGGCAAGAATCGAAGGAGATATCTCAGCGCGAGTGAGGAAGACAATTCAGTCAATTAAGGAAATAGTTGGCAATCACTCTGATGCTGATATTTATGTTGCCTTGAAAGAGGCCAACATGGATCCTAATGAAACTACCCAGAAATTGCTTCATCAAGGTCAACTTTTTTTTTAAAATCCCTTTTTGTCATCCTGTTGCTGTTGCCTGTTCTTTTGGTGTTTTATGTTTTGTTTTGGTGCTTTGGGAAGTGAGTTTTGCTTGCTCTGCAGTGGTGTTAAGTGTCGGGAGTTTGAGGTCAATAACTCAGGATTGTTCCGGTTCAAGTTGTGTGTGTGTATTTTTTTTTTTTTTTTGGTTTGTTACTAAGGTATTGAGTTATTTTAGTTTGTATTGGTTTGGGGTGTGAAAGTTTCTTATTGTTTTATGGAGGAGGTTTAGGGCGTGATGATTATTGCTGGATGTTTTGGCGTGCTGATAATGTAGTTTTTGCCCGTTTGATGATACTTGTTTTCATTTGCTTTGCCTTGATGCTCTTCTTTTCATTATAGTAGGTGCATTTTACTGAGTCTCAAAGATTGGGTATTGATTCTTCTTTTTGTTATGCTAGGTGCATTTTGCCTTGTTGGGTTTGTGTTGAGCCTGCTGATAAACCATCAATCAATTTTTTTAAAACTTAGTTTGGTTGCTCAGATATAGTTGGTGAGGGGGGGGGGGGGGGGTATAATGCATTAAATTTGATTAGTACAAGCCCAGAATAAAAATCTATGCTTTTCAAGGTTGATTGATTTATTTAGTTTATTGAATCCTATAGATAGGGACAGCACAAAAAGGTATCATGTTATTGTAATTACTGTACTTTCTTACAATCTCAGTGATTTGATGCATGACAAGTAAGCAGCTTATCTTTGTATGTCATAAAATTGGCATTATGATCCTCATTGGCTGGTTTCTGAGCTGATTTCTCGCTTTTGGCATTATACATTGGATAGACTTGAGGATTATGTCTGTCGACTGGTTATGTCCGTGCCATGCATGTTGAAGTTGTGAACGTGGTTGGTTCACACACATATGATGTTAAGAGCGGATTGATCATGTCTTTTATTGTTTGGGAAACTTTCATCGAACTGGTAAATTGGTCAATAGAAGTTGTTGAGCCCTGTATGAGTTCTCAAAAGTTGATAATTTCTTTTTCCTTCTGGTTATGTTGTGGCTTCAGTTTCCTATTTTGTTTGGATGATAATTTAAATGTACTCTGTAAATGTTTCTTATTTGTATCCATTCTCATTCTTTGTTCGCAGATACTTTTCATGAAGTAAGGAGAAAAAGAGACCGGAAGAAAGAGGTATAATCTTGTATAGTATCCTAATATGGTTTTTGGCAAATCTTTTTGTGCATTTCATTGCTTTCTTAGCAATAGAGGGTTGTTTTTCAGCATCACATGTGGTAAGTAGAGCACACTTTTATATTAGCTTTATTTGTTGATTTGCACACATTCTCAGTATTTGATAGGTGCCTCTGTTTACGAAGTTTTAGTCATTTATATTATTCTGCTATTAATGTATCCTGTGATACTTACATATTTGATTGATCTTGTATCCATAGCAATTGAGAAAATGTCGATGCCTTGAATTCCTATTAAATATAATATCTTGAAATGTGAGCCCTCTAGATAGTTAATGCACAGATGTGAAAAACTTGTTCTGATCTGACATTTTATTATGATAGAGCATTGAGGACAAAGGTTCCTTGGATTCAAGAAAACGTTCTGAGAATGTTGGTCAAGGGATGAAATTTCGTACATATCCTGGACGTGGTTCTCGTAGAGGAAGCTATACTCACAATGCTTTGCCGGGTAATTGATTAAGATAACATGTTTAACGATTTGGCCTTTATTGGCGAGTAATGCTTGATTATGTAGTCTCTGCTAGCTAAACACTATTCTGCCTCATGATCAAGGAGTGAGTACTAAAGTTAGGAACTCTTAAGTGTCTTTAATGATTTACTTCATTGTTAATTTGCTAAAAAGTTGATTTTAATGTTGTGGATGAAGATGGATAATGGAGAAATTGGTGATTGCAGTGATTTGCACTATTGTATAATAGTCATTGTATATTGATGTCTAATGTCTTGGTTTTGCAATTTGTGCAATATGCTGATCTGGTGAGATTTTCTTTGTACTCTTGTACTCAACTTCATCAGATATATATTTTTTCTTTTCTTTATTATTCATTTACCAAAGGCTGGAAGGCTTTTGTAATTTAAGTATTGGATTTCCATCCTTCCATTCAATCCCACAGTTTAAGATGTTTTTTTTGTATTTTGTATAAATTTTAGACATGTAATGTGTGTTAATTTTTCTCATGTATAGAACAGTTCTTTTGTTGCATTGTTTACCATCTACTTCTACATAATGTTGTCAGCTGCTGATTATTGACTAGAATGAGGCGTTTTTAACCTTTTTCTGCTATTTAATGAATAGTTCCTTACTAGATGCAGGAGTCAACAGAGAGTTTCGTGTTGTGAGGGACAACAGGGTTAACCAAAACGCAAATAAAGATATGATGCCTCCTTTCTCACAGTGCTCAACTTCTGCAAATGAGCTAGTGCCTGTGAATGTTGCTGAAAAGGGGTAATGTTTATTTGGTATTTATTTATTTGCCATTCCACTCGAGCCTTTTTTTTGCTGAATCCTAAGCTTTGTTTATTCTTTTGTGCCTATATTTGCTGATGTTGTAGACTTTGTGAAATCACGTGCACTGAGTATTCTTTTTTTATTACCATTCTGCAGCTCAACAGTAACATCAATCAATCAGAGACCTTTTAGTTCTCGGAGTTTATCTCAAACTTTTAATGGACCATCCAGTTCACAACCGAGACATGCTCGTGATGCAAATTCAAGTGGTATTGATAGGAAAGAAATATCAGAGGAAAAGCGAAATTTTATTCCTAATGTTGTTTCGCGGTCACAGGCAGTGAAGCCCAATAATACTCAATCACATGCTGCCACTCAAACATCAAGCAGCTCAGTTGTTGGGGTTTATTCCTCCTCTACAGATCCTGTTCATGTGCCTTCTCCTGATTTGAGGTCCTCTGGTGCTGTTGGAGCTATTAAGCGTGAAGTTGGGGTTGTGGGTGTTCGCCGTCAGCCTTCTGGAAATGCTGTCAAAGATTCATCTGGATCAAGTAGTTCTCTCTCCAATTCACTTGTAGGAAGGGACAATTCATCAGAGGCATTTCGACCTTTTCCTGCAATTTCTAGAGCAGACCAGCTCAGTCATACTAGTGCAACTGAATCGATCATGCCTGGAATTTCTGGAAGCAGGTCATTCCTGGGCAATCAGTATGGGAGCAGGCAAAATCAACAAGCTTTAGGTCATCAAAAAGGTACTTCCTCTCAACTATGAGCATCAATCTCATAAGCTTTCCTTTGTGTTGGTCTAGGTGTAGGTTTGATATGATTATATTTTTTTTTAAAACTGTTATCCTGGGTATTTTTTCACTTGTATATAGAATAAAAGTTGTAATATAACTTGTGTTTACAAAATACTAGAGGAAAACGAATCCAAAGAAAAACTTAACTAATTATGTACTGGTTATTGCTGTATCATTTGGTTGTAATTGTAGCATGTGGCTTTGATGCCTTTCTGTTATTATTATTACTATTGATTTTTTTGCAAATATGTTTCTGTTGTGCTAAAAAGAACCCAAATGCAGTTTCTTTAAACTAAATGATGATTAGTCATTAATTAATTTAAGCATTTTGAAAGTGTGAGGAACTTCTATGTCTATTGAGTTTAAATACTTATGAATGTGAGACATGGTAAAGCAGTGATAGTATTAGATATCAAGTCAATGCCTCTTCATGTTACCTTAGAAGCTTCTTATTGTAGTGCTTTTCATCCTTTCATTGATCAAATTAGGTATAATTTTATCACTTTAAACTGCTATTTTAACAAATGGCTGTCAATAGCTTGTAGTTATTATAGCACTTAACTTGAACTTGTTTGTTAAGTTTATGGGAGAGTTTATCATGCGTATTTGATGCAGCTAACCAACATAATAAAGAGTGGAAACCAAAATTGAGCCAAAAATCAAGTGTTAATAATCCTGGAGTTATTGGAACACCTAAAAAGTCTGCTTCACCTCCTGCTGATGATGCCAAGGACTTGGATTCAGAAACAGCTAAATTGCAAGATAAGTTTTCGCAAGTAAATATCTATGAAAATGAGAACGTTATCATAGCACAGCACATTCGTGTCCCAGAGAATGATCGCTGTAGACTTACTTTCGGCAGCTTTGGAGTGGAATTTGATTCTTTAAGGAATTTTGTACCGGGTTTTCAAGCCACTGGTGTTGCAGAAGACTCAAATGGGGAATCTGCTGCAAGGTTGGTCTTTTCTCCCAAGTAATTGCTTACATTTGGTAGAGTCTGAACTTTAAAGTAAACATTTTGTTGTTGAGTCAAGACCTCTTTCTGATGTTGTTCTACTTGTATTTGATCTAAGCAGTTTGACTGTGTCTGCTCCCGATACTTCCAGTGATGATGCTGCTGGTGGCAAGCCCATTGAGATTTTAGATGATCAAATTGGAAATTCAGGATCTGATTCTCCACCCTCTGGTACTGCTTCTGAGCATCAATTGCCTGATACGAACGGCACTTCAAGTCCTCAGAATTTGGACAGTTATGCTGATATTGGATTGGTTCAGGACAACAGTCCATCTTATGCTCCATCGTATGCTCCTTCAGAGTCACAAAAGCAGCAAGATCCTCCTGAGTTACCTAGTTTTTCGGTACGTTGAATCTTATGAATAATGCCTGATCTTGCCCAAATGGGTATTTATGAAATTTATTAGTTGGTGAAACTGATATAAAGCAAATTTGAATTTTGGAATAAATACCCTTTTTAATTTGTTTGCTCCTTGAATGGAATGTTCTGATGTGGTGTTGGCTTGATAGCAGGCATATGATCCGCAAACTGGTTATGATTTTCCATATTTCAGACCCTCAATAGATGAAACTGCGAGAGGACAGGGTCTACCGTCCCCTCAGGAGGTTAGTGCCGTTACATGCATTTAAGAATCAGAATACATTTTAGAAAGGCTTGTTTGTTTATTTTTATCACGTCAATTTGATGCAAATTCTAAATGATAACTGTAGGCTTTAAGTGCGCATGCTGCTAATGTCCCTGCATCAACAATACCAATGATGCAGCAGCAACAACCACCAGTAGCACAGCTGTATCCGCAAGTTCATGTGTCCCATTTTGCTAATATTATGCCGTATCGTCAGTTTGTATCCCCGATTTATCTACCACAGATGGCGATGCCAGGTTATTCCAGTAACCCTGCGTATCCACACCCATCGAATGGTAGCAGCTACGTGCTGATGCCAGGAGGTAGTTCTCATCTTAATGCGAATGGGCTCAAGTACGGGATTCAGCAGTTCAAGCCAGTTCCTGCTGGTAGTCCTACTGGGTTTGGAAATTTTACCAGTCCATCTGGGTATGCAATCAATGCTCCTGGTGTAGTTGGGAATCCAACAGGTCTTGAAGATTCATCTCGGATCAAATATAAAGATGGCAATATTTATGTCCCAAATCAACAGGTAAAAAATGTTCTTCACTCTAATAGCCAGTAGAATATGAGCCAATAAAATAAATATCGAGGCATTAGTGACAGTGACTTGAGGGTTATTTAATGGCCTGTTGTATCTGGTTTTGGGTTGGCAGTTTAATCAGTTTGTCAGAGCAACATGGTGACTACTTATCTGTCCAAAAAAGGTTCTGACCAGTGAGAAAAAAGTAATGCACATTATGCACAGATAAATGGCTAGGATATGTCTAATTTTTCAAAGTTTTTCAAGTGATTGACCTCTGTGTTTGTAGCCAAATTAGATTGAACCCTGAAATATCACAACCATTGACTGCTTAATGCTATTTATGGAGTCAGGTTATTCATTTTTGGATTAGGCTCTCGCCCATCACTTTCCATGCACCCATAGTCGCTGTTCATATCTGTGCAGTTCACAGTCAATGACTGGGTCCGACACACGTGAATGATGAGGAAGAATACATTGGGAAGTAGTAGAGAGGATCTCACCCATGAGTTTTGCAGTTTGAATTTTAAATTTAGTTGAGCACTGACTTTTTCATTTAGGAGTCATGATATCAAAATTGTGCCCATTGGAGTTGCAATTGGATTATTGCTCATTACAGTGATATATCTTTGCGTGTTTCACACACCATGAGTTTCTGTTATTCTGCATGTGTTTCTTTGGTTTGAAATGTTCTCTTGTCCTTGTTGTGTATAGTTTTTATTCAGTTGCCTAGTTTGATTCTCAATCATAGTCTCTTTGCTTACTGCATTTGCATGTGACAGGCTGATACATCAGATCTCTGGATTCAGAACCCAAGGGAGCTACCAGGCTTGCAGTCTGCTCCATACTACAATATGCCACAAACACCTCATGGTTATATGCCATCTCACACAGGCCATGCTTCTTTTAATGCTGCTGCAGCACAATCTTCTCACATGCAATTCCCGGGGTTGTATCATCCTCCTCCACAGCCTGCTGCAATGGCAAATCCACATCTAGGCCCTGCTATGGGTGCTAATGTTGGTGTTGGGGTTGCTCCAGCTGCTCCTGGGGCTCAAGTAGGTGCTTACCAACAACCTCAATTGGGTCATCTTAACTGGACAACAAACTTCTGAATAGTATCAATCTAACCCTTTCGCTTGTAAGGGAGTGAAGTAGCTATAGAAAGTTTAAAGTTTTCTTTGTGAAATAACCCACAATCTTTTTAATTGAATGCATAATTGGTGTTTAATCTCGTCCTGTTTTCTTCTGGCTGTTTTTATTAAATGGCACAAAGCCACCAATAACAACTTATGTGCTGTCCAGCCTATTTTTGTTAATTAAATTGGAAAGATTAATATAGAAGGGCTAAAATGACTGCATTTTGTGTAATCAGAAACCAAATGTGATCCGAGTTGAAGGATTTTGTAGAAAGAAATGTTGGCAAGTATAACAATTTTCCTCGCAGGATTTCATATAAAGTATACTATTGTTTGTGTAGCTCTACCTTTTGCTTTTGGACCTTATCTTTTAGGTCTTACCAGTCATGCTAGTCTAGCTGCCAAAATGGGTCTCGAGTTACTTGGTCTATTAGCGTAGGAAGTACTTTTGTCGGATTTGTATGCGGCTTGAATGATTGAACAGAACAAAACAGAACTGGTAACTTATCACCCGCTGAACTCAATCAATTAAGCTTTCTCTTTTGGTCTTTCATATTTCAGTGACGTACCAGTCTGTGGTGGATCCACGCATGTGCCTTTGTTTCTTTCATCCTTTTTGTTTATTAATATTATTATTGAAGGGTTGCAAGATTGCATCATTGCTGTTGCATCAGAGGTTGTTATGTTTCTGATCATGTTGGCTTGCCTTTGTGCATTTAGAGGGAAAAAGAGAAAGCAGGCTGAGGAATCCTTGTGGGTGGCTTTGTTGTGTGTGTATAGAGGTAGGTGCAGGATGCTTTCTTCCTCGGGATCGCCAAACACATTCGCCTTTCTATGTTTGATGCCCCATTGCCTGCCCCCCTGGCTTTTCTCTCAGCGCTGTTCGTTGGTCTTACAAGGATCACCCAATACCCATTTAAGACTAAGCACGAAGCCTCCCTTTCTTCTTTTTCTTTCCTGGACGAATAATCCTTCCTTTATGCTTTATCTCCTACCAATGTCTCCCTCTCTTTCTTTCATGTGGATTCAAATTCTTGCACTAACACCCTGACTTGTCTTGTAACTTTACATCTTGTTTTTGAGATGCATATATATTTACATAATTTTCCTTTCCTGGCTCCTGCTCTTTACCTAATTACCTCTACATATATGACATCGGTTATATAACTCAAGAAAAAAACACATTTTCTATAAATTTAAGTATTTAATAGTTGAGAAATGTGTTTTTAAGTATTTACTATTTTACCATTTAATAACTTGACGTATATCAATCTTTCATCTTCTATTTGGAAGGAAGAAGGAGACAGTTGCACGTGATGGATGGTGTCCGCCAGTGTTTCACGTGTGAATGGCATATATCCTCAAAAGTTTGATTTAGGCATTAAGCAGATAATCATTGGTGCTCGTGCTTATTTATAATTCCATATTATGCAGTGATTTGAATGCTTTAAGATTTTTGATTGACCACTGCTTTTTTATTGCTCTTACCAAGCTTGCCGTACGCCCAAGTAGCCCTTTGCCCACTCCCTGCACAGCCCTTATTCTTCCATTGTTGATTAAGTTAAACCAAAATTTCAAAGATTGTTTTTTTTTCTTTTCTTTTTGGGCTAATGGAATGATTTCTGCCCTATGCTTAGAGGCCTCCTATTCTATTACTTTACACCCCTGCTACTTCATCATGATTGGTTGCACAATGCTAACCCCTTGCTTTCCTCACTTTAATTAATGCCAAGTTCTTAATATTAGGGTTTAGCATGTTAAAATTATGAGCCACTTGAATTGATTTAGCATCTATAATCAGTCTGTCAAAATTGATCAAAACTTCACAATTGTTAATCCAATTGATTGTAATTGCTTGTGCTGGCATGTGAAGCTAATTAATGTGTTAGTTACATTAATGCATGGAAAATATATAGTAAAATACTCGGTAAATTTCTCCCCATCAAATCCACAGAAAATCTGAAACTGAAATTCAATGTTCATTTAATTTTGTGTTTCTAATCTTTGAACCCAGCCTGATTGAATCAATAAAAGGAAAAGAAAAAGAAGATAACAGACCATTGCAAGCTACGTACAGTCACCACCGGTCCCCTAAAGCAATAATAAGAAGCACTACAACCTTACAGAAACATTAAACCATGGCAAACAACAATTTGCAAGCCAGCCACGTCATGCTAGCAAAACCCTCTCAAAATACATCACCCCCCTTTAACTTATAAAAGCAACCACAAATTTCAAGCATACAATGAGTAGTTTAATATATAGAATCTTACTTTATATAATAATAATAATAATAATAATAATAATAATAAAACAAAAGAAATATTAGATTTGATGAAGTCTTATCTCGAGGTAACATCCGATGTTTGATACAATATTAAGTGTATATATTCCATGCTTAAAAAGTTATGGTTGAATCTCCTTTTTCTCATTTTCCTCCTTCTTGCCTTTCAATTCTCATTTATTTTTCGCTATTTGTTGAGTATTTTAACTCATGAAATAGCACCATCGAGTGATGGAGCCGTGAGTTATTTATCAAGAAATAATAGGGGGCTTTATCAGTAGGCTTGGCATTAAGCTAAAAAAGGGGGTTAAGGATGGGGCAAAGCGATCAGTCTAGGGTTTCGATTAGAGCAAAGGGTGGAGGGTGACCCACACCAGGAATGAAGATCCAAAGGAAATGATGGAAATACATGGTCCTTCAAAACCATCCTTTCCAAGTATACAGGGTTTTAGTTGTGGCCACGAGGCACCATCTTTTCTTCTTGTAATTGATGATAATTAATGAATTCGCATCCATTTCGAAAGCCACCAAAAACAACAATCCTAGCGCAAAATTAGCCATCGAAATGATCAGGCCACCACCATCTCTTATACGTGAGTCATGCTAAGGCTGCACCCATCAAGTATATGATGTGCAACAACTACTTCTTTTCTTTTCAAAATCTTTAATACTCAATCTATGATATATATATATATATATATATATATATTACACGCATGCATGTATGGTACTTATAAGTATGAAATATTTCATCCTCTTATAAAAAAGAAAAGAAAGAGGTGGATTTAGATGATGAAATATAAGTTTACATGTTTTGGGTTTGATTTGAACTATTAAACTTATTTCTATGTGAAATGTATAGTTTTCCAATCTCGAAAAGAAAAGCTACAAATAACCTTCATAGCACATCTGCGTATATATGCTCATGGACCATTATACTCTTGGTCAGATTAACCTAGTGATGACTTTGTCAAGTGAATTTGCGTTAGGACAATTTAATTATGTACTAGCAAACAAATTCTGTAATTTAGATCATATATAGTTGACCATATTTAGACATTCCAACTTTGGAGCAAGCTAGGAGACATTGTATTGTGATCTGTCAAATCTAAGGGGGATGGTGGAGGCTGTAGTCTACATCTACTGGGGAATACCTTTTGATACATTCTTTGGTGGGATGATGGGAGTGGGAAAATGGGGGTAAGGAACTTTTTCCTTGTTAGGGCATGTCAATGAACATATTGTTGGAGTTTTGGGTCCCCAAAAAATTGGTATTCATTGATCTGAATGGAATCTCGTCTTTCATATTACTCACACCAGCCCCATGACCTGAAAGGAATCTCTCGCCCTTTTCGCACAGACCTAATCCATTAGAGACTAAACCTTCCTTCGGTCTCTGCATTCTCATGTTCCTTAAAGTACCATTATACCTCTCATTGCTTTAGAACTATAGGGAAAATACCTATCCTTGTATTGAAACTTGATGGTGATCATATACTAATTCTAAAGCCTATTCCATTGGTCCATACATAATACCTGGTGACAAAGGAAGAACAATGAGTATTTTTATTGAAATTGGATGATAAATATTTTCTTTCTAAAACGATTAGGGATATATAGCTATCTTCACAAGCAGGACTTGAGAGATTCAATCTTAAGATTATTTATGGAATTTATATCCTCTCGAAGGAAAGCATATGACGTCTAAGCCAAATGTTTGTACTAATCTATGTTTAAAATATTCATGCTTGGCAATTGCATATTTGTGCATGTATAGCAAGCATAGCGCTTACTACCTAATGGATTAATATATATATATATATATATATATCGAAACTTGATGATGTGATATGTAAAGATGCGATCCAATACTATAATGAATGGCAGAAATTTCGTGAGTTTGAAGGGAAGATAGAAGGAAAGAGAGAGGAAAAGGGGATGAGAAGCAATGCGCACGCACGTTGCTTTCATTGGGACCTTTTCTTTACAATTTATTATTATTATCGTTATCTTAGCTAATCTAATCTTTCCTCTTTTTTTTCTCTTTCTTCACACTCATTCTTTTGTCCTAATCCTTTCTTAGATTTATCAAATCACATAATTTAATTGGTTTGCACTTTGTGTTGCTAGCTATAGCCTCCTAGCCACCCTCTTTGCCCCTCTTCATAAAGTTTAGGAGCCACGAGCGTAATCATTGTACAAATAAGCACCATCCCCACATAGAACATGCTCATCTCCCAAATTAATTTCTTCTCAACAAACAAAAGATTTTTGCCTAGAGAAATTGAATAGAATCCCCTTTCTGTATGTAACCTAATTTCCCATATCTTTAAGGGATATACTATATTTTAATGCTGTTACATATATACTTACATTTGCAGGGATGGGCACTCTTAAGGAAAAAGATCCTGTGCATGAATCATCTCAACAGCTCATCCAAGGTCTGCCACTAGCCAGGCATGCACCAAGTTGTTATCCGGCTATGAATCTGATGGGGCATGCACGCATGCATGTGTAAATGTACATATGTATGAATATACACAGTGTGTAAGTACAGAGGGTTCTGACTTGTGCTGATCCATATGAAGCTTATCTCATTGAGAATAATTAATCTTAAGGCAGCAAAACAGACAGTTGACTAATTTGGCACTAACTTAAATGGCAATCATCATATGCTAAGCTAAGCTTCTAATTATAATCCCATGGTTATTTAAAAGGCTAATGGTTGCCATGAGAGAAAAGAAAGAACATGTAGCAGATTCTCAAAAAAAAGAAAAAAAAATCTAGCAGGGATTATGATTTTCAAGAGCAATAATTGAAAAGCCTATTGCCTACCATCTAATGGGAAATGCTCATTGTTGGGTTGTTAGGAACTGGCAGCAAATTTAACATGCATAAAAGGCCAAGAGTCGCCCACCAGTATAGGACAAATGGTGACAATTTATAATTTAAGACAAAGCTGCTAATAACAGAAAGAAAACATGATATATGATTTTCCTTAATTGCTAATGAAATGGACTGTTTTGTCAATTAGTGAAATTAAGACAATGTTGACTATATCAACCACATAATTATAATCCATGTTCACTGCTTAAGGGTCATAAAATGGTGATCATCTTTGTATATATTATGATATCATAAACTAATTATGCTTTAATGTTCATTCCCTGTTCACCATATCAACTGCATAATTATATTGCTGATTTGCTACAGAAATGGGCTTAGCATATCATCATAAAAAGGTTATATATATGCCGGCCATCACGGTAATATTATATTACCATAAATCAGAACAAGTTCATTCCTCATCTCCATTTGCTTCTTTTCTTATACAAGTTTCATGGAAAACAGTTTCAGATATCAAAGCTTTTAACACATCGGATAAACATTCAGAATTCTAACAATTCAGGCTTATAGACAGAGTTATCAATCACAACAGTCTTTTTATTACTATAATAATACCCATAACTGTATTGACAAATACATTATTAAAATCTTCAATGATATTTGAAGTATTTTAAATGTGACAAAAAAAATAAATAAAAATTAAGAACATGAATTGAACCAGCTGGAAAATGACTAGCGTCTGCAAAGTTCTTAATAAATAAGGTCTGTAAACATGAAATATAGGGAATTGGCCTCTGATGTTGACCCTCTATTGCTCTTGAGTCTTCAAACCAATCCCGCCATTGAAGCAAAACCTTCATATGAAACCAACTCTCTGGTGATTATAATACCGATGGGCACAGCATTATTGCTGATCATCAGATTGTTTCAGAATCTTTTTGCAAGGTCAAAATATCCAATGAGCCGCATTAGTTGACTGTGGAGGGAAGAACAAAAATTAATACTCGGCTTTGACGATAATGCTTCACAACATAATTGCCCCAAATCTATATAGTATCCAGCTTGGCTCCAGAGTTTGAAGTTGAACAAGACTACTAGTCTGCACCTTAAAACAAAAAAACCTTTGATTGTATATAGCTGCAGAGATTTTGAATAATTGTCATGTAATTTCCCGCACCTGATAATTTCTATTCTCAAAGGTTGAACTATTATTCTAATACTGTACATTAATTAAAGGGGCAAAAAAAAAAAAAAAACAAAGAAAGAAATCGAATGGACCCAGATCAATCTTGGCTTTGCTGTTAGTATCAACAGCTTCTCTATGCACACAATCATCATGCACATTAATGAGTTTATCTTTCTTTCCTTTTGATCTTTATCTTTTGCAAGGAAAAGCAAGGATCTTAGGTCACTTCATGTGAGGAGGGGAGAGGGCAAAATGTGTGCAGAACAGTTTTGAAAAGAAGGTGTGATTAATTAACAGCTTAATTAATTAATTAATTAAGGCCAAAAGGTTGAGCTAATTAAATTATTAGTTTATTTGCCACATCATCATTCCACCCTGGCATTGGTTCCAGCTAGGACCCACTTGCCCAAGTGTGTGTAAGGATTTATAAGTGCTTGTGAAAGAGAGAGATACTGAAAAAAAAAAAAAACACTCTCTTTCTCTTTCTCTCTCTCTCTCTCTCTCTCAAATCATCTTCTCTGTTTCTCTCTTCTCTTCAGGCGTGGCTTTTGGCTTTCATTACTCTCTCTTTCTTTTATTTTGCCCTGTGTCCCTCCCTGGAAGCCATCAAGAACCCATCAATGAAAATGTCTGCTTTCTTTATTTCATAAGGATTTTTTCTTTCTTTTGCAGAGAGCAAAAAAGAAGAGAAAGAGAAAGGGAGAGAGTCAGTCTTTGTCTTCAAAATGTCCTTTGTTTCTTTCGCATAATTAATCATGGTTGCTGCCATTAATCTCTCTCTTTCACTTGTAACCGGCTTTTGACACTCTTTGAAGCAGACAAGAAAGAGCAAACAATATCATTCATATCCCACTGTTCGATTCTCTGTTTCTGCTCATTCCTCAACTTCTCTTCTCTTTTTTGTTTTTTTTTTTCTTTTAACCCTATAAAGCCATGGATATGTGGGTTAAACTGCCAAGAGAAGATCGGTATCGAAACAGGAGAGAAAACCCATCTTTCTCTTCTACTCTTCTTGATGCTATCTACCGTTCTATTGATGAATCCAACGGTAGTAAAGGAGAGGAAGAACTGATTTTCTACAGAGAAACTACCATGAGGAAGAAGCACAGCAATAATTGTTCATTGAAAGAAGAAGAAATGACTAGCCTTCAACGTGCTTGCATGATCGAGAAGTGGATGGAAAAGAAAGCCAGCTGTGATAACAAGGTTGCCATTAGACGAAAATCCATGGCGGATTCTGAAAGAAACTCTCGAAATGACTTTGATCCCGTGTTGTTGAACTCGAGCTCCAGCTCCTCTGATTCCAGCTGCGGTGGTGGGTTTTCATCCTCAGAATCAGATTCCTTTTATAATGCAAAATCAAGGTCATCATCTTCATCGTCAAGTCATTACACTACTCATAGGCCTAAGCCTATTCGGACGAGCGTCTCAGCTCGGCCCGAGAGATACGAAAGGCCTCAACATGAAGTTGAAAACAGTTTCCATGCTGCTACACAAAAGCCAAAGCATGAAGGTGGTTTTGTGAGAACAAAATCCAAGGCCTTGAAGATTTACAGTGACCTCAAGAAGGTTAAGCAGCCGATATCTCCAGGTGGTCGGCTTGCAAGTTTCCTTAACTCGCTTTTCACTGCAGGGAATGCCAAGAAGGCAAAGATTTCATCGTCAGGGTACGAGGAAAGGAAGTCAAAGTCCGAGCAAACATCATCAACATGTTCTTCAGCTTCCTCGTTTTCAAGATCCTGCTTGAGCAAGACTCCATCTTCAAGAGGGAAGTTAAGCAGTAATGGGACAAAAAGGTCGGTCAGGTTTTGTCCTGTTAGCGTTATTCTTGATGAGGATTCCAGGCCATGTGGGCATAAAAGCATTCACTATGAAAATGATCAAACGTCCATGATTAGAAAACCAAGCAACAAAGAGCTTGAGTTCCCCAACATGGAAGAAAACCGTCGAGTGGTGGAAGCTGCAAAGGATCTTTTAAAGAGTTACCAGAAAAAGAAGGAAGAGTATGATATGAGAGATGTCTGCAATGGCAATGGAGATTCTAGTGATGATGATGAAGACGCAGCAAGTTATGCAAGTTCCGACCTCTTTGAATTGGATAATCTTTCAGCTATTGGTATTGAAAGGTATCGAGAAGAATTGCCTGTGTATGAAACAACCCATCTCGATACTAATCGAGCCATTGCTAATGGTTTGATTGTGTAATTCCCAAAAAGCAAAAAATAATAATAATATATATATTAGTACTAATTAGTTCTATTAGTTAAATGGTTTGGGGGTTTACATCAAAGAATAATATTTCTCTTTTGGTATACCATTAAATTTAGTCTCTTTCTTTACTTTAGTTTGATTAATTTTTTCTCTTTGATTTCCTTAAACAATGAGCAATCATGGGTAGATCTTGAAACAAAGGGTAAGGAGAGATGATGAGCAGAAATGGTTGAGAAAGAGAGAGGGCATGAACATGATGATCATTGTGTAAAGAGAAAGAAAATAAAGTTGTAGCTAAGACAGAAGTGATTGAAGATTCTGAAATCCTTGTTCACACGCGAAAGAGAGAAGGGGAGGGGGAAACAATTAGTAAAGAGGGGGTGAAGCAGATTAGATGAGGTGAAAAGCAAAGGCAGATTTTCTACTCCTATCATCCCATGGCAAGAGAAAAGAAAAGAAAAGAAATACTAAACTTTTTCTTTTGCTGTCAAATTTGTGGGTCCTTAATTGCTTCAACATAACACTAATCACCACCATACATCTATTTCCCTTGGGGTTATTAGTCAAAAAGAGACTGTTAATGCATCAATAGCTAGCTTTTTAACATTTTTGGGCTCTCTCTCTCTCTCTCTCTCTCTCTCTCTCTCTCTACATATATATATATAGAAACTTTAAATATTCCTTTTTTATTTTTAGTGAAGTTTGTCGCCGGAGCATATATTTTTCCGGTGACGGCATACATATAGCTTTAGTACGGGTAGTGGGAGGAGGTAAAATCGAGGCTAATGGAAAAGAAAAGAGAGGAGATAGATACATGGTCTCAAAAGCAGTGGACAAAAGGATCTAATCTTTGATCCTCTAAGCCCTTGATGTCAAATTTGGTTGGCTTCCAAGTTATGAGCAAGGGTTGAAAATGCTCTCCATTCCCCTAAAATATTACACCCAAACCTCTCATTTTCAAACCAAATATACATTGCCAATTAACATTCCTCTTTCTTCACCTTTCGTTAATTAATTTATTTTATCCACTGCCTTAGGCACTTAATAAGCACATGTAACGCATTAGTTGCATACATGAGTTTTAAAAGGGGATCAGTAGCTACATATACTATTATCCATTGTCTAATAAAGAGGTTTAAGTTTGACTCTCCTCTCTATTCTAAGTTAATTACCAAAAGGACATGCTACACATTCCAAATTCAAAATTGAAAAAGACAATAATAATGATATATATATTTATAGTGGGTAAACAATACCAATTTTAATGTATCGCTTTCGAACTATTTGAATTTATTGAAAGTTAAGGAAGTTAACTTTTAAAGTAATATAAAAGTAAAAACAAATTGTGGAGTGTTTTGAGTTAAGACGTGAAATTAAAGTTCGATTTGAAAATATTGAGAAGTTTAATTTTTAAGATAAAAAATTTTATTATAAAAAAACCCCGACAAGCCAAAAATCATTACAGAAAAACGTCAAAATCACTATTTCTATGAACTCTTGTTTTTCATTAACACATTTCAAAAGAAATTTACCTCTTTGAAAATGTACTTGATAGAAAACAGGGAATATTGTCATAAATACTTTAAACAAAATTAGAGGTATGTTTCAATCGCAAGGGATAGTGAAGTGATTGATGGATAGAAAGAACTGTATCCCTAGAATCATATAAAAGGAAACTCAAGGCTAGCACATAAAAATTGGAATTTGTGTCTGGATAACAGTAAATTTAATATATTATTTAAATATTTAATTTATTAATTAAAGTATAATTTTTTTATTTTAAAAAATATAAATTTAACATAATTAGAATCACGATATATTATGAATTTAAAAAAAAAAAGAAACAAAGAGAAAAAAAATTTTTACATGGTCCTTTTGTTAATTAGCTTATAGTCATGCTCATAGGTTAATAGTAGAAGTTTCATCCCATTCCTTTATTTATAAATAGTGTCTTGATTTGATTGATTTTGTTCACTTTATTAAATTAAATATAAGAAATATATATTAAAAGCTACTTTATTCAAAATTTTTAAGGAGTATTTGCTTCAAATTTTAATCAATAATGAAATAAAAATTAAAAAAAAAGGTCAAAAATTAAAAATGCTAGACCCAAACTCAGATACCAATTACTTAAGATGGAAGAAGTGTGGTATCAATGTTTGCAAAGAATTTGTTGTTCTTAGAAAGAAGAAACCTATATATAAAATACACATACCATAATATCAATATATGCTGATCACTTCGTAGCGAACTGCTTGTTATAATTAAGAAGCAAAGATAGCGTTTGATTAGCATTCTTTCTTCTAAAATCAGTAGTAGTAATAGCAGTAGGTCCTTTCAACTTTAGAAGGAGCCCCCCACAAAAAAAAAAAAAAAAGAAAAAAGAAAAAAAAGGGGGGTACGTACTTGTTGATTATCTGAAAATTGAAGAAAAGCAAATGGGTAGTGGAATTAAGAAAATCAATTTCTCCAAATATTCAAAAGAAGCAAGATGTTAAGATACACTTAAAGAGGACCACTAAATCTGAACAGTTTGATATCCTAATTAAGTTATCATAACATATACTAATTAAGTTGCATATTTTAAGGCAAAATTTTAGAGTTAGCTTCGACTATAGGAAAAGAAAAGGCTACCCTAATCAAAAGTGTTCTAGGCGCTAAATTGCCTATGGAATTGGCAAAAAATTAAATTAAAAGAAAAAGGAAAAAGACAGAAACAGTGCTAAAATTAATAGGGGGACCAGCTATTTTGTTTACAGATAGCTAAGCATCAAGAGACGACATTGTCAAAGCAATTTGCCATGCAACCACCGATATGTTGGTTTCAAAGAGTATTACTTTTCTTATAGTTTCACACAAGAAATATTAATTAATTAACTATCTAATCAAGATTTAAGATCTTCCTTGATTTATCAACCGCAATTCTTTATCTCTTTTTCCACCATCAAAAACCTTTATGCTTCCATATATTTTCTATAGGGTTGGTGAGCTGGGGGGAAGTTGACACCAATCATGAGATCTACTGAGAGTGGTGGCTCTGACACCACCCCTTCATGCCTTCGCCTTGACTGTTTTTCTGTAGCCATACCCTAATCATATTAGTTGCCCTTTGTTGAGGCCAACTAGCAAGAGGGCTATTTTAAGTTCCCTATAGGTAAAATTTCTTATTTTTTTGAAAGGCCCCTATAGGTAAAAATAATCGTAACGATCTATGGATTCTAATATGCATGACAGAGTAATTCACATTTGAGATACAAGCTGCTTTTCATCACAATCATTGACTTTGACAGCAATTGTAATACCAAACATTATAAATATTATAATAAAAAATATTCTGATTGTGGTGAGTTTGTTCCAAACCACAATAAGAACATGTCATTGCAGTGGGTTTTTCTTAAATTAAAAATATAAAAACGCCCTCATCCTTTACTTTTTAGTGAGAAATAATTTTAAATTTCAGTGTAAAGAAAATTATTAAGTATTTTAAACTTTTATCTTTCCACGATAATTTCACCACAATTAGTAGATTTTATAGTTTCTTAGATGCTATTCTTGAGTCTTAGAGGTATATTGCCATTAATCTCAGCATCAATATAATGGGGTCATAATTACTTCAAGGACATTATAGGATTCTAATCTTCACGTATCAACACATAGACAATTTTCTAGATTCTGGCCTTTATATCACATATATAAAAAAATCTTAAGGTAATTAATTTTGAAGATGGAATCTTAGTGAAGAAATACATTCAAGTTGTTGGATCAAAATATTGTGAAAACTAGTTTGATTTGAGGGAATATTAAGGGAAATGGTTTTTGATTTTGTGAAATTAAATTGATTTGATGTTGATAAAGAAAATAATCAAATGGTTTTTTCATTGGATCATCGAATACTTTTTCTTGCTCTTTTCAAATTGATTTGCATGAATTAAGAAATACATTCAAGTTGTTGGATCAAAATATTGTGAAACTAGTTCGATTTGAGGGAATATTAAGAGAAATGGCTTTCGATTTTGTGAAATTAAATTGATTTGATGTTGATAAAGAAAATAATCGAATGGTTTTTTCATTGGATCATCGAATACTTTTTCTTGCTCTTTTCAAATTGATTTGCATGAATTGTCTGAATTCTTAATTGTTGCATATTGAATAGTATTATGCTGTTGCAACTATACATTTATTAACTATAAGATGGTTCACAATAAATTTGTAATAGGTCAATTTGCTAAAATTGAAAAGATTATTGATAATCTCAAATTACCATTATTATGAAAAGACTTCAAGAGAACTTTAAAACGTAAACAAGATTTATCTCTTGAAAAATTTACAAAATCAATTTTGAACTGAAAAATGGTATAGCAAGAAATAAGAAAAAAGATCCATGTCTCAAATGTTCATGAAACGAAGGAAGCAGAACCCAACAAATTCACAAAGAAGAAAGAACTTTTTGCTAATGTCTAAAAAATTCAAGAAAAAAGAATGCATATTTCCATTATAAAACACAAGGTCTTTTCAAGAAAGAATGTTATTTTTTTAAGAAGAAAATGCGAACTGTAACACCAATATAAGATTTTGTTGTGATAACTAAAATTAATGTCTTAGAAGACAATAAGGCAAGGTGGAATGCTTCAGGTGCTACAAAGTATGATTGCAAAGACAATTTGTTTTGTCAAATGGGCGAATATATTTGTAGGAAAAAATCCAAAAATCTTTAAAGAAACAATAGCATCAACAAATGCTAACTTTTGGAAGGAGACAATAAATGAAGAAATGGATATACTTGCTTCAAAATTTATAGGTTGTAAACAGGTATTTTGAAGAAAGTACAATATAGATGGATCAATTCAAATCTTTAAGACTAAATTAATTACAAAAGGATTGAGATAAAATAGGGTATACACTATTTTGACACATTATATGCACTAATTGCTAGAATAACATCCATTAGAACATTCTTTCATTAGCATCAATTTATAATTTAATTGTACATCAAATGAACATTTTTAAATAGTGAACTATAAGAATAGGTGTTTATGAAGCAACTTGAAGAGTTTGTTTTGCCTAGAAATGAAAGGAAATTATGCAGACTGGTTGGATTATTGTATGGACTTAAACAAACACCTAAATAATAACATGAGAAATTTGATTCTGTAGCATTATCTCATGATTTTTAGCACAATGATGCTGACAAATTTATATATATATATATATATATATATATTACGTTTACAAAAGAATATGGTGTTATATTATGCTTGTGTGTTGATAATAACTTTGCTGATATTTGTAACTAATATGATGGCTATTAATGAAACTAAGAAGTATCTATGTTCATAATTTAAAATAAAAAATCTTTGTGAAGTAGATACAATCTTGGGGATCAAAGTTAAGAAACATAATGGAGGCTATGCTTGACGTAAATTTCATTACGTTGAGAAAATTATAACAAGTACAAAACACTTGGACATTAAAGAAGTGAGCACTTAATATTATATTTAGCACAAGTTGTCGAAAAATCCTGAAAGAGCAGCCTTACTCAATTGAAATATGCTAGTATTATTGGTACCCTATATATGCTATGTATTGTACTGAACCCACATATCTTATGTAGTTTGTAAACTTTCAAGATACACAAGTGACCCACCTACTAAACATTGAAAAGTAATTGGAAAAATCCAATGATATCTTAAAAAAATTTCAAAATTCAAACTACATTATGAAAATTATTCGGCAAACTAGAGGGTTTCATCGATGTTAGTTGAATAACTAGTGCAAGTGATAATAAATGAACTTTTGGACGGATATTTACCCTAGGCGAAGGTGTTGTTTCATGGGCTTCTAAAAAACAATTATGTATAACTCACTCCACCATGGAATCTGCATTTATTTCTCTAGTAATTACAAGAAAAAAGTTAAATGATTGAGAATTTTGTTATTGGATACTGAGTTGTGGTCACAACTAATGTTAACCATCTCTTTACACTTGAGAGTCAAGTTACTATGTCTAGAGATTTTAGTCAAGTATATAATGAGAAATCTAGACCTATAAGCGTAAAGCATGAATATATCAAATAATTAATTATTGATGAATAGTTCAAAACCAAGAGTAACCTTTTGATGAATAGTCATAATTAATTCATTTAAAAATAATTATTTTTTCTCTGTCTTTTTCTGGCAATCAAACTTCTGTTCTTTGAAGCTCCGAAGAGAAAATTTTAGATATGTCATCTCTAGTTTTCTAGGTGCTTTTGGTTGAATTCTAGCAGTATATTGTCATTAGTGTCAACGGTAACATAAGGAGGACATAATTAACTTAAAGATAACATAGGATTTTAATTTATATGCATCAAGGCACAAAAAATTCCCAAATTCTATTCTTCAAATTACATATAAACAAGAAGCAGGACGTCATTACCAAAGTCAAATTAATCTTATTTTTGGCAGATTCATTCACTATTTATTGCGGATGACCCATCTTAGTTCCCCAGATACGAAGCAACATCGACAAACAAAAACGAATCGTTGCTATCACCAGCTTAATTACGCATATGTGTGGACGAGGCATGCCACTTACCAACCATACACAAGTCACTGGCATGGCACCTTACCCGATTAAGCAGTCCATTTTGCATAGAGCAGACCAGTTTTGGATTAGGGGCTGATTGCGCCACAACTTTGGTTTGATCATTGGCTCGACAATCTTTATAGCTGTCCATACACTAGGCTACATGCCGGGTCAAGGGAAATGCACTAAGCTGATCATTGATGTTGTAGAAACCGTTTGTCTCCGAGCATGGGTGACTGAAGCCTCTAATTTTGTTAGTATTTCTTTACGTGCTTCTCAATAATTTGGCAGCTGTAAAATAATTGGGCAAAAAGCTTTAAGAAGTTTTGTTAGAACTTTTAAGCTGTCAGGTTTGTATTTTTCTGATTGGAACTTGTCAACTATCCATCGCCCATAATTTTGATATTCTTGATACAAAAATGATGATGCTTGATTAACATTGTTTTTGGTTTTTAAAATCAAGATTGAGGGGAGGGGGGAGGGGTGAAAGGTGTACTTTTCTTTTGTTTTTATTAGCAAAACAATGATTAGATGTTAATAAATTTTGCTTATCGACAGATTTAGGGCACACCTTTTTACAATGTCCTTGAAAAGGTTAAGTTGTGAAAAGGAGAGTAATTTTACGAGTAGTGTTAAATATACTTCTTTGAAACTTGAGAATTTTGACTGTACCACTTTGTATAATTTGGAAGCTTTACTTCAATTCTTTCAAGGCCATAAAATTTTTTTTTTTATTTGGTGTTCCTTCATCTTCGAATGTCTATGCAGAACATTACTGCGTTAGAGTGCATAATTTAGCTAACAAATTTTTTGCTAAATTAAATTTGACTTCTTTCCTCAATAAATATATATATATTTAAATAAGAAGGGCGGGATGAGTTTGACTTCCCTCCGTTATTTTTTGCCAATTACTTTTCAATACACATATCATCATAATTCACATGTATGAGATTAATCATAAATTTTGAACTACTTCATATATGCATGGTGATTAAAGATATAATTTGTCTTTAATTTTTTATTTGTATTTTCTTTTATTTTTTTGAAATTTTAAAAAAATGTTTAATTTTATTGTATTAAATATAAAATTTTAAACTTTTTCTTCATAAAATTAATGTCTCATGATTTTAATACCAAAAGGTAAAAAAAGTTTATGAAAATAATGTTGGAATATGCAAAAAAAGTAAGAGTTTTAAGTGTTTTAAAAAAAAAAAGGTATTTGAAAAGTAATAAAAGAGAGTCGAATTACACTAAGTGCGAATGTGAGATAGGGTTTGGGATGGGTGGCGTAGGTCCAGTTATTATGTGCCTTAATTATGCACCATATATAGTAAAATATCATTTCTTGTTAACCATCACTCAACAAATCTTAATATATAATTAATGAATTATAGTTTTTAATTCAAAATTTTACACCTTTGTATTGCAATTTCTTATAAGATTTTGAATGTTTTGCACTGTTCACTTTATCTTTATGGTATTCCCCCCGTCTTTCTTTCTTTTGTCTTTCGAATGGAAAGGTAGAGAATACGGTTCTGTTCAAATTCAAACAATGAAAAATGTAAAGAAAGAAGAAATGAAGTAGGAAGATGAAGGTGGGTCCAACACATGCACTGGCCCCAAAGCATGCCACAGAAAGAAAGTAAGAAAGAAACACACCAACTTGAAAGCCAGCCACAGTTTACAAGTGTGGAGAGTGAAGAAGGGGGTTTTCTTTCAAGTTGAACTTTTCAATTTTTCATGAAAACAAAAAAAGAAAAAAGAAAAAGAAAAAGCTTTTTAGGCGCACGTGATGTGGTGGCCAGCATGTCCAAAACCTGTCGCGCATGCACACGTGCGCCCCTCCCTGCGCTGATCCCCGTGAGATCCGCTAATCAAAAATACCAGACCCTTCTTCCTTTCTCTTTAACCTTTGCTTCCCTGCTGCCTAGCACTCCACCACCACCAATCATCTCTTGACACGCGTATGACAATCTCCACGTGTGGGTACCCCACTTCGAGTGCCGAGATGACCCATATGCCCACGGCGGAGGGAATGGGAATTGCCTTTCGACGTGGGTAGTTTTAGAAAAGTGAAAATTTATAGAGGGCGACAAGGCAGCTTTAATTAAAGAGGAAAAGAAGGATTATTTTTGTGCGCGGAGAGAGCGAGAAAGTGTGAGTGTGTGTGTGTGTGTGTAAAGCGAGAGAATTTTTGGTGATCCCAAGAAGATTGCAGTGAAACTGTTTGTTCGATCGCAGCTTTTGTTTTTCTCTTACAAAGAGATCGGCGTAACTCTATCTATCTTACATCATGATTTCATATGCTGATGACATTACATCCTCAACTTACCTAGCAAGAAACAGATGATGGTTGATTAAATTTCCTTAATCCTAACGAAGCATGTACTTGTCCGCTAACGAATAATTCACATTTTGAACTTAGAATTTGCACAAAGTTATATCAGTTGATATCAAGAAATTAACAATTTCATTAATGAAGAAATGCATTTTTGTATGTAACATAAGATAATCTTAATTCATCCTCTTCTTCTCAAGATAAAAAAATTTGTTATATAGAAATATATATGTGTGATCACAGTCACACGACCTTTTATATGACTAAAAGAACAAGATATATCTGTATGTCCAAGTATAGTTTGGGGAATTATTCCAAAATTTTGTAGCCATGCGCACGCTAAAGTTAGCAGTGTAGCATCCTGCCACTGAGTGGGCAGAAGCAGAGACTTTCTCTTCTTTTCATTTTGGAAAGAAACAATGACAATTCTCTCTCTTGATATCTAAATTTACGTGCAATGTTTTTGTTCTTGCGCGATTCATGTTTCGGAAATTAATTCTCCAAAAGCCGTTGGGATAGAAACTTTTGAGAATGCGACCAAGGACTGATCAGACGTTAATTGATAAGAACACAAGCAACACATGTTGTGAAGAATGCATCGATATATATTCTTTTCTTTTTCACCTTCTATTGCAACCACTTTTTGCTCCACGTTTCTCACGTACATGATCGAGACGATTACAAGATTAATTAATCAAACGATAATTTATTTTGATTAAGAAAAGGCAATGCGTTTAAGAGTGGAAAAAGAAAGTGTGGTGTTATTGGTGAGTTGTGGTTTGGCATGCATGGCGTGAATTGGCAGTCCCACGCTACGTAGAAAATTCAAAAGGCTACAAGTTCCTCAATAGCCTTTGAAAAACTAGAGTGGTTTTCTATTTCTTTCAACTCTCTAAAGTTCATATGTCGGCAGCCGTGATCTTGAACGTATCTAAATATTTGAAAGGAATAGTTGTAATAGTGTTTTTCTGCTTGTCAATATCAGTCAGAGACTGCCTAATTCACATGATAATTACTTGGTAAAACCAATGGAACAGTGACGGCCTAAAATCTACCATGCCAATGGTTGACGCAACATTAATTATGCAGAAAATGATGGCTAAGGACTCGGTTCATGCCCTTTAGTTTTCAGAAAGGGGCCGATAATAGAATTATTGCGATTATGGTAAACTAACTACTCGTGATCGAGGACAGTGACTTGCATCCAAGTCAGATGATATATACTTGGGAAAAAGCAAGTAGCGGTGACTGTGGTGACCCCCTAGCTTAATTGCCCACCGTCACATATGTTGCATGCCTTTTGCTCCGGCCATTTTGAGGACTCCCAATCACAAAATTTAGATATATGTTCATGTGTGAAACTCCCTAATGGAAAAGCCCTATAATTTCTTACATGTGTGTGGTAGCTAGAGAGGGATAAAGCATTAATGCCCCACCATTGCCTGCCTTTGGACGCTTCACATAAGTTCCTAGCTACCTCTAAAGTTGTTATTTCTTTTCCCGCATTGAATTCACACTTTGAACATCATTTCTCCTTTTCAATTCTTTGTATGTTTATTTTATCATTAGAGATAATCGTTTTTTGTTTCTTATCCATATATGTATATCGAGAATCACAAATTTGATAGAACACTGAATTGAATAATGTAGAAATTGACTTCAAGGCCTGTATCCGTGTCATTGTCCTTAAGGTTTTATTTGTCCCCACTTGTAGTGTGCAAAAGAATTACTGGTGTTTAAACCTCGAATATATAATAAAGGTCAGTGATTGACAGTGTTTTGCACTGATGAAATCAATCCATTGAGCACTCACTTAAATATAACAAGATTATCAAACTTTTATAATACTTTTCTGCAGGAAAATAATATAGAAGAAAACTTGAAGAATATTTGAGAAAGGAAAAAAAGACTTTTCTATTTTATGATGTATGTTTTGTTGGTAAAGAGAGTCCACTTTTATAGGCTTAGATATCCCAACAGACACTGTTTGCGTCTGTTTCAAACAATCGTTCTTGTTGGTCTTTTCCAATAGATGTGACTTTTCTTTTATTTATTTATGATTTATTTTCAATAGATATAACCCTTATTTTAATTTTAAATTTTCAACAATCATAATTTTTCCTTTTATTTTGATATCTTTTATTTGAAAATATCCAACAATTCTCCACCATTTTCAAATTAATCCAAATTTTCGTGCATAAATGAAGGTGTCTTCCGATTGAACCTTCACTTAGTGAAAACATATTAAAGTTAACCAAAATTGTATGGTAGACTATGCTTTGAATAAACTATTCCATTTGGTTAACCGAACACATCTCACACAACAATTTCAACATTAATGAATGCACAATATCTAGCGACGCTTTTATGGCCATGTGTCTGTATCCTTTTTTCATGAGTGCTGTTAGAGCCAAGCTCTTGAATTCCTAGAAACGGCCACACTTTATACTCACATAGGTAAATCTCATGAATACCCTTGTAACTAAAGCATTCTAACAAATTTATGTTATGGGTCTACTAAGATATATAACTCATCATTTTCTTACAGTTACAAGTACCTAGCACTTCACTTGAGATATAATATAATATATTATATTACAGTGCTAGCAATCATATACAAATGATGTACTTTGTCTCATTGAACTCAAGACTTGACGTTATACCAAGCATTAAGTCGAGTTTCCACCATGGGTGACTTTTAAATTATGAGTTTGAGCCCTATCCTCATTGAGGTCTTATTTACAAAATCTCTAGCAAGACTTTCTATTAAAGGATCCGCCAAGTTTTCACTAGACCTTACAAAAGTTGTAGTGATTACTCTATAAAAAATTAATTGTCGACATAGCTATGTCTTAATCCAATATGTATAGACTTTCCATTATACATTTGGCTATATGCTTTTGCTAGAGTTGCTCCACTAACACAATGGATAGAAATTAAAATAATTAGTTTAGGCCATAAAGGCACATCATAGAGTAAATTTCTTAGCCATTCAGCTCTCTTGGTGGTAGTAGCCAATGCAATAAATTCGGCTGTCATGGTAGAATCCATTATATATGTTTGTTTCTTGGACCCCTAAGAGTAACACCCCCACCAAGCATGCGGATCCATCTGCTTGTGGAAACATGATTTTCTAAACTTGTAATCCAAATGGCATCTGAATATCCTTCTAGAACAAATGGATATCCATTATAGTAAAGTCCATAATTGATTGTTTTCTTTAAGTATCTTAGTACTCGATTTATGGCTTACCAATGCAAAGTATTTGGATTACTTGTATATCTACTTAACTTTCCAACAACAAATACTATACTAGCTTTGTACATGTCATTGCATACATCAAGCAACCAATTACTCTTGTATATTGTAATTGATTAACAACCCTTCTTCAATGTAATGCGATTGAGATAAAGTTATGTTATTTTCATCTTAAAATATTTTAATTCTTAAAATGACATCTGCTATACCTATATCTTCCATTGCAAAGTTATTTGATATAAACTTCTTTGTCTCTTCAACTTGTTCCAAATTCGTACAAAAAATTAGCATATAATCCACATATAAGCAAATTATAATACCTTTACCATTTTGGAATTTGCTATATATGCACTTGTCAGACTCATTTATGTTGTAGCTATTAGCTAAAAAAATTTCATCAAATTTTTTATGCCATTGTTTTGATGCTTGTTTAAGCCCATACAACAATTTGACAAGTTTACAACATTTATGTTCTTGTCTTGAAACAACAAACCCTTCTGGTTGTTCCATATAGACTTCTTCTTCTAATTCACCATTTAAAAATACTATTTTGACATCCATTTGGTGAATTACCAACTTATAAATTGATGCAAGGGAGATTAGAAGTCTGATTATAGAAATTCTTGCTACTGGAGCATAAGTATCAAAATAGTCAATCTCTTGCTTTTACATAAAGCTTTTAACTACTAATCTTGCTTTGAACTTGTCTATGGTTCCATCCACTTTTATTTTCTTTTTGAAAATCCATTTATAACCTATTGGTTTGGAACCTGGTGGAAGATAAACCAAAATCCAAGTATTATTTCTTATTATTGAGTAAATATCATCATTGGTTGCTTCTTTTCAAAAAACAAAATCTTGAAACTTCATCACCTCATCATATGTAACAGGGCCCGATTCCAAATTAAAACAATAAGGAATCTTATTATCAATATTTTCTCATATTCCTTCTACAAGGAACATATAAAAGTCTGGACCAAAATCTTTTAACTTTCTAGCCCTTTTGCTTTTCTTTATTTCTGTACTAGATTCATCATTATTTTGTTCTAATAGAATGACATTTGATTGAATTGATTGTAGTGGTTGTAGTTGTCTTAAAACAAATTTTAACCTATTTTCATCAAATATTGCATCTCTTGATTCAATAATAATATTGACTAGAATTGAATCATTTGGTTCAGTTATCATAAATGTATATGCTTTACCATGTTGTGCATATCCTATGAATATGCATTTTATTCCCTTTTCACCCAATTTTTTTTTTTTGGGTTTCGAAACTTTAACTATAACTCTATATCTCCAAACTTTCATATGACTAAGGTTTGGTTTTCTTTTCTTCCATTGCTTATATGGGGTCATTTTATTTTATTTTTTTTAGGAATTCTATTTAATATATGACAAGCTCTTAACAAAGCTTATCCCTAAAACCCTTTTTCAAGACCTGAATATGATAACATAGCATTTACTATTTCGGTCAATATTTTATTTTTCCTTTCTACTACACCATTATGTTGTGGTGTGTAAGGTGCTAAAATATGATGGATATTCCAGCCTAGACAAAATAACTTGGACTATAATATTCTCTACCTCTATCCGATCTTAAACACTTGATAAAAGATTCACATTGTAATTTAACTTCTGATTTATAAATTTATCAAGCACTTCAAATTAGAATGCAACAAATATACATAGCAATAATTAGAGAAATCATCAATGAATGTGAAAAAAAGTTCCTTTCTAGCTAATGCAAATGTACTATGCATATCACACAATCACTATATATTGATTCAAGTAATTTGGTTTTTTTTTTAACTTTAAGAAAATGATTTCTAGTTGTTTTGGTTAACATGCATGTATTGCATTTATCAAAATTAAGATTAAATTTTAGAATTAAGTCCGTTTTATACATGTCATCCAATCTTCCATAATTTAAATGTTCTAATCTATAATGTCATAAATAATTAGATTCAATCGTATTAGTAGAAATGACTGTTTTATACTCACTATTATTAACAATATTTAATTTGAACATTCCATCATATATGTTACAAAAATTCTCTTTTTGGACAGAATGAATTTATTTGCCTCAAATACAAGTTTGAAATCAAATTTATTTAATAGACTTCTAAACACTAAATTTTTCTTAACCTCCAGAACATAGTGTACATATTTCAAAGTTAAAGTTTTTTCCAAAAGTGAATTCAAGTTCAACAATCCCTTTGCCTTTAATCATTGTTGTAGAAGAATTTCTCATGTATAGAAAATTTTCACACTCATTTGGTGTGAAATTCTTGAAAAGACTCTTGTCATTGCACATATGTTTTGTTACTTCAGAATCAACCCACCAAGTATCATTTTCTTCAAGCACATTAATTTTAGAAATCTGTAGATACTCATTTTAAAATCAACCAAAAATAATATAATATAATTAAAATAAATAAAATAAAAGAAAAAAGAAAAAAATCAAAAAAAGAAACTAAAAAAAAGGCTGGAGGCATAGTCGGCCTCTGTTGTCAACAAAAACGGAGCATTAAATGCTCCTTCGGTGACCGGATTTGAAGATCACTTCCGGTGGATTCACCTTTTGACTTGAAGGATCCCATCCGGGATTCATGTTGAATAAGGTAGATTTACCTCCTTTGGTTGTCCAAAAATTTGGACAACTCGGTTCTATAAGAACCCAAAAATTTTACACCGGATAGGGTTTTTTTTTTTTGGGAGGATCAGAGAGAAAAACGTTTTAAAAAAAAAAGATCCCTACAACAAAGAAACAATAACCAAAAACCAAAAATTCTCAGTTTTCTCTAACAACCAGCAAGATACCCAAGCAAAAACAAAAGAAAAATGTTAAACATCTAGCAGCCAATAACCACAATCCATAACCAAAAAAATAAAAAAAAATGCAATAGAAAAATAAAAAAAATATTAGGGGTGTCGTCGGTTAGTGAAAAAAGGGTGATCTTGGGGTGTTGCCGGTTAGGAGAGGCTGTTTGGGTTGGCGACGAGAAGGGTTGATTAGGTTGCTTGGGGACTAGCCCATTCATGTGATAATATAAAATAGACTTAGGTTGCTTTAGTACAATATATATATATATATATATATATATAAACTCTTTTATGATGTCTTAGAAAATTAAAATAAACACAAAAAATATAATAAAACAATAATAAGAAAATAAAAAAAATAATAGTATTAATAGTTATGTACAAAATATAAGACATGATACAAATATAATAATAAAACGAAATGAAATGATTATTTTGAGTGATCCGATGATGGAATTCAACCTAAAAAAGAGTAAAGAATTATCTCTTTCAAGTAGATTTTCTAGATGAGGAGTACGAGACAAATTTTCACTGAAACGTCGGGATAAATCTGAACTCTAAACTCCAATATTCATTACTCAAATAGTCATTATCGAAAATATACATTAAAAGAAAAATAAATTTTCATAATGTTGCATTTAAACTTAAACTAATATAATTAATTAATTAGTTTGAATAAATATTACCAAACAAAGTTAATTTAACCATAAAAAATAAACACAAAAAACATAGTTTATTTGATGAACTATGTAATTAAGTAAAATTTTAATCAATAACATTAATTAAAGAACATAGATTTAAATAGAAAATAAAAAAAAATCAAAAATAGTAAAATAATAAAAAAATAAAAAAATAAAAAGAATAAATAATAAATAAATAATTCATGAAAAAAATAATAACAAACACATAATTGAATAAATTACGAGGCACCTAAGTCAATAAACGCGTGCATGTAGATATCATTATTTTTTCCTGTCATAGCATGCCGCATTTATCGTGTAAATGGGGCGAGAATTCTGATGATGAGATTTCTAAAGAAGCTTGTAGAGACGAGTTCTTTCGGGGATATCCTCGAGTTCTTTCGGGGATATCCCTAGGTGAGGAAAACTTCGAGACTTTACCAAAGCGTTGGGATAGTTTTCGAATGATTTTCCAATAAAAGATTGTCGACCCCATTATTTAATATAAAAAATCATGACATCATTTTATGCTTGCATCACGTGCATACGTAAAACTGAAAGACTCAATTAGCTAACTTAATATAAAATTAGTTAATAAGCGAGGATTAAGGAAATATGAGAATAAAATTAAAAATAGTTTATAGTAGGATAACTTATGATTAAATGGTACCGTTCGGGCGTTACGGAGGTACTAACCCTTCTCCGTACGTAACTGCACTCCCAAACTCATCTCTAAAAAAATCGTAGACCATATCTCGTTCTTTCGATAAATCTAAAATTAATTTAGGACTTTGTCGATTAGAACCAAGTAATAGGTGACTAATCGCACTTGGAAAAGACGATTGGTGGCAACTCCTAGTTATTTTATTTTCGTCCATGTCTAGCGGTCGAGTTCCTGGACCTGGCACATTACGACAAAATCATGGCTACAAAATTTTTAGAAACTTTTCTTCTTGAAGAATTATTTTTCTTTTTCAATAATCAACATTCATTCTTGAAATGTCCTGGTTTTCCTCAATAGAAACATGTGCTTTTGTTTTGTCTTTTGAATTTTGGGCTATTAGCAATCTGCTTGAACTTTTTTTTTGACAAGTTTAGTGGTCTGTCCTTCCTCTACAACATGTACTTTGGCTTCACCAGAAGCAACAACTTGTTCTTGTTTCTTGTATTCCTCTTCAATTCAAAGATGATTTGCCAAAGCCTCAAGAGTTATTTCTTCTATTTTGTGTTTCAAACTTCTTTCAAAGTCTTTCCATGATGGAGGAAATTTGTCTATAATGGAGGATACAACTATAGTTTCATCCATTTTCATTTTATATTGTTTAAGCTGATTAAGCATTCTTTCAATTTCTTGTAGTTGTTCTATAACAGAATGCCCATCGACCATTTAATAATTATTAAAGCGACTAACAAGAAATTTCTTACTTGTAGCATCTTCTTTCATGTACTTGGCTTCCAATTTGTCCCATAATTCTTTTGTAATGGCCTTGTTATGGTATGTGTCAAATAAGCCATCAGCCAAACCATTCAAGATGTGACCTTTGCACATATAATCGACATTGTCCCATTTTTACCTCTCTCGTTGTAGCAATAGACTCATTTTCTCCTTCTTTTGGTTTAGGTGTAGTCAAGACATATACAACTTTCAAGGTTGTTGGCAGGAAATGCATAATCTTTTGCCATCTTAGAAAGTTACCTCCATCAAAGCGGTCAAAATTTACAAAATCAGAAGCCAATTCTCTCAGTATTTCACTTGCAACAACCATTGTTGGAACGGAAATAAAACCTTAAGATTGTTAGAACACTAAATTGGATAATGTAGAAATTGGCTTCAAGACGTGTATCAATGCCACTGTCTTTAAGGTTTTATTTACCTTTACTTGTAGTGTGCAAAAGAGTTATCGGCATATAAACCTCAAAGATACAATTGAACCCAGTGATTGAAGGCGTTTTGCACTAGCGAAATCAATCCACTAAGTACTCACTGGAGTATAATATGATTATCAAACTTGTACAATATTTTTCTACAGAAAAATAATATAAAAGAAAACTTGGAGAATATTTGAGAGAGGAAAGAAAGACTTTTCTGTTTTTTGATGTACGTTTTATTGGTAAAAAAGGTCCTCTTTTATAAGCTAAAATATCTGTTCCTAACAAATACTATTTGTATCTGTTTCAAACAGTCTCTTCTTTTTATTTGTTTCCAACATACATAACCTTTCTCTTAGTTTTAAATTTTCAATAATAATAATTTTTGCTTTTATTCTGATATCTTTTATTTGAAAATATCTAACAATTTTCTTATATATCATCATGGTGAATATAAAGTAAAATGATATTATTAGTCGTATAATATTAAAGTTATTTTAACATTCTATGTAACTTCAAGAGATAATGACATCTCCAGCAGAAAAAAAGGTTTCCGAGAGAGAAGTGACAGATTAGGAAGATGGCTCTAGTAAAGTACATTCAACATCAAAGACAAAGTTAGAAGCAGTATTATCAACAGATACACATGTACAGTCGATGAAGAGCGAAATCAGGCGCCCAAATTTCGGCGAGAGTTAATACAAAGACGATATTCGAAGATGGTTGAGAATACATGTGTTAGGTGTGCACAAAGGCCTCTTAAGTTCTGTAGTTTGGTGGTCATTTTCCCAAAAGGAGACAGCGAATGATTCCTTTTGTTTTCAAAGTCAGAGAGCTCACTTATTAGTTGGTCCTTTCGGGTAACCATCGACTCATCACTTTGATTGAGACTACAACTAAGCCACTTCAACACTGATCAACGACAAAAAACAAAACAGGGGAGATTATCATGATAAAAATTTTTCAGGGAAAAGTTTGATTATTGATATATATGCGGCCACGGTTGTGTGCTTTGCTTGCTTTCAGCAACATGGCAAATGGGTTGTTAACATCTAATTATAATATTAGATGGAAAAATATTTAGGTATCTGTCTTGTTGACGTAGATTTTATGATTTGATCAAGGTCGGTGCTGATTATATATATGGTCACTGTTTACTTTATATCATATGATAACTTGGCCTGCAATAGTATCCACTTGCATATATAGCATTACTGTTAAACATAAAATTGAGTCTTTGAGCTTGCCATATAAAAGAATTGACTTGACAAAATACAGACATATCAAATTGTACATATATATTTTAAAGATATTTGAAATTTATCCATATGAATCTCTTATTTAAAAAGGAAAGTCGTGCTGGTGTTCATAAGCAAATTATAGGACATTTTTGTACAAAAAACTGGCCTGGATAAGCAAAGTACTTGTAAAACCGGTCATGGGCTTCAGGGATAGTGGCGATTCTCAAGCTTTCAAAATTTCAATAGCTTCTGATATTTGTCAGAGCTGTTGATGAACTGGGCTTGATCCAAGATTGGGCCTCTCTCTCTGGTATGGACATATGTGGACTAATGGGGCCATTGTTGTGGGTCTGATTCTCTTGCACTGGTTTCAACTAATTATAGGCTTTGAGGGATGGGCCCCATGTCTGTAATCGTTTCCAGCTTGCTTTGAGTCTTTGGGGATGGACCCTAGTTGGGCTTTGCTTACATTGTTTTGAAACTTTGTCTGCATCACGATCTTCATTTTCATCGGGCTCATTAATCACGACTGACATTTCAAGAGAATCAAAACACAAACTGCTTCTATGGGATTAGGAAATTTAGTTTGTTAGTCCACATCTCTTAGCCTAATTTTGCTGATGGAATTTACTGAGATTCTCCTCTGCATTGCAAGACTCTCATGTCAGAGCACTTTGCCTGTAGCCACAAAAAGATACTACTTTAACTTCAACTAGACTGTGATTTCCAGTACTTCAATATCAAGTCTATCCTACCAGATGATTAGTCTATACAACCGGGTTCAACAAGAATCAAATCAAACCATAAAGGATGATATCATTGGAATCCAGGTAACCAACTTTCTCTCACATGACGAATTCACAAACTGAACATAAGGTTTAATTCCTTCAAATACAAAATCATTCATAAGTAGCAGGCATTTGTATATTGATAATGGGCTAAATGACAAAGGAAGATGAAGAAGTTTTACAGTCATTTTTATAACTAAGGGTTGGTGACAACTGGCAAGACCGAGGCTTAGCCCAAAAGAAAAGGGGTATGATGACGGTCCATCACTCCTATTATAAGGAATGACGAAGGGGAATCTGGAAAATCCAAGAGTATTCGGTTTGTTTTTAATTATGGGTATAATGCCATTTTAGTAACTCTAAGAAGGATAATATCTGTTGCACGTTGTCAGCTACTCACCTTAAACGGCCATCCAAAAATGAATGCAATATCTGCAATAGAAGGGCTAGGAATGTCAATGAATGCAATATCTGCAACAGAAGGGTTAAGAATGTCAACAGATCAGGTACTTTATAATTTTAAGATATCTGAATCTTAACTTTATAAAAAATCAACTACCTTAATCTTATTAATTACCTGAATAATTTTAAAATTACTACTCTAACCCTAATCCTATTATATGTTTACTACTTTATAATTACCTTAACCAATTTAAATACCCGCTTAAATAAAAAAATTATTAAAATAACTTTTAATAATTAACGACAACCAGCAGGGTGTGGCTGTGGCTATGGCTGGTAGTTGGGGAGAAAAGATAGACCAACTGGGGAAGAACAAAGGCATGGCTGTGGCTGGGCAACTGGGGAAGAACCATGGCGTGGGTCTTGGATTGAAAAATGCTCAAAAGGAGGCTAGATTGAAAAAAAAAGAAAGAAACTAAAGGGAGGCTCGATTGAAAAAATCCAAGGGGGCAAAGATTTTCTAAGAACAAAAAAATCTAGAAACCTAAAGAAATCAGTAACCAAAACCATTAGAAAGCCTTGTAAAAAAAACCCAACAAAATCACTAAAAAAATAAAAAAAATTATATAAAAAACATAATTTTTAATCTAGCAACGAAACACCTAGCCACAATAAAAAAACTAAACACAAAATAAATCACAGAAAAGCAATGAAAAAAGAGAAATGGGTGAAACGGTAGTAAGTTAGGTTTTTTTTTTTTTTATTTTACCTTCTAGTTTTGAAAGATTTAGAGATGTAAAGGGTTTCTACAGCGAAAAGGGAGGAGCTTGGAGGCTTCCGGCTTTCTCATCATTAGCGGTTGAGAGAGGGTGAGCAAGAGTTTGAAGGTTTCAGTTGAAAGAGAGAAAAGAGAAAGTTGATTTTTTTGGGATTTTAGGGAAAAGGTAAAGAGAGTCGTCGAGTAGAGAGAGAAAATAAAAGAGTAAAATAAAAGGAAGAGGTGAAAAGAGTAAGGTTTTTACATAATCGGATTCGAGTGATGGGTATCTTAAAAGTAATACACGAATCTTATGCAAACCCGATTCGAGTAGTGATTTCACTATCCGAACTCATCCAAAACCGTATATTGGATACCTTAATCAGATTTAACCTGATCGGGTATCCGCGGATACCTTATAATAGGATATCCGTTGATATCCCTAAGAAGGGCCACAAAGATTAGAGTCGGAACACTAACACATATCCTGATTTATCAGGTAGCAATCAATATTGAAGTATTGCAAAAGGAAATTTCTGTGTGAGAGAATCTGGTATGACTGTACGACCGGTACTCGAACAGACAGCGGTAATTGTCCTTAGGTGGAGGACTTGTCTTTCTGCTGAAGTCGATGTATCCAATAAGCCTAATAAGAAAACTTTGTCCGCAAATAAATGCTTTACCAATTCAATTTCTCACAAGTTGTCATTTTCTAGGCCAAAGGTTATCTTCAAAATACAATGAAAGATAAGTTTGACTTCGTATATAAGAGATAAGTGACATTCCCAAAGTGGGAAAGAATCATTTATCTGAATATTAAATTCAGACATTCCCAAAGTGGGAAAGAATCATTTATCTAAATATTAAATTCAAAGCTTTTAATATTGGATTTGTGACCAAATTCCATTTACATCCACGACACACTCATATTTTTTTGATATTGTACATTGTGAAGCATGTACAATGAATTTGATTGACAAACTATGAGCAGGGATCAACACCTTAAGATTAACATACTCATAATGTACATCAATTTCAAGTTGTTCCAATATATTTTTCGGCATACTATTAATCAAGAAATTAAATTGTGTTTCACGTTTATATATATTAGCAATGCATGATTTACATAAATAAAACATCGAATTCTAATTATTAGATTAATAACATAATTTACATAAAAATACACACAATAAGGGCGTAACAAAAACATTATTAGAACAATTAGTATCCATCAATAATTTAAGAGCTTGTATTTTTGCAGAAATTGCTGTTGTTTTAACGAGAAAGGGCAAAGAGTTAATGGTTAAGGAGTGATACTAATATCTGTCAATACGTCGATGGACGAGGAGTTGTCATCTGATACGAAATCAAGAGCAGCTCGTCGATCAACAGGGGTGCGACAAAGCGGGCAATTGGAATGAGAGTACATCCACATATCAATACAAGGAGCATGGAAAGAGTGCTTACACCCATGAAGCTGTCGTACCTCTTCGTCATCTTCAAATCCTAACAGGCACACCACGCATTCCGTTTCCGTTTCCCCAGCTGCTTGTGCCTTTTCCATCCCTTTCCGGTACCTGAACGAGGACGCTGAATAAGGGCTCAGGTTCAATAGAGCCGATGAACTCCTCTCTCCAACAGGGTTGGTGGACCTTGGAACAGATGACCAGGGAGGATTGGGGCAGCTTCCGATCATGACGAAAGTGAAAACTATAATTGCAATGACTATGGTTCCAAGTATTAGAACCAGGGCGGAGTAGATGAGGGGCATGGCTTGATATTGAAACAGAGTGAGGAGGGCATAAAAGCCTGAAAAGGGCTTGGAAATTAATGGAACCTGGTAAACTATTGAAGGAAACTTAATACATGCGGTTTTCAAAGATATTACGGAGCCGCCGCACCAACAAAGATTCATAATAGATTAATTAACGTTGGTTTCAAGAGAGGCCACCCAAAGAAGTTCGATTACTTGTTTGCTAAACTCATCATATATCATATTCCTCTAATATATGAAGATGATTAAATAAAATTGTCTTTATGGAATCTTCCTGCACGTACGACGGTAACTATGAGTTGAATAGATAAATAGATGGTAGTCTTCATAGTTTATAAGTATGCCTAAAAGTTGCATCGTTCCATCTCTATGAAACTTGGAAAACAAATAAAATGACAAATTTTGTATCCTAATAATCCTTGCTAATTCACGCCGTCGGGCCGGCTGTTTCTATATATACCTTTGTGTATATGATTAGCATCCACGCATATATTTTAATTTATACTTTTGTACACTTGTTAACGATAAAGATAAATTACTTTAAAACAATCCTTACTCAAAATAGATCTCTATGTCTTGATTTATATTTTGGATTTGTCATTGTTTGCAGAGGTTTTTGTAACATATATAATAGTGCTATTTACAATTATCAACATCGTACGATATGCGATACATATTGTACACTACGATACAATCTTAGTAGAAAATGATATATATCATAATCACTGTATAGCATTTGAATAAGAATTGAAAACGTATCATATGACACATGATATGTATCTTACGATACGAGAGCGTATCCTACAAAATATTAAAAACTTAAATTCTTTTTTTGATTTCAACATGATAAGTGTTTTATAACTTATAATTAATAAATGAACATAAAAAATTATATATTTTATTTTAAAATATATTATTAAGAAATATATTGAGAATTTTAATTAAAAAATAATCATTTTTTCAATTTATGTTCTATAATCTTCAATTCCATTAAAAATATAACATTTTAAAAATCTTTTCTTTAATTTACATGTATAAATGTTATTTATAATTAATTTTAAATTTTTAGCTGTATCCTATGATGCGATACCCGATACTCGATACTAAAAACTAAAATTTCGATACACGATATGTATCTCGATTTAACAATTATGATGCTATTCATTGTTATAAATGTGCTACTAAAGTGTTTTATATGGTAATTTTCATTAATCTTGAATTTTTCTCCCTTCCATTTAAGAAGATGTAATAATGACCGTTAGGTCAAATTTTGTTATTTTTTTAATATGGCAAGTTTAACAACTTTTTGGGTATTTATTAACTAACAAAACCGTTGAATCGGGTACTTATTAACTGACAAGACCGTTGAATTACATAGTTTTTTTTTTTTTTTTGGTGTTTTCTCAAACAAAATTTTCAAAAATTCATTTGTTTTTTAGAATTAATTTTGTATATTTTCAATTAACTAGAAAAGAAATTCATATAGATGACTAAGGTATATAATTGGCGTGTAATGTAATTAATCAAGTCTTATTAACAATCACAGTTTCATGTTCCATATTGGTGAAGAAATTCATAGGCTTATAACTTTTTATGTGGCACCTATTATTGCACTAAGATGCTTATGGCAGGAAACCTAAAAGAGAAAAAAATCTTTTGGAATCATGCGTAATTTTGGAAAATGGGGAAATATCAAAGGTTTCAGATTTAAAAATTTATGAGTCTTGAGGGCTTTAGGGCCTAGTTTAGTAGTATCCAATATATGAAATTGAAAAATTCAGTAAAAATGTAAATTCTCTATGTGAATTTTGGAAGCCAAAAACATATGTCAAATGCCAGCTTGTTGACTAATTCTGGCTACCGCTTTTATGGAGAGCGCATCACCCTCCATCATCTTCAAATAATTTTCCTTAAACGGAAAATGAAAATCTTTAATTTGTATTTTCAGTGAAAAACTGGATTTAATTCATGATTTCAGGTAGCATTCACTTAACAGAGACGATCATTATAAAATCTCTTACACATAGAAGCCTTATTCCATGCACATTTCTACGTGACTGTTCATTCCAATCCATAAGTTCTTCTCTGATTTCTTACTCTTGTTTCAATTCAATTTCCATGGAGATCATCTGCCAAGAAACAAAAAATAAGGATTCCATGGAGATTGTTAACAGCCAGCACTGCCCATATTTGCCTCAAGATCCGATGTTTGAAATATTGACGAGGGTTTCACTTGAAACCCTGGAACGATGCAGGCTAGTGAGCAAAGAGTGGAACCATGTAACCTATGAGCCGAGTTTTATGAAGCTTTATTGCAAAAGGAATGGAATTCTTTCAGGGTTCTTTATCCAATGCCTTGGCTTGAAGTTATATACTGCCTTTGCTTCTCAGGGTAACCCCTTCCAAGACAGGTCACTGTCTTTGGATATGTTGCCCGTGCTGGCAACTGTTCTAGCCGTGTCAAATCAGGGTTTGGTCTACTGTGAGAGCCTCAGATCAAGATTTCACTATGTTTGCAAGCCAACTACGGGCGAATGGGTGAAAATACCAAACCCCAAAACAAGGTTTACTACTTACAGAAACGCAATGGTGGTTCTCCATTCTCGACCCTTGCATTACAAGGTAGTTCGACTCTCAGAGCCTAAGGATGCTTCACGGTAAATTTTCATTTCATTTTCACATCTTTACTGATTCTTTCATTCCCCACAATGACATGCATCTAGCAATTAATTGCAGGGGTTGCACCATCATATGTGAGATTTTTGATTCGGAAAAAGGTGCTTGGAAGAGGTCAGAGAACATAAAATCATCTGGTTTTGTGCTGTTGAGTGAAGCACCACCAGTTTTTGCTAGCGGAGCATTCCATTGGTTCACATTTAGCCAGCAGATATTTGCCTTCGACATTAACAGCGAAAAGTGGGAACTGATTGACTTGCCAGAAAATTTCACTGACGAGACCACCTTTTATCTTACAAAGCAGCTTGTCCAGTACGAAGGAAAACTAGCTCTTTTAAGGTATGCCATGGATGTGGACAAAGTGGAAATATGGGTGATGGGAAATTATTCGAGAAGAACTTGGAAGCTGGCGAGGGAGATTGTGAACATTGCCTATGAGGATACCATCGTTCATCTTTATAGGAGTGATGTTGCGGTTGTGATCAACTATAAGGATTTGGTTTGGTATGACTTAAACAACGGAACTTCAACCACTACCAAGGGGAGCCACATTTTCTTTTCTCGCAATGTTTACCCATTCGAATCGGATTATGAACCCATGTTATAGTGTTGCTTTGGGCTTTTTTCACTTTGCAGGGGCCGATCCATGGTGTCATGAGCCAATCTTATATCAGATTATAACAGAGTAAAGTTGTCTATGAGATTGAATCTTTTATATCTGTAAGGGAAATGTCACTTTTCAAATAATGTAATGGCTTATGGTGACACTTCTAAAAATATTTGTTAAGTCTTTAGGGAGAAAAATCCTTTAGGGAAGGAATGTTATATTTCAAGCATTATAATGACTACTAGTAAAATACTTATAAAATCTCGTAAACTCTTTATAAAGGATGAACAGTCAGTGGATTGTTGGGTTGCTTCACTGCTAAAGGTATGTTTGTATCGAATCATCTAGGGTTACCCCTATGGTCCGACGATGGCGTGTCTCGGTCCCTTTGTAATTAATTTCATATTAATAAAATATTTTTCCTTTTTATGACTTAATGATTGTATATATGGCATTCGATATAACTTTTGATTTTGATGCGAGTTCTCTTAGTCTGATTTGCTATTATTATTGATGTTGGATAAGATATAACTGAGTATTGGCTAACTTACATGGAAGCGCCCACTCAAGTGCTGCACGGACTATTGCATACTTAGGTGAAGGAGCATATTTTGTGACACATGGCATGGATTATTAGTTTTAATTTAAATAATTCTATTGTGTATGATGAATGTTATATATATATATATTTGATTTCAATCTTCAAATGTATATCGTGTTTGATTTTACGTAAATTATTACATTATGATTTCATTTCCATCAATAGTAAAATTACAGTATAATTTTAGTATTACATGCATGTATAAACGTAAATTTTATTATTTTTTTAATTAAAATATTAGTACTTATTAATTAATAACATACAATATACAATTTTTCTAAAAAACAAATAAATTTTATTAAAAATTAGGCATGAGATGAAGAAGTTTAAACAAAAGGAACTTCTCACCCTTGTATGCAAAAATGTAAGATTTAGAACCTACAAGAGTTGGAATATACTGATGACAGGAGAAAGGATAATAAATGCAAGAGAGTTTTGTAAAAACATTTGAAGAGAGCGAGTTGTGGGAAATGGAGGGATTTTAGGGTGGGGCAGAAAAACATTAGAGAGAAGAAAAGTTGGAAAAAGAGAGAATTGATAAAGCCATCAGGATTTGGAAGAACAGGGAGATAGTGACGAATCTCTTAAGGGTTGAAAAGAAATGAGTGGGTGAGGATAAGTGAGCTGAGCTTACGTATAAGGAGAGTGGTTGTTGGTGAAATAATGAAATACAAAAAATTTCAAAAAAGTCTGAAGTATGATTTCATTGTCTTTAAAGATAATTTCACCTTTTTGAAATATAAAACTTGATGTAAAATGGCTGTAGCAGTTATCTTTCAGGGTTTAACATACCATTGCTTATAAGTTTGCATAAATTAGTAAGGGATAATAGAAATAATAGAAAATTTTTTCTAGAGAAAAAAGAATGGAGCATTGTTAGTGCATATGTTGTGATTGCAGTTATCTTTCAAGATTCAACAAATCATTGCTTATTAGTTTACATAAACTGGTAAGGGATAGCAAAAATAATAGAAAGATTTTTCTAAAGAATAAAGAACCCAACAAGAAAGCAAGGAAAATAGAGAAACTATGTTGAGAAGCTTTAGAGGAGATGGGAGAACTGTTGGTGCATATGTTGTGACTGAAGTAAAGAAAAAAGTTATGCAAGGAAGCTTTAGAGGAGATGGGAGAATTGTTGGTACATATGTTGTGACCGAAGTAAAGAAAAAAATTATGCAGGGAAGCTTTAAAGGAGATGGGAGAACTGTTGGTACATATGTTGTGACTAAAGTAGAAAAAATTCGCTCAGGCCTAGACCAAAGTATAAAGGGAGGAAATTTAAATTTTTTCAAGGCTAGCCCAATCTTGTGTATGCATTAGCCCACTCCTTTTTCCTTCCTTGTAACAAACCTATAATGAGTTTGCTTATTTAAAACAAACATATATTTTTGTACCTTAATAATATAGGATGTTGAAATCTTATGAAATACATTATTTTTTCCAATAATCCCTCACATAATTCACAAGATTTCATAAGAAGTTTTTGCTCTATCAAATTTCATTTGAGTGTAATGTATCATGATTGGTGCCTTTTAAACTATGAACCAACCCTATAAAGAATGAAACATAAATCACAAGATTTGGTGAAGTTTGTAACTTCTATGAACAAAAAATTCTTTATGTGCGATATGATTTTCATTAATCACATTACACCCTCACAATTTAACCAACAAGGTGATGCATTTGCCAAAATGGTTCATATAATATTTAAACCATTAATGAAGGTTACAATTGGGTTATGCTACATAAGAAATCTCTTTTAACTTAAATAAAATTGAATCTAACTTGTCATGGCATTTAAATGTGAACAATAACGTAACATGGCATTAGCTCATAATTAGCTAAAAGGCATAAATCATAACATATAATGAGAATAAGATGAGCATAAAATTTTTTCAACCATGAACACAAGTCAAAACCAACATGTATCCAATAACGTTTAAAACAACAATTAAGTAAGTGCAATTCATATACCATTTGCACATTTCCAAACAAAGTATAAATCTCATAAAACAGCCACTCTATGGCACTAGAAACAAGGATTCTATTTTGAAGCAAACCTTGTGGATAAAATCAAATTAAATGGCTTATTTATGAACTTTGTAAGTCACTATATATAGTAGTATTTATATATATAACGATATCCTTTTAAATCTGTTTTAAATCAATTTTAACAACCATGCTAAACCATAATTAAAATCATCAAAGCCATGCTTCCTTATTCTAACCACATGCACCATAATATACGTACCGCCATTCAAACTTTTTATGTAGATCCATCACCTTTAACAATGCAATGCAGAAAGCATTTCGTAAGCAAATGAGCAAACAAGGAAAGGGGTATAACTAAAGCCAATTACACCTAAAAGTAGAAAAAGCTTTGGCATGCCCATAATCTGAAGGAGTAAATAGTGAAAGCATAAGTTAAATGATTGTAACTTTATAATGGCAACAATGCAAAGTCAATAATGAGGTAAAGCAATTTAAACAATTCCTCAGTCAAACTTAAGTCATCCAAGCTAAGATATAGTATTTGAAAATTTAAAATTGTCACGATAATCCACCCATTACAATGTAACAGTTCTAGCTTCTAGTTTCATGAGGTTAGAGAAATCTGCACACTAAAAGTTTACTTGTAAGGATTACATAATAATAATAATAATAAAATAAAACTTATCCCAAATTATCCTTAAGATTGTTGACGAAATAACAAAGCACTAAAAATTTTCAAAAAGTCTGAGGCGTGATTTCATTATCCTTAAGGATAATTTTCACCCTTTCGGAGTACAAAACTTAATGCAAAAGGATTGTAATGGTTATCCTCTAGAATTCAACAGATTCTTCCTTATTAGTTTGCACAAACTAGTAAGAGATAGCAAGAATAGCAAAAAAAAATTTCTAAAGAAAAAAGAACCCAACAAGAAAGTAAGGAAAATAGAGAAACTATGCAGAGAAGCCTTAGAGGAGATGAAAGTACTGTTGGTGTGTTGTGATTAAGGTAGAAAAGCTTTATTTATAGGTTGAGAATGAAGTAAACATTACACCAAATCAGAGGATTCAACATTAAGTTTAAGTGAACGTTGCACCAAATTAAGGGAGTTATAAATCACTTAGCATATAGGTAAAGTTTAAGACTGATTCAACTAGAATGAGAACAAAGCACACAAAATTTCAAAAGAGTCTGAGGTGTGATTTCATTATCCTTAAAGATAATTTTTATCTCTTCAGAGTACGAAACTTGATGCAAAAGAACTGTAACGCTTATCTTCTGAGATTCAACATACTCTTCTTTATTAGTTTGCATCAAATCAGGGGAATTATAAATCAATCAACATGTAGGTAAAGTTTGAGACTGATTCAACTGGAATGTAGGCAAAGTTTGAGATTAATTCAACTAGAATGAAAACGCAACACAGAAAATTTAAAAAAAAATTGAGATGTGATTTCACTGTCCTTAAGGATAATTTTTTTCTATTTAGAGTACGAAACTTAATGTAAAATAATTGTAGCGATTACTCTCTAGGATTCAACATACATTTCCTTATTAGTTTGCACCAAATCAGGAGAGTTATAAATCAAAGTACAAAAAATTCACCTAAGCCCAGCCCATGTGTATACTCATGTGTAAAGGGAAATTTGAATTTCTCTAAGCCAAGCCCAATCTCATGTGTGTGCGAGGCCACTCATTTTTCCTTTCTTGCAACTAGTCCATAATGAGTTTGCTTATTTAAAGCACTTACCTTCTTTTGTACCTTAACAATGTAGGATGTTCAAACTTTATGAAATGCATTATTTTTTCCAATAGTAATAAGGCTATCTTGAGAAGGGAGACAATAAAGAAAAGATGAGGGAGAACGGGGGTTACATCTTGAGGTTGATAGAGAAGGGAAGATGATTTTGACAATGAACAAGTGAAGGAAGGTTAGGAGGGATGGTGGCAAATGTTGATGGAGGTAGTTAATAGAGTAGATGTAAAGTGTTAAAGGAAGGAGAGATGAAGAATGTGTATCTAGTTTCAAACAAAAAGATGGAGTTACAGTCAGCTGCACCATGAGAAAGAAAAAGAAAAAATAAAAAAACAAAAAGAGAAAGAAAAAAAAAGAAAAATAGTTGGTTTCAAACATAACAACCACGCACTCACAAGCTTGTATCTAGAGAACAACAAGGAGTTAAAAGTATTCTTTATGTGTGTCTCAATCTTTTGCTGTTTATTCTTTATTTTAGGCTAAGACACCAAATGTTGTTGGTCTTTTCATAAATTCATGCACATCTCCCCGCAGCTTTGGGAGTTTTTCACTTTGCATAGATTCTAGTTTTTTGTATGAGTAGGCTTATGGAAGATAAGTTAGATTCATTTTTCTGATTCATTGGTGTGATTGAAATCATAGCCTGGGGAGCTTTAACTTCTTACAGGCTTTTTGTCTTCTTTGAGTTTTGTTACTTTGGAACATAGGTTAGGAAACATTTTCAAGCATTTTGGCTATTTTTTATCTGATCTCCCAAGTGGCCAAATGTCGGTATCATGACTTTGTCCAATGCAGTAGAAAGGAAAACATCAAATGGTCAAGGATAAAGCATCTTTAACTGTCAACAATCAAAAGAAGTTCCATGGCAAGTGTATCAAAATTAACTTTAGGAAATTGGCTATTATGAGTTGACAAGAGGGGCAGCTCCTTATCTTTCTTTAGAGCTACTGTTTTGGTTGTTGAATGTAATGGCTCATTATCTTGAGTTTTGTTTTAAAACAGTTGTTGCGACTATTGTTCTGGCATGGCCTCTATGTATAATTGGAAAGGCTAATGTCAGTTTGATATTGTAGGTTTGAGCATTTGTAAGCAGGCATTCATACAACAATTAGCAATATAAAGACATAAAATCTTCTCCTTTTTTAATAAGGGAAACAGCCCCTAATAATGAAATCTAGAATTAATTTTCAAAAAAAAAAAACTTGCAAAAAGCTCAAACTCTAAAAAAGCAACTCCTAAACAATCATTCCCTTATAGCAAAAAACTCAAATTTAGTATCCTTAGCACACATGGGTGGAGCTAGAGCATTTTCAAAGAGGGGCCAAACAGAAAGAGACATTAATTAGTTAAACAAAACTTTATATATAATTCAATTATCACTGATCTAAAAAATTAAATAAAATTCAAAATATATTTTACGTACAAAAAAAATGCACATTAACAATAATGATAGTATCATTTATATATATATGATTGAATGAAACTCTAAAATGAGTCTCTCTCACTTTTTGGTGCAAGAGTGGAAGAGAAAATAATTTTTCAAACTTAAAGGAATAACCTCTTCTTTCGTGTGTTCTAACTCTCTTCTTATTTTCTATTTACCTCTTAAATTGTTAATTAATATATTGGGTTATTGAATTGAACTATTGAGATATAATATATTATGATAGACTATTAGATTAGACTGTTAAGATATAATATGTTATGATAAGCTTATATTTATATTAAAACTTAATGGGTTTAGATTAGTGGACTCACTTTTTTTTTAAAAAAAATTGATAAGCTTAACATATTAATTTAGAATTTGTTTGTTGGGCTTAACTAGTAATATGCTAATCATAATGACTCTAATTTTATCAAACAGTTTGAAGAATAAAACAAATTATTAAATAAAAAATTATTTGAAAGCCATTAAAAATATTTATAATAAATAAAATTGTAATGAAACTAATTATTAAATAAAAAATTATTTTGAAAGCCATTAAAAATATATACAGTAAATAAAATTATATTGAAAGAAATACAATTATTTCATTCTATCAATTTATATGTATATCCTTGTTACTTAAAGTTTGCAATATACATTTTAGAATGAATTGGTTATTCTAAATAAAAAAAATAATATATTGATGAAATTCTAAATAACAGTGCAATACTATAATTTATATTTGAGAATTACATAATAATTTATTTATTTTAAAGATTAAAATCATAAAAAATAAAATACACATAACAAAAAAAAATATAACAAGTAGAAGATAGAATTTAAATATGACATAACAAAAAAGAAAGAAAAAGAATATGATTGATGGTTCATTGAAATTTGTGAAAGAAAATCTATAGAAATTCATAACATATGAGTAAATAAAATAGAAACAAATAAATAAAAATAATAATATAAATTGAAAGAAAAAATTAAAAAAAAAACTTTAAAATCAAGTCAAGCATATAAAATTATTTTTGTTATTCTTTATTTGTATTAATTATTAAATAAAAAATTATTTTGACTAGGCCATTAAAAAAATTATAAAAAATTTAAAAATTTGTATATAATATATAATAGACCTGGCAATTTTGGATACGACACGTTAACACGACACGAGAAGACACGAGTTAAACAGGTTATAGGTTTACCCTTAATATGTTTCGTGTCTTAACGTGTCAAACACGCCAGACACGTTTAAAACACATTTAAACACGCTTACTTAAACGTGTTATCGTATTTAAACGTGTACACGTGACACGTTTATTAACCCATTAAATATTAATAGTAAAAGACTATTTTAACCTTATATAAATAATTTTAAATAAATTTTTTTAATCTTATAAAGAGTATTAATGTAATTATACATTAATAACCTAATAATTTTTAACATTCAAAATTCAGATTTTAGGGTTTAGGAATTGGGAATTTGGGATTGCATCGCTCATGGGTCACGACGCACTGCTGCACGCCTGCAACGCACTGGACCGCCACTCTCCACTCTCCAGATCTTTCTTCACCCCTTCGGCCCTTCAGTCACCCATCACTGCACCGCACCCCTTCAGCCTTCAGTCGCTCAGTCACCCATCACTGCACTGCGCCCCTTCAAGCTTCACCGGACCGCCACTCACTAATCTCCAGATCGTGTCGTCTTCACCGGTTCACCCCTTTAGGCTTCAGTCGCTTAGTTGCCCATCACTGCACCGCGCCCCTTCAAGCTTCACCGAACCGCCACTCACTTGTCTTCAGATGGTGTCGTCTTCACCGGTTCACCCCTTCAAGCTTCAGTCGCTCATTGCCCATTTGCTGAAACAGAGGTAAACAATTTTTTTTTTTGAACTTCATCAAGTTCAAGACAAACATGTTGATGTTGCTTAAACAGAGCTGATAGATTAAGAGCACATGCAAAAAAGGAGCCACTGCACAATATTTCCCTTTCATTAATTGTTATCTGAAGACTATGATCTTAATTATCAGTTCCTTTTTATTTCTTCTGGTATTGGGATGGAAACATTTTTTTGAAATTTGTTAGCAATGATGTAATTTCACAATCATTGCTCTTAGTGTATTCGTTTCTATATGGAATTAATGGTGGTTTTAAGCAAAACTTCTCTTATTTACTTATGTGCATAATTTCTAAGCTTTCAAAATCATGCTGCCAATCTAAACCAATTTAATTTCTAACCTTTGTCAAACCTCAATTTAATTTCTCTTATTATTTTTGTTTTGTTATAATTTATAATGATTGTTTTATTTATAGATTTTAAATTTAAATAATAAAATTATATTTAATAGTAAATATTTTTATTTAAACGTATTAATCGTGTAAATGTGTTAAACGTGTTTTTAATCATGTCGTGTCGTATATTAACACGTTTAATAAACGTGTTAATCGTGTTAACGTGTTATTAATCGTGTTGTGTCGTATAATAATACGTTTAACAAACATGTTAATCATGTCGTGTCGTGTGACACGTTTATTAAACGTGTTCGTGTATGTGTTTTACACTTAAGACACGTTTATTAAACGTGTCGTGTTCGTGTATACCCTTAACGTATTTCGTGTCTAATCGTGTCTGACGCGTTTACGACACGGAAACACGATTTGTCAGGTCTAATATATAACCCCCCATCCTATAAGAAGGCTCCGCTTCTTTTGACACATAACCTAAGCTAACACAACTCATCCCTTAATTCCACCCATTAAGACTGCATAATACAGCAAATGTACACTAGAGCGAACAACTTTAACAAACTCAACAATTGAACAGAGCGTGTATCACACACGATAAAAAATCACATTAAAAATATAGTTGTTATATGCTGTATTAAAAGTTTAATTGTTCATGTCATGTTGAAAAATGTAGTTGTTACACGTCATGCTGAAGACTTAGTTGTTGCATGTCATGTTGAAAATTTAACTGTTACACGACATGTTGAAAAATATAATTGTTACACGACATGTTCAAATTTAATTATTATACGTCATATTGAAAACTTTAGTTCTTACAAAATATGATAAAAATGTAGTTACATATCAAGCTATAATTTGAACTGTTTTGATTTGACAAAAAGGACTTTGTAACAAAACAATTTTTCCATATCTTATTCTTCCTAGTCAGTATCCACATCATGCGCATGTCCTATACGCGTCAAACACTTCTCACCTTAACCTTTAATTGTAAAGAACCAAAAAAGTTTGACTCTTAATTGTTACAATTGAAACCTTTGACCCTAAATTGACAAAAACTCAAAAATTTTAATCCCAAATTAAACATTTAATCTTTTATTCAACATATTTAAACCGTCTCGACAACAGAAAATTTTCTTAAAAACTACATATACGGCACTATTATTGAATATTAGACCTAACTCTATTTCCATGGCTGAATAGGTCAAACGTTTGAACCAGATTTTGTCATAAAATGGACTCTGGAAATGAATTCATCTGGACTCGATGAAAAAAATCATTTTAAATTGGATGCTTTGATGGAAACTAGAAGGGAACAAGGGTTACGTGTAATAAGGTTACATGGGCCGTATTGCTTAAGATCGAGTAATGAGTGACTATCAGCCAGAGCCATATATAATAAATTCACAAGATTTTATTTATTCTTTGTTTCTCAACTAGATACCCAGCTATAACCAGGAGATTTCCTCTTTTCTTTTTCACTAATCATCTTCCGTAGTCTCTCTGCATCCTCCCACTTATTCAATGAAGCATAAATATTTGCCAAAAGCACATAATTTCCAACATTTTCAGGCTCAATTTCAAAGAGATGACTAGCTGCAATCTCACCCAACGCAGCATTACCGTAAACCCTACAAGCTCCAAGCAAAGCACCCCAAATTCCAGCATCCGAGGCACCTCCATATTCAATGATAAGATTGTATGCTTTCTCAAGGTGCCCGCCCCTTCCAAGGAGGTCAACCATGCAAGTAAGGTGCTCACTCAATGGCACTATTTTAAGAATTTGTGTCATCAGCTCAAAGAGCTTGCATCCTTCCTCAACCAATCCACCGTGACTACAGACATTAAGGACACCTATGAATGTAACCTGGTTTGGTTTAATTCCTTCCTTTTGCATCTTTGAGAATAAAACCAAAGCTTCCTGGAACTCCCCATGGTCAGAAAGGGCTGTGATCATGGTGCTGTAAGATACTACATCCCTCTCCTTCGTTCTACAGAATTCCGTCCAGGCCTGCTCCATACATCCAAATTTTGCATGCATGTGTATTAACGCATTGGATACAAAGAGCGTCCTATCTGAATTTGTTATGCAGATAAGAAGTTAAAAAAGAAGAATCAGGATCACAACTTTTTTTATGTATATATATATGGAAAGACAATAAAAATGCAGAAGAAACTAATCAATCCAAGCATTCAAATACAAATGGAATAGTACCGTACTAATTACTAATACCAGCATAACTTACCGCAACATCCTTCTTCAATATTCTTAGCCAATGCCTCCGCCATTTTAACATCTCCAAATTGGGTACAAGCAGAAAGCGCACCTACTGTTGCAACCTCTGTTATTCTGACACTTTGATCTCTCATTGCCACGTACATCTCAATAGCTTCCTTTGCATATCCATTCTGTGCATAACAAGCCACCATTGCTGCCCAACACGAAGCATCCGGCTTTACTATCTCATCAAACACTCTTCTAGCCTCACTCACATTACCGCACTTCCCATAGCCCGCAATCATAGCAAGCCAAGCAACCGAATTTTTCTCCACCAACCTTTCATAAAACTCCTTAGCCGCTCCCATTTCACCATAATTTGCATATCCAGCAACCATAGCTGTCCAAGAAACCACATTGCGTTCCTCCATGGCATCAAACAAGCACCGCGCTTCGTCCATCAATCCCATCTTAGCATAACCACAAATCATTGCTGTCCAAGCAACAACATCTTTCTCTTCCATTGCATTGAACAATCTTTGCGCATCTAAAACGAATCCACACTTTGCGTACATATCAAGCAATGCTGTTTGCACTACATTGTTCCTCAAGAAACCTGATTTTTCGACACTTGCATGAACTTGCTTGCCTTCGAACATTGCCGGGACGCGAGCACAAGCATTGAGAACAGAGGAGAAGGTGAACCCAGACGGGAATATGCCCTTCCTCTGCATTCTAGAGTATAATACGATAGATTGGATAAAATGACCCTGAAAAACATGGAAGCGTATAAGGGAAGTCCAAAGGAACTGGTTTTTGCAGTTGGGTATTTGGTCGAACACGTGGCGTACGTAGCCTAGGTTGTCACCTGGTACCTGGAGCAGCTGGGTGAGGAACTGATTTAAAAAATGGTGGTACCGGGGTTTAGGTAGGGTTTTGAGAAAGAAGCTATGGCTTTGTTTGAGTTGGCTAATTGTTTTACTAAATTGGAGGTAATGGGAAATGGTAGAAAATGTGTTTCTTTTTGTTGGGAATGGGTGTTGTGACATGTATGTGGCGATTCAAATAGGAGAGAAAGTAATTGGTTTTCATGGATTTTATATTGATGATGGGTTTTGTATGATTATGATTACTTTACAATCGAGACTTTCTCAAGTATATTGCTTCTTGGGGTGGTCTATGTTGTCCTTGCGGACAAAATGCCACTTAAAAGTTTACTACCTTGGCAGGGTGATTGCTATTTGTCTGTTGGCTCTGTTTTTCAGTTTGAAAGGTTGAGTTTCGGTGTGACTTGATGCCTCGGGTATTATATATATCAAAAATTGGTAGCGCTACACTCAGGTTGGCCATGCTTGTTTTTCAGGTTTTACGTTTTGATGGACAGATGGAGGGTTTACTCTTATGCACGGTTAAAGTTTATGGCATCCTCGTTAAATCAAATTATTTTTATTCATGTATTTTCAAAATGAAAAATTATATATAAAAAGTAATCTTTTGATAAAATGATTATTGGAAAGATATTCTGATTGAAAGATTATATCTTTTTATAAGTAAAAGTTTTTTGAATCTTGATAAAATGACTATTGAAAAGATACTTTGATTCAAAAGTTATATTATATAATATGAAAAGTTGTTTGATTATCGCAAAAACACCATTTTCCAAAATTATGTCTTGTAATGAAAAAAAGTGTGTTCAAAGATCAAAAGTCATTGTAATGAAATGATTAACTTCGTTGTATCTTATTCCCATAATTTTTTTTTTTCATACTGAGGTGAGACGAAATAAGTTTTAAACAATTTTATCAATTTTCAAAAATCTCATTATAGATGCCTAATTCTGATTAACTATTATTTTCTTGTTTACAGAAAAATTATATCAAAGTGTTCCAAGTGCGAAAACTCCCAAAGTGTTCCAAGCGTAGAAGCGCCCAAGGGTGCTCTAAGCGAGAAAGCGTGGCGCTCCAAGCGTAGAAGATCTTAAGGTGTTCCAAGCGCGAAAACGCCTAAGAGTGTTCCAAGTGTGAAAGCGCCTAAAGGTGTTTTAAGCATGGAAATGCTCAGGATGTTCAAGCATGGAAGCACGTTTAAGCACAGAAACACAAGGGCATTCTAAACGTAGAAACGACCAAGAGTATTCTAAGCGTAAAAACATCCAGAGGTATTCCAAGCATGGAAGCACCCAAGGGTGCTCCAAGCATAAAAGCGCCCAAGAAACATTACAAGTACAAAAGCATCCAAGAACAAGCATAGAATAGCTATTTGTACGAGGAAGTAAAAGTAACTCAAAACAAGTGACATGGTCTGTGAGTTACCTTCACAATTGGGATGTTTTAGAGAGATTGATTTTGTGGCTCAGATATAGAGATAGTTAAAAGGGCTTCCTCTTAACTTTTTTTTAAAATACATGTGCTTTACCCTTTTATTTTTCCTTCTTAAAAATACACATTATCAAATGCCATTGTTCCATTTACACAAAACCTACACCCAATGTCAATTACATAATCATTCTTTTAATATCTCATAAACCATTATTTAACTGTTCTTCTATGACAAGCACATTTTCCCATAATTGAATGTACTCTCTTAACAACTACTAAGAAAGCATTCTTACTTGGTATAAATATGAGAGCTTGAGAAGTAAGAAAAGGAGATTAGACACCCAGCAAAAGGTTACTCTAAAACGTGCTCTCTCTCTAGATTCCTCCAAGTATTCTTTCTCTTCAGCTTTTTCCCGTTCGTCGTTATTCACTGCCTCTTTCGCCTTTTCTCATCTCTTACCACCTGCCACTCAAAGTACTTACGCTTCAAAGACTGCTCCAGTCTTTATCTTTACCGCCTCTAGCACATCCCGATTCATTCATTGCAACACGTCCTTTTTCTCTAACCAAAAGAACCCTCTACACCCATTTACAGCAAGGATTACTTTTCAACGTTTCAAGTAGGAAGAATAATAAGACAAATCGATGCCTAAATGGGTTAGTAGTACAAGTCACACACAAAGACACCAAATACACCTTGAATTCTATCCCCACTTTAACATAAGAATATTTCATACAAAAAGTATGCAAAACAACAAAAATATCATTTGAACAACGACAAGACCAAACTGCTAATTTTAAGTGTCTAATTTCTCAGAAGAGGAAATTACCAGTACATTAAGTCATATTTCATGATTTGATGGAATCCTATAACAGTTGGCATATCTTAATAATAGTAGCTATCAAATGGGCTTATGATCCTTATTCCTTGCAGATCGTGCCATCAACACTGAAATTATTCATGCAAAACCAGGCTCCAACCAATGATCCTGTGGGGAATATTTGCTATTATAAGTACTGTTCCCAAAAGACCCAATGCCCTGATGACATTTTCAAGGCCTTCAATGGTCCATTTCAATAAACTGATAAATATCTGCTCGTCTTTGTTTCTCCAGTGGAAGGCTCTCTCTGCAAGGAAACGGTTCAAAAAACTTTACAAGATAGGGAACTTGATATAAATTATTACTAGTTTGCAAGTTTAGAATTAGCATTTCACCTGGTAAGTTGGATTTCAGAATAATCAATCTCTGCAACCACAACAGTCTCTTCATGTTCTGAGGTTGCAATTATCTCTCCAAACTGGTCAGCAGACACGAGCAATTAGTAAATCAGTAGTTGCTCTCAGATGAAACAAAAAGTAACCAAATTTACAAACTTCCCCATACCGGTGATACAAGAGTAGAATGTCCCCATATTTCATAGCAACCAGCAGAATCTCGAGAGGGTGAACAAGTGGCAACAAATAACTACCACCAGAGCAGAATAAAAGTTGTAAAGGAACTTTACTTACGGAAATGCAGAGATTACTGATAAGCAAAGCTTGATGATACCTGGTTGTCAGCTGCCCTGAAATTTTGAAGTAAATCAAATTTGTTAATTGATGGCGGCACATTAACAATACAGTGTACCTTATAATACTTTTTTTTAGTCTAATTTTCATCTGTTAAAGTTGAATAACCTTGATTTAACAATTGATCTGGTTCAAGTCTAATATCCTTGATCCCCGGGTGTAGGCTTGTAGTCATGTGTTACATTTTTGGAAAACGGGATGAACTTGAATTATTAGACCTTTGCAGGAGAAAGCTTATAAGACAGAAGTCCCTTTTTATTACATAACTCTTATTATATATTGAACTGAGCGAACAATCTTATAGTAACTGACACAATGCAAATAGAACTTGCTGCCTCCAGTAACAAGTAGAGATAGTATTCTTACCTTGCTCGCTGTACCAGTTCCCACAGCAAGTCACCAGTACTCATGTTGAATGCCCCGGGATAGCATATAATATGTGCCCCTGGAATTTGCACCTCATTTTAATAAAGTAAACTAAGAAAACTTAATGGTATCCCAGCAGTAATACAGAAAACCTTTTGCTCTATAAAGCATGGCAAGCTCTGGAAAGCACATATCATGACAAAGTCCAATTCCAATTCGGCCAATGTCTGCATTTAAGAGTCACTTGTCAGTTGCTTAGCCTGCAGAAAGTTAGATGCAGACTATAAAATAAAGAAATTATCAACACATTATAGCTTCATGAATTTTTTTTTTTTTTGAAAAGTAATAGAATTTCATTAACCAAGGTAACAGAAGTTACACTCATGACCTGTACATTTATCAAAATTGTCTCCTGATTATAAAAAAACCAGATCAAGAAGCCAATCTCTTTGCATAGGATTTCTAAAGAAAACATTCCCTAAAACTGACACCCTGCACTATCAGGGCACCCTTGCTCATTCAAACACTCATAAACATCGACATCTGAGCAGAAATCAAGACCAAAAACAGAATCGCAAAAACCTTTGTACAAATTCAGCAAGCTCAGGCAAACACAGAACAAAAATATCAGCTTAACACATACTTCCCCTGTCACATTATATCTTCATGATACCCCAAATTTAATAATTAAATGAATAAAGCCTCCTGTATTCTTTTCTTTGTTGAATTTATATGGTGTAAGGATTAGAAAGTAGTTTAATCCAGCAACGTCAATAACTCATGACCCAAGTTCGTGCATAAATAAAATCAAAAGACATATTGGATGCAACAATCTCTACCAGACTCTCTCTCTGTATTCCACCTTTAAAAATGATAATTTGGCAGAGCTGAACTGTCAGTACTTGAGTCAAGCTGATTCAGTGCAATTTATCTTGCCAAGCATGTGATTTGTCAAAGCAGTACGAAAGATTGCAAAATTTTCGATCAGACTATCCCGTTAGCCTTAAAAAAGCTGTTGATTTTGAAGAGCTAACTATACCTGTGTCCACAATTGTAGGCTCATCTCCGGCAGCAAAGGAGTCAGATTCCTTGAATGAAATATCTCCTGGGACATCAATATCAAACAGATGAATCTGCAAAAAGTGACAATTATTATTTGCTATCTGTCTTAATTAGTGTTCAAATTACATTTTGCTAGTAGGTTTTGCCTACCTTCCTATGCTTAGCCTTGAGTTTTCCATCGGGTCCAAAAACACAGCAAGTATTATACAGCCGGCCATTGTACCATTCTGGAATAGACCCACCAACAATTGTGATTCCATAGCACGAAGCAACCTCTGATAACACTGAAAAGGAGGGCGAGGAATCCCCATTTTCAAAATCCTCAGCATACTTAGCGAAGTCATCAGCCGAGTAAGGGCAGTTCCACATTTCCTATTGCAAACAAGTAAAGGAACATCCATGAATCCAGATTTTTAAGTTCTAACCAGTATCTTTAATTGTTCAACTTACATTTCCTAGATTAATTAACATAAACAATCAAACTCACGGGTAAAACGACAAGCCTTGCACCTTGCTGAGCAGCAACTTTGATCAAATTGTGGGCACGGATTAGATTCTGATTCTTGTCTGAACTAACAGTCAACTGGCAAAGCCCAACTTTAAACTGCCCAAATAGTCAAAGACTGCATTAATAACTTAGTCTAGCATATGTTTGCAATTATGTTGATATCTAAAAATTGATTGAACCATTTTTCTTCGAGAAAGATCAAATCAAGAGATGAAGATAGTGGAATAATCAAACCTTGGAAATAGTGGGAACTTCCATCGTATTCAAGGAAGCACAAGCTGATGTTTGATGCTGTTTATCATTTATGTAAGTAGGGATGCACAGTTGGTCTTATTTGACCACCAAAAGAAAAGACAGAAGAAGGGGAAGTGCTTCTAAGTCATAACTCAGTTTCGTCGAGGGTGAGGCCCCGTGTCTAGAGGCGAAGAGTCAAGGTTTTAGGAAGTTGGTCGACTTAATAAATTAAAAAGCCAATTTTAAATAAATAATTTTGATTGTCATGATGAGGTTTTAGCAGGATCACCAAGATAAGTTTTGCTATACTTGATATGTAATAATATTCTTGGGATGGTATTGGTTTAACAATATAGCAACATGTTGTTAAGTTTTCAATCCCAACTTAATGGGTTACATTGCCTTTGAGGTTTGCAATTGTTTATAAATCCAAGTGCTAATCTTCCAACTTTGTTTCTACATTTTTTAAGGAGGAGAACACAGAAAAGCGACTTCAAAATTGTCAAATAAATGGATACAAATGGATATCATAACTGGAACAGGAATATTTCATATTGGTTGAGAGGTAATCAAAATGTATCAAGTAAATGACATTTCCAGAGTACGAGCATCATAGTGTCAACGATCAAAATTTGCAATCAAATATATATTGAAATACAGCCTAGTAATGGTAATAGAATTAACAAAAAGACAAAAGAGGAGGGAGGAATGGAATAGAGAACAAATCAACTCGATAATACTGCTTGATAAAATTACCCATAATACAACAAAAGGATGACTCGGGTATTTGCAGCCCACAACTTTTTTTTTCCAGAGTAGGGAATATGGGCATGGTTAGGTCTTCAAGGGAGCCTTTTTCTCTCTATCAGATATTCGAGCTGGAGCTGTTGTATGTGATTTGAAGCGGCCTCTTCCTCCTTCCTCTTTTTCCTGGAATATCCAAATCCCTTTTTGTTCAATTTACTTTTCATTAACAAATACATAAACAGCCAAGCAAGTTCTTAGATTGTTGGAAAACCAGTATTAAGAAGCCATGCAGAATGAACTAGATTACTATGAAACGAGTTCACAGATTCAAATACCTTTTTCTTTACAATCTGAACAACATCTTCATCCTGCAGAGAATGCGCAAGACCACAATGTTGAGGGTAGTGCCTTGCACTTGTGCCCCAGACTAGAACATATTTGACATCCTTTAGCAAACTCCTATGTATGTGATTACAGAAGTCTTCAACTGTGCAGCCACCTCTATCCTATCTCATACAAAGAAAAATGGATTAAGAGAATGGAAAGAACAGTTAGAGAACTTCCTGCCTAGATGTAACAGCATATACTAAATAGAGTAAATGCAATGATAAGAAGATATGTGGCATACAGCAGAGAGAACCACAGGATCAGAGAAATCAGGTTGCTGGCCTTGTGGTTTTGTATATACTCTCACAAGTCCCATCTCTTCCCACATCTTTGAAAGTAGTCTATCTAAGTTCAGCTGCATAAGGAACAGGCATATAGGTCAACATTTTTCTCAAACCACATGCACCACATATGAAACTGATAAGCAATATTTTTCTCCAACAACTTCCATCTAGAATTGTGTTCTTGATGTATGCTAGACAGCATGTTAGTGTTCATTTGCCAGAAAATGTAGCAAACATCGGATCTCATAAAATACATGATCACTAATGACTAGCCAAAAGCTAATAAATGAGATAACAGGCCAACAGTTTCTGAACATGTCAGTAGAAGATACGAGTTGCATTTTAAAACCAACAGTATACTCCTAACTGCCATTCACATTTAAACCAAGGATAGAAGAACATGCCTTCAAGTTGCAGCTTATGACAACAGAATTTGGCTGCCGGGCTAACTTATCCACATCATCAATACCAATCACATCTATCTTGTTGTAAACATATACACACTTAATGTATTTGCGGTTTCCTTCAATGACATCTATAAGATCATCCACTGTGGCATCCTCACGAAAGAGCACCTAAAAAGAACCCATCAGGAATACCTCAGTATAACAAAACACTTTTTGTAAGAATGACTCAATTCAATCAAATGTGAAATTTAATCAGTACAAGAATGCATACCTCTGCATTGTGAATTTTATATTCATGTAGAATCTGATAACAAAGTTTCTCATCCACATGAGTTAAAGGCAAAGTGCTGTTAAAAGAGATGCCTCCAGTTTTTTTCTTTTTGAAATATATCTGCAAACGAAATAAAGAAATCCAAAATGAAACAGACCAGAGCAATACATACTTTAAGATATTGGCAAAAAATAATTCATCAGAATTTCCTTATAATTTGAACTAGTCAATGTTAAACCATTTGGAATGTGAAAATTATACTTTAAAACCTGATGCACCTAATATATTATTAACAATACGAATGCCACATAGACAACTGTGAGGGATAAACTTACTTGAGGTGGTCTCTTGTTCAAACGCAAACCCACAGCTTCCATTTCCTTGGTTAATATCTGGCGATGACCCTCACTCTGAGGTTTCAGAAGCAGATTACACAGACATAAGAGAAGATGCAATAAAAACTGGGGAAATCACAACAGCAAAATAACATAACTCCTAAAAGTTTTATGGTATAGGAAGCCAACAACAACAAATGTTCAGGATTCAGGAAACAGACACAAGTAGTGACAACACTGACAAACTATAGTAAAAAATAAATGTAACATTAAAACGACATGTGTGTCTGTCAACAGTTTAAACCACTTGTAGTCACTAGAAAGCTTGAAGTATGCACAACTACAACAGCATGGGTTGAAGCCCAGTTAGAGAAAAATGGGAGAGTGAAATCAGCATTGAAAACAAGAGAAAAAGAAAGAATGATTCAGGACAATTAAAGATTGCTGTAGAACTTCAAACCTCTACCAACAACAATCAAGAAGAAAGAGTGCACATCATGACAAGCAAACAGTAGACACATGGAGGTATTGGGAAGGTTCCAATCAACAAAAACTATTTTGCATCTTACAATTACACAATCTTAGATGTTCAATACCAGCCAGCATGTTTTGTCGTAAATTAAAGGAAAAGGAGAGAGCCTAATTTCCTTCCATGCTTATCAACTATCGCTTCTAAATTTTTCCAACCAAGCCTTACACTAAGATCAGAATTCAGAACAGTATTAAACATTGCTCAATTAAATTCCTAAGTAACACTATCATCTTATGAGCATCCAGACAAAAATTTTACCATATTAAGCAAAACCACCAGTAACACAACAAAAACTAGCATTATGATATAGATACTTACTTTAGAGGCATCAAGAACCATCAGCACAAGATCTGACGACTTCGCAACAGCAATAACCTGAGAAATGAGTGATCCATAAAATTTATCGAATCAGAAAACTACTCAACCAAACTGACATAAGAATGGATAGAACAGATCATAGAATGGAACAATAAGTAAAAAAAAAAAAAAGACATAAAATTAGTTTTTTCTTAGTAGGAATTTTGATTGTAGGGCATATACCACTCTCGCCAACTTCAACATAATACCTTCCAAAAAGCATGTTAATCATTCTACCCAAAAACATTCAATAAAAATTTTACAAGGATTTCCCCCATTTGACAATGATAGTCTATATACCAAGAGATGACAACATGTATCATCAGGTACAACTAGAAGCTGCAAATTATTACCTGCCTCCCACGTCCCTTGCCTTCAGAAGCACCTTCAATAATTCCAGGAAGATCAAGCAGCTGAATCTTAGTATCATTGTAATGAATGATACCAGGAATGCAAGTAAGTGTTGTGAACTCATAAGATGCAGCTTCTGAATGAGTTCCTGTTAACATTGTTAAAAGGGTTGATTTCCCCACACTGCAGTCGCAATACAATGCAATAGTTAGCTTCCTCTCAAAAGCACGTATGTCCACAGAGGGTACAAATGCATGTCAGCAAATATACATGCGCACAAATGCATGTTTGTACTAAACTGCAACCACCATATGTATTTTCCTACATATTCGCACAAATAGATTGAGCAAGCAGGCTAGAGAGGGATGGCAGAATAAGTGTACTGGCAGTAATTGAGTAATATCATCACTAGATTTATCTTAAGTGTGATAAATCAAAATCATCTTACTACAATACAGGACTTCTACTTGTTTCAATGCAAAAACTCTTAATTTCTTTATAAAAAATTAAGACACATGCAATCAAGAGATGAAGGTACAGACCTCGGAAATCCTATTAGTGCAACACGTCCATGACCAAATTTTGTAACTTCAAAACCTTCTCCACCTCCGCTAGAACCCTGATTCACAAATTCAAAAAGAAGTTTTCAAAAAATGAAAAAGAGAAAGAAAATAGCATGGAAAATGTAAAAAAAAAAAAAAATTAGTGCAATCTATAACAGATTACCAGCCAGTCAAACAAACAGCTTAATTAAACAAAAATCTTAAAATAATTAAATATCTAGCCACACAAGAAGAAAAATTAACCCATTTGAGCAGTTAGATATGGATAAAGCTATAGTCAAAAAGAGACCATCCCACCTAGAAAGTGGAAAATAAAAAAAAATTAAAATAATAGGAAACTAAAAGCCCATTATAAGATTTACAAATTGTTTAAAAGATGTAAAGATGTAAAATTATCAGCATGAACAAGTACATTAAAATGTGGCAACGTAGAATTCAGAGAAAATTAAACATGCATTCATGATATGCAAAAATTTCAGAATCCATTCATATTAGATAAGAAACATTCATACTTTTGGTGGCTCTAGTAATTGTGTCCTTAGCTTTGCAATCTTTGCCTTCAGTTGACCAAGATGGTACTCTGCATATTCAGTGAAAAGATAAAAAAACATTAATTAACCCAGTCAATGTTTTCAATAGGATTAATAATTAATAATTATCAAATACCAAAAAATAAAAATGGCTTTGAAGTGAAGGCAAAAGAAGCATCAGTTCATGTATAAAAAGTACATATGCATGTCAAGGGATACAAATATATACCTGTGGCCTTATTTTTCTGGGTTCGAGCCATCTCGGCTTCAATTTCTTTAATCCTCTCAATAATCCCCATTTTTTCCTGATTTCAAGTGCTACCACTAGAAATAAGAAACACGGGCACAGGGTTAGCTTCTAAAAGATACAATTATAGATGTATATAAAATATAAAAATGCAAAAAGAGCTAAATCCTACATGATCGTGCAAAAACCATTACATATTCTAAGAAAAGCCAAACTTTGACGAGAACCCAATTATACCACTAGACGAAAGAAGCATTATTTGGGATAAAACTCAATGCATGCCGCGTTTGGATGATGAGCAGTGGTGGGAACAGGGAGAAAAAAAAAGCTTGAGAATGTTTAGGTAATTCGATTCCTCTTCCTTTACTTCAATCACTCAATAAGTACATAAAATAAATCATGAAAGAAAAATTGATAATATCCGATGAAAAACAAATGGGTATTGGAAATAGTTGCCAAAAAGCAAAACGAATTTAGAAACGAAAATTATATCCGATAAAAGGAAAATTATTTTATATATATATATATGTAAGTGATAGTAACTTCATTAATGTATAGAATCGAATGCAAGAAAGAAATAAAGAGAGAAATTTGCTATGAATAACTCACCGGAACGGAGTGAAAGGCGATCTCCAGAGCAGAAAAGAGGAAGAGAGAAGAAGGGAGCCAGTAGAACCGGACACTGGTAGGGCTTAGAAGTCCCGAAGAAAAAAATATGATTGGACTTAATTTTGAAAGCCCAATTATGGTATAAAGCACATTGTTTTTTGGGTTTAGACCCGTCGAGCCACTTAAAGCAGGGCATGATCAATCAGTAATGCAGTGAGATTATTTACAAATGAGGAGTTCGGTGATGGTTCATGCATGATAGCTGTTATCATAGCCAGTTGGTTTACTTAGAACAGATAAGGTAGTAAAGATTAGGAGAGAAATAGGTGAACGATACATACAAACACCCCCTAGAGTCGAATCTGAATTTTTTTTCTTCTTGGTGAAAGAACTCGGCCCAATGAGTTTAGTCATTGCACACTGTGCAGCATCCAAATTCGTTAACTCGTTCCCTGAAACCTAGCAACAAACAACAGCAGCCAAGGACCCCTGGTCGATCTTCTGTCATTTGGTACATGCAGTTTTCAATTCCATAAGTTGTATTGAAAGGCCATTCTGGTTCAAGAACCAAGAATGCCTAGTTAGCACATCATATGTTAAACAAACTCACATCAACCCATCCATCCCAAAATCATCAATTTTACGAAAAACACTTCTTCTAGATAGTATAGGGAATTAGAGCATCTTATTTCTAGTTTAGACAACTAAAATCTATTATTTACAATGTTACAAGTATCCTGATCTTGTTTCATTTACACTTCTGCCACCACATGCAGCCAGCTTGCTCGCACTAAGATTTGGTGGAACCTGTGACTGCATCTCAGCAAGCTCTCTCACACGTAACAAAATTGGTGCAGGAATGGGCATCGAAGGATGTTTCCGTGAATTTACCTACATTATTAACCACAATGAAACCATAAATGTCTCCCCTTTCAAGAAAGGATGCAATAAAAACATGCAGAAAAGCTATTCTTTATCGGAGGATGTGAGAGAGGATGATTATGATTCGTTTGCAACTTGTTGTACCATTATTATTCAGTGACACCATTGAGCAAGAACAAATTAGAAACAAAACTTGATATCTCACCCCTTTGTCCACAGGTGTCTGGGCAAAGCTTGCTTTCAGCAGATTCCTCCATTTGTCCTGAAAAACAACATTTATCAGACAAAAATATATATATTTCTCCAAGTCATAATCCAATTTTTTTTTTTATCATATCATTATGGAAAAATTTTATTCCTTTCAGAATCATTTATTTTCTGACTAAAATACCCATATGCATACCTTAAGATCAACAGAGGTTCTATATGAATAGGATGCAAAGGCAAGCCTTTTGATCTCAGACCATCTGCCAGCTCCATACTTAGCAACACCATCAACTAGCTTCATGACCTCTGAGAGAGTCCAGGCTCGATGATGTTTCCTTCTAGTTCCACCTTTTGCTGTTCGTACAGTAACAACATTATCATCTGAACTATCTCCAGATAGATTTACATGTTTTAGACCCATGCGCTGCCCCAGCTCAGCTGCTGGCTTCTCTTTCTTTGGTTCAGCTACAAACTGTTCATAGAAACAGAACAGCAAATAAGCAAATACAGTCCACTTACAATCAGCTAAAAAGTACAAACTTAACTTAATACTATTTCAAATAGCAATTCTTACCATGTCATACTCCACAAGGATGTGAAAAATGAACAACAGCACTTCTACTACTATTAAAATAGCAATCATCATTCCTGCCACTCTTGAGTTACTGTCTAGTATTACACTTGCTAGTCAACTTCAAAACTCTAAAATTTGCCAGATATCAGGCACTCATACATAAAAAGCTAAAGACACAAAACAAATGCTTTTCTGCTCTCTCCTCATGTACCTCACCTACGGATACTAACACTGATAGTGATGGACACATATACTCCCATCTCAGTACTTTCAAGCCCAAATAGAGACTGTTTAAGACTTCATGCGTATCATTTTTGCATGTTACCATCACAAAAGCAATGGACAACAGAATAGAGACCATAAAAGATTAAGAGCTCTAGGCCTCTAAAGGTAGGAGACCACCCTGGCAACAGAATTTAAAAAACAAAAAATTAAAAGAAATTGACAACAAACAGACAAGCTAGCAGTTTGGCCACAATCTATTTAGACATAAATATGAAAGATCAGTTTTATAGATAATATACATGCACCTTTGTTGCCAAGCATGAAGTGTCTTTTTTATTTCTCTTTTTTTCTTTGGTCAGAAAAGGATGTGGGTTAATTTATAGGCTTATAGCTCATCTCTAAACAGGAAAAGCATAGTTCACATCATAGATATCATTTACTCTTTTTACCTGTTGCAGAGTTTGCTCAGGAGTAGATTTGGCTTCCAAAACTTTGTTCCCACTGCCATTGTCCATTTGAGAACTGTGTACATCAAGACCCTTCTTTACAAACATCGTTGTCATGCCCATGAAACTGGGATGGAATTTCTGCAGAAGGCAATTCAAGTTGCATCAGTACCATAACCTCAACTGTCCACAAGATACCACTAAGAAATACGAGATAGATTCCTAATAAAGCATGAGTAAACACACTACTCCATAAAAAATTGGTCAAAGCAAGCAGTAACAGAACATTCAATTCACAGAACTTGATATTCAAAGCCAAACTAATATTGCTGAAATAGATAAGAATTATTTTATCTTTTTCACATACCAAAAGAGCCATAACATTCTTCCTTGGCCGGCTTCTTCGAACCCGATAAACACACGGAACCTGAATCCCAGATCCTCCAAGGGAATCCAACCTCGTGATAATAGTTCTCCCATCCAAGGAGCCATTTCTAGCAGGTCTAGCATGAGATTTTAAAGCCATGGGTCTAATCCCTATATTTTTTGCTGAAGGAATTAACCTGCCAGTGTACTCTTTCGACTCTTCTTTGGAAAGTTCTTCAATATATCTCCTTGTTGGCTTCCGAACTCTCTTTGCAGCTCTCTGCTCTGCAGCAAGATCTTCACTATAAGTGTTTTCGCGGCTGTTACTTCCCAATCTCGTCCCAGAAGTTGTTTGATGCTCATCTATTTGACTACTATGGCTATTAAGCAAATCTTCATGGTTTTCAACTCCAACTACCAGGTGGTCTTCGCTAGTAGCACCATCCACATTGTTACAACTATCTTCTTTACCCTTTTTCACCAATTTATTGTCTTTGATTACAAAAGTTGTAGTTGAAACATCACAAGAATTAGTCAATCCCATGGCAATCCTTCTTTTAAGCCACTGCTTGTCCTTGACAGTAGTGTCTCGCCCAAATGTTACCTTAAAAACTTCATGAAGTTCTTTAATTGATAAATTATCCAAGCATATTTCCCCCTTCAACTTGGAAAAATCAGGTTTTGAACTAATACAGCCTGCAGAAGTTGATGATCCACCTTCTATCAGCTCATCTAGAGGTTTTGAGCGCTCCCCAACACTCCCAAATTGGGTAACACGATCGTCACTCATGCATTGTGTCCCAGAGAGGACCGTTTCCTGCAAAGGAATTTGAGATTGGAGCTTCTGATCAATACCAAGCAATTTATCATGCTGTTCAGAACAGTGGCTGTCTACATTCATATAAGCAGAAGAATGATCAGGAGATCGACATGCTAAGCGGAGCCTCTCTTCATGTTTGACCTTGTGCAACATTTCTTCGATGTACTATAGGAGATATTAAGACCAAAAAGGATCCAAGACAATTAATAACACAATAAATACTTTAAGTTCAAACCATGTGCTTGTAATGTACAAGCAGGGGAAAGAAAAATCAATGAAAGAACAAAACCACAGAGAGAAAAGAACCTAAGAAAATTATGCAGAATATGAATTTAAAGAAGGAAAGAGGAGAGTAGAAATCATCCCCCCACACCAAAAAAATATAGTTAGTATTGTTTTCTTTAAATAAGAATTGTCAGGTAGGAAGTGCACACCCCTGCAAATTAGCTAGCATGTAGTTGCTAAATCAACATTAAAATTTTGAAAGAGATTCTCACATGTGACATGAGTATATATAAAGTTCTTTATCCCCTATCTCAGCTGACTTGATTTAAATATAACAGCGAGAAAACTAAAAATAGGTTTGATTTCTTCATCTTTTTCACAAAAAAGAAGAAAAAAACTGATAGTTCACGGGAAGATGAAGAACAAAAAATAATGGAGAAATGTTATCATGGATGTAACTTGAACAAGTAGACAGTCATCCTCACCAGGCACAAGTTCTGCGAATTCCAAGAAGATAGTTTCCACTAAAACTGGAGTAAAATTGCCAAAAATTAAGAATTAAGGCCCTCCTAAAGTGTCAAAACCCATATGAGTAAATATCAACATAAACCCCAAACTCAACAATAAAGCTTGACAAAGTGTCTTCCAGAGAAAAATCAGAGAAGATCAAGCCCTAAGCAATGTGTTAAATGCAAACATGAAAAGCATCCACTAATCCATTTAAAGAAAGTTAAAAATCCAAGGGCAGTGAAAGCTGGAAATACCTCAAGGCGTGCACTTAACTTTTCAGTATCAGCTTCTGTGTTCTCAGATTGTGACAAACCTGATACATATTAATCATTCAGAAAGGTTAAGATATATAAAAATATCACAACACAAAAAGGAAATGACAATGATCTTCCCATGCGATAAAGTAGACACGGCAAGACCAGGATGCAACATTAGAAATCAATAATTTGAACAAAGCTACAGACTGCATCTTCAAATACAAAGCTAGATTTTCAAGTAAGCCTTTTCTGAAATTGTATTGCTCAAGTTTTAATGCCTAGATGACAATTTTATGGATCTAATTGTTGTCTGCTTTTGGTTTAGCCATTTCCATGAGCTTTGCTTTCCTCTAAGGAGTGTCTCTTGTACAAGTCTTCAATACTCAGACTATACCTAATTGATATTTGGCACATTTTAATTGATTGATGTATATCAAGGAAAGGTGTAACATGCATATTTAAAAGTTCATAAAAATGGAAATATCTAGGAAACAGAACAGAAATACACAAGAAGCAAGCAAACGAACCAGTCCAGACCACCTGAGCAGATAAAACCAAAATTAAAATCACAAGCGCAGTAAATTAAGAGAGCCCAATTCTGCAGTCACACTCAGTGGCAATACACTTTCTTATCCTATTCTAGTAGGTGTTTAAAATGTTTCATGATATAGTTACTAAAAAAACTGTACCTTCTGAACTTTCTAACTGAATGCCAGAGGATGACACTTCATTAGAAGTGCAACCTAAAGCCTGCCCAGTGTCTGCAACAATATGGATTTCACGCTTCTCATTTTCCAGCAAACCCTCAACCTCCATAAGTTCATCATCTGTCGCTGGCACTAATCTCCCATCCCCCTCAACCTATATGGCATAATTCAATTTAAGATTGCAAATAAGAATACTTCAAACCTAAGGCCACATGTGCACATTTTTGCATAGAATTAAACTAGGAAGTTAGAAATTATTATTGATTCACCCCTGATCACCTATTATTTGTCAATAAATAAAAGCTCAAGTGTTTCCACACTTTTGGCAAAACTTAACCAGTTGTGCATCTGTGCTACGTGAAGCCCACTATGTGTTGTTAACATTTTGAAAATCAGCAAGAGGGCCTAAAATTTTTTAAAAGATATATTCCTCCTCATTCAGATATGTAAAAGCATCACTCTTTATTAAACAAACTTGGTAACCAAGCACGCGTCAAGAAAGAGATTGAAGCTAATCAAGGCAGGCCAAATTCTTCCCTGACTTTAACTAGTTTTACCAAGCAGAAGCTCAAACCTGCCTAACAGCTACAGAACAAAAATGAACATTACATTCCAAAATAATGTATTACCTTTCTAGAAACTATAGATTGTATGCTGATCATAAATAGATTTACCTTTTAAACAATATTTTCATATGACCACATCGTTTTTAACTGAATCCAACCTCCACTTCGGGTGATCTAACCTTGTAATTTAACCAAATTTTAAATATTTATTTAGATTACAGTCATGTTATTGTTTTCTAAATGAAATGGTGGTGTACATTAACCACATCAATTTGTCTTACTCAAACTAGCTAATTTGGCCCACACCTAGAACCAAAAGACATGTAATGTAGAAAACCAATACTTCAAAAGACTTTTAGAATCTTTTATCTGACACACAGTCAAATGACCTCCTCACCAATTCTTTAGATTAATGTAGCTCAAACTTTAAACTAAAGCAAATCAGAGTCAACATTCTTTCACAAAAGACAGGTGAAGAAGGTAAAAGTTCCTTATATATCAGTAGAATAGAACAATTAGAATAACATATATTGAAAGAGGTACCCGAACGAGCTTGTAAACAACCGGATCAGCAACATGCTTTGGTGAAGATAAGGCAGAGTTACTTTTCTCAAGGCCGGTCTCTTCAAATTTCCCTTCATTACTCCCCTCAACTAAAACCACTGTTTCCATGGCAAATCCACATGCAGCTCAAAAATAAAAACTGGAAAACAAAACCAGAAAATAGTCAAGTGGATAGACACATCAATTCCCTTTTCCATCTCAACAAGGAAAACTTTATTCATGCACAGGAACACAAGAAAACACAGAAAAAAGAATTCAAATCTTTGCACTTGCAATATTAATACAATGATTCATTCTGTCATTTAAATTATACTCGCTCAACAATCAAATAACCTAATATCTTGAGTTTAGTACAAAATTCACTCAAAATAGTCCAAATTTTAACACACGCCTAAAACATTACGATCTAATCCAATATCTTTCAAAGTAAAAGGTAATTAAACCCAACAAATACATTAAAATTGCTACTTTTATTCAAAATTAACTTTACAAGCTCCTTCCACGCACCAAAACTCCCATATTCCATGAATTGAAACCCAAATTCTCAAATTCCAACAACCTACCTAAAATAAGCTCGTTTTCTAACCAAATATATTTGCATACATAAACGAAGAAAAAGAAATAACACAAAAACTTCACATATTTCTACAAATAATCAAATAAATTGCATTTTAACTTGAAAGAAAGGGATATGAATGAAAATTTAAAGAAAAAATTGAAGGATTTTCACTCACCATAGGACTGTGATTGCTGACCGAGTTGACTCAGTCCCTCCAGACGATAACCAAAACAAAAAAGTACTGAAAAGCGACCGATTTCGAAGGTGCTAGAACTGTCAAAACTGAGTTGATAAAACGAATTAAGGAAATGAGAGAGAAACTTAGCGATAAGATAAGGATTTTTTTATTTTTTGAGTACGAAATTCGTGCGTTTTTTCTTTTCTTTTTCGCAAGCGAGTGAGTGTCTTCTTTCTTGGCTCGCTTTTACAGTACGCTGTGTTTAGTCTCATACAGTTCCGGATTCCAAATTTTCTGTCAATTGTGTTTTATAAAATGGCGTGGAGTCCGGGATAGTGTTCGGAGAGGGCTTCGCCTTTTTATGTACAGTTTGTAGGATACTTTTTGTTCGGTTCGCTTCACAAGCGTCTTCTGCTTTTCTTTCTTCTTTATTTATTTGTTCAAAACAAAAAAAAAAAAAAAACGTTTTAGATTGTATGGGCATTGGGATCTTTACTAGAAAGCGATCGGTGTTAAAATAAAGTAATAATTTCCTTTTTTGAAAAATAATTTAAAATTGGAATTATTTTGGTAAATAATTTAGACTATTTTATTTACATGTGTTGGCACTATTTTATATTTTTATTTCTCATGACCCTTTCAGAAGTTCTAATATGAAACTTTCGCTTTCGGTATCTAAAACTTTGCAGCTTTTATATAATATTTATATATATATATATATATATATGTATAAGCTAAAAACTGAAAACAGTTTTCTGATGAACACAGTTTGTTACTTTAATTTTTTTTTTAATGTAAATGCATCAAGGCCAAAGCAATTTCTTGTGGAATTTGTTCTCTTCCTGCCCAAGAAAGGTTTGATGTTGGGGAAAACTGAGTGAGGTCGCCACGGGAAGCCCACATCGAACCCAACAAGCGTCTGCATAAAGGCCCATCTCATTCCACCTGCGTTCAGCCCAATATTTGTCAGGCTTCATATCTGTGTTCTGCTGTGAGTGCGAAGGTTTTTGGTTTCATGGCGTTTGGATTCAATTTCAACGCTCAACAGTTAAAACTGGATTGAATTCAAGCTGCCTGACAATAATGCTGGAGTCTAGAACGTCGGGAATGTCCGGGCTTAGGCTGCAACTGCAACCGGAGGTAGTGATGGTTTCGAAAATGAACAAAGAAAGGTATCATAAATTTGTCATTATTTGCAACTTGGGTGGATCTCATTTCTTTACAAAACAATTGTCACTAGCTTGCTAATGTACGCAGTTGGTTCAGGGTAAGGACCAAAAAAAGGCCATTTATAGATCAAAACAGGATAGTAACAACATAAAATGAAACGCCAAATTCTTCAAGTAAACATATCAATCAAAGAACTTTAATTATTGAACAAAAGACAGACAGAACACTCTTTACATCTATTCATCGAGCAATGCCACTATGACTTGAGGGGCCGGCCTCAACACCCTTTCGGATTCTAGAGGAAAATACCACCATCCTGCATCTATGTTTCCTTTGTCCTCGCTAACCTAAAAAAACCTACACCTTATGCTGCTGCTAACCCCTATGTGAGTTGGCAGCATTGCGGTCACATGGGGTAATCTTCTTCCCCATTGAGCAGGTGGACGATGATATAATCTGCTAGCAATGTAGTAGGTACTGGCTTACTCTTGGGATCCCATCATCCCAATAATCAAGTATATATGATCGTCACCGAGATACCAAGAACACCCTACAAAGATAACATAAGAAATAGAGTAAGAAACCAATTAAAAGAGAACAAGCAATATAAAAAGTTGTAAAATTGAACAAAGCGTTCATTGAAGAAAAGAGAAAAACTGGTCCTCATATTAACAGGAAGACGATGACCAGATGAAAATCGTGCAACCATCCTTAAGAGTTCATGCTTCACGGACGCTGCGTCCTAAGCTTAATTTCCTCTTACAATAACCTGCATTATGTTACAGAAGAAGAAGTTCTTTTCTAGAAGACATAATAAGAGCATGAAGGCCAAGTGATGAATTCAATGTCTGTTCATACCTCATATTCCTTTGCCCTACTCTCCATAATAAATCTAAGGAACAGAAAACAGGTCATTCAAAAAAGATACTACTATAAATAACATGCCCTAAATTTGTAAGGTTTCAATTGAAAACTTCAATATGGCATGCTCATTTCTTACTTCTTTTAGAAATGTTTTGCACTAATATCATATTCAGGTGCCTTTATTTACTAATATGCGTGTACGTACGCGCCTGAATAAAGAAAGACAAAAGAGATAATGGAGGTTTAGGAGTTCCCGAACTCCAAGAACTTGAATGAGTAGTTCAGAGAGACTAACAAAACTCCAATTTCATATAAGCATCATTGAGATCCTCTTAACCACCATCATAGGGAAAGGGAGGAGTAATTCCGATGCTAACGAGGAAAGAAACTACTACACTTACAGCAACATTTCGTCAAGCATCAATTAATATGTGGGGAAATTCCCTGGGAACTACTAACATTATAAACATGGGTTTTAGTTCAAACTTTTTACCTTTCATTTTAGCTGGTCTGGGTGGCCTAGATGATGGATCAAAGAAGAAGCAGAGAGCCGAACTAACAAACCCTTGAAAATGGAAGTCTGAAAAAGGTTATGATATTTTTATTGGGGAAAATCGGACGGCAAGGATCTCGATTCGAGAATCCAACGCTTCTGATTAAAATCAGGTCATGTGGGGTCTTATGAAAAAGGTTTGGCCCCCCCAGGGGTAGATAAGGAATTTCAGCTGTCGACGGGTAAAAGTTATCCGAATTCGCGGGAAAGGAAACGGTTGGACAAGGAAGAAAAAAAAAAGAGACGCAAACGATCAAGGAAAATGGCGGGTACCCTGTCTTACTCAACTCTCCTTGGCCAAACTTATCTATTTTTCCCTTCCCACAATCCTAGGAGAACCCTGAATTCTTCTTTCCTCGTAAACATCGAGAAGCCAGCTCTTACTCGTTGCTCCGCCAAGAAGAAAATCGGATTTGTGGATCAAATCCTCGATTATATTGAAGGTTTAGTGTTTCTTTGTTTTCCTATGTGCTTAGATTGAATTACACTTCTACAATTTTGTTTTGTTTGTGGTTGCATTGGTTTATAGGGGGTCCCAAGTTAAGGAAATGGTATGGGGCACCTGAACTATTACCAAAAGATGGATTGGTTGCCGAAGAGGAGGAGGATTATCCAGGTAAGTTGTTATGGAACCTGGAAAGGTTTTAGTTGTAAGAGAAAGAGTGTGATGATGAACTATATTCTCTTGAATTTCCAGGGGATGAAGTCAGGGATGCAGTTTTAGTAACAGATGGGGATAGTGACATTGGGCAGGTATTAAGTTTCCTTCCATATATTTCTTATAGCCTTTGAAGTACTTCCCGACGTTGATGCATTTTGAGCTTGTTGTAACTATTTTATGTAGATGGTGATATTATCGTTGATTGTTAAACGAACTCGAGTGAAAGCAATTGTGAAGGACAAGCGTACAGCTAATGAAGCCTTTGGAACTTATGTTGAAGTGAGTTGATAATGATATACTTAAGTGAACTTGCTCTATATACGATTCCTGTCAGTTTATTTTCTTAACGATGGTATCTTGTATTTCTTTTTTTTTTTTCTTATGGAATGTTGTTCTGTTGTTTCTGCAGTCAATTTCGGGAGATACAAGTAACAAGATATTTGCAAAGAAAGCTCTTCGAGGAGTTCGTGCAATCATATGCCCAAATGTATGTGCATCTCTGATCCTGACCAATGCATTGCTCCTAATCAAAATATTGGTGTATTAATAGCCAGTTTCTCCATCCTTTCCATTAGTATGCTGAACGCTACATACGCATTAGTATTACTAGTCTGAACACAGGAGAAAACCATACAGGAGAGCGGAGTGGTCTGAATTGAATAGGTACTAATTTTTAATGAGACAGAGAGATTGGGCGAACCTAAATGGGTGGTAAACTTGCAGATTGCGCATACTTGTGTGCATGACTCCATTCAGAAAATTGTGGGCAAATATAGTCATTCTTGTTGCTAAGTTCCAAATTTAGCTTCCCACTTAGTGCTTTCCTGCATGATGTATTCAAAAGAAATTTAAAGAGAATTAAAATCTTTCCTATCATTTCCCAAAGGAAATCAAAACGAATTATTACAAACTCTTTTTGACAGTGCACATCATGCATCCAGTTTACCATTTATAATATGCTTCGAAGCATTGCTATTGGCGCTCCCCTTGCCACCATCATTTACTAAATTTCCTTTTTCTTGTCCTGCAGGAAGGTTTCCTATCTAGTGTTGAGAGCTTGAAAGGTGTTGAACACATAATTCTCTTATCTCAGGTACTCCCTCTCACCCTCTCCCCCCCTGCCCCTTTATCCTGAGGCAAGACAAAAGGCTCTAGACAATGTTTATGCACTATTGTGTTTTACAAAGGTTGCAGTTGTCTATTTATAGAGCTAGCAGTGGCATTCAAGCTCTCATGACAAACAATTCAAGAAAATTGGCTGAGAGAGATGAATCAGTGCTGATAGCTTCAGGAATTCCATACACCATAATTAGAGCAGGAATGTTACAAAATACTCCTGGAGCAACACAAGGTTTCAACTTTGAAGAGGTACTTTCTTTAGTCTTTGAATAGACCGAGCATGCTACATAATGGTACCCCGTTAGTCTTCTTCTTGCAGTTAACTCGAAATTTGAGCAAGACATACAGCAGTAGTCAGTGACTGGAAAAGCATGGCCTTTTGTTTCACTCCTGGTGCATATTCACAATGTTGACTACATATCTAAGCCCTTTTTCCTTTGTAACTAGTTCCGGGAAGAAGTCAATCTAAGAAACATAGACAATCCAAATCGAAACTATTTAATGTAATATTTTATGGCATCTGGATTTAACTCTTATTACTGACCATAACAGGAAAAGCAAAGTAAAGAACCTTTGGAAGGTTTCTCAGATGCTCTTTCTCAATCACTTGCTGTTTTGTTTCTTGATTCTTTGAAATTAGCAAAACTGGAATAAATCTGTTTGATAAATTGGAGAGCATATATAGAAATGTTATAAACAGAAAACCCCTTTCCATTGTAATAGACTCAGACAAAAAGCACTAACAGTTCCTATGAACGCTATCATTTACAGGGTAGTGCAGCAAATGGAAATCTTAGCATGGAGGATGCTGCATCTATATGTGTGGAAACACTTGAACTAGTCCCGCAGACAAGATTCACATTTGAGGTCCGTGAATAAGCATGTCTACATCTATATAGGGAAAAAAAAATAAAACCCTAAAATATATAGTCATTCACTGAATAGTTCATGCCACTGCTACTTGTAGTCAAAATTCTGGGACAACTCTGTCAAATCTTTCATTCTTTTATATCAGGAATCAAAGGTAGACTTGTTTGGACTGTCTATCTTGGTATTTTAGACTAGGGCAATTAGTGGTCTCAAATTTATTCGTTGTCATTCAACAACAAGCTGCTTTTTCAAATGCAGAGATTCTAGCTTGATTTTCTCAAGTACTTGAGTTATAAATTCCTTCAAAAACAAAAACGATTTAGTCATTGCAATGAAAAGGTGGTCATCAACAAAATGATGTCTGAATTGATGTGGGAACAAAGAATATCTGTACAACGTGTAGTGGAACCGTTCAAAAGGCAATGGAATAAGTATTTGTTTATGCACGAAACATTCTTATTTTAAACCACCTTTTTCTTAGTTATTTTCTCTTGGCCATTTGCCCTTTTCTTTCCATCCTTCTGTTTCGATCATTTTCTGTGTGAACACAGGTCGTCAATGGAGGAGAGAAGGTTTCGGATTGGAAAGAGTGTTTGACTAGGTTAATGGAGAAAACAGAGCAGCACCTGCCATGATCACACTCGAGCAAAACACAAAGTGAACCCCATTTGTTTGTTTTGAAACCTTGTGTTCAGTAAGTTGGATAGTAAATTTGTTTGTCCTGCATTTGGACTTCAACAGTTTACATTGAGGTTGCTCTACTGCAATTTTTGCATTATATTTTCCTACTAGTATGAATGCTGATTTTGAGGGCAAACTGAAAGATTTGACCTGAAGCACCTATGATGAAGCTCACAGCAGGTTACACGTTCAACATCATATTTTCCATTTTTTTTCATTAATACAATTTTTAGCTCGAAAATAAAAACTTAAATGAAAGTAATGTGACTCAATGTTCATCATTTCTTTTAGAAAATCGAATTCAAGATTTTTTAACTAAAATTATTATATTTAATGATTAAAGTATCATTATTTTAGAAACTGTGTAACTTTTATTTATCGTTATGTTAAGACAACTTAAAATTTTTATTATAATATTAAAAAAATCAAATAAGTCTCGTAATTCAAGCAAAAAAAATATATAAAGATCTCGTGAGAATGTTTTTGGATTAGATACTCCATATGCAAGACTTTGTTGTATGATTAAAAATGCCATTGAAGAACAATGGTTAGTTGCTTAGTTGTAGGAAACAAGAATCGCAAGGCAAGATGCTGGAGTGGCAATGGACATGATTTGGGCTTCAGTGTGATTACAATGATGCTTAAATGCCCTTAAGACTTTTTCTTAGGGTTGTAACAATTTTGGGTCAAAGTTGGGGTGAGCATCTTTTGCTTGAATACATAATTTATAAAGATCTCCTTCTTCTTCTTGTTCTTCCCACCATCTCCGTTACTATATAATTTAATTACATTCAAGAAAAAGAACTCCTCTTTAGTGTAATAAATCTATTATATATTGATTCTAAGGGTATTCTGACAGTATTTTAGATTTTTTTAATCTCAAAAAGAAAACTAATGGAAAAAGGAAAGAAGAGAACAAAATGAAAAAAGGGGAAGAAAACAAAATAAAAAATAAAGAAAAAAAATTGAAAAAAGGGCAACAAAACAAAATAAAAAGAAAAGGGATTGGTTTTTGTAGCTTTTTTAATTTTTTATTCTCCTATTTTATTTTTTTTATTTTCTTTTGAAATATCTTCAAATAAAAATAACATGATTTAGAATAATTTATAAAAATTTATTGAACATATATATTTAGTCAATGGATTGGGTTTTTTTTTTAATTGATCAAAATCATTTTGAGCTCTTTTGGGAAACCAAAAGGAGAATAATAGGGAAAAATGTTTCATTTTCACTTTTTTTATGTTTCCTTCATTTTAGATAATTTCTTTTAAATAATATAATTTACAAAAACTTTTAAGAAAAATATTAAATAGTAAACTTTGATGAACCAATTTGTATCTTTTAAAATTAAACAAAAAAATCATATGTTTTGAGCATTTCATGATTTTTTTAGATGGACCCTTTGCTTTGTTATGTTCCCTTGTTTCCTCTATTCCCTTTTTTTTACCCATTTTCCTAAATATTTTCAAATAAATACTTTTAAAATTTATGATTTAAAATTATTTTTGAAAAAAAAATGTTTACAACCATACATATGTTTGGATTTTTAATGTGACTAAAATGTTTTAAAATTTTGGTAAAAGAAAGAATGAGAGAAAAGAGGAAGAAAAAAAAATGAAAAGAAAAAGTATGAAACCTTTTTATCATTATATCTGCTTTCTCTTTGTTTAAATAATTCGTACAAAAATAAGAAAACATAAAAAAAAATTCAATTGATAAATTTTAAAATAACAGAAAAAAATATATAGTCGTACATGTAAATGAATATTAGAAAAATAAATTAGAACAATAAGTCTTGTAATGCATTAGATGAAATTGAAGTTGACGACAATCGTAAGATGATCAGCTAATTAATAAATGAAAGGAAAAAACAAATTGGAAGAGAAGGGAAGCATGGAAGGATAGATTGCAGTACGGACACAATCTTATATTCTTTATTGTCTGATTCCTCCACTTCATGTGGAGAGCATGCCCAGCCTTTTTAAAACCCAAAATCTTCAAGTCTTCTCTCTCCACTCCCCATCCCTTTGAAAAGCCCTTTAGATTCCCCATATTTCCGTCATTGCCTTTTCCATTTCCACACTGCAGAGAAGAAAAAAAAAAAAAAGAAATATGTTATCTTTGGAATATTTATTCACGTTATTTCTTTTTTAGCATAAAATTGACTTTGATAAGGGGACCCCATCGATTTTAAGTCCACAAAAAAGTTACTGCTGTAGGTGAATCCTATGCAGAATAAATATTTGAATTTCATATTTAGTTGATTGATATGTTGTCGAGGTCAGCTAAATGAATCCTTTTTTTTCTCGACCATGACAACAATGTCAAATGAATTTCTTAATGCACTACAATCCAAGGCATGTCTTACCTCACAATTCACAAACGTGATTCACACTGAGAGGCAAAGGAATTGCAATTGGGCTTGCAGGATCAAGTGTAAGCAATGATTTAAATAAGGTCTGATCAGAAATGGCAGCCAACAAAGTTGAGAACAAGTACCCATAGGCTGTAGGGAATACTAGCCTGAGCTTGACAGATGGTGCTAATCTGCCTAATCTTTTGTTTTTTTAATATAGTTCCAGGTGTACTAATTTATTGTTCAGAATGCAGGAAAGTTATCTTCTTTTATAAAAATCAGAAAAAGAGGAAAGCAGCAAAGTTTAATATATCTGTGATCCACTAGCTACAAAAAACCTTTTAAAATTGATTAATGAAAGGCTGAAGGCATCATTGTTATGCCAATCCAGATGAAGAAAGTGCCAGGAGCTAATAAAGAATAACTAGTAGTAGTAGATTATCTATTCTGATCACATGTATCAGACAGTGCTGTCTGATTTTGTCCTAGCTGTCACAGAGCATAATCGATGTCCAATTTTGATGGTCAAAACCTAACTGATCTAATCTTTAATGATCACCTTAAACAAAAGCGTATGCAATCTGCTTTTATTGTTATGAGATATTGAAACTGGTGGAACTTCCTGCAGCTGCCAGAGAGGGTTTTCACATTACCTTGATTGATTGGCTGGACAATGGATGTCAGGTCAATTATATGGGTAGAAAAAGCTGTCAGGAAGGACAAAGCTCCTAGCAAATATCCGAGGATTAAACTTTTTGAGTCTGTTAACCATAGAACAGAAATGGGGTTATCTCCTTTGTTTTGATTTACAAAAGATTTCACATCACTTGAGTTGTTACCAATAATTGGAGTAACACCCAAGTCCACAATGTTCACAGAAAATTTTTGGGATAGGCAGCTTGTTTCCCACTTTCTTTCTTGTGTTTTTTGGGTGACAGGCAGCAGTGTTCAAAATTTAAACAAGAAACTAGCTATTCACGGCAAAACATTCACATGGGGTCCTCCACCCAAATCTAGAAAAGTGATAAGTGGCTCTGGCAGAAAACAGAGAAGAAAATGAAACAAAAGTTAAGGGGTCCACTAACAAAAACGTTTGTGCTATCAAGTTGCCTGTGTTTGTGGATAGATAGAGAGAGGGAGAAATGAAACTCTGATGACATCAGAGAAATGCAATGGAAAATAGGCCATCAAACCTTGAAAAAACAGGGAAATCAAGTAATCACCGGGCCCTGGCTTTGTTGTCTGATTAAGTGATTATCTTCCTTTATAACCACTGGTGCTTTCTTTTAAACTACCTCGGGTAGAATCTTCTTTATTATGAGCACTTAATTTTACTTTCAGCTCATCTTTTTCTCAAAATAAAGAATGCCAGAGGCTCCAAGTGATTGCCATTGATTAGGACAATATAGTAGTCAAAAAGGACTGTCATCATCTCCAATTTGAGGTTTAAGCTCATAGTGTTTCAATCAAAAAAGAAAAAAAAATTGTAATAAACTCAAAGCCAAAGCTGCTTTCTTCAATTTGTCCCACAGCATCTTCAACCCAAAAAGGCAAATAATTCTCAAGATCATTGCAGAATTGTATGTTACAACTAGTATTTTACTCAGTTCCCCACTGAGACACAAAGCTCAGAGAATCATGAACAGCAGCTTCTAAACTTAAAGAACCTGCAATCTCTGGGGGGTTATAAAAACAGTATATACCAACCCTTCACTGCAATCTACAAGACACAATAAGGAATCTCTTTTGACAAACATGGGAAAAGAATAAAAGTGGGGTTGTTGAAAGTTCCCATCAAAGGCAGATCAACTCTCTTAATTAATGAAAATTAAACATCAGTGGAACTGAAAATGCTTCAAAACTGTTTTTAATGACAGTTAAGCACTCACGCTAGGTCCATTAAACAATAATTAAGGATGCAGACTTCGTACAGATAAGATAACCCTATACTCATTTATTAAAAAGGGGTACATGTAGCAAAAACAAAAACAAATTCACAGAATCCTGGCCACAATTTGCAGATGTTAAGCATGAAAATGCTTGATTTCAACAAAATAGCATAGTTATACATGATTACAATGGTAAATGTCTAGGATGTTATTTCAATGGAAAAGCGACGACTGAGGATTATGCTGAAGCTTCACAATCTCAGATGCATTTCACACTTTCATTGAAAGAGTTACAGATTTTTTTTTTTTCACATCAGTATCAAAATACTCTTCTTATTCCACAGGGAAAGAGAACAGAATTTATACCAAAAGCTCAGCTTGATCAAATTTACCCAGATCTAATTCTCTTCTGACTAGCTTTTCCATCAGATTTGAATGTCCCAGCTGAATCGCCTTCTGATGAAGCCTCCATTGACCTGGTGAAGGAGCTCGAGAGATCAGCATAGAGATCAACTACTCTTCTAATATTGTTATTCAACTCTCTAATTAATCCCACGTTCCGGCTCAAGTTATCAGGGATCTTTGACTCATGGTTTTGGTTAATCTCGTTGATTAGCAACCTATTTTGATCTAGGATGTCTTGAACTTGCACAAAACTCTTTTGAAATGTCTGCAAAACCTTGCCATCTACTTGAGTTCCATTACCAAATCCTGAAAATATATCGCCTTCCATTCCAAACTTACTTCACTTCAATCAAAACCAGACTTATTCCTGCAGCAACAGTAGTGCACATCCAAATTAGAAAAAAAGAAAAAAAAAGGATAAAAGTTCTGATGGCACTCATCATTGCTTTATCTCATCTCTGTTTACTCCTAAAAGACAAAATGAAATAATAAAAATGCAACATGGATTGAAAGGCAGGGAACAATTTAGCCTCATATTTGGTTGCTGAAGAATATGAACGCAAAAGAAAGATAAACAAAATTTTCAACCCCTTAACTTTATAATTTGGATTATGGGAGGCAGAAAATCTCACCAAAGTTAGTTAAGTCAAAGAGTTTAACAGTTTGGCTTGGTTAAAATCATCGCTAAAAGATTTTCCTTTACCTTTCTCCACCTTTTCTGAGCAACCAAGCAGAGGACTGGGAGTGTATGCATAAAAGACAATGTATTAAGCGCATAAAAACAGACATTGGTATTGTTTTGTGTCAAAAAAAAAGCAGACTCCTTTGCCCATAAAAGCAACCTTTTTTCCTAATATCTTCTGAAAAAAAAAACAATCCCAAGTTCTCATTTTAAGAGACCCCCACAAAATCATTCACCTAAATCTAAAAAGATATTATTAAAATAACACATGAGACAAAGGAAAAAGAAAAACCAAACCTTGGTGTAGAAAAGGGAAGGGAAGGAACTAGGAAGCAATTTTTTTATTGCTGTTGTTTCCAATATATAGTTATAAAGAGATATCCCTCAAAACAATGAAAAGAAAAAAAAAGAAAACTTAAAAGCAGGTAAGATATAGTTTATGAGCAAAACAAGGGATTAATTACCTTAATTACCATCAAAACAAAATAAATATAGTAGAACAAAATCTGGGTTGATATGCATTTTCCATTTCTTACCTTGAAACAACAAGACATGTCTAGGGACAAGACAAAGGGGAAAAGCAGCAGAATTGGAATCTCTTTCTCCGAAAAAAATTATGGGATTTTGATTTTAATTTACTTTTCCTCAAGAAAAAAGAAGAAGATATGAGTAGTTTTAAAAGGATTGGAATGGAATCTTCTACTGCTTCTGGAGATGGCTGAGAAAGAGAGAGATTAGATTCAACAGAGAGGCCCTGAAATCATGAAACCAACAAAGACAGAGAGAGAGAGAGAGAGAGAGAATATATGAAGGAAGATTTGATTGACACGCACAGAGAGACACAACTATAACGTTGTTGTTGGTTTCTCTCTCTGTTTTGTCTCTCTCTAGACTTTTCAAGAGAGGGCAAGCAAGGCAAAGGCACAGATATTTCTCTCTTTTTTTTTTTCCTCTGTCTCTCTTTCTTCTTTACCTAGTCCTCCCTCCTCGTTTACTTCACCTGCTGCAGTACTTTTAATTTGTGCTCGCTTCCGCTCATTGATTGTGTTGCGTCTGTTTTGGGATGCCGAGGTTTTATACCCTATGAATTTGGCCACACTTGTTTTCCTGGGGATGCGGATACTTGGAGCTGTTGTGGGCTACATCTTCACCGTTCGCTTAGATTTCAGAGGTTTGATTAGCCGTTGGATAAGCTATCGCGGGGTGTCTTATGACACTGTCATGTACCAATGCGTGATTTGTTAATTTGTTCTAATTTTTTTGGTCGCACTTTATTTTAAAGTAGATGTAATGTAATAAGGAAATAATTTTAAAACAATTTAAAAATAAAAAAAATAATTATATTTTGTGTCTAATCAAAGATAATGTTCTGTAAATATCGTCAATTTTAACAATTTTCCATAACAATATTACCTACTTGAGTAAATACATTTAAAGTTATTAAAACAACAATATAAAAATAATTCCTTTTTTGTTATTCCAAAGTTGTGTCTATTAACACTCTGGGCTCATTTATGAAAAATGTAGGCCCATTAAAGTTCAGCCCGAACTCGGCCCATGATTCCTCTAATGAGAAGACCATCACAAAAGGAGTAAGCCCAATTACTTTTAAATCTTTTGATCGACACGGGCTAGCCCACCGCCTCCATTATTTTCAGCAATTTTCTCTTTTATCCAACTTCCTTCTTATAGTTCTGTATGCCCGTGTCTCTCCGTCCAACCTCTCTTCTTGCGCGCCGTCTCCGGCGAACTCAACCCCAGCCAACGGTGGTTTTTTCTTTTCTCTTCTTATTATTCTTTCGTCAATGTGAAACAGAACTTTATCTCTCAAGACTTCAACGCAACCTCGTTTCAAAATTTCGCTCTCAACGGACGAAATTAAAGAAAGAATTTGATGGAGCCGATACCACCATAGACCAAAAATGGACTCGATCATCACCTCAGCTCTCGAAGAAATCTGCTTCCACGGCCAAATAGGCATTTCTCTCTCTTCTCTCTGCTCCAAACTTGACATCCCTCCTCCTCTCATATCCCCCCTTTGGAAAAACCTCCTCTCCATTCCCACTCTTCGTTTCAAGGCACCAAACGCCGAGTTTTTTAGCCCTAGCGATGACTCGATTCAATGCGCCGAAGACGCGGAGAAATTCGAAATTAAAATCTTAGCCGATGAAAAGCTTAGAAATAATTTCGTTGGACTTTACGATGAAAATGTTCAAATTTCCTCGCAGCAACGTCGCACTCTTGAGAGGCTTGCTATAGCTAGGTTTGCTTTCGTTAATTATCTAGATTTTTTATTCAAATATTTTGAAGTTATTTTTGTTATTTTGTGAAGAATTGCGAGAATGGCGCTAAAATTTATTCCTGGGTTAGTAAAACAATTTTGCATTCAAATTGTGTATTGTTCTGATTAATCTCGGAGGAACTTAAAGTCAGTGTATTGCAATGTCATATACACATTTTGATAATTTGCCATGTGATTCGTAAGTGGTTGTCCTGATTGTTAAAATAATACAATTAATGGGTAAATATAGCATGAGAATAATTGATCAACTGACGGGATGGCTGGTAATTGCTGGAAATACACAGACAGACATATTTACTTGTCATGGACTTTACAAGTTGTTATTGAATTAGGGCTTAGGATATCGTGGTTAGAAAATAAGAGTGGTAGGTTAATTTGGTTGGTGAAATCTTAAGTGTCTTTGTCTTTTTTCTGGAACCACAATTCTAGCAATGATTAAGTGAAATAGGTTATTAACAGATGGTACTTTCAGAACAAATGGAGTGACACAAAGTCAGCTTGCCAAGGAATTTGGAATTGAAGGGAAGAACTTCTTTTATATATTGAAGAACCTTGAATGCAGAGGGTTGATTGTGAAGCAACCGGCAGTGGTTAGGAAGAAAGAACCTTGTACTGAAGGGGAATCCAGAAACAGTTCACCTGTGACGACCAATTTGATATACCTACATCGATATGCAAAGCGTTTGGGCTCTCAACAGAGATTTGAGATTAACAAAGAGGAACAAACTGTGGAGAATCTTGGGTGTGAGGATGAAAATGTTCCAGATGAAGATGGTTTTGCTTTAGAAAATGTTAAAGAGAATGTTCACGTGAATGATTATCTACCAGCAATGAAAGCAGTCTGTGATAAACTTGAAGAAGCCAATGGAAAGGTCAATTATGTTCAGAATGTTGTTAAATTCGTGGATTTGATTTTATGCCATTGTGCTGATTTTCCTTCTATTGAAGGTTCTTGTTGTCTCAGATATTAAACGAGACCTGGGTTATACGAGATCCTCAGGCCACAAGGCCTGGAGAAATGTAAGACTGCTGTCTTCACTTCTTTCTTCTCTCTCTCTCTTTCCTCCCTGTAAAAGGGATGGGGGAGGGGGTGAGGGGGGTCATTGTAATTTGTATCTAGACCACATTTTTCTCATTTTTTGATGGTTTTTTGGATTTGTCTTCCTCATACCATGCCCTTCATATATGTTCCCAGATCTATCGCAGGTTAAAAGATGCTGGTCTCGTTGAGGATTTGCAAGCTGTTGTGAATGAAAAGGTGATGTAAACGTTTAGTTCTTACTTCATGCTCTTGCAAGACTTCAAATTTACTTTTTCTTCTTTTGCCTGAATATGAATCCCGAGAAAAGAGTTGTATTGATGGGTTTACACCTTGTGAGGATTTTTAAAAAGATATTATAGCAAACTCTTCTTCCTCTTTTTTTTTTTTTTTTTAATTAAAATTTGTGTATACATATATCATCAAATACTCAACTTGGCTAATGTAAGTTTCAAACCTATAGTAGGGCAGATGGTTAAATGAATTTGGCTCTATTCTCTAACAGGTAAGGAGCTGCTGAATCCTTCTTTACTACAACTTTGTGCTTGCTTTATTCTATTTTTTCAGCTTCTATTCCTGTTTATATATTCCCTAATTAGCTGATATTCACGACTTTAATCAATGTAGTAAGCCATAATAAGCACTTACAGAACTTTTATGAAGAATGATTTGTTTTCCTTTAACACAAAATGTAAGATCACTTTGAAGCAAGTTTTTCATGCCTTTGGTCATTCTTTCTAGGCCTATATTGCTAATACAGGTGCTTGTAGTCAATAGTTCCATATAGGATCATGCAAAAGTTCCAGCTTATATTATATGGGCGTAATTCTGTCTGCTAATGCACAAGTGCTTGTTTATGTTGTAATATGTTTCTATTTTCTTCAGGTTGAGCTTTGCCTACGGTTGGTGAAAAAGTTTTCTGAAAAGAATTTTGAGCCAAAACTTCTTGGGTTTGATGATCATCTTGACAAAGGGCAACGGCTAAAGTTTGGAAGGATGCTTCCAAATGTTGACCAGATTGTAGAGCTTCCGATTGATAATCAAATTTATGATATGGTTGATGCTGAAGGATCTGAGGGTTTGCCTGCGATGACGGTGTGCATATGTTTTCTTGACTTTGCTTTATTATATCAGTGTTGATCTTAATAGTTATGATGCTGTGTTTTCGTGAGATAGTTCCTCAATAATTTGTTGCAAACTGAAGATTGAGTCTTCAAATGTAAATCAAGGCTTGTAGAAATTTACTAATCATGCTTTATTGTGTCATGAATTTGAATATGTAATGCATGATGTTAATGGATTGAAAAAACGTAAGCATACTTGTTATTCAATCAAGTCTTAGCAATTCTTACAGCTTGTTCCTTTTGCAGTTTTAGTTGAAGACATTCACTTCAATATATGGTTGTCACCTAGTTCAACTGTATTAAGATTCTTTCTTCCATCAGGGAATTGATCAGCTGTAGCTTTGCACTCAACTTAATTGTATTATTGTCATGTTGGATGCTACATGGATGATTAAATCTCTTGAAATGCATGTATATTATGTGCGGCATGCTTGTCGTTGTGGCCAGTCCTCTACTGCTCATTTGTCCAAAAGAAGTAAAAAATGAATTATTGACTCCCCGACACCCTCAATCCCAAAATGCATGCTGTTTTCAATGTACTACACCCTACTGACATGTGCCTGAATAATGCCGTAACTGGCAGATAGCACTAATTGTCTCTTTTGTAGTTTTATCAGGTTTTGATTAGGCTGCTTTTTATGCTTTAATCATATTTTTTGTATACTTTTACACTTTTACTTTTCTGTGCCTTTTCAATGGCTGGTTTTGTATGAATTATCCTGCTAAAGCATGTCTTTTGTATCCTAACTGGTAACTTTGCATTTTCATAAGCAGGTGTGTGAGAGGCTTGGGATTGATAAGAAAAGGAGCTATTCTCGATTCTTTAACATGTTCTCTAGGTTTGGGATGCACCTGCAAGCTGAAAGCCATAAAAAGACTACAGCATATCGAGTTTGGACTTCTGGGAATGCTAATCCTAAATCGTCTAATGCTTTTTTGATTAAACCAAAAAATCCCCATGATGAAAATGAGATCTCTAATTTTGATGTTGGCAATTCAGAAGTTCCTGATGGATCAAACCAAAACTTTATAGAGTATGATCCTTCAACTTCTGCAGGCAATTTTTCTACTCCTATGAAAGTGAATGATATGGAGAATGATACTGAAACCTCTTGTGGCTCCCTTGGAGAAACTAATCATATTGTTGTATATTCTGATAACATGCAAGAGTTTCCCACTGAACAAAGTAATACTGCCTTTGATACAGAACTTGATTTAGTGAGTGCAGAGAGTGAAATACATCCTACTCCACCAAAATCAACCTGTTGTGATTTGTTGAAGCCTCCTGATTCTGGCTCACATCAGAGATATGCATGTCAAGTTCTGACTGCTGATGGTGCTCGAAGAGAGCAGAGGATCCTTGAACGTTTGCAGGTATTTGCTTTAATGCCAAGCACTTGACTGAAGGCTTATACTGGGAAAATAACATCATTTCCCATCTTTATATTAATAATGCTAGAGATACAAACATTATTCTAATTTCTTATGCAGGATGAGAAGTTCATATTAAGACCTGAATTGTATCGATGGCTTGTGGAACTTGAGAAGGACAAGAGCTCAAAAATGGACAGGAAGACAGTTGATCGAATGCTAAAGAAGCTTCAGCAACAAGGGCACTGCAAATGCATTCACATCAATGTGCCTGTTGTCACGAACTGTGGGCGAAGCCGTATTACTCAGGTGGTTCTGCACCCATCTGTTGAAAGTTTACATCCAGAGTTGCTTAGTGAAATTCATGACAGATTGAGATCATTTGAAATGCAAATCCGTGGCCATGGATCATCTAAGTGGAAAAACAATGATACAGTAGCTGTATTAGATGGTGTCCAGAGAACTCAGAGCCATGTTATTTCAGATGCCAAAGCTTCTAAGTCAGAAGCTATGCGTGCTAATGGTTTTGTGATGGCAAAAATGGTTCGCTCAAAGCTGCTACATGGTTTTTTATGGGGTTTCTTGCATAGTTCTCATGGATGGAATGGTGCCTTATCACTTGAGAAACATCTGCATGATCAGAAAAATCTTCTTGGCTCATGCATTTTGTTTTCATTGGAAGCAGCCATCAAGGCCATTCCTCTTGAACTTTTCTTGCAAATTGTGGGAACTACTCTAAAGTTTGATGATATGATTGAGAAGTGTAAGAAAGGCTTTTGTCTTTCTGATCTTCCCATTCATGAGTATAAGCTTCTAATGGATACTCAGGCAACTGGAAGACTTTCATTGCTCATTGACATCCTACGGCGCTTGAAGGTATAAGTACTCGGCCCGATTTGCAGTAGGATCATTATGTGAGAGTAATTCATTCTTCTGGAAACTATTGTGCATTTCCTTCATTAATGTGGTTCACCATACTTTCTCTTTGGAGTTCCAGAACATGAATAGTCTGTGTCATATTCTACCCTATTATGTAGTTGACTAGTAGTGGCATTGTTGTAATACAATGATGGCTATTTTAAGCTATTGGTCCTCTATTGAATGTGAACTTTGGCATTTGACTTGTAGATATACAAGCCACAAATATTTTCTTGCCTTCTATAGGAAATATGATGCTAGCTGCTCTAGAGGACTGCTTTTTCTTATAGTCATTACATGAATGTGGTTAATTGTTATATTAGTTGAATATGTACTTGAAAAATTGCCTTTTTTTAATGTCTTTTGCCATGGTAGTTGTCGCTGTGAATGTAGGTTACAAGGACTATAATGATAGGAAAAATTGATAGGCATTAGCAGAATTCAGATTTGAATCTGTTTATATATAAAGGATTTATGCTGACGTCCAATCAGAGCAGTCTTATATGAATTTAAATTCAATCAATAAGTTGCATCCAATTTTATTTTAGTTGCTGGAAAAGAAAGATGGGATATGCTTCATAATATCTTGTTAGAATGTGAAATACTGTTAGAGCATCCAAACATTCCTAAATATATTCATATAATAAGCTTAACTGAAATGTGATAATATCGTGGAATAAATTTGACTTAGATTTGGTTTCATTCCAATAAAGTCATGCTCTATCAAATTGTGATCTGATTTATTTCAGTTCAACTAAGCCTTAAACCCGAATTAGTTGGTTTAGTTACATGTACCTGTTCTCACCATACAGCTTGATCAAAGGTGATATGATTGAAAGAAAAAAATGTTTCACTTGGTATTTGGTTAAACCATCTCTGTTGTCCTCCTATTTTGTCCTTAATCCATCTTGCCGTTACTATCATTTATGATTTGATCTGTTGCACAAAATTAGGACAGTCTCTTAGGGAGCATACCTGTTGATTGGTATTTTTCTTTGAAAATTGGAATTGTTAGTTCAGTATAGATTCTTTTTTGATTAATTTCTCTCTATGGTCCTGCTTTATTTTGGCTGACAATTTATTTGATGATGTAGTTGATTCGGCTGGTGCCAGGTGAATGTTCGGATAACAGAGTAAAGGTCCCACATGCCAATTTGACTCATGCTATGGAGCTTAAACCTTACATAGAGGAACCACTGTCATTGGTTGCCACATCTTCTTTTAGATCTTTTGATCTTCGTCCTAGAATCAGGCATGATTTTATCTTGTCAAGTAAAGAAGCTGTTGATGACTATTGGAAAACTTTGGAATATTGTTATGCAGCTGCCGATCCAAGAGCTGCCTTGCATGCATTCCCTGGATCTGCTGTTCACGAGGTATGTACTAGACAGATCCATATAGACTAACATGTGTGGTTAGTTATTGAACAAATAAAATTGGTTAACAATTTAAAATCTTAGTTGAAAGAATAGATTGTAAGAATAGGAGACATTGACTGTTAAAGAAAAATTGAAGAAACGTAGAGAATGTGGAAGGGATTCTTACCAGATTAAATTAGGCTTCAACTCATTTTTAAAATTTACAATGATAAACCAAGTCGATTTGACACTAAGTTAAGTTGTCACTTTAGGTATCACTGTGTGTGTGCATTATAATTTTTGTGGATGATTTAAAATTTCCCCTTTCTAAGCTTAGTTAAATTGCTGGCATGGGTTATAAGCCTTTTGTTTAATAACTTTGTGTCATTGTAGGTTATATAAACTGTTGCCTGCTCTATAACCATTGTAATTGCCTACCATGTGAAATGTAAAAGTGCTCTCAGAAAGTGGTTATTGCAGGTTTTCCTTAACCGGTCATGGGCCTCAGTTCGAGTTATGACAGCTGATCAGCGTGCTCAGCTTCTAAAGCGAATTTTGAAGGATAATATAAATGAAAAGCTTTCATATAAAGACTGCGAAAAGATTGCAAGGGATCTTAATCTGACCTTAGAGCAGGTTAGATTTTATTTTGCTCTAATGCTATAAGATTTCCTCCCCATTCCCTTCTTGTGACCAATCAGTTGTGATGTTTTGTTTGCTTTAAACAGAATCAATTCTATATTCCATTATGTTTCCTTTTATCTCCCACTTTTTTCTGGTTTTGGTTGGAATGATACATGGTGTCCTTTGATTTCTACAACAGGTGCTTCGTGTGTATTATGATAAGCACCAAAAACGTCTTAATAGATTTCAGGGTCTTCCAAATAGCATTGAGGAGCAGCATCAATTAGAAAGAAATAAACGGTCATCTGCTAGGAAAAGAAAGAGATCTTCAAAGATGAAATTGGTGGAGAGTACAAGAGTTGATGCTGGAACCATACAAATGGACAAACAGGAAGTTGCTGCACTACCTGATAGCATTGATGGATTCACTATGAAAGAAAACGATTCTTTAGCTTCTTCGGTAGGACCTGAGGTCTTGCAAGCACATCAGGAAGCTGATCATGTTGAAGCTGTGAATAAGCCAGGATCACTTGAAGAAGATGAGGATTGTTATTCCTTAATTAGCCAGTATGCCTTTCCAAAAATGAAGCCTACACGTAACAAAAGATTCTTATGGATAGATGAAGCAGACAGGTAAACAGTAGTAATATATATTATAGACTGTGGAAATCCACCAGGAGAATATCTCTGCAGTTAACAACTTGAATAGAAAGTGGAGATAGGAAGGATGGTCAATTTTGGTCCATGTGTAACTTATATCCATCTAATGATGCTTGGCTGGCAGGAACTTAGTTGACTTATAAAATGGGTTGATAACTACATCATTTGGGGGGTAATTTCGGGATCTTCATTTATTGCTTCTGTTTAACATTTTTATATGTGCAGTTAGTGGTTGTCTATCTGGTCAACTTGATGATAGATATTAAGTCATGTGACTGAGAAGAGGAAGGTGTTAACAGTATATTTTGTTAATTGCTTAGGGTACATTATTCTTCCTTGAGTTTCACATCAATATCTTCTTTGCAGGGAATTGGTAACCCAATATGCAAGATACCGGGCTGCTCTAGGGGCAAAATTTCACCGTGTAGATTGGACTTCAATTGCTGGCCTTCCAGCGCCTCCTCGTGCTTGTGCAAGAAGAATGACATCCCTTAAAAGAAGTATAAAATTTAGGAAAGCATTAATGAAACTATGCAATATGCTTAGTGAACGGTACGTGACGCGTCTTGAGAAAAACCAAAATAGGGCTTTCAACAATAATGATTGCAGATTTCTCATCCGATCTTCGTCAGTTGAGTTCTCCAGTGGCATTGAACATGGTGAAGATGCAGGCTTTGAGGAAGAAAGATGGGATGATTTTGATGACAGAAAGATAAGGAGGGCTTTGGAGGATGTTCTTCGGTTTAAACAGATAGCTAAATTGGAGGCCTCTAAAAGGGTTGGATCTGTATCTGCTGAGTGGTCGAATATGAACATGAATTCAGAGGATTATGTAATTCCTGATCCATCTTTAGGGCTAACATCTTTTATGTTCTATTCCATTAATGCTCCCAACATTTCATAATATTTATTGCAGTTGAAAAGGTTTTATTGAATTTCCATCAACATGAAGTGTTTCCCAATATTTGGTAGATTATAATTATCTTGCTTTAAAGTACTCTTGGAAGCTGGATAGCTGAAATTGTTGTGTTTTTTTTTTTGTCCCCTAGCAGAATGTACAGGGACCTGAAATGGTTTCACAAACTACCCTAGGTGAGGATATGGGGACTGGTGCTGGGCAACTTAAAGGCTCTATTCAAAGCTCAAGACACCATCGCTTTCATCAAAAGTTAGTTAAGCTTTGGAACATAGGACATGGTGTTGGCAGACAAGTACATGAATCTTTGGCTGTTTCTAATGCTGTTGAACTATTTAAGCTTGTTTTCCTGAGCACATCTACAGCAGCACCATTTCCAAATTTGCTGGCAGAAACTTTGCGGCGCTATTCAGAGCATGATCTTTTTGCAGCTTTTAGCTACCTTAGAGATAGAAAAATTATGGTAAATAGCAGTATCTTTTTTCTATGTTTTTAAGTTGTAGGAATCTATGCAATTTGCATGGAAGTGTTACTGTTTCTGGACTTAGGTCTAAGAGCGATTTTTTCATACCGTGGAATGAGATGCATAAGGATGCAATGAACATCTGCACTCATCAATTTCTATAGAGTTATGCTTCATTTCAGTCAAAATCTTCTGATGTTCAGGAAGATATCCTTGGAGTCTTAGTAGTTGGTGCTTTTGGCACCATTTCGCTGTTTAAATTTATAGGGCTATTCCTTCATCTGTCGCCTATAGCTCAAGCGGCAAAGCTGGTGAGCAGGGCTGGGTCAGGTTGTATTTTATATCTTATTAACCGAGTAAGAAGGTGGCATGTTGGTGTGCCGTTTTCTGGCCTACTTGTCTTCGATGGCAACTGTGGTATTAATAATTCAACTTTTGCTATTGTGCTCTATATAAAGTGATTGTCTCCTTTTCGCATTGTCAAACTGTCTCAGCTGACTTTGCCTTGCTTGCCCTTTACTTGGTGCCACCATGCCAGCTTCTTTGAACTGCATTTTTCTGATCTTCTCTCCTCTGTGCTGCCACTAACCCAGTTGCACCCCTCTGTTTACCCCTTTTTGAATCTTGACTCTGAATTTCCTTCAACTTTTGGCAGATTGGTGGTACTTGCGGCCAACCTTTTGTACTTTCTCAACAGTTCTTGCACAGTATTTCTAAGTCTCCATTTCCTCGCAATACAGGAAAGAGAGCAGCTAATTTTTCTGCTTGGCTTCATAAAAGAGAAAAAGATGTTATGCAAGGGGGGATTAATCTTACTGAAGATTTGCAATGTGGTGATATTTTCCATTTATTTTCCCTGGTTTCTTCTGGTGAACTTTCTGTTTCCCCATCCTTACCTGATGAAGGTGTTGGAGAAGCTGAAGACTTGAGAAGCTTAAAATGTAGGGCTGAGTATAGTGAATTATGTGATGCTGATAAGGCTAAGAAATTAAAATCCATAGCAGAAGGTGAATTTGTTTCACGGCGAGAAAAGGGTTTTCCTGGTATCATGGTATCTGTGTATAGCTCAACAGTTTCCACAGCTAATGCTTTAGAATTGTTTAAGGATGAGGAGACTTGCACCCTTGCATTGGGCAATGATGAAACCCCAAGTCAGAAGGTTAACATTAGTTCAACTAATTCTGACTATATGAAGGAAATGCTTCAGTTTGGAAGTAATGTCATCACAGCCTCCAAGTCTAGTGACTCACCTTGGGAAGCTATGGCTAGTTATGCTGAGCATCTCTTATCAAAACCTTCTGATGAAGGGCAAAGCAGTCACTTTTATCCTGAGATCATCAAGGCTGTTTGTGCTGAAATTCAGAAGGCTGGTGACCAAGGTTTGAGCATAGAAGATGTTTACAGTATTGTCAATTTGCCAGGTATTTTATTTTTGGTTGTGTATGGATATGTTTGTACTTGCAATTCCTCTTCATGTTTGGGAAAAGACGATATATCTATGTAAATCCCAGTTCATTGAGTGTTTTGAGATGTTCCTCTGCAGGAGAAATGACGCCTGAAATCATCATTGATACGCTCCAAGCATTTGGAAGAGTTTTGAAGGTTGTTATAATTAACCATTAGGAATATTCATTCTGTCTAATATGGAATATTTTTCTCAAATATGTATTTGCTCTTTGGCCTTCTTGCCACTGGTGCAAGGGATGGGTTTTTTTGGAACAGGTCTTAAATTAATAATAGTTATGTTCCAGCAGTCATACTTGAACAGGCTAAAACAAAAAATTTCAGCAATTCATTTGTATTTATTTCTGTTGGAAAGCAGTTTTGTGCTCCTTTTAGGACAAAAGAGGAAGAGAAAAGCATGGCTTGGTAGTTTATACTTTGTTCATCAAAGCATTAGACACGATTTTTAACTTTTCCATTACCAAACTGTTGTGCACTGATGTGGTGATGGCTTTCATACAGGTCAATGGTTATGAAACTGTTCGTGTTGTTGATGCTTTATATCATTCTAAGTATTTTCTTGCTTCAAGTTCTTGTTTCCATCAAGATCATAAACCACCTTCATCATTAACGTCCCAAGGAAAGGCTGATGGCAACTTGATCCTTCAGCAAGAAAATCAGAGTCTTGATATTGCTAACTTATCGGGAAGTGTAACTGTTGGTGATGTGCACAAAGTTACTATTCTTAATCTTCCTGAAGAGCATGCCTTACCTTCGAAGGAAATTCCTACTAGCAATGTGAATGAGAGCTGCATGGCAGGTAATGTTGGTTCATCAGAAAGGGATAATGAGGATGAAACTTATAAGCCTTCTTTAGGTGAACCATTGGTGCCTATATTGCCTTGGATAAATTCAGATGGGACCATCAACAGGATGGTCTACATTGGACTTATCCGCCGTGTTCTTGGTATTGTGATGCAAAATCCTGGGATATCAGAGGTACAGACTTTTCTGCAGAGAATTCTATTACTGACTTTTAGAACCTTTAATTTTACAAAAAGAGGAATGTCATGGTCTTTTGAAAGCAAGTAAAGAACAACAATTTTCCGCATTTGAAGTGATTTGACTGACTTTTTAGAACTTTTAATTTACAAAAAGGGGACCTTTTTAACGCATTCAGCAAACTGTTTTAAATTGCGTAAGAACTTTAGTTAGTTTTTGCCAGTTACGAATTCAGTTTGGTTTAGTTCATGTTTAGAAAAATTTTGAACCGAATTGAAATATTCGATTTCTAAATTGTAAAACTATACCAATTTGAAATTTAACAGTTTGGTTTGATTAGGTATTTCTCAGTTTTTCTAATTTTTAAATGGCTTTCAAATTTGCAATGATTATTTTGAGCCTATCTATTTGAATTCTTTTTTAAAAGATAAGGTCAATTTCAAATTTTAGACTGGATAAATTAAACATTTAAATGAATGATGACTTCAATTCGGCTTTGGTTTGGACTAATTCAGACATTGAATAACAAAACTTGAAATGAAAACTAAACTGATTGATTTTTGTCATTGTTGAATCAAAGCAAAAACAAACATTAAGATTCAAAGATTCAATTTGTTTCAGTTTTTTCTTTTAAATTTAAACTATTCTGTTGCACAACCCCACTTCTGGGTGGTTTGCCCAGTGCTTGGGTAAGACTTTCATTTGTGGTAGTTTGGCTTGTCAAGGTGAAGTATTAACAAAATGTGTTTTTTTCATATGCGTCTCTGACTTTCTTTTTCTTTTTCCTCTCCAATCATTGAATCAGGAGGATATTATCTGCCGAATGGATGTGTTAAACCCCCAGGTATGCTGTTGTACTTTCCTTTTCTCGAGGGTGAAGATGGAAGTTTGTAGCCTTTAGGCTGAATGTATTGCATCAACCCTGATGGTTAGGATGGGTAAAATGCTTAATTGATATCATCATTTAATAAATGAATTAGGTGTTTGGGAAAAAATATTCTGCACAGTTTTATCTGACTTTTTTCTGCCTGTAACTTACAAATGTGAATGATGAGAACTAGGAAGTGCCAACACAGCTGCAATTTTTTTCTTTTCTTGTTTTTCTTTTTCATATTTACTAGATAAGTTACCAAGTCATGGTCTCAGTAAAGCAGGATCCTAGGACAGATACTGTCCTCCAACACACACAAAAAAAGGGGAGAAAGAAAAGGAAAATATAATGAGAACATAGTATAAATTTATAGATATATAAGTGTGCTCATTTATCTGTTGATGGTGTAACGAGTCCATTCTGGTATGCTTACAACCAGTAGTTTTTACCTCATTATGCTTATCTACTTATTTAACCTACTTTTTGACTTGAATTCTCTCTGATGTGCATCTCTAAACTTTCTGTAGAGCTGTAGAAAGTTGCTGGAATTACTGATATGGGATAAACACCTCATGGTGAAGAAGATGCTTCAAATGACAGATAGTGGTCCTCCTGCCCTTTTGGCGACTCTTCTCGGGAATAGCTGTAGAAAATCAAAGTTGGTATTTTGCAAACATTTCTTTGCAAATCCTACAAGTACATTTTTGCTGTAGGAATGCTGTTTTTGTTTTGTGTAAACATTATATACCATAGATCCAGAGCTGCACTTAGAAGCTGCAATTTGGTTTGCTTGTCATCCCATGGAAGCTGCTGCACTCTAAACAGTGCTGAATAGGAGTAACTTATCTTGAATCTACAAGCTATATACTGAATAGAGATATTAGCGTCAGCTGGGAATTTGTGTACAACTACGTTTATGCCATTGTTATTGTTTACAGATAGTATGTAGGCTACATTGTTGACTATGCAGGGAAAAGATTGCAATCATTATGGCATATCTGATAAGCTTGCAATGGTATGGAGCTGTCAGCAGTGTCCCAACCTTTAGCAAGCTATATATGTGGGTATTAAAGGTATTGTTTGTCAAACCTGCATAACAGTGCCTTTTGCTCTTCTGCTTCTCCTCTCTCGCTGTCTCTCTCTCTAGTTTGCTACTATTGATGCTCTAACTTCTATTGCTGGAGAGCCATTATTGTTAGTGAAGTCAAGTATATGTCACTGCGTGAAAAAAGGCATAGGAATTGCCGTGAGATTACTTGTTTACAAGGAAGGAATCTTCCAAGCGTATGAACCGATGCATAAATGAGACTTTCAAGTACTCTTGATGTTTAGTCCAGGGCACTTGACCTGTGAACTTTTGAGTGGATGCTAGTGATTTGCCTTGAACTTTTAACTTTTTCTCTAGGAGGGAGCATTTTTGCTTACAATTATCTAATCATATAGATTCATCATTTTATAATTGTGAGTTTTACATAATATTTTGATCGACTTTGCACAATTCATGATTGTGGGGGCGAAAGATAAATCGTTGCATGAAGTGGTGGTATAGGCATGGATTTTGTTGGTGTAATCAGATCCAGACTGTTAACTTGGGGACCAACCGCTTGATCCTGAGTTGGTCTCGTCAGAGTGTCAAATACAGATTGCTATATGTTAAAAGCAAGAGAATAAGCTTTTCAAAAAAAAAAAAAAAAGAGCAAGAGAATGAAAAACATAACACCATTTATAACAATAGAAATATCTTCAACAATTCAGTTATTTAACCATTCGCCTTTAATAGATATTGGGCGGCATGTGTATAATCATTGACAATGCATGGATAACAGTCATTTGGTTTTTAATGCAAACTGTTTGTTTTGAAATATTATAAATAATCCATCGAAAAGTTGGAGGAGTCGAGAGAGGAATGAAGGAAAAGTCCCCAAAAGTAAGACAATGCTGGAGAATTGATGCACCCGCTTCCATGTTTTTCAGCAATAGTTTATAGCGTTCAAAGTCAAGTAAAAAACAAAACCGGCAAGCGAGCTGCAAGAGCGGGAGGCTTGTTTCAAATGCTGCTGGCATAAAATAAAGTCTGAAGCTCAACGCGCTCTGCATTGCTGTTGGAAAAAGCTTGTACAAGCCAACGACTGTAGCATCAGATTCAGAGTCAGCATTAAAAGAAGTGTTTCTCCATCAACAAAGTTCAGAAAATTCAGAATCGCTCAACCCTTTCTCGGTTGGACAATAAGAAAGAAAGAAAGAAAAGGAAATACTATGTCTTCTTTTTTTTTTTTTTTTTTAAATTTTTTGGTTTTAAGCTTGAACGGAATGAGCAGTGAAAGACAGTGAGATGATGCAAAAATTCCAAAAAAACGACCGGCCTAGATACCTAGCCCCTGTGTAGATTGTTGAATGTGTCGACAGACACAAAAACTCGGGTACTTAAGTACTTTGCTGTTGCTCAATCTAACCAAGCCACATGTTTTTGACTTCTGACTTCTTCTGCCAACTAGATTCCACACGTGCCAACGCAGCAATTCCCAAGTCACCCCCTCCCTTCTGCTGACGTGTACGGTCCAGATTCCCTCCCTTCAAACGTCCTTTCTCTAATAAAACTCCCCTGCAAATATCACCTCTAAGAAAATTAAAAAAGAAAAACCAAAATTCGAACTCCACCATGGATTAGCAATTCGATCAGAAATTCACCCTAAAAGAAAAAAGAAAAGAACAGAGCATGGCTGAAACTGCATCTTCATCAGCCTCTCCGAATCCCATGATGATGGACCCATCATCATCAACAGCGACACCGCCATCATCATCGGCGACGACAAATATTAACCCAGCACCAACACCACCACCTCCGACAGCAACGGCAACGAGTACGTTAACACAAACTCCCTCAATTCTTCCTCAAAGTAACAACCCTTCTCCCCAAATCCCTCCTCCTTCGCCTTCCATTGACCCTTCACTGCAAAACCCGCAGCAAAATTTACAACAGCACCAGCACCAGCACCAGCAGCAACAGCAAATCTCGCAAATTTCGTCTCCACCTCTCCCTCCTCTTTCCCAACAACAACAGCAACAACAACAACTTTTACAACAGCAACAAACGCAACAAAATGTTGCAGCTTTATCCAATTTCCAAATCCAACAAACCCTTCAGAGATCCCCATCTTTTTCACGCCTTAACCAACTCCAACAACAACAACAGCAGCAGCAAAGCCAGCAGCAGCAGCAACAGCAACAGCAACAGTCTCAGTACGGCGCCGTTTTAAGACAACAAGCAGGGTTATATGGGCAAATGAATTTTGGTGGGTCAGCTTCAATTCAAGCTAACCAGCAACAGAACCAGCAGATTCAACAGATGGGCAATCCCAATTTACCAAGGTCAGCTTTGATCGGGCAAAGTGGTCATTTGCCTATGCTCAGTGGTGCAGCTGCAGCTGCTGCTGCTCAGTTTAGTTTGCAGTCTCAGCTTTTAGCTTCGGTATGAATCTTTTTCGATTCGCTTTTGTGAGAAAATTGGATTTTCTAGCTTTTAAAGGCATTTCCTTTTGTTGATTTTAGTGTTTAGAAGTATAATTTTTAATGAATTTGTTTTTGAAATAATCATATCTATATTTTTGTCCTTTTTTTTTTCTTTTAGCTTGAGAGTGGGGAGGTTGTTTAAAATTATGTAATTGCAACTTTGATTACTAGTTTGGGAGTGAAATGAACGAGTTGCTGCTTGCTTTGATGATTTGTATTTTTTTTTTTACAATAGTTTCTCCATTTTGGATGCAAGTTTTTAATATTGATTTTATCTAATAGAAGTAACGAGTTACTAAAAGAATTAATATCTCATAACAACTCCAGGGGTTTATGCAGTGTGACCTGAATAAATTTTTTGTGATAAATTGTGATTTCAAGGTGCAATCTGCAATTTTTAAGTGTTATTTGTCTCCTTTTTTCTTTTTCCTTCCTTTGTATTGGGGGGCATGGGGGAATTTGAATGGAATTCTGCATTTTAATAAATGATTTAGGTAAGTCAAAATTTTGTACTTGAGATCTTACTGCTGGCTAGAGTTGGAATTCATTAATGATCGATGATGTTTCTATTTATTTCCAAAAGATAGTCTTTACCTAGTTTTTTTGAAAGTTTATTCTTTACCTAGTTGATGGTTATTGTTGGTCAGTGTCTCCATAAGTCAAGTATAATCAGTACTTATGGATTACTTTCCTTGCTTTTTTAAAAGCAACAATTGCATTGTTCTGCTCCTTAAGCACTCTGGAGTTATTAAAGGATATATTTTTTCCAATATCCTTTCTTGCGCCAGAGCAATTTTAATGGTATTAATAATATGATTATTGCAGAACAGATTGCTAGTTAGGGCTTGATAGATAATGTTTCTAACTAATTTTATTTTCCTTGCTTATAGAAATGATTATTCTTTTCTAAATTCATTTGAGGTTTTTGATGTAGCCGAGGCAGAAGGCTGGCTTGGTGCAAGGGTCTCAGTTTCATCCAGGAAACCCCACTGGGCAATCTTTGCAAGGGATGCAGGCAATGGGGATGATGAATTTGAGCTCACCACTGAGGGCTAATGGAAATCTTTATGCTCAACAGCGGATAAATCAGGGACCGATGAGGCAGCAATTATCACAACAAACTCAACTCACATCTCCTCAGGTATTGTTTCTTCTGAGGCTGCTTTTCTGAGCTCTTTCCCTCAATGGATTTCGTGAACTAAACACTTTTTCTTTTCTATCTTCTTTCTGTTTTAATTGTTTAATTTGAGAAATCATTGTCTGTGTAGGAGGAATTTGTCTAGTTTATCTATGAGTATAGATGTTAAAGTTTGCATTAATATAGAATTTACCGTTTGTTTTTGTGGACTCTTTAAGCTGTGATGCAATTTTGGGACTTCAATTCCACTGATGTCAAATTCGAACAACTAGAGTTCTTTTACATTGCAATGCTCTTTAGTTTTCAGTGAACATAAGTTTACTATGCTTTGGCTTATGTCTGATCTTACTAGATCAAGAAAAGTTATAATTATGTATTGTTATAATTGGTAATGTGCAGCCTTAGGTTGTATATTCTTTCTGTAGTATGTATAGATTAATACCTAACAAGTGAAATGGAAATTATATATCTCCTTGAATGCACTATGGAAACAATTTTTGTGGTTATTCCAAGCTGGTTTAGCTAACTGTTAGTTAAGTGCAATGAGTACTGTTAATAATTATTAACTTTATTTAACATCTTGTGCAAACAATACTTTTATTTTTGATCAAGTCATCATGCCTTGTAGGTTATTTGAATGACCTGTGAGACATACTCCACTTTTTTTTAATCAAAAGTGAGATCTTCAGTTGTATTTCATGAAACTGGATGGTTGGCACTATCCATGACATTCATCTGAATTTTTAGTTCTATACATTATAAAAGATCATTTTAATGTGTTTCGTGAAAAGGGGATGGACTTCATCATTATTTGGTATCTTGTCTACTGATGAAGACTTGGAAATTAGTGGCATGGTTTTGTCAACAAATAGCCATTCATATTGTTTCATAAACTTTTTTCATAATGCACCTTGGCAGAATTAGAATCTTGTTTAAGATGTTTTTGAGAAAAAACGGCCATTCATATTGTTTGACAAACATTTTTCCATAGTGCACCTCGGCGGAATTAGAATCTTATCAAAGATGTTTTTGTGAATAAACAGCCATTTATATCATTTGATAAACCTTTTTCATGGTGCACCTTGGCAGAATTAGATCTTATCTAAGATGTTTAGACAGATTTTGCATTTTCCACCAAGAAATGTGAGTGTGGATGAATGGTTGCACATTTTTTGGTGTGTAGTCATTATATTGTACTAGTTTAGAATGTTTTTATTTTGAAATGGCCCAATATCCCTTTTGCTATACTGGGAACAGATGCAAAATTTACCCATGGCCTTCTATTTAGGTCTGTTAATAGAGCTAAAGTAAAACCAAATATGTTATGTTATCTCATTTCTTGGGTTTTTTTTGTAATGAACCTGTCTTGTTATGCAATTGCCTCCTTTGATGAAAATTTTCTGGGGTTAGGCAATATCTAAGAGGTTTTATTTATGTGATTTAAATGCACGTCTTCCAATTAAGTTGTGTACATGATCTCAGTATGCGGTATCCCCCCTGTAAACCACAGGTTCCAAGCTTACCAAGAACATCTTCCCAGGCATTTATAAACCCTCAGTTATCAGGGCTGGCTCAGAGTGGACAACCGGGTATGATGCAGAACCCTCTCTTGCAGCAACAGTGGTTGAAGCAAATGCCATCAATATCTGGTCCAGGCTCACCTTCATTCCGCCTTCAGCGGCAGTCGCAGGTCCTCTTGCCGCAGCAACTGGCTGCTTCTTCTCCTCAGCTGCACCAAAATTCTATGGCCTTTAACTCTCAACAATTGTCTCAGTTGGTACAACAGCAGTCACAGATGGGACATTCTCAAATGCAACAACCACAGCAACATCAGCAGCAGCAGCAACAACAACAACAACAACAGCAGCAGCAGCTACAACAACAACCTCCGCAACAATTACAACCGCAACAGCCACCATTGCATCAGCCTCAACAGCAGCAGTCTCCAAGGAAGCCAGGACCTGCAGGCCAGAAATCTCTCAGTTTGACAGGATCACAGCCTGATGCAACTGCATCTGGTGCAACCACACCTGGGGGAAGTTCGAGCCAAGGAACTGAGGCAACCAATCAACTTCTTGGAAAGAGAAAGATGCAGGATCTGGTTTCACAGGTTTTTCCTGCTTTTAACTGTGTGTCTTTCATTCTTCCTCTGTTAGTTTCCAATGATTTTCTTCCTTATTTTGTGATAAATTGTGACATTCATCTTTTGGCTGTGCTCAGGTTGATTCGCAAGGCAAGCTGGAACCAGAAGTTGAAGATCTACTTCTGGAGATTGCTGATGACTTCATAGACTCTGTAAGGCTTTACCTTGCTGATATTGCCTTTCTGTATTTGGGGTGGTGGGTTTGTGCATGTGCCACTCATATTTTTTAGCTTCAGGTGGCAATAGACCACAAATCATAATATAAATAATGTCAGAGTCTGAGCTGTTGTAATATAAATACAGTTAGCATTACGGAACTGTTTTATGTTAAATTTAGCTTGAATATATATTTTTTAAGACTACATGAAATTCTTCCTCTTGTGCTTAGCAAGAGAAATTGAATGGTTTGGGCTTACAGTGGATGGTTTGGAAGATGTGTTTGTTTAAGTCATTTGGTTTTTGTAGTAACTACATTTTAGAGTGGGAAAGGAGTGTTTTAATTGGTATTACCCTTTACTTTGTTATGGAATTTTAGCTTTTCTGTCAGGTAGTGCTATCTTGCCATTACTTGTGGCCTATACGATTAAATTGCCCATGTACTGTTGTATTGTCTTTTTTTATTTCTTTCTTTCATTCTTTCTTCTTATTCTTCACTGTTTCCTACCTCGTTCTGGGTACCTTTGATCAGCAGTTAAGTAATTGTCTTCTTGGTTTAAAACTTACATCATTTCACTCATTTTCAGGTGACTACATTTGCATGCAGTTTGGCAAAGCATCGGAAATCATCAACATTAGAGTCCAAAGATCTCTTGCTACACTTAGGTTTGTGCTGCATTATTTTGCATTCCTTTGGAAGTGTTCTTTATTGATGTGAGGATACAATGGATATTCTATTAGTGCTTATATTTGTTATCTTGTGGGGAGGAATAGTCTAGTTTTTTATTATTTGAAGTTGGCATACTAAATGACAATGTATAATTTATTTGAAAGTTGCTTTGCACTTTCTGACAAGAAACAAAAAAGAAGTCTAAGCTGACAATAGCAACTAAATATATCCCGTTGCCGGCTGTTAGTAGAATTTCTGAACTTCCTGTAATTTATGTATAATTTATTTTCTATCAAGAGGGGCTTCCTATGCATTTCTTATCTTGTGTATAATATGTATTGCTATATTGACGATAGTGCAGTGTTCCAAAAAGTTTTAGATATTGAGTCTGCATAAGATAGCCCATTATAGTTTCTTCTTACTTTAATTTTAAGAGAAGCTAATGGAGCTGTAACAAATGTTTTACATGGGATTTTGTGCAGAGAAAAACTGGCATTTGACTATTCCAGGATTTTCAAGTGAAGAGCGGAACCAAACAAGACCTGTAAGGATTTCTGTTTGTCATTTTTAAGTCAGCGCACAAAATGTCTTAGAATCTTGACTTTAATGCATGTGAATTCAAATTTCCTTTTCAGGGTCATTTGTGCTTATTTAGTAACTCTTTAGTTTAACCCATACCTATGATTGTCAAAATATATTCTGTCAATATTAATCTTTTCCATTTTACATTTTCCTGCCCCTGTTAAATTGAACTATTTTGAGCTTTCTTCTCTGTAGCATTTGTGCTGTTGTTATTAGCATAAGCACCTTTCATTTTATATGGAAATCTTGGATTATTTGCAACATAATAAACAATACAATTGATGAATCTGAATCCTGATTCTAAAACATGCAGTTATCAAGTGACCTCCACAAGAAGCGTCTTGATATGGTGAGTTAAATATTCAGTACAAAAGTATAATCTGTGTCCAACTCTCCTAAAACATTAAAACTTTCCTTTTATGCAAATTCCTAATCTAAAACTTTTCCTTTTATGCAAATTCCTTGATTAGATACGGGCACTGATGGAATCATCACAGCCTGAAACAACTGCAAATAATCCTAAAGAAATGATACGACAAGGACTTGGCAACCCAGTTGGTGCAAACCATTTAATGAGACCTTCACCAAGTTCTGAGCAGTTGGTATCACAAGCAGCTGGCTCACAAATGCTGCAGCAAATAACTCGGTATTGATGTGCAGAAGTTGCCATTCATAATTTGGACCCAAATTCAATGTGTATGGCTTTCTGGACAGTGTAGGTGAGCAAGATGATTCACTTTCGCTAATGATTTAGTGTCTCTCCTCTCTCATTTGTCACTGTCCAGATAGGTATTACTTTCTGGTTTACTCATCTATGCTGTATCTTGAGCTTATAAAAATCCATGCTAGAATATATCACATGCCTATTATCTTTATATCAATGAGATGCATTCTCCGCATGGTAGGTTATGATCTGAAGAATCAAATCCAACATGCATTTTTCTATCATTTTGCAAAGATGTAATATGAATCATTCCATTGCTGTATAATCATGACAAGATGCTTGCATAATTACTAAAGTCATACTAGTGTCATCCTTTAGTCTAATTAGCTGGATAAAGATTGCATATTAACAATCCTCTTATCATTTAAATTCATCTTTTATCCCAAAATGTTCTTCCTTGAAACTTAAGAACTTTAAAAGTTGTTGATTTGTCCCTTCCACTCATTATTATTTTATTTGGCTGCAAAGCTTCATTATCTCTACTTGACTGCAGCTTATATTGGAGCCTTTATTTAGTTTCAATTTTTTTTTTTAAATTAGGTTGGCAATTACATCTAAAAAGTTTTTTCAATTTTAAAATAGGTGATATCTTTCTTAATCTTGTCTGGCTGCTGGACTTCCCCAGAACCCAGTTCAATGCTATCTAGATCATATTATGTTCCTTGAGGTCTTGTTAGTGGCATTTACTCAATATAAGCTTTCATTCCCCTTTTCATACTAAATCAACTGACATTGTCAACTGCCTCCTATGCAGGTTATAGTAACTGAAGCTTAAGTTGTAGTGGATTGACAAAAGCAAAAGCTGTAATTATTTGGTAAGTATCAGAGGCATGGATCAACTTGTGGAAAAGATCACACCATTTGACCATCTAATTTATCATTTTCTATTCATGATTTATGAGGTGAGCAAGACTATATCGGTGGGAGCCATAAGGAGAGTTTGTTACCCGGTCTAGGCTTTTCTGCCTTGGGTGGCATCATAGAGCTTGGATGGGTGCGCGTTGTATTCTTCTTTATTATTTATCTGAAAGTTATATTTTCCATGATTTTACTTGTTCCCTCATTTGTATTCTAGATACTATAAACTACTAGGCTGTCTAAGCACGTTGATTCAGTGATTGATTTGTTAGGTTAAATTCTTTTCATTGAATGGTGCATTCTTGCAACATGTCTTCATCAACGGGCTTGTAGCTCTGTTCGTTACATCTTTAGATGTATAATGCTGGTTAATATACCAATCTCTTTTCTTTTTATAAAGCCTGAAAAGTAACAAGTATAAGATGCAGTTTTTTTTTGTTTATTTGTAATTGTGACAACCTGCCACCATGTTTCCCTGTGATTTGGGAAGGATTAGAGTTGGAGTTCCATGTGAGTCAATGTGCGGGCAATTTACTGTTTTGATTCCTGTAATCAGGTACCAACTTCCACGGAAATAAGACAAAGCTGCCATGCATATTCGAGGCAAGGAGTAGATTTCCATAGCTGAATTTATTTCACTTTCCATGTTTCATTTTAACAATGTTCTCCAATTATAACTTTTCAAAAGCAATAATGAGCTTAAAAAGTAAATAAATTGATTGTTATATTAATCCATTCAATTAAACTCTCCAGAAACACACCCTGCCTTATTCCCTGGCCCGAGTTATAACGAAAACGGTGGCCTAGGCCTCTAAGCTTTTTTCTTCTATGCCCTGATCAAAATCGAAAGATAGCTGTTACTACTAAGCTAGTAAGGTTTTTCCTGGAGTGTTTTATGTATAGTATCTTGTTTCCCTGGTCCCCAACAACAAAATGAAACCAAGCCTTAATTGACTTTACTCTCTTTAATGATTTCTTGACCTCAAATATCAGGAACCCATATTTAAAATCGTCAACGACAACCATTTCCACAATTACTTATAATTTATGCACAAAAAATATTTGACGCACAAGTCATTCTCAATTCCTTTAATGTCCTCCAGTTTCTCTTTTTCATGCTCCTTGTTTCTCTTTTTCATGCTCCTTTCTTCTCTTCAGCCGTTGAAGCAGTCCACCTTAATTAGCACAATAATTCAACAGAACAATATGTTCATAAGATATGGACGGTTGCGAGAAATTATTTAAAAATTAGCGATTGGGTCTACATTTTATTTGCTAAAAATTTTATTTAAAGATGGAACCCAAAAGCATAAATGACCTTTTTTTTTTTTTTATCAAGTTTGATTTTATAATATTAAATAGGATAATTAGCAACTTATTAAACGAGAGAGTGGCTTCTGGAAAGCATGGGCACTAGACAAAGCAAGAATAAAATTGGAGAGTTAAAGAGAGGAAAGAACTCAATTCTAAATTCCTTAATAAAAACAATAAATCATAATTAATCTAACTGCTTTTCAAAATCTTATGAACCTTAAAATCAAATCTTAATTCATTTCCGTGTCAAACTAAACAGCATTCCATTCATGTCGGCTTTAGACCAAGCTTTTGTCACTGTCATGCTTTTGTCTTTGTAAGGTGCCTAACATTTTCCTTATCAGAAAATGCAAGTACTATTGTAAATCAGTATATTTGGTGGTGACTTGGTAAATAAGGCCCTGTCTTATTAGCAAAGAAGAGGTTTTACAACTTCTAATATATTTATAAATTAAAGATTTATTTAGTTACCATTATAATTTTTACTCATACATGTAAGTTCATGTTTAATCTCTCAAATAAAGTAATTTTACCCCATGATGGTGGTCAGTTCCGGAGGGTGTCATACACATTGCGTATTTGCAAGTCCTGAAGATGTTTTCAAGCATCAACTCTGTGTGTGTATGAAAATAGGAGTACAAAAGGGAGAGAATGAAAAAATAATAACATTGATTTGCATTCTGCATGTGTTGTGAATATAAATGATGAGTAGGATCCATTGAAACTTGTCCAAGGAGAACAAATCGGTTTCTACCTTATAAAATATTTGATCAGGGCTTTTACCAAATCCCTGACAAATCCCTCATGTCGACCTACAAGAATGTGAATGTGCTTGAATTTAATTAAAGTCTTCTCTCTGCAAATGTACAGCCCATGCATCACCCAATTCCTTGAGAAACCAGACCCAAGAAAAAGGAACATGAATGCTCTGACAATAAAGGGTCCAACAAAGTCTTAAAACTTTGTGGTTTAAATCAACCAATCGTTTGGAAGCCAGTGTAAAATTTTGAGATATGAAAGGGGTAATAACTAATGCTAGATTCCATGGGTAGAGGGAGAGATCACGTATAATCTGGAAGGCTACCACTTAGTTCTCATGTGTGTATATTAAAAAAATGGTTAGGTTTCCATGCACCAAGATTGGGACCAGCCCCTTTTTCTCTTCTTTTATTTCCCAATATTTGATCAAGTTGATGTTCATTAATTAAGGGACCCATCTTATATTTAATTGAAGAGATTCTCTACTTTATTATCTTTGTCCTATGGCCCAATTTTGTATCATTATTTTTTTAGGGAAATTTACTATTTAAAAATGAGAATCGTCAGCTTACGCAGGAATTAAAGGCAGGGAAAAGCGATCTCCTATCGTGAAGGTGCCAATTAGTAGTACCAATTTTACCAATAAAAATCTTTTTATGGGTTACTTTAATCATTTAGAATTCAATTATGATTGTTAACTTTGTAGAGATTCGAGCTTTGAGAAATGGGAAGGGGTCATCCTCATATTTATATATATATATATATATATTTGTAATTTGTTAGTTAGAATCAGAAAATTAAAGGAAAAATATGGGTCTGTTTTCCAATCCTTTGCTCCATATGTTGTTTCAAGATGAAAGTAAAAATTGAAGGTGAAAACCCCCACCTTGGGTTTCTAATTGGATGCGTTTTCACCTGACTTTTATTCAGAGACAGAAAAGACAATGGATTGACTTCATGATTCGAGAGCAAGCAAACAGAGGCCAGAACTCCAGAGTATAGTACAAAGAGAAGCTTGGAAATCAATTCATTCCGCCTTACAGTTCACTGCCATCATTTTACAGAGGAGTAAAATTGGAGTGAATATGCCAGTTCACTACCCAAGAATCACGATAATATTGCCTTGTCGTTTATGGTTGAATGGTAGGGTTGCAGCCTCCTATAAAAACAAAAGTGAGTAGGTAGGTTGGCCATTTACTGCAGAAAATGAACATCTGGAGCCCCATTTTTTGTCCCATTACAAACGCACAAAATGCAGCGTTTTAAGGATTGATTCTCTTGTCATTGTTCAAGCCTGGTATAATTATTGTTTCACCATAGTTTATTATTAGTAGAAACGATTCACATGGATTCCTACATCTTGTCTTTTCTTATAGCCTGAGAGGGTTCCGCTACTATTATCTCAGCTATTATTGGATGCATCTCATATTCACCTTATAGGAAAAAAGGGAACTTTTGGGCGTAGGGCCGATTTAGGAGCCACGACATGAGAGCAACAGGTAATTAGTGAAAAAAAGTTGGCACGACGATAATGATGTGAATAGCTGAATAATCTTGAATTTAAATATTTAAAAAACCCAAAGTGACAATATGATTTGAACTTAATTTGATTTATTTATTCTTTTTCATTTGATGAAACTGGACCAAGTGCTAATGGCTGTAATTAAGTTTAAAAGCAAAAGAAATTTTGTCAAAAAATAAATAAGTAACAGCAGCTCACACTTCTGAAATCAAATGAGATCTTTCTCAATTTTTGTGAAATGTTCAAACAATGAGATGGGGACATCTTGGTAGATCATATGGTAATATTCTATTGCTCAGGTTGGTTGTTGTTAGCATCAGCTGAGCATTTTATCATAGTAAATGGTTGATGGATCTATTGATGATCAATCAAGGTCCTGTAAATGCATGGCAACGATGGTACATACTTTGGTTGGTTAGCTTTGGTACTGTGAGATGGTATAAAATTTCAACCAACTTTCAAGCCCATGAAAGAAAGTTAGCTTGAGAGGGAAAGGCAGCCAGGACTTGAAGAGAAAGGCAGGTGAATGCAATATAGTACAAGGTTAAATGGACAAAATGTCTATTGAGCTATCATCATCACCAACAGCCAATATACTAATACCTGTGTGTATTCGTTGGTGTAATTTAATAATTTCTAGTTGGGAGGTTTTTAATGCCTGTTATTTAGATTGCTATATAATACTGTTGAGAGCAAAACAGATTGTCCCTTTTGCACATGCAACCAAAGCCTTTAAATGAACATTTTAATAGCTTTTATTTATAAATTTGAAAGGTGAAACATGTTTATGAATGAAGTGAGGAATTACAGATCCATCACCTACTGACCGGGGGACTATATAAATATAGGAGCAACGTATCAAGCTTTAGCACACCAGATACAGAGTCTTATTTCTCTCCCCTGGCCCAACTCCTTGGGAACTAATAACAAAAAAATCACTGCCCTACACACTGAGAAAGAACTAGAGAAAGCTAGAGGAAATAGATAGAGCTGTGTGTTTCTTGAAGAGTTGCTTGGAGATGGGGAGGAGTCCTTGCTGCTCAAAAGAAGGATTGAATAGAGGAGCGTGGACAGCAATGGAAGACAGTATACTGAAAGACTACATTAAAATCCATGGTGAAGGACAATGGAGAAACCTTCCAAAAAGAGCTGGTGAGAGAGAGAGAATTTGGATTAGGCTTGAACTTGGAACTAATCTGAAACTTCAAACAAGAAATTGTTAAAGCTAAAGTTGTGCTACATGTATGGCTTATGCAGGTCTTAAAAGATGCGGGAAGAGTTGCAGGCTCAGGTGGCTAAATTATCTGAGACCTGATATCAAGAGAGGGAACATTACTCGTGATGAAGAGGAACTCATCATCAGGCTTCACAAGCTACTGGGAAACAGGTTGGAATTCTCTTTTTCCCCTTTCCACCCCATTTTTTTTGTTTTATGCAAAACTGATACGACCCAATTATTCAGTATTGCATTATTGGCCAACAAAATCAAACTTCTGACAGGTATGAGGAATCATGGAGGTTACTGTCAAACGTCATATCATTAGTTTGATGGTTTAAAAGTACTGCACTCTGCGTAATGATAAATATTTACACAAATGCCTTTAAAACAGATCTAAAAAGCTTGTTCCCTGTCTGTTCTTGTTCCTCATTTTTTGGTGCTAAGGAAAAGGAGCATCACATATTAATTGATGCTGATGGCAATTTATGTGTTGAGTGCAGATGGTCTTTAATAGCTGGGAGGCTTCCAGGGCGAACAGACAATGAAATCAAGAACTATTGGAACACCAACATCGGCAAAAAATTGCAAGACAAACAAAGCCGCTCCTTAAGTAACCGTAAACCATCAAATCGATCCCAAAAGAAGGCTAATCCCACCATTGAAACATCCGTCAGGCTGCCTTCTAAAGCAAAATTGACTTCATGCGTGATCAGGACCAAGGCAACAAGGTGCACAAAAGTGTTCATTAATATCCCAGAACCGCAGCTTGAAGACACTTATAAGCCATCAGTGCTGCGGGCCTTTCCGTTACCCGAGGAACCTGAATCATCAGAATTTGTTCCCAAGGAGGATAATGATCCATCGAATTTCATGATCGACCTAGAGGTAGATGAGAATTTTTTATCAGAATTTCTCGACTCTGAATTCTCACAGCTACAGCCATCTCATTTTCAAAACAAAGGAGACAGTTACAGTAACAGTGACACATGTGACCCAGGCCAATATTCATCAACAAATTCTGATCAATCCCTCTTCCTCTCTAATGATATGATGCAAGACGCAGATTTTACATCCATGGCTTCTTTAATGGAGTCTGAATTGGACTGGCTGCAAGACCAAGCAGATCCTAATTAGTCAAACCTAGCCGTAGCAGCCTCCAGAATCGCCGAAAATTCTATGTGCTGAATACATGCATGTTACTATTGAAATCTCATGATGTATATACTAGACTTTAGACATCTTGTACTAATCGAGTGTTTTTCTTGATCATGATCTGGCCCTGACCATGCTTGGTTAAACTATATGTACAAGGAATCTTTCTTTTCTGGTCCTTCTCTTAGCTTGGCTCTTATTGTTGGCACGTCAAAGTTCAAATCATAGCAATAATGGGAGTCAATTTTTATATGTAAGTACGAATCCAATGAAAAGGCTTGCTTGATCGTCATCTGTTTCTTTTTCCCTCCCCTCGTTCCAGATTCATTCATTTTTCTTTTCTTTGTCCTTTTTCCTGATCTTTTTGTTGGTGGATAATTAATATGACAAGGTCGATGCGGTGGAAAACTAAGATACTGATAGTATTGTCAGCTCAAACTTGAAAGAATTAAAACAAACTTTGGTTATGATCAAGTTTTATAAGAAAATTGACCATTGCATACAGTGATCGGCTGTGGGTTCAAATCATGATTCTTTTTCATGCACTTGAAATGCATTGTATTATAATATCTCATTTCACATCAGATATAAATATAATTGTAAAGATCTATATAATAATTTCAATCAATCACTATTAACAATTTGGACTTTAACTTTTAAAAGTTACGTGATTTAGATTTGAAAAATTAACTAATGCTTGAACTTGGGTAGTCTAAAAGTGGAGTGAGGCTTTAGTTACAACGCTCAAATTACTAGTTCTGATTTGGTACCTCACCTCATTCTCTCCTTTGAAGAAATTCAGTTTTGGAACGGGCCAGCCAATGGAGGAGACAATTCCCATGATCGGCATGATCGATCTATGGTGATTCCTCCTATTTCCAAGTTTGGATCTTTTCGATTAATTTTTTTATTCCTTATTAATTAATAAGTAATAATTGTCTAATATCATATGTGTAGCATAGTTGTCAAATTGATTATATTTTTCTAGGCAGAAAATCTTGTACATGTTTTTAATACTTTAACAAGTATTCAAAAGAGTACACGATATAAAAATTTTGACTACCATTGCCACCTCTCATGTGCAACTGCCTTTCTAAGTCCAAACTGTGGAGATGAAAAAAGTATAATTTATCACAAGGCTTACCGGTGGCAATAATTAATTTTCAATTTACTCAAAGTCTACTTATGAAATCATTTTGAAAAATTATTTAAAGTCAAAAATTTTAAATTATTATAATTAGATGAGGGTTTAGAATATATAATATTGAATAATAATACAATTTTAGTGGAATAATAAATATTTAAATCGTTACAATATAATAATGTTAAAAAATCTGATCAAATTAATCGATCAAATTGTTTGAATAAAAAATTTGGTGTATTTAGTTCAACAAGAAAGGTCATATCAAGAACTGAGTCAGGGGCTTGTTGACAGAATATAAGGAATAGTTGGACTATGTCACCAACAGTGGGGAGCATTAGGGGTTTTATGTTGTTGGGATGATGAGTTCTTCCAGATGGAAAAGGAAATTGTGGAAAAAAGGTTTATTTTATTAATAGGTTGCATAATGGGGCAAAACATTAATGTTGACATAGGAAATGTGTATTTGCCTAATTCAGATGATGAAAGGTTAGTGTTATGGAAGACTTTAAGAGTAATTTTCAGAGAAAATTACATCCCTTGGTGTGTGGGGGGAGATTTTAATGTTGTTCACCATATGGATGAAAGAGTAAGGATTGAAGCTAATGAAAAGCCAATGGTTGAATTCACTGACTTTATTGAGGAATGTGGCTTTGTAGACTCACTTATGGCTAGTGGGAAGTTACCTTGGACAAGTAAAAGGGAAGTGGTTTCGCTTAGTAGATTAGATCGCTTTTGGATTTCTATTGAGATTTTGGAGGCTTGCCACAGCATTCAACAGTTGTGCCTTCCTCGATCTATTTCAAATCATAATCCAATGGTGTTGACCATGGAAGAGGTGAGCTGGGAAGCCAAGCCATTTCAGTTTTTTAATCATTAGATGGATGAGAGTAGTTTTTAAGATATGTTTATAAGGGCTTAGGTTGAAACGGAAACAATTAGGGGTTGTACAAGTGATATTTGGCATCGACTAAGGCACTTAAAGAAATACATCAAAGAATGGTAGCTTAGCACAAATGGCATGGGCAGACAGAAGATAAGTAAAATAGAAGAGGAAATTCACGCTCTGGAAATAGGTATGCAATTGGGTGGGGTGAGGATGAAGGCTAAGGAAAGGGTGACTAAGTTGAGAATGGAATTATAGGGGTTGTTGTGGGCAAAAGATAGAAGTTGGTGGCAAAAATCCAGATTGCGGTGGTTTTTAGAAAGTGATAACAATACCTGCTATTTCCATAACATTGCCTCAGCAAGAAGACATGCCAACAACATTAACAGGATTAAGGTTGGGGGAAGGATTGTTGAGGACCCCACTACTATGAAAGATGAAATTAGAGGTCATTTTTAGAACCTTTATGGCTTTAGGATTACGGAACCTATTCAAGAATTTAACGAGGACTTTCGTAAGCTCAATCAAAGTTCTATGAAAATGTTGGAAAGGCTTTTCACTAAACAGGAGATATGGCACACATTGGAAAGTGTCTACAGTAGTTAAGCCCAGGGGTTGGATGGCTTTAGTCTAAGTTTTTTCAAGAGACAATGGGGCATTGTTAAATATGAACTAATGAAATTGATTGATGAGTTTTATAGATCAGCAATCATGGACGGCAAGATTAATACATCGTTTATAACTTAGTTGCACAAATGCAAAAGTCCAACTTCGATTAATGATTATCGGTCTATTAGCTTGGTTAGTAGCCTTTACAAAATTATTACTAAAACTTTGGCCAATAAGGTGAGACTTGCCATGGGAGAAATGGTCAATGAAAATCAATTTGCCTTTATAGTGGGAAAACAGATGCTAGAGTGTCACTTGATTGCGAATAAGGTTTGCGATTACCTTACGAGAAAAAGCAGTGAGGGTTTATTGTTGAAAGTTAACTTTGAAACGTTGTATGACAGTGTGGATTAGGCTTTCCTTGATTTGATTCTTGACAAAATGGGGTTTGGTTCTAGATGGAGAAGTTAGGCTCGTGTTTGCTTACTATTTGCTTCTATTTTTGTGTTGGTAAATAGTAGCCTTACTGACCAATTTAAAACTAGAAGGGGATTGCAACAAGGCTAGTCTTTATTGTTTTTTTTTATTTAATTGTGTTGTGGAAGGCTTTACTGTGTTAATGAAGACTGTAGCAAGCTTGGGTCTATGCTGAAGGGTGGAAATAGGCAAAAACAAAATGGTTGTATCGCACCTTCAATTCGTTGACGATATGGTAATTCTCTGTAAACTTGATTTTAACGGTTTAGTCAATACTAAATGTTTATTAAGGTGTTTTCAGGTAACTTTTGGGCGCAAGATCAATTTTTAGAAGAGTTGTCTTTATGGGATTGGTATTGGCCTTGAAACTATTGAGGATTGGGTAAGCCATATTGTAGTTAAAGTAGGAAAATTTCTTACTATTTACCTAAGACTTTCACTTGGATCTTCAGCTAATTTTATTAAGACCTGGCAACCTATTATCGACAAGTTTGAAGCTAAACTATTTTCTTGGAAAACAAAATCATTATCACTAGAGGGTTGAATTACATTATTGAAATCTGTGCTTAGTTATTTACAGTTCTTTTTTATGTCCATGTTTTCTATCCTTATTGGTTTAAAGAATGAGATCTATAAAATTCAGAGGCATTTTTTTTGGGGTGATACATCGGAAATGAGGAAACTACATTTTATGTACTGGAAAACCACTTGCTTGTATAGAGATGTGGGGGGTATTGGCATAATTGATCTGCAGGTGAGAAAGAAGGGATTTTTGAACAAATGGTTATGGTGATATAGCAATGAAATAGGGAGTTTTTAATGAGAGTTGATTGCGGAGAAAACAAAATGTGACCCTAATGCACTATTGCTAGTTGTGGCCAACTTAAGAAATTGTTTCAATGTCTAGAAAAACATCATGAAACTGTTAGTAGACAGCTCCAGTATGAGCCAAATTACATGTAATGGGATGAGATTGGCAATTGGGAACAGTAAAAAAATTAGCTTTTGGGGGGATGAATGGATCCCAAGCGTTGCATTGAATGTTAATTTTCCTAGACTCTTCGCATTTGTAACCAAAAAGAATAAGGTGATTGAAAACTTTAAGAAATGGGAAGACCAAACTTGGATTTTGGATATTGAGTTGAGAAAAGGAATGTTTGATTGGGAACAACATCAATGGTAGGACTTTCTTGAGTTGCTTAATGATCAAACCTTAGGTAAGGACTTCCAAGATAGATTAATCTGGAAGTATTCAACAAGAGGTGGCTATAGCTCAAAATCCTTTTATCAAGCAGTGGTGAAGCTGTTGGTGCAAATAGGGTTTATATGGAATTTAAGAACCAACAAAATTGACTTCAAGGCGAGCCCTTGAATAGATACTATTTTTAAAACTTATTTTGTCTCCACCACTCTATATGCAAAAAGGAATAGCGTAAATAGCCTTAGAGATACAATGAAACCAACGTCTAACTTCGTCTTGCACTGTACGAGAGTAGACCACTGGATACACTTGAGGGTTTGCAAAGTTGTTCGGCCTTAGAGCCTACTTTCTGCAGCAAGTAGATTATAAGGAATTTGGACGCTTTTGTAATTGATGGGAACTTTAAGTATTTATGTTAATTGAACATAACACTTTTCTTGTTTTTGATTTTTCTGCTCTTGTTTTGTTTTTGATTTAATGTGTCAAAATGATTGACAACAAACTCTTTATATAGGCTTGCAAGTGTCTCTTCTTTAAGAATACAACCCTTTCATTAAGGTACCATTTTGTCTAAAAGACATCTTTACATTTTGCCAAACAAAATTTTTGGATAAAGGTATTGTTTCAATAATCATCTTATGAAAAGATAACTATTCGTTCCATAAAACATAATCTTTGAGTTATAATTTGAAATATTAACTTTTTATATTTAAACTTTTGAGCTATAGTGTTTTTTTAATTTGTCTCATAACTTTTGGATGTCATTTTAACAAGAGACATAACCATTCACATGAAAACCTGCTTACAATCTAATAGTCATACTATGTTACTTTATATGACATAACCTTTAAGATAAAATAGCTTTTTATTATGTGACATAACGTTTTATTTTGAAAATACACCAATAGAAGTAAAATCATTCATGATCAAATATGTGGAGTCAAATATGGGAGGGTCTAGCCCTTCTCAAGATCGAAGCCATCTATTGGCTAATGTTAAAAGGGAAACTACTTGAGAAGCTAGAGCTAGCTAATAGAGGCATTATTCAATAAAACAATACTATCTGTGTTTTATGCAAAACAACCATATTAAGTAAAAGAGTGGATTCATGGGTAGAACCAACCCGAGTAGTCTTAAGATGAACGTTGACACCATTGTTAATGGTTGCCCAAATGAAGTAAGGATAGGGGGCATGCTAAGGGATGATAAAGGTAATATTCTCCTCTTATTTTCTCTTTCAGTGAGAGTTACTAATTCCAATTCAGCAGAGTTGTTAGCCATATGGAAAGGCTTCCAGATGGTTGCTGCCTCTAGATGGGCTAACACTCATAGTATTATTTTTTAAAGTGATTCCCTTAATGTTGTATCTTAGGTTCTTAACCCTTAAAAGGTCTCTTAAAAGCTTTGAAGTATTGTAATAAGAATTGAGAGTCTAAAATCTAGGATAACCACTTGGAGTTTGAGGAAAATTCCTCATTTAACAAATGGGGTTGCTAACAACTTCGCAAAATCTGAAATTGGTAGACATAGCAACTTGATATGGCTTATTTGTGATGTTGCAAATTTGAACAGGTAAATTCTCTATTCCAATCTTTGGGTTGATTAAGGTGCTCCTTGATGTGAGTATCACTTGGGGTTTGTACTGTGGGTGGGAGTAAGCAAATGTTAGTTCCATCAATTTTTGGTTCGTTTTTTTATAAAATCGACTAAAAAATAATCTATTCTAACTAATCGAAACGTATTGGGTCTAAAGTCAGTTTTGATTGATTTTAAAGAGCTTTGATTCGATCAGTTTCAGTTCGATTTTTATGGTGAGTTAATTTCAATTTGGGGTTGACTTAGGCTGTGAAGAATCCATGGGTTAATAATGGTCTTGCTAATAATGATTAAGGATCCATGGGCTAATAATGATTAAGAATCCATGGGCAGCAAATAGCTGAACACAATGGCATTAATTTGTTCTAGGACAGAAAGGCTAATAATGGTCTTGTTAAATTGTTTCATGCTCTTGTTTTCCATGAGTACTAATAGTAATTCAAGGACGGAATATTTTCACAAAATAACTAACAAAAAAAATCTATAGTTTACCTTGCAGTGGCAATAATTTGGACTGATAATGAAGTACCAGTTGAAGAATGGAAGAGAACCCACTTGGTTGGTGGTTACTGGTTTAGTGTTTAGTATGAGAGGGAGAGGCGGAAAGGGAAAGGAAAATTAGAGGGTCAGGGGAAAGGGGAAATAATAGCAGTAGCCAGCAAAAGTGCTGCTTCAAGGGGGGGGGGGGGGGTTTAATGAAAGGTAATATTGTATTCCCCCCCTAAAAAAAACCTACCGACTGATTAATTGGTTGATTTTGGAAAGGAAAGAGTCCCCCCCGACAGTCGAACCGATCGACCTACGAGACCAATCAAAACAACCGACGGTTGCAGTCGATTGCTTGGTTGCAACCGACCACTGCACATTCCTAACTATGGGTCTTTGTACAAAGATTATGGTTTCCTGTTGACAAGTCCTTTTGCCATCTTGCTAAAGCATGTGTATAGGGGAACATCCTAGTGATTTTTGTAATGGCTTAAAAGTAATAAAACATTTACCTTTAAAAAAAAAAACCAAAAAAGTCATATCGTTCTCAAGTTGAATCGTTTTTTTTTTCAAAAAGTTTGAATTGATTGGACTAAATTTTTTTAATTAAAAACCAACAACACCATCAATTTAATCCCCAATTCAATTTTTTAAACATTGCTGATTAATTTTTTTATTTCATAATTTAATTAAATTAATTAGAAATTCCATAAATGAAAAAGAAAAACAAAAACAAGATAAATTTGTTTCTTTCCCGAAAATGTTGGGATTTTAACCTTCTGAATTGGACGAATTTGTACAAGAAGTAAAATCATCATTATTACTAAAGCATAATATCGTTTCTGTATACTAAGGAAATCAAATTATTTTTACTATTATGCTCCTGCTTTCCCATTCTGGCTGCCTAGATTTTCGGTCTTTGATGTTGGTTAGTGCTTCCCTTGCTGGAGAACAAGAGTAGCCTTGCTAGGGCTCTGTCTTTTGTTGTGGGTTTAGGATTGATTTTGGTTTTGGGGGGGGGGGGGGGGGGGGGTGGGGGGGGTGGTCAAACTAAATACTAATACCATAACGAATATTAATTTAATTGTGGATTTAAATTAAGTTTTTTTTTTAAAAAAAATAGAGAGTAGGAGTCCCATAAATAAGTGATATAGGGTGCCCAAATTATTTGATACATCGGTAACATATTTTAAAATGACCCACTACTTGCTGGATTTGATCCTACATTATGAAGACAATTCATTCGATTCAATTATTAAAATGTGTCTTTTGCTTGGGGTGAGATTTGATCTACTATTTCTCTATGTTGTATAGATTTAAGGTTTGAAAGAGAAAGAAGGATTTTATAATGAATTTAATAATTGCACCAAGTGCATAAGTGCATATCTTTCCGTTTTTTTTAAAAAAAAATTATTAATAATAAAAGATTTTGGAAATCCCAATCATATTGTTTTTTAATATAAGAATTCATATTTGATTGGCAAGCTTATATAGGTCGATGCATCTAGCAAATAACAATTTTTTTTTTCAAATCAAACAATATAACTAATTAGAGCTTTATGGCATTGCCAGGATTAGCTGGCTCACCTCATCATTCTCATGTCACCAAATTCTTGTTTTTAATTCGGTGGAATTTTACATGATAAATAATATTATTAAATAGCAAACGATCACTTTTAAGAAACTTTTGTATTTTATTTTTAGATATATATATATTTTATGTACATTTTTAATTAAAAACAACATAGCATATTAACGCTCGGAAACAGTTAAAAACGTCAACATTATTCATTACTTGTATCAATGGTTTAAAAAATTTACTCCAACATTATTGCTTCCATCTCTCCCATCTTTTTACAAATAAAAAAAGAATTACACCAAAAATACTCACATTTTTTTATTAGAAGAACCTCTACTCGAGGAAAAAGTGATTCAAATTTCAAAGCAAAATAGCTGAAAGAAGACATAAAGAGTATAGTTTAAACCGGTCTTACCTTAATGCCCTAGGCTTCCATGCCTCTCAAATTCTAGTCCTATTATTTTTCTAGTGTTGTGTACCTTCTAAATAGGTTCCTCTCTTCTCTCTTTGGTGACAAAAGTCCCTATGACCAGTGGCAGAGTTAAAATTTTAAATTTGAAGAAATGAAAATAAAAAGTTTTTTTAAAAAAAAATAAAATTTTGAAATAAAACAATGCAAAAAATATAGAGTTTTAAAATTTTGGGGGGCTACTAACCCCCCCTCTTTCCGCCTTTACCTATGAGTAACTTTTCAATCAAAAACAATATTGGGTAAAAATACCTTACTCATTAAATTTTGATTGAAATTACATAAAAATCTATTAATTTTAAAAATAAACACTTTGTTTTAAAAAAATATTTTTCGTTAGATATGTAGATCTAACTGTTAATCAACAGTTAGTATTTTTGTCAACTTACTAACATGACAAAAATAAAAAAATAATTTTACCATTGATTAATTTTTATTATTACTATTTTTTTTATTAAACTTTTTTAAAAAAAAGCTCCTCATGTGAGAGCATTGGTGCTCCCTTTGGGAGTCCCAAATTGAGCTCTCTTGGGGAGCACCAATCTGGTGCTCTCCTCCTTGATCATAACTTCTCTCCCTTGGGAGCACCGGCCAATGCTCCCCTTTTGGTGTTTTCTATTTTTTTAAAAAAATATATAATAATTTTTTAAATTAATAAAAAATATTTTAATCTTTTCATAATTTTTTTTAACAGTGTTTGTATTTTTAGAATAGAGTATCTATTTTGAAAATTAATGAATCTCCGTATAGTTTCGATCAAAACTTAGATAGGTAAAGATATTTTACTCAAAAATATTTGGTTGTCTTGATTATTTAGGGGAAAGACCTTATGTCGCTCATAAACATCATAAAGAATTCAAACTTTTTGTTTTCATTATATAGTCTAAAAATCAAAATGCTTATTTGTGTCTAAGTGCATGTTTGGCCTGGCTTTTTTTCAGCTTATCTACCTCTTAAAAGCAAAAGCCAGGCCAAACATAAATTTTGAAAAGCTCTTAAAAAAAAAGTAGCTTTTTTTTTAAGAGTAAAATTTTTAAAAAAAGAGCTTCAAAAAAAGCTCCTAGGAGGAGCTTTTTCTTCTCTTCTTTTAAAAATACAAAATAAATTTTATTTTTGTTTTAAAAATATCCTTATCTATTAAAAATAATTACAATATTATCCTTTAATAAAAAAGAAATACCCTCTAAGATAATTTCAACCAAAATTATAACATATATAAAAAAACTTATAAAAAAAATTTACCAAACAACTTTAGCTTAATTTTAAAAGCTATTATTTTTCAAAAGAGCTTCATAATAGCTTTTAAGCTAGAAAAAAGCTAGGCCAAACAGCCTCTAAATACTGTCACTAGTAAAGTTTTTAACTCACCATATATGTTCTGTTTGATGAGACATAGTTTCCATTCTCCTGGACACTTGGCAATGATCATTACAAGATTAGGTCTTCACTTACATCTACCTGTCCTCAAGAATCTCCTAACTCCACTCATACTTTAAACACTTTTGTTACTCATTCTGCTCCTCCAAGAACTCATCAAATGGTGACAAGATCATAGAATAATATTTTCAAATCTAAACAATTGAATTGGGCTCTACTAAATACCCTTTGCCTTCAGTCATTGAACCAACATGTGCAACTATTGCTATGAAAGATCCTATGTGGAAACAAGTCATGTTAGAAGAACTTGTTACCTTACACAAGAATGACACTTGAGAATTGGTCCCTCAATCTTTCAACAACAGTGTAGTAGGATTCAAATGACCTGGTATAAAGCTCTCCGGTCATTTATGCCCTCTTATGGTTTTCAAAACTCCATTGCAAACACCTTCTTATTTGTTTATCATAGAGATAATGTTACAACCTTCGTGTTAGTCTATGTCGATGACTTAATTCTAATAAGGAACTCTCCCTCATTTCTATCTTTATTCATTCAAGCTTTATCCGACAGATTTTCTCTCAAAGACTTGGAAAATTTGAACTATTTTCTAGGTGTGGAAGTCATCCCTTCTGTCGAAGGCCTCTTCTTATTTCAGTACAAGAACACTAATAACATCTTGCACAAGACACAAATGATAGGTACCAAATAATCCCACTCTCAACTTCAGCTCCACTTAGACTTCATGATGGATATGCTTTTGTTGATCAATAGGAGTTCACAAAAACAGTTGGTGCCTTGCAATATCTATTTTTTAGCCAAACCATGTATAAGCTTTTGCTATTAATAAACTATCCAAATTCATGCACAAACCAACTGTTTAATTTCGTTGGAAATTTCCAACGAAATTGCAACGGATTTTCAACGGATTTCCAATGAAATTTAATTAAAATTTTTAGATAAGGATTTCGACGGATTTCCAATGGTTTTGCAACGGAATTCAAACGGAAATTTCCAACGGAAAATTCCGTTGGATAATCCGTTGAAAACTTAATTTTCCAAAGGATTTTTCAACGAAATTTTCCGTTAGAAATTGACATGGACAATACACAGGTCTTACTGTATACTATTTCCAACGAAAAATTCTGTTGAAAATTTTCAACAGAAAAATCCGTTGGAAATTCTGTTGAAAATTTAAACCTTGACCAAATTCCAATTGTAATCCTGATAGTTTCTAACGGAATTTTCCAACGAAAAATTTCATTGGAAATCCGTTAGAAATTTCACATTTGCAAAACAATATATACTGTTTAAATTTTTCAATGGAAATTTCCAAGGGAAATTTCCGTTGGAGCCGTAAACTCATTGAAACAACCGAGTGTATTCTATATAGTTTCCAACGGAATTTTTCATTGGAAATCAATTGGAAATTGCATCATTACAAGACACGTTTAACTGTGTATTAATTCCAACGGATTTCCAACGAAATTTTCTGTTGAAAATTTCCAACGGAAAATTCTGTTGGAAAATTCCGTTGAAAATTTAATTTTCCAACAGATTTTCCAACGAAAATTTCTGTTGGAAATTGACATGGACAATACACATGTCTTATTGTTTACTATTTCCAACGGAAAAATCCGTTGGAAATTCCGTTGGAAATTTAAACCTTGACCAAATTCCAATTGCAATCTTGATAGTTTCCAACGGAATTTTCCAACAGATTTTTCAGTTGGAAATCCGTTGGAAATTTCACATTTGCAAAACAATATATACTGTTTAATTTTTCTAACGGAAATTTTCATTGGAGCCATAAACTCATTGAAACAACCGAGTGTATTTTATATAGTTTCCAAACGAATTTCCAACGGAATTTTCCGTTGAAAATCCGTTGGAAATTCTATCATTACAAAATATTGCCGTTCTTGGATGTTCGATGCCCTTAATCTAACGTCAAAACGACGTAGTTTTGGACACCCCGAACCCTAAAGCAATAGCGAAAGTGAAATTATTAAAGCGAAAAAGAAAGTGGCGGGCTAAAACCAATTTCTATTTTTCATTCAAATCAAAGCGCTCTGTCTCTCTCTTTCTCTCTTACACTCTCTCCTAAATGGAGAGCGAAACAGAGCAATCTTCGAAATTCGTCGAAAATGGAGTCCTTGAGAATGATCTTTCTGAGGGAGGTTCCGATCCAACAACAGAAGATAGATTCCTTTACGGCGTCATTCCCTACTTGTCTTCATTCCATCAAGGCCCTGGCGCAGGATACTGCCCAATTTTATTTTAAGATTGCAAGTCCATGTCTAGGTTAACAATAACTTGTAAGTTTGTGATCTTTTTAGGTTATGGGTTGCATGCACAAAAATACAGAGATGAATGAATATGCTTGACATGGTATAATGTTTAATCATCACTATTTTTAAGTGGGCTGAGAGTGGGGTTTATTGATCACAATAGATTATAACAAAGCTAAATCAGCTTTTAGCAAGAACTGTTTTCCTATAGATGTGCTGGACATTCTCAATTAGGATAATGAAATCACTAAGTTGCACAGATTTTAGATTAACTGCATTACCTGAGTCAATTCTGGAAATATTATCTAAATGTTTGACACTATATATAAATCATGGTAATATTGGCTCAAACTGTTTGCCTGCAAGGCGAGGTATTTGTTTTTTTTTTTAATATTTTATATTCTTTTCTTTTTCACTTATGATTGGATTAGTGCAATCAATGCTGAGTTTGCATTTACTTGTTCTAGAACATGATGTCTTTTATTGGTGACCTTGCTTAAACGAAGTCATTTTAACTTTTAAATATCTTGATCCTATTGGTTGTTAGCAAATGTTGAAGCATTTTGTGACCCTTTGTGTTGTTAGAGTTAAAGCATGCATTGACTCAGCATGCAATGACCTTCTCATTTTGTTTTACTATGTATTTTGCTTCATTGTACTGGTTATTAAGTATTGTACACCAGTGTTATGAGGTGTCTTTATGCATGGCTGGTTAATAAAACTTGTCTCTTATGTTAACAGGTGTTAACCTTGTATAAATATTTTGGTTCATGTTGAATGAAGTGCAGTTTTTAATTAGAAAAATCTTTTTCTTATTTTGCTTTTTATTTTCCTTCTCCATAGCAGAGTAGTCCTTCTCCATAACCCACATGTGTAATATCCTTATCTTTACCTTTCCTCTTGTGCATGCTATGGAGTGGGGGGGCAGAAACAGTTGTACAAAGTCAAATGTCGCAGCAATACCTCTAAGTCTTAGATCATAATGGGGCATCGTATTTTCTGGATTAAGTTAATTAAGGCATGAATGATTCTTTTCATTTTAATGTTCTGTGGCTGATACATACTTTCATGCCTTCTTTCTATTGAATAAGAAAAGAGAAATTAAAAGGCACTTCTCTGCTTCCAGATAAAAGGGGTTTCCCACTCTAGGTTCCTGACGTTATGGCTTACTTTATCTTCAGATTGCTGACATGTATGTTAATATAACAAAGCACTTCTTGATGCCAAAACATGAGGTGCTGACTGCTGAAGAAAAGCAAAAGTTGCTGAAGAAGTACCAGTTGGAAGATAAGCAGGTAATCATGGTTAACTTCTTAGACTGCAGCTGAATAGATAGAGGAACATGTTTTCTTCTTGATGCTCTTACGGTGGAACATTGATCATCTTACTTGCAAGTCAACTAGGTCTTATAAAATGGTAGATGCAACGTTCTTTGTCTGATATCTTCATCTTTTCATAAATGGCTAGTGATTTATCTTGAGCTATTAGGAATGGATGGATGTAAATTTCACACGCTAATTTCGACTTATGATTGTACTTTGCCAATTGCCATCCCTCGGGATGTTTTTTCAACCTTACTATTGCTGATACTACCTTATTACATAACAAGTTATTGTTACTGGATAGATCAAACTATATGTTGTCTACTTAATTTCTTTCTGTAATTCTTAAATTTTCAACTGCCCCAGATGCTACAAACTAACCCAATTGCTCGATACTATGGACTGGAGAAAGGACAAGTGGTGAAGGTTACTTACAGTGAGGAATTTGTTCAATTCCATGAACAATACCGTTGTGTTGTTTGATGCTAATCTTAGTTGATTAACCCTTATAAAGTGATACCATTATGGGAAAATGAGTTGCACTTTCTATAAGTGGCATAGCTGTAGTCTTTGTAAGTTGCAGAAGTTGGCTATGACATCTATGTATGTATTTAATCTTTTGGCTTGTCTAGCTGACATTTTGTAACTTTGGTTCTGGCAGATTGGTCTTTGCCATTATGGTCGACCCCTCCCTGTCAATTTCATTTGTTGCATTACTGATTTTTTTTTTTCTGTAGCATTACATTCTTGAATGTTAAAGGTCATCATGATGCTAATCAATCATCTCCTACATCTAAACTTGGCAACTTTAACTATAAATCTTTCATTCATACTTCACATTCGATCTCTAAGATATCTAGGGGTCTTTTTATATAACCAGCTGCTAGCAACCTTCTGCATGGCTCCATCAATTGAACTTCACATTCTCTTTTAGGTAACCCAACCAATTGCTTTTCTTTCTGATGTTTTTGTATCCCTTTTGCTGTTTCATCTATAGGGGTTGTCAGAAAATTTTTCTAGTAATAAACCTGTAATAAAGAATGAATTTGCTATTTCATTTCAGACTTATTTATTATGTTAATTAATCTTTAAGAATTGATGGATAAGCAACCAAAAAATTGACTAGTCAACTGTTGGAAATTTTCCAACAGATTTTTCCGTTGGAAATAGGCTTTCCAACGAAATTTTTCATTAGAACATTTCTGTTGGAATTGTCTTTTTCAACGAAAATTCTGTTGGAAATTTCTAACGAAATTATTCCAATGGAATTTCCATTGGAAATCCGTTGGAAATTTCCAACGAATTTCTAAAAAATAATCGGCATTTTACAAATTTTCAACGGATTTTTAACAGATTTCCAACGAAATTTCCGTTAGAAATTTGCAACGGATTTCCAACGGAATTTCCATTAGAAATTTTCAACGGAAAGTATTAGCCACAAGGTTTATACCGACGGAATTTCCAACGAAATTTTCCGTTAGAAATCCGTTAGAAATAAACATTTCCAACGGAAAAAGGCTTATTTCCAATGGAAATTTCCGTTGGAAATAAGCAAATTTTTTGTAGTGTGTTGATCAATAGGAGTTCACAAAAACAGTTGGTGCCTTGCAATATCTATTTTTTAACCAAACCATGTATAAGCTTTTGCTATTAATAAACTATCCAAATTCAAGCACAAACCAACTGAAGAAACATCATCAAGCCCTCAAAAGAGTCCTCAGATACTTGAAGGCAACCCTATTTCATGGTCATTTACTCAACAAAAAATGTCAGCTCCAACTTTCAATTTTTTTTTTGTACTTTGATTAGGTTAGTCTATTACATACTTAAAAAGAAATCTCAAAGAGACTATATCATTTTGTCACGTGCACGACCAGATTTAAACTCTTACTGTCCAAGATTGGTGTCACAAATGGCTCCACCATCTTCAGAGGCATATCAGGAGGAAAAGTGATCCAAAATGCAAGACAAATCAGGCTCATAGATCCGATAAAGATGAGTGACAAATACACAGAGATTGATGGATAATTCTGCCTCTAGTTTGAATCAATGTAATCCTTTTTTATGTTTAAAGTTTACTCATTCAAATACACATATTATCCTCTCACTTATCATGGACTATAGGTTATGCACAATCTTCAATTCTTTAATCTAAACATGGACTATAGCTTTTTCCCTGCCCATTATAAGCGACAACATTTCATTATCAAAAGAAAAAGTGACAACATTTTGCTAATTAACTAGGCAAATCATAGCTTCTAGGATTAGATTTTGGGGTAGGTACATCACTTTTATTAATTTCTTTTTCCCCACTTACTTATGCACAACAAGTTAATTTAAAGGTAACAAATGAAAATGGCAGGTTCTTTAATTTCCCATTTTCTCCCTACAAATTTTCTATTTTCATAGCCTGCTAATAACTTAGGATAGAGACTGGATTTATAAATTACAAGGGTTAATACTGCTTTAGGTTAAAATTAAAATAAATAAATAAAAGAACCATAGAGTATATTAAATTGGGCTCTCTTTGGCAGAAGGTTCTTTCAACTTCCTCTGGTGGTAAATCTTCGTATGCATTGGGTATAAGCCAAACCATCTTAGCTAGCTAGTTACTTGGTGGCTGTCCCCTTCCATTCCTTTTATGTAGGAGACGTGATCTGCTTCTTTGGATTTTGGAATAAAATTCAATTTATTAAATAAAAAAAATAAAAATAAATTGGGCTCGTTTTGGATTCCATTATAAGGGGTCAAAATCCAATACCCTTAGACATGGGCTTACATTGAGCTCAAATTTGCTACCTAAACTCGGCCCAGGTTTCACCATGGCCCCTAGAATATTGGAAACTTGAAATCTACCGTGGAAGTAGCAATTTTCCTTCATCCCTGCTCCAAAATTCACTTGACTCGTGTTTTAGCTCAGGCAACAATGGCAGCCGAGTCACCTACTTCTGTTCGGAAAGGTCAAAACTATGAACCTTACCCTTCTGATTTCGTATTTCGATTTATCAAAATGTTTAGTAGGCTTAAAATTTTGAGTTTTTGAGCTTCTTTTTTTATGTAATTAATTATTTTTTCTCAATTTCTTTTATTTGGGACCTTTCAAAAAAAATTTTCTTTTATTTGGGTTTTTCAATTTGATGCAGTTGTTGTTCATTTGAGAGCAACTGGGGATGCCCCAATACTAAAGCAAGCCAAATTCAAGGTATTTCTTTGATTTTTATTTGCATTAATTTTAATACCCTCGAGAGGTTTTAGGGGTTCTCCAGTATGGATTATAGAATAATTTTTTGTGAGAAAAATTGCAATTTTGATCAAATAATAGGATAAATTTATATGCCCATTAAAGTTTTGATCTTAAAAATTAATTCTTGATATTGATTAAATTATTTTTTGGATGACTTTGTAATTAATTCTTAAATAGATTATATAAACTGATGGGTTATTTTTTTTTTTTTTTTCAATTTTAGGCTTTCTTATTAGAATATGAATTGTATAGAAAAACAATTGGACGTTTTTTGCAGAAATTTTGCTAGTGTTTTTGTTTTGGGCCAGAAATATAATGCAGACAAAGCATCTCGTTTCATACATTCTTAGACATGCTTCGTGTTTTTTATTTCATTGATTTTATTTACAGAATCTGCAGCTTCGTTTTAAATCACTTACAAACCAAAGAGCATGTTTTCCATGGCATAGGGTTGGACTTTGTAACTAGAAGCTTAGTTTAATTTGCACACAAATAAATTGTACGATTTTTAGTTAATATAATGAAGTGTTGGCACTGGGAATCGAGTTTTGTGCTTCAGTGTGAGACCATTCCTTAAATCATGTTCTTCAGTATGCTTTAGTCCAATGTTTCAAGGATCCATGTGAAGTATTATAGATAAACTATGCATTTGAGGCCAGATTTTTTCATTCAATCACATCTTGCATGTCAGGGTTGTTATTTGCTGAAATGTATGTTTCTTATGTTAAAAACTTTTGCCATGGCAGATACCAGGAACTGATAAATTTGCTAAAGTAATTGATTTTTTACGCCGGCAACTGCACCGGGATACACTGGTAATTGATTTTTGTATATTGTTGTTTTGTCAAATTTATTAATATTTGTTGTTTGCATAGTATTAATTTCTTATCCCTTGTTTTGTAGTTTGTGTATGTCAACAGTGCCTTCTCACCAAACCCAGATGAATTAGTGATTGACCTGTATAATGTAAGTCATAATACTTACACACTCTCTCTTGTTAATGTTAGTTCTGTTAATTATTCATTTGGGAGTATTTATAGATGCTATATTGTGGAATTGACTTGGTGTATTTTCATTCATAGCTAGATTAGCTTAGAAAATTTACTCATTTGGTGATGCAAAGTGTTGTTGTCAGAGCATTGACACAACATGTTTTTCATTTATATAATGATAATGCCAAAGATCACTATACTTCCAACTCTATGGCATTAAACTTGGGCGTAGCATATATTAACTAATGATTTTGATGGGACCTTTTACTGATTGTCTGTGTTGTCTGCATGTATAGAGAAATTTATTTATCTTAAATCTGCAAATATTGCCCTTTATGTAACATTAATGTTTGGGCCCAGAATGGCTGAATCAGATGAGCTTTCACATGAAATGGTCCATTCCCTCACAGACTCAGTAGCTTGGTCTGTGTATTCTGACAAAAATGTTTGTTCAATTAAAAAGTAGATTCTTATTTACATCTAATGACTCCACCATTAGACATTTTGGTTTTTAATTAGAACCCTTGAAGATTATGACTGCTATCTATCAGCTGCCCCACATTGGAATTAAGATGAAGAGAAATTTTGTTACTCTGTATTTGCACAATGGCTGAAAAATGGAGTGAATTTTTCTGGAGGGGATGATGCCTTTCTATAACTTGCTTGTGTGTCCCAATAAGTTCAATTTTCACAAGCAACATACTTTATTTAATTGCTTAGCTGGTCTTGTCTATGTTTCTCTGTTGTCTAACCATAGCCGCCTTTGCATTGCAGAATTTTGGTTTTGATGGTAAACTGGTGGTTAATTATGCCTGTTCCATGGCATGGGGCTAACTCTCTGTGATGGATTTGCTGAGATAAAACTGTTCATTCTGTAATATCACCTGTTCATTTGTTTCCTTCAATAGCTTTTCAAAAAAAAAAAAAAATTGTTTCCTTCAATTCTCCATTATGCAGTCCTCATAGAACCCTCCTCTTTGATTTTGCATTTTTCCCCTTTTTCTTTATCTCTGAAATAATGGTGTTTCTGTAGCAGATACTAACTTCTTACTTCCACACAAGCAAGGGAATATTATTGGTGCTATTCTGAGCATTCTGATCAAGGAGACATTGATTGAAGCAGCAGTTAATGTGCATCAGTCGCTTTGTTTTTTCTTCTTTTCTTTGTTGTTGATTTCATTAACATAGCTGTACGGTTTGGAGTTATGCATCCTGCATATTCCAACTTGTTTATAATTCAAATCAAGAAAACTTCTCTTGGTTCACGTGCTTCAAGTACATCTTGTGAATTTTTTCTCTGTTGATTGGCGGCAATTGTTGAATGTGTTTTGATGCCAAGACAAATTGTCCTTGGTTTGCTTGCTGCGTACCTTTGTTCCCTTCAGAAATTATTACTCTTTAGTGCTTCCCATCTGATACTTTATCAAATGCATGCCATGCATCAGAAACTTTATCGAATGTGGTTCCAACGTGTAAGATTGTTGTACCCTTTGTGGCTAAAGACTTCATAGCTCAGATATACCATTTTAAATCTGTAGATGATTGTTGAGTAGGAAGTCAGTATTTCATTTACACTTGACCCTCTGGAGCAACCCTAGCAATTTATTCGACATTTATAGCCCATCACCGGCTCAAATGATCAGATTTTGAATTATGTGGGAACCACTAAAATGTGGGAATCTTTTGTTATTACGTTTTCATGGTACACAAGTAAACGGCAATGTGGTACACTTGGAGCAGCCATGATTCTGCAATCATGCTTCTTCAAGCTGAGTAGACCGCAAAAGTGGACATAAAGATGAAAATTTCACGGGGGAATGCAATGTTGTACTGGTTCTCTCCTGCAGTTATTTTGAGACTAATATGAGGTAATATAAACCATAAAATCTGATAGGACACGAACCACTGCCAAACACCCAGCATTAGAGAGTTGTGGATCGAGAAAACAGAATGGCATTAAACTAAATCAAGACCTTAATGATTAAGTCCGTACTCGTAAAATTTAGCTCCAAAGCAGTTTTGAGATGATGAAGACATATTCTTTATAACAATCTGTCGGATATGACCCTTTGTCCTGGCTCAGATCTTCCACTGGCCATTAATTATTTCGTTCGTAAGTTGACCCTGGCAAACATTTTGTCTTCTAATAATGTTTTTGTTGGAATTTTTGGTGGTGGGAATCTGAATTCACAATGCATCACAATAGGACTGAAACGAGACAAAAGGGGATGAGCACACGAGTTTTTTAGTAAATTGGGATGGGAAGAAGTTTTCAGAAGCCAAATGTATCTCATATGTGCACTCTGAACATTCCACCAAAACGGTTCAAGTCTCTGCAGAACTGCTTATTTCCAGACATTAAGGCTATCTTCTGATCTGGCCCCAAAAAAGGTTGAGGGGGTGAAATCTGAAAAAGTTGCAAGGTTAAAACCACAGGAATAGATACCCACTATTTCTGTGCAATATATAATCTGTCATCATTGATCTCACGTGAGAAGGTTTGATCAAAGGAGTTCACTTGGATGAGTTGCAGTGGCGTGTATCAGATATGGGTTTGCCTTGCAGTCGGTCGTCGCATTGGCTCAGCTGAATGACTGATGAGACATCAATTCTTCTCAACTAAAGTTATTTTGTTTGCCACCATATGAACGTTTTTTGGGATGAAACAAGCCCCTCTTTTTTTGGGCCAAAAGTCTCTTTTTGCTATGGCCTAAATGTTCAGCGTTTTTAACTTACATGAAGCATTTTGTCTCATCAGATTAATCTGATAAGTTATTTTGTCCACAGTATTTCAGACAAATCTCTTTTTCGCTTTTATTTTAACTCTTTCTTCCCAACCACTTTTATCATTTACAGAAAGAATCTCTATGCCCTTCTGAGACCTTCAGTCCAAAAACTACAGTATATAATCGCTTTGCCGTATCCTCCTCATTTGCCTTCCTAATTAATCTCTCTCTCTTACTTTTCTCCTATTTACTTTACTTTGGTCTAGAGAGTATTCAGTATCAGCGTGGAGAAAAAAGAAAAAACTGAAGGATATTCTCTGAATTAAGTGATTAGGACCAATCAAAAGTGTCGTGCTGCAGTTTCACTATTTGAGCAGCTAGGAGAGCTGACACAAAACATGAACCCTGCCAAATTCATGAATAGCTAACAAAGTCTTACAGATTAACTTGGATTGCATTGAATTCATGATCATGGAGATATGAACAAATCTTGCACCTTCCATAAAGTTCAATAAAAACCTTCATCAACTTCAAGAAATCTGCTCATCCACTCCAAGTTCAGGGGATCCTCATTGGAGAAATCAAAGAACTCATCCACATCAAAGCTGATATTTGAGTCCTCACCTCCCCTAGATCTATTCTCCTCTATCACTTCTTTGGCATTCTCCACTACTCTCTTTTGAGCTTTGCAGCCTTCTCTTGTTGTAGCTCCACTTTGTTTCTCTTTCTGGTTTATTTTCTTGCTCAAATGAGAATTCCAATAGTTCTTGATCTCGTTATCTGTTCTTCCTGGTAACCGTCCAGCAATCAAAGACCACCTGAAAGAAAGCCATCAGATAAATAAAGCTGTTCAATCATTAATATCAACCTGGAAGATATTGCAATCATCCAAATTCATATTTATAATTCTGGGTAAACCTGTTTCCAAGGAGTTTATGAAGCCTCAGTATCAAGTCCTCTTCTTGGTCTGATATATTTCCTCTCTTGATGTTAGGCCTCAGATAATTCATCCATCTTAGCCTGCAACTTTTACCACACCTATTTAAGCCTGCCAAAAAGGAAAAAGCACACACCCATCAAGTCTTAAATTAATAAAATTGGCTTTAATCAAGGAGTAGGCTATATATATATATATATATATATATATATTACTAGTCACATGAATAATTTGTTACCTGCTTTAATTGCAATTATCTTCCACCGTTTAGCACCATGAACTGCAATAACCTCAGCTAATTTTCTATCTTCTTCTGCTGTCCATGCTCCCTTGTTGACTTCTCTCTTAGGGGACACATTTTCTTCCCTTTTAATGGTCTCATCTTTCAAAGGAGCCATCGTTTCTTCTGGTTGAGTGCTTTGATCAGAAAGAGAGAGAGACAGAGACAGAGGAATTGGATTGAAGGAGGGAGACGTATGTTACTTATCTAGAGAGATTTACGGGGTCACTGTGTTATCTACCCTTCTAGGTGTTGAAGAAGAACCTCAACTACCACCTAAATACGTGGACGTATATATATATATATATGTGTGTGTGTGTGTGTGTGTGTGAAAGATAATTTATGAGCTTCGGCCTTTGCCTTTGGCAGCAAACCTCCTAAAAAGGACATCGATGATGGCTTTGATCATTGAGTAATAAGAATGCTGTAAAGTTTGTACAAGCTGCAGATTCTATACAAAGGCTGCCGCTGGACAGCCATTTAAAAAAAAAAAAAAAAAGAGGGAGTGTTTGCATAATACTTTATACATAGTGCGCCTGTGACTGCTTTTAGAAAAAGAAAGAAAAGATGACATTGGGCAACGGGTTGAAAAAATGTCTACAAATCAGATGGCTATGGAGTCGCAATCAGATCCCCCATGCATTCGCAGTTTGTCATGTAGTTGCAAATGGAGGGTAATTTATCATCGCAACAGTTTTTCTTTAGCATGTGCAAATATATTAAAGTATGTGAAAAGCATTAAGTTTTATGCCAAAAGGTCTAATGACAAAAGGGTAAACCTATGGATAGAGAACTAGACAAGGAGGGGAATACAATTATTCATATATTAAAGGTGAGAAGGATAGTTTTGTCTTTAAAGGATGTGCTTTTCAGAGCCATGAAACAGAAATAATCCTTGATTAAGTGAGTGCATAAAGAATAATTGTCAATAATTGTGACTGGTAATTAGTACTTAGACTTAGCTAAGCGACCTTTATTATTATTAATTATTTGGCTTTCAGCAATGCTTTGAAGTCTCTGTCTTGACTATGTTCCTAGACCCATACGACTATGGCATGAATAGCTAGCATGCGCCCTATCAAAATAATCCCATGGTAGCTACCTACTTGCTCATCTTGTTCTCCATTTTTTTTTTAATTGACAACCTTAAGATTATGGCCAGGAAAGCTTCAAAGATAACCTTCAAATATAAATATAAGTTGATGGAATAGGACTAAAATCTAACATATGTGAATTTATGGTGCCTTATCCTTAGCTACGTTGACCTCTTTCTCTTCAATTTAATAAACCTATTTCAATGTTTGAGATATAAAAATTAGTATCATGTATACACCAGGAAGAAAGCCGCCACACCCAAAATTCTAATTTCTTAGTGAAAACGTTTTGACTATAGCTTTGGTCTGTGATTTCATTCGCATGTGACTATGCGCGAGTCATTACATAAGCAAATTTCCAAATTCTGTATCTTCCTGTTTATACTACATTTTCTACTCAAAATTAGCACGTGTCTTCTTATTAAATATAAATGAAAAAGAAGAATAGGCTTAACCCCAAAGTGGAATTAGGTTAGGAGTTTATTTTTATTTAAGGGGTTAGGTGAAAAACAAAAGAAAGTGATCAGTGATCATCAATAGCTAACTGCTTGGACCAAGAAGAATGGTGTGTGACAGACTAAGTAGATTCAGCTTCCATCTCTTTAGATAGTATAGCTAATAGTTTGGAACCTTGTGGCATGCTGGATCTTCTGAAATGGATGAATTCATTCCACAGATTTCCATGGATATATGCTCTTCTTGACTCATAGGAAGAAAGGGGGGAAAATGTTAAATAATAGTAAAGTTCTGTTACTGATCTGAAATCTTTCAATTGATAATATTCCATTAATCTTGAGCAACTGATCTGTCACATGCATGACAACATTTTCTTGGTGAGAGTCTCTCCAACACTGAAAGAGAGAAAGATCACATGCAATGTGTAGGGGAAAGAGCAAATATTTCATAATTTATTTAAGTTTGATCATCAGTTACCGAAAAGATTGGATTAATTTGTGATTAAAAGACATGGAATAACTAGAGAACAAAAACTATAGTGTACTAGAGTTTAGTCTGCATAAATCCAAACAAAGATGCCTTTAGTTTTATATATTTTTAATTAAATATGTAATTGTATTCATTTATGACAAATGCAGATAGGGACCTCTTTTAATTGTGTTGCAGATCTTTTGCCCCCTAATCTAACGCCAAAAAGCATGCATTTCTTTAATGATTATGCCCAGCAAACCAATGGGAATTAGCCCCTTAAGATGCTGACGGGGAACTCTACTTGGACTTGGAAGGAAATAAAAGATTCCAAGCACATCAGGCATCAGCAGTTCTGCAGATGTTGTAGAAGAAACTTATATATAACACTATATATATATATATATATATATATATATAACCTCAAAAATTAAATTATAGAACCTTTGACATATGGAGCCGTCACAGTACCTGAAGTTCCATAGTCTTTCACATCTTTCACATCCTTTGATCTTCTGAATACCATAATTGTTATTAAATACTAAGTACTTAAAAGGGATTTCCAATCATATATACATAATTATGAATCAATTATGTCACATAACTCACCTACAACTCTTTTCGAGCCTTTCTTTTTCAACTAGCCCATCACTTTATTAAAAAAAAATTCAAAATTTTCAAACAATTGAGGGAGAGAGACAATCTCTGTTGCTTGACTACTCCATACAGGTGGAATGGTAGTGAAGCTATAAACCTTCATCTATAATACAACATAAAAGAAAGAAAAGGTAGAAGGTGTGGTATATCGCTCTCATTTGATATTGGACACGTCTTCATTAATGCATTAATGCATTATTTGTCAAAACCTAGGGTAAAGGAGCACATTGATATTTGGAATCATAGCCGCTACTTTTTGAAGGGAATCAAATCAAGGATTATAAAATCCTATAGCGGCTTGAATTTATATAATCTCAACGATGCCATGTTGCAATAGACTTAGAGCAAATGATTTTATAATACTAGTAATTAGTCTCTTAATTTGGTAAGTCAAATTAAATTAACCATGCTCTTAATTTTTTGAAGAAGTTCTCTAGATTATCACGAAATGATAGCCCTTTTTTAGCTTGCTGCATTGCAGAAGTTATGTGGTTGGGAAGCTCATCTCGTGGATAAGATTGCAATGGCAATAAGAATACTGTAATACTAGTATATAGTATCTGCCGAAATTGAAGTCATTTTCAATCCTAGTCCAACAACAACAGGATCCTCTGTCAATCCCCTTTTTCTGTTCCTTCTGACTAGTTGAAGCAAAGCTTTTCCACTTTCCCATTTCCTCCTATTACTTGGGCTCTTCCTTGCTCATCAAAGATTGGCCCATGATCTTTAGATCCATAAGATCTCTTTTGACATGGACTCCTTGGTGAAGCCCAACTACTTGGACATCAAACTTACCCCTAAGCTCTTTGCCATTTTTTAACCTCGAAGCATTTTGGGCTTTGTTTTTTAATTGGTTTAAGCTGCCAATAGCGGAAGTCTCAAAGCCACCTGGAAACTTACCAAAGCAAAGCACCCATATCTGGTCAGTCTCCATTCTCCAACATGTTCAAAATTTGGCAGCGAGTGATTCTTGACCCTACGCTGCTACTGTACTCTGTACCGCTTGCACTGCATTGGATTTGCAAGCCACCAGCTTTACGTGGACCAATTGTTGACAAAAGAACTTAAGCAATCTTAGCAGAGATTTGCTGCTCTATTTCCCCTAGACCAGGCTATACTCAAATCCTGACGGTCCATCAAGATCCCATATAATTTTCAATGGACTCATTAGTGTGGGAAATTTAAGAATCCATGGGTCATCGTCATAGCAAACAGGGGCTAGAAATGCTTTGGCCATATTCCAATTTTTCTTCTTTTGTCGCCATAATGATGTAAGTATTTATGTGATGGCCACCTCTGCAAAAACTGAGAAGGAAATGAAAGAGAGGCACTAAACCCAACGCAACCATTAGCAAAACAAGATGCAGATACAGTGCTGAGAATATAAGACGAGAAGGGCTTTGTTTGTGTGAAGAAAGTTTTCTTTTTTTGAAGTTTGAGCTCTTTAAGATCCAAATGCTACCCGCGCACCTAAGTAACAGTGAAAGAGAAGAGAACAACATTGCTTAAAACATTTTTATTGAGAGACAGAACGGAGAAAGAGAGAGAGAAAGAGAAGAGAGAGGGAGAAGTGTCTCTCTCAGTTTTTGTTGTGTTTTCTAGAGAAGGGTGTAACAAGAAAGAGTAATAGATTGTGTTGATAAAAGGGATTCATCATCATCGTCATCATGAGTAACTGGTTGGGGTTTTCTCTGACTCCACACCTAAGAATCGATGAAAGCTTTGGCAGAGAAGACCATGGAGGTTTCTCTTCCGTCATGCCTTTGCGTTCCGATGGCTCTCTTTGTGTTGTTGACCCTTTTCGTCGCTCTTCTAACGGCGCCGAAGGTTTCTGCATCGTTCTTTTTTCTCTAGCATCATTCACCATGGAAATAATACTGTGTAGTAGATTAGTACTTAAATTTGCAGCATGCATGTTTTTGTTTTAATGGTTAAATTTTTGTTGCATGCGGGAAAAGTTTCTCTTTATTTTCTTTCTTGCTCATGTTTGGGATGTTTATTCTTGAAAAGATCTAACAACAAGAAATGGGGACCTCTTTTGCTTTCTTTTCCAACGCCTGATTTTGTAGATTGGAGATATGAAAATAATATTGGCGGTGCAACTGAAAGTGAGGACGGTCCCAAACTTGAAGATTTCTTGGGGTGTTGTTACTCAAACTCTCCATCTGAGGAGACCAAAGTTTATGGCCAAACCCAAGAGGACCAAAACCAAAATATTGTTTCAACTAGAATCAATGTCAATGTAGCACCAAGCTATAACACTAATGGGGATATGAAAGGTGGAGAGACTTTAACAAATCCATCTTCTTTGATCCAAACTTACCAATACAACGAAAACCCTCAAACCCTAATGGCAAGTGACAACCTCCAACAGTGTGACCCAAACCCTAACCCTAACCATAACCATAACCATAACAATGGCATGTACCATGGCCCTTTCGAGAGTGCAACTTCGGTTTCAGGGTTCAAATCCTGGTTGAGACAAACGCCATTTTCTGATGGGAAAGCTTCGAGTCAAGCAAATAATCATTGCAACTTTCAGACACTCTCTCTTACCATGAGCCCAAGCTCCCAAAATGGGACGATGGCTGCAATTGCACCATTGGAAGGGGTTGATAACCGTAAACGACCTGTTGGGAAGAGCCTTGCCAGAGAACCAGTTCCTCGCAAATCTATTGATACTTTTGGTCAACGAACTTCTCAATATCGTGGTGTTACGAGGTATTTTACCTTTTAACTTTCGTTGTTATCCGCCTTTTAAATATGGAGAATTAAGTTGTTTTTTTTCCTTTTTGATATATTGTTGTTTAAAGGCATAGATGGACCGGAAGATATGAGGCTCACCTATGGGATAATAGCTGTAGGAAAGAGGGACAAACAAGAAAAGGGAGGCAAGGTGAGACTTGAGAGGAGCATAAGATTCATTTCAATAATAACTGTTGTTTTTCTTTTCTCTTTTATATTTTTTGTTTACTGATTCTTTATTTTTATTTTTTCATTTTTTTGGTTCCTGGAAAGAATATACTAATGCTTATGTTTCATTCACTTTCCTGGTTCTCTCGTCCTTCGATTCTCTGCAGTTTATCTTGGTAAGTGAACTCCTATATCCTTTTGCCTGTCTCTTCTTTATTAAACATTTAAATGATTTGTAACTTTTTATGGAGTATGTAACTAGAAGAACAAAGAACATTGGGTTCTGTGCAGTGTTTTTTTAATGGTTTATTCTTTTTGTTTAAAATGTCGATGATCAGGCGGTTATGATAAGGAAGAGAAAGCAGCGAGGGCTTATGACTTAGCTGCTCTGAAGTATTGGGGTCCAACAACTCATATAAATTTTCCTGTAAGTTCGTAGCTGAACTACAATGTTCTTTGGATTGGGTTTCTACAGTTTATTTTATGGGTCAAGTACCAGCCAGAATCATTTATATATTATTTATAGTACTGTATAAGAAAGTATACTGTCCTTTTAGTTGAGTACTTACGAGAAGGAGCTGGAAGAGATGAAGAACATGACCCGTCAAGAATTTGTAGCTCATTTGAGAAGGTACAAGTCTTCTACATTTAAATTCAAAGAAAGGAAAAGAAAAAGGACAGACACACAAAGGAAGTTGTAACTTTAATTAACATGTTACTCTTTTGTCAGGAAAAGCAGTGGTTTTTCGAGAGGAGCTTCAGTGTACAGAGGAGTGACAAGGTAATGGCAAGAAAACGACCTCGATGATAAAGTTTCCATTATTTACTGCATTTTGCAGCCTTTTCAATTATAATAGACAATAATAGGCAAACATTATTGTATAAATTCAGATGATCTCAGTTTTCAAATGTGGTACGTTATTTTAAATGCCATCCAACATTATATCTATCAATCTTTCCTCCTACCTGTCAAGCTCTCTTCTTTCTCTGTGTAGGCACCATCAGCATGGAAGGTGGCAAGCTAGAATAGGAAGGGTTGCTGGAAACAAGGACTTGTACCTTGGAACATTTAGTAAGCTTCAGTTCCTTTTTTTCCTTCTCCTTTAACTTTTGGTTCATTGTTTAGAAATTGCCATGTCTCAACATCTCTCATAATTGTTCAATTAGTTCAGTTATTATAGACTTTAAAGTTAATGATTATAGGTTTCAGAATTGATGGTAGAAATAATTTGAAAAACTAGTTCAATTGGGTTAATAAATAGTGTCATCCGAGTTGGGAACCATTTATGATGGAATCAGATCCAGTTTATTTTCAATTCTTGCATTAAGTTTCTTGAACTGTCTCACCAGTTCATGTCAGTGTTTCTTTTATTTTTTTTCCCCTACATTGGCCTTTATACTGCACAGCTAGGTAATACAAAGACATGCTTTGATGAAATTGGCAGCTGGATTATAATTTTGTCCTTCACTTTTTATTCATAAAATTTAATGTAGTTAAGCTGTCAATTCTCAAAATATTCTAACTGTGATATGCAATAATATAACTTATGTTCTACATTATAGGCACACAAGAAGAAGCAGCTGAAGCTTATGATATTGCTGCAATTAAGTTTAGGGGGACAAGTGCTGTAACCAACTTTGACATAAGTAGGTATGATGTAAAGAGAATTTGCTCAAGCTCTACTCTTATTGGGGGTGACCTTGCAAAACGCTCACAAAAAGACTCTGCCCCCATTGCTCTCGAGGAGTATAATTCGTGTGCTTCATCAACATCAGCTCAACCGCTTCTAGCTATATCAAACGGAGAAGCATCTCATGAAGTGGCTGACATGATTTGGAATGCAAATTCAGATGATAATCAGCAGCATCAAAGTAGTAACACTAACAATGACGCTTCCCTGGCAACTTCGAATGGCCGTAATTCCTCTAACCCCCAAAGTCCAAAATGCTCAGTTGGATTAGCTAGTGAGTTTGGCGTTGGTGGAGACTACACTCAAGGCTACTTCTCATTAGAGGGTCCAAAGTTTGAAGATGGCAGCAATGGGACTGAAAATTCAAATGAAAACCGGCTGGGGAGTTTAGGTATGGTTCATCAGGTTCCAATGTTTGCGCTTTGGAACGAGTGAGGCGCAGTCAATTGTTCAAGAATTTGAGAGGCACTGATTGATGATAGAGAAGTGGTTTAGTTTCAATATAGAAAACTAGAAAGAGGGTAGGATATGTCACACAGAATAGAATGGATTCAATGGTCTTTAGGTCGTTTGGTTTCAATATGAATTCACCGTTCTCTACCATATCAAAGTATAATGGAAAAATGAGGCCTTTAGTTCGTTAATTTTGCTGTTTTGATGACACCATTTTTTGACACTCATAGCGTTAATGCCAGATTACCCAACTCTCAAGAAAACTTGGGTGATTTTCATGGTATCCGAATGCACCCTAGAGAGGAATCTAGCGAAGTTGAAAGCAATGGAATACAGAAGCTTGAAGGGAAGGACATGTAATAGCAGAGATGCTATCTGATGATCCATCAATTATTGTTCTGTTTTTTATTTTTATTCTTTTGTTGGCTTTGAATATTCTTAAATTTCTTCTAATTAAACAATTGGATTTTTTGACGTAAAAAGGACAAAATTTAAAAATGAACGGCAGAGAAAAACCAAAGGATCGCCTGGTGGAATGCTCAAATTTCATTTCTAATGCCATTCAGCTAGTAAAAGGTCCTTTTCTGTCGCAAAATAATCACAGGCTCACAGCACCCATACCACAGTGCTTGTAGGCAGAGTAACAGGTAGCAGGCGGGCCGGCCAGCCAGCCTTTGCTTGTCTAATCTGAATATTTCAATAATTGTACCAAAATTTGGGATTGATCTCGCCTTCAGCGTAAATATGGTTAAGTGGAGGGTGAGTGTTCGAAAGAACAGGGTAACAGAGGATTTAGTCCTGGTGTATAATTAACCTGTTGCGAGGGAAAAGCAATTATTGTTCACGGTTCATGAGAAGGAAGACGGACATAGTCAAGTTGCTGATATATGTTGAGTAAAAAGTCAAAACTGGATACCCACTTTGACTCAATATTAAGATTTTGTTTTCCAGTGGGACTGGCTTTGACTCGTTTGAGAATCCAAGAGAGAGAACTTAAGCTAAGGGGTATGCGGTGTGCCTTAACTTGCGTGCCTTGTAGCTTTATTCTTCTCTCTGTGAGGTGATGTTAGCTTTATTTTGTATTTGAACAAAAGAGAGAGAAAAGCAACAGGTTAGGCTTGTTCATTGCTAGTCCCACCCCCACGCCCTCTTGCAGCTACGCTATTGCACCTCCAACCAGGCGACAAAAGCTCTGCTAATGTGGGTTCTGGCTGGCCCCTCTGATTTTTGCCACGTTGGGAAAATTGAAATCACCGTTGTTTTGTCCTCCTATACCAAAGAATATATATATAAGGTTAATCTATTTTTAACTCTTTTTTTTTCATATTGTTTGGGAATGATAAGAAAGAAGAAAAGAAAGGCTGTGTTTGAAGCTGTAATTTTGTACATCGAGTGCATTAGGATGAGATGAATAGCAATATTGCCAGAGTAGAAAGATGGGAAATATAGGGATTTCGGTGATTTAGTTTGGCATACCAAAGTTGGAGAATATGTACGGATTGAGAGAGTGTCGCAGGCGGAAAATTTAGAGATAGATTCGGGGCAGAAGGGGAATCTACATAAATCTAGCAGAGAAAAAAAACCTGGCAGACATTTCTCCATTCACAGTAGAGGAAGAAGACGACAAAATCCGCAGGACAAGATACTTCATGCAGAGACATTTCCCCATCATACTCGCCCCCAAACACAATCTACAACCTGCAACATCTATGTAAATCTAAATAGATCGCAGAGCTAGAGCTAGCTAATAGTGCTAGACGAAATGGAGTCCTATTACATATATATACCTAGGTTTATGGGGTGTAAGGGGGTAGGGCTAGGATTCTAGGTATAGCCGTGTAGGGTACTTTCATTTGCATGGTTTAGTTATTATCTGTTGAAATCAGTAAGATTTTAGCCAGCTATGTGTGTAACTTGCTTTGTGCTTTTGGTTCTGATTTTGACAGGTCACGGCTATGGCATGCTAATAGTATTATAATAAAAATTGCGTGAAACCCATTTGGCCATTTTGTTTTTACTCGACTTTTTTTTTGGGGGGGATGCATTGTCCTGTTGGCATTCATGATGAAGATAAGAATTGGATAAGATTGATTGTTCTCAATTATGCACTAACTGACCTTTGAGAGGTACTTGGAAACCAGCATTTCCAACTCAGACGTCAGAACCATTGAGTCCGATTTCGAAATCGGTAAAAAAAAAGAAAGCATGGAATATATTGTTTCCATTGCAGAAGGATTAACTGGTTTTCCAACTTGATAATCCAGTTGATATATCTTCAATTAGTAATTACTCATCCACTAATCCTGTACAATTTGAGAAAAATGCATGCAAGAGAGCAGTAAGCATATACTTGACTCATGTTGCTTAAATAATAAAAGGAAAAAAAAAAACTAAGTATATAGTGCCACAAATCATTTACCAACGGATAAAAGGAATCCAAAGTCCAAAAAGCAACAAATTCGTAATTGGTCCAAGGACAAAATTTCCTTCTTATAGACACCTCGCATGCCCTTAGCCAGTTACTGAATACAGGTGTCTAATAGAAAACATAGCATCGATTTCCAAGGCACTTGTTAATCATAATGCATATCTATGAGTTTGCCTTCAAAAGATGGAAGGGGTAGAAACCCTTTTGGCCCATCCCTCCATTTATTTTCTAGTTCTTGGCTGTCTCTGCAATTCCAACACCTTCACAAGCTGTCTCTCTTTCTCTCACATACAAAATATTTAACATATATGAATGAACGAGCCAATGAGTAAAACTTGGAAATGCAATGACGGGTTTGCCATTGACATAATGGAGCAATGACATCGCTTTCAAGGTCTTTATTGGGGTCAAGGCTTTTGCGAAGGGGGTCATTGATGAGACAAGAGCAACCCCTTTGCCTTAATCCTTTGGGTTTTTTCTTTCTTTTTTTTTTTTCCCCTTCTTTTGGGATCAATTTCTAAGGGGGTAAAGGACAGTTTTTGTGCTGACAAAATGTGGAACACTGTAAGAGACTGCGGTGCTGCGGCTGGTGACACCGGCCAGACATGCTTCTTGCTCCAGCTGCACAACACTATGCCCCAAAGGGCTGCTCCTGCTCCCGCTCCATCTCTCTCCCATGTGACCATGCTCTTTTTCTAAGGGTAACCTTTCCCTGCTCAACATAGTCAAAAGTTCAGCGAATCTTGCTCAGATATCAGTCGAAAAAAAAGGGAAAAAGAAACAGAAAATTGAATCGACAAATTTATGTATATGTATTTTGAGTTTCTACTTCTAATGTACAATTTGTATTTAGTAGTATACAAAGAAATTCTACCACTTAAAATAGCTAAGCCTACATTGTTGGTACATTTAACTTGTTTTGGGCTTAACGTCCAACCTATTGGCTGCAAATGCGGGGTGCTAAGCCCACTCTTCACTCACTTCCAGCTCATCTCCCCAACCCAAGTCCAGGAGACTGCCTGTGCCCACAATCCCAGGCTTCGGAATCAACTCTGTCCATCTTCACTCGCCCGTCGACCTAATTATGTTTTTGTTTTAATTGGATAAGATATACGAATACCACTAAACTATCTCATAGTAATTGTTCAACAGCTTAGCATTGATTTTTTGTAGTAGAAGTTATGGATCTTACTTCCATCAAGGAGATTGCAAGTTTAACTAAACATAAATCACAAAAAGTTACATATCTCAACACAATGATCTCACTTCATCTAAACCATCAAACAGATTTCGTTTTCCTCCAAAACAATCCAAAGAGGAAACATGCAACATAACATGAACTGCACAAGTATGACTTGATTCTTTCTTGTACTACTCTCATACATTTGAAATCCGATTTTGATAAGCTTCTCAAACAAATATAAGGTCAAGTGCATTATTATGTTCTAAACTTTTATAAAAGTGGATCCTTGAGATACAGAGACAGCACAGATATTTCTTCCTTTGGAACTTATTGATATGGAAATTTCTCATGCGTGGGAAAAGGGCAAGAGACCTCCTAGCATATGTCCCATAACAAATGGAGAAATAGATTGGTGGAGCAATGGGCATGTGACACAATTTGGGCTGATTTTTATAGGGTAAAAACGAGGATCTAATTACTTATGGACCCTCGTTTCGCACCCTGAAGTCCAAAAAACGATGATTAAACCCAAGGAAATGGGTCCACGAAATCCTGGCTCCTTGAGAGGACGGAAACAAAAGAAGAAAAAAAAACTTTCATGGCCGTTGACTACCTATCAACCAAATCTTTGATATATCCTCATTTCATTTGTGTTTATTTTGTTTCCCCCATTTATCTCTGCCCTCTAAAGGAGAGGGTTAGACAGGTCTCAAGATTCTCTCTCTATGTAAATCAATCACCCAAAATTAGCCCTCAACCGTTGAAGCCCGCCTAGACTCTCTGTCTCTATCTCTCTCTTCCTGTGCCATATCTGAGAAGGTGAAAAAACAGAGAGGTAACAAAAGAAAGCCTTTAATCTTTCACCAATGCGTTCTCTCAACAACCTGTTTGACCCATTCCTCTTATGACTCTTCCTTTTTGGTATTTGTCAAGAAATTAAGAATATCCTTAAAAAAAACACACAGGTTCGTTGCATAAGCCTGAAAATGTCTCCTATCCCCTGTTTTCTTCTGCATCTTCACAAAGAAAGGAATCAACCATAGGGGAAATACCCGAATTTTTTGATTCATTACCTAGATCCTTCAAAAAAGGGGTAGGAATCACGAATACCCTGATTTAAAAAAGAGCTATCCGTTTTAGGCCAAACCCTAAAATTTTGGTACCAAATGTTTGAAAAACCCTAGGTTTTGAATTGGGGGAAGCTGAAGTTGAAACAAGTCAAGAATTTGGAAGATACCCGTTTCACCCATTTGCTTGATTTCTCAAAAGAATAAGAAATCACGATCGATGCAATAATCCTGCCTAATGTCGAAAGCCTAGTCCAAAGTTCTCAGAATTCGAAAGCTGAAGACCAAAAAAAGCAAGAATTTTGGGTCATATCCAAAATCAAGAATGCCGCAAAATCCTTTATTTTAAACCCAAAAAAGGTTTTGGATTTGCGTAGCTTTAGTTATTATGGAACCGCCTTTATCAAGACTGGTGCTTTTAAGCTTATGCCTTTTGTTTACAATATTCACTGATCTTGTTGAGTCACAATCATCTGATAGAAGGTCACCACCTCCACCATCTCGATCACCATTTTCTCATCCTCCTCCTCCATCACGAACACCCCCATATTCACCATCGCGGCCTCCGGCAGCGCCTTCTCGCCCGGGATCGCCTTCTCGCCCGGGGGGGCCTTCTGGCCCGGCAGTGCCCTCTCGCTCGGGGGCGCCTTCTGGCCCGGCAGCGCCCTCTCGCCAGGGAGCGCCTTCTCGCCCGGCAGCGCCTTTTAGTGCACCGCCGCCTCCAATTAATCAAAAGGATAAAACCAATTCCCATAGGGAGCAGCCACAACCTCGCCCTCCCCCACATTCACGTGATCACAAGGTCAACATAGGAAAAAAAATTGGGCTTTTGTTCACTGGAATTGTTATCATCTTGCAGGTTGGTGTTGTTGGGTTCCTGGTTTTCAAGAGAAGGCAGTTGTTAAAAGTCAAAGGCGCATACGAGACTTGCTCTTCTTCTTCATGAAATTTCCGCCAAGTGCTTCTGTTACATTTGCATTTCAATTCTTTTTGGGGAGTTCTTTTATTGGATTGAGAAAATTCTTTGATGAGCTGAGAAAAAGGATTACGTATGTCACGGATATGGGTCCCTGCTGAGATCCTCTGTAAATGGGTAATGGCTGATTGAATTTTTTTTTTATAATCTTGTTACTGTTTGTCTGTTGATTCTTTCTGTGGGGTTCTTTAGTTTGGTCTACACGTCCTGTAATTCAACTTAGAAGAAAAGCTTTTTAACTTTTGCCTCAACTTTTCTTTACCTTTTTTTTACTAACTTGTTTGACACTGTAACAATGTTAGGAATCATAGAAGGAATATAATGAATCTGTAAACATTTTCTATTGTCTTTTCGTTGTTTATTTTTTTGACCTTGCTTTTTACCTATATTTGAGAGAAGAACGCATCTTGTATTATTGACTTGTCGCCATTAATTATGTACTCGAGTGATGTAATTTATTGGATTAGTTGCATTCACTCTGGGATGTAATGTAAGACTGATGATGCCTTGACTCTTTACGTGATAAGTCGTAGTAGCTTTTCCTCATCTGGCACAGTTTTGTGATCTAACTTTCTTAGTTACCTTGTTGGATGTTTTCTTTTATTAAAGCATGCTATTACACTCTTATGCACTATGATGTTGTGAGTCTTCAAGATTATTTCCTATTTTAGGCCTTTTTCCCCCAAAAAGAAGGTGCCTTTGAGTTGTAGAATAATCTAGGAAGTTATTGTTAATGACGCTAATGGAAGCACAAAGTACTGGCTTTTTGGATTAAACTTATGAATGCTAGGTCTAGGCCTTGGAAAATTAGACTGCTTAGTTCTTGCTGATTTAGAAGTTGTGACACTACCTTCAGTAATTGAGCTTCTGGACAGATGTGTGTCATTGTTGCATTGTGTACAATTTTGCATTTATGTGTCACATAAATTGATTTTACCTCAGCATTACCTAAATGGTAAATAGATTGAATTGTGATTCTGTCGTTGAATGAATATGCAGTGCTTTTGAAAAGCAACCTACCATATGAAATGTTATGTATGCATATTTTCTTTTTGTGGTTTGGGTTGGGGGAGTAGGTGATGAGCTGAAGATACTTTTGGTATTGGAATTTTCTGAGTTTCCAATTACTGAAGAAGTTGAATGGTATTCATTAATTCTTTATAAGCTTATATTGAACATGAGCATACTTTTTGCATTTGCCGCTACTTGCTAGAGGAAATATTCTGAATATTCCCATGAAGAAATCTGATTAATCCGTAGAATATGGCTGTTACATTTTGGTGGTAACTTGGCAGTTATCTAGTTGTCCTAGCCAAATAGGTAAACCGCAATAGCCATCCATGTCTTAGGTCTACTTCCATGTATTGCTAAAAATAATCACCAGTCATGAGCGATCTAAGTGTAGGCAGTTCTTTTCTCATTGGAATGATGCTACATGATGTAACTCATTCACAATTAGAATGGTTGGCTATTATGGGGATCTAGTTAAATCGATAGGCGATTATTTAATAAGATGTGATCAAGTCAACATGTTAAATTCTGGAAATTTAGATGTTCTGATCAGCACCATTTTTTGAGATGATTGATTCAAATATCTGTTTGTGCTGTTACATTGGCTCATTTGGTGGATTTATCAAATCATGGATAATTGTAGAAAACAAATTGTAAGTACTAATTTTGCTTATTTGGTTAGCCTTCAAAGTTCGAACTCTGCAATAGAGTGATTTAGGTGGCCAATGGCTTAAAAAAGGAAGAACTTTTTAAAGCAGCAAACGACATTTTGAAATTTGCATTTTGCTTCGCTTCAAGGCTAAAGGCTTGGAATTAAGTAGTTTATCCTTTAATTCTGGGGTTAACCTCTAAGATATTCTATCTGGACTAAATGTAATTTAGCTTTATCAAGTTGGCAGTTGGTCTCTATCCATGGTTTAAGTATCAAATTTGGAGAACAAAATCAACTTTCCTAAATACCCAAAGCTTCATTGTGGGGTTTTCTTTGAAATTAGTTCTAGCATCCTACTTTAATACCAAACTCGGTAAAATATTAGCTAAGATGAGCTGGTGTGTTAGGAAAAGAGTTCTGATTAACTTTTTGTTGGAAACAACTAACAAGTCATCCAATTCTATGTGCTTGGCTGTTATGTAATTAATTATAAGTTGTTAATCACACTATAGGTATTGGAGGAGTCATGGCCATCAGGTGTCAATCACATTCACACCATTAGGCAGATTCATGGCAAGTAGTTCAGTCTGACTATAATGTAGAGAGAGAAGGGGACAACTAGTTAATTTTTGAGGTGGATGTGAGTTTCTTTTCTATATGGCAAATCTTTCAAAGATGGATGCATTTGAGAATTGAGGTTCTACTAGATTTGGTAAATAGTTTTTAAAGTCATGTCTTTTCTTTTACTTGGTTCTTTTTTCCAACTTGATTTGGACTTAGTTAGATAGCAGGCTCTAAAAGTGGAATTAAATTTAGATTAAAATGGAAGAGCGTAATCAATTTCTTATTGATCTGTAGCCGCGGAAGTGATATCCCGTAGAAATCCAACGTTTTGTTTCTGTGTCTTTTCTATTATTGTTTTAGTACTTTTGTAATCGCTAGACGATGTTCCATGTTATTTGTTTTGAAGAGCAAGGATATAGTGATGCTTTTGAAATTGAGAGCTTGAGGTTATAATCCATCTCAAAGGCTAAAGAGAGCATTTGTGGATTTGAGTTGGGCTAAACCCATCAGCTTATAGTAATTGGGACACCCAAAAAAGTTTCCTGGGCAAATTTGGACCACAAGATCTAGAGTATTAGGGCATGCATGTGGAGGTTGGAGGTTGGTGCAGGAATGCTAAATGAAAATTTGATGAAAGGAAGTGTACTAAGTTGTAGTAGCAGTGAACTGTGCACAAAAATTGAAATGCTATGACATTCAAGTTTTTAACTTCGGTGTACTCTTCCAAAGTCCAAACCCACTTAAAGTTGAACTCAGGAGTCTTAATCAATTCATTCATTAGTTTATTAAAAAAAATTAGCTAGTTGAGAAATTGAGGCAATTAAAGCCCAGGAACAATGCTGAGAGATGCTCAAAAGGAGAAGATCTAGAGGCAGCAGAAGGGAGGCACACTGTTCCTCTTTTACTTATACCAAAAACCGCCAGTGCTAGCTACTTTCAATGCCTATCTGATCTTGGTCTTTGGGGCATCTCGTTTTTCTTCTTTTTCTTGTTGGGTGATGTTAATTATAGATTTAGCTGATTGAGAGCGAGAGATTGGATCTCAAATTAACTTGATCCCAAGAAAAAGACAAAAAAAGAGGAGATAGATGGAAAGGAAAGCACAAGACTTCAAAAACACCTTAGAATTAAATCCAAACGTGAAAAGTTACTGACAGCTAACCTAGGGATGGATATGCATCTGATGCTAAATGGTCATGTTATTGGGTATCACGGTGGCAAGAAACTAATTCGCCAGCAAAGCTTTTGGCATGCATAAAAAGTTTCAGCAATAATTGTTTTGTCGAATATTAGTTTCTGCGGGAGGATAATGAATAATATATAAAACAAAGTTCTGACTTCACACGCCTTTGGGGCCCCAGAGCAATGGATTTTTGTAATATAAAGCAGAAACCGGAAAGGAAAATGCTTATACGTATAAAAGTTTTCAGACCTTAAAGCACATGAGGATGATTCCAGTCAAAGAATCAAGTCTACGAATTCGAAAACATGTTTCCTCCAGGGAAGAAGATAAAAGTAGGCTATCAAGGTGGCAAGACATAGATATCTTCCCGTTGGCCCTACAGTCTCGGTTCCACACCTTTATCGGAACAAAGCAGTCCTAGCCACAACTTCAATAGCTAAGGAATTGACCCACCAAAACAAGTGCTGTTTTGGCCATAATATATTAGATCCATTATTGAGACCTCAACTATCTGCAGAAGCAAAAATATCATGTTTGAGAAGTGGACAAAAGATTTGTACGAGAAGGGAAAGAAAAAAAAAAGAAATGATAGTGAATTTGAATTACCTGAATGGACCCCGGAATTGGATGCAAGATCAAGCCAAGAGTCAGTGTTCCTTGGTGGCCAATGATCCCCAAAAAATTGGTGCACTGGCTTTTGAGTTTCATCATCTTTTTCTAGTTTGATTGGCCTAGCCGACCCGATATCAGTACCCAAAACAAAGCAATGCTGCTCTTGTTGCTGTTGCTGCTGCTGTTTCGAGCCACTGTCACCAAAGCTCTGATACTCTGACTGAGGGTAGCTTTTGTAAGAACTTACTGTCAATGGCTGATAAGAATCAGATACAACTCTTGCACTCCCTGAAGCTTCAGGGAAGAAAGATCTCTCATCCATACCCTCCCTTGGTCCATGAACGTACCTATTAATAAAGAATAACAACTTTCACAGGCAATTATAAAGCAAAGGCAAAAGTATAAGAGATTAAGAGGTAATTTAATCTTGCTTGAAGGCTTAAGCTATAACAAAACCTGTAATCTTTATCAGCATGAGAATAAGAAATAATTCCTGCTCCAGAGTCCAAGAAATGGTGAGGTGAAGTGTCATTTTGAAATGATAAGCTTGAACCAGGAGGTCTTGTAGATGTGGAAGGATGAGAATAAAGGAAGGGGTTAAGATGGGTGGTTTGGTTAGGATTGTGATGGGCGTAGATTTCAGGAGCTATAGGAGAAGAAGAGAGTGGAGAAAAAGAGAAAGAAGAAGAACTGGAGGATAGACTAGAATTGCTGGAAGTGGAAATGGAGAGGTTTCTGTTGATTGATGAGAGGGATGGTGAAAGTATCGAGCTTGTTGGTGGTGGTGGTGTTGTACAAACAGCTGCTGTTGAATTAACTTCCACAGGCTTTCTTGAACGGTTTCTGCCTCTGTGCATGTGTCTCTCACAGTACTTGGATTCTGGGTAAGCTTCTTTTGAGCACCTCCATTTTTTCCCATCTGTTCTCCTGCACCTCCCTGGCTCTGGGTCTGCTTTTCTGCCAAAACCCACCTGAAAACAACCCCACCCAACTGCAGCCCCTCCCCCAGACACCAAAATTTTCATTTGACCAAAAAATAATTAAAGAAAACACACCCAAACACGTAAACAAAGAAAAAAACCTAATTAAATCAGCCCCAAAAGTTAATTGACAAGGAGCCAATTAGATAAAATTAAAGAAAAGACACCAAGATTGAATGAAAATTTGAGCTAAAAGAAGTCCGAAGTCCGAAGGCATAATGAATAGAAGAATCCAATTTGTTTCTGCATACTTACTAGGTTGGTGAGGGAAGAGGCGGGAAGCTAAAGAAGAATCCAAACTTCTTTTGACAGAATAAATCAGTTCAGGTGGGATAGGAACTCCTGAAACCATGTATTTGAAGATGAGAGCTTGGTGTTCAAGCTCTTGCCACTGAGTTGGAGTAAATGGAGACCTATTTCTGGTACTAATCATCTCTAAAGTCGAACAAAAAAGAAACCTAAAAATATAATCTTTCAGAAGGAACAAGAAGTTGAACAAGAACCAATCTAAATAGCTCTCAGAAAGAAGGGTCTCTTGTCGCTGGGGCTGGTAGTTTTGAAGGGTATTTTTGCAGAGTCAATTGGGTAGCAGAATCTTCTTCTGTGCATGGATAAAACTAATGGCTCTGATAATATTGCTGCCACCTCCTCCTCCTACTACCCTTTTTTTCCCTCTCACTCTCTCTCTCTCTTCCTTCTGGGTAACTCTGCTCTTATTATGACTGCAACTCTGTTGCTTCTGCTTCTGCTATGCTGCTGCTGCCGCTGCCTTTGTTACTGCTTTTGTCTCTGACATCTTTACGAAAATCCATAAATGAATTAAATGCCTAAAGAAAAAGAAGTAGAACGTAATTAAATAAAATAATACTACTTCCTACAAGTATTATAACAGCATAGAGAAAGAAGGTTACTAATATAATTAGTGTAATTAATGTTACATTACATGCACAGCTTTTGCTTTTGCTGTCTCCACGTCATCCTCCTTAAAATGAGTGCCATGCCATTATGTGAAGCTGAGGTACATTACTCTCTACTCTGCTATAATTAGATGGTCGACGGATAACGCTTTTTTTCACTCTTTTCCTTTTTCGATTTACACTTTCAACATTTTTGTCTACAGCCTCCTTTGCACTTAATATGATTTTATCATAAGAATAATGCCTTTTCAGCTTTATTCGATCAGGTAACCAGTACAGATTCTACATGTAATAAGCACTCCATTCACAGGTATAGAAGCTGTTAAATGGTCTCAGTTCAAAAGTGGAGAAACAAAAAAATAATAAAATAATTGAGTAAATAATATAATGTAGTAAATATAAATTTTCCGAATTCTTTATCCTTGAGTTGCACTCAAACAAATATACGAATGCATGCAAACACATACAGCGGAAGAGGTGCAAATAGTAAAGTGATTGGTGGGCATATCAAACTTTGCAGAAGAAAAAGGAAAAGTTTTTTTTTTTTTTTTTGTGTCATACTGACGCACGCACAGGATACACAGGAGGGACCAGAGGAAACGCAAGCTAAGACCTGGTTTATGGTACGGACGGAGGCCTTTTCTTTTTCCAAAAGAATTCTTAGTTTTTTCTTTTTCTTCTTTTTAATTCCTTTTAGTCATTTATTAATATTTATTACCGCTAATAAACCTCATACCCAGATTACTTTGTCGACATCGGTGGACTTTTAACCATCCTATTCAAAACATTTGTTTGTAGACAAGATGGGTGAAAAAGCTGTAGATCTACATCCTAACTTCAGAGTTCGAATGATCTATCTGCTCTTTAACTTTATCAAAATTTTTTTGATGAATTACTATTATTATATATTGTATTTAAATATTTTATTTATTTATTTATTTATTTAATAAATATTTTTTAAAGTGCAAAGTTGAATTACTTTTAAATAAAAATATAATTATATATAATTAAAATTTTATAATATTAATTTATAAATTATTTAATACTATTATAATTAAGATAAATCTTTTTTTAGTGATAATCATCTTTGCAACTAAAATTCTTTTATTTTTATAAATTAGATAAATTTTATTAATATTTATAATAATATAATAAAAGTCATTTGATGCAATTAAAATTTTTTTATATTTTCAAATTAGATAAATCTTATTAATATTAATAATAACAAATATTTAAAATGATAATTTAAAATATTAATCAATAAACATGATTATTTTAGTCAATTAAAAAAATTTTTAATATTCATACTCATATATATGTATGTAAGTATATATATTTAACTTTATGATAAAATGACAACCAAGATAAGTGGTTATATGAGATAACAATGAGAGTTTTTTAGCTTAAAATGTTGTCGGTATAGCTATTCATTTAAGTGTTATGATTAATTGGTTATTACTTCTGGCTATACAAAATGGAGGCATTAGTGAAATGATCACGTGTCCTTAATCATAGATTGTCCAAGAATTGAATCCTCTTGTCTGTTTTTTTAATAATGCTTGCAAGAATTTTTTTCAAAACAAGTTAACCTGGCTAAGACACTATCCATGTAATTGTTGCCGTACTAATAATTAAAATAACTCAATTGTTTATTTTATTATTTTTTATTTTTATTTTCAATTTTAATATCAACTAAAAAAAGCGACACATTAATTATTATTTTTTTTAAAGATTTTAGCGTACAAACAAGTGTTAGGGATATATGGACCTAAAAATATCTTTTTGAGTAAATTACTAATTTTGATCTCTCAATTCATTTTGTAATTAAATATTGTTGGTGGGAAGTGCAGGGACAGAACTAATTAATTTTTGTTGAGAGGGTCAAACATTAAAAAATAAATGTTACAAATTTTAAAAATTAATATGTTAAATTTAATCAACAATCAAAAGATTGATAATAAAAATATAATTTTATATTATGTAGAATATAAATAGTTAAATACGATATATAAAATTAAATTTTTTTTTAATATAATCAAGATTTTTTAAAAACTATATAATTAAGATAATTTCATTTTAACTTAATATAAAACGTAAAGCAAATAAAAAATATATATTTAAATTAATTTTCTCTTACATAACCAGGATTAATAAAAAAGATGATACATTGATGAAATTTTAAGTAATAAGATAATATTATAATTTATATTTAAAAATTACAGAATAATTTATTAATTTTTAAAAATTAAAATCATCAAAAATAATTTTACAAACAAATAACATGACAAGTAAGGCATAACAACAAAAAACGAAAAAAAAATCTATGGTTTGTAGAAATTAAAAAAAAAATTTACAAAAACTTCTAATATATATGAACAAATAGAATAAAAATAAAACAATAATAATATAAATTTAAAAAAATTAAAATTGAATTAGATATATAAAATTATTTTATTATTTTATTATTTATATTAATAAAAATTACTTTAAAAATCATTAAAAAAATACGAAAAATTTTAAAATTTTATAGGGCAATGTCCCCATCACTTCATCACTTAATAAGGCTCCGCCCCTGGTGAAATGTCATGTCACACGACGGTTAGCTTTTAATAACTGAGTAACTCAAACATTACATTTTATTATTTTTAGGTAAACTAAACGTCATTTCAAAATTAAATGATTAGTGGAAAAAATTTAAAAAATTAAATGATCAAATTAATAATTCACCCTATTTGTTTTATAAAGCAAAAGGTAAAAAGATTAACCTCGTTTCATGGATAGCTTGACAAACTTTGGTTTTGCTCAAATATGCAGCTATATCATTTTTACGTTACACTTTCGTTCCGGTTACTTTGGCTCATTTTTAACCAGTTACTATATATTCTCACTCTCCTGTTTACTTTCTCTTTGTATATAAAAATTTTTAAAATGAGTTTCATATAAGATTTTGTTATACAGCTAAATAATTTAAAAAATTAATGCTTAATAAATTAGAGAAACTCAAAAAAAGGATAAAGCTTCATAACATTTTCTGAACATGTGCACATTTGTAATGCATTCATAAGTATGCTGATTAAAATATTTTCATAAAGATAATTAAACGACAATATATTAAGGGCAAACTAATTGAGAATTTATATACAAAAAAAATATTCTTTATTCAAATCCCTTTAACGTTTTTAGAAAATCAAGTAGAGGATATTAAATGTTATCCATCAAACGACGGTAACTCCGATGTTATAATGTAATTTTTTTTTTTATAACCATATCATGTATCTAAATTAAGCTTGTTTATGTTATTGGATTCTAAGTTGTGTTATACATAAACCAACTTTATAATGCAAAGTAGGTCATTACTCTTTAAGCATGAGCCTTCATTCAATTTTCGTTTGAAGGATATATATTAATTTGGGTAATACGAGAAGTCCATCGTACACAAAAGATTTTACAATTGATCTTATAATGTTATCATATTTGGAGAGCAATGTTAAAAAAATTGTATGAATCAAAAGGAATAACCTTACATCTTAGGTTTGAACCGGGTCCTTGCATTGCTTCGGAATACATAGGAACCCAAACACATTTAAGATACCATACCAACAACAGACAAGATGATCTATTTCTTAAAGTTACTACGTTATGTACAAGTTATAATTACTCTCACCAAAACTTTGGAGTAAAACAGAGGAAATTGTACAAGATCTCACCAAATTCTGCAAAACTCACATGTTATTAGATCCTAGAGCGTTGTCTCACAAAATATCTGGGATAAGATTTGGGAAATCCTATGATAGCAATCAATTCAAGCAGATGCAAATGCTATTAGCAGTTATTAGAATTCTGACCAAAAACTTGGGGGCAAAAGTCAAGGAAATTTGATGAGGGTCCAATCAATTTCTCCGAGTTATAGTGCTAGTAGTCATTATTGGTCTCACCGGAACTTGTGGTAAGAACATGGGTATATTTGGGTTGTTGCATGAATTATTTTTGCCTTCGTAAAAGGGAAAGGCCACTTGAGTAAGTTCACACTGAAGTGGTATTGTAGCAGAGCAAGTGATAGTCTATTGGTTACAAGGAAGTCTTCGTTTGTTTGGTTGCATTATAAAGGCAAAAAAAAGAAAAATGGCCTTTTCTATTTGTTGAAAGTGGGCAGGACGGTGTGTGTCAGGGAAGTGCACTCTGAGAAAAAGAACTGTTCACTCTCTGTTTTCTCTGCCCCAAAACACATGACCCTCTCTCTCCTTTCTTTCTTTGCTGATATCTCAACTAACGCAGCATTTCATTCATTAACGCAACATATTTCCTCGAACACATCTCTTTCCATATCGTCACAGTCATCTTTTTCTTGTGAAGCATTTCTTGACAGTGTGGGTGCAGCTACTCAGACATGGTAGGTCTAATAAAGCTCACCTGGGAAAGTTTTTGGAGGTTTTTGACTGAGAACCAGACACCAGACCTCTATGAATGAGTCAGTGATAAGCTGTGTGTTCCCAACTTCCAAATCACAGTATATCATTTTAACTATTGCTATCATTACTCACCAAACTGATAAAAACTCCCTCTAAATATTAAATTATTTAACCATTATTCTGGCATCTCATTCATGACTTCTCTCTTGCCAACCTTAATGCTGCTTCAGTGTTTCTCTTAGCAATCAAATTAAGTGACGACTGGACATAACTTTCTTTCTTTCTGTCTCTCTTTTTTGTTTGTTTTTGCAAAATTACAAGTGTGTCATTTTTGCTATTCCTCGATTATGAACAAATGTGTCACGTCATTGCCTCTGAGAAAGAAGGAGATTGGCCTTCTTAAGCATATTTTGGATTTTATGTACTCTTGTGGACTGGCTGGGGGATCAGGACCAATCCATTGGGCTAAAGAGTAATTCATCATATTCCTCATTGTAAATTTTCAATTAAATGATCGCAAATTGTATTTTTAAATGCTAACATCGTTTGACTATCAATATATTCGATTGCTGATTACCAAAATAATATCTGTTCTTATTTTAATTCATTAAATAATTGGTTTCCACAGTAAAAGGTCTTATAAGTTTTTGACAAGACAAGTGGGACAACTAGTAAAAACTTTCGTAGCTACGTCCCAACCTAAGGTTAGAGCAGTCAATTTGTCTTCAAATTCTTTTTTATATAAAAAACAAAACAAACTTCTCTCCTTCTCACAGTGGCTAAATATATATATATATATATATATATATATTGCTAATATATTTGTATTTTATAAGATCTTGTTTTTTATTCGGCTTGATTATGAGCGTCGGAACTAAGGAAATTTAGAATTACTTATCTAGACAATAGACAGTGAAATTAATTATTCAGACATTAATTGAGGTCGATGAAGTAGCAAAGTGTCCTAATAATTTGACACGTGGCAACTTCTGGCTAGAGAAACTAGCCTTGAGGGAATCCTTAGTCCAGACGATAGTTACATGGTCGCGATTTGAATGACAGCAAGGCGCTGTTTAAGAACCTTTTAGGCATTTTGCTGTCACGATGTCTTCTTATGAGTCCCCCTTGGGCTCTTTTGCCATGTGACTTTGGACCACGTTATGCTAACTTCCCTCTCTATTCCTGATTTTTCAAAGTAATATGTCCATTTTAATTTTTGGGAATTTATTGCTACTTCGCTCTTAGCAATTGAATGCCGAAGATGCATGGAATTAATGTAATTAAACACTCATCTTAATTGCTACCAACTGACTATAGTGATATATTTTAACTTACTAGTATTACATTTTTTTTAATAGCAACTTACTAGTATTACTTTTATTAATTGAATAGGCTAATCTTTGTCATCAATGTAGTATTTACTACAAAATGAGAAGGCTTGAAAAGTATTTACAACATTTGATACTCTACATCTTACATCTGATGTGAATGTGATTATTAAGACTTCTATAATAATTCAAGTCTATCGCTACTAAAAACTTAAACTTGAACTTTTGAGAACTACGTGGTTTAAGTTGGAAAAGTTGTTAAATCGATTATTGAATTTAGATTGTTATAAATGATATTAGAGCTTGCGTCAGTTCGATGTAAGAGAATCCAATGCTTGGACTTAAATTATTACACTATGCAAAGACTTGTGGTCCTCTTCTTCATTCGTTTTGTCGCCTTCGTCAACATGGGCATACCGTTACCAAATTGCACCATACTATTCCATTTGTGAGCAAAAATTTCTATATATCTTTATCCAAAGCCCATAAAAGAAAAGCATACTACCATAACTGCATGTTTGGTTGGCGGAATGGCTATGCCATTCCCCCTCTATTCTCATGGCATAGCCATTCCCATGTTTGGTTGGCATAGAGCACAAGGAATAGGAATTCTTGAGGAATTCCTATTCCTTGTAATAGGTGAGAACACGGTAATAGCCATTACTGACTCTCCCCCCAATAATGCCTATTCCGCGTCTTAAGGAATAGCTAAACGAAGTGTAATGACTAAAATACCCTCATCACTTTTTAAAAATTACAAGTGTGTCCATATAAAATAAAAATTTTCTATCTCTTCGCGTTTTCTCTCTTCCTCTTTCTGTCTCTCAACCGAGCTTCATTGGGTCTTCCTCCCTCTTCCTCCCTCTTTCATGACCGAATGTGGTCGGAAAGGGTCCACAGAATACCTTTCCGACCAGATTCCACCGAGATCTGGCCTCAAAGGCTAGATCTCACCACGGGAAGCACCGGATCGGTGCTTCCAAACCAGATCCCGCGGTTGGATTTGGCACTCTATGGCCAGATCCAACGCCGGGAAACGCCGATCTGGCTTCCTAGTGGCCAGATCCAATCACATGGTGCGTCAGATCGACGTAAAATGACACCGGTCGCCTTTCCGGCGACCGGACCTTGGTGAAGAAGAAAGAAAAAAGTAAAAAAAAAAAAAATTATTTATAAATATTAAAATATTTATATTTTAAATATTAATATTTTATATATAATTTAAACATTATTAATTTTAATATGATTAAAATATTAAAATATTAATGTTTTATTTATTAAATTATTAATATATTAAAATTTTAATGAATATAAATAAAAATAAAAAAATATTAATATTTTAATCATAATAATATTAAATTATAAATAAAATATTAATATTTAAAATATTAATAATTAAATAATATTAAGATAATAATATTTAAATTATTAATTATTAATATTTTAATTAAATTATAAATTATCAATATTTAAAAAATAAAATAAAAATAAATAATTATATATATAATAAAGGGTATTTTTATCTTTTTATTATTTATTCTTTTCTTATTCCAATCTTATTTCTACCAACCAAACATTACATTAAGTAGTAATAGACATTCCTACTCTATTCCATTCACTGAACTAAACAAAGTGATAATTATTCTTTTCTATTCCCACTTTATTTTATTCTCACAGAATATCTATTTTATTCTATTCTTGTCTATTCCGCGAACTAAACGTGCTGTAAGGGAAAAAAAAAAACAATTCCCTACTAAAAATGCTTCACATTCCCTTCCTCCTCTCCCTTCTCTGCACTTCAGCTACTGCCGTGGTGCAGGACTTTTGCGTTGCAAACTTGAAGGGAGCAGAAACCCCATCTGGCTATGCTTGTAAAAAGGCTGCCAAAGTCACAGCTGACCACTTCGTGTTTACGGGCCTAGGCCTGGAAGGAAACACCACAAACAATATCAAGGCTGCGGTGAGCCCCGCATTTGTGGCACAATTTCCAGGGTTAAATGGGCTAGGCCTGTCTGCAGCACGGTTGGACCTGGCTGTAGGCGGTGTAATCCCAATGCACACTCACCCTGCTGCAACCGAGCTTCTGTATGTGGTGCACGGTCACATTACTGCTGGGTTCGTTTCTTCAGCTAATAGTGTTTACTTGAAGAAACTGAGAAGGGGAGATATTACGGTTTCTCCTCAAGGGTTGTTGCATTTTCAAATAAATTCTGGTAAGAGACCAGGGCTCGCTATTGTTAGTTTCAACAGCCCAAACCCTGGTCTCCAGATCCTCGATTTTGCTCTGTTTGCCAATGATTTACCTTCTGACTTGGTGGAGAAAACCACATTCCTTGATGACGCTCAAGTGAAGAAGCTTAAGGGTGTTCTTGGTGGTACTGGCTAGGCATTGCAAGGAAATATTAATTTTTCCTTCAACATTTCTGAATTCAATTTGTAACGATGTCATTTTGTGGAATTCTATGTTTGTGTTTTTCAATTCATGTACCTGTTTCGTTTAAATTACTAAATAAATTATCATATTTGTGATAAGAAGATAATCAAATATTTCGATGCATACAAACACCAAAGAGGGAAAGAAAATAAAAGATCATGTCAATCATTTGCTTAGGCTGCTTTCTTCCGGTCTCAAGCTTATTCGATATTCGATTACTACATGAAATTGATTGAACAATGACAGATTCACAAGTGCAATTGCTATAGAAGATAAATGCATCCTTGAGGGATATAGTATGCAATTCATGTCTGTAATTAAGCTCTAAGACTCTCATGTGTTTATATTTTTTTATTAAAAAAGTAAATATATTTATTATTAAATTAAATATATGGACATATATCTTATTTTTGGAAAAGTAAAAAAACCGACTGCTAGCAACATCAACTATTCTAAAATATGATTGTCTTATCTATTTTCCTATGGTTGAGACCTTTTTGCATGTCAATGTAACACTTAGGTGGCGTTTGGTACTTTACAATGTAATGTGATTGCAGGTAATATGATTGCAGGTAATGTGATTGCAAGTAATGTGATTGTAGAGAAGATAACATTGCAGTGTTTGGTATATAAATAATGTAATGATTAAAATGCAAGAAAAATAACATTGCAGTGTTTGGTTTTCAAGTACTTTGTTGAGAATGTAATGTTAATTTACAGAATTACCCTTATGTATTAAAATATAAGTTTAATATACTTGTATTATTTATTGTTAATTTTTATATAATATTATCTCTTAAATATATTTTATTTCATTTTTATTATAATTTTGAATAATTTATTTTCATTTATTTAATATAATTTTTTATATTATATATTTTATTTTAATTTCTTTTATCTATATTATATAAATTTTAATTTTTTATATTTTATATGTTAATTTTTATTTCTTATATTATATATTTTATTTTAATATTTTTTACCTATATTATATAAATTTTAATTTTTTATATTTTATTTTTTAATTTTTATTTCTTATATTATATATTTTATTTTAATTTCTTTTCCTATATTATATAAATTTTAATTTTTTATATTTTTTATATTATATATTTTATTTTAATATTTTTTACCTATATTATATAAATTTTAATTTTTTAATTTTATTTCTTGTAATATATATTTTATTTTAATTTCTTTTACCTATATTATATAAATTTTAATTTTTTAATTTTTATTTCTTGTAATATATATTTTATTTTAATTTCTTTTACCTATATTATATAAATTTTAATTTTTTATATTTTTTTTAATTTTTATTTCTTATATTATATATTTTATTTTAATATTTTTATTTTAATTAAAATATTATAAAATATTTTTAATAAAGTAATAAAGTTGAAAGGTAAAAATGTCTTTAATAACATTGCAGCTTGCAATGTAATGTGATTGCATTGGTTTTGGACTGTAATCATATTACATCCATTGGCTGCAGTATGATTGCATTGCAATCTTACATTGCAATGGTCTGTTATAAAACAAACACTGCAATGTAATTTAATTGGTCACATTGCGAGCAATGTGACTTTACTTCCCTGTAAACAAACGCCACCTTCGCTAGTTGGCTTTTTCTTCTTTTTGGTCACTAGTTGTGTTTTTCATTCTTATTATAGAGGGTCCCAAAAGCTATAAATATAAATATCTGCTTCTACTTTTTTAGTACAAAATTAAAATACCTACTTTTTATATTTTTAACTTATATATATCCACTTTGCATGTCGATCGTCAACAAACACACACATATATACATTGTCAGTGTAATTTTTGTTGTTTTTGAAATTTCTTCCGCCCCTTGTAACTTTATTTTTCTTGAAAAAATAACAACCCATCCCTATTGGAGTAGGAGAAAAACAATACAATATTAGCAAAACCATAAAATAGACCCAAAGGAGAAAAATGTTGGTGTATTTTCAAATTTAAAGAATAGTTCACATGATAGAGAGCAATCATTAGCTCAATAATTATGTCACAAAAAGTGATACAATATGTCTATTGGAATATAAACAAGTTTTCATGTGAATAAATATGTTTCTTAAAAAATAATATTGAAAAGATACCAACAGAAAGTTACATGTGTAAAGTAACATATGAAAAGTAACATGTGAAAGATTACATGTGAATAAATATTGTTTCAAGGTATAAATCAAAGATTGTGATTTATGGAATGAATAGTTATCTATTCATTAGATGTTTATTGAAATAATATCTTTTACTCAAAAGTTGTGTTGGCAAAGTATAGAGATACTTTTTGGATGAAAGAGGTCTTTATGAAAAGGTTGTGACCTTGGAATGTAAAGATGTTTTTTAGACAAAAAGATGTTTTTATGAAAAGGAAGTGTCCTTGAAAAAGAGACACTTGGAAGCCTATATAAAGGGCTTGTTGTCATTCATTTCGACACATCAAAATTTAGACACAACAAGCAAGTGTAGTGAGCAAAAGGAAAGCGTTGTGTACTTTTAACACAAACACTAAAGTTTCCACCATCTACAAAAGATTCTGAATTCCTTATTATCTACTTGTTGCAGAAAGTTCGTTTTAAAGGCAAACGACTTTGTAAACCCTCGGGTGTATCTAGCGGTCTAGTTTCGTAAAGTGCAATATGAAAGTTAGACGTTGGCTTCATTATATCCTTGAGACTAGTTGTAATATTCCCCTTTGCATACCAAGTGGTGAGGGCGAATTAAGTCTTAAAGATAGACGCCTATTTGAAAGGCTCGCCTTGAAGTCGATTTTGCCTATTCTTGAATACTTCATAATCTCCATAAACCCCACTTAACACCAACAATTTTAAGACTTAATCTTGTGGTATTCAAGATGGCTTCACTAAAGGAGATGGCTACCAACATTGTCAAGTTAGACCGCTTCGAAGGAGGAAGATTTACTCATTGGCAAAAGATGGACCGATTTGAGGTTGACAAGAAAAGTTGGCAAAATGGTTCTACATCGGATCATAAGATAAGTTTTCTTTCCTTACTTGATATGCATAATATTGTGTTTGATATGCATGGAAAATGTATATTGGTTGGAAAGAAAGGTCTTGAAATATTCATGCATGAGCATGAACGTATCCTCAATAGTTTTAAGCAATATGGTTTGAAAATGGATGAAGTTATTGTGGTCTTATCTATAATTGATAAGCTTCCCCCTTCATAGAGAGACACCAAGAAAACTCTTAAACATAAAAATGAGGATATGCCTCTCGAGGATCTTAGCAATTATCTTCGAATAGAAGAAGATTATCGGAAACAAGAAGAAGTTAAGCAAGATGAAGATTCTAATGAAAAGAATCTTGTGACTTCGAAGGTCCATGTGGTGGAACACAAACCATCAAACAAGCCAAGCAAAAGAAAACATTCTGTGGGCATGTTTGACAAAAGTCATAAGTTCAAAAAGAATAAAAAAGGGCCATGTTTTCATTATAACAAACTTGGTCACTTTAAGGCGGAATGTAGACTTTTGAGAAGTAAGACACAAGGTGTGAACCACCACAAGTTTGTGGTAATGGTTTCTGAGGTCAATCTTCTCCAAAATGATGGAGCATGGTGGATTGACACTAGTGCAACGAATCATGTATACAATGATAAAAGTTTCTTTAAAACTTTGGAAGAAGTTGATGAAGGAAACGTGCTATATATGGGTAATTCCTCAACTACACAAGTGAAAGGAAAGGCACCATGGAACTCATGTTTAGATCCGAAAAAACACTTGTACTAAACAATGTGTATTATGTACCGAAAGTTAGAAGGAATCTTGTGTCGGGTGGCTTGTTGAATAAGCATGACTTCAAATTAATATTTGAAGCAGATAAGTTCATCTTTACAAAATGTAGACAATATGTGGGAAGTGGATATTATTATAAGAACATGTTCAAGCTTAACATTAATAAGAAAAATGAAAGTTCTGCTTATATTGATGCCTTGCTTAATGTTCATGATAGTAAAACAATGTTGTCTAATCTATGGCATAATAGATTAGGTCATGTTCATTATAGAAGAATGAATGATATGGCTAAGTTGGAATTGATACCTACCATTGATGAAAATAATGATATGTGCAAGACATGCATGGTCATTAAAATCACAAGGAATTCATTTCCTAAGATAAAAAGAAACACTAAATTACTTGTGTTAATACATTCTGATGTTTGTGACATGCATAATACTCCTTCTATTAGTGGAAAGAAATACTTCGTAACATTCATTAATGACTTCTCTAGATATTGCTATGTTTACTTGTTGCATGCTAAAAATGAAGTAATAGAGAAGTTTGGAATATATAAAAGAGAAGTTGAATTACATTGTGAAATGTTTATTAAATGTTTACGAAGTGATAGAGGAGGAGAATATTATGATCCTAAATATTTTGAGTCCACGGGAATTATTCATGAGACTACCGCTCCTTACACACCGGAACAAAATGGTGTAGCGAAACGTAAGAATCGAGTTTTTACGAAAATGGTAAATGCTTTGCTTTCTAATTCGGGTTTGGGAAAAGGATTTTGGGGCAAAGCCTTATTAACGGCTTGCCATATATTAAATAGAATCCAAAACAAAAGGAGCAAAATTACTCCTTATGAACTATGGAAAGGAAGAAAGCCAAACCTTAATTATTTAAGAGTTTGGGGTTGCCGAGCTATAGTAACGGTACCGGAGCCAAAGAAAAAAAAATTGGGTGAAAAAGGAATTGAATGCATATTTATAGGATATGCTGAATATAGTAAAGCTTATCGTTTCATGGTGATAGAACCTAATGATTCATATTTCGTTAATACGGTTATAAAATCAAAGGATGCTATCTTTGATGAAACAAGGTTCAACTCAATTCTTAGACCCAAGGAACAAATAACAAAAAGCGATAGTTCATCAGAAAATGATGAGAAAACTATCGAGCTTCGGAGAAGTAAAAAAGTTAGAAAAGTAAAGACATTTGGATCAGATTTTCTCATGTACTTAGTTAAAGGTACAAGAGAGGAAATATGTGAATACCTACCTTACTGCTTTAATGTAGAATGTGAGGGTGATCCTCAAACTTATGAGGAGGCAATGAAGTCTCGAGATGCTTCCTTTTGGAGAGAAGCAATATAAGATGAGATGGACTCAATAATGGGAAACAAAACATGGAAATTGGTAGACCTTCCACCTGGTTCCAAGCCAATAGGTTGTAAGTGGATTTTCAAAAAGAAAATGAAAGTTGATGGAACCGTAGAAAAGTTTAAAGTAAGGCTAATGGCAAAAGGCTTTAAACAAAATGAAGGTATTGGTTATTTTGATACATATGCATCGGTAGCAAGAATAGCTACAATTAAAGTGCTTATAGCACTTGTATCTATTTATAAGATGGTAATTCACCAAATGGATGTTAAAACGGCATTCCTAAATAGTGAATTGGATGAAGAGGTGTATATGGAACAACCGGAAGGGTTTGTCATTCTAGGTCAAGAAAAGAAAGTGTGTAAGCTTGTAAAATCCTTGTACGGATTAAAACAAGCACCTTAACAATGGCATCAAAAGTTTGATGAGGTTGTGCTAGCTAATAGTTAAAAAATCAATCAAGTGTGTCTATAGTAAGTTCCAAAATGAAAAAGGTGTTATCATTTGCTTATATGTGGATGACATGTTAATTTTTGGAACAAATTTGGAACAAGTGGAAAACACAAAAAGGTTCTTGTCAAAGAATTTTGACATGAAAGATATGGGTATGACGGATGTTATTCTTGGTATAAGAATAATAAGAGACAATAATGGCCTAACATTGTCTCAATCTCATTACATCGAAAAGATCGTAATGAAGTATGGCAAGTCAGATTGTAAGCCAATGAGTATGCCTTATGATTCTAATTAAAGGCTCATACCCAATGAAGACAAGCCAATAGCACAACATGAATATGCAAAGGATTAGTGACGATATAGTCAATATAAGTTATGTGAGGTCTGGTGAAAATTTAGCAGATCCGTTTACTAAAAGTCTAAAAGGGACCTTGTGTTAAATACCTCAAGAAGGATGGGGCTCAAGCCTATTAATTAAATCTCCAATGGTGGGAGCTCACCCCGACATTTGCGGCTGACCTGCAAGTCTTAGGTACTAACCATTCCAGCACATGGAGATTGCAAACACTAAATTTCTATTTTCCATCCCAATGTGTATAGTGTTTGGTTCCCGTAATGTGTTAAGTAAGGATGAACGAAAGTTCTTAATAGACCCATAACATGTAAATGTTGAAGTAAAATAATTACGGGGTACTTTTGATGGGGGCTACCTATATAAGTGAAAATGTGGCCGCTTCTAGGAGCTAAAGGCTTGACTCTGCCAGCACTCATGAATGGATGCAAAACACAAGGCTATAAAATGTGTTAGTAAAACTAGATACAATATAAGCAATGAAGCTTGTGCATGTTTAGTGGCTCGACTAATCAAATGCAGAATTGGTGGTTCAATGCTTGGTCAACCACTTTATTCAGACTACAACCAACCACACTCACTAGGTGAAGGTTCAAATCTACGGGATACCTTCATTGATGCACAGGATTTCTCAAAGTTGTTGGTATTTGGAAATTTTGAAAATGGTGGGGGATTGTTGATGTATTTTCAAAATTAAAGAATAGTTCACATGGTGGAGAGCTATTATTAGCTCAATAGTTATGTTACAAAAAGTGACACAATATGTCTATTGGAATATAGACAAGTTTTCATGTGAATAAATATGTTTCTTGGAAAATGATATTGAAAAGACACCAATGGAAAGTTACATGTGTAAAGTAACATATGAAAATTTATATGTGAAAAGTTATATGTGTAAAGTAACATGTGAATAGATATTGTTTCAAGGTATAAATCAAAGATTGTGATTTATGTAATAAATAGTTATCTATTCATTAGATGTTTATTGAAACAATATCTTTTGCTCAAAAGTTGTGTTGGCAAAGTGTAGAGATACTTTTTGGATGAAAGAGATCTTTATGAAAATGTTGTGATCTTGGAATGTAAAGATGTTTTTTAGACAAAAAGATGTCTTTATGAAAACGAAGTGTCCTTGAAGAAGAAACACTTGAAAGCCTATATAAAGGGTTTGTTGTCATTCATTTTGACACACCAAAATTTAGACACAACAAGCAAGTGTAGTGAGCAAAAGGAAAGTGTTGTGTACTTCTAACACAAACACTAAAGTTTCCACCATCTATAAAAGATTCCGAATTCCTTATTATCTACTTGTTGCAGAAAGTTGGTTTTAAGGTCAAATGACTTTGCAAATCCTCGGGTGTATCTAGCGGTATAATTTCGTAAGTGTAATACGAAAGTTAGACGTTGGCTTCATTGTATCCTTGAGACTAGTTGCAATATTCTCCTTTGCATATCAAGTGATGGGGGCGAATTAAGTCTTAAAGATAAACGCCTATTTGAAGGGCTCGTCTTGAAGTCGATTTTGCTTATTCTTAAATACTTCATAATCTCCATAAACCCCACTTAACACCAACAAAAAGTTTTCTTGCAACTTTGAATTGGATATCTTTTCATTCCCACGTATACGTGTCCATGGGTTAATTCTAGGGAAAATCTAAAAGGAGTGCCTTCCAAAGATATATAATCTAAAAAGCCATAACTAGATACAAAGATCAACTCAAAGCACAAGACAAGAATTTAGTTGATGTCAACTTCTGAAATTACTTTAGAGGACATTTTAATAATCAACAAATTAATACTGATAAATTGACTCCCTAAAAGATTTGATTGGCCGGCAAAATAATCTCTCCGTTGCACCAAAAATAGGAATCGTTTGTAATTTCTGTGCTATTTACTTTTAAGTGAGAAAAGGAGACCCAGAACATTGAAAGCTTGAAACTTTTCTAATTTTTAATGCCCTTTACCTTAGTAAACGTATAAGGTCGCATCGATCCAATGCTTATCGGCCAATCCATGCTATTATTCTTATGCAGTCCTCGAGTAAATTAGCTTTTAAAATTGACAAGTTATCCCCATACTTTGGTATAACATATTAAAGTTTCATTATATATATATATATATATATATATATAGCTATCTGGTGTAACATATTCATAGTTATGACATCTTGGCATATCTGCCCAAAATGTCTCTAACCAATTCAGTAAGCAATGCATTCCCCTCTTATGAATCCATCCCCTCCCTCAATACCATAATTTTGTAGCTATCGTTTGTTGCCTTACCCATTTTTTTTTTATCAAGGTACAAATTAATGAAATCGACAACAGCTCAAACATTGGATTTCCACCCAAATCTCGCCACCAGCAATCATCTTTACCAAAGATCAGGTGGCTTCCTCTTTCGCTTAAGTATTTAGTTATATATAGTCCCATTTATGCAGAATTAGCACTGAATCACACCGCAAACAGTCTCAGGCGGGATCTCAAAGGGTTCAAGCTGCTTTTGAGTTGAGCATCAGAGGCATCTTCCACATCTTTGGTGCATTAAGCAGCGCCGCGATGATAGTTACAAGTAAGTATGACAGCATTTGCATATATCAGACAAAGACTCTGTATTCGTTGACTCTTGCTGCACGTGTAATTGAGTTCCTTGAATTTTTGTTTATTGGCTAAATGAGCTTCTTGAACATTTCAACAATACTGTTGGTGGTCTTATGTTTTTTGCATCTATCATGGTATCTCAGTAAGCCTGTATAATCCTCTCTGGTTAAGCGAAATGTCTCACTTGGAAATCAATTATTTTTAGTCAATTCTATTTGATAATTACCATAATTAATTGAAATGTAAATTCATTGTATATATAAATCACAGGGGGAACAAAAACAAGTCGATTCTGATCTGTTGTGCTCTATATTTGAGCTTAACAACTCATAATCATCTCAAAAAGACCTGTACAATTGACAAAAGTTTCCAAAGTTCCCCGTAGATGGCCAAAAACACCATATCAGACCTTCTCATGACTAACCCTAACACTTTACAAAAAAGACATAGTGCTCCTGCCCATCAACATGAGTGCCTGAGCACATTAAAACGATATCCATTTAACTTCAACATTTGTTTTAATTTGCAGTTGCAAGCGCTCTGCTCTTTGTAAAGATCAAGGACGCAGCATTTCTGAAAACGTTGTCAGAGGTTATGCTATCCCTTTGGCTCAAATGGGAACTCCGAGCAATGGTTGTACTCAGCCTAACTGTTCAACTCATACTGATAAGATATGGGAATCGACGAAAATTCAGCGGAAAAAATTTAAAACTCGTCTCATTCCTTGTTTGGACGATGTACCTATTTGCAGATTGGTTAGCAACGGTTGCCCTGAGTACCCTCCTTAGGAGCAGACGGGAACAAATAACTAGCCCATTAGTTATATTTTGGGTCCCATTCCTACTCTTGCATCTTGGTGGCCCTGATACCATCACTGCTTACTCCTTGTCTGACAATGAGCTGTGGCCTAGACATTTCTTCGGGCTATGCTTCCAGGTTGGAGTTGCTCTCTATGTGTATGTCAAGTTTTGGACCCTAACCGTAACTGTGCTCACGTTTATGGCCATTCCAATATTCATTGTTGGAATTATTAAGTACGGGGAGAGGGTTAGGGCTCTGTTCTTAGCCTCTAACATGCGGATTAGGAAGTCTGTGTTCTCTGCTTCCGATGCCAAAAGTTTCGAGCTTGAAATTGACCTTCTACAGAGCCCTTCAAAAGAGGACATGAAGCTGGAGGAATATTTAAATCAGAGACAGATTAAGGACAAATACAGGTACCTTCATCGAGCTTTTTTGTTATTTCAGGTGTTCAGGCCCTTATTTTCGGACCTCAAGCTCAGAATTTACAATAATTTAAGTTACATTTTTGAGTTGGGGAACGTGTCTGCAGAAGAAGCCTTCAAAATGGTAGAGATTGAACTTGGTTTCTTGTATGATTTGCTTTACACAAAGATTCCTATAGTTATTTCTCCAATTGGTGTGACTCTCCGCTGCATTTGTTTATCATTGATCGTTTCCACACTAATTACCTTCTTCATCATCGTTGGTAAGCATGGCTACTCCAGAGTTGACATTGGCATATCCTACTTGCTAATGGTTGGAGCGATCTTTATTGAAATCTATTCAGCCATTCTTCATCTTAGCTCAGACCGCGGCATTCTCTGGTTTACAAGTCAAAATAACAGGTTTCTTAAGGCCACTGGTTCTAAGTTAGTTTCTTTGACTAAAGCCAAGAAAGGAATACAAAAAATGGCACAGCACAGCCTGCTAGATTACTGCCTCCAGCCGAGGAAAATCAAGCTTGCTGCAGTTTTCAACATATTTGATCCGGAGGACAAATTGGAAAAGTACTTCCATACTAGCTGGAAGGATGTGAATCCTGATTTGAAAACAATCATTTACTCTCATCTCAAAGAAAAACGAGACCAATATAAGTGTTCTGGTTTCTACAATCTGTCAAATTTGCTGGATAACAGAGGTTACGTTGTGCTTCAAAAAAAAGGAATTGCTGAAGACCTTGGTTGGAGCGTAACTGATGCAGAATTTACTCACAGTCTCCTCTTATGGCATATTGCTACAGATGTTTTTTTCCATGATGATCGTCAAAGATATCGAACTGGTGACCTCGGTCCATATTGCCAACTCAGTAAGCTTTTATCTGATTACATGATGTATCTCCTTTTTCTGTGTCCAGCAATGCTTCCTGAAGGTATTGGTAATTTAAGGCACCATGATACCTGCATTGAAGCAAAAAGATTTTTCCATAAAGATATAAAAATCAAGGACGCTATTAGGGGATTGTTTGGTATCGACATCGAATCTCGAACCTTTTTTATCGAGATGGGAAGCCGGAGGAAGTCAGCATTCTTTGAAGGATGCTATATTGTGTCTCAATTGCAAGATTGGGTATCGAAATTTCGATGGGATCACCAAGAGAAATGGGAGCTTATTGGTGGTGTGTGGCTGGACATGTTAACTTATGCTGCCAGTCAATGCTCGTGGAAAGAGCACGCAAGGCAACTTCAGCAAGGTGAGGAATTGCTAACCCACGTCGCCCTTCTCATGGCACATCTTGGTTTGACTAGGAAAATCAATTTGGTGGATTTACCTGAAAAACTTCAGAAAGTCGATTTCAAGCCTAGCTGGTATTGGGATAGGCTTCACCGATTGGCTTATTACTTGGCTTAGATACTAAGATGCATGTATAAGCATCCATTTCCATCCTCATGAAATCCGGCTTGTTTCGGGTCCTCTTTTCTCTACAACATTTTCATTTCGTTTTCTTTATTTGTCCTTTTTCAGCTTCAAATAAACATACCTTGGATGTACACCTAAATAATTTAGCATATTCTTTTTGGTTATTTTGCATGTTCATAGTACTATAGATCTACTTTCAAAACTATATGGCTCTTCTTGGATTAGCATTAACTTGAAGAGGCTTTTTAAGTTAAGTGTTGTCCGGTAAAATGAAAATTTAATATTAAAAAAATATAACAAATGTTCAACCTTTCTAAATTCTATTCCATAATTTGATATCCATATTGTATAGTAAAATCTTATTAAAAAACTCTTAAAACTTAAAAACATAAAACATAATTTAATTGAATTTCTGTAAAATGATATATGATTCTTATAAAAAAATGTATAGCTAATAAAGATGTTAAAAATTTATTAGTGAAAATCTGCATACAGATAATCAATTTTATTTAATTTATATTTTCTCAAAGGTCAGAAATATAAAATGGTTTCGACTAAATATTTGTATTTAAGAGATCCTAATTACCTAACATTTTAACACTTGAATAGAATTACATATATAGTTCTTTATTAAGTGGTTCTCAAAATAAATAAGTAAACAAAAAGGGTAAACCATGTGAAAAGCGTTCTTGCAAATAAGATTTGGGCTAATCAAGTTTTTGAGACACAAAAAAATGGGAAGCGAAAGCGGTAGTAGCCCCGTCCCATCCTCTCTCTTTATTCGTGTATCAAAATCTTTTGGCTTCCTTCTTCGTTACATGTTGTCCCCTCCCAAAGTTCAGAATGTTATGAGGTCATTTATTAACGTTAACAAGAGCATAACCCATGCTATGCATTCAAGACACAATCATTTGATGTGTGAATAAAATATAAAATTAATTTACATTAATAATATAAATAATTATCTAAAAATAAATGCTAAACCAATATATTATTTACAAACATGAAATAATATTGTAATTTGTAAAGATAAATATTTAAAAATTAATAGATATTTTGATGGCTATCTGTCGAGTTAACTTGAAGACTATTACTGTATTGAAAATATAGGTCAAAATTCACAAATGGTGCTATTTTTTTTTCTTAAAAACAAAGTAAGTTGAAAAATTAAATATATATATATATATATATAAATTAGTTACATGCAAAAAAGTTTAAAGTGAGAACAAAACAACAAATATAGTAAAAAAATTAGAGATTTGGTTCAAAAGATAAATAAGTTGAGACAATAAAAAAAAACAGAAGAAGAAAGGAATGAAGGGAAAAACTAAAGTGGAAAAACTAAAGAAAAAAAGGGATAAACAATTCTAGAAAGAAAGACCCAAAGGAATCTTGTAAAATTAAAACAATACTAATCAATTGCAGATCTAAAAACTAATCCAAAAACCACGTCAATTTAAAAAACAAAAAGACTCATACATAAAATAAATTATCGATAGTTCATATTTACCTATATGACAATTTTTCTAAAAAAAGATAAAATTGTAAATTTAATCAGTAAAAAAATTAAACATTAATAAAAAAATAATAAAAAATTTTAAAAAAAGAAAAATTAAACAAATCTCAAAACACACTAAATCTGCAACTTGATAATATTCTATCAAAATGGTTTCAATTATAAAGTGAATGGTTGACTAATAGTATATTTTGTAAAAATACACCTATCTATGACATTTTTTAATATTTAGAAAGTAATTACAAAAAAAAATATCAAATGAGTTGAAAGATAAACATATAGCAAAATAATAATAATAAACATGTAAATTAAGGAATATATTTGTAGTAAAAGACATATTCTTATTCAAAAGATAATTAAAAATAAGCTTATTATGAGATAAGATGAGTAACATGTAAAAGAAGTCAATAATTGATACAACTTGAGTAAAAGTGCAAGTAAATTATTATCTACAATAGAAAAGTATAACCATACACCTAATCACATAAGATAAAATCCAAAGAAAGAATTTAAAAACTTACATGAAAGATTTCTAATTTCTGTACGGAAGCAACAACATTATAAGAATAAAAATAATAAAGAGCCCAAATAATGAAAATTTGAATAAACAAAAAATAATGAAATTAAGAACTAAAATAAGAACAATATATAAAATACCTTTTAAAACAATTATAATTGGAAGCTATCTTAAACCTGTAAAAACTAAGATTGTAAAATAAAGTACAGCAATACTAATCAAACGCATTCTAAGAAATTAATCCAAAACCATATTAACTTAAAACCAAAAAATTCATGCATAAAAACAATAACAACAATGGGTAGTTAATGTTTACTTGTATGACAATTTTTTTGAAAACAGAAAGATAAAATTATAAATATTATTGGCAAAGAAATAAAGCATTAAGAAAGAATAACAAAAAATTAAAAAGAGAAAAAAACTAAATAAAGAATTCAATCTCAAAACTTACAAAAAGAATACCCGTCTATTATGCTTCAACTTTTCCTTTTTCTTTTTTTTTCTTTCGAACAAATCATGCTCCCCATAGTCTCTCGTTTAAGAAACCTTGAATATTAACATAAATAAAATACCTTTAAAATTAATAATAATAATTAAACAAAATAAAACAAACAACATACAATCATCAATTAGGATCAAATAAAAAAATCACAATGATGAATAAAAGCAAAAATCAATTTACATGCAACCTAAAATCCCTAAATTCAAAAAATTAAAAAAAATAGACTAAAAAATAAGATAGAAGAAAACCCAACAACCGATTTTTATGACTTGAAGAAAAACTAAACAAAAGAACACCATAAACAGACAAAATCTATTTTATTAAGCAATATGTTGAAAAATATATTTTTTAATTAATAAATTAATATAAAAAATATATATTTTATTTAAAAATCTATATTATTAAGAAATATTTTGAAATAAACATAAACAGATAAAATTATCTTTAACATGTTCTAAAATACCCAAAATCTCATCAATAAAGAAAATCAAATAAACACCCTCAATAAATAACAAAATACCACACATATTCCATGGACAATTCAACCCAAATCAAGCCACCATGTGTCAAACAATTAGGCAATACATATGTCAATCAATTAACCTATTTGAGGACAACTTTTAATGTATGTAGTTGTAGATTAGTACTATTCTAATTATTTGTTCCTAGGAGAAATTAACATGGTATCTAGATTAATTTATAGTAACTTTAAACTCTTTTTCACACACCAGAGATTGGTTCAATGCTTCGATTGGCTAATTCCTGCCTTGAGCTTTAGGATTTAAACATAGGTGGACTTTTAACGATGCTATCCAAAATATTAGATTTTAGACAAGACGTCTGAAATAGTTGGACACCTACATCTTGCTTAAGAGTTCGAATGATTTATCTACTCTTTAATTTTATTAGAATTTTTTTGTTGAATTAGTATTATTTATTATTATGTATGTTGTATTTAAATATTTAATTTTTATTTATTTAAATAATAATTATAAAACATAAAAATATTTTAAAGTGTAAAGTTTTTTTTTGAAAATCTTTTAAAGTGTAAAGTTAATTACTTTTAAATTAAATATAATTATATCAATACAACATATTTGATGTTTAAGACAGTATATTTTTAAAATGAGTTATTACAAATATTTTTAATAATACTTTTTTTTATACCTTTTAGAACATTTTTGTAGATTTGAATTCATTATAAATTTTTAGATACATTATAAATAAAATGTAATAATAGAAATCGTATACACTAACAAAGGTTGTAATTTTTTATATTGCTACTAAATATGAAAAAAGTAAGATTAAAATTTTAAATAGCTGCACTTTTTATCCTTTCAGTATACCAAAAAAATATGTTGCCTAAAGAAAGTTGATTAAAACTCAATTTTATTGTAGTGTATATAATTTAAATTTTAAATATTAATTTATTTAATACTATAAGAATTGAGATAAATATTTTTTAATGAAAATCATTTAATACAATTAATTTTTTTATATTTTCAAATTAGATTGATTTTAATAATATTAATTATAAAAAATATTTTAAACGATAATTTAAATATAATGAATAAATACGATTATTATATAAGTTAAAGTTTATGTTTAACTTTTGATAAAATGACAATCAAGATAAGTGATTATATGAGATTGCAGATTCTAATTTTCTGTTGTGTAGAAGTCTTTCGTGATTTTGAAACCTTGCTTGAATTTGTCCAATTATCCATTGGTGAATATCATATATAGGAGTAGTGTTGTCTGACTTAGAAGATATGTAGAGGGCTTATTTTTGCTAGTTTTCAACTTAATCAACCTCTCTTGAATCATTTTCAAGTGGTTGATATGCCGCAGGACTATTTTTTGAATGTTGACATCCTGCGGTGTTGATGCTTGTACAAAGACTATCATTTCTTGTTCTGTCAGTGAATATAATCACATTCATTTTGCCTTTTCAAAAAAATAAAAAAGTGATTATATGAGATAACAATGAGAGTTTTTTTGCTTAAAATGTTTTCGGAATAGGCATTCGTTTCCTATTATGATTAACTGGCTACTTATGGTTAATCACTCGAGTGAAGAGAATATTAATGCTAGCTTTGGTTTCTTTTATGTAGAGAAAAAGCTATACAAAGTGGAGGCATAATTGTAATGAATTCACATGTCCTTAATCATAAATATAGTCCAAGAATTGAATCCAATCTTGTCTGTTTTTTTAATATGCTTGGAAGAATTAAAAGAAGTTAACCAGGCTAGTTAAGACATACACTATCCTTGTAATTATTGCTATAGTAATATATAATTAAAACCACTCAATTGTTTATTTTTCTGTATTTTTAATTTTAAATGTCGATTAAGAAATATGTAACATTTCATTTTTAAATTTTAACGCATAAACAAATAGAACGAATAATTTTTGGACGTATGAATGTAAAAGTATCTTTTTAAATAAATTACTAATTTGATGGCTTAACATTAAAAAATAATGTTTTAATCATTAAATATCTGTTTCTATTTATTTTAGTAGAAAATACCTATTTTTATATTTTTAACTTATATCTGCATGTCAATTGTCTATAAACGAATAAACATATATACTTTGTCAATGTCATTTTTTTTTCTTTTAGAAAATTCATCCGCCTCTCTTAACTTTTTTTCCCTTGAAAAAATAACAGCCCATCTAGGCTTATTTTGCCACGGCCGAATTTCATTTGGCCTCAATTTGGACTGGAAAAACAATTAGAATATTAGATAAACCATAAACAAGAGCCTAAAGGGAGAAAAGTTTGCTTGCAACCTTCAATTGGGAATCCTTTCATTGCCATATGTTCGTGTCCATGGGTTAGTTATTGGAATAAAATCTAAAAGGAATGCCTTCCAAAGATATAAGGTATAAAGAGCCATAACTAAATACGGAGATCAACTCAAAGTACAAGGCAAGAATTTAGTTGCTGTCAACTTCAGAAATTACTTTAGAGCACATTTTAATAATCAACAAATGCTAATAAATTGACTCCCTAGGAGATTTGATTGGCCTGAAAAATAATCTGTCTGTTACATTTCCTCTCTGCTGCACCAAAAATAGGAATCAATCATAATTTATTTGCTACTTACTTTTAAGTGAGAAAAGGAGACCCAGAACTTTGAAAAACTTTTCTAATTTTTCATGCCCTTGACTTTAGGAAACGTATAAGCTCTTTGCATCGATCCATTGCTTATCGGCCAATCCATGCTATTATTCTTATGCAGTCCTTGAGTACATTAGCTTTTAAATTAGGCAAGTTATCCCCATTCTTTGGTATAACATATTAAGGTTTCATTACATATATATATATATATAGCTATTTGGTGTAACATATTCATGGTTATGACATCTTGGCATATCTGCCCAAAAAGTCTCTAATTAATTCAGTAAGCAATGCATTCCCTCTTATGATACCATCCCCTCCTTCAATACCATAATTTTGTAGCTATCCTTTATTGCCTTACCTCTTTTTTTTTTTTTTAATATCAAGGTACAAATTAATGAAAATCGACAACAGCTCAAACATCGGATTTCCACCCAAATCTCGCCACCAGCAATCATCTATACCAAGATCAGGTGGCTTCCTGTTTCGCTAAAGTATTTAATTATATATAGTCGCATTTATGCAGAATTAGCACTGAGTCACATCGCAAAGAGTCTCAGGCGGGATCTCAAAGGGTTCAAGATGCTTTTGAGTTGAGCATCAGAGGCATCTCCCACATCTTTGGTGCATTAAGCATCGGTGCGATGATAGTTACAAGTAAGTATGACAGCATTTGCATGTATCAGACAAAGATTCTGCATTCGTTGACTCTTGCTGCACGTGTAATTGAGTTCCTTGAATTTTTTTTTCTGGCTAAGTGAGCTTCTTGAACATTTCAACAATACTGTTGGTGGTCTTATGTTTTTTGCATCTACCATGGTATCTCAGTAAGCCTGTACAATCCTCTCTGATTAAGAGAAATGTCTCACTTGGAAATCAATTATTTTTAGTCAATTCTATTTGATAATTACCATAATTAATTGAAATGTAAATTCATTGTATATATAAATCACAGGGGGAACAAAAACAAGTCGATTCTGATCTGTTGTGCTCTATATTTGAGCATAACAACTCATAGTCATCTCAAAAAGACCTGTACAATTGACAAAAGTTTCCAAAGTTCCCTGTAGATGGCCAAAAACACCATAGCTGACCTTCCCATGACTAACCCTACCACTTTACACAAAAGACGTAGTGTCCCTGCCCAACACATAAGTGCTTGAGCACATTAAAAAGATATCCATTCAACTTTAACAATTGTTTTAATTTGCAGTTGCAAGCGCTCTGCTCTTCGTAGAGATCAAGGATGCAGCATTTCTGAAAACGTTGTCAGAGGCTATGCTATCCCTTTGGCTCAAATGGGAACTCCGAGCAATGGTTGTACTCAGCCTAACTGTTCAACTCATACTGATAAGATATGGGAATCGACGAAAATTCAGCGGAAAAAATTTAAAACTCGTCTCATTCCTTGTTTGGACGATGTACCTGTTTGCAGATTGGTTAGCAACGGTTGCCCTGAGTACCCTCCTTAGGAGCAGACGGGAACAAATAACTAGCCCACTAGTTATATTTTGGACCCCATTCCTACTCTTGCATCTTGGTGGCCCTGATACCATCACTGCTTACTCCTTGTCTGACAATGAGCTGTGGCCTAGACATTTCTTCGGGCTATGCTTCCAGGTTGGAGTTGCTCTCTATGTGTATGTCAAGTTTTGGACCCTAACCGTAACTGTGCTCACGTTTATGGCCATTCCAATATTCATTGTTGGAATTATTAAGTACGGGGAGAGGGTTAGGGCTCTGTTCTTAGCCAGTAACATGCGGTTTAGGAAGTCTGTGTTCTCTGCTTCCGATGCCAAAAGTTTCGAGCTTGAAATTGACCTTCTACAGAGCCCTTCGCAAAGGGACATGGAGCTTGAGGAATATTTAAATCACAGACAGATTAAGGACAACTACAGGTATCTTTATCGAGCTTTTTTGTTATTTCAGGTGTTCAGGCCCTTATTTTCGGACCTTAAGCTCAGAGTTTACCGTGATTTAAGTTACATTTTTAAGATGGAGAACAAAGTGCCTGCAGAAGAGGCCTTCAAAATGGTAGAGATTGAACTTGGTTTCTTGTATGATTTGCTCTACACAAAGATTCCTATAGTTATATCTCGAAGTGGTGTGATTCTCCGCTGCATTTGTTTGTCATTGACCGTTTCCACACTAATTTCCTTCTTGATCATCGTTGGTAAGCGTGGCTACTCCAAAGTTGACATTGGCATATCCTACTTGTTAATGGTCGGAGCTATCTTCATTGAAATCTATTCAGCCATTCTTCATCTTAGCTCAGACCGCGGCATTCTCTGGTTTACAAGTCAAAATAACAGGTTTCTTAAGGCCACTGGTTCTAAGTTAGTTTTTTTTACTAAAGCGAAGAAAGGTATACAAAAAATGGCACAGCACAGCCTGCTAGATTACTGCCTCCAGCCAAGGAAAATCAAGCTTGCTGCAGCTTTCAACATGTTTGATCCGGAGGACAATTTGGAAAAGTACTTTCATACTAGCTGGAAGGATGTGAATCCTGAGTTGAAAACAATCATTTACTCTCATCTGAAAGAAAAACGAGACCAATATGAGGGTTTTGGTTACTACAATCTGTCAGATTTATTGGATAACAGAGGTTACGATGTGCTTAAAAAAAAAAAAATTGCGAATGACGTTGGTTGGACTGTAACTGACGTAGAATTTACCCACAGTCTGCTCTTATGGCATATTGCTACAGATCTTGTTTTCTATGATGATCATCAAAGACATCGAGTCGGTAACCTCGGTCCATATTGCCAACTCAGTAAGCTCTTATCCGATTACATGATGTATCTCCTCTTTTTGTGTCCAGCAATGCTTCCAGAGGGTATTGGTAACTTAAGGCACCATGATACCTGCATTGAAGCAAAAAGATTTTTCCATAAAGATGTAAAAATCAAGGACGCTATTAGGGGATCGTTTGGTATCGACATTGAATCTCGATCCTTCTTTATCGAGATGGGAAGCCGGAGGAAGTCAGCATTCTTTGAAGGATGCGATATTGCGTCTCAATTGCAAGATTGGGTATCGAATTTTCGATGGGATCACCAAGAGAAATGGGAGCTTATTGGTGAAGTGTGGCTGGACATGTTGACTTATGCTGCCAGTCAATGCTCGTGGAAAGAGCACGCAAGGCAACTTCAGCAAGGTGAGGAATTGCTAACCCACGTCGCCCTTCTCATGGCACATCTTGGTTTGACTAGGAAAATCCATTTGGTGGATTTACCTGAAAGACTTCAGAAAGTCGATTTCAAGCCTAGCTGGTATTGGGATAGGCTTGACCGATTGGCTTATTACTTGGCTTAGATACTTAGATGCATGTATAAGCATCCATTTCCATCCTCATGAAATCCGGCTTGTCGTCGGGTCCTCTTTTTTCACAGCATTTTCATGTTGTTTTCTTTATTTGTCCTTTTTCGGTTTCAAATAAACAAACTTTGGATGTACACCCAATTAAGTTAGCATTTTCTTTTTGGTTACTTTGCACAAACTTAGTACTATTGATCTAATTTGAAAAATATGAACCAAAAAATAAAAACGTTAAGATGGTTCTTCTTTGATTAGTATTAACTTAAAGAGACTTTGCAAGTTAAGTGTTGTGTTATAAAATGATAATTTAATATTAAAAAAAATTAAAAATGTTCAACCTTTTTAATTTCTGTTTTATAATTGGATATTAGTATTGTATATTAAAATCTTATCAAAAACTCCCAAAAGTTAAATACACAAAATATAATTTAATTGAATTTTTGTAAAATGATATGTGATTCTTATAAAAAAAACGTAAAGCTAATAAAGATGTTAAAAATTTATTAATAAAAATCTACATACAAATAATCAATTTTATTTAATTTATATTTTCTCAAAGATCAAAAATTTAAAATGGTTTTGACTAAATATATGTATTTCAGAGATCCTAATTACTCAACATTGTAACACTTGAATAGAATTATATATATAGCTCATTATTAAGTGGTTTTGAAAATAAATAAGTAAATAAAAAAAGTAAACCATGTGAAAAGGGTTATTATGAATAGGATTTGGGCTAATCAAGAATTCGAGATACAAAAAAATTGGAAAGCGAAAGCGTTAGTAGCCCCGTCCCATCCCCTTCTTTATTCATGCATCAAAATCTTTTTGCTTCCTTCTTCGTCACATATGGTCTCCTTGAAAAGTCTAGAACGCTATGGGGCCCTTTATTAATTTTTTTTTTGAAAATTCATTCATAAAAAGGGAGAAAAACCCCTCCACCATTGCAAAGAACAAAATGACAAATAGATTTGGATCATATATCAGTCCTATTTAGTTGATATACTTTTCCAAAACCTCCTCCAAGAAACAAAGCGGAACCGTACCCCTGTACAAACCAAGAGCAAAAACCAAAAACATCAAAGAAAACCACTATTGGTGCAAATGAAATTTTAGATGGAATTCAAGGAATGTACAACTAAGGTTTAGATGGAATTCAAGGAATCAAAAAAATTAACTTCAAGATGAGTTTTTTAATAAATGTTATTTTTAAGATTTATTTCAACCCCACTACTCAAAATACAAAAGGGAAAATGCAAATTGCATTAGAGGTACATTGAAGTCAACGTCTAACTTTGTTTTACACTTTATGATAATAGACCACTAGATACACATGAAGTTTTACAAAGTTATTTGGCCTTAAAGCTTACTTTCTGCAGTAAGTAGATTATAAGGAATTTGGACGCTTTTGTAGTTAATGAGAAATTACGTATTTATGTTAATAGGACACAATTTTTTTTTGCTCTTGTTTTGTTTTGATTTTAATGGGTCAAAATCGTTAGCAACAAGTCCTTTATATAGACTTGGAAGTGTTTTTTTTTTTAAGGACACAATCCTTTCTTTAAAGATCATTTTGTTTAAAAAACATCTTTACATTTTGCAAGACATAATTTTTGGATAAATGTATTATTTTAATAATCACTTTATGAAAAAACAATCATTCATTTCATAAAACATAATCTTTAAATTATAATTTGAAACAATAACTTTTCATATTTAAACTTTTGAGTTAGGGTGTTTTTTCAATTTATCCCATAAGCTTTGAATGCCATTTTACCAAAAAATATAATCATTCACATGAAAACTTACCTACAATCCAATAGTCACACTATGTCACTTTATGTGACATAACCCTTGAGCTAAGATAACTTTTCATTATATGACATAATCTTTGATTTTGAAAATATACTGACAATTACTGCATTCACCCTTCTTAAACCAAAAATCTCAAAGGGGTTGCAGACACTCAAGAACTTGGCCGTACATCCCTACATCGAAAGAGACCTGCTCTCCCAATCTAGTGGAAACAAGGGAGGGATCATTACCTAACTTAAACAAAAACACAAATCCAAAGAAACAAGACTCATTCACCACCATATATAAGCCCCAACTTGACTCAAACCAGAGACTAGACATAGTCGAACCTCACCACCACTTAACGAAGATTGAAAGAGAGAATTAGTACACTCTTAAAATCTCACTTTGAAGATGGATGGCAGCTTTAGCCAATGTGTCAGCATCTTAGTTTGCCTCTTTCAATGAATGTCTAATCATTCAATATCTCAACCTCCACGATGCACTCACTAGATCTTTAATCCCTTTAACAACGTTGCACGCATAACTTTCTATCAGCAGGAAGTGATTGTCTTTCCATCTTGAGGCTGAGAAGATCAAGAACACCTCTTTTGCTACGATTAATGTTTAGTAGTACTGTTCTAATTATTTGTTCCTAGGAGAAATTAACATGGTATTTAGATTAATTTATAGTAACTTTAAACTTTTTTTTCACAAACCAGAGATTGGTTCAATGCTTCAATTGGCTAATTGCTGCCTTGAGGTTTAGGATTTAAAAATAGGTGGACTGTTAACGATGCTATTCAAAATATTAGATTCCAGACAAGATGTGTGAAATAGATATGTACATCGACATCCTGCTTCAAAGTTCGAATGATTTATCTACTCTCTAATTTTATTAGAATTTTTTTGATGAATTAGTATTATTTATTATTATGAATACTACATTTAAATATTTATTTTTATTTATTTAAATAATAATTGTCTAACATAAAAATTAAAGTGTAAAGTTTTTTTTTTGAAAAGCTTTTAAGGTGTAAAGTTAATTACTTTTAAATAAAATATAATTATATCACTATAACAAATTTGATTTTAAGACAACACATTTTTAAAATGTGCTATTATAAATATTTTTAATAACACTTTTTTATACTTTTAGAACATTTTTGTAGATTTGAATTCATTATATAAATTTTTAGATGCATTATGAATTAAATGTAATAATAAAAATTGTATATACTAGCAAAAGCTGTATTTTTTTATATTGCTACTAAATGTGAAAAAAGTGAAACGAAAAGTTTAAATAGCTGCACTTTTTAATCTTTCACTATACAAAAAAAAAATTGTTATCTAAAGAAATGTGCTTAAAATTTAATTTTGTTGTAGTGTATATAATTAAAATTTTAAATATTAATCTATAAATTATTTAATACTATTAGAATTAAGATAAATATACTTTTTGATAAAAATCATTCGATACAATTAAAATTCTTTTATATTTACAAGTTAGATAAATTTTAATAATATTCACTATAAAGAATATTTAAAATGATAGTCTAAAGTATAACGAATAAATATGATTTATATATATATATATATATATATATACATACACACACACATACACACACTCATATAGGTTAAAGACTACCTTTAACTTGTGATAAAATGACAATCTTGTGATAAAATGACAATCAAGATAAGTGATAATAATGAGTGTTTTTTTGCTTAAAATGTTTTCGGTATAGGTATTCAATTATTATTATGATTAACCAGTTACTTATGGTTAATAACTTGAGTTATATAAATATATATATATATATGTATATATTATAAGTGAAATGAATTCACGTGTCCTTAATCATAAATATATATAGTCCATGAATTGAATCTAATCTTGTCTATTTTTTTAATATGCTTGGAAGAATTAAAAGAAGTTAACCAGGCTAAGACACACTATCCTTGTAATTATTGCTATACTAATAATTAAAATCACTCAATTTTTTATTTTTTTTTATATTTTGAATTTTAAATGTCAATTGAGAAATACATAATATTTTATTTTTAAATTTTAACGCATAAATAAATAGAATGCATTATACTTAGATATATGAATGCAAACGTATTTTTTTGAATAAATTACTTATTTGATGGCTCAATGTTGAAAAATCATGTTTTAATCATTAAATATCTGTTTCTATTTATTTTAGTACAAAAATACCTATTTTTATATTTTTAACTTATATCTGCATGTCAGTTGTCGACAAACACACACATATACACTTTGTCAGTGTAATGTTTGTTGTTATAGATATTTCATCCGCCCCTTCTAACTTTTTATTTTCTGAAAAATTAACAGCCCATCCCAATTGGAGTAGGAGAAAAACAATACAACGTTAGAAAAACCATAAAATAGAGCCTAGAGGGAGAAGAGTTTGCTTGCAACTTTGAATTGGGTGTCTTTTCATTCCCACGTATTCGTGTCCATGTGTTAATTATTGGGATAAAATCTAAAAGGAATGCCTTCCAAAGATATATAATCTAAAGAGCCATAACTAGATAAAAAGCTCAAGTCAAGTACAAGACAAATATGTAGTTGCTATCAACTTCAGAAATTACTTTAGAGCACATATTAATAATCAACAAATTAATACTGATGAATTGACTCCCTAAAAGATTCGATTGGCCTGAAAAATAATCTCTCCGTTGCACCAAAAATAGGAATCAATCGCAATTACTGCGCTATTTACTTTTTAAGTGAGAAAAGGAGAGCCAGAACATTGAGAGTCTGAAACTTTTCTAATTTTTAATGCCCTTTACGTTAGTAAACGTATAAGCTCTTTGCATCGATCCATTGCTTACCGGCCAATCCAAGCTATTATTCTTATGCAGTCCTTGAGTACATTAGCTTTTAAAATTGACAACTTATCCCCGTACTTTGGTTTGGTATAACATATTAAAGTTTCATTATATATATAAATATATATATATAGCTATTTGGTGTAACGCATTCATGGTTATGACATCTTGGCATATCTGCCCAAAAAGTCTCTAATTAATTCAGTAAGCAATGCATCCCCTCCTATGATACCATCCCCTCCCTCAGTACCATAATTTTGTAGCTATCCTTCATTGCCTTACCTCTTCCTTTTTTTTTTTTTAAAAATCAAGGTACAAATTAATGAAATCGACAACAGCTCAAACATTGGATTTCCACCCAAATCTCGACACCAGCAATCATCTAGACCAAGATCAGGTGGCTTCCTCTTTCGCTTAATTATTGAGTTATAGTCGCGTTTACGCAGAATTAGTACAGAATCACATCAAAAACAGTTTAAGGCGGGATCCCAAAGGGTTCAAGCTGCTTTTGAGTTGAGCATCAGAGGCATCTCCCACATCTTTGTTGCATTAAGCATCGGTGCGATGATAGTTACAAGTAAGTATGACAGCATTTGCATATATCAGACAAAGACTCTGCATTCGTTGTCTCTTGCTGCACGTGTAACTAAGTTCCTTGAATTTTATTTTTTCGGCGAAATGAGCTTCTTGAACATTTCAATAATACTGTTGGACGTCTTATGTTTTTTTGCATCTATCATGGTATCTCTATAAGCCTGTATAATCCTCTCCGGTTAAGCGATATCTCACTTGGAAATCAATTATTTTTAGCCAATTCTTTTTGTTAATTACCATAATTAATTGAAATGTAAATTCATTGTATATATAAAACACAGGGGGAACAATTGTTCACCCCTGGGGAACAAAAACAAGTCGATTATGATCTGTTGTGCTCTATGTTTGAGCATAACAACTCATAATCATCTCAAAAAGACCTGTACAATTGACTAATGTTTCCAGAGTCACCTGTAGATGGCCAAAAACACCATAACAGACCTTCCCATGACTAATTCTACCACTTTACAAAAAACACTTAGTGTCCCCGCCCAACACATGAGTGCTCGAGAACGTTAAAAAGATTTCCATTTAGCTTTAACATTTGATTTAATTTGTAGTTGCAAGCGCTCTGCTCTTCGTAGAGATCAAGGATGCAGCATTTCTGAAAACGTTGTCAGAGGTTATGCTATCCCTTTGGCTCAAATGGGAACTCCGAGCAATGGTTGTACTCAGCCTAACTGTTCAACTCATACTGATAAGATATGGGAATCGACGAAAATTCAGCGGTAAAAGTTTAAAACTCGTCTCATTCCTTGTTTGGACGATGTACCTGTTTGCAGCTTGGTTAGCAACGGTTGCCCTGAGTACCCTCCTTAGGAGCAGACGGGAACAAATAACCAGCCCACTTGTTATATTTTGGACCCCATTCCTACTCTTGCATCTTGGTGGCCCTGATACCATTACTGCTTACTCCTTGTCTGACAATGAGCTGTGGCCTAGACATTTGTTCGGGCTATGCTTCCAGGTTGGAGTTGCTCTCTATGTCTATGTCAAGTTTTGGACCCTAACCGTAACTGTGCTCACATTTATGGCCATTCCAATATTCATTGTTGGAATTATCAAGTACGGAGAGAGGGTTGGGGCTCTGTTCTTAGCCAGCAGCAATCGGTTTAGGAAGTCTGTGTTCTCGGCTCCCGATGCCAACACCTTCGAGTTTGAAAGTGACCTTGTACAGAGCCCTTCAAAAGGGGACATAAAGTTGGAGGAATATTTAAAGCACAAACAGATTGAGGAGAGATATAAGAATCTTCAGCGAGCTTTTTTGTTATTTCAGGTGTTCAGGCCCTTATTTTCGGACCTCAAGCTCAGAATTTACAATTGTCTAAGAGACATTTTTGAGTTGGGGGATGTGTCTCCAGAAGAAGCCTTCAAAATGGTAGCGATTGAACTTGGTTTCTTGTATGATTTGCTCTACACAAAGATTCCTATAGTTATTTCTCCAATTGGTGTGACCCTCCGCTGCATTTGTTTATCATTGACTGTTTCCACACTAATGTCCTTCTTGATCATCGTTGGTAAGCATGGCTACTCCAAAGTTGACATTGGCATATCCTACTTGTTAATGGTTGGAGCTATCTTTATTGAAATCTATTCAGCCATTCTTCATCTTAGCTCAGACCGCGGCATTCTCTGGTTTACAAGTCAAAATAACAGGTTTCTTAAGGCCACTGGTTCTAAGTTAGTTTCTTTGACTAAAGCCAAGAAAGGAATACAAAAAATGGCACAGCACAGCCTGCTAGATTACTGCCTCCAGCCGAGGAAAATCAAGCTTGCTGCAGTTTTCAACATATTTGATCCGGAGGACAAATTGGAAAAGTACTTCCATACTAGCTGGAAGGATGTGAATCCTGAGTTGAAAACCATCATTTACTCTCATCTCAAAGAAAAACGAGTCCAATATAAGTGTTCTGGTTTCGACAATCTGTCAAATTTGCTGGATAACAGAGGTTCCGTTGTGCTTGAAAAGCAAGGAATTGTTGAAGACCTTGGTTGGAGTGTAACTGGTGTAGAATTTACCCACAGTCTCCTCTTATGGCATATTGCTACAGATGTTTTTTTCCATGATGATCGTCAAAGATATCGAGCTGGAGACCTCGGTCCATATTGCCAACTCAGTAAGCTTTTTTCTGATTACATGATGTATCTCCTTTTTCTGTGTCCAGCAATGCTTCCTGAAGGTATTGGTAATTTAAGGCACCATGATACCTGCATTGGAGCAAAAAGATTTTTCCATAAAGATACAAAAATCAAGGACGCTATTAGGGGATTGTTTGGTATCGACATCGAATCTCGAACCTTTTTTATCGAGATGGGAAGCCGGAGGAAGTCAGCATTCTTTGAAGGATGCTCTATTGTGTCTCAATTGCAAGAATGTGCATAGAGATTTCGATGGGATCACCAAGAGAGATCGGAGCTTATTGGTGGTGTGTGGCTGGACATGTTAACTTATGCTGCTAGTCAATGCTCGTGGAAGGAGCACGCAAGCCAACTTCAGCATGGTGAGGAATTGCTAACCCATGTCGCCCTTCTCATGGCACATCTTGGTTTGACTAGGAAAATCAATTTGGTGAATTTACCTGAAAAACTTCACAAAGTCGGCTTCAAGCCTAGCTGGGATTGGGATAAGCTAGAGCGATTGGCTTATTACTTGGCTTAGATATTTAGATGCATGTATAAGCATCCATTTCCATCCTCATGAAATCCGGCTTGTTTTCGGGTCCTCTTTCTTTACAACATTTTCATTTCGTTTTCTTTAATTATTTGTCCTTTTTCAGTTTCAAATAAACAAACTTTGGATGTACACCAAAATAAGTTAGCATTTTCTTTTTGGTTATTTTGCATGTACGTAGTACCATAGATCTAATTTGAAAAATACGAACCAAAAAAAAAAGGGTTAAGATGGTTCTTCTTTGATTAGTATTAACTTGAAGAAACTTTCAAGTTAAGTATTATCTGATAAAATGAAAACTTAATATTAAAAAAAATTTAAAATGTTCAACCTTTTTAATTTTTGTTCTATAATTGGACATCGATATTGTATACTAAAACCTTATCAAAAACTCTTAAAAATTAAATACACAAAACATAGTTGAATTGAAATTTTGTAAAATGATATATGATTCTTATAAAGAAACGAATAACTAATAAAGATGTTAAAAATTTATTAGTGAAAATCTGCATACAAATAATCAATTTTATTTAATTTATATTTTCTTGAAGATTAGAAGTATAAAATGGTTTTGAGTAAATATATGTATTTTAGAGACCTTAAGTACCTAACATTTACTTTAACGCTTGAATATAATTATATATATATAATTCTTTATTAAGTGGTTCTCAAAATAAACAAGTAAATAATGTGAAAAGCGATATTACAAATAGGATTTGGGCTAATCAAGTCTTTGAGATAAAAAAAAAAAAAATGGAAAGCGAAAGCGTCAGTAGCCCCGTCCCATCCCAAAGGCTCCGTTTTCCTTCCCAAAAGCCACAAAACATTATCGCACCGGACTTTGATTTATTGCTCTTCTTTCCACTTCAACTTGTTATCTTTAATTTATTATCACGTTTTATCATTTAACAATATGGCTTCCAAGGTCCATTTATTTATTTTTCCCTCTCTTTATTCATGCATTAAAATCTTTTAGTTAATTCCTTCTTCTTTACATGTTGTCCCCTTGAAAAGGCCAGAATGCGATGGGGTCAAAGATGGTAGAGTGTTTTCCTGCATTGAAACAAATTGCTTTGTTTTTAAGATGAAGCCTGCCTCCAAACTTTTACGTCACATCTATACCACCCAATGCATAACCATTTCTCTCTATATGTAAAGTAGACAGCCCCTTTCTATTCCAACAATCAAAACAAAAACTTTTCTCAGCTTTTTGTCTTATCCATTATTGGCCCCTTTTGTTTCTCTTGATTGTTATCTTCATGGCTGCAGCCAAGGTTTTTGCATATCTCTTCGTCTTTATTGCCCTCTTCGGTATGGTTGTGTCTGACCCTGATCATCTCCAGGATCTCTGCGTAGCTAACAAAGCAGCAGGAATAAAGGTGAATGGATTTCCATGCAAGGACGAAGCAAATGTAACGGAAGCCGATTTTTTCTTTAGCGGTCTAGCCAATCCAGGAGCAATTAATAATTCGGTCGGATCAGTTGTAAGAGGAGCCAACGTTGACAAAATTCCGGGGCTTAACACCCTAGGCCTGTCACTTGCCCGCATCGACTATGAAGCTGGTGGCCTCAACCCACCCCACACTCACCCCCGTGCCACCGAAGTCATCTTTGTTCTTTATGGTGAATTGGATGTAGGATTCATCACTACAGAAAACAAGTAGATCTCCAAATCCATCAAGAAAGGCCACATTTTTGTCTTCGCCAAGGGTCTTGTTCATTTCCAGAAGAACAACGGAGCCAAGCCAGCTTCTGTGATCGCAGGATTCAACAGCCAACTGCCTGGATCTCAATCTATCGCTGCAACATTGTTTACCTCAACACCCCCGGTGCCAGACAATGTCTTGACCAAGGCCTTCCAAATTGGCACCAAGGAAGTCAACAAAATCAAAAACAAGCTTGCCCCCAAGAAAAGCTAAGAAAAGAGGCCCTCGAGTTTGAGGAGAAAATCATCAAACCCTGGCTCTCCAAACTTAATTGAGAGTACTATTTTGTATTAGTTCTACATCGTTTTTCAAATTAAAAAAAAAAAAACTGTTTGAGAAGAGAGTGGTTAATGACAATCTTAAACATAAGATTTAATCATAAGACGTATGAAATCGCACTTCTGATCAGAGAATTGTAAAGCAAATGAGTCGAAAGACAACAACAAGCAGAAGAAGATTCATCTGCTTTTCTCTTCGCTTTGATTCCTTTACCAACCCAAGGTCATGATTCATCTGCTTTTCTTGCTGGAACAACAAGAAGCAGAAGAAGAGAGAATACCCACCATCTGCCAAAGGGGAAACAATATGAGAGAGAAAGAAGAGAAAAAAAGTTAAACCCAAACATGTATTATTAAGTAATAAAAAATAAACACATGGTATTTTGTGATAGTCTAGCACAGAATGGGGTAAAGATGACTCCTCTTGAATTAGTATTAACTCGAGACTTTTAAAGTTAACTATTGTCCTATAAAATGAAATTTTAATAATTAAAAATATAATAAGTATTCAGACTTTTTAAATTTGGTTTTATAATTGATTATCGAATTTGTAACATAAAATCTTATCAATAAACTACAAAACATATTTTAATTGAATTTCTGTAACATAATTTATAAAAAAATTTATAGCTGATAAAGATATTAAAAATTCGTTAGTGAAAATCTGCATAAAAAGGTATCAATTTTATATAATGTACAAGAGTAATTAATTTTCTCAAACGCTAGAAAGATAATTAAAATGGTCTTGACTGTCTTTCAGAAAAAAAAAAAAAAGGTCTTGACTAAACATATGTATTTTATAGATCCTACTTACCTAACATGTTAGCACTATGATATAATTATATAGTTCTTTATTAATTGGTTCTTAAAATAAATAACTAAACTAAAAGGAAACCATGTGAAAGCCTTACTACAATAATTTAGTAAAATGCAATTGTAACTTTTACGAAAATGCCATTTTTGTCTGAAAACTTTAAATAATTTCATCAATTTTTTTTGAATTAAAAATAATGAAATTGACCTGTCATTGAAAGTGATGTCAAAATCGCCGATAAATTTTCGATCATAATTGGATTTCTTAGCGCATGAACAACATATCTAACTTCTTTTACCCACATCATTAAGGAGGCAAATAGCTTGGCTGATGGACTTGCATAAGCCGGAGCAATCAGGCATGACCATCTCTCAGCCCTCTTGTAACCTTTACCAGCTTTGGCCACTAATTTTCATCTATCTTTCTGGCCCTTTCTGTTACTTCTGTGTTATGATTTTACGATTCACCGCAAGTAACTTGCTGCGAAATTGCATCGGAAGTTTGTTGTGTCCTGCTGATTTCCAGGTTCTTTACGTATCATTCAGTTTTGCTTTCGTTAGTGGTCCCCGTTTAATGTATATATTAAGGAGTTGTTTATCTTTTGAGTGTCTCTATGTTATGGCCTTGCATTATATTGTCTCAAAGCTGTTTCTGCTTAGGAGCCGAAGCTTTATAGCACCTCCTTTAATTTGTAATAGCACTTCTGTGCAACTCTATCAATACAATTCTCTTACCATTCCAAAAAAAAAAAAAACATGACATGTCAGATGTGTCCCAATCGTATTTTTTTCAATTCTTTTTACTACAAATAGGATTTGGGCTAACTCTTTGAGAGTAGGACAATCTCAAACATAAGATTTAATCATAAGACGTATGAAATCACGCATCTGATGATAGAATTGTAAAGCAAATGAATCGAAAGGAAGTGGCTAAAGTGGAATAGATCCAGGGACTAAAAAACAAGAAAGCCTCCTACGGTGCATGGCCACATGCCAAGCCAACACAAGAAGACACCCCCACCTTTTCATTAGCAAAAACAGCGTTTGCCGTCTCTTCAAACCCCAAATTCAGCTTCATCTCAATCCCTTAAACTTCGAGACAACTTCTCTCCAATCGTCATTTGTACATCTCAACCAAACGGTGACATCCAAGCGAATAAGTTAATACCTAAAACCTGAAAAAGACAAAAGCTTCTTCCTTTTCTTACAGGCTTAAAGAAACCTTGATAAAAACATCACATCTTCCAAATGAACAGCACACCAACAGCTTCAATATTCCCTCTACCGTCTACTTCCAAGCTGCATCACTGCCCCATAAATTATTTTATGTTTTAACAATCTCCAAAAACAAGTCTCCAAGCACTTGTCCTCTCTCTTTCTTTTGGTCAATGATCAAACAACTCTATATTTCTCAACCCTTTTCTCTTTTTACCTTTTTTCTCTGTTCCAAACACAGTTTTCAATCAAGGATCATGACACTGGAAGAAGCAGAACCAAATCCAACCCCGGATCATATCTTAGACTGGCTCGAGGATTCGGTATCATTCCTTCCATCTTTCTTGGATGATCCTTACAACCCAGGCGAGATCAATAGCTACCAATGGTGGGATCAGGATGAAGATATAGGTCAAGATCTGATTAACATAGGCGCTACTGCAATCGATAGCCCCACAACTGCTGCTGCTGCTGTTGCAAATACTACTAACAGTAGCCTGATACAGTCTGATTCCTCCTTTCCTAATCCTGGCTTGCCATCCAATTCATCTAAGAAAAGAAAACCCTCTGACGACCAGGTTCCAAGGGCAGCCCAGAGTCGTCAACAGAAGAAGAATCAGAGCAGTACGATCAACGAAAACGAAAAAGGTAAGGCAGGACTTGAAGAGGTGGTGGCGAATAAAAGGTCAGCTGGAAACAAGAAAAATTCAAACAAGTCTTCAGGAAATAACTGTAATAACGGTAATAACAAGGAAGGAAGATGGGCAGAACAGTTACTGAACCCTTGTGCCACAGCCATAACTGCCGGCAACCTGACGCGTGTGCAACATCTATTGTATGTTCTCAATGAGCTCGCCTCATCCACCGGTGATGCCAACCACCGCCTTGCAGACCATGGCCTACGAGCCCTGACTCACCACCTATCCTCTTCCTCCGCTTCCACAGGGCCTGTTACTTTTGCTTCCACGGAGCCAAAGTTCTTTCAACGATCTTTACTCAAATTCTATGAGGTTAGTCCTTGGTTTGCATTCCCTAATAACGTAGCAAACGCTTCCATACTCCAGATTCTTGCTCAAGAGCCTGATAAGACTCGAAATCTTCACATTCTTGATATTGGGGTATCTCATGGTGTGCAATGGCCTACACTTCTTGAGGCCTTGACTAGGCGCTCTGGAGGGCCTCCTCCTCTGGTTCGCATCACCGTCGTTGCAGCCACAGCTGAAAAGAATCAAATCATGGACACCCCATTTTCTATTGGTCCACCAGATCATGATTTCTACTCTCGACTTCCTGGTTTCGCCAAGTCCATGAACATCAATTTGCAAATAAATAGACTCGAGAACCATCCGTTACAAAACCTTAATACACAAATTATTGACAACTCACCTGGAGAAACCTTAATCGTTTGCTCCCAGTTCAGACTGCATCATCTAAATCACAACACGCCTGATCAAAGAACGGAGTTCTTAAAAGTACTAAGAAGTTTAGAGCCAAAAGGGGTGATTCTAAGCGAGAACAACATGGACTGTGGCTGCATCAACTGTGGAGATTTCGCAACAGGATTCTCACGGAGAGTGGAGTACCTATGGAAGTTTTTGGACTCAACAAGCTCAGCATTCAAAGGACGAGAGAGCGAAGAAAGAAGAGTAATGGAAGGAGAGGCAGCGAAGGCTTTGACAAACCAAGGAGAGATGAATGAAGGGAAAGAGAAATGGTGTGAGAGGATGAGAGGTGTGGGGTTTGTTGGAGAAGTGTTCGGGGAGGATGCCATAGATGGAGCTCGAGCATTGTTGAGGAAGTATGACAGTAACTGGGAGATGAGAGCTGAAGAGAGAGACGGTTGCGTTGGATTATGGTGGAGAGGGCAGCCTGTTTCTTTTTGTTCGTTGTGGAAGCTAGATATCAAGGTAGAAGAGAGTTGAAAGCAGTTGTTGATTTTATTTTCTTTATTCTCGCTTATAATCCTTGCTATTAAATTCGTAATTATAAAACTGTGTGTGAAGGATGGTTTGCAGTCTAGTGTTCAATCAGTATTGGCATAAAACAACACTGCAATTCTTTCGCCTACTTTCAATCTTTTGAAAAATGGAGACAATGGTTACATCCAAGATTTCCACCATACATTACGAGGCAATAGTAATTTTCTCGTAACAAAGAAATTTCTATCTATGAAACTAAATTTCTAGCTCTGCGTCACCGTACAATGAATCCTTTCTTTTATTTTTTTCTAAACATTAAGAACATAGGCAAACGAGGGAACTACCATCACGAATACCCCCTGTTTGTCGTCAGGAGTTAATTCAAGCAGAAAAAGCAGCTGTAAAGGACACAATTAGCTACAAGGTACACTCTCAAGTGGCAAGCTACATATGCCTTGAGTTGATTCAATCTGAGATAGAATCAAGTTTTTCCATTGACAAGCATATCGAATTTCTTGAAATATGGATATACCATTCATTTCAAGGACATTGTAAACAGTTCAATATTATCTAATAAAGTTCCAAAAAAAAAATCATTCTTTTGACAATAATATCAAGAACAAGCAATAATAAATCCCGTTAGAAATTTGGATTTTAAATACAAACTCAACTGGGGTGCAGTTTTGCTCTTCAGATTAGTAGACTAGTAAGCAATTTTTGCAGCTTATTCTCCTTTTTCTATTTCAATTTTTGGCAAGTCAAAGGCATGAACTGAAATTTGATCAACTCCACACCCGTTTAAGGGTTATCAATCATGAGATTCCTAACTAAATGGATACAAAAGTTCTGAAATGCTCCCTCAAGCAAAGCTGAACCCGTAATCTTACAATAATCCTTATCCCACCAAGCATACCAACAAAAACTCGTAAGTCATACCCAAGCAAATAAGAACAACTATTGACTGCATAGCTAACAACCTTGATGGTCCAATTAACATCATACAAATATTCATTTATAGGCTATTCTTCATTCCATCCGCATGCCATTTTGTCATATTATCATATTCTTTCATCCAAGTAGTAAATATCATTAACTTAATTGAAGAATTCTAGCACCAATCTCAATGCTTCAAAATTTGATTATAGGCATAGGTAGGAAATGGAATATGCATTTTGCTTCAATTCTTTACTAGGAATATACACAAACTTTAGTTCAAGTATTTACATTAAGTGGAGAGAATGAAATTAAAATCAAAATCAGAACTTAACAGGGTTGTAAGTTTTTTCCATAAAAAATATTAAGCACAAGAATCTCTAGTTTGACTTAATTCCCTTCATATCACCCCAACCACGCTATGCAGCTAAGTCAACTCCAAATAACTCCAACCCCTTTCAATGCTATGGAAATCAGTTAGAAAAGCTATAGTTATGGCTTCAACTGCAGGCAATGCCTTGGAACTATACTTGACGATTTTCCATGCCACCCTGATGTCAATATCTTGTGCCATGATTAAAAAATTAAATACAGCAACCATTTTCTCTTCAAGATGAATATATACGCACTGAACTGCGGATTGCCATGCGGCAAACAGGGCATTTTGGCACCACTTCTCGTTCAACTGATACAGCACAGCGTTGGCAACAAACAAGGTGACCACATGGAATAAATGCAGACCGTCTTCTCCTCATCAAGCAGATCACGCACAACTCTCCATCTGGAACATCACCTGCCTCCTCATCCCCAGCAATCTGAGAGGTGGCATCATCAGGGGCAGCATGAGTCGATTGCTGAAACCGTCTTAGCCTCCATTCTTTCCATTTATTCCAATTCCTGAAGGCAATTCATCAACCAAATAATGTTTATCTTAAACAAAGTGAACAAGGCAATTTTGTAGTCACAAAGTTAAGAAAAGAATGTGCATAACTGCATTATTATTGAAATGGTCTACAGGTTTTTATAGGAGATAAATCCAAGAATGAAACTTTCAGTAGTAAGAGAAGAAAAAAGAAGATCATTAGACTAAAACAAAATACCTCACAAAAGCATAGCCAAGGATACCAATAGACAGTGAACCAAGGACGACACCACTCCACAATAGTATTTTTGTCTTGAAGGCAAGATCTAACAACATCTGATCCTTTGTCTTGTCAGAACTGCAGTTGCATGCATGCAGAGGTTCGTAAGATGTTGAAGCAAGCTTTTCAAATATATATATATATATATATATATCTTTGAAGCAAGAGCTATACATTTCAGGTTAATCTGGGCTATGGCCAATTATAATGTCATTGCTCTTTTTAAACTTGTTAAGTCAATAATGAAACTGAGAATGAAACAAGAAACTTTAAATCAGTTTCATTAGTACTTAAGGTATAGTCAAGTCCTAATAAAAAACAAAAATCTTGCAACACAGCTATGCTTTTCTATTTCACATTAGGAGCATGAAAATTTAAATCAGCTAAACCCAAATAAGAAACAAAAATTTTTAGGCACAGCTAGAGTTTTGGATTTCACATTACAAGCATGAAAATTTGCAAGTCCCAAAAGTAAATAAAAGAAAAGCTAACAGTATATTGTCTATAGCAAACCCCCTTACAGAAAATAAGGAAGCTCCTTGCTTGACTCGATTTCAGGCACTCCATTATTGAAACTGCAAATGCCAACAGCAGTGATTTCCTTTCCCAAGGGAAGAATTTTCTCTTCATCAAGCAGACCAACCTTAAAAACAAATAAAACTATGATTTCAACAAAGTTGAGCATGTGTAATACGTTAAATGACGCAAGACCGCAATCCGTAAGCAATATAAACTTCTAGCTTCAAAGAAGTAATATAAATTTTACATCTTTCTTAACTCACAGGGTATTCATGACCAAACAAAGCCTGCAGGAATGTATAAGGAGAAGCATTGATAGGCTGCAATTGATGATAAACTGTAGTAAGGGGCAGGGGATGCCTTGAGCCATCCATGTTCACAATGACACAATCAGATTGGGGCCATTGACCGCCTTCAACCAGAATAAAAGGAACCTGAAAAACATTAATACCCAAAAAACGGACCAGAAAGAATATTATAACAAAACCAGAACAAAATCCAATGCTTGAACAAAACAAACACAAAAAAGCAAAAGTTCTAATGAAAAGCATTACACAACTAAAACAATTGAGCATAAAAAATATTTATTTATTTTTCAACCTCAGGGAAAAGGGAAATTTTTTAACTTACCGTTCTCATTGCAGTGGACTCTTTTTTATTCCAAGACCTTCCGATAATAGCACGTAAATCAGAAGTCCATCCAAAAAATCCCCTCCATTCATGGTAAATATACTTCATTTCAAAGAAAGAATAAAGTTAATCCAATTATTAATTAATCAAAATTAAAACTAGAAAAATCAAATTATATAAATATATTTTTATATTAATGGTCCGTACAGTTTGTGTTCTTTGGATAACAACAGCTTTATCACCGGACTCTTGAGAGACAAGCACATTACTCCTAAGGCTCTTCCAGCTCCGTCCATCGCCGGCCGATCTCGCCTCGACGGCGCCTCGAATAACGACAATAGGTTCTTCGGTGGAATCCGACTGGTCCTCTTCGAGGAGGGAACGGAGGTCGGCCACGCCGAGGGAGGGTGCAACACGAATTTTACGGAGGGCAGTGGAGGTTGACTTGAACCTGAATATTGTGCGGACGGCGGCGTAGGCTAGGGCAACGCCTAAAACGGCGCCGTCGAAGGAGAGGGCTAGTTGTGAGATTAAGGACGCTAGGGCTTGCTCGTGAGAGGACATATTCGTAATTTAGTTATCTTTTACATCGGAGGGCACGAAATCGGAGGCGGGACAGAGGGAACCGACGTCCAGAGGTGATCTCAGTGAGGGGAGAGTCTGCTTGAGCGCGCGAGACGGAGAGAAGGTTGGGTGCTAACTGCTTGCTAAGCGGGCGGTTTTGGATTTTGTGATGGGGTGGTTGGTTAATATGAGTGAGAAATGAGGGTTTTTTGGTCAATTAATGATAATCACGAGGCTGTGGTGACATGGCACTTTGCTATTAAGTGATTTTTATTTGTACGGGTATGGTTGAGTGGGTCGGATTTCAACCGAAACGGAATTTAAATGAAGTATATTTTTATTTTGATTAAATGTTCAATTTAGGGATAAAGTTTGTCAATTTAGAATCAACCGTTTCAATTGTAATACTCAAGATTTAAATATTTTTAGTTCTTTACAATTAAGAGCTAAAGTGAGAAGTGTCTGCCGTAGATGATAAGTTAGATTTTTGCCTTAATTGAAAGGTAGTTTTCTCAAAAAGTCTTTTTTGTCAAATTAAAATGATTCAAATTATGGTGTAGTGTGTAACAACTTTTTCATGATGATTTATAATAATTAAATTTTTTAACATAACATGTAATAACTAAATTTTCAATATAGTATGTAACAAATATATTTTTCAACATTGCATGTAACAATTAAATTTTCAACATGACATGTGATAACTACATTTTCTAACATAGCGTGTAATAACTAAATTTTCAACATGACTCCATTTGGATAACGTGCTAAGTAAAAGGCCACGTCATCAGCTCACGCGATTTTCTATCACGTGTAATGCAAGATTCATCCACTTGCCAACTTAATCCTTAATTGCAAAAAATAAAAAACATTTGACCCTTAATAATTACAATTAAAACATTTGGTTCTTAATTGAAATTTTGTTCAAATGTTTAAACCCAATTTGAGCATTTAGCTTTTTATTTTTCAAAATAAGGTCTTAATTTCACACTCTTTTAGCACTTTTTTACTATCTTATTGTTATTATTTGAAAAATAATGTAGAGCATATTATTTTAAAAAAAGTAATTAAATAAAGATATAATTCATCGATTTTTTAACTTTTGATCATGATTACACACGAATTCATTAGTATTCAAAATGAATAATTCATCCCAGAAAAATATTTTGTGAGATACATAAGTCCTGTCATTAGTCAATCGTCAATGTTTTCATTAATTTGATGACATGATAATATTTTTAGGATATTTTTACCCTTAATTAATTTTAAAGATTACAACTATACAAATTATAATTTTTTCTCTTATTAAAAAAAACTCTCTCCTGATTGGCCACCCCAAAAAAGGATCTGGTCGAGGAGTGCTAGATCCGACCAGGTCGAGGAAGCACCGATCTAGTGCTCCTTTAGGGAGCACGATAGAGCATGATCTAGTGCTCCCTAGGGGAGCACGAGATCTAAAGTGCGCAACTAGATCTCACGTTCCCATGGAAGAATCCGACCAGATTTAACATTCCACGTACATTGGTCGACATAAAAGAAAGGAAAAGAGTGGAGAAAGAAAAAGAGTATTTTAGGCAATTCACATTTAATTATTAACACTATTTACAGGTTTGGAGTCAACTGTCGATTTTAAATACTAATGGATCCATGTATAATTATAATTAAAAGTTAAGAGGATCAGTGCATTTTACCCCTAAATAAAATAATACACAACAATTGAACACTTTGTGTAATCTATGTCTACATCTTTTAGTTAGAAAATAGCATTTGAATCTTTAAATAAAAATTAATTTATTTTAAAATATTATCTAAAAATTATTTTTTAAATTTAATACATAATGTTTAAATAAATCTTTAAATTATTTAAGAAAATTCAAATAAGTTTTTATTCTTTTATTATCCTTAATCAAGTTCCTATACTTTTATTTTTGAATTAAATAAATCTTTATGACTAATAATTGTCATTTATCATTTTATATCCACATGATGTTGATATAAAGGATAAAAAATATTATATGGTCATATTATCATACTAAATTAACATGTCAAATTATCGACAATTATGATATGTCAATATATCACACGTTAGTATCACGTAGCATATAATAACAAACGACATTTTGATTAAGTCAATTATTAATTATAAGAGCTTGTTTTGGTTCAAAATAAAGACTTATTTAACTTAAAATAAAAATACAAGAAACTGATTGAATATAGTAAAAATATAAAGACTTATTTGAATTTTATTAAAAATTTTTTAAAAAAATTTAGATATTATACCTAAATTTAATAATTTCACCTAGTTAAATCAAAATCAAAATAAAATGAGCTAAATGCAACAATCAAACTTCATAAGCTTTTAATGCAATCTCTTCTTATTTAACATAAGACTTAATATGTTTGTATATATATATATATATATATATGTATATTGACAATAAATAAATAAACACAAGCAATTAAAATTACTGACATAAATTAAAGCTATGGCAATGAGTAGAACGCAACTTATCTCACAAATTAGGATGGAAGAATTAGGCCCAAAATGCACGACCGGCCCAATAAACAACGTCAGCACCTGCTCCGGTTGATTTCTCTACCTATCTATATATTCCAACTCTTCTGTCTCGAATGTTAGAAGTAATTTATCTCGTCAACGCTGGGGACTCAAGGATGGTATTCAGAAGCATTAGCATTAGTCTGTTTAGTGTTTACTTTAGTTTCTTTGCTCTCTGCCTCTTTTCTGGTAGTTTAGTTTGGTTTTTCCTTGTAGCAGGCTTTCCCGCTTCCTTCAGAAGGGGAAAAACATTTATGAAGGTAGAATCTGGATCAGTCAAGCCCGACTTCATTCAGATTGCAGTCCATGTGAATGAAAACATGCACCACTTTCCAATGGCATCCACCATTTCCACAATTGAGTAGGAATTCAAATATGATGCGAACAGTTATTATAGCTGCGGTGGATAAGAATAGCAAATGGAGATTTAAATTCTTTTTAAGACCAAAACTCATAATCCAATTCCAATCCAGGAGCAGCAGCCTTAGCAATCTTTGAGGCCATCCAGGCCTTCCGTGCGAGCCATAAATTACTTGGAACTGACTATGGGTATGATTATACTAACATGCTTGCCTGTAGTCTCTTTTCCTTTGGACAAATATCAGCATTTCATCTGATTGTCAATTTGCTGAAAATTAAAAAGAGAAAAAGGATACTGATCACTGATATAATATGTTTGAAGTACAATCTTATTGTATTCGTTTGATCATGCTAGGAGCAACCTGAAACAAACGATATAACCAATTTATTGACCTCATCAGGTGACTCCATATTAGCAGCATGCCCTGTATCCTTGATAATCTCCAACCTTGATTTTGAACCTAAGTGCCTGTATCCATGAAATTATCACATCAACCTTCAGATTTGATATAAAGTTTAGAATTATGGCAACTACTTAAAAGATAAGGAAAAGAGTTGCTACTATTTACCTTTGCAACTGATGTGCAAGTTCTAATGGGAAAACCTTATCCTGATCCCCCCAAATTATAAGTGTTTCCTTCACCCAAACACAATCCCAATCTATTAGATTCAGAACAGACAGGTAATTTTACTAGAAATGAGAAACACCGATACTAAAAAGGAGGGTTGTAGTCAAGCAACCTGAGTTAGAACAGGAAGGTTGGTGTCTGCTTTCTTCTCCACCAAGTGCTCTGCAAGCTCATTCTTCTCCTTCCGACAATGATCATACATCATCTGAAAGACTCAAATTTGATTTTCTCATTCTTTCAGATGACAAGCAAGGTTTGTTTAATTGGGGCAAGAGCAAACATAAACGGTCAAAATGCCAAATCCAAAGACAGTAAACTCACAGTTACGAACTCGCGAAGCAAAAAATCAGGAAGCCAGTGGAGAGAATTCTGCTTGTACATTGACAGATTCACGAGTAACCTTAAATCATCCGGGTTCTTGGGAACAAGAATCTCAGAGGGATGCCTTCCAATTCTCCTCAACTGCTCTGCCCTCTGATCATCAGTATACAGTATTCCACTGCTCATGATCACGACCTTCTCCACCGCATCAGGGTACATCTCAGCGATCCGATACGCCACGAATCCTCCATAACTAATTGCATAAACAGAGAACCTGTCAACTCCCAGCCTCTTCAACGCATCTGCCAAGCACTTAGCCTGGAACAAATCAGACCTGTCCAGGCTTTTCGAGTAAGAATTTCCAAAGAACAATAAATCCGGGACATATACATTGAATTTTCTAGAGAGAGGACCAATTTGATGAAGAAACTGCCAGAGTGAATTGCCTCCATAGCCATGGACCATGACAAGAGATGGCTTGTTAAAACGCCGGTGATTGGCGACCCAGAAATGGACGGTGGTTTGGTCATCCAAGTCAATGGCGCAGGGAGAGAGATCACAAAAACGAAAATAAAGAGATAAGATCCTGTCCATGAATTTGGTCAGGAAAGGAGACTGGTTTAAGTTGAGGGTGTAAAGAAGTAGGTTGCGGAACATGGCGAGGGCGGTTGAGAGATAGAAGGAGATGACATGCCAGAGCTTTGTGGATTCCATTGCTGATTCTGCTTGGGAATCAGATTTCAGAAACGATTTTCGAACGTATTAGATATGGTGTATCAAATCAATACTCAAACTAATCGAAGACTTCTGGGTAAGCCATATCACCTTAATTTTTTTGCTAGATACGCTAACAATTTTCGATTTTATACACCATTGACCTATACATCCTGTAATTTACAGGAAGATAATAGTATTTTTGCATAATTCATGAGGCCTAATCTGCTACACGTGCACTGCTTTGCTCTCAGTGTTCATCACTTGGATGGTTTTGGAGTTATGGTCCTGAGTATCCACACAGAATAGTTTCAATTTAAATCAAAAGATATAAAATTATAGTTTTTCGTGCACTCCTTAAAACCAAAGAAACCTTCATTTCAAAAGATTTTGTCTAAAACGTAACCTTAATCTTAGTTTTACAAGCAAAAGCAAAAACTAATAAATAAATAAATAACTTGTCAATGCCCACCCAAATATGTATTAATTGAATTATTATGACCTAATTAAACATATTTACATCAAGAAAAACCATTAATAAAATAAGCAGCAGCCAGGAGCATAAGGGAAGAGCTGATCCGTATCCATTTGCTAGAGTCAATACATTGTTTAACAGTCATTAAACATATAAAAATAACAATTTCTTATTCTCTTTAGATATGTAATGTCAGAGCAGTCGAAAACTTGATTCAATATAAATACATTATACATATATTTTCTATTTAAAAAACTAAATTCCAAACCTTCCTTCTTCCCAAAAAAAAAATAAATAAAGCCATAAGTTTAGATAGAAAGATAATATCATAACTAATTTCATTTTCTATTGTCATTTTCAAAATTTTCTATCAGTTATTATAATTTATGATATGTGAAATCGAAGAAAAGTTAAATTTATAATTTGCAAAGAGTATCAAGAAAATAAGTATAATTAGAGGACTAAATAGAATTAGCAATAGCATAGAAGGCACGTGCTCAACAGATGGCAAATTAAGACAACAGACACTGTATGCATCAGGAGCTCCCTTTTTGTGTTAAACGGTTAAAACCTTTCTTGTCCGTTTTGTAAATACAAATTTGACAGCTCAATACTTGCACACAGCAACTAATTACCTGTACATTTTGTTCTTTTTTCTTTTTCAATTCTTTCTTGTGTATATATCCACAGTTTGGTGGAACAATCAATGGATGATGACTTTTCATTCTCTCACTCGCTCTCCAGCAAAGAGAATTATGTAATTTAAGTCATCGACAATAAGTGATTTTGAATTCAAAATTTTCTAATTCTGATTAGTTAATGCTAATTTTGAATGTTTCTGTCAATCCGTAAAGTGACGGCAAGACATACTTTGTTCTTATTTGGACGAGTTGACTAACTGACGGCTTATCTCCACTTAAAACGGTTTTTTTAGGCAAGAAAAGATAGGCTCTGAGCACGTTTGGCCAAAAATAGGCGATAAGATCATGGCATAGGAGTTGCAGCGATTAATTAGGGGAAAACGCAATGGTCCAAGAAATTAAGGGAGATGGTGGGTATATATGGAGGTGATGGCCGATTAGTCCAATAAGTTGACAAAGTAAGCATAATTTATTCATTTAGAGGACACTTAATTAATGCGACCACATCAAGTCTTTACTCTGTAATTAATACACTCTACCCTCACCCTTCCCTAACTTTGTCAATCTTCTTTCTTCAATTATTACTAGCAATTTCAGGTCAAATATTACGACAAAATGAAGCATCATCATATACTGAAGTGGCTTCGCGATTTATAGGAATGGGATTGTCTTGGCTTAAACGACAATTGGAAAACCAAAATCGCAAAAAGCACAATCAATGGGAGGAAAGGGATTTGAAATTAAGAAAATTAGACCAACAAAGGAAAATTCTTTTATCGAATGAAATGATTTTTGAGGAAAACTCACACTTACTTCCCTCCTTTTGCATTAAAAAATCAATTAACTTTGATAACAATTAAAATATTATTACTTTTTTTTATTTATAATCAAAATTAATTGATTTTTAAATATTTTTATTTAACAAAGTAATTATCACATCATGCAAAGTTTTTCCATATGTGTGTGTATATATATATATATATATATGTCAACATGGATACATTAACAAAAGGGGTGTTTTTTCTTTTAATCATTAAAAATAAAATGTGTTTTGAAATAATTCTCTAGATAATTTTAACTGTTTTTAGTCATAAAGTACATTTTAGGACAAAAATACCCTTAATGAGACATATTTGTTGATGGGTACTCTGAAACACTCGAACCGCGAAAAATTATGCAAAGAATATAGCGAATATCTATTTTTTACGTAAAACATCTTTTTTTTTTTTGAGAAGTTTGTGCAAAAGAAAATAATGTTGCATGAGATAGTTTTTCTGAATATTCGGACATGGCATTCAGATAAACCGAATGAGGAGGGGCAGGTGGTCGTGATGAATCGAAAGCTTGGAGAACGATGTGAAATCAGAAATTCCGCTTACGTAGGTGAATCGAAAGGAGAAAGACGAGAATGCAAAGCACGAAATGGTCGTGCTACAGCAATCGGGACAGGCCATTGGGTTTAGAGTTTGTGAAAGGGAAAATATGAGACAGCAGGGTGCAGAGTTGGTGACACGCCATGGAGGGAAGCATTGACAGGCCAGGGTGCAGAGTTAGTGACACGCCATGGAGGGAAGCAGTGAGACGGCATGGTGCATAGTTGGTGACACGCCATGAAGGGAAGCAGTGACACGACAGGGTGCAGAGTTGGTGACACGCCATAGAAGGAAGCAGTGACACGGCAAGGTGCAGAGTTTGTGACAGGCCATGGCGGGAATCTGTGACACGCCATGATTTTGAGTGTGTGACACGGCATTGCTTTAACATCTGACAGGCTAGGGTTTGCTTTGAAATATGTGACGCGACATTAATTGAAAGCTGACACGTCGGATTGAAAAGCGAGCAGTTTGGGAGGCAACCGTTTGGACTTGCCTTATATTTTATGAATATTAATTTTAATTTTTATTTATTCATTTTTCACAGTAAACAGTTTATTTTTCCTTTTTCCTCATTCGTAAATGTCTGTGTGTGTGAACCAAGGGTTGTTTGATTCATATCTCATTGCGAAAGGTAGAAGAGAATTTGACTTCGTTGTTTAGAAGGTTAACGATATCACTACAACAGGAAGAAAAATGTCGATTATCAGTGAAGAGGTAAGTGAGCTTGGAAAAAAAAAAACATAAAAAAAAACTTCTTGATTTCGGTAATTTTTTTTGATGGGTTTAGGGTCATAGATATGTTCATGTTTTTTGTAAATGTTAAGTTTAAACTGTTTTCTTCCTGGTTTAATGGTTTTTGGTGTTAAAGTAGTGCTGGGTTGACTGGTCTTTAGGGTTTAGCGTGTCAGGACATTAGGTGTCCTATTTGCATGGCGTGTGACAACATTTCACTTGATATGTATGGCATGTGATAACATTTCACTTGATATGTATGGCGTGTGACAACATTTTTACTTGATATGCATAGCGTGTGACAACATTTCACTTGATATGCATGGCGTGTCACAACAATTTTACGTTATGTGCATGGTGTGTGACAACAATTATTTATTTAGTTAGTATACCTTTTGGGCACATTATTGGTTAACTGACTTCTGCACGTGTGCCATGTGATGCAGATGCATCGTAGAGAATATGAAGATCTTGACAGTTTCCTCATTGTGCCGAGAGAGAAGTGGGCGTTCAATGTCGCAATAAACACTCACTGTAAGTGGTTCCAACTCCATTACATCAACAAGACTCTCCAAGAGAATGGGGAGTTCGATGCAGTGAAGCGTACATGCTTCGAAATGCTCCTTGATGTCTATCCACAAGGCTACTTCAGCGCTGGTCTCCTTCACAACATAATGATTTGTCGAATCAATGAGAAGGAGGCAATGGAGGAAGAACTATGGTTTGCTATCGGCAAGAGTAAGGTGCGAATATCAAAGTAGGAGTTCTGCCTTATAACCGAGCTGAAGTTTGGTTCAATGCCCGATGTGTTCACACATCTGTACGAGATGGTTACGGACGGAATTCATACGAGATACTGGAACGGTCAGGAGAGCATTAAGCTGCAGGCTTTACTTGATACGTTCCACGGAGGAAACTTCCAGCGAGAAAGAGACGCGACAAGATGGCACTCGTCTTGATTGCGAATAACATCCTATTTGGGCAAGACTACTGTAGACGGGTGACACCTTGGTTGTTGTCATTGGTTGAGGACTTGACGCTTAGAACGGATCTCCATGGGGCCATTATGTTTGGAGTAGACCTGGCAATTCGTGTTTTCGTGTCGTAAACGAGTCAGACACGATTAGACATGAAACACGTTAAGGGTAAACACGAACACGACACATTTAATAAACATGTCTTAAGTGTAAAACACGTATACGAACACATTTAATAAGCGTGTAACATGACACGATACAATTAACACGATTAACACGTTTATTAAACGTGTTAATATACAACACGACACAATTAATAACACGTTTAACACGATTAACATGTTTAAATAAAAATATTTACAATTAAATATAATTTTATTATTTAAATTCAAAATCTATAATTAAAAAAATAATTATAACAAAACAAAAATAATAATAACACAAATATAATAAAAATTAATATAAATAATATACATAAAATTCATTATCATATAATATGATAAAATACATAATTAAAATCAAATTTTCAAATATTAATAATATTAAAAATCTTCAAATAAAATCTAAAGGTTAAAAATTAGGGTATTAATGTATAATTACATTAATACTTTTTACAAAATTAAAAAAATATTTAAAATAATTATTTAAAATTATTTATATAAGGCTAAAATAGTCTTTAACTATTAATGTTTAATGGGTTAATAAATGTGTCACGTGTACACGTTTAAATACAATAACACGTTAAAACACGATAACACGTTTAAACACGATAACACGTTTAAGTAAACATGTTTAAACGTGTTTTAAACGTGTCTAACATGTCTGACACGTTAAGACATGAAAATTTTCGTGTCTTAACGTGTCAGACACGATTAGACATGAAATACGTTAAGGGTAAACCCATAACTTGTTTAACCCGTGTCTTCTCGTGTCGTGTTAACGTGTTGTGTCCAAAATTGTCAGGTCTAGTTTGGAGGCTCACCTTGGGCTACCTATTGAAAGGGTTCGAGGTGCCTACCTCAAACGCAGCAAATGAAAGACATTTACAGTACAACATCTACGACTTCATATGGGTGATACAGGTATGGTCACATTTACGGCTTCTGTTTGGTTTTAAGAAAATAATTTATTGTTGCACTGTTTTATAATTTACATCTGATAATATTTACAATTGACTTGCAGTTCTGGGCATTGGAGGTAATTTCGACCTTGCGAAAAAGAATAGCCCTTTTTGCTCCGAAGGAAAACGTCTACCCATGAATGTGCAGATGGCAATGCAATCAGAAGCCAAAAGACTTGTACAGGGCAGTTGAGAAGTTGGAGTCATCTAAGCATGTGAGTGAATAGCTACAAATTTTTCCTTCATATTTGTATAAGAAATTTGCCTCAAATTTAATCAGAACATAATTTTTTTATTTGCAGTTGTGGGCATTGGAGACATTGGAGATCATCCCGGAGAAAGCCAGCAGGGAGTATTTGGTGGACCTTGATGTGCCGTTATTAGAGGGCCACCAATATGTGCCAATTGGGCACATAGAGGATCAAGATGATCATATTGGTGTCACTGCCACGAAGAAGAGGAGAAGCTTGAAGGTAAAAAGATCCACTGCTTCCACTAAGAGGATGCGCACCGCCTCTTCTATTGTTGACGAGCCGTTAGCCCCTGAGTTAATGGAACAAGGGGACGACCATGGTCTAGGAAGTGAACAGCCGGTAATTACGGTTCTAACATTTTTTCCATCCATTTGATATGTGATTATCTATTAACATTTATATATTTGCAGTTAGACCAAGCGACGGTAGCTCCACAACCACCCACCGGTCCTCCTCAGACGCACATTCGTAACAAACAGTCGGTAAGTTTGGTTCTAACAATTTATATTCAAAGTTTCCACATATGTTTATCTAATAACAAAGTAACTTATGTCATTGCAGTTCACGAAGGCGACATCCGTTCCTCAACCAGCGATGGCTCTAGCTCCGGCTTAACCGCATACTACCAATGAGTCGCCGGTAAAGATATTAAAGTTGTTATCTTGGTTGCTCACACGTTTCGTATATGATTACTGAATAACACCATCAATATATATGTTATTGCAGTTGACCCAGTCAGCAAGAGTCAATGACGGCATAGTCACAAAACGTCAGCTCTAACGGATCATGCGGCATATGTTGGAGCTGAAGGCATTAATTCAGTCATTGACTGTTGTGATGGTAATGCTAAAAGATCGTATCATTTCACGGGTTTTAGACGGGCTGAAATCACAAGTACGTTAATCTTTCAATGCTTGTATTTTGCTATTTTAGGTCTTGAGTTTTATCAGGTTTAGGGTAATTTTTTAAATAGAATTTAGGGTTTGTGGTTTTCTATTCACTATCGAATTTTCACATTTGTCTCGTTCTGTAGGCCGGTCCTTCATCCGACAATGCTGGTGCGGATCACGATGATCTTGATGATGGGCAGCCTGAGGAGCATGGTGTCAGCCTTCAATCAGATGATGCTGAAGGAGACGAGGTTGGTGAGGTCGATCCGATTGTGGATACTTTTGCCAGACGGGAGGGAGACCTTCAGTTAGTTGTGTCAGCCATAAACCATCTTCCTCAGTCCGACGCAATCGTCGCGCTTCCAGCAGCAGGATCGGGCCAACTTCCTCAAAGCACTCCCGAAGCCACCAGGTCACCACAACCGTCACCACTACCCTCCGATTACCATCATCTTGCAGCAGCAATTGCTGACCCTACTGAGCGGGCATGGGTGATAATGGCTAGCAAATACTTTGCAAGCCCGTATGTCGACCCCTTATTGAGCCGTCGGGAGGTGAAAGACACGATGATGGAAGCCTACGAAGCCTTCAAGAAGAACCAGCCACGAGGTAAGTTTGTAAATATCAATTCATTGTTGTTTTTTAATGAAACATTCATCCAACATCGCTTATCAAATTCATTTTGTTACATATGCAAGCGAAACGTCAGAATCTTAAGGGATCAAAGTGCTAAATTCTTCACATTATTAGAAGATCTTCAAAAAGAAATGACAAGTGAACATATCGATGCATGCCTCAGCGTTCTGTGTAAATGGGTGACAGGGTCGAAATCGAAACATTACACTACCCGTGCATGCGTTGTTGACACGATATTCTTTGTAAGTTTTTTGTAAAAATTTTTAATTCTTTCTAAGTTTTTCAATGCATTAAGTCTAAACCAATATAATTTTTTTTTTACAGGACACCATCCATATGCTACACTTGGCATATCAAACTGAAGATGCCCGATCGAGCATGCAAATTTTCGATGAGTTGCGAGGGTATGTGGAGAGTGAAAGGCTGACATACGACAAGAAATTTTTAGAGGTCGATTTTATCCTCGCTCCTTGCAATGTGGGTGGGCATTGGGTGGTGGCAAAGATCGATTTGGGAAAGTAGATGATCAAAGTGGTGAACTCCGCAACAACTTCGACAGCTAAGAATAACGGAGTTCGTGCGGAACAGCTGAAGCTACTTACGACAATTTTCCCAATCATCTACCACCAAGCCAGGTATTTCAACAAAACACGTCGAAAGAGACGGGATTTGACGCTGATGCCATTGAAAATTTCTTTACCCAAACCTTCAGTGCATCGGTAGGAGGATAGTGTTAGTTGCGGCATGTTCATGGTAAGCTACATTGACGCAATGTTGCAATCGGACCTGATAAGAGTTAAGCAGAATATGATTGCAAACTTGGGTCTCCAATACGCATACAAAATATTTTCCAACAGCTGTGTGAGAGAACCATGAACATATCGGCCCTTCGTTGTACAATTTTTTTTATACAGAATAAAATTTAGAGACAATTTTTTTGTTGTATACACAATCATAGGAAATAGAAATTGTACAATAAAATCATTTTTTGTATACTCACTTCATTATATTTTTATACAGAATACAATTTTTTTGTATAGACAATTAATTTTATACAGGAATACATTATTTTTGTTAAGTGATTTTGTATCCTTATATTTTTTTTGTATCGCAATTTTGTATAGACAATCTTCTTTTGTTTTTATAAACAGACTTATACACAAATCCAAGAACTCAGCGTGTCATGCCGTCGAACTGGAAACACTTGGCATGTCACGCCATTGGTAATGTGTAATCGGCCTGTAACTCCAGTTGGGCTGTGCCGTGTCACCGACCAAACTGCAAGAAGTCAGCATGTCACCACATTGAAAATATGCACTCGACGTGTCACGACAGTTGGGGCGCAACTTGTAACGAATGGCAGCACTTGGCGTTTCAGCATCAGAATCCATATGCACGTGGCGTGTCACCACTAATATCTGCATGTACTTGGCGTGTCACCACCATGTCTACATGCACGTGTTGTGTCACCACCAGTATGCATGCACGTGGCGTGTCACCACTAATATCTGCATGCACTTGGCGTGTCACCACCATGTCTGCATACTTGTGGCATGTCACCACCAGTATGCATGCACGTGACGTGTCACCACCAACATCTGCATGCACTTGGCGTGTCATGACCAAGTCCGCAGTGGTAGCCAAAATGTTTAAACTAGTAAAGTCTATTTATATTCCTTTACTATATATAGTCCACAACTCATCAATTCTTATAAACAGACCGTACATCTCCTCTAAAACAGTTTTTTCGATGCTTCCTCGGCAGTTCTTCTGAGCATTTTGGCAGTGGTAAGACCATTTTGGAGTGGTTGTTAACATCTCGCCTTTGATGTATTCAACTTTAGAATTCTCCACTAGTCTAATAATTAATATGTTTCTATTCACCTCCGACCTGTAAACAATTGTCCAACCCTGACTATTTGAAATCCATAGTATCTTCATAGATATTCATTACGCAAGAGCAAATTTCTATGAAGAGACTCTGGATTTCAAATAGCCAAGGTTGAACAATTGCAAACAAGTCGGAGGTGAAGAGAAACAGATTAATTATTAGACTAGTGGAGAATTATAAAGTTGAATATATCAAAGGGGGATGTTAACAACCACATACGTAAGTGGGATTTCTAGTTTATAAATTGATATATCAAACCATGGCCTGTCATATGTTAAAGCAATGATGTATCACACACTCTAAACCATAGCGTGTCACTGCTTCACTCCATGGACTGTCACTGCTTCCCTCCATAGCGTGTCACAAACTCTAAGTCATGGCATGTCACCAACTCTGCACCATACCGTCTCACATTTTTTCCCTTTCACAAACTATAAACCCAAGTGAATAATTGATATAGTTTTGCAACGTCGTTTGTAAATTGACTAAAATTCCCTTATGTTTCTTGAAGCGATTTACTTTAAGCAAAAATGTAATGAATGTATTGGCTTTACAATTGTCGAAATGTAGAGTAACATTGTTGATGTTTTATTTATATATGATGTCCAAATATTAGACAATTTACATTTCAAACTATATAACCATGCATGGTGTGGCTAAAGTCAATTATTTACTACTTCTATGCCTAGGCAATGCTATTATTATACACTGATTTCTAGTAAATATCATTATTCAATGCAAATGTCAATGGCCAAGATCGAAACAGTTCGAAACAATTCCTAACAAAACAAGAGATAAATTACAGTTAGGTAGGTTGACAATATGTCTTCATCCATAATACACCTTACGTTTTCAGACATTATCTTTCAGATTGGATAGTTGTTACGTGTGTGACTGGTTTCTCTGTAAATTGAACATGCTTTCGATTGACACACTCATGGGGGCACTGATTGACTTGAAGATGGTGCCGGATTTGTTGATGGATTTACAAATAGAGATGGGCAATTCTATCTGTTATGCCCGAACATCTTGCATTGCGAACATCTGCGTGCTCGACTGCCTTCACCAGCGAATGGAATCATTCTCCTCCTAAGTCTTCCTGCTTGGCCTCGCCAAGGTGGTGGCAATACGATAATTTGTTTCACATGCGGAGGGATGTCCCATTCACTAGGATGACTTACTGGGCGAATGGACCTCGCATAACCCTCAACCAAAACGGTTGTCTTGTAGTAGTCGGCGCAGAATTCAATGGCTTCACGTTTGCATTTATTGAAAAATATAATGAACCCAATATTCAAGCAGAATCTAAATGCTATGTCAATTAAAGATCAAATAAGAAATAAAGAAAAGATATTCTAACCTTATTGCTGCAATGGCATGGCTGCATGGTAGCAAATCTATTTAGAACTCACAGCATGAACACGACTTCGTGGACAAGTTAACAAGTCCGTCCATCTTTCTGTCTTTAACTTCAAACTCCACTAGATTGATAGGCTTCACTACAAAGCAATGTGCATCATTAAAACGTTTGCTCAATTGCTTGGCAACCCAAGGGCTAAGGGGCATGGTCACCTTGACGGCCTCCTCGTACCGATCATGGAGCTAACACTGGAACATGTCTCGTATGAATTCAATCAAAACAGTGATTGGCATTTGTCTTGCATGCTTCAAGCAGGAGTTAACACATTCGGTAATGTTCGAGGTTATCATTTAGTATCGTCTTGCCGGTGAACATGCACATGCTCATCTCTCAAGACTTATTCTCAAAAGATCAACATGGGCTCCCGCATGAATCTACTTAAGCTGGTTCAGATGTTTGTTGAAATCAGAAACCTTATAGCAATCTTGAGTAAGGGTGAAAATCATAGAAATGTAATCATGCTTGATCTTGTTTTTAAAGTTTTTCTTCAAATGATAATCGCATAAACCGTGGTGCGCTTCTGGGTATGCATTTTGGATTGCTTTCTTAATGCTGAGATGCTGATCAGAAATGAACATTGTGTTTTCAGGACAACCAACCGCATCATATAGCTTGCTGAGAAACCACGTCCACGAGTCTTCGTCCTCAATATGACCGATGCTAAATGCAACTGGATATACACACTTGTTTGCGTCTTTGCATACACTGACAAACAGAACACTCTTGAACCTGCCTTTCAGATGTGTCACATCAATTGCAACCGTAGGACGCATTACATCCCTAAACCCCCGAATACACGCCCCATATAACCAGAAACAATATTTGAATCATTCAGCCTCATCAGACGCCACTGCAGTGACTATGCTATGATTTTCTTGTTCCAACATATAAAAATACGAGGGTAGTAGTTGAAATGACTTCTCCGGGGGACCGAAAACAAGCCTCCCCGCATACTCCTTTACTTGCCAAGCCTTACCATACAAGTAATCCAATCCCTACTGAACCTTCATCTCACCAATGATGTCCTTAAGTTTCAATGCTACTCCGTTAACCTGAAGCTTGGGTGCCATAAGTTCACCAATTATCTTGGCACTCGCAGTTGGAAATCGCCCTTGCAAACCATCAACAGTACATGTGTGTACTTTGTGGAACGTCCGAACTTACCAATACCTTCCTCCGTCAGGTAACTTCGTTGAACGCACACTTAACTTTCATACCTTGTCCTTGCAACCAACCTCGTAAGGACTTTTACATGACCTTTTTACTTTTATCCCAGACTGCTCTTTTAGAGCCAACATGTTCAGAGCTCGTTTCAACTCCACCTTCGAGAAAAACATTCTTCCTTTGTATAAGCGATAATTGGGACATGTCGACTCCTCAGTGCTAATTGTTTGGAAAGAGAACCTTTCTGCAATTGCAATTTGCCACGTAGAAGATATCCTTGCATTTTCCCTATTCTAATAACTATCATCAAGCATTGTATCAATGGAACAAATTCCGTTTTCACCAGCGATGGGGTTATTATATATGGGGTCATCACACTGAACATTTCCTATATCAAAACCTTCAACAGGTTCCGTTTCGCCTTCAACATTATTGCAAATTAGAATGTCACTATCATAAAGGCAATCATTGTCTGAACTGTCATGATCCCATTCGTCAAGCCCATCATATGAATTGTCATCAAATCTATCTTCACGGGCATCAAACAAATCATCATTTCTCTCATCACATACAATATTATCCTCTAGCATCGCAGTGTTAACATCCAACGTCACAGTGTTGTATTCAAGTGTCGTATTATCATTTGAAATAACCTTTACACACTCTACCGTTTCACCCGATCGTTGCATTCCTTTAACAAAAGCAACTAATTGGTTTGATGCACATCTTGATCGAAATTGTGCACCCAACTCTTCTATCAATGTCCTCTGTCTACCGGGCTGCACAAACTCTTGAGGATACCTCAATTACAGGTTACGGACCGAATGCTTTGACATATGTGAAGCATTGTAAATCTCATTCTGATTGAGCTTATTACCATGTTGTTCAGCTTCTTTATGTGGCATAACATTTGTTTCACATCTCTTAATGCTGACATACACAGTCGAAACATTCTTCTGTTTTAGCAGAATTAATGCAATATCTTCATCGTCCTTGATAATTGGCCGTGACAGCTCCCCGGTGTACTGATTAATGCATGTAACTCAACATCGTCAATTTCTAAGCTTACCCCAATAACATCTTCAACTAACTTCATCAAGCCCACAAATGACAAATCACTCCTAACCCCTCACATTCGTGACTCACTACCCTTGTACATGCCATCCACCCACTGACCACCGTGTCTTATCACAAGTTACAGAATTGAAACCCTTACTGAAATTTTGAAAATAAAAATAATTATTTAATTTACTTAATTACATACTGGTGACATGTCAAGTGCATGCAAACATGTGGTGACACGTCAAGTGCAGGCAGACACTGGTGGTCACACTTCAAGTGCAGGCAGACATGCCGGTGACACGCCAAGTGCATGTAGACATGTTGGTGACACACCAAGTGCATGCAGACACTAGTTTGACACGCCAAGTGCAGGCAGACATGCTGGTGACATGCCAAGTGCATGCAGTCTTATGTGGTCACACGCTAAGTAGATGCATGGCGTGTAACAACTCTGTGCAATGTTTCTAATCCATCTTTTAATTTACACAAAAAGTTTCACAAATTTATGTGTTGCAGCAATGAACCCAAAAACATACCTTGATGTCATCTCCGTTATGAGGTCTATTTTTCGAGGACAATATGGCCAGATGGCGAGAGATAGACGACGGCACGATGACGATGGTGCTCAACAGAGAGTTGACAGAGCTCACACAGTTCAGAGAGCTAAGAGAGCTGATGACGATGGTGCTTAACACAGAGTTGATACAGTTCAGAGAGTTGAGAGAGAAAGATGAGCGAGCACAAACAGCTGAGCATTAATTTCTAATTTTTCTCAATGGCGGGAGGCAGATATCGGCAGCTTAATTTACCACAATGTTTTTTAAGGGCATTTTCGTCTACTCATGTTACTTATTGGGTAGAAATAGATAACTTTATTTATGTGGTTATTTTTTAAATCACCTTATAAGGAGGTTATTTCTCACAATTTCCTCTTAACAAAATAGTTACTATGCCATCATTTTTCATCCAAATTCAATTTTAATTAAAAATAATAATAATATAAAGGCTTGTTTATTAAAAGTAAAAATGTAGAAGCTTATTAATGTGAATTTTAGTATAGATTGAGAACTTATTTTGTCATTATGCCTTTCAAGAATAACCTTGAAAATTTTGTATTATATATATCAAAATTAAATCTCACTTGGCTGTAGCCTAGGGTTATTTATTGCCTAAATTATGGTTGGTATATATCTTTCTCAAAACCAAGGGGGATATATAGAAAAGAATACTCTGCAGTTATCATCTCATAAAAAAATTTCTAAATTCAGGCCTTTTGTCACATGAGTTGCACGTACCTACGCAATCATAGTGAAATATGTGCAAAATTTCTTCATGATATCAGTTCGAAGGAAGCAGCAATTGTAACCACTGGTTTAAGACATTTTGAGACCAGAGAGGGTTTTTGTTCCATCTTCATATCAAAAGAAGCATGAAAGAAGATCCTGATCAGGGTAATAAGATACCGTCTTTTTGACTAGACACTACTGGAAGATCCCATTAGCCCTAGAAATTCTAGAGTGTGTATGTGGCTTTATGTTAGAGAGGGATGTGAATCATAAACAGCTACATTCCAATGAAGAATCAGTACAGCTAGCATTGCTTATGGCCCTGTATGAACGCAGCCTAATTTAAATAAAAAGATGCCTTACTTCCAAGTCTTTGAAATCTCTTTCTTTCCTGCACCGTCCTTTTTCACCTTTTCCTCAACTTTTACTCAAAATTCAGTCCCTTTACCTTTCTTCTTTTTCACTTTTTGGACGGCTGTTTATCACTTTTTGTCATCCGATTACAAGCTTTCCAACTAGATTCCTTCGCTCGTATTATCTTCTTCCTCCTATAAATTCAATCACGGCCTCCATCAATCTTATTGCAGATTAATTTGGTTTATTTCTTTTGCGAGAGAGAGAGAGAGAGACAAGAGTCTGGCAATGGCTACATACACTTACGCAAGCGGAAACAACACATCTCAAAGAGGAGTAGCCATGGCATTGGCTCTGATTACAGCAGTGGTTCTATCTCCATTGTACGTTAGGGGGAAAAACGAGACGCGTTATTATGAGATGAAATTGAGCTCCGGATTAGTTCTTCCGATGGTTCTGGCAGGGCTTATCGCTGCCATTAGGACTATATCATCTTCTTCATCGATGCAAAGTGGAGCTAGAGCTTCGATCATTCCATCTCCAGATCCATCGTGGGTGCTCAGAATCGGGGGTTCATCATGGGGACTAGCTGGTATCTTGGTGATGCTTTTGCTTGTGCTGTCATGGCAAGAATCTGTCCAAGAATTCTTTTGGAGATAGATGACTTATTGCTTATCCTTAAGCATATTCTACTTCATTTGTATTGTATTTGCTGGTTTTTAACGAATAAGGCAAAGGTTGCGTAATATTACAAGAAAAAATAAAAAATAAAAAGTAGCAAGTTGCATTAGTAAAGTTAGCTCGACATTCCACTGCTGTTTTATTCTGAACCCGGGATATTATTCAACAGTCTCATACTATATAAGTAACAAAGATTATGCGTGCCAATTCTTCTGGCAAACCACAATTGAACTTTATGATATAATGCCAAATGGATAAATATAGCTATATCCTTCGATCCAAGAATTGGTTTATGCCATTTTATAGCCAAATCTTTCACTTCCCACATTTACGGTACACTAAGTATTTGATCCAATAAAATTAATTTCGAATCTCTCTTTATACAAAAAAAAAAAATTAGGATGCTAGTTAGTAGGCAACAATTGGGTTGGACCACTAATGGAGCATAGTGAAAATTGTAAATTTTCAAAAAAAATTTAAATAATTTTTTATTTTTGTATTATTTCCAATAAAATTTTTATATTTTTATTTTAATTCAAAATAAGTTCTTAATAACTATTAGTTTATTAATTGTTGTTAGTTAAGATGTCACTTATCATTTTATATTAAGTGATGCTAACATGATATGTTGATATGTTATAATAAATGATGACATGACATGTTGATGTTACATAATAACGTGATCGTGTAATATTTTTACTTTTTATACTAATGTCATGTCAACGTCACGTTTGCATGAGATGTTGTTAGTTAATATTTCATTTATCATTTTAACTTTTTATACTAATGTCATGTCAACGTCACGTTTGCATGAGATGTTGTTAGTTAATATTTCATTTATCATTCTATTTCATGTGGCACTAGTGTGGCATATTGTTATGCCATAATAGATAACGACATGATATGTTGATATAATATAACAGCATAATCATGTGTCATTTTAATCCTTCATGTGAATATCATGTCAACTATGTGTTATTAGTCAAGATTTCACTTGTCATTCTATATTACATAATATTGATATAATATGTTGTCATGTTATAATTGACATGATATGTTGTAATGTTATAATAAATGATAACGTAATACGCTGATGTAACATAACAACATTATTATATGATATTTTCACCCTTTACATCAATGTCACGATCAATGTCATATTAACATGAGGCGAGAATAAAATAACAATTGATATTTTAATTAATGACAATTAATCAACTATTAATTATAAAGACTTATTTTATCTAAAATAAAAATACAAAAATTTGATTAAACATATTAGTAGATTAAAGACTTATTTAATTTTTTTTAAATAATTTAAGAGTTTTTTTAAGTTATTATGTCAAAATACATTGTAAATTTCTATGAAAGTAGAGTAGTTGGAAAGAATAGGTTGGAGTTAATTTTTATTTATTCAATATTGTTTTTTTTTTTTTGGTTCATCCTACTTTAAGATCTTTCTTTGAACAATATGTTAAATTGAGTGTTTTAAGCCTATGAGCTTGTGAAGGACAAAAAAATAAACCTAATTACAAGGCGAAATTTCACCATTAGCATATAAAAAATAACTAGTATTTATTTTATTGAATACATATATTTATAATATCATAGTAGTTTCATATTTTATTATGGTTAAATGTAATAAAATCTCATTTATTACCATAGCAGCCTCATTTATTACGCTTAAATGTAACAAAATTTCGTTATGCTTTTACGCCCGACCCGAACAAGTCCTCTGCATTTTCTCCCTCAAGCAATCGGCTTCCGAGGTTCAACTTCAAGGCTTTCGAATCTCTCAGTCTATCCCTTTCTACCTCGATCTCACCCTCTGCAGCGGCAACTCTTGCAATTTCTGCTCCCATCGATCTCTCTGCAAGGTAATTCTACCGATTCTTTCTCCATCCAATCCACCTAGGGTTTCGATTTTCAATCCTTTTTTTGGTTGTTTCGTTAATCTTACTTGTTTAAAAGCTTAAGAGGTTTCATGGGCCCTTTATACTGTGCGAATTGGATTGCGAACGAATCTGCGATTGTTCTAACATTAGCTTTCTGATATGGGTGAAGTAGCTAAAGGGGTAATGGCAGAAGGGGAAGAGGACCTGCCAAGGGATGCTAAGATTGTGAAGTCGTTGCTGAAATCGATGGGTGTCGAGGACTATGAACCTCGCGTTATTCATCAGTTTCTTGAGCTGTGGTATCGTTATGTTGTCGACGTGTTGACAGATGCGCAGGTCTACTCGGAGCATGCGGGGAAGCAAACCATCGACTGCGATGATGTCAAGCTTGCTATTCAATCCAAAGTCAATTTCAGCTTCTCACAACCCCCACCGCGAGAGGTAATTTTGCCTTCACTCTCTCCCTACTTGATGCTCAACAACAAAAGTTTTAATGTTATAGCTTTTGATCGATTGATAACGTTCTCTTCTTTAATGGCCGTGGATTTCACCTTCTTTTCATTGATAGTTTCTTTTTGTTTGTATAAATGCAAATTGTGAAAAATATTTGATCTTTCCTCTTGTTAGGTGCTATTGGAGTTGGCAAGAAATCGGAACAAAGTTCCATTGCCAAACGCCATACCGGCACCTGGTATCGCCATCCCACCTGACCAGGATACGTTGATCAACACAAACTACCAATTTGCTATCCCTAGGAAGCAGGCAGTGGAAGAGACAGAAGAGGATGAAGAAAGTGTTGATCCTAATCCCTCCCAAGAGCAGAAGACAGATATGCCGCAGCCAACTTCCCAAAAAGTATCATTTCCCCTAGTTAAGCGCTCAAAATGAGGATTCAATTGGTTAGCTTTGTAAGATGTTTCAGCGACCCCTTCATGTAGGATATTATACATGAAGTTGTATCATTATTAAAGAGAAAAGGTTGTTCATCGGTTATCATGGTGGTATGTAATGGATCGTTTCAATCTAAATGTGATTCACTCCTGGTTACATTCCACCTTGGAAATTGGGGCACAACTATGTTCTCTGTATGCTTATAAACTGAATGTGGTTTTGAAGGTTGTGGAGCAATATAGGTCTTTGCCACACACTAAAACTATATTAGGCCCAGTTTGGCATTGCTATTGGAGTTTTTTAAAATAATAGGCTTGGGAAAAATGACGGGAGAAATCGTTGCGGAAAATTATGTGAAAATTTGCCCTAAAAAATTGTGATTTGAGATTTTTGAATGAATGATATTATTGTGAAAAAAGGCTGTAAAGAGTCAAAATGTTTAAAAAGAACATGATATTTTCAACAATACCTGAACAAATTAAGATATTATTGAGATGTTGAAATTTAATTTTAAAAATTTATAAAAAAATATATAATTGTTAGATTTTTTAAAATAAATTTAAATTACTTTAAGCTAAACACAGTTATGTTCCCTCGATATAAATGTTCAGTTTAAGTTCAAAATATGATAATAAATACTTCAAAAATATTCGAAATAGAATTAAAAGAATATTTTTGCCATATGACAAAGTAAGGATGGGAAATTCATAATTTCCTGTCAAATTATAGATTGGGAACGGTAAAAGCAAGCCCCACCCACGGTGTTTTTGCTGTTGGTTAAATTTTCGATGTAAAATGAGCTTTTGTAGATTCAATTTTTCCTGTCGAAAGGAGCTTTTTACTTAAATTATAATGTGTGAAACATTACATTAAGTAACAAAACCATCGTCTCGAAAGCCAAATCCCCAAGTATCCATCAGACAAATGAGATTTTCTGTTGTTAAGCATGGACAGAAACCAAAGCTGTTTTGCGATTATGAAAATCTAACATGCAATTGCATTAATGGCGGAAACTATGAGAAATCAATCGTTTTAATCTTTGTTGAATCCAGTTAGCTAATGTTTCCTAGTAACAGAACCATAAAGCATGTTCTGTACAAATATTCATCATTTATACACAAGGAGAACCCATTGCTTTTTCTTTTTTTTTTCTTTTGTGGGTTTATCATAAAGAAACAATCAAACAGGGTCAACTTCTCGAGCCAACCATGCTGCTAGCCGGACGCCCAGCACTGGAAACAGGGAGACCTCGGTCATACATGCGCTGTATCTCTTCTCTGTACACCGTCAAAGACTTGTCAGGAATGGCTGGTGTTAGCTCCACCACATCACCCATCTTCAGCCTGCATGTAGGATCGCTCACTGGCTCATGGTTCAGCCTTGGCCTCAATTCTTCCTTGACAGGAAACCCATATGGAGACCATCTTGAGTTACCCCGCCCAGCTCTTTCCAGCAAATCCATCATTGTCGAGTTTGCAGGAAACTCCTGCACTGACATCTGCAGCATTCATGAACCAAAAATATTCAGACCAAACTTCAGATTATATAAAAACTTGGGAACACTGCTAGATGAACTGTTCTTTCTGTAGTAAAATGAAACCTTCCCAAAGCACAGGGTCAAATACCATGTTGACTTAAAAGCATGGGTTCACTTCACATTTGCCTTACGTTTGAAAGGAAAGATAACATTTAGGTATGTGGTGCACAACAGCCATGCCAACATTACAGCAATAAAGCCTCATTTAGGGAACATACCTTATCATTTTCAATCATAATGACGAAGACAGGTCCATCCTGGCAGCAGTGAGGCTTACAAGAAAATGGGCAATCATCCGAATGAGTAGGAAATGTGCAGGGTGGCTTGATGGAATCAGCAGAGCCAATTGAAGATTGGTCCTTGCTCATTGTTTCACAGTGCCAAGTCACAACCCATCGAGCCCACTCAACCATCTGAAGTACAAATGCAGAGTACTTACAGTCACCCTCTTTATATCTCCAATGGGCTGCAAATCCAAATTCAGCCTGCAAATGCATCTCCTTTGTTCGAATCTGAACTTCAAGTGGAACTGTGCCTTCGCCCATCACTACCGTGTGCAAGGACTGATACCTGCACATTCAAATTAGAAGGAACTTCAGAATTTTTAGATTTCATCCAAGAACAATACCCAAGCATATAAACTTTAACCTACCCATTAAACTTAGGCTGAGTTATATAATCCTTGAGCTTTCCAGGTACTTCAGACCATAACTGGTGAACTACTCTCAATGCCTCGTAACAGTCTTCCTCATTTTCAACAATGACACGAAGTCCATGAATATCATGGATTTCATCCATACTCAACTTTTTCCTGCAAAAAATAAAATAATGTAAATTTTTTAAGATTAAATAACATGAGAAAAACAAGAAATGGTGCTATCATAAAATCATTTAGCTCTCCCATACAGGCAGATAAAAACACATAAATATGTTGCAGCAATTAATACACATCATTACTAACACTTCATTAGATACTGAAATAGATGTCATTAAATATATAACTTACAGCCTTATAGGATCATAAACACAGTAAATTTACTGCTTCAAATTACAATTCACTCCCACACTAACATCTAGACTATTACTGCCTACTCCTACAAACTTTGTTTAATCAGTTAGTCAAAAGAATTCTAGAAAGAGGTTTCCAAGAAAACTTGCTTAGTCTTTCTTCTGACAAAAAGATTACATTTTTAGATAGTTTGGACATGCACACACCAACATGTGTGTGAGTTTGCGCATGTCACAGTGAACTTAAGTCATGCTTGGGAGTAGGACTGTGTGTGTCTGTGTACACAAGAGCAAGCAAGAAAGAGAGATCTTACTTCAACATCTTCGAATAAATGCTATATAAGCTTTTATGTCGTCCAGAGAGAACATGATACGGAATTTCTTTATCCTTAAGAGCCCTCTCAAGTTTCTCTATAGCAGAAGTAATCATCGCCTCATCAAAGGAGTCCACAAGCCTAGAGGACAGTTCTTTGTGCTGATCTGGATTGAGATGCTTGAAACATAGATTCTCCAGTTGCTCCTTCCAACTAGAAATTCCTAAACGATTGGCCAAAGGTGCAAATATTTCCAAAGTCTCCTTAGCAAATCTCAGTTGCTTGAGAGAAGGCAATGCATCTAGTGTCATCATGTTATGCAATCGATCTGCCAATTTAATGAGAACTGCTCTTGCATCTGCTATGGCAAGAAACATGGTGTGCAGGCGATCTGCCTCAACAGTTTTGCTTGCGGTATTGTTTTCACGTGCTAGCTTACTCAATTGGCTAAGCTTGGAGACCTATGTTAATACCACAATTAAATAATTAGAAGCTAATAACTCAAATCTTTTATCAAAGGAATGTTGATTGATATAATGCAAAAAAATTACAAGGATCCTATAACAACCAAGTAGCAGCCATCAATATGCTGTCCATAATGCTCTAATTTGGGGAAGCTTATACCTAGATTTTTTAAATATGAAAATGAAGTGTAAACTCTAATGTCAGGGGAATATGTTAATTAAAATACCAAGGACTAAGAACATATACCACAAAGACTACACAAGCGCCTTGTAATTTGTAATTACAAACTCATCCACAATTATTTATCTACAGCAACCAAATTCCAATAAGCTACAGCAATTTGCCCAATTAACTAAATATGACATCAGAAATACTTCATTCATTTGTGCACCATTGGATCATTTTGCTAACTGAATATACCAAAAATTCCATAATTCTTAAACACTTTTAGAAGTTAGGATGGTTTCAGATCTGGAGAAAGCTGCGTCAAATGCCAAATTCCAAAGCAAAAGAAACAATCTTAACAGCAACAGCATTGTGTGAGCATAAACATCAAGCAACACAATAAAGAATAGAAATTCATATCTCTTACCCCTTCAACTAAATCAGCAACCCCGGCACCAAATGTCCTAAAAATATAGTCATAACTCAAAAATGAATCATCGAGGGTGTCATGTAAAAGCCCTGCAGCAACTACAGTGGAGTTAGCACCAATGGATGCCAACAACACTGCAGTTTCAACACAATGTTGCAAATAAGGATCACCACTCGCGCGCATCTACAAGAAAAAGAACTTCACCTTAAAACAAAATTTAAACAACAAAAAACATATCAAAGTTATCATTCATTTCTCTGTTTGTACCTGCCCTCTGTGCGCCTTCTCGGCTTCATAAAATGCCTTTACTACAAAATCTTCACAAAAGATTTTGTGCCTCATTTGCGCACCTAAAAGCAACTCCTTAGCATAAGGATCCGGATTCACTTCCTCCGTGAAATTATCCTCCATAGTAAACGGTAATTCATCAACCAAACCACTACTTTGAGCCTCAAAACTCGGGGAATCATAATCAATACAAGACCCTAACGCACTCCGAACGAATCCATTGAACAACCCGTTAGTCCCACCGCGTAACGAGCCCTGGAAATTCCCATCACCACCCTTTTCGCGAACAATTCTCGTCGGAGGACTGCTGCTGCTACATGAAACGGGCCCCTGAAACACCGATACTGGGCTCTGAGAGGTTTTCAAAGAAGAACCACCAAATTTGCTCGATGAATAACAAAATGAACTGCTCAATTCTTTCAATTCTTCCCCCATGTAGGACCCCAAATCCTCTCCTCCACCGCCAGAAAAGCTTGATTTTACCGAGGGTGAGGAGAAGAGGCATGATAGTCCCCCGACAATTGGTCTCTGGGAAGAAGAGGAAGCCGTTGTTGAGGAAGTTGAAGATGAAGATCTCGAATTCAAGTCGAAATCGTAGGAAGCGTGAGAATTGATGTTGATCTGGTGCGGCGTGGAGCACACGCTACTCGGTGGACTCGCGTAAAGAGCTATTGTTGAAACCGCCATGGCTTACGAAAATCCCAGATCGACTCCACAAAAAAAATGGTTTTTATTAATTAAAATACATAACCCAGTACTTTCCTCCAGGGACGCAAAGATTTTCACAGACCCCAGACAAACCCCACTAATTTTCTCGGGAAAATAACAAAGCCCAGAAATTTTCTCAGGACCCAAACAATTTTTTCAATGAAATAATAAAATTTTATTTTTCCCTAAAAAACCCAGTAAATTTCTCTAAAAAAAAAAAACCCAACAATTTTTCAACACATGGTTTCTTTCTAATATCCAAACCAATGAATTTTGTAAAAAGAGACCCAAATGGGATCTCAATAGTAGAAACTAGAAATCAAAGAAATTTCTTTGATTCTACGTGTGTGTGTGTGTGTGTATATATATATATATATATATACACACAGAAGAGAAAAACCAAAGAATTAAAAAGAGGAGCTTGTTTGAAGGGAAGAAATTTTGAGCTACAGTATTTACAAATATATAGACATTTTTTTCTACTTCGAAATGGACAATTAAAGAAAAAAAGAAACAAAGAAAAATGACAATTTTTTTATTTTTTGAAAAGAGAGAGTCAAAGACACATGAGATTATTGAAATGAAAGCTTGAAAGAGAGAGCTTTCTTTCTCCTTCGTTGATTTTTCCTTCGAGAACTCTTCTTTTTTTCCTTTTTTCCCCTTTTTTCTTCTCTGGGGAGGAGTTATTATGTTATTGCTTTGCGGCCAGGGAGGGGAACACCGAAATTACAGAGGTGTCCTTGGTCATTAACTGGATTAACTGAATCCAGACAGATCCAAGGATCCAACTTTGGTTTCCGTTTTGGATAATCTGGATTTTTGGTTGATTAATAACTGATTAGTGATTAAAGTAAATTATGCTATGTTCTTAACTATTTTTAACTAGGAAAATAAATAATGAATAGAACCTTTTGTATTAATGACTCAAGCAAAAACTTTTTAGCCCACAGTTAGATGCATGATGGCTAAATTAGCAGCATCCAATGGATCTAAAGTTTCAAAATTAAGCTAATAAAACTATATGTATGTATTGACAAATTAGTGGATTACATTACATTGTGATATCTATTTATAATTATATTTTTCAGTTTATGTATATCTTGATATAATTTTGGTAAATTAATTTCATATTCATATAAAATATGTATTATATGAACACCTTATCCTTAATAAGATAAAATTAAGCATAAAGTGACAAAAAAGATAAAATTTTATAAAATTGAAATAATTAACATGATATAAGTTAGGAGAAAAACCAAACAAATAATCCTAATTACAGTCAAAGTGAGAGAGGTTTTTTTATTTAGAATGCCGTGTGATCATTTTTTTAAATTAAATTTGATTTAAGAAAAAATTATTAATATATTTATTTAATGTTTATGACACTTCACTTTGTTCTTATCTTCTTGGTATTTGCTTTTGAATAATTAATACTATTAATTAATTTATTATTATTTGAAAGCAGTGTTGGCATGGCAATGACATTGGAACTTAAGTCAAGTGTCGTAGCTTTACAAGAAAGCATTGTTAAAAATCCCAAAGTAATATGCCCGCATGATTTATATGTTGGTTGCTTTTGGTGCACAACAACATGGAGTGGGGTCCATGTTTATAGATATTTTCTTTCTTACGGGAATCATTGTTCTGGTGCATGACTCACTTTATGGATGAGGATCCCATTGGATCCTTTTTATTTTTATTTTATGGCGTCATATTAATTAATTAATTAATTGTTTTTTGCAATCATCTATGCTTGTGGATTAGGATGGGTATAGGGGAAGCTACAATCCAACGGCCATTTGGATTAAATTCAAATACCAATAAAATGAGAAGCAAAAAATAAAAATACTTTATAACATTGGGAGCATTTAGTTTTAATGGTGAAGTGGGTCCATGCAAATACTATTAATTGATGATTTTCAGAAAAGGGTATAATGGGAAATCTACAGTGAGGTGATGGACAGAAAATTCTCTCCACCTTCGTGGAGAAGCTCTAGAACACACTCTTCTCCACGATAAGGACTCCCTACTTTGGTCCTTCCCACACACAAGTTCCTTTGAATCTCCCCGCTTTGTTTTTTCCCTTTGCTCTGTTTTTTTGTGCCAAAAACAAAGTTTCGTGACAGTTCGTTGGCGGCACGTGGCTTGTCATCAGCAGCCGCCGATGCCGTATGGTCAGCGTCGTCGGCGAACACGTGTTAGTTGTGCAGACGGAGGATTTGGTGGGATTGGGGCACGGTCACCGTCCGTGACAGTCTCGCTCTGTCCACGTGGTGGCTTGTGTGTCGACTAAGCTCCGAGAATTCAGGGGCTTTCCACCAGGGTCTAATCTCGTGTGAGCGGTGTTAAATATGGGAGCAATCATGGACCGTTAACTTGTTGGTATACTGTTGGACTTTCGTGATGGGTTGAATGCTCTGCATGGGGTCAAAGTCAAATTGGCACCGTACAATTGCCTAACTGTGTGGTAGCGCCAAGTAGTAATCAATTTAAAAAAAAAAATTGCTCGGCATTTGTTTTGACAATTTTTATTTTGATAAAATTCTACCTACACCCTTTGCGTAAGGACCTTTTCTCACGAAGCAGCTGAAATTATTTTTTTCATATAAAATCTTTTTAGTTCCATTCTCAAAAGGGGTAATGGTATTAAAAGTTTCAATTAATTTTTTATAAACAGACAATAATAATTTTTATTTTAATTTTTTATATTTTATTTATTTATTTAAAAAATATTTCAATATTTTTGTTTCTTTTTTACTTTTCTTTCACTTTCTCTCTCACTTTCTCACTATCCAAACAAGAAAGTATGTTTTCTTTTTTGAATTCCTATTCCTTTACTGACTCAAAGTGATCAAGATTTCTCCTCAATTCTTCACTCTTTCAAATCTAAACAAAAACAAATTCAGAAAATTCAATCATTGTTTTTGTTTTCAAATTTTCCTTTTTCATTTTTTTGGTTCATTTATATAAAAATATCATTTTTTTGAATATCAAATTTGCATAAATACAACAATTGTCTCTATTATTATTTTTATTAAAAGAATTTTGATTGATCCATTCATTTTAAAGTTGTATTGATTTTATTTTTATTTAGATCATTATTAATGTTGAGTTATTAAGGTTTATATTCAAAATTTGTAAAAGACGATTTAGATGCACATACTCTCTTTTAAAAAGCCTTAATCAATCTTGTCTAAATAATTTGTTTTTATTTTTTTTCACTTTAAAAAAATAATAACATTTTTTATATGCATTAAAACTTTGTTACTAACCATGACTAGAGGAGGTAAGTTGGTCTATATTAAGGAAAAAAAAGAAAAAAAGAAAAATCATTATTGAAATATTTTTTAAATTAAACAAATAAAATACAGAAAGATTAAAATAAAAGTTATTATTATTTATTTACAACAAATTAATTAAAAAACTTTAATAATGTTATCCTTTTTGAGAATAGAACTAAAATAATATTTTATATAAAAAAACTCTCAATGTGCTAAAAAAAAGGACGATATCATAAAAGGTGTATGTGAAATTTACCTTTTTATTTCTTCCTTAAGGTCAAAGAAGCTTGTAGCTTACATATTTTTTAAAACATAATTAATTTTATAGGAAGTTAATACAAATTGTTTTTTGTTATAAAGGATATATCATGCTTTAAACACGAGAAAAGCACATACACGTATAGGATTAGTAATGATATTGTGATAAATATTTTTTAATTTTATAAATGAGATTTAATAATTTATTTATTTTTTATTTGAAAAAAAATATTTTTATTCTTTAAGTAAGTAAATTATTTATCAACTAATAAGTTAAATACTCGAATGAAATCATATATTTATTTAATAATTAAATAAATTATTAATTTTTATAAATATATTACAATAAAACACATTATTAATCTTTTAATCTTGTAGTCAAAAATAAAAAAAAAATCATCTGATTTGTTTGTAAATTTTAAAAAAAAATCCATTATTGATGTATATAATAATTTTTTAATTAATAATAAATTAAAAAAAATAGTCTTGTTAATGACTGTACTTAAACCACTTGTAAAAATTAATTACTTTTTTATAAAAATATTCTTTTTAACACATTATTATTAGTCAATTGTTAAAAGTCACCACAGTACCATTCAAGTTTAATCCCATTGGTTTTGGAAATAGCGAGGAGGAGTCGTGTCCATGTGTCCAGGCTGTCCCTAAACAAATCAATTTCGAAACAACCATAGGGCCACGCCTTAGTCCTTACCATGAGTGTATGTCCAATATTTGTACTCACCACCGACATTTAATTAGATTTGATAATTTTATATACACAGAACAATACGATATGAATATATATAAATTTAAATGAATTTAAATTTAAATCAATCGTGTTTTGTATATTATTTAAGTTGATATATTTAAAAATAAATAAATCATATTTCATTTAACTTGTTTAAAGTAAGTCTAAGACACAATTAAGTAATTGTATTATCATATTTTTGTATAACTTGTAATTTATTTATTATTCATTTATTTAATGATGTTAACATGTAAACACGTTTAAACTCATTTATTGTTTCATATATTTATTAATATTTTTATGATAATTAAAATTTATTGATGTTAAATTTTATTATTTTTTATAAATATTATAATATTTATAATTTTTTGTTATAAATTTAAATAATAGAATTATATCTTAATTTAATCATTTAATTGTGTTAATTGTATGTTAATTTTGTAAACATATTATAAATCATATAAATTTTAATTGTATTAATCATGTCATATCATATAAAATTTAATTCGAAACTATTAATAAATTTATTAACAGTATTATATTGTGTTACACGTTTATTAAACATATTTATATATTTGTTTAAGATATAAACATGATTAATTAATTTTATCAAATTTATATTTACTAATATAATTATTAATGTTTTATATTTACATTATATAATTAAAAATATAAAATATAAATTGTCAGATCTAATTACGGCCACTGCCACAGCTCTAACTCGAGCCCACCGGGGCTCCTTACTCCTATCAATCTGTGATGGTGACATTGCTCGAACATTATGAGCCACTTTGCAAACATAAGGTCCAAACCCAAATTTAACAAATGGGTCTAAAACTTTAGGTCTTACTCCCAACCCAACAAGCTGAGGCTCTCTTCTCCTGTATTTGTTCACTAAGGCTGTGGCTGCTCACATTCAATATATATATATGTATATATATATATATATTTATATCAATACTTGGTACATGTTTGATTAAAAGATAATAGGTTGAAAGGCCCATCTAGTCTTAGAGGAGTTAAAGGCCCAAATGCATACTCCATTTATATATTTTTAAAATTATAAAATCACCCTTTTAATTATTTAAATATTTTGAATTTCCAAAAATAAATTTAGTACATTCAATAAAATATAGTGAGAATATGACTATTTAATTTCTAGTTGACAGTAATTTTAATTTTTTTTAAAAAAAATTTAAACATTATTTTTTATATAAATTTTTAAAATTAAATTTCACAACATAAAACGTCTTGACAATAATTACTTAACAAAATATAAAATTCATTCTTTACTCTTCAGTATATGTAATTTTTTGACATTTCAACTCATTACAACACTTTTTACTCTGAAACAAATGGGATTGTTCCACTTTATTTCCTTAAAATTGCTGTGTATGTATGCTGAAAGCAACATGGGATGGAGTCATTGTCATCATTTCAAAAATCGATTCACTTGCTTTGAGTTAATCATTGTTTTGAGATTTTATTCTATGACTTATGAATCAGCAATATTCTTTAGCGGCTACCCGTTATCATCATGTTCCCTTGCAAAATTTACCCATAAAGCCAAGGAAGATTCTTCATTGTCTTGCATGCTTGAACAATACTTACACCAATACTTTATAATATTAATATAATTTAAGAGTAGGTTTAATGGGATTACTCCTTCTCTTTGTTTTTTGTTTTATTGAATAGGAAGCATCGACTTGCAATGCACTACATTTCCCAAGTCATATATATGTGTACGCAAGTAGTAAATTGGTGACAAAATTGTCAATAATAAAACCCAAAATGATATTTCTATTTATTTATATATAGAAATTTAAAATAATATCAAAAAAAAAAAGCTGTTAAACTAGATATGAAAATTTATATAAACTCTCATACTTTTATTATATTTAATCAAGTCCTTATACTTTTATTCTAAATCAAATAAACACTTATGTTTTTATTTCGAGTCAAATAAGTCATTATAACTAATGATTGATTTAATCAAAATGTTATTTGTCATTCTATGTCACATGATATTAATATAACATGTTAACATATCATAATTGATAATGATATGACATATTGATATATCATAACTGATGATAATATAACATATTAATTTTACGTAATAAAATAATCATATGATGTTTTTCATTTTCCACATCAATGCCATATCAATATTATGTAGATATAAAATAACAAGTATCATTTTGATATAAAATAAAAGCATATAACTTAATTAAACGCAAAAAACCAATAAAGACTTATTTGAATTTTCTTGAACAGTTTAGAAACTTATTTGAATATTATGCCTAAAAATTTATTCTTGTTTGATCTTTTTTTGTAGTTTAAAAACTATCATAAATCTCTTATGAAAAATAATAGCATTTAAAATTAAGTTAAAAGCTGTCTGGTAAGTGATTTGACAAAAAAATTATATAAATTTTAATTTTGGTTAAAATTATCATAAATAGTATTTTTGCCAACTTCAATTACCTAATAAACCAAAATGAAATAAATTTGCTTCGAGCTTATTATATGATTTCATATGTTAAAATCAAAGAAATTCATACAAAAACGAGACAATTCTAAAACTTTGTATAATAGTAATATTATTAGATTTTTGTTGATGTAGAAACAATCGAATCATAATGCTTTAATTTTCTAAGAAAGAAGAGAAAGGATAAAATGATGTATTTGACATTAGAATTCTTTCTGGTAAATTAAAGAGAAAATCTTTAAATAGTTCCTAAATACAATTTTAAATTTTTGATTTTCTTTTCTCATTTTTAAAAGAACAAAAAATATCATATTTTGTTATTTTGTTGTTATGTCTTCTGTTTGGTTTTTTCTTGTGGTCTTTGTAGAGAGAGATAAAGCGAGGGAAGGTCGCGATTTACGTCGATGAATAGTAATTTGCAAAGAGAAAGGAGAGGAAGTCGATTGAGAGAGGGGCATTTCCTTAAAAGTTGATATATTTTTAAAAAAAGAGAAGAAAAAACTCATTTTTTAAAATTTCTTGAAGCTTATTTTTAATTATTTTAAAAAATGACCTTTTTTTAAAGAGTTTTTCAAAATCTTAGTTTGATTTGCTTTTTGTTTTTAAGAAGTAGGTAAGTTGAAAAAAAAAATGTAAGGTCAAATAGGCATTAAGTTTAAATTACTACAATAAACGGTAATTCTCTTTTATTATCTTATTAACCTTACATATTTATCTTCATGAAATTTTATTTAAAATTCACGTTAAAAATAGTTTTTAACCATAAAATATCCACTTAATTCATTTATATATATACATAATTGAAATCTATGTATTAAATTAGTGACTTATCTACCTTTCAAAAAAAAAAAGAATAGTGGCTTATCCATACTATTAATAGTAAGTCTCATTTATCTTTCAAAAAGAAAAAGTCCCATTTAAAAGTCAAGATGCCAAGACGTAGAAATTTATTAGGTTTAAATTACTTAAATAAAAAGTAATTGTCTTTTATTATCTTATTATTAGGTTTTTGCTAAATTTTATTTAAAATTCACGTTAAAAATTGCTTTTAACCATAAAATATTTACTTAATTTACTTTACTTATATATATACATAATTGAAATCCATATATTAAATTAGTGTTTTATTCACCTTTAAAAAAAATTTGGCTTATCTCTGCTATTAATAGCAAGTCCCATTTATCTTTTAGAAAAAAAGTCCAATTTAAAAATAAGGATGTCAATAAGTAAAATACTTACTATTTTTGAAGTATTCTAATTCGAATTTTATTATTTGATAGGTATCAAAATCTTATAAATATTAGATTAAATTTTAAAATTATTACTCGAATTCATATTTAGATATCTTAGACACCATTTGTTAAATACTTATACTCATTAAATATTCGATTAAAATAAATTTGAACTCAATTTATATATATTATGAATAAAAATTAAATTAATAAATTAAAATTAATTCATAAAAGATAATTAAAGTTTAAAATCATATTTCATGAATTTTAATAAATATTGCACAAATTATAAAAGACTGATAAAAAAAACTAATATATAAAAATTAAAAATTAATATTAAAAATCACTATTTTATAATTAGTTTTAGATAGTAGGTACCTTAAAATCATTATCCCAACCCAACCTGTCATGGATAATAATTGGTATAATGCTCAAATAAATATCACAACTTAATTAAACACAATAAAAATATAAAATTTTTTTAAATAATTGAAAAACTTTTTAACATATTATACTATAAAAATTTTACTACCTAAATCTAATAATAAGATACTCCCATGTTCCTTAATAAGTAAAAGTCTCTTCGACCTACATAGGCTAGCAATTTTTTCGAGGAGTAGACAAAGTCTCCCACTTTCTTCCCAAAATACCCTCAACAAAATTTTCGAACTCGGACAAAAACCAGTGAAATGACTCGAAAAAGGTCAGAGTCGGTTCCCCGTCGTCACCAACAGGGTTAAAATAGTCAATTAATCATCCCTTAAAATCACCACCAGAGTCCATCATCCTCCTCCTTCCCTGGCAAATTATATATATTTTTTTTCCTCTTCTGATAAGAAAACTGAAAAAACGTATAAATTAGAAACCCCAATCCAAACACACCCTAGGGTTTTCTTCTTCCTCTATTCTTCTCTCTCTTCAGCAAACGAACAGAGAAAAACCCTAGCCTTAAAATCTCACTTTCACATTGTATTATATTAAAAAAGCTTCCCATTTTATTTGATCTCTTCACCTTTAAGGTAAGCTCTCAATAACCCATATCTCAAAATCCCTTCTTTTTCTTTTTCCCTATGTATTCCAAAATCTATTCAAAACCCCAGAAGTAAATCAAATAAAGTTCCAAACTGGGCTTTGGAAATTCATCTACACAAGAAAAGAAATTTTAAGGAAAAATCAGTATGGATGATGTTGAAAGGGCAATATTGATTAGCTTTGATGAATCAGGTACCTTAGATTCAGGATTAAAATCACAGGCAGTGAACTTTTGTCAGCGAATTAAAGAAACCCCATCAATATGTAGCCTTTGTATTGAGAAGTTGTGTTTTTGCAAGCTCGTTCAGGTTCAGTTTTGGTGTTTACAAACTTTACATGAGGTTATTAGTCTAAAATATGGGTCCATGAGCTTGGAAGAGAAGAACTTTATCAGAAAGTCAGTTTTTTCGATGGCGTGTTTAGAACGTATCGATGATAAGTTGTGTGCTGTTTTGGAAAGTCCTACATTTATAAAAAACAAGCTTGCTCAGGTTTTGGTTACTTTGGTTTACTTTGAGTACCCTTTGATTTGGTCATCAGTTTTTGTTGATTTCCTGCCTCATTTGAGTAAAGGGGCTGTGGTGATTGATATGTTTTCTCGGCTTTTGAATGCATTGGATGATGAGTTGATTAGTTTGGATTATCCACGGACACCTGAAGACGTGGCAGTTGCAGGAAGGGTTAAGGATGCAATGAGGCAGCAGTGTGTGGCTCAGATTGTTAGAGCATGGTATGACATTGTGTCTATGTATAGCAATTCTGATCCTGAAATTTGCACTACTGTTTTGGATTGTATGAGGAGGTATATTTCCTGGATTGACATTGGGTTGATTGTGAATGATGCGTTTATTCCGCTACTGTTTGAGTTGATTTTGCTTGATGGTTTATCAGAACAACTTCGTGGTGCTGCTGCCGGATGCGTTTTGGCAGTAGTTTCTAAGCGAATGGATGCACAGTCAAAACTAACTCTTTTGAAGAGTCTTCAAATAAGTCGAGTTTTTGGTTTGATATCTGATGATAACGATTCTGAGTTGGTTTTGAGAGTAGCAGCCTTAATAACAGGGTATGCAGTGGAGGTTTTAGAGTGTTCCAAGCGGCTGAACTCAGAAGATGCTAAGGTGGTTTCGATGGAGCTTTTAGATGAAGTTTTGCCAACAGTGTTCTATGTAATGCAAAATTGTGAGATGGATGCAGCATTTAGTATTGTCCAATTTCTTTCAGGTTATGTTGCCACCATGAAAACCCTTTCTCCTTTGCAAGAGAAACAAATGCTTCACATCAGTCAGATACTGGAAGTGATTCGTACACAGATTCGTTATGATCCCGTGTACCGCAATAATCTTGATATATTGGATAAGATTGGGATGGAAGAAGAAGACAGGATGGTGGAGTTTAGAAAGGATTTGTTTGTGTTGTTACGGAACGTAGGTCGAGTAGCACCTGAAGTTACTCAGATCTTTATCAGGAATTCATTTTCTAGTGCTATTGCATCTTCGTCAGACAGGAATGTGGAAGAGGTAGAAGCTGCCCTATCCCTTTTGTATGCACTTGGAGAGTCTATGACTGATGAGGCAATGAGGGCAGGAACTGGACTGTTGAGTGAACTGGTGACTAATCTATTATCAACAAGATTTCCATGCCATTCCAATAGGCTAGTTGCCCTTGTGTACTTGGAGACGATAACAAGGTATATGAAGTTTGTCCAGGAGAATACACAATATATTCCTTTGGTATTGGCTGCCTTTCTTGATGAAAGAGGCATACACCATCCAAACATCAATGTGAGTCGCAGGGCAAGTTATCTGTTCATGAGGGTTGTAAAATTGCTGAAATCGAAGCTTCTGCTTTTCATAGAGACGATTTTGCAGGTACCAAATTATCTATTTGTCATCATGATTTAGGTTGCCATGTTTTATTGTTTTCCTAGTAGATGTTTGTGAATGTGTATGTGCCACCTTATTTCTAAAATTGTTAACTGGATTCTTCTGTTGATGGTCAGAGCCTGCAAGATGTTGTTGCTCGATTTACAAGTATGAATTTTGCATCTAAGGAACCTTCTGGATCTGAAGATGGTGCTCACATTTTTGAGGTATTTATCTCATTCTTATGTTCCTACCCAGTACCCACCCCTTCTGTTTTGGTGCATTTACATGTGTATTCCCACTCTTTCTGTTCACATGGATAGACATTCTCAAATATCCTTCCTTGTGTTGGCAAGTGATGACCTTTATTTGTTGTCTTTTCTTTTTTTTCTGTGATTTTTCGCAGGCAATTGGCCTGTTGATTGGGATGGAAGATGTGCTGCTGGAAAAGCAATCTGATTATCTCTCTTCATTGCTAACTCCTCTTTGTCAACAGGTTTTGATTTGTAGTGTGAATCTAACTTTTTTGGTAGTCTTCTTGCTAGTACATGCTTCATGCAGCCCGTTTATGAGCAATTTGATGTTTGATTCATGTGTTCTGCAGCAGTTTACTCATATGGTTTATATGGCAGGTTGAGGCAATGCTGATGAATGCAAAAGTATTGACTCCAGAAGAGTATCCTCTAAAAATTGCCAATATCCAGCAAATAATCGTGGCAATTAATGCTCTAAGCAAGGTTACTCTTCTATTCTTTGATCATCTGATTTGCTCCTTGGTGAAGAGTTTTTCCCTTAAATGTTGGTTGCTTTCAAAGAATCTTCAGTCACCACTTATTTTACTATCATCATAAGATCTCCTAATATGCTACTGAGTGAGAAGCTTTTCCCTTATCATTATTGTGTTTCATTTTATATCCAATCGGTGATGGCAGAGCCGTTTACTAATAGCATATTGTTCATTGTTGTGATGTAAAAAACCCTTGTTTGCCGAGTTTTTTGTAATTGGGGATGCTCTCTAAGCTATCTTTTAATTGTTAATAATTTGAGTTTTGATCCTGCATAGTTTATCCTTGTAATTTTATTTGTAATTCAGGGTTTCAGTGAGCACCTTGCAACTACGAGTCGCCCTGCGATTGGTCACATGTTTAAGCAGGTTAGTTTTTAAGGTAGATGATTTTATTTGTACTTTAAGTGCACCTTTTTTCATGCTCACTGTTGAGAAATTTCCATCATCATAAATTAATTACATGGATTTGCTGGAAAGAAACCATGCCATTGTGTTATCTTTATTTATTTATTTTTTAATTTTATTAAAGCCAGCTTATCACTTTTTGACCCAGACATTGGATGTTCTTCTCCAAATCCTTGTTGTATTTCCGAAGGTGGAGCCTTTGCGGACTAAGGTAAGAGTTCAATGCCGAATATTGAACATATTTGGTTTTGTAGTATCAAACACATTGCCTAACACTAATCTTTATGGTATTTAGGTTCTATCATTCATACACCGTATGGTTGACACCTTGGGTGCATCTGTGTTTCCTTACCTTCCAAAGGCATTGGAGCAATTACTTGCAGAAAGTGAGGTATAGAACAGTTATAATTGAGCCTTTTTATTTTTTCTTCTGGTTTTAAAAGGAAAAGAGGTGCCATTAAAGGAGAATCATTGAGGTAATAACTTTTAATTCTTAATCAAAGAAAACCTCAAATGGGTGTTGGGAATATGTGTAGTTACTGCATGTGGAAATAGGCACAGAATTTTCTCGTCAAAAGTATTATCTGATATTGTGTTCGAGTTGTTAATTAATTATATATTTATTTATCAATACCAAGAAGAAATGTGATCTAAATGGGAGTTACTTTTCAACCACCTACACGTGTTTTTTAGTTGGGTTTTTTTGGGATCTCTCTCTGGGTGTGTGAATGTGATGTTTTTTGTTTATTGGGTGTTAACATAAGCTCATTTGGAAATGATTAAGCTTTTACCTTGATACATGAAAAAATGCAAAAAAAGGAGCTTACATTGATGTGTTTCAGTTTCATATTTATTTATTTGATTCTGGATTATGTTCTTTTGCAGCCAAAGGAAATGGTTGGTTTCCTCTTATTGCTCAATCAACTTATATGCAAATTTAGCACTTTGGTCCATGATATATTGGAAGAAGTATTTCCGGCTATTGCTGGTAGGATATTTAGTGCCATCCGAAGGATTGCTGATTCTTCGGGACCTGAAGCCAATACTGAGGTAGATAATCATCAGTCGTAGGAATTTCAGAACTTTAACTAATTTTTTGGCTCCTAGGCCCAAGTCTGAGTTTGAAATTATGATATATTGTTCTATAGAGTTTTATCTCTAGTATTATCTGTTGCAGTCATTGTATTGCTTTATGGTTTGAGTTCAACTCAAATTTACATTTCATGATATGTTCTTGCTACAATGTTGGTTGTCCAAATTTGCACAGTTAACAAAGTTCTCTATGCAATTAGTAAAGAAATTTTTTTCCCAGTTCAATTGTGAAACACTGCAATAGCACATATCATGAGTCTTCGCAAGCTTATGGTACACATGCAATTCTTTCTCTGTGTTCATTGAAACTTCTTTTTGTTGTAGGAAATTCGTGAATTGCTAGAACTTCAAAAGACATTATATACGTTTCTTCACGTGATAACTACGCATGATCTGTCTTCCGTTTTCCTTTCCCCGAAAAGCTGGGGATACTTGACTTCAATTCTGCAGTTGCTGTTACATACATCTTGCCATCATAAGGATATTAATACAAGAAAGGTGCGTTAATAGCTTTGATTATTCATTACCTAAAGGTTTGGACATTCCAAAATTCTAGTATGAACAGGAACTGGATCTAACTTGCTGTTTTTGCTTTCTGTGAGATAGGCTTGTGTACAGATATTTATTAGATTAATTAAAGACTGGTGTGCCAGGCCTTATGGTGAAGAAAAGGTTTGTTCTCTTCTAAAATTTCATGCTTAGCTTTATTGTGTGGATTTAATTATGTGTATGACTCTAAGGGGTTAAACATTTTTAGGTACCTGGTTTCCAAAGTTTTATGATAGAGACCTTTGCGACAAACTGTTGTTTGTACAGTGTGCTTGATAAGTCGTTCGAATTTGGTGACGCAAATACTGTAAGAATAATCTTTATTCATTTATTTTGTCTTTGTTTTGCATTAGTTGGTGTTTATGTGTGATATGTTGTTACAGACTTACGGTAATAACCTTTATTCAGCCTTGTAAAACAATATGAACTACTTTGCATATTTGTTGTGCATTGTTGTTGTATCTCATAAAGAAGATCTAAATAACTATTTCAAAAAAAAAAAAAAAAAAAGATTCCAGCATGATGGTTGAACATGGTTTGAGGGTTTTTACTTACTAAAGAAAAAAGCTTCATATGCTGGACCGTTACATCTTTGCATCCACATACTTTCTCAGGTTGTTAGGAACTTACCCTTGATTGAATGTTTTACGATGCATGGTAAAAAGTGAAAGCTGCATTAGAGTTTGGTAAGGTGTGCAATGAAGTAAAAGTAGAACAACTTTTATTGCCTGTTCGATGGGCTGAAAAATCATTATCTTCTTTCTGCATGGCCTGTGAAGAGTGTTATTTGCTTTGCTTGGTGAATATACAATGTTACTTACAGAAATGGATATGCTGAGGGTTGATGCTCATTTCTTCATGCTTACTCTTGTTTTTTTTTTTTTCTCTGTTGTCAGCTTATTTTATTTGGAGAAATTGTGTTGGCTCAGAAGGTGATGTATGAGAAGTTTGGGGATGATTTTCTTGTTCATTTTGTATCAAAAGGATTTCCATCTGCACACTGCCCTCAAAATCTGATAGAGCAGTATTGTCAAAAGTTGAAGGTACTATTTTCTATAATCTATTTATAATGTATTTTCCATTCATATCGTTTCTCTGGTTTATTAGTAGGTATAGCTCCTGCTTATATTCTTTGGTTTAATTCATTATTGGATAATATGATAAACTGACAGACACAAGAAGTTAGAGCCTGCACTTGACAGCCTGAGAAACCTGGTTTCTGACAACTTTTCCTTACAGAAAATTACTCTAATGAGTTACTTTTCTCTTAACTGTCTTTAATACTGAATGGGATTGAACCTTATATATGGGTACCATGTCTTGCAGAATTGATAAAAATCTTCTTTCAAAATTATAATAGTAGTAGAATGTTAATTCTAATCCATCTCAAGGATGGAAACGCTTGACACTTAAGCACATGCTAAGGCAAAGTCACACTAATTGTATTCATTAAAATCTATACTTGAATTCATTACATTTAAATTTGCTTCATTGTGACCATGCTTTTATGGCCCTAGTCTTGGTTATCCTAATTGTTGGCATTTGTTAACTGGTTAGTTGATATTGTAAGCTTAAATTACATGAATGTCGCTGGAGCTGCTCTTAGTTTTCTCTATGCTTTGGTTATTTGTATTTGCAGGGTAGTGACATCAAGGCATTGAGATCATTTTACCAGTTGCTTATTGAAAATTTACGTCTCCAACAGAATGGAAGCCTTGTTTTCAGATAGCAGCATCAAGATGGGCAAATGATTATTTCAGTTTGATGCTCCAAAATTTTTCAGTTTTTTGGCGTACCATTTCTTGTTCACCAAAGGTTCCTAACATCTTGCTATTGTGTTGTTTTCCCTCATTTAGATGAATTTGCTTACGTTTGCTTATCATAAGTCAATATTGCAGGTTTCTTTATGTAAATATCATTTGTGTGCCTATTCCATGGACAACGAGGTATTTTTAAACCCCAGTCCTGTTTAAGTTGCAGAAATTATTCTTTGGTTATGTTTTGGCAATATGTGGCTGATTTCTTTCATTTTCTTTTATGGATTCTACAGTTGTATATTTCCGGAAGCAAGCCTTTTTTTTAATCACCAAGTTTGGTTAAATCCTTCAGTTTCAACATGCTGAGTAGGATGAAAGTTTTTGTGAGAGCTGTTCATAGTGTTTTTTTCCCCCCAATTTTTTAATACATTTTTCTTGGTTCATTTAGATCTCCAGTCGAGTGTATGTGACTAGATTATTACAAAAAAATAACTATAGGACATTCGTTTCATTCATTGCTTTTATACAGTCATGTTTGTTGTCAAAGCTTATAAGGTCAATTCAAACTGGCATGATACTCCCAATTTCAGTAGATGAGATGTTGATATGACCCGGAGACGATGATATAGTTAATTTCTATGTCAGAAATGAGAGTTGTTAGCTGAAAATCTTATTCAATCAGTGATAAAGCAATTCATGGAGTGGTTATTTCTTGAATCATTTGTGTTTTGATGAGGTATTTGATTATGAAATGATAGAACTAAACATCTTCCAGGGTCAACACGTTTACACCTTAATGTGGTGAAGGGATCAAGATGTTGGTAAGGGGTTTTCTTTTCTTTTAGGGTAAGAAGAAGCAGGACTATGTTCCAACACCAACCTTCACTAACAAAAAGTTTTCCCAGTGGCTCATTTTCTCTTTTCTCCGTTGTGATATTTTCTAAATTTCAATGGTAAAATGGAGTGTTTATTCATAAACTTCTATTTTGAGAAGGGTTAAAACAGTTAAAAGTTGAGATTAGTGTTTAAACATAGTGACTTACGACTAGTTAGACTAGAGAAGCGAACTTAGTCGGTAGCATCTGGGAACAACAACGTGATACTATCCAAAAATCTACCTTGTCAAGTGTGAAACATCAGAAATTAAAAATGGTTGGTAGATTGGCCAAAAATGTGTTAAAAGATTTGGTTTGAATGGGAAATAGACCAGGAGATCTTGATGCAGCACTTGTTTCTCGTCGGCAATAATGTTTTTTCTTAGTATGAAAATGGAAAAGGTTATACTTTTTCTTGATAGGAAATCCTCATACATCGTTTGTCAAGATGGCCTTTTTCATTTAGGATCCTTAGGCTGAGTGCGCCCTTCAAAGATTTTGGTAAATATGAATAAGTAAAATCGATTGAAAACTCTGAAATAATTCTTGCTTAAAATGGTTATTAAATAGTCAAGAAAACCTTTTTTAGGCCAACAGACAAGCTCACCGCACCTTTTTGAATGCATAAAGCATGATTGATCATGACCCCATTGAAAATTTTGTTAAATTACAAAGAATTTATGGTAAAGATTCGAGCAAATTTCTTTTTGGTTCATCATGAAAAAACTTATTTTTCTTGGTAGTCTGCAATTGCCCCTTAATGTCAAATAAGTATCTCTCCTAATAGAAACCCTGACTTGAATGCTATTGCTCCCTTCATATCAAAGTTTTAAAGAAGAAAAGAGAAAAGGAAAAATTATGTTCATTAATTACCGATCTTCGGTCATTTGAAATATTTCATTTAATTCTAAGTGGGCATTTTGTTTATTGTTCAGTCATAAATATTGTCCCTGGACCTCAAAGGAAAGGACTGCCCACCTCCTAAAAAGGGTTTACTATGTTTCCTGGTGCAGCAGTGACATAAACTAAGGAAGCTGCCTGCTTTATTCCTCCAGGATGCGAGCGAATGTTCCTTAAAAGACATTGGCAAAAACACGAGAGCTGTAGAAACGAGTGGTGGAGACACCAGCGTGAAATGTCACCCCATGGACCATGTTGACATCTATACCGAAGACTTTGATTGGAATGATTTAGAAAAGCCTTGTAATGTTAAAAAGATAACTACATTATCTTTCCCTTTCCCTTTCCCTTCTTTTTGTACCCCGTCAAGCAAGAATTTTTGAATTTTCATTCCAAATTTTAGGTTGACCTAAAACAGCTCCAGTTTCTATCTTGGTTACTCAACCCTTCCACGACAATTGCTCACCTTTTTTGTAATCTTGTTAGATCCTTAGCCCTAGTTTCTGTCTTGGGTACTCAACCATTCCAGGACAATTGCTCACCTTTTTTGGACAACGCCATACATGTAAGATTTTTCTATGTAATCTTATTCGATCCATATAAAGAATTAAATCAGTTGTTAAGTGTAAAAAGCAAAGGAGCTTTATCAAAGTTTGTAGCATTCAAGGGTTTTAATGGTTTCTTCATTGACCCTAAGCTATCTTTGTGGGGAATTTAGAGTCAACAAAATACAGACTCCCAACAATTATATCAACCGCTAAAATTTTGCTTTAATTGGGATTGCAGTCATTTTGGTGCTGCTCACAAAAAATCTCCTACGACGTTTAAAGTTGGCCTTAATTTATTAACTAATATAAGTGACTCAATGATTCAATTAGGTTGGAAAAAAAGTTCCGAACCAAAAGTCTTTCTGAGAAGTTAGGTTTGGAATAAATGAATTTGGAAATTTTCACTTGGGTACTGCTAAGAAAACCAAAATTTACTTATACATTAAGCAACAGAGCTCAAATTAATTAATCAAGTCCACTAAATTTTAATATCAAACACTGATCAGCTAGCTGGAAATGTATTACTATTGTATTTAGATATCAGTACTGTGGTAAAGATTGATGAGTTGGTATGGAAAAAGCAATTACATAGAAGAAAATTAAGGTTGGATGGAAAAAGAAAACATGGAAGCAATGGTAAATGGATATCTAAAGAGGCCAAAAAGCAGTCAATGGTCATTTCATCCTTAGTGCTATCGTCTTCCCTTGCGAAAAAGCAAAGGGGTGGTGTGCTTGAATCATCAATCGTTGCAATTGGGAAAAGAAAAAGTACCAAGGAGACTTTTCCACCCAAGATATTGGTATAGAGGAACTGGTGGTGGTGATCATCTCCGTTGTACATTGTCATTAAGTCATGGAATTGAAAATAATTGGTCATACATATCCATGAGGAATTGAAAAAAAAAATGGTGGGACTCAAAATATATCCTCAACAACCTCGAGACAAATGGAGAAAGTAGAATATATTATCATCAGTAACTTGCAAAACAAACAAGGGAGAAGGTACAATTTTGGGGTGGGAGTTGTATCTGAGTATTTGATTTATTGGTTGGTGAAAGAAAATCAAATGAAACTCACAAGGTATAGATAAATGAATTTCCAGAGAGCAGAAGTAAGAAGCAGAGCAAGATGAGAATAAGGAAAAAAAATTTGGATCAACAAGCCATTGATATCTTTTCATTTGTAGTATTTATACTAACTCTTGTCTTGTGATTACAATTTTTTTCCACAAAGCTCATATCTATGATGAGCATAGAAAACAAGAAAAACAATAGCTGAGCACAAACCAAAAACATTGATTTTAGTGCCAGCAACGATCTTTAATAGCAAGAGAAGAAACAAGAAGAAGGAAAAAATAACCACATGAAATGATACTCAGCTAAGTCATATGACTAAGCTATTAATAATAGAACTAAAATAAAATGACACTCCAGATAGGGTTTCATCAACATAAAAAATAGCTTCAAACAATGCCGTATAGACACTCATTTACTTTATTCTTCAACACTGTTGATTCGCGCCCTTATTTGAATCTTCAACTGCTGGAATCACAAACTTTCAATAGACCTCCTTGATTCCAGTAGGATAAACACCCAACTTGTCTTTAAGAAATTCAAATTGATCAACACTTAATCCCTTGGTACAAATGTCTACCACTTGATCATCAGTGTGACAGTATTCAAGTTGAATCTTATATTCTCCAACAGCATCTCTTAATGCATGAAACTTCACCCTTATATGCTTTGTTTTGCTATGCTGAACTGGATTTTTAGCAATAACCATTGTAGATTGATTATCAACTCTTATCAGAGTACGTTTTTCTTGAGGAAAATTCAAGTAAGCAAGAACCTTCCTTAGGCACAGGGCTTGATTAGCAATTGCAATAGTGGCTGTGTATTCTGCTTCAGCTGATGATTGAGCGACTATTTCCTGCTTCCTTGAACTCCATGTAAACATACCACTTCCAAGAGAAAAACAATACCCTACAGTACTTTTTGAATCATCAATTGATCTAGCCCAGTCACTATCAATAAATCCTTACATATCACAACTTTCAGACTTCTGAAACCTCAAACCATAACTTACAGTACCTTTCACATACCTTAAGATACGTTTGGCTGCAGTGAAGTGATGAACTGATGGAGCTTGCATGAATCTGGATAAGAGGCTTGTAGCAAACATCACATCTGGTCTGGTAGCAACTAAGTACAACAAAGAGCCAATGATGCTTCTATAGAAAGTTTTATTTGCTTTTTCTGCACCATCATCAATACAAAATCTGCTTCCAGTAGCTAAAGGTGTTCTAATAGCTTTACAGTAATCCATTCGAAACTTCTTTAGAAGATCCTAAGTGTATTTGGTCTGATGAACTATACTCTATCTTATTGACTTCTCAAACTCCATCCCAAGCAAATAAGTCATAAGCCTCAAGTTAGTCATTTCAAATACCTTTAACATATCAGCCTTGAATTCTGTTAAGCAATCAACCTCTGGACTATTTATAAACAAATCATCCACATAAATTGCAACAATAAGCTTTATTGAATCATCATCTTTCTTAACATATAAAGTAGCTTCATTGATGCTTCTTTCAAAGCCATGAGTCTTTAGGTGATTATCTATCCTTTCATACTAGGCTTTGGGAGCTTGTTTGAGGCCATACAAAGCCTTAATTAACTTGCAAACCTTCCCTTCAACACCATTCTTTTCAAACCCCTTTGGTTGCTGAACATAGATGTCTTCCTTTAGAAAACCATTCAGGCAGGTCAACTTGATGTTTGTAACGACCCAAGTCCAACCACTGGCCCACCAGCTTTTTGGGCCTAAACCACGTGGCCCTTAAAAGCTTAAGCTCAAGTTGCTAGTAGTGATGGACTTGGATTGTTATATAGGTCTTAACAATCACATTCACACCAGATGTGAGATGTTGGGTATTACAATCCCACCCACTCAAATCCTTGATGTCCTCATCAAGGCCACATATCACATTCATAGGACCAAGATCTTACAAAAACAATGTGAAAGCTCACATCGGACTGGCCCAAGCTCTGATACCATTTGTAACGACCCAAGTCCAACCACTGACCTAGCAGCTTTTTGGGCCTAAACCACGTGGCCCTTAAAAGCTTAAGCTCAAGTTGCTAGTAGTGATGGACTTGGATTGTTATATAGGTCTTAACAATCACATTCACACAAGATGTGGGATGTTGGGTATTACAGTCTAGATAAAAGATTTTTCGCCCTTCTTTGGCTAACAAGGCAGCAAGTAGTCTGATTGTGTCGTTTCTAGCAACAGGTGCAAAAGTCTCTATGTAATCTACTCCATACACTTATGCAAACCCTTTCACAACCATTCTAGCCTTGTGCTTGTTCATAGAACCATAAGGATTCAACTTTGTCCTAAAGATCCATTTAACACCTATCACATTTTAATTTCAGGGTTTATCAACTAATATCCATGTATTGTTCTTTTTAAACATCTCAATTTCAGCCTTTATTGCCACTCTTTAGTGATCTTCCTTAGTTGCTTCAACAAAGTCAGAGGGCTTAGCTATAGCAACATTGCATCTGCTGTAGATCTTTTGCAGTGATCAAGTCCCTCTAATAGCTAGTCTCTCATCTTCTATGTGAAGAGAGTCATCATCATGATCATCACTTTGAAAATTAGCAATAATAGTTTCTTTCTCAATCTTACCAGTAGACTCCAATTCTTAATTTCAAAAATGCCCTTAATCAAAATTGACATATCTGCTGATGAAAACCTTTTTAGATTTCACATCATATAGTCTATATCCTTTAGTTACCTCACTATAACCGATGAAAACAACAACTGAAGACTTGGCATCAAACTTTAACCTTTTTTCATCTTCAATTTTTGCATAACACAAGCAACCAAAAGTTCTAAAGTGAGCCACTAGAGGCTTATGACCAAACCACAACTCATATGCTATTTGCAGTGGTAGAACTCTTGAATAAGTTCTATTTAGTATATAGTTTGAAGTATTGACTGCCTTTGCCTAGAAACATTTAGGCATATTCATTTGGTATAGCAAACAACTAGTCATTTCTGCAAGAGTTCTATTCTTTCTCTCTGCCTTGCCATTTTGCTGAGGGCTATAGGTCACTGTCAGTTTGTGTTGAACTCCACAATCCGCTAAATATATTTCAAACTCTAAAGTAGCAAACTTACTACCATTATCATTTCTCAAGGTCTTGATGGTTGAACTTGAGAAGTTTTCCACCAATGCTTTAAACTGAATGAACTTTTTCACAGCATCAGATTTTTGCTTGATGAAATATGCCTAACAGAAATTTATGAAATCATCAATGAACAAAATGTAGTATCTACTACCATTCAAAGAAGGATTCTTCATTAGTCCATTGAGGTCAATGTGAACCAATTCAAGTTTTCCAGATGCATGCCACTTGCTCACTTTAGGAAAGGATTTGCTAGTTTGTTTACCAAGTTGACAGGTTTGACAAAGCTTGTTTGGCTTAGTAATGGCAGGCAACCTTTCAACAATACTTTGGATGCCATTAGTGACAAAGATGTATAATTAACATGTCCAAGTCTCCTGTGCCAAGTTTCAAACAAATCATCTTCATTATTCAATGCTAAATGAGTAGTGTTAGCTAAATTCAGTGGATAACAATGATTCTTCTTTTTTACAATGAACAATTCTTCTCCAAATGGATTAAATACTATGCATAATTGATCTTTAAATAACAAGGCATAATGCTTCTTAGTTAACTGACCAACACTTAACAAGTTTTGGTTTGCTTCTGGAACATAATGCACACTGTTAATATATTTATATCCAGAAGCTATCTCAACTCTTACTTTTCCAACTCCACGAATTTTTAGGAAATTTCCATCACCCACCATAACTTTAGACTAAAACTAGTGTCTAGAGTAGTGAAGAGACCTTTGTTACCTGTGAGATGGTGAGAGCAAGCACTATCCAACAGCTAGATATTTGACTTTTCTAAGTCTTCCTCCATTTGTGCCATAAACAGAACCTCATTATCATCATCTTTCAATTCTGTTATAGCTGCTTGAGTTGAAGATTTAGACTTCTTTGCTTTACATATCTTCTTTACATACCCCATCTGTAAGCATGCCTTGTATTTAACATTGGGCCTATACGAGCAGTACCTATACTCAGCTCTCATAGCTTTCCTATGCTCAAGAGCTAGTAGATTGTTGATGAGCTCATTCATAGTTAGCTTAGTCAAATCCTTAGTCTTCTAAAAAAGTGATTTTCGATTCAAATTTTTTAAGTTGGCAATGAGAAACTTAGCTACAATTCTCCTCTCAGTAACCACTTCTCCTAGCAACCTTAGCTCATTAGCAATCCTAAAAACTCTATCAGAATATGCTTGTATTCCCTCATCATTTCTTATCTTTAGAGTTTCAAACTCTATAGTAAGATTCATAATCTGGTGCATCTTAGTAGTCTCATTACCCTGAAATTCTTCTTGAAATGTATCCCAAATTAATTTAGGATCTTCAAAATTAATAATCTTAGCTAGAGATGTCAACGGGTAAGATACCTGTTAATTTTGAGATACTCGAACCCTAACCCTATTAAAAATTAAATACCTTAACTTTATTAACTACCCGAATAATTTAAAAATTACTACCCTAACCCTAACCCTAACCCTAATACATTCCCATTAATCTATAATTACCTTAATTTGTTTAAATACCCGACTAAATAAAAAAAATATTAAAATCTTCTTCATGGGTACCCAATTACCCAATTAACTTTTCTAATCTCATAACTTCCTTTTAGATTTATATGTTATAAGTTTATATAAACAAATATATATATTGTAATTAATAATTTTATGAGTTATAATTTTTACAATGTTAATACAAAATAAAAAGTAAATATATTTATATTTAAAGTACATATATTTATATACACACGCATACATAAAAGTATTAATGTCATCATATTAATAATTAGAGTAACCACACTTAAATATAATTAACAATCTAAGAATTTTTTAAACATAATATTAAATGATATAGTATTCAAATTATTTAAACATAATTAACAATCTAATAATTTTTTAATTTAAATATATTAATGTCATCATATTAATAATTAGAGTAACCATACTTTTCATATATTTGTTAGTTTTTAACAAAAAAAAAAATTACTTGTAAAGTTGGTAAAAATTGTAAATTTTTAATTTAATTATTAAAATAATAATAAAATATTTATAAATAGTAATCGGGTTCGGATAATGGGTACCAAAGGGGTAGTACCCGAACCCTATTCTATTAAAATTCGAGTAGTGAAATCACTACCCTAACTCTACCCGAACCCGTTTATGGAGTACCGTAACTTGGTGTAACCGGGTCGAGTACCCGTTGACATTCCTAATCCTAGCAAAAGTACTCTTAGATACAGCTGATTGAAAATAGATTAAAGCTTTGTACCTTTTGGTAACCTCCTCATTATGTTATTTTATTTAGGCAATTGTTGGATTGGCATGCCGTTGCAGAAGGACTTCACCATGCTCCACTACATCCCAGAGATCAAATGCTTTCAAATAAGATCTCATTTTCACAACCCAAACTCTGTAATTTTTGCTTGTGAACGGTGGTGGTGTTGATGCTGAAAATCTAGTGGTTGCCATGATACCTTGCTTCGATCACCAATCAGTCAACGAAAGCAACAATCCCTTAAGACAGACACTCTGATACCATGAAGGAAAATCAAATGAAACTCACAAGACACAGATAAATGAATTTCCAGAGAGCAGAACTAAGAAGTAGAGCAAGATGAGAATAACGAAAATTTTTTTTTGATCAACAAGCCACTGATATCTTTTCATTTGTAGTATTTATACAAACTCTTGTCTCATGACTACAATTTTTTTTTTCAAAGCTCGGATCTATGATAAGCACAAAAAACAAGAAAAACAACAACTGAGCACAAACAAAAAACATTGATTTTAGTGCCAGAAACGGTTTTTAACAAAAAAAAAAGAAATAAGAAGACGGAAAAAATAACCACATGAAACAACACTCAGCTAAGTCGTATGACTAAGCTGTTAATAACATAACTAAAATAAAACAACACTCCAGGTAGCGTTTCATCACCATAAAAAACAAGCTTCAAACGATGCCATATAGACACTTTCTTACTTTCTTCTTTGGCACTGTTGATTCACGCCCTTATTTGAATCTTCAGCAGCTGGAATCACAGACTTTCAATAGTTGGTGAATGATCTCCCTACCTAAAGAGTAAAGTTCGAATCCCCTCTCCCTCAATTATAAAAAAAAAAAAACTTTGGAGTGGGGGGCCCTTTCATCATGTTGTTATAGCCAAAATTACTGAAGTTGATCAGCTCCATTACCTTATGAATGCAGTCCCAGCCCCTGGAAGTGAGAGGGATTTGTCCTTCTTCATGGTGACAGGGATTTAAGGGAGAGGCTATGTATAGTTTAATAAGAAATTGATTTAAATATATAGCTAGGCAGCTTAAAAACCTTCTCAATGAAACCGCGGCCCCGGTGAGATAGCACTGCAGTTGTTTTCTTTGAGCATGTGTTGGATTTGAGGATTACATTATTAATTACAAGGTGCTTGTTGACGGTTTTCAGAGAAAATTCCAAGTGTTTAGGTAGGTTATTAGGTAGTTGATCAAGACATGTATATATACATAGTTCTAGTAACAACCTTGCTTCTACTTTCATGCTTCCTCATGAAAAGCAAAATTTTTCCATGATTTTGATATATATCCGTTAATACATCCATATTGAAAATCTTGACATATACATTTATTTTAGCGTTCAAAATTTTGGAGAAATCCTGAAGCTTTCACTTTTGTTTTGTATGATTTTATACTTTTAATTTCAATTGTACCTATAATAGTAGAGATCAAGAAAATATGCATTTGTGAATGCGTGCACAAACCGTACACACATCTTTCAATATACTAAAAAAAATTCTATTCACCAATTATCTATTTTAATTGTCGGGGAATATATAGAATAAATGAGTCTCGTGAGAGTTGAATTTGAGATTCTAAATGGAGATATATATTTGAAAAGTTGGGTTTTCAAGGTGTTGTTGAGTTCTAAAGCATGTATAGGTAGATAGGAATCAAGAAAAAGACTATAAACTCTAGGCATTAGCTAAGGTAAATGTAAAATGTGGTTGTAAGCTTGAAGACAATGATCATTATGAGGCAAATGGAAATGACATGGTCAATTAGGCAATCTGCTCGCATATTACTATAGCTTGTATACCATATTGCCTTTTCCTTTCAATTTTATTAATTTTCTGTCTATAAAATAAAATTGGTATGAGAGGAGGCCGGTGCCCCGGACCCTTGAGCCACTGGCTGATAGCAATAATCACGTGACACTACTGAAGGAATGAATCATTCATGGCTTACTAAAAAAGCAGCTATTCTTTCTATAAGCTTTCTTTTTCCTACTCATGATCCCACACGACCGACACACGCAAGTGCAGAGAAGAGCCACACAGGCATAGAACTGGATTTTATAATCATATGAACCATTCGGAAAAGTTTGTCAGCCGCTTCGGAAAGTCCCCAAGAAACCAGCAATGAAGCTACATAGAAGCTCAAAATAAGCATATGACTAAAAGAAAAGAGACAATGACCTTAATTTTAATAATATGAAACCATCCAAGAGTTTTTCTGCTGATAAAACGTTTTGCAAGTCCTGAGGTTGGCCCAAAGTCAATCTTCTTTCTGGGTAGTAGACGGACTTTAGGATTCCAAATTCGTTATTTAAATGCAACTTCACCATCCACGAGCTATTAAACTTTTCTTGCTGCGCAATAGATAAGAAAATTGGGCAAGAAGGAAGAGGAGGGTCATAGACTTTGTTTGGTTTCGTCTTCTAATCCAATCATATTCTACTCCTTGTTTCCGTGCCTGCTCAGCCTTATATAAACCGCATTTGAGCTTGAACTGGAAGCCTAACACAAAACTTTCAATAAAATATGGCCTTCAAAAAGTATTTGTCATGGAAAAATATCCTTCCCAACTGCATCAAATCCAACAACCCATCATCAGGGCCTAAAGTTCATGCTTCCAAACACAGTCCCAGCCAAAGGCTATCACTCTCTGATATCAGCCACCCTGGCTCTCCACTGTCACTCAGCGATCTGTCAAATTCTCTAATAAGCCTTCATATTTTTACCCTCAAGGAGCTAGAAGTGATAACGCACAACTTCTCCAAGAGTAATTATCTCGGGGAGGGTGGGTTTGGACCTGTATACAAGGGGTTCATTGATGACAATCTCAGGCCAGGGCTCAAGGCTCAGTCTGTTGCTGTGAAGGTCCTTGATTTGGATGGCTCTCAGGGGCATAGGGAGTGGCTGGTGAGCATTTATATGTTACCATTTCAATTCTGTTCCTGATGAAGCTTGAGTCGAAGATAGTAAAAAGACCAGTTATTTTGATTTTGAACAGGCTGAAGTTATTTTCCTGGGGCAATTAAAGCACCCCCACCTGGTGAACTTAATCGGATATTGCTATCAGGAGGAGCACAGGCTTCTGGTGTATGAATACATGGCACGTGGCAGCTTAGAAAACCAACTTTTTAAAAGTTCGTTTGCTCTCCTCTTTTGGAATTAATATAATTTTGACAATTTCGTTCTCATGGCTGAAAATTGTTTAATTCTTGCCTTTAATGCAGGATGTGGTCCGCCATTGCCTTGGCTAACCAGGCTCAAAATTGCGGTTGGAACTGCAAAAGGTCTAGCCTTTCTCCATGAAGAAGAGAAGCCAGTCATATACCGGGACTTCAAAACTTCAAACATCTTGTTAGACTTGGTAAAAACACCCCTGACCCAATACCAAAAAAGGAATATTAAATTGTCCAACTCGTTTTCACATATCAGTACAGACTGAAGGGAAACTGAGGGAATACAGGCTTATTTTATTGTCAGGCTTTCAACGCAAAGGTCTCTGATTTTGGATTGGCAACGGATGGTCCAGAAGGAGAAGAAACTCATGTTACCACTTGCGTCATGGGCACGGAAGGCTACGCAGCTCCTGAATACATAACGACCGGTACCATAACTTTTATCTTAGTTTTGCTGAAATCATTTTTAATTTAATAATGGTTGACACGAGTTAATGCCATTTCTCATCTTCCAGGGCACTTGACGACTATGAGCGATGTGTTCAGCTTTGGAGTCGTACTTCTAGAACTGCTGACGGGCAGGCGATCCGTGGACAAGGCCCGACCTGGTCGAGAGAAGAACCTTGTGGAATGGGCACGACCTCTTTTGAAGGACCCTTACAAACTTGATGGAATAATGGACCCAAGGCTTGAAGGACAGTACTCAACTGAGGGGGCTAGGAAGGCTGCCGCATTAGCTTATCAGTGTCTGAGCAACCACCCCAAATCTAGACCAACCATGAGCAATGTGGTCAAGGCCTTGGCGCCTCTCCTGGACTTAACTGACATCCCGATTGGACCCTTTGTATACATAGTTCCAACCCAAGGCAAAAACGACGAGCCTATTGTGCAGAAGATTGATGAAAGAGAGGAAAAGCAATGTGATGATGAGATAAAAATTGAAAAAAATGGTGGACAACGGGGTGAAAAGAAAGAGAAAACTCCACTACCGCGCCAGAAAGGTCGCGGGCGTAGACGTCGGGTGAAACCATCAAGGTCTCGGGCTGTCTATTCAGACACTGATTTGCATAGAACTCTTGGAACTAGTTTGTATTCTCCCAAGCACTAGAAGCAATCAGGCAGACAAGCATACTTTAGTACAATCAGACTGTACATTGAGATTTTTTGTTTTCCCTTCCTTTCATTGTCTATCTCTTTAGAAGTTTCCTTATTGCATTTTTTATTCCATAGGATATACGTGTGATTCAAATACGTCCCGAACAGTGATGCAATTTCTCCTGTGTCTCCATGGCTTTTCCGATGAAATACATGATTTCTTTCTGCTTTGAAAACACACACCTTCTCTTTGTTTTTCATTCATTATACCAGAAATTTTTATTAGCCTAAGCTGTGGGCCAGGGATAAGGTTTGACGACAGACAATGAACGTTAATACAAGTTAACCATACGTTTCCAGCTTTTACACAATAATTTAGCGCAGCCAATTCTCTTCTGGCAATTATGCTAATTATGTTAGAAAGGATATAAATTCTGACTTTCCCTGAAACTTCTTGAAAGCAATTGACTGCAATTTATTTTCTTGGGACCTTGCCAACTTGTGCAAACTTACCTAAACTCTTGTGGATTTGAATGTTAAATCTTCATTGGCTTCTGCTGTGAAATTTTTAAATGGTCAATGTTCCATAATAAGATGAACTGGATAATCTAAGCTTGTGGGCACATATGTTCAAAGTCTTATTGGCAAACCAAGAGGTGACTCCGTCCATGAGTCTGCTGCAGAGTTTCAAAAGCTGAGCTACAAATTCTTTCCTGCTAGATTACCACACAAGACTTTGCAATTCTACCACTCCACCAACCCCCTTATCCTCACCTTCTGGCCAGATACAGCGCACGGTTTTTAGCATTTCCCCATTTTGAACACCACCTTCTGGTTTAAAGTTAGGCAACAGAAGAAATCATGTAAACTTAAAAGCTCTTTATTGCTATAATTCTTTGGTAGAACTAGAAGTTATACCAAAATTTCCTGGCATCATCTAGAAAAAATGATGCCAGGAACAAGCATTAGTAGCACGACTCGCCAGTTGTTATCCACCATTAGTGTGAAATCAATACAAACCCAAACAGTTAAAACTCTATATTTATTCGAAATTCAAAGACAAATTTCAGCTTAGACGCACAGCCTCAAGATGCTTAATGTTCATACTGCACAACTTGCATAATGGGGAAGCTACGCAGTAGTGTTGGAAAACATTGAAACGAAATAAAAATCCCTCAAGGAACTCTTTGCATATTAAATAAATTTGTTAACGATGTTGAATTGGTAAAGGCCAATGCTGAATTTCAACTCACACAAAACCACCCCGTTAGCCATTCATACTGTACAGCTTATGCTTGGATGCTTCAATTATTGCAGTAACATCAGATAGGTGATGAAACTATGATTCATTATTCAAAACATTTTGAAATTAAAAATTGGTACAACAACCCCCAAAATTCTCATACAAACTTCCACAAAGCAGACGTAATTCCAAGGTATGGCTGACATTCTTATAAACATATTTCAGCAATTACTATTATTAAAAAAATTATTTCTTCTCAATATAGTTGAGTTTTTTCTGAGTTTTCTAATTAGATACCTAACAGGTTGTATGAGAATTTCTTCTAATAATAGTCATTGCAGAAATATGCTTATAAGAATGTCAAAATATAAAAGGACCTTAATAACAAAAGAAAAAAATCAATCATCTAGTCGAATAGTAATTCAAGTTACAGCTGGCATGAAGTTAGAAAAGGAAGAAAAACTATAGCTGGAAAATGAAGCTCTTTCTCTCCCTACAATCTTGCAAAGAAAAACACTAAGCAGTCTTATCTTAAAAGGGTTCTCTGTCGGATCAATTACAATTGAAAGCTTTTTCAATTTCTAAATATCAACTGGGCGTTAATCTTGAACATTTGTTGCATAAGGTAATGCTTCCGCTATTGAGTGCCCCATCATTTTTTCCCCCTCTCGGTAAAAGCCAATGTAAACCCAGTGGCAGGTGATTGGACCCTCTGGTCCTTGTAATTGCAGGATCAAGCCCACATTGTGCCCATGCCACAAAGTTTTGACCAGTAATGCAAAGATTCATTTTGACCATGAGTTGCACCAAAAGCACTATTCTATACAGCGCATAAGTGAAACAAATATCTAAGAATCTACTGACAAGATAGTCTAAGTAACATCTGATTCTGGTGTGCTTGCTTCTTTTCATTTAATTCTCCTAAAATATTGGGTAAGCTTCTAACACCCAAATAAGAAAAAGCTAAAGCACAGCAGCATGCCTTCTATAATGCTACTTTTTCTTTTGTTTTCCCCTTTCATTTTTTGGATGAGTTTCTTCACTTTCATCATCATTTTGAACCTGGATCCAGTCAGAATGATACTTGTCATCATACTGAACAACCTTCCCATCAAGGAATGGTTCTCCTGGAAAAACCAAATGCATTTTAACACCAAAAATGAAAAGCTCATAATTGGTTAAGAAAAGCCTCTAATCGTAGAAATGACCACAACAATGCTTGACACTCAATTGTTAAGAAGGCAGGAATAATTGTTTATGAATGGTATTAACATGAAATTGAGGAAGAAACTCCAAGCAGATTAGCAGAACAAACTAAAACTGATAATTGGCTAAGAGAAGTCTCTAACTGCAGAAAGGAATTGCTGCAATTGTTATAAAGAGAGGAAGAATTGCTCATGTATAACACATTTCATAAATATGATTGAATTCAATGTCATTCAGATCCATCAAGTGCATTTCATGAAAAGTTCTTCTCCTTACTGATACTGACTGCTGTAAACAGAGCTTAACATCTAAGAAGAGTTTGGATTACGACACAATAGGAGTTTTGCTTTGCTATACAAAGACATAAAATAAACATCAACGATTGACTTCCAAACTAATGAATAGGAAACTTCAGGGTACATGAACTACCTCACTTCCATGTCTCAATTTCCTAAGCCAAAGAAAGTATTCCAACTTTTTGTTTAAGAAAAAACAGTAGCCCACACAAGTTCTAACTTCTAATGATGTGAACAACTGAACTGAGCAATATCATTACTGTTGAACATGTAGTAATACAAGAAAGGAATTCAGAAGCAGTCAACTATAGATGCATCATCATAAATACTTAATTGCATTCTCTCTCATGCCTTTTCTTCTATCTTTCAAACAAGTTTCTATCATCCTCAAAAGAAACAAAATGAACTTATTAGTCTCTTATCCAGAAATCAAGCACAAGCCGAACTAAAAACAAATTTATTATTCAATATCTTAATAACATAATAATGCATAATGAGGAGCAAGTAAGACAATGCAAAGCTAGAAAAATTACCTCCATAGCTATTGTCTCCGTGAACCAAATAAGAATCTGGTAAAACCCATTTCACATTAGGCAGAGCTGCAACCAACACAATTCTGTATTACTACTTCACAATCTTAAAAAGGAATAAATTTGGAAAGGAAAGCACAAAAATAAGATTGAAAAAGCTTACATTTAAGTTTAAAAGTAAAATCTTCCGGGACTTTGCAACCAAATGCATAGTAGTACTTGGTGGAGACAGAGTATATAGACTTCTTAGCTTCCTCTTCACTGCGTATTAATACAAAGAAATGAAACAAGAAAATCCATTTTTGGACTGCGAAAAGGAAACAAAAGAAAGGGTTTTTACCTTCCCAAAGCCATTGCTAGGGTCTTAATGTAGGTGTCAACGATCTCATCTCTAAGTGGGTATCCCTTAGGAGCCTCCATAACCACGAACCAGTGCTCATAGTCGCATCCCTCCACCAGAGTTGGCACCCGAGTCAACTCGGCCCTTTCAGTAACCACTGAGTTATTAGATCCGGAGTCGATGGAGAAGTATCTCGAGAGTGTACGAGACGGATAGGTAGACAAAGGGCGACGGACAAGTTTTCGAACGACAATTGACGACATTTGTTTTTGGATGTGTCTGTTTTTTTTTCCTTGCTCTTTGTTGGATTATCTGTTGGAAAAATAACTTGTAATTTTTTTTTTTTGCGTAAATTATTTTATAATAAAATTTAATATTTTTTATTATTTGAATAAATTATTATTTTTTATTGTTTTGGGTTTATTTTTTGACATAATATCCAAAAAAGTTCCTAAGCTATTTTTAAAAAAATTAAAATAAACTCTTATATTTTTATTACATTTAATTAAATTTTTATATTTTTATTTTGAATCAAATAAATTCTTATATTTTTATTTTAAATCAAATAAACTCTTATAACTAATAATTAATTAAGTTAAAATATCATTTGTTATTTTATAACTCGTGAAATTGACGTGATATGCTAAAATATTATAATTGATGATAATATGATATGTTAATATATCATAACTGATGATAACGTGACATATTAATTTAATATGATAACATCATCATATGACATTTTTTACCTTTCACATAAACGTCATATCAATACCATGTAGATATAAAATGATAAATAGTATTTAGGTTAATACCAATTAATTAATTATTATTTATAAGGGCTTTTTGATCTAAAATAAAAATATAAAAGCTTGATTAAATGTAATAAAAGAATAAAAATTTATTTAAATTTTTTTAAATAATTTAAGAACTTATTTGAGCATTATGTCTTATTTTTATACACTTAATTGATATAAAATGTTTGATTTTAAAATAAAATATCACTCTCTTTTTAAATTAAGTATAATTTCATACAAATCTATTAATATTCAAAATAAACAATCAAACCCAAACGTGTAAACAACGTTACTGAACAAATATAAAATATTTAAAATATGTTTCTTCTTTCTCCACTCTTTTCCTTTTTATCAAGCCGACTAAAGATACTCCTTTACATCGATCGACCACTACAAGGTTGGATCTAGCACTCCTTAACTAGATCTGACCGCAAGAGCGTTAGATCATGTCCTTCTAGTGTGATCTCGTGCGAAGCCACGAGAATGCTAGATCTAGCACTCCCCTGCCAAATCCAGCTGCGAGAATACAAAATCTGGTGCTCCCTTGTTGTCCTTAGAGGATCGTATGATCAATGCTTGCCATGCCATCTGTTGTCCTCATTCCCTGCAGTGGAGAAAATTTTGTGAGAGAAGAAGAAAGAATGCTTGGGTAGGAGAGAAAAAAATTGTAAAAATGAAAAAAAATTAAATTTTATATAGTAATAATTTTTAAAATTAATAAAAATTAAAATTATTTTAAAAATATTATCATATTATCAAATTAATTAAAATATTGATGGTATAAAACTTATATATATCTAACGAAAGATATTTTTTTAAAATGAATTATGCATTTCAAATTCTAATGAAATCATATGGAATTATAAAAACTTAAAAGAGTAAGATATTTTACCCTTATATTATCCATTTGTTTTTTTTAGAGTTTTTGATTACCGAGCTCGGGTGATAACTTTTCTGATTAAATTTGGAGCTTAAATTATTCGGTTACCTTTAGCTAATCCACTAACATAATTGACTGGATAACTAGGACAATTACATGTTATTTATGTATCTATTTTCAAAAGGCAATGGCTTTTATTAAGGAAACAAGTGGAACAAGAAATAATTCAACAGAAGAACAAAGCTGCAAACTTCCAAGTTACAGACTCAGATAATAGAAATATGTGATTTGTATTATAATGCCTTAATGTTTCAATTACTTGTGTAATTAGCTAGGAATTAGTTACAAGAGCAAAATGGTCTTTTGCATATGACTCTTTGTCTTTTTGCTCTTTTTGTTATCTGTGTATATGTTTGTACAGCAGCTCTTTCAGCAATGAATTAATGGGAACGTTTCCCATTTTCTTCTTTCTGGCATTCTCTCCTTTTTCCAATTTTATCATGGTATCACAGTCACATGCTCTTGAATGACCATTCAATTGGATTTTTAATACCAGCTTTTACTAATTTCTTTTTATTTTTTTTCTCTCAAATTGTTCATTCTCTTTTCTTTGCTAAACCATTTCTTAGACTTTTCATATCCTTTTTTCCTTTTAAGCTCTTCATTTTCAGTTCAGTCGATTACCAATCTCATTTTCCATGGTTGATACAACTCCTTCCTCTGTTTTTAACCCTGGTAGCAAATCCCTTGGCAATTTGCTTCCACTTACAGAAAACCCCCAATCTTCCTACTACCTCCATCATTCTGATCATCATGGATCAATGATGATTAGCCCAAAACTCACATCTGCAAATTATGTCACCTAAAGCCGTCAGTTCATGCTTGCCCTCTCTATCCGTAACAAAATCGGATTTGTAGATAGTACGATTCAAGAACCGAAGATTATTGATGAGATGTATGTTTCATGGACGCATTGCAACAATCTCATTGTTGCTTGGCTCATCGAATCCATCGTGTCTCCCATTACGTTTACTATTTTCTATATGAAGTCAGCTCACCAGATTTAGGAAACTTTGAAGAAATGATTTTCTCAACCAAATGATGTGTGTATTTGTCATTTGCAAGTCAAAAGCAAACCAAGCTACGAGAACTATTTATGCTTATTTCATTGAGTTAAATGCTATTTGGGAGGAACTGAAGGTTTTGAGGCCCATGCCAATCTATGAATGTGGTACATGCAATGATAGATGCTTTCACAAATACATAGCTTAGTATGAGAAGGATATGGTATTTAAGTTTTTGAAAGGCCTTAATGATTCATTTGTTGCATTGAAATCATAGTTGTTACTTATGAAACCATTTCTTACTCTAGATGAAGCATACAATCTAGTTCTTAGAGAAGAAACCCAAAGGTCTGTAGCTCACACACAGATTTTTCATGTGACCTCTTCTATGTCTATTATTACTGATGTTAAAAAGAAAGATAAACCTAATATTGTTTGTACGCATTGTGGGAAATCTAGACATCCCAGAGAAAAATGCTATAGACTTGTGGGTTTTCCAGCGAATTTTAAATTCTCAAAAAGAAAGAACAATGCTAGAAATCCAAGAAATATTGTAGGTAATTTGCAAGCAGAAAATTGTGATGAGGTTATTGAGTCCTTGTCTAGTGTTTCTCTTACCAAAACTCAATTTTAGAAGCTCATGGTTTTACGTAGTGATCGGGGAATTGGATTGACTGATGAGCCACCTTCAAATGCTAGACCAGAAATAGGCACTCCTTAACATAATCATTCAATTGTAAATTCTGCTATGATTGGTATAATTCTTGCCTTAAATTCATATTCTTCACGTCATTTATATAATTCTAATGTCATTTTTAATCAGCATACATTGATTGTGGATTTTGGTGTTCAAATCATATAGTATATTCCCCGCATCATTTTATATCCTCTAAGTCTGTTAGTGATGTTTATGTTAAAATGCCTAATAACACTAAAGCTCTAGTTTCCCACATAAGTTTAGTTAGACTGTCTCCATTCATAGTTTTACACAATGTTCTATATGTTCCAGTTTTTAGGTTTAACTTGATCTCAGTAAGTAAATTCACTAAATCCAAAGCATATCATTTGATTTTTGATGATGATAATTGTGTGCTTCAGGACACAAACACTTTGGCAATGACTGGGCTTGCTAAAGTTCAGGCAGGCCTGTACGTATTGCAGATTTAGTTTCCTACCACTATAGTAGATGGTTATGCCCCATAAGAATCTGTCTTTCAATCCTTTTCACAACAAATTTAAAAAATTCAGCCTAAGAGTTCAGATAATTGAAATTCCAATATTTCAAATGTCTTTGGTTACAAACTTTCAAAGAATTTTGTTGTTTGGCACTATAGGTTAAACTACCCTTTTACAAATTAAAAATCTGTTATTAAAGGTTTTTTTTCTGATGTAAGTTTTTCTCCCAATACAGTTTGTGAAATTTGTCCTCTTGCAAAACAAAAAAGACTTCAATTTTCTTTACATGAGAAATCTTCTATATATGCTGTTTTGAACTACTTCACATGCACATTTGGGGTCCTAATGTAATAGTTGCTTTAAAGGGATATAAAAATTTTCTAATTGTTGTAAATGGTTACAACAGGTTTACATGGATTTTTCTTATGAAAATAAGTCCGAAGTTATTTCAATAGTGCTAAGTTTATATAACATGGTTAAAACACAATTTAATTACAAAGCAAAATAGATTAGATTCGACAATGGACCAGAATTTAGGCTTTATGATTTTTATTCTTCGAAGGGCATAATCCATCAACTATCATGTGTGGATACTCCCCAACAAAATGGGGTAGTTGAGAGGAAACACCAACATTTGTTAAATGTAGCTTGATCACTAATGTTCCAAGCCTCTATGCTCATACATTTCTAGGGTCACTGAATTCTAACTGCCTGTCACCTTATAAATAGAATACCATTTTTTGTTATAAATAACAAAACTTCATATGAACTTTTTTTTGATAAGTTGCTAGTGTATAATCATTTAAAGGTATTTGGTTCATTTTATGCTTCCATTCTTGCACATCATAGGAAAAAGTTTGATCTTAGAGCCAATAAATGTGTTTTCATTAGATATCCTATTGGCATAAAAGGACACACGCTGTATGATCTGCATACTCACCAAATTTTCAATTCCAAAGAGATATATTTCATGAACACATTTTTCCTTTTAAAGATAATACTACTGATACTACATATGCTAATCCATTTTATAGCATATTGATTGCCTTACAGCTCAAAACAATGAACTTTATTTCCTCTTTTCTAAAGATCTCGATTCTATTAACTATTCCACAGTATCCTTTACTTCCTTTAACTTTCAAAACATACCAAACACACTTATCACTAGTAGAATTGAATTTGATGATCATGTTGAGGAATCCTTATCTCCTAAGATTGACATTCCCATTATTGATTTTGAACCCCAATACACTTTTCATCTAAGAAGAAGCACAAGAGTTAGAGAAAAACCCAAACACTTATATGCCTACCTTTGTGACTTACCTAAAAACTCTAACAATTTTGTTCTTTATCCCATTACTAATCATTTATCTATGCAAAAATTGTCTCCTTCTTTTGTAGCTTTCAATACTTCATTTAGTCATATCCTAGAACCTTATAGTTTTTAGTAAGCCACGTTACATGATCAGTGGCGAAATGCCATGAACTCTAAAATTGAAGCATTGGAAGAGAATGAGACTTGAACTATAATCCCTCTGCCAAATAATACACGCATAGTTGGTTGCAAGTGAGTGTACAAAGTGAAGCTTAATGTTGATGGAATAGTGGAGAGATACAAAACTAGGCTAATAGCAAAATGCTACTACTAAGTGGACGGGTTTGACTACACTGAGACTTTCAATTAGTAGCTAAGCAGACAATAGTCAGAACATTTTTTGCCATTGCATTAGCAAAAAGGATGGGATTTATGTCAATTGGACATAAATAATGCTTTCCTAAATGGAGAGTTTAATGAGATTGTATATGTCACACCCATTTTGTGGAGAGGGGTGGGACAACCCGATGGCAAGGGCTTAGGGATCGAGAGTAAACATGCTAGCTCAAGGATGGGTGAGCAACGAGGGCTGGAACCTCAATTTGGTGTTGTGGGACTTAGAGGCATTGACATCCACTAGCGGGTGAACGCGTAGGCCAACACGTAGACTGGGCACACAGGCCAGCAGACAAGCAGTACGCGTGGACCAACACACAGAAGGGGGTACAAGCACACATGAAAAAGGTACGTAGTAGAGAAAGCAAACTAGTGTAAAGTTGGGGCACGCGAACTACCAAGGCAGTTTGCCTGGTGCACAAGTAACACTGGCTACCCTAGGACCCGTGGGGCAGCGGTTGCCTATCATTGGCAATAGGTCCAAGGTCGCGTCAAGAAGGTCCAACAAGGTTCAAATCAGCCTCTAGCCATTGGGAATTACCTTGTAATGGCTCCAAGGGGTCCTAAGTCTATATAAACCCCTTGAGCCTTCTCATTTAAGGCAATGTCCCTTATACATGAATTATTTGAATAAAAGCTCTCTCTTTGTTCCCTAAAGCTCTCTTTTCTTGCTTATGCTTGCCAAAACGATCTTAACTTGTTTCATTTGAGAATGTTGTTAGTCTTTCTAAGAGACTTTAAGCAATGCAAGGGTTAGGCCACACGAGTCAAAAGAAAACCCCCATAACACTTGGTATCAAAGCAATAATGGCAAACACAAGGTTTGGAGTGCGAATTGAAGGTGTTGCTTCCACCCCCCATACAAGGCAGACACGTTGGAATACGGTGAAGATGAAATCTTTGTTAAGGGACCTTTTTGCCTTTGTAGAGTCCAGATTGACCTACTAAGAGGAGAGTATGGCAGAGCTAGCTGACCATTGTGAGGTGGGCGAGGCTCGAATGGATGGACATGAGGAGCAAATGGTTGAGCTAAGGGAGGAACTACAGGCTACCCTCAATAAGACCCTTAAGACATTAACCTAAAGTGATGTTAGACATAAGGTTGAGGTCGAACAATTGAAACACAAAATGAGCGAGTTGAGACATGAGCTCAAGCCATGTAAGGCACTCCTTGGTGGAGGGTTGTTGGCCATGCAGTCAGCTAGCAAGGTGGGCATCCCCAAGTTGAAAGAGTTCAAGGGTCGGCGGAGTGCCCAAAATATTGACAACTTTTTGTGGGGATGGAGCAATACTTTTGGGCCACCAATATTACCGACGACGGTAAGAAAATTAGCACCGCATCTATGTATCTTACTAACTTGGCGTGTTTGTGGTGGCACAAGAGGTGTGACGAGAGGCATGGCGGACTTGCCATTTCAAATGTGGGCGAATTTCGTGTAAGAGCTGAGAGCGTAATTTTACTCGGAGTATGTGCAAGATGAAGCGCGAGGCAAATTGAGATGCCTAACGTAACGTATGAGAGCTAGAGAATATGTAAGGGAGTTCACTAAACTCATGCTGCAGATTAACGACCTAGGCAAAAGGGATGCCTTGTTCTGTTTCCTCGTCGAATTGAGGCCATGGGCGAACAAGAGCTTTAGCACCACGGGGTCAAACATATCACTCCTACGGTGGCCACAACAGAGTCCCTGATCGAGTTCCATAAGGTGGATGTGGAGAAGGACACTGGAAAAGGTAAAGCTAAAGAGCAGGCCAATGCCAGGCAGTAACCACAAGGCACTACTAGCAAGTAGAGAAGCACGCAGGGTAACAACCAAGGCAGCTGTACAAAGGATAAGGACAAGAGGCCTTTAAAATGTTTCCTATAAGATTGCCCTAAGAGGGCTAAGCTGTCTACTATCACTTGAAAGGAAGAAGAGCAGCAACAGGGTGGTACCTTGAGATTGGGCACCATGATGCTGGCGACATTAAACTAGCACAAACCAAGTCGATGTTTGTAGATATTACAGTGACGGGCAAGAAACTAAACGCCTTGGTTGACACGGGAGGGGGCGATCTATTTGCCTTTACCGAGACGGCAAAGATAATGGGGCTAGATGCCAATGCATGAATCACACATATCAAAACTGTCAATAGCAAGGAAGTCCCCACAATCGGCACTATGAGCAATGTGAATGTGTGGCTAGGTGAGTGGGTCGGTAAGGAGTCTATTAAAGTCATTCATTTAGATGATTATGACTTTGTGATTAGCCTAGATTTCCTTAACTGAATAAATGCTATGGTTGCCCTATTTTCGAATTGTATTGTGATCTTTGACCTTGGAGGTCAATGTGTAGTGCCAGTGCGACACGGGCAGTAACCTACGACCAAGACGTTGAGCTCCATACAGCTTACGGATGGTGTGCATAAGGGTGAGGAGACTTATGTTGCCACGTTATCTTTGAATAAGGGTGAGTCGAGCGAGGTAGCGGGTGTGTTGGACAAGTACGTGGATGTTATGCCGCTAAGTTACTGAGCTGCTTACCACCTGAACGCGAAGTGGACCACAAGATCAAACTTGTGCCTGACACGCAGCCACCCATGAAGGCACCTTACCAAATGGCACCCCTAGAGCTAGTGAAATTACATCGGTAGCTCATGGGGTTGATCGAGGCAGGTTTTATTTGACCGACCAAGGCACCATACGGTGCAGCTGTCCTCTTTCAACGATAACACAATAGGACGTTGCGACTGTGCATCAACTATCGAGCATTCAACAAGCTAACCATCTGAAATTGTTATCCGATCCCTAACATCTTCAAGCTGTTCGACCAACTAGGTGAGGCCAGAGTCTTCTCCAAACTTGACTTGCAGTTCAGGTACTATCAAGTGAGGATTACTGAGGGTAACCAAGAAAAGACTGCCTGCGTGACACATTGCGGCAACTTTGAGTTCCTAGTGATGCCCTTCGGCATAACAAACGTCCCCGCGATGTTCTGCACGCTCATGAACAAGGTATTATCATCATTCCTTGACAAATTTATGGTGCTATACCTTGATGATATTGTCGTTTATAGTAGGACCATGGCGGAACATGTTGGGCACTTGTGAGCGGTGTTTGAGTGCCTACGGCAACACCAACTCTATGTCAAGCGGGAGAAGTGCTCCTTTGCCCAATCAGAGATCCTATTCCTCGACCACATCATTAGGTTAGGTCGAATTCGGATGGATGTGGCCAATGTCTGAGCTATCAACAAGTGGGAGTAGCCCGTTAAAGTGACTGAGCTGAGGAGTTTCCTAGGGCTTACGAACTATTACCGTAAGTTAGTGCGGGACTACTCCAACATCGCGACACCCTTGATCGACTTGCTACGTAAGGATCGCACATGGTGATGGAGTCTAGATTGCGAACGGGTGTTTCAGCGGTTGAAACAAGCCATGACCGAGAAGCTTGTGCTGCATCTACCTAACTTGAGTGTGCCATACGAGGTACACACCGATGCTTCGGACTACAGTATAGAAGGAGTCCTCATGCAACAAGGCAACCTAATGGCCTACGAAAGCTAAAAGCTCAATGACACTGAGCAGCGCTACATAGCTCAAGAAAATGAGATGACGGCTGTAATGCACTACTTGAGGGCATGGCTACACTACTTGCTAGGGGTACGGTTCGTGGTGAATATGGACAACATAACCAACAACTTCTTCCAAATTGAAAAGAAACTGATCCCCAAGCAAGCGAGGTGGCAAGTTTACTTGACGGAATTCGACTTCACCATGGAGTACAAATCGGGCACTACCAATCGAGTGGTTGATGCACTGAGCCGTGAGGCAGAATTGGCAACCATCAGCCAAGCACAGGATAAGATGCTGGTCAAGATTTGAGTAGGGCTTGCGGGAGACATCACTGCCCAAGCCATCATCCAATGAGCCAATGAGGGCAAGACACGACTATTTTGGATAGACGGGGGCCTATTCATGGTAAAAGGAATTAGATCTATATGCCGAGATTCGAATGGCTATGCAAGGAGATCATGTGGGAGCACTATGATTCCTTGTGGATGAGACATCTGAGAGCCTAATGGAAGGAAGCACTGATAGCGGTATGCTACTATTGGCCTAAGCTGTCCGAGGATGTTGAGGCATATGTACGGATGTGCCTGGTGTGCCAGCAAAATAAAGACGAGTAGTAGCAACCGGCAGGCCTGCTCGAGCCTTTAGAACTGCCTGATCTACCATGACAGTCCGTATCTTTAGATTTCATTACTAACCTGTCAATAACTAACGGATTTGGTGCTATAATGGTTGTGGTGGACAAGTTTAGTAAGTACGAAATCTTTATGCTGGTCACATGAGAGTGCCCAACTGAGGAGGCAACCTAAGCGTTCATGGCTCACATAGTCGAGCTGTGGGGCTTGCCGGAGAGCCTAGTGAGCGACAGGGATGGGCGCTTTATAGGCAGATTTTGGACCGAGCTGTTCAAGTTACTAGGGTCCAAGCTTGGGTTTTCGACTAGCATCCACCGACAGACGAATAGGTAGACGGAGCGGGTAAACCACTTACTAGAGATCTACTTACGGCACTTTGTTCGCAACACCCAGTCGGATTGGGTAAAGCTATTGGACGTCACACAGTTTAGCTACAACCTGCAACAGTGGGAACTAACCGAGAAGAGCCCATTTGAGTTAGTGATGGGACAACAGCCAATGACTTCGGGGGCCCTAGTCAGCAGCTATACAGGGCCAACACCAGCCATTTTCTTATATGCCAAGGATTGGCACGAGCAACGGGACTTGGCCAGGGTGAGCCTTGAGCACGCCACATAGAAATACAAGAAATGGGTCGATGGGCACTGACGGGACGTGAGCTTCAATGTGGGAGACTTGGTGCTAGTGAAGTTTCACTTAATTTTTCACCACTAGAAGCTGCATAAAGAGCTGATCAAGAGGTACGAGAGGCCTTTTCGCATCATGAAGAAGGTTGATCGCTCCGCTTATAAGCTGAAGATGCCACCCAAGCCAAAGGTGCATTCGATCTTTCATGTGAGCATGCCAAAGCCTTATCACGCTAACCTAAACGACCCGAGCAAAAACCACATCTAGCGACACCCCATGGGGCAGAAGGCCTCATATGATTATGAGGTTGATCAGATCCTAGCCAAGAGGGTCTTGAGGAAGAGGAACCACTGACCGCAGCACCAATACCTGGTCTAGTGGAAGAGGCAACCAACGAGCGAGACGAGCTGAGAGTCGACCCAAGCGTTGTGGCAGTTCGAAGACCTAATGGAGCAATTCCACGTACAGCAGGCAACGAAGGCGTTGCCAGAATAGTTGGGTGAGAGTGTCACGCCGATTTTATGGAGAAAGGCGAGACAGCCTGATGGCAAAGGCTAAGGGCTTTAGAGTAGGCGAGCCAGCTCAAGGATGGGCGAGCAACGATGGCTAAACCCCAATTCGATGCCAAGAGACTCAAAGGCATTGACACCTAAGGGCGAGTGAGTGCACAGGCCAACACACAAACTAGATGCGGGGGCCAACAAACAAGCAGTGCGCGCAAACCAGCACGTAGAAAGGGCGTACAAGCTCGTAGGAAAAGGGCATTCAGTAGAACAGGCAGACTAGTGCGAAGCTAGGGTAAGCGAACTGGCCAAGCAACTTGCCTGGTTCATGAGAAACACTAGCTACACTAGGACCTACGGGGCAGTTGTTGCCTATCATTGGCAACAAGATCAGAGGCGGGTCAAGAGGGTCCAACAAGGTTCAAACCAGCCCTTAGCCATTGGGAACTGCCTTGTAACGTCTCCAAGGGGTCCTAAACCTATATAAACCCCTTGAGCCCTCTCATTTGAGGTAATGACCCTTGTACATGAATTATATGAATAAAAACTCTCTTTTCTTGCTTGTGCTTGCCAAAACCATCCTAACTTGTTTCATTTGAGAAGGTTGCTAGTTTTTTGAAGAGACTTTAAGCAAAGCAAAGGCTAGGCCACATGGGTCAAATGAAAACCCTCGTGACACATATATAGATCTACCACAAGGATACAAAGTGAAAGGTGACTTTCCTTTTGGCAGCAAATTGGCTTGCAAACTAAAGAAGTTTTTATATGGTTTTAAACAAGCTTCAAGACAATGGAATTTCAAGCTAACTGAGTCATTACTTAGTTATGGTTTCAAACAGTTTAAAAGTGATTATTCCTTGTTCACATACACTACCACTAAAGGTGATTTTGTTGCTCTTTTAGTATATATAGATGACATTATCATTGGAAGTACATCATTTAGTGCTTCAGCTACAGTCAAAGAATTTCTTAAATCCAAATTCAATTTGAAGGACTTGGGAGCACCAAGATATTTTCTTGGCTTGGAAATTTCAAGGTCTACAAAAGGTATCTTTCTCTGTCAATGCAAATATACATTAGATTTGCTTAATAAATGTGGGTTACTTAGAGCAAAACCTATCATAACTTTTATGGATTATAATAGCAAGTTGAACAAAGAAGATCATACAGTTTTCCTTGAAAATGCCACAAATTATAGAAAATTGGTGGGGAGATTAATTTATCCCACATTCACCACACTCGACATCTATTTTGCTATACAATTCATCTTTCAATACATGGACAAGCCCAGACATTCACATTTACAAGCTACATATCATGTATTGAGGTATTTAAAAACGACACTTGGGCAAGGTATAATCCTCTCCACTAATTCTAGCTTACAACTTCAAAGCATTTACAAATAGTGATTGGGTTGGATGTAAGGATACTAAAAAATCTGTTTCAGGCTTTGGTATTTTTCTTGGTGGATCTATTTATTAGTTGGAAATCAAAGAAACAATCTATTGTAGCTAGAAGCTCAACATAAGCATAATATAGAGCAATGTCATAAGCATGTTGTGAAATATTGTGGATATTATATCTATTGCATGATCTTGGGATTGAACATAAAGTTGCAATCTTTATGTTTTGTGACAATCAATTTGCCACATACATTTGGAGGAATCCAATCTTGCATGAAAGAATTAAGCATATAGAAATTGACTGCCACTTCATTAAGGACAAAGTTAAAATGGTATTATTGATCTTCAACATATCAATACTAAAGACCAAGTAGTAGATATATTTTCTTAATCTTTACATCCTACTCAATTCCAATTCTTGATGTCCAAGTTGAGCATAGATGATATCCATGCTCCACTTAAGGGGGTAATAGAAATATGTAATTTGTATTATAATGTTTTAATGTTTCAATTACTTGTGTAATTAACAAGTAATTAGTTACAGGGTCAATATGGTCTTTCGCATATGACTTTTTGTTATTTTTGTATATGTTTGTACAACATCTCTTTTATCGATGGGAACATTTTCCATTTTCTTTTTTTTTTTGGCATTCTCTCTTTTTTCTAGTTTTATCATCAGACCTTTTCAATTTTCTCAAAAAAAACCTTATAAGACCCTAATAAGCATTGCATCAAACAGCTTTTGTGTAAACTTCTACTAAAGTCATCACATCCATAATGTACTCTTAACCCAGCGTATAAGGTAAACCACAAAAAAAAATTAGCCGTAAAAAGTTCCACTTTGATTATGCAAGAATGCATTATTGTATGAGTGTTTCAATTTCTTAAGTTTGACATTCATGTACAAATATGGTGAAAAGAAAAAGTTGCATAGAAACACAAATTCCAAGACTTAAGGAATCTTAGAGAATGATGAACAATAGTTTCCAAACTTAAAAGTGTTAGTGTAAGCCTTGTAAGCCAATCGATTTTGTGCTTGTAAAACACTATATTGATTAGTTATATTTCATGTTAAATATATTATGGATATTTTATATAATGTATGAAGTATTTCTTAATTCTTGAGTTTATTTATAAAGAGTTATGAGAGATTTAAGTAGATAAAGTCCTCGGAGCATAATGGCCTTGCAAAAAAATTATAAAAGTTAAAATTATGAGATTTTTATGCATCAAAGCCTTATTTTTAAATATGTTCCTGATTATTATATTGTCAAGAATAAAGACATTAACAATGTTCAAAGGCTGATATATGCTAAGTCTCGTTACATTGGAAGTAAGCAATTAATATCATAGGTTGAAGTATGTGAGATGCTTAGGGATAGTATATGGGTGCTTGTTAAGGAATAAGTTCACTGAACATGACCCACTATTAGAGTTTCATTTAGTATTTCACTCAAGTATCTATTGAAATACTTTCATGTGTCAGTAGTATAAGCAATCTTTAGACTTGTAATACTAGGCCATCTTGTATATGAATTGTCATGTTTTGATTTAACCTTTATGGGTCTAAACCCGACCATATGCTTAAACATGGTACTTTTGGGTACGGCATGAAGCATGTAAAAATGAATAAATAGTTTGGAGAGAATTTATCACTTCAAATGATTTGAAGGGGACATATCTCATTTGCTCCTGGTTTATATTGATTAAAAGTCTTTGGTCAAGGCAATCTTGATAGGTCAATATAGAAACTGTAAGACTAATATGGATAAGTTAGAAAGTAGATATTGAGCCAAGCTTTCTATCTATCTAGGATATATAATGAAAAGATTAAATTACACTAAGATACTGTACATTGAAAGGTTAGTCAGACTATATTGACTCTCCTGACGTTTGGGTGGTCATGATGTATTGCTAGATGCCGCTCATAATTTTTAAATATAAATATAAATTCTTAGTTGAATTAATTTATATTTATTATCAACATGTTAGGTACCTAATGGGTCACACATATAAAGTAAATTGTCAAAATTAATTTGAGTTCAATTGGATGTGATCTAATTGATTTTATAAAAGCATAATTTAATTAAGTATTGGGTTAAATCAAATATGATTTGATGGAATATTCAATAAAGGTCCACTTAACCCAAAACATTTTCTAATGCTTGAGTTGCCTTTTGAACATATAGAAAAGCCCTGTTTTATTTTCTCATGTATTGATATAAGATCACCATTAAAAAGAGAAAAACACAAAAGAGCTCAAAGTTAAAAGTTTACTAGCACAAACTTTGACTTAAGGATTCATATATTCTTAGTGAAGAGATTTCAATAAATTACTATGTGAATCATCATTAGAGGTAGAACAATTATGTTGCTATGGTTTGATAAGTCATAATTTGTGTACAAAACTCAAAAACAAAAACCCAAAGAAGATTTCACTAAAAAAAGCAGACATCAAATTTTCAAATATGTCAAAATCTTTCTCTCGTGATTTTTTAAAATTTGTTTCAATTAAAATGATTAATAACTTAAGAAATTAAAATTTTAATAATATTCTACTAGGTCTGATTCAGTTTAGCACAATTCAAATCCCTAACAATCTTCAATCTTTGGGTTATGAAACAGTATACACCAACCCTTCACTACAATCTACAAGACAAAATAAGGATTGTCTTTTGACAAACAGGAAAAAGAATAAAAATGGGATTGTTGAAAGTTCCCTTTAAAGGCAGATCAACTCTCTTAATTGAGTTCATTTTTTAAATGGGTCTCATACATAAGGCGTTTTTGACAATAGACCTTTTTATAATTTTAATTATTTTTAGCCAAGAGAATTAAAATTTAGACAAAATTACCTTTAATGAAATCGATCCATTTATTTCACTCCACGTCTCAACCGGAAATCTATTAACGGGTCAAGTATGTTTAGTTCTGTACTTCAAACAAATTCATATTCTTTGAGCTTTTCTCTCCAAACTATTCATCTCTGGAGTATTCTTTACTAGAAAGGAAAACGTTTAAACATTTTGAGCATTTTAGAGTAGTTTTTGATACATGAAAAAAACTTTTGAGTGTTTTGAGCATTTTTAAACATTTTTAGTGATTTTTCATATATGAAGAAAAACCTTTGAACATTTTGAGCATTTTTTTATCAAGTATGCATATTCGTTAATTTTGTTGTTAAATGGAATATGGTGTATCATTTGAAATTATTGATCTTGTTGAATGGAATTCAGTAGTTTTGATAGTTTTTGGATATTGCGTGACTAGTTTTTAAGCATTGCGTGACTGATTTTGAACATTGCGTGACTAACTTTGGGCATTGCGTGATTAGTTGATAGGCTTGTTTTTTTTCTTTATCTTCAGTTCCTCTCTCAGTTTCTCTCTTAATGTCATCGATCCTCTCCATTTTCTTTAAACCTTCCAGCTGCCTTTTCTCCTTCTTTCCCACTCTTCCTTTGCTAATCGACCGGTTGCCTCTAGTGCAAAAAGAGCTTAGAGATAACCTTTACCAAGGAAGGTTTTGGCCCATAGAAAGCTACCCCCAATAGTTAGGCTACCTAGTACGTGTCAAGAGTGGGTAGTGCATGCCAAGAACCCACGTCAAGCAGCGTTCCAGCATGAGTTTGTACAGTCTATGTGCGTCACTGAACTTGTCAATCCGACCCTTTTTTGTGTGCGGAGGAGAATTGTAAGCTGAAAGGGTACTTCAATATGGTCCAATTCATCCTTATCAAGTTGCGTAATCTATCATTACAAGGCATTGAACTAACCATGACTTCAAAGATTCCACCCCAAAACTTTCAACCTCTCCCTCAAGAAGAAACCCAAACCAAAGACCCTTAACTACTCACTGCCTCTCTTATTTTCATTTTTTTCTTCATTTATTTTTTTATTTTTTCTGATTATGGATTGACGTTTTTGTTGCTAGATTTCTAGGTTTCTTTATTTTGTGATTTATTGGGTATTTTTCGGTTGCTAGAATAACAAGACTAGGATTTGTGCTCGATTTTGTTTGCCTCTGTCTTTCTTTCTTGTTTTTTTATTTTTTTGCCTATCCGCGTGACTAGTTGATAGGCATTGCGTGACTTGTTAGTAAGGTATTGCGTGACTAGTTAGTAAGGCATTACATGATTAGCTCCTGATGCATAGTGTGACTTAGGCATTTCTTAAAAATCAGTCACATAATGCCTAAAATTATCACACAATGCCTAAAACTAATTATGTAATGCCTAAAAATCAGTCACGCAATGCTTAAAAACTAATCATGTAATACTTAAAAATCAATCTAATCAATTTCAACTTCTCAACTTTGGGGTTTTATAAATAAACCAATGAACTCAAAAACCTAAAATACATACTTTTGTTTTTGCTAAAACATGAAATTGTGCATTTTATAAAAGATAAGTTACAAAACTCCATAACCCTTCAAAGTAAGACAAAATATATCCCTATCGGGAGGGCCTTGCTCACTCATCTAATGCAAAAACAAAATATACTCCATTTACAAAATATTCCCTGAACAATTTCAACTTAAATTCTCATAAAAAAAATTAACATTCCTGAACAAAATCGCTATTCATCACCTTTGAGAACATTAAGACCTACCATCTAAAAAAAACAAAATAAGAAATAGTTTGATGTTATCTTTACTCTTTAGATGGTAAGATAAATAGTATTTGAGTAGAGAGAAAAAGCAAGATTTAATTTTAAAATTTTTGTTTAGATAATAAGATAGAGAAAACTGAAACTATTTTAATTTATCTGAAATTGTTTTAAGAGTATTATTATCAAGTCTTGTAAAAAATTATCTAAAAATAATTAAAATTTTAGAGATTGTCATTTTTGAAGTGTCATTACTACGGATGTCATTTCTCACAATTTTCTCCCTTGAATTAATGAAAATTAAAGATCAATGGAACTGAAAATGCTTCAAAACCAGTCTATAGAAATAAAAGAGATCAATCGCAGATATTAGGAAACCAAATGGATCCAGGAAACGAAAAAAGAAAAACTTTTTTCCGTATGTAAAAAAATGGATCAAAGGAACAAATCAACCATAGATCTAAGGGAGGAGGGAGGACCGAGAGAGACCTGAAATGGTTGGGAGGTAAGGGTCGAGGGAGACTTGAAATGGTTGGTAGGTGAAGTCGAGGAAGGAGGGACAAGGTAGACAGAGGCTGTGCTTACTGTGCTTAGATAGAGGGAGGGGAAGGGTGTTTTCTGAAGGACACTGTAGTAATAAGCTTCCAGAAAGTGTTTTCATGCTTACTACACGGACCCTAATGATTTTCTATTTTCCTTTCCTTTTATTTTTATTTTTGTATTTATTCTATAAGAGAAAAAGTCATTAATCATTACTCTATGAAAAATTTATTAAATTTACATTAACAAAAAAATAATCCTCACTCATCCTAGAAATTCCAATTCTTCCTATAAGCAAAGTACTATAATCTTGATAATGTTATACATCTCTAAAATCATTTAAATACATATTAAAATAGTAGGAATATTGTCCTTTTTTTTTTGGGAAATAATAGTAATACTATTATTAGATTATTAATATATTGAATCGGGTCGGGTTGGCTCCAGCCTTGGAAATGAAATCTTAATTCAGAGCGGACCCTCAAAATTCATCGGGCCTAAATGGTTTTGCCAAGCTTGAACCAATACATGCAAAACAAAACGCCATTGATTTCTGATGAAAAAGTAAAATTTGGCAGTTGGGAATTGGGAGGGATTAAGAGCAGGACAACATATCTGCCATTATCACAACAGAAAATACTGGCTGATTTCACAAGACCAACACCAAGAACCACTACTTTTTCTTCGACTCTCACACTTAATTATTGGTTAGAGACTGAAAACAAGATACTGTATAATCACTGACAGTACATGTGAAGTGGGAGCCTAGGCTCTGCCACAGCCTCAAGAGGGAATTTTTTAGGGGTGGAAAGCCCGAAAATTTCCTCCATATTGAGATCTTCTTTTGCCATGTTACCAGGCAATTTCCAAGTAAACCCATGTAAAAGATTAGCCAAACTTGCTTGAATGACCTTAATCCCGAGAGGATATCCTGGGCACATCCTCCTTCCAGCCCCAAACGGCAACAGCTCAAAATCATGACCTTTGACATCGATAGCCTTCCCATTGAATCTATCGGGGCAAAATTCATCGGGGTTGTCCCAAAGAGTAGGGTCTCTCCCGATTGTCCACACGTTTACAAGAACTCTAGTGTCCTTGGGAATGTCATAACCAGCTAGTTGGCAGTCTTTTCGAGAAAGGCGAGGCACCAGCATGGGTGCCACAGGGTGCAAACGCATAGTCTCTTTAGCAATTGAGTTGACGTAGGGTAGCTTCGCAATGTCATTTTCTTCTACCCATCTGTCTCTGCCGATTACCCTGTCTAGTTCTTCCGTGGCCTTGGCAAAAATTTCTGGCTTTTTCAAAAGCTCCGAAATTGCCCATTCTACTGTCACTGCAGAACTCTCGGTTCCACCAGCTATCAAATCCTGAAACATCAGTAATTCAAATATTATTGATAACGTAAGCTAATGTTGCCCAAATGAAAAATCAACTGTCCATTTTCTTTTCTTTTCTTTTTCATTTGTAAAGGAAATTTTCTGGTAGGTGTAACTTCATCGTCCATAGGCAGAAAGGGAAAGCAACCAAAAAGTCTTTAATAATTCATATTAAAGCCAAAAACACTAAAAAAAAATTGAGTGAAGGCATGGAGCCTACAGGGAAGCGCACTACACAAATATCACATCTGTGTGTCTGCTCCTCCAATAACAACAACAATAAACAATGACTTCACCATCTTTTAATTAAGAAATTACTCAGTTTTTTTTCTCCTTTTTTATGTGGAAGAGAATGGCTACTTTAATTATTTATGTAGACAAGAAATAATTAAGTCTGAATATGCATTCCATTATTGATATATCCTTTGTGCAAGAAGGTTATTTCCCTTCCAAGTGGGGATGGCTACGGATTAGCAGGTCCCTCTTTTTATTATGTTATGAGTATCTAATTTCTTTTTCTCCTTTTTTAGCTTAAAGTCCGAGTGATATGATGGCAACTATACATCGACCTTTCTAGTAAATTGCAAGGAAATTGAAATGATCAAGGACTTGATGACTTGATCTAGATCAAGACTCAACAAGGCACCAGTCAATTTTGAAGATAGCCAGACAGCGAACAGAAAAATCCAAGAACGTGTATATTTGGTTTGTATTTTATATACAAAAGGAAATTTCAATAAATATTCTATTTCTCTATTGGCTAAAAATATTATCGTTTTACGCGGAGAGAGACAGAGAGAGAGAGAAGTGACCCGTTACCTGACTAAATGCCTTGACACCATGCCGTTCAAGCTTGACATCAAGGTTGGGATCATCAGCAAGCTGCAAAAGCACATCCACCATATCCTTAGCAACATAATCTTTGACCCCTTTTCTCCTAGCATTATGTTCATCCAAAACATGCTCCAAGAATCTGTCGAACTTCTTGCTCAGGGCCTTCATTCTCTTAATATAACCTTGCAAATCCAGGAAACTGAGCCATGGAATCGAGTCTCCTATATCCAGCACCCCGTTAAGCAGGAACAACTCATCAAGCATCTCCTTGAACTCCTTCGGGGTGACAATCTCATTTTCACCAGTCCCCTCCGTGTATTTTTTCCCCAACACCATCCTACTGATTACGTTAAGACTCAAACTCGAAAGCTGATCTTTCAAACAAATTGGGGAACCGGATAAGTTGTACAAGCCTTTTAGCAACAAATTCATTTCTTCTCTTCGGATATACTCGTATGACTCCAGGCGTTTCGCACTAAAAAGTTCCGTTAGGCACATTTTACGTGCTTGACGCCAATACGGGCCGTACGGCGACCATGTAATGTCAGAGTAATTGTAAGTAGTATATTTGCCTGCGGCAATTTTAGGCCGGCCAGCGAAGGAAACATCATGAGTTTTAAGAATGGCCTTGGCCATTTCAACAGAAGAGCCCACGATAACGGGGAATGACCCGAACCGAAGTTGCATGATGGGCCCGTATTTTTGGGAAAGGGCATGGATGGACCGGTGGGGAAGCGAGCCGATGAGGTTGAGGTTGCCGATTATGGGCCAGGGCTTTGGACCTGGCGGCAAGTTGAGTTGGCGGCGACGGCGGAGACGGAGGGAGAGGAGGACGAGGGCTAGTGTGGCAAGCCATGCTGCTAAGTAAGAAGCCCAAGACGGAGTTTCCATTTATTCTGTTATCTAGTAATGGGGATGGGGATGGTGGTGATGATGATCCACAAATAGTTGAGTGTGAAAGGGTCGAAATGAGCAGCTTGTATTTATAGACGAAAAAAGAAAAGAGGAAAGAATCAAAGTTCAGGGACAATAATGGTTTAAGTGGAAAACTATTGTGCAATGGCGTTATCTGTGTGATGTGGGGACATGGGATGAAATGTGTTCCTCGCTTGAATTCTTTACTTGATCAGTGGAATCCAAATAGTCCTGTTGCTCATTGATTTCCTGTTTTAATTTCCACCCGAAAATGGGCTTTAGTAGAGCGGGGTTAGTTGAATTTTGTTGCGGGATCAAATACTGAAGAATAAAAATTAAAAATTTTAAAAAATTAATATATTAAATTTTATCAATAATAAAAATATAAAATTATAATTTGTAAAATATAAATAATTAAAAATTATATATAAAATTAATAATTTTTTATATAATCAAAATTATTTAAATATTATATATTTAAAATAATTTTATTTCAATTAAATATAAAACATAAAAAATATAAAAAAATATATTTAAGTTAATTTTCACTTTCATAATTAAGATTAATAAGAAAAATGATATATTGATGAAATTTTAAGTAACAACATAATATTACAACTTATATTTGAGAATTATATAATAATTTATTAATTTTTAAAGATTAAAATAATAAAAAATAAAATCTACATAATATAAAAAAAATATAACAAGTAGAAGGTAGATATCATATATTACATAATAAAAAAAAAATACGTTTAATAATTTGTAGAATTTAAAAAAAATTATGAAAATTTATAACATATAAACAAATAGAATAAAAATAAAAACATAAATAAAAACTAAAAATTTTAAAATTAAATGAATTAAGTGAAATTATTTTATTATTTTTTATTTATATTAATTATTAAATAAAAAATTATTTTAAGAGATTATTAATAGAATAGATAAAAAATTTTAAAAATTTTTATACTTTATGAAAAAAATTTTAAAAGTTTTGAAGGGCCATAAGGAGGCTCCACCCGGGCTTTAATTATCACTTTGTTTTTTAAAAACCAACGTCAACCTAACAAACCCCAAGAAAAACAACACAACAGAACCATCGGCATCAGAACCAAGAAAAAAACAGTGGTTGGTGAAGATATGAAGGAGTTCAGATGGCTTGACCGCTGACTTTGCACTTTGTGGAAATTCCTGCTAACTTTCTCCTCAGCTTCCTGGAAGTTTTAGAATTTTCGCTTTTCATGAATCACGATGACTTGAGTGGAAAGAGTGTAAATTATTTAGTTGCACTTGGAAGTTGACCTGAGTCAATGCAGCCGGTGGCTCCATTCTTAGTGGCTCACAGATTAACCTTCTTTTTTTCTTTTGTTTGAACTAGCTTGCTTTTCAGTTTTCTACATGATGAAACCCCTGATTAAGTAGAGCCAATGAGAAATTTTATCTTAATTAGGCAACTTGTTTTCCTTTTGCTATGAATCCCAAGGCAAATTTCAGTTAAAAATATGAATAATTAAAAAAAAAACATTTCATGTGATTTTTTTTTTTTGAAACTAAGAAAAAGGAAATTCGGATACATATAATTTTTTAAGTAAAATAATAAATACATTTATCATTAAGTCCATTATTCAAATAAAATATTTTATGATTTTATATATACAATACTAAAGGCATGTTTCATGTTATATATTCTGACATCTATCTTAATTCTTATTCTTGTTGTTTACTTCTCTTTTATGGTATGTTTCACTTGTTTTGAATAAATAAATTTACTAATTCAAATAATATGTTCCTATAAACAGAGTTTATATATGAAAAAGATGTTTTTAACAAAATGCGTTTAAATTAATTAGTGCAATTTTAAACCATAATTTTAGTCCAAAATATATTTTCGAAAACTCATTCTTAATTTTGACATTAAAAAAAAAAAACGCTGCGTTGTATATATACATCTTATAAATAAATGTGAACCTAAGTTTAAGATATAAGACTTTTATGAGTACGGTTTTGTCATATTCACTTATTCTCTAAAGTAAACTTCCTTGACTATGCTCTCAAGGGAGGTTGAGAGTAATTAATGAAATTAGTTAAACTATCCTTGATAGAGTGATGACCACGAAGGGCATTCTCCAGGTATGAATGTACTTACAATTATAGATAAACCCAATCAACCTAAAGATAGACGTAGGTTTCCCTGGTGGCGGGTTTTTAATTTTTTTTTTATTTTTATGGATATAAAATTATAAATATATAAGTTTGTCACTCATATTTAACTTAAATGAATTGGTTTGGCATTGTGGTATATTATTTTTGTTAAATTTTAGAGGTTTGGGTTCAATTCCTTTGTAGTTCAAAATTTAAAACTATTTTTCTTTTTATCTTATAAAGTAAATCCAAAATTTGAAATCATTTTTTTTATTTTTCTTTTTTTCTTATAGAGTAAAAGATACATTACTTAATAATAAAAAAAAATCAAAATTTTAAAATTATTTTTCTTATTTTTTTTTATTATAAAGTAAAAGATACATTGCTTAATTCTATTTAAAGAGTATAATTTTTTAGTATGATTTTTCTTACAATTCGTTAATTTTTCTTTCAAACATAAAACAATAACTTGTAACAACCATCTCCTTGGAGTCATCCATACCTAATTCTTTTTTTTTTTTTGGATGAACACACCTAATTCTTTTTTAACTTCTTAAGTGTAACTATGAAGACATAAATATATAATTTCTTTATTTTTTTTTGCTTTAATTTTACTTATTTCTAGTATTGTATAATGTGAAAACTTAGAAGGATAGTTGGCTGCAATTTTCACATTGAATAATTATTATAGACCAGACAAGTCTTTAATTTATTTTCAACTTTATTGCTACCCTTCTCTGTTTCCATGGCAAAATGATAAATCAATAAAACAAATAGTATAAAAGAGATGTCGACAAAGACTTGTCGTGGATGGGTCATTACCCTTTGAATAATCCATAACCATATTTGAAGGACCTCAAAGGGCTTCCTTATTTGATATTTGACAATATTGTCCGAAAGAGGAAAGCCTCACAGGGCTTCCTTCCTTGATATTTGACAATATTGCCTGGAGGAGGAAAGCCCTTCCTTCCTTCCTTCCTTCGATATGGTTATTACTTTTTCATTTTTTTTTCTTTGATTTTTCAACGGTCACTATTGAATATTAAATCATATTTAATAAATATTAAAATAACAATTAAAATGTAATTATCTTTTCTTTACATTAAAAGTTAAACAAATTTAAATTAAACTATTTACTTAAGAAAAAATATACATGTCAATTACTAAATCAAATTATATAATATAATTTTCTTTATTAAGTTAAAATATGCAATTGGTATTCATAAAAGTTCAATTCTAATTTTTCTAAACTTAAACTTTAAAAACTAAATTTTCTTATATTTAAATGTACTCTCTATTTTTCACTTCTCAAAATAAAAAATACTAACTAATAAAATAACAATCTAATAGAACTTAAATATATCCATTGACATAACTTTAGTATCCATTTGAAAATATGACAAGATGGAAAAAAAAGAAATCATAAGAAATGATGGACTCATGTATAACCTTGCTAAGGTATATGTATGGCCCTAGGTAATGTTTGGTATAAGGAAAATGGGAGCACATTCCCTGATTCTTTACAATGTGCCCAATTAAATTATATTAGAGTATTTGTTTTACAACAAACCATTGTATTGTAAAATTGTAATAAATCACATTACAGTTAATAAATGTAATGTGATTGTAATTTAAAACTAATGCAATCAGATTGCATTGCACTCTGTAATATTGTTAAAGATAATTTTATCCTTCAATTTTGGTACTTTACTAAAAACATTTTATAATGTTATAATTTGTTTTTCTATATAGATTTCGATGATATCTTTTTATTATTCTCAGTAATTATGATGCTTGTTAATAAAATTTATATTATCTTTTAAAGAAAAAATAAATTAAAAAATAAAATATAAAAAATTATATTAAAAAATGAAAATAAAATATATAAGATTATAATAAAAAATAAAAAAATATATAACATTAAAAATATATTTAAAAAAATATTATATAAAAATTAATAATAAAAAATATAAATAATTGTGGCTACAATAACAACGGTTATGTATTTTGTAAAATAATATTTTATACATGTTAATGTATACTAACAATTAGATATGATAATATAATTACTATCATATATTTATTTCACAAGGTATTTTCAATTCATTTGAAACAAAAATTATCATCCTGAATGTATCGCATGAGCAGTAGCCTAGTAATCAAATAAATGAGCCACTTATTATTACATTTTGGACTATAATATTTTCCCCCCAAATTGCTGACATCTGAAATCATATTGAAGGTGACGAACCATGATTCACATCATCAATTGTTTATCTTTTTTAACATTGTTTATATCAAATTTGATGGGTTTTGAATACCAATTTATTTCTCAATATCCGAAACTAATTCCTAATATTGCATCTAAAAAGTTATGGATCAGCTAAGTAAATGACCCAACATTTTATTTCTTTTCAGGAAAGCCATTATTGAGAGAAAACTCTGAAATTATATAAACAAAATTGCTATCATTCGATTGCGGAAGGAAACCATGGTTTTCTTTCCTTTTTTTTTTTTTTTGTAAATGTTCATCATATATAAATGAAGGAAATATATTTACTATTGCCAAATGCCGACTAACTAGGCCTAAAACGGCCCAACTTTTATCTTGTAGGACTTAGTTAGTACCAAATGAGCTTGCCATTGCCAGATTAGTGGTTCTGGATTTTGCTACGTCGTGTCATGGGATACTACACCAATGATAACACCTCTTTTTAACACTTAAATTTCATAAGAAATTTAACTCCATTGATAAATTGTCGATTTTAATAATAAATTATTTGATTTCGAATCTTATCAATCAATAACCTGTTTCAAATCTCCACAATTAATGTTGGAATTTTATTAAAATGTTGAAAATTTAAAGTTAAGATAATTTTGTTGTGAAAGAATGGACCGACAACAACACGAGCATCGAGTAATGTTGATAAGAATCAAGACAGGTTGGTGTCTGATTTTCCTTTAGCCTACTTAGTGTCTTGTCAGTCTCAAGTTATTGCCCTCTACTGTAAGATGTAACGCCAAAAAAAAAAAAAGTCATGATCCTTACTAATATCTTATCAATAATTACATTTCCAGCAACGTACCAAACACGCAATCTTAAATTTTTTCACATCTGCTTACAAAAAGTTATTCAATGTTACTATATTGCAGTCGAAAAAAAATTGTAGATAAAAGTGAAACTAACCGACGTAATTTTAAGCCGCCAAAGCTTGTGCTTGATGAAGATAGAAATGGCTGTTAGCTTTGATCCCAAATCAATCAAGCTTCTTATCCAAAACCAAGTGGGATATGAGACAGACACCAAGTTAGAAGCAATAGTTTTGGTCTCAAGGCCTCGTGGAAACCGCAAAACGTTGTCATTTTGAAGGCCCATATTTGAAGGTCAGATGGTATGGCGGGCCTTGTTTGGTTCGCCTTCGCGTTGGAATTGCGTGAAAGCAAGGACCATATTTACTAGATGTTGGTAAAGTTATTATTGAATTCCCCATCTCTTTGAACCTTAATACTAATGTAGATTGCATAAAAATACTATGATACAACAGTATGCTTACAAACTCTATATCATATACACCCCTAGCTAGTTTAAAAATAATTATGCCCATTGCTGACCACTATTGGGATCCAGCACAAAGGTCTAATGAATTATACCACCTAAGTTTTGATTAAAATTAAAATAAAGAAAAAATTGAGCACCATGACCCAATTTTGGATCATATTGAAACACTGTTAGGTACCCCCCTGCATGTTACCCCGGGGTCTGAGCTAGGTGCAAGTAGCTCATACGGTAACACCCCAGCTCCACACCGGTTCTTGAGGATAGGGTCAGCATTCCTTTTCTCAATCTCCTTTTCTATCCGTTTGATCTCCGCGGAAAACCCGAAAGCTGCCTCAATTATCTCAGCATCACCTGACCAAATCGATGGTTGCTGTCTTTCCCCTAGGTACTCCTCGTCGGGCGAGTGCGTGGACAAGGTGTCGACCACGGCCATGAATTTCGTAGCTTGTAATAAACTTGGCAATGCTGATAGGAAATATTTTTGCGGGTCAGCTAGGAAATTAGCGTACTCTGGGTCATTTTCTTCGGGTATTAATCTTCTCATTAGAGGTGGGCGGTTAGGCACATAACCACCGTAAGGGTACTGTCCGAAATTAAGTGCAGCGTGTTGGGCGGATGCAAGCCAAATGATGGTGGTGAGGATGGAGACTAGGTCGTCAGCGGTGTTCAACGTAGGCCACCAGTCCTCGTGGCTGATGTCGGCGTGGCCTACGTGGATGGACTCATGGTACCAGGATTGTAGCTCTTTGTCATTGCTTATCACGCTTGAATTTGGGTAGTATCGGTTCACGTAGGTTCGAACCCAATTCTCAATCGCGTTCCAAATAAGCAGCCCGTCCGAGGCGTATGGGTAGTCTTCGATTAGGAGCTTTACACCATGTGGCTGTGTTGGGTCAGGTTCCGCAATTCCCCTGTATAATGAAAGGACAATTCATCTGTTAGATTCAGTTTTAAGATTTTCAACCACCAAATTTAGCAAAACATAAATTCCATGTCAAGAAAGAACTCGGGGGTCTTATACAGAAATGTCGTATTCCAATTTGTCTCCTGTTGACGTTGAATTATTTGTTTTCCATTTCAACTGCTTATAAAATTAAAGACACGATCAGTAGTTTACCTGCGAATTAGATCAGCAGGTAGGCCCTCCTTGTCAAAGCGCCAATGGCTCCGGTAAGCCGCAGCACTCATCTCCATGCAGTAGCGACCGGGAGTGAAGCAAGACTCGATAACACCATCCGCGTTGATCAAGGTTTGGCGAGCTAGAGCATTGATCTCTAGTGTATATCTCATATGTGGATCCAAAAGCTTAAAAATTGGGTGCATTGCGCTCAATTGCCTATGCGCCGCAAGTATAAATGGCTCCATGCATGCATGTGTACGTAACCTATTATCATTAAAAATAATTCAGCTTATGAGAACAAAATCATAGCAAATATAATTTGATGTTTAAGGAATATAAGCTTTGCTTACCAGTGGTTAACCAATTGGTGAACTCCGGCGTCGTTAGAGCAAACGTGAGCCTTAGCCAGCTGCCAAATCCAATTGGTAGTTGCATCGACAGGAGGTGTGACAACACGCTTGGATCGTGAACGTGGTGCAGTGGGTGGGAGGCTTAGTTCTATTGCGATTGGCTTCAGAGTTCCGCTAGGAGTCAAGAAAAATATGGTACGAGTAGCATATGATTTTCGCCCATCAAGTGCATTAATCCGATCAAGAAATGGTAGGTAAATGTCATGATAATCCACCATAAACAGCTTGTTTTCTTCCAAAGCCTGAACAAAAATTTAACAAATACAAGAAAATTAACATATTTGGCATTCTGAAAATAACGACTAAAACACTATGATTTGATAAAATAATTATGAAAAATTACCTGTTGTACAGTCATGCCATTGAGCTGGCCCACGATGTGTTCTTCCTCGAGGGCAGATTCCTGTGGACCATAGATTTCAGGATCGAGCTTGCTCACTGGTGGAAACGTTGCAAGTCTCTCGATGTTGACAGGGTTGACACCTGCCAATGCTTGACGGGCAAATTCGTCATCTCGCAACCAAGCAAACTTGTCCTCTGCATATGGGGATCACATATTTTTTTTAGCAAAAGTAGTCTTAAACCTTTTTGACCCACATGTAAAATGCGTACACATTATAGTGCACTCTGCCATCACAAAAAAGATTGTTCGCATATGGAAATTAGACTTTGTGATAGGCAAGCGATTTGTACTCACTGGAAACCACTTTGGGGGTTTCAAATTTGAGGAGTCCTTCGCTAGATTCTTGTATTTTGCTGACCATTTTTGGTAGTGGAAGGTTCTTCACGATTTCCTCTTGTAAACCTAATTTGAGGAGGAGCCCTTCTTTGTAAAGGCCATCGATGTCAGCAAAGGAGTTTATGTCCCGGTTATAGGCTGAAATGCTGGCTTTTAATTGCGGGAGCAAGTTGTGAAGCACTGCTCTAAGCCTTCCGGCAGAGAAAGCATTCTGCTTTGACTCCTCAAATTGTTCATCTCTAGGCACATATATAGGCAATGGCTTCTCTACTCGGCTCTCTGCTTGCATGTCTGCCATGTACAAATTAGAATTAGAATTTATTAGTCTCATCACGGCTACCCCATGAAATTAAAGGTGACACAGAATATGGTTTCATTCACATGCTGTTAGCTTTCACTTGCATCATAGTTTCCCATACAAAACCATACCAGTAAATCCCAAATTTTTTATAATAGGTATTCTTTTAGTTGACAATAGGATGGTGAGATTTAAAAGTTTAATATTCCATGTCCAAAATTAAAAAAAAAAAAAAAAACCCCAATGGAAAAAGTAAAGACAGAATGTGGCGCTGGACCACTAATTCTGGTCATCAGCATTTTTAACAAATAGACAATCACAAAACAGTACACCATTCCCATTTATAAATTGATAAAGAAATTTCCCACAATGATACCACTTTTTTTCTTCCTGTAATCAAAGTATTCCAAGGGATCTTTCTAAAGAGCAGCCTTGTTTATCACGTGCTTAATTTTTGTTTAACCTTTTTTTTTATAGTAATTCTTAAGGCATACAAGCTATCTAGAATTGGCATCAGAAAATGGAAATGATAGAATCAATAGCATATTTACCGGTTTCAGTTGGAAGACGCCCTGTACGACACCGTCTTGGGTAAGGAATTTTTTCACCTCCAAGCGTTGGCCTAGCAAAATCGATTCCCCTGTCTGGATTTCCCAAGTCATTGTACACATCGAAGTCGTAAATCCTGTCTGAGAGTTTTCTGACTCCTTTGCCATTGCCCCTAAGATCCCTTAGCTCCTTCTCTCTTAATGCTCTAAGACCTTTGGGTGTCTCGCTGGGTAAATAAGGCTGCTCAAAAAGGGGCAAACTAGATATCAGAAATGATCGTTCTACCAGTATTACATTAACTTACTGTTTTCAATTATTGCAGCTAATGATTTGATGTTTGCGGTAATCGACCCGATCCTGCCTACAAAACTCGACAAAATTCTGACTAGTTTTTATGGTAGCTGGGAGCTGGCTTCCCACCATGTTCCCTTTCGGCGTGCTGGTCCAGCCACCCAATATTAAGGAAATTTGTTATTGTTACCATGTTCTTTTCCCAAGCCACACTCAGATTGATTGTACCCAACTTCCGATTCGACCTCAGCCTTAAAACTTGGTTAAATTAATGTATAGTACTACGTTTATGAAAAGGGTCACGTTTCATTTTCTTGGTCAGATCAACTTATCAGTCAGTTAACAATAAAACCTGGCTCGCATACGATAATGCCTAGTTCAAATAATTGGAAATCCAAGTAAGAAAAGAAATGAAAGGAAATTTCAATATCAGCTAGCTCTGACTGGTTCAACTTTGTCCTTTGATAAAGATTAAAAGCTTACAAGATATATGGTTTTGACCTTTTGTATGCTTTTTCATTGAACAGATGTCAATTCTCAAGAACAAAAAAAGGAGAATCTCGCTGGCATTGCACCAAAAAGTCTAAACATTTGAAAATGAACAGGGAGGGGATACTAATCAATTTGGAAATAATAAATAAAAATATACTAATTGAGAAAGTAAAACAAAGCGAGCGAGCGAGCGAGCGTTATCATTTTACCAAGCAAATAAGGTAAGAGAGCGTTACCTGATTAGAGAAGAATATCCTTTTTCCAGGATGATCTTTCTTGGATTGTACCCAGGAGTTGCAAGGAAAATGCACTGGACCGCATGCAAATCCTTCAATGGTGATGCTCTCTAGGAAAAACTCCTTTTGGTGCTTGTTTGTCACTGTGATAGCCCCTGGTACCCCAAAGTTGGAGTCCACAATAAATTCAGCAGTGTAATGGACCCTCTCAGCTTTAACGTTCGCTTTCTTGGACCAATCCTTCAGCACTGCTTCGCTGCCTTTCTTTGGACCCTTGGTTTCTTCAATTTGGAGATTAAGAAAAAAAACCCAGTATTAAACAAAGTTTTTTTACACTAAACACAAATTACTACGAGCTTTAATCCTCGCATGAAAGTGGGGAAAGTTGAAAATTTGGTTTTGGGATCAAATTGAGCAACAGGAAGCTGAAAAAGTGAATAACCCAAAATGAAGAAAAACCAGATATTGGCACAAATGAGCACTTTTTTTTTAGCAAAAACAAGGAACAATCTAAAGACAAAATCCAGGAAGAAACAGAAGAACTTACTAGGATCTTCCTCTGTGCTAATGAGTTCCAAAACAACATTCCTTCCAATCTTGTCGGTGAAAGCATCCAAATGCTTCGCTAAAGTCTCTTTAAAATCTTCCTTGTTCTTATTTCTGACAGTCACGGCAGCTCTGACCTTAAATTTAACTGCTTTTTCCTTTTGATCAGGCACAGCCTTTATCAAATCTTCACTAATAGCAGCCACGGGAGGCTTGGCAACTTTCCTCAAATGTACCCTCCTTTGCTCCAATGGAAGCAAGACAGGGTTAACCAAGAACTGGTTCTGCTTGCGTTGGAAAGTGGAACTAGTACTATTCAGAAACACTTTGGATGAAGATAGAAATGATCTCTCAATCAAAGAACGACCCATCATTTCTTTAGCCAGTGCCATGTTTCTGTTCAATTCCTCTCTCTCTCTCTCTCTCTGTCTAAAACAGTTTCTTTTTCTTGTTGTCAGAGTTGTTTTTGCAGAGAAGAGAAACGGGAGTTTTTAAGGGAGTGATGATTTTTCTCTTTTCCTTTCGTTTTTTTGAGGAGTTGAGAAAGCAGTTGTGGGCAGTCCTCTAATTTATATGCAAATTACAAAGAGGGAGGAAGAAAAGTTTAGAGAGTTGTTCTGTGTCCCGTGGTTTCTCACCGTCCACACGTTTTTAAAATTTTTGTTATTGTGAACTTAACACTAGCTGCCTTTTGATGTTTGCTGCCCTGCTACCCTATTTCTATTTGTTACTCAATTTTTGATCTATTGCTATAAGATATAATAATCAAAGAAAATTGGCTACTGAGTCAAAGAGAGTTTCAGCCATTCCGAGTAAACGACGCGGTTGGGGAAAGCGATGAGAAAGTGGGAAAATAGTTGCTGCAAGAGGACACTTATCTCCTTGTCTTATAAATAAATGGCAATAATATTCTTGTGCATTAGAAAACATGTATGTTGTATATTTTACTGGTGTTGTATATGGGTAAATATTAAATCTAATGTTAGAAATATTTGAGAAGAAACAAGAAATTTTAAGAAGGAAGAAGAGTATAATTTTGAAAGAGTAAATTAATGTTTTTTTAAAAGTATTTTCTCAATCTCTAAAATATAATAAATTTTTAACACATTTATTATAATTGTAAAAATAACATCGTAAGAATGTTATTTATGTAATAAATTAATGTATAAAATTTTCAATGAAAAAACTTATTTTTTTTCATAATATAACTATTCAATAATTATATCTAATAACCTTTCATAATATAACCATTAAAAAGTTATATTTTAATAAGATAATTATTTATAATTCTTTAATTTCAACTTTTTATTAATATGTCCAATATTAACAAACTATCTAACATCTAAAACTATAAATAAATATATATATATATATATATATATATATTGACAATTGAAGAGGGAAAAAAACAGTCTCATTTGCTATAATTGATCGAGTCGTTAATTGTAGGGCCTTTACTTAAATAATTCATGAATATTCTTTATTTTTCCATAATTAGTTAAATTTAAATTGGAGATCTTTTTTTCTTTGATAAAAGATGTGATTACCAACTGCTAAATATATGAATTAAGAAAATATTACCTGTTTCATTGTCTTTCTTTCAATGCTTTTGTCTCACCTAATATAATACTAATTTATTGATTTAATTATAATATCTTATTTATAAATTATTGATATATTAAAGAATTAATAGATTTCACCTTTAAATTATTTAATAATTCCATATTAGTGTGAGAGAATACAAATATTTAAGACAAATAACAAAACTCTATAAATTATTATAGACAAACGGTACCTACTTGGTGATTGGTGGAGCCATTTATACATGACTGAAGTTATCAATTGGTTGGTGCTATATTTTCTCCCTCAACAAATGTTCTAATGCCATATTGTCCCCCTTCGATTAGGTCCCATCATCCAACACACCTTTTTTCTTTCTTTTTTTTTCTTAGAGACAAGCAAATTTACCTATTTTTATATTATAAGGTAAAATATAGGAATAAAACTTTAGACAAAGCAAGGGTTTCTCTTTTTGATAGGTTTCTTTAGACATCAAAGGTAAGGATTTAAAGATGAAAGCATCTTCATCTTTTGAAACATTAACTTGGTAGATCAAAACTTACGTTTAAATCACTACAATTAGATATAACCTTTAAAAAAGTCTTTAAATTATTTAAAAAATTTTAAATAAAAATTTATTTTTTATTATATTTAATTAAATTTTTATATTTTTATTTTGGATTAATCAAAATTTTTATTATTTTACATGCATATGATGTTGACGTGATATTAATGTGAAACGTAAAAAATGTGATAATTATATCATTATATTACATCAATATGTCACGTTATTATTTATTATAACATGTCAATATGTTATCTTAATGTCATGCCACATATAATAATAATTAACATTTTGATTAAATAAACTATTAATCATTATTTGATTCAAAATCAAAAATTAAGAGTTTGATTAATATAATAAAAATATAAAAGATTTAAATTGAATATTTTTAAATTTTTTTAAAATATTGTATTTTAAAATTACCATAATTAAATCAATCTTTCCATTGCTATACAAATATTTATAATTAAGCCAAGAAAGAGCAACAAAAATCTTTAGTCATGTTGCAGAATACAAAATGTGAACAATATCATTAGGACTGTGCTCCGGTCAATTGCAAGCGGGCAATCGAATGAAACTGTTGGTTAATGTAACTGACGATTGCAATAGCAATCGTCGGTTGCTCCTATCAGCCTCGTCGGTCGATTGGCTCGGCTTTCGGGGGGACTCTTTCCCTCCAGAACTGATCGAATAACCGGCATGAGTTTTTTTTTTTCAAGAGGGGGAAAATACATAAACGCCCCTCATTAACCCCCCCTATCGCCAGCCATAAGCCCATAAGGGTAATTCCTAAACCCCATAAGCCAATAAGCCCCTTTTGGCTTTTTCTTTGGAATTCTGGAAACCCTGACCTGACGCCCCTAAATTTTCTCCTTCCCCTTCTTTTCGCCATTCCAGGCTCTAGCTCTCCCTCTCTTCACAATAATTGACCAAAACCGACCAAAATCGTCCATTGTAAAAACCGATCGAAACTGACCAAGTGACGAATGCGGTTCGATCGGTTAAAATGGGGTAAATTTTTGATCGATTTTTGAAAAAATCGACCCAAAATTGACTGAAACCGCCACTTGCACACCCCCAAACATCATACACAATTGAGGTAAAATTGTGCGGACAGGATTTACCAACACAGGACATGGACTGCCTTATAGTACAGGATGGAGTCTAACTTAATTAGAAGTGGAGCGGGAGCCAGCCTGCATCTTATAAAAAAAGGAAAAAATACAACATAATTTTGCAACAAGGGGCTGTTGCTGTTCGTCTCCATTTTATATTAAAAATTCAGCCTGGCATTAATGGTTATGGCCCCCATTGCCAACATTAAGCTAGTAGCTAGGCGAGTTGTTGGCTTAGAATTAGTTTTTGAAGGTATTTGATTTTTTTTAAAAGGTTTAATGTATATGTAGCTTCTACATCATTCCATCCATTTGGGCCCTGCATTGTCATGTCGGTTGGGATATTTTTAAGCCAATTACTTTTTAATTAGTTAAAATATTTATCGCATGAGCCACATTTTGTTGTTTGGTAGCATGCACAGACAGACAAATATGTGTTTAATTAGTACATTGTAATTTCAATTAAATGATTATTAATTTTGTTGATGCCTGTGGAAGTAAAATTATGGAGGGCATTGTCGGACTGGTCTTCACTGTAATAATAATTAGCAAAAATGTAAGGCGTGCTGAAATTGTTTTGTAGGTTTGCATATGTAAGCATGAAAAAGAGTCTGCAAATTGTAGCCAAAAGAATAGAATAAACAAGTCTGGAAAGTTCACTGCAGACTGCTAATCCATGTGCTGCCAGTTTGGTAGATACAAAAGTTTTCCAAGCAGTGCTTTCCTCCTTTGCTTTCCCGAGTGGTCTTTTTTATTACGACACTACTACCTATGAAATTTTTTAACCTTCATATTCAAATCTTATTAGTTTGTTTAATTTATTTATTGATTATTTTAGATGTCATAATTATATCATATATGTTTTTCATTTGGATTATATTTACCTTTATATATATAATTTTGTCAAAAAATGGTTAATCTTTTCCTAAAATTCAAATTATTATAATTTATTATGATAAAATGAGAACAAAACAATTGTCTCCCAATTAAGGATATAATATATGTATATTTTTATTTATTTACTTATATACACTAATTAATTGCTACTGCCGTTTTCAAGATTGATGTGCATATGTACTTTAATTTTCTTTTTTTTTTTGGATAAAATTTTTGCCATGACCCAAGACCAAATCTAAGGTAAACGTTGCTATGCTAAATTGGCTTACGCAGTCGTCCATGTCTTCAGTCATCACATTAATTCTCTTGAAGAACTTCTTAAAATGGTCAAATTCAAGCTTTTATCTGGCAACAAAGAAATAATTACTTGATCAATCTTGGAGCCCGAAAAAAATTCAGTTATATATATATATCAAGGGAAACTAGCAAAAGCATTAATCAAAAGATTAATTGTATATAAAAATTTTAAAAAATAGCTTTGTTTTAGTTTTTTTAATGAATTTTAATTATTACTCTAATAACTTTTAACTATAAATATCATGTGAAAGTCTCATTGGGTAGTTAGGTGGGAGCTTTGTTAGGTCTATTTTCATATCCGTGCCCTACATTGTATTTATCATTTTCTTTTTAAAGTTAACAATCATGTGATTATTTTTATACACGAGAGGAACGTTATGACTCAAACTTTATCCAATCCTATCTCCATCATTTTTTTGCTTTCCAAGTTTACATTAATTAATGTGATCTTCGTATTTATAATTTGATTTTTTATTTGTAAAACTTGGATGTATATATTAATAACAAATGACTATTTACAATTTCTTGATAAGTTGACAACATTTTGCTTCAAATCTGCAAAACTGACAAAAATAATAAATACTAAACAAACAAACAAAACAAAATAATGGGGGCCTAATAGAAAATTATTAGAATTTGTGAGAAGCTAGATGCATTGTGTGGTAGATAGGAGGCAACATTAAAGCATGCAATGCCTTATGGTCTACTCCTCCAGATCTCTCAACTACCAACCCACAAACTTGTTTATAATTTGCCAGCTTCATTAAATATCATCACTTTCTAGAGCATCTTTCTTTCAAAGACACAGAACACTTAGAACTTGAATGAGAGAAGATTGTGCAGGTAGTTTAATTAATTAAGTATTTTTTTTTGTTTTCCTAATAGCATAAAATCGTCGGCTAGTCAATTATAATCTTTAATTCTCTTAAGTTTTAGACTGTTTCCTCATTTCCTTAAAATAGAGAGAAGCAGCAAATCTTTGGTTTTGGACCAAGTCTGCAGGAAGCAATCAACGAGAAAAATTTGTTGGACTTCACCAATCGTCGCCACTGGTTTTCCCATGTATAAAATTGAAGTTTCAACTACCCAACAAATATTTTACCATATTTTATAAAATCAGCAATGAAGAGGACTAGTGCTATTCCTCCCCTTGAGTGATATTAACGATCGGAAGAGGTTTGACGGTACATAGATTATATGTTAGACATACAAACCACAGATTTGTACAAGGAACCAGATTTTCCTTGAACTCTTTTTGACCACTGTTTTCTTTTCAAATTAGTCTTGTGATTAAATATGCATTGACTAACCAAATGAGTAATGAAGAAAAGGAGGCAACATCCCCCTTTTTTTTTATTTTTAAAATTTTAAATTAATTGCTTTAGCTTGACCAGTAGCTAACCGTGATTTCTATGTTTGCTGCCAAATTCTTTTATGACATGTTGGTCGCAGCGTGGAAAACAAGATCAATTTTTGTAGAGTCCAAATGAAGCAGAAACCTACCCATACAAACTAATAAGCAACAAGTAATTGACTAATCTACATTCTAATCTTTGAGTATCCTTGACTTTGTTTTTGGACCAAAGATTTTATATATATATATTCCCAACTTTCATATATATAGTAATACTTTTCTTTTCTTTTTCTTTTTCCTTTTCCTTTTTTTTGAATGTTAGTCTTCCAATTTATATTCATAAGACAGTCTAAAGTCATCACACCATGATATCAAGGTGCATTTCGTTCACATTGTTGAGTCAACTCTCATATATATTACATTACTCTTAAAATATAAAAGATTGTACATAAACATTTACTTTAATGATAATACATGTATTTTTTATTTAAAGAGCTAAGTTGGTATTCTCTTTTGTTCTAATTAAAAGAGAAAATATTCTTAAAATCTAATATGTTACGATGGAGGCTAAGCAATGTGTATAATTCTTAATTAGTTCTATTTTGAAGATTAAAATTTAAATTTCTTGTATTGATTGATGTTTATAGGCCCAAACCAATTGACAATTCAAAATATTGGACCGTATAATTTGATTTGCAAATGACAAATAATCTAACAGCAAAAAAGAAAAACTCTCTAGCTTCTCCTTTTCCTTTTTTCTCCCTTTAATTTGTCAAAATGAAAATGCTCTGAAAATCTTGAGCGAACGACCAATTCAAGGCCTTAGTTTAATGGCGTAGACAAATTCAGTACATTGACCAGAAATGTCAAAGTAATACCGAACAGCACCGTCCTAGAAAGCCCTCAGAGTGAGACTGACCAGAAAAAAAACAACGGCTACCCTTGGTAACCACTCGAATGACGAAATTGCCCCCTAGAAGTGGGTAGCTGCACCATACGGTCCACTATATCTACGGTGCGTATCGGGCCACCGGCCTGACGCCTCTGTTGTCCTGAAGCAGCGGATTTTTGTGGGTGAGGGACCACAGAAATTTTGTGGACCCTATAATTATTGATGATCATCAATCACCGTCCAGGTTCAATATGTTGTTTATTTTTAATTTTTTTTTTGTTGCAGAGAATTTTTTTTTCTTTACAGAACGTTACAATCAGTCGAGTCATATGTTTAACCGGTGCTCCACGCAGGCACACAAGAAATAGTAGCTGATGAAGCCTCCATAGCTAGCATGCATGTTTCACAAGGTGAATGCCCTATTAGCCTTATTTTCTCCGCTTACCAGTTTTAAACTACACAAATTTTTAAAAAAAATTAACTTAAAATGTGAGTAAGGAGAAGGGAAAGCTGTACCCTTTAAAGTGGCAAATCAAATTTCAAAGGTGAAAGCTATGAAGTGTAAAATTTTCTAGAGGCGTTGCAAATTTTGACCTAAGATCAGTAACTAAAATTAAATACGATAGAGCGATATGTTGTCTAAATTAATCATGTCCAAATCTAAAAGCATTTTCTTAATTTTTTTTATTGGTCAAATTAGGTATTGAGATGATTGCATGTTTATATTAGAAGAATTAAAACCTTTGAAAAATTTACCTAATATAACTATTTTCACCATCACACACATATATATATATATATATATTGGTTGATGGTAAATTTTGAACTACCATTAATTCTTTTTATTTTATCAAAATCCCTGTCTATCTTTCCTACCATTAAGTCTATATTAGAAGGATTAATGCTTTAGGATCACACGCCCACCTTATCAAAGACAAAAAAAAAAAAATTAAATATAAATTTTTTTATATTAAAAGAAGAGGATTCAAACTTTACTTTTTAAGCAGAGAGATTATACACTAATTAATAAATCAAATACTCAGATACGTAATATTAAAATAACAATGGTTATCAATCAATTTATATCATTAACTCCTTATTAGACTCTATGAATATAGCTATGAGGTTACACTCCCACTTAGTTTTATATCTACTCCAAAAGCACACGGTAAAGTTTTTGGTTGTTTTCTCACAGATTTATTTTTCTATGAAACTGCATGGGATAAAGGCCATTCAAAGATCTATATATTATAGGTTGTATAGCCATAAATATGCAAATCTATCAACGATTGACAATTCTATTCATAAAAATAGTTGAGCAGATGATTATCTTTTTTAAAATGGACCGATTTCAGAATTTTTATAATTCGCCGTTATTCATGTTAGACTTAAATAAATGGTTGGGTCGTTTTCTATAAATCTAAAATTTTAAAATAATTGATAATTAACCTAATTTTAATTATGTAATATTAAAGTTATTGAGTTTGAATCTTTGAAAAACACGTCTTCTTTTTTTTTTACTATTTCATTATCAAGGTTGTCCATTAGACTGTGTAATACTTCTTTAATTTTTTTTTCATGTCCGTACATAAATTCATTAATTATTAACTCAACTTTAATGTGAAAATGTGTTAAAATTAAAATATAATAATTAAGTCATTTTCTATCTATTTTAATTTTTGGGTTAATAGGTAACCCATTTTTGTAGTCTGAACAGAATGTGTAAATTGGGGTTCCAAATTCTAGAGAATCAGATGTATATACGACTCTTCCAACGTACAAGTTAAAAAGGGTCAAATCCTCATAAAAATTTTAGAATAAATATTCTTAGAGAAAAGAGAAAGTATGAGAACCTCTATACTTATGTTTGGCAGAATATCTGCAATGTTATCAGGAACTCTAGTTTCTCTTATTTGATGTGACAATTAATGCAAAAAGGTAAGGATGTTGATCTATTTTTCGTAACATCAATTGGTAAAATTTTCTTTAATCATTCTATCTCTACCATTTAATATAACTATTCAATTGCTTGGTCAAAGGGCAAGATTCAAGTTTTCAATTGCTTGGTCATTAACGGCAAGCCATTCCCTCCCTACTCCTAGGCAATAGCTTTTCTTTTATTTGGTTTGGTTTTTAGTATGAAATAACCATTTATTAGGAACGTGTGAAAATCGATTATCAAGCATGCATTGATATTGATTTTTACTACAGATAATAGAAAGATGCATTGGATGAATGTGGATTAATCCTTGTTTCTGGAGATCATTGGTGAGATCAATACCGTTAATTACTTTCCTAGTGGCAAGGATTGGGCAGTGCAGCGTTGGAGAGCCAGAAAAGGGGTAGGCTTTCATTTCGATAAGGTCTGCCGTTCTAGCGTTGTTGGATTTCTTTTGGGATGCCAGCCCAATGGTAACTGAGTTCCTAATCATGTCCAAAACCTAACCAAATTAACAGTTATTCTACTATTGAAAAGTTGGCATTGGGTCTGACTTATCAATAGTGGAGATTCAAAAAAATTATAAATATTTCAATTATTAGTAAATTAACATATGAAGACTCCGTTTCTTAGAGTTGAAAGAAGAAAATAAAAAATAAAAAAAAGTCCAAACCTAATTTCGCTAAACAAACTATATATTTATAATATAGCTTTTGATTTTTGAAGTTACCTTTGTAAATGAAATCCCAATTGAAATCCTGCAACCAAACTCAGCTTGATGTATATTCCAATTGCCTCCTGAGGTTGCCGCCAATCCATCTTTGATATATATATATATATATATATATATATATATATATACATATATGTACATGCCCTTTGCTTTTCCAGCAGGTTAATTGTTCAAACATTTCCTAGCAAATCACACTAAGATTAATTTGAGACTTAATATGCAAAAGACAAATAAAAATAAAGAAAAAAATTGAGAAGTTTGTAATAACACGGTATTATTATATCATTAATAATAAAAAGATAAAGTTTATGCTACTTGCTACACACCATTATAAGAGCCTGCAAGTAGGCAAAGTTACAGAAGAAATTGTAAAAGCTTAAACTAAAAACAGAGGGTTTTATATTATTATTATTATCATGTTGTTGGACAACTTAAAGAAACAGACACAAAGTTATTTAACTAAGTTTCACCGTATATATGGTTGGATATGCAAACATGCTAGACAATAATTAAAATCCCCCATAGCCAGTCCAACAAGAATTTGCTGATAAAAAACCTGATCCATCCCACTCAAGCGTCTTCCCCATAACCTTTCTGCAGAGCATATTGCACAAGAGCTTTCATCTCCTCATCTCCGCGTATGACGTTGTCTTTATTTTTATCAGCATAATTCATCGCCTCTTCACTTTCCTTGTGAGGCATTTTTGCTCCTAGATGTTCAAAAGCCTCCTTGAGCTGAGAGTTGTTGAGGCTGCCCCCCTTAGCATAATTATTAAAAACATTAGCCAAGCTAGTTTCTAATTTCTTTGCAGTTTGATCCCTGCGCCGAGAAAACTGTCCCATGGCCAAGGAAGGGTGAGATAGGCTCCTTATTACTCTTCTGCTTGGTTTATTTTCCTTGCATGCAATTTAACTTGTTTATATAGACCGAAAACGCGAATAAGAATCTGTTAAAGGAGGGGAATAAACTTTTTTTTATGGTGGTCGGTTTAAAGGATGATTTAGACTGAAAGCAAAGAATATATATATGATTTTTTTCCTTCTTTCATCACACCCGTCGTCCTTGAATTGTTTGAGTTGATCACTACTACTCCACCCAAAGGCGTCTATCGATTCGCTCTTCTGAGACACAACTCTCAAATTGTAAGGACCGTTGAAGGCCAATCTCATGGTTTATATTCCAAGAGGATTGGATTGGTTCGAATAAGAATATTCTTAATATGCCAATTTCTTCTTTACTACTTCGGCCTAGAAACCACAGATTAAAAATGCTAAGCCTTAGGATAGTAGCCTCCTCGCCTCTCTTTTGGCTTCCTTCCAGATTTTTCAAAGATTTGTAATTAGTTAATTTTACTGCGAAAAATCATTTTCGTAATTTATTTGCAATATTTTCTATTTTGCTATACAATATTCAAGTCCAATCATTTTGTTTTTAAATTTTTTTTATGAACCAATTCAATTGCCTTCTTTTCGATGGAATGGCATGAATTACAAGTAAAGATTTCAATTACAATTAAACAATTTTCATATATATTACATAGTACATGAAAGAAATCAAATAAATAAACCAACTAATTAGATAAATCAATATATATAAAATTAGACTGAATTTATATGTCGGATCAAATAAAGCCAATTAACAATAATCACTTTTTTCATTGAAAACAAATCATTTAATAAGAGCTTAATTAATTAGTGATTGATTATTAAATTACTTGTACTATAATTTAGTATCATATATATTATCATAATTTTTTAACCTAGAAGAGTTTGAAATCTTTTGTTTATTTATATTTAATTTATAAAATATTATGACCCCCCCATGCTTTTATTTGTCTTCAATCAACAAAAAAGTGCTTGGCTGAATAATGGGTCGCCATATTCTCCTCAGGGCTCTTCGCAAGTACCAAAATACCGGAAATGCTTTGCCATGGTAATAGCATAATAATGCTGTCCACAAGAAGGTGAAGTTGAGATAAGCTAGACTCTTTTCTTGTTAATTTCCCTTATCACCGTCGCAGCATCACTTTCAACCTTTACGTTTCTTTCTGATCTCTTTTCCATGGGAAAGATTCCACGCTTGCCGAAAGAAGAGTAGAGAGATATGTATTCCGTTTCTCTTACTTTTTAGCCTGTATTCCTTCGTGCTGAGTATAATTTCCTCCACTTTTTTGACAAGGGAATCCCATGACTACTAGTCAAATGTGGGATATGTTTGAACGTTGTTTGCTGTGTCATTCTTTCTAATAAAACCTTATTTCAGATAGCCAAATAATTAAAAGGGTATGTATTCATTGATCCATACAGTACTTCATCACCAACTATACTATGAGAAGGAAAATTGCAGAAAAGATCCATGAGCATGGAGAATCAGAATACCTTCCTCTCTCTCCTGTTGGCTAGACACAGAATCGCAACGTCAAAAAGTACTGTGTATTTCATGACTCTATTTCTCAAAAAAATTTTTCCTTCCGGAGAACAAACCATACAATGTGTATGTAGTCAAATCTTATGAATTGGAGCAAGAATTGTAAGAATTTGACAGCTATGTATGACTTCTACATTGTGTTTTCCTTGGTGAACCACAAGGCTGTCGGCCGTATTTATCTCTTATTAGCCTAATCTCATATCCAAAAGAGGCTGTAGTTGCAAATAATCAGTACTCGGCCATTGAGTAACACAATTGAGAACAAAAACTTATCTCATAAGTGTTAGGATAGTCTTGAATTGTGATTTAATTAAGATTGTTTAATTCTAATTAAACTAGTATACCTTATTAAAATAATCTTTAAATCTAGTTAGACTAGAATAACATATCCTGATTGTATTAAGATAAGATTATTGCATTTAGCACTATAAAAGGATCCTATGAGGTTAAAGAATAGTCATCACTTAAATTTAGAGAGAGTGATTTGGGTGTACATGGGATAAAGGTTGTAAGTTTGAGACTGTTCTTGTAATCTCTTAATTTTTCTCTTAGTGAATCTTTCTTTGTTGCTATGCCCGTGGGCAGAGGTCATCAAAACGCCGAACCACGTAAATTCTTCTGTTCTTGCGAATGTGCTTGATTTGTTTCTTTCTTTATTCTATTGATTGGGTAAGATCTTGAACAACTCTTTAGAGATAATTATGCAATTTTCACAACAAACTAGTATAAGAGCTTCAAGGTCTTGAGTCAATTCGAATCTCGTTATAACAACTTCGTTGACCAAGTATGAGATTGAAAAGTTTAATGGAAGAAAAGATTTTAACTTGTGGCATGTTAAGATGTGCACATTGCTAATGCAACAAGGACTGTTGAAGGCACGAAAAGGAAACAAAATCTTCCCTCAAATTTATCTAATGGTGAGAAAGATGACCTTATGGAAAAAGTACATAGTGCTATTCTCTTAGTTTTGTCTGATGAGGCGCTAAAAGAAATCACGGATGAAGAATCTGTTGCTTCAGTGTGACTTAAACTCGAAAGTATTTATATAACCAAATCCCTGACGAATTGGCTTTATATGAAGCTGTAGACACCTAAAATGAAAAAATAAATAAATAAATAATAAATAAATAAATAAATAATCAAAAAATCAAAAAAGAAGAGGGGACAGGACTGAGCTTGCTCAGTCCTCTTCCCCGGGGCCTTCAATGCCCCTGCAATCACCGGATTTTGGGGGATTGCCCCAAATCCGGTGATCAGCCCCCCCCAAGCAGCTAGCTTAGGGGAAATCATGCTCAACAGAGCATGATTTCACCTAAGGGGGTTGTCCAAAATATTGGACAACCCTTATTGTTAAAAACGGGGGAACAAATTTTCCAAAGGGGAGGGCAGTTTTTGAAACCGGGGAGAGCATCCTGCAACCAAAAAAAAACAGTCACAATCAAAAAACCAAAAAACCAAAAAAAATCAAGCTTCTGCAACAAAAAGCAGGCAACCAAAAAACCCAAAACCCAAAAAAAAATCCTAGTTCTCTAACAACCGGTAGGATTTCACAATAGCAAAAAACGCAAACAAAAACAAAAGTTTCGAATCAAAAATAAAAAGGGGAATCGATCGGTGAGTGTCTGGGTTTTGGAGAAGCCGATCGGGTGAAAGGCTGACCGGCGACGGAGGTCACCGAAAAAAAGAGAGGCTGCCGGTGAGGGGGCTGTTTTTTAGAGAGAGGGGAGAGAATCCGGAGGGTAGAGAGAGAAGGGGAAAGGAAAAAATAGAGACAAAGAAAAAAAAAGGGGCTTTTATAGCAGTGGGAGCAGAGCAAAACGACGTCGTTTCAAGAATAGGAGGAAGTTGAAGCGTTTTACCCAAAACGACGTCGTTTTGAGCGAGTACCAGCACCAAAACGGTGCGTTTTGGCCAGCCACTCTGCGGGCCTGCTAAGCGGATTTGGGTACCGCGCATTGGGCCTTCCGCGGGCTTATTGGTTTTGGGCCTCCCGTTGGCTTGCTGGTTTTGGGTCTAATCTAGCCCAAACAGGTATATTTTTGGGCTTTGTTTAAATATGTCTTTATTTATGTGTTTATTTTACATTTTAATATATTTTAATGTAGTTTAAATTTTATTACAAATATGAAAATATGTAAAATCTTAGTAATAAGCACATAAAAAAAAATAGGATAATAAATAATGAATAAAATAAAATAAAATGAAATAAAATAGAAAAATTTTGAAAAGTTAAACAATTATTTTAGAACTAATACCGATGATAGGATTTTCATCCGGAACGCGAGAAGTCGCAATTCCAAGTGAATTTCCTTAGGTTAGGAATTTTAATTAGGATCCCACCAGTATGATGGGAGGGTCCTAATTCAAACATTCCAAATGGTTCTAATAAAAAAAATAAAATAAAAAATATGAATAAAAAATATATAAAATAAACAAATAAATAAATAACCTTTAAACATATGTAATATGAAAAGGAACCATGAATAAAAATAAGATAAATAAAAATTAATAAATGGCAACAATAAATTCATCAAGTCATAATAACATAAAAATAACAAGTAAAGGAATTTCATTAACAAAAAGTAAACATAAAAGAAAAAAAATAATAAACATGGAATTTACGCATATCATGCTTGCACTGTTAAATGTCATGGCATATAGATCTGTTTTGTGTACGAGAATAAACCCCCGATGATGGGACTTTTCGAGGAAGCTTGCGAAGGCGAGTTTCATTGATAAACTCCCTAGGTGAAAAGATATTTCCGAACTCCACCAGTATGATGGGAGGGTTCGGAGAGTTATTTTTAATAAAAGGTTTATACCCGTATTAGGATATTTTGCATTCACGAAAACATTGTTTTTTGTCACAAACGATTACCCCGATGATGGGATTTACCTAGCGAACTTGCGAAGGCGAGTTTCTTAGGTATCTCTCTAGGTGCGAGGATACTCTCAGATCCCACCAGTATGATGGGCGGATTCGGAAAGTACACTCAATAAAAGGTCTTCGTTTGGTACTATTTTGGTTTTATGCCATGCATTTCATAATTGCATCACATGTACGTTTAGGTTATAAAATATTCGATCAACAGAATAAAAGATAAATCAAACAAATAATAGCAAAAGAAACACAAAAACAAAATAAAAGGGTTAAGACAATAAGTGATTAAATGGTACCGTTCGTGGAACGGGCGTCACGGGGGTGCTAATCCTTCCTCGTGCGTAACCGTACTCCCGAACCCAAACTCTAAAAAACGCGTAGACCAGTTTATCGTTCTTTCGACGAACCTAAAGCCAATTTAGTACTTCGTCGAATAGAACAAATTTTTTCGGTGGCCAATCACACCTAAACAAAAAAGATTGGTGGCGACTCCCCAAGTTATTCACGTCTAGCGGACGGGTTCCCGCACCCGCACGTTGCGACAGAAGCAATGATTGTATGCTCTCAAGATGAGTAAAGGTATGTCCGTTAATGCCCACATTGATGAATTTAATAGAGTTATTCTTGATTTAAAGAATATCAATGTTAAAATTGAGGATAAAGACCTAACCTTAATTCTTCTATGTTCTTCGCCTCCTTCGTATGAAAACTTTGTGAATACTATGTTATATGGCCGAGACACTTTCACTTTCGATAATGTAAGGACATCTTTAAACTCTAAGAAATTGAATAAGAAAATTAGTAGTATCCAGAATAAAAATTAAGCAGAAGGTTTAGTTGTGAATAGAGGAAAAGATAGAGAGAAGGCTTTAGATAGAAAAGGTAAATTCAGAGCAAAAGGGAAAGCTTGCTGACATTGTGGTCAGAAAGGGCACTTCTGTCAAGACTGTACCAAATTCAAGGATGATGAAAAGATAAACAAATATGAGAATACTCCAAATGTAGTTTGAGATGACTTTGATACTTTTAAGGAAATTGATAATGTTCTTACAATTACCAACGGTAACTTGATGGACACATGGATCTTAGATTCTGCTTGTTGCTTTCGTATATGTCCTAGGCGTGATTGGTTTTCGACTTATCAATTTGTTAATATGAGCACTGTACAATTAAGAGATGATTTTTCTCTCTCAATTGTTGGGATTGGCATAATTCAAATCAAGATGTTTGATAGTATGGTAAGAACACTTAAGGTGAAACATGTCTCTGCCATGAAAAAGAATTTGATATCCTTGAGTTTGTTAGATAAAAAAAGCTACAAATATAGTTGCCAAGATAATGTCTTGAATGTATCTGAAGGAGCCTTAACTATCATGAAGGGTAAGTTATTTGGTGACCTTTATTGTCTAATGGGAAACACGGTCATTGAAACTATTTTTGTGGTCTCATCTAATGATCTTGAAGATGATGTAACACGTTTATGGCATATGAAATTGGGTCATATGAGCAAGAGATGGATGACAAAACTGAGTAAGCGTAGTTTGTTCTGTAGTCAAAAGACTAGAAAGCTAGATTTTTGTAAACAACATATAGTGAAATTTAGCAATATAACTTATCAAACCAAGAGTGTAGTAAACTGCTTCCATTCATATTTGTGGGGTCCTTCTCCGTTGGCATCAAAAGGTGGATCATTATACATGTGGACTTTTATTGATAATTTTTCAAGAAAGGTGTAGATGTATTTTCTAAAGGCTATGAGCGAAGTGTCAACCACTTTTGTGCATTGGAAGACATTGATCAAGAAACAGACTAAGAAAAAGATCGAGAGCTTTCAAACAAACAAAGGTTTGGAATCTTGTAAAGGTGAGTTTGGTCTATTCTGCAAGAATGAGGAAACCGTTAGACATTGCATTGTCGTCAAAACACCACATCAAAACGATGTTGCAGAATGGATGAAAAGAACACTTTTAGAGAAAGCAAGATGCATGTTCTCTGATGTTGGCTTACTTAAAGTATTCTAGACAGAAGCTACCAACAAGGCTTGCTACTTGGTAAATCGGTCTCCATCAGCTGTAATTGAATTTGAGACTCCTGAAGAAGTTTGGTCTGGTAAGCCCACTGATTACTCTATATTGAGAGTATTTAGTTGTCTTTTTCATGCTCATGTAAGTGATGGTAAACTTGAGTTGAGGGCGATGGAGTGCATATTTCTAAGCTATGCATATGGGGTGAAAGGTTATCTGTTGTGGCGTACTGATTGTAAGTTCTCCAAATTTATGGTGAGTCAGCATGTTACCTTTGACAAGTTGCATTACTTCGTGGGATAAAGTCTATAATTACAATCACATCAGACTAGGAAGTTGGCAAGCAAGTGGAGCTTGAAATCAATGCTCCCGTGACAGTGTAGGATGATAGTGAAATACAGAATAAATTGCAAGAGGTACAAGAATTGGTATATTAACGAAGCATTATTTGTATCGGTGGTGATTTTGATTCTTATGTTTTATCTGTGGAAGTAGAGATTGATGAGCCTTACTTTTATCATGAGGCAATTACATATGCCGAATCTTCTAAGAAGATTAAGTCTTTACACTGAGATCAAACATGGGAGCTTGTGGAAACACCTAAAGGTACTATTGAATTTGGCTTAATGTGTGAATGAGGTGCAAACATTAGTTGTAATGTGGTTGGCTTCTCTAAATCAGATTTTACTGATGATCTAGATAGTCGAAGATCTCAAACGGGGTATGTGTTCACTCTCTCAAGATCTGCAATCAGTTGGAAATCAGTAGTTGTTTTGTTTACAATTGAATTTGTATAAATGGCTGTGATTGAGGTAGTGAAGGAGGCTTTATGGTTTCGAGGCTTGGCTAGTGATCTTGGTTTTGGACAAGCATATATACTTGTGTTTTGTGATAGTCAAAGTGCCATAGACTTGACTAAAAATCAAATGTTTCATGAGAAAACCAAACACATCCAAGTCAAGTATAACTTCATTTGAGATATTATTTTTAGATGTAAGATTGTAGTAAAAAAAATAACTACAGATGAAAACCTAGCAAATATGGTAACTAAGTCAGTTTCTGGGATAAAGTTCAAGCATTGCTTGGACTTGGTCGATGTTTGTAATGCTTGAGGCCTTTTAGGGCAATGACGGTGTTGGCAGAGATTGGTTCGTAAGGTAGAGCTTGGTGAATTCAAGCTTAAGGTAGAGATTTGTTAGGATAGTCTTGAATTGTGATTTAATTAAGATTGTTTAATTCTAATTAAACTAGCATACCTTATTAAAATAGTTTTTAAATCTAGTTGACTAGAATAACATATCCTAATTGTATTAGGATAAGATTATTGTATTTGGCACTATAAAAGGACCCTATGGGTTTGAAGAATAGTCATCACTTAGATTTAGAAAGAGTAATTTGGGTGTATGTGGGATAAGGGTTGTGAGTTTGAGATTGTTTTTGTAATCTCCTGATTTTTCTCTTAGTGAATTTTTCTCTATTGTTGTGCACGTGGATGTAGGTCATCAAAAGACCAAACCACGTAAATTCTTATGTTCTTGTGAATGTGCTTGATTTCTTTCTTTTTTTATTTTATTGATTAAGTAAGATCTTGGACAACTCTTTAGAGATAATTTCGTGATTTCCACAACATTAAGTTTATCTCTTCTATTATTGTATCTGAGTATACATTGCGAGTCAAATTACCATTGCAAGAAACTCTGGTCTGCCTTGACCATTCATTTATTATTACTTTTCGTCCCTCCAATTTTAATCTATCTGCCATACAACTCCTTAGCAAGGGCCAGAACAGAAAGGATTCAGCTTATTTGCATTAAAGTTAGAACTGCTTAATTCCATGAAATTAGATAGACCAAACTAGCATTAGAAAAGGTATGAAAACCACCATTCTATAAGACTTACCTCATCCGGTTTAGAAAACTAGTGAAATAGAAACCATGTGCTCTCACTCTAGTTAATATCACTTAGGAGCTTAAATGATTGTCAAATGATGAAATAATTTGATAGGCAAAAGAAAATAAGTAAAGAAAATTAAATACAAGTAAAGCAAGCAGAATACATCCCGACAGATATAAGCACATATTTCAATCAATTTTCTCTTTAATTTTGTTCTTGTTTGTGTTATGCTGAGACTGGAATGGATTTGTCGGTTATTGTGATCTCCAGTTTTCAAGACAGTGATCACATGGCAGAGTTTTGGGGGTTGAGAAACTCTGAAACAGTAGAGGGCTACTTAGGGGGTTTCACTAAGTTGCAATGAGAGGCATGGAAGGATTTTGAACCACTTTGGGAGTACTTTGGACACTGAATTCAGGTCTATCCGGAGCAACAAGTGAACAATGAGTAGGAATGGTCTCACGGTCTTAAAACTTTCTTGTTAAGAAGTTGAATCTCCCTTTCGTTCACATCAAGGTTGACAGATGGGAGCGGCAGTCTCCACGGGAGGTCCATGCTAGGTTGAGTTGGCACCAATGGTTGGATGAATAGCATAGATCCTTTGTTGAGTTTTTGTCTACAGAGTGGAATGTTAGATCTACTCCATTAGTATGTAGGGAGGGTTTCAGATTGTTATATGATGATTCTAGTTAGGAGAGGGTCGGAGGGGGATTGAATTCTTGTTTTTGCTTTTGGAGTTTGATCCCATATACAACCTAATGGAATGACCTATTGTAATGGTTTTGATCCAAAGAGTCATTAGAAAGGAGGCATGGCTTGTTGCCAACTCTACAATGTCTCGACGCTACCGCAATTGGGTAGCAGGTAAAGTTCATTGATGGAAATGAAATTGCTAATTTTCAAAAAGAGGTAGTATTGTTCTATACCATAGATTGAAATCATTTTAACAATGTATTAAAAGATTATATGGTTGCGATGAGGTGAATTATAGAAAAAAGTGCTTTTATTACTTCAATGATTAAAACAGGGAGATTAATTTTGAGTTATTGGTAAGGCATTTGATATAAAGGACTGAAATTGTACAGTAAAAGTTTAAAAGGATTTTGGTAGGTTAGGGAATACATGTGACAACTAATAATGAGAACAGAGGAAAGATGTCCTTGTTGAAATTACATGAAATTTATTTTCAATATCTTTCAAGGAATTGAATCAACCTGTACGTACAAGGCTACAATGATGAGGCCATGACCAGAATGTTCTGGCTTTTCGATGGAGCCACTTCCATCTTTGATCAAATAACAGAGATTATTGAGATCCAATTCATTGAGCAATCCTCAGTGGGAGTGGGATTTGATCAAGATAAAGGCCGTTTACTATTTTTTGTTTTCTCTAGAGAAAATCATTAATATGGTGGCCAAGCCATGTGATCATCCAGAATATTAATAATTTAATAATTGAAGTTATAGCTATGAGCATATGACATTAGTTTGGTGCTTTCTTGAGATGAAATCAAGGAATATATAGATTATGCAGTTAGAAATCAAAGGTTTTGTCTAATTATTGATAAACAAATGTGTTTTCAAAATTTTCCAAATTTCAATTTGTAATCTATGTGGATATATGCGGATTATTGTGTGTGAGGGACCATAGAGATTTTATGGGCCTTACAATTATTGATGATCATCAATCACCGTCCAAGTTCAATATGTTGTTTACCCTTAATTTTTTTTTTGTTGAAGAGAATATTATTATTTTTTTGTTTACAGAATGTTACAATCGATAGAGTTGTATGTTTAATCAATGCTCCACGTAGGCACAAGAAATAGTAGCCGATGAAGCCTATATAGCTAGCATGCATGTTTCACAAGGTGAATGCCTTAGTAGCTTTATTTTCTCTGCTTACCAATCTTAAACCACACAAATTTTAAACAAAAAAAAAAAAAACCTAAAATGTGAGTGAGTAGAAAGGAAAGTTGTGCCCTTTAAAATGACAAATCAAATTTCTAAAGTGAAAGTTATGAAGTGTAACATTTTTTAGAGGCATTGCAAATTTTGACCTAAGAGTAACTAAAGTTTAAGTATGATTGAGCGATATGTTGTCTAAATTAACCATGTACAAATCCAAAAGCATTCTTTTAATTTCTCTTACTAGTCAAATTAGGTATCGAGATGATTGCATGTTTATATTAGAAGAATTAAAACCTTTGAAAAATTTACCTAATATAACTATTTTCACCATCACATCTATATACTGGTTGATGGTAAACTTTGAACTCCCATTAATTCTTTTTATTATATCAAAACCTTTGTCTATCTTTCTTACCATGAAGTCTACGTTAAAAGGATAAAAATCCTTGAAATTAAAGTATCCAAGATAACAGTGACCGATCCAATGAATAATGGTGGAGCACTTGTAGACAAAATTAATTGTTGAGGATCACATGCCCATCTTATTAGATACAAAAAGGAATTCAAATATGACTTTTTTTTTTAGAAGAAGAGGAATTTGAACCTTACTCTTTAAGTAGAGAAATTATGCACTAACCAATAAATCAATTGCTCGGATAAGCAATACTAAACTAAACATCGGTTATCAATCAATTTATATCATTAACTCTTTATAAAACTCTATGAATATAGTTATGAGATTGCACTCCCACTTGGTTTTATAGTTGCTCAAAAAGCACATGGCAAAGTTTTTGGTTGTTTTCTCATAGATGTATTTCTCTACGAAACTGTATGGGATAAAGGCTATGTTGAAATCTAGTGCTTTATTTTGCAATAATAGAGGTGATGAATCTCAACAAGTTCAAATAGAAGAAGACTTTAGTTGCTGTTTTATTTCTTTACCTATGCCGTTTGGTATCATTAGATTGTTTAACTTTTACTTTCTCTTTATTTATCAATTGTGATTATTTATTTTTCCCACATGCTAGAATTCGGGTTTTAGTTCATTGTATTTCTTCCAAAACTACATCATTTGAGTAGTTGAGAAATGGCTAGTGGCAAGAAATATCTCGCCATTCCCATAGCACCTATAGAGTTGGAATGCCAAGTGGTTGCTTAACTAGCTAGTTCTTTTTTTTATTTCTTTTTCTCTTTCTTCCATCATGTATATAAAGTTGGTTACTGAGTATATGAAAGTGGCTTTGCATATCATTTTGTGCTGACCCAAAATTTGCTCTTTCTTTTCATTGGATTATTATCTCTGGTTTTCTTTCATCTTCATTCTTCATATTTTCAATTTTTATCAAATCTTTAAATTGGTATCAGAGCAATCTTAAGGATCTTAAAAGACTGACTTGTTATTCTTCAAACTTTCTTACTTGACTATTGTGTACCCTTTTATCATTTCTTCATGGCATCAGTTGGTTTCAACACACCAACTTCTCCACCATTTGTAAGGAAAAACTATCAATATTGGGTTTTCAAAATGAAGGCATACCTTAAAGCTTTTGATCTGTGGGATGTGATTGAAATAGGAGAAAAACCACCAGTAATGAGGCATGCGAATCCAACTATTGCTCAAATCAAGCAAAACTATGAAAAAGTTACCAAAAGGTGTAAAGCATTGTGCTCTTTACATTTAGCTGTATCAGAAACTGTATTTGCTAGAATTATGCATACTGATAGCCCTAAGGAGGTGTGAGATTTGTTGAGGAATGAATTTCAAGGAAGTGAAAGGACAAGGCAGATACAAGCCTTGAATCTTCAAAGGAAATTTGAGATGTTGAGAATGATAGAAGAAGAGACAGTTCAAGAGTTTTTTGGAAAACTCATGAAGTTGGTAAATTAGCTTAGACTTTTAGGGGTAGAGGTAACTGAAAAACGTATTGTTAATAAAGTATTAGTCAATTTGCTAGAAATGGTTGATGGTAAGATTTCTTTCCTAGAAGAGTCAAGAGATATTGCTAGACTTACTCTAAATGAGCTTATCAATGCTCTAAAAGCTCAAGAATAGAGAAAGGCTTTTAGAAATGAAGACTATACTGATAGTGCGTTGGTGGCTAAGACTAAAAATCTTAAACTAGGCAATAATAGTACTAAAAGAAGTGAGTTAGATAAGAAGGATAAGAAGAAGAAAAACTCTGATAATAAACTTCGAAAGTAAAAACAGAAATACGAACCTTGCACACACTGCAATAATACTACTCATTCAGCCAAATGTTGTTGGTATAAGCCTAATGTTAAGTGTAGGGCCTATAACCAACCTGGTCATGTGGAGAAAGTGTGTAAGAATAAGGGTTCAAGCTCAAATGAGAAAGTTGCAGTGGTTGAACATGTGGAAGAGCTTGATGAAATGTTGTTTATGGCAATGATGGTTAATGAATCAGCTGGGAAAAAAGTCTAGTTGATTGATAATGGCTGCTTGAATCACATAACTAGTGATGAGAGCCAATTCATAATTTTAGATAGAAGCTTTAAGGCAAAGGTTGAGATTGGTAATGGGGGATTTTTGGAGATAGTTGGTACAAGAACTGTAGTTGTGGAGATAGACACAAGTTATAAGTATATAACTAATGTTTATTTGGTTTTGGATGCTAATGAGAACCTTCTAATTATTGGTAAACTCAAAGAAAGCCATTATGCTTTGTTATTTAAAGATATATATTATATTGTTTTTGATCCTAAAGGAGATGAAGTGTTGATAGTAGAAATGAAAAACAAATGCTATCTAATTGGCTAGAAACATATTGAACACAAAGCTTTTGTCAGTTCAGTTATTGATTTTGAGCTATGGCACATCAAGTTAGGGCACATTAATTATAATTCATTACAAAAGATATCATCACATGAGTTAGTAGAGGGTCTGCCAAAAGTAACCAAACCCATAATAGTTTGTGAAATTTGTTAATATGGGAAGTAAAGTAGACTTTCATTTTCAAAGGAAAAGAAATGGAAAGCAATAGAGAAACTGTAGCTGATTCACACTAATTTAGGAAGACCTATGAAGATTCTTTCCTAAAGAAGAAATAGATATTTTTTGTTATTCATTGATGATGTTACCAGGTACAATTGGATTTTGTTTTTGAAGTTTAATTCAGAAGCTTTGTCTTGCTTTATGAAGTTCAAGAAACAGGTTGAGAATAATGTATCTAACTCCATCAAAATGTTGAGGGGTGATAATGGTAAAGAATTTACTGAATCTGAATTTGAAAAATTCTTATCTCAAGTTGGAGTGATTCCTCAGTTGACTGTACCCTATAGTCCTCAACAGAATGGGTAGCTGAAAGGAGGAACAAAACTATTATGGAAATAGCAAGGTGCTTACTCTACCAAAAAAGATTGCCAAAATCCTTCTAGGTTGAAGCTATAAGTATTGCAAATTATCTACTAAATAGATCACAGACAAGAGTGTTGGAGAACAATATAGTATATGAGGCCTAGTTTGGTTATAAAACAAGTGTTCTCCATGTCAAGGTATTTTGCAGTGTTTGTTATGCTAAAATACCAAATATCAAAAAAACTAAGCTTGGTGAGAAAAACATTTTGGCAATATTTATAAGTTATAGTGACACTACTAAAGGCTATAAGCTCTATAATATTGAGACAAAACATTTTGTAAGTAGAGAGATCAAGTTTGACGAATAGTCATAGTGGAACTGGGATAAGCTGGTTGTTGAGAGTTTTGGTAGTTCTGGTAAAACATTAGTGGATGAGCAGTGTGAGACTGACAGTGATGAAGATATAAAAGCAAAACATTTGATAGTCAAGGGTACTAGATCTTTGCAGGACATATATGCAAGATGTAACGTGGCAGCTGTAGAACCTACCTGTTACTATAAAGCAGCAAAAGATACTAGATGGCTAAAAGCTATGGAGTAAGAAAAGAAGATGATAGAAAACAATGGCACTTGGATATTGGTGGATAAGCTAGTAGATCAATACATTATAGGTGTCAACTGGATTAAAAAAACCAAGTCAATGCATATGGCACTATCAACAAGCTTAAAACCAGACTAGTAGCGAAAGGGTACTCACAAATTTATGGTATTAACTACTGTGAGAATTTTGCTCCATTAGCAAGACATGAAACCATAAGATTGCTCTCTGCCTTAGCTGTTCGAGAAGGATGGAAAATACTTCATTTGGATGTTAAATCAGCTTTCTTGAATGGCTATTTGTCTAAGGATATTTACATCCAGCAACCTGAAGGCTTTATCAAACAAGGTACTGAAGGAAATGTATACAAACTTGTGAAAGCATTGTGTAGTTTGAAACAAACTCCAAGAGACTATTACGATCAAATAAATGCATTTCTTATTTTAGAAGGTTTTGTTAGAAGTCCAAATGAACCTACCTTGTGTGTGTACAAGTCAGCTGAGACAGCTATGGTTATAATCTCTTTATATGTTGATGATTTTCTGATAATTGGTTTGGACGATACCACTATGACAAAATGCAAAAGTAAGCTGATGGCAAAATTTGAAATGACAAACTTGGGTGAAATGCACTATTTTCTAGGTATGCAGTTCATACAACACTCAGAGTTTATTTGTATTCATCAAGGCAAATATGCTACTGAGTTGTTAAAAAGGTTTCATATGGAGAACAGTAAGGTTATAAAGGCACATCTAGCTGCAAATTGCAAATTGCACAACTTCTAAGTATAGAAATATTATTGATAGTTTATTGTATTTAACTGTTTCAAGACCTGATTTGATGTATCTAGCTAGCTACTGTCTAAGTTTATGCAGAACCATCCCAAATTCATTTTTCTGCTGCTAAGAGAGTCCTAAAATACATAAGGAACAGTCAATTATAGTATGAAGTTTGAGAAGAAAGATAGTGGAGATTTGATTAGCTATTGTGATAGTAATTGGGTTAGAAGCTTAGATGATTAAGGAGTATTGGAGGTTATTGCTTCTCGTTTGGCAGTGTAATCTTCTCATGGAACTCTAAGAAACAAGAAGTGGTTGCTCAATCCTCAGTTGAAGAATATTATATCTTAGCTGCTACTGCAAACCAATCTATATGGATCAGGAAGATTTTGGGAGATTTGGGATTTGAGTAGAAGATAAGAACTCCATTAATGATTGATAACCAATCAGCTATTTCCAATGCTAAAAATCCAATTCATCATGGAAGGACAAAACACATTAAGGTGAAATTTCACTTTATTAGAGATGCAGTAAAAGATGATGAGATTGCTATTATTCACTGCGGAACAAATGATCAGGTAACTGATGTTTTCACTAAGTGTCTAAACAAAGACAAGTATCTTGCACTGAGAGCTTTATTGGGAGTTCGCAAAATGAACATCAAGGAGGTGTGTTGAAATCCGGTGCTATATTTTGTGATAACAAAAGTGATGAATCACAACAAGTTCAAACAGAAGAAGACTTTAATTGTCATTTTATTTCTTTACCTATGTCGTTCAATGTTTTTAGCTTGTTTAACTTTTACTTTCTCTTTGTCTATCTACTATGATTATTTACTTTTTCATCCCTGTTCTTCATATTTCTAGTTTTTATTAAATCTTCAAATTCAAAGATGTATATATTATAAGTTGTATAGGCATAAATCTGTAAATCTATCAACGTTTGACAATTTTATTCATAAATATAGTTGAGTAGATGATTATCCTTTTTAAAATGGACCGATTTCAGAATTCTTATAATCTGCCTTTATTCATGTTAGACTTAAATAAATGGTTGGGTTGCTTTCTATTAATCTAAAATTTTAAAATAATTGATAATTAACCTAATTTTAATTATGTAGTACTAAAGTTATTGAGTTCGAATATTTGAAAGACACGTATTCTTTCTTCTAATATTTCATTATCAAGGTTGCCCATTAGGCTGTGTAATACTTCTTTAATTTTTTCCGTGTCTGCACATAAATTCATTAATTATTAACTGAACTTTAACGTGAAAATGTGTTAAAATTAAAATATAATAATTAAATCATTTTCTATCGATTTAAATTTTTGGGTTAATAGGTAACCCATTTTCGTAGTCTGAACAGAATGTGTATATTAAGGTTCCAAATTCTAGAGAATCATATGTATGTACGACTCTTCCAACATAAAAGTTGAAAAGGGTCAAATCCTCATAAAAATTTTAGAATAAATATTCTTAGAGAAAAGAGAAAGTATGAGAACCTCTACACTTATGTTCGGAAGAATATATGCAAAGCTCTCAGGAATTCTAGTTTCTCTTATTTGATGTGACAATTAAAGCAAAAAGGTAAGGATGTTCATCTATTTCTCGTAACATCAAGTGGTAAAATTTTCTTTAATCATTCAATCTCTACCATTTAATATAAGTATTCAATTGCTTGGTCCAAGGGCAAGATTCAAGTTTTCAATTGCTTGGTCATTAACGGCAAGCCATTCCCTCCCTACTTCTAGGCAATAGCTTTTCTTTTATTCGGTTTGGTTTTTAGTATGAAATAACCATTCCTTACGAACGTGTGAAAATCGATTATCAAGCATGCATTGATATTGATTTGTACTGCAGACAGGAGAAAGATGCATCGGATGAATGTGGATTAATCCTCGTTTCTGGGGATGATTGATAAGTTCATTGCCGTTAGTTACTTTCCTAGTGGCAAGGATTGGGCTGTGCAGTGTTGGAGAGCAGAAAAGGGGTAGGCTTTCATTTCGATAAGGTCAGGTCTACCGTTCTTGCGTTGTTGGATATCTTTTGGGATGCCAGCCCAATGGTAACTGAGTTCCTGATCGTGTCCGAAACCTAACCAAATTAACAGTTACTCTACTATTGAAAAATTGGCATTGGGTCTGATTTATCAATAGTGGAGATTCAAAAAAATTATAAATATTTCAATTATTAGTAAATAAACATATGAAAACTCCGTTTCTTAGAGTTGAAAGAAGAAAATAAAAAGAAAAAAAAAATCCAAACCTAATTTTGCTAAACAAAGGTATATATAGTTATAATATAGCTTTTGATTTTTGATGTTACCTTTATAAATGAAATCCCAATTGAAATCCTGCAACCAAACTCAGCTTTGTGTATATTCCAATTGCCTGCTGAGGTTGCCACCAATCCATCTTTGATCTTTGTCGAAGAATAGGCAGGCATTTAAAATTAGGCCAATAATAATAATAATATATACTTATGCCCTTTCCTTTACCAGCAGGTTAATTGTTCAAACATTTCCTAGCAAATTACACTAAGATTAATTTGAGACTTAATATGCAAAAGACAAATAAAAGTAAAGAAAAAAAAATGAGAAGTTTGTAATAACACGGTATTATTATATCCTTAGTAATAAGAAGATAAAGTTTATGCTGCTTGCTAATAGAGCTTGCAAGTAGGCAAAGTTAGAGACGAAATTGTAAAAGCTTAAATTAAAAACAGAGGGTTTTATTTTATTATTATTATGTTGTTGGACAGCTTAAAGAAACAGACACATTTATTTAGCTAAGTTCCACCATATATATGGTTGGATATGCAAACATGCTTGACAATAATTAAAACCCCCCATAGCCGATCCAACAAGAGTTTGCTGATAGAAAACCTGATCCATCCCACTCAAGCGTCTTCCCCATAACCTTTCTGCAGAGCATATTGCACAAGAGCATTCATCTCCTCATCTCCGCGTATGACGTTGTCTTTATTTTTATCAGCATAATTCATCGCCTCTTCAGTTTCCTTGTGAGGCATTTTTGCTCCTAGATGTTCAAAAGCCTCCCTGAGCTGAGAGTTGTTGAGGGTGCCCTCCTTAGCATAAGTATTAAACACATTAAGCAAGCTCTTTGATTTATCTTCACTTCCATCCTTGCGCAGAGAAAACTGTGCCATCGCCGTTCAAGCTTGCTTTGTATTGTTTTGAAAGTTTAGGAAGGGAGAGATAGGCTCTTCACTACTCTTCTGCTTGGTTGATTTTCGTTGCATGCAATTTAACTTGTTTATATAGGCCGAAAACGCGGATAAGAATCTGTAAAGGGCAGGGGCGGAGCGGCCCTTTGTAACGTGGGGGGCCAAAATTTTTGAAATTTTTTATATATTATATATTTTTAATGATTCTTCAAAAATTTTTTTTATTAAATAATTAATATAATTAAAAAATAATAAAATGATCTTACAAGTCTCATTAATTTTTAAAGCTTCTCCACCCATTTTTCTCTTATTTCTTTTTTGTCTTTGTATTGTGAAATTATAAAGAGGTAAAGTTTTTATTTATATTTATTTATTTTTTTCAATTCTATTCTATTTTCTTATATATTTTAAGTTTCTATAGTTTTTTTTTAAATTTCTATGAATCATTAATCACATATATTTTTTTAATTATATAGGTTATATCTCCTACTTGTCATGGTTTTTTTTGTTATGTGGATTTTATTTTTAATGATTTTAATTTTTAAAAATTAAAAAATTATTGTATATGTAATTCTCAAATATAAATTCTAGTGTTGCATTATTGATTATTGTTTAAAATTTCACCAACATATTATTTTTTATTAATCCTAATTATATAAGAAAAAATTATCTTGAGTATATGTTTTTAATGTGTTTTACATTTTATATTTAGTTGAAAGAAATTATCTTGAGTATAAGAAGAAATTATTAATTCTATATATCGTATTTAACTATTTACATTTTATACATTATAATTTAATATTTAGTATTATAAACTTACATATAATAAAATAAAAATATTGGATATTGATTACATTAATTTTTTAATCGTTTATATTGAGAAAGGCAAGATTTCGAAACAAAATTGTTCATTAGTTTCTTACAAATAATTTAGTTGTTTATATTAAAAAAATATTATCATCGTCGAACAAAATTTTCCTAAATCATTATTATAAGTTTTTTTCTTTTTATTTATTTTGATTTACATGTTATATGAAATTATTGTCCATTATAAATCTTTTGATTATTAATGATTAAGTTCAATATATTAGCATTAAAAATTTTTAACTTTTATTTTTCTTAACTTTTGGTTCTTCAATAAAAATTAGCTAACTTCACCCCTGATTAAAGGAGGGGAATAAACTTTTTTCTAGGGTGGTCGGTTTAAAATATGATTTAGACTGAAAGCAAAGAATATATATATATATATATATATATATATATGATTTTTTCCTTCTTTCATCACACCCGTCGTCCTTGAATTGTTTGAGTTGATCACTACGCACTACTCCACCTAAAGGCATCTATCGATTCGCTCTTTTGAGACACAACTCTCAAATTGTAAGGACCATTGAAGGCCAATCTCATGGTTCATATTCCAAGAGGATTGGATTGGTTCGAATAAGAATATTCTTAATATGTCAATTTCTTCTTTACCACTTCGGCCTAGAAACCACAGATTGAAAAATGCTAAGCCTTAGGATAGTGGCCACCTCGCCTCTCTCTTGGCTTCCTTCCAGATTTTTCAAAGATTTGTGATTAGTTAATTTTGCTGAGAAAAATCATTTTGGTAATTTATTTGCAATATTTTCCACTTTGCCATACAATATTCAAGTTCAATCATTTTGTTTTTAATTTTTTTATGAATCAATTCAATTACCTTCTTTTCGATGGGTTGACATGAATTAGAAGTAAAGATTTTAATTACAATTAAACAATTTTCATATATATTACATAGTATATGAAAGAAATCAAATAAATAAACCAATTAATTAAATAAATCAATATATATATATAAAATTAGACTGAATTTATATGTTGGATCCAATAAAGCCAATTAACAATAATCACTTTTTCCATTGAAAACAAATCATATAATAAGAGTCTAATTAATTAGTGATTGATTATTAAATTACTTGTACTATAATTTAGTAGCATATATTATCATAATTTTTTAACTTAGAAGAGTTTGAAATCTTTTGTTTATTTATATTTAATTTATAAAATATTATGACCCCCCATGCTTTTATTTGTCTTCAATCAACAAAATAGTGCTTGGCTGAATAATGGGTCGCCATATTCTCCTCAGGGCTCTTCGCAAGTACCAAAATACCGGAAATGCTTTGCCATGGTAATAGCATAATAATGCTGCCCACGAAAAGGTGAAGTTGAGATAAGCTAGACTCTTTCCTTGTTAATTTCCCTTATCACCATCGCAGCATCACTTTCAACCTTTACGTTTCTTTCTGATCTCTTCCCCATGGGAAAGATTCCACGATTGTCGAAAGAAGACTAGAGAGATATCTATTCTGTTTCTCTTCCTTTTTAGCCAGTATTCCTTTCTGCTGAGTATAATTTCCTCCACTTTTTTGGCAAGGGAATCCCATGACTGCTAGTCAAGTGTGGTATATGTTTGAACGTTGTTTGCTGTGTCATTCTTTCTAACAAAACCTTATTTCAGATATCCAAATAATTAAAAAGGTGTGTATTAATTGATCCGTACAGTACGTCATCAACTATGCTATGAGAAGGAAAATTGCAGAAAAGATCCATGAGCATGGAGAACCAGAATACCTTGCTCTCTCTCCTGTTGGCTAGATACAGAATCGTAACGTCAAAAAGTACTGTCTATTTGATAACTCTATTTCACAAAAAATTTTTTCCTTTCGGAGAACAGACTATACAATGTGTATATAGTCAAATCTTATGAATTGGAGCAAGAATTGTGAGATTCTGACAGCCATGTATGACTTCTACATTGTGTTTTCCTTGGTGAACCACAAGGTTGTCAGCCGTATTTATCTTTTATTAGCCTAATCTCATATCCAAAAGAGGCTGTGGTTGCAAATAATCAGTACTTGGCCATTGAGTAACACAATTGAGAACAGAAACTTATCTCATTAAGTGTTAGGATAGTCTTGAATTGTGATTTAATTAAGATTGTTTAATTCTAATTAAACTAGCATATCTTATTAAAATAATCTTTAAATCTAGTTAGACTAGAATAACATATCTTAATTGTATTAGAATAAGATTATTGTATTTAGCACTATAAAAGGACCTTATGGGGTTAAAAAATAGTTATCAGTTAGATTTAGAGAGAGTGATTTGGGTGTATATAGGATAAGGGTTGTAAGTCGGATAATGTTCTTGTAATCTCTTGATGTTTCTCTCAGTGAATCTTTCTCTGTTGCTGTGCCCATGGACGTAGGTCATAAAAAAATCGAACCACGTAAATTTTTGTGTTCTTGGGAATGTGCTTGATTTCTATCTTTCTTTATTTTATTGATTAAGTACGATCTTGGACAACTCTTTAAAGATAATGCCGCAATTTCCACAACAAACTAGTATCAAAGCTTTAAGGTCTTGAGTCAATTTAAATATAGTTATAGCAACTTCGTCGACCAAGTATGAGATTGAAAAGTTTAATGGAAGAAATGATTTCACCCTGTGGCGTGTTAAGATGCGCGTATTGCTAGTGCAACTAGGACTGTTGAAGGAACTGAAGGGAAAAAAGCATCTTCTCTTGAATTTATCTGATGGTGAGAAAGATGACCTTATGGAAAAAGCACATAGTGCTATTCTTTTAGTTTTGTTTGATGAGATACCAAGAGAAGTCACAGATGAAGAATCTGTTGGTGTAGTGTGGCTTAAACTCGAAAGTATTTATATGACCAAATCCTTGACGAATTGGTTTTATATGAAGCAACAACTGTATACTCTCAAGATGAGTAAAGGTATGTTCGTCAATACCCACATTGATGAATTTAATAGAGTTATTTTTGATTTAAAGAATATCGATGTTAAAATTGAGGATGAAGACCTAATCTTAATTCTTTTATGTTCTTCGCCTCTATCATATGAAAACTTCGTGGATACTATGTTTTATGGTCGAGACACTTTCACTTTCAATGATGTAAGGGCATCTTTAAACTCCAAGGAATTGAAGAAAAAAGTTGGTAGTATCCAGAATAAAAATCAAACAGAAGGTTTAGTTGTGAATAAAGGAAAATATAGAGAGAATGGTATAGACAGAAAAAGTAAATCTAGAGTAAAAGGGAAAACTTGCCGAAGTTGTGGTTAGAAAGGGCACTTCTGTTAGAATTGTACCAAATTCAAGGATGATGAAAAGATCAACAAATATGAGAATACTAAAAACGTAGTTAGAGATGACTTTGATACTTTTGAGGAAACTGATAATGTTCTTGCAATTACCAACGGTAACCTGATGGACACATGGATATTGGATTTGGCTTGTTGCTTTCATATATGTCCTAAGCATGATTGGTTTACCACTTATCAATATGTTAATATGGGCGTTGTACAATTACGAGATGATTTCTCTCTCTCAGTTGTTGGGATTGACACAATTCAAATCAAGATGTTTGATCGTATGGTAAGAACACTTGAGGTGAAACATGTCCTTGACATGAAAAAAAATTTGATATCCTTGAGTTTGTTAGATAAAAAAGGCTACAAATATAGTGGCCAATATGGTGTCTTGAATGTATCTAAAGGAGCCTTAACTATCATGAAAGGTAAGTTATCTGGTGACCTTTATTGTCTAGTGGGAAGCACGATCATTGAAACTATTTCTGTGGTCTTATCTAATGATTCTGAAGATGATGTAACATGTTTATGGCATATGAAATTAGGTCATATGAGAGAGAGATGGATGACAAGACTGAGTAAGCATAGTTTATTGTGTAGTTAAAAGACTAGAAAGCTAGATTTTTGCAAGCAATATATAGTGAAATTTAGTATTACAACTTATCAAACCAAGCATGCAATAGACTGTTTCCATTCAGATTTGTGGGGTCTTTCTCTAATGGCATTAAAAGGTGGATCATTATACATGTGAACCTTTATTGATGGTTTTTCAAGAAAGGTGCGGATGTATTTTCTGAAGGCTATGAGTGAGGTGTTAACCACCTTTTAGCATTAGAAGGCATTGATGAAGCAGACTAAGAAAAGGATCAAGAGCTTTCGAACAAACAAAGCTTTAGAATCTTGTAAAGATGAGTTTGGTCTATTCTGCAAGAATGAGGAAACTGTTAGACCTTGCACTATCGTCAAAACACCACATCAAAACGGTGTTGCAGAATGGATGAAAAGAACACTTTTGGAGAAAGCAAGATGCATGTTCTTTAATGTTGGCCAACCCAGAGTATTTTGGACAAAAGCTATTAACAAGGCTTGCTACTTGATAAATTGATCTCTATGAACTGTAATTGAATTTGAGACTCTCGAAGAAGTTTGGTCTGGTAAGCCCAATGATTGCTCTATATTAAAAGTATTTAGTTGTCCAGTTCATGCTCATGTGAGTGATGGTAAACTTGAGTTGAGGGCGATGGAGTGCATATTCTTAGGCTATGCATATGGGATGAAAGGTTATGGGTTGTGGTGTACTGATTGTAAGTTCTCCAAGTTTATGGTGAGTCGAAATGTCTCATTTGACAAGTCTACATTACTTCGTGGGATAAAGTCTAGAATTGCAATCACATCAAACTAGGAAGTTGGCAAGCAGGTGGAGCTTGAAATCAATGCTCTTGTGCTAATGTAGGATGATAGTGAAATACAGAATAAACTGCAAGAGGTACAAGATTTGGCATCTCAATGAAGCAATATTTGTATCGATGGTGATTTTGATTCTTATGTTTTATCTGTGGAAGTAGAGATTAATGAGCCTTACTTTCATCATGAGGCAATTACATATGCCGAATCTTCTAAGAGGATTAAGTCTCTCCACTAGGATCAAACATGGGAGCCTGTGAAAACACCTAAAGGTACTATTGAAGTTGGCTTAGTGTGTGAACGAGGTGCAAACATTAGTCGTAATATGGTTGGCTTCTCCAAATCAGATTTTACTAGTGATCTAGATAGTAGAAGATCTCAAACGGGGTATGTGTTCACTCTATCAGGGTTTGTAATCAGTTGGAAAGTAGTAGTTGCTTTGTTTACAACTGAAGTTGAATATATAGTTGTGACCGAGGTAGTGAAGGAGGCTTTATGGTTTTGAGGCTTGGCTAGTGATCTTGGTTTTGGACAAACATATATACTTGTGTTTTGTGATAGTCAAAGTGCCATAGACTTGACTAAAAATCAAATGTTTCATGAAAAAACCAAACACATCCAAGTCAAGTATAACTTCGTTTTAGATATTGTTTTTAGATGTAAGATTGTAGTAAAGAAAATAACTATAGATGAAAACCCAGCAAATATGGTAACTAAGTCAGTTTTTGGGATAAAGTTCAAGCATTGCTTGGACTTGATCGGTGTTTGTAATGCTTGAGGCCCTTTAGGGCAATGGTAGTGTCAACAGAGATTGGTTCGTAAGGTAGAGCTTGGGGAATTCAAGCTTAAGGTGGAGATTTGTTAGGATAGTCTAGAATTGTGATTCAATTAAGATTATTTAATTCTAATTAAACTAGCATACTTGATTAAAATAGTTTTAAGTCTAGTTAGATTAGAATAACATATCCTAATTGTATTAGGATAAGATTATTGTATTTGACACTATAAAAGGACCTTATGGGGTTAAAAAATAATCATCATTTAGATTTAGAGATTGTGATTTGGGTGTACGTGGGATAAAGGTTGTGAGTTTGAGACTGTTCTTGTAATCTCTTGATTTTTCTCTTAGTGAATCTTTCTCTGTTGCTGTGCCTGTGGACGTAGGTCATCAAAAGACCAAACCAAGTAAATTTTTGTAATCTTGTAAATGTGCTTGATTTCTTTCTTTCCTTATTTTATTGATTAGGTAAGATCTTGGACAACTCTTTAAAGATAATTTTGCAATTTCCACAACATTAAGTTTATCTCTTCTATGACTGTATCTGAGTATGCATTGCGAGTCAAATTACCATTGCAAGAAACTCTGGCTTGCCTTGACTTTTCATTTATTATTACTTTTCTTCCCTCCAATTTCAATCCATCTACCATACAACTCCTTAGCAAAGGCCAGAATAGAAAAGATTCAGCTTATTTGCATTAAAGTTAGAACTGTTTAATTCCATGAAATTAGATAGACCAAACTGGCATTAGAAAAGGTATGAAAACCGCCCTTTTTCAGCCGATGAAGCCTCCATAGCTAGCATGCATGTTTCACAAGGTGAATGCCCTAGTAGCTTTATTTTCTCTGCTTACCAATCTTAAGCCACACAAATTTTAAACTAAAAAATAACCTAAAATGTGAGTCAAGAGACGGGAAAGCTTTGCCCTTTAAAGTGATAAATGAAATTTCGAAGGTGAGAGCTATGAAGTGTAACATTTTCTAGAGGCGTTGCAAATTTTGACCTAAGAGTAACTAAAGTTTAAGTATGATTGAGCGACATATTGTCTAAATTAATCATGTACAAATCCAAAATCATTCTCTTAATTTCTCCTACTAGTCAAATTAGGTATCAAGATGATTGCATGTTTATCTTAAAAGAATCAAAACCTTTGAAAAATTTACCTAATATAACTATTTTCACCATCACATCTATATGCTGGTTGATGGTAAACTTTGAACTCCCATTACTTTTTTTTTATTATATCAAAATCTCTACCATTTAATATAACTATTTAATTGCTTGGTCCAAGGGCAAGATTCAAGTTTTCAATTGCTTGGTCATTAACGGCAAGCCATTCCCTCCCTACTCCTAGGCAATAGCTTTTGTTTTATTTGGTTTGGTTTTTAGTATGAAATAACCATTCCTTAGGAACGTGTGAAAATCGATTATCAAGCATGCATTGATATTGATTTGTACTGCAGATAAGAGAAAGATGCATCGGATGAATGTGGATTAATCCTCGTTTCTGGGGATGATTGATAAGTTCATTGCCGTTAGTTACTTTCCTAGTTGCAAGGATTGGGCTGTGCGGTGTTGGAGAGCAGAAAAGGGGTAGGCTTTCATTTCAACAAGGTCAGGTCTACAGTTCTAGCGTTGTTGGATTGCTTTTGGGATGCCAGCCCAATGGTAACTGAGTTCCTGATCATGTCCAAAACCTAACCAAATTAACAGTTACTCTACTATTGAAAAATTGGCATTGGGTCTGATTTATCAATAGTGGAGATTCAAAAAAATTATAAATATTTCAATTATTAGTAAATTAACATATGAAGACTCCGTTTCTCAGAGTTGAAAGAAGAAAATAAAAAAGAAAAAAAATCCAAACCTAATTTTACTAAGCAAAGGTATATATTTATAATATAGCTTTTGATTTTTTGAAGTTACCTTTATAAATGAAATCCCAATTGAAATCCTGCAACCAAACACAGCTTTGTGTATATTCCAATTGCCTGCTGAGGTTGCCACCAATCCAATCTTTGATCTTTGTCGAAGAATAGGCAGGCATTTAAAATTAGGAAAATAATAATAATAATAATATATTTATGTCTTTCCTTTACCAGCAGGTTAATTGTTCAAACATTTCCTAGCAAATCACACTAAGATTAATTTGAGACTTAATATGCAAAAGACAAATAAAAGTAAAGAAAAAAAAATGAGAAGTTTGTAATAACACGGTATTATTATATCATTAGTAATAAGAAGTTAAAGTTTATGCTGCTTGCTACACACCATTATAGAGCTTGCAAGTAGACAAAGTTAGAGAAGAAATTGTAAAAGCTTAAATTAAAAACAGAGGGTTTTATTTTATTATTATTATGTTGTTGGACAGCTTAAAGAAACAGACACATTTATTTAACTAAGTTCCACCATATAAATGGTTGGATATGCAAACATGCTTGACAATAATTAAAACCCCCCATAGCCGATCCAACAAGAGTTTGCTGATAGAAAACCTGATCCATCCCACTCAAGCATCTTCCCCATAACCTTTTTCCAGAGCATACTGCACAAGAGCATTCATCTCCTCATCTCCGTGTATGACGTTGTCTTTATTTTTATCAGCATAATTCATCGCCTCTTCAGTTTCCTTGTGAGGCATTTTTGCTCCTAGATGTTCAAAAGCCTCCCTGAGCTGAGAGTTGTTGAGGGTGCCCTCCTTAGCATAAGTATTAAACACATTAAGCAAGCTCTTTGATTTATCTTCACTTCCATCCTTGCGCAGAGAAAACTGTGCCATCGCCGTACAAGCTTGCTTTGTATTGGTTTGAAAGGTTAGGAAGGGAGAGATAGGCTCTTCACTACTCTTCTGCTTGGTTGATTTTCGTTGCATGCAATTTAACTTGTTTATATAGGCCGAAAACGCGAATAAGAATCTGTTTAAGGCAGGGGCGGAGCGTCCCTTTGTAATGTGGGGGGCCAAATTTTTTGAAATTTTTTAATAATTTTTTATAATAATTTTTATTAAATAATTAATATAATTAAAAAATAATAAAATGATCTTACAATGCCTATTCAATTTTATTCAAATCCTTAAATTTTTTTTATTTTTTAAATTTTTCCACCCATTATTTTTTTTCTTTTTTATCCTTCTATTGTGAAATTATAAAGACGTAAAGTTTTTATTTAATTATTTTTATTTATATTATTTTTATTTTTATTTATTTATTTATTTCAATTCTATTCTATTTTCTCATATATTTTAAGTTTTTATAAGTTTTCTTTTTTTAAATTTCTACGAATCATCAACCATATATATATATATTTTTTGTTATATAAGTTATATCTCTTACTTGTCATGGTTTTTTTTTTCTGTTATGTGGATTTTATTTTTAATGATTTTAATTTTTAAAAATTAAAAATTTATTGTATATGTAATTCTCAAATATAAGTTCTAGTGTTACATTATTGGTTATTGTTTAAAATTTCACCAATATATTATTTTTTACTAATCCTAATTATATAAGAAAAAATTATCTTGAGTATATATTTTTAATGTGCTTTACGTTTTATATTTAGTTGAAATAAATTATCTTGAGTATAAGAAGAAATTATTAATTTTGTATATCATATTTATCTGTTTATATTTTATACATTATAATTTAATATTTAGTATTATAAACTTAGATATAATAAAATAAGATTATTAGATATTGACTACATTAATTTTTTAGTCGTTTATATTGAGAAAAAAAAACTTCAAAATAAAATTATTGATAAGTTTTTTATAAATAATTTAGTTGTTTATGTTAAAAAAAATATTACTATCGTCGAATAAAACTTTCCTAGAATACTATTATAAGTTTTTTTTTGTTTCTTTTGATTTATATGTTATATAAAATTATTGTCTATTATAAATCTTTTAATTATTAATAATTAAGTTCAATATATTAGTATTAAAAATTTTTAATTTTTATTTTTCTTAATCTTTAATTTTTTAATAAAAATTAGTTAGTTTCGCCCCTGATTAAAAGAGAAAAATAAACTTTTTTTTATGGTGATCGGTTTAAAGTATGATTTAGACTGAAAGCAAAGAATATATATACGATTTTTTCCTTCTTTCATCACACCCGTCGTCCCTCAATTGTTTGAGTTGATCACTACGCACTACTCCACCCAAAGGCATCTATCGATTCGCTCTTTTGAGACACAACTCTCAAATTTTAAGGACCATTGAAGGCCAATCTCATGGTTCATATTCCAAGAGGATTGGATTGGTTCGAATAAGAATATTCTTAATATATCCATTTCTTCTTTACCACTTCGGCCTAAAAACCACAGATTGAAAACTGCTAAGCCTAAGGATAGTAGCCTCCTCGCCTCTCTCTTGGCTTCCTTCCAGATTTTTCAAAGATTTGTGATTAGTTAATTTTGCTGAGAAAAATCATTTTGGTAATTTATTTGCAATATTTTCCACTTTGCCATACAATATTCAAGTTCAATCATTTTGTTTTTAAATTTTTTTATGAACCAATTCAATTACTTTCTTTTCGATCAAATGACATGAATTACAAGTAAAGATTTCAATTATAATTAAACAATTTTCATATATATTACATAGTATATGAAAGAAATTAAATAAATAAACCAACTAATTAGATAAATCAATATGTATAAAATTAGATTGAATTTATATGTCGGATCGAATAAAGCCAATTAACAATAATCATTTTTTCCATTGAAAACAAATCATTTAATAAGAGCTTAATTAATTAGTGATTGATTATTAAATTACTTGTACTATAATTTAGTATCATATATATTATCATAATTTTTTAACCTAGAAGAGTTTGAAATCTTTTGTTTATTTATATTTAATTTATAAAATATTATGACCCCCCATGCTTTTATTTGTCTTCAATCAACAAAAAAGTGCTTGGCTGAATAATGGGTCGCCATATTCTCCTCAGGGCTCTTCGCACGTACCAAAATACCGGAAAGGCTTTGCCTTGGTAATAGGATAATAATGCTGTCCACAAGAAGGTGAAGTTGAGATAAGCTAGACTCTTTTCTTGTTAATTTCCCTTATCACCATCGCAGCATCACTTTCAACCTTTACGTTTCTTTCTGATCTCTTTCCCATGGGAAAGATTCCACGCTTGCCGAAGGAAGAGTAGAGAGATATGTATTCCGTTTCTCTTCCTTTTTAGCCTGTATTCCTTTGTGCTGAGTATAATTTCCTCCACTTTTTTTGGCAAGGGAGTCCCATGACTACTAGTCAAATGTGGGATATGTTTGAACGTTGTTTGCTGTGTCATTCTTTCTAATAAAACCTTATTTCAGAAGCCAAATAATTTAAAGGGTATGTATTAATTGATTCGTACAGTACATCATCAACGATACTATGAGAAAGAAAATTGCAGAAAAGATCCATGAGCATGGGGAATCAGAATACCTTGCTCTCTCTCCTGTTGGCTCGAGACAGAATCATAACGTCAAAAACTACTGTGTATTTCGTGACTCTATTTCACAAAAAAATTTTTCCTTCCAGCGAACAGAACAGACAATGTGTATATAGTCAAATCTTATGAATTGAAGCAAGAATTGTGAGATTTTGACAGCTATGTATGACTTCTAAATTTTGTTTTCCTTGATGAACGGCAAGGTTGTCGGCCGTATTTATCTCTTATTAGCCTAATCTCATATCCAAAAGAGGCTGTAGTTGCAAATAATCAGCACTCAGCCATTGAGTAACACAATTGAGAACAGAAACTTATCTCATTAAGTTTATCTCTTCTATTACTGTATCTGAGTATGCATTGCGAGTCAAATTACCATTGCAAGAAACTCTGGCCTGCCTTGACCCCTCATTTATTATTACTTTTCTTCCCTCCAATTTCAATCCATCAGCCATACAACTCCTTAGCAAGGACCAGAACAGAAAGGATTCAGCTTATTTCCATTAAAGTTAGAACTGTTTAATTCTAGATAGACCAAACTGGCATTACGAAAGGTATGAAAACCACCCTCCTGCAAGACTTACTTCATCCGGTTCAGAAAACTGGTAAAATAAAAACCATGTGCTCTCACTCCGATTAATATCACCTAGGAGATTAAATGATTGTCAAATGATGAATTTGATAGGCAAAAGAAATAAGTAAAGGAAATTAAATACAGGTAAAGCAAGCAGAATACATTCCGGGAGATATAGGCACATATTTCAATCAGTTTTCTCCTTAATTTTGTTCATGTTTGTGTTATGCCGATGCTGGAATGGATTTGTTGGCTTCTGTGATCTCTAGTTTTCAAGACAGTGAGCACATGGCAGAGTTTTTGGGGTTGAGAAACTCTGAAACAATAGGAGGCTGCTCGAGGGGTTTCACTAAGTGGCAGTGGGAGGCATGGAAGGATTCCGAGCCACTTTGGGAGGACTCTGGACACTGAATTCAGGTCCATCTGGAGCAACAAGTGAAAAGTGAGGTAGGAATGGTCTCACGGTCTTGGGACTTTCTTGTTGGGAAGCTGAATCTCCCTCTCGTTAACATCAAGGTTGACAGATGGGAGCGGCAGTCTCCATGGGAGGTCCACACTAGGCTGAGTTGTTACCAATGGTTGGATGAATAGCACGAATCCTCTGTTGAGTTTTTGTCTACAGAGTGGAATGTTGGATCTGGTCCATTAGTATGAAGGGAGGGTCTCAGGTTGTTATGTGATGATTCTGGTTAAGGGAGGGCCGAAGGGGGATTGAATTCTTGTTTTGCTTTTAGAGTTTGATCCCATATACAATCTGATGGGATGACCTATTGTAATGGTTTTGATCCAAAGAGTCATTGGAGAAGGGGCAGGGCTTGTTGCCAGCTCTACAATGTCTCGACGCTACCGCAATTGAGTCGCATGTAAAGTTCATTGATGGAAATGAAATTGCTAATTTTCAAAAAGAGGTAGTATCGTTCTATACCACAGATTGTAATCATTTTAACAATGTATTGAGAGATTAAATGGTTGCGACGAGGTGGAATATGGAAAAAAGTGCTTTTATTACTCCAATGATTGGAACAGGGAGATTAATTTTGAGTTATTGGTAAGGCATTTGATATAGAGGACTGAGATTATACACTAGAAGTTTAAAAGGATTTTGGTAGGTTAGGGAATACATGTGACAACTAATAATGAGAACAGAGGAAAGATGTCCTTGTTGAAATTACATGAATTTTATTGTCAATATCTCTCAAGGAATTGAATCAACCTGTACCTACAAGGCTACAATGATGAGACCATGACCAGAATGTTCTTGCTTTTCGGTGGATCCACTTCCATCTTTGATCAAATAGCAAAGATTATTGAGATCCGATTCATTGAGCAGTCCTCAGTGGGAGTGGGATCTGATAAGGATGAGGGCAGTTTATTATATTTTGTTTTCTCTAAAGAAAATCATCAATATGTTGGCCAGGCCATGTGATCATGCAGAATATCAATAATTTAATAATTGGGGTTATAGCTATGAGCACATGACATTAGTTTGGTGCTTTCTTGAGATGAAATCAAGGGATATATAGATTATGCAGTTAGAATTCAAAAAATTTGTCTAATTATTGATAAACAGGTGTGTTTTCGAAAGCTTCCAAATTTCAACCTGTAAACTATGTGGATATATGCATCTCAGGCATTTAGAATTGGACCTATCTGCCATGAGGGTCAAGCTGCTGAGCTACTAGTTTTACAAAACATCAAACATCACATGACGTGAAGGTTAGCTTTTCCCGGCAATTCTTATATCAATTATCAAATATTTCTTCACCCAAACTCTTCCTTCCTTTATTAGTTTAAGATTATCTTTTCCAGATGGTATATATAAAATCAAATACAATTAGCTGATTAGTAAGTTTACCAGCAATGCAAATGAAAGTGTGGTCCTTGGAAAAGCTTAATTAATTAAGAGGACAGGTCACCAAGGAAGACTAATCTATTCCAAGAATTGCTGTAGTGAATGCTGTCTTCAAAATCCTCTGCTTTCATTTGTATACCCCATTTGTCAGACACAAAAAAAAAAAAAAAGGGACAAGTCCAAGTTGAAAGCAGAATCATTGACATGAGTTTTCCTTCTCATTTCTCATCAACATACTCAAACCCATTTTTAAACCCCATTTTCTCAAGCATTATTTGAGTTCTAATATTAAATTGAAAAGGATGTTTTGATCTGATCCTAGTTTTATCCCTCCTGAAATCCAGCTAATGCCATTGATGTTGTTGCCTCAACATTCTCTTCTTCAAGCTTTATAAAATCGTTTATATATATATATATATATATGCCTTTGCTCATTAATTTGACCTTTTTTGTTTGGCCATCTTGTCCAAAACTGAATTCTTTTATATGATTTTTCATGTTGTAATAAGATAAAAAAGAACAGATAATTACATTTTGGAGTTTCTTAAAATATATATAGCTAATAAGTAATTTTCAATATGTTAGAATCAGTTGTCAGGTCACATGACCTGACAAAGTTTGATCATACAGAAACAAGATTCAACTTGTTTGACTGTATCAAAAGTTACAGGTCACATGCCGATGGATGAAGAGATGAAGTTTCCTTCGACTTTCCTCACACTAACACCCGTATTGGTGTAGTAAGTGTAACCATTTAAATCGTCCTAGTAGCATCCAGAAAGCCCCCACTTTCCCTTTATTTGATAAATTTAAAAGGTGATAATGTGTTAAAAAGTTTTCTTGTAGTCTTAACGAAATAGTAAGGTGGTGGCATAGTGCTGAATGATTTTCAAAAAAAAAAAAAAAAGTTGTCAGGTCACATGTTTACATGTTATAAAGAACGCAAAGGATCCTTAGAATCTATTCATCTAAGACAGCAAACACATTGCAGTCGTCGGTGTCCCTGAAATCAGCCCTGGTTTTGAGCTTTCATCACAAATAATTCACTGGTAATATTAACCATAAAATGAGCTGCCAATGTAATTAAGTTGCACTCAAATTATCAACCCTATTAGATTAGAGTGGAAAAAAAAATATTTCAACAATTAAATTGAGGTATCCTAAATATATAAATATAATAAAAATTTCTTCACTTATCACTAGCTAGTTGATTTTGAATTGAATGAACACTATAAAATTTAATATAATTTCAAAACATGAAAAGGAAAATATATATAGTACCGGTAGAAAGCAGTTGTACATTTTCATATTACTATTTTATCGTATCTTATAGAGATTGATTTGAACCTGCAACTGGCCAAAAAGAAAAAAAAAAGTGGGAAAAAGGAAAAACTACATGAAACAAACAGAAAAAAAAAAAAAAGAAAACAAAATGGCCAGTTTGAGGACCTGGTGAGGAAATAAAATGTTTTAGAAGAACAAGGCTCGAGGGCGATCTGACCCAGTCGCAGAAGGGAAGCTAGAGAAGGAAACACGCATAACCGGGACAGCGAAGGTCGACTCCATAAACATTCTTTGCTGCAAAGCCTCTACACTTGCTTCCGCTTCAACGATATCCTTGATCAAATTCCTATAATATTTCCTAAGCTTCCTCAGCATGCACGTATATTGCAACTTCAGCCACCTCAGTCTCATCTTCTTCAGAATCCTCACTATGAGAAGCCCTCGCCGTGGTTTCTTCCCGCCAAGTCGAACCGTCGGTAACTTATTGCGCCTGCGTAGGAAGATTCTCCGCCGTGCCTGGCATTGGAATGTGGTGGCTAAACTGGTACGGGTGGGAGTTTTGTGGGTGGTTTGCTGGTCTACAGCCATCTTGGTGTGATGAGGTTAGGGAGAGAGATGAGAGAAAATTGAGGGAAGTTTATTATATGCGACTGGAGAGAGAGAGTTCGACTATATGCACACAAAACCATCTTCGAGCATGGGGCTCCCTTCAGCATGAGTAATTAATATTTGAATAAAAAATTAAGCCTAGCATGAATTTTTTTTTTTTTTTACGTTACAGGTTAAAGAGCATGCATGATATATATATATATATATATAGTAAAATTATTGGTTTTGTTTAATTTTAATAAATTTTAACTTTTTGTACTGATAGAGTTTAAGATTAAAGCTCAACAGATGGGAGAAACTGTTTTTTTATCCTGCTTTTGTACTGCCATAAGAAATTCAACCTTAGATCCCATTTTTTACACTTTCAGTTAACATTGAGTGGACCTTTGTTAATTCCAAAAGTGTTGAAATATATATATATATATATATATATATATTGTGCATTTGCATCTCATTTATTCTCTTCTATATATTTCCCTTGAGATGCAAGCAAATGATCAATATGATCCAACGCCAACAAATCCGATTAAGACAATTGCCTAGGAATATAGCAATAATATTTTTATGGAATTTTTCTAATCTTACATTACATCACGCATTACGCAGACCAAAATAAAAAACACATTGTCGTATCATTGATGCTTATGGTTAATCTCTCTCTCTCTATATATATAATAATTCCAAATTAATTCTAATGTGGAATACTGAGTCTGACCGGCTTTGCTTGTCTTTTGTCTTGTAAATCGCACTGGCATTGACCACACACAGCCAATAACCTTCTTGCATTGCATGGACCCTCTCTCTCTCATCGACTTGCTCCTAATACCCATGAAGATAACAAAAATTTTTAATGTTCATTCATGTCGATAACGCTGGTTGCATGGTCCAGATTTTTACTAAACTTGGTGGAAACAATAGTTTTGTATTTTGGGAGCTTCGCCAGCCGGTGAGGTGACTCTAAGCTAGCTAGGCTGACTGCTTCATGTATCCATGTTACTTTTTCACATTATAATGTCTCTTTGATTTATCTTCTTCCAAGACATATGAATTTTACTCGGAACAAGCACCAGGGAGTGCATAATTGATAATTAAACAGGCCAGCTAGGTGGACCAGGCCATCAAATATGTTTGCTTGAAATTGCTCATCAAGATCAACGTTAATGTTTATCAACAAGAAAAAAAACTATTAGTACTACTAGTATTCATCCCCACAATTTTGTGTAATTAATTTTTTATTCCATGGTTTTCAATCACATATTTTAACTAAAGCAAGATTGGATTAATTCTTTTAGATATATATATATATATTTATTTATTTATTTATTGAAAATATCAATAATATAGGTTCTCATAAAAAAGGGAAATATTCTTCATATTTACAAAATAAAAAAAAAAAGACTCACACACCCAAGGAGTTGATTCAGTTATAAGTTTATTTATCTCTTATTTTTAAAGCAAAATTTGAATATCTCTTCGTTCGAATCAAAAGACAAATAAAGAAGACATGAAATTACTTGTAAAAACAAATTATTTTGTATTTTCATATAATTTGCGTCCTTCAACAAGGTCCATTAAGCCTAAATTTTAGAAACTTGAGACTAGGTCTGTCCATGAACCTAACTTTTGATTACTATCAAAAAATAATAAAATTAGTATTTTTAAAATTAAAAATAAGTTAAAAATGTATTATTTATGGGTCAAAATACCTCAATAATTCTTGTATTTATGCATTTTCTTCAATTTAGTCTTCTACTCAAAATTACAACAATTTAGTCCTTTCAACATTTTCCTTTCGAAATTACTATTCATTAAACTAACATCAGTATTGATACGGCACCACTTACTGATATGGCATATGAGATGAGTTAGAAATGTTGACATATCAATGCCACATCACTTTGATGTGTTGATTTAATAGTGTCACATAGCATTGACATGCTGACATGGATATACCATGTGGTATGCCGAGAAAGGCACCATGTGTCACACTTTCTTTCAACACCCACCTATGTCTCTTCCTTATTTTCTCTAGAAACATTGTGTACTTACTAAGGTTCCATGCCATCAACTCTAAGTCATTTCATTTATTATATATTGCTTTTGTTTCTTTTCTTTTTTTTCTTTCCTCTTTTTTATCTTATTTTTTCCTTTTTTCTCTCTCCTTTCACCTTCTCCTTTAAGGATTGGTATCGATAACCTGCATCTAATGATCGTGATGGGTGAATGTTGGCCAATGACTAGTGGTCGATGTTGACAACCGATGACCAGCAACCAGTCCTTAAAGGAGAAGGTATGAGAAGAGAGAAAAAAAAAAGAAAAAAAGGAAAAAAAGAAAAAAATAAGAAAGAAAGGAAAGAAAAGAAACAAAAATAAAAGCAATATATAATTAAAAGTAAGAATTTAGAGTTGGCAGTAAGTGATGTCGAGTTAATGCGTTGATGTCAACTCTATAAAGAGTAATTTAGAAAAAAAAATGTTAAAAGAACTAAATTAAAATAATTTTTAAAATTAAAAAATTAAATTATTATAATTTTAAATAAAATAATTAAATTAAAAAAATGTACCAATACAAAAACGGTCGAGGCATTTTAACCTTTATATATCTGAAAAAAAGTACATAACTTCATGCAAGCTTGGAGAGCCGGACAAAGCCCAATCCATGACAAGTCTGGCCCGTCTGGTGCGACGTGGCCGACTATTAGCTTGATAAGGAAATTAATGATTTATAGAAATACAAGTCGTCTTATGTTTATCTCCCACGCAAGTTTGTGGTTTCCGCAGCAGACGTCTCTCGTCGCAAGTTTCTGGAATCAAAAACTCTCTCAGTTCACTGTCTACCGACGTGACTATAGCTCCAGCTGGGTAATTGAAGGCTACAACGTGGCTTGATCCTCTTCATCTTCGGGTGCGGCTACCACCACGAAACCCGAACGTTTCGAGATCAAGAATTGGAGCGCCGTTGCTCTCTGGGCCCGGGGTCCGTAACATCTATATTCGTGGATTCTGCTTTTCTTTAATGGGTTAAATTAGAGTGCCTTAATCTCCATTTTCTACTTTCGGAAAACGGTAAAAAGTAACGACGCCTGAGAGATTCGAACTCTCGCGGGGGAACCCCATGTACTTAGCAGGCACACGCCTTAACCACTCGGCCAAAGCGTCGTTGTTGAACGGTGTTCAACTAAGCATTAAATAAATAGACTGTTCCTTTAATTCTCTTTCACCAGTAGAACTCCGACGGGAAAAAGAACGAAGTTTTGGGTCATTGTGGTTGAGTCGTGTCATGTCGTGCTCGTACCATCAAAAAGGAAGCAATCCTTTCTGTCCACTTTCAATCGTGGACGAATAACAATGAGACCTTCCTTTTGCTCAATAATTCAACTACCCATGCTATGCTCCCGATTTGTTCCATGGGAGTGCTTCCTTAGATTTCTAACATGTAACAAGGTGCAAACTCGTTTCATCAACATCCCTTCTTCCCATTTGGAGATTAGATTTAAAGTTCATATTGTTCTCTCACATACGTTGAGCAGAAAGATCCCAATGTCACCTAGCAAGTTAGAGAACAGGAGCAGCTTTCAGATAATGGTAATGGTACAATATGATTCCAGTGTTTCACCCCCTGAGCAATGAGCATAAACAGCATTTTCAAATGAGGCCTTTCACTCGTACATTTACAGTAAATGAGAGCAATGAAATTAGGGAAACAAGGCAATTTTCCAGGTATAATTTACTTGATTCAGATTCACTGTTGTTAATGAAGTGTTCTAATACTTCAATAATTACTAAATAATTAAAGGAACACTCATCATTAATATTACCTTCCAGTAACTTCCTGGAATCCGTCATTGATCAACTCTAATCATTGGTGCAACAGGAAAATCAAGTAGAATGAAAAGTTATGACAAGATGCTCTAATTTGTGCAGGAAGATGATAAAAGTACAGCCCCAACGTTTAGCTATGCTAGAGGAGGGAAGTCCCCAAATTATTTACAGCATCTCAATTTGCAAATCAAATGGAATCCTTGAGTCCCTGGAGCCACCTAACAGCAATTGGACTCCTCACAAGATGAACTCCATCACTCCACTCAATCGACCCAAATGCTTGTGAAGCAACAGCAGACAAGGCCAAGCTATCACTTGCAAATGTAATCTCGTAGCTTAGCGTTTGGTTTTCTGTACTGAATTCAAGCTTACTTGGGGAAACACTGATGTCAACACCAGGCGGAGCATTCAGTTTGGCTTCATAAACTGCATCAACTGAAGGCCCAACATTTTTCACTGTCCTCTTATACTTAACAACATGATCATTAGAATCAAAAACAACGGAGAATGAAGGATAATTAAGATTGCCTGGTGTAGCCAATTTCCCTTCACATACATCTGGACCAGTAGGCTCCCTGACAAAAACTGCAATTCGCTTTGAGTCATAGCCAATTGAGCAAAGGAATGAAACATAGTCACTATCATCAATATCAAATACCAATCCAGGCATAAGAGCTATGTTGGGATCCACATGACCAGCACCATAAACAAATGGTGATGATTCTACACCAGTAGCAAGATCCTTAATGGTATTTCCCGAGTTATCTAAACTGTAAGCAGTTGTCATCAAGGCAGATTTTATGGCAGCAGGTGACCAACTGGGATATGCCTTGATGAGCAGAGCAGCCAATCCGCTAACATGAGGACACGACATTGAAGTACCTGAAATGATATTGAAATTAACTCTTCTAGTATCAATGTTCAACTGAGATGGACCAGTGCATCCAGTCCATCCAGCCAAGATATTGACACCAGGAGCAATGACATCGGGTTTGAGAATTTCCGGGGTCAAATGGTTTGGACCACGGCTCGAAAAAGCAGCAACCTTTGGAGCTGGTGGTGAAGGCCCGATCACTGTTCCACGGAACACAATTGTAGCTGTAGGAAACTGACTTATTTTGATATATTGCCGGATCTCATTACCTGCTTTCTCACCCACCGTAGTAGCTGGTATAAGATGAGCATCAGCAATGAGTTCTTCACCACTCTCAGCAGTGTTTGCCAGTATCATTCCTAACCCACCAGCAAGCTTCACTGCACTTCCTTTTTCAACTCTAGCATTGCCTCCCCTATCACAAAGAACTATCTTGCCTTGAACCTTCGATGGACTTAGACTCCCCATATAGCAATATCTGTTTCCAGAGTCACCAGCATAAACCAAAGGAAGCTTAATATCAACTAGAGGGTCACCAGAGTACAATGAAACACCACCGAAAATCCTGCCATCACCAAGAATCGCATCAGCTGGAAACTCCCTGTCAATGGTGGAAGCACCGACCGTTAAAATCCAAGGCGCAATGTTAACAGCAGTGTATGGACCAGGACCGGAATTCCCAGCAGAACATGACACAACAATACCATGTTGAGCAGCACCAAAAGCCCCAATTGCTATGGAATCATGATCATACTGAGGAGCATATCCAGTGGCTCCCACAGATAAAGATATCACATTAACACCATCAGCAATTGCTTGGTCCATGGCTGCAAGTATATCTGAATCAAAACAACCTAAACTCCAACAAATTTTGTATGCAGCAATCCGTGCTTTTGAAGCCATACCACGAGCCTCCCCATATGCAAATTCGAAAAGGCTGGCATTAGAAACCACAGATCCAGCAGCAGTTGAAGCAGTATGCGTGCCATGACCTTCAGTATCTCGTGGAGACTTGGATTCTTTTGTTTCATCCATTGGTCCTTCAAGATAAGACTCATAGCCTTTGAAAAAGGCTCTTGCACCGATTATTTTTCGGTTGCAAGCGGAAGCAGGAAAGTCGGGTCCCGTCTCACAGATACCTTTCCAGCTGTCCGGAACAGGGGACAGCCCCGAGTCCTGAAAACTCGGGCGTTCCGGCCATATTCCGGTATCCAGGACTCCGATTATAGCACCTTCGCCATAATAGGAGTTCGGCCAAAGACCTACACCATCCGAAAGGCCTAAGAACTGAGGTGTTCGAGTAGTGTGGATCTGACGAACCTGGTCAGGAATCACAGAAAGGATTCCAGAAAGTTCCCTGAGCTTCTCAGCCTGCGTAGCCGTGAGGCGAGCGGAGAAGCCATTGATGGCACGTTCGTAGGTGTAGAGGAGCTTGGTGGGGTGAGGGGAAGGAGGGAGAGAATGGATGATGGAGGAGTACCAGTGATGGTAAGAGGAGAAAAGGGATGGCTTGTGCGATTTGGACACGTGGATGATGAAGTTTTCCGGACGGTCCGATGAAGAGGAGGAGAAAGGGATGAAAAGGAGAGAGAGTAATAAGAAGAAAGAAATAGCCATGAGGATTTCTCTCCGTTCTCTCTGTTCTCATTCCAGGGGAATTGGAGATACAAATTGTTTTTGAGCTACTTTGTTAGGTTGTTCTGTCTGAAAGTGTAGAATGTATAATGTTGCAAATAGCGTCTAGGGGTATGGGCGCCCACGTCACCTAACGACAACTGTTGGTAATCACTCATCAAGATCAATTTTCGTTTCCCCTGTTGATAATTTGATTTACATGCTGCACGAACCTGGGTAAATGTTACTTGAAGTTTGTAAGCTTCATTAATGGTTAAGATTAAATATAAGCTTTCTTGTAAGACATGGATTCTTGGGACCAATGATAGGCTCCCATTTCTGGTGGGTCCAAAGACATGAAAATGCCTTTAAATTAGTACATGTCCAAAAGCCAATTTCTTTGGAATTTTTTTTTTAAGATAGATTATAAATTTAGGATGGATGCGCCATTATTGGTTTTTTGCTGAGAGAAGGAAGGTTCGGGGGCTCAGTTGATGATGTTTAGGTGGGTCCAACTTATCACAATCCTAATTGATGAATTTTTATGAACAAGAGGACAAACAAAGTTGCTGGCATGGCCATCATACAAAGATCATTTGGACCATGGCAGCTTCACTACAAGCCAAGAACGAGAGAAAGTAACCGTAACAGAGAATGTTCAAATTTTCAGTCTCAAGTTTTGCATACAAAGCAAAGGCAGCGATTACTTCTATTGAGAAATTTTATTGAAAAATAATGTATTTTATAAAGTTTAAATATTTTACATTATTAAGATACATAAAGGTGTAAGTGTTTTAAATAAGTAAATTCTTTGTGTATTTGTTACAAAGATGAAGAAAAGAGTGGGTTTGTACGTGCATAAAATCAAACTAGATTTTAAGAAAATTCATATTCTCCCTCTACGCGTGAGAATACACATGGGATAGATCCAAGTGAATTTTTGTACCTTATTTTTAATTTTTCTTAAGCTTTCTCAACTTTTGATTGAATCAAACTTAGACTTTACCATGCTGACTGAGTTTTTCTTGATTTGCTGCACATTTATGTGACTGAGTATACATATTGACTAGGTTTTTCTCTACCCTTGATTTGGTGTAATGTTCAGCTCATTTTCCTGATTTGATGCAATGTTCACTTTATTCTCTGCCTATAAATACAACTTCCTTACCTCAGTCACAACACACACCAAGCCTCTCATCTCCTCCTTTCTGTTTTCTACATATTTTCTTTGTTTTCTTTCCTTCCCCGCTAAGTTCTTCTTTTTGTTTAAAAAACCTTTTTGATGTCCTTGTTATCCCTTAATAGTTTGTGTAAACTATAAGGAAAGGTCTATTGAATATTAAAGGGTAACCACTACAGTCCTTTGTATTGAGTTTTGTACTTCAAAGACGTGAAAATTATTTTTAAAGACAGTGATACCATGCCTCAGACTTCTTACTGTATTACTTGGTTTATTTTATTTTAATTTGTTTCGTAGTTTTTTTTTCTAATAATCTTAAAGATAATGGATTTCCATGTTAACAATGCCATTGCCATTGTTCCTACTGCTGCCTCTGTCCCTACGACCACCACCACTGTTAATGGTTACACCATGGCTCCTACTCTATTGACTGTTCCTTCTATGCCTTCGGTCTCATATGTCAAATTATTTTCAAATAGTTTCAACATTGAGGTTTTGGATGGCAAAAACTTCAGAAGATGGCAAGAAAGGATTTTTTTTCAATCCTTGATGTTCATGGGGTGGCTTTTGCGCTAATTGATTCCAAGCCAAATGATGTCAAGATGCCGGAACCATGGGTGCATGCAAATAAGGTATGCAGGCATATGATCATTAGCACACTTTTTAATGAGCTATTTGATGTATACAGTCCCTCCAAAGAAGTAAAGTAAATATGTGAGTCAATGATTGCCAAATACACTACTGAAGATGTTGGGAAACAGAAGTTTGTGATTGACAACTTTTACCGCTAAAAGATGATAGATGACAAAGACATTAAGAGTCAAATCAATGAATACCACAAGTTGGTGGATGATTTGAAGGCTGAAAAAATCAACTTGAATAAGAGTTCATTGTTGCGTTGCTAATTAAAAAGCTACCAGAATGTTGGAATGACTATAAGCAATAATTAAAACATAAAGAAAAACAGTTGTCACTTGCAGACTTGATTTTGCACATCATCATTGAAACACAACTCAAAAGGAGATAAAGGCCTCCAAAGCTAAGGAAATTGCAACTAAAACCAATCTGGTACAAGACAGAACCCAGCATCAATAAAAGTACCCTCATAAACCTAATTATAAACTATCATCCCACTTTTAAAAAGAAAAGTAGTTGTTTTGTTTGTGGACAGCCAGGGCATCATGCAACATAATGCAAGAATAAAGCAAAAGAAAATGACAAACCTGTTAATCCAAGAGTCAACTTGGTCAAAGCAAATGAATCCAATGATGTAATTGCAGGGGTCATTTCGCAAGCAAATATGGTGGCTAGTGAGAAGGAATAGGTGATAGACTCAGAGCTATCAGGCATATTTGTACAAACAAAAATGTCTTTACCTCTTATACTCCAGTAAGGGAAGGAGAAAAGATAATATACCTTGGTGATTCTCAAACTACTCAAGTTCTTGGTAAAAAAAAAAAGTCATTCTCAAGCTCACATCTAGCAAGACCCTAGCTCTAAATGATGTTCTTCATGTTCCCAATATAAGGGCAAACTTGGTTTTTGTGGCCTTATTGGGCAAGGTTGGGGTGAAAGTGTCATTCGAATCTGATAAGTTTTTAATGACAAAAAATAATGTGTTTGTGGGTAAGGGTTATTACAATCAAGGACTCTTTGTACTTGAAATGTTATAAATGAAAATGCTAGTTCTTTCACTTACATGATTGACTCTGTTGATATATGGCATGATAGACTAGGACATGTTAGCATTTCCTAAATTAAGAAAATGCAATCATTAGGTTTAATTTATAGTATTAAAAACGGATGCTTTAATAAGTGTGAAATATGTGCTGAAATGAAATCAACTAAAAAAACTTGTATTTCAGTAAATAAAGAATCTAAATTATTAAGTTTAATTCATACTGACTTAGGAGGTCTAAAACAAACTATGGTTAGAGCTGGCAAGCAATATTATATTATATTTATTGATGATTATTATAGATTTACTAAAGTTTATTTACTTAGGTAAAACATTAAAAGAAATGATGAACTATATGCTTGTTGGTTTTAATGCACATGAAAATTTATGAGATGAAGCTTTATTATTTGCATGTCATCTTCAAAATAGAATTCCTTATAAGAAAAATGGTAGAACACGTTATGAATTATAGAAAGGCTATTCTCCTAACTTAAAATATTTGAAAGTGTGGGGATCTTTTACTAAGGTAATGCTTTTTGACTTTAAGAAGAGAAAAATTGACTCTAAGACATTTGGTTGCATATTTGGTTATGGTAAACATAGTGCTGCATATAGATTTCTTATATTAAAAAGTGATGTTCTTGATTATAATACAATTATTGAAACAAAAAAACCTGAATTTTTTTAGCATAATTTTCCATTGAGAACTGATACAATTTCTTATACACCTTTTAATAAAAATGATTTTGAAATACAAAATAATGATTTGAGAAATACTAAAAGACTAAGGAAAGAAATTTCTCTTGGTAGTAATTTTTATACTTATCTTGTAGATAATGATCCTTTAACTTATGTTGATACAATTTTTTTTAAAAAAAGTCTATTTTGGTAAGAAGCTATACAAAATGAGATTAATTTGATTTGCCAAAATCAAGCTTAGAAATTAGTTGATTTACCACTTAGAGCCAAAGCAATTGGTTGCAAATGGATTTTTAAAAGAAAATTTAATCATGATGGTTCTATTGATAAATACAAAGCTAGATTAGCTGCAAAACGTTTTACTTAAAAACAAAATATTGACTATTTTGATACCTTTGCTCAAATAACAAGAATTTTATCTATTCGTGTTTTATTTGTCTCAACTTCAATTTACAAACTTGTTGTTTATCAAATATATGTTAAAATTAATTTTTTAAATGGTGACTTAGAAAAAGAAATTTATATGGCATAACTCAAGGGATGTGTTTTTGTTGGTCAAGAAAACAAAGTTTATAGATTGATTAAATCTTTACATGGTTTGAAACAAACACCAAAACAATGGTATGAAAATTTTGATCAAGTTCTTGTTAATAATGGATTTTCTACTGTTGGAGTTGATAAATGTATATACACAAAAATTGTTGATAGTGAATGTGTGATTCTTAGCTTATATTTTGATGATATACTTATGTGAGACCCTGTCAAGCTCAATTAAAAGACGGTATTGTACCGAGTGGTACAACCAAGTTAAATCGAGCCTTGAACTAGTTCAAATAGAAATTCTAAGAGGAATTTGAAAATTCTAAAACTCACAGAATGACTTAGAGTAGTGATTCGGAGTTCAAGGTCCAATTTGGAGTCAATCGGGAAAATTGACCGATTAGGGACAAAACGGTCATTTTGCACTTGACGATAAAATAGAGATTTTTAGCTAAGATTTGATCGCATTTGACCAAGAATAATTATATGAAATATAATTATGATTATTGGAGTATAAAATGAAGCTTAGTAGTGAAAAATTGTGATTCTCGATATTTTTGAAGCATAAGGGTAAAATGGTAATTTTATCACTAAAGGACCAAACGAGAATTTTTAGAAAAGATTTTTACCCCATTCGATTAAGATTGATCAATATTAGTGTTATTTGAGGTTGAAAAGTGAAAATAATGTAATTTCAGTACATTTTGGAGTATAGGGGTAAAATCGTAATTTTTTTACCCCGAGGGCAAATCGGTAAATTTTTCGCCCCAGCACTTGTCAAGACCAAAGGATTTTATTTGTGGTAGGATTGGATAAATACAAGAATAATTGTGGTGGAAAATTCAATAGAAAAAGTCAAAAAATTAAAAAAATAGACCAATAGCATTATGCCATGTGTCAAGCTTTAATATTTTAATATTAAAGCATAAAAATCAGCCATAAAACTCACTTTCTCTTACCAAAATCGGCATGAACCAGACTTGAAGAGAAAAGAAAGGAAACAAAGGGAGAAAAGCAAAAACCTAGCCAAAAATCAAGAGATTTCAAGTGTTTTTCAAGAATCAAGCAAAACAAAGGTAAAAATTTTTTAGTTTTACCCTAATCCTAGCTTACCCATACCTTAGTTCTTAATTTTCATGGTTGAATATTGAGTTATCATGATGAATTCAATTCTGAAAAATGGGTATGTAAGAGAAATTAATGTTGGATTGGCTTGATTTTAGACTATATTGATGTTTAGAGGTAGTTAAGCATGGTTATGAATAAAAATACAAAAGAAATATTCAATTTTTTTAGGGTTCTTCATTGGCCGAACCATGAAGGCTGAATATCAAGGAGGAATTGTTTAAATTTCAAGGAAAATGAATTGGAAAAATGATGAATTAAGTGAGAAAAGTGATTAGGAAAAATTACAGTGCTAGTGCACCGTAATGACCGAATTCTTCCATGAAGGAATTGAGGGAATTGAGGGATTTCAATGCTGAAATTTAGTTATTTGAAATGTGATTGGTGAATTAAGATATTAGAAGAGGAATGAAGTAATTTGGGGGTGATTTGGACATAATTGTCAATTAATCGAGTGATCGGTCAAATTTAGTCGATAACGCGATTAAGCGATATTCGGACACATTTTCGCATTTACATATCATGCATTAGTAATTTAAATTTGTTTATATTAGTTTAAGGGCAATATAGTAAATTCTTTAATTTTATTCAGTGTCAAGGTGGTGAGATTTTCAAAAAAGGCAAAGAAATCACGCTCGAGGACCATTAGTCCGAGTACACCCGAAAACCTGTGAGTGAACTTGCATTTCAAAATTGTTTTGGGAAATGTACATATATTAAGATGAAATATTTGAATGATTTTATCTGCATTTTTTTTAAAATGCATGCTGGGGAACAAGCCCTTAAGAAAAATGTTTGATGTTGTGAAATGTGATATGCATAAAAGCATGAATTCATGTGCCCTCATATTATGCTGCTATATATATGTAGATGTGTGATATGTATTGACAAATAATATTATGTAATAATTATAACCGTACATGTGCACGATGTGGGGGAGCACATGTCGGTGATGATGGGTGTGGAGATATGGATAATGATATTGTCTGTGCACGATGTGGGTGGATGCACACGATAAATCTAGATATGTGCACGATGTGGGTGGATGCACACGATAAATTCAGATATATGCACGATGTGGGTGGATGCACACGATAACTCCAACTATGTGCACGATGTGAGGGTTGCACATGAGCTGGTGAGATAGTAGTGGTATTTGTGTTTATATATGTGTTTATATAAGCCTACGCGAGTAGAGAGTGGACTAGATTGAAAAAAAAAAGGTGTGGTGTATGTAATCGTGTGTGATTTTTATCTATGTGTAAATATGCGGTGTATATAGTTGCTCTTGATTTTATGTGTATATATGTGATTGTATGGTATGCAAATTGTTTGAAATTGAAGAAAAAGGGTTTAACACGAAACCCTTATTCTATGACGGTTTGTAAACAACTGTCGGTTTTACTACTTTCATAGAATGATCGATGTAAATTCAAGGATGTTTAATCCTTGAATGCATAATAAATTTCTAGGTAAGGGAAAAAGGGTTTGGAATAGTAGTTAGATGAAAATGGTCTTATTTTCAATCAGTGCATCACGATTATCAAATTTTCCAGCTATTGTTGCTCGTTCCCTTATAATATTCACTCATTGAGTTTCGTACTCACGTTTTATAAAAATTAATGTTTTTAGATCAGAAGACTATTGGCCCCTAGATCGAAGAGTCCCCGTAGGGCATCTCTTGGTTAGAAGGTGGGCATTCAGTAGCAACCCATTTCTTTTACTGTAAATGTCTCCGCTGGAAGTCATGGGTCATTTTGTATTGTAAATAGACTCAAACAATGTGAATATGTGTATGCAATGTACGTTGCTAAATACATGACTGGTATAGTGCATGTATATTATTATTGATAATGCCATTATGATTTGGTTATGTTCACACTCGGGGAAAGGTGTGTGTGTGTGTATGCATGATTGGATAAATCTGTTAAGCAAAGTAAATGGATAGGCTTGCTTGGACTTAGTGAGCTATGCTCATTGGGTTCATGCGCCGGTCATGACCTAACAATTGGATCGTGATAACTTATTTTTGGTACATACATTAATGTGGTCAATAAAACAAAATGTTTCTTGGTTTCTAAATTTGATATGAAAGATTTGGGAGAAGTCAATGTTATTTTGGGTATTAAAATCATAAGATGTGATAGTGGCTTAATGCTAACATAAGAGCATTATGTTGAAAAGTTACCTAAAAAGTTTAAACATTTTGATGTCATACTTATGAGTACTCCTTATAATAGTAATATCCAATTAAAAAAAATAGAGGTGATAGTGTAGCTCAATCTAAGTATGCACAGATTGTTGGGAGTTTGATGCATTTGATGAATTATACTCGAATTGATATAGCTTATACTATGTGTAGACTAAGTAGATATACACAAAAATCCAATCAAGATCATTAAACTGCTTTGAGCAGGGTGATAAAATATTTAAAAGGTACCATAAACTATGGTATTTTATATAATAGATTTTTTGTTGTATTCGAAGAATACAGTGATCCTAACTAGATCTCAAATTCAGATAAGACAAAATCTACAAGTGGTTATGTATTCACCCTTGGTGGGGGTGTTATAACTTGAAAATCAGCTAAACAAATAATAATTGCTAAATCTACAATGGAGTTTGAATTTATAGCTTTAGAGTTGGCTAGTAATAAGGTTGAGTGGTTGAGAAACCCCTTAGCAAATTCTGTTAGGAATGAAACCAACTCATTCTGTGTCTATGCATTGTGATTGTCAAGTGGCAATACCCATTGCAAAGAATAAACTTTCAATAGTAAGAATAGATACATTCATTTAAGACATAATTGTTGGGATGAGCCCTGCAGCCAATTAGGATTGGTTAAGGCTTGATTCCAATCATGCAATCGTATCATTCATGTTGAATGATTAAAGGTTTTCCTTCATCAATAAGACAGCAATTATAATGAGTTATAAGTCTAATTGGATGAAGTCCATGAGATTAATATGCCTTGCAAGGAAACTATAATGGGTTGCAGTTATGAGATTCTTATGCATCAAAGCATAATCTCAAAATGTTCCTAGTCAATGTATCATTGAGACTGGACATCAATGATGCTTAGAGACTGGTATATTCTATGTTCCTTACTTCAGAAGTAAGTAATCGATCTCATAGATTGAAGTATAGAGATACTTGGAATTAGAATATAGGTGCTTGCCTAGGAGAGCAAGTTCACTGAACATGACCCGCCATGAGAAGTGCATTTGGTAATACACTCTAGTGTCTATGCAACAGTTCTCATGTGTTAGTCGTGTAAATACTCCCTAGACTTGAGACACCAGGTTGTCTTATATGTGGAATGCTATGCTTTGATTTCATCTCTACGAGTGCCTAACCAAGGATGCCAAAACAGGATGCTTTTGGGTATAGTATGAAGCATGTGAAGGCCAATAAGTGGTCAAGATAGGAATCATCACCTCAAGTGTTTTAGAGGACATATCCTATCAGTTCTTAGTTAACATTAGCTTAGTGAAGTCCTTGGCCAATGCGACATGGAGATTATGAAAAATGTTTCATAACTCTCTATAAAGCTAATGCTATAACTGCAAGAACAAATATAGAGGTCAATAAGAGTAGACACTGTACCAAGCTCTTATCATCTCTGGGATATATGATGAGAGAATGAATTACACTGATAGACTGTACACTGAAAGGTTGTCAAAGAACCCTTTGACTCTCCTAACACTTGGGTGGCCATAATGCATTGCTAGATGCCAATCTTGGTCTATGGAATTGATTATAATTTAATTGATTGAAATTTATATTAATCAATTGAGTCATTAATCAATTCCATTGCTAACATGTTGGGAACCTAATGGGTCACACACAATGATTGCATTTGAATTAAATTAGGAGAATGATGATTTAAGTTAGACTTAAATCACATGTTAGGTAATTAACTTCCATAAACTTAATTAAAAGAGTTTAATTAAGTTTTAGACATAATTATAAAGCCTTGATTGCAAAATATAAAGGAAATTAATTTTGATTTTAATTTCCAAGGACTTAATTAAAAGAGTTTAATTAAGTAATGGGCCCAATATTATAATGGTTATAATATTGATGGCTTAATTGCAAAATTGAAGTTATCTTAACCTAACTATATAAGTCACCTTTTAACAATTTTCAAGAGAGTTTTCATAATTGAAAAGAACGTAGTTTTTGTCAGAAAAAGAAAAACGTTTTCTCTCTTTGCCACCACTCCCTTTGTGTGAAAGAGAAAATTGCTTATAAAGCAATTTTCAAAAGAGGTTTGGCCAAGATTGTGAAAAAGAAGAAAAAGACAATTGTTGTCCTCTTTGCTAGCACAAAGTATAGTTAAAAAAAACTCCTTCTTTTGTTGAAGGTTCAACTGCAATTGTGTGTACTACAATTAGAGGCCAAACACTTGATTAGCTAGGGTTTTTGCTCCTTGTGATGTTCGCGGGATTGCTTCAGGAAGTGCCATTGTGATTACGAAATTACTTGGCAAGGTAACTTTCTGAAATATAATTTATTTTGTGCTTTTATGTATTAAATATCACCAAGGCGATCCATGGGTAGAGGCATGTTTTTGTTGTTTAAATTATGAATTTTAATTTTATTTCCGCTGCGCATTTTGAGCATGCCGTCCATAGCCAAACCCAACAATAATGTAGTAAAGCAATTGCTTAGAGATGAAATTATATTCATTAATTATGTGAAATCAGATTTGAATTTGGTCTATCCCTTGACTAAACCCTTAGGAAGAAAATTAATTAATGTTACATCGATGGGAATAAGACTAAAACCAATGGAGGAAATCAACAAAAATGGTAACCTAACCAATATGATTAGAGATCCCATGAATTAGGTTCATATGGGTAATAAAAAGATATTTATTGATAAATTGATGCATTATTAAAATTATTGTCCTTCCTATGGTATGTGAATAGTACAAAACTACAATGCAAAAAAGGTTGAGTTAAACTCTTAATGAATTTCATATCATTTATAAATAGTGTATTAAACTACAGTATACACTTGATGGAATCAACCTATACAAGTGTGGAGTGGGGTCACTCTTATAAGAATTGTGACAAATTCTCTAAAGCACTTATGAATAACTAGGCACACGTATGGCCTATTCATGCAAAATCACGTTGAACAGCAGAATTTGTAAGGGTGTAATGTGATTGATGAAAACTATATTTCACTTAAAGAATTTTGGTTCATATAAGTTATAAACTTCACCAAAATTTTACGATTTATGTTTCATTCTCTCTATGGGTGGTTTATAACTTAAAAAACACCAGTCACGATACATTACACTCAAATGAAATTTGAACTAGCAAAACTTCTTACAAAACCTTATGAAATATGTGAAAGATTATTGAAAAATAGTGTATTTCATAAGGTTCAAACATCCCACATTGCTAAGGTACATAAATGTGTGATTGCTTTAAATAAACAAACCCATTATGGGCTTGTTGGAAAAAAGGAAAAGGGAGTGGACTCATGTGCACACAAGATCGGGTTAGGCTTTGAAAAAATTCAGATTCTCCCTACTCACCAGTATACACATTGGCTAAGTCCAAGTGAATTTTTGTCCCTTGGCTTTAATTTTTTTTTAAAGCTTTCTCAACCTTTGATTGAATCATATTCAAACTCTATCATGTTGATTGAGTTTTTCCTGATTTTTTGCAATGTCTACCTAACTGAGTACACATGCTAACCAGGTTTTTCCCAACCCCTTGATTTAGTGCAACGTTCACCTCATTCTTTTGATTGGTGCAACGTTCATTTCATTCCTTGCCTATAAATACTACCTCCTTACCTCAGTCACAATACACACTGAGCTTCTTATCTCCTCTTATTTGTTTTCTACATATTTTCTCTGTATTCTTTCCTTCCTCGTTGGGTTCTTCTTTTACTCTAAAAAATCTTTCTGTTGTTCATGTTATCCCTTAGTAGTTTGTGCAAACTATAAGGAAAGATCCGTTCAATCTTGGAGAATAATCACTACAGTTCTTTTACACCGAGTTTTGTATTTCAAAAGGGTAAAAATTATTTTTAAGGACAGTGATACCATTGATTGAATCAAACTCAAACTCTACCATGTTGGCTAAGTTTTTCTTGATTTGTTGCGACATCTACTTGACTGAGCATACATGCCGACCAAGTTTTTCTCAACCCCTTATTTAGTGCAACGTTCATCTCATTCTCCAGATTTGGTGCAACGTTCAGTTCATTCCTTGCTTATAAATACAATCTCCCTACCTCAGTCACAGCACACACTAAGTCTCTTATCCCCTCCTCTTTGTTTTTTGCATATTTTCTCTACTTTCTTTCCTTTCTTGCTGGGTTCTTCTTTTTCTCTAAAAAATCTTTTTGTTCCTGTTATCCCTTAGTAGTTTAGGTAAACTATAAAAAATGGTCTATTGAATCTTGAAGGATAACCGCTACAATCCTTTTGCATCTAGTTTGTACTCTAAAGAGGCTAAAATTATCCTTAAGAACAAGGATACCATTGATTAAATCAAACTCTAACTCTATCATGCTAACTGAGTTTATCCTGATTTGCTGCAATGTCTACCTGACTGAGTATACATGCTGATCAGGTTTTTCTCAACTCTCTGATTTGGTGCAACTTCACCTCATTCTCCAGATTTGGTGCAACGTTCACTTCATTTTCTCTGTTTTCTGCATATTGTCTTTGCTTTCTTTCCTTCCTCGTTAGGTTCTTCTTTTTCTCTTAAAAATCTTTTTGTTGTTCCTATTATCCTTAGTAGTTTATGCAAACTATAAAGAAAAGTTTGTTAAATCCTGAAAGATAACTGCTACAGTCCTTTTACTTTGCATTGAGTTTTGCATTTCAAAAGGGCAAAAATTAACTTTAAAGATAGTGATACCACACCTTAAATTTTTTACTATATTACTTGCTTTATTTTATTTTTATTTGTTTCCAGGTTTTTTTCTAACAAATTCAACTAGCTAAGTAGCAATAGCACCTTAAATTACTAATAAACAAGTTATAGTTTCCACCAAGCATTTTTCTCTTCCCAAAATGGTTGGTAAAGATCTAAAACAATGATAGAATAATGGTGGGAATCATTTCATTGGCTGCTCAGTCGAAACTCAAGAGCATACAGTATCCTTCCAACTATCAAACATAAGCTGATGTTTATTAATTTCTGACAGTGCAGTAGTTTATAAAGTATAAACTCAAAGCTAAGGAGCCATATGCGTACACGATGTACATTAGTTCATCACCATGCTTGCTTTACGCGGCTCAGCAGTTGGAAGCTTGATGCTGTTTCTGCCTTTGTGGGACCAAAGCAACACTTGCCACCACCGATACCTTTCAAAAGGACGACATTACACTGCCACGGCCATGCTCGTGATGAAATATGGGCTTCCATAAACCAAGTAGGAAGATAATTCAAAATTCAATCTTTTTCTTTTTTTATGAGCAGTGATCAATGCTCAGTGGGTCCAAAACTATTAAATTCATTTAAGAGAAGAGAGTAGATATCGACAATTTTGGGTGTATAAACTTTTTGAAGGATGAATGAGTTGTTGAACTACCATTTGTCTGTGAAGTGTTGATCAGATTCAGATGTAACCAACGATTTTTGCTGTGGGATTCAATAGGGGTGTAGAAATCTTATCTTCTTTGGTTTCTTGTGAGGCAGAATTTTAAACAATAAATACAAAGCTCATTAACCAACAAGACAAATTGCAGTCTTTTTGTCCATCAAGATTCAAAGCCAACTTAAACAAGAACAAAGAATGGATTCAAGACCAAGGGGATTTATGTCCCTCATCTTGCACCTCTACTTACCTTCATTCTATTATTGAAGAGTGAATAAGATTGTTTATCTACTAATACTATCAATAGCCCATTTTTTCAGTCCCAGAACATGAAATTGCCGCCCTTGTTATGTTGCTTGTCATCTTTTGTACTTATATAACAGGGGAGAGAGAGATACATAAACTTTTGTTGATTACCTTTCTGTAGAATGCCTAAATGATCAAAATACAGAATCAGAGAAAAGAGTAAAATTAATATTCTCGGGTAACATGGATTCCTGCAAGCAAACCCCCTGTCAATGCAGTTTCATTGCATGGACCTTTATTAAATGACCAAGATCAGACTTCAATTATCTATCAGACAGTATAATTAGGCCTATACCATTGCTAAATGTAATCAATACAAGTCCACTTCCAATAGAGAGCTCAAAGTTGACCATTTTTCACCTATACCAATCCTTAATAAGTCAATGTAAGCTTGCCTGAAGTTTATCAAGTTATCAAATGCTCCTGTGTCCCATTAAAAGACTAAAGGTCAAAATAAATCTGCAATTGAGAAGTAAACCACTAAATATAAATAAAAAGGGTTAATCTTGTCTTTGTCAAGGTATTTGATCAAAGTTTTGTAAGGAAATTTCCTTGTAAAACTTAGCTTGGATGGTGCTAACTGCACAGCAAATTATAATGAGATAACAAAAAGATTGCAGTAAAAATAAACATATGTGTCGATGGTTATTGACAACAAGAGCTATAACAGGCTTTTGTACAACCACAGCAAAAATTTACCTTTTTAAATTTATGGAAAAATGGCCCATAACAGCAGCAAGCGCAAGCGGGGCGTGAATGTCCCTCACATTTGTAACAATTCAGACAAGTAGTATTCTCCAAGCAGCGACACTGAAGGCTTTCAGACTTACATGACATACAACAAGCGGAAAAGCTTGGCATCTTTAAGTGAAACGTGCAATTAAAACAGCAGCAGACAGCAGAGAAAATACAACTCCTTTCCCTGCTCAAGATTAGTACATATAACTTTAGGTGGTTGCTGTGAACACTACAAGATAAGCATCCATTCAATGTCATTATGAGAAAGCCTCTGTATAATACATGTCAAGTGGAACTATATCTCCAATCCAATCTTCAAATCACTTAAACACAGTATATCAATATGACAGTGAGAGTCCATTCATTTATTTATAGTACTCTCACATTAGTTCTCCGTATCATAAACAATTTTATAGTGCACATCCTTTGAATTACTCCTTTTTTCTACCACGTACAGAAGCAAATGTTACCATAGTCAAAGTAAAACATAAAAGAGTACTTTATAATCTAGAGTAGGAGTAAAAAAAGAGTACCACAGGTTCTTCCAGCAGTGATGGGCTTTGTGAATATTCTGAGTTCTGGTAAAAGAAAAGGATGATGCAGTTTTAGTCAGTATGAGTAGAGTTGAAGAATAAGAACAAAAAAAAAAAAAAAAAAGAAATGAAGAGAGATTCAAGGCATGTACTTAGTTACTAAAGGATCATGTTTAGCCCCAACAAAGTCATCAACCCTGTCAATTGGTAGTTAGTTCACAGTCAAATGTGATCCTAAAACTGTAAAGTACATATGCATGCTTAAGAATGGACTGGAAAATTAAGCATACTGTATAATCTGATTAATTATATAGTAATATGTAAAGCAATAAGGAATTTGGACATACTCTTTGCAGTATCTAGATGCAGGTTGAAGGCCTTCAACTGATTTTAATTCTTCCTGATTGCATGAAATTTCAAATAAGTAGCTAGTCAAGTATTAATCTCTTTGTAAATAAATTTGCTTCTATTTTATAAAGGCATCCCACAACAATCCTACTATCAAAAGAATAGCCTTCATAAATCTTTCATTTTCAGAAGACAAAGTCCTTAGAAAAAATCATACTATGTCCAAACTTAGAAGTCATTAACACTGATAGGAGAGTTAAACAGGCTGTTTCTGTCTTCTATGCTTCAAAGAAAATGGAACAAGGAATATAACCCCATTATATCCTACTACTATTAGCAACTTAAATTCTTTATGGAAGAAAATAGCAAGAGTCTCATTGGATGCTGTTTGAAATATGCAAAATACATGCCATCAATATCTATAACTCTCAATTTCTCTTGAAGCAATCTTATTGCAAATTTGTGTATATTCACAAGAATGAATGAAACATATGGAACATTACAATATAAATGGATATAGAAGATTTGGTCTATTTGTCTTTCACAGCAAGCCTTGCACAACATGCAAATTGTGATATAAACTCCCACCAATTCTTGACACAACTACCGTCCAAGATATTTATATAAAGAAGGTGCTGATAGAGCTAAACCAATTAAATCAAGACGAGCTACTTGTTTGCGCAGTGGACTCACTTGTTCTAAATCACTCACTGAACGTTCAATTAACCGGAAAAATTTTCTGAAGGGGCTACGAATTGATTTCCATTTTACTTAAGGCACTGCATGAGTATTTCCCCTTTTCTTTCTTTTAACTAATCATTTCTCTCTCTCTCTCTTAGAGGTCATATTACTCCTCGGGATATTATGTTCATTCTTGAACCAGTATTTCCAGAATCATCCTAATCTTCATGCATGTCCAGAGCAGAACTAAGGAATTTACGAAAGCAGAAATATACAGTGGAATTCCTTTCATTGCTTAAATAAAATTTAAGCCATCAATCATCATTAAGTACTGTCATGGAATTTCGAAAATAGTATTAAAAAAAAAATCGACATTTTCAAAAGAACAAATGGTGCAACATTGAGAAAATCTACCAAAGAAGACCCTTCTACTTTTTGACCAAAGACTCTTCAAATTAAGTAGTTAACCAACCAAATACAAGCAGTCAAAAGAGACAGAACATGTCATACACTGAAATGCAACTCAAATTCTTTTAAAAGCAACTGGAAGGAAAATCGAAGAAAATGAACGAACCTGAAGCAAACCAATCTCTCTCTCCAAAGCCTGAACCTTAAACATCTGTGTCCGCTTCCCATACAAATCCAGGCTTCCTGGTGGAGACCTTGGGCTCACTGCTGTCGCTCCGGGTGAAGACTTACTCGAACCATCCATCAAGAAATCACCTGATGTCACTCTTGCAAAGGAATGCGGTAGCAATGATAACGATAGTTTTCCTTCTGAACCACTGAAGAGAGTTTCTGCTTTATATAATTAACATTAATGTTGTTGGGTGCGTGAAAGTCGAGTGGAAGTAACCATTCAAACAGAAGATAAAAGAGAAGCGTGTTTGTTTAGTGTATAAAAGTGGAGTAGTTGAGTTGAGCGCTGAGTTTGGAGTTTTGGAGTCAGAAATACTGAAACGTTGGCTTCTGGGGTTTGCTGAGATGCTGAAGAGAGTGCAGAGGACACGTGACTGTCTGTCACGTAGGATCGAGGAAAATGAATGGTGCTACTGTTACTACTACTCTTTAGTTTTAGGTTTATGATGTTCGAACAAAATAGCCCTTCCCCTTGTTTATGAATTATGAATGCATAAATTGGAATTTCTTTTCCTTTCTTTGGTTTCCTCTTTCAAGTACTATAAGCTTTCAGCTGAAAAATCATCTCAATTCCGCATTTTTATTTTATCCTTTCATTTCCAGCTTTGTTTTGTTTTCCCATAAGAAAAATGTTTAGCAAGGGAGAGGGTAAAAATGCAACAGGAAAGAACAGAGAGTCAAAACCTTGGAAGGACAATGAACGTGAGCATGGTTTCCTCCAAGTTGGCAAAGGACAAATAGCATCATAAGACGTTAAATTATTGACTGACGTGTCTAAGGGCCTGTTAGAAATCAAGAAAACAAAGCTAAACCGGCAGGCTCAGACAAACAAACGTGCACAACATTACGAGTAAATGCTACATTGCCTTAAAATCAGAAAGGGTATGGTGTTGTATAACCAACAAAACGAAGATTATAAAAGCTTTTATGTTGTCAAACTGAATTCAGCCAAATTGAATAGGCTGTCAAATTCGAATCCCTTTTCTTTCCAAACAAGCTGTCAGACAGCTTACCATTAAGACATCAACTTATTTCTGCAACACTTTCGCACAGGGGAAAAATTAGTGACCAGTGAGAACATGTTTCGATCAGATAAGGAGACAAAGCACGAGTATTGTGCAACAAGAAAATTTTTGAATAATTGGCTATAACCTGATGCAAAAATTAAAAAAAAAAAAAAGTACACTGTATATAAGAACGAGATGCACAAGGACAATCGAGTCCAAGATAAAGGGCTACTAAATGATCTACCAAAAGAACGAGACAGGTTCCAAATAACTGAATGGTGCTAGAATTTAGAGATGAAGTGGTTTGACAGATGTTTCCAACAAATACTCGGGAGCCCAAGAGGAATTCAGCGAGGTATCATCTTTTGCCTATGCGGCGTACATTATGTCCAGAGATACAACAATGGCTTTTTCTGCCACACAAACCTTATGGTTGATGGTCGTTGGAAACTGATAAGCTAATCAATCTGACTCCTCTTTTCTAACATGTTGAGATTAGTGGTCCATTCAATTACAACCAAAACAAAAATCAACTTAAACCGCCCAGTGATACAAGCCCCATAGCACTGCTCACCCTGAAAGAAAGAAATATCAAATAGAGCATTATAAGACCCACTCCTAATATCTTGCTAGGCCGCATCTCGTTCCGAGGCAAAACTACAAGTGCCCAAATTAATCCGGACATGAGAAACCCCATGGTATAAAACAAGCTGCTATCCTGTGGAACCACGTATGAGGAAGGACTCTTTGACCAAGCTCCAAGCAGCATTGAGATACCCAAACCAACAAGTGTGTTGAACATGGGACCTGCATAGCAGCCGGACAAGGCAATCTGTACACCATCACCGCCATTCATTGCTAGTGCAACATTCGAAACCAAATCACCCATTGAATTGCCCCACGCCAGAATAGTTACTCCAAGAATGGATGGATTAATTCCAAAAATCACACCAAATGCTACCAACAGAGCAACAAGCTCATTAGCAATCATATAAAACCATACAATGCTCATAAAAAATCCCCCTAATACCCAAGGAACTAAAAACCTCCGAGGTGGATGATCAGATATAGTATGCTGATATGCAAGAATACCAAGAGTGCAACCAACTGCAACACCAATAAACCATGCCACCACTTGGCCCTGGGAGCCCACATCACCTTGGCTATTCCACAGAAATGCCAAAAGAACAGGAGCCAATGAAGCACTAGCTACAGCATATGGTTTTGACCATGATTCCTGCTCAACTAGAGGAATCGTTAGCTGCCTTGGAACTCTCAGTGGCAACTCCAAGAGTGAAAATAATTTAGAACATGAGAATGATGAGTCATTAGTTTCCACGCCCTCTTCAGTCCAACCCCATGGAGGCCTCTCTTCCTCTAATGAACTGACCTTCATGAAGTGGTTTGAATATATAGCAACATTTGAAGCCCACATCCACTGTGGCAGGGAACTAGGGAGTTGGGGTGGATCATCTTCAGTGTCCACATCAAGCAGAGAACTATATACAAAAACATCCTCTTCACTTCCTTGCGAAAACAGACTTCCTCGGACAGGAAGCAATGGTGTAACAACATCCAATTTCAACCTTCGTGCATGTTTCCTCAGAATCTCATTTGCAGCCACAGAAAATGCATAAATCACATATATCAAGACAAATGCAATGGCACCCCCAACACTCACCTTACCAATAACCAATATCATCATAAATGACATGAGCGTAAAAAGAAAGAAACAGATATCCCTAATGAAGCATCTTTTATCAATCTGGACCCCCTTCTCTGCTACACAAAGGGAGACAGTCCCTACAACAACACAAGTAACAAAAACTGCACCACCCAATACACTATTAAGACCCACTTCACCTGTGTCCGTCCCCAAGAAAGCAGCTATACTAGCAAACACATCCGGTGCTCCATTCCCCAATGGAAGGAGAGCAACCCCAGCAACAGTCGGAGGCAACCTAAGCAGATGTGAAAGCTTCTCCAATGAACAGCAAAAGTAATCCGCTGCTGTGTTGCCCAATAAATAAAACAAAGCAGCAAGCCAAAAACCCAATATCACATACCCCACTATCTTAAATTCTCCACAACCACAATAGAAAAACTTAATGTAATCAAAGAATCCATCTGAAGAACAATGCGGATTCGCTTTCAAGAACTCACATTGATTAGCAAAACCCTTATGATCAAACAATCCAGTACACAAAGCAGGGTTGCTCAAGCTCACATTCAACTCATCCTCTTGACCATTCCTAACAGCTAAATTTGATGAATTAGCATCAAGTTCACTAATTTTTCGATGAATTACACTAACATGATCAAACCCATCAGCAAAACCAGTTCTTTGAGTCAAATTATGGTTAATAATCAGAGATGACTGGCCAATATGAGGGTTTCTTAAGAAATCTACCCGGGTGTAGAATAAGAAAAATAGAACCACAGCAGATAATCCATTGAAAATCCCATGAAATTTGGGATTTTTACAGGAATAAATACAAGTATTCCTCATTGATAATCCCTTTATCTAAACTAAAACATTAAGCTTTTCAAAACTTCCTAGAAAGTAGAATTAGACTAGGGTTTTCAGCTAAGAAGCAAGGAAACCCCAGCCATCGAATTGAGAAGAGAAATCGAATATGGAAATCGACAACTTACCGATGACCAAAGCAGGAATAATTATGAAATTTCGAGAGAAGAAAAACACGAAGGCGAAGATTGGGGATTGAAGATTTAAAGACAGAAGGAAATCTGATGGCTTTTTGGGTGAGGGGGTTTCTTGAAGAAGGAAGTCCGTTGATGAAAAAGGGAGCGCAAGTCAGGAAAAGAAGAAAGAAGTTGGTGGGCAATTTCTCAAATATTTTGGAGATTTTTATTTTCGGGGGCTAAACGGCGCTGAAGCCGACAATGGGTACACCGTACGCGTGCGTTTTTGTTCATTGTTTTGGATTCCTAATCCAAAATAAATAAATAAACAAAATTGTTAATATTACACTTAAAATTCAAGATTAAACCTTTTCTTTCCCTCAAAATATCAAACCTTTCATCACAAGTTCCTTTTTCTTTTTCCAACATTTTTTAATTAGTTAGTTGTAATTAAAAATAGATAAAACATATATTAATGTTATCTTAAATTACTAAATACAGGTATTAGTAACACAAAATAAATACTCTTATTCGTCTCTTTTGTTTTTTCTTTTTTGTTTTTTTTTTTTTGAATATCCTTAAATGAACTATTTTTTAGACAACTAATACTCTTAATTCTTTCGTATTATGAATTCATTTTTTTATTATTTTCTTATTAAAAAATATTAAGCATTTATATTATAAAAAATTTTAAATTTTAATATAGATAAATTAAAATCAAAATTTTAATTTTAATTCTCATGAAAATAAAAATTACAAAGACTAGAAAGGACAAAAGGTGTAATAATTTAATGAATATTTATATCTTTTATGGGTAATCCATATAGTTGAATATTTAAATATTTTTCAAAAAAAAAAAAAGGTAACATTTTTATATAATGTAGTTACCTGCTCTAGTGTCTATGCTCAAAGAACAAAGAGCAAGAAACTGAAAAAGAGCAACAAATGGGCATGGGTTCTTACAACACAAAAAGAGTAACCAGAAAAGGAATTAAATATACTGCCATGCCATGAGAGGAGCCCTATGATTTACTGCTAAAAAATGCTTTAAAAATGGAAAAATTAGAAGCCAGAGGTAATGTCAGATGGGAGCCACGTCATAAAAAAGGATGACGTTACTTGATCCAGCGAGAAGACTGGAAGACTATAAAAATCAAAACTCAGTAATTCCATCTAATCCCATAATTCCCCAATACGCCACGGCTCTCTTCACCTATCTCTTCGAATCATAGACCAAGCTTGGGTTTTTGTCTCTGTCCTTTACTCCTTTACTTAAGGCGCCCGTCTCTCTCTCTCTTGCCTCCACATCATCACTTCACTTCTCCTTCACTGCAAAAAGGGGAGGATCGCTTCCTGCTCTTTCGTCTAAAGTTCAAGATTTCAGCTTTTGTTTCTTTCTCTCTCTCTTCTGTTTGGTAGCCAAGAAAAACTCTGAGACAGCAAAGGTAAAAAAGACCAAATTCATTATGAGTTATGAAAACGGTATTAGCTAAAAAGTCTGAAAGTCTTTGACTTTGCACTTTGTTTCTGGAGTTTTTTGGGCTATATTTTAGTTGGATGTTAAAGAAAGGTGTGTGTGTTTGTGTGTCTGTGTAATTGCAGGGATGGGTTTTGCAAGGAAAAAGTACGAGTTCTTGAGTGAGATCGGGTTAAGAACTAGCAATTTGGGATGTTTTGTGAATGGCACTTGGAAAGGAAGTGGCCCTGTGGTTTCTTCTGTGAATCCTGCTAATAATCAGGTTCTGATTCTGTGTCTATGAATGTGTTTTTCATGTTATATGATTTTGTTACTGATTCTGGTGACAGTTATCATGATTGATGGAACAGTCCCTTTTTTAAAAATAAAATAATGAATCTTACGGTATTCTTCTTTCTTTGATCTACCTTTGAATTACATAAAGAAGTCAAACCAAAGCTAAGGCCTTGTGTTCCTGGTGCTTCTAAGGAGTGGCAGAATGCTTCATTTTTCAATTTCTTTGATAATAAATCTGTCTCTCTCTCTCATTCTCTTCTTGCCTCTAAATAGCATCACTTTTCGGCAACTAAGGATTTTTCATTTAGTTATATGTTACAAGTTTTCTCTTATTTTTGCTTCTGCATTTTCAGATAATAGTGTTTTATAAGCACAATTGTTAGTTACACAGTATGAAACCATGCGTGCATTTGGAAGTTATTACTTTTTTCTCCCTTCTAAAGATAGTATTATTTTTCATGTTGACTCAGAAAATTGCCGAAGTTAGGGAGGCTTCCATCCAAGATTATGAGGAAGGGATGCAAGCTTGCAATGAAGCAGCAAAGATTTGGATGCAAGTAAGATAAATAGATGTCATAATCTAAACTGGAAATTTTATATTTATTAATGGGTTTTATACTTCATAAATTGTTTCAGGTTCCAGCCCCAAAGAGAGGTGACATAGTTCGACAAATAGGTGATGCATTAAGAACTAAACTACAGCAACTTGGCCGCCTTGTATCACTTGAGATGGGAAAAATTCTTCCTGAAGGAATTGGGGAAGTTCAAGTATGTTATGCAATGTTGCAACTGTTGTTAATATTGGTTATTTGCATAATACGTTATACGATGGCCGATATTGAACAACTTGTTTGCTGTTTTGAATTCTCTAGCCATTTATTATTTAGTTGAGTTAGTTTAAATATTTTGTTGAAGCTTCACATGAATCAAGAGGTACTTGGTAATGGGCATCTGTCAAATTCTATTTCTGGGGAAAATATACTCAATTAGTGTGTTAAATAGAATTTATTTATTACTAGTCAAAGCAATGCAGCAACAAGACCTTGCTACTAAACTTAAGGTTCTCAAGGTTCATAGTTTTACATTCACCAAATCATGTACAAGAGTTATTTACTTTAAGACATCTTCTCTTTTACGGCAAGTACTCTTTTTTTCTGTGTTATTTGCATTATTCATGGAGGTCAGGAAGTTTTTGCAAGGATTCTTTTGGTGGCAGCAATGACTTAATTTTACTAAGGTGTATGAATGCTATCTGATAATGGGTTGAATATTGTCAGTATGCCCTTATGTTTTCTCTAGGTTAATCGCATTGTGCCCCATATTAGCTATCATGATATGATAAGTTCTTTATTGACTGGATCAATTCTGTTGTTTTGCTGGCTCATTCTCCAAAGCTATCATAAGGCATAACAATTATAGTAACTATGTAGTATCTTTCTCTTTATAATTGCAAATATGCAAATTTTGTAGGAAATCATTGACATGTGTGACTTTGCTGTGGGATTAAGCCGACAATTGAATGGATCAGTAATACCTTCAGAACGTAAGCCCATATATTCATTAGTCATCATTACTTTATGCATCCTCTTGTGGTTGATTTTGTAAATGGCTTGAATTCTGTTTTAGGAGCTCCTGATGAATGAAACTGCAAAAGTTTTTCGGGAATATTGAAATTTGCATATGTACTGTTGTTGGTATTTCCTTATTACTACAAACTGTCAACATTTTGGATTTTATATTTAATATAATTTAGCATGAGATGATATGGTTCTAGTTAGTACAGTGTAATATGTATGTACATATGTATGATGCTCTAGACAGCATCCTAAAATGATTGTTCTGTTGTTAACAGGTCCAAACCACATGATGTTGGAGGTGAGCTACATGTTTAAACTTTTGAACTTGGACTCATAGATGAAGTCTGGTACTAAGGTTTACATTATGTTCATTTATTCTGAGAACAGATGTGGAATCCTCTTGGAATAGTTGGTGTAATTACGGCATTTAACTTCCCATGTGCTGTTCTTGGTGAGCTCCATTACTTTTATTTATAAACTTATCTATTTTGGTGCTGAGAGGCTTAAACTTTTGTAAGACAACTGATTTTAGAATAAATCTGAATTTTATTTTCTTTTCTTGCTTAGTATTGTCGCTTCTGGGTTTTCATTCAATTGGATTCTTATCTATGGATCAATGTTTAAGACAATTGGTATTCATTTTATCAGGGGAAAAAAAAAACATTTCCATGGTAGAGCTTGGAATCAAATTATTAACTGAACTAGCTGTAATTTTCACATTGTGTAGGATGGAACGCCTGCATCGCACTGGTGTGTGGCAACTGTGTTGTTTGGTAAGGCTTGATGTCATTGTTTTCTAAGATTATTGTGGTTCCACCTTTTGGGGAATATTTACACCATTCAGTTGATATATATCGTTATTGGGTCCATTATGCCTAATAATTAATTGTAAATTCTAGTTTTATTAATACACAGAATTAAGTATATTTACTACTATGCTTTTTTCTTGATGGGAAATCCTTGGCTATTATTTTATTATTGCAATTAGTTTTGGTATTTATTTATATATATATGGTTTTTAACTTTTATATCCTCAGTTCCCTTCTATGGAGATTCAACATCATATTATGTGAATTCTGCTGTTTTATTTCTCATTAAGGGCCATTAGCATGTACTTCATTGCTTTCCCTGAACTGTAAATTGGTCCAACACTGAACTGCTATAATGAGATAAATGCACTTCTGGAAGATCACAAAACTCTTTTATTTTTCAACATCTTGTATTGCTGCATTAGCTTAATCTCATGGTAAGAGCTGCTTACAGTTTAAGAAGTACAATCCAAATGCATAATTTGGTTTTCTTAAAAAGGTTTCTGCTTAATAAGTTGCATCTTCTTTAGTTAGCATAAATTGCTTTAAACAAAATTTAGGTTCTTTTTCACCAGTTAACTTACAATCTTGGTGCTTGAAAACTGTCATGAATTGTAGGAAAGGTGCTCCAACCACTCCTTTGGTCACCATTGCAATGACAAAGCTAGTGGCTGGAGTCTTGGAAAAGAATAACTTACCAGGTGCAATTTTCACATCATTTTGTGGTGGTGCTGAAATTGGGGAAGCAATAGCAAAAGATAGACGCATTCCTTTGGTCTCATTCACTGGGAGTTCAACGGTATTTTAATCTAGTGCCTCTTTAATGAAATTATTGTATTACTTAATGTATTTGGAATGGCAGGCCTGTTCTGTCTTCATCTGTATCTTCTGGAAATAATTTCAGGATAGGACATTTTATGTTCTTGTTGAATTTAAACAGAGACAAGGGGGATGTAAGAAAAGAAAAACACCTGTTTACTAATCGTTGAAGAAAGATTTCAAATTTGATAGTTTCATTGATGCATATCAATAAACAAGAATTTTACTTTCTCTTTTTTTTTCTCCTAAATTAACAAGAATTTTATTTTACTATTTTGGCTAGTATTAACAGGAATTTTACTTAATACACCAAGATTTTAATTTATATTGCACACTCTAACTGCAGGTGGGTTTGAAGGTGCAACAAACAGTAAATGCGAGATTTGGTAAATGTTTGCTTGAACTGAGTGGAAACAATGCAATAATTGTCATGGATGATGCCGACATACAGTTAGCTGTTCGTTCTGTATTATTTGCTGCAGTTGGTACTGCTGGTCAGCGCTGTACCACATGCCGTAGACTGGTATTTTTTAATTATGTGATTTTTCTTCTGAATTTTGATTTATATTGTCAGCTGCCAATACTTTTTCTGCTGACTTTTCTTGTTGGCTTGTATTGAAGCTTCTTCATGAAAGTATATATCAGAGGGTACTTGACCAGCTACTTGATGTGTACAAACAAGTTAAAATAGGGGACCCATTAGAAAAGGGCACCTTGCTTGGGCCACTGCATACTTCTTCTTCAAGGAAGAACTTTGAGAAAGGGATAGAGATAATCAAATCACAGGTATGTTCTTTGATTTATTTTTTTTACTCTTGCTACTCATTCAACTGATGTCTAAGTTTCTCTTATCTTGTATGACATAAATTTTGGGTGTTAGTAAAATAAAATACGGCTTAATGCTTCCAACACCACATTTATGGGTGTGATGGACTACCATGATATGTTCAGAAAGGGCAGGTCATAGTTTTAAAGCTGAGAGCCTATACTTATAATTTATCTTTGTACATGAATCAATATCTTTAGCTTTCAGCTGTTCCTTATAAACTCTCAATAAATTATTGACTTTCAACATTGTTAGGAGGTAGTCTTGAAACACTTTAGGTTGCAGCATGAAGCTTTATGTGTTGACTTTATGAATGGTTTTGATGTCACCTGGAAGTTGATTTGGTCAGAATTTCAATTGTTCCATATTTTGGCTTTGGTTCTTGAGCTTATTCTATCATGTGATGTTTTCCAGGGAGGAAACATCCTTACTGGTGGTGGTCTGATAGACTCTGAAGGGAACTTTGTGCAGCCTACAATTGTTGAGATATCTCCAAATGCTGATGTTGTTAAAGAAGAGTTGTTTGCTCCAGTTCTTTATGTCATGAAATTTAAGGTAGCCCTTTCGTCACAAAAACTTCTCCTCATCTGAGTTGGGTAGATGGTGGCTATGCCTGCTCACAGGAATCACCCTGTACAAATTCTGTCATGTTTTAATGTTATGTGAGGAGCTCCTCTCTGAAAACCTTAACTACTTGTGCAGACTTTGAATGAAGCAATTGAAATAAACAACTCTGTTCCTCAAGGACTAAGCAGTTCTATCTTCACGCGTAAACCTGAAGTCATCTTCAAGTGGATTGGGTGAGTGTCGTTTGTCTTGTTAATCTAAATTAATTCAGCTCCTGCTTGTTTTTTTCATTTTTTTATAATTGGGGGTGGGGGGATTCAAATTTTGCCTTTTAGGCAGGAGAATTATGCACCAACTAATGAGCCAAATACTCAGGTGTTAATTCAAGTCCTGCTTATATATAAAAGCTCTCGTTTTGGTTGTTTATTGACATTCTATTACAATAATCAAAATATCTTCATTACCTGCATGTAACTTTAGATCAATGATATTTCTATGGCATTATAGAATCATGCTTCTCACCAAATTACATGTGTAGGCCTCTAGGAAGTGACTGTGGTATTGTTAATGTGAACATACCAACCAATGGGGCTGAAATAGGTGGTGCGTTTGGTGGTGAAAAGGCTACAGGAGGAGGCCGTGAAGCTGGAAGTGACTCATGGAAACAGTATATGCGCCGCTCAACCTGGTAAACTTGATTATGAATTCCAATACCTCTTTCTAACATCCTTTTCACTGCTACTCAGTGGGATTCAGTGTAAAGTTCTCAATGAGCTATTTGTTTGATGTCTTTGGCAGCACAATAAATTATGGGAACGAATTACCTCTGGCACAAGGAATCAATTTCGGCTAGGAATGCCACATGGTTAAGCATATATTAACCATTTATCACATAGTATTAGTCTTGTTTTTCTTTTTACTTTTCTTATGCTTCATTTTCTCGCACGCAGGGTCAGGACATAGGAACCACGGTTGCGTCTCCTGCAAGATCAAAATTCTTGGCCTCTTAGGTTTGGATCGTTGACTGGCCCTCCATCTTTTCTGCTCTATACTGGGCTTTGCTTCACATAATTGTCGCCTAAAAGCATGAATAATAACATATAGAATAATAAGAACAAAAAAAAAGCCCGCAATCTACAAAAGGCACGATGATGATGTTCCTGTGCCTTGCGATGAAGAAGTCAATGAAGGTTAATAACAATCTTGTTTTCTGAATCTGCAGGTCTACTGTATCTGCTGTACACTTGTATAATAATTCCTATTATCAAGAACAGTATTGAATTTGCTCTTCGTATTGCATGTTTTGCTCTTGTTGACTAGCAATTTTCCTTCATCTTACTGATCCGTTACGTGTGCATTCGCATTGGTAAGAACGTTTTTCTAATATGTCCTCTTCATCAGATCCATTCCTTGGAATTATTTTGGTCCAAAATAAAAAGAAAAACAATGAAAGATGGTGGAATTATTCAATGTCAACCTCAATCTAAATTAAAGACGATAGGATTATCAATGGTAGAGACCTTATATGATTACACATGGGGTGTACTTATGGCATAAGTTTGTTTGTTTATATTCACACTTAAGATGGAAACATAAAAGTAAAATGAAAAATGCAATCACCTACCTCAAATGATTAAGCTACTAACAACCAATGTGGACAGATATACTCATTTACATAATTTCATTATCTCTGCCCACTGTTTTATTTTTTAGGTAATAAGAGACAAATCATGGTGTAATAGGATACTATTTACATTGACAAGTAAATCGGTTGGTGCTTGTCGGGTGGATAAAAGAGTAGTTGTTCAGAGTAAAAACAAGACCATATTCTTTGATGTGCTTATACTTGTATATTTAGGCTTCTTTAGTGAATTATTAAATTGTTCGTTTTTTTCCTCAAAATAGATTTGTTAGTTTTGCTTGTTTGATGAAAAATTGAAGGGAAAAAAGATTTGCAGCTTTTACTTAATACTGTTACGCATAGCTAGCTGTCAGGAGCTCAAATTTTTTATCAAAAAACATACCTAATAAGTTAAAAAAGACTTATTTTTTTTATTTATCTCTTATTAATATAAAACCTGTGACAAAATGATCTTATCAAGTTTAGACCCATCTTTTTACCTAGTTGGATAGGTTTGCATTGAGCAAAAAATCTGTCCTGATTCCACTCATTGCCATCTTGACTTTGCACACGTAATTAGCAAAATTTTAGCTGGAGTTGAAAAGAAGGATTGCAATAAGAACGTAAATTGTAGGCAGGCAGGCAGGCAGGCACAAGTTAGACTTCAGAACATAAGGATTACCAATATTTTTTTTTTCCCTGTTTAAAGTCAATACCTAACTTGGGTTTTAATCATTGAAATAGAAGATAATCATATTGTTGGAAAATCAATGGTGGAAGAAGACAAAAAGAACAAAATCACGTTTCCTTCTTATCCATAGAGTAATAATTTTTAGGAGTAATTAAAAAAATAAGATAAAAATATTTGAAGATTTAGATGAATGACTATTTAGGGGAAGGCAGGAACCCAAGCTGTTTAAATTATTGGCATATTTTAGAAGCTTATTCATGGAGGCTTTGGAGGGCGTTTATATCAGGAAACTAACTAACCACCAATTTAGAGATATTGACACTTGGATTTTTTTTTTGTTTTTATATTATCTCTCAGCCTAGCTGGTGCCTCATTAGAAATATCCTTTTTCCATACTTGTCGGGTTGGGAATTTTGGGTCTTGTAATATGTAAGTAATCTCTTCTTCATCAAATTACAAAAATAAATAAATAAATAAACTAAGAAAAATTTTAACTTAATTGGAGAGAAACTACTAAACTCTATGATCGTCACCTCATAAAATGTACAATTATCAATTGTTGGATGGAGGTGGCCAAGACCTTATAATGGATCACAGTCAGTGGTCTACATGCCCCCTGACAAAGCATATGCATAACTTTACTTTGATTGGATTAATTTAATATATATTTTTAAGGGTAATTTATGTGATATGAAAAACAAAAAGGTATGGCAAAGACGACAGAATCTATATCAAACCTTGCTAGAACCTCACTTTGTTCTTTGGGAGAGTTAACAGTTTGGACAAAAATGTATGGCATAGTTCTGCTACCAAATCTCCTCTGCAACCATTTTATTATTATTATTTTGTTTTATCAGCAAAACAAAGCAATAATTTGATCCTGATCTGTATTGTTTTAGACCAAACTAAACAGGTTTTGCCCTTCAACAATATTCCAAATTTTGGCAATAATAATAATAATGAAGGCCACATAGTTAATAAGATTGGTGGGGTCCAAACCGGAGTCAGATGATCTGTCCTTGATGGACCCCATCAGAAGCATAGACCCACTTGTTAAATTGTTTCACTTGACAACCATGCACTGAATCCATTTCCAGAAACTGCTGTCTGTCGAGGGTTTAACAGAGCAGCAGAGCTGTCCACAACGGATTTTAGCGTTACCATCTTAGTTGTCACTGATGTAACAGTAAAATATCTTTAATCCTTACCGAAAGCTTTTACTGATGTTATCAGCAGGAGGTTTCATAGAAGACAAAACTTTCCCATGTGCCTTGCAGGCTTTTTAACCTTTTCCTTTAACTGACGTTTTCAGTTACCTCTGTACAGCACATTGTTTGCTAATGAATTTTTGGCAGGCATATCAGCTTCCGTAAGAAGAGTTGAGTCACCGTCCAGTCCAAAATCTGGTATTCCCATGGACCAAACAAGAGTTAATTATCCACATTCCATTCATGCAAAAACTTCAGGAATTGTCATTCAATTCAAGATTTGAGATTCTAGACTGGATAATGTGGTTGCAATGTCCTTAACAACGTGGGAAGAAAACCGGAAATCTTGTGGAGATTGACCAAATTCATGCAACTTAACTAATTTTTCATGTTTGGCTGTGGATTGGTTTTAAACAGCTCATTTCAGAGTGGTATGCAATTCCTTGATTTGGATCTGGAGTATCTTATCAGAAAATGTCATTAATGGCATCTCAACAGATATAGAATCACACATAGGGAATCCATGGTAGGTTTCAAGTATTAAATAATTCCATGTTACTCTTGGATTTTTGTACAACTCAACTTTGGAACCATATTCTTCGACCCAATCATGCAAATCCCAAACCAAATATCAAATTCTTTCTCTGTCTTCTTGCTAATAGAATCTTAGAATTGAGGTCCTGTAAATTCTTTATTCCCAACAAAATTTTTATGCTCAACACCCAAAAATCAGAGGAGCACCAGAAAAAAAAAACACATTTCCAAAATGAAAAGTCCCACAACTGGTACAAGTTTTCCAATTAAAATATGTATCGATTTGGTAAAACGAATGTTCAAATTCAATGTCAAACTCAAAACCACTTTGACATTAGTTGGTAAAAACCTGTCTAAACTGGTTGAATTTCCTTCTTAAAAGAAGCAGTAAAACACTTATAACCATGGTAAAAGTTTTCTAGTTGTTTTGATATGAACAAGTAGATTCGATGGGTGGAAAAAAGAAGTGCAATTATCTGAAAGAAGAAATAGATTTCTAATAACAGAGGAGTTATATATTTGACATTAAGAACTACATAAGCATCTAAATCTAACCTTAAACATGAATTGCTTTTTCTTTTTCCTTTTTTAATTCTTTGCTCTTTGGTTTTTTTAATCATTGATACATACAATTGGAGGAATTCGAAAACACATGTATCGGGCCAAACAGCCCTAAGCTCTGTTCTCTGTAATTGCTGCATGTCAACTTGAATTCCCCCCAAGGTTCTCCTTATTCCCCTTCATTGTCTCTTATATACCTCGTATCAGCCAGACAGGGTAGGGAAACAACTTTCAGACCTGGTAAGCCCTGGACTCCGAATTTCGCCAACCTTTCTTGTAGGACTAGTTGGGGTTGATCTTAAACCTCTTGGAGAATCCAAACTCCTTCTAAGAATACTTCTCATAGCAGATATCAAATGAACGGTAGGATCAGGAGGGGGTCCGGAGGAGACAAATTTTTTGCAAAAATTCATGTGCCTTGCCATTGCTTCCTCCGTACTAATAAGCCTCTCCGACCTTATGATCTCATCTTTGACCGCTTCAGCACATAGACCACAAATCCATTTACCTTGATATCGTTCGCGTACCCTTTCGATGTATGCTGGGGTACACTCCTCGGTTAGCCCACAGCAATCGCATTTTGCAAACTCAACTTCACTTTGTGCTACAAGTTTCGTTGCCGTTGCTTGAGTTTCCGGTGCTGCTGCTGATACCACCATTGGATCACTGATTATTGTAGCAGACATTGCCAGTAGCCCTGTCAAACCAATACTATAAACGTTAATAACGTCAACAAATACACTTCAAATTGGGTTTCTGTCAACTTTCTGGCATACTTTGGGTTCTATCTTTTGTACGATGTGAACATGTTGAAAAAGAAGTGAAAGAATAACGTTGACTTGAGATATTACAGCTTAACTAATCTCTAGCTGGCATTTCCATTATCAACAACTAAACCAAAAAATTCCCATTCTTTTTTGCAACTAAAAACAGAGGATTGGGCAGTTTTCCTATTCTGTTTCGAAACTTTGTGTTCGTTTCCAGAAAGAAATGGTGAAAGACAAATAACATATGAAGGCTGAAACTCACATGGTGTATGCCAAGGAAACTATTGGAAAACAAGCTAATAATCATAATCTTAATGCAGCTAATAATCCAGAGAGACTGCCAAATTTAAGTTATGTAATTTCATTTTCAGTCCCACATGATCATTTATCAAATAAGAAGGTTTTTATACAAAGCAAACTCCTAGAAATAACAAGAATAAAAACAACCAACACCAGACAATTGAAAGAATGAGAAGAAAAAGAAGAAAAGAAAAAAAAATAAAAAAGAGTGTTCAGAGAATTACCAGCAGAGAAGCAGATGATTCAAATCTTTTTTGGCTCTTGCTTACAAATCTCCCTCTCTACTTCTGCTAGTATGGTTATTTGGGTAAATATTATGTCTCTTTTTTCTGTTATCTCTCTTTCTCCCACTCTCCTCCATCCACCTTTCCTGCAGTGAAGAAAATCTCACACAGGAAAACCATTTCCTTAAAGCCTTCCCTTTCTTTCTTTCTTTCAAAGAAGTGTACAAAAACTTCAAAGACCCTTTACTTGATTACTTTGAAAGAGCCCCAGAGACCAAATCTCTATATGAACAAAAACCAAGAGATTGCTTTTTGTTTATCCCCCACAAAATTCTCCACTCAAAAGCACTTACAAATGAGAGAAATAGTGGAGAGAGAAAGCTTTTCTTCCTCTTTTTTTTAAGAGATACAAAGAGAGCCCAATGATTGAAACTTTAAGGGGCGGACTCTAGCATATTCCACATCAGCAATATTTGCTGTAAGTGAATCATGGCCGTTCCTCTCTTGATTGCCAGCTAAGCATTATCAACTTTGGGGTCCCAATTTGTGCTGGTTGAGGCAACGGGAAGTTCTTTAGCTCATTTCTCTTGCATCTCTGGACCAATCCCATGTTGCCACGTGCAACGCAAAACGTGTAAGGGACAACTTCGAAGATTTCCCCCCCTTGGGTAATTTAGGCTTTCTAAGTAAAAAAAAAAAGGACAAAAAAAGAAAAGACTAAAGGCTTTCCCATTTGTACTGTCATTACTTTATTAAGATGATTAGCACTGATTATGGTTCAAAAATCTGTGAATAATTACGGGTTTATACTTTACAATGTTTGCTGTTGTTTTGTTCAGTTTCTTGTTCAATTTTGGTAAGTGGATTGGCTGTGTTATGAGCTGGAGATATTAATTATTTTTTGGGGTTTGCTTTAATTGATTATTATTTATTAAAATGCTTATTAAATAACCTTATGTTCACAAACAAACTCTTTTTATTTGAAATATGTATTAGGATAGAAAAGTATTTTCATTTTTTTTTTCTTCTGGCCAATGAAAAGTAATTTTTTCTTTAATATTTGTTGATAAACAAGAAAAATATTTTGCAGGAGAAAGGGACCAAACAAGGCCAAGCTAGATTCTTAATTAAGCAAAAAGGAGTGCAGTACTACAAGTGCCCAGACTCCGGGCCTGTTTCCTAGTGTTATTATCTCTTTGCAAGACTGATGTTCATTTTCTTTGCTCTGTCGCACATTGTGATTAATCAATCATTTCATTCATATACAGAACATTTAGTGCATAACAAATATATTATAAATTTTTTTTGTCAGAAAATTTCACTAAAAATTCATAAAAAAATAAAAAATTAATTCCGCCAAAATATTTCCACAGAATTTTGTTGACAGAATTAATTTCGTCATAAAATTAATATGTTTTTTTAGTGAAATATGGGGCAAAATTATCTAGTTTCCTCCTGTTTTTTCCCTCATTTTGGACTTTTATAAAATTTCAGCAGCTAGTCTATACCAGAAAACAAACCTTTCCTCTCCGAGATTATGTTACATATTTGTCATTAGCAAGCTAATTGGGCATTATTATTAGATTGCATAGGTCCCAAGGACCACCAAAAAGTTGCTTTGCATCTAGACAGTACAGTTAGAGGCTTGCAATTCAACAAAAAGTAACGTGCACATTTGGAGTTTTGACATAACTTTCAATTACTTCCTTTTCCATTAAATAACCTTAAGTTAAAATTAATAAAAAAAACCATCATTTAATTGCCTTCAAACTTAAGAAATTCTTTTTTTTTTTGCGTTTTATATTTAATTGGAAGTATTTCGGTTCAAATTAGAACAAATATGTTGCTAATGAAATGAAAAATTCATTGAGAAATTTTTGTCTGAATTAGCATAATAATTTATTTGGAAGGAACTAAAACCAAAAACCAAAAAAAAACACGTGCTAGGCAAGAGCAAGTGGAGTTATCGCACCTTTAATAATTGGTTGGAATAGCAGTGCAAATTACGCAACCCCTTTCCTTCTCCTAGTCCCCACTCCATTACGTTTTTCCCAGCTTGCTGGCGATTCCTTATGGTTCCAAACCTCCCCCCCGCCCCCCTCCATCATATTCACAGGGGCAAAGGCACCCGTCGCGCTCCTAATAGGATTAATATTTATTCTGGTTTAATAAATACATGGACCAAGCTTTGCCATAGCGAAGCCAATGACAGCCGCAGCAGCTTGTGAACAGAAATAAAAAATTATTGGCAATCGATTGTGATAGAGACTTGCACCTTTGAAAGATTAGGAAGACAAATGACGACCCACCCCACGTTTTGTTCCAATCTTCTCCCCCACATGAAAATCCTTCTCTCATTCCTTTTTGTATCGCAACAAATAAAGGGGGAGAAAGACTGAAAGAGATCAGAGCCTTTAAGGAAGTGTTGGGAGCTTTGGATTGGTTCACATCGTTCTCATGCATGTTTCACATGCATTTGTCTAAAGCCATTTTCTTCTCTTTATATATATATATATATATATTTCATGTCCCCGACAATTGAATTAAAATTTTGTCGATGATCTTGGACTTATAAACAGCTCTCTCTCTCCCATATGGTTTTTTCCAAGTGTTGGTTTGAATATTTCTGGGGACTTTAATGGAATTAGCTTTCTACATCACCCTATTGGAGGTCAACCAAGGCTACATGTTTTATGATTGAAAATGGCGATTGCTGAACGTGAATGATGACATTTTGATTATTGATCACAAATAAAAATAAATTAAATTATATATATGTACCGAGATATAATAATAGATTATGATTATGTGTCATACACTAATCACATTAATAATTAAACAAGAGGTAATAAATTATTATTGTAATTTTCCGAAGATTTGGTATATGCTTTACTCATGTTAATAATCGTATCTTTGATGCTCGTGTGACCAAATTAAACCCACTGTTTTAATATTATTTAGAGAAAATTAGTATGAGTAATTATGATCTATTTTTTAATATAAAGAGTTTCTTGAAACCCCCCCTCCCTTTTTTTTTTTTTTTGCTCTTTTGCTTTTTCTCTTTTCAATATGTTCCATGTCAAATGGTTATGATCAAGCGTGGGGCTATAGTGGTTGGAAAATGAAAACTTGGAATGACATTTGACAAATACATGTGTTTTTTGTTTGATTGTTAATTTCTAATGGTGAAAGTTGTTTAGGAAAAGCTTTCTTAATGGCCACAAAAAGAAGAAATCGTGATCCTTTGTAGAAGAATATATAATCGTAATTCCAATAAGATCTAGAGTAATTAACAAAAATTACTACTACTAAGTAGAATTTTCCTTTGATATATTTGAGTAATTAATTAAGTTGGGGAAAAAGTCTTCTTATGCATTAAAAGTTCATAATTTTGATGTGATCACAAAGAAGCTATTATTTCGAAAAGGACCACAAAGAAGTTATATTAATTGAATGATGGGTCAAATCAAACAAAAACAAAGTGTCCATAAACAAATTAAATGTTAAATATTTATTCTGATTATTATCATATATATGTAGTATACATATATATTTTGTGCATACCAAGTCTGTCTACATGTATATAAAAAAACCATACTACAAAGTCGTTGGAAGTTATTTTCAGTGAGTCCACCTCGTGTTTCATACTACTATCAATTATCAAACATTAAATAGCTTCATCGAAAGGCAACCCTGGGTCGACTTGCATTCAAGCTCAAAGTTCACCCCCTAAAGAAAAATCAGAAAGCACGATTAATTAATACAACCTCATATCTTTTGATGTGAACTGACATACCATTTAGCTGCGCAAACTAAGGTTTGGCTCTTCATTTTATTATTATTATTATTATTATTACGTGACTAAATGCCAGTTGGCTTTTTGGGCTTTGGATTTGATTTGGAGTTCCAATTTTGCAACTCTTCGCCTTCCTCCGTCTGCTTTGCTGTGCAATGGCATTCGAGAAATGATTAAATCGACATAAGAGAGGGGAACCAAACGAATGATACTAGAAGCAAATTGGGTTTTTGCTCCTTTGGCAACTTGTTTTGGTTGCTTAATCATCTCCTAATTTTACCTTCACGGTTTGGTTAGCCATTGTTAAACATATTTTCCCCTTTGTTCCCTCTCATCTTTTTTTGCTACTTGAAGCGAGGATTATTATCTGCTTCTGAATTACGAGATCTAATTATATCTATATATCTCACTCCTTTTAAAATAAATTAATAGTTATTAACTTAATTTCAAAGTATTTTACTGAAAATTAAAATTTAAAAGGATGATTTTTTTTAGCTCTAAAAAATAATATATTTTTTTAAATAACTTTTTTAAAATTTTAATTATTTTTATATCAAAGATTTTTAAACAAAATTACCATTAATGAAACTTTATCATATTTAAGTACATTCAAGAACAATGATACAAAGGTGCAAACGCTAACCACAAAATATTTAAATTATAATGAAAAAGAAGAAAGAAAGGTCATTATTATAATTATTCTTTCATACACACAAACGAATAAATAGAGAAAAAGAGATGTTGAGACTAAACTATTTTAGTTTTCGATGAATCTTTTATTAATTTTTTTTCTTTTGTTGTTAAAGTTGTTACAAAAAAATCACAAAGCCTTGATAGTTGTATCTCTAAATATGTACTAGTAGTATGTAGCTGCTACAAGAATTCTGATGAAAGGACCAATCCAAAAAACCCATAAGACTAAGCGACACTATGAGACTAATTATTTTTTACAATTTTCTCAAATTTAAACGTGTATATATTTATTTGGAGAAATAATTATATTTAATTAAATTTATAATAAAAAAATCTTTAAGTTTACCTATTTAATTGATGTGGACAGATGATAACGGTATATCCACGAATATTCATTTGCAAAAAATGTTTTCACTGTCCTAGACTAGCTTAGTATGAGTTTTCCAGGTCTAGACAAAATAAAAATTCAAAAGCTTTAATGATTTGGAAAGACTATATATAGATGATATGTAATGAAGAAGACACATTAATAAAGGTTTGGTTTGTCAATAGCGGACATGAAATTCTGCTGTGACTAATCAAGCTAGGTTAGCAATCGTTGGTACGCGGATGATAATATCCACATAAAATTTCCATCACAATTAAGGAGGTGGAGGACCATTGCAAGTAGGGATGTCAACGGGTACCCTATTATAGGATACTCGCGGGTATCCGACCCATTTATATAGGGTTAAAGTACTCATAAACGGGTTTGGGTAGGATTAGGGTAGTGATTTCACTACCCGAATTTTAATAGGGTAGGGTTAGGGTACCACCTCTTGGGTACCCGTTACCCGAACCCGATTACTATTTATAAATATTTTATTATTATTTTAATAATTAAATTAAAAATTTATAATGTTTATTAACTTTACAAGTAAATTTTTTTGTTAAAAACTAACAAATATATGAAAAGTATGATTACTTTAATTATTAATGTGATGCCATTAATATATTTAAATTAAAAAATTATTATATTGTTATTTATGTTTAAGTATGATTACTTTAATTATTAATATGATGACATTAATACTTTTATGAATGCGTGTGTGTATATATTATGTATTTTAAATATAAATATATTTACTTTTTATTTTATTTTAATATTGTAAAAATTATAACTCATAAAATTATTAATTACAATATATATATGTTTATTTATATAAATATATAACATATAAATCTAAAGGTAAGTTATGAGATTAGAAAAGTTAATTAGGTAATTGGATTCCCATTAAGAAAATTTTAATAATTTTTTTATTTAATCGGGTATTTAAACGGGTTAGCGTAATTATAGGGTAGTGGGAATGTATTAGGGTTAGGGTTAGGATAGTAATTTTAAAATTAAACGGGTAGTTAATAAGATTAGGGTAATTGATTTTTTATAAGGTTAGGGTTCGGGTACCTCGAAATTATAGGGTACCCGACCCATTGACATCCCTAATTGCAAGTTCTAATTTGTGATTGTTAATTAGTTTTCTCTCTCGAATGGCTCCTATCATGTTTCATAATTGATTGAAAAGAAACAAAAATTTTAAAAAATTATTTTAAATATATATATAGATATTAATGAGATGATACTATACATGTTGAATGCATCAAATATAAATATATGTATATATAATATACTATAAATTTTTTTTCTTTTAGATATAATATCGGAGCCAACCACGTAAGGACTATTTTAGCTTGATCTAAAAAATAAAAAAATTCAACCAATACTAACATAGTAAAACTTCATTAATTAAAAGCTAACTGCAATAAACCGAGTTATATCCTATCAAATTCCTATAAAAGGATACATGTATTCTCTTAGAAAATGCATTCTTCAATCCTAAAAATAAAAAATATATTATTTGGAAAAACTCGTTATAATAAACGAAATAATAAAAAAATAAAATAAAATTTGATCTCCCTTCCTTTGCTTTATAAGCCAAAGAAAAAATTTGTTAAAATGATTTTGATAGCCATCTATCGGGGGAGCTTCAGAATGGAATTGATCTCCCTGTAGCATTTGGAGAAGCTGGATTGGTTTTGTGAATGGTGTCCCATCTTTGAAGGTTTGTCAAAGGACGATGTAATGCGGCATGGACTCTAGTTTTAGAGTTGGGTTTGGATTAAGATGAACAGTTAAGAATGAAGTAAAGATTTAAAATTGTTGATTTTAATCTTTTAAGAATATTTAAGACAATTCACTTTTAAGACTTTTAGAGGGGTTAGTTCCAAATAATTTGCATCCGTCCAAAAAAAAGAAAAAATTTCGTTCCCTATAAGACTACCTCGGCAGTATATCCACCATGATTCTGACCATTCACAGCTTGCTCCCCTTCAAGTTCTTTTATTAGCTTTTCTATCTGTCTTCTGTAAATGGGCATAAAATGATCACTTATCATGGTTTGAGAAAGCCGCAATTTACTGTACAGCGATCTTGGTGTAAGGAAAATCCCAATCTTAGCCTCCATTGTCCTTTGGCCATTATCAGTGTCGTTTGAAGTGGGAGTACTAGCCTCAGACTCCACCGCGTCGGATTGAAGTGTAATAATATGCATAATCTTTCCTGCAGGGAAAAACCTGTGCACTTCCTTCGTTTCTGGAACAGAGCTATCAGGCTGGCCCTCACCAACCTCTGCAATGGCGGCTGCTTCTTCTTCCCTTATTTGGCTAGCTACATCAGCCTCCTCACCTTCAGTCCTATTGTAAAGCTCGTGCTCTAGTTGTTGCCACAACTCCACTTCATCCATGTGGTCTTCATGCGAGTTGTGGCTTATGAGGTCCTCGCCATCATCTAGATTAGCATCGCTATCATAGTGTGGCTCATCAGAACATGAGCACTCAATTTCCGAAGTCCATTCAACTCCTGATGAAGACACAGGAAGTTCAGTGGTTTCTATCGTGCTTGAAGATGAGTTTCTCTGAGGAGATGTTAAAAGAGGCTCAGACGTTTCTGCTTTGTTGGGGGAAGTTTCTTGGGAACTTCCCTCTTCCTTCAAGTTTGATCGAGCAGCTGTGCCACGATGACGGGGTCCAATGCATGACCAAGAGGATAAGTTTATGGCAGGACGTGTCCATGCTGCCTGAGCCATGCTCTGGGCTCTTCTCATCACAACCTGTCAATAACAAAAACAAATTGAACATAAAAACGTAGTTCATCATAATTAACAGCACATACTTGGGCGTTTGAGCTATAATTAGAAGTACAAACTACCCAAACTCAACCAAAATTTTAAGAGACAATTAAAGGAGATCAAATACAACCAGTGATTTAAGCTCAGCTAAAATTAAGGCCAACATAATGAGAAATATCTTCCACCTACAAAAGGGTAGTTGTAATTTAAAAGTTATGATAACAAATTATAAGACTAGGAAAGAAACAACTTTTAAGGTAAATTCAGCTTGAAACACTTTTAAGACATAAGAACAGGATACACTAAGAATAACTTAATGGAGAATCAAGAACTGGCACATTGGTAATGCAGCTACCTGTGTACCATTAGAAACTGGGCGCAAAATTGCTCCAGCCCCAGCAACTTTTGCCCTAGCACTGGCTATGGATGGAAGCCGAGAACCCAAAGCAGATGCAGATCGATAAACAGTACTCAGAATTCTTGTACGCTCAATTTGATTCCTCAGATCATTCAGCCAAGCAGATGCCGTCACCTGAAACAGATAAATTGATTTCTTCAGGATATATCATCACAGAGCACCGAAGCAAATGAAATAGACACTGTCCTGAACAACATTTCAGTAAAATTTTATTTGTGCCAAGCTCCTAAACTTTATCAGCCACCAAAAAGGTGTAGACCATGTCAGCCAAGTCAAAGTACATATTCAGTACAGATATTTATGTGGTTTGTTTGATTTTCTAAAGGGGAACATCGATCAATTCTGCCCAGGAAGAGGACCATTCAACCAAAGCATGAGGGTGGGGGTGGGGGGGAGGGGTGGTTGAGGAAGAAAGAGAGAGGCAGACACCTTAAGGTGAGGCCAGTAGAGTTAACATGCAAATGGTTTATTTGCTATTAAGGGCTTTAAAATCGTTCTACTAATCTTTATCTACACACACACACACAATATCATTCTGCTACAAGTTATTATTATTCTTTGAAAAGAAAAAGCAGACACATTTACTTAACTAACTCTAACAGCATATCAAAGTAAGCATGTAAGGTACTAATCTACTTCTAATTACAGTTAAAATACCTCATCATTCTTTCTTATCAAAATGAGGAAGAAATCTAAGTTCCTACTAATAGCTATCAGGAATGTTACCTCAGCACGCAAATCGTCCACAGAGGCAGCTGAAAATGTTGGCACTAAGTCTGCTCCATTTATAACAGAAGTAATAAAATCAGTCCCCGATTCCGCTAACTCCCACGTCATACAAGCAGCTGCATGCAGTATAAAGAAATGATAGCACATTATGGATAAGATGTTCCATACATGACCATATAAAGAGGCATCTATTCTTAAAAGCTGGTAGTGAAAACATTTTCTACCAACAGAGGATGGAGAGCACAACCTGGAGCAAATGTGACACAGGTACTTGTTGATAACTCCTTTTGCTCCCGCAGCACATAAGTTAAAAGTGCACCAGTGCCTCCACCCAATGAATGCCCTACAATCTGTGAAACCAGATAGAATAAATCTATTAATTTTAGCAAAATTTAACCAGATAGACCGGTTCCTCTTAACAAAATTTAAAAAATAACGATATAGTACTTGAGGTTGGATTTCTCTTGATTAAATTAGCTGCATTCTCATCAAGAAAGGATATAGACAGACAACAATAGCCACCAGAAGAAAATAAGAGCATAATATTTCAAATCATGCCTTTACCTTAACTTTATAAGTTGGATATTGGCCAAGCGCTTTAATAAGACAAGGAGTAGCAAGCTTTGCTATCCACCGAGCAGCAGCTACCATTCCACAATGCGCATAACCTAAAACTAAATTGCTGACTCCTCCCTCTTTTACAACAGAGTGATGGAATGGAACCACAGCTCCAGTTGCAGCTGTCAGAGTATCCTTGATACTATGTGTTCCGCGAATCAATAGAAGAAAACATTTTCTTTTGTGGTCAACTAATATTGTAAATGCAGGCTTCAAAATCTACAGGATGTCAATATATAATATAATATAAATCATGTTTGAAAGTATGTTGACAGTATAATTACATTATCATGCCTCTGAAATCGACTAAATATTAAAAATCTATATCACATAAAGAATCAACAAGAGGGGTAAATCAATAGAAAGATCACAATTTCAAGTCCAGATATGACTTACCCCCGCTTTGGGCTCTTGGAGAAGAACCTCTTCCTCAGCATAACCAGTTTCCTCCAAAAATAGAGGGAATGGTTTTTTTGAAAAATGCCAACACAGTGTCAACAAGTTTAACAGATATCTAAGTTCAGCGGTTATATCTGGTCCTTTGAGCTCTATGCTATCTTTACCACCAAATACACTTGCAACATGTAAATGCCCCTGAAAAAAATCATAACCATATTGTATGTGTACAATGATAAACCAACATGGACAATGAATGATTAAGAGTTTCTTTTTATAAATAGATTCACATAAACATGTAAAAACACCAATCTGGCGATTTGATTAAAGAATGCAAGAAATTCCAGGAGGAGGGAAGATATCAAGTTAAGCTTTACAGTTATCTCAATCAGATAAACCACAGCAATATACAGAGTTAAAACTATATCAAAGGGAAGTGCTAGAAACAAAGCGCTATATCATGCCTGTATTCAGATGCAGCAGGTTTACAATGAAATACTGCTGAAGTGTTAGACATCATACAACTATTGCTGTTGTCCAAGGACTTAATTGGTCTTGACTCCTAAGTTTGAAAAAAAAATGCAAAGTTTAACAAGCCACAACACAAATAATAAGATAAAAATAAACTGAAGTCCTCATTTCACTGGATTCAGCCTTTCAATGAAAAACCTTCCCATACAGTGAAATTTTCATATTAGAGTAGACTTACAAGGATTTAATTACAGATAAGGTCCATGATGGTAGAGGAACAATAACAGGATTAAGAATTCATGATTCTGATAATGTTAAAATTTAAAAAGCACTGTAATTAACTTGAAAGTTCAATGACAGTAAATATAAACTAACTTGAGTACAATCTAGTAATTTGACAGAAAAAGGAACATTGGTCTCCCATCACCTCTCTTATGTAAATGAAACTACCAACTTTATCATGAGAATATACCCCCACCCCTCCTAGTGTCCTTGCTTGTGATTTGTATCTGTTCCAGTCCTTAAACTAAGTAAACAGAACCAATAATAATGGCATCTACACCGTAAAGCTATAATAAAGATCAAAGGACGCATACCTGCCTCTTCAATAAGAAGTTGATCCCAAATGCCAAATCTCCAATGGGCCACTTCCCCAGAGTCTCAGAGTATGTAAACCTAAGAGTTTCAGACAAAGTAGAAATCGTCTCTAACCACGTTGCAGGAGCCTGAATTAATCTATGTGAAACACGCTCGATTCCTAAAGGAGCAGTACCGGACAAATCACTTCCATTTTCATTGTCATCCTCACCAGGCTTATTTGTCTGCAATTTACGATTCAATGTATAGTACAATAGAGCAGCTGCACCGGCTGCGGTAGCCATAGTTGCAGTTGCCATGAGTTTATCCCTAAAAGAAAGAAAGAAAGAAAGAAATTAAACGCCAATTATAATATCTTATAATTCGATCGAAATTCAATAAATTCAAGTTGAAATATAAACAAGCAATGAAGTCAATGTTTTGAGATACAAAAATGGATCATGATAACTAAAGAAAATTAAAAGAAAAAAAAAAAGCTTCGTCTCAATACAAAGCTATAAACTTTTCTTTTGATAACTATTTACAACAATAACCAAAAAAACAATGAAATCAAAAAAGAATCGAAAAATTATAACCTAAACACGAGGAAAATCTGGAAAAGAAAACCCTAATAATTCGGCAAATCGGTAGATTAAAGATTAACAAACCTGAAGAGCTCGATTTTCGCCGACTTTTTCCGATTTATTATAATAAACTACCTTCGTTTCTAAGAAATTAAATTGATATATACTCAACGCATCTCTCCGTAACTTCCGTTCGAAAACTTCAATTTTCAATTTCTTTTCTTTTAAGGGGAGGGTTAATTATTGGAATTTCTGTGTAATTCCGGTCTTATGGAGTACACGTGGGGGAAGTTAATTGGATGAGAGTTTTGTAAATCGAAATAGGTGTTCTTAAACCGACCTTAGCTTAAACCTAAGCTGGGTTTAATTATTGGCGGTTCTTCCACTAAGGAAAAGTTCGTGGAATTCGTCGTTGCAAGGGATGGTACGTTGAGATTGTTGTGTCTTCAACTGGAAGAAAAGGGTAAGCTTTGGCTTAAATGTACTAGTATTGGATGCAGGATTGATTTAGGCCTAACCGGTCCGAGTCGCATGTTGAGTAGATAACCTTAACTCATATCAAGTTATTAACCTATCTAAAACCTGCCTTTTTAACTCAAATCTAGGCTAACCAAAACGAGGAAATTTTCATAAATTAATCAACCTTAATTATATAAGTTTATTTAAATTAAAACAAAAATATAAAAATTTAATTAAATATAATAATATAATAAAAGTTTATTTAAATTTTTTTATACCTTGTTGCTTTTTGTTTCTTATTTTCAACTTTGAGAATTTAAAATGTAAAATTTGTATTTGAATTTATAAAACAAATAATTGATTGAATCAAATTTTTTGTTTCATAAATATGTCATTTCTTTGGAGTATAGCAATCAAATAGTCAACTGAGATCATCACACTATTTTCAAGCTTTGATAACTTTAATCAACCAAGCTAGAAAATATCATTTCCTTTATGAAGCTCATTTTTTTTTACGGAGGTATAAGATATCATTCTATAATTAAGTATTTGTAATTTAATTGCACGAGACATCTACATTTACATATATTAAAAGTTGTCTCTAAATAGGTTAATTGGTTAACATTTGTATAGCTTAATTGTTTAACACATTGTGACTTGGTTTGGGTTGAATTGTCTTTGGGATATGTGTGATATTTTATTATTTGTTAAGGGGGTTTGTTTGACTTTTATTTTTATTAATGAGGTTTTGGGTATTTTGAAAAATGTTGGAGGATGATTTTGTCTGTTTATATTTACTTCAACATATTACTTAATAATATAGATTTTTAAATAAAATATATATTTTTTATATTAATTTATTAATTAAAAGAATATATTGCTTAAACATTTTGCTTAATAGTATAAATTTTGCCTGTATATAGTATATGTTTGTTTCATTTTTCTTCAGGTAATAGAAATTGGCAATTAGGTTTCCTTCTTTCATTCTTATTTTTCGTCTACTTTTGGTTTTTAATGTTTTTGGCTTTAGGGATTATAGGTTGTATATAATTGATTTTTGCTTTTGTTCCTCATTGTGATTTTTTTATTTGCTCATCATTGATGATTATATGTTATTTGTTTTATTTTGTTTAATTATCATTATTAATTTTGAAGGTATTTTATTTTTGTTAAAGTTTAGGGCATCTTAAACACGAGGCTATGGGAGTATGATTTATTAGAAAGGAAAAAAAAAAAAAGGAAAAGGTGAAACATAATAGATATTTTTTTTTTTTGAAGTTTGAGATTGAATTCTTTATTTAGTTTTTTTCTCTTTTTAATTTTTTGTTATTCATTTTTAATATATTATTTCTTTGCTGATAATATTTACAATTTTATCTCTTTTTCTTCAAAAAAATTACCATACAAGTAAACATTAACTATCCATTGTTGTTATTTTTTTATGCATGAATTTTTTTTGTTTTTTAAGTTGATCTGGTTTTTGAATTAATTTATAGGAATGCGATTGATTAATATTGCTTGATTTTGTTGTACAATTTTGGTTTTTACAAGTTTAAGGTAACTTCTACTTATAATTGTTTCAAAGGTATTTTATATATTGTTTTTATTTTATTTCTGAATTTCATGATTTTTTATTTATTTAAGTTTTTATTATTTGGATTATTTATTAATTTTTTTAAAAAAATGTTGTTACTTCCATACAAAAATTAGAAGCCTTTCATTTAAGTTTTTAAATTCTTTCTTTGATTTTTATCTTATATGATTAGGTGCATGGGTATACTTTTCTATTGTAGATAATAATTTATTTGTATTTTTACTCAAGTTGTATCAATTATTGACATCTTTTACCTATTACTCATCGTATCTCATATACATCATATAAGTTTATTTTTAATTATCTTTTGACTAAGAATATGTCCTTTACTAGAAATATATTCCTTAATTTACATGTTTGTCATTATTATTTTGCTATATGTTTGTCTTTCAACTCATTTGATATTTTTTTTCGTAATCACTTTTTGAATATTCAAAAATGTCATAGATAAATATATTTTTACAAAATATAATATCAATCAACCATTTACTTTATAATTGAATATTATCGAAACCATATTGATAGAATATTATAAGTTACAGATTTAGTGAGTTTTGAAATTAGTTTAGTTTTTTTTCTCTCTTTTTTAATTTTTTATTATTCTTTTTATTAATGTTTAATTTCTTTATTGATTACATTTATAATTTTAACCTTTTCTTTAAAAAAAATTGTCATATAAGTAAATATGAACTACCTATAAATTTTTTTTTTATGATTTATATTTAATGCACTAACAGTAGCTCACCAAATATTATCATCTCATTAATAAGATAAAATTAAAAATTTTTAAGGACTTAAACTTAAATATTAAAAAGTTGTTAATATTAAGTGCATATTTGGCATGGCTTTTTTCAGCTTATCTACCATTTAAAAGCAAAAGCCAGACCAAACATAAATTTTGAAAAGTTCTTTAAAAAAAAAATAATTTTTTTTAAAGAGTAAAATTTTAAAAAAAAGAGCTTCAAAAAAAGCTCCTGTGAAGAGCTTTTTCTTCTCTTCTTTTAAAAATACAAAAAAAAAATTATTTTTGTTTCAAAAATATCTTTATCTATTAAATATAATTACAATATTATCCTTTTAAAAAAAATACCCTCTAAGATAATTTTAACCAAAATTATAACTTATATAAAAAAACTTATAAAAAAAATTTACCAAACAACTTTAACTTAATTTTAAAAGCTATTATTTTTTATAAGAGCTTCATAATAGCTTTTAAACTAAAAAAAAGCTAGGCCAAACAACCTCTAAATTAAATAAAAAAACAAAACATCTCTTTTTTTTCTCTCTCCAACTCCCCACAATGTTACTTTATTGTTTTGCTTTTTTTGTCTCTCTCTAACTCTATCTTCTTCACCTCTTCTTCTTCTATTAAAATTACAAATTAAAATATTTTTTCCCAAATCTCTTTCACTTTTTTTTTCTAGTTCTTCCATAGGCATCCAAATTAAAATTTTATTGAATTCTTAAGAGAGTGTATTGTTGAAACTTGAGAAAGAGAAAGAGTAAAAAATTTGACGTGGAAATTTTTTTTATGTTGAGAAAAAGAGAGAGAGAAAAACACTGCTGCCAGATGGGGTGGGCATTTGGCCGATTTGATCCCCAATTGTGATAAAAAATAATTTCTTAAATTTTGACTGTTAGATAATATTAGTGTTGAAAAAATTTTGAAAAAATTGTCATAACTTGTGTTAGAATTTTTATTTGATATTAAATTAATCTTCGTTAATTACTTTCGCCATTATCACATTATAACCTTAAATCAATTTTAAAAATCACTTAAAAATGTAAAAATTATCTTGAAATCTCTTGAAATTAAACAATTTTGCAAGCTTAGTTTTAATGTTAGAAGAAGAAGGGGAGAAGGAGATAATTAAGTTAGGATAAAAAAGAAGAGAGTAATTGATTATCACATTATAACCCTAAATCAATTGTACAAATCGTTTAAAAATGTAAAAATTATCTTGAAATCTCTTGAAGTTTGAACAATTTTGCAAACTTAATTTTAATGCTAGAAGAAAAAGAAAAGGAGAAGAAGATAATCAAGTTAGGATAAAAAAGAAGAGAACAATCAAAGAACGTTGTGAGCGAGTTAGAGAGAGAAATTTTTTTTATTTTTATTTAACTAATTATTAAAAACTTTTTAATATTTAAGTTTAAATACTTAAAGTTTTTAATTTTTCCTCATTAATAAGGTGGTAGCATTTGGTAAGCTGACAGTGTATAGGTTTCTATACACTGTCAGTGTATCAAATATTAATTCTATTTTAGACATGCAAGGGCGGAGCGTCCCTTTGTAATGGGTTTGAAATTTTTTATATATTATATATTTTTAATGATTTTTTAAAATAATTTTTATTGAATAATTAATATAATTAAAAAAAATAAAATGACTTTACAAGCCTCATTCAACTTTACTCAAATTCTTAATTTTTTTTAATTTTTTAAGTTTCTTCACCCATCTTTCTCTGTTTTCTTTTCTATTCTTGTATTGTGAAATTATAAAGAGGTAAAGTTTTTATTTAATTTTTTCTATTTATATTATTATTTATATTTATTTATTTATTTCAATTATATTCTATTTGCTCATATATTTTAAGTTTTTATAGATTTTCTTTTTTAAATTTGTACAAATCACCAATCATATTCTTTTTTTTTTTGTTATATATGTTATATCTCCTACTTGTCATGGTTTTTTTTTTCCTGTTATGTGGATTTTATGTTTAATGATTTTAATTTTTAAAAATTAAAAAATTATTGTATATCTAATTCTAAAATATAAGTTCTAGTGTTGCAGTATTGGTTGTTGTTTAAAATTTTACTAATATATTATTTTTTATTAATCCTAATTATATAAAAAAATTATCTTGAATATATGTTTTTAATATACTTTATGTTTTATATTTAGTTGAAAGGAAATTATCTTAAGTATTAGAAGAAATTATTAATTCTGTATATCGTATTTAATTATTTATATTTTATGCATTATAGTTTAATATTTAATATTATAAATTTAAATATAATAAAATAAGAATATTGGATGTTGACTATATTAATTTTTTTGTCATTTATATTGAGAAAGATAAGACTTCGAAACAAAATGGATGATAAGTTTCTTACAAATAATTTAGTTGTTTATATTAAAAAATATATTACCATCGTCGAACAAAACTTTCCTAGAGTACTATTATAAGTTTTTTTTTAATTTCTTTTTATTTACATGTTATGTAAAATTATTATCTATTATAAATCTTTTGATTATTAATGGTTAAGTTCAATATATTAGTTTCAAAAATTTTTAACTTTTATTCTTCTTAGCTTTTGGCTCCCCCAATAAAAATTGGCTAACTCCACCCTTGTATGCATGAATTTTTCTGTTTTTTAAATTAATGTGGTTTTTGGATTAGTTTTTAAGAATGAAATTTATTAGTATTGTTTTAATTTCACACAGTTTTTCTGTGTTTATTTTTTAAGAATTATTTGTCCTTTTCTTCTTTAGTTTTTTTGTTTTAGTTTTTCTCTTCATAACTTTCTTCTTCATTTTCTTTGTTTGTCTTCTCCTGTTTCTTTTTATTTTCTCAACTTATTTATCTTTCCAACCAAATCTCTAATTTTTTTTACTATATTTGTTATTTTTATTTTCACTTTAAATTTTTTTGCATGTAACTAATTTATATATATATATATATATTTAATTTGTCAACTTACTTTATTTTTAATAGGAGAAATAGCACCATTTGTGAATTTTGATCTATGTTCCAAGTTAACTTGATAGACAATCATAAAAAAATCTATTGATTTTTTTACGTTTATTTTTACAAATTACAATATAATTTCATATTTGTAAATGATATTCATCATTTGTTTTTAGACAATTATCTTTATAGATTTATATTTAATGCACTGATAGTATATAGAAACTATATACTGTCAGCTTACCGAATGTTGCCACCTCATTAATGAGGTAAAATTGAAAATTTTTAAAGATTTAAATTTAAATATTAAAAAGTTGTTAATAATTAATTAAATAAAAAATTAAAAAATATATATTTTTTCTCTCTCCAATTCCCTCACAATATTATTTTATTGTTTTGCTCTTTTTATCTCTCTCTAACTCCATCGTTTACACCTTTTCTTTTATTAAAATTACAAATTAAAATATTTCACTTTTTCCCAAACCTTTTTCATTTTTGCTTCTATTCTTTTATAGGCATCCAAATTAAAACGTGTTGAACTTTTTACAAATGTGTTGCTGAAACCCTAAAATAGAAAAAGAGTAAAGAATTTGATGTGGAGATTTTTTTTTATTAGAAAAAGAGAAAAAAAAACCATTAAATCAAAATGCCTAATTTTTTTGTTGGTTAGCATTGGAAACAGATGGAGTAGGCAATTGGCCGATTTGACCACTAATTGTGATGAAGAGTCGTTCCTTAAATTGTGATTATGGGATAGTATTAGTGTTGAAAAAATTTTGTTATAACTTCTATTAAAAATTTTATTTGATATTAAATTGATCTTAGTTAATTACTTTTATCATTTTTATTGGTTATCACATTATAACCCTAAATCAAATTAAAAGTAAAACTCTATTTTATTTATTTGAAAAAAAACAATTGATTTATTACATTATAACCTTAAATCAATTGTAAAAATCAATTAAAAATGTAAAAATTATCTTGAAATCTCTTGAACTTGAACAATTTTGCAAATTTAATTTTAATGCTAGAAGAAAAAGAGAGAAGAAGATAATCAAGTTAGGATAAAAAAGAAGAGAACAATTGATTATCACATTATAACCCTAAATCAACCGTAAAACTCACTTAAAAATGTAAAAATTATTTTGAAATCTCTTGAAGTTAAACAAATTTGCAAACTTAATTTTAATGCTATAATAAGGAAAAGGGAAGAAGAAGATAATCAAGTTAGGATAGAACAATCAAAGAACTTTGTGAGGTAGTTAAAGAGAGAAAAAAAGAATTTTTTTTGTTTTTTATTTAACTAATTATTAAAAACTTTTTAATAATTAAGTTTAAATCTTTAAGATTTTTAGTTTTACCTCATTAATAAGATTGTAGCATTTGGTGAACTGACAATGTATAGAAATCTACACACTGCACACTATCAATATATCAAATACTAATTCTATCTTTATTATTAATGTAAATTAATTTTATATTTTATTCATACATCAAATGATTCTATACTGAACACATAGCACGGATTACACTCTAATAAAGTTAAAGTAGTTGTCCCCCGTGAAACCAAATCCTAATTATGTATTTTTGAAGCAAATATAATTGAAACACACAACATATTGTCAATGAGATTCAGAAGTATTTTTTTTCTTTTTGTTTTTTTACTAGTATTTTTTTGAAGGACCAAAAGCCAAAATAATGAGTCTTATATCAAGGTCTTGAGGCAATATTATTAATATTAGGTATAATACTTTCAAAAAATTTTAAATTATTTAATAATATTTTTTAAAAATATTTATTTTTTATTATATTCAATCAAATTCTTCTACAAATTTTAAGTTAAACAAACCCAATTGATCGACTCAATTTAAAAAAATCCATAAACTAGATTGATTCAATTTGGTGAACCTTAAAATCGATTCGATCTAGTTTGATGAACTCTAAAACCGATTCAACAAACCTTAAAATCAATTCAATTCAACAAACTCTAAAATCAATTCAATTCAATTGAACAAACCCTAAAACCAATTCTATTCAATTTGAAAAAACCTTAAATAATTCAAAAGTGTTTTTTTTTTAGATATTATACTTAAAAATAATAACTTTGACTGGCGGCCCCAACAAAGTAGTAAAGCCCTTTCAGTTTGTTGGAGCATAACCCAGTCTTGAAAACTTAGTCAGACGAGTTGTCACTTAAGCCCAAACTTGGGCTTAGGGTACAAGCTAGGGACTATCTCATGGGCCATTTCCCATCTGTTTTGATATGACGGATCAATTCCATTTGAACGAGTTTTAGTTTTTCTTAAAGAAGTGAAGAGGGAGTTTTTTATTTGTAATATTTTTAAAAAAGTTATTTATTTTTTTAAAAATTTCTTAAAAACCTATTTGATTTGATCTTTGCTTTTAAAAGATAAGTAACCTGAAAAAAAAAAAAAAAAGATCAAACAGATAACCCTACTTGCATTCATTTTTGGTCTAATCAATGAGATACTAGTCTCTCCGTGTAAATCCTCCCATTCATAATGAACCCGGAGCACAAGGCAAAGGCAGACAAAAGCCACCCCAACAAAGTCAATATGAAAAAAGTAGTGTCTGTCTCACATTGAGTCGGGAGGCTGAAGAGTGAAAGAGAGTGACACCGGCATAGCAGTCCAAGAACAACGAAAAATGGGTTCAACTCTCTAATTAAAACGTATGCCCCACTCTTTCTCCGTATGAAACCCCGACAATACTTGATAAGATGTGACTACGCGAGAGAGTCCTAGCGTAGATATTGTGTGTCTGGATTGGATTTTTGTGAATGTGATGAAGCAAATAATATTTACCATATTATATACGCACCTACATCATGAAAGCCATTTGGAAATTTTTTTATTATGTATTTTCCCCAAACTAATACTTTTAATTACCCACTTGCTCTTTTATTCTTATCTTTGGGACAGGGTTGGCAATCAAAATAATTAATTATGTTGTCCAGAGGTGGAATGTGATCTTGCTTTGTGCTTGTCTTTTGTTTTAAGCATGAGATTAATTTTTTTGTATATAATTTATTATATTGATATGGAATGAGAGCAATAAGAATAAATAACTATTATTTAAAATTGAAAACCACGCTAAAGTTCATTAAAATAGTGTTATTCTTCCTCTCTCTCTCTCTTTTCATTATTTTAAGTGGTTGCAAAGAGTCAATTTTAGACACCCAAATTTCTTCTTCTCCTAAGCAGCGTGACGAATTAACAATCAAGAAGGAAAAGACCAAAATAAAGTAACCCAACTCATTTCACATTGCAATTTGCAAAGTTAATGTGGTGATGTTTACTTCGCTTTTGACAACTGATATAACAACCGGTGGCCCATAAATAATATCACATTTTACACATTTCATCATGGTAATCCACTCCTGTCAATTTTGGAATCAAGCCAACCCACAGCATGAAAAAGAGGCTTCAACCAACAGCCTAGGTCCGGAAAGAAACAAAAAGATTATTATAGTATATAATACATGTACGATGTATCTAGTCAAACTCATCAGTCATGCCTGGCTGTGTTGAGCCAATCTTGAAGCCGATTCGTTCTTCTATTACATCATGTGGGCCCTCTAGAGGTCTGACATTCCAATCTCGATAACGATCCAACGGTTGGCATGAAGGGAAGTATCTAGCTAGAACTGTGTTCACCTTTCCTATTTTCAACAAAACGCTTGGCATCATAGGACCACAATCACGACGGTGGTGGTCCTGAGAGTAACAGGCCACTTCGTATTCATTAGGTAGCCGGAAAGCATGACAATAATTTTCTGTTTCATTTTGATGTCGTAAAGTTCACAGTTCACTTAAACTCTGGGGTCAAGTTTCTTTCAAGGAGGTGGGATAATCGTATGTGTATGGTCCCATGCAAATTTTCCTGGGATCAACACCGGATTATTTAGAAGTTAATCATAAAAGTGATTGTGCTGTGCAAATGCTTGTCAAGTTGGGAATATAATAATGTTAACTATATCTTTTCCCCGCGATCAAAGGAAAACAAATCTCATGTTGCCTACAAATTGACGAGTCATGCCGCAATGGCTTTTTCCATAAATTAAAGACTTAAAAGTACGCGGTCAAAGTCTAGCACTGTTAGATCTACTAAAATAGAAAAGAAAAAGGATTTAACATATGGTTTTGATGCACTTCAATTATTTTATTTTAGCACAGGAGCAATCATTTTCTGCCTATGCAAGCAGCATACCCAAATAAAGTATAAAGCGACTACTAATAAACTATGGTCAATCAAAATGATTAAAGTTAATTAATCCATGTGATGCACGACAGAACACATTGGAATCCCATTGACAGTTCAATCGGCCACTTCATTAGCAAACAAAAAAATATATTAATTAGAAAAAAAAACCAACGTTAATCCCTCCCTAACGTGCCACCATCTTATTGGCTCTCGTAGAAGCTAGAATTTTCCTCAATGTACAGGATTTCTACCCGAAAAGGTGCATCCTCGGTCGTGTAGTCATCTGCTGAATCATCCACCTCATAAAGAACCCGCCCTTCTGTACGTGGCGATGTGTAATTGGTTTTATTTCCAGTTTAAAATTAATTTCCGTAAAGTCACTGCTTATTAACTGCATTTCAAAAATTTAGCTGTTACTTACCACCATCTTCTTTCAAGGAACTCTCCAACTCTCTTTCTGTTGCGTTTTCATTATTTTTTCCTTTTCAATCCCTACATCCTCCTAACTTGTCGGAAAAAACCCCACCATGGCGGGCGAGTTCTCGACGTCTGTCACTTGCGGCATCATGTTATCAAAGCGACTATACTACGGCAAGGGAGCTTCACCGGCACCGGCTGTGATGTCGAGGTCGTTGTCGTCGACGGAGAGTTACCTTCCGACGGGGGTGATGGCGTACGCTGTGGTACCCGAGCCAGCGGCGGTGGACAACCCGGACGTCCCTAGCTACCAGCCGTACGTGCATGGTCGGTGCGAACCTCCGGCGTTGATTCCGTTACACATGCACGAGGTTTCCATGGAAGTGGACTGTTGTATGGACACTGCGTTCGTTACTGTTAGAGGCGCGTGGCGCGTGCACTGTATAATGGCTGGTCGGAGATGTGATTGCCGGATTGCTATTCCTATGGGGGAGCAGGTAGCTAAAGCAAAACCCCTTTTTAGTTTTAAAATTTAATAATTGTAGTTTATTAGTACATGGAGGAGTGAAAAAGACGACGTTTTTAGTGGTTAAGTGAAATGGTGGGGTTTAGATGAACGAATAATAAAAGTTAAATAAACAGTGTGATTTTCTTTTCTTTCGGTTGGCTTAATAAATAAGTGGAGAATTTGTTAGTGGAAAAATGGTTATTTTAATGTTTCCAAATCCCCCCACCCTTCCCCAAAGAATTGCATAGTCTAGAAAAAAAGATATGCAATTGTCTTTCTACTGTTCCTTAGTCTTTTCATGTCTAAATTATGAATAGTAAAGATTCATGTATATTCATCAGTGCCCATATATATCAGATAATGACAAGTTCATGTTATTTAAAGATTTGATGTAACCTTTTTCTTTTTATAGATTCTCAAGATAAACATGATGTGGCTAACAGGGTTCAATTCTAGGTGTTGAGGTGGACGTCTCTGGGAGGTCCTATAATTCGAAATGGGTCACATTAGCTGATTCAAAAGATACGGAAAAAGTTGCCAGAGCTGGAGATGGATGCTTCTTGACACCCCATACATATACTTTCAAAATCCCACAAGTAGTTACTCTACTTTTCTTAATTTATTACTATTACTATCAATTATAATTCTCTTCACAACATTAATATGTTCTTAATACGTGTTAGGTTGATGGAGGGTCTAATGTTTCAATTAAAGTCAGTTGGTCACAAAAGTTATCATACCAGGATGGTCAGTTTTGCCTCAATGTACCTTTTAGTTTTCCGGCATATGTCATTCCGGTTGGGAAGAAAATTCCTAAGCGAGAAAAGATTCGGTTGAATGTTAATTCTGTCATTGGAACGGAACTTTTGATCAAATGTACTAGCCATCCTCTAAAGGTATGACAATCTCAAAAAATTAGTATCTGGCTTCTGGAATATGAATGAAAGGTAATGCTGTTTTAACTCTTCTAGGAGCTAACTCGGGAGGTTCGTAAACTAAGTTTCATATATGAAGCAGAAGTGCCAGCATGGTCAACTTCCGACCTCAATTTTGCTTATACTGTAAGGCCTTTAACTGATAGTATTTTGATTGACTATTCTGTTGAAGAAGTTATTTTTGGAATTTTGAAGGTCATATAACATGTGATGGTGATACATAACTAAGTGATCCTTGCTTAACTGCTGCTGTTGTTTACAGGTTTCTTCGAGTGACATTTTTGGTGGGGTTCTCTTGCAATCTCCACCCTTGCGTGATTTTGATGAAAGGGAGATGTTCTGCTTCTATCTTTATTCTGGAAATAACCAGAAGAGGAAGGTTAACTAAAGATAATCACTTATCAATGGTTTAAAATTCTTCATTTTCTATTTTTTAAGCACTTCCTGAAAGCATCTTTTCTAGGATTTTGATCCCTTTTAGATGGGTACAGTGATGTGGTTTTTTATTGGAAATACATCTCTGATAGGTTGCATTCAGTTTCAGACTGAGTTAAACATAGGATTTGAATTCAAGCATTGGCTTTTATGCTTTCTTTCCTCTTCCAGAGGAGGATTTGCCAGTTTCTTTTTAGCTAATTATAAGGTGAAATTCCACATTCCCCAAGAAAAGGAAGGTGGCTTCACAAAATCAAACTATGCTAAAATGTGGACAATTTTCTTTAGAGGAGAATTAAGATGAGTAGAGAACTTATCAATCAGTGTTAAGGGGATTAAAATATAAAAATTTCTCGTAAGTTGTTAAACCTGCCCAACCTGCTGTAGCTTTAATTCAATTTGAATCTTTGAGGTTGCCATAGGCTAGAGTTCTTAACATACTTGTTTAAGATTCCGTTTTATTTATATCATGGCAATTCTTATACCATGGAGTGATTCTGATAGGTATTCAGAAAAGAAGTGGTTTTTGTCATTGACACAAGTGAAAGCATGCAAGGACGCCCAATTGAGAGTGTAAAGAATGCACTATTGGCATTGCTCTCCAAGCTCAATCCACAAGATTCTTTTAACATTATTGCTTTCAATAGTGAGATTCACTTATTCTCGTCAACAATGATGCTGGCTACTCATGGATCAATCCTAAATGCTACTCGGTGGCTGAGTAGTAACTTAACTGCAGATGGTGGTACAAATATGATGCTGCCCCTTAAACAGGTACCTAATATTTATCAGCATTTCTTAGGTGACTGATCAATACTATCAGTTAATGCTTAATACTTCATACTTATAGCTGCCAAATCTATACATCTTTTACTATTTAATGACTCATTGAAGGATTTTATCATCTAATTTTTTTATATTGTAGGCAATGAAGTTGTTGTCTGACGCAAGCGATTCAATTCCTCTTATTTTCCTTATAACTGATGGGTCTGTTGAAGATGAAAGAGAGATTTGCAATGTCATGAAAGGTTGTTTGTCAAGTGGAGGACGAGTTTCTCCTCGTATATGTACTTTTGGCATTGGTGAGTTTTTAGCTGTTTGGAAAATTTTTTCCTCTTTTTCATACTGCTTTGGCCTCAATTGTCTTTTTCAGTTGATTTGGTTTCTCATGGCATAAAAATGGAGTCTTTCTTTACATTGTAATTTCGTTTCTACAAATAGGTGCTACAACACTGTGTGTCAAGTATTGAATATGCCATGTGTTCATGCCTTTAGATATCCAGAGATCTGGAGACATGATCCATTTCTCCAGTAGTTTACGCTGCCTTGTAGCTAATCTGCATCATGTGGGCCTTAACACCAAAGTGCTCGGGAGTTCCATTCAGCCTGTTTAGTCTATGCCCAATTTAGACTTTTGTCAGCCATTGGGCAAAGATCAAGTCTATGCCTTCTTTCTGAAAAATCTAAATTCTGAATTTTTTATTTCTTGCTTTGTGCTACAAATGGTCTTCACTTTCTCTTCACAGTACCCATAAATTTGGTTTTTTGCTTTAAAATATCTTTCTCTGCTGCAAATAGACATATTATGGTGGCGGCCTTAGTAGTTTTCCCTTATCTGGTCTCGTTTTGGTGTCTACCAACCAATGATTTGTCAGTAACTCATTCATATTTTGTCAACTTAATCAGCCTTTTGAGACATCTGAGCCATATTTGTTTGCCTATGGCATTCCTGCAGTGTTATTACTGAAAAAAGGTTTTTGTGTTTAATCTTTTTCTAGGTTTATATTGTAATCATTACTTCTTGCAAATGCTGGCTCAAATTGGGAGAGGCCATTACGACTGCACTTACGATGCAGGTTAGTATGAAAGAATTTGTAGTCTAGTTGAAGGAAACGTCAAGAAACTCAATGCTAAACTATTGTGAACAATGTGGTGAGACTTTACGAATAAATTCACTGCCTTTAAAAAAAAAATGTATAATAAGGGATTCTAGCAGTATTCATTCTGGTTTCACCTTTTTATTGGCTAGATAACATTGAATTGCGAATGGTGAGATTATTTACGACAGCGACTTCAGTCGTTCTAGCCAATATAACCATGGACATGCCAGGAAATCTTGATTCTCTCGAGGTACATCAGAGCTGTTTGTAAATTTCCCTGCTCATCCTTTTTATCAAATATTTATAAACTGATGTAAGATGATCGACATATTACTGAATATTTTACTACAAGGTCCTTAATATAGCTTGCCCAAATATATTATCCTTCTAGCCATGTCAGTAACATTTTTTCTCTTCGTGGTCTCGCAGTTGTTTCCATCTTATATTCCAGACCTTTCATTTGGAAGTCCTTTGATGGTGTCGGGCAGATACAAAGGAGACTTTCCAGACAATATTAAAGTTACTGGAATGTTAGCAGATATGAGCACTTTTGTAACTGACTTGAAAGTGCAAAATGCAAAGGACGTGCCATTTGATAGAGTAACTTTTCTATTCCTGCAGTTAAAACTGCTGAACTTTTCAGTGTTTATACTTGATTTGACAACTTGTTATGATCATTTTGTTTACCACAAGCAGTGGTTAACTTCAGTTCCAAAGAAACATATTTTTAACGCAGAAAGTACCATCTTCTTTGTGCATTTAACAAGTTTGCTTTAATTTTATTTTATTTGCCTGTGCCAGCTCTTACATGTTAAATGACCTGTCTGTATACAACTTGCGCAGTTTGCTTTAAATTTTCTTATATGCTTAATAGGCCTTCTACATGATATGATTGAAATATTTTTTGTATCCATGTAAAATAATTGTTATCAACTATGAGGGCTGTTGTCCATGAGAGTTAGTGTTGGGTAAATTGATGTTTGACCCCCTTGGTTAATTTTTTTTACTTAACACATCGTGTTTTCCCCCTAGGCACTTAACTTGTGGTTTGATTAATTTGTTATCATAGGGAGTATGGTGTTAGTTTACTAATAATAGGACAGAACCCCCACAATAGTATATATATCTTTTTAGAAAGTACCTTCTAAATATGAGGATATCTATGTGAACACTCTTCCAGTTGAAGCCTTCTTTAACCATAGATCATCATCATTAAAATGCAGATATAGAAGGTTGGGTAGTGATGCATCTATTTTGTCTGATTGTTATGTTTGTTGGCAGATGCTTTCAAGGAGGCAAATTGATATTGTTACATGTCATGCTTGGTTTTTAGAGAGTCAAGAGCTTGAAGAGAAGGTATGCCACTTCCTGAAACTTCGGTTGAACTTATATAACAAATCAGGCCTGTCTGGCATATTTAGGCTAAAGTTTGACATTGTGGATGGGTTGTAAAACTATTGTTTGGCCTGCAGACATGATGCCAAACAAGGAGGCTGAGATGGACTTTGTTGTTATGATCATATTCACACCCTGATGAATATATATAACTTACAGAAATTATTAAGCTTTATTTGCCAATCATTCTTGCAGTCTGGTTTACATTTTTGGTCATACACCTAATTATTTTTGAGCTGTTTCTGGTGCAGGTTGCCAAAATAAGTCTTCAAACTAGTTTTCCATCCGAGTATACCTGCTTGATTTTGCTTCAAACTGATAGTGAAAAGCAAGTGCAAGAATCAATTCGTGTACAGGAGGTACGTACTAGTCTAAGGTTCTGCATGAATTATAGAGACAGTTTCAGCATTCCCCTTGGATTCAGTTTAATAGTAGTAGTTTTTACTATAACCCCCTAGCTCTTTAATTTATTACATTGATCTCATTTCCTTTATATCTCACAAGTTGAGACTCACTCTTACCATCATCATTCTAAACGACATCAGATTGAAATTTGATAGTTTGGCTGTGGTTTTGCCAAAATTGAAGAAACTTTCTGAATATAGGAATAGAAGTAGATGATAAACTTGCTAATTCCTGTCTGTTATATAGTTATGTTTAAGGAGTAAAAATATGCTCATTGACTTAGTTTCTTTTAAATTTAACCAGATATTCAACAAAATAAAAATGCCAAAAACGGGAGATATGAATAGCCAGAAGCTTGTTTTCCTGGGATGTGTGGGGGTTGGCTTTGGTAACTTGACCGCAACGGCTAAGAATATCCCTCCAGGAATTGAGGAACCAAAGTCACCCGAAGGTGCAGAGATTTTGGTTAGGGCTGCTTCCAACTGTTGCAGCATGCTGCTTGATCGCTGCTGTTGCATGTGCTTCATCCAGGCTTGTTCCTATATGAATAACCAATGCTCAATCGTTTTCACACAACTCTGCACTGCTGTCGCTTGTTTTGAGTGTGTCAATTGCTGTTATGAGCTCTGCGCTTGTTTCTAAAGGTACTGGGAATGGTAGTTGAAGTCTTAAAGACGAAAACTAAGAGTAAAGGAATATGATTAGTATGGATATTGTATATAGACTCCGTTGCAGATCATGATGTTAATAGCAACATTTCAATCATAGTTATTTATACGAGCTTGCCTTATCCAGAAGTGATGGCTCCCGCATCATGCCAATGCCATCTTAATCCTTGTGTGATGCTCATTGAAATGCAGGAATATAATATTCTATATCCACTGAGATGGAGATGTAGTTGGATTGGAGTATACACACTTTTGGACATGAAATATAAATTAATTTTTGTCGTCCTCGTCTAAACCACTCATAATTACTTGAATATAATCATAAACATTTTAAAAATTAAAATTTTTTAATGATTGGTAATTTTTTGTTCATCAATATATAACGTCACATTGGAAAAATTTCATACATTAACTCGATGAAAGTTTAACCATTTTCAACAAATGATTTCAATATAATTTTTTAATCTTGAAATTTTATTATTGTTAATAAATCTTGAAGCATTATTTTAGAAAAAAAAATAGCTTTTTAACAGCAATTGTTTTGCTAAGTTTAAAAATTTTCTTAAAGGCTGATATGCTTTTGTTGGAATGACTAAACGGGATAGTAAGGTAAATTTGTAGTGAAGCAATGAACAGATGCAATGCAAAGAATTAACACATGATGAACAAAGATTAGGTGAATAAAATAAATTGGGCCAAATCAGGTTAAAGCCCAACCTAAAATCCGGGACGGATGACGGACCATTGACAACCCTAGCCGGCCTTTTCTTTCTTTTTCTTTTTTTTTAAAAAGAACTGTTTTTTGTTTAAATTTAAAAAATTTAATTTTTAAGATTTGATTTTTAATTTAAAAGTTGTTATGAAGTTTTTATGAATAATAATAATTTTTAAAATTAATTTAAATCTGTTTGATAAATTTATTTTTATAAATTCTCTTTATTAAATAAGTTATTTGATAAAACAATTTATATAAGTTTTAATTTTGATTAAAATTATTATAAAGGGTATTTAATCAATGACTTTTTATTAATCATAAATTCTTTTGTTCATAATGAAAAAAATTAACGTTATTTTTTATTTATTTGAAATAAAATTTTAAAAATATAAAAAATATTTTTATATAACATAAAGTTTATAATGAATAATAAATTACATAAAAAACGGAAACGGATAATGATGAGATTTTTTTTTAATAGATGATAACATTTTTGAAAACAAAAAGAAATATTTTACTAAAAAGTTGATGTGTTTTTAAAAAAAGAGAAGAGAAAGTTCTTTTCTTGAGCTTTTATTGATTTTTTTATTAATTTTCGTTCTTTGAAAAAAGTTATTTTTTTTACTGGTTTTTGTTTTTAAGAGGCAAATAAACTGAAAAAAAGTTAGACCAAATAGGTACTAAAAGATGTTCTTTAATTTATCTTTTTGTTTTCTTTTAGGGTTTTTAAATCATAATTTTTTTGTAAAATTTATAATCTACCACATGATGAAATTAGTTATGAGCAAAGATTATAAATTGTGACGACAGATCTAAATTCAGTGGAATTAACACTTGTATCCTCTTGAGAGTGTGTAATAAAAAATTTTTTTGTGAATAAATAAAGCTATGAAAACCACTTTTTGGAAAATTATAATTGATAATTTATTTATATTCATTAAGGTAAAAATTTGGAAGGATAAAAGGGAAAAGAAATAGGGTTATGCAAGAGATTAAGTACACAGGGAAGAGAAATGATATTAGGCCAAGTAATAAGCCAGGCGGTTAAGTTCGGCCCAATTCCAAGGGGGATTGTAGCTATCGCCCTCTGCCTCAAGCTGCAGTGGAAGATCCGTCATCCGAATGTGCTTGCTCAAACCAAGATGTGCCATCAAAAGGGCAACGTGAGTGAGCAGCTCTTTGTCATGCCGAAGCTGCATTTTATGATCTTTCCAATCGCAATGGTTGGCAGCAGAGACCAGCATCTCCATCCAAACACAGCTGATTATTTCCCATATCTCGTCTTCATCCATCGGATTCTCGTCTTTCCTTGACAACCATCTCAATCTTTTGGCAAGCGCACTCCCTGCGAAGAACACCGACTTCCCCTGCCCTTTCATCTGAAAAAGGAACCCTCGCCACTCTGCATCGATTGCCAGCAGCGTCGTGGCAGCCAACCGAACGCCTTTGATTTTCATTTCCTGGTCGAGAAATTTGACGGCTTCCCTGCAAGTGTCTCTATATCTCAGCTCACCAATTCCTTTTCGAAGCATAAATGGAGCCTTAACCAGGAGGTACAACATGTAATCGGACAAGTGTTTACTTATTCGGCAGCGGGTACTGAAACTTCCTCGTGGATACCTTCTTCGTTGATCATAGTAAAGAATATCCGTAGCAATATGCCAAATAAGGAGGCTGTGGGTGAACTCTAGATCCTTAAAGCTCCAACCCACCTCCTCGTGGAGTTCTTTGCCGTGTAGCAACTTATAAGCTCCCTCCTTCAGTAAACATGAGAGTGACTTGAAATCGAATTGTTCTTGTTCGTATTGCGTACGTTTCTCTTTGAGATGAAGGAAAATAAAATCCTTCAGTTCAAGGTCCACATCTATCCAATCAGGACGACGCCACTTCTGATCTAATTGATGCAGGGACTTCTCTAAAAGTGTGTTTCCCAGTCTAAGTTTATTTGCAACGGTAGTAATCGTGGTTGCCTTGGACTTTAGGCAATATTTTAGAAGGCTGCTTTGTGCCATGGATGTGATTCCTTTCCCCTTCTTTCTATACTTCAACCAACGATTAATAACTCGATCAACACATTTAGGAAGCTTCTTGCCACCTGGTTTGGTCAACTGGCGCAGTGTCCACTTGGAGAATAGCTGCGTAACGAGTGCAAAGGTGTCTGCGATTATAGCTACTACCAGCAGCAAGTAAGTTATGGCAACGTCGACACGTGGGTAGGGACCCTTGCTAATGAAGACTGAGAAGGCAATAAATCCTGAAATACAAGACAGTAAGCTAATGGAGAGGAGGATGAGACCCGTGACAGAGTTGAGGATGCTGGTCTTGGTGTAAAGCATGTCGTACAAGAATTCTAGTTCAATGTCTACCAACATGAAGGCCTCCTTAGCGGACATGGACTTCTGTAAAGTGAAGACGTTATTTAACTTCTTGTAAAACCGAAGCTTGAGGCCTGAAAATAGGGGCACGAACATCTTGAAGGAAAGATATGCTTGATGGAGACATTCAGCTTCTGGACTTACGCCATTCCTGCCCAAGTAATCCATCAATAGCTCATGCTTAGGAAAATCGAATTTGCCCTCGAACGTGTGTGAAATTTCAGGGGGAGGAGCTCTTAGCACTGATTTTTTGTAATTCTCGAAGCTTGAGGCACTGAGAATCCAAATTCGTTCCCCGCACTTGATAATCCCAGCGATGAATATCAACATAGCTAGAAAATTGAACCCAGCATGTCTAGTTTGGAACCTCCAGTAGATATAAAATGCCATCCCAAATTGGATGAGTAGGCCAACCAAGTATCTTACCCACAATGCACTTTCTTCCAAGTAGTTAGCAGCCATGGTTTCCGCATTACCAAGATGCAAGAGAAGCAAAGGTGCCCAGAGCACTTCAATGGCATTGATCCTCTCTATTTGCCGCTTTAGGAGGGTAGAAAGTGAAGCAGTTGCAACCCAGTCTCCCAGGAAGTATGCTAGCCAACCAACGGATAGGACCCAACGATTTGCTTTTCCCTTACTTCCATGCCCAAATCCAATGAGAACAATGTACAGAAAGAGGCTAAGTAGAACAAGTGAACGTAGCTCCACTTTGTTCCACAAATCCTTCCCAGCACTTGGGAGCTGACTTCTGTCGCTGACCCATCTGCTGGCCTCCGAAAAGAGCAGGCCGCTGGCAACTGAATAATTCGGGGTAGAAGCAACCAAGGCAAGAAAGATTAAATGAGTCCATGCAAAATGTTACGAGATTACAGATAGATAATTAATACTACAATACAGAAATCAAAATGAGAAGCAAAATAAAGTAAAACATATTCTAGTTGCAACAAAATCAGCCCCTTAAAATTCTTTTATTTATTTCATGATTGATAGAACATACTTGAAAGTAGCATGGAGTTTTATCTCCAATTTGTGCCCAACCGACTTAAAGTCTTAGGTACGCAGAAGTTTTCCCGGTTGGTGAATGCGTACCGTTTCTCCTCCAAAAATATTGCTAGAAGCTGCAGAGTAACAAATTAATTAAAGGAACAAAAACCTTGCATTCGCACTGCAATTGTTCTGCATGTTTGAATCAAAGGAGCATAGCGATGATGCTATTGCAATGCAGCCAAATGCATTTAAGTAGCAGCAGCATAAGCAAGAGAAAGATTAAGGAATTGCCAAAGTAACATGAAAACAGTATAAATGATGGTCTTGAGACAAGGGATGGACTCATGAGAGGGAATGTACAACTTACCTGGTTCTCCAAACTATTGGTTCAAGGTATCATTTATCATTACCAGGAACATTTAGACGAAGAATTATTTTGAAAAATTAATGTCACTGAACTTCTCCAAAAATGAGAATTCTGTTACAAGAAGGCCCTGCAGCTACAGCTACAGGTCCACAATGATATTTATGGCTTCAAACAGGGGGAAGGCGCTGTGAAACACATGATACCACTTTTTAACAAGTAATCGATACTGAAACATTACGCATCAAATTGATGTGAAGAAAAGAATTTGTCCACATCCCATCCATAAGCCTTCATCGACTTCTTCAATAAAATGAAGTGAGAGAAGGCTGAAAAAGTTGTTATCTAGGAAAGAAAAAGCCACCTCAGTTTTAAGTCAAGAGTAGTACTTAACTAAAAGAAGAGAAACCTCATGCAAAAGACAGGAAAACACCCATAAATGGGTTGCCTTTGGATTCTACAAAAATCAAAGGCGACACTTCCATAGGCTTGTGCCCCACTTTCAAGAAAAAGCAATGCTACTAAAATGCCCGGATAACTTGCAAGCTTTAAAAGCAGGTCTGTCATCTGTGCTTACGTTGCCAGAGCCTTAGAAGAGAATAACCGCATAAAGGTGAAGGTGCATTGAAGCAATGGATAGATGCAAAACAAATAACATTTTTTATCTGACGTGATTAATGGGACTCCATTTGCAAGCAAACCTTTGGAAATATTTCATTAGTTTTTCCTTTTTTTCAGAGGTAACTTTTATAATGTTAAAATATATCTATACAGTTTAAGAGACCGTAGTGGGATATGAACCCCAATTCACTAGGCATTGCCATTTGCTATGCTAACGATCAAGTTCCAAGTCTCACGCAAAACATTGACATTTGCCAGTTTTCAGCTGACCTCATTGGCCATTACAGTCCAACGTTCAAATTTCAGTTAGGTGGCATTTGTTACAGTAATATAATTACAATGTGATTGTAAAAAATATAATATTATAGTATCTGATATATAACTAAAGTAATGATTAAAATATAGAGAAGATAATATTGTACAATTTGATTTACAAGTATTTTATTAAAAATATAATATCAATTTCTAAAATTAATTATATTTATTAAAATACAAATATATTTGTATTTTTTTATTATTAATTTTTATATACTATAATCGCTTAAATATATTTTTAATGTTATGTATTTCATTTTCAATTTTTATTATAATCTCATATATTTTTGGAGATTTTTTTTTAGCCATTAAAAATAAGGTGTGTTTAAAAATAGCCAACAAGATAACTTTAACTGTTTTTAGCCAATAAAGTACATTTTCGGACAAAAATGCCCTTAATGAGACATCTTTGTTGTTGGCACTTTGAAACACCTGGATGACGGAAAATTATGCAAAGAAATTAGCGAACATCTATTTTTTTGCCCAAAACATCTTTTTTTTTTTGGAGAAGCTTGTGCAAAAGAAAATAATGTTGCATGAGATGGTTTTTCTGAATGTTTGGACATGGCATTCAGATAAACAGAACGAGGAGGGGGAGGTGGTCGTGATGAATCGAAAGCTTGGAGCACGATGTGAAACCGAAAATCCTGCTTAAGGAGGTAAATCGAAAGGAGAAAGACGTGAATGCAAAGCACGAAATGGTCGTGCTACAGCAATCGGGACAGGCCATTGGGTTTAGGGTTTGTGAAAGGGAAAATGTGACACGGTAGGGTGCAGAGTTGGTGACACGCCAGGGTGCAGAGTTGGTGACATCCCCCCCTTGATATAGTAAACTTTAGAATTGTCACTAGCCTAATAATAAATAAATCTGTTTCTCTTGGCCTCCGACCTGTTTGCAATGTCCAACCCAAGCTATTTGAAATCTAGAGTCTCTGGATTTCAAATAGCCTGGGTTGGACAATTGCTTACAGGTCGGAGGTGAAGAGAAATAGATTAATTATTCGACTAGTGGACAATTCTAAAGTTGAATACATCAAGGGCGGGATGGAAACAACTGTAAAAAATGCTCGGAAGAACTGCCGATGAAGCATCGACAAAGTCTGCTTTAGAGGCAACGTACGGTCTGTCTATGAGAACTGAGGAGTTTTGGACTATATATAGTAGAGGAATATAAACCGACCTAAACCGACTTTACCAGTTTAAACGTTTCGGCTACCACTGCGGACCTGGTCGTGACACGCCAAGTGCATGCAGATATTGGTGGTGACACGGCATGGAGCTGAGTTGGTGACACGGCATAGAGCTGAGTTTGTGACACGCCATGGTGACACGGTTTTGAGTGTGTGATACGGTATTGCTTTAACATCTGACAGGCCATAGTTTGCTTTGAAATATGTGACACGGCATTAATAGAAAGGCTGACACGACGGATTGAAAAGCGGGCAGTTTCATGAATATCCCTTAATTTTAAATTTTATTTATTCATTTTTCACAGTAAACAGTTCATTTTCCCTTTTCCTCATTCGTAAACGTCTGTGTGTGTGAACCAAGGGCTGTTCGATTCATTTCTTATTGCGAAAGGTCGAAGGGAGTTCAACTTCGCTGTTTAGAAGGTTAACGACACCACTGCAACAGGAAGAAGAATGTCGGATATCAGTGAAGAGGTACGTGAGACTGGAAAAAAAAATCACAAAAAAAACCTTCATTGATTTCGGTAATTTTTTTTAAGGGTTTAGGGTGATACATATGGTCGTCTTTTTTGCAAATGTTAAGTTTTAAACTGTTTGAGTCCTGGTTTGGTGCTGTGTTGACTGGACTTTGGGGTTTAGTGTGTGACAACATCTTCACCTGATATGCATGGCGTGTCACAGCATTTCCACCTAGTATGCATGGTGTGTGACAGCATTTCACCTCATATGCATGGCGTGTCACAGCATTTCACCTCATATGCATGACGTGTCAGAACAATTATTTATATAGTTAGTATACCTTTTGGGCACATTATTGGTTAACTGGCTCCTGCACGTGTGCCATGTGATGCAGATGCATCGTAGAGAATATGAGGATCTTGACAATGTCCTCATTGTGCCGAGGGAGAAGTAGGCCTTCAATGTCTCAATAAACACCCACTGTAAATGGTCCCAGCTCCATTATATCAACAAGACTCTCCAAGAGAAGGGGGAGTTGGATGCAGTGAAGCGTACATGCTTCGGAATGCTCCTGGATGTCTATCTGCAAGGCTACTTCAGCGCTGGTCTCCTTCATAACATAATGATTCGTCGAATTAATGAAAGGGAGGCAACGGAGGAAGAGCTCTAGTTTGCTATCGGCAAGAGCAAGGCGCAGATATCGAAGCAAGAGTTCTGCCTTATAACCGGGCTGAAGTTCGATCCAATGCCCGATGTGTTCACACGTTCGTACGAGATGGTTGCGGACGGAATTCATGCGAGATATTGGAGCGGCCAGGATAGCATAAAGCTGCAGGCTTTGCTTGACACATTCCGGGGAGGAAACTTCCAGCGGGAAGGAGACACGACCAAGATGGCACTCGTCTTGATCGCAAATAACATTTTATTTGGGCAAGACTACCGTAGACGGGTGACACCTTGGTTGCTGTCATTGGTTGAGGACCTTGACGCTTGTAACGCATTTTCGTGGAGCCACTATGTTTGGAGGCTCACCTTGGACTACCTATTGAAAGGGTTCGAGGTTCCTACCTCAAGCGAAGCAAAGGAAAGCCGTTTACGGTACAACATCTACGGCTTCGTATGGGTGATACAGGTATTGTCACATTTACCGCTTTTGTTTGGTTTCGAGAAAATAATTTATTGTTGCACTGTTTAATAATTTACGTTTGATAATGTTTACAATTGACTTGCAGTTCTGGGCATTGGAGGCAATTCCGGTCTTGCGAAAAATAGTAGCCCCCTCTGCTCCGAAGGATAACGTGTACCCGCGAATGTGCAGATGGCAATGTAATCAGAAGCCAAAAGACCTGCACAAGGCGGTTGAGAAGTTCGAGTCATCTAAGCAAGTGAGTGAACAGCTACAAATTGATCGATCCTTCATATTTGTATAAGAAATTTGCCTCAAATTTAAACGTTTGATAAATATTTTTCTTTTGTAGTTATGGGCCTTGGAGACGTTGGAGATCACCCCGGAGGAGGCCAACCGGGAGTATTTGGTGGACCTCGATGTGCCGTTATCGGAGGGCCACCAGTACGTACCAATCGGGCAGACGGAGGATCGGGGTGAGCACATTGGTGTCGCTGCCAGGTCGAAGAGGAGAAGCTTGAAGGCGAAAAGATCCACCTCTTCAACTAAGCGGATGCGCACCGACTCTCCCAGTGTTGATGAGCCGTTGGCCCCAGAGTTGATGGAACAAGGAGACGACCATGGTGCAGGAAGTGAACAGCCGGTATTTACGGTTCTAACATTTTTTTTTACATCCATTTTGATATGTGATTATCTACTAACATTTATGTGCGTGCAGTTGGATCAACCTACGGCAGCTCCACAACCACCCACCGGTCCTCCTCAGACACACATTCGTATTGAGCCGTCGATAAGTTTGGTTATAACGATTTCTGTTCAAAGTTTCCACATATGTTGAGCTAGTAACAAAGTAACTTATGTCATTGCAGTTCATGGAGGCCACGTCTAGTCCGCAACCAGCGATGGCTCCGACTCTGATTCAACCGCATACTGCCCATGAGCCGCCGGTAAGGATATTAAAGTTGTTATATTGGTTTTCCACACGTTTCCTATATGATTTTATTTTAACACCACTAATATATATGTTATTGCAGTTGACCCAGTCGACAAGAGTTAATGATGGCATAGGCACAAAACGTCAGCTTCGACATATCATGCGGGAAATGTCGAAGCTGAAGGCATCAATTAAGTCCTTGACTTTTACGGTTGAAACGCTAGAGGATCGCATCGTTTCATGGGTTCTAGCTGGGCTGAAATCACAAGTACGTTAATCTTTCTGCACTTGTATTTTGCTATTTTAGGTCAATTCGCTATCGAATTTTCACAGTTGTCTCGTTCTGTAGGCCGGTCCTTCATCCGACAATGCTGCTGCAGGTCACGATGATCTTGATGATGGGCAGCATGAGGAGCATGGTGCCAGCCTTCAATCAGAAGATGCTGAAGGAGCGGAGGTTGGTGAGGCCGATCCTACTGAGCATACTTTCACCGGACATGAGGGAGCCCTTCAGTTATTTGAGTCAGCCATAGAGCATCTTCCTCCATCCGAGGCGATCGTCGCGCTTCCAGCAGCAGGATCGGGCGAGCTTGCTCTGACCACTCCTGAAGCCACCAGGTCACCACTATCCTCTGATTACCATCATCTTGCAGCAGCAATTGCCGACCCTACTGAGCGGGCACGGGTGATTATGGCAGGCAAATACCTTGCAAGCCCGTATGTCGACCCCTCATTGACTCGTCGGGCGGTGAAGGACACGATGATGGAAGCATACGAAGCCTTCAAGAAGAACCAGTCCGCGAGGTCAGCTTCTAGATATCAATTCATTGTTGTTTTCTATAGAAACATTAATCCACCATCGCTTATCAAATTCATTTTGTGACATATGCAGGCGTAACATCGGAATCTTAGGGGATCAAGGTGTTGACTTCTTCACATCGTTAGAGGATCCCCGAGAAGAAATGACAAGTGAACATATCGACGCATGCCTCAGCGTTATCTGTAAACGGGCGACAGGCCCAAAATCGAAGCATTACATTGCCCGTGCATGCGTGGTTGACACGATATTCTTTGTAAGTCTAAACCAATGCAAATTTTTTTTTCCAGGACACCATCCGTATGCTACACTTGACATATAAAACCGAAGATGCCCTGTCAAGCATGCAAATTTCGAATGATTTACGGGGGTATGTGGAGGGTGAAAGGCCGACATACGGCAAGAAATGGGAAGAGGTCGATTTCATCCTTGCTCCTTGCAATGTTGATGGGCATTGGGTGGTGGCAAATATCGATTTGGGTAAGTGGAAGATCAAGGTGATCGACTCCGTAACAACTTTGGCAGCGAAGGATAACGGAGTTCGTGCAGAGCAGATGAAGCCACTTACAACAATTTTTCCATTCATCTGTCACCAAGCCGGGTATTTCAATAAAACCCGTCGGAAGAGACGGGATTTGACGTCGATGCCATTGGAAATTTCTTTGCCCAGCCCTTCAGTGCATCGGCAGGAGGATAGTCTCAGCTGCGGCATGTTCATGGTAAGCTACATTGACGCAATGTTGCAATCGGAGCCGATAAGAGTTAAGCAGAATATGATTGCAAAATTGCGTATCCAATACGCATACGAAATTTTTTCCAACAGCTGTGCGAGCGAACCATGAACATATCGACAGTTAGTTGTATAATTTTTTTTCTACAGAATACAATTTAGAGATAAATTTTTTGTTGTATACACAATCATAGGAAATAGAATCATTTTTTTATTAATCACTTCATTATATTTTTATACAGAATAAAATTTTTTTGTATAGACAATTTTATACAGGAATAGATTATCTTTGTTAAGTAATTTTGTATCCAGTGAACATATTTTTTTGTATCGCAATTTAGTAATAAGTCAGCGTCTGACAACATTGACAATATGCAGGTGGCGTGTCACCACCATGTCTGCATGCGTCTGGCGTGTCACAGCCAGTATGCATGCAGGTGGCGTGTCACCACCAATATACCCGAATGCAGGTGGCGTGTCACCACTATGTCTGCATGCGCCTGGCGTGTCACCCCCAGTATCCGCACTAGCTGCACTAGGCGTGTCACAACCATGTCTGCATGCTCCTGGCGTGTCACCCCCAGTATGCATGCAGGTGGCGTGTCACCACCATGTCTGCATGCGTCTAGCGTGTCACAGCCAGTATTCATGCATGTGGCGTGTCACCACCAATATACTTGAATGCAGGTGGCGTGTCACCACTATGTCTGCATGCGCTTGGCGTGTCACCCCCAGTATTTGCACTAGGTGTGTCACAACCATGTCTGCATGCTCCTGGCGTGTCACCCCCAGTATGCATGCAGGTGGCGTGTCACAACCAATATCTGCATGCACTTGGGGTGTCACTACCATATCTGCATGCACTTAGCGTGTCACCAGCAAGTCTATGTGCACTAGGCGTGTCACAAAAATGTCTACATAGAGTCGGCGTCTCAGTTCCAACAATGTCAACGGGTACCCTATTATAGGGTACCCGCGGGTAATCCAACCCGTTTATACAAGATTAGGGTACTTATAAACGGGTTCGGGTAGGGTTAGGGTAGTGATTTCTAAACCCGATTTTTAATAGGGTAGGGTTAGGATGCCACCCCTTGGGTACCCGTTACCCGAACTCGATGACTATTTATAAATATTTTATTATTATTTTAATAATTAAAGTAAAAATTTATAATTTTTACAAACTTTACCCTAAATTTTTTTTGTTAAAAACTAACAAATATATGAAAAGTATGATTACTTTAATTATTAATGTGATGACATTAATATATTTAAATTAAAAAATTATTATATTGTTATTTATGTTTAAGTATGATTACTCTAATTATTAATATGATGACATTAATACTTTTATGAATGCATGTGTGTATATATTATGTATTTTAAATATAAATATATTTACTTTTTATTTTGTTTTAACATTGTAAAAATTATAACTCATAAAATTATTAATTACAGTGTATATATATGTTTATTTATATAAACATATAACATATAAATCTAAAGGTAAGTTATGAGATTAGAAAAGTTAATTGGGTAATTGGGTTCTCATGAAGAAAATTTTAATAATTTTTTTATTTAATCGGGTATTTAAACGGGTTAAGATAATTATAGGGTAGCGGGAATGTATTAGGGTTAGGGTTTAGGGTAGTAATTTTACCCTATCACAAACTCTAAACCAAAGTGGACAATTGATATAGTTTTGCAACGTCGTTTGTAAAATGAGTAAAATTCCCTTATGTATATTGAAGCGATTTGCTTGCAACCCTAAATAACACAATGAATGTATTGGCTTTACAATTGTCGAAATGTAGAGTAACATTGTTGATTTTTTATTTATATATGCTGTCCAAAGATTAGACAATTTACATTCCATACTATACCACCATGCATGGTGTGGTTAAAGTCAATTATTGACAACTTTTATGCCTAGGCAATGCTATTATTATACACTGGTTTATAGCAAATATCATTATTCAATGCAAATGTCAATGGCCAAGATCGAAACAGTTTGAATCAAACCCTAACAAAGCAACAGATAAATTGCAATTAGTTAGGCCCCAATAATATGTCATCCTCCACACCACACACTACGTTTTCAGACATTGTCCTTCGGATTGGACAGTTGTCGTGTGTGTGACCAGTTTCTCTGTAAATTGAACATGCTTTCGGTCGACGCACTCGTTGGGGTGCTAATTGACTTGGAGATGGTGCCGGATTTGTAGATGGATTTACAAATGGAGATGGGCAATTCTGTCTGTTGTGCCCGTACATCTTGCATTGCGAACATCTCCGTGCTCGACTGCCTTCACCAGCGGATGGAATCTTTCTCCTCCTAGGTCTTCCTGCTTGGCCTCGCCAAGGTGGTGGCAAGACAACAATTTGTTTCACATGCGGGGGGATGTCCCATTCACTAGGATGCCCTACTGGGCGAATGGACCCCACATAACCCTCCACCCAAACGGTTGTCTTGTAGTAGTCGGCGCAGAAATCAAAGGCTTCACGTTTGCATTTACTGAAAAATACAATGAACTCAATATTCAAGCAGAATATAATGCTATGTTATGTCAAATTAAGGATCAAATAAGAAATAAAGAAAATATAATCTGACCTTATTGCTGCAATGGCATGGCTGCATGGCAGCAAATCTTTTTGGAACTCACAGCATGAACACGTCTTCGTGGACAGGTTAACAAGTCCGTCCATCTTCCCGTCTTTAACTTCAAACTCCACTCGATTGATAGGCTTCACTACAAAGCGATGTGCATCATTGAAGCGTTTGCTCAATTGCCTAGCAACCCAAGGGCTGAGGGGTGTGGTCACCTTGACAGCCTCTTCGTACCGATCATGGAACCAACGCTGGAACATGTCTCGTATGAACTCGATCAAAACAGTGATTGGCATTTGTCTAGCATGCTTTAAGCAGGAGTTAACACATTCGGCAATGTTCGAGGTCATCATTTGGTATCGCCTTGTCGGTGAACATGCACGTGCCCATCTCTCAGGGCCTATTCTCAAAAGATCAGCATAGGCTCCCGCATGAATCTGCTTGAGCTGGTTCATATGTCTGTTGAATTCGAAAACCTTATAGCAATCTCGAGCAAGGGTGAAAATCATAGAAACGTCATCACGCTTGAACTTATTTTTTAAGTTTTTCTTCAAATGGTAACCGCATAAACCGTGGTGCGCTTCTGGGTATGCATTTTGGATTGCTTTCTTAATGCCGAGATGCTGATCAGAAATGAACATGGTGTTTTCAGGACAACCAACCGCATCACGTAGCTTGATGAGAAATCACGTCCATGAGTCTTCGTCCTCAACATGGCCGATGCCAAACGCAACTGGATATACACACTCGTTCGCGTCTTTGCATACAGCAACAAACAGAACACCCTTGAACCTGCCTTTCAGATGTGTTGCATCAATTGTGACCGTAGGACGCATTACATCCCTAAACCCCCGAATACAAACCCCGTATGACTAGAAACAATATTTGAATCTTTTAGCCTCGTCAGTAGCCATTGCTGTGACTGTGCCAGGATTTTCTTGTTCCAACATATAAAAATATGAGGGGAGTAGTTGAAATGACTCCTCCGGGGGACCAAAAACAAGCGTTTCCGCATACTCCTTTGCTTGCCAAGCCTTACCATACAAGCATTTCAATCCCCACTGAACCCTCATCTCACCAATTATGTCCTTAGGTCTCAACGCTACTCCATTAGCCTGAAGCTTGGGTGCCATAAGTTCACCAATATCTTGGCACTCGTAGATGCAAATCGCCCTTGCAAACCATCAACAATACATGTGTGTACTTTGTGGAACTTATGAACTTCCCAATACCCTCCTCCATCAAGTAACTTCCTTGAACGGACACTGAACTTGCATGCCTTGTCTTTACAACTAACCTCGTAACAACTTTTGCATGACCTTTTCACTCTTATCCCAAATTGCTCTTTTAGAGCCAACATGTTCAGAGCTCGTTTCAACTCCGCCTTCGAGGAAAACATTCTTCCTTTGTATAAGCGATTATTGGGACATGTCGACTCCTCAGTGCTAATTGTTTGGAAGGCGAACCTTTCTGCACCTGCAATTCGCCATGTAGAAGATATCCCTTCATTTCGCCTTTCTTGATAACTATCATCGACCATTGTATCAACGGAACGATTCCCGTCCTCACCAGCGATGGGGTTATTGTATATGGGATCATCACACTGAACATTTCCTACATCAAAACCTTCAACAGGTTCTGTTTCACCTTCAACATTATTGCAAATTGGAATGTCACTGTCATAAAGGCAGTCATTGTCTGAAATGTCATGATCCCATTCGTCAAGCCCATCACTCGAACTGTCATCAAATCTATCTTCACTGCCAGCAAACAAATCCTCATTTCCCTCATAACATGCAGCATTATCCTCCAGCGTCGCAGTGTTAACATCCAACGTCACAGTGTTGTACTTACGTGTCGTATTCTCATTTGAAATTGGAATTACACACTCTACCGTTTCACCCGATCGATGCATTCCTTTAGCAGCAGACCCTAATTGGTTTGATGCACATCCCGATCGAAATTGTTCACCCAACTCTTCTATCAATGTCCTCTGGTTACCGGGCTGTACAAACTCCTGAGGATACCCCAACTGCGGGTTACGGACCGAATGCTCTGGCATATGTGAAGCATTGTAAATCTGATTCTGATTGAGCTGATTACCATGTTTTTCAGCTTCTCCATGTGACATAACATTTATTTCGGGTCTTTTAATGCTGACGTACACAGCTGGAACATTCCTCTGTTCTAGCAGAATTAATGCAACATCCTCATCATCCTTGATAGTTGGCCGTGATAGCTCCCCGGGTGTACTGATCAATGCATGCAACTCAATGTCGTCAATTTCTGAGTTTACCCCAACAACATCTTCAACCAGCTTCATCAAGCCCGCAAACTACAAATCACTCATAACCCCCCGCATTCGTGACTCACCACCCTTGTACATGCTATCCACCCACTGACCACCGTGTCTTATCACAAGTCGCAGAATTGGAACCCCACTGAAATTTTGAAAACAAAAATAATTATTTATTTTACTTAATTACATGGTGGTGACAGTCCAAATGCATGCATGCATGCTGGTGACATGCCAATTGCAGGCAGACATGCTGGTGACACGACAAGTACATGCATGCATGCTGGTGACACGCCAAGTGCACATAGACATGCTGGTGACACGACAAGTGCACATAGACGTGCTGGTGACATGCTGGTGATACGACAAGTGCACATAGACATGCTGGTGACACGACAAGTGCATGCAGACATGCTTGTGACACGTCAAGTGCACATAGACATGCTGGTGACACGACAAGTGCATTCAAACATGCTGGTGACACCCCAAATGCATGCAGACATGCTGGTGACACGACAAGTGCATGCAGACATGCTGGTGACACGCCTTTATGTTTCTAATCCGTCTTCTGATTTACAAAAAAAGTTTCACAAATTTACGTGTTGCAACAATGAACCCAAAAACATACCTTGATGTCATCTCTGCAATGGGGTTTATTTTTCGAGGACAATATGGCCAAATGGCGAGAGATAGATCACGGCACGAAGACGATAGTGCTCAACAGAGAGTTGACAGAGCTCACACAGTTCAGAGAGCTGAGAGAGCTAATGACGATGGTGCTGAACACAGAGTTGATACAGTTCAGAGAGCTGAGAGAGAAAGATGAGCGAGCACAAACAACTGAGCATTAATTTCTAATTTTTGGAAGATGGCGGGAGGCAGATATCGGCAGCTTAATTTGCTACAGTGTTTTTTAAGGGCATTTCTGTCTGCTCATGCTTCTTTTTGGGTAGAAACAGATAACTTTATTTTGGTGGTTACTTTTGAAATCACCTTATACGGATGGTTATTTCTCACAATTTCCTCTATATTTTTTTTCATTTCTTAATATAATTTTCTATATTATATATTTTATTTTAATTTTTTCCTTTAAAAGATAAAAATTTTATTGAGAGTCACCATTTACCATCCAATAGAGACTGACTACTGAGAGTAATAAAGAGACATTATTTGAAATTCATATTAAAAAAATAAATTATAACATTATAAAATGTCTTTAACAAAGTAAAAAAGTTGAAGAGTAAAAATATCTTTAATAATATCACAGAATGCAATACAATTTGATTACATTGGTTTTAGATTATAATCACATTGCATTCATTAGCTATAATATGAGTGCATTACAATATTACATTACAGTGATTTGTTGCAAAATAAACATTACAATATAATTTAAGTGCATACATTGTAAAAAATGTGTTTTCACTTTTCTCATACTAAACGCTACCTTAATTTTTTAAAAGATACGTCCTACATGGTATATATACATGTCCATATAGCAAAATTGAAGAAAAGATCATGAGTTAAGAAAAAAAAATTGTTAACTTAGCTAGTAACCGACTTAAATTAGAGTTAAGTTTAGAGTCTTTTATATTTAGGTCCAAAAAGCCATTTTGAACAATATAATACAATGTCAAACAACCTTAAAATTTTCAATTCCCACTTAAATTTGAGTTTAAAAAATGTGATTTTTCATGACATCGAGATTGAAAATTCAAAATTATTAGGAAAAGACTTTAAAGCTTGTATTAATGTCACTTTTTTTAAAAGTTTTTTTTGCTTTTATTGTGGTTGTACAAAAGAATTATAAGCGAAAAACTTCGAGACTTCAATGATGGATTGTGTTTTATATTGACGAAATCAATCCATCATGTATTCACTACCATATGACAAAAAAATTATTAAACTCTTATAAAATTTTTTATAGTAAAATAATATTTAAATAATTTGAAAAGAATTTGAAGATACAGAAAGTGATTGAAAATTTTTTTTAATTGATGCATTTTTAAAAAATTAAAGAGTCTTATTTATAAATAAAGGTATATATCTTTGTATAAATACAATTATTTGAATAAAAATAATAGTTCAAAGGATTTTTTCATTTTCCTTTTTTCGATGTGAGATTATGTATTTTGTTATTATTGTTGAAGATATCCAACATATAGTAAGTTTTTCAAACTATAGTTTTCCCATCCAATCACAGAGCCAACACTAATCGCACGTTTGGTTCGCGGAATAGGCAGAAATAGAATAGAATAGGTATTATGTGGGAATAGAATAAAGTGAGAATAGAAAAGAATAATTATCACTTTGTTTGGTTCAGTGAATGGAATAGAGTATATTACTACTTAATATAATGTTTAGTTAGTAGAAATAAGATTGGAATAAAAAAGGAATAAATGATAAAAAGATAAAAATATCGTTTATTATATATATTTATTTTTATTTTATTTTTTAAATATTAATAATTTATAATTTAATTAAAATATTAATAATTAATAATTTAAATATTATTATCTTAATATAATTTAGTTATTAATATTTTAAATATTAATATTTTATTTATAATTTAATATTATTATGATTAAAATATTAATATTTTTATTTTTATTTATATTCATTAAAAATTTAATATATTAATAATTTAATAAATAAAACATTAATATTTTAATATTTTAATCATATTAAAATTAATAATATTTAAATTATGTATAAAATATTAATATTTAAAACATTAATATTTTAATATTTATAAATACTTTTTTCTTTTTTCTTTATTCTTCATCATGGTCCGGTCGCTGGAAAGGTGACCGGTGTCATTTTACGCCAATTTGGTGCACCATGTGACCGGATCTGGCCACTAGGACGCTAGATTGGCTTTTCCAGCGATTGGATCTGGCCGTGGAGTGCCAGATCCAACCGCGGGATCTGGTCGGGAAGCACTAGATCCGGTGCTTCCCGAGGCGAGATCTGGCCGTTGAGGCCAGATCTCGGTGGAATCTGGTCGAAAAGGTATTCTGTGGACACTTTCCGACCACATTCGGTCATGAAAGAAGGAAGAAGAGGGAGGACGATCGGTTTAGACCCGAGGAAGCTCGGTTGAGAGACAGAGGGAGGAAGAAGGAAAGCGCGAAGAGAGAGAAAATTCTTATTTTATATGGACACATTTGCAATTTTTAAAAAGTGAAGAGAGTATTTTAGTAATTACACTTTCTTCAGCTATTCTTTGAGTCGCAGAATAGGTATTATTGGGGGGAGTCGGCAATGGCTATTACCGTGTTTTTACCTATTACAAGGAATAGGAATTCCTATTCCTTGTGCTCTATTTGAACCAAACGTGGGAATGACTATGCCATGGGAATAGAGGGGGAATGGCTAACCAAATATGCGGTAAGTTCAAATGAACAGATATTCAAAATGAAAGTTATTCGGATTTGTTATGTACGCAGAAATTAATTTATATCATGAACACAAGAGTGATTTTAATATTATAAAATATATATTTGATTAATAATCATAGCAATAAGGTTTTTAAAAATGTTGTTCAGTTTACTCAAATAACTTTTTCAGCCTAATCTCTTATGCTATACTAGTTTTTAAGCATTTCATACAACTATGAGGCTAAATCTAACATGGATAATAAAAAATGTTTATGGCTGCTTGTTGATTTATTTATTCACATTTAATTAGAGGAATAGGTAATATTTAATTTTCCAGAAGCTGCTATATATTTAATTTATTAAAATGCCATTGCTATGTTCTCTTGAGTGCTCCAAGATTTTTTTTTTCTAAAAAAAGTCCTGTTTGGTTTATATTATAATACCTTAATTAAAACATAAGTCAAAGTCATTTTGAGACCATTGCACCTTATCATGTTCATCACCCTGACAGACCATATTGGGCTTATGGTCTTTGAGATATTTTAAAATGATTTCAGTATGTCGTTTTTTGAGGGATCTTACTGATTTAAATTCAAATTATAGCTCAGGAAAATGGCAATTAACATGGAAGTGGGAGGGGCCTGAGAGGATTCGGATGTTTATTCTTCAATGCTTACATAATTGACTTCTGACAAATGAAGAAAGGTGTCGTAGACATAATTCTAAAATAATTCACATGAAAAAAAAGTGATTATATATATATATATATATATCAATACATGCAAGACTGAAAGAAAAAGGAATCAAAAGAGATAAAAAGGAAAACTTGCCTGATGAGCAAAAGTTGGATTAGATTATTTGCTTTGCTTTGGATTGGCTTACTATTTGTTTAATGGTGTTGTATTTCGGGAAGCTAAGAAAAAGAAGAAAATGGTGAAAATTGGAGGAATGAGAAAGGAGAAGGGGTGACGAATGGTGGAGGTGATGAAAAATTTGTGAAAGACGAGAGAAAATCTTTGGTTTATAAAGTAGAGAGAGTAGGACTCCACTCTGTTAGTGGGCCTCACTTCAACAGCCGGTGCCACAACAACTGGGTCGGAACGCTGCCGATTTTGCTTTGCCCATACATTTCTCCTAAACTACATTCCATGCCATTCCTCGTTTTTAATTTTGAACACAAATCCTCTGCCCCTTTTTTGTGCCCCCATCCGTGCCTCCGCTCCATATTTTTGCCATCTGTCGTATCCCTTAATGGAGGCTAAAAACGGCAATGTCAAAGTTTTAACGCGATGTCTTAACTTAAACATCGTTTCTTAACATTACTTCGAAAATAACAAAACAAAAGTCAGGCTAGGTTTTTTTCCTTCCTACCTTCCCTCTTTTACGGTGTTCGGCTACCTACTCTTCTTTTACTTCATTTGACCTTTTGGTAAGATATTTTTTGTAAATTGTTTTATTAATTTTTTATATTTTAATTTTATATTTATTGATTCATTATATGATGTTTTATTGAATTTTATGTTTGTAAATAACATTTTTCATTTTTTTTTGAAAAGTATTCAGTTTTTTTTATATCTTATTTATAATTATTCATGTTTTATTATGTATCTTATTCTTTCATGAAAATATTGATAACAAAAAAAAATATGATTCTTTTATTAATTTAAAAAATAATTAAATTTATTTATTTTTTATTTTTTAAGATATGGATACAGAAATGACAAATACAATTAATAAAGATGAATTGTGTCAAAGATTAGAATTTACTAAAGCTAATATTCTGCCATCGATTGAACCAATTGCGTTTTAGCATGTAAATTTTTGCTAAATTTTTCTGCCATAACAGTATTATGATGGGTACTGCTGATTTCATATTTCAGTTTCTAAGTTCACCAATCACAGTTAACTGTTGACTCCCGCACCTAATCAGATCAGCTGCGAATCGCCTTACCTGTGTTCGGACCAATATATATTCAAAAATAATTTTTCACCCGGAAATCTTCCGGTTTCGTTATTCAATTTTCCCGCCCCCTCATTTTCGTGGCAAAACTTTACCGGTAAGTACCCGTCTGATCTCCCACAAAACCCCCGACAATCCAAAAAAAAAAAAAAAGGGAATTTTTTTTTCTCTTCTGTTGAACGAGCCAACTGTTATTATTATTATTATCCTTTCGATTTAAGTCTTCTTAGTTTTTCATAAATTGGTTGTTAAATTATTTTGTTAATTAGGATTAACAAATAATTTTCTCTGTTTTACCTTTTCTCACAGTTTTGATTCGGCAAATGAGAGTTTGCATAACTCAGTTTCTCACCAGATTTCTCTTGTTTTCCGTATTGATAATTTTCAGGTAAATCGTTTGAGTTAATTAGTTGAAGAAAATTGATATATGGATGATATTTATTGAATATATGCTATTTTAATTTATTCTAATGCTTGATTTATTGACAAAATATGGTAGGTGTTATTCAAGTAATGGAAGTGGTGAGAAGGAGAGAACATTAGGTATAATAAAGCCAGATGGATTATCTGGTAATTATACTGATAGAATAAGAAAAGTTATTCTGGAATCTGGTTTCCACATCAATAAGGAAATGATAATTCAACTTGATGAAGACAATGCAGCAGATTTTTACGCTGAGCACTCTTCCAAGAGCTTCTTTACTAGTCTTATCAAATACATGACTAGGTTATCACTCTTGTCTTAATAACTTCATGCTGCTTTTTAATTACCTCGACTATGCCTTAGTGTTTGCCTAATTTTGTTATTTCATAGACAAAACAATGGATGCATTTTCACGCTTTCATATTGTCAATACTTTAATCCAATTGGCAATGTTTAAAATATATCTCACTCATATCGTGCTTTTTTGAATGAAGAAGAGGCAGAGATTTTCAGCATGTGAAAAAGCAGAATATTTGTTAAATACTCCTCTTTATGATTATTTCACTTGATTATTTGAATTATCAAGCCTAATTAGAGCCTGCTTTTCTTGTTTTGAACTTTTGGTACTATTATTTTTGTTCTGTTTTTCAGTTATGGATCAAAGAGAAGTGTCGATGCAGCATTTGTTTTAATGTTGTCTCAAATTTGAATATATTGGCAATTGTTGATCTCATATCTTTTGAATAGCGTTTTGATTAACTATTTATCATACCAATCTGCAAGTTGGGGTAGCATGAAACTCAGTTGCTACATCACAAGTGTTGTCTATCTCTCTCTCTCACTGACATTTCACTTTTGACAGTGGTCCAGTGTTGGTTATGATTTTGGAAAAGGAAGATGCTGTTGCTCATTGGCGACATTTGATTGGACCCACTGATGCTGGCAAGGCCAAAATTACTCATCCTCAAAGGTTCTGCACGTTTCTTGTTGATCTCATACTTTGTTCTTATATTCCTCTTCTCTGTGGTTTTTCTTGTATGATCTACATAAGTTGAAAAATTGGATGCATGCAGAAACAAATATTAGTTGTCCTCCCATTACCTCACAAGATTTAGGTCCCTGCCAACTTTGAATTAGATCTTCTTTCCATATCTTAATCCTAGAAGAAATTGGATCATCTGATGACATGACTTATAACTTATCAGCATTTTCTGTTGGTTGGTTCTTCTGCTTCCAGCATCAGAGCAATGTGCGGCGTAGATTTGGAAAAGAACTGTGTTCATGGTTCGGATTCCCACCAATCGGCTCAAAGGGAGATTGCATTTTTCTTCAAAGAGACACCTCCAGGTCAGCTCTTGTTCCCCTTTTCAGTCAATGTAATGATGGAAATATAACCTAGCCCATGCAAATCTACGATGTACTGAGATGGGATGATATGTAATGAGTATGGAGTGAGCAAATATAACCTAGTTTCCATTGTGACTTCATTTCCTTATTAGAAATGAAAAAGTAATCTGAATGCATGTTTTCTAAACAAGGGCCTTATATTTACTTTCATTTTCATATTTGAGCTTTCACAGATGAGGCAGTCAGAAAGCACGATGAACTGTAGCTGGAAAGCGCTCAAAGCTGAAGCTATATGATGGTTAAGCTTATTGTTAGAAGTTTGTATTATAGACCTCTCTCTCTTTTTGTCTTTTGTTCTGCGAGTGGGGCAGGGGTGGGGTTGGTTTCAATGACTGCACTACAACAAGGATAGCCTGTCCTCTTCTCATAAACCATTTATCTCTGGTGAAGGCAGAATGCTATATAAACCTCTTCTCTTTGCTTCAACTGTCTTAAAATGGACTAATTTGAGGTTTATCAAAAACATTAGTAGCATCAAGTGTCCTACAATCGTTCATATCCCTTTCTGGCTTGCCCATGGCATCTTTCCGACATGTTCCTCATGTTTTACCATTTATAAGTTCATTGTCTTGGGTTGTCATGTGATTTGATAGGTTTATATGGTTCATATGTGCCAGGTGATCTAATGTAGGATTCTGTATGATGGATGATTTGTTGCTTGCCCTCCAATAATGATTGTATGCTATTTGAAGGAAATGCTATAATGTCATAGATAAAGGGGAGGAAGATACTATGAAGAATATAAATTACAATATCTGTTTTGTGAGATTTTAACAATTAATTCTTGCCATTCATCTTGTTACAGCATCATAGAAAAACCTGCACTGTGGACATTGGAGACACTTTACGAATGCCATTTGTGTGCATCAGCTTTAGATTGTAAGAATTTTACAGTACTAAATTACATACTCTCTATTGTATCTGCAAATTGGTTTGGTTTGTAACTGTAGCAACACTAGACGGCTAATTTTACTGAGTGGATATTACGGTACGTATATTTTCTTTTAAGAGCAAATCAAACATTTGCCTGATATCCTCTCAAGCAACCAAATAGAGAGTGAACCTTCTGAAATATTTACTAAACCTAAAAGGGTTATAGTATACTGGGTATATATAGAGTGCTGGTACACTTGATTTCTACTAAAGCAGTGCCAATGTTGTGTGACAAAGGACTGATAAAATTATAAATATGTAAAGGCTTAAGACTCGTATTGAAATTATACTCTTCCCTAAGTAAAAATATCTAAAAATACCAAGAATAATAATAAAAAAATTCCTATTTGGAGATAATATTTGCAAATTCATTAATATTATGGGTATGTAAGGTCCAGCTGCTCCTTCATTAGTCTATTCTCAAAACATTACATTCGTAATTGAATAACCAGAAAATTATTGTAAGACAGAAAGTGGGGGTGGGGAGGGGCTGAAAGAAAAGAAAAACTGCAGGAAGCTAAGCAACAAGCAGGAAGGTAGATCTGAGTGTAGGGTAGCTACATGCTAAGCCGCGTAAGAAGCCATCCGAGTGAGGTGATCCCAATCCCAGTGAGGCATACACACTTTGTGCTCCTTTGGAGGCTTGGTCATGCGAAGATTTTTGCATAAACCAAGATGTGCCATGAGAAGGGCCACATGAGTGAGCAGCTCTCGACCCTGCCCAAGCTGGTATGCATGCTCTTTCCAGTCACAGTCATATGCCGCAGTAAACAGCATCACCAACCACACACAGCTAATCATTTCCCATAGCTCTTCAGGATCCCACCCTGCATCAACGGTTAAAGAATGCAACTGCTTCGCAAGATCACACCCTTTGAAGAATACTGATTTTCCACCTTGACCTTGACCTTGACCTTGACCTTCACCTTCCCCTCAGGGACAGAGAGGAAAGTTTGACATTTAATATTGTCAAGTTCAAGCAATGTCGGGGCAACTTGAGCTAAGTCTTTGCTATCTATTTTCATTTGCCAACCAAAAAAGTCCAAGGCTTCAAAGCAGGTATCTCTGTACCTTAGCTGACCAATGCCTCTGGGAAGCATAAACGAACGCATGACAAGGAGGTGCATCATGTAATCAGATAATTTCTTAGTAATTTGGTTATTATTTCTACCACAACTGCCCGGATACCTTCTTTTATGATAATGGAAAAGACTATCCGTAGCAATATGCCAAAGGAGGAGGCTGTGGGTAAATTCTACCTCGGTTAAGCTCCAGTGAAGGTCTTCATAGATATCAATTCCTTTATCTTTTAGCACGTCGGAAGCTCCTTTCTGTGCTAAATTTGAGAGACATGAGAATTTGAACTTTCCTTTTTCATATTTTTCACCTTTTTTTTGGAGACGAGAGAGAATGAGTTCCTTTAAACCAGGATCCACGAGGGCCCAAGTAGGTCTCACATCCACCCAAGCATTCTTCTGGATGTCCCAGAACACCTTTAAAATCCTTTTGGCGTCGACTAGCTTCTTGATGGCTGCATTAACCTTGTTTACCTTGGCCTTAAGGCAATAATTTAAGAGGCTGTGCTGTGCCATGTAATTTTCTCCCTGGCCCTGTGTCGACATTTTGACCTTCAAACAATAAGCAATATATGCACGGACACACCTAGGGAGGAGCCGCCAGGTGCTGCGAGTGGTCAACCACTGCATTGTCCAATCGGATAGTATATGTGAAATGACTGCAGTGCCATCCGCCAAAAATGCTCCAAGCAGCAGCATGTAAGTTACGCTAATTTCGGGTGAAGAGTGATGCTGCTTGTGAGCATAAGCATATGGGAAGGCCAATAATGCTCCAGTAGAAAAAAAGAAGTACATGAAGCGAAGGATGAAACCTAGCAGAATATGATGCATAATAGTCTTGGTGTAAAAAACGTCGAACAATAAATTTAGTTCGAAGTCTACCATGTTGAAGGCCTCTTTTGCTGACATATCTTTATTCAGGCTGAAGATGCCACTCAACTTGTTGTAAATCCTGAGATTGATATCTGAAAAGAGTGGCATGAACATCATAACTGATAGATATGCTCGATGGAGATGCCTAGCTTGTGGAATTATGGATTTCCGGTCTAAATGATCATCCTGCTGCTTAGGCGACTGGTCACTTTGACCCGCGGGTTTGGGTCTAAACTTGTTAGGGGGAACTCCTGATAATTTGGAAATTGTAAAATGTTTGAATCCTGAGAACCTGAGAATCCAAAGCCGTTCCAGGCACTTTGATAAACCCAGATATAAATACAGGAATGGCTATGCCAGCCAAGGTGTTTTCGCTTCCCCTTTCGAACCTTCCGAAGATGTAACAAGCTATCCCGAATTGGATGAACAGGCCTAACGTATATAATCGCCACAATTCCTTTTCGTCGAAGAAATTAGCAGCAATGGTTTCGGTGCTGCCAAGGTGCGAACAGTAGGAAGGGGGCCCAAAAAACTTGGAGTGCATTGACTCTCCCAGATGATTGGCGCTTCAGGAGGGTAGTTAAAGCAGTAGTTGCCGCCAAGTCTCCAACGAAGTATCCTACACGAGTCAGCAAGGCAACCGAAGTTTTGCCTCTTCTATTCTTTATTACATATCCAAGTGCAATCAGGACTATATTTAGAGTCAGGCTAAGTAGAACCAGTACATATAGTTGCACTCTGCTCCAACTTTCCTTAACTCCCGGGGAGCCCCAGCTGTGCGCGGTCGCCCTTGCAGCTATCCTACCGGCCTCCGTCAAAATAATGGCAATAACAACTGAAAATTCACATTTAATTATGTCTATTTTCAAAATTTAAAGTATCAGTGTTAATATATTGACATTGTCACAGGTGTCTGTATATATATATATAATGGAAAACTATAACAACAGTATTTGATAAAACCTTTCTAGTAAGCTTATTCTCTACATGTTTTAAATAATAGGTTTTCTTCTAGAAAGGTAACCACATGTTTTTATTTTCAGATAGAGGCAGCTTAATAAATTTAAATGCTTAAAGCAAAATATTCAAATGAGGTTTTTTTTTATTGAAAAAAAAATTATTAAAATTTTATTCTTCTAACTTTTTGATATGTAAAATTTTTAATTAAACTTTTATAATTAAGTTATTCTAATATTTTTTTTAATTATTAATATAGCCAATCCATTTAATCTCTCTTGAGACATTGTTGACCTTAAATAAGATTTTATTAATTTTAGTTTTGAAAAACTTCTTTCTCTTGAAGCAACACTTACTAGAATTGTTAACATTATTCTAAAAGCAACATATGCATTTGAAAAAGAATCGAGTCTTTTTATATGATTAAATATGCCAATCGGAGTGTTTTCTTCCTATATAATATCTTTTAAAATTTTTAACTCTAAAAATAAATCTAAACCATCAATATCAAAATAATTATTATATTTTAAGGAATGTTCAAGATTAAGACAATATTTTTTCAAACTATTATCATCTAATGACTTCAACTTTTTACCGCTATATAGAATACCAAAAAAATAATTGGTTTTATATATAAGAAAAAAATAGCTGTTGGAAATCATTAAATGAGTTAATTGAAAATAAGAGAAATAAGTGAGAAAAAAATAATTATTAGAGATGATTAAATACATATGACCGTTAGTTGATTGGAAATAAGAGAATATAGTTTAGAATTAATAGCATTTTAGAAATAAGGAAGTGATGGAAAATTGAAATTTATTAAGCACATAATTAGAAAAGTGAAATAACACATAATTTTATTAATTATTTTTTACTTATATATATTTTTTAATTTTTATATATTTTTAATATAATTAATTATATTATAATTTTTATAAAATTACAAATTTTCTCTAAATTTGGGGTCTCCCCAAATTGGGAGCTTAAAGCCCTTGCTTGGGTGGCTTCACCCAAGGGCTGGCTCTATTTTCAGATCATATATAAAATATAAACTTTTTTTTTTAAATTTAAAAATAACTCTTAAAAAATAGAACCTCTTGCTTGCTTTTACCTCGACTTGCAATTTAACCATCAAATCGTATCAATGAATTATAAAGCTACTTTTAAATTTAGTTAATTAGCCAATATCTTTTGATTTGTTGATGAACATCGATACGGCTTACATAATATATAATTTTATATAAATTTATAAAATTTTTCTTTAAAAAAATACTAACTAAATGAAAATTTAAATATTTAACGTTTAAATCTTTATATTTTAAACAAATTAGACATTTGCTAATTTACAAACATTTTGGCAACCTCCACATCGTATCATAAATCTAATGGTAATTTATATTAGTTTGTATTATGATAAATTGTAAGTGTACAGTTTTGCAAATTCCACTAAACATATCCATATTTATGGTTAACGATGTTTTGGGGTTTAGGGATGGTAATTGGTATCCTGTTAAAGTGTACTTGAGAATACACGATCCAATTATATAAGGTTAAAGTACTTTATAATTAAGTTTAAAACGGATTTGGATAATGATTTTACTATTTGTATCGGGTTCGGGTATCACACATTGGATATTCATTATTTGAACTTGATTACCATTTATAAATATTTTATTATTTTTTTAAAAATTAAATTAAAAATATATAATTTTTATCAACTTTACAAGCAATTCTTTTTGTTAAAAACTAACAAATATATATACAATATGGTTACTCTAATTATTAATATGATGACATTAATATATTTAAATTAAAAAATTATTAGATTGTTAATTATGTTTAAATAATAAGAATATCAAATCATATTATAAGAGAATATAATTATTATTATATATACTTTTAATATAAATATATTTATTTTCTATTTTATGTTAACATTACAAAATTATGATTGATAAAATTATTAATTATAATATATATATATATATATCATTGTTTATATAAACTGATAGTATATATATACTTAAAGAGAGCTTTTAAGATTATAATATTTTTAAAATTTAACTATTTTTTTTATTTTCATGAAATTAAAGACAAATCTATATAGTTAATTAAATTAATTCATGAAACTATTATTATTAATTAACTTGTAATGTCTTTTAATATATATATAGTTTATATATTATGTTAATTTATAAGAAATATAATTACTATTATGTATACTAAAATATTTTTTATATATACTTTAAATATAAACATATTTATCTTTTATTTTGTGTTAACATTATAAAATTATAACTTATAAAATTATTAATTATAATATATATAATTTTGTTTATATAAACTTATAATATATAAACCTAAAGAGAAGTTGTGAGATTATAATAATTCTAAAACCTAGTTATTTTTTTTAATTTCATGTAATCAAGGACAAATCCATATATTTAATTAAATTAATTCATGAAACTGTAATTATTAATTAACTTGTAATGTCTTTTAATATATATACTTTATATATATTAGGTTTATTTATAAGGAATATAATTACTATTATATATATTAAAATTCTTTTAATGTGTGTGTGTATGTGTATACTTTAAATATAAATATATTTACTTTCTATTTTGTGTTAACGTTATAAAAATTATAACTAATAAAATTATTAATTACAATATATATACCTTTATTTATATAATTTTATAACATATAAATTTAAAAGGAAGTTGTGAGATTAAAATAGTTTTGAAACTTAATTACATTTTTTAATTTCATGTAATTAAGGATAAACCCATATAGTTAATTAAATTAATTAATGAAACTATGATTATTAATTGACTTGTAATGTCTTTTAATATACATTGGGTTCTTTTATAAGAAATATAATTACTATTATATATATTAAAATAATTTTAGTATATATATATTTTAAATATAAACATATTTACTTTTTATTTTGTGTTAACATTGCAAAAATTATAACTTATAAATTAATTAATTATGTTTGAGATATTTATTTTTAATTATTTAAATTTAAATTTTATTATTATTGTATTTTTATTAATTTAATTATTAGTAAATTATATGAAATATGTAAGAAAAATATTATTGTATATGAATACGGGTACGGATGTTTGGGTAATTGGGTGAGAAAAATATTATTGTATATGAATACGGGTACGGATTCGAGTTTGGGTAATTGGGTGCCTATGAATACTTTTTTAATAATTTTTTTGCATAATCTGGTTTTTAAACAGATTAAGGTAATTATAGGGTAGTGAGAATGTATTAAAGTTAGAGTTAGGGTAGTAATTTTAAAAAATATTCGGATAGTTAATACAGTTCAAGTAGTTTATTTCTTATAAGATATGGTTCAGGTACTTCAAAATTAGCGAGTACCCTACTCATTGACAACCCTATTTAGATCAGATTAGGTTATGCTTATTGGACCTCTATTTCTTAAAATCAAATTCGAGCTTGACCTAGATTGCCTATTTAACTATTTTTATTATATTTATTAAAATAATACTTTATATTTTAATACTTTATATATTGAATATATTTTAAAATTAAAATTTCCTCAAAATATAATATTTATTTATAAAATAAATTAATCAAGTTGGGCTTCAACCTAATTGCATTAAATGATTACTATTTTGAAAATAAAAATTTTAATTGCATTGAATGATTTTTATTAAAAAATATATAAAAAATTACTTATTAAATATTGTAATTTATATTAAAATTTTAATTTAAAAAATTAATGTTTATAATTTTTATTAAAATTTTAGTTTAATTTAGAGAGAGAAGGAGATGGGAAGAGAGAGAAAGAACATGTGAAAATGAACAAATTACATCTTATATAAGAGGGTAGTTTTCAAAATTGATGAAGAGTAATTTTGTACCATAGTATTTTTTTGTCTATTCCCTTAGATGTGTAATAGTCATTACTAAACCATTCTTTAGAACAGCCATTTCATGAACCAAATGCTAGGAACGGGGGAATGGTTATTTCATTCCACCCCACCAAACATGTTGTTAGAGTTTAAAAACTTCATAGAACAATGTATAATAAATTGAATATTCAAATTTAAAGATGAGATTATTTGTTTAAATTTTAAATTGATCTGTCCTAAAAATTATTAAAAGAAAAAAGAACTTACCTTTGGTCAGCATCACAGGCTAGTCGCTGTTGACCCAAATGAGGCAATGATCTTAGATGTAGCTGCCACCAACAGTATAGGCAAGGAGCTTGAAAACCAATTGCGAATGTAATTCAGTTTTGTGATGGAGGTGAATGCAAAGGCAGGGTAGGGTGGAAAATGATTTTTATGGTGAAAAGATGGGATTCTTTTTCTTCAATTCTTCTGCCTTAGTGTAAATTACACTGCTCTATAAAAGCTCACGCAAAACACGAGAGATGTACAAATGCCAAATTATTGTGAAGGGATTACCCTTTAGCTTTCAGACAATCAACTCAAGGTCCATTTTCATAGGTTTGCCTCCCACTTCTGACGATGGAATGGAATAAAACAAAACGATGCCGTACGTGGATAACTGGTTAGCTTTAAAAGCTAGTGTATGGCATAACACGGTAGGACATATGTCATAGCAGCAAAGGTAGGAATAGATGCAAAGAAGAGAAACATGGATTTTACGCAAGCACAATGGAAGTGAAAAGGCAAATTATCTTCCATACAAGTGTAATTACAGAGCTCCATCGGCTCAATCCCACATCTTGTGAATTTTTGAAGTTTTTTTTTTTTTTTTGAAAGGCTGAAAATCATTCATTTCATTTCATTCAACAACTTTACAGAAATAGAAGATTAAACGACTCCCTCTCCTCATTCAAAACCAAATCTGCAAGCACACAAAAACAACCTGTAGACACATACCCTGAATGCCCATGAATAACAACCCCAATCAAAAGGCAAACAGACCTTAGCCAAAACCAATCAGCACTATCAAGACAAAAGAAAAGAGAAAAACCCCTGTACACCTTCAACACAAGGCAGAAATTCCCTGTGCTCGTCTGTCCCTCGTCCTTTTCAGCACTCACTGCAACGGAAATATTCCAAGGCATGATCACGAAACTAACTTGAGTTTGACTAAACTAACACTTGAGCAATGACTTCAAGTTTGAATCGGTTCTCCAATTCCCAACGTGCAAGGTATATCCATTTTACCATTTCTTTTCCATGAAAGAAAATGAATCAAGGAAATAATTAAGTTAAGCTCTGTTATTAACAACTAACTAGTGCATGCATGGCAAAAATGGGACACATGTCATTGGTCCACGTGGACAGCTTGACTTGATATATGTAATTAAGCATGTAATCACATTTGTAATTACTCTGATCTGGTAGACATTAATTAACCTCCAGAAAATAGAACACCAAGATTAGGTTGGGGAGGCCTTGTCCTCCTATCAAACGTGAGTAAACAAACAAAGTCCTAGTTAGCGGCCAAGAATGGAGGACTACTTTTTCCCTTTATTAATTATTGAGAACAAAGGGCCGTACTTTATTACCATCCTGTTAGTAAGATACAATACATGGTGTATCTTGTTCTGGCAGCTTCTTGTGGCCTTTGTGCCAACACAGAAACATTTGCTTAATCTTTTAATGCATTTGGTTAGATTATAAGTGAAGATCCAATGAAAAGCGAGCTAGTCAAATGCATGATGGCCTCCACCTCCTGGAGGATTGAGGTCCACATCACCGCAGGCCTTAGTTTATGTTAGCCAATGTTCCTAACCATTCCAGAATTAGTAAGCTTTGCAAATTTTAGTTTGGTTCCTAAACCCTAGACATCTAGTAGATGCAATACCTCACATGGCTTTGCTATCTTTTTTATTTGTCTTGGTGGGAGTGCATCCTTGAGTTTGGACTCCCCTTTTCATTTCCTTATCACATGCATCTCGAGGTCATTCATTTTTCTTTTCTTTAAAAACATATTAGTTAAACCAAAAACCCTTTAAGCAGCATTACTGTGACGAGTTAGGTGACGATACAAGGTCTTTAGGCTAAGATATTTTTCCTTCCATTCGCTTTTCAAAGGTTTCATGTTCTTGCATTGGTTTAGCAATCTAATTAACCAAAGAACACTACACATAGCTCATTGTGTTCTTAATTATGCTTAATTCGATGCGACTAGCCACGTAAATCCATATAAACCACACAATTAACCAATCTGAGTTTGATAATCCTCCTCGCATGGAAGCTAGCACGAGCTCTCATGTAGGTTTTTCATTTGTGGTCCAAAACTTAATTCATGACAAGTAATAAAAATTAGTTTAAATTAATCCAAAACTCTTTTTTCTAATCTTATTATTTAGTTGTTAATTATTATCCCTGTTTATCCCTAGTTTAATTACTACTATCTTGGTTTGCCTTGGATACTGTTTGAATCTATTGATAAATCGATTGGTATAATTAAAGTACTATGTATGACACATCATGGAAACGGGTTTTCTAATGGCGGGTCTGGGGAATAAAATGGATAGTTGTGGAAAGTCAACCCGACCCCTTTGGGACACGTGTTGGACCGACAGCAGATGATGGGATTTCACTTTGTCTTTGACTGTATGACACGTCGCCTACTGCTGTCACCGAACCTAACCCAACGCCTTTTTGTGACAGCCGCTCTGACGTGGCAAGGACCCCATCCGGTTTTGTACCAATCACGTGATTGGCTCGTGCCTAATGGGTCCTAATTTTTGCCTAGTAGAAAATTCCTAGTGGTATTTGATTGGAGAAATTTAGCAGTCATTGTTGCGGGAAAATTGGTGGCCGTGTGCCCCGTCCCGGGAACTTAATGCTCAGTTTCTTCCCTGGCTCTGTCTAATTGTCTCGAAGCTACTACCATTTTTTTTTCTTTGCAAGTACAAATATTTAAAGCCAAAAGGGGAAAAATTATACTAGAATCACCAAATTTTGCTTGAGTTTGTAACTTTATTCATCAAAGCAAAGAATGAATGACATGTAAACTAGCTTTACTGTTCTTAAAGATGCTTGTACTAGAGTGATCTTGCTCAATCAACATGGGGATTTGCAATGGAATTAATTGAAGTTTCCATTATTTCTCATTTTTAAGATAGATTTGATTAGCCCTATATTTCTAGAGTATTTTGCAAGGAAGTTTCGGTTTCTTTAGTACAAAGAATGAAAACTAGAATGTACCTACATATACTTCGTTTCAAGTCGACTTAAGCATTTCGGGTATTAGACATGACAGCCTGAAAAATTAAGTGAAAATAATTTGGGACGAAATGAAGAATGTAGCTCTTGCTACTGGCCCTTTCTACTAAAATCCACCCTGCATGATTGCACTACAAAATGTTGAGCCTCTTTTTCGATTTAAAGTGAAAGGAAACGACACAATTGATGTTACAAAACTTTATTACCAACACCATACATCTGTTACATGAAAGGGGAAAGGTTTGTCTTCCCGTCAACTTTTTTCTCATCTAGTAGCCAAATGCTAACATCCTTTCCCCTTGAAGTAACACATGGCTTTATTGATCGTGGTAGAGCATTACTCTTGTTTGTACCAAAATTGCTGTTGGTCGTTGTCATATTGTTCATGGAATCAAATAGGTAAATGGTCTTGGTTGGTTTAAGGTGCCCTACATTCAGTAGCAGGTGAGATTCAGGGGCTGATTTGGTGGGTGAGGGGGACATTCCCACGAGAGAGTGGGGCTTCTTCTCTCAAAATGTTACCCCAATGATTCCAAATCTCACCACCCTTAATTCCTTTATTATAACTCTGTTGCTCCATGCTTCAATGTTTGGTTCGCTGTCAGAAAATCAGCTTGGTTTTCTTTGCTGAATTTACGTATAACTACTTAATTCCACTTCAATTTAACAGATACTATATATATATATATATATATATATTAGTAAAACAGAAACTACCCTATAGAGAATGATTCCAAATACAGTCTGATGATAAATATATTCTCTTTTACTAATTTTTTCTCAAAACTCATGGCATAGCAAATCAAATTATACAAGAAAATATAATTCACATCACAGTCAAGCCCTCTGTATATGTATCCATGCATGCTTTGTTTGACAATCCACCGTGTTTTGACAAGCTGCCTAACTCTCTAAATAGACAACATTTTCCTTTACCTTTTACAATCGAATGAGAGTATTGAAATAGACAATAATTTTTAAGCAAGGTATTGTTTTAAGTGATCTCATCAACATAGGTTTTGATAGCTTCTAGTTCATAACATGTGAGAGGGTAACATCCTAGTACAAGATGAAAAATTGAAAATATATATGGTTGATCATGCAAGTTAGAAGGATCATGAAAATTATGTTAACATCAAAAGGGAACAGTGCATAACACAAGATTTTTTGTTATATCATATGACAAGTTGTCGTTTAAACCTTTTTTGCAACAAGATCTTCAATAACCTTCTTGTGTCACTCCCACAACCGTTGGATAATTTATAGAGATTGATTCTTGCACTTTTACTAGAAATATTGTCTTGAAATCCGCATTTTCGTGATCTAATGGACTAACTGGCGCCACGAGGGCGCCTGCAGCCGGATGTTCCTGAAGCCTGCCCACGGTATACCCCAGCTCACGTGTTCTATGCATAGATATGGACATACATGCATAGATTATATATTCAGAAGAGAATGTCTTTAAGCTATAGTGGGGGAATGGGTATATTAGTTGTATAAGGTGAGAGGGTAAGAGGCTAGGAGCTTACAGAAGAAAAGGTTAAACACTAAGAAACAAAAGGTGGGAAGGAGGGATGAAATTGCAAAAGGCCGCTGTTTAGGAACTTGATCCAATAAAGGAATGGTCATGAAATTCATCAAAACCAAATCCATATATTTATACTTCCAAAGCTCAATTCTCATTGGCCTTTAAGATCTGCAGTTTTACACCCCAGCTCCGCAAATACATTTCCGCCACCTCCACCAGCACCTCTGTTCAAATATTCATTAGAAATCGCTCCCCAGTTTCATTCCTGGAAAGGCAGATTAGTTTCCAGCACTACATCTGAAAATGAAGGTAAGTTTGTTTGCGATGTTTCTCTACACCTGCGTTGTTGAGAAAGAAAGTGGAGATTAATTTTTCAATGTAATGAATCACGGTATGAGATCAAATTCACATCTACAAGAGGAATCCACCACATAAGTTTGATCAAGCTTCTGACATGTTTGATTGCAGTTCTTTGGTTGGATGCAAAATAAGCTTAATCGGAAACAAGGGAGCAGTAAACCAAATACAGTTTCAGCTACTCGTAAGCATTCTTTGTCTTCTTTTTGTTTCTTCTGGTTTTAAGACTTACTTCATGCATGCACTCACACATATATATTTTCACAGTTCTTATTTTGTTAATGTGAAGTAAAAGTTTTCTCATGCCATCCCTCATCCAAGCCAATATTAATTAATTTCAAGATATAGAAGAACCTAGCGAGCTTCAATTTGGCTTGAATAATGATCATGAATGACAATATCAGGGTGTCTAAGAGATGTCGTTTCCACAAACACTGTTGTCAATAGGGTAATTAAGCCTGATTAAGTTTCAAGCTGGAACACTATTCCAAGTCACATGAAATGTTGTTGAGTAATGTAGGTTGGCCTACATCTCTTGTTTACCAGTGGTCGATTACTCATGCACTTCCGCAAGTAAATTCTTCATGTTTGTAAAAACCGAAGAAAGAGGGACAGGGGATCTAAGTTTTTCACACATGCATGTTCTTTTGTCGTTAAAAAACCGCACCATGGAGGCTTGAAGAGCCTGATAATGCCACAGGACAAGTGGGACATGCTGCACATGTGATCTTCAATCTAGACCAAACAAAGCTAAAATAAAAAAATAGTTCTACTCTTGAATTAATATCTCGTTTCCTGTTCTTTTTTTTCTTCTTCTTCTTGTTTTTATGTAGATCGTATGAAACAAGAGCCACGAGAAGAGTTCAGTGATTGGCCTCATGGATTGTTGGCAATAGGAACTTTTGGTAACAATGACCTTAAAGAAAACCCTCAATGCCAAAATACCATTCAACAAGATCATCCGTCCGATATTCAAGAGCAACCATCTTCCTCCGAGGATTTACAAGAGTTTACACCGGAAGAAGTTGGGAAACTACAGAAGGAACTAACAAAGCTCTTATCCCGAAAACCGACTTCCAATGTGGAAAAAGAACTCGCAAGTTTACCATTGGATAGATTTCTTAATTGTCCGTCCAGCTTGGAAGTGGACAGGAGAATTAGTAATGCACTTTGCAGTGATTCAGGGGACAGAGAGGAAGATATTGATCGGACCATTAGCGTTATCCTTGGCAGATGCAAAGACATCTGTGCGGAAAATAAGAAGAAAGCCATTGGGAAAAAATCAATTTCTTTCCTTCTCAAGAAGATGTTTGTTTGTACAAGTGGGTTTTCACCTGCTCCAAGTTTGAGCGATACACTACAAGAATCAAGAATGGAGAAGGTATAAGCACAACATGATTTATTAACTGCACATTCTCTCTTTTCTTCTTTGATTGAATTTCTTTTGTTAATCAAAGATTGTCATCTACAGCTTTTGAGGGTAATGCTTCACAAGAAGATTTACAGTCAAAATCCTTCTCGAGCATCATCCATGAAGAAGTACTTAGAGGACAAACAAACACCGAAACGGCAAAATAATCAAGATGAAACACAGGAGAGAAAGAGTGAAGATGGATCTAAATGGGTCAAGACAGATTCTGAATGTAAGTCATTTTTGGATTTTCATGATAGAATTTTTTTTTGGTCAAAAACCAACAAGTCATGTTTTTTAATTACTCCTTTTGACTTCTTGTTTTTTCCATATTGCAGATATTGTTCTAGAGATCTAAAATCTACCTCTATATTTGAAAGCACCAAAGATTGCAAGGTAAGAAGAATATTTTTTACCAAAAAAAAAAAAAAGAAACCCTTCGTTAATTTCTTGCTATAAATGCTTCCATGATTAGTATTCTAGAGTGTTTCATTCATTTCTAACTAACTTCATGGAAATCAAACTCTGTAGCTTCCAATGTTGAAATCTAGGATTCAAGAACTTGGAACAGCTGCCTTCATTGATTCAGAACAGGAATTTCAAAGGAGTAAAATCTATGAATAAATTTGATGCGGTGGCTCGAAATTACACGACCAAAAAGTGTATAATTCAGACAGCAATGATCTCTATTTTGTGCTAGCTGTGCTTCCCCCACTTTTTTTTTTCATGGTCGTAACTGTGAATGCAGTGCAACCCATGTTCCCAGATACCTCAAACGGATGTCTGTATTAGCACTGGCACAGCTAGACATTATTTATTTTTATCCTATTTTATTACACCCTTTTTCTTCTTTATTTCTTAAAGCTTCACCTTTTGTAAGACGAATTTGAGGTGAATCATATTTTGATTGACAAGAAGTTATTGAGATGCGGGAATCTTGATTGTGCGAATAATGTTTCTTGAGTTCCAATCAATTGGTCTTTTAGAAACCAAGTTTAGATTAATCTCATTTGTTGATGAAAAGCTGCAAATCCTGTGTCGATGCCGAATGGGAAATTGTTATTTATTTGACATTTTGACTTAAATCTTAATTGTAAATCAATTTGGGTTTTGGTTGAAGTTTATTTAATGAGAATTATTTGATGATTTAGTTTATTTAAAGAGCAAATATACTTAACGGATATAAGATTTCTTAATGCATAGGATATGGAAAATTACTAAAGATTTTAATGTGAAAAATGAGTTTATATATAAGGTTTTACAAAGTTGTAGGGATGTAAGAAAAAATGAAAAAAGCACCGGATTATGTGAAATAAAAGGTTCTTCACTAGCTTAAACATTACAAAGGGTAGAAGCTGGATTTGTTTCAAAACTCAAGTTTAGTGTTTTAGTTTAAATGTTTTGTATTTATTGTAATTTCTACGTTTATAATAAATTAATTTTCTCTCATTTGTAGATATAGAGAATGGATGCTAATCATATTAAATATTACCTCTTCTGTCACTTATTTTTATGTTAACATCGGTGTTGAATAACTTTTACTTGAAAATTTTGATAGAAATAACATCAAAAGTGAAAAAAAAATGTATCATGAAAATAATGTAAAACTTTGGAATTTTGTGGATGATTAAATATTTTTTTCATGGTTTATAATATACATATATATTGTGGATACTCCAACAGCTCTAAATTTCCAAGGCAGGGTACTCCTCATTCAAGAATCCTCGTTTACTTTGGCTTTTATTCTAATAATAATCATTCAAAAAAGAAAAAAAAAAAAGAAGAGTATGTTAGTGTTTTTAACATTTAAAAAAAATCAAAAGAAGACACAGAAAACTATTTTCATTTGTGTAATTCAATGAAAAAACAAAAAGTCAATCCTCGACTGTTTAATTAATTAAGAAATGGTATTCTTAAAAAGAGTAATAAAATGAGCACATTACCACTTTAAAATAAAACCAAAATTTTGCTACTTATCTTTTAAAATTTTAATAATAATGCAAATTTGGCAACTTGGCAGTAGAACACAAGGAATTCTTTTGTCAAATCACCAAAAGAAAAAAGAAAAAGAAAAAGAAAAAAAAAAGAGGAGTGCCCCATTGAGGCATGAATGATCCCTAGCTTTAGTATTCTTAGTACATCAAATATTGCTTTGGATTAGCTCATTCAAGCATTAATCATCATTATTTTTACCTTTGTTCTCTTTCGTCGGTAGTCTTTGCCACAAAGATTGGAGCCTTTTGTTGATTAGAGCCATTGATTGCTTCTCAAGTCTTTTGCTATCATTCAAGACCTTCAATTAGTCTTCTCACTAGTGGATGTTACCACTAATCATCTTACTAATTAAAAGATAAGGGAAAATAAATACATCAAAATTCCAATAGTGTTCCATTCTTGACCATATTTTCCATCATTTCTCTGTTGACTTGGCATCCGACCAATGAGCTTCACCCACGTACTCACATACACGGTTAGTTCCCCTCGTCTGATCACTTCCACACTTCCATTGGGCATGGATATATTAAAATATAAAAATATAAACAAAAATCGAATTTTTTTTTCTTTTTATTTCTTGCTTTTAACCAACCTACTCCTTTTTCTATAAAAAATCCAAAAATGAAATAGAGTTAGAAATGGAAAACCCAACAGCAAAATCTACTCAAACAAATCCAATTTCCACCATGTTAAACCCCAAACCCTAATTCCCAATCCATTTCCCCTCTTTTTCTAATTTTCCCGCATTTTATTGGGTTTCCACTTAGTTTTCTCTCTCTTCCGGCACGATTGGATCTGAGTGCTCTTGTATTTTTTTCTCCAACCCCACTTAGTCCCTTCAAACCGGAAGAGAAAAAGAGACCCAATTTCCTAACTTTCCAGGGTTTTTTTTTAAGTTAGAGGTTTTTTTGGATCTAGCAGTATAGAATTGTGGGAATTTCTTTGGATTTTTGGGTAATTCGTGATATTTACGTCTCTGGGTTGCTTACTTTTTTTGGGAGAGGTTTTATATTGTTATTTTTATTTGTATTTTTGGAGGTCGGGGTTAGATAAAAACAAAAGGGAGAAATTTGAATAGCCAATGCCATTTTTGGGTAATTGGTATTTGAAATCTGTATTTTTTTCGGTGAATTTTTTGGAGAGACCGAAAAATAAGTTGATCAATGTCTTGGGCAGGCCCTGAAGATATCTACCTTTCGACTTCTCTTGCCAGTTATCTTGACAGTACGTTCTCTCTTTCTCTCTTTTGTTGTTGCTGTTAAATTAATGGTGTTTTTGGATTAATATTTTGCTAAAAAAATGATGTCTTTTTGGCATTGGCTGTTGAGTTATTTCTTTAGTAAGAGCAATTGTCGCTGTCCTATGTTTACATGCTTATGGGGTGTTGAATTTGTTGTTGTATACTCAAGCTCATGAGTCTTCTTAATTTAAACGTTTATGGTGGAAGACTCTGCAATCAACTTTAGGTATTATTTAGTATTGTCTTTTAGGATGACCCATGCATTAGTTAAAAATCAGTATATAGTTAGGGGAAGTTATCAGTTTGAAGTTTGTTTTGATTATGTAAAGTTTTCAGTAGGATTGGAAGATAGATAAGTTTTCAGGGTTTATTATGGAAGAAAATTGAAAATTTTTCAATTTTCAAGGGATTGGCCAGTTGCATGATTATTGATAGTCTTTCTGGTCCACACTGTCTAAATTATGATAGGCTGCTGAACTGTAATGAATCATGGTCATATTCTTGCTTAACTGTTTTATCTTTTCTGGAGCTTTCTGATATTGTTAGAATGTTTTAATGTGTTAAGTGACATCTCTTTATTTTAATCATCACTTTCGGCAAGACCTGGATCTTTTGTAGAGGATTTAGATGTGATGTTTTATTCAAGCATATGTTTGGAGCAATATTTTTTGTGTTACCAATGGTTGGCACCTCACTCTACTATATATGATGCAGAAAAACTTTTAGTGCTGCTGCGTGATGGTCGAAAGCTAATGGGAACATTACGTTCTTTTGACCAATTTGGTACCAATTTCTTCTTCTCACCTAACTTTATTTGACTCCACATGACAACATTTTATTCTGGTCTCTGAAATTTTTTAAATTTGTCTCAGCCAATGCTGTTCTTGAGGGTGCTTGTGAGAGAGTTATTGTTGGCGATCTTTATTGCGACATTCCTTTAGGTCTCTATGTAATCCGTGGGGAGAATGTTGTCTTGATTGGTGAGCTGGTATGACTTAGCTAAGTTATCTTGTTTCGTTGACTTACTTGAGTCTTTGCTTTAGTTTGTTCCATGCTTGTCCTCTTATTTGCATTTGATGTGTTAGGACTTGGAGAGAGAGGAACTTCCTCCACATATGACTTGTGTTTCAGCAGCAGAAATTAGAAGGGTAAGTCTTTCAGTCATTTTTTTGTATGCCTTACTATGTGTTTCCATTACCAACAGAATTTCTTTTGAGACACATTTGGCTCTCCAAAAGCTCATCAGCTCCTCTTCTTTTTTATGAGCATCTTCAATTTCTATGTGGACATCTATCACTTTTTAAAATGTTTCCATGTAGAAAAACTATAGAGAGTAAAACATTGATTATCTTTGAAGTCAATAAATCCTGATGCTTAGATACTTCAAAGTTTTAAGCATTCACATGGATTTTGAACATGAGGATGGTGGAGAAAAGGGTGACATGATGAATGATTTTTGTGGTCATTAATATGGATCAAATGGAGAGCATAAGCAGGTTTTTCTTGTGATTTTGTCCATATCTCCTGAGGTTTTGTATAGGAAGAATAAATTATGGAAATTGAACTATTTATAATAGGAAAACATCTTTTGTGGAAGAAATTATCATCTTCGCAGATAATAAAAGCCAGCTGTTTGTGCTTGTAGACTATATCAATTCTTTGAATGGCATGCTTATTAGTACTTGGTTTACTAATTCAATCATAAGAAGTAAAAAAGGTTTAAAAGAAATTGGCTGTGCCAGACCTGTTCCCTTAACCCAGTTTCTTGGGTAGGAATGCATGTTTCCTAATGATTGGAGTGAATCACCAATTATGTCAGCTGCATGATTTCATATGCTTCAGATGCAATTATATACATGCAGAATCATTTTTTCTAGTCAGTTCATTTCTCTTCATTATCTGGAAACCAACTGCCTCACCTCTTACTGAGGCTAATTTGTTTAGAATGGTTTGACATATCAGTTAAATGTTTAAACACAATTAATTAAAATATGTTATGCTATTTTGGTAGATAACTATATTTTGTCTAGAATGTAGTTACACTGTTTTGTTTAAAGATTTATTGTTTTTATTTTTATTTTTTTGGGGCAAAAACTAGTTCATTGCATGCATAGATGTTGTGAAGTATTTATGGAACACATGCTTTTTTTTTCTGGAATGATTGGTGGTCTATAGTTTCCCTGTTAAAAATGCCCTTTTGTTATTGAATTTTGAGTTTCCTTAATAAATAGCATTGCAACTTATGCAGGCACAGAAAGCAGAAAGGGAGGCAACAGATCTTAAAGGTACAATGAGGAAACGAATGGAGTTCCTTGATTTGGACTAACTTATGTTTCCTGCATCCTGTTTTGCAATCCGCAAGTTTTATGGCGGTTGGTGTAGGAGATGTGTAGGCTAGAATCAGCTCCATCATCTCTTTGTTTCTCTCATTTCCCTTTCAGCATTAAATTCTTGTAACATTTGCAAGCCATGTATCTGACAAAGCTTAGCTGCGATTTACAGGTGGTCTAATTTAGTTTTTTTTTTTTTTTGGCTTTTACTAAATATTTGGAGATTTAACTTGGAACTTCGAAGTCTCCAAGTTATCTTGAATTCTCATATATAATTGCTTTGCAGTGCCGTAAACACTTGATTCTTGACATTGATGCCAGAGAGAACTTCCCTTTCTTGTGGATAAAATAGACACAGGGAAGTACAATGGAATTCAAACAGAAGATATATTGTCACAGGTCCACAATAATCAGAGGCTCAAACCCGAAACAGATAGCTGAAAGGAGGTTTAAAATGTGCATTGTGTGTTTAAAATGTGTGATAGATCATCAAACAGGGGAGCAAAACTAGAGGCTATTGATGAATTGTGTGTTTTCTGACACCCAAGAAAAGAATACAGGGATATAAATTCTGAATTTAAAGGGAGACAAGGTTCATGTGAAGAATTGTTGTGGGAGTTTTTGGGCCTTTCATACTGGATGGGAAATGCTCAATTCTAACAAGTACCCAGGCATGGCCCATGGGCATGGCTTATGGCTCCTAGCCCTTGTTAAACCCATTGCCGTTCGTTTTATTGACAAAAACTGGGGAGTAGGTACAAATAAACCGACAGTGTTCCTACTTGCTCTAACAAGGAACACCAACTCTCACTTCTATGACTATTATCATTAATTAAGCATCAATCAAAAGCACCGCTTAAGGAAATTCAATGATGACTAGTCTTTTTCTAATCTTACATTAAACCCAAAAGTCAAATATCCAACGGTCAGGATTAAGTCATCCTCAGCTTTGCCAGAGTTTCCCCCGTACCTAATCTTGCACTCATTCTTGCTTAATATAAATTCTAGTTACACACGGTTTACTTGTTCCTTTCTCTTTGGTCTTCAGCGTTTTAGCTCTCTCCCAGAAGAAGAAGGTTTCCTTTCACTCGTCAAATCAGCAGATCCAACCAAAAGCTCCATCTTTTCTTCCTATCTAACTAATAGAACTCTGGTTGGAAATGCTGAAGCTTCAAAATTCTCTATTCCTTCTATCCCTTTTGTGTTTCTTCTTCGTTTTTATAGGTGACGCTTCAGTTCACGAGTACAATGGAGAGAAATTCGTCAGTAAAGGCAACGCATTCGTCGTCCATGGTGGCAGCGAAGGCATTTATTCTTCTTTTCCTGACCCCCACAATGTAACTGCCGTCGGTGGTGACTCTTACATCCGGTAAGTTTCACTTTCCCATTTTTTTCTTCACAATTCCCATGTTCTATGTAAGCATATACTGGTTTTGGCTTTTAGATCTCTTTATTTTCTTGATGGTTTTAGTGGCTTTATGTTGGAAATGTGTGGGATTTGAGAACTGTTAGGATCTGATACTGAATTAGAATTGGTGGCAAGACGAATTTGGCTAGAAACAGTGGTAAAAAATTTAAAGCATATGTATTTTAAGTAAAACGGACTAAAAGATCAAACTTCTTTCTACCCGAAGAGAATAAAATATTAAATTTTCTCAAAAAACTAAAATTCTTGCTGATTTTCTTTAATTAAGTCAGTGGTCCGGTCAAGTCAAGTAAAACAGAGTGCCTACGTATTAAAGCAACAAAAAAGAAAAAACCATGTTGCAAATAAGATTTTCAATGTGGAATTAATTTAGATTTTTGAATACCTGAGAGCATTGAAGATGCTTCCCTGTTTTTTTCTTTTCCTTTTTTTTTTTTTCATTTTGAATGCCTGATTTTGTGTGGTAATCTTGAACCAGTTTTGAGAAGATTACATTCCGTAGACCCAAAGAATTTGCTAACTTTAGTTCCCGGTCGATCCAAGCAATTGTTTTTGAGGTGGAAGATAGAGAGACAATTGGAGGTTCAGCTTATGGGGGTCAAAGAGCTGTTTGTTGCACGGCAGATCTTGCAAAACTGGGTGTTTGTTTGGAGGGAGAAGTTATTCACCGCCCTTCCACAGAGAATCCTAGCTGGCCCAAAGTGTTTGGCATTTCATTTAATGGAGATGAGGAGGTTGCAACATTGCCATCAAAGTCTGTCCAAATTACTAAAACTGGGATGTATAATTTGTACTTCATTCAATGTGATTTAAATCTTAGAGATTTGACTGTGGAGGGGAAAACTGTATGGAAAAATCCTACTGGCTATCTACCTGGTAGAATGGCACCACTGATGAATTTCTATGGGTTCATGTCTCTTGCTTTTGTGATCCTTGGAATCTTTTGGTTCTCACAATATGCTAGATTTTGGAGGGAGGTTCTTCCTTTGCAAAACTGTATAACATTAGTGATAACACTTGGCATGCTTGAGATGGCTCTTTGGTATTTTGATTATGCTGAATTCAATGAGAGTGGAATCAGGCCCGTTGGGATCACCATGTGGGCAGTTACCTTCAGTACTTTTAAGCGTACAATTGCACGGATTATTATTTTGATGGTTTCCATGGGTTACGGTGTTGTGAGACCTACTCTTGGTGGGCTTACATCAAAGGTAATCATGCTTGGAGCAACCTTCTTTCTGGCATCTGAAGTTCTTGAATTGGTAGAAAATGTTGGTGCAGTGAGTGATCTTTCTGGAAAGGCCAGACTGTTTTTGGTTCTTCCTGTGGCCATCTTAGATGCCTTCTTCATTCTTTGGATCTTTACTTCTCTGTCTGCAACTTTAAATAAACTTCAGGTATTTTTTTTCTTTATCTTTGTCAGTGATGTCAAGTTAATGGCAATATTTGTTTTTTTTCCTTGGCAACTCATTCATGTTTAAGAGTGAATTCTTTAGATCCTCTATGATAAAGATGTTCATCTTCACCCTTTGGAAGCGGATATAAACAAGTGATGATCGATACTGACAGCATATGATCATATGAATAATTAGAATCCTCACAAAAATAGGAGAGGAGATCCTTATAAATTCCTAGATGTTTAGTTAATATGAAGTAAATGGAGATCCTTATAAGTTCCTCCACGTTGTAAGTTAACAGCCTCCCGCAACAATATTTATTATAATTAAATGGAAAGAAACATTGAATTTTCTGATTACGAGCCTAAATTAAAAAAGCTATCCCTTGCATATTGTGCCTTCTACTGCTTTAAAATCCAGGTGCATCAATTTGTTTCTACTAATAGAAATAATTGAAGGTGTAATAAAGAAGGTAATAATAGGCATGGTTCCTAGATAATATTTGCTACTTGATCTGTGGTCTAACACATGCTTACGCATGCATTTCATTGTCTATTGAGTTTTGGCAAATTCTGTGATGCAAGTTAACAACAGTGATCACCCATATTTTATTGTTTTTTTTAATATTAAAAGTGATGACAATTGAACTTTAAGTAAAATATTTTGCAATTTTTTCTCACTAATGGGTGCAACAGGCTAGAAGGATGGTGGTAAAGCTGGATATATACAGGAAGTTCACTAACGCATTGGCAGTAGCTGTTATTGTGTCCATGGGCTGGATATGCTACGAGGTAGTCAAGTCCTTTATCCTGGTTGCTTTTTTTTAGCTTCTTTAGCAATAGACTTAAGTTTAGCATGCAATTTACAAGAAGATAAAGAACACGGAAGCAATTTAATTGTGCAACCTTGCATCTTTACTTTAGGAAGTTTGAAATGGATTAATCAGAAACTGCAATGTATAGTGTGAGCAAAATATAAATTAACATTTTAGAAATGGCATGGTTGTGTAAAGCCTCTTGCATCTTACAACATTTGTAACTCTGTGTTTTCAGCTTTATTTCAAGTCGAATGATGTCTACAATGAGCAGTGGCAGAATGCCTGGATCATCCCAGCCTTCTGGCAAGTCTTATCTTTCTCTCTGCTATGTGTCATCTGTGTTCTTTGGGCACCCTCTCAGAATTCAATGCGGTAAAGACCTAGCTTGTTGAACCCTAAGCTTCTCTTTCTGCCATCCCTTTTCTAATTGTTTAAAGCATTTTATGGAGATTAAAAAAAAATTCATGCTATCTAATTGTTTAAAGTATTTACTAATGTAAATCAAGGTAATACCCAGAAACTTGAGATGACTTTATATGCTTGATTATAATGTGTTGGTCGGTTTTATCCGTGTTACTGAGATTAGAGACTCTTAGCTGTGCTGCATTGTGGCTCAATTAAAGTTCCAGCATTTTTTTAATGTTGGTTTGGTGCTTAGAGATTTATTTCAATGTCTTTGCAACTTCTTGTGCACTCACCATTTGGTTGTTCTGATCTTAATAGGTATGCTTACTCTGATGAAGCAAATGAAGATTTTGATAAAGATGATACTACTTTGACACTCATAAAACCCTCACCAACACCTTCAAAAGATTATAGAAGTGCACCAGAAGCTAGACCAGTGCAGGGTGGTAATGGGGCATCAAATGGTGATTTGGAAGAAGACAAGACAGAGTGACTTAAAAACCCCAGCTATGAATCTGGGATGCTTAGAACTGGGTTCAACATTCTGATTCACTTAATTGGAGGCCTTGTTATCGTTGTAACGATGATCCAACTTTTCTTTGGACAGTAATGATATCAGGGTGGCAATCATTACAACCAAAAGTCATCCCTTGAGCGTTTTCTTTCCCTTGGCCTTTTCTCACTCTTTTTTTTTTTTTTTTTTGCTTTACCCGAAAGGTCATATTGTTTCTTTGTATTTGTTAAGTTAGTCATTAAATTGTTCATCAGTTGGTTGTTATCAATGGAACGGACAATCCGTGCAACGTCCTCTTTGAGATGAATATAGTTTGACATGTTATTTAATTAGCTTCCCTATTATCATATTATTAAACAGGTATCATCTACGATTGGAGAAATTTTTTTTACTTTTTTTTTTAAAGTTAGAGTTCATTCATAAAGAAAGGATGTCCATGTACATACAGAGGAGGTTCAAAGACTGGAAAGAGCAGAGTCTTAGCCCTCTGATCCCATACTGGTAGACAAAAACACCAGTAACCAACCCTGCCCTTCAAACTATTCACCTAAGCGTTTACATATAGCCCTAAGCCAACACTTCCCACCAGCACAAAAGATTAAAAACCATAGAAGAAGTCAGTAAGACAGGGAAACATAACCAGCGTGCCTGTTTCCTTCTCTTGCTGCACCAAGCAAAAAATTCTAGAACAACAAAAATCAAACTCCCAGATTTACAAAGACCAAGAACCCCTTGTTCCCCACCCAATCAAAAGTGAATCCTAGGCACCGAAGACCACCACCGGCAAGGCAGACTCCAGGACCACATTAAACCCCTGCACACACAGATCAAGAATCTTAAGCAATGAGAAGCCAGCTGCGCAGGCCACCTATCTCTTCCTGGATGTTATTTATTTTCGAGTTTAGTTAGAGCTTAATCCCTGGTTCTTAAAGTGCATTTCTTAAAAAGGAGGATGTGATTTATCCTCCAGAAAGAAATAAAGAGGACATCAGTGATGTTACATGTTTTCTGATTTTTTTTTTTTTTAATTGGGAAAAAGAAAATTCGATTCATGTCAGATTAAGAAGGCGTTTATTTCTTTCTCTGATTGGTAACTATTCGTTGTTTCTAAATTGCATGTGACACTGGCCCTCCTTTTTTGTGTTTCTTTTGAGAAATTGTGCAACTTCCTGGAAGAATGTAGCGTCTCTGACCAATACCGGAGCCTTTTGAGCGTCACTAATTTATCTATGAAGGGTAAAGAACGGTGAAAGGTAAGGGAAGCAGGTATCCTTCATTTCAAGTATCTTATTCAACCAGAGCACTAATCATTGGCATGCCCATTTTTTCATCAATTGTAAAGCAGCCTTTTAACCTTTTCCACTGTACTTCTGTGTGGATGATCAACGAGAGGAATTTATATATGCCCATAAAGTAATGCATCGGCAGGCCTTGATCTGACCTAATGGCCATCATCTGCTTGAATTTCATGCAAATCGCCATTCTCGTGGCCAGTTATTTTAGCTAGTGCATACGTCAAATACCGATCCACCACTTTGAAAGAAATCTTTAACGATAACCAATTGGAGCAGTTGGAGTATCAATCGTAGTCGTAAATTCGCCCTAATTCCCATAAGCAGACACAGTAACGTATACCAAGTCTTTTTATATACTATAAAGTTGAATATTAGAAGATAAAAACCAGAGAAATTGACTTGACTAATGACAGGCCAACTTCCAGGTTCCAGCATCACATTTCAATTTAAGCTTGCCCCCAGTATTTGTCTCCATCCATACATGTAATTGAAGGAAAGATACCACCAATTAAGAATGCTTACCTTAAACATCAATGCCTATGATACATAGTTACTTACCTTTCTGAGGATACGCAAATCAAAGGGGCATGCAAACTTAAAATGTGGCAAAAAAAAAAAATGCTTCTTCATATCATATCATTAATAATAAAAGCAAACACACATAAAATTACAAATGCAACAATAACCGTATGAACAAATGGAACAAAATCTAGAATGTGGTAACAAAACCAACACAATGCTTACAGCGCAGAAAGCATTCAGGCTCTGGGGCCTGGCTACTCTGGAATGCTAACACCTGATGTTCCCAAACAACTCGTTGCTTTCTCAACATTAAAAAATAATTCAATCAACCATTATTAAACAGATTGGAGAGCTCAGGGCAGCCCAGATTCACCAGCTCCACATGGCCTAAACACCCCCACAAAAAATTGAAAGAATGTCTCCTAGTTTCTACCATGGCAAAACTCAACTCAACTCAACTCACCTCACCTCCACTCCTTTCACTGAGATCTCCTCCTCAAGTGCTGAGACACAGGGTTTCCCTCAAAGAAATCCAACACAGCAGTTTCCAAGTCTTCAACTGAATACTTGATGTAATTCTCTGGGTGCTTTCCACTCTCTATATGACTCCTAAACCGCCCAAGAAATGACCTGTAAGCAGGGATCAACTTCTCGGATATAGAAATCCTTAGTTCCTCCCTAAGCTGAGCATCAGGTATCAACCATGTTGCTTGGGTCCTATGAACCTCCTCAAACATAGCATTGAAAGTCTTAAACCTTTCCCTCAATGCACTCTTGGACACCCCAGAAGAAAAACCCCCACTCACATGCAACCCTTCATCTCTCAGACAATACAAAACCCTCACCCAAGTAGCTCTCTGATAACTCATGGCGGCCTGCCTAAACTTCCCTGTCAACTTCCTCAAATAATCATCCCCAATCATTTCCCTCAACTCGGGCGACCCTTTAACCTTCTGAACAATGTAATGAACATTATTCATTACAAATAAATGTGCCAGAGATGCATCTCTATAATGCTTAGACTTGCCATCCAAATTGAATTGCAAAATAACAATAATCCAAATCAAATGCAAAGCTAAAGGGGTTTTGCCTTCCAACTCAGCAAACTCCATATCCGGGGTGGATAGATCACCCGAATACCTCGAACCCGTAGATGGTTTCGACGTTATAAGCTCAATCAAAGTCTGTTTATAATCAGATATCAAACTGATATAATTCATAACATACCTAGTCAAAGGATGGATCGTCCCACCAGGGACAGGCACTCTGGACGGCTCTCTTAAAACTGCGTTTTCGAATTCGGATAAAATCCCTCGTGCCGCCTCAGCCAACCTGGACAAAATCTCCGCAGCCTGAACTCGAAACGAATCCGATGACTTCGAATTGAAAACCGCCTCAATATCAGGCAATAAATCCATCAAAGCATCATGTAAGTCAAGAATCTTAAAAAGCTTTTCAGGAGATCTCCTACTTATACTTATAGCTTCCACGAAGTTAAATAACTGAATTGTTGGCCCTTTAACCGTTTCCATAAAACACGCGTCATCGATATCCGTTCCGACACACTCAAAGATTTGTTCGCAAAGCTTCTTCTCGCTCGCAAACAAAATCCTGACGCAAACTTTCGCCGCGCGAATCCAACGCCGAATTTTACTCTCCAAAGCTTCCCATTCAAGCCTTTGGATATCTCCGATGCTGAGCTTCTCGATTCCGAGTTTCCGAAAACTCGAGTCAACGGCGGATTTCCTCACGCTCCCGTACACTTGAATGCACTCACGCAAGTAACCAGACGAGATCATCCTCATCGCAATCGCTTGTAAATCGGAAATCGCTTCGGCCGGCATCAGATCCACTTCTCGGATACTGCTCGTAGATCGGTAACTCGAACTATCCGAAGATTCACAGTGCTGAAGCTGGAGAAGGCTGTTGCTACTGTTACCGTGGCTGCTTAAGCTGTCGTCATCTTCGAGCTCGTGAAGAGAAGGAGTTGATATCGAAGACGACATGGGATCGAAGAGAGAATCGGTTTCTAAAGCGGATGTGTGAGTGATAAGAATATTGCGGAACTCGTCTTCGAGACGAGCCATGGCGATCTGGATTGTGGTGTTGACTTTGGACTGGTCATCGGCGGCGTTGTTGGAAGAGGATGAGATTGACGCGTTGGATAAGGACCGTTGGATTTCATCGACGGCTTGGAGGTAAAGATCGGCTTCCTGACGATCCGTTTCGAAGATCATTCTCTCTCGTGCTTCTTCCGACGCCGTTGAATCCCACCGTAGAATTATTTTCTCCGCCGATTCGTAGCCGTGCCTGTCCTTATGACTACTCTCCGGCGGCTCCATAACTAACTTTCAGAAACTAAAAAAATAGAAACTGCAGAATTTGCAAAAAGAGAAAAAAAATCCTTTTTTGAAATCTTGGAAAAGGTTTAAGGAAAAGCAAAAGACTGAATCTTTTTTTTTTTTGTTTTGTTTGTAAAAATATTGGAAAAGTTGGCGACTGTTATGGCGGAGACGGTGAAGATGGTGGTGGATCAGAATTTTTCTTTTTTTTTTTTTTTTTGTATGGAGGAAGGGAAAGGGGTTGAGAGAGAGAGAGAGAGAGAGAGATAATAATGAAATGTAAAGTGCGGTGGTCTAGTAAGGCAGCTGATGGGATTTTTGTCTGAACGTGAACTTAGAGAGAGAGAGAGAGAGAGAAAGAAAAGTGGGTCTCTTTTGTGGAATTTTGAAGGATTATTATTGTTGGACTTTTAATTTTGACACTTTTGACTTTGTTTTTATTTTTCTCTTCTAGATTTTCTTCTCTTTTTCTTGCCATAATCGCCGCCGATTGGGTCTTTCGCCGTCGAACTTGCCGCGAATTTTGCTACTTGTGCCTTTTCTTGAATCTTTATTTTAATTGGACTTTCTTCTGCTTTTTCCTGTTCCCTCTCATTTCATTTGTTGAAAAACAAAATGAATTTTGTTAAAAATAAAAAGAAAATTGAGAATTTCAAGTCTATAATTTGATGGTCCCGATTTGATTGCCCAATAGGATCAAACCCGGGCCTTCTCTTTAAGGTTTGAAATGGGTCCAGGCCCATCCACATTCTCTGCACGATCGGCTACCCTTCTTCCCCACATGTTTTTCTTTTGTCCCTTCTTTTTGTTTTTTAATTCATTTCTTCTTGGTACCATTAATGAGTTTCACACAACAACAATCAGCTATCGTTCTATCAATTCTAGATCATAGCTCAATTTGTGCTACTTCCACGCCTTATTAATTATAAATCCCAACCTGCCTATACATCATCTTTCACTAAGTGGATTTGTTATTTCCTAGTTCAATTTATCAATTGTAGTATTTTTATTTTATTTATTAATGCGTTAAACATAATTCAGAAATTTCAGATGCATTTCCGGGTGGGCCAGCCAAGCAACAGCTTAATATGCTGGAAGCTAGGCTACTCCCTAATTAGCATATATTCCTCTTCACCCTTGCTGCCCTTGGCCACATACATAACATCTTAAATTAATCAAAGATTTAAATGATGAATTAAATGAAGTCAACTAATCTACTGCCAAATTAGGCCTACATCCACGTGCATGCATTCTTTGCACGTAAATTTTTCGATTTACATAAATCAAGTTTTTAATGACATGAAATATGTTGGTGTACAGTTTATTTTTATAATTAAGTTGAGGATTTTATGATGAATCTTGATTAATATAGTAATAACATAACAATAACAACAACGAAGAGGAGAGAGGAATGGTTTTTAAATCAGGAGTTGCACGAATGGTTGGCTGCTGCTCGCTTACAGGGTAATCAAGATAGTGGAAAAAAACCTCAAAGAGTTTTGGCTTTTCCTTATGTGCTTCTTCCATGTGGTAATGCTCTTCAGGCACAAGATTTTCAAAAGATACAAGTTGGATTGATAGGTACTACTAAAAGTTTATGTAGTAAATTTGTCTCATTAGGGAAAAGCCACGCTTGCACTACTACTAAGAACTCTTGAATTTTTCACTACTTTCTCACTGTATTCTCTATGTATTGACTTGAATCTCACAATTGACCGTATATTTAAATTTATGCCAATAGTTACTATAAAATTTTTAAATGAGCTCACTGGTTGTTTGTTTACTGTAAAAAGCATGGCTCTGAGTCCTAGTATGAGCTCACTATTTATATGAACTTGAAGGAGGGGAAAGCATGAAAATAACCATCAAGAATTTCTTTTGTCTTCGTCCTAAGGGTAACCTAATTTATATAGGTATAAAAAATTTGCACTTCTAACCCAAGCATTTAGTGAAAATTCCAATCGATTATAATAAGCCCAAGAATCACTGTCCTGGTTCAATGTGTAAGTATGGGAACTTGGGAAGATGTTCAAGTTATATAATTCTATGGGAAACGTATGCTTATTGTTGTATGCCAGCTGTCTTGAGCTATATGATGTAGAGATGAGTTGACTAATATAATGTTTTTAATCTGTCAGAAGCAGAGTGTCAAGGCCAAACAGTTAGGCTTGATATAATGCAGAAAATCCCAAAAATCTTGGTTTAACCAGAATTTAGATGAGACAGTGAAGCCAACCTCTATCACTTTACAGCAAAGTCCTTTTTGGGGGTTGGGACACCACCCATTGTCCTCGACTTGCTAAAAGTTGAACTTGTTGGGAAACTCTAGAGGAGATGAGCTTCGTATTAGTTGATGAAAATGAGATTTTTGGACAAAAACAACCTGGAAAAAGAAAAAAACCCTTTGATGTCTGGGATGGGATAGTGTATTGATTGTACAGCTACAAGCCAGAACATCCTGTTTATAGAATTAATTTACCGGCAGTTGTTTCTTTAATGAAGAGTTAAGGTTCAAATTTAACCTCTTTCCTTGCCCATCCTCGTTTAGAGTTCCTACTAACACTCCTTTAGTAGTAGTAAACATAGTTCATTAAGTTGTTATTCAAACAATATAGAATACTTATAAAACATGTTTCAGCAAAGTTAAAACAAGGCAAGTTATAGGTTTGAAGAAATTGGAAAGTGCTAAGCTTAGATTTCAACATGTTCTTCACCCTTGTTCATTTTTAACTTAAAACCTAAAACTTCTACAAGAGGGGCCTAGAGATCGTTGTAGAAGCAACTGGAACTCATTCTTTGTTGAGATTTAAATACAGACAGTTTCCACATCATAAAATCAATACTTCTCTTTACATACTTGTGCACGTAATTGCTTTGTAGCTGGCAAGTAGAAGACAAAGACAAACTCACCATCACGACGCCCTGAGCTATCTTCAAAGCTTTATGGTCCATGTCTCGTTGTTGCGTGCTCACCTTTCCCTTCTAAGAAACTAGATGAGTTACTATTTGCTGCATCTGGAATTCCATCTCGAAGAGATGGTAAGACTTCAATTGTTCTAGCCTCAGAGTGAAACTCTATGCCTCGCTCTACTTCTATCTCCTCAATCATTGTAATGGCTTCTTTCATGTCTAATCGCTGGTCAGGACTACTTTGAGTGCAAAGTAAGCCTATATGGAGGAGCTTCTCCATGCTAGCAAGTGAATTTTGGCAGCAGGCAATCCCTGGATCAAGCAATTCAGCTTGTCTCCCTTCTGAAAATGCAGATGTCACCCATTGGACTACATCAGTCCCACATTTGCCATCGCTAAGATATTGAGAAGGGAATTTCCCTGTAAGGATCTCAAGAATGATAATTCCTAGGCAGTATACATCACTTTTAGGGGATACCATTCCATTTTGTAGCGCTTCCGGGGTCTTATATGCAAATAGGGCTTGTGCCCCGTTAGTGTTTACTAATGGCCAAAATCCATAGTCCGAGAGAAATGGATGATTATCAGGGCCGAGCAGAACATTACTTGATTTCAGATTTCCATGAGGCACATCAAGAGAAGCAAGTTCAGTGTGAAGATAATCTAGTCCCTGGGCAATTCCTTGCACAATCTTTAGTCTGGCAGGCCAATTAAGTTCAGGACAGGACGTGCCATGATCACCTGGAGAATTATATGTTTTTATCAGAATCCATGGATGATATAGTATTGCGTACAAGGACATAAAACATATACAGGAATGAAAATGCTGAATGAGTTCAAAAACGACAGCAGATTAGAGAACATTTATGCAATGATTGTGCAGCTAGAAAATGGAAAAAGCTAGTCAGTACTCCTCTAATCGACAACTAAATGACTAATGAACCACGGGCCATGTTCATGTGTTAAGAGCAATATCACATTTCAATGTCCTCAGAAACCTCTTCATCTCATTTCCGATCATGCTAGTGAACGCATCCTAATATGGATTCTCAGCCTTTTTTTGCCAAAATGGAAACAGAGAAAAGGGCAAAATTTATTCATTTAAGGATTGGAGACGAATATAAGAAACAAGGGCGGAAAATATAAGCTTGAGGGGAAGATAATTTTATACCATGCAATAGGTAAAGCAAACTGCCTTTAGGAAGGTACTCATAGACAAAAAGTTTTTCATCTCTCCGGTAATGGTAAGCTAGAGGTGTCAAAATATTGGGGTGTCGTAGCTTTCCAAGCTTTTTAACATCTGCATCAAACGCATCTTTTCCTAGCGCATTCATCTCCCTCATCCTCTTCGCCACCACCGCGACTCCATTAGCCATCACGGCCTTATAAGAAGATCCCAACCCTCCAACTCCAAGTACTTCTGCGGCTGCCTTCATCAAATCTGGCAACCCAAAAACACCCTTTTCATCGTTTACCATCACTAGTTCGGCTATAACACCAGCACTGCCCTTTGCATGATTAGACCCTCTACGGCTAGAGCTTGCATTCTTTCTGCTTTCTTCCATTTCTCTTCTAGCTGGCACCGAAACCTGCGCCGAAACTGCCCCGTAAGGGCTTCCCCTTCCGAGCACATCGGAATCCCCTTTCTTCTTTTTCCTCCATCTAATTGCAAAGAAGAGAATCACTGAAAGTAGCATCACCCCTAGCGTTACGATTGCAGCAATGATCTTTTTGGAATCATTTTTACGTCCGTGATCCTGGACTACTGGCGCAGTATTTTCTGGACTTGACATTGGTCCCGGGGATCTATCAATTGCCTTGCTACAGTCAACACCCACCTGTTCTCCGCAAAGACCTGGATTTCCCGCAAATGAATTTGCATTGAATTTTGACAAACTAGAAGGAATCTCCCCTACAAGCTTATTGTTGGACAAATTGACAGACTTCAAACTTGTGGGATTAAAAGCCGGAATATGTCCACTAAATTGATTGTTTTCGAGATGTACGTCTATGAGATGAGGCACCTGACCCAATGAATATGGAATGTTCCCTGTAAATTTGTTATGTGATAACCAAACTTTCTTCAATGACTCCATTTTGGCAAAATACTCCGTTGGGATTTCACCCGAAAACTGATTCCGTGACAAGAACAAAGCCTTCAAAGCACCCAAACGATTGATTTCAGGAATGGTCCCCGTAAAGGAGTTGTTAATAACACTGAAAGAACGCAGACCCTTAATCCAGACCAAAGCATCAACATCAATATTTCCTGATAATCCCATCCCTTCAAGACGCAAACCCGTGACAATGCCATTTTGACAAAGCAGTCCGTTCCAAGTACCTTCTTCACTGCAAGGGGCCGAGCCTGGCACCCAAGAATCTAGAGCAGTAGCATTGGTAAAAGACTTCTTGAGCTTTAACAAGGCCTCAGAATCTGATACCGAAAATGTCAATGGCAACAGGACCAAGAATGATGACAAAAGGAGAAATAGCCTGAAAAGCCAAGCCACGGCCATTACTTTAACCGGAAACTGGAGGCCTCAGGGAGGTTTTTGGCAACGTATTTTTAGTAGTCGTATGATCAGGGAGAGTTATTGTTCTGCTAAATTTTCGTATTGGCTTAGATTGTTGTTGTGTTTTCCTCATGGTGTCGGTTTGTCTGTTTTTGTTTTTTTCTTTCTGTTTGTTTGGGTGAGGGCAAAGAGAGCCTTAGAAAGAGGGAGAAGGCGCAAGTTTTGAACAAGTCAAGTAGACAAAAAAACCGTTATTACAGTTAAACATGTACAGATTGAAAGGATCACCCCCTCGAAACTTCGGCTTTCAGCCTATACTTGTGCAGCAATAAAACAGTGTCGACCTGAATAAATGGGTAGACCATAAGCCGAATGGCGTGGAATGCCTTTTTTGGTGTTGACTTTAAACTCAATTCAATTGATGAGACTTTCACGATCGACAATTCTCTCCCTACAATATCTATCTTATTTGGTAATGTTTAACATTCCTTTCTTCTTCTTTTTTTCTCTCTTTTAATTAATCTTATTAAAACAAGATATAAGAGATTAACTATTTATAACATAATATTAATTAATATCTTTTTTTGTTACAAAAAAAAAATCATCTATAGGGTTTCTTTTAATTGCATATGAATTTTTTTTAATGATTTAACATATACTACTGTGAGATTTTTCTTTTTGTTTTTTAATTTTTTGTACTTGTGTATATCGTGGGCTAGTGGGGCAGAATGTTTGGGTTTGGGTGGGAGGGCAGAAAAAGGGCGCTCTGGCCCAAAATTCATCATTGGAGCAATTTCTAGTCCATATTTTTGGGTGTTACGTGGATTTATGACCCAACAATCAATCTGGAGCTAGGTTTTTAAGCTTGTCCAGCTGAAAGTGGTAGGCTTGTTTCTTGGATCAAGTAAGAACTAAGGACTGAGGACCATGGTTTGACGTCGACATTATTCCTATATTACTGTTTTTTGATACCGAATCAAGAAAAACTATTCGACAACGGGGGAAAGGTATCCATTAGTACAAGCTCAAGGTATCCAAACTAGGAATCTAAGAACCACGAGCCATCGACCTCAATCCGAAATAGTGTAAAACAACTCAATTATGAGCTAAAGAAATAAAAGGATGAAATGATAGTGAAATGTTTAAATTCTGAATTTAATTTTTGTATTTTATTAAATGTTGGATTTAATTTTTTTTATTATAATTTGTATAAATCGAATCTTTGTATTTTTAAATTTTATTAATATCAATTCAATTATTAACTCCATATAATTTTATGTGACTTTTATCACTTTGACAAAAAATCAATATCTTTTAGAATCTAATAGATTCGATGATATTAGATTCTTACATATCTTTTAGAATAGACCTCACCATCAAAAGAGTGCACAACCCCACCAAAAATTTTAACAATCACAATTCCAAAACTCATGACTTTCATAGTTGAGTTATCATCTAAAGTCAAATTTTTGACCACCATTTCTTGAAGCAAAATCAAAATATCCTTTTTGGAGCACACACGAGTGATAGAAGCAAAATCTAAACATCAACTACCACTAAAATATCTTTTGAGATTATAAGGACCACAATCATCATCGTAAGTAACAAAAACACATTCAACTTTGGTCCCACTACTCTTATCCTTTTTTGTAGGACAATGCCTCTAAATATGTCCATGCCCTTCACATCGAAAGTATTAAACATTGTTGAATCTAGACTTATCACCCTTAGATCTTTTACCAATTGACTTGGACCTCTAAACCTCAACCACTAATGTCGAGCCAGTTGAATTGAATCTCTACCCTTTATTTATTTTAAGGTTAGTGTTGTTGGCAAAATAATGAAGCAAATGGCAACAAAAACTAGTTTGATGCATGATACACTGTCCTTAAGGTTAATTTCAACCTCTTCAAAGTATGAAACTCGATACAAAAGAACTATAGAGGTTATTCTCAAGATTCAACAGACTTTTTCTAATTAATGTGCACAAACAATTAGGGATACCAAGAATAGTAGAAAAATTAAAAACAAGAAAAAACTTAGCAAAATAGGGAAATGAAGGAAATAGAGAAAAGGAAAGTAGGAAAGTTGAGAAGCGAAGATGAGAACTGAGGTGGAAGTGGCTATTTATAGGTTGAGGATAGAAAAGAATCAAGAATAACGTTGTAGAAGATCCAAAGAAAATAAAAAAATTTTATAATGTTACACAACATTCTATAAGACTGAGTCTATAAGGTTCTATAACATTATAAAACGTTCTGAGTCTATAAGATTCTATAACACTATAAAATGTTTTGAAAGACTGAGTCTGAAAGAATGATTCAATCAAAAATTAACTTTTTACCACAGTAAAAAAGATCAAGTCAAGTAAGGTAAAAAATAAACCACCAAAGTACAAAATATCAATCAAGCCTAGCCCACGTGTAAGGGGAAATTTGCATTTTATCAAGGCTTGGGCCGATCTCATGTGCGTGTAAGCTTACTTTCTTTTCTCCATTACAATAAGTTCATAATGGGTTTACTTATATAAAACACTAATATCTTTTGTACCTAGATAATATGGGAAATTGAAACCTTATGAGATACTATAGGTCCAACAATCACTCACATATTTCATAAGGTTTCATAATAGAAAGTTTTTACTAGGTCTAATCTCACTTAAGTGTAATACATCGAGACTGATACTTTTTAAGCTATGAACTAGGCCTAGAAGGAATGAAACATAAATCACAAATTTTTTGTGAAGCTTATAACTTATATAAACCAAAAATTCTTTATGTGAAATATGATTTTCATTAATCACATTACACCTCTACAATTTCTATTGTTTAATGCGATTTTGCGAGAATAGGTCATGTGTGTGCTTAGTTATTCATAAAGGATCTAGAAAATTTGCACTGTTCTCATAAAAAAGACCTCACTCCACACTTATATAGGCAATTCTATTAAGTGTATACTACAATTTAATACACCACCCATAAAGAATATGAAACTCATTAAGAGTTTAACTCATCCTCTTTTGTATTGCAATCTTGCACTATTCACATATTATATGAGGGACAATAATTTTAATAATGTATAATTTTTCAACAAATAATTTGTTATTACCCATATGAACCTAATTTATGAGATCACTACTCACATAAGTTGGGTTGCCGTTATTGTTGATTTTTCTCAATTGGTTTAAATCTCATTCCACTTGATATATCATTAATTACTTTTCTTTCTAAAGGTTTAGTCAAAAGATCGACCAAATTTAACTCCAGCTTCACATAATTAATAGATATAATTGCATCTCTAAGCAACTATTTTACGACATCATATTTTAAACGAGTATGTCTGTTCTTACCATTAAAAGTTTTTTCTTTGCAATGGCTATTATCGCTTGCCAATCACAATGCATTGAATCATAATGTATTGGTTTCATTCTTAATGAATTATTTGATAACAGGTTTCTTGATCACTTAACCTCATTGCCAGAAAACTCTAAAACTACAAATTATGATTCCATTGTAGATTTAAAAATTATTGTTTGTTCGGCTGATTTCCAAGTTATCGCACCTCCACCACAGGTGAATACATAACCACTGTGAATTTTGTCTCATTTGAATCTAAGATCTAGTTAGTATCACTGTACCCTTCTAATATAATGAGAATTTATATAAAACATCATAGTTTATGATACCTCTCAAATATTTCATTACTCTACTCAAGGCAATCCAATGATCTTAATTGGGTCTTTGTGTATATCTGCTCAGTCTAAATACAGCATAAGCTATATTAGATCGAGTATAATTTATCAAATGCATCAGACTCTTAATAATCTAAACATACTTAGATTGAACCACACTCACTTTTATTTTTCTTTAATTGAGTATTAGCATCATAAAGAGTACTTACAAGTGTGACATTAAAATTTTCAAACTTTTTAAATAGCCTTTCAACATAATGTTATTGTGTTGGCATTAGGCTACTATCACATCTTATGATTTTAACACTTAAAATAACATTGGTTTCTCCTAAATCTTTGATATCAAATTTAGAAGTTAGAAAACATTTTGTTTTATTTACCACAACAATGCATGAACCAAAAATGAACATATCATCAACATATAAGCTAATAATCACACATTCACTATCAATAGTTTTTGTGTATATACATTTATCAACTCCAACATTAGAAAATTCATTAGTAACAAAAATTTAATCAAATTTGTTATACCATTATTGTGGTGCTTGTTTTAAGCTATATAAAGATTTAATCAATTTACAAACTTTATTTTCTTGATCAGGAAGAACACATCTCTCGAGTTATGTCATATAAATTTTTTTTTAAATCATTATTTAGAAAAACTATTTTAACATATGTTTGATGAACAACAGGTTTGTAAATTGAAGTTAAGGCAATTAAAACATGAATAGATATCATTTTTCTTATTGGAGTAAAAGTATTAAAATAGCCAATGTTTTATTTTTTAATAAAACTCTTAGCAACTAATCTAGCTTTGTATTTATCAGTAAAACCGAGAGAATTAATTTTTTTAAAAAAAATCTATTTATAACCAATTGGTTTAGCTCTAGGTGGTAAATCAACTAAATCCCAATTTGATTTTGTAAAATAGAATTGATCCTATTTTTTATAACTTTTTTTCAAAATAGCTTTTTTATAGAAGAAATTGCATCAACATAAGTTAAAGGATCATTATTTATAAGATAAGTGTAATAATCATTACCAAAGGAAATTTCTTTCTTTGGTCTTGTACTCTTTCTCAAATCATCATTTTATATTTCAAAATCATTTTTATTAAAGGTGCATGAGAAATTGTATTAGTTCAATGGAAAATATGCTCAAAAAATTCAGCATTTTTTGTTTCAATAATTGTATTATTATTAAGAACATTACTTTTTAATACAAGAAATCTTTATGCAGCACTATGTTCAGCATAACCAATAAACATACAATCAAATGTCTTAGAGCCAATTTCTCTTTTTTTTTTTTAAATAAGAAAACATAACCTTAGCACAACACCCCCACACTTTTAAAAATTTTAAGTTTGCAAAATAGCCTTACCACAATTCATAAGGTCTCTTAACAATTATCTTATAGGAAATTCTATTTTGAATATGATATATAGATTATAAAACTTCACCTCACAAATTTTCATGCGCACTAGAACTAACAAACATAGAATTCATCATTTCTTTTAATGTTTTATTTTTCCCTTCAACTACATCATTTGATTTAGGAGAATATGGAGGAATAATTCCATGAATTATTCTTTTTTTTCACAAATATCATTAATTGGTATATATTCACCCCTTATTTGATCAAACTCTTTTTATCTTTTTATTCAATTGATTTTCTATCTTAACTTTATCCTTAAGAAATATGTCAAAAGCTTCATATTAATGCCTAAGTAAATAAACTTTAGTTAATCTAGAATAGTCGTCAATAAATGTAACATTATATTACTTACCACTTTTAGTTATAATTTGTTTCAAATCTCCCAAATTAGTATGAACTAAACTTAACAATTCAGATTATTTATTTACTAAAATACAAGTTTTCTTAGTTATTTTTATTTTAGCATATGTTACACATTTACTAAAATATACATTTTTAATACTAGAAATTAAACCTAGTCATTGCATTTTCTTAATATGAGGAATGCTAATATGTTATAATCTACCATGTCATAAATCAATAGTGTTAATCATGCAAGTAGAAAAACTAGTATTTTCATTCATGACTTGCAATGTTAAGTACAAAAAGTCCTTGATTACATTATCCATTACCCACAAACACATTATTCTTTGTCATTATGATATTTTCAAATTCAAATAACACTTTCACCCTAACCTTGCCCAATAAAGCCACAAAAACCACATTTACTCCTATATTATGAATAATGCTCTTACATTAGGAACATGTAGAATATTATTCAGAGTTAGGGTTTTGCTAGATGTGAGCTTGAGAAAGACTTTTCTTTTACCAAAAACTTGAGCAGTTTGAGAATCACCAAGATATATTATCTCTTCTCTTTCCCTTATTAGAGTACAAGAGGTAAAAACATTTCTGTTTGCACAAATATGCCTAGTAGCACTTGAGTGTACCACCAATTCTTTCATATTGGCTTGAGAAATGACCGTAGCAATTATGTGATCAAATTCATCTGCTTCAACAAAGTTGACTCTTGGATTAACAAGTTTATTATTTCTCTTTACTCTCTTCCTGCATTATGCTGCATGATGCCCTAACTTTCCACAAACAAAACAAGTATCTTTCTATTTAAAGGTGGGATAAAGTGCTTTGGGTTTATAATCAGGTGTATTAGTGTATCTCTTTTGGCGATGCTAGATTCAACCTTGCACCAAATTGGCTTTGGTTGTAATCTCTTTAGCTTTGGAGACCTTAATCTTTCTTCAAGTTGTATCTTCGATGATAATGTGCACAATTAGCTCTACAAGTGACAATTGCTTTTGCTTATGCTTTAGTTGTTGCTTATAACCATTCCAGGATTCTAACAGCTTCTCAATTGGCAATCCAGCAATAAATTCTTCTTACAAATTGATGTTTTCTGCCTTCAAGTCATCCATTAGCTTTTAATATTCATTGATCTGACTCTTAATGTCCTTGTCATCTGTCATCTTCTAGTGATAGAAATTTTCAATCACGAATTTTTGTTTCCCAACATCTTTAGTAGTAAATTTGACAACCATTAAATCTCATATTTGCTTTGCTTCTTTGTAAGAACTGTAAACATCAAATACCTCATTAGAGAGCATGTTAATAATCGTGTGCGTTAATACCTTATTTGCATGCATCCATTGTTCCAGCATTTTGACATCGTCAAGCTTAGAATCGAACAGTGCGAAAGCCATTCCATGAACAACAAGAATGGAAAAGATCATTTCTTGCCATCTTTTAAAATTATTGCCACCAAACACCTCGATTTTGGATATGTCAAGAAACCGTTTTATATAAAACATTAAGGACATGGCAAGAACGGACATTGCAACAAGAGTCAAGGTAAAACCATTAGTTACGGTGGTGGCAACAGGGATAATGATGGCAACATTATTAGCACGAGAATCCATTATCTTTAAGGTTGTTAGCAAAATAATGAAGCAAATGACAACAAAAACTAGTTTGAGGCATGATACACTGTAAGGATAATTTTCACCCTTTTAGAGTATGAAACTTTATGCAAAAGGAATATAACAGTTATCCCCCAGGATTCAACAAACTCTTTCTGATTAGTTTACACAAACTATCAAGGATACCAAGAACAACAAAAAAATTAAAAACAAGAAAAATCCTAGCAAAACAAGGAAGTGAGGGAAACAAAAGAGAAAAGATGTGAGAACTAAGGTGTGTGAGGAACTGAGGTAGAGGCTAGTATTTATACGTTGAGGATAAAAGAGAATTAAGAATAACGTTGCAGAAAATCAAGAGAAAATAAAAAAATTTTATAACGTTATACAACGTTTTAGAAGATTGAGTCTATTAATGTTATATATCGTTTTGAAAGACTGATTCAATCAAAGACTAACTTTTAGTTTGCACAAACTATCAAGGATACTAGAAACAGTAAAAAAATAAAACAAAAAAACCTAAAAGAAAGGAAGTGAGGGAAATAAAGAAAAAGAAGACAAGAAAACTAAAAAGAGAATATGTGAAAACTGAGGTGTGTTGGGAATTGAGGTGGAGGCTAGTATTTATAGGTTGAGGATAGAGGATAATTAGGAATAACATTACAAAAAATAAAGAGAAAATCAAGAGAAAATAAAAAAAAATTATAACATTATAAAATGTTCTAGAAGACTGAGTTTATTAACAGTACATAATGTTATGAAAGATTGAGTTTGAAAGACTGATTCAATCAAAGACTAACTCTTTACCATGGTAAAAAAACCGATTCAAGTAAAGTAAAAAATAAACCACCAAGGTACAAAATATCACTTGGGCCTAACTCACGTGTATACTTGCACTCAGACTAACTCTTTACTATGGTAAAAAGACTAAGTCAAGTAAGGTAAAAAATAAACCACCAAAGTACAAAATATCACTTGGGTCTAACTCACGTGTATACTCACGCACAAAGAGGGAAATTCGCATTTTCTTAAGGCTTGACTTGATCTCGTGTACGCGTGAGCTCACTTTTCTTTTCTTCTTTACAACAAACCCATAATGGGTTTGCTTATGTAAAGCAATAACATCTTTTATACATAGGCAATGCGGGATATTGAAATCTTATAAGATACTATATGTCCAACAAGTTTATCCTTACCACAAATTGGATATTTCACAAACAACTCATATGTGTTTGAAAGCAATGCGAGGAACAATAATGTCTTCTTCTCTTCTTCCACTTTCATGTCAACATTCTTCAATTGATTAATGATCTCGTCGAACCCATTCTTATGCTTTATAAGGTTTTCATTCTTCTTCATTTACAAGCGATACAATTTTCGTCTAAATTGTAACTTGTTGGAAAATTCTTTACCAAATAATTTTTTTCCAACCTTTCTCACAATTTTAGAGTGAATTTCTCATTAATAACATAGTTAAAAACGTTGTTCTTGATACAAAGTCCAATGGTGCTTACACACCTTTCCTTTAACTCTATCCAGTCAACATCTTTCATGACATCTGACACTTTGAGAAATTCGTAAAGTAGTAACTTTACATATTCTTATTGAATCTTAATCTACTGAACTCTAAGCTCTAATGCCAATTTGTTATTAAAATTACTCAAAAAGTAGCAAAGATATAACCTAAAAGAATCAAGTAAACAAAAAAAAAAAAAACATACAAATTTACATGATTTGACCTCTTATTTACATCCATTGAGTAAAACAGAGTTTCTACTGTTTAGAAATTAAAGAACAATCTTTGTCAATGGTTTCCCAAACCAATCTAAAGACACCTTGTACACCGTCCCTCAATAGTCTCATATGAACACTCACTCACACTCACTCTAGTTCCATGCCCCTAGGGCACAAGATGGAATTAGAAGGTATTCCCTCTTTAGAGCTCCCAAAAGTATTACTACACTTTTAAAGTTTAAAGATTCACTTTTATAATTAAAAATTAAAAATTAAATTAAAACTCAATATAAAATAAAAAATTTTAAATTATACAATTACTCAATGTATACACAAATAAAATTATTGTACAATTACACTGCTTTGATTGTAACCATTTCAAGTTTAAACCTTTTGTTACTGCTTTTTTTTTTCACTTGGTTGTAACTTTGAGTACAAGAACCCAAACGAGAAATTGTGAAGGCGGATCTTTTAAGCTTATCAAGATTTCGAAGCTTTGCCATACTTTATAGCTATCTCATTGCTTAGTGTCCCATCAATCCTTTCTTCATTTCTGCTTAGAGCTATCAATTTTAACAATGCTAGAAACCATGCATTCAATAACGACATCGTTTTCTTTATTCTTTTTAATTGTCTACTGAATGAAAAATAAAAATAGAGAGAGAACCAAATTAAGCACCCTTTTTAAAGAAATCCTCACTTGGTTAGTTTGGCTCCCTTAGTTTTGGTTCTTTACTTAACATCTAGGAGAAGAAAAAAAAACTTGGAAAAAATGTATCTTGAGCAAAATCTAGTTGTGGATCAGGGGATCAACATGACCAAAATTTACAATGCCTACTCTACCATATAGAGAGTATACTCTGAAAACTTTCTCATGAATAAATGGAATCCATAGACATTTTTCATTATCTCAATCTCAATAGAATGATGTACATATCTTTTAGTTGAAGGTGAGCTTGTTATCTAATTACCTGCATGCAGAACTTCCCAACATTTTTAGACGTACTAAGCAACAAAATTAATAGATTGGAAAATAATCCTTCTTTAGGATTTCATCTTTTCATTTTTGTAATAATTATGTTAAAAGATAAGGGTAGCATTTTCCTTTCTATATTTCTCAAATTAATTACACGTAAAAACAATCGCCAAAAATTTCTTACAATTACACTTGACTGGACGACATGTCGGCATTTTTGATCTGGCTCTCAACACTGGCAAGCTATAAAAGAAAAAAGAGAAGTGAGGCCAAACCGAGCGATATGTGATAACATTTAAAACTACATGATGAAAACGAAAGGGTACAAGGTTCCTTACCAAAAGCAAGAAGCAATTCCTTTTTATTTTCTCTTTATCCTTGTCATGATGGCAATTCTAACGTACATTACCATTGATTAATGTGCATTCCGATTTGAGAAGTGAATTCCAAACCAAACCGTGGTCCAAAGTTTTTTTTTTTTTCTCTCTCAATTGGCCCAAAGTTGCATACTAGCCAGTGGTGGTAATGCTTAGACAAGTCACCTCAAGGACTTTGAATTTTTTGTGGATGTGATGGGAGGGAGAAGACTCTTGGGTTTACTTGAATGTGTAGTTTAATTTTCCCAAAGGCACACGCGTTCAAGATAATGGTTGCCTCACCAGCTGGTACCAGCTGCTGGCTGAAAAGATGATCAATTTGCTTAGCCACATTATCATCGTGTGAATGTGATCGTCCCTTTCCCATTTGACCCTCTCCTCCAAGGGTAGTTTTCTCCATGCCCCTTAGTCAATTGTCGGCACCTCTTACCTCTCTCTCTCTCTCTCTCTCTCTCTCTCTCTCTCTCTCTACGTCTCATCTACAACAAAAACGACACTCAACCAATAGAAATATCAAAATTCAAAACCCACGTTTTATAAAAGGGTGATGACTTTCCCTGATGTGCAGATGAAAATAATACTCTAATTTAATTTAAATTAAAAGGCAAAAAATTTTAGCTAGAGAAGAAAACAAAACGAGTGAGCTCCATCAATAAAATTATTGATGTCCACATAAATGATTCTGAGTTTGATTTTCCTTTGTTTTGTTTTTACGAATAATTTGTGTTAAGGCAAAGGTTTCATGCGGGTTGTTTGTTCACTTCAAATATTGTAGCTTTCAATCAAATATTTCCTCAGTTTTTATTCTAGGCAGCGTCAGATTAACTTCGTGAGCAATGTTTTCGATAATGGGATTCAAGAAAACAGGGACTTATTTTTCAATTTCTTTTTCCTTTTGTCTGCACTACCAACAAGACTTGACAGCCAGGTCAATAATTTCATGACGTCAGAGACAGGAGGAAGTAAACCGAAATTTGAAGGGTCGGCCTTCCTGCTTGGAAACGAATCATTTTTCATTGAGATTTCGTGATTGAAAGAACATGCATATGTTTCTTCGATGAAACGTCTTTTCTTGGTGCTTTCTGTTTGGCTTCAATTAAGAATACTAGAGTGGTGCCCCGATTCACCTGGATGTTGAATTTTTTATTAAAAATAATTTTAAATTACATAATATTATAAATAAAAATAATAATAATTAAAGAGAAATAATTTTAAATTTAAAAACATTATAAATAATAGTAATAATGATAAATTCAAGATAATTGTTTTAAAAAGTCATTATTTTTAAAATATTTTCTCATGTCTTATTAAGTAAAATTTTTTATTTAAATAATTTTTTTAAATATTTGATTTTTTATTTCTTAATATATGTTAATGTTGATATAATTATATTTTGTTAATTACATAATTCTGATAGCCAAATCAAATTTATATTGAAAAAATATAATATTTTAAAAGTAATTATTGATAAGCTACACAATTGATACAATAAAACTATTAAAATAAAATGAATATTTTTTGAAAGTCAAAATAAAATGAAAATTAATTACATTTATTAAAAAATTTTTAGTTTTAATGATGAAATTTTTTAAATTATCTTCATGTTTAATTAATACTATTTTTTCTTATACTTTTATAATTATTTAAAATTAATTCACCTCGTAATTCTCATCCTGTCTCATTAAAAATTAAAAAATTGTTTCACTTCAATATTAGATGAAATCCACAAATATCCATTTAAATATTTTATTTTATAATATATATATATATATATTCCCTGAAGGGGACAATAATGCACACAGTAAATTTGTGTGTGAGTATTAAGAAAAGAGATCAAACCTCACTTTTTTATGCAGCAAAATACAATCAATCACTTACTAGGGTATAAAAAAAGTTTTAAAAAAATCAAGAAGCCCACATCGTGTTTCAGGCGAGTGAACAACACTCTCCAATTACAACCCAACATTCTAGATGCTGTCACATGATTAAACAAGGAGGCCCAAAAAAGAATGTAACAGACTATACTATAATCTGTGCATTGCACACGAGTCTAGGGATGTCAATAGGTCAGGTACTCTATAATTTTGAAATATCCGAATTCTAATCCTATTAAAAATTAATTATTCTAACCTTATTAATTACCCGTATAATTTTAAAATTACTACCCTAACCCTATTATTTTTTTACTACCCTATAATTACCTTAACCCGTTTAAAAACCCGATTAGATTAAAAAATTATTAAAATATATTTCATGGCTATCCAGTTACTTGAATCCGTATACATATACAATAATATTTCTCTACGTATTTCATAAAATTAACTATTAGTTAAATTAATAAAAACAAAAATAATAAAAATTAAAATTAAATAATCAAAAACAAAAATTTTAAACATAAACTTAAATAACTAAAAACAAATATCTATACAACGATATAAACTTAAATAACTATACATAAATATCCAAATAACAACATAAACTTAAATAACTAAACACAAAAATCCATCCAAATAACAACATTTGTATTAGGAAATTGTGAAGTAAGTTAACACTCTTTTTTTAATAAGCGCAAAAAAACAAAATTTACTATATAAATTTTATAATTTTATAAATTATAATTTTTATAATATTAATATAAAGTAAATAATAAATATATGTTAAAAGTATTATAGTGTATATAAAAAATAGTAATTATATGTTTTATAAATAAATTCAATTTATATAAAATATAGTTATTAAAAGATTTTACAATTTAATTAATAATCATAATTTTATTAATTATATGAATTTGTCCTTAGTTACAGGAAATTTAAAAAAAATAGCTAAGTTTCAAATCAAAACTATGCTAATCTCATAACTTCTTTTTACATAATTAACTTTATATATTATAAATTTATATAAATAAAAGTATATATATTATTTAGTAATTAATTTATACAATAATAATTATATTCTTTATAAATGAACATAATATATAATGTAAAATGTACGTGATAAAAGATATTATAAGTTTCATATTATAAAGTATATATATTAAAAGTATTATAGTGTATATACAAAATAGTAATTATATTCTTTATAAATGAACCCAATGTATATAAAGTATAGATATTAAAAGAAATTACAATTTAATTAATAATTATAATTTTATTAATTAATTTAATTAATTATATGAATTTGCCTTTAGTTATATGAAATTTAAAGAAAAAAGCTAAGTTTCAAAATTATCCTAATCTCATAACTTCTTTTTAGATATTAACTTTATATATTATTTAGTAATTAATTTATACAATAGTAATTATATTTTTTATAAATGAACATAATATATAATATAAAGTGTATGTGTTAAAAGACATTACAAGTTTTATATTATAAAGTATATATATTAAAAGTATTATAGTGTATATACAAAATAATAATTATATTTTTTATAAATGAATCCAATGTATATAAAGTATAGATATTAAAAAATATTACAATTTAATTAATAATTATAATTTTATTAGTTAATTTAATTAATTATATGAATTTGCCTTTAGCTACATGAAATTTAAAGAAAAAAGCTAAGTTTCAAAACTATTCTAATCTCATAACTTCTATTTGTATATTAACTTTATATATTATTTAGCAATTAATTTATACAATAGTAATTATATTCTTTATAAATGAACATAATATATAATATAAAGTGTATGTGTTAAAAGACATTACAAGTTTTATATTATAAAGTATATATATTAAAAGTATTATAGTGTATATACAAAATAGTAATTATATTCTTTATAAATGAACCCAATGTATATAAAGTATAGATATTAAAAGACATTACAATTTAATTAATAATTATAATTTTATTAATTAATTTAATTAATTATATGAATTTACCTTTAGTTACATGAAATTTAAAAAAAAGAACTAAGTTTCAAAACCTTTCTAATCTCACAACTTTTTTTTAGATATTAACTTTATATATTGTAAATTTATATAAACAAATGTATATATATTATTTTGTAATTAATTTATATAATAGTAATTATATTTTTTATAAACAAACATAATATATAATATAAAGTATATGTGTTAAAAGACATTACAACTTATAGTAACTATAAACTGTATAATCATATGTATATATTACAATTAATAATTTTATAAGTTATAATTTTTATAATGTTAACACAAAACAAATAATAAATATATTTATATTTAAAGTATATATATATATACTAAAAGTATTATAGTAATTATATTTCTTATAATATTACTCAATATATATATAAAATATATATATTTAAAAACATTTCAAGTTAGTATATATAATAATCATAATTCAATGAATTAATTTAATTAAATATATGAGTTTGTCTTTAAGTACATGAAATTAAAAAAATAGTTAAATTTCAAAACTATTTTAAACTCAAAGACTCTCTTTAAGTATATATATTATAACTTATAAGTTATAATTTTTGTAATCTTAACCCATAATAAAAAGTAAATATATTTTTATATATTATTTGTATATAATAGTAATTATATTCCTTTGTAATATGATATGATATTTATATTATATAAAACATAATTAATAATTTAATAATTTTTTTATTTATATCATTACATTAGTTATTTAGCTAACTATATTTTAAAAATTATATTTTGTCAATATAAAACAAATAGATCAATTTGTCCAGATGGTGGAGACGTTGCCACTTTTCCTTCATGGCTTGGGTTCGAGTTTTGATGCATTCATTTTATTCAACTATTTAAATAATAAAAAAAATAAATAAACGAGTATTCTTAACGTTAAACAGGTAGTTTAACGGGTTCATAAACGAGTAGCTTAACGGGTTCATAAACGGGTAATCTTAACGGATTTAGAGCGGGTACCCGTGAAATCTGAATATGAATAATCGGTTCGGGTAGCGAGTATCCATCGTATGATACTCGAACCCGCTCTTAATCTGCTTATAAGGTACCCTAACCCGATTTAATCGAGTCGGGTACCCGCAGGTACCCTATAATAGGGTATCTATTGACATCCCGACACGAGCCTCTTCGTACCTCTCATTATGCTTCTATATGTTTTTTTTTTCTTTTTATACTCACCATTATATGTTTTTTTTTTTCTTTTTATACTCACCATGTGGCAAAATGAGGAAAGAGTAAAAGAACAGGGGATAAGAATGGGTGGAGAAACACCAACAGAGTCAAAGTCGACCCTCCACGCCGATCATCAAAGGATTTACTTACAAACGTGAGCAACTTGGGTTTCCTTCGAACGCCTTGACAGAGATTACAAGCCCCTTTGTTCAAGTCTGGGCGTGACTGACAGAGGTCTATAACTTTTAACTTGAAAACGTGCCTTGACTGACTCATGGTCAAAAGAGATTTCAATTTGACTCATGGGCAAACGTGGGTTGACTGACTCCTTTGCAAAGTTTGGCTAACTCATGGGTTGGAAGATTGAAAACCTGACCGGTGATTTAGTTGACGTATGGCTAAACGAGGAAATCCGTTTAACATTTCTTTTTAAATATGTAATGGATTTATGAAAATTTTTTAAATATATATTATATTATATTCATTAGCAAAATTATTAATTATGAAACTTAATTTAATAATTTATAATTCGTAAAAATTTGAATTTTTTAAATTTGACGAGGTATTGAAGCCCATGGAATATTATGAATTATTATTATTCAAGATTTGTATGTGATATATGAACGTGCCAATATAGAAAAGTCCTTTGGTAATGTTCATGATTGAGTTGGAAATACAATGTCGATTTATTTTATAATTCTTATTTAACAATTTCAAAAAAAATCAACTATTAGTTATGAATTTTCAAATCAAGACCTAAGTTAGGTACGAAAGCTCGATATGTTAGCTATTCCGGGCTCTTATGCATGAATTTGACTGACATTTTGAGCGTTGATTTTCTTAATATTATTCATACTTTAACCATTTAAATTTCACAATTATCATTAGATTTACATATAAAACTTAATTAATAACATGAAAAGCACCTATGTAATATACCACAACATTATGGTCATTTATTTCGTGAATTGTGCTTTGACATATTAATGTATATTTTAAACTATTTAAATTTTCAAATTATGTGATTCACACGTTTCAAATTGTAGCTCCTTATAGGGAAGGCTACTAGATATTATCAAATTCTAGACTTTGGTACTTTAAATATTTTGCTCTTATTCCTACATATGATGTAACCTAGGCTTGCATCATGGCTGCAATTGCTGTAATACAGTAAATGTGCAAGGGGACCATTCGGGATCCGAAATTACAATTAACCAAAACATTTGTGACATGAACACTTTAAAATAGAATCCAAGCTTGAACGTAGGCCTTAACAATTGTTACTCCACTTTGGTTTTTCTATCTCTTAACTTTCTCAAATATACACTTGATATATATAATAATAAATTATAGACATGATATTTAAGAAAATTTTAAATTATTTAAAAAATATAAATAAACTCTTTTATTTTTATTGTATTTAATTAAGTGTTTGTATTTTTATTTTGAGTCAAATAAACTTTTATATTTTTACTTTGAGTCAAAACAAGCCCTCATAATTAATGATTGACTTAGTCAAAATGTCATCTGTCATTTCATGTTGCGTGGCGCTAACATAACATGCTAACATATCATAAATAATAATGATGTGGCATGATGGCATATCATAATTAATGATAACATGACATGCTAATTTGATATGATAACATGATCATGCGACGTTTTTTACCATTCACATCAATGTTATATCAATGTCATGTGAATATAAAATGATAAGTGGTATTTTGAATAATGATAATTAATTAATCATTAGTCATAAAAACTTATTTGACTCAAAATAAAAATATAAAAACTTGATTAAGTATAATAAAAGAATAAAGACTTTAAATTTTAATAAATAGTTTAGAGACCTTTTTAAGCATTATACCTAAATTATATATATGCTCTATCATATTTGGTATTTACTTGAAGAAAAGGTAGAATAAATAAATTAAGCATAAAATTTTATCTACACCAAATATAAACTATATGATAATATTCTTTAATTTTATGCCTACCTAGTGTTTAACTAAATATACTAGCATGTGCTGTTATATTTAATCTGCATCGAAAATTTTAGATGAAAGAGATTTGCATATATAATAACAAAGATTATACATTTTTAAAATTTGTTATTAAATATGAAAATGCAATGAAATATGTGAATATTCATTGTGTTTCATAATACCCAATGTATCTCTTCATATCCAATGTACATATTTATGTTGGTATATCCTTAACTCCCAGTTACATCTAGTGTATGTACATCCCTATCTACTAAAGTTCATTTTCTCTATTTATATAAATTTATTCCCCCTCTTCTTATATGTGCCTATAAATAGAGGCATTATAGTTGATGGTAGATATACTAAAATAAAAAATGAAATAGAAGATCTTCTTACATTCTCACTACTTTTTTTTAATATTTTTTTTCAAAGTTATATTTCATAACATGTTATCAGCATGAGACTTTAGCCAACTAAGAAGGTAATTGTTTTATTCTTATCACTTATATTTGAATTTTTTATACTGTCCAACCGGCCTGAAGCAGACAACGGAACTTGAGCCTTCTTTTGTCCATTGAAGCAACGATGGGCCCTTGAAACAACTAAAGTTGTCAATACAAGTGCAAATGGGAATCACTAAGAAAAAAGAAGATGCATGTTTACTTGATAGTGCAACGACACATACCATACTTCGTAGCAAGCATTTTTTCTCAAGTGTGACATTGCGTAAGGCAAATGTCCATACAATATCAAGTCTTATTAGGATTATTGATGGCTCTGAAAATATGACAATGGTTTTGCCAAATGGCATCACCTGGCATATTGAGGATACATTGTTAAGCAGTAAATCAAAGAGGAATCTATTTAGCTTCAAATATGTACATCGTAATGGGTACCATTTTGAGACAATTTCTGAGCAAAATAAAGATTGTCCCTACATCACTTATAAGACGGGCCAAAAAAACCATCCATGAAAAGTTGGAAGCTTTAACTATAAGATTGTTTTGTGTCACTATTAAAGCTGTTGAATCCTACGCTATCATGTCCTAAAGACTGGTAAATCTCGATAAATTTGGATTTTGCCATGATCGTCTACGTCACTTGGGAGCTATGATAATGCGTAGGATAATCCAAAATACTGAAAGACACCCTTTAAAGGATAAAGAGGTTTTGTTGTCCAAAGATTATATTTGTGAAACTTATTCACAAAGAAAGCTCATTACTAAATCTTCTATGACAATGGTAAATCTTGAATCCCTTTTGTTCTTGCAAAAAATCTAGGGTGATATTTGTGGACCAATACAATCAATAAGTGGGCGATTTTGATATTTCATGGTATTAGTGGACGCATCTTGCAAATGGTCCGATGTTTGCTTATTATTTATGTGCAACGTTGCCTTTGCACATTTACTTATGCAGATTCTAAAGCTCCAAGCACATTTCCCTGATTATCTAATCAAGAGCATAAGGGTAGATAATACTAGTGAATTTACATTAAAGAGCTTTGATGCGTATTGTTTCACTAGGAATCAAGGTTGAGCACCTGATTCCACATGTTCATACTCAGAATGGATTGGCAAAATCCTTGATTAAGCGCATCCAAATTATAACTCGTATTGTATTATTAAGAATAAAGCTCAACTATTCAGCATGGCGTCATGTTGTTTCGCATGTGGCTGCACTAATTAGATTACGTCCTACTACTAGTCTTTTGCAGTCTCTTATGCAGTTGGTTTTAGGCTATGAACTAGATATTTCATATTTACGCACCTTTGGTTGCACTATGCAAGTGCTTGTAACATAACCCAAAAAGGATTAAAATGTGTCCCCAATATCATTTGGGCATTTACGTGGGGTTTAATTCACCATCTATTATTAGGTTCTTAGAACCAACGATGGATGATCTTTTTACCGTTAGATTCGTGAATTGTCATTTTGATGAAATAGTGTTTCCATTGATTAAGATATTTAAGGCTTCTATAGCTAAAGAGCATAAACCAATTAAGAATTTCTACTAGAACAAGAAAAATCTATCCTATTAGACCCAAAGACTCTTGAATGTGAACATGAGGTGTTGCTTATAATCCATTTACAGGCAATTGCAAATAGACTTTTGGACACATTTCATGATGCTACCAAGGTTACAAAGTGTTATATTCCAGTTGTGAATGTTCCAGCTAGGATTGCTGTTCTTGAAGAACAAGCTGAAATGGATCAAATTGGCTCACACTTGAAGCGTGGATGACCGAAATGATCAAAAGGTATTGCCTCTTGAAAATGAAAGGGGAAGACTTAAGAAACCACTCCAAAGTAGCCTAGCGTTGAGCTTGTTCCGAAAGAGCTTATTACCCCCACAGAGGCATAAATTTGTGAAAAGATCACTGACTTTAAGAATACTGGGATTTCTATTACATATTGTAATGAGATTTAGGATAAAATGAGATAAACATCGTTAACATTTTTGTACTTTTAATTGCTCGTAAGTTTATAAACAATGATTATGAGCTGTAATTTATTATCCAGTATCGTCAAAGGCATGATTGGCCTAAATGGAAGGAAACAATTCAAGCTAAATTAACTTCTTTAGCTAAACAAGAGGTTTTCGAGTCTGTAACTCGAACTCCTAACAATGTAAAGCCCGTTGGCTACAAATGGGTCTTTGTTTAGAAACGAAATGAGAAAACAACGTTGTGAGGTATAAAGCTTGACTAGTTGCCTAAGGCTTCTCTCAAAGAGCTGAGATTGATTATGATGTGACATATTCACCTATTGTTGGTGTTTTTTCAAAATTAAAGAATAGTTCACATGAATGAGAGCTATCATTAGCTCCATAGTTATGTCATAAAAAGTGACGCAATATGTCTATTGGAATATAGACAAGTTTTCGTGTGAATAATTATATTTATTGAAAATACATGTTGAAAAGACACTAACGGAAAGTTACATGTGAAAAGTTACCATTGTAAAGTAACATGTGAAAAGCTACATGTGAAAAGTTACAGTTGTAAAGTAACATGTGAAAGGTTATATGTGAATAGATATTGTTTCAAGGTATAAATCAAAGAGTATGATTTATGAAATGAATAGTTATCTATTCATTAGATGTTTATTGAAACAATATCTTTTGCTCAAAAGTTGTGTAGACAAAAAGTGTAGAGATACTTTTTGGATGAAAGAGATCTTTATGAAAAGGTTGTGACCTTGAAACATAAAGATACTTATTAGAGAAAGAGATGTTTTTATGAAAAGGAAGTGTCCTTAAAAAAGAGACACTTTGAAGCCTATATAAAGGGCTTGTTGTCATCTATATTGACACACCAAATTTTAGACACAACAAGTAAGTGCAAAAGAGCAAAAAAAAGTGTTTGTGTTAGAAAAACAAAACACTTTAGTTTCCACCATCTACAAAAGATTTCGAATTCCTTATTATCTACTTGCTGCAGAAAGTTGGTTTTAAGGCCAAATGACTTTGCAAACCCTCGGGTGTATTTAGCGATTTAGTTTCGTAAAGTGCAATACAAAAGTTAGACGTTGGCTTTATTGTATTCTTGAGACTAGTCGCATCATTCCCCTTTGCATACCTAGTGGTGGGGGCGAATTAAGTCTTAAAGATAGACGCCTATTTAAAAGACTTGTCTTGAAGTCAATTTTGCCTATTTTTTAATACTTCATAAATCTCATAAACCCCACTCAACACCAACAATTTTAAGACTTAAGTTCGTGGTATTCAAGATGGCTTCACTAAAGGAGATGGCTACCAACATTGTTAAGTTAGACCGTTTCGAACGAGGAAGATTTACTCGATGGAAAAAGATAGACCGATTTGATGGTGACAAGGAAAGTTGGCAAAATGGTTCTACATTGGATCATAAGATAAGTTTTGTTTCCTTACTTGATATATATGATATTGTATGTGATATGCATGGAAAACGTATGTTGGTTGGAAAGAAGGTCTTGAAATATTCATGCATGAGCTTGAACGTATTCTAAATAATTTTAAGCAATATGGTCTGAAAATGGATAAAGCTATTGTGGTCTCATCAATAATTGATAAACTTTTCCCTTCATGGAAAGACACCAAGAAAACTCTTAAACATAAAAAAGAGGAAATGTCTCTACCATCAAACAAGCTAAGCAAAAGAAAATATTCTGTAGGCAAGTATGACAAAAGTCATAAGTTTAAAAAGAACAAAAAGGGGCCATGTTTTCATTGTAACAAACTTGGTCACTTTAAGGCGGAATGTAGACTTTTGAGAAGTAAGACACAATGTGTGAACCACCACAAGTTTGTGGCTATGGTTTCCGAGGTCAATCTTCTCCAAAGTGATGGAGCATGGTGGATTGACACTGGTGCAACGAATCATGTATGCAATGACAAAAGTTTCTTTAAGACTTTGGAAGAAGTTGACGAAGGAAACATGCTATACATTGAAAATTCCTCCACAACACAAGTAAAAGGAAAATGCACCGTGGAACTAATGTTTACATCCGGAAAAACACTTGTACTAAGCAATGTGTATTATGTACCGGAAGTTAAAAGGAATCTTGTGTCGGGTGGCTTGTTAAATAAGTATGGCTTCAAATTAACATTTGAAGCTGATAAGTTCATCCTTACAAAAGGTGGACAATATGTGAGAAGTGGATATTATTATGAGAATATGTTCAAGCTTAATATTAATAAGAAAAATGATAGTTCTGCTTATATTGATGCCTTGCTTAATGTTAATGATAGTAAAGTAATGTTGTCTAATCTATGGCATAATAGATTAGGTCATACTCATTATGGAAGAATGCATGATATGGCTAAGTTAGAATTGATACCTACCATTGATGAAAATAATGATATGTGCAAGACATGCATGGTTACTAAAATCACAAGGACTTTATTTCCTAAGGTAGAAAGAAATACTAAATTGCTTGCATTAATACATTCTGATGTTTGTGACATGCATAATACTCCTTCAATTAGTGGAAAGAAATACTTCGTAACATTCATTGATGACTTCTCTAGATATTGCTATGTTTACTTGTTGCATGCTAAAAATGAAGTTATAGAAAAGTTTGGAATATATAAAAGAGAAGTTGAATTGCATTGTGAATTGTTTATTAAATGTTTATGAAGTGATAGAGGAGGTGAATATTATGATCCCAAATATTTTGAGTCCACGGGTATTATTCACGAGACTACTGCTCCATACACACCGGAACAAAATGGTGTAGCGGAACGTAAGAATCGAGTTCTTATGGAAATGGTGAATGCTTTGCTTTCTAATTCGGGTTTGGGAAAAGGATTTTGGGCCGAAGCCTTATTAACGGCTTGCCATATATTAAATAGAATCCCAAACAAAAAAGAGCAAAATTACTCCTTATGAACTATGGAAAGGAAGAAAGCCAAACCTTAATTATTTAAGAGTTTGGGGTTGTCGAGCCATAGTAAGAGTGCCGGAGCCAAAAAAAAGGAAATTGGGTGAAAAAGGAATTGAATGCATATTTATAAGATATGCTAAACATAGTAAGGCATATCGTTTCATGGTGATAGAGCCTAATGATTCATATTCCGTTAATATGGTCATAGAATCAAGGGACGCTATCTTTGATGAAACAAGATTCAACTCAATTCCTAGACCCAAGGAACAAATAACAAAAAACAATAGTTCATCGGAAAACGATGAGAAAACTATCGAGCTCCGGAGATGTAAAAGAGTTAGAAAAGCAAAGACATATGGATCGAATTTTCTCATGTACTTAGTTGAAGGTACAAGAGAAGAAATATATGAATACCTACCTTACTGTTTTAATGTAGAAGGTGAGGGTGATCCTCAAACTTATGAGGAAACAATGAAGTCTCGAGATACTTCTTTTTGGAGAGAAACAATACAAGATGAGATGGACTCAATAATGGGAAACAAAACATGAAAATTGGTAGACCTTCCATCGGGTTCCAAGCCAATAGGTTGTAAATGGATTTTCAAAAAGAAAATGAAAATTGATGGAACCATAGAAAAGTTTAAAGCAAGGCTAGTGGCAAAAGGTTTTAAACAAAAGGAATGTATCGATTATTTTGATACATATGCACCGATAGCAAGAATAGCTACAATTAGACTGCTTATAGCACTTGCATCTATTTATAAGATGGTAATTCATCAAATGGATGTCAAAACGGCATTCCTAAATGGTGAAGTAGATGAAGAGGTGTATATGGAACAACTGGAAGGGTTTATCATTCCGGGTCAAGAAAAGAAAGTGTGCAAGCTTGTAAAGTCCTTGTACGGATTAAAACAAACGCCTAAACAATGGCATCAAAAGTTTGATGAGGTTGTGCTAGCTAATGGCTACAAGATCAATCAAGCTAACAAGTGTGTCTATAGTAAGTTCCAAAATGGGAAGGGTGTCATCATTTGCTTATATGTGGATGACATGTTAATCTTTGGAACGGACTTAGAACAAGTGAAAGACACAAAGAGGTTATTGTCAAAGAATTTTGACATGAAAGATATGGGTATGGTGGATGTTATTCTTGGCATAAGAATAATAAGAGACAATAATGACCTAACATTGTCTCAATCACATTACATCGAAAAGATCGTAATGAAGTATGGCAAGTCAGATTGTAAGCCGATGACAACGCTTTATGATTCTAATCAAAGGCTCATACCCAATGTAGACAAGCCAATAGCACAACATGAATATGCAAGGGTAATTGGTTGCCTTATGTATGCAATGGTCTGTACAAGACCGGATATTGCATTTGCGGTTAGGATGCTAAGCCGATTTACAAGTAATTCGAGTAAAAAGCATTGGTATGTTGTTTATAGAGTTCTGAGGTATCTAAAGAATACCAAAAATTATGGCATTTGCTATTTCGATTTTCCTTCGATTTAAGAAGGATATACGGATGCAAGTTGAAACTCAAATAGATTGGATTACACATCCACAACTGGATGGATTTTTACAATTGATGGGGGTGTTGTTTCTTGGGGTTCCAAGAAACAATCTTGTCAAGCGGATTCCACCATGGTGGTTGAATTTATAGCCTTAGCATCTGCAACTCAAGAAACAAAATGGTTGAGAGACTTACTCTATGAAATTCCGTTGTGGCTGAAACCGATGGCACCAATCTTGGTACATTGTGACAATGAAGCAACTGTATCAAAGGCTTATAATCAAGCTTACAATGGGAAGAGTCGATATATTGGACTTCGACATAGCATTGTAAGGCAAAAGATTAGTGACGGTATAGTCACTATAAGTTATGTGAGGTCTGATGAAAATTTAGTGGATCTATTTACTAAAGGTCTAAAAAGGGACTTTGTATTAAAGACCTCAAGAGGGATGGAGCTCAAGCCTATTAATTAAATCTCCAATAGTGGGAGCTCATCTCGACGCTTACGATTGACCTGTAAGTTTTGGGTATTGACCATTCCAACACATGGAGGTTGCAAGCACTAAATTAAAATTTCATCCCAAGGTGTATAGTGCTTGGTTCCCGTAATGTGTTAAGTAAGGATGAACGAAAAGTTCTTAATAGACCCATAACATGTAAATGTTGAAGTACAATAATTACGGGGTCCTTTTTATGGGGGCTACCTATATGAGTGGAAGTGCGGCCTTTTCTAGGAGCTAAAAGCTTGACTCTGACAGCACTCGTGAATGGATGCACAACACAAGGCCATAAACCGTGTTGGCAAAACTAGATACATTATGAGCAAGGAAGCTTGTGCGTGTTTAGTGGCCCGACTAGTCAAATGCAGAATCGATGGTTCAATGCTTGGTCAACCACTTTTTTCAGACTAGAACCAACCACACTCACTAGGTGAAGGTTCAAATATGCGGAATACTTTTATTGATGCACAGGATTTCACAAAGTTGTTGGTATTTGAAAATTTTGAAAATGGTGGGGGATTGTTGGTGTTTTTTCAAAATTAAAGAATAGTTCACATGAAGGAGAGCTATCATTAGCTCCATAGTTATGTCACAAAAAGTGACACAATATGTCTGTTGGAATATAGACAAGTTTTTTTGTGAATAATTATGTTTATTGAAAATACATGTTGAAAAGACACCAACGGAAAGTTACATGTGAAAAGTTACCATTGTAAAGTAACATGTGAAATGTTATATGTGAATAGATATTGTTTCAAGGTATAAATCAAAGAGTATGATTTATGAAATGAATAGTTATCTATTCATTAGATGTTTATTGAAACAATATCTTTTGCTCAAAAGTTGTGTAGATAAAAAGTGTAGAGATACTTTTTGGATGAAAGAGATCTTTATGAAAAGGTTGTGACCTTGGAACATAAAGATACTTATTAGATAAAGAGATGTCTTTATGAAAAGGAAATGTCCTTAAAGAAGAGACACTTTGAAGCCTATATAAAGGGCTTGTTGTCATCCATATTATGTCATCCATATTGACACACCAAATTTTAGACACAACAAGCAAGTGCAAAAGAGTAAAAGAAAGTGTTTGTGTTAGAAAAACAAAACACTTTAGTTTCCACCATCTACAAAAGATTTTGAATTCCTTATTATCTATTTGCTGCAGAAAGTTGGTTTTAAGGCCAAACGACTTTGCAAACCCTCGGGTGTATCTAGCAGTCTAGTTTCGTAAAGTGCAATACGAAAGTTAGACGTTGGCTTCATTGTATTCTTGAGACTAGTCACATCATTCCCCTTTACATACCTAGTGGTGGGGGCTAATGAAGTCTTAAAGATAGACGCTTATTTAAAAGACTCGCCTTGAAGCCAATTTTGCCTATTCTTGAATACTTCATAAATCTCATAAACCCCACTCAACACCAACACCTATGATGGATGTGATTACCTTTCATTTCCTTATTACCCTAGTAGTTTCTGAAAAAAGTGAAAATGCATCTTCTAGACGTTGTGACAGCATATCTATATGGTTTATTAGACTCCTATATTTATATGAAAATTCTCAAGGAATTAAAAATACCTGAAGCATACACTCCCCACAACTTATTCTCAATAAAGTTGCAAAGATTTTTGTATGGGTTAAAGTAATATGGTTGTATGTGGTATCGACATTTAAGCAAGGACCTAATCAAGGAAAGGTACAAAAACGATATTATCTACCTATGTGTGTTTATTAAGAAATAAGAAATCGAATTTGTTATTGTAGCAGTTTATGTCGATGATATGAATTTGATTGAAACTTTAGAAGAGTTATTTAAAATTGCTGAATATTTGAAAAGGGAGTTTGAAGTTAAAGATTTGGGTAAAACCAAATTTTGTCTTTGTATAAAGCTTGAGCACAAAGAAAATGGAATATTTGTCCACCAGCTAGCATGTATTAAGATATTGCTTAGATGTTTTACCATGGACAAGGCTCACCCATTGAGCACTCATATGGTTGTACGGTCTCGTGATCCCTGAAATGACCCATTTCATCCTAAAGAACCTAAAAAGGAGATAATTGGTCTTAAAGTACCATATCTCCATATAATTGGGGTTTTGATGTACTTAGCACAATGTATGAGATCAAATATCCCTTTTATGATAAATTTGTTGGCACGTTTTAGTTCTGAGCCAACTCACAAACACTAAAATGGAATGAAATATCTTTCGTTATCTCGGAGGAATAATAGATTTGGGATTATATTATTCCAAGGATTCCACTAATTTTAGTTTAGTGGGACACGCTGATGTGGGATATAAATATGATTCGTACTAAGCTTGCTCTCAAAACGATTATTTATTTTGCTATAAAGGCATCGCTATTTCTTGACACTCTATTAAGCAAATGCTAGTAGCTACATCCTTCAACCACTCTGAGATTATTGCTCTATATGAAGAAAGAATAAAGCGTGCTTAGTTGAGATACGTTATAACGCATATTTATAATTCTTATTGTTTAACACAAGTTTCAAATTCTCTCACTATAATTTATGAAGATAATGTTGTTTGTGTTGTACAAGTCAGATGATGATATATTAAAAGTGATAGAACCAAGCACATCTCGTTAAAATTTTTCTACACTCACGAACTTTAAGAAAGTCAACAAGTTGACATTAAACAAATTCGATCCACCAATAATCTTGTAGATCTTTTTACCAAATCATCATTGATGTCAACATTTGAGAAATTAGTATATGACATTGGAATGCGGAAAGTTAACAAGATAGAAGATTAATTTGCCCTAGAAATGGCAATATGGCTTAATTGAGGGGGAACAATTATGAACCATGCATTGTACTATTTTTTCCTTCTAATCGATTTTTGTCCAACTGGGTTTTTCGGCTTAAGGTTTTTACTAAGGCAGTATAATGGACATTCAAGGGGGAATGTTATGAAATATATAAATATCCAATGTATTTTATAATTCCCAATGTACTTCCGTATATCTAATTTATATATTTATGTTGGTATATCCCTATCTCCTAGTTATATTCAGTGTATGTACATTCCTATCTATTAGGTTCATTTTCTCTATTTATGTAAATTCATTCCCCCTCTATCTATGTGTGCCTATAAATAGAGGCATTGTAGTTGATGGTGATATATTGAAACAAGAAATGAAATAAAAGATCTTCTTACATTCTTATTATTTCTCTCTAATATTCTCTTTCAAAGTTTTATTTCACAATAGAAAAGTATATATGCAGTCAAAAGTTCAAATAGCAATAGTTTTTTAATTTTTGTTATATACCAAAATATGTTACAAATAACATGTTAGATATAACCCAAATTTGTTAATCTATATACTCTTTTTATCTTATTTTATTGCAAATTTTCATCAATAGCAACTCAATAACTTCAAAAGCCTAAAGTTAAATATTCAAATGAGACATTTTTTATTGAAATTAAGAAATTAGGCCTTTTTTTTTATTAAAGTTAAAGGAGAAAGAGAAAATGAGAAAAATAAGAGAAATAGTTGAAAATTAATAGCATTATAGGAATGAAAAGTGATTAAAAATGATATTTGTTAGGCACATAATTAAGAAAGTTAGAGAATATGCCATTTTATTAATTATTTTGACCTTTATATAATTTTAATGAAAAATGTTATAAATAATTAAGAACTAATAGGATGAGGAAGTGAGATAAAATAGATATTTATTAATCATGAGAGAATACATAGATATTTTATTAATTATCTTAATTTTTATATATTTTTAATATAATTAATTATATTATTATTATTATTATAAAATTATGAAATTAATGAAAATTTAAACCCTTAAACCCTTGTTTTAGTGACTTTACCCTAAAACCTGTCTTGATTTTCATTGTCCTTCTATGCATGCTTCTCTTATTATATTAAATGCACTTAAATGAATGTCATCAACAGATTTATAAAAGTAATCAATAAACCCAAACCTACCCACTAAGTTCACATAAATCCACAAAACCACGAAGTTTTAATGCAAACTCATAATAGAAAAAATAAAATAAAATCTCATATTTTTCCTTCAAACGAAAGGGAAAACTGATTATTTCACTTTCCGTTTCCATGTATGTAATGCTAAACTCAAATATAGTAAGTTAACGCTTATCACCACTCAAATTCTCATTTGAATCCTCAAGTCATCATTGCCATTTATTGTTGTCCACATTTGACATGGAATTTTTCCTATTTTGAATGGTAATTGGAAACTTTTTCCCCTCTCTCTTTATATATATTTTTTGTTAGGTACATTGGACCGGCGAAATGCAAGTAGGGACCAAGGATGCTGAAGAAATAAATTTGGTCGTTGGGTCCAAATTGAAGAATTGGCACGTGATAATACTTTAATGCTCCCGCCTTCGTTTTTACTCTTATTATACTACAATTGGACCGGTGGCATATCTACAAAAAAGAAATGTGGGAAAAAAAGCATCTGCCATACATTTATGGGAAGACCGACCAAATTAGGTGGGTTAGGGTTTGATTTTGAAGCATGGGGTTACATTTGAACGAAATATTATAACCTCGAACTTTGAATTTTTATAAATTAAGTTCGGGGGGTTAACAACTCTTCACAGGTAGCCTAAATTATGGAATGAGTGAAAATCATTTCACGTTATGTAATTCAAAACTTAATGAATCTTAATATGTAATGAAAAAAGTATTATTACCTTAACTATATCTATTATTTAATGTGAAGATATTTTAGTAAGAAAAATGATGTAACTATAACTAATAAACTTGGAGTGAATCCATTTAAGATTATATTTGGCCTTTGATTTTATTTATCAAGAATTAGATGAACTTTGTAAAATTTTCATCCAAAATAAAAATTAATAAATTTACAAAACTTAATAAGTAGATTAATGATATGCAAAATATGTAACTTAAATACGAAATCATGAAAAAATTATATATGGTAATATAAACCTATCTTTATTTTTATATATTTTTTGTTATTTGATATTATCTTATTATAACTTATTAAAAATTGAGAATTAATACGTCTAAACACAAGAAACAAAGTAAATCAATAACTTTGATGCAGCAAATGGTAATGAAACACTTATGCTCACTAATGGGGAGCCACAGGTGTAATCTGCAGATTGCTTTGATGATCTGATGTGATATTGGAACCTATCCCTTCTTTTGAACTCCTTTGTTTTGTTGACCTTAGGTGAGCATCATGTAAAGCAGATGAGCTCACGTAGTAGTTTTGTATAGGGTTCATTTTGCTTACTTTTGTCTGATCAACGTTTCTTGTTTCATCTTCAAGTGGTTGATTGCAGCAGCCCTTGTGTTTTTAAACGTTATCATGTTGCGGTGCTTGATTTTGTATAAGGACCTACACCCTTATTCAACTTATGAATATAATCTACTTACTTTGCCTCTAAAAAAGCTTTTATATGGAAGAGTAGAACAAATGTAGATATATAATAATAGTATCTTATTCCTATTTTAAGAAGCAGGAAAGAGGCACTTCAATGGGGAAAAAAAAAAGAAAGGGAAAAGGGCAAAAGGTTCAACACGTGAATGGTATGCAAAGCCCTACAACTCGAGTGGGGGAATCAACAAAAAATAACCCGTACGATCCTGCCACGTGTTCTATGTAAAATGACAGAATTGCCTTAATTTGTGCTGCCACGGTTCGACCGAGGCGAATTGTTTAACACGTGCTGTATTCAACTCTACACCAGTCAAGGGAGAGAACATCGAAGAAACGTGAAGGAACCGTTTTTCGCTTTTATGAAAAAAAAAAAAAAAGCAAACAAACTAGAAGCGCGTGGGGCCTAAGTGGCTGTCTGCCTCTGCCCGTCTGTCGGCATATAACTCCACCTAACTAACACCGTCAAAAACCGCCTAACTCCGTCTGAGTATTGAAAAGTCACCACAGTCTCACGACACCGACGCTCCCCTAAATAGCCTTTAATTACCAAAATACCCTTGGACTGGTATTCACTCTACATATATTTATTAAAAAAATGCATTTAAATTTTTTAATTAAAACATATAATATTATTTTAATTTTAAAAAATAATAATTAAAATTTAACTCTTTGAATACGTATATATTTATGGATATGTAAAATGCAAAATAATTTATTTATTGAACAAAAGTGAATGTTGTTAACTTTTTGTATCAAGAAAGAAGAATGTAAGGAAAGCACATTATTCCATGTTGAGTATGAATCGGAGAAATGGATCATAATTCTAACTTTATTCATAAACATGTTACATTCGATTAAAAGAATGATTTCTAATTACGTAATTAAATTATTGCATGATTTACATATAATTTTTTCTGTAAATTTTTATTACACAATTTCTTGTTCATGTTAACTCACATGAGAAAACACTAAATTTAATTAAATTCGTGAACACATGCCATTAAATCCACAAGACTTTTTTGAACCTAACATATAAAACCTCATCATGTTTAACTAAAATTGAATGCATGGTTGCAAAACTCTGAAAGATGACAAGTTATAATGCACATATTAAGGCCCAAATTCAATGATCTTGCTTGTAGCATGAAAAATGTGAAGCCAAAAGTGTGGACTTGGAGTTGGACCACTGAACTTGCAGTTTTTCTCCCTTACCTACTAATTTTAAAAATTGTTCCAAAAAAAACTTGGTCCAAAGGAAAGGGGCAACCGTGGAAGGAAAAAGCATTGAAAAAGGTCAGGTAGGCAATTGCAAGGAAAGCCACATCCCCTTGCGCAATTGTGTCTCCAACTAGTATTTTCTCTTCCTTAACTTTATCCCTAATGCAAAAAAAACGTGCGCTAACTAAAATAATTAAAAAATAAATAAATTTTTTAATAATTCCCAAGATAAAGAAACCAGGACAACTCATTAGCAAATCAGGTTCAGCGAACACGGTGAGATTTGTAGAAACTTGCTTCTCCCTTATATTCCATCCTGTCATACTCTTTCAGCAGTGATCTCTCAAAGTGGCAAAAAACTTAGATAAGACCCTGAAACTTGATGTTTCACTAGATTTTATCTCTGACAGTCATTTCATTCTGCTTTTTTAAGAATCTTGAGAGTTTTTAAGAAGAAAAAAGAAGGAAGCAATGTTCAATTCAGGCCAAAAGTCCGGTAAGGCTACTGAGAGAGCAAGTTTCGTCAATCTTCTTAGCCAGTACTTGAAAGATAAACGAAATATTGGAGATATCAGCGTTGGGATGACCTCAAAACCTGAAGCTAAAGGTACCCTTTTGCTTTCTTTCTTGGCTTCTGTTAGTTGCTGAAGAAAGGGTTGCAGTAAAATTCGGAGCTTCTGTTCGGTTTCTATGGGGGTGTTGAATAACGAGAATTTATGATTGGTTGATATATTAAAGATTTTTCTTTTTCCTGTGGATGCTGTTGGAGAGAAAAGTTTTTGGATTTGGAAAGAGGGATGATTTATATTCATTGTTTGGTGCTATTGCAGGGCCTGAGACATCTAGGCAGCAAGCAACGCCAATGAACTTTTTCCCCAAAATGGATAACCCTTCTGAGAGTTCAAGACCAAATCTTGTGGCATCTACATCAAATGTGAAACCTTCTGATTTCTTTCCGGAGATTGCCAATTTTGGTGCCTCCAGTTCCAAGGAAGATTCCACTAACAAGACTGATTTCAGGTGTGTATTCTTTTTTCCCCTTGATCATCACAAAATATTTAGATGCGCCTCATTTTGATCTTTTAGAAACCCCAACCTGGAATGCTTCTAAACAGTTTGATGTTTTATTGTATTTACTTAAATTGGAAGCATTACGTGCTTAAGAGTTACGGTGACCGCAAGTACAATCTAGCTGAGGAATTGTTACCTTAATGCCTTCCTGTTTAAAAGTTAAAACAAAAAAGGGTCATGAGAAACTACTGAAATACTCAATATTATTGACAAAAAATTGTTAAAAGTATCTATGAACTGAAATATTGTTTTTCTTGGTTTAGGAAACCAGCAACGGTGGAGCCAAAGAGTGCCCAGCTGACCATATTTTTCGGCGGCCAAGTGCTAGTATATACTGACTTTCCAGCAGACAAGGTCAAGGAGATCATGGCCTTAGCTAGCCAAGGATGCTCAACTGCATGTGGTGGTGTTGTTACTGACTCCGGCATGGAAAAAGTAAATTCTAACATGGACAAAATTAACTCTAGCAATTCTGATATTCCTGACCTGAACATCGCCTCCACGACTGGAAATAGTCCTGATCAAGACGACCCTTCTGTTGAGCGGCTCCAATATGGTGGTTCAGGTAATTGATATGTGACCTTGAATCATAAATCAAGGAAGTTGCTGTTGAAAATTTTGAAAGCCATTTAATGACAAATTCTAATTTGTTTGCATTTTCTTTGTGGTTTACAGATTTGCGTATTGCAAGAAGAAATTCACTTCACAAGTTCTTTGAGAAGAGAAAAGACAGGTAAAAAGGTTTAGCCAGCTTTAGAAAACTTTTGGATGCAAAGCTTCACAAAAGCTGTTTAGTTTCCCCAGATCTTAGGAAATCATGATTCTGTGGAACTTAATTGGATACTTCAAAAACTAGAGATCTCACATCTTGTGACTAATGAAATAAAACTGGTGTCCCTTAAGTTGCAACATTTTTGCTTGACGATAAAACGAGAGATAACCCTTTTACTTTTCATTTGATGCATCAAACGCCGGATATAGGCTCTGTAAATATATGAATTCGGGATCTGCATATATGCTGGTTTTCAAGGTGGCATTTGGACCACCAGATCAAAGACCTTAAGTTCAGATTTAGTCTTGTACTTCATTGAATGATCACTAAATTGATCCTTGGCTTCATTTTCAGGGCAGCCGCAAGAGCACCATACCAAGTTAACAACCAACGAGGAACTCCTCCTCCACCTAAGCCTGATGAAAGCAAGTCATCTCATGAGGCAGGTCAATCATCAAAAGGAGCCTCAAGAGATCTTGACCTTAAGTTATAGGAATATTGGTTACTTCATTGTGTTGTACTTAGGATACCTTAGTGATACAGGCTTAAGATCTTAACTATTGTTTTTAGGCATTTTATACTTCTATCAATATATTTTTTGTAACTAATCTGTTACAATTAAATTCAGATCTGAATATTTTTTTCATGTAAGTTTGATCAGTTGAGAGTTAAAACCCCAAAAGCAGTTCTTATATCTTTTTCTGGATGAAACGTGTTAATTTGTTATCCTTGGCCAGTAGGGAAGCAGGCAGACAGCAGATGGCAAGTTCATTAAATGGTTTAAAATTAATGAATCATAAAAGGGGTTGAGTGCTCAACTTCTAATATCAGAAAACCAATGGTATCTCTCCTGATTTAATAGAAAAAGGTATGAGGGAGGGCGGGAATCAAGTTTTGGTTCCTATCGTACAGAATATTCACAGGTAAAAATTACTCCAGCAAGAGCAAGACCCAAGCCAAGCAATACTGCAAAATGAGTGAAATATCCAAATCAGAATTGAACAGGCCAAGAAAACAGAGTTAGGTTCCATTTTCCCCCCTATATTTCTGGTAACAATATTAAGTTGCTATGACTGTGGGTGATGTTGCTAACCTTAGACCATCAGCCCCTCCTGTATGAAGCAAGAAAGATTGATTTTGACCTGCCATTAGAGGTAAGGGAGTGTGATCGGGAATACGCTACAAAATCTGTTCCGTTTGATTCCCTTTGTACTTGTGGATGCTAGATAACAAAACCAATAATTTCTGAATAGATCATCAAAGCTCAATCCCTCCCTCTCAGTAGTCCCACAACACAACCCAATAAGGCAACTAACCAAAGACTACCCAAATGCAAGCAGAAAATAGATGATGGCTTGCGCAAACTTTAACAGGAAGCTCCCATCATCAGGCCTGAACCTCATAAGCTTTACTTTTCTCCTTTGTTGCCATTTGTTTTTTTATCATAGATGGTAGGTGAAAGCTCACGTTTTACACGCTCAAGCTTGTTCAACTTCAGAAATGGCTTGACAACATAGTCTTTATGGCTATAATAATGCTATCCTATGGAAAGAAATAAGTACTGTATAATGCTATGCTATAACTAGCCTTTTATTTGATGAAGAAATGCTAGAGTGTCCAACAGGACATAAAAGCTTTACTATATTGGAATAAACAGTTTTATTTTTTCTTAAGAAAAATAATAGCACAGTCAAACAAGCCAGTAACATATTCGTTAAAATGGTTAAATACGCACTCCATGAATTACTTTCAGGGAACACCAGCCGCAGGGGCAGAAATCATTTGTTCAACTTCCCTCTGAAAGCTTTGCTTCTTGCCTTTTCGGCAGTGATAACCAATTCACCAGCTAAAAATCATAAAAACAAGCATCTGTATAGGAGGGGAACAATGCCGTAAATAACCGACCAGGGGTTAGCAGCTGAAGAGTTGAGAGACTACATTAATTCTAAAATACAAACTGAAAGCAAGTATTTACGAAAGCTTTTATCAAAAGTTGAAGCTTGATGTTGACATAAGAAATTAAAATGAAGGATACAAACTAATAGAGAATTGAATATAAACAGCAGATTTTGCAGTGGAGTATGAATGCATATGACTATTAACAGTTAACAGATTAAGGTAAAATGTTTCCTATCTATTCTATTCACTGGAAACAAAAAGCATGGATGTTGAATGCCCAAAGTGTGCCATATTCTACTAGCCCATAGTAAATCAACCAATCCGCTGGCCCGAATTTAATGAGCACAAATCGTCTGCCCCTGTTTTGTGCCCCGTTTAATGCCCCTCTTATAATTTGATGCCACGTGTATGACAAGTTTTTAGTGGTTAACATCAGCTGTTAGGTCATTTGTACTGCCGTTAGGTATAACTTAGTCTAGGTTAACATCAACACCTTACGGCCTCTTCTCTTCCGCACTTCTCTCGTCAAATCTTTCATCAAAGTCAGGCAAAAGTTTTACATAAGGTTTTTTTTTTTTGTTTGCTCTTTATTAATATTTTGATGATGGTAATAAAAGATTAAAGAAGGAGAAGATAACTAAGAAGAAGAAGGAAAAAAGATGAAATTATTCTAAAATAAGTTTTTGTGATAGTTAAATTTCAATAAATATTAGAGAAAGAGAAGACATAAATATTTTAATTTATTTAAAAACATTACAGATTAATTCATCAGTTAATTTATAAGATTGAGTAAGAATTGGAAACAGAACTTTTTATTGTATAATTGAATTTAAAAAATAGATTATCGATATAAAAATTTTGTACGTTGGATTAAATATAATCGATACTCTAATTGATCACTCTATGATAAGAGTAATGCGATTTTCCATGAAAAAAACAGACTTTTATAGGCATCATAGGAAGAGTAGACATAAATGTTCTTATTCATCTGAAGATTTTATACCTCATATATGGATGCTGATTGCTACAAGAGTATGAGAATGCTGATGGATGCTTATTGGTACGGGAGTATGAGAATGTTGATGGGCATGATAGGAAGAGCAAAGACGAACATTATGTCAAAAAAGATTGAGGTTAATATCTAACCGCCCTGGAAACAATGACAACTAACGGCACCAACACTGATGTTAATAAACAAAAATCTATGGGACACGAGGCATAAAATTATAAAAAGGGCACAAAATGGGGCATAAAATGGAGGCAGACGATTTTCATTCGAATTGAATTGGGATACCAGATGTAAAAATGGGAGAGGTTGATGCGTGCCATATGCAATTTCCATGGTCCTAAATTACGTTTCCGGCATCAACCCATGAAAAAAGCTAAGGATTTTGATATACCAACCAGAATCTAAGAAACAAAAGATCATGTGATGAGGTTAAACTCAAATGTCCTTTGGATAGATACCTTTCGACTTTTGCCTGTATATTCACGTGCCATCCAATCCCAAGTCATACTACTTATGAGTGATGCCGATATCTGGACTTAATTCCATCACACAATCTTTGTTTTTCATACTCTTGTCCACCAAAGATTCCTCGTAAACATGTGGTGCTAAAATGTCCGTGGACTTGTATTTTTTTTTTTTAAAAGCTGGTTTTGTTTTAATTAACATTTGGTTGTAAAAACTACCACTCACTGGTAGCAATGCCATTGGCATGATCAGGTAAGAGGCAATCTGAAGCAGCTAAAATGGCGTATAACAACTTTAATTACAAAGCATCTACCCCCACTTTCAATTGCTGCTGCCAAAATGAAAATACAAAGCAGCTTACAGAACACATGCATCTAGTCGAAAAAACCAGGGAGCAGAATCTGTAAAAAATTTGCCGCAGCCATACGGAATTTAAAGATGGGTTAGCACAGAAGCTCCATCTAGTAACCTCTCATGACTGCCGGTTGTCAATGAGATCAAACCGTATTTCCCAAGCATCACGAGTACCAACTCTGCATTCAAAAACTCAGTGAGCCGTGGAAACATCCCACCACCACCACCAGCATCTCAATAAGACCAGTTCCAGGATGTGCAACCCCACCTTTTACCTTCACTCCTCGGCCCTCACGCACTTTCATTGCAAGTCTCGATCTTCCTCTCTTCTCAGCTGTCAAGCGAGTCATGTTTCATGCGGACTAATTTCCTCACACCTTGTCGCAGCAAGTTAGACACATAATTTCAGTCTTCCTCAGCGTTACCACACGAAAGAATAGCACCTAACGTCCAGACTCCAGCCATGGTCCCAACAGTGTGAACAGACACTCAATACCTGGAGATATAGGTTGCTATTTAGAGATTACGACTGAAACTTTTGAGGTAGCTAAAATGTATCTTGACATGTTAGCAACATTTTTAAATCTTTGGCTTGAAAACATCTGAAACACAGGTAAAAAACTTATTACACAATGGTTAGGAAGAAATAAAGGCAAATTTACATATCAAATGCAACAAATGAGTGCTAAATGAACACTTCACTGTGCTTGAACCCAGCACAAATATTGCTGGAATTTCTTCTTTGTATCAGGACCCAAAAACTGCTTAAAAACTACAAGTCTACGTTCATGATTTTTCCCAGAGATGAGATAACCCATTAGTAAACCGTGAGCAGATGACGGATTGCGAACATATAAGAGGAAACCACTGCAGAGGTAACTATAATATGTTTCAAATCCTAGCATTTAAAAATTGACTTAAATTGCACGGGAGATTTTAGGTTTGGACGCTTATGCTAATATACTTAGAAGAATTAAGGACCTTTTACAAAGGAACTGGTATTGTTGTATTACTCACGTACATGGTGAAGTCAATTGGTGTGTAGATTGAATAGCAACACGTTATGATAATTTATCATCGAGCTTTCATGTATTTGATAGCTCCTGTTTAATATTTTTACTCATTTATTTGGAAATATGTTTGGCATTGTTTGACTAAGAAAATGTAATTGTTTTAAGATAATCTATTTCCCTTTTATTTAAAAAGAAATTGACTTAAATCTATATCCTTTAAGAAGGTAACAAAAAAATTGAAAATTTCTCATATCATAATTGAGTTAATATGGATTTGAGACTAACGTAAATACAAAATTATACAAAATAAAAAACCTCCTAAGGTAATTTTACTGTATTTTGCTCTTGGACTTTGTTTTTGGGCATTCAACTAGCTAGCCCAACTACTCATTTTGGATTTGGCCCGTTTTCAATCAGAAAAGCCCATTATCTGGTCCATATCTGGGCCTATCGGGTCGAAGCTTTTGTACTTTTCTGAACTTGTCCACTTCCTCCTTTTTGGATATGGATTTTCTTGTATACAACCTGCAATAAATTATCCTGTGGCCGAGTCCTCCGTCCTTAAATCCAAAAGAAACAAAAAACAAAGATATTCTGTGATTGTTTCCACGTGGCACCCTTTTATTTGTTATTGACTAACACAAGTAACATTTAGTAGTGATTCTATCTTTTCCCTTCCCTCAATAATAATCCGGCTATAAATACTTGTTTGGGGTCACTCGTTTTGCTTCTTCTTTCTTTAGAGGCCTTTTTTCCTCTCTCTTTTTTATTTTTTTTTTCTCTCTCTCACTTTCTCGAGGCACCCATACTCTGAACCCTAGCGGAGGAAAGCAGAGAAAAAAAAAGGGGGATAATTTTCTCAGAAACCAAACATCTCGATTAAGTTTCCCTCGAAAATCGCCGAGAAAAAATGCAGCACCAGAGGTTGAAGCAACAGCAACAAGCCTTGATGCAACAAGCTCTCCTCCAACAACAGTCTCTCTACCACCCAGGCATCTTAGCTCCTCCTCAGGTTTTCCACTCTTTTGTCTCTCTTTATCTCTTTAGTCAATTTCTCTGTTCGTCGATCATCTACGAGTTTTTGATCCGGTTTTTAGGAATGATTTGTTGGATTCTTTCAAAATCGTATTTGATCTTCGAGCTCTTGTTCCGTTTCTTGATTGTGATGGATTGGTAGAGCTAGGGTTAGTTTGGGAATTTTTTGCGGTGATGATTTGTCTTTTGAAATCGCAGCTTTTTCCTTATACACTGCTTGAATTCGTGGAATTTTTTTTAAAAAGTTTTTTTCGGGGCTTTGAATGTTATTGCTTTTGTCTTTCAGTTTTTCTTCTGCTTTATTGGTCCGAAAGTTGAGTTTTTTCATTTGATTTTTGGAAATGAGAAAGTCCGAGTCTTTGTTTGTAATTGCTTAACATGCTTTTGGTGGAAAGTGAAGCTCATTGTTTTGGGTTTGACATTTAATGAGAGATGGTTATATTTCTTAATATTTTACATTTTCATTGCATGAAGTTCAAATATTGTTATTTATCTTATTTGAAGTTGCCATCCGCAAGCTAGAAGGTTTGCTTTTGGTGTTTTCTTTCTCATTTACTTGTCTTTTTCGCTGCTTTGGTTTTATTCAGTTTACTGCTGAATTTCATGTACTTTCTCATACACTTTATAAATGTATCTATTGTTTGCCAATATTGGGTACAAATGTGCAATTTCTCTCGCTTGTATCAAGTGTTGGAGCGTGAAACATAGTTCCTGAATTTCATTTTGGAACACTTTAGGTTTATGGTGCTGGAATATAACAGCATGAAGTAAATTTATAAAGTATATGGTACTTTCAATGCGTTTGTATTCTGTCAAAGTTACATTTCCGGCAAGCCTTTTTGTTTGAATTGTTAGTTTTTCAATTTGGGGGAGGAGTTCAAAGGAATTTTGAGCTGCGTTATCCCTGAATTTACTCTGACCTGTAGACTACAATTCTGCTGAAAGTAAGCCTTATTTAGATGAGGTGGAATTTTTTGGTCTGGTTGTCACTGAAAAACCAAAGGGGAAAAAAAGAAAGCATTGTAAAATCAAGAAAATATATTGAAATTGTTTTGAAAGAGGTTGAAGAAGTGATGTTCTCATTTCTGATAGTTGTAGTTAGTGTCTTGTTTCCTTTTCTAGGTTGAGTTCTTGATACCTTCTGAAACTCAATTTCTTTCCAGGATATAATCACTTTAGAGTTGGGTCGCGTGGGAAGCTACGCTTTTTGTTCATCAATTCTTCTTTTCCCCTCTTTTCTATTTTTCTTTTTTGTTTTTCACTTTTTTATTTTGCAGATAGAGCCAATCCCAAGTGGAAATCTGCCTCCTGGTTTTGATCCAAGTACTTGCCGCAGTGTGTGAGTGTTTACCTAGACATGTTTACCTATGTTTTTTTTCCGTTTTGTTTCTTTTGTGTTTTTGTGTGTCTGTTATTTCCCCTGCTTGCTTAAGCAACTACCCTAGTCACTTTTATGCTAATGACCTATTTACATCGGACACACTTTTCTTCTCAAATCTGGTGACTAAAAAAGTTGCTACCACCCGTAGTGCAAAATTTTAAGCTAATGGCTTCTTTAATTGATAGTTAAATGGTTTTGGGCATGTGATAGATACTTGTATTTTCTTGCGTTTTTCTAACAACTCAGAAAGTTACTTATAGCCTTTTATTTATTTTTTTTGTTTCTTTTTTTTAAAACTTCTAGTTTCTTTATTTTTGAGAAACTGCAGGTATGTGGGAAACATCCATACACAGGTGACAGAACCACTACTTAATGAGGTTTTTGCAAGTACTGGTCCTGTTGAAGGTTGCAAGCTTATCAGAAAGGAAAAGGTATACTTTTCAATACTTTGTCCTTTTCTTTTTACTGTGAGATGCTCTAATTGGAAATGGTTAACTTACTTTATTTAGTTATGTCCACTTTCCTCTAGCCAATTGATTGCCACATGGTTGACATGTCTTTTGTTTCCCACTCCACTTAAGCAGTCATCATATGGATTCATCCACTATTTCGATCGCAGATCAGCTGCTCTTGCTATATTGTCTCTTAATGGAAGGCATTTGTAAGTATTAATTTTCAATGTTTTCAAGTTACTTTTGTTTTGGATGTGTTTTACATCAAATTATGTAATCTGCAGATTTGGGCAGCCTATCAAGGTCAATTGGGCATATGCTAGTGGTCAAAGAGAGGATACATCAGGTTTGCTCATGTTTTTGTTTGCAAAATTTTGCCCCAATATGTTTATGATGTGTTTTTGGCGGCTATTTGTCAATTTTACTGTTTGATACTCTCATAATTGGTGCAGGTCACTTTAACATTTTTGTTGGTGATCTCAGTCCTGAGGTTACTGATGCGATGCTGTTTGCATGCTTTTCTGTCTATCCTAGTTGTTCGTAAGCTTCTTCTCTTTTTCATCTTGATTTCAGTAAATGCAGATGTTGTAACTTACTAAAAGCATATGATTAAATTATCAGGATGTGCAAATCTATAGTAAACCTCGATTAGTGTTTTTGTGGTGCTTACTGTATTGATCTATAGTGTCAAAATGCATAACAAATCTGATATCTTTACCGATATCAGGGATGCGAGGGTTATGTGGGATCAGAAAACTGGGCGTTCAAGAGGATTTGGGTTTGTTTCATTCCGCAACCAGCAGGTACTGTTTTTTGGTTAAGTTTCTGGTGGCTCTCTGTATTGCTGTTCCATTACTATGTAGTTTCATCTATTGATGTTGATTTTCTTTTTCTGTTCAGGATGCACAAAGTGCAATAAATGATTTAAGTGGTGAGAATGATGCATTTTACTCTATACATGTACTTGTTATCTTCATTGGTTGCAGTTTAGCACATCAAATAAAGCTGTGATTTTTAGTTCAAATTTTTTATTTGTATCTATCATGCTTTCTAGTAATCTTAATAGGTTTGGGTTTGTTATATTTGGATGGGACTACTGAATTATCTAGGAAAGTTTTCCCTTTTCTTTTTCCTCTGTTATTTCTCATGATTTTTTTCTGTATAATCACCATATGTACAGTTTTGATTCATTAAATTATTTTGGCTGAGCTGGATGAATTGTATTTGGGAAATTCTATAATTTGCATGAGTTGCTGTTATTCTAGATTGCAGTAAAACTCAAATATTTGAATGATTTATTTTTCTAGGAAAGTGGCTCGGCAGCCGGCAGATTCGTTGTAACTGGGCAACAAAGGGTGCTGGTACCAATGATGACAAGCAGAGCTCTGATGCCAAAAGTGTGGTGGAACTAACCAATGGCTCATCAGGTGCATCTGTTGTAGCAAAATCATTATCTTTCCTTCAAAAATCAAACATTAGTGATAATTATTACTTTGTTCAGCGCAAATCTAAACAATTATTATATAACTTTTAGTCTACCTTTAATGATCTTAAGATTTGTGTCAAATGGCAAAAGAAACTTACTACTATTACGTTGGTATGCAGAGGACGGTAAAGAGACAACCAATAGTGAGGCTCCTGAGAATAATCCTCAATATACTACTGTTTATGTGGGCAATCTTGCTCCAGAGGCAAGTAGCTATCTCCAATAGCTCTTCTATTTATTATTTTCCATATGCAAGTTAATACTGAAATGGGTGTTACAAAACATTGTGAGCTTACTTTAAGTAGGACAAGTGAAATGGTATTTCTATAGTACTTCTAGGAAAATCTAGTATTTCTAGATGCATGTAGAACACTCAAAAAACTTTAGAAAACTTTAGTTGTTTTTTCTTTGTTAAATTCACTAGAGTAAAAAGAACAATTGGGCTTTTACCTATCAATTAAAGCTTCACAACTGATGATGGTGTGAGCTTGATCCAGCTGTCTACTATTTGAACCCTGAGAACTCCCATCTAATTAAATTTTCAGGGCATGTGAGGGTTGGCCCTGTGGTTTTGAAAGCTGCAGTTATTTTGTTCAGTAAAGGAACATGCTAGGTTCTCCAATAAAACCAATTATGTTGATTCGTGCAGGTCAACCAACTTGAACTCCACCGCCACTTCCATGCTCTTGGTGCTGGGGTGATTGAGGAGGTTCGAATCCAGCGTGATAAAGGCTTTGGTTTTGTGAGATACAGTACTCATACTGAGGCAGCTTTGGCTATTCAGATGGGGAACACTCAGTCGTTTCTCTGTGGCAAGCAAATTAAGGTTTGTCCTCCGCTGTTGGTCAAAATGGGACTTCATTCTCTTTTTGAGAAATAAATATGTAACATAATGTGCGTGAGTGAAGTTTTGGAGGATATTTTGGGAATTCTTTGCACAGTTATTATGTATCTCAAATCATTGACCCTTAAATATCCTAAACGATGCAATACATGAGTTGGATGATTGTTAGGATGGTTGGTGTTTGTTAGATTCGGATCTGCTTATGTAAAGATCTTCTAGTTGTAGTTCCAAGTCCATTCATATTTTAATTCCTTGGATTATGAGAAATTGACATCTTAATTTGTTTGTGTAGTGCTCTTGGGGCAGTAAGCCTACACCACCAGGGACAAGTTCAACTCCACTTCCCCCACCTGCAGCTGCACCTTTACCCGGCCTTTCAGCCAACCTTTTAGCTTATGAGCGACAACTTGCCATGAGCAAAATGGGTGTTCATGCCCTAATGCATCCCCAGGGACAGCATCCTCTTAAGCAGGCAGCAATGGGAGTGGGTGCTGCTGGAGCAAGCCAGGCTATATATGATGGTGGGTTCCAGAATGTTGCTGCTGCCCAGCAGCTAATGTACTATCAGTAATAAAATTAGAGTTTGTGTGGTGGTAATATCCTTATTCCCTGCATTTGCAGGTTTTATTTGAGTTCTAAACAAAACATTTAGGAGGCTTTTTTAATGTATTTTCCTTTTTTAGCGGTGAGGTTGCACCCTGCTTTTATCTATAGCATATGTTTGCCGATTGTATCAATATTTTACATATTTCCGGATTTTATTTGAGTTCTAAACGGCTAGGAAGCTTTTTAATGTATTTTCTCCTATATATTTTATACGGTTGCTGCCCCAAGGGATATATAAGCATATTTGCAGCTTTCTGTTTGATATTTTTTTCATTTTGGTCTTAATTATTTGATGGAAGATTTGTTTCAATATTTATGGTTGATAATCATTATGTATAGGACTAGTACAATTTGGCAATGCTAATTTGTTGTGGCCAAGATATTTTCTCCCCCCTTCTTTTTCTAATCCTAATCCGTGATTTTTTGTCGGTTAACGGTTGAGAAGAATGCGATTGGAAAACAAGGGCCCCATGTTAGGCTATGTTGGTTAATTCAGATTAAATTATTTTTGATCTATTGGGTTTCATGGCGCTGGCCACTGGCACACAGAATGGTATTGATGGCATTATTTATTTATTGCATCCAAGAGAGGAAGCGTTCCACCTCTGCAGGTGGGAAGTGCACATCAGTCTCAACGCATGGTTTGACCAAATTATCATTAAACAATTTCAGCATCTGCAAGTATCATGGATACTAAAGACGCGAGAAAAGGAGAGAATAAAAGACTGGGAAGAGAAGGGAAACGGAATGTTACAACACGTGATCCAACCATGGATGGTTAAGTTCACAATTTCAGTTTAGGCAGCTAACAAAAGCAATATTATGGTGGGAGACAAAAGGCCAAAAAGGGAAGGTTATATCCGCAACCTGTCTGCAATCTCTACAACCATTTAGATTACATTAAAGGCAGAACTATGGAATATGCAGCTTCATTAGTCTGTTTCCAACCTAGCAATATATTTGTCATAGAATTTCCCTGCTTTCTCAAGGTCTCCAAGCTCGGTGTAGCAATCGGCAATTGCTCCATAAGCTTCTGTGTTTCCAGAGTCCTCCCCTTCTTGCTCAGAGATTGCTAAAACCATTGAGTGGTATTTAATGGCTTCTCGATATTTACCTTGCCTTTGCAATGATGCACCTGAATAAAGCAACCTTAAGTTACGGACTGTTATAATTGATGTTAACCTTTATGGAGACTGACTCCAGGTTTAAGATCCAGGCAATAAGAAATGAAAATATTAGGCTTCAATAGATTTCAAACCTGTCCAAACATAACCACATTACAATCACATATAGTCCAAGCAAGTTTAAAGGCTTTATAATTTCCTCCCTTTATGCTTTGTTAATGCTACTTCAATTCATAAACAGACTCGGGATTTCTTCATTGCAAACTATATGGTTCACAATCGAAGCACTTCTTTGAGCATTTTAAATCTTTATGCACAGATTCAAGGCAATGCCATAAGGTATCATAAGCCTTATTCATCTTTTGTGACTAGGTTTGACTTAAACCATGATAACCATATATTGCTAAATCAGAGATGGAGACAAGATGGGTAAGCAAAGAGATGCAGACCTAAACCCCTCGCAGCCTTCTTCTCCTCAGTAGGATCTTTTAGACTTTGAGCAAGCTCCAGGGCTGTCTTAAACTCAGGAAAAGCCTTCTCAGGTTCTTGATTTCTTAAAAAAATTTTCCCAGTCTTCAATCGAGAAATTAACTCTTCCTTTCTTGGATCAACAATCACTTCATTTTCAGATATTCTACCCACAGGAGTATAACTCAGGCTGGGAGCATATGACTCTATTTTAGCCTGCCTTCTTAAAGCAGCATTTATCTGGCGCAGCTGCTCATTTAGTCGCTGCAATTCCCCTCTCCTCTGCCGTGCAAGCAATCCTGAGGTACAAGATATGGATTATCAGGGAAATAATTATTTGTGCTACATGCTTTTCAATGAAATTTTCATGGACATCTGCATCAATTATTTTCAAAAGGATGCATAATAAAAGAAAGGAGAGGGAACAACTAAATCCAACATGATTTAGAACAAGACATGGGGAGTTTATTTCCATTAGTTATATAGACTGCTCAGAATGAATTCCAGGATTTAGAAGGGGTAATTGTACCTTTAGATGGCAAAACAAATTGGTATTCCAAACTGACAACAGGTATCCTACTTCTATGCTTCTGTGAACTGAGACATATTTTCAACTGTGTGAGTTAGCCAATTAGAATCTCCTGTACATGAATCTGTGTCAGAGTATTTTTGGTCTAACAATTTCTTCAAGCACATCAAAGATAATCTGAATTCAATTGCTGACTTGTCATTGTTTGTTCATTTGCAAAGCACTCAGAGTTGTATCATGCACCAGAACTAAAATCGAACAAAAGTACAAAAGATACCTCCAACTGTGGCACCAATAAGGGCTACAAATAGCAGTAAAGGCATGTTGAAAAAGGAGTTATCAGCCTCACACGTTTCTGCCAGCGCTTTCAAAGGAGCAGTAAATATCAAAATGTTGGCAGCAAGAAATGCTGTCACTGGGACTCTTGACCATAAGCCTCCCTGCCCCAACAGCAGCTTCAATCAATTAGAACAGTTGATGAAAAATGGAAAAAAATTATTTTCATCTTCAAAGAGATCATAAATTGCCAAAATTCAAACAAATCCAAGTAATTTAAGGCGTATGTGCATCTTTCTTGGATTTCAAACATAGAAATTTAAGCATTCTATAAATCTTATCATGTCCAAATTATAGATATTCTCAAGTGTGGACATGAAGATGAGGCTCACAATAATATCAAAATAAACTTAAAATAAGAAATTAACTAGCTTAATCTTAGTAACCATGAGTAGAAATAATAATAATAATAGCTTAAAAGCTGTCCAGAGGACTCACCATCATACCTCAAGAGCAGATAACTGTTGCAAAAATACATCATAATCTGATGAAATGCAATCCAAGACCCGCTTTCCCTCTGACTTTTGGCAATGGAGTAAGGACTGTTTACCCCTTTCTCGCAACAAATGATGAAGCTCAACTGGTCCATTAATATCTTTAAAGGATGGTCTAAAATTTTCTACTTTACACATAAAAGATGCTACCTTCCCTGTTTTCAGTCATCAAATTTAACCGCAAAATTAGAATACATAATAGTTTACTCCACCATCAATTCAATTCTATTAGTAAACCATTTCCTTTTTTCGTTTCATACATATTCCATCCATTTAAATCCCCATTTCAGGGGACCTTAAAGTTAAATTTCAAGACCTCACATTTATCTCCAATTTTCAATCAAAATTCAATTTTTTTTTATAAAATACAGGAAAATGACATATTGCTAAATTAAAAGGAACCCAAAGCTTACATTGCAGAAAAACTAAAAAGAAAAAATACAAAAGGGAAGCGGAAGAGAGCACTGACCGGGAAACTGGGGTTTGGCGTAGGATGGAGATGGAACAGCGCATGGGCGGGTAACGAAGCAAGAGCAATGGATTATCACTGCCATTGCTTTGGATAAAGGTTGGATTCTCCACAGTCAAGTTTATTAAATAGGGGTGTGCCCACTGGCGGGCACATTTGACCTTGGAACTTATAAAAAACTACACTTATGCCATTCAATTATTTTCTTTAACTGAAAATGTTATTTAAATGGCGAAATATGCTGGGATTTTATAGGATTTTTTGCTCTATTTTTTGTAATTAATTCTGTTTATTGTGGGAGCAAATTAATAAACCGTTAAGCCAAATTCCAATGTATAAAAAGCTCAAACTCTAATCAGGTGGCGACCCTTACTACTGTAGGTCCAAAACCTTGTTCTAACAGAAGCTTGGAATATCATTCTTCTAGAAAACAGCTAAGAAGTTGTTCAACCATGGGCACAAATCTGCAGGTGATTTCTATCATTAGACATTATCAAGGCTTGACAAAGTAGATGAATGCAGCATACGGATTCAATATGGCACTGCCCATATCTTAAACAAGGGAAAGCAAAATGACAATTCAGAAATGGGAATTCTCTGGTCAAGAAGACGACATAAGAGGAAAAGATTATTTGTTTATGACAAAATTTAATTCATTCTTTGAGATATGAGGCGCCACGCCAATGCCAAGAAGAAAGGAAAAAAAAAGCTTCGAACACTTATTACAACAAGAAGCAAGCTGCAACCTTAATGCTAACTACCCTACACTTTTGTATAGTCACTTGGTAGGCTATTTGGCAGTCAGCCTGGCAATTTCACGGGGTCGTAGTATTTGGAAGTGATCAGTTAAGCCCAAGTGTGCCATCAGAAGCCACACATGGGTTAGAAGCTGTCCTCCTCGCCTCAGATGTTGCCTGTGCTGACTTCCTTCGCAATGACTTGCAGCATGAGCAAGCATTTCCACCCAAGTATCAGCAATTAAGCTCCATTTCTGCCATTAACATAGTAGTAATAAATTCACGAAAGAGATCTCGAGCTCCAGGAGGGGAAGAGTAGGGAGTGAAGAAGAATAAGAAGGGATTAGTTTTGTTACCTCGTCCTTATTTGATATCTCATTCAAACTATTAGCAAGCCTCCTTCCATCAGATAACATAGATTTCCTTGCTCTATACCTCGTTCCAGGCAATTCTATTCCCGTAGCAGCTTCAACCAACTTATCATATACATTGTTTTTGTCTTTGAGTGGCTCTGGTGTATTGCAAAAATCAATGACTTCAGCGCAAGTGTCTTCAATTAGAATATCACCAAGCCCGGCTGGTAACATGGAAGGATAGTTAACAAGCAAATGCAGCATATACCTTGACACGCGAATGCTGATTTCACGCTTCGATTGAGTGGTCTCTATAGTTTCCTCCAAGTAGTAGCAGATGTCTGTAGCAATGTGCCATGTCAGAATTCTTTCATCAAATCCTTTCTCCACACTCCATTTGAGCTCACTGTGACCACAAATTTCCACCGCAAATTTTTGTCTGCCTACCTCTTGCGTATCATAGACTGTTGCTTTAACTTTAAGCCTCTCCTTGAGATACTTGAATATCCATTCCTTTAAGCTGTTGGATATCACCTCCTTAGTTACATATCTCTCCTTTTCTTGCTTTTCCACAAAGCCTAAGAACTTAAAGAGTTTCAGAATTCTATGGAAAAGGTGGGGTTTTACTTGACTTAGGATTGGATCATAAAACATTGGTTTTTCTCTAAGCGCAAAGCTTAGTAGATTGTATTGAGCCATGGAATTTGACCACCTACGATTGCTAAATAATCGGATCGAAGTAATGGCTCTCAAGACAGACGTCTTTTTATGCAAGCTCAACCACACAACAGTCCAATCTGAGAAAAGAATGACCAGCGCTGCATATATGTCAAGCACAATAGCCACTACCAGCAATAGGAAGGTTATGACAAGGTCAGCCTTTTTATACTTGTGCTTATCATCAGCCATAGAGAAAAGGACTAATACAATGCAGGTAAGTGATAAATTGATGCAACGCAAGCTAAGGCCCCATCGAGAATAGACCACTGATGCTTTTGTGTAGAGCAAATCAAACATGAATGCAAGCTCCATTTCAACTACTTCAAAAGCCTTTTGGAAGGACAGATTCTGAAATACAGCTAGGCTGGTGTCTCGATCTTGAGAGCTAAGTAGGAGATTCACAAAAATACGCTTGAATATCTGAAGTAGTCCGTAAGCTTTAAGCAATTCATTGGTTTTAGAGATGGAATTGTCTTCAATGGCAAAGGCCTCCATAGGCGGCTGAATATCAATTACTCTGTTTGTATTACATATATATCCCTCTTCTTTTTTCACATTGTACTCCTCGAGCAAATTTGGGTTAGTGGGGCTCGGAAGATCACGACGAGCAAGCATGGAACCTTTCATCTGTTCGCTGCTTGCGGAACGGAGGACCCAGGTCCTTTCTACATACTTGCTGAGGCCGACAAAGACCATTAATGTGGACAGAATTGAAAGGTGAGAGCCTCTCCATGCCATGAGGAAGGTGTAGAATGCAACTCCTGTTTGGAGAGCCAACCCAAGCAGGTGCCTCAACCACAACTCATTGTCTTCTAAGGAGTATGCAGTGATGGTGTCAGGGCCACCCAAATGTAACAACAGAAATGGTGCCCAAAATACATGTAGTTCAATATTGGCATCCTGCTCACCATTATCACTAGTATCTCCCAGGTCATTTGAGATAATTCCAAGGGCCATTGTTGCCACAGTGTCTGCAGCTAAGTAAGCCACCCATACAGCAAATCTGACCAAAAGCTGGTAACTATTCTTTCTGCGATTGCCCATGACAATTAGTATTGTCTGAAAGAAGAGGCTAAATAGAACCAGCCCTCGTAGCTGCCAGTCCTTCCATAATTCTTTGAAAGTTTGAATGAGTGCCTCCATTATTTCCTCTTATTCTTTGCAAGTCAATCTGCTAACAACTAATATTTATAAACATTAGATTAACCTAAAAATGTAACATCTTATCAGAAGGGAAGATGACTGAGGCTTTGGTGGGTGGGTAGACTGAACTAACTATTGAAAGAAGGATTTCTAGGTCTCATTATGAAGGTTGAAACAGATAATTAAATTGCTATGAAATGCTCCCCTATCAGCGATACAGTGATACTATTTCTCATTAAGCATTGTATTTTGTTCATCAATTAGCAAATCATTGACCTAAAATAACAGAAAACAAAGAATTGCTCCAAGCAGCCTAAGAAGTAAGAATAGAACACATTGTGACAAGTTCAACAAACCACCACATAGAAACAAAGAAGCAACAAAGAATAGATGCTTCTTTCTTGATGATGGCTAAGGATGCATTCAAAAAGTTGGCTCAAGTCAGAAGCGCAATGAGAAGGCAATATGAAGAGAAGATTAGGTACCTGTGGGAATCACTGATGACATTGCTTTCTGGTCTAATCATCAATGCTCACGCCCCTCCTCAAAGTGGCACCGGGAATTCTAAGCTAAATCTCCGGAGGAAGAGAGAGTGTAAGAAAAAAAAGATAACTGGCGGTCCATCTGCAAGGGTGCACGTGGAAATTATGTAAGCAATGATCACACTTGCTTGACTTTGACTTCACGTTTGATAAATTTATATAATATATCTTCTTTTCTACATTGACTGGAAAAGGAAAAAGTATGCAATACCCGATAATTCTATTTTAATTTTATTATTAAATATTAATTAAGTATTTAATTTTTAATTATAATTTAATTATTTTTATAATTAATTTATTTTTAAGTGAGTTATTTTAATTTAATGTTTATTGTTTTTAATTTGATTATTATTTATTAGTTTTTATGTTTTTATAGGAACGAAGGGAATTGAGTTTTAATTTTGAAAAGTAAGGTGTTGAAATATTCGGAAGTATGCTTGCATATATTTCAATGTTTTGCTCATAACTCATGTTATATATCTCCAAATGATGCAATTCTTGAGCCATTAGAAAGTTAAGAGATAGAGCTACAATTTTTATAAGATCACTTTGCTCAATTCTGCCTCAAACATAGAGAAAATTACATCGTAAGATGACTAGGTATACTATTGTGGGAATGGCAATTTTAAGGTTGACAATTGATGTTTGGACCTCATTACACTGTTAAGCTCAATAGTTAGAATTAGTAGGTTAATTTAAGGACTTGTAGGATAAGATTGTTAGTATAAAAAAGATATTTTAAAAGAAATTAGATGAGACAACCTTTAGATATTCAAGAGACTAAAAGTTAAGATAAAAACTCGAAAATAAGCTACAATTAATTGTTTTATTTTCTTCTTTAGCTTTTATTTTTCTTGTTATTTTCAATTATTAAAATTTATATAATGTTATTTATCTTTACAATTATGAGTAGCTAATTTTCTTCTTTTAGGATTGTAATTGAACTCACATATAATCTAAATTTTTAATCTTTTTCTTACTTATCTTTAATGAGATTTGAATTTTTATTCTAAGTTATTCTTAATGCTTTTAATTGCCTGATCACTAATTAAATTGATTTAGGAACCTAAACAAACTTGAAAAATAGAGTTTAGTGTAGACTAAAATTGAGATAATATTTGATCATATTAATTAATTTGTATATAGGATAGTGATATACTTATATACCATATGTAGCCAAAATTAACGTTTAAACTTAATGAGTCTATTTTAATTTCAATTCACATTGGGACATAGTATTTTGGTTAACATAGATATTTTTATAAAATGAGTTGAGAGACCTTTATAAATAATTGATGACTCTAGGTTAGTAATTCAACCCATTGAAATAAGTTAAAGAAAAGTTGTAAGATTTAGATGAAGTGTGAGAGATATTGTAATCTTAGACTTTTTTTATTTGTTTTTTACCCAATTATCTTGTAGCTTTAATTTTTAATTAAATTAGTTTTAGTTAAATAATTCTTAATTTAATTAGAATTCAGATTTTAATTATTTAAATAAAACTAAATTATTCTAATTTTAGTATTTAGTAAAATTTTAGATAAATTCTCTATGGGATCCATACTCTGCTTGCTTATATACTATCCATTCGGTACGTATATTTGCGTATTAGAATTTTAACTGACAAGTTTTTAGCATCGTTGCCGAAAAATTGTTTCTAAAATTTTTTACTAATAATAATGTCAAGTAATTTAGTCTTACTTCAAATTTTGTTTTTCTTGTTTTAATAATAGTTTTTGTTTGCTTGTAGATATCTTTGGTCATCGTATGCAAAGAAAAAACAACTTGAATCTTATTCTTTTTGACCCTAAGATAGAAAGAACTTTCAAAAGTCGTCGAAAGGAGAATTTGCAAGTTGTAACTTTAAATCAGACAATGGTTGTGATAACAATAACAATGGCAATAATGCCATTAATCCGGTTCTCGAAGAAAATAAAGCACTGTGGGATTATGTTGTTCCTTTTTTGCAAGGTTTGCACCAAAGCATTAGAAGACCTTCTATCAATGCAAATAATTTTGAAATTAAAACAACTTACATTTAGATGATTCAGTTTTCAGTCCAATTTGATGGGTTACCCAATGATGATCTAAATTCTCATTTGGTGAATTTCCTAGAAATTTGCGATACCTTCAAATACAATGGAGTAACTAATAATGTTATTAGCTTAAGATTATTTCCTTTTTCTTTGAAAGATAAAACAAAGAGTTGGCTTAATTCACTACCCAAATGGGTCTATTACTACATGGAAAGACTTGGCTCAAAAGTTTTTAGCAAAATTCTTTCTGCTTGGCATGGCTACAAAGATGAGGAATGATATAATCTCATTCACACAATTTGAAGGTGAATCCTTGTATGAAGCTTGGGAGAGATTTAAAGAACTACTGAGATGATGTCCAAATCATGGGATTCCTGTTTAGTTGCAAGTTCAGACATTCTACAATAGGTTGGTTGATTCGATAAAACCCATAATTGATGCTACTGGTGGTGGGGCATTAATGGGTAAAAATGCTGCAAATGCTTATAATCTGTTGGAAGAAATGGCTTCAAATAATTACCAATGGCCTTCAGAAAGGCCTAGTCCGAGAAAAATTGCTAAGGCGTATGAGGTTAATGCGCTTAGTGCCTTAACTGCACAAGTGGCTGCATTATCCAATAAGTTTGACACACTGAGAGTTCATGTTGTTTAAAATTCATTTATAAGTTGTAAGATGTGTGGAGATAGGCATTCAAGTGATCAATGTCCATATAATGCTGAATTAGTCTAATTTGTGGGGAACTTTAATAGGCAGCAAAATAATTCATACTCCAATACATATAATCCCGGTTGGAGAAACCACCATAACTTTTCATGGAACAACAACACAGGGCCTTTAAATCCAAAACCCAATATGCCTCATGGTTTTCAACAACAAGCTAGACCACTAATTCTTGAAAAAAAAGTCCTAAATGGAAAAACTTCTCTTACAATATATATTAAAAAATAATGCTATAATTTAAAGCTATGAAACCTCCTTGAGAAATCTTGAGACCAAAATGGGACAACTTGCAAATTTCATCAATAGTAGACCCTGAGGTGCCTTACCAAGTGACACAAAAATCAATCTTAAAGGTAAGGAACATTGCAAAGTAATCACTTTAAGGAGTGAAAAAAAAATTGAAGGGGTGAATGAAAAAGCAATTGAATCTGAAAATGGACATGTTAATAAGGAGGAAGGAACGTGTGAGAAAGCAATTAAAGTTGAACAAAAAGAAGGTGAAAAGGTTGAAAATCAAGGGATTTCTTAAATTATCCATCATCTACCACCTTTTTCCTAAAAGCTCTAAAAACAAAAGCTTGAAAAGTAATTTCAGAAGTTCATCTATGTCTTCAAGAAATTATGTATAAATATTCCTCTTGTTGAAGCTTTGGAACAAATGCCAAGCCATGTCAAGTTCTTGAAAGATATTCTCTCCAAAAAGAGAAAACTAAGTGAGTTTGAAATTGTCTCCCTTACAGAAGAATGTAGTGCAATTCTTCAAAATAAACTACCACCAAAACTTAAAGATTTAGGTAGTTTCACAATCCCTTACACTATTAGTAATTTATTTTTTGTAAAAACTTTAAATGATTTAGGTGCAAGTATTAATTTAATACCTTGGTCAATTTTTGAGAAACTTGGTTTGGGGGTATGCAAATCCACTTCTATTACTTTGCACTGGTTGATCGCTTTTATGTCTATCCAAGGGGAATTATTAAAGATGTTTTTGTTAATGTAGATAAATTTATTTTTTCAGTTGATTTTATTATACTTGATATGGAAGAAAATAGGCAAATTCCAATCATCCTTTGGAGGCCATTCTTGGCAACTACTAGAGCCTTAATTGATGTTGAAAAAGTGAGCTCACTTTAAGAGATCAAGACTAACAAGTGACATTTAATATTTTTAAAGCTTTAAAATTGCTTGTAACATCTGAAGAATACTTCTCTTTGAGTGCAGAAAATGATTTTACAAAAGATATCTTTTTAGAAGAATGTCCGAATGATCCTCTTGAATCATGTTTAGTTGATGAATTTGACAAGGATGATGATAAATTTATTGAATACTCAATTTTGTTGAATGCTTATTCCAAACTTAGAACTAATCATCAATTTGAGTCTGTAAATGTTTCAACTTCTTTTATGTTTGCTTCAAAACCTTCTATTGAAGAACCACCTGCCTTGGAACTCAAACTTTTGCCCATATACTTGTGGTATGCTTTTCTTGAAAAATCCTCTACTCTTCCAGTTATTATTTTTACTGCTCTTACTAACATGCAAGAGGAAAAGTTATTAAGGACACTAAGAGAATTCAATAAAGCAATAGGGTGGACAATAGCTGATATTAAGGGAATTAGCCTTTTTATTTGCATGCACAAAATTCTTCTTGAGAAAAATCACAAAGCCACAATTGAACAACAAAGAAGATTGAATCCCATCATGAAAGAAGTGGTCAAGAAAGAAATCACCGAGTGATTGGATGCTGGAATAATTTATCCTATTTTTAATAGCTTATGGGTAAATTCAATCTAATGTGTTCATAAGAAAAATGGGATGACTGTTGTCACCAATGAAAATAATAAGCTTATTCTAGTAAGAATTGTGATTGGATGAAGAGTTTGCCTAGACTTTGTTAGCTCAACAAAACTACAAGAAAAGATCACTTCTCTCTCTCATTCATCGATCAAATGTTGGATCAATTGGCTAGTAAAGAATATTATTGTTTTCTAGATGGTTACTTTGGTTATAACCAAATTGCTATTGCCCAGGGTACTCAAGAGATGTGAAGAAACAAATTTGGTGCTTAATTGAGAGAAATGTCGCTTCATGGTGCAAAAATATATTGTTCTTAGGCACAAGATCTCTAATAGCAACATTGAGGTATAAAAAGCAAAGATTGAAACAATTGAAAAGCTACCACCTCCAATAAATGTCAAAGATATTAGAAGTTTTCTTGGTCATGCTGGTTTTTATTGAAGATTTATTAAGGACTTTCAAAAATTTTTAAACCACTTTGCAATTTATTGGAAAAAGATGTGCCATTTAAATTTGATAATGATTGTTTTGTTGCTTTTGATGAACTAAAGAAAAGATTAATTTTTGCATCTGTCATAATTAGTCTCAGTTGGACTTTCCCTTTTGAACTAATGTGTGATGCAAGTGATTATGCAATTGGAGCCATTTTGGGACAAAGGAAAAATAAAATCTTTCATTCCATTTATTATGCTAGCAAGACTTTGAATGAGGCACAATAAAATTATACCACAACAGAAAAGGAGCTCTTGGCTGTTGTTTTTGCTGTTGATAAATTTCGCTTTTATCTCATAGAGAGAAAAGTGATAGTGTACATTGATCATTCACCCATTAAATATTTGATTGCTAAGAAGGATGCTAAACCAAGATTGATAAGGTGGATTTTTTTACTACAAGAGTTTGATCTTGAGATTCATGATAGAAATGAAACAAAAAATCAAGTGGCAAACCACCTTTTAAGATTAGAGAATGAAGCACAAAGTGAAGATTCAACTTTAATCAAGGAAACTTTTCTTGATGAACAAATCCTTCAAGTTAATAAGAAATCACTACCTTGATATGTTGATTTTGTGAATTATCTGGTAAGCAATATTATTCCCTCAAATTTAAATTTCCATTAGAAAAAGAAATCTTTGCATGATGTTAAATTTTATTTTTGGGATGAGCTTTATTGTTTAAGCAGTGTAAAGATTAGATTTTTAGAAAATGTGTTTCAGAGGAAGAAATTCAGAGCGTGTTTCACCATTGCCATTTTTCAGATTATGGAGGACACTTTGGAGGAACAAAAACTATTACTAAATTCCTCCAATCAGGTTTGTATTGGCCTACATTATTTAAAAATGCTCATAATTTTGTTTTGTATTGTGACAGATGCAAAAAAGTAGGTAATATCTCAAGGAGACATGAGATGCCTCTCAACAACATCCTTGAGATAGAAATTTTTGATGTATGGGGTATTGACTTCGTAGGTCTATTCTTGTGTTCATACAATAATAAATACATCTTGCTTGTTATGGATTATGTCTCCAAGTGGGTTAAATAAATGACCTTTCCTCACAATGACTCCAAGGTAGTGATGAATTTCATCAAGAAGAATATTTTCAATCGTTTTGGCATTGTAAGGGCAATTATTAGTGATGAGGGGAGTCATTTTTGCAACAAATATTTTGATGCACTTCTTGCAAAATATGGAGTTAAACACAAGGTTGCAACTGCTTACCATCCTCAAACTAGTGGCCAAGCAAAAGTGTCGAATAGAGAAATTAAGAAGATTTTGGAGAAAACAGTGTGTCCCATAAGAAAAGATTGGGCAAGAAGACTAGATAATGGACTGTGGGCATATCGAATTGCTTGCAAACCTCAATTAGCATGTCTCCATACAAGTTAGTCTTTGGAAAAGATTGTCACCTATTGGTGGAACTTGAACACAAAGCTTATTGGGTTGTGAAGAAGTTAAATTTTGATTTACAAGCGACGAATGAGCAAAAGTTGTTGCAATTAAGTAAACTTGACAAATTTCACCATCAAGCTTATGAGAATGCCAAACTCTATAAGGAGAAAACAAAGCAATGGCATAATAAAAAAGATAGTGGAACAAAGCTTTAAGCCTAGTCAATCTGTGTTGTTTTATAATTCTTAATTGAAATTATTTTTGAAAACTTAAATCAAGGTGGTTTGGTCTTTACATTGTTAATGAGGTATTTTCACATGGAGCAATTGAAGTTAGGGGGACGAATGGTTGGAAATTCAAAGTCAATGGACAAAGATTGAAGTATTATTGGGGAGGCGAAATTAATTGTCAAAGGTCCTCAATACACTTGCTTGATAGGACCTAGAGTCCAAGTTTGTCCAACTGAAGACTATAAATGAAGCGCTTTTTGAGAGGCAACCAAAGCTCATCAACTTTACTTATTTTAGTCTTTGTTTTATTTAATTTTTAAGTTACAATTTATTTCTTTTGATTTATTTTTTTATTAGTATTCTAATTAATTTATGTTTCCTTTTGCATGTGTTTGTTTTTGCAATTAAAAAAAATAAAAATAATAAAAAAAGGTTAGAGTCATAACTTTGCAGGGAGGTAAATTTTGAGCTCAACATAAAATCTTTAAGCATCGTGGTCCTCATATTGAGAGCCGCAGCACAAGAAAAAGCGAATAAAAAAATGGCACATAAAATGTTTGAGGGCCATTGCTCTCACTTTGGAAGAAAGTAGAAAAAAAAAGGGAATAGAATGCATAATCTCTATGGCGCTAAAACTCAAAGCGTTACGCTTCAAGTGTGAATTAACTGAGAGCCATGACCCTCACAAGTAGGGCCACAAAGCTGGAATAGGCCCTGCCCTACATGGAGCTTCAAATTCGATTTTTTTTTTACTCCTTTCCCTATTCTCTAGTCGCCACTCTCATTCTCCCTCATTCATTTTCCTTCAAATCTCTTGCCGCCCTCTTTTTTCTTCATTCAAAATTTTTGTATATTTTTTATAATTGGGTTTTGATTTTCACTTTTAAATCTTGCACTCACTTTTCTCATAAGGTAAGTACTCCTCCTTCTTTGTCTTAAATACTTGGTTTTCAATTATTTTGTATAGTGAGAGAATGATGTTTGTGTTGATAGCCAATATTATGATTGTTTTGCAAATTGAAGGAGTCCATTGTGATTGTTTGTTCATGGGTTTTAATATTTTCTTATGATGAGTTTTAAGTACATCCAATTTTTATGATTATTGATAATTTCTTGTTGCCAATGGGGTTGTTTCAAACATTCTAATTGTTGCCAATATAATTGCTGCTTGTTTTATTGATGTGAGTGGATGATGTGTATGTAATTTTTTTTAAGATTTGGTTGGGCAAGTAGAAATAAGTTTAGGAATTGTTGATGCCCAATGCAATACTTGATAATTTTGGTTGAGTAACATTTCTTAGAATTTTATTTTTGGAATGATAAGTATGTGAAATTTATAATGATGGGTCTAAAGTATGATTGTTGTGAGGAATAGATAAATTCTTGAAGATTGTGGTGTGAGATTGCCAATTTTTAGGAAGCTACTGTGGAATTGTTAAGTTAGGTTTGTTGAATTGGAAAGCAATTAATTGAATTAGTGCATTTGGCCATTTCATATTTTCATAGTTTTTGCACATCACACAAATTACACATTGGTACTTTAAAGCTATTTTGATTGATTGAATTTTTTTTATAAGAATGACACCCAAGCTATCCAAACCGAGCTCAAGTGACACTTTTGATAAATCGATGTTCATATCTATTGATGCCTTTGCATGATATCATACATCATTGATCAACAAAGTGCTCATTCCTAAACGAGGGCTCAATATCCTTATCATCCATTATGAGTCAATTCATTAGATGATTCGAGAACGATGTTGGCAACTCTTTAATCACTAACTCGAAGTTGTGGTTGTGCTAGTGGTTAGGGAGTTTTACGCAAATGCGTTTGAGCATGTTAATGGCATTGCTTTTGTGTGTAACAAACAAGTCCCTTTTCACAATTAGGCTATAAACTCACTTTTCAAAACTCTTAATATTAAGAATGATGAATATAGGTAATACTTGGGCCATTATCAAGATTTTAATGAGATTATATCGACACTATCTGTTGAGGGAGCCTAATGGAAGACATCACATAATGAGCCTATTTCATTTAAACGAAGTGCTATAAAAAAGAAGCTGAAAGTCTGGTGACATTTTGTGGCGGCAAAGTTGCTTCCATCAACTCACATTAGTGATATGACAACGGATCGTGCGGTTCTCATTTACGCCATTGTGATGCATAAATCTATTAAGATCAGTCAAGTTATCTCTTATGCCATATTACATATGGGTCAAACTAAACGAAATGTCATAAGATTTCCTCCTTTGATAACTGCTTTGTATATAAAAGTTGGTGTGCGATGGAGTGATAAGGAAGAGTTGCAACAACCAAAAATCCTAATCACAATGGGCATTTTGAAGTGATTGGAAGAATCTGCACCTGTAGCTGGTAGTTATTCACAAACTATTCCATAACTTCCACAACTAGCCCCACATGTAGTATTGCTTAATGGATATAGCGCATTGATCGTCTTTTGGACTGTCACGAGAGGCAAAATCGGGCAATTGAACAAATTATTAGAGTTTATGCACACATTAGGATAGATATGACTACTTTTACTTCATTGCCTACGAATTTAGACATTGATGACGATTTTGGTTAAGACGATGAAGAGGACCATTAAACTGCAGCTTCGAAGTTAGGGTAGTATTCTTTACCTTTTTCTCTAATTTTCTTTTATCCCATTGAGAACAATATTTTGTTCAAAGTTTGAGGGGGTCTTTTTGCATTTATTTAGTTTATGCTTTTCATTATGTTAGGTTTATTTAGTTTTGTTTGTTTTTATTTTAAGTTAGCTTTTATTTTAAATTATGTTTTGCATGTTTATTTGTGTAAAAAAAAATTGAGATAGTTTGCACCTTATCCATGATTGTCCTAATCTTGGGATGATAATTTGATTATCTTATGATTCTTAACTTTTGAGAAACATATGGTTATGATTTAATTTTATGTGATATTCTTGTGTTGATTTTATTTAAGAATGTGACTTCTAATAATTTGAGTATTATATATATATATATATATATATATTACTTAGAATTATTATGTGATTTAGAGAAAGTTTATGTTGACTTAAAGCATAGTGAAGTCAAGAATTCTAGAATTTGTTTGTGTAACACCTAACCCTAATTTATCTGTGACAGGTCATTCACATGCTTTGGATAGCATGTTTGTATATTGAATTGCCCCGGGAAACAAGTTAAATGACAATATTGCCCCTAAAAGTATGATTAAGTTAAATAAGTCTCGAACCAGTTTAAACAGAGAATTGAGGATGAATTTGAGAAAACTAAAACCCACGGAGTGATTTAAAATAGTGATTCGAAGTTCGAGGTTTAGTTTGGGGTTAATCAGGAAAATTGACCGATTATGGACAAAACGGTCATTTTTCAATTTCAGGATAAAATGGAGAATTGTAATAAAGATTTCGATTTTAATGACCAAGAATGATTATATGAAATATAATATGATTTTTGGAATATAAAATGAAGTTTAGCAGTGAAAAAGTATAATTCTCGATATTTTTGGGACACAAAGGTAAAATAGTAATTTTACCATTGAAAGTCAAAATGGGAATTTTTAAAGAGGATTTTGGTCCCATTTGATGTATATTGATTATTTAGACTAATTGAAACATAATTTGAGGTTGAAAAGTGGAAAGGAAATGCAATTTTCGGTACATTTTGGAGAATAAGGGCAAAAGGGTAATTTTATCACCAGAAGATCAAATTTAATTTTCGAGAGAATTTAGATCAAATTTGACAAATTGGAGTGTGGTATGAGTATGAGGACTGAAAAATATGCCTTGTGGTAATTTTTCAATTTTTGGGGTAAAAATGTAATTTTGTACTTTTTTAGAGGCAAAAGTGTAATTTCATAAAATTACACTATAAAAATCATTGAAATTTCTTCTAGAAGCTCCAGGAAAATCAGAGGATAAGGGCTGAAATTTTGGGCTGAAAAGAAATTCAAAAAGAAAATAAATAATAATAAAATAATGGAAAATACAAATAAACATGTGAAAAATTGAATATTTAATTATTAAGTGATTAAAGCCACAAAAAAAAATCAGCCAAAAGCCATAGGTAATTTCGGCTAGAACCAGAACAAGGAGAAAAGCCATGAAACCTTGCTGATTTTGAAGGAGAAATTAAGAGAAATTAAGGAAACAAGCTTGAAAAAGGTGAATTTCTTGATTTTTCCTAGTGATTTTCATTTCCTTAGCTTTATTTTTCCATTTTCATGCACAAATAAAATATGGGTATTGCTGCACCTTGATGGCTGGATTTTTGGGTGGATTTGATGCTTGAATGTGGTGATTTTTAAGTTAAATAGGTGTTATTAGTTAGGTAATAGTGAATTATAGTGATAGATTTCAAAAAATCACATTTTTTTCATGTTAGAAACCCAATTTAGCCGAATATTTGGAGACTTTTGGCTGCTGGAAATGCAACAAATTGATATGGTTGAATGGCATTTTAGGTAAATTTGATGGATAGTTAAAGTAGGAATTAATTAGGAATTTTTAGAATAAAATTTGAAATTTTCACCCACTAGGGGTAAAATTATAATTTTGCATTCTCAGATTAGTAAATTGACCCGTAGTTGTTACCATTGGATAATTGGAATCTAATTGAACAATTAGAATTGAAACGGGTCCAATCGGAGTTAAATTGGAGATTTTAGCAATTTAAACGCGTGTAGGCGAGTCGGTCGGACAACGTGAATAAATGACTGTCCGGACCATTTTTAGCTCATATCATGCATCACGTAGAGCTTGAAATTGATTATGAGAAATTGACACAATTTATTGAAATTTGTGTCGCACGTATCGCCTAGGTGGTGGGTCCCCTGGACATCGGAGAAAAACGATGTAGTGGACTTAAAAAACGGGAGTATCGGGCACTCCTGTGACGAGGTGAGTGGATTAATTATCATCTGTAATATCTGGAGTGGTTTTATTATGGTTATATGCTTTTAAAAGCATGATGAAATTGAAAATAAAAATATTATGATTTTTGATTAAAACGTATTTGATGAAATACTGTTTTGAAATTAAATGTCAATTTTATGAAATAGAGTACATGGAGACCAAATTAGTGAATTGTGCTATTTATGAAACAAATGAAACTTATGGCTTATGAAATTTTAGAAGCATGACGGCATGATTGGCTAAATTGTTTATTGTATTGAAAAATGTGCATTGACTGCTTTGTTCTGATAAATTGTTTAGAAATAAAAATTGCCAAATCATGTTAAATGAATTATTATTAATTGGTGGGTTGATGAGTCGCTGCAGTGGCGGGTTTCGTGGACCAGCCTATTAGAGGGACACGGTAACCTTGTTATATTATATCTCAGTATGAGAGGCGCGGAGGGTAACCCCTGAGGTATGGTTAGAGTTCACATTACGCCGAACCACCACGTGATGGTGAACTCTGCCAACGTCAAGGAACGATTATATTTTTCAATTATTATATAAATTGTAACAACCTTGGCGTACTCGATGGGACACTATAATCAAGTGTTCACGAGTATAAGATTTGGTCAAAGCTTAGTTTTTACGAAATAAATCATAAGCCTTGTGTTTGAATAAATGAAATTATTTGACATGATTTTACTAAATTCGGTGTTATGAATTATTTGTTGATATGGTATTTTTATTATATTGTCTCTATCTACTCGACTTTAGATGTCGTGGATGGTAGTTATCTAACTTACTGAGTTGTAAAACTCACTTCCTCAATTTCCCCATTTCAAGCTCACAGACATTTGTAAATAGTAAATTTGGACACGAAGTGCATTTGTGGTGACGACCTTAGCTCTCACAGGTTCATCTCATAGACTGTATTTTCCTATTTTGAGCTCACTTAGCATTGTAAATTAAATTTTATACTTCAGTTATCTATATTACTATATGTAATAGTATATTTTGTTTTTACGCTATAAAAATTATATCCAGATATCTATATAAAAATTGTTTTATAAGAAAATATTTTATTTTATGAAATATTATTATTTTATTCCATTAAATGAAATTTTACATAAATTTCATATTTTAGATATCCGATTTCAATTTCGACTGCAAATTATGAATTCTTTATGCATAAGTAACATTTTTTCCAAATTTCAAAATTTTATACGAAAAATGACCGAAACACCCATGTGTAATAAATTTCATCTTTTTCTTCGTTTTGGTCCGAAATTGGATGAAATGTTTTAAAGTATGAGATTAATAAATAGAAACTCACAGGGGAGCTGGAAAGACTAGTACGAGAGCCTTGCGAGGTTTCGATATGGTACTCGGTGGATGAGTGCATATCGGGACATCGCGACTGTTGTCACGGACTCGAGGGTGGTTCCGGGTCATGACAGTTTGATTCTCTCTCGAGACGAATTCCTAAATAGCATTTATGGTAAGAAATGATTTAAGCTATCTTTGGATCGTTTGAGCCTTATTGAGCTACCTTGTTATATATTTATCCTTAATCACCCATTTTGAGCCTAATGTACTTTTCTTTGTGTATACACAACTATATTTGCCTTAACCTTTTTATTTAATTTTAATAGTTTAAACCTTTTACTCTTAAATATTTTGATCTTTTTAGGAAGCGTATTAAGCTTAAAAATAAATTGAGGGAGAAAGGTGAAGAAAAAAAAAGTGATAGGTGCTTGAAATTTACCCCATGTTCACAATTATCAAAAATAAGTTTAGGGGAGTAAAAAAGAAAAGGAAATAAAGTGTGTTGTACAAAGGAAATTTTACTTTAAGTTTGGGGATGCTATAAAATTTTATTGAGCTCTTTATAGGTTCTAAATTAATTAAGTGTTTAGGGTGAATGTGAGCCTAAAAATATCCTTTATCATACTTTGATCGTAGCTTTACATTATAAGCTTCATAAAAACCTATTGATCCTTGAATAAATGTTATTCTACATTAGTGGAGAGAGAGATGAAAAACAAACTTATGGGATCCTAGTATTAACCTATGCTTAGATTTGGTATAAACTAATCCAAATTGCACGATAATCTTTGTAAAAAATTATTTACACACACACACACACAGAGGAAGTCCATTCGAAAAATAAGTTTTCACTTGAATTAAAGCACAACTTTAAGGATTAGTTGTATGTTACCTTAAGTTTACCTTAAGGTGGAATTGGAGATAATTTTTGAAGGAAAACTAAAGAAATCATAATTTGATACTTTTATCTCTTGTAAAAATTTCTTTTATATTTTATTTTCTTTTGCTCAAGGACTAACAAAATTTTAAGTTTGGGAGTGTGATAATTCTATTTATAGAATTATTTTATTCCAATTTTGTTATTAAATATCAGCTAAGTTTTTAATTTTCAATTATAATTTAGTTGTTTTCATAATTAGTCTATTTTTAAGTGAGTTATTTTAATTTTATGTTTAATTCTTTTAATTTGATTATTATTTATTAGTTTTTATGTTTTTGTAGGAATTAAGAGAATTTGGCTTAATTTTGGAAGAAAGGTGCCAAAATATCCAAAAGTCTACTTGCATATGCTTTTGTGTTTTGACAATAACTCATGCTATAAAACTCCAAATGATGCAATTCTAGGGCCATTGGAAAGCTAAGAAACAGAGCTACAACTTTTATGATTCACTTTGCCCAGTTCTGCATCAAAGATAGAGAAAATTGTGTTGGAAGATGATTGGGCATACTGTTGCAGGAATGGCAATTTTAAGGGTGACAATTGATGTTTGGGTCTCATTACGCTATTAAGTCCAACAGTTAGAATTTGTAGGTTAATTTAGGGACTTGTATGTTAAAATTGTTAGTATAAATAGGATATTTTAATAGAAATTAAAGAAGATAACCTTGGAGATTCAATATGCTGAAAGTTGAGTCAGAAACTTGGGAAAGCAAGTTGCAATTAATCATTTTGTTTTCTTCTTTACTTTTTACTTTTCGTGTTACTCTTAATGGTTGAAATTTATGTAATGTTATTTGTCTTTGTAATTATGAGTAGTTAATTTTCTCTTTTAGGGTTGCAATTGAACTCATATATAATCTAAATTTTTAATTTATTTTTTGCTTATCTTTAATGGGATTTGAATTATTTATTTCAATTTGTTGTTAATACTTTTAATTGTTTGATCACCAATTAAATTGATTTAAGAACCTAAACAAATTTGGAAAAAAGAGTTTAGTGTAGATAAAAATTGAGATAGTATTTGATCATATTAATTGATTTGCGTATAGGATATGGATATATCTATATGCCATATATAGCTAGAATCAGAGTCTAAACTTATGAGTCTATTTTAATTTCAATACACATAGGAATATAGTGTTTTGATTAAAATAAATATTTTAATAAGATAAGTTGAGAGACCTTTATAAATAATTGAGGACTCTAGGTTAACAATTCAATCTATTGAAATAAGTTAGGTAAGAGCGATAAGATTCAAATTAAGTGCGAGAGATATTGTAATCTTAGACTTATTTGATTTGAATTTTACGCAATTATCTTATTACTTTAATTTTTAATTAAATTAGTTTTAGTTGAGTAATTTTTAGTTTAATTAGAATTTGTATTTTAATTATTTGAATAAAATTAAATTATTTTAATTTTAGTATTTAGTAAAATTTTAGATCAATTTTTTATGAGATCGATACTCTGTTTATTTATATACTATTTATTCAATACGTATACTTGCATAATAAAATTTAACTAACAAATTTTTATTCATTCCCTGAAAACAATGAAATAAAATTGAACCTTCCATGGCTTACATTCAGTTGTTGCTTCGTTGGTTTAAGAGCTATATATCCTTTTTATTTTTATAAATTTCTTTTTTTGGCAATGAATTGTCTCTTCATCTATAAACATGAACGGGATTGAATAAAGCCATATTAGATATAGCTGTTTACATGTTATTGTTTGATGTGGTGTGCATTCGCTTCTTCCCGCTACAACTAAAAATTCTTATTTTACATCATGGTACAACATAGCCTGTGATACCTTGCCCAAGTTTCAAATTTAACTAGCTCCTTGAGTGCCTTTGTCGCTGTATCGAATGAAAATTGATTAGCCTCGGAGAAAAGGACACGAACTTATGACTTTATTTGCTCCCTGTCCCACCTCCGTTCTTGTCTTTTCTCTTCCTTCTAGAGACAGAAAGCTAGTTAGCATTCTTCATGAAATTGGACTTCCACGGACTATTGCTAAGCTACCATGTAAGTTTGATTTAAGATCCTCGTCTTTCAACTATTCTAGGAATTTGACCAGTATATATCCACTTTGATAAACAAAAAAAAATTATTCCAGTAATTGCTGCAAAGTTTTAACATAGCAGAAATACAAGTGAATGAAGCATGAGGTTATCCAGGCCTTTGTTGTGTTGCTTCAGAAATCCAGTCTCAATGAAATGGAGCAAGTAGATTTACTACACTACTTTTAAATGGTAACATTTCAGAAAATATGAAATTGATGCAGAATATGATTTCCCTAGAGTGATGGTCTTTCTCGCGGAAGGGCATATACTCTGTCCTGACTCTTGCCTCCAGGAGCTCATCCCTACCACTGAGTAAAATAACAAATATTAGTCTAGCTAAGATACGCAAAGATGGTGCAACATCTAAGCGGATTTTCCTTTTTATCTAGGATAAAACTAGCTCAGTTTTATGTGTAAGATGAGCAAAGGCAAGGGAGACTCACCATCGGAGGAGAAGGTTCCCAGTGATTTTCTTTGATAAATACAGCGCTGCCAGTGCTATTGACACCTCTAACATCGTCTGCAAATTCTGGTGGCATGTTAGTAAGTATCAATTCCCTCAAGCTGGTCAGCTGGTATAATGCATCCAGCGTTTTGAGACTTCTACAGTCCCTAATTTCTAATTCTCTGAGACGAGGCAAGGCTCCTTCTTCCACAAGCCAATTACTAAAATCGTCCAGTTGCCACAGTTTCAAGACATGGAGTTGAGGAAATGCTCCAGAGACACTAGTCATTTCTTTCCCTATGTAGGAAAAATTGAAAAGCCTAAGTACATTTAACTGAGGCAGCTTTCCTAGTTCTAGCATTGGGTCTTGTTCCAGTGCCGTCTTTGATAAAGTGAGGCTTTTCAGGTTTGGAGGAAATCTTTTGCATTTGAATGGTGGTAGTAACGGTCCAAACAAATACAAGTTGACCAGGTTGTGCTGCTCCTTGAAGCTCGTGAACTTGATGGGTGCACTGCCACCAGACTTTCTCATTGATCTTATCCTTAGAGAGTGAAGTTTGTTCAGTTTAGACGTCCAATCAATTTTTATACTTCTTGGGATATAGAATGTCAACTGCAACTTTCTGAGGCATTTACACTTGCTCAAGGTCTCTGCAACTAAAGATTCGGTGCTAATAGACAACCCACATAAGCTTTGAAGCTTATTCAAGGTCTCCGCCGATAGCACGTCCAAAGAATCGAGACAAATTCCATTCAGATAGAGATGGCGCAGGCTCCTAATCTTCCAAAAAGAATCAGGCAAAGTGGTTATGTTGGTGTGCTTCACATCCAAAGTCTCCAGGCATTGCAAAACGCCAATAGAGACTGGAAGTGAATTAATAACAGTGGATCTTAAGCCCAGGTACCTTAAGTTCAAGAGAGTGCCCACTGCCTTGGGAAGCTGAGGTTTGTAGACACTCTCAAGATCAAGCACCCTAAACACTCCAAGGTTTCCCTTACTCATAATCTTGTCTAGAAACATGCTTGAATTTCCAGCAGGGATACCTCCTTTTAAAGTGTTAAAAGATAGATAAGAACGTAAATGGCTTACGTGAAGTTTTGAAAAAGGGGTGTTTGAATATGTTGCAAGTCTCCGGACTGGTAATTGTGATGTGTTAGCTGAAAATGACGTACTGTGGATCTGAAGAAATCCAATATCCCTTGCTTTTAAGGAGAAGACATCATGGACAAGGCTTGGCAAACGACATGTTTTGGGGCTCCCATCTAACCTCCATCTTACCACTTCAATAATATTTCTACAAACTAGTTCCTCAAAATACATTTCTGCCAGATCCTCCTCAACCATATCACCGTCAGACAAGGATGTGACAAAACCCTCAGCTACCCACAGATGAATCAACCTCCTTATGGGGATCTCAATCGCTTTAGGAAAGAGTCCCATGTAAAGAAAGCAGGGCTTCAAGTAAGAAGGCAATAATTGATAGCTTAAGGCCAAGATACCGTCAATAGCATTCACATGCTCGATCACTCTTGACCATTCGCTATCTGTTAATTCTTTAGCAGACAACAAACCACCCATTAAGACAATTGCTAGAGGTAAACCACCACATAATTTCAAGATTTGCGCCTTGAATTTCATTAACTGAGAATTATGTAATCTATCTTCAGTTATGTCTAGCTTCTTTAAGAACAATGCCCAGCTTTCTTCATCATTCAATGGACGTACCTGTAGAGTTGAACCAGCTGGCACTGCCAGGCCCGCCTTTCGGGTAGTTACAATCACCACACCACCATGGGAAGAGGGTGGAAAGACCTCCTTGATTGCTTCCCAAAATTCAGGGGCATCGACATCGTCAATAACAATTAGATATCTTCCTTGTCCTAGAAGTTTAGGGAGCCTCCACTTTAATTCGTCCTCCAGTAATGGCTCTTTCGCAATCTTTTCATTAAGCTGGGTAATCATGTCAACCAATACATCTCTCACTTTGAACTCTTTCGTAACATGAACCCATGCACGGCTAGTGAAATGTCGCTTAATGTCCACTCTGTTGTATACGATTCTGGCTATGGCTGTTTTGCCTGATCCTCCCTCGCCAACCATCGAAACAACTGCTGGTTGGTTCCCTTGCTCTGCCCCCTGGACAACAAGAGCAACCAAATTCTTTACTTGTTCCTCAAGGCCAACCACGTGACTTTCACCGTCGAAACAAAGACCAGATATTCTTGCCCAACGTTGGTGTTGGCTCGGGCCTGGGATATTGTTATCAGTAACATCTTGAATATCCAATGGTTGCTTATCTTTGATTAAGTCTCCAGTCTTGGAAATGAATTGTTTCATCTCTTTGTTGAAGACAACACGGTTACAGAAAGAAGTGAAAGGTTTCCGACTCTGCAATGCTTTCCTGACAAGAAAGTTGTCGATGGCATCATCCATAGAGTAGAAAGCTCGCAAGAGACGAGTTGTCCACTTACCGCTGTTCATTTCAACAGTTAATGCTCGATTCTTCTGATCTGCTTCTTTCAGCGACTGCCTGATCAAGTTGAGCTGGTGGGTGGTTCTCTGAACTTGATCTTTCACCTTTGGGGTCATGGCTATCGCTTCATCATGGAGAAGATTTTGCAGTTTCTGTGAGAGAAGAGAAACCACCACTTCAGCATCCATGGAGAAGAACAGATCAAGAATAAGGCAAAACTCTCAAGCAACAGATAAAGATGGGAATTTGCTTCTATTTTGTTGATAGTTTTTGACCCTTTGGATTTGATTAATTGTTGACAACAGTCATTTGTTGGATTATTTTTCTTTGCCTTTTTCAACATTTCAACGGATAGGCAACCCAAGATGCTTGTCTGTTTGAAGAGCGGCAAGTTGAAATCTCACCATGACTATGTGCGTCAAATTAGTTCATGATTAAAGGTGAAAATCATTTCTTAAAGATAAGTGGAGAAGAAAAGTTGAAACGTCACCATCCTTGAGGAAAGAGAGTATCAGATCCGTGAAATAAATCTACTGCATGCAAATGTCACGTGCTAGCCTCTTGAATATATTTTCAAAGAGTAAAAGAAACGTGTTCAACTAATTTTGAGTTGTTGAGAAATAAATACAGTGGTTGTAGATTTTTTGAAATAAATTTGTTATTTTTTACTAAAAATTAGAAAAAATCAATTAAAGTAATTATTATAAATTGTTAAGTATTCCAATAATAAACGTATTTTTTTTATTCAATTACGAATACTTAGTGCTTGTTTGGCTTAGCTTGTTTTTAACTTATCTACTGTTTAAAAGTAGAAGCTAGGCCAAACAAGGTTTCGTAAAAAACTCTTAAAAAAAAATAGCTTTTTTTTAAGAATAAAATCTTAGAAAAAATAGCTTAAAAAAAAAACTCCAATTAGGAGTTTTCTCTTCTCTTTTTCTTTTAAAAACACGCCAACTTATTAGGAGAGTTATTGTTTCTCAAAAAACTCCTCTCTCAAAAAATACTCCTTCCCTCTCTCCCATTAATCTTCCTCTCCTCTCTCCCTTTTTGCAAATCAGGGTTTTTTTTGTTCTTACAAAAATTAAGAAGAACGAACATCAAAAAAATCAGAACTACATTCAGGTATTATTTTTTTTATTTTTGGTTTTGTTTTTTATTTTTTTATCATTCTCTTTTTTAGGTTTTGGAAACTCTCTTTATTATTTGATATGATCATTATCTGATTTTTGTTTGTTCTTAAATTTTTTTGGTGTATATAATATTTATTGATTATGATTGGGTTAATGAAACTGAAAAAACAGAGCCCAATTTTCTCCATGAATCATCAATGCCTAGTGTCAGTACATACCAAGATGTCGATTCCATATCCTCCGCATGGCCACAAACTAATTTAAATCCTTCTTTGTTAGGAAGACGTGCTATAGAATAATTGCAGAAACCGTTAATGCCTAGAAGAGGAACTTCAACTAATTTAAATCAAGTAGGAACTAATGATGATTAATAACCAATTTGTCTTGATAGGAGGATGACTAGGTTTTCCACTAATTACTTTTGGCCCATAGCTTGACTGGGTTCTCCCTTCTTTAGAATTGATGTTAATACCTATTATTAGTTTGCTATTTTCACCAAAGTTTCGTTTGGGATGAAATTTGATTTCTAATTGCATATGACCAGAAGAACAACTAGGTTGCTTTGCAATTACATTTGGTCAGTAGCTTAATTTCCTTTCATTAGAATTGATTTTACTGCCTACTATTGGTTTGCTGTTTTATATGCAATTTCCATTGTATTGCATCGAAGTATAATTTCTGCCTTCTGATCCTTCAAGTGTACAATCTTTCATTTAGTTGTTTAATAACGCCATCTTCCTTTTGAGGATTTAGTGTTAAGTGAGTGGGATCCAGAATTTTGATGCATGTAGTAGACACCAGCTAGTTTGGGACTAGTTAGTTGATTTTATCTTCATTATGTTCCAAGAAAGGAGTTAAAAAATTTTTGTTGCTAATCTTTTATAGAGCCCTTGTTTTTCTTTTTGCTTTAGCATTTCTTGTTAAGTTGCTCTATTGATTCTCTTAGAGGATTAAGGAATTTCAAGTTTTTTAATAATCCATAATAGATTAGCAACTATATAGACCTTGATGAATGCACAGTACCTCTGGGCCTCTGTAAGTGGGAGAAATTAGGTCTAACAAATCTGTAATTGATCTTCATCTGAACATTTTTTGCCCTCCAGAAGTTTGAATACAATTAATTGATGTTTGTCAAGGTGTTGTGAGGAGGTTGGAATGTTTGTTTGCAAAATTTTGTAATTGGGATGGAGGTGTTGGATTTGGTTCTTTAAGTTTCTCTATATTATGGAATTCTTTGGTACATAGGCCAAAAGAATAAAACTGTGTCAATTGAATGAGACCAGTGGATGGTCAAATTTCATGCTGACAGTTAAATGGACCTAATTAATTCACTTATTTAAAATGTAGGTTTATGCCACCCAACCTGTTTGATAATTGGATCATATTTGAATTTGACATGAATTTGCTGGTGTAGACATTCTTGTTTCGTTTTATTTTACCATGTTTGTTAAGGAAAGAAACAATATACTGGAGCATACTTGCTTTCTTACTATGTATTCTTCACCCCTTTAATTTTGGAGTTTCTTAATTCCAGTAAGTTGAGGTTGTAGTCTCACAATTCAAAACAGTGCAGCAGAAGCCCAAACCAAAAACGAACTAAAACCAAACTCAAGCAGAAGCTCAAACCAAAAACGAAATCACAAGCCATCTATAAACCTCACATAGCAAAACTAGCGGAGAAAATCGCAAGATGGCAAATCAGCTTACCCAGAAAACACCGCTTTTCATAACCAGAACCTCATTGCTCCAACCAAATAACCAAAGCTCCGATAATTCTTAAACAAATAAATTAACTAATAAAAAAGGGTCTCATAATCAACCTTATATCAAAGCTTTCTACCGAAAAAAATCACCAAAAAACGTAGTAACATAATCACCCACCAGGCACCAAACAAATGCAAGGGAAGTTAGGAATTTTTCTGAACATCCAAATCAACTCAATCTTAGAAAGGGTGATTCACAAGCCATTTATAACTACCTTTGCCGTATGCAGTTGATATTGTTTGCATTAATTTGTCTGGTGGCCAGCAACATGCACATGGCTACAACTAATTTATTTTTGCTTTTCAATTTGATTTTTTGTAATTTATTGCAATATAAGAAATAGTAGCATTCATTTTCTAAATTTTGTTGATTGCACACTAAATTTGGGTGTCTTATTGTTTTAGTAATGACACAATATTTATTGGTTTTATGTCATGTTGCAGTTTATGGCTAGTCAAGAAATGCCTCCACTTAATTTTGAAATTTCAGATAAACCAAAACATAATGCAAAGTGGGATTTAGGCATTACTAAAATCTTACTTCAAGTTTGTACGGATGAGATTCGTAAGTGTGGAAAACCAGGAATTTCATTTAAAACTAAAAGATGGGAAGTTGTAGTACAAGAATTTAATACTCGTGCTAATAAAAATTATACCCAAAAGCAATTGAAAAATAAACTAGATAGTCTAAGGAATGAATGGACTTTGTGGAAACAATTGAAGGGCAAAGAAACAGGTTTGGGTTGGAACCATGAGACGGGAACCATTGATGCTGATGCCACATGGTGGGAAGCCAAAATAAAAGTAAGTATTTTAAATTTATATATTTCGTCTACTATAAATTATTTTACATATGTACCTTGTTTAAAAGTTTCTTTTTTTTTTTTTATGTTTGTGTAGGTCAATCCAAAATATGCTAGATTTCGGTATCAAGGGTTGGAACATGTTGATGAATTGGAATTTATATTTGGGGATACGATAGCTACTAGTCAAAATGCATGGACACCAGCGATGGGTATACCAATTGAAGATAATATTATATCTGCAAATCTAACTCTGTTACAAGACAGTGTTGAATTTGATGCTGAAGAATTTAATTATGATGAAAATGATGACCCTATAGTAAACACTCAAATGAAGAGGAAAAAAATGGAGCTAGAAGAAAAGGGAAAAAAAGTGGCAAAGTGTAAGGTAAAAACTGGGACTGCAGTAAGCTTGCAAAAAACATTGGAACGATTGTGCGAGGCAGCAGAAAGTCATAACGCAACTGAAAGTGTTGAAATTTCAATGTCATCACAAGCCATAGGATAGTATAGTATTCCAAAGTGTGTTCGAGTAATGAAATCTCTACAAAATGAGGGAAGATTGAGTGCAGATGAATTTAATTTTGCACTACAATTGATTAAAAAGGAAGAAAATAGACTCATTTTTGTTTCTTTGCCAGATTTAAGTGATAAGCTAAATTGGATTCAATATGAGCATAATCTATCAAAAAATTGTGGTGGGATTAGTTGATTGGTTTAGGATTTGATTTGTTTATTTTAGGTTGATGTTGAACTTTAAACTACTTTATTTTTGTATTTGTGTTGTTATCTTTAATTAAATTAGTATTTGAAAGAATTTGCCATTATCCATGTTATATTTATTTGAATTGTTATTTGTACTATTTGATTTGTTTCAAATAATATTTGTTTTTCAATTGATATACTTAGATTTCTGCTTATGTATTTTGATATTGTTAAACAGATGTCTTCTAATGAAGTCAAAGCATCAATACAAGTTGTAAAAAGAAAAAAATGTGCAAGGTTTTATCAAAACATGTATGGAGGAGCTGCTATTGCAATTATATATCATATGAAATACTTAATGAAACAAGGAAACAGATTCAATTATTCTGATGGATGGAATTGGGTACATGAAACTTTACAAACTCCAGGTGAAAGTTATAGAATGTTTAGGATGGAATCACATGCTGTATTGCAACTTACAGATACATTGATAAATAAGGGATGGTTACATCCATCTAAAGACATGACAACATTAGAGGCAGTTGCTATGTTTCTTTGGACTTGTGCACATAGCGAAACAAATCGTAATGTCCAAAATAAATTTGAAAAATCAGGAGAGACTGTAAGTAGGAAGTTTGGTAAAGTGTTAGATAGTTTATGTTTACTGGCCAATGAAATCGTCAAGGCTCCAGATTTTCAATTTGCAGAAGTTCCATCCAAAATTAAAAATAATCGTAGATATTGGCCTTATTTTCAAGGGTGCATTGGTGCTATAGATGGATCACATGTTCCTGCTATTCCTCCTGTAAATGATCAAATTCGTTTTATTGGTCGAAAGGGATATCCAACACATAATGTCATGTTAGTGTGTAATTTTGACATGCTATTCACTTTTGTGGTTGTTGGTTGGCCTGGCACTGCACATGACACCCGTATCTTTTCAACTGTGCTTGAAGAAATGAAAAGTGTGTTCCCTCACCCTCCAGAAGGTACAACTTATAATTTTTATTGTATAAAATTTGACATTCTATATATTTATCTTTTGAATTTTTGTAATAAACTAATACTTAAAGCTTTAACTTTTTTCTTAGGTAAATATTATGTAGTGGATGCTGGTTATCCTAATATGAAAGGATATCTAGCACCTTATAAAGGTGAAAGATATCACATTCCAGATTTTAGAGGTTGCAGTCAGCCAGAAGGTGTAGAAGAAACATTCAACCATGCACATTCTTCATTAAGAAATGTCATTGAATGAACAATTGGAGTTTGGAAAAATAAGTGGCATATTTTACGTGATATGAAACCATTTTCGTTGATAAAACAGGAAAAGATTATTGTTGCAACAACAGCACTTCATAACTACATTAGACAGTGTGGTGTTTTAGATGAAGAGTTTGACAAATGTGATCGTAATCCCAATTATATTCCTGAAAGTCAAGAAGAAAGAAGTAATGATGAAGAAATGGGTTCATATACTTTTAGAAAAGCATTGGATGATAATTACATGGGTAGAGTTCGCAATCAAATAGCTACTGCATTGATGGAAAATAGAAATAATTAATTTATGAGTTATTTATGAATTATATGTTACTTATGAATTATTTGTGAAACTCTTTTTTATGATTTATTATTAATTATAAACTTTATGTTATATAAAAATACTTTTTATATTTTCAAAATTTTATTTTAAATAGATAATAAATAAAGTTAACTTTTTCTATGTTGAACAAAAAATTTGTGATTGATAGAAAGTTATTTATTAAATACCCTTTATAGTAATTTTAACCAAAATTAGAGTTTATATAAATTGTTTTGCCAAACAGCTTATCTATAAAAAAGAGCTTATAAAAAGTGAATTTACCAAACAACTTTAGCTTAATTTTAAAAGCTATTATTTTTCATAAGAGCTTCATAATAGCTTTTAAGTAAAAAAAAAAGCTAGGCCAAACATGCTCTTAGAGGTTTTTTAGCTCCTTCAAAGCGACCACCCATTTACTTATTTTATCAAAAATAGGTAGATGTAAGAAGTTATACTCGATACTTGCTCTTTTCTTCCTATTTCTGGTCCAGCTTCGAGATCCATTACCTTTGCACGTAACATTTTGGCATCAGAGTCAAGAATGGAGGAGTAACAAATGAGCAGTATTGAGAAAGAAGTTTTTTCTCTTGTTGCAAGATAGGAAAGACTTTTTAAGAAAATGTAAGAGATGTTTGCTACCATGAATGCAAGGTTTGATAACCTTCAATCAGTCCAGAATCAAGAAACAGTAAAGAGTTCTTTCAACCAAAGTAGAATTAACAATGGTTGATTTAGCAAAAAAGGATCTATGGGAACCAATTGCTTGCTCAGATTTTTGCAACTTGAATTTCCTTGATATAATGGCACAAATGATCCTAGCTGAGCAATTCTTTGAATATCACCAAAATTTAGATGAGGAAAAAGTGGCATTGGCCTCTTTCAACTTGGATGGAGATGCTCGGTGTCACGAATTACGCTTCTTCACCTAAGCATACAATAGTCTGTGTTGCGTTTGAGTGGGCGTTTCCACGCAAGCCAACCAATACTCGGTTATATCTAATCAAATATTAATAATAGCAACAAATCAGATTAAGACAATGTACATCAAAGTCATAGGGCATACCAAATGCCATATATGCAACCACTGAGCTACAAAAAGAAAAAACGTTTTATTAATATAAATATTGAGTACAAAGGGACCAAAACACGCCATCGTCAGGCCATAGGACAGCACTAGATGATTTGCTACAAGCATACTTTGACCAGTAAGGCAGCCCAACAATCCGCCTACTGCTCACCCCTTATAAAGAGTTTACGAGATTTTACACGAATTCTACCAATAGCCATTACAACGCTTGAGATGAGGACATTTCTTTCCTAAAGAGCCTTTCCCCTTAAAGACCTAACAAGTATTTTTAGAGATGTCACTAGGAGTCATTATAATGTTTGAAAGAGGGATATTTCCCTTACAAGTATAAAAGACTCAATCTCTTAGACAACTCTACCTTATCATAGTCCGATATAAGGTTAGCTCATGACATCTTCTCCCACTCAATCTATCGACATACTCATTGACTGGTTGGCTTGGAATTCTTCCATATTTTGCTAAAAGGCGTGGAGATCGATTTCCTTCTCCCAAGTGATTTCATCTGGTCCCCAACTTTTCCATATCACCAGGTACTTCTGTATTGGTCTTCGATTGATTATCATCATCTTTCTTCCCAAAATCTCATCCACTTAGCACTATGATGGTAGCTTCATGCTGATGGCAGCTCTTGTGGCTCAACTCGTACTTGTATCTACTGAATCTGCATAGAATGGCTTCAAATTGCTAACGTGAAACGTGAGGTATATTTTTATCCACTTAGATGGATTAATCTTGTAGGAAGTCTTCCCCACCTTGGCTACAACTAGTACTAGACCTTTATACTTTTGTATTAGTCTTTAATCTCTCTTTCTTAAGAATCGAAATTGTTAGGGTACCAACTTCACCAGCACCAAGACTCCCACCTTAAAGTGTTACTCCCTTCGACCTCTATCTGGCCACTTTTTCATGTGGTTGGAGGTTTTCTCTAAATAGGCTCTGGTGATTTTACTATTTTGTCTTCACTCCTTAGCAAAGTTGAATGCCCGTGGACTTTTGTCGCTATACAATTCCACTGAGGTACAGGGAAGTTTAGGTTGTTGTTCAGTGATGACCTCGAAAAGGGTTTTATTAGTGGTTAAGCTCTTTTGTGAGTTAAAACATAGCTGAGCCACATCTAGTAGGTTGAGCCAATTCTTCTGGTTCGCTTGTACGAAATGTCACAAGTATTCTTCCAACAACCCATTGAATCATTTTGTCTGACCATCTATTTGCAGGTGATAAATGGAAAATATGTTGAGCTCTGACCCCAATACTTGAAAAGCTATTTCTAGAAAAAGCTTGTAAACTTTTGATCCCTGTCATTAATAATGCTTTTAGGAACACCCCAATATTTTACCACATGTTTAAAAATCGTGCGAGCCGTTTCTTTCACGAAGTCAAACTTCTGTACTATAATGAATGTCGTGTACTTGGAGAAACGGTCCACCACTGCCAAGATCATTGTTATATTTCCTACTTTAAGAAGTCTTACAATAAACTCCAAAGAAATATTTTCCCACTATTTGGTCAGAATTGATAAAGGTTCGAGCATTCTTATAAGTCTCTATCTGTCTACTTTGTCTTGTTGGCAAATGAGGCATGTCTTCGTATAATCTATCATATCTTGATGTATATGAGGCCAATAGTAACCCTATTTAAGTAGTACAACATTCCGTTGCCAACCTGGATGTCTTGCCCAAGGAACGTCGTGACATTTCTGCATTAATTTTTGTCTAAGCTCTCCCGCTCTTGGAACAATATGCATAGTCCCTTTGTTAGTAAGAGTCCATTTTTCACCCAAAAGTATTTTGACTTTCCACTTTCTATCAATTTTTTAATAGCCATTGCTTGGGGATCTCGATATAAGTTTTTCTTAATAAGATTACGGATATTTATGGTCACTTTGTTGGTTGTCATTGGTGTGATCACCCTTAAAGTCATGAATTTAGCTTTCCTATTAAGGGCATTTGCCACACGGGTCATTTTTCTAACTTTTTGCTCGAAGGAGAAATTAAACTTGGCTAGGAACTCTTGCCATCTCGCTCACTTGGTAGTAAGTTTTGGTTGTGTGAGAAAGTCACTCACGGTTGTGTTATCAGTCTTAACCACGAATTGTGATCCTAACAAGTAGTGTCATCAAATAATCAATCACTGGTAGTAGTTTTTTCTCCTATACCGTGTATTCCTCTCAACTTCATTCAACTTTTGACTTTCAAACATAACCGAGTGCCTTTCTTGTAACAACACTCTGCCAAAGACAAAGTCTGAGGCACTCTCTGTACCTCGAAAGGCTTTGCAATATTCGAAAGTGATAAAACAAAATCCATCATCACGCGTCTTTCAAACTTTTGAAGGCTTCTTAGCATTGCGACTTCCAACTCCACTTTTGTCTCTTTTTCAGCAATTTTGTCAGTGCTACTGTCTTTTTTAAATATCCTTTCACAAGTCTCCAATAATAATTGGCTAGCACTAAGAACGAATGAAGCTTAGTTGTATTCTTAGTGGTGGCCCATTCTTTAATAGCCTTCACTTTTTGCATGTCTATTCAGATGTGCCCCTATCAATTATGTGGCCAAGGAACTAAATTCAAGTTTATGTGAATGCACATTTCTTTTTTTTTACATATAATTGGTTGTCTAGTAGCCTTTGAAAGACCTGCCATAAATGTCGTTGATGTTTTTCTAAGGTCAAACTATATACTACAATATCATTTAAGTAGATTACCACGAACTAATCTAGATAATCATGGAATACCTTATTCATCAATGTGCAAAAGGTAGCAGACCATTAGTTAGTCCAAAAGGTATAACAAGAAATTCCAATACGACATACTATTTTATGCAAGTGATTTTTGGTTCATCTCCCTCAGCCACTTTTACTTAATGGTATCCCAATCTTAAATCTAATTTCAAGAAGTACTTTGCACCACTCAATTGGTCAAAGAGATCTGCTATAAGAGAGATATGATATTTATTCTTAATTGTGACTTCATTTAGAACTCAGTAATCCACGCACAATAGTTAACTCTTATATTGTTTCTTCTGAAAGAGTATTGAAGCCCCAAAAAGCGCCTTTAATGGTTGGATAAATTCGCCTTAAATTAGCTCGTCTAATTATTTCTTTAGCTCCATTAACTTTGGGAGAGCCATCCTATATGGCCCTTTTGTAAGTGGCTTAATTCGTAGGAGTAATTCTATCTCATGTTCAATAGCTCATTAAGGCAGTAAGACCCTAAGTAGTTGTTCTGGCATCATGTCTTGAATTTTTTTCAAAACAAGGTTCATTTTTTCAAGTATTGGATTCATGTTATCTTTGCCTTTGTAGATGGGCATGGCCACGTAGGAAGGCTTACCTTTCTTGATCCCCTTCTTAAACTGTATAGTTGATATAATCTTCTTATCGCTCTTAGGTAGAATTGTAACCAATACCACACATGGTTGTTCTTCAAAAAACATTAAACAACTTGAAGCAGGGAAAAAGATGGCTTGTGTTTTCGTTATAAAATCTAAGCTCAAGACAAAATTAAAGTCATCTATAATGGCTATTGTCAGGTTCATCTTCCCTTCCTAAGAGCCAATCATAACCTTTACATCTTTGGCATTTACCATGATAGCTGAAGCTAGTGAGTTAACTACTTTCATCTGCCCAAAGTCTTTCTCAACTTTAATACCATGTCTTTTTGCCTTTCCCAAGGTGATGAAGGTGTTTAAGGGCCCCATGTCAAGTAGGGCTTTGGTACTTTTCTCATGCAACAACACCTCTACATACATTAGACCTTGTTGGGGCTTTTTTTCCATTTGTTCTAATTACATACGCAAAGCGTTGAGGAAACGAATAAAACCTATTCGTGCTAGGTCTTTCTCTACTTCTTTGACTGTGGTGTGAGGTGAGGGTGTCTCAATATTAACAGTGCATATCATACTGATAGCTGCTCAATGAGGACAATTCGTTACTTAATACGATTCTTTGCATAAAAAATAAGATATCGGAGGTCGTAGTTTGAAGCTTCGTGGTTTGAATTTCCATGGCTTGTTTGTTCTCAATTGGGGTGATACTTTAGCAAGTCCTATCGACTCCCCCACTCGAAGGTTTGCTCACTCTTTAGAATTTTGTCCCATTGTTTGAGCTAGAGCCACTAGTCTTTTCTTTTATTGGAGTTTTCATTATAATCAATAAGACTCTCGACAACCACCATCACTTAAGTCAGATCTTGTACCTTTTGTCGTTGTAACTCTGTCCTCGTCCATGGTTTTAGACCCTCAAGAAAATAGAACAATTTATCTTTTTTGGTCATATCCCTAATATCTAGCATTAAAGTGGAGAAATTCCTCACAAACTCCTGCACTGATCTCGTTTGTGACAACTCTTGCAACTTCCGTCACACCATATATTCAACATTCTCAAGGAAAAATTAGTTTTTCAGTTTTTGCTTAAGGTCAGCCCAAGTGCTGATACGGCGCTCACCATCGATGAATTTGGAACACTATCATAACTTTTTGCCCTCGACAAGATACATTGAAGCCATCGCTAATTTATCCTCCTTCAACTCCTTAACATATCTGAACCCTTCATATCACTTGGGTTTTGGCACTTTGGCTTTTTTTCTTTGATCCTCTGAATTTGCACTAACATTACTTGTAACAATAATCAAAAGATTTACCTAAACTATTAATTCTCCAATCTCGCCTTAGAGAGTACTCAATATATCCTTGGTCTCATCACTTAACATATCAATTATCTCGAATAGTTTTCACTGTACTATCTTGAAACCATCTGAACCTTTACTGTGACCACTACAGCTTCTAAATCATCAATCCTCTGATAGTCTTCTGGTGAACTTCGCGTGGTCACCATTTTTACTCTTTAAATCAGCACGTCTCGCTTGTACTCTGATACCAACTGTCACAAACTACACTCTTTTGCCTAAATATGTGATAGTTCGTGTGGTGCTTGAGTGGATGCTTCTATGCAAGCTAACCAATACTCGGTTTTATATGATCAAACATTAATAATAGCAACAAATCAAACTAAGACAATGCACATCAAAATCATAAGACATACCGAATGTCATATATGCAACCACTAAGCCACAAAAAAGAAAAAAAGTTTTATTAATATTAAAATTGAGTACAAATGGACCAAGACATGTCATCGGCAGGCCATAAGGATAGCTTTAGATGATTCACTAAAAATATACCTTGACCACTAAGGTAGCCTAATAATTCGTCAACTGTTCTCCCTTTGTAAAGAGTTTACGAGATTTTACACGTATTTTACCAATAGTCATTACAACGCTTGAGATGAGGACATTCTTTTCTTAAATGACTTTTCCCCTTAAAGACCTTACAAGTATTTTTAGAGATGTCACCACAAGCCTTTACAATATTTGAAAGAAGGATATTTCCTTTACAAGTACAAAAGACTTAACTTCTTAGACAACTCTACCCTATCATAGTCCAATACAAGGTTGGCTCATAACACTCAGCTATAGTATCAATTGCTGAAAGAAGAGACTCCCCTTATAATTTAGAAAAACTTCAAACAAAGCCTACAAAATAGGTACGATCCTACCCAATTTCGAGATTTTTTTAGTAACCTTACTAAGTTGTAGCAAATTGGGTCAAACAGAGACTATCAAACCCAGTTCAAAAGATGATTGATTCATGCTAAAAGGTTGACTTAAGCTTAACAAGTCAATTGTTTCATGAGTGGGTTAAAAGAAAACATTCAAGTTGATGTACAAGCTTATAGTCCAAACTCCTTGTCGACAGCAATTGGCCTAGCAAAACTGTATGAAGCTCGAAACCAGTCTAAAAGCCATACACAATCGGAAGCACACAAAACGGGAGTAACCCAAGCTACAAAGCTAATGTCAAACTCCATGCTTATCAAAAGGCTCAGTCTAGAAAAGCTAAAAGATTGGAAAGATAAAGGTTTTTGTTTCAATTATAATGAAAAATTTGGCCTTGGATGTCAATGCAAAAACTTTTTCTGATTAAAAAAAGTTCGGCTAATGATGATGATAATGATGATGTTGACATTGAATTGGAAGATTAAGATGAAATGCCGAAAGTTTCTATCCATGCTATAAGTAGGACCCGAGGCCCTCAAACTATGAAGGTGCATGACAGAATAGGCCAGAAGCAAATTTGAGATTAGTAGACTCAGGAAGTATTCATAACTTCATGCACCATAAGATGGCAACTAGAATGAGACTTAAACCACGTATGTAAGGGAAGCTAGAGGTTGCAGTTGCAAATAGAGACAAGCTATGTAGTGCAGGTTATTGTAAATGAATTACTATGGACATTTAAGGTATTTCACTCATAATAGATTTTTATTCTTTACTCTTGAAGGTTGTGATGTAGTTTTGGAAGCGTAATGGTTAAAGGCACTCAGACCAATTTTATGGGATTTTTCTACCTTGACCATGCTTTTTAAGCTTAAAAGGAAAGATGTTGCTCTAAAAAAGTTGGTGCCATATGCAAATAAATGGGTGGATGAGCATCAATTAGCAAAAATCCTAAAAAAAGATAAGAAAATGGTGTTACTATATATCAATTTCATGAGGGAGCAACAAGGTCATTGTAGACATCATACTTACCAAGAAATTGTGAATTCAAATTTAGAGAAAATTTTACATACTTATCAAGACCTTTTTAAGGAACCTACTAATTTGCCAACTTGGAGGGCTCATGATCATAAAATTCCTTTAAAGCCTAGTAATGGACTTGTTTGTGTAACACCTTATCGATACCTTTATTTTAAAAAAGGTGAAATTGAATGGCTAGTAGTTGACATGCTTGCATCCAAGATAGTTCGACAAAGTCAAAGCCCATATTCATCCCATATGTTGTTGGTAAGGAAGCATGATGGCTCTTGGAGGCTTTGTATTGATTATAGAGGTTGAATCAAAATACTATGAAAAATAAGTTTCCCATACTAGTTATTGATGAGCTACTCGATGATCTTCACGGTGCCAAGAACTTTACTAAATTAGATTTGAGATCCAGGTATCATCAAATTCGTAGCATCCTGATGACATTTTGAAGACAACTTTTAGAACTCATGAAGGCCATTATAAAACTTTGGTAATGCCATTTGGACTTTCAAATGCCTTGTCAACATTTTAATCCCTAATGAATAAGGTGTTAAAGCCTTATTTTTTGATGACATTTTGATTTATAGCAATTCATGAGATGATCATATGAATCATCTTAATCTTGTAATCAAAATTATGAGGACTCACAAGTTGTTTGTCAAAAGGGAGAAATGTAGCTTTGCTCAACAGGAAGTGAAATACTTGGGTTTTGTCATTTCTAAAAAAAGGGTAGCAGTGGATCCAAATAAAATTGTAACAATGCTCGAATGGTTAAAGTCTAATACAATTAGGGCATTAAGGGGATTTCTAGGACTCATAAGTTACTATCGTAAATTCATTAAGGATTATGGTAAAATAGTTACACCCTTGACTCAATTATTGAAAAAGGACAATTTTCAATGTACTTCCCAAGTAGAAAGGGCATTTGAGCAGTTTAAGAGAGCAATAACCCAAGCACTGGTATTAGCGCTTCTTAACTTTGAGCAAACTTTCATCGTCAAATGTGATGCATCTCATATAGGCATTGGAAGAGTTCTTATACAAAATCAAAAGCCTATTACTTCTTTAGCCAAGCATTAAGAGGTAAAAATTTATTTTTGTCTACTCATAAAAATAAGATTATGGCTTTAATTATTATAGTAAAAAAAAAAGCCATACTTACTAGGAAGAAAGTTTATTGTCCGAACATATCAGTAAAGCTTGAAATATTTATGGGAACAAAAGATTGCCACTGGAGCTCAAGAAAAATGGTTAACTAAACTGATGGGATTTGACTTCCTTATAGAATATAAAAAAAATGAGAAAGAACCTTATTGCAGATGCGTTGTCTCATAGGCATGAGCAAAGGGAGTTGGCTGCAATATCGTCTCTAATCCCACTTTGGTTGGAGGCAATTAAAGAAAAGGTGTATAATAATCACACTTTGCAACATCTAGTACAGTTATACTAAGAATGAGAAGTTGTAAGTCTTTGGGAATACAATGGAGGTATACTTTACTTTAAAGGTAAAATTTATTTGGATGCTAATTCATCTTTGCTACCTACGATAGTGGAAGACATGTAATCAAACACTTATTAAGGTTACCATAAGACCTTAGAAAGGGTGAGATCAATTTTCTATTGGCTAGGCATGACGAAGACTGTTCATGACTACATAAGGGCCTATGATACTTGTCAAAGACAAAAGACTGAAAGTCTTAAGCTTGTTAGATTGTTACATCCACTCTCAATTCCGGTTGAAGTATAAGCTAACATATCCATGGACTTTATGGAAGGTCTTCCTAAATCAAAATGGGAAGTTTGTGCTTTTTGTGGGAGTAAATAGGTTCTCCAAGTTTGCTCACTTTATTCCAATTTCACATCCATATACTGCTATTTCAATAGCTAAAGTCTTTTTTGAGCATATACTTAAATTATATGGAATGCTTAAAACCATTGTGTGTGATAAGGATGCCACCTTCGCTAGAGTATTTTAGAGAAAGCTCTTTATGTTGTAGGGAGCCGGCTTCAATTTCAGCTCAACCTAACATCCACAAACAGACAGGCAAACTAAAGCCGTTAACCAAACAGTAGAAACGTATCTACATTGCTTCACAAGTCACAAACCTCATGAGTGGGTTCGTTGGATACTCTAAGTGGAGTACTACTGTAATACAAGTGTTCATTTTTCTACAAAAAAAGGCACCATATGAAGTTGTTTATGGTAAACCTCCTCCCATATTATTATCCTATGTTCTAGGCACCTCAAGGGTGGAAGTTGTAGACCAAGATTTAAAGAGTAAAGACCAAGTCATTTAGAAGCTAAGAGAGCAAATAAATATGGCCTAGCAATGCATGAAAAAATTCTATGATGACCATAGAACTGACGAAGCTTTAATATAGGAGATCTTGTTTATCTCGAGTTGTAACCTTAGCACCAAGTGTCAATAGCATTGCGAAAAAATCTCAAGCTATCCCCAAGATATTACGGGCCATTTGAAGTTATTGGGAAGATTAGAGCAATGGTGTATAAACTCAAGTTGCTAAAAAATTCAAAATTTCATCTTGTGTTTCATGTTTCCATGCTTAAGAAAAATGTGGGAATTAATGTAAATGTGACAACCTCTCTACCCACTATTCCAGTCAATAACGGATTCATTATTTCGTTACCACAAGCTATCTTCGAACATTGAAAGAAAAAAGGAAGAAATGAAGTATTAGTTCATTGGCAACGCCTTTTTCCAACAAAAGCTACTTGGGAGGACCTTTAAGAACTTCAGTTGAGATTTCCAGATATGGCCCTTGAGGACAAAGGTGTTCTTCATAGGGAAGAATGTCACGTGCTAGCTTTGCCTATTGAAGATATTTTCAAAGAGTAAAAGAAACGTATTCAACTAATAGTATGACTAGTCCTTAGTTGTTGAAAAATAAATGGAGTACTTGTAGATTTTTTGAGATAAATTCACTATTTATTCAAAAAAAATTAGGAAAAGTCAATTAAAGTAATTATTATAAATTGTTAAGTATTCCAACAATAAAGGTATCCCTTTTTTATTCAATTTCTAGTACTTGAAGGTTTTTTGACTCCCTCAAAGCAACCACCTATTTACTTTGTCAAAAATAGGTAGACATAAGAAATTATACTCGATACCTACTCATTTTCTTCCTGTTTCTTGTCCAACTTCAAGATCTGTTACCTTTGCACACAATAGGATTTATGCATTTTAAACATGATTAAAGGCATTACATTACCCTTATAGACAATATTGAAATACATGGAATTTGTCAAAACATGTAAAGTTACAGCATTTTCTTTCTTCGAAATTATTATCCAAAAAGTATCATGGAATGAGAAATTTATTTACCAAGGGCTCTAATTCATAAATTCTAAGATTATCTTCCATTTCAGTTTTTATCTTTCATTTCAGTTTTTTTTTTCAAATTTTCTTTGATTATTTTTTTTCAATATGTTTCACAATTCAAATAAAGCCTAGAAGAGTATGTCTATATTATAATTTGTACGCACTCACTACATCTAATACTAACATGAGATTCATGCTTGCCTCAATTTCTTAAAGTTTAAGATATAAACAAAGATTTTATGGATTTTTTTTTGACTAGTAGCTTATTGATATTTTATTTTTACAAAGAATTAGATTGTTAATTTTTACTCAATAAAATTACAAAAATGCTCTTAAATGCAAATAAATATGCTACTTTTGAATTGCTGGTATTTTAATAATTTTACTGGGGCAACATTAATAACCTAACTCTAATGGGAAGAGAAGTTATTCATAGGATAGTAATTAGAGAAAAAAAATGATATTCATTGGGTGCTATATTGGAAAAAATAATTGCAAGTGTTACGTGAGAAAATTGGAACCATAAGAGATGTAGCCCACCGTTAAAAAAATTAATTATGGAATTTATTTTTTTATCAAAAAAATCATTTTATTTTCAAGAGTTTATATTTGATATATTAACAGCATAAAGTGCTATCACTTAACCATAAAAATGTCGTTTCATAGATGTGCAAAGGTAAAAGTTTAAAAATCTTTCAAAATAAATATTTTTAAAATTATGAGGATTAATTTTTTTAGAATTTCCATCTTTTAAGTTTATTTATTAACGAGACTATATATGACAATTTCATGTACAGTTCATAAGGAATACAATAATAAAGTAAAACATATTTTCTTAACTGTTTGAGAGGTTTATTAAAAAAATACTCCAGGGAATATTGGCAAAAAAAATACTCATGAGCATTTTAGTCATTAAATATTTAGACAATAATTTTTTTTTATCAATAAATTGATTATCAAATATTTTTTATCCAATAAACAACTTAAATACTTCTTTAACCGATGTTTTATAGGCATTGAAAAGCGAATCCTATTTAAAAAACATTAGCAATTTTAGCATACATGCAATGAAATTATTGAATTTTGAATTTATAATTGAGGATCTAAAGTGAAGAATGAATTGATTTCCAAACTAATTAAATATTAATAATTAATGGATTTTGTTAACAAATACCTTAAAAACACTCTTTGATGTGCTTAATTATAGTAATATTTTAATATTAAGTATAATGATTAATAATTAATATGATTATTTATGATGTATTGGGTGGAAATATCACTTATTATATTTAATAACTTTGAAAGGGGTTTATAACAATAGAAATATTAAAATGACATGATATCTTAAAAAAATTTTAAATTATTGAAGAAAATTTAAATAAATTTTTATTTTTTATTATATTAATCAAATTATTATACTTTTAATTTTGAATCAAATAAGTCCTTATTACTAACGCTTCGTTAATTGTTGTTAATTAAAATGTAACTTAAATATTTTATATCATGTGGTACTAATGTGATATAATAATATAATTATATGATATTTTCACTTTTTTACATTAATCCCACTTAGATATAAAATGACAAAATAAAATTTTAAAAATAATTAATTATAAAAATTTATTTATTTTAAAATAAAAATATAAAAACTTGACTAGGTAATTGAGAAATTTTTAAAGCATTATATCAAAGGATATCAAAAAATTCTTTTAAAACACTACTTAAAAAAGAATTATAATAAATTTACAATTATCTTTTGTTATTGAAAAGACACTTATATTAAACATTTTCTCTTAGGCATTTAAAATTCTATTTTTTAAGTTAAATGATTGACACGAATCCTTAATAATGTTCTTTAAATTATTAACAATTAACTGGCAGTATTTTCGAATCAAAATTTTCAAATAAATGTATGCCCAATACAGTATGAGGATTGTGAGGATGATTTCCAAAATCCCGACGGATAAACGGTGCGATTGCCTGGAATTTAAAACGGTGCGTTTGAGGTGACCACTTGTGGCCTTAAAGAAAAGAAACTGACTCATGTTCCGATCGACGTTGCTCTTACTCAGGTCTCACTGAGTCGAGGGTTTTACTTTAAAACCCCCCCCCCCCCCCCCCCCCCCCCCCCCCCCCACATACGCCCCCCCACCCCCCACAATTTTTAGCCTTTTTCGTTCAGGTCAGATTCCCTCGCTGAAAATAAAGTTTCTTCTTTAGTTTCTAAACAAAACCTCAAATCCCAGCGTTTCTTGCGATTTAAAAACTTTATTTTTTTGAAGTTCAAAAAACGCTCTCCTTGCAAGGCCCATTATGGAGGTGGAAATGGAGACGTCTCCTAGCTACTTTAACCCTCAAGATGACTCCGCCAGGGAAAAGTTTCGACGTTATGGGTACCGTTTTAATAATGCCATTGTTTTGCTTTAATTTATTTTTATTTACATAAAAATGCTATACATCTTTGTATAGTTACTTGTATCTCTATAATATGAAATTTTGCATTGTTTCGTTAGGGTTTTCTGGGTGCTTTCTTTCGAGTATGTTTTTTTTTTTTTTATTCTTATTACATTCATTATTGGGAATTGCATTTAACGTTAGAAATTGATGTGGTTCGAGCCTGTTCGATGAAACCCATTTCACAAATAACATGTTTTGTTTGTTTTGGTGATGGTTTTGTTCATTGTTAATTGTTAGAACTGGGGTTTTGAGTAGGGCTGATGTGGAAGGGGTTTTGATATTGAGACTTTGGATTGAATTGTTGATACCAAGTAAGGTTTTATTTATTGAGAAGAATGAATGGTTTTAACTTTTATATATGAATATTATTGGTCATTAGAAAACGCAAAAAGAAAAAAAAAAGAGGAACAAAAAGGAATGCAAAATGGAAAAGTGAAAACGAATAGAAACTAAAAGGTGATATAAAAGTGGATTCTGTTGATTAAAGACTTGAGAAGTGGAAATTAAAAACAAAAAGATAAGAAGAGATGACAGGGGGAACTCTGGAAAAAAATGAGATGTTTATATTGGCTGTTTTAGGTTGTTCTTTATATTGTTGAATTTGGGTATTGCTTCTTTCCATTAAATCTTACTTTGTGTAGATTATTTAATATGGACTAGCTGCAGGAAAAGAAACTCAAGTTCAAGCATATCTCCACGGCAAGAAAGTGGGGTTTCAAAGTTCAATGAAGCTAAGTTGTTGTATGAGGGACCGATTATCCACAGCCCAACTAACGCTGCACTTCTTCTTGAAAACATCAAACAAGAGGCTGAGAGCTTTGATACTGATTATTTTGAAGGAACACCTGCAACGACACGATCGGCTTCTAAGAGGAGACCATTACATGATGGTCATCAAATTGCAGAGACTGATGATGGTGTTGATTCAATCCGCAGATTAGGAAGTCATGCATTAAAGGCATGCAAGATTGAGGAGGATTTATTGGCTGATAATGGAGACACGACCTTTGCTTTGTTTGCATCTCTACTTGATTCCGCTCTTCAAGGTGCTTGAAGTACTATCACCTCTATTAAGTGCAACGACTCAAAGTTTAAACTGTTTAACAATTTTTTTAAGTGAACATAATTTTAACTATGACGATAGTTTCAGTACTCAGGATTTGTTTGGGATCCTTGATTCATTTGAGCTCTTTTAATTTCTGGGAGTTAGGAGACTGATGTTTGCATAAAATTAGGCTTGAAGGTGTTAGACAATGCAAGACTGAGGAAGGTCATTACAGCATGCACGTGTATGATAAGAGTTTTACTTTGAGTTTTTGTACATCAAGTTCATTAAATATTGCATTCTAAGAAATATAATGCTAGTAAGTGGAGAAATATGCAAACTCATGATAACAGAATTAAATTACTGGTTCATGATGTGTGTACTGTTAAGTGTATCACATCATTGACTGACTGATCAATATGTTTATATATCTATCTTGGAGCACCAATATTTGGTTGCAATCATAAACAAAAAAGGTGGAAAGTAGCCTGGTGGTGTGGGTATTATGATTATCCATAAATTGCCCTGTAATTTAGAATTACATTGTTGTTTCTTGTAGTCTTCTTGATATGGCATCTCCATTCATGTTATGTATGTTCACATAGTTAATTTTTCATATTTTCCAGGGCTAATCCCGATTCCAGATCTGATTTTACAATTTGAGAGATCATGCCAGAATGTTTCGGAGTCAATTAGGTGCGTTGCATACCATCAAGTATAATTATAAGTTGGTGTAGGTGTGTCTTGCAATGCAAACTGACAGGCATGCATGAAATACTATGGATATGCTTATAATTACAAAGTTCTTACTATTTTCTCCTCTTGCTATATTGAGCTTACATCTTGATTCTGACTACTTTAGTATGCCATATCCCCTGTTCTTCCTTTTTTATGTTCTCCCCCCCTCCCCCCCCCCCCCTTTTTTTTTTCCTTTGAAAAAAAGAAGATCCGATGGTATTCCATTTAACGTGCTTTTGTTTATCCATAATGATTTATAGATTTTTTTTTTTTTTTTGAAAATACTGATGATTTATACATAGATAATACTTTAAGTCTATCCTTTATGAGAGTAGGGATGCCAAAGTGGGCAATATCATTTTTCACTTAAGCATTACGTAATAGAGACTGGTGTTTTTGGAGTTTTTCAAATGCTGAGGCACTACTCATGTATTTTCTTTGTCAAAGTACCTATGTAAATTAGGTAAAATCAGTTTCTTTGGTGGCCTTTCAACTCCATCATTATGTGCTGCTTGCACAGATATGGATCCATCGTACGCCATCGGGTAGTAGAGGACAAATTGATGAGACAGAAGGCTCCGCTCCTGCTTGACGAGGCTGCTACGTGGTCTCTCCTGTGGTACCTTTATGGCAAAGGAAATAAGTCTTTAGCCTTTGATAAATTTCGGCGACAATTGATTTATTAGAAAAAAGATTGTTTTAGTTAATAAGTTTTTTTCAAAGTCATCTTGCTGCGTGTTTCTCAAATCACACTGTTCTTAGTGTGTGCATTATATTTTGCCATAGTTGCTTTTCTTTGACTTTTACTGTCTGCAAACTTCATCTTTGAGCTTTGGATTTGTTGATGACAGTTTCCCTTCTTCTTGCAGTGACCGATGAACCCCCTGAAGAGCTCATTCTGGTATATTTTTCCTTTCAATTTTTTGTCCTTAGAACTTAGTTTTTTTGCCCTACTAAATTTTGCATTTCCTTTTGACTACCTGCTAATCAAGTTAATGGGTTGCTTTTATTTAAATCCATCGACTTACAACAGTCTCCTTCAACATCGCATATAGAAGCTTGCCGGTTTGTTGTGAATGATCACACGGCACAATTGTGCCTCCGTATTGTTCAATGGCTAGAAGGATTGGCCTCTAAAGCCCTTGATCTGGAAAGCAAGGTGATTAGTTTTATTTATTGCTAGTATAGATTATGTTGACTAATTCATCATTATTCTTATTTATTTATTGTGCTTTTGTCATACTGGATGTTGGAGGAAGCTTTGCATTCATTGTCTTGAATATTGATAAGAATTTTATAAAGCAAGTAGCATGCCCTTACACGTGGTGTGACTTCTCAGAAAAAAAATAATCTTTCAGTTTTCACTATCCCTGCCTCCCTCCTCCTCTCGTGTTTTCTTTTTATCTCTTTTATGTGACATGCTTGATTGGTTATCTGATTTCTGAGAAGGTTTTTTGTGTCATAAGCAATGAGTGGGTTTGGAAAAGGTTTGGTTTTAGTTCATGAACTGAAGCTAGAAACAAACTGGAATGTTTGGAAGTCTATAACTGTGGGGGTTGTCAAGGCTATGAACTTTGATATTGTAGGTTGTGCTAAGCAGCATTCTTGTTTTATGGTTATTGTGTCTGTAGATTAGCAAAAGCTTTCATGTAGCTTATGGGATTATTGTGGTAACACATGTTGTTTGAAAGATCGTACTTTTAGCCTCCATGGAAGGCATCATTCATGCTGGATAGCTGGTATATCTGAGCTTTGGTAAATTGGCATCTCCCATGAAGGAATGCACCTTTCTGATGTCCTATTTTATACTCCAGCCTCATTTCTTCCCATGCAGTTCCTGTCTCTCTGTCTCTCTCTTTTTTATCTTTTTGTAGTTCGGTATGTGTAGCTGGTTTATGGTAGTTATGCCTAAGGTTAGTAACACAAAAGTTCTCTGAATAATTGACCTTAATTTATAACTTTTAACAACTGTGACCTTTAACCTTTGACCCTTTTAGTGACAACTTGATTATGGTCAGGAAGGGCTGATTCCTGGTTTATTCTGTTGAGCATGCATATGTTTTTGTCAATTTTATTAGATTATGGTTACTTTTGCTTGAGATGAAGCTTCATATTATACCCCTAAACAATGCTGTTGGATTTCTTTAACATGGGATTTTTTTATTTTTCTGCAGGTTTGAGGATCTCATGTTGGTACCTATCTTCCCAACTCTGGAATTTGGCACCACATTCAGAGGTTTCTTAAAAAGGGTGCCTCTGTGGCTAACACTGTTCACCACTTGGATTTTGATGCTCCAACACAGGAACATGCTAATCAGCTGCCTGACGATAAAGCACTCTCTCAGGAACTGTTCTAAAATTTTTAATGACTTCCTTTTGTATGTAGTTTTATCTGCCAGTGTGATATGTGCAGCGTTTGTGCACCCTTTTAAATACAGGGAGGGTGAGAGGGAGAGCTCTTAAATGTGTAGTATGTGAGAAGCACTTATTTGTTTATGACAAAATTGAATTCATTCTTTGAGATATGAGGCGCCACCCCAACGCCAAGAAGAAAGGAAAAAAAAGCTTCGAACACTTATTACAACAAGAAGCAAGCTGCAACCTTAATGCTAACTACCCTATACTATCGTATAGAGTCACTTGGTAGGCTATTTGGCAGTCAGCCTGGTAATTTCACGGGGTTGTAGTATTTGGAAGTGATCAGTTAAGCCCAAGTGTGCCATCAGAAGCCACACATGGGTTAGAAGCTGTCCTCCTCGCCTCAGATGTTGCCTGTGCTGACTTCCTTCACAATTACTTGCAGCATGAGCAAGCATTTCCACCCAAGTATCGGCAATTAAGCTCCATTTCTGCCATTAACATAGTAGTAATAAATATGAGATCTCGAGCTCCAGGAGGGGAGAGTAGGGAGTGAAGAAGAATAAGAAGGGATTAGTTTTGTTACCTCTTCCTTATTTGATATTTCATTCAAACTTCTAGCAAGCCTACTTCCATCAGATAACAGAGATTTCCTTGCTCTATACCTCCTTCCAAGCAATTCTGCTCCCATAGTAGCTTTAACCAACCTATCATATGCATCGGTTTTGTGTTTTGGTGGCTCTGGTGTATTGCAAAAATCAATGACTTCGGCGCAAGTGTCTTCAATTAGAATATCACCAAGCCCAGTTGGTAACATGGAAGGATAGTTAACAAGCAAATGCAGCATATACCTTGACATGAGAATGCTGATTTCACGCTTCGATTGGGTGGTCTCTATAGTTTCCTCCAAGTAGTAGCAGATGTCGGTAGCAATGTGCCATGTCAGAATTCTCTCATCGAATCCTTTCTCCACACTCCATTTGAGCTCACCGTGACCATAAATTTCCACCGCAAATTTCTGTCTGCCTACCTCCTGCGTGTCATAGACTGTTGCTTTAGCTTTAAGTCTCTCCTTGAGATACTTGAATATCCATTCCTTTAAGCTGTTGGATATCACCTCCTTAGTTACATATCTCTCCTTTTCTAGCTTTTCCACAAAGCCTAAGAACTTAAAGAGTTTCAGAATTCTATGGAAAAGGTGGGGTTTTACTTGACTTAGGATTGGATCGTATATCATTGGTTTTTCTCTAAGCGCAAAGCTTAGTAGGTTGTATTGAGCCATGGAATTTGACCACCTAGGATTGCTAAATAATCGGACAGAAGTAATGGCTCTCAAGACAGACGTCTTTTTACGCGAGCTCAACCACACAACAGTCCAATCTGAGAAAAGAATGACCAGTGCTGCATATATGTCAAGCACAATAGCTACTACCAGCAATAGGAAGGTTATGACAAGGTCAGCCTTTTTATACTTGTGCTTATCATCAGCCAAAGAGAAAAGGACTAATACAATGCAGGTAAGTGATAAATTGATGCAACGCAAGCTAAGGCCCCATCGAGAATAGACCACTGACGCTTTTGTGTAGAGCAAATCAAACATGAATGCAAGCTCCATTGCAACTACTTCAAAAGCCTTCTGGAAGGACAGATTCTGAAACACGGCCAGGCTGGTGTCTCGATCCCGAGAACTAAGTAGGAGATTCACAAAAATACGCTTGAATATCTGAAGTAGTCCGTAAGCTTTAAGCAATTCATTGGTTTTGGAGATGGAATTGTCTTCAATGGCAAAGGCCTCCATAGGCAGCTGAATATGAATTACTCTGTTTGTATTACATATATATCCCTCTTCTCTTTTCACATCGTACTCCTTGAGCAAATTTGGGTTAGTGGGGCCAGGAACATCACGACGAGCAAGCATGGAACCTTTAATCTGTTCGCTGCTTGCGGAACGGAGGACCCAGGTCCTTTCTACATACTTGCTGAGGCCTACAAAGACCATTAAAGTGGACAGAATTGAAAGGTGAGAGCCTCTCCATGCCATGAGGAAGGTATTGAATGCGACTCCTGTTTGGAGAGCCAACCCAAGCAGGTGCCTCAACCACAACTCATTGTCTTCTAAGGAGTACGCAGTGATGGTGTCAGGGCCACCCAAATGCAACAACAGAAATGGTGCCCAAAATACATGTAGTTCAATGTTGGCATCCTGTTCACCATTATCACTAGTATCTCCCAGGTCATTTGAGATAATCCCAAGGGCCATTGTTGCCACAGTGTCTGCAGCTAAGTAAGCCACCCATACAGCAAATCTGACCAAAAGCTGGTAACTATACTTTCTGCGATTGCCCACAACAATGAGTATTGTCTGAAAGAAGAGGCTAAATAGAACCAGCCCTCGTAGCTGCCAGTCCTTCCATAGTTCTTTTAAAGTTTGAACGAGTGCCTCCATTATTTTGCTCTTATTCTTTACAAGTCAATCTGCTAACAACTAATATTCATAAACATTAGATTGACCTAAAAATGTAGCATCTTATCAGAAGGGAAAATGACTGAGGCTTTGGTGGGTGGGTAGACTGAACTAACTATTGAAAGAAGGATTTCTAGGTCTCATTATAAAGGTTGAAACAGATAATTAAATTGGTATGAAATGCTCCCCTATCAGTGATACAGTGATACTATTTCTCATTAAGTACTGTATTTTGTTCATCAATTAGCAGATCATTGACCTAATATAACAGAAACAAAGAATTGCTCCAAGCAGCCGAAGAAGTAAGAATACAACACATTATGACAAGTTCAACAAACCAGCACATAGAAACAAAGAAGCAACCAAGAATAGAAGAAGTTTCTTTCTTGATGATGGCTAAGGATGCATTCAAAAAGTTGGCTCAAGTCAGAAGCGCAATGGGAAGGCAATATGAAGAGAAGATTAGGTACCTGTGGGAATCACTGTTGACACTGCTTTCTGGTCTAATCACCAATGCTCATGCCTCTCCTCAAAGTGGCACTGGGAACTCTAAGCTAAATCTCCAGAGGAAGAGAGAGTAAGAAAAAAAAGATAACTGAGGATCCATCTGCAAGGGTGCACTTGGAAATTATGTAAACAATGATCACACTTGCTTGAGTTTGACTTCATGTTTGATAAATTTATATAATATATATTCTTTTCTACATTAACTGGAAAAGGAAAAAGGATCCGATACCTCATACCGTGAAAACAATGAAATAAAAGTGAACCTTCCATGGCTCACATTCAGTCGTTGCTTCGTTGGTTTAAGAGCAATATATCCTTCTTTTTTTAATAAATTTCTTCTCTTTTTTACACAATGAATTGCCTCTTCATCTATAAACATAAACGGGATTGAATTAAGCCATATTAGATATAGCTGTTTACATGTTATTGCTTGATGTGGTGAGGATGCGCTTCTTCTGGCTACAACTGAAAATTCTTATTTTTGCATCATGGTATAACATAGTCTATGATACCTTGCCCAAGTTTCAAGTTCAACTAGCTTCTTGAGTGCCTTTGTCACTCTATCGAATCAAAATTGATTAGCATCAGAGAAAAGGATGGGAACTTATGACTTTACGAACTGCTTCCTGCCCCACCTCCGTTCTTGTCTTTTCTCTTCCTTCTAGAGACAAAAAGCTAGCTAGGATTCTTCATGAAAATTGGACTTCCAAGGACTATCGCCAAGCTACCTTGTAAGTTTGATTTAAGATCCTAGTCATTCAACTATTCTAGGAATTTGACCTGTATATATTCACTTTGATAAACAAAAAAAAATTATTCCAGTAATTGCTGCAAAGTTTTAACATAGCAGAAATACAAGTGAATGAAGAATGAGGTTATTGAGGCCTTTGTTGTGTTGCTTCAGAAATCCAGTCTCAATGAAACAGAGCAAGTAGATTTACTACACAACTTTTAAATAGTAAAATTTCAGAAAATATGTGAAATTGATGCAGAATATGATTTCCCTAGAGTGATAGTCTTTCTCGCGGAAGGGCATATACTCTGTCCTGACTCTTGCCTCCAGGAGCTTATTCCTACAACTGAGTAAAATAACAAATATTAGTCTAGCTAAGATACGCAAAGATGGTGCAACATCTAAGTGTATTTTCTTTTTTATCTAGGATAAAACTAGTCCAGTTTTATGTGTAAGATGAGCAAAGGCAAGGGAGACTCACCATTGGAGGAGAAGGTTCCCAGTGATTTTCTTTGATAAACACAGCGCTGCCGGTGCTATTGATACCTCTAACATAGTCTGCAAAATCTGGTGGCATATTAGTAAGTATCAATTCCCTCAAGCTGGTCAGCTGGTATAATGCATCCAGCGTTTTGAGACTTCTACAGTCCCTAATTTCTAATTCTCTGAGACTGGGCAAGGCTCCTTCTTTCACAAGCCACTTACTAAAATGGTCCAGTTGCCACAGTTTCAAGACATGGAGTTGAGGAAATGCTCCAGAGACACAAGTCATTTCTTCCCCTCTGTAGGAAAAATTGAAAAGCCTAAGTATATTTAACTGAGGCAGCTTTCCTAGCTCGAGCATTGGGTCTTTGCCCAGTCCTGTCTTTGATAAAGTGAGGCTTTTCAGGTTTGGAGGAAATATTGTAGATTTGAATGGTCTTCTCAATGATCCAAACAAATACAAGTTGACCAAGTTGTGCTGCTCCTTGAAGCTCGTGAACTTGATGGATGCACTCTCACCAGACTCTCTTATTGATCTTATCCTTAGAGAGTGAAGTTTGTTCAGTTGAGATGTCCAATCAATTTTTATACTTGATGGGATATAGAATGTCAACTGCAACTTTCTGAGGCATTTACACTTGCTCAAGGTCTCTGCAACTAAAGATTCGGTGCTAATAGACAACCCACATAAGCTTTGAAGATTATTCAAGGTCGCCGCAGAGAGGCCATCCAAAGTATCGAGACAAATTCCATTCAGATAGAGATGGCGCAGGCTCCTAATCTTCCAAAAGGAATCAGGCAAAGTGGTTATGTTGGTGTGCTTCACATCCAAAGTCTCCAGGCATTGCAAAACGCCAATAGAGACTGGAAGTGAAGTAATAACAGTGGATCTTAAGCCTAGGTACCTTAAGCTCAACAGAGTGCCCACTGCCTTGGGAAGCTGAGGTTTGTAGACACTCTCAAGATCAAGCACCCTAAACACTCCAAGGTTTCCCTTACTCATAATCTTGTCTAGAAACATGCTTGAATTTCCAGCAGGGATACCTCCTTTTAAAGTGTTAAAGGATACATAAGAACGTAAATGGCTTAGGTGAAGTTTTGAAAAAGGGATGTTTGAATATGTTGCAAGTCTCCGGACTGGTAATTGTGATGTGTTAGCTGAAAATGACGTACTGTGGATCTGAAGAAATCCAATATCCCTTGCTTTTACGGAGAAGACATCATGGACAAGGCTTGGCAAACGACATGTTTTGGGGCTCCCATCTAACCTCCATCTTACCACTTCAATAATTTTTCTACAAACTAGTTCCTCAAAATACATTTCTGCCAGATCCTCCTCAACCATATCACCATCAGAAAAGGGTGTGACAAAACCCTCAGCTACCCACAGATGAATCAACCTCCTTATGGGGATCTCAATCGCTTTAGGAAAGAGCCCCATGTAAAGAATGCAGGGCTTCAAGTAAGAAGGCAATTCATGATAGGTTAAGGCCAAGATACCTTCTATAGCATTCACATGCTCGATCACTCTTGACCATTCGCTATCAGTTAATTCTTTAGCAGACAACAAACCACCCATTAAAACAATTGCTAGAGGTAAACCACCACATAATTTCAAGATTTGCGCCTTGAATTTCATTAACTGAGAATTATGTAATCTATCTTCAGTTATGTCTAGCTTCTTTAAGAACAATGCCCAGCTTTCTTCATCATTCAATGGACGTACCTGTAGAGTTGAACCAGCTGGCACTACCAGGCCCGCCTTTCGGGTAGTTACAATCACCACACCACCATGGGAAGAGGGTGGAAAGACCTCCTTGATTGCTTCCCAAAATTCAGGAGCATCGACATCGTCAACAACAATTAGATATCTTCCTTGTCCTAGAAGTTTAGGGAGCCTCCACTTTAGTTCGTCCTCCAGTAATGGCTCTTTCGCAAGCTTTTCATCAAGCTGGGTAATCATGTCAACCAATACATCTCTCACTTTGAACTCTTTCGTAACATGAACCCATGCACGGCTAGTGAAATGCCGCTTAATGTCCACTCTGTTGTATACGATTCTTGCTATGGCTGTTTTGCCTGATCCTCCCTCGCCAGCCATCGAAACAACTGCAGGTTGGTTCCCTTGCTCTGCGCCCTGGACTACAAGAGCAACCAAATTCTTTACTTGTTCCTCAAGGCCAACCACGTGACTTTCACCGTCGAAGCAAAAACCAGCTATTCTTGCCCAACGTTGGTGTTGGCTCGGGCCTGGGATATTGTTATCAGTAACATCTTGAATATCCAATGGTTGCTTATCTTTGATTAAGTCTCCAGTCTTGGAAATGAAAAGTTTCATCTCTTTGTTGAAGACAACTCGGTTACAGAAAGAAGTGAAAGGCTTCCGACTCTGCACTGCTTTCCTGACGAGAAAGTTGTCAATGGCATCATCCATAGAGTAGAGAGCACCCAAGAGCCGAGTTGTCCACTTACCACTGTTAATTTCAACCACTAATGCCCGATTCTTCTGATCTGCTTCTTTCAGCAACTGCCTGAACAAGTTGAGCTGGTGGGTGGTTCTCTGAACTTGGTCTTTTATCTTTGGGGCCATGGCTATCGCTTCATCATGGAGAAGATTTTGCAGTTTCTGTGAGAGAAGAGAAACTACCACATCAGCATCCATGGAGAAGAACAGGCCAAGAATAAGGCAATACTCTCAAGCTACAGATAAAGATGGGAATTTGCTTCTATTTTGTTGATTGTTTTTGACCCTTTGGATTTGATTAATTGTTGACAATATTCATTTGTTGGATTGTTTTCCTTTGCGTTTCCCAAGATTTGCCTTCAACGGGTAGGCAACCTAAGATGCTTGTCTCCTCTGCCCCCCTTTTGTGCCCCCATCCGTGCCTCCTCTCTATATTTTTGCCATTTGTCCTATCTCTTAATGAGGCTACAAACGCCGGTGCCAAAGTTTTCAAGGTCGTTTCTTAAAGTTACTTTAAAAATAAAAAAAAATCTCACGCTAGGTTTTTTCCCTGATTGTTACCTACTTCGCTTTTACGTTGCTTTGGCTGCTGCAGCTGTCGCCTCTGCTTCATCTGATAAAACCACTTCATCTGATAAAACCAATGAAGCTTCATTTTCTGCTGTTACTTCTCACAACAGCAACTCTATTTCGTCTATTTCTAAAGAGTCCGAGAGCCTTTTATCACATACTTCGCCATCATCAGTCCTACCTGCAATCTGCTGTAAGTATTGACAATGAGTTAAAATTGTTATAAGGGGGATTTTTTTTTAATTATCAAAAAAAAGTGTTTGAAAATAACTTTTCAATTAATTTTAACTGTTTTTAATCGTTAAAATACATTTTCGAACAAAAATATTCTTAATGAGACATCTTTATTGATGAGCACTCTGAAACACCCGAATCACGAAAAATTATGCAAAGAATAAAACGAACATCTATTTTTCACGTAAAACATCCTTTTTTCTTTTAAGAAGCTTGTGTAAAAGAAAATAATGTTGCATAAAATAGTTTTTCTGAATGTTCGAACATGACATTTAGATAAACCGAACGAGGAGGGGAAGGTGATCGTGATGAATCGAAAGCTTGGAGAACGATGTGAAACCAAAAATCTCTCTTACGGAGGTGAATCGAAAGGAGAAAGACGTGAATGCAAAGCACGAAATGGTCGTGCTACAGCAGTTGGGACAGGCCATTGGATTTAAAGTTTGTGAAAAGGAAAATGTGAGATGGCAGGGTGCAGAGTTGGTGACACGCCATTGAGGGAAGCAGTGACACAGCAAGGTGCAGAGTTGGTGACATGTCATGGAGGGAACCAGTGACACGACAGGATGCAGAGTTGGTGACACTCTATTGAGGGAAACAATGACACGGTAGGGTGCAGAGTTAATGACACGCCATGGAAGGAAGCAATGACACAGCAGGGTTTAGAGTTTGTGATAGGCAATGACAGGAATCTGTGACACGCCATGGAAAAAAGCAATGACACAGCAGGGTTCAGAGTTTGTGATAGGCAATGACAGGAATCTGTGACACGCCATGGTTTTGAGTGTGACACGGCATTGCTTTAACATCTGACAGGCTTTGGTTTGCTTTGAAATACGTGACGCAACATTAATTGAAAAGCTGAAACGCCGGATTGAAAAGCAAGCAGTTTCGGAGGCAATCGTTTGGACTTGCTTTATATTTTATGAATATTAATTTTTATTTTTATTTATTCATTTTTCACAGTAAACTGTTCATTTTTCCTTTTCTTCATTCATGAACGTCTGTGTGCGTGAACCAAGGGTTGTTCGATTCGTTTCTCATTGTGAAAGGTAAAAGAGAGTTCGATTTCGTTATTTAGAAGGTTGACGACACCACTGCAACAGGAAGAAGAATGTCGGTTATTAGTGAAAAGGTAAGTGAGCCTAAAAAAAAAACCACAAAAAAACCTTCCTTGATTTTGGTAATTTTGAATTTTTTGTGCTGGGTTTAAGGTGATAGATATGTTCGTGTTTTTTGCAAATGTTAAGTTTAAATTGTTTTCTTCCTGGTTTGATGGTTTTTGGTGTTAAAGTGGTGCTGGGTTGACTGGTCTTTAGGGTTTAGCGTGTCAGGACATTAGGTGTCCTATTTGCATGGCGTGTGACAACGTTTTACTTGATATGCATGGCGTGTGACAACATTTCACTTGATATGCATGGCGTGTGACAATATTTTCACTTGATATGCATGGCGTGTCACAACATTTTTACTTGATATGCATGGCATGTGACAACATTTCACTTGATATGCATGGCGTGTTACAACATTTCACTTGATATGCATGGCGTGTCACAACAATTTTACGTTATGTGCATGGCGTGTGACAACAATTATTTATTTAGTTAGTATGCCTTTTGGGCACATTATTGGTTAACTGACTTCTGCACGTGTGCCATGTGATGTAGATGCATCGTAGAGAATATGAGGATCTTGATAGTTTCCTCATTGTGCGGAAGGAGAAGTGAGCGTTCAATGTTGCAAAAAACACCCACTGTAAGTGGTCCCAGCTCCATTACATCAACAAGACTTTCTAAGAGAAGGGGCAGTTCGGTGCAGTGAAGCGTACATGCTTCGGAATGCTCATTGATGTCTATCCGCAAGGTTACTTCAACGCGAGTCTCCTTCACAGTATAATGATTCTTCGAATCAATAAGAGAGAGGCAATGTAGGAGGAGCTATAGTTTGTTATGAACAAGAACAAGGCGCGGATATCAAAGCAAGAGTTCTGCCTTATAACCGGGCTGAAGTTTGGTCCAATGCCCGATGTGTTCACACGTTCGTACGAGGTGGTTGCGGATGGAATTCATGTGAGATACTGGAACAGCTAGGAGAGCATTAAGCTGCAGGCTTTACTTGATACATTTCGCAGAGGAAACTTACAGCGAGAAGGAGACGCGACCAAGATGGCACTCGTCTTGATTGTGAATAACATCCTATTTGGGCAAGACTACCGTAGATGGGTGACGCCTTGGTTGCTGTCATTGGTTGAAGACCTTGACATTTGGAATGGATTTCCGTGAGGCCACTATGTTTGGAGGCTCACCTTGGACTACCTATTGAAAGGGTTCAAGGTGCCTACCTTAAGCGTAACAAAGGAAAGTCGTTTACAGTACAACATCTACGGCTTCGTATGTAAAGCCCAACCCTAACTTATGCTTGACATGACATTTACATGCATTGGATAGCATGTGTATATATTGAAATGCCCTAGAAACGTAGTAAAAGTCGATAGTATACCGAGCTGTACAATTAAGTAGATCGAACCTCGAACTAGTTTAAATAGAGATTTGAAGATGAAATTGAAGATTTTAGAACCCTAGAATGCCTTATTATGATGATTAGGAGTTCGAGGGTGAATTTGGAGTCAATTGGATAATTTCAGGTCCTAGGGGTAAAATGGTCATTTTACCACTCGAGGATAAAAATTTAATTTTTAAGAGAATTTTGATCAAATTTAAATATTTAGAGTGTGATATGAGTATAAGGAGTGAAAATTATGCATTTTGGTAAATTTTCAGATTTTGGGATAAAAATTTAATTTTTGAAAAGTTCGGGAGCAAAAACCTAATTTTTGAAAATTTGCTGCACCAAAAATTTGGATGAGTCTAGAAACTTCATGTGGACCATGGATAAGTGAGAAAAATTGAATGGTAGAGATTAAAAGTAAAAAAGAAAAGGATTTAAAAATAAGCCAATGAAAAGTGGACAAGTGTCATTAAAATATAATATTTTATTTGACTATAAAAAGCCTTAAATTTTCAGCCCTTCTCCCTCACATGGCCGGCCACTCAAAAGGGAAAGAAGAGAAAGAAAAATCCTAAGACCTTGCTGAAAATTGAAGGGAAAATCAAGAGGAAACAAGGAAAAGTCTTGAAAAAAGGTAAAATTCTTAGTTTTTCTTAGTGATTTTCACTTTCTCACCATTCTTTTTCCATTTTCTTGCAAAAATGAGAAGTGGGTATGACACCCACATGCTGGCTGAACCACCATGGGAGGAATTTGAGCAATGTTATTAATGGATTTAGGTTGATTTAATGTAGTTTAGCTAGGTTATGTAGTTAAATATCAAGTTAGCATGAAAACCCATTTTTCCCACATTGAAACCACCATAGCTGAACCTTCAAGAGTGTGAAATGCTGCTGATTTTAGTGTTATTTTGAGGCATTTAGATGAATTATGATGAATTATGGTGCTAGGAAAATTATAGAAAATTTTAGTGTAAAAATACGGCTTTTTGTCAAAAATGGGCATTTTCGTAAATTGTTGTTCATACTGGAAATTTGCACCATATTCAGTGGCATTAAATCAATTTGGGTATAATTAAGGCATAGAAGTTAAAAGAACTCGATTCAAACTTAAATCGGAGGCTTTAGCGAATTAAATCGCGTCCCGTGCGTATTAGGTCAAATACCGCGTTTCAAAGATTATTCGGACAATTTTTGCATCACATTTCATACATTCATATAGAATTTAGAGCTTGAAATCAATTTTGATAAATTGACATCAATCATTGAAATTCGTGCCACGTGTGTCGTGTAGGTGATGAATCGTTCGACAAAGGTAAACAAATCGTGTCGGACCAGCAAGACTAGGAGTATATCTGACTTCTAAAAACGGTGAGTGGATAAACTATCTTCCTCAAGATCTAGAGTGATTTTATCTATTTTTGTATCTTTAAAGAATTGAATTTTTGTAAATGGTTTGTGAATTGAAAAACTGATTTTTTTAACATTGAGTGTATGGAGACGAGTTTTGAACCTATATTATGTGTTTAAATTAATGTTTATGGCTTATGAATCTTGGGATGCATGATGGTTGGAATTATTTTGTATGAAATGTGTAAATTGCTTTCTTTGTTAAACAGGCTGGGTAATGTTTTAATTGTCATGTCATGCTGTCAAAATTTTTATTAATGTATTGGTGGGTTATTTAGTCGCTGCAGTGGCGGGTTTTCGTGGACCAGTCTATTAGAGGGGCACGGTAATCTAGTTTCATTTTACCTTGGTACAAGAGGGGAAAAGGGTAACTCCTGAGGTAAAGATCGAGTTCACTTCACGCCGAACCACCACATGAAGTTGAACTTAGCCAACGCCAAGGAACGGCTGTTTTCTAAACGAAAAACGTGTTTTATTTGTACATGGTTTTTAACAGTCTTGGCTGGATCGATTGGACGCTTTGATCAAGTGTCCACGAGTATGAGATTTGGCTAAGCCTAGTTTTTAAGAAAACAATCATAAGCCTTATTATTTTGATGTATTAATATTTGTTTTGTATGAATGTACTAAAATGATGTTATGAACTACCTTATGGTATCACGTTTTTATATTGTCTCCATCTACTCGACTTTAGATGTCGGGGATGGTATTTATTTACTCACTGAGTTGTCAAACTCACCACCTCAATTTTTCCCCTTTCAGGCTCACAGACATCTGTAGATATCAGCATTTTATCGATGAGACAGTTGGAGTGACGACCTTGGTTACCAAAGGTTTACTCCTATTTTCATGTTTTTCTCTATTGTGGGCCCACTTAGCATTGTAAATTAAATTTCATACTTCAGTTAGTTGTATTACAGTATGTAATAATATATTTTACTTTTACACTACGAAAATTATTTCTCGAGTTGTCTAAAAATATTGTACAAAAGAAAAATAGAATATTTTTATTGAATATTTTTGAATAGTAAAATCAATCTTTAAATCCTGTAAAATGCATGTTTCAGACTTCCGATTTCAATTTCGACTGCAAAATCATGTATTCTCTACACATGTGCTATGTTTTTACCAAATTTCAAGATTTTAGTCAAAAATGACCAAAATGCCCATGTGTAGCAAATTTCATTTTATGAGGGTTTTCGATTTGAAATCAATTTATATTCGTTTGAATATGATATTTAATAATAAATACTTACAGAGGAAGTGAAAAACTGGTACGAGATGTCTTACGAAGTCTCGGTTTGCGCTCGGGAGATAAGTGCCTATCGGGACCTCGTGGCAGTTGTCATAGGCTCGATGGGAATTCCGGGTCGTGACATCGTATGAGTGATACAAGTATGGTCACATTTACGACTTCTATTTGGTTTTGAGAAAATAATTTATTATTGCACTGTTTTATAATTTACGTCTGATAATGTTTACAATTGACTTGCAGTTATGGGCATTGGTTTCGATTCCGACCTTGCGAAAAATAGTAGCCCCCTCTGCTCCGAAGGAAAACGTCTACCTACGAATGTGCAGATGGCAATGCAATCAGAAGCTAAAAGACTTGCACAAGGCAGTGGAGAAGTTGGAGTCATCTAAGCATGTGAGCGAACAGCTACAAAATTTTCCTTCATATTTGTATAAGAAATTTACCTCAAATTTAATCAAAACATAATTTTTTTTATTTACAATTGTGGGCACTAGAGACGTTGGAGATCACCCCGGAGGAGGTCAACCGGGAGTATTTGATGGACCTCGATGTGCCATTATCGAAGGGCCACCAGTACGTGCCAATTGGGCACATAGAGGATTGGGCTGATTAAATTGGTGTCACTGCCAAGGAGAAGAGGAGAAGCTTGAAGGAGAAAAGATCCACCGCTTCCACTAAGTGGATACGCACCACCTCTTCTATTGTTGATGAGTCGTTAACCCCTGAGTTGATAAAACAAGGAGACGACCATGTTCTAAGAAGTGAACAGCCGGTAATTACGGTTCTAACATTTTTTTTCATCCATTTGATATGTGATTATCTACTAACATTTCTGTGTTTGCAGTTGGACCAAGTGATGGTAGCTCCACAACCACCCACCAGTCCTCCTCAGACGTACATTCATAACGAGCCGTTGGTAAGTTTGGTTGTAACGATTTATGTTCAAAGTTTCCACATATGTTTATCTAGTAACAAAGTAACTTATGTCATTGCAGTTCACAGAGGTGATGTTCGTTCTTCAACCAGCAATGGCTCTAGCTCCGACTCAACTGCATACTACCAATGAGCCGTTGGTAAGGATATTAAAGTTGTTATCTTGGTTATTCACACGCTTCGTATATGATTATTGAATAACACCACTAATATATATGTTATTGCAGTTGACCCAGTCAGCAAGAGTCAATGACGGCATAGTCACAAAACGTCAGCTTCAACGGATCATGCGGCATATGTTGGAGCTGAAAGCATCAATTCAGTCATTGACTGTTACGATGGAAACGCTGGAGGACTGTATAGTTGCACGGGTTCTAGACTAGCTGAAATCACAAGTACGTTAATCTTTCTGCGCTTATATTTTGCTATTTTAGGTCTTGAGTTTTATCAGGTTTAGGGTAATTTTTTGAATGGAATTTAGGGTTTGTGGTTTTCTATTTGCTATCGAATTTTCACATTTGTCTCGTTCTGTAGGCCAGTCATTCATCCGACAATACTGGTGAGGATCATGATGATCCTGATGATAGGCAGCCTAAGGAGCATGGTGTCAGCCTTCAATCAGATGATGCTGAATGAGACGAGGTTGGTGAGGTCGAACCGATTGTGGATACTTTCACCGGACGGGAGGGAGACCTTCAATTAATCGTGTCAGCCGTAGAGCATTTTCCTCAGTCCAACATGATCGTCATGCTTCTAGTAGCAGGATAGGGCCAGCTTCCTCAGAGCACTCCCAAAGCCACCAGGTCACCACAACCATCACCATTATTCTCCGATTACCATCATCTTGCAGTAGCAAATGCCGACCCTATTGAGCGGGCACGGGTGATAATGACGAGCAAATACCTTACAAGCCCGTATGTCGACCCATCATTGAGCCGTCGAGAGGTGAAGGACACGATGATGGAAGCCTACGAAGCCTTCAAGAAGAACCAGTATGCGAGGTAAGCTTGTAAATATCAATTCATTATTGTTTTTTAATGAAACATTCATCCACCATCGCTTATCAAATTCATTTTGTTACATATATTGGCGTAACGTTGGAATCTTAGGAGATCAAGGTGCTGAATTCTTCACATTATTAGAGGATCCCCGAGAAGAAATGACAAGTGAACATATCGACACATGTCTCAACGTTCTGTGTAAGCGGGCAATAGGGCCGAAATCGAAGCATTACACTGCCTGTGCATGCATTGTTGACACGATATTCTTTGTAAGTTTTTTGCAAAAATTTTTAATTCTTTCTAAGTTTTTCAGTGCATTAAGTCTAAACCAATACAATTTTTTTTTTTTTTACAGAACACCATCCATATGCTACACTTGGCATATCAAACTGAAGATGCCCGGTCGAGTATGCAAATTCTGGATGAGTTACGAGGATATGTGGAGGGCGAAAGGACGATATACGGTAAGAAATGGGAAGATGTCAATTTCATCCTTGCTCCTTGCAATGTGGGTGGGCATTGGGTGGTGGCAAAGATCAATTTGGGAAGGTGGATGATCAAGATGGTGGACTCCGCAACAACTTCGACAGCTAAGGATAACGGAGTTCATGCAGAGCAGCTGAAGCCATTTACGATAATTTTTTCAATCATCTGCCACCAAGTTGGGTATTTCAGCAAAACACGCTGAAAGAGACGAGATTTGACATCGATGCCATTGAAAATTTCTTTGCCCAAATCTTCAGTGCATCGATAGGAGAATAGTGTCAGCTGCAGCATGTTCATGGTAAGTAACATTGACGCAATGTTGCAATCGGACTCGATAAAGAGTTAAGCAAAATATGATTGTAAAATTGCGTCTCCAATACGTGCACGAAATTTTTTTCAACAATTGTGCGAGCGAACCATGAACATATCGGCCCTTCGTTATACAATTTTTTTTATACAGAATAAAATTTAGAGACAATTTTTTTGTTGTATACACAATCATAGGAAATAGAAATTGTACAATAGAATCATTTTTTGTATACTCACTTCATTATATTTTTATACAGAATATAATTTTTTTGTATAGACAATTAATTTTATACAAGAATACATTATTTTTGTTAAGTAATTTGTATCTTTATATTTTTTTGTATCGTAATTTTGTATAGACAATCTTCTTTTATTTTTATACACAGACTTATGCACAAATCCAAGAACTCAGCGTGTCACACCGTCGAACTGGAAGCACTTGGCGTGTCACGCCATTGGTAATGTGCAATCGACCTATAAACCCAGTTGAGCCGTGCCGTGTCACCGACTAAACTGTAAGAAGTCAGCGTGTCACCACATTGACAATATGCACTCGGCTTGTCACGACAGTTGGGGCACAGGCCATAACGAATGGTAGCACTTGGAGTTTCAGCATCAGAATCCATATGTATGTGGCATGTCACCACTAATATCTGTATCCACTTTGCGTGTCACCACCATGTATGCATACTTGTGGCGTGTTACCACCAGTATGCATGCACGTGGCGTGTCACCACCAATATCTGCATGTACTTGACATGTCACCACCAGTATGCATGCACGTGACGTGTCACCACCAGTATGCATGCACTTGACGTGTCACGACCAGGTCTACAATGGTAGTCGAAACGTTTAAACTGGTAAAGTTGGTTTATATTCCTCTACTATGTATGGTCCACAACTCATCAGTTCTCATAGATAGACCATACATCTCCTCTAAAGCAATTTTGTCAATGCTTCCTCAGTAGCTCTTCCGAGCATTTTGGTAGTGGTAGGACCATTTTGGAGTGGTAGGACCATTTTGGAGTGGTTGTTAACATCCCGCCCTTGATGTATTCAACTTTAGAATTCTCCACTAGTCTAATAATTAATATGTTTCTCTACATCTCTGACCTGTAAGCAATTGTCCAACCCTGGCTATTTGAAATCCAGAGTGTCTTCATAGATATTCATTACGCAAGAGCAAATTTATATGAAGAGACTCTGGATTTCAAATAGCCAAGGTTGGATAATTGCAAACAGGTTGGAGGTGAAGAGAAACAGATTAATTATTAGACTAGTGGAGAATTCTAAAGTTGAATATATCAAGGGGGATGTTAACAACTACATGTGTAAGCGAGATTTTTGCTTTGTAAATTGATATATCAAATCATGGGCTGTCAGATGTTAAAGCAATGTCGTGTCATACACACTTTAAACCATAGCGTGTCACTACTTCCCTTTATGGTGTGTCACTAACTCTGCGCCATGGTTTGTCACTGCTTCACTCCATGGCATGTCACAACTTCACTCCATGGCGTGTCACTAACTCTAAACCATGGCGTGTCACTGCTTCCCTCCATGGCATGTCACAAACTCTGCGCCATGGCATGTCACTGCTTCCCTCCAAGGCATGTCACCAACTTTGCACCCTGTCGTCTCACATTTTTTCCCTTTCACAAACTATAAACTCAAGTGGACAATTGATATAGTTTTGCAATGTCGTTTGTAAATTGACTAAAATTCCCTTATGTATATTGAAGCGATTTGCTTTAAGCAAAAATGTAATGAATGTATTGGCTTTACAATTGTTGAAATGTTGAGTAACATTGTTGATTTTTTATTTATTTATATATGTTGTCCAAAGATTAGGCAATTTACATTCCAAACTATATGACCATGCAAGGTGCAGCTAAAGTCAATTATTGACTATTTCTATGCCTAGGCAATGCTATTATTATACACTGGTTTCTAGCAAATATTATTATTCAATGCAAATGTCAATGGCCAATATCAAAATAGTTGAAACAATTCATAACAAAACAAGAGATAAATTGTAGTTAGTTAAGCTGACAATATGTCTTCGTCCACAACACACCCTACGCTTTCAAACATTGTCCTTCGAATTAGACAGTTGTTGCCTGTGCGATCGGTTTCTCTGTAAATTGAACATGCTTTTGGTCGACGCACTCGTAGGGGCGCTGATTGACTTGAAGATGGTGCGAGATTTGTTGATGGATTTGCAAATAGAGATTGGCAATTCTGTTTGTTATGCCCGTACATCTTGCATTGCGAACATCTGCGTGCTCGACTGTCTTCACCAACGGATGAAATCATTCTCCTTCTCGGTCTTCCTGCTTGGCCTCGACAAGATAGTGGCAAGACGATAATTTGTTTCACATGCGATGGGATGTCCCACTCACTAGGATGCCTTACTGGGCGAATGGACCCTGCATAACCCTCAACCAAAATGGTTGTCTTATAGTAGTCGACGCAGAATTTAATGGTTTCACGTTTGCATTTACTAAAAAATACAATGAACCCAATATTCAAGCAGAATCTAAATGCTATGTCAATTAAGGATCAAATAAGAAATAAAGAAAAGATATTCTGACCTTATTGCTGCAATGGCATGGCTGCATGGCAGCAAATCTGTTTGGAACTCACAACATTAGCACGTCTTCGTGGATAGGTTAACAAGTTCGTCCATCTTCCCATCTTTAACTTCAAACTCTACTCAATTGATAGGCTTCACTACAAAGCGATGTGCATCATTGAAACGTTTGCTCAATTGCCTGGCAACCTAAGGGCTGAGGGGCAGGGTCACCTTAAAGACCTCCTCGAATCGATCATGGAACCAACACTGGAACATGTCTCGTATGAACTCGATCAAAACAGTGATTGGCATTTGTCTTGCATCCTTCAAGTAAGAGTTAACACATTCAATAGTGTTCGAGGTCATCATTTGGTATCGCCTTGCCGGTGAACATGCATATGCCCATCTCTCAGGGCCTATTCTCAAAAGATCAGCATGGGCTCCCATATGAATCTGCTTGAGCTGGTTCATATGTCTGTTGAAATTGAAAACCTTATAGCAATCTCGAGCAAGGGTGAAAATCATAGAAACGTCATCACACTTGAACTTGTTTTTAAAGTTTTTCTTCAAATGGTAACCGCATAAATCGTGGTGCACTTCTAGGTATGCATTTTGGATTGCTTTCTCAATGTCGATATGCTGATCAGAAATGAACATTGTGTTTTCAAGACAACCAACCGCATCATGCAGCTTGTTGAGAAACCACATCCAAGAGTCTTCGTCCTTAACATGGCCAATCCCAAACGCAACTGGATATACACACTCGTTCGCATCTTTGCATACAACGACAAACAGAACACCCTTGAACCTATCTTTCAGATATGTTGCATCAATTGCAATCGTAGGACGCATTACATCCCTAAACCCCCGAATACACACCCCGTATGACTAGAAACAATATTTGAATCTCTCAGCCTCATCAGACGCCACTGTAGTGACTGTGCCAGGATTTTCTTGTTCCAACATATAAAAATATGAGGGTAGTAATTGAAATGACTCCTCTAAAGGATCGAAAACAAACCTCTCTGCATACTCCTTTGCTTGCCAAGCCTTACCATACAAGCAATCCAATCCCCACTGAACCCTCAACTCACCAATGATGTCCTTAGGTCTCAATGCTACTTCGTTAGCCCGAAGCTTAGGTGTCTTAAATTCACCAATTATCTTGGCATTCATAGTTGGAAATCGCCTTTGCAAACCATCAACAGTACATGTGTGTACTTTGTGGAACGTCCGAACTTGCCAATACCCTCCTCCGTCAGGTAACTTCATTGAACGCACACTGAACTTGTATGCCTTGTCCTTGCAACCAACCTCGTAACGACTTTTACATGACCTTTTTACTCTTATCCCAAACTACTCTTTTAAAGCTAACATGTTCAGAGATCGTTTCAACTCTACCTTCGAGGAAAACATTCTTCCTTTATATAAGCGATCATTGGGACATGTTGACTCCTCAGTGCTAATTGTTTAGAAGAAGAACCTTTCTGCACCTGCAATTCACCACGTAGAAGATATCCTTGCATTTCCCATTTCTTGATAAGTATCATCTAGCATTGTATCAACGGAATGAATCCCGTCCTCACTAGCGATTGGGTTATTGTATATGGGGTCATCACACTAAACATTTTCGACATCAAAACCTTCAACAGGTTCCATTTCGCCTTCAACATTATTGCAAATCGGAATGTCACTGTCATAAAGGTAGTCATTGTCTGAACTGTCATGATCCCATTTGTCAAGCCCATTATATGAATTGTTATCAAATCTATCTTCACCGGCATCAAACAAATCCTCATTTCCCTTATCACATGCAGTATTATCCTCCAACGTCGCAGTGTTAACATCCAACATCACAGTGTTGTACTCAAGTGTTGTATTCTCATTTGAAATAACCTTTACACATTCTACCATTTCACCCGATTGTTGCATTCCTTTAACAGAAACAATTAATTGGTTTAATGCACATCCTGATCAGAATTGTGCACCCAACTCTTCTATCAATGTCCTTTATCTACCTGGCTGCACAAACTTTTGAGGATACCTCAATTGTGGATTACAGACCGAATGCTTTGGCATATGTGAAGCATTGTAAATCTCATTCTGATTGAGCTGATTACCATGTTGTTCAGCTTCTTCATGTGGCATAACATTTGTTTCGTGTCTCTTAGTGCTGACATACACAGTCGGAACATTCCTCTGTTCTAGCATAATTAATGCAACATTCTCATCATCCTTGATAATTGGCCATGATAGCTTCCCATGTGTACTGATCAATGCATGTAACTCAATATCGTCAATTTCTAAGTTTACCCCAACAACATCTTCAATCAGCTTCATCAAGCCCGCAAACGACAAATCACTCCTAATCCTCTGCATTCGTAACTCACCATCCTTGTACATGCCATCCACCCACTGACTACCGTGTCTTATCACAAGTCGCAGAATTGAAACCCCATTGAAAGTTTGAAATCAAAAATCATTGTTTAATTTACTTAATTATTTACTTAATTACATGCTGGTGACACGCTAAGTGCATGCAGACATGTGGTGACACGTCAAGTGCAGGCAGACACGTGGTGACACATCAAGTGCAGGTAGACACTGGTGGTCACATGCCAAGTGCAGGCAGACATGCTGGTGACACGTCAAGTGCATACAGATATGTTGGTGACACGCCAAGTGCATGCAGACACTGGTTTGACACGCCAAGTGCAGGCAGACATGCTGGTGACATGCCAAGTGCATGCAGACATGCTGGTGACACGCCAAGTGCATGCAGTCTTATGTGGTCACACGCTGAGTAGATGCATGGCGTGTAACAACTCTGCGCAATATTTCTAATCCGTCTTCTAATTTACACAGAAAGTTTCACAAATTTATGTGTTGCAGCAATAGACCTAAAAACATACCTTGATGTCATCTTCGCTATGGGGTATATTTTTCGAGGACAATATGGCCAGATGGCGAGAGATAGACCACGGCACGATGACGATGGTGCTCAACAGAGAGTTGACAGAGCTCACACAGTTTAGAGAGCTGAGAGAGCTCATGACGATGGTGCTTAACACAGAGTTGATACAATTCAGAGAGCTGAGAAAGAAAAATAAGCGAGCACGAACAGCTGAGTATTAATTTCTAATTTTTCTCAATGGCGGGAGGCAGATATCGACAGCTTAATTTGCCACAATGTTTTTTAAGAGCATTTTTGTCTACTCATGCTACTTGTTGGGTAGAAACAAATAACTTTATTTGGTTGGTTATTTTTGAAATCACCTTATAAAGAGGGTTATTTCTCACAATTTTCTCTTGTTATAATTACCCATTTCACTGTTGACTGAAAAATGTTTGTCTAAATTTCCTTGTAATTAGCTTTATTTTTCTGTTATCTAACAGGGTTTGAATGTTAAAGAAGTGGCAGTGAGATCTCTACTCGCTGCTCTTTGCTTCCATGCTTATCAACAGGTGAGGAATTTTGATTTTGATGATTTTTCTATCTTCCTTAATAATCACAAGCATGAATACGTATTCACTGCTAACTGAACTACAAGTTTGGAGAATGAATTAAAAGAGATAAGAGGAAAAGTTGGATGCAAAAAGAGTCCAGTTAGTATTTTGGATGTCTTTTGTCTTTTTGTTTTTAAAGCAATTCCATATTTTATGTTATGCCAAATTCTTCTGAATATAGCCTTAATTTCTTTCAAATACATGACAGTCAATGCAATGCTGATTCTTTTTCGTTCCAAATTGTGCAGGTTTCTTATATGATACTGCAAAAGGTATCCCCTGTTACTCACTTTGTGGGCAACTGTGTGAAGCGAGCGATTGTCATCGTCAGCTCTGTTATTTTCTTCAAAACTTTGCCAATCTACCGATACTCGATTTCTGTTTCATTGATGATCCTCTGCTGTTTGGTTCAGTCGGACAAGAGCTTAACTTAGATGCAGAGCCTGCTGATTATCTGTTAGTCAATGATTTTGGGATGATGCTAGAGGAATATTACAGCAATGAAGACCTCAGTATTTGTGGGATCGAAGGCGATGAGCCTAGTAAGCTACTAGATTGTGATTTTAACACTGATGACTTCCTTTTTGGCAAAGAAATAGCTCCCCTCAACATTACGTGCCTATAAGTTTTGCAGTTAGGAATTAAAACTACATATTTAATATTATAAGCCTTATTAGTTGGAGATATCTCAGTTTTTTAAATTAATGTTGAAAGTATAAGCTTTTTGTGAGTGAGTTTAATTTATTTATTTTTGCTGAAAGAGAGAGACAGAGAGATGTGTTTAAAGAGGAATGAGGTTCTACTTCTGAGGAATGAAAAGAAACAAATCCTTTGGGTTTTCTTGTGCTACAGAGCCATACAAGGGATTCGACTGTCTGGAAAAAGTGCTCGATCTGTTGAACAAATTTTGATTGATAGTCTTTGTGTTTTTGGCTCATCCTCACATGTTTAAGATACTACTATCTTTGGTAAATGAAAGTTTTATTTTTCAATAAAAAAAAAAACTCCTTAATGCTAGAAGGAATCTCTCAACAAGCCACTTCGCATCTTAGTAATTTGAAAGACAATGTTTCTACAATTGGCTTCCAAAATGGGAATACTTTATCTGATTTTACTTCCATAGCAACTGCTTCCAATCAATTGCAAGATTCAAAAGCAGATTTACAATGTTAAGCTTCCCTTACCAACTATAATGCAGGGCAAATAATTAGAAGTGCTCCTCAAGAATGGAAAGCCCCTTACCTTTCAACTGTTATGTGATGTTCAATAAACTCTTCAATCCCCTTTAATCAAGTAGCATTTTTAGTTTTTGATTTTCTATATAGCTTTTTTTTTCATTATTAACTTGCAAAGACATGTTCAGAGATCATCAAGTTCTGCAGCTAAAAGCCAACCATCTAAAAAAATCCCCATTTCATGTAGCCTCAAAAAATGCTGATAGAAGACTCACCTCAATTAGTAAATAAGAAAAAAAAAGAAGCAAACACCTTTTTTTATCATGTATTATCATCTGGATCAAGATAAAGACACTAGAAAGAACAACGAGTTTGGCATCCCAACTTTCCAACCCAATAGAAGTACAAGACTCTAAATTTATTCTTGATATCAAATAAAACAATGTTTGGCATAATTCAAACTATATAGAACGTAACAAATATGAAAACTAAAGTTTGATCTTAAAAGCAAAATAAATCACTTTTATCTTTCGCCAGTAAATTACAATAATATTTAAAACATGTTGATGAAGTCATATCTTTCATCTATCTTTCTCGTCTCCTTCCGAAGTTTCTCTTTATGAAATAAGAACTTGTGGTATTTGAGCCTATACATACACAAATAAAAAATTAATTAAATATTATAAACAAAAATAAAAAAATAAATTTGTTTATCAAATATAAAAGGAGTTACTTGTAGTAAATCCACCATGCTTGTGATAGTAGATTGATGGAAGTCAACATGAGTTTGCTGTCAAATATTCAAATTTGTAAGTCATACATAAAATATAAAACTTAATTTTACTATTATAATATTTTAATTACCTGGACAAATTGAAATGGTTAAGAACATTGATTAAATCCACTTGTAGCACTATAGTACAAAGTATGAGCAATTTGACTTGAATCCTATGAAATTGTTGGAATAGATACATGATCATATAGATTAGAAGGAAATTATAATTATAAAATTAAATCAAAACATAATATAAAACGATATCAACAAATTATTACCCTTACCTCTTAAACTAGTGGAGTCTTTACTAATTTATCAATTTGATGTCTTTTCTTTCTTTTAGCTTTTTCTAAAACATTTTTCAGTCGATGAGATAATCTATCTCTTTCATTTTTAGGTTAACATTTGATTCCCTTGATTTTTTGGCTTTCTTTCTCATTATGCCCACTTTCGTAAAATTGACAAACATGTTTTCCATCACTGGAGTTTCGAGACTCTTCAATTGATAACTGCTTCAAAGTTGTCTCAACTTTGCTCAACGTCTTTTCTCCATCACTTATAGCCATATTAAATGATTGCTCACTCATTGCAGCTCTTGATGCTAAATTAGAATACCATCGAAGCAAAATTTTGTAACAAGTACTTACATCTACTTTATGATCATTTGATCTAGTGGATGTAGAAGAATTTATCACAACTCCAATCTTCACTTCCTTGGTCCATCTTTTTAATATATATTAGTCTGAAACTCGTTTAAAATTCTGAAAGGAAAGCACTTTCAAAGCATGAGCACATAAAATACCAACAAATTCAAATTTCTTACAACTACAGCTAATTGTCGAATTTGATGAATCAAATATAACTGTATGATGATGAAGTTTTCTTGGAGGAATGACTTTGTAACTAGTAGTATTGCCAACGATTTCAGTTGTGTACAATTCACAATTCCAAGTAAGCCAAAGTTCATTAGATTACATTTTAAAAACTGTTAAAGTATACACAACTGTTGCATGCTTCAATATCTCCACTGGAACTGGTAAAGATGGCTAACTCTGGCTGTCTTTGTAGTTTGTTTTCAACTCCTCATAGCGTCTATCAACTAGAAATCTTTGAAAGTGCTGAAAAAAACGTAATAAATCATAGTTATAACCAATGTAATTTTTTATTTGGTTATTCATACTCTCACGTCTTTGAGTAGTGGACATGTCTGCACAAAAAGTTTGTCATCCAAAGCCCATTTCTCCTTCAATTCAAATTGTCTACGTAGCCAACTATTATCTTCTAAATTGTATTTTGCAAGCATATGATCCCATGCATTTAGAAAATCTTTCTTTTCTTCATGATCATAAACACAACTGCTAAAATCTTTAGCAAAACTACTAAATCTCTCAAATGTATCACTAAGATGTTTTGCTGCATTTTGATACATATGCCACACACATAAACGATGATATGTTTTAGGTCATTATGAAACAAGTGCTTTCGCCATTGTAGTGTCTTGATCTGTAAAGATCGTCATTGGTTTTTTCCCTGACATTGCTTTCAAAAATGAATCAAATAACCACATAAAAGTATCACATGTTTCATCATATAACAATGCTGCACCAAATATAACACTTTGCTAATGATGATTAACACCAACAAATAATGCAAAAGGTCTACCCTCTTTATTTTTTCCACATGTTGTATCAAAACATACCACATCTCCAAAAGATTCATAATCTAATTTCATCCTACCATCTGTCCAGAAAATATTTGTGATGAGATCATCAAGATCAACTTGGATAGCATAAGAAAAATTAGGGTCATCATGTTGCATATTTTGTAGATACTCTAAGACACCACCAGTATCTCCAACTTTCATTGCTTCTGTTCTCTTAGAACGTAAGTAATTATTGTAGTCCTCAGGAATAAAACCAAGATTCTCGAGTCCACCAACTTTCTTGCCAAAAACCTAACACTCTCTTTTGGTGCTATTCCAGAGCAATCAGCAATTTCAAGTTCAACAGCTTGAGGGAAATTAATTCCCCTTTGAGATCTTAAAAGCATACGCTTTCGCAAAGAAGCTAATGCATGTGTATGTTCAACAATAAATTTAGTAACATGTAATTTATCGTCATATCGTGAAACTTTTAATACAGCTAAGCACCCAAATCTTGTTTCTATACGATGACTTTTGACATTATCATCTCTTTTATCATTTCTTCGAGTTCCTTGGCAAGAACAACCAAAAACCCTATCTGCCCAATTACCATACTTATCCTTATGTCTTTTACTTCTTCGAATACTAAATCCAACTTCTTTGGCATATCTGTTGTAAAAATCATAAATATCTTGTTTTGTTTCAAATTTCATTCCAACTTTTGAAATAATTTCTTCTGACATATTTGCATGAGCTAAAATCATAATATTAGTATTAAAATCAATCATATTTGAACACTTATCTTGCTCAAGATTCTGCTCCTCCATTGGTTCAATCAATGGGAGAATATCATCTTCAGTAAATTCTAATCTTCAACACAATTGATCTTTATTATTTGTATTTGTAATTTCTTTATCCATACCTTAAAAAATAAAAAATAAACAAATTTAGTTATCTTTTAAATTTAGTTATCTTTTAAATACATAATGGAACATGAATAATTATGAATAAGATATAAAAAAAATTGAATGCCTTTCAAAAGAAAAATATAAAAAACGTTATTTGTAATCATAAAATTCAATAAAACATCATGTAATGAATCAATAAATATAAATTTGAAATTTAAAAAATTAATAAAAAAAATTTACAAAAAGTATTTGCCAAAAGGTGAAAATGAAGTAAAAGAGGAATAGGCAATCAAAACAATGTACAAGTGGCGGCGACAACAATTTTATGACATTACTTCTAAAAGTCATCTCTAACAATATGGGAGGACTTCTAAAAGTCAGTTGTGAAAGTCCATGTCAAGATGAAAAAGGAGTTGAGGTTCCTGAACAATATGGGAACTTCTTGATAGCACCATGAAGGAAGAAAACAGCAGCAATAGTTGTCAATGGGAGGAAAAAGCAAAGCCTGGACATAGAGAATACCAACAGAAGTGATCCATCACAGCAAAGCAGTGGTAACAAAACAGGAAATTACCAGTTTACTGCTAAAACACTCTAGGAAATTCTTTTACAGGAGAATCAAAAATCAGAGAATGAAAGCCAAATAGGGGATGAGGATGAAGAACAGACATCTAGAAACAAAGTAGTTCACAATTCTAATTTAGATGGTAAGGGGGATCATTACAAACTGTTACTTGATAAAGAAAAGTAAATAAGCTCTTAGAAGAATGACATGTTAAGAATTGGTGATGAATGGGAGAACATGGTGGAAGATAAAAGATTGACTTCTGAGTCAGTGGGAGAAAGTCAAAACAGTTCTTCAAATGAGACAAAAGGTCAGGAATATAAGCAGGAAAATCTGACAAGAACGTCAACTAAGATGAAAAGGAAGGATGAATCCACCAAGAAAAAAATAGTGGAACGAGGGAAGAAATTGAAAGTAGCAGATACATATTCTTTTGAACCAGCGGTGCATAATGGTCAAAAAAACCAGCACTGCTTAGATAAATGAGGATTATTTGCTAGAATTGTCGAGGTCTCGAGAATCCCAGAACAATTCAGAAGCTCCTTGATTATAACTGGAGCAAAAATCCCGATGTTATTTTTTTTATGGAGACAAAAAAAAAGTAGTTTGGAAATGGAAATGGTAAGAATCAAACTTGGTATGGATGGATGCCTGGCTGTTGATGCTAATGGGAGAGCTGGAGGTTTTGCACTTCTCTTGAGAAAAGGATCTGAGGTCATGATCACGTCTTACTCCAGAAACCATATTGATACGAAAATTCTGTTGAGAGGAATAAAATGGAGATTTACAGGTTTTTATGGATTTCCTGAAACAAAAGAAAGATTCCATAGCTGGAGTTTAATTCGACAACTTAAAGTTAGATCGCAATTACCTTGGCTTTGCATAGGGGACTTTAACGAAATTTTCTTTGCCAATGAAAAGGAAGATGGACCTGAAAGAAGGGAGGTACAAATGCAGGAGTTTCGTGAAACATGTGCTGATAGTGAGTTAATTGACATGGGTTATGTAGGACCAAAATTCACCTGGTGGAACAATGGAGAAGAAGAAGGTTTTATTCGTTGTAGACTTGATAGATCACTGTGCACGAAAAAATGGAGAGAAATATTTCCAAGAGCATCAGTCTTCAATGAATTTCTGGGTGCTTCAGATCATCTGGCACAAAGAATGGATCTATTCCACCTTCGCAAAGTACAATGGAAAAGAAGATTCCATTATGAGGAAGCATGGATTTCAGATGAGGCAAGTAAAAAGGCTATTGTTGATGTTTTAACATCTAGGGCAGATAGTGCTAATGGGCTTTTGGGTAAAATGAAGAAGATTAAAAGGAGCCTACAGGGTATTCAACCAAACCCATTGACTCAATTGCAGGTCAAGATTAAGAAGAAAAAAGATGAAATACAGAAGATGATGATGGCAGGGGATAATGTGCAAAAGTTAAAAGAGACTCAAGCTGAATTTAATAGCCTGAATAGGGATGAAGAAGTTATGTGGGGACAACGCTCCGGGATCGAATGGCTTCGAGATGGGGACAAGAATACAAAATTTTTTCATCTAAAAGCCAAAGAAAGGAGAAGGAAAAACATAATCTGGGCTTTAAGGAAAGACAATGACGAGTGGACTGAGTCACAAGAAGATATTCTTCAAGAGGCTAGCAGCTTTTTCTCCCAACTTTTCACCAGCTTGAATCCAACAACAGTAATTGATGAAATTGTTTCAAAAATCCCAGCAAAGGTCACAAATAAGATGAACGAGCAATTGAATGCAGAGATATCAAAGGAAGAGGTACGAACTGCTTTATTTCAAATGAACCCTACAAAAGCACCAGGACCTGATGGCTTCCCTGCAATTTTCTTTCAAAAATTTTGGGATAACATTAGTAATGATGTGCATAAATTTGTTGTTGAGTTTTTGGATGGAAGAGTACAGGACCCGGATTTTAACCACACACACATTGTTTTAATCCCAAAAGTCAAACAACCTGAGAAAATGACCCAATTTCAGCCAATTAGCCTGTGTAATACCCTTTATAAAATTGCCTCCAAAGTCCTTACCAATAGACTTAAACCTATCATGCCTTTCATTATTTCAGAAAACCAAAGTGCTTTTGTTCAAGGTAGGCATATATCAGATAATATTATTGTTGCACAAGAAATTATTCATGCTTTACATAACAAGAGAATGGGGAAGGTTGGAAACTTTGCTATCAAACTTGATATGAGTAAAGCATATGACAGGGTGGAGTGGGATTGTATTATTGGAATCATGAGGAAGATGGGCTTTGAAGGAAAATTTATTGAAATGTTGTGGAGATGCATTTCTACTGTATCTTACTCGGTGCTTATCAATGGGGCTCCAGGACAGCGCTTTGTTCTTTCAAGAGGTCTGCGTCAAGGGGATCCTCTATCCCCTTTTCTTTTTGTTATCATGTCCGAAGCCCTTTCTTGTTTAATTAATTGGACTCAGGTGACAAAAAACATTTCAGGAATAAAGATCTACTAAAGGGGGACAAATATTACCCATCTCCTGTTTGCTGATGACTGTATGATATTTGGGAAGGTCAAAAGGAAGGAAGTTCAGGCATTAAAAGGAATCTTTGATTTTTATAAAGCTGCCTTAGGTTAGAAAATAAACAAGGAAAAGTCCGGATTACTGTTTAGCAGAAACACACTAATTGAGGATAGAGCAATGGCAAGTCAAATACTTGGTATTAATCAAGCTCAGTGGGGAGGAATGTATTTAGGAATGCCTTTGGTCGCAAGATGGTCCAAAAAGCAGATGTTCAAGTATCTCAAAGAAAGGGTTGTGAAACGTACCTCAAATTGGAAAAACAAAATGTTATCATTAACGGGGAGAGAAATTCTTATCAAATCTATTACTCAAGCTATTCCAGCTTATTTCATGAGTTGCTTCAAACTTCCGGATTCCATATGTCATGAAATTGATTCGGTTATCGCTCAATTCTGGTGGGGTGGAAATAATGAAAATCAAAAAATCCATTGAAAGAACTAGAAATCGATGTGTGATTCTAAATTTGCTGGAGGCATGGGATTTCGAGATTTTAAAAGTTTCAACATTGCTATGTTGGCGAAACAAGGGTGGAAATTACAGATGAAAGAGTCTACACTTGCATATAAAGTTCTCAAAGAAAGATATTTTCCCTCCACTGATTTTGTAAATGCTCCGGTAGGTGCTAACCTAAGTTTTACATGGAGGAGTATCCGGGAGAGTCAACAATTGATTAATATGGGCTTAATTTGGAGCGTAGGAAATGGACAGAGCATAAATATTTTAAAGGATTTTGGATCCCATATGATACACCAAGGGCACTATCCATTCCTAATCACTTAATCGATGAAGGGATGAAGGCATCGGAACTGATTGATTATGGGACTATGAGATGGGATGAACAGAAAATCACAAATTTTTTTCCTCCTTATGAAAGTGGGCAAATTCTGTCAATTCCATTGAGCTTCAGAAGACCTTGTGATAAACAAATGTGGTTCTTCAATAGACATGGTCAATACTCAGTGAAATCAGGATATAGAATGGCTTACTTATCATTGTCTTTGCAGGGGGCAAGCAGTTCAAGCAGGAACATGTTGGGATTCTGGAAAAAAATTTGGCATCTTGACCTTCCAAGGAAAGTTATCTTGTTCTTGTGGAAGACAGTAAATGGTATTCTCCCGACCCGCCAAAATCTCATTCATAGACGAATTATTTCTGACAGTAAATGTCCATCCTATGATGATGAATTGGAATCAGATTTCCATTGTCTTTGCTGCTGTCCATTAGCAAGGGCTGTTTGGCTTATGACAAGATGGGGATTCAAAAATTTTGAAGATTTGTTTTCTTCTGTGCAAGATTGGATTTATCATTTATTCCAACTGATGGAGAAAAATGAAATTGAAGAGATTGTTTGTATCCTATGGGCTTTATAGAAATTTTATAAATATGAAGATTTTCCAATGTAAGAATCTGGTGTCGCAGCAAATAATAGAGATGGCTGATAATTTGCTGGAACAATACAGATTGATTAATGGGGAAAAACCAAGGAGAAGGAACCCACTCCTTGATAGAACCAGATCATGGGGAATCCCGGAAGTCAGAAAACTCAACGTGGATGCAGCAATTTTTTATTTAACAAGAGAAAGAAGGATGGGAGCTGGGTTTATCGTCAGAAACGCGTCAGGAGAGGTTGAATTAGCTGGTTCTAAGAGAATGGCTATAAGCCAATCGGTGGAAGAAGCGGAATTATCAACTCTAGCTTGGCCTCTCAGATGTTGTAAAAGCGAGAATATCGAGATCAAGGAAATTGAAATGGACTGTAAGGTGGTTGTTGACTGGATCAATGCAAGACAAATGACTGGTATCATAGGCCACATTGTTGAAGACTGTCTCAACCTGATGATGAGTATTAATTGTGATGTTATACTCCATTGCCCAAGGGAAGGAAACGAAGTAGCTCATATGCTTGCTAAAAGGGCAAAAGAAATGAGTGAAGAAGCAATTGCATTGTTTGATATTTCTCAAATGCCAGAAGCAATACAGAGAGTTATCAAGAAAGAAGCTGATGTTACTGCAGATAGAGCTTTGTAGTGAAAACTGAATGTATAAGGACAAGTTCCTTAATTCTTGGTTGTTTTACATCTTAAGTGATAATGAAATCATTTTATTCCAAAAAAAAAAAAAACTCAACGGCTACAAGTTGAATAACAAGTACCCATCTATATCTTGTGGGAACTCAGACTTAAAAACAGTGATTCACTAGTTGAAAAAACTAATAAGCATTCTAGAGAAATATTCCTGCTATTGGTAGTGGCACCTATACAGCACATGATTCCCTAATGTAAATTAGCATGCATCACAAATTTTACCTCCTGTTAGTAATAAACAATTTTAAGAGCACAGTACGTTTCAAAAATACCTAATCAAGTTTATACAGTTCATGCAGAATTATAAAGAATATTAAGTTTAAAAAATTACCGATTGCCAACAAACATATTATTACAAAATACATAATGGAACATGAATAATTATGAATAAAACATAAAAAAAAAACTGAATGCCTTTCAAAAGAAAAATATAAAAAACGTTATATGCAAGCATAAAATTCAATAAAACACCATGTAATGAATCAATAAATATAAAATTTCAATCTAAAAAATTAATTAAAAAACTTACAAAAAGTATATGCCAAAAGGTAAAAGTGAAGTAAAAGAGGAATAGGCAGCCAAAACAATGTAAAAGTGAAGCAGGCGGCAAACAGGAGAAAAACTTAGCGTGAGATTTTTTTTTATTTTTAAAGTAACTTTAAGAAACGGCGTTAAAAACTTTGGCACTGCAGTTTGTAGCCTCCATTAGGGGATATGGCATATGGCAAAAATATAGAGAGGAGGCATGGATGAGGGCACAAAATAGGGGTAGAGGATTTGTGTCCCCTTAAAAGAGCAGCAAGTTGAATTCTCACCACGGCTATGTGCGTCAAATTAGTTCATGATTAAAGGTGACAATCATTTCTTAAATATAAATGGAGAAGAAAAGTTGAAACTTCACCGTCCTTGAGGAAAAAGCATATCAAATCCTTGAAATAAATCTACCGGATGTATTTATGTATTTTAAACATGATTAAAGGCATTACATTACCCTTAGGTTGCATTTGTTACGTTGCTAGATATGTGATTGATAGGAATGTGATTGTTGGATATATAACTGTTAGGAATGTGATTATCGAGAATATAATTTTACAGCGTTTGGTATAATAAGGGAAAGTGATGATTGTAGAGAATGTGATTATTTAGAGTATTATTTTATAATGTTTGGTTTGTTACTATTTTACTAAGAATATAATGTAAATTGATAAAATAACTCTTATATATTAAAAATATATAAATTGAATAAATTTATAATTTTTAATAGATACTTCAGTAAGAGCCATCATATAATTTTGGTCTTCTTGTTTTTTTGTGTTTAATTCTGAAGAATGTAAATGTTGTTCTTCTATGGTGTTGTTGTTTTCAAGTTGTTCTTTGATTTTTTATTGTTTTTTCTTTAATTCAGATATCTCAAGTTTTATGTGTTTTATTTCTGTTTTTAATTCTTCTTTTGTTATTTTTCTGGGTTTTGTTTTTTCATATTCATCAAAGATAATGTTTTTTATGTTATACATTGGTTCATGATTTATTATTTTTTTAGGTTTTTCTTTTATTTTTTCTTTTAATTTTTGAGATATTCTCTTTTTAATGTTGGATCTTGAATTTTGTCAATTATTTCAATCATTAATTCTTGATCTTTTGTCAAAATATGAATTACTCATCATCTGTTGAAGATTGTGAGGTGGTTGTGGTTGTTTGAATTTCATCAATTTGTAAGTTGTCTTGAGAATTTTCAGAGTTGTTTATATCAGTAGTTGTTTCTTCAAAAATTTCATTGAGTTTTTGTTCAACTTCTTCTCCTAATTGAAGTTGGTTAATTTTCTTTTTAATTTTACAATATTTTGAAATGTGGCCCGTTTTTTCACATTTATAACATTTTATTGTTTTATCTGTTTTATATGGTTCTTTTTGCTTCTTCTTATATTTCCTATATTTCTTATATTTAGGAGTTAAATAGTATTCTTGTGAGTTTTTCTTGTACTTTCTTTGTTTTACTGATTTAGAACAACATGGTTTTAAAGAGAATATTTTTTCTTTGATGTCAAATTGCTGACAGAATGATCCTAATTCTTTTGCACATTGCTTTCTTTCTCGTTTGAGTTGTTTTTGAAGTTTTAAATCTTGACATATCTTGAGTCCTTCTTTTTGGGTGAAACTAATTAATTCTCTATAAGTAAGATCTTCATAAGGTATAATTCCTTTGTGTGTTTCTCTAATTTGGTTTCTAACTTTTTCTCCTAATAGTGTGGATAATCCAGCTAAGAATTTTTCTTTCCAAAAAGGTTAATTGTTATCTGGTCTCTGCATTATTCTTGTCATAAACATATCTTTATATCATTTGAAATTTGTTAGTTTCCTATATCTTAAATTTGATAATAATTCTGAATTTTTGTCTCTAAGATGGGAAGGGTCACCTATGAAATGTTTTGATATTGAGAATATGAGAGTTGCAACAACATCTTGTATTTCCCTTCCTTTATCATCTAAAATATTATCACCATTATCATCTTTTTTTGTAGCTTTTACAATTTCTCCTTGTTGATCTGGTGTGAGATAGTTATCCCACCATCTTTTTAATTGTCCGGTAAATCCTACTATCAAAAGATTTGCTATTGCTTAATCTGAAGTTTGTCCCATTTGATTTTGAGTTTTGTATACATTTGAAACCATTGTCATTTGTTGGAGTGTATTTAATATGTTGTATTCAGACATTCCATCTATATTCCATTCATATACCGTGTTAGCATTGTATTTATTTTGAAACATGGGTTTTTCTTCAATATTTATGTCTGGTGCTGTGGTTTTTAGGTAATAAAGTTTTTGTGGTTCTTTCCAAACCATTTTGTTTATTTGGTTTTCTAATTCTGAATCTGTTTCACTATTTTCTACCTTGAGTGTATTAAGTTCTCTAATTGGTGTATCTGGAATGACACTTTGAATTTTGGCTTTCTAAAGCATCAATTCTTCCTTAGATTTCTCTTAAGAAATAATTTTGTTGTATCTGTTGATATTTTTTTGGGACTTCAAATGGCTTAAATATTGGTTTAGATGTTTTAATATGTTCTATTTTTTCTTTAAGGTTTTGGATTTTTCTAGGTTGATTTTCCACTGAAAATTCTATGTTTTCTAATTGTTTAGATATAGTGTGTAAATTTAGATTAGTATAAGGTGGCGTTTGGTACTTTACAGTGTAATGTGATTACAGGTAATGTGATTGTAGGGAATGTGATTGCAGGTAATGTGATTGCAGGGAAGATAACATTGCAGTGTTTGGTATATGAGTAATGTAATGATTAAAATGCAGGGAAGATAACATTGCAGTGTTTGTTTTACAAGTATTTTACAGGGAATGTAATGTTAATTTACAAAATTACCCTTATTTATTAAAATGTAAATTTAATATACTTGCATTTTTTATTATTAATTTTTATATAATATTATCTCTTAAATATATTTTTAATGTCATATATTTTATTTTCATTTTTTATTATAATTTTGTATATTTTATTTCATTTATTTAATATAATTTTTATATTATATATTTTATTTTAATTTTTTTTGTCTATATTATATAAATTTTAATTTTTTATATTTTATTTTTTAATTTTTATTTCTTATATTATATATTTTATTTTAATATTTTTTACCTATATTATATAAATTTTAATTTTTTATATTTTATTTTTTAATTTTTATTTCTTATATTATATATTATATTTTAATTTCTTTTACCTATATTATATAAATTTTAATTTTTTATATTTTATTTTTTAATTTTTATTTCTTATATTATATATTTTATTTTAATATTTTTTACCTATATTATATAAATTTTAATTTTTTATATTTTAATTTTTTAATTTTTATTTCTTATATTATATATTATATTTTAATTTCTTTTACCTATATTATATAAATTTTAATTTTTTATATTTTATTTTTTAATTTTTAATTTTTATATTATATATTTTAGTTTAATATTTTTTTATTTTAATTATAATATTATAAAATATTTTTAATAAAATAATAAAGTTGAAGGGTAAAAATGTCTTTAATAACATTGCAAACATTGCAGCCTGCAATGTAATGTACATTGCATTGGTTTTGGGCTGCAATCACATTGCAGCCAAGGGCTGCAATGTGATTACATTGCAATCTGACATTGCAGTGGTCTATTACAAAACAAACGCTGCAATGTAATTTAATTAGGCATATTACAGGTAATGTCACTTTACAATCCCGCAAACAAACGCCACCTAATTGTTTTGTTCTACAATCATTTTAATATCTTTTGAAGAAATGTTTTCCCCATGTTCAGGTGCTCTCATCCTAAGTGGTGTTGCTCTGATTCCTACATTTTTATGTAAATATTGTATTTCTGTTAAAGGGGGGTGTTGTGTTTCTATTTCTTCTTTGTTTGTTTGCCATTTATTAATGTTTTTTACTGTATTTAGTGATTGATCTTCAAAGTGATTTTCAAACCATTTAAAGAATTTTATTAAAATTTTGTATTTATTCATAAAGGCATAATATTGTTGTAGGATTTCATTTTTGTCATGATTATGATTGTTAAAATAATCTTTCATTTTTTGATTATTTTCTTTTGAAAAAAAATGTTTTTTGCACTATTCTTTATTTATTTGAAATTCTTTCTCTAAAACAAATATTTTCGATTGATTTGTGTTAGGATTTGGGTTATTTGTCATGGAAGAATATGTTGGAGACATATTGGGAGAATTTGTAGGACTATTTTGTTGTCTATTATAAATTGGTTGAGGTATGTTTGAAGAGTTGTCTACTCCTTGCAAATTTGTTTTTATGGTAGAAGCTATTAAGGATACTGAAGCTCTGGCTGACCTAAAATCTATTCTTGTTATTGATGGATTTTCTCTATTTTCTTCTAAGATATTTGTACTTCTTATTGAGGCTACATATTGTTCTATATCAAAGGAGTGTATGGAGGGAACTCTTGGAGGTCTATTGAAGACAAGTTCTACTGAACCGTCTCTGTATTCTATTATATGGTTTATTTATGTATTTTGAACTATTGGAGGAATTGTTATTCCTTCTATTTTCCAGGTGTTGGGGAGTTGTATTTCATGCCATTGGATAGGCCTAGAAATGGTTGTATGTGTTCTCATCATATATGTTTGTATTAATAAAGTTTCTCCTTTTGGGCTGTGCATTAAAACTTTTGTATTGACCACAGAATACATTGCTTTATAATATATTCTATATACAATGGTTAAAGGTTCAAATCCAGGCATCATTTTATAATTATAAGCTTGAATTTGAAGTGTTAAAGAATTTAAAACATTTCTATCTTTTAACGAGACATAAAATTTGGGTAGCGGTTAAAATGAATTGGTCTTGTACAAAAGCTTATTTCTACTATTCCTAACAAGGAATCATTGAATTGTAAATGTCTTTTATCTCTTAAAACTATCAATATTGAAGTATTTAGTCCTTCTTTTGCGAGTGGTTTTGCTCTTACTTGAACTAATCCAAAATGAATATAATTATATTTTTGGTTTCTTAATTTTTGAATTATTTCTTGATCCAATAACTGGATATTTTCATATTGGTTTTGAATTGGAATACCTTTTTCTTTGGTTTTTATTAAATAGCCACAAAAAGAATTTAAGTGTAAAGCATGGAATGTTGATGATTTGTAGATTTGATTTTGAGAGATTTTCGAGATTTTCCAATTATCTATTTCTTGAATAATATTTTCAAAGTGAACATTTTCCTCATTGATACTTTGGGTTTGGTTAGAGTTTGAACTAGAGCAAGAGGTAGTTCTTAAAAATGGAAGTATTGTCTTTTACAAATTGTTTTCCTACATTAGGGGGAGTTTCTATAGTTTGGATGATATTATACTGTTTCAGCCTACAAAGGAAGAACAAGGTCCTAATAGCGCCTCTTTTAAATGGCTTATCGAACAGATCTTCCTAAAGACTCAGTAAAATCAGTACAATATATTCAAACAATTAAAACCAGAACTCAGAGAACAAAAGTAATTTGACAAATGCTTGGATTTAAAAGAGATACCTTTCACTTCGGTGTTGCTCTGATACAAAAGACTTCGCAACAGTTTTAAATCCGGTGTCTTTTATTCACTAATATTATTCAATTTATATATTTTTAATATAAATTTTGATTTTTCAATTTTAAGTAATTAAAATAATAAATAATAATATTAAAAAAATAACATAATATTTTTATATTAATTATTTAAATATTAAAATATATAAAATTACTAAAATTTTATTTTTACCTTAAACTTTTAAAAATAAAAAAAATTATCCAAAAAAAAAATTTATCGATAGATCACATAATCTATAGATAGATAGATATCTGCTACTAAAAGTTTAAATATAATTTATCGATAGATGTTCTTATTTATCCACAGATGTATCAGTTTAAGCGTTTTTTATGCTTTCTTTCTCTCAAATTGTGGCATCCAAACATATTTTTTTTTAAATCCTCTTAATTCTTTAGTAAATTTCTTTCATTTTAAACCATTTAAATGCTTCTTTCTTAATTTTTGATATCAAAAATATAAATTTTTCTCAAAATACTTATAAATTCTTGAAAATTTAAATTAGGGTTCTATAAAATTTAAAGTCTCAATGTCTTAAATTTTCAAATTTAGTGATGAAATTTGATCTAAATGTGTTCGTGACAGGCTACCCTTCCTATAGGCAATGAGAAAAAAGAGAAAAAGTTAGAAGGCATGAAGGAAGAAAGTGGTGAAAAAGATAAGAATGAGATAAAGGGTTAAAAGGTTAAGTTGGGGAACAAAATTTTTTTTACTTTTGCACCCTCAAAACATTAACCAAATGTTGCAATGTGATTCCCTGCATTTTAATTGCAAAAAATATCCCTCACTTCCCATCTACCAAACGCCTCTTTATAGACAATATTAAATACATGGAATTTGTCAAAAAATGTAACGTTACAACATTTTCTTTCTTTCAAATTACTATCCCAAAAGTATCATGGAATGAGAAATTTATTTCCCAAGGGCTCTAATTCATAAATTTTAAGATTATCTTTCATTTTAGGTTTTTTTTTTTTCAAATTTTCTTTGATTATTTTTCCCAATAAGTTTCACAATTCAAATAAAGCCTAGAAGAGTATGAAGGGTATGTGTATATTATAATTTGTATGCACTACATCCAACACTACATGAGATTCATGCTTGCCTCAATTTCTTAATGTTTAAGATATGAACAAAGATTTTACGGATTTTTTTTTTTACTAGTACCTCGTAGATATTTTATTCTTGCAAAAAAATAAGACTGTTAATTTTTACCCAATAAAATTATAAAAATGATCTTAAATGTGAATAGATATGCTACTTTTGAATTTATGGTATTTTGAAAATTTTACTAGAGAAAATTATTAACTTAACTCTAATGGGAATAGAAGTTATTCAAAGAATATTAATTAGAAAAAAAAGATATTCACTTCGTGCTATATTGGAAAAAATAAATTACACACGTGAGGAAATTGAAACAATAAGACGTGTGGCTTATCATTAAAAAAATTACTGATGGAATTCAACTTTTTTTATCCTAAAAAATCATTTTATTATCAAGAGTTTATATTTGATATATTAACAGCATAAAGTGCTACCACTTAACCATAAAATGTCGTTTCATACATGTGCAGAGATAAAAGTTTAAAAATCTTCCAAAATAAATATTTTTAAAATTATGAGGATTAATTTTTTTAGAATTTCCAACTTTTAAGTTTATTTATTAACGAGATTATATATGACAATTTCATGTACAATTCATAAGGAATACAATAATAAAGTAAAACATATGTTGTTAACTGTTTGAGAGGTTTATTACAAAAAAATACTTAAGGGAATATTTTGAAAAAAAAAATACTCATGAGCATTTTAATCATTAAATATTTAGACAATAATTTTTTTGATCAATAAATTGATTATCAAATATTTTTTATCCAATAAACAACTTAAATACTTCTTTAACCGGTGTTTATAGGCATTGAAAAGCGAACCCTATTTAAAAAACATTAGCAATTTTAGCATATATGCAATGAAATGATTGAATTTTGAATTTATAATTGAGGATCTAAAGTGAAGGATGAATTGATTTCCAAACTAATTAAATATTAATAATTAATGGATTTTGTTAAAAAAAACCTTAAAATTACTCTTTGATGTGCTTAATTATAGTAATATTTTAATATTAAGTATAATGATTAATAATTAATATGATTATTTATGATGTATTGGGTGGAAATATCACTTATTATATTTAATAACTTTAAAAGGGGTTTATAACAATAGAAATATTAAAATGACATGATATCTTACAAATTTTTTAAATTATTGAAGAAAATTTAAATAAATTTTTATTTTTTATTACATTTAATCAAATTATTATAATTTTGATTTTGAATTAAATAAGTCCTTATTACTAACGCTTCGTTAATTATTGTTAATTAAAATGTAATTTAGATATTTTATATCATGTGGTATTGATGTGATAGAATAATATAATTATATGATATTTTCATTTTTCACATTAATCCACTTAGATATAAAATGACAAAATAAAATTTTAAAAATAATTAATTATAAAAATTTATTTATTTTAAAATAAAAATATAAAAACTTGACTAGGTAATTGAGAAGTTTTTAAAGCATTATATCAAAGGATATAAAAAAATTCTTTTAAAACACTCCTTAAAAAAGAATTATAATAAATTTACAATTATCTTTTGTTATTGAAAAGACACTTATATTAAACGTTTTCTCTTGGGCATTTAAAATTCTATTTTTTAAGTTAAATGATTGACACGAATCCTTAATAAGGTTCTTTAAATTATTAACAATTAACTGGCAATATTTTCGAATCAAATTTTAAAAAAAAATGTATGCCCAACACAGTATGAGGATTGTGAGGATGATTTCCACAATGCCAACAGATAAACGGTGCGGATTGCATGGAATTTAAAACGGTGCGTTTGAGTTGACCACTTCTGGCCTTAAAGAAAAGAAACTGACTCCTGTTCCGATCGCCGTAGCTCTTACTCAGGTCTCACTGAGTCGAGGGTTTAACTTTAAACCCCCGTCATTTTTTTTGGCCTTTTACGTTTAGCTCAGATTCCCGCGCTTAAATTAAAATTTCTTCTTTAGTTTCTAAACAAAAGCTCAATCCACTTAAATCCCAGCGTTTCTTGCGATTTAAAAACTAAATTTTTTTGAAGTTCAAAAAACGCTCTCCTTGCAAGGCCCGTTATGGACGTGGAAATGGAGACGTCTCCTAGCTACTTTGACCCTCAAGATGACTCCGCCAGGGAAAAGTTTCGACGTTATGGGTACCGTTTTAATAATGCCATTGTTTTGCTTTAATTTATTTTTATTTACATAAAAATGCTATACATCTTTGTATAGTTACTTGTATCTCTATAAGATGAAATTTTGCATTGTTTCGTTAGGGTTTTCTGGGTGCTTTCTTTCGAGTGTTTTTTTTTTTTATTCTTATTACATTCATTATCGGGAATTGCATTTAACGTTAGAAATTGATTTGGTTCGAGCCTGTTCGATGAAACCCATTTCACAAGTAACATGTTATGTTTGTTTTGGTGATGGTTTTGTTCATTGTTAATTGTTAGAACTGGGGTTTTGAGTAGGGCTGATGTGGAAGGGGTTTTGATATTGAGACTTTGGATTGAATTGTTGATTCTAAGTAAGGTTTTATTTATTGAGAAGAATGAATGGTTTTAACTTTTATATATGAATATTATTGGTCATTAGAAAACGCAAAAAGACAAAAAAAAGAGGAACAAAAAGGAATGCAAAATGGAAAAGTGAAAACGAATAGAAACTAAAAGGTCATATAAAAGTGGATTCTGTTGATTAAAGACTTGAGAAGTGGAAATTAAAAACAAAAAGATAAGAAGAGATGACAGGGGGAACTCTGGAAAAAAATGGAGGAAAAAAGAAAAAAATGAGATGTTTATATTGGCTGTTTTAGGTTGTTCTTTATATTGTTGAATTTGGGTATTGCTTCTTTCCATTAAATCTTACTTTGTGTAGATTATTTAATATGGACTAGCTGCAGGAAAAGAAACTCAAGTTCAAGCATATCTCCACGGCAAGAAAGTGGGGTTTCAAAGTTCAGTGAAGCTAAGTTGTTGTATGAGGGACCGATTATCCACAGCCCAACTAACGCTGCACTTCTTCTTGAAAACATCAAACAAGAGGCTGAGAGCTTTGATACTGATTATTTTGAAGGAACACCTGCAACGACACGATCGGCTTCTAAGAGGAGACCATTACATGATGGTCATCAAATTGCAGAGACTGATGATGGTGTTGATTCAATCCGCAGATTAGGAAGTCATGCATTAAAGGCTTGCAAGATTGAGGAGGATTTATTGGCTGATAATGGAGACACGACCTTTTCTTTGTTTGCATCTCTACTTGATTCCGCTCTTCAAGGTGCTTGAAGTACTATCACCTATATTAAGTGCAACGGCTCAAAGTTTAAACTGTTTAACTATTTTTTTAAGTGAACATAATATTAACTATGACGATAGTTTCAGTGCTCAGGATTTGGTTGGGATCCTTGATTCATTTCAGCTCTTTTAATTTCTGGGAGTTAGGAGACTGATATTTGCATAAAATTAGGCTTGAAGGTGTTAGACAATGCAAGACTGAGGAAGGTCATTACAGTATGCACGTGTATGATAAGAGTTTTACTTTGAGTTTTTGTACATGGAGTTCATTAAATATTGCATTCTAAGAAATATAATGCTAGTAAGTGGAGAAATATGCAAGCTCATGATAACAGAATTAAATTACTGGTTCATGATGTGTGTACTGTTAAGTGTATCACATCATTGACTGACTGATCAATATGTTTATATTTCTATCTTGGAGCACCGATATTTGGTTGCAATCATAAACAAAAAAAGTGGAAAGTAGCCTGGTGGTGTGGGTATTATGATTATCCATAAATTGCCCTGTAATTTAGAATTACATTGTTGTTTCTTGTAGTCTTCTTGATATGGCATCTCCATTCATGTTATCTATGTTCACATAGTTAATTTTTCATATTTTCCAGGGCTAATCCCGATTCCGGATCTGATTTTACAATTTGAGAGATCATGCCGGAATGTTTCGGAGTCAATTAGGTGCGTTGCATACCATCAAGTATAATTATAAGTTGGCGTAGGTGTGTCTTGCAATGCAAACTGACACTCATGCATGAAATACCATGGATATGCTTATAATTACAAATTTCTTACTGTTTTCTCTTCTTGCTATATTGAGCTTACATCTCGATTCTGACTATTTTAGTATGCCATATCCCCTGTTCCTCTTTTTTTATGTTCTCTCCCCCCCCCCCCTCCCTTTCCTTTAAAAAAAAGAATATCCGATGGTATTCCATCTAACGTGCTGTTGTTTATCCATAATGATTTATAGATTTTTTTTTTGAAAATACTAATGATTTATACATAGATAATACTTTAAGTCTGTCCTTTATGAGGGTAGGGATGCCAAAGTGGGCATTATCAGTTTTCACTTAAGCATTACGTAATAGAGACTGGTGTTTTTGAAGTTTTTCAAATGCTGGGGCACTACTCATGTATTTTCTTTGTCAAAGTTCCTATGTAAATTAGGTAAAATCAGTTTCTTTGGTGGCCTTTTAACTCCATCATTATGTGCTGCTTGCACAGATATGGATCCATCGTACGCCATCGGGTAGTAGAGGACAAATTGATGAGACAGAAGGCTCAGCTCCTGCTTGACGAGGCTGCTACATGGTCTCTCCTGTGGTACCTTTATGGCAAAGGAAATAAGTCTTTAGCCTTTGATAAATTTCGGCGACAATTGATTTCTTAGAAAAAAGATTGTTTTAGTTAATAAGTTTTTTTCAAAGTCATTCCGCTGCTTGTTTCTCAAATCACACTGTTCTTAGTGTGTGCATTATATTTTGCCATAGTTGTTTTTCTTTGACTTTTAGTGTCTGCAAACTTCATCTTTGAGCTTTGGATTTGTTGATGACAGTTTCCCTTCTTCTTGCAGTGACCGATGAACCCCCTGAAGAGCTCATTCTGGTATATTTTTCCTTTCAATTTTTTGTCCTTAGAACTTAGTTTTTTTGCCCTACTAAAATGTTGCATTTCCTTTTGACTACCTGCTAATTCAAGTTAATGGTTTGCTCTTATTTAAATCCATCGACTTACGACAGTCTCCTTCAACATCGCATATAGAGGCTTGCCGGTTTGTTGTGAATGATCACACAGCACAATTGTGCCTCCGTATTGTTCAATGGCTAGAAGGATTGGCCTCTAAAGCCCTTGATCTGGAAAGCAAGGTGATTAGTTTTATTTATTGCTAGTATAGATTATGTTGACTAGTTCATCATTATTCTTATTTATTTATTGTGCTTTTGTCATACTGGATGCTGGAGGAAGCATTGCATTCATTGTCTTGAATAGTGATAAGGATTTTATAAAGCAAGTAGCATGCCCTTACACGTGGTGTGACTTCTCAGAAAGAAATAATCTTTCAGTTTTCACTATCCCTGCCTCCCTCCTCCTCTCATGTTTTCTTTTTATCTCTTTTATGTGTCATGCTTGATTGTTATGTGATTTCTAAGAAGGTTTTTTGTGTCATAAGCAATGAGTGGGTTTGGAAAAGGTTTGGTTTTACTTCATGAACTGGAGCTAGAAACAAACTGGAATGTTTGGAAGTCTATAACTGTGGGGGTTGTCAAGGCTATGAACATTGATATTGTAGGTTGTGCTAAGCAGCATTCTTGTTTTATGATTATTGATTCTGTAGATTAGCAAAAGCTTTCATGTAGCTTATGGGATTATTGTGGTAACACATGTTGTTTGAAAGATCGTACTTTTAGCCTCCATGGAAGGCATCATTCATGCTGGATAGCTGGTATATCTGAGCTTTGGTAAATTGGCATCTCCCATGAAGGAATGCACCTTTCTGATGTCCTATTTTATACTCCAGCCTCATTTCTTCCCATGCAGTTCCTGTCTCTCTGTCCCTCTCTTTTTTTTCTTTTTGTAGTTCGGTATGTGTAGCTGGTTTATGGTAGTTATGCCTAAGGTTAGTAACACAAAAGTTCTCTAAATAATTGACCTTAATTTATAACTTTTAACAACTGTGACCTTTAACCTTTGACCCTTTTAGTGACAACTTGATTATGGTCAGGAAGGGCTGATTCCTGGTTTATTCTGTTGAGCATGCATATGTTTTTGTCAATTTTTTTAGATTATGGTTACTTTTGCTTGTAATGAAGCTTCATATTATACCCCTAAACAGTGCTGTTGGATTTCTTTAACATGGGATTTTTTTATTTTTCTGCAGGTTCGAGGATCTCATGTTGGTACCTATCTTCCCAACTCTGGAATTTGGCACCACACTCAGAGGTTTCTTAAAAAGGGTGCCTCTGCGGCTAACACTGTTCTCCACTTGGATTTTGATGCTCCAACACGGGAACATGCTAATCAGCTGCCTGACGATAAAGTACTCTCTCAGGAACTGTTCTAAAATTTTTAATGACTTCCTTTTGTATGTAGTTTTATCTGCCAGTGTGATTCGTGCAGTGTTTGTGCACCCTTTTAAAGACAGGGAGGGTGAGAGGGAGAGCTCTTAAATGTGTAGTATGTGAGAAGCACATATTTGTATTGTTTTTGACCATCTTGGTCTGATTTCTTCGAGGGGCTCGTGATAGATATATAACAGTCTTTAAAATATCAGTTATTTGTTTATTGTGGGAGTGACCGTTTTTCCTTGACAGAAACAAGATGAGTCTTTACTTGAGGATGTCTGGACTCTGTTAAGGGCTGGAAGACTGGAAGAGGCATGTGATCTCTGCCGTTCTGCTGGACAGGTATTCAGAGTTTGACAAGGTTAATGAATATAGTATAACATACTTGTTCCATTTGCATGCTGTCTGATAAGCAGTTTACTTTTGCAGCCATGGAGATCTGCAACTATATGCCCATTTGGAGGGTTGGACCTATTTCCTTCTATTGAAGTGCTACTGAAGAATGGAAAAAATAGAACTCTGCAAGCTATTGAACTTGAGAGCGGCATTGGTCATCAATGGCGCCTTTGGAAATGGGCTTCCTATTGTGCTTCAGAGGTAAATATAACTACAACCGTATTTGATGGTCCTATTACCACTTTAAGTATGGTCCCAGACATGTTTAATACCTAGGTTTATTGGATGCAATTATCCTTGCAAATTTTAAGTTTTAACCTCTTGGATTCTATCTCTGTGCCTTTCTTGTGGACGTCATAATTAATAGTTATCATTCCTTGGTGTTCGGACCTTGGTGCTTTTGCAAGTTTTCATCTCTCTCTCTCTCTCTCTCTCTCTTTTAAATGCAAGGATCGTGTTTGATGCACAAGCTCAATTGAGTTCTGAGGAATTAATGGAGTGTTTCTCTCTCTCTCTCTCTCTCTCTCTCTCTCTCTCTCTCTCTCTCTCTGTGTCTCTTCCCCTCATATCTCTTTTATTTTTTTATACTTTTTTTATAGAGAATTTCTGAGCAAAATGGTGGGAAATATGAAATAGCGGTTTATGCAGCCCAATGCAGCAACTTGAAGCGCATGCTTCCGATCTGCGCAGACTGGGAGGTATGCTTTTCTGAATAGATAAGCATTCTTAGGAGGCTTTTCAAATGCTTATCTGTTCTTTGTCATATTAAGATGCTTTCTGTTATATGTTTTTTTCCCCCTCGTGGAATGGTCATATTCTTTCTAAACTTTACCAAACACCAAGTCATTAAAATCTGATGTCTGTGATATTCACAGACGGCCTGTTGGGCAATGGCCAAATCGTGGCTTGAAATTCAGGTAGATCTAGAATTAGCTCGTTCACAATCTGGCAGGATGGAACAATTAAAAAGCTATGGAGATAGTATTGATGGAAGTCCTGAAGGAATTGATAGTACCTCTCAGCCTGCATCTGGACCTGCAAATTGGCCACTGCAAGTTTTAAACCAGCAACCAAGAGACCTTTCTGCTCTTCTTCAGAAGCTTTATTCAGGGTATTTTTATAATGTGGTTTTTGCTAATATTAAGTTTTCCTTCGTTGTATTGTTTAATTTGTTATATCCTTCTGTTTTTCTTTTGTTCCCCTGATTTAGTGAAATGGTGCATGAAGCTGTTACTCGAGGATGCAAGGAGCAGCAACGACAAATTGAGGTTTCTTTCAAGTAGACTTTCACACTTGGTTTTAGTCTGACGCTAAGTTTGCAGAAATGTAGATGACAATGGTATTATGTAAAATAATTTTCTTAAAAACATTGTAGAATAATCCTTCTGATCCATCAAAGAAAAGAAGAAAAAAACTTAAAAACAAAAACGGGAAGAGGGGAATGAAAGAAGTGAAATTGAAGCTGGCTGTTTTAGATGAAAAAATATGGAGTTCTTTGCAGTGGGATTGTGAATTAAAAAGTTCTCTTGTCTAGCATGTAAAGAAAACTGGTAGTCGTTTAGTTAGCCAGGTTGCAAATGGGAGATTTTCCCCTTTTGATTCACGTAAGCCAGAGAAAATGCTTATATTTGGTTAAAAATATTTGCTTTTTCCATTTTGCTGGGAGCTCCACACTCTTTATGTCATTGAACCCCTGATCTTAGCTGCATAGGCTTTGCTTCCTGTATGAAAGTCTCTATAAACATTTATGCACCATTTACATGCATAGAGATTATTTTTCATTTCAATTTTATTTCTTAGAGCTTTTGGAGTTCATTCTAGATAAGTGCACATAAAACTGGTGTCTTAGGTCTTGTTTTGTTTTATTTATTAAATAGATTTCTTTAAATCCAATAAATATTTTGGTGGCCTCTCTAACTTTACATTGCTTGACAGATGAATCTGATGTTAGGGAATATACCACATCTCCTTGAGCTTATGTGGTCATGGATAGCCCCTTCAGAAGATGATCAAACCATCTCCAGGTAGTGTTTCTTGAAAGCCCACATCAACACTTTTAAAGTTTAATAAAATAGAAGCAATAGCAATCCAAAATACACCGCCCCCCCAGTTCTATCACATTTCCTGCTTAAGCTAATTCTTGTAAGTGAGCTTTCAACAAAGGTCATAGGTCGGCTATTTTGGTATTGTAGTCAGGAAAAGGTCAAATAAATGGTTAATGTCCGAGTTGTGTAGAAACATTCTTTTTGACATGTGCATTATGATTTCTTCTAGGCCTCGTGATCCTCAGATGATTCGGTTTGGTGCACACCTAGTGCTTGTTCTTAGATATTTACTTGCTGATGAAATGAAGGATCCCTTCAAAGAAAAGCTAATGACTGTTGGTGATCGTATTCTACACATGTAAGTAATTTTAAATTGTGGTTTTAGCATAGCTGTCATAACTATGAGTGGAGTGATTTGAAATGCATAGCAGTTCTGACTATGAAATATCTAGTTTTTGAATCAACTAGGTTGTTATGTGTGCTACAGGTGTTGAATTGTTATTTCTACCTGCAGGCATTAAATTATTCTGCCAAATTATTGCTAGTTTTTGTGGATTCTCTCACTTGTGCATTATGTTGAGATAACTTGATTCAAATGAGCAAAATGAAATTCTAAATGCTTATGCCATGGGGTTATTATCCTGTCCCCAAAAGGCTAGCCTGATTGGGTGTGCAGCGCTCACAGTTATAAGCCTTTCAAGATCTCCCTACTTGCCAGATGTGGGATTGAAGCACCCTGCCTGCTTCCTCTGAAGTGTTTCGTGTGACACTTAGCTTTTCCAAAAATGAAAAATGTTGGGAAGTCTGTGGAACCTATGCAAAAGGAATGCATCTTAACTAAAACAATGTGGAATTCAATACAGATCACCTGAACTGATTGAAGCCCATAACCTTCAGATGATGAAACTTTTGATGTAAAAAAGGAATAGAGGTTGTGAAGACGTTGAGCTATGAAGTATGACCTTTTCTAACCCACTCTTTTATAAGCACCCATGTTGCTAGTTACTAAAAGCTTCCGTTATCAATTTTGTTTGATTGGTGCTGATATTTTTCTCCAATAAAATGTTCCTTTTTGATAAATAATAAGGCACCAGGAGCTGTGGCAGTTGTGTAACATGTTCTAGCTGTCTTCATTTCTTCGAAAATTTGTTATTGAGCATGACTCTAGTTTGTTAAGTTTTTTTGATGCCCACAGCCTATTCTATCTCTTGCATAATACTGTGTTCCTTTAGGCTGTTAGCCATGTTGCGGAAGCCCATAAATATGTGTCCTATATGAAAAAGAGACGCCAGCTTGATTGTGTTGATAAGTTCACTTAGTTTGGTTGGTAACTGTCTTAACTGGAAAATCAAATTTCAGGTACTCTATGTTTCTATTCTCTAAGCATCATGAAGAATTGGTTGGGATTTATGCTTCTCAGCTTGCACATCATCGCTGTGTTGACCTCTTTGTGCACATGATGGAGCTAAGGCTGAATAGCAGGTAATGGCTATATGCTTTTTCCTATCCTTTTTTCTTTGCTGTTCTTCAGTAACTGAGTATTTGTGTTGATGGCCTATTTTTATCATTTGGTACTTAAAGGCCGTGTGTTTTGCCCTCGTGGACAATAGCGATTTGCATATTTATTTACACTATAATGAATGTTAATTAACAAAGAAGCATCGTAACAAAAACTTTTGAGCTGGTATTCTAGAATTGCGCATATTATATAAATTTGCAGAAAAGGAAAGAAAGTGATTTAGAAGTAGTTGCATCTTAATTCTAATAATCTGTCTGGTAGTGCTGTTATATTTTCTTGCATTCTCTCTGTCTCCATATAATGTGAATGAGATGAGTATCCAATTAACTCAACTGTATTCAGGAAATACACTTGTTATGGTGTTGAGGGATTAAGTTTCTAAATTGTCTTTGGTTTTCTACTACTGCTTGCTTCGTGTGTACTGATGCATCTAATTATGTAGATAAGTAATAATAATATGTGAATAATGAATTGTAAAATACTAAACATTTGTTGAAGTTTTGTTTGTAAGACAATAAATTGTCTGTAACCTTGAATCTGTGAAATATTTCCAGAAAGAGAGGCATTCCACTGCTTCACTTAATTCTGTTGTTGAGCTTGTTATTAGAGTTAGCACATGATTGCTTCGTAAGATACACTGCTCTTCTGGGTGCGCACTACATTTTATCTGCTAGTGAGAATCCATGTGGGGAACATTTTCTGACATGATTTTGAATATCATATTTGTTAAACATTGTTATTTAAGAAGAGAAAACTCCACTCCTTTCATTCATAACACATCACCTATATATACAGCCTAAACATCTCTAAAATAGGAAAAGAATAAAGAAAATAAAGAAAATAAAATCTCTATAATTACGATGATTCTCAATCCCTATAATCATGGTGATTCTCAATCCCTATAATCATGGTAATATCTAATTCTTATAATTACGTTTATTAATAAAAGAATAGTTACACATTCCTAATCTATAACACTCCCCCTCAAGCTGGAGCATAGATGTTAATCATGCCCAGCTTGCTACGAATATAATCAACTTGAGATCCATTTAATGCTTTTGTGAAGATATCTCCTAGTTGGTCTTCAGTTTTAACATATCCTGTAGAGATGAACTTCTGTTGAATCTTTTCACGAATAAAATGGCAATTAATTTCAATATGCTTAGTTCGTTCATGAAACACGAGATTGGAGGCAATATGGAGAGCGGCTTGATTATCACACCATAGCTTTGCTGGCAAAGAAGACTTACCAACTTCACTTAATAGTTGATACATCCATACTACCTCACACACAGTTTGTGCCATAGCTCTGTATTCTGATTCTGCACTAGATCGAGATACTACATTCTGCTTCTTACTTTTCCATGAGACCAGATTTCCTCCAAAAACACAATATCCCGTAGTAGATCTCCTATCACTCTTGGAACCTGCCCAGTCTGCATCTGAAAAACATTCAATATTAGTGTGTCCATGATTTTCATAAAATAGACCACATCCTAGAGCCCCCTTCAAATAACATAGGATTTGTTCCAAAGCTGCCCAATGGTTAATTGTTGGAGCAGACATAAACTGACTTACAACACTAACAGAATATGCAATATCAGGACGAGTCACTGTAAGATAATTCAATTTTCCAACCAGCTTTCTATATTTTTCAGGGTCTCTAAACAATTCACCGTCTACTTTCATAAGTTGCAAATTAGGAGTCATTGGTGCATTACACGGCTTAGCACCCAATTTTCCTGTCTCAGTCAACAAGTCAAGAACATATTTTCTTTGAGACAAGAATATACCTTTCTTACTCCTTGTCACCTCAACACTCAAAAAATACTTCAACAACCTCAGATCTTTTGTCTGAAACTGGGTATGAAGAAAGGATTTGAGACATGAAATACCTACAATATCACTCCCAATAATGACAATATCATCAACATACACTACTAGTAAGATTATGCCTGCCTTAGACTATTTATAAAACATTGAATGATCACACTTACTTTTCTTCATCCCAAACTCTTGAACTGCTTCACTGAATTTGCCAAACCAAGCACGAGGGCTTTGTTTCAAGCCATACAAGGATTTTCGAAGATGACAGACTTTCCCATACTCCCCCTGAGCAACAAACCCAGGTGGTTGCTCCATATACACTTCCTCTTGGAGGTCACCATGTAAAAAAGCATTCTTGATATCTAATTGATGTAAAGGCCAATCATAGGTAGCCGTCATAGAGATGAATAAACGAACAGAGGTAAGTTTAGCTATTGGAGAAAAAGTGTCAGAATAATCAACACCATAAGTCTGGGCATATCCTTTAGCAACAAGACGAGCTTTGAGACGAGCCACTGATCCATCAGGATTTACCTTTACAGCAAACACCCATTTGCACCCAATAGCTTTCTTCCCAACAGGCAAATCTACCAAATCCCAAGTACCATTACCATCTAAAGCCACCATCTCCTCTACCATAGCAGCATGCCAGCCAGAATGGGATAAGGCTTCATGAACAGTTTTAGGAATTGAAACAGAATCTAAGGATGCAACAAACGAACTAGAAGAAGAAGATAAGTGATCATAAGAAACAAAAGATGAAATAGGATAAGTACATTGACGTTTACCTTTGCGAAGAGCAATGGGAAGATGGAGACTAGGATCATGATCATTGGAGACTGGATCTGACGGCGAAGGAACTGGTAAAGGGCATGTGGTCTGAGCCTCTGGTCGTCTAGAATAGACATGAACAATAGGTGGCCGAGCAGGTGCAGGATCAGGTGCAAGAATATCTGTGGTACTGACAGGATGGGTTACAGTATAAACTAGTATATCATCTTCCTCCCCTTGACTATCATAACTAGAAGATGAGGAAAAGAAAGGAGTATTTTCAAGAAAAGTGAGTTGCGGAGACAAGATATCGGTTCAAAGTAAGAGAATTAACATCTGTAACCTTTCTGAAGACGAGAATACCCAAGGAAAACACACCTGAGAGATTTTAGATCTAATTTGGTGACCTGGGGACGAACATTACGAACAAAACATGTACTACCAAATATCCTCGGTTCAATAGGAAACAAAGACTTGGAAGGAAAAAGGACAGTATAGGGAGTATCACCATGAAAGATAGAGGAAGGCATCCGATTAATCAGAAAACAAGCTGTGGAGACAACATCGGCCCAAAACTGTTTAGGAACTTTCATTTGAAAAAGAAGTGCTCGGGCTGCCTCAAGGAGATGTCTATTTTTTCTCTCGGCAACTCCATTTTGAGAAGGTGTATCAATACAAGAAGATTGATAGAGAATGCCATTCTGAATTATATAAGACTGAAATTTATCGAAAAAATATTCTTTGGCATTATCACTTCGCAATGTGCGCACAGAAATATTAAATTATGTTTTTATTTCAGCACAAAAGGCACAAAAAATAGAAAATAACTCAGAATGATTTTTCATTAAATATAGCCATGTGACACGAGAATAGTCATCAACAAAAGTAACAAAGTATTTAAAACTAGATTTAGACACAATAGGACAAGGACCCCAAACATCAGAATGGACCAACTCAAAAGCGGACATAACCCGTTTATTGATTCTAGACACTGAAGGGAGACGATGATGTTTAGCAAACTGACATGACTCACAATCCAATGAAGATACATTTTGAAATTGAGGACATAATTTTTTTAAGGAAGACAAAGAAGGATGTCCCAACCGACAATGCACCTCAAAGGGGGTCAATACACTTGAACAAGCAATAGATCTCGGCACCTGTGTGTCAAGTTAGTAGAGACCTCCAGATTCATGACCTTTACCAATAATCCGCTTCGTCGTAAGATCTTGAAATAGACAAAAATCGGGAAAGAATGAGATACAACAATTCAAGGAACGAGCGAGTTTACTAACAGAGATTAGATTAAAAGAAAACTTAGGTAGATTTAAGACATTGGATAATGAAATTGATGAGGTTGGATTAATAGTTCCAGAACCAAGAACACAAGAGGTTGATCCATCGGCTAAAGTAACATTAGAGGAGGTTGTATGTGATTGGAAAGTGAAAAATAGATTCAAATTACCTGTCATATGGTCTGAGGCACCAGAATCAATGACCCATTTGGATGATGAGAAAATAAAACATGTAGTGGAGTTACCTGACTCAGCGCTAGCCGTGATAGGAGAAGTAGTGGATTTTATTGATTCCTGATATTGGGAGAATTGAGCATATTCATCTGTAGAAACTAAAATAGTCTTATCAGAAGATGAAGTATTAATTGATGCAACATTTGCTGATTGACCTCGCTGTGACTTATTTTGGAGCTTCTTACAAAAATGCTTAGTATGACCAGGCTCATGACAATAATAGCACACAATTCCTCCTGACTCTTGACTACGACTATCAACATCTCGGTTACGATTGCCTATTCCCCCTCCTCCTCTGTTACCACTTCTATTATTCTGACGACTTACAAGAGCACTATTATTTGTTTGAGCCAATGTGAAGTTAGGGCTTTTTGTACGAAGTATTCTCGTAAAGGTGTCATGCAGAGAGGAGATCTCGAAACTAGAAAGAATTTGAGATTTGGCAGTCTCAAGCTCTGGAGGGAGACTTGCAAGAAAACTCATAACCGCCATTTGCTCCCGTTGAGCTTGTTGAACCTTCACATCAAGACTAAAAGGCAACAGAACATTAAGCTCATCATAAATTCTTTTAAAATCCATAAAATAGGTTGTGAGACACCTATTTTGTTTCTCTGCACGACAGAATGCTTTACATACCTTATAAATACGAGAGATATTCCCTTTACCAGAATATAAAAAATCTAAATAATCCATCAACTCTTTAACAAACTCACAATAATTAATCATGCTAATAATCTCACCATCAATGGAATTTCGAATCTGCAGGAACAGCCGTGCGTTGTCCCTCATCCAGGTTTGCCTTGTATTATCAGTAGGAGGATCATTAGTAATATGATCATCCTTATCAATGCTTCTCAAATAGACCCGAACTGTCTTGCTCCAATCCAAATAATTGGACCCATTAAGTTTATGCTCCGTGATCTTTGTCATCACAGGAATCACATCAGCCACTATCATTGATTTTTTTTCAGGCACAGACTTTGTCATTTTGAAAACTCAGTAACAAAACCCAACAAGAATACCAAACTATCTTGTTGAAACCTTCCGGCGTGAAAACCAGAAGAAGAGACAGGAGTGAATCTCCGACAGATGGTCGGCTTTTAGAACAAAACCAGAAACTAAAAACGGCGTGTAAAAGAGAAACTAAGAATTTTGTTTCAAAGGAAACAGATCTGCCAAAATGGCTCTGATACCATGTTATTTAGGAAGAGAAAACTCCACTCCTTTCATTCATAACACATCACCTATATATACAGTCTAAACATCTCTGAAATAGGAAAAGAATAAAGAAAATAAAGAAAATAAAATCCCTATAATTACGATGATTCTCAATCCCTATAATCATGGTGATTCTCAATCCCTATAATCATGGTAATATTTAATTCTTATAATTACGTTTATTAATAAAAGAATATTTACACATTCCTAATCTATAACAAACATCAACAAATTTTTGTCTTACTTTTGGTTCCTCTCTGGTGTATTTCCCTGAAGAATTTCTCCTGCTGTTTTGCATTCAATTATTTTTTTTTTAAATGTTCCTTTGTCCTTCCTCAGTGAGAAAATTGATTATGGTACTAAAACTTGACAAGCATTAAAAGTGGCAACTAGACCGAAGTACTATTCTGGCCGAAGGAGGTGATTGGATTGTCCTGGCTGTAGCTGTGTCTGGAATATATTCTCACTGTTAATTGTTTCTTAAGCATTTTTAGGAAAGTGAGGTTGTCCTGACTGGGACGAATGGAAAAGATACATTTAAGACAGGTGAAAGGAGAAGAAAAAACTATGCACATGTTTGAGGACGATAAAGTCCTCAAAATAAAGGTGGGAGTGCGTTGTATGCCATATATGTTTTTCCAAACACAGCTACACAAGCAGAAAATAATTTGAAGAAGGAAATAGAGAGAGATGAAAGCAATGACAGCTGGAATCACTGTTTGCTGTATTCATTTCTAAATCTGCTTGGCACAAACTGATGCCGGAATTCTGGGATCTTATGTAATTATCCTTTTGTTTATTGTTTCTTTTGTTTTTCTCTTTAATTTGATGCATTTAGTCTGGATGAGTTTTCCAGGCTCTGATTTAAATATCAGGAGACCATTTGTGTCCTTTATTTATTGCTGATCTTAGTTCAAGATAACAGCTAAGATGTATGTTATGTCAAAGTGATGCAGAAAATGTAGAGCTATCGCCTTAAGATATTGCAACATAAGAGCCTACTAGTCTTTGTCCATATGTTTGTTGGCATTTGTTCTTAGTTTTAAAGTTGCAATGTTCATGTTTCTTTACTTGGCAACAGTGTGCATGTCAAGTATAAAATCTTCCTTTCTGCAATGGAGTATTTGCCATTTTCTCAAGGGGATGATTTGAAAGGAAGCTTTGAAGAAATTATTGAGAGGTATTGATGTGTTTTCTGAAGCATATATATGTGAGTTTGAGGCAGTAGTGATCCATTGGGTTCATTTAAAATGGAAATGTTTTGGTATGATAACAGGATTTTGTCACGATCACGTGAAACCAAAGTTGGAATATATGATGAATCATCTGATGTTGCAGAGCAACATAGGCTGCAGAGTCTTCAAAAAGCTTTGGTTGTCCAATGGCTCTGCTTTACACCTCCCTCCACGATTGCTAATGTTAAAGATGTTAGTGCCAAACTTCTTTTGCGAGCATTAATACACAGGTAACATTTTCCTGTTTTTCTTTTGGTAGCTGTATTGAATTGATTGTCATAAATTGATTTCTGGTTTAGAATGGTGAAATAGAATTGTTAATTTTTCTTTGACTATGAAATCTATTTCTGCATTACTTGAAGTTGTCTCAGTTCTAATGTAGCCTGGTTTTAGAGGTTCTCCGTCTGACATTTAACCATCATTTCTTTCCTGTAGCAATATATTGTTCAGGGAGTTTGCTCTGATTTCTATGTGGAGAGTGCCGGCCATGCCCATAGGCGCACAAGAATTACTTAGCCTTCTTGCTGAGCCTTTGAAGCAGCTTTCGGAAACTCCTGATACTTTTCAGGATTATGTTTCTGAGAATCTGAAAGAGTTTCAAGACTGGGTATGCTTTAGCTTTCATACAACATAGATTATTGGCACTGATAATATTTTCTTTACTTTTGTCTGTGTGCTTATCTGTGTTCTCATCTTTAACTAGAGTGAATACTACTCCTGTGATGCAACATATCGCAACTGGCTCAAAATTGAATTAGCAAATGCAGATGTTTCTCCCGTTGAACTTTCAGTAGAGGAAAAACAAAGGGCAGTAGAAGCAGCCAAAGAGACATTGAATTTATCTTTGTTATTGGTACTGAGTAAGTAAATTTGATCATATGTTCTTCTATGCACAAAAGCAGCATTCCCCGACTGAGGGAGATATTTTAGTTGGCAAGTATGCGATAGCTTTGCTTCCATTGAGGGTGGATGTTTTATAACTGTTCTTTTCTCTCACCATATTGATGCCTTTCACGGGTAATAATCTTAATGCTTACTATAGGGAAAGAAAACCCTTGGTTGATTTCTGTGGAGGAGCATGTTAATGAATTGATGGAACCTCTATTTCTTGAACTGCATGCTACTGCAATGCTCTGCCTGCCTTCTGGTGAGTCAATGTGTCCAGATGCTACTGTTTGCGCTGCATTGATGAGTGCACTTTATTCTTCAGTGACTGAGGAAGTTGTCGTCGAACGTCAGTTAATGGTATGCTTATTTATCTTGTTATCCAATAAACATCCTTGTTGCCCATGCTGATATTAGATTGTTGATCTCATATGCTACTGTTTATTCCAGAATCCAAAAGGTAAAATTTCATCATGTTGAATGAGTAAATTCCAAGATATGCATCTCTACAAAAGGATGCCTTGGTCATTTCGAGGCTACAATCTAGATGTCAACTTCACTTAATTGTAGTGGTAATTGCTTGTAAGTTGAAGGGTTGCATGTTAGATTAGATGATGATATCATTCACCAAAGTGTTGCTTCTCTAAAACCTTGAGAGAAAGTATGAGGGAGAGTAGGTTTGCTTTAGAGATTGAGTGAGGAAAAGAATTCTTCCAGTTCTAGATATTAGAAAGAAGAGCAACTTATATGGGCTGTGGTCTGATGGGAGTTATTCATAGTAGATAACATTGCAAACTGTAAAGGAAGGAAAATGATGTTAGGAAATAAATACAGTTTGGATCAATTTAACCTCATTAGAAGATTTAAACTACCAATATATATTATTTTGGCCAAATTTTCTGCTTGGTTTTAATGAACCTAATATTCATGAAATTTTCTGTTAGTAATACTGTCCCTTTTCATGATCTTATTTTGTTATGGGCAGGTGAATGTTGCCATTTCTTCAAGGGACAGATATAGTATTGAGGTTGTTCTGCGCTGCTTGGCAGTAGAGGGTGATGGAATTGGTTCACACATCCTCAATGACGGCGGCCTTCTAGGTGCTGTTATTGCAGCTGGCTTCAAAGGTAAGGAACTAAGGAGACGCCATTCTGCCATGCTTGGTGTGCAGTTGCAGACTCCCAGTCTATTTTACCTTGGGAGAAACTTTACTATGAAGCAAAGATTAAAAATTGATTAGTTATGCAGGTTGTGCAAATTCATGCTGTTAGATGCAGGCACCTTTTTTTTTTAAGTCTTGTATGATATCATAACTAGTCAAAGAAGAAATATAATCTGTCAAGTAGCAAGTCATGGGAACATGGCCTTTAGTGGTAATCTTTTCTGCTGTATTGATTGAACTTGCAATGCAGGTGAGCTTCGTAGATTCCAAGCAGGAGTCACAATGGAGATATCTCGATTAGATGCTTGGTTTTCAAGCAAAGACGGTTCTTCGGAGGGGCCAGCAACATATATTGTGCAGGGCCTCTGTCGTAGGTGTTGTATTCCAGAGGTCATTCTTCGATGCATGCAGGTAAGCTTTTATATGGAAGACTGAGGACCCTTTTTTAGCAACAGAAAAATTACCTTACTGCTTTTGAGAGCTGAAAAGAGGCAGTTAGAAAAATGCTTTTTTGGTGATTCATTAACAGAACTATTTTCCAAAAGACAAAAGGGGAAAGAAAAGGCAAGAATAAAAAAGCATAGCAAAATTGTGGCTTTAAAATGTATATATGTCTCATGTTGTCAACAACTATGCTCTTTTCTTTAGGAGTTTGTTTTCTTGGGATGGGTTATACTGCCCTGTTTTAATTTTTAACCAAGTATTGTTAATGTTATTTTGCAAAATGAACAGAAGTGAGGACTGGAAACGAGAGAAAAAATGTAACATCATTGTGGGAATATTGTTTTGCAAAATTAATGCAAGCAAGAACAAGAAACAAGGAAAAAGGAAACCGACAGTTGTGGAAGTGCGTATTTCATAATTTTTACCATGTCAATATTTTTGTTTTTTACCATATCTTGACTCATTTGCAGGTTTCTGTTTCACTCATGGAGTCAGGTAACCCTCCTGAAAGCCATGACCAGTTGATTGAACTAGTCTCAAGTTTGGAGACTGGGTTCATCCATCTATTCAGTCAGCAACAATTGCAGGTAAGTGGATATATTATTGGTATATGCGAATAGAGGCTCATATAGTCTTTCCTGTTAATCAACTTTTCATCTATCTGTTGGAGCAGTGGCACATGATTACAAACTGTCCTTCTACATCCTTTAAGGACTTGATATGACAAATGTGATTCCAAAACCTACTCCCCTTCCCCTCAACTCATATGTGCACTCTTTTTGTTCCATTATTGTTTCACCTGAAATATGTTTAGAATAATATTTTGTAATTTGCGAATGTGTTTCTCCTGTGTAAATAGTCTTCTAAACCTTCAGAATTTTAGGTTCCCCTCTATAGTTGACCGGTGCCATGTTCAATAACTTCACCTTTTTCTGCCTTGTATGTGATGCCAATCTCTGTATGACATATCAACCTATGTATGTACCAGAAGACAATTCTAAAACATAGAATTATACCTCTTCAAATGAAGCAAGCCTCTAATTATTACAGACATAAAGGTTCAATTGCATTTTCATAGAGTTTATGATGTAGGTCCTGGACCCTAATGAGATCAAGGCATCTCAATCACCAAAAATAGGAAAAATAGATGACGTTACTTGGAGTGTATGTCACTGAATTCTGTCTAATTTGTGATGGTTTTGATGATATAAAAGTGGTATTTGGCAGCTAACTCATTTCATCCATCTTGGAATTGCATGGTTCCTTAAATTACTTTATTGTTCTAAATTTTTGTTCATTTTGCCACTTAAGTTCTTGAGGACTATCACAATTTTGTTTAAATGACTATTGCTGTTTCATGACCAGGAATTTTTACTATTTGAGAGGGAATATTCCATATGCAAAATGGAGCTTCAGGAGGAGCTCTCCTCATGATTAGCAGCATGGGATCAAATTCTGGTTCTGTATCATAGTGCCACACAGCGGTGAAATCTGGCAGTGGTGGAAAAGCGCCATGCCTCTCTCCCATCCTTGGCCACATACTTTTTTTTTTCAGTACCAGAAAACGGAAAAGAAGTAAATGTTGTGAATTAGATTATATGAAATGATACTTTACCTGATCTGTTACAAAGTAATATGTGCATCTTCCTCTGTCTGGGTGGGTGAGAGTTCTGAAACAAGGAACACCTTCAATTTTCTGGATAGCCTGGATCTGCATAACATGACAGTTTAGGTTCAGAACCTACATAGCCTGGATCATGACATGGATCTTGACAAATTGAGGGTAAAGAAGTGGAAATAGAGAAAGAGAAGGGACAGAAAAATGGTGAAAAACTTAAAGACCAAACCAATCATGATTTCCGTACAGGAAAGAATCACTTGCTGTGTAACTTAATTTCTTTGAGCATTCAAAGAAATCGAGTAATGTCTTCTTTTCCAGTTTTTTCTAATGCTGTGGCCATAATCATTTACAGGATATTACGCTAATAAGATGTTCTTCCAAAGCATAATTAAGCGATAGATTTGTTGTCTTCTTTCTTTCCCTCATCCAATGCTTTACATTCTTGCTAAAGTTTCACCTTGATAATGCAAAAGGTTGAAGCTTTTCACCGCTCAAATTGCAGTATTATTTACTGGTAAAAGAGAGGTTCAAAACTGGTTATATCAGTAGGTTAATAATAAGGTTGGAATGTATATTCTGTAATGAGCATTTGTTTGATTATTTCTAATTACTTTGCATCGTGCAACCAAATGGGGAAGCAAAAGAAGCTATGTTATATTTAGTTACCGACTTTAACAATTATTTGACACAAATCCAAATATAAGTGAGATTAGGGAGTTACACACTATTTTCGACTTCTTTTATAAATTTATTTTTCTAAGGCTGAGATCAGATCCGATCCGATCCGAACCGAACCGGACGGTCCGAACCAAAATTCTCTCTCACCCTCCTCTATGTTAACACAGCGTTACAATTTTGATTCTTAGAAGAAAGGATTCTCTTCTGAGCTCCCATAGACCTTGGTTTCAGTTAAAAAGGACTCTTTGGTTGCAGCAAAACTAGCTAAAATTTGGGGTTTCTCTCTTTCCCCGACTGTTTTTCCTTTTTCCCTTCCGGCCCTTTCCTCTTGTTTCCCCCTCTCTGTTCTTCTACTTTCGTCCCCATCCAAACACCTCCTTATTTGTACTACTAAATTGATTTTCTCTTCCTTTCTCAATTTCGCCTATGTTAAGCCCACCATATTTTTTCCTACAACTTTGCTGATTTTTCTCCACTCTTCCTCGATAACTCTTTCTGGGCTCTTAATTGTCTAAAGTCTCCACTTGGTCCGAACTTTCTCTTGATCCAAACACAAACCGTTAAAGCTCAATTTCTCATGGTTCAATTCTGATAAATCAGAGAGGCCTTTTACATGGGTGTTTCGTTTAAGATTTCGAAAACCGGTAATAGGTTCAAGCCGAAGCCTTGTCTCCAATCAGAGGTTTCAGTTGATGATGTCTCTGAGAATTCTAAAGGGAGCTCACGGCCTAGAAAGCTCCAGGTAAATTTTATAAAAACCCTACTTTCATTTAGCTTGCTGATAAAAAAATATTGTTGGAAAATTGCACAAAAAAGAAAAAAGAAAAGAAATTTTGGTAAAGGAAATTCTGGGTTCTGTTTTCTTATTTTAATTCATTGAACAGATCCTGCCATTTTCCCTTTTTTTTTTTGAAGAATACAAATTATATATTTTTTTATTTTACTGGAATTTTATTGATCCATTGCTCGTAAAAGTTAGAGAGAGATTGCAATGTTACTTTTTTTGGTTTTATTTATTTATAAAAATTTTCCACAAGTGTTAAACTAAAAAATGAGCTTGATTTGATCGTATTGCTTTATTTTCACGTAATATTGTGTTGGCCTTTTTCTTTTTACCCCTTATGCAAACTTAATAGCCTCATATTTTTGGTGTAATAGTTACTGTAGTTGATGGGATTTTGTTTAGTTTTAAGTTTGTAACTTTCTTTATAACTGGTATAAATTGTGATTTTAGTACAACTTCTCTATCTAGTTTGATTCATAGCCAGTAAATGAACCATGAAGCAATACGGATAAAAAATAGTTTATATGCTTCCCCCTCCCCTTTTTTTTTCTCTGATTATTTGGATTGTTTGTTGATCTAGGGTGATGTAATTGAAGGTGGTGAGCGTGTTGGTGGGTTGTCTCAATCAATTGTTTCTGATGAAAGGCTTAATGTTCCCGCAGGTTGAAGTCAAAATTAGTGTTTTTTTGTTTTTATTTTTCCCTCTCCATATAGTTGATAATGTTCAGATTCTGTATGTGTTGGTTCTTTCTTGTTTTTGCAGACCATGAAATTTCCTTCACCTTGAACCTGTACCTAGATGGATATTCTATTGGAAAACCCCCAGAGGTTTGTTTAAGACAGTATTAATGATACTCTATTCATTAGAAGAAAGCTTACTGATTGGGCAGATTTTTTTGTTTCCATCTTATAAGTCACTTTTAAGTTAAAGCAATTTTTGAATTTTCAGAAGGAGGCTTTGCATCAGGCTACTGTTCAGGATGCTCCAAAGTTGCATCCATATGATAGGTCATCTGAAACTCTCTTCTCAGTGAGTGTTTAATCTAATCTTTTTTCTTCTTATTTCTTATTACTTTTTATCTTTATTTTTATTCCTAGAATGTTGTAAAATGGGGTCTCCTATATCAAATATATTTTGGGTACACGTTTGGAAGTTCATTATTAGATGGTAAAGAATAAAATCTACTATCTAAATGGATCAGTTAGCAAAGGGATTGTCCCATATTCATTGAGCCTTGGTGGATAGTGGTTTGGATAGCAAGATCTCCCTTTTGTAGGCCATTCTTTGCATCAATTATCTGTAAAAGGTGGGTTGACAAAGTAGTGTGTCCTAGGTTAATGTCTTAATGATCTGAGAAAACAATCTTCATGATACCTGACCATAATTTTATGTTGCCTGGTAACCTAACTTGAACTTCCTTTATTTGGGCTTGGGAGTTGGGACTAGCTCATGCATTTTTTTTTTATTCTTCTAAAGATAGGAGAATATTGACCTTTGATAAATGGTAACTATGTGTGGTTGTTAATTTGCTACTCTCAATGCTTTTTGATACAAATGTGAAACATATTTTGAAGAAATAAAAAGAAAAGAAAAAAGACTTTCATGGATATGAAATAGCATGGCTTTGCGTTTATGTAGAAGCATGATGTTTGAATTCATTTTGGAAATTTCTTCATGTTTTATCAAGTATGATTTTGCCTTCTTTTTTATGCTGAGAACTATGATTTTGCTCTTTACCATTTAGTTATAGTTTTTAGCAAAATTTAAGTCAGCAAAAAGCAAAGAGCAAGTATTGAAAGTAACATCCAAATTGACCCTTAATGATTTTGCTTGGTTTGCTGGTGGATTTAACACACTCATGTCTCCAAACTTGGTTTGAGAAACTAAATCATTTAGTTTTCAGGAAGAATTGTTTTAATTAAATGAGGCAATTACTTGATATTACCTTGAAGTTGCAGTGTAATTACTCTTTGTATGTTCTTACATAATATTTTTCTCTTACTGTAAGCTTTTCTTATACTTTTTCACCCCAATTATGTGTGAATGTGCTTGAAGGCAATTGAATCTGGCCGATTGCCAGGAGATATTTTGGATGATATACCGTGCAAATATGTTGATGGGACACTCGTATGTGAGGTGAGTAATAAAATTATCATACTTTACCTCTCTGTATCATTTTATGTAATAACTTGAGCATATTCTACTTCATTCCATTGTATCTGTGCCAGTTCCTTTCTGTTACCAGATGTCTTGCCATGAGTGTTTATAAAAGCAAGTTTCAACTCACTTGTATGAACCCTGCTCTAACTTTTTATCACTACCGTTTGTATTTACATATCACTCACAAGAACACCATCTCTACCCTTTTCATTTTTCTTTTTAAATTCCAGCATTGCATTTTGTGAAACAACAATTTTAACTTCTTTTTTGGTGTATTTACAGAGGTAGGTAGCAGTTTGTGCTTTTAAATACTTTCCATCTATAATTATTAGATCATAGGTACTTTACATCCAATGAACTCATATTTAGGAATTAAAATTCATATTTTCCTTTTGAAGGTGCGAGATTATCGAAAAAGTGCACCTCAAAAGGTGTCTACCATCCCATCTATGGATGGATCCCCTGTCATCAATAAAGTGCACCTTAGGATGTCTTTGGAGAATGTAGTGAAGGATATTCCATTGAGCTCAGATAATTCATGGACTTATGGTGAATTAATGGTACATTGAGACAGCTCCTCCATCCTTTGCAAATTATTATTTTACATGTTGCTAAGCTGGCATACATTTAATCCTCTTTTGACTGCAGGAAGCAGAGTCTCGGATATTGACAGCCTTGCAACCACAGCTTTTTTTGGATCCTACTCCCAAACTGGAGAGGCTCTGTTCTAACCCTGTTCCAACTACGGTAATGAGTTCAGAGAGTAATGTCAAGTTCTTCTGCTTTGAGCAATCGATCTTATCTTTCTTAACCACTTAACAATGTTCAACTTGCAGCTCAACCTTGCTTCTTGTAGCTTGCGACGAAAAAGATTGAGGCATGCTCCAGAAGTTACAGGCACCTCTACTAGTAAGATCCATGGCAAGAAGGTTTGCATAGATAGAGTGCCAGAAAGCTCCAATGGCAGGCTGGGAGAAGCAGGAATTATTACAGGGAGTTTGATGCCACAACAAGTCCAGGAAAATCTAACTTCTCAGAATATTGGTCCCAACAATATGTTAGCATTAAGACCTAAAAGTTTTGTGCAAGATTCCTCTGTTCCAGCGCTTCCCATGACATCCCAGTCACCGAGGTATAAAATGGGGGTTGTGAATGCAAGAAGCATGCAGGATCATGGGTCTAGCTCTGTTGTCAATCCATCAACCGCCTCCCCTGCTGGGCAGGACATGACAATCTCATATGCTGACAGCATAAACTCTGGTGCTTCTCTTCTTGGAAAGCGAGAGAATCCAGATGGTCCGATGTCACCCTTATCTGCCCTTAATAAAAGAAACAGGCTTAATGCTGTGGGACCAGATGGGATTCCACAACAACAAATTGGGGCGCATATGGATGGCCACCTCCATGGACCAGATATGAGCTGGAAGAATATGTTGCTGCCCCAGCAAGCAATGGCAAGAGGAATTCAATATGCAAATGCAGGCATGCAGAAGTATCCTCAGCAGGTTTTTGAAGGGGTTGTGAATCAGGAGGCTGGTGCAATGCCATTTGCTGCAGGACAGCAAGCATTGAGATATGGTGCCAAGGAAGAGCCATTTGATCCAGACAAGTTGGATGGCTCTGAGCTCAATCGGGAAACTGATACTAACCATTTGGACCAACAGCAGACACGAATTCAATCAAGATTACCACATGGATATGTGAGACCTGGTTTCCCTCAAACACCTTGGAACAATATTAATCAGCATGTTGAGAAAGATGTGAGAAAGGAGGAACAGTTCCAAAAAAGGAAATCAGTGCAAAGTCCACGTTTATCGGGTGGGGCTTTGCCTCAATCTCCGTTATCATCAAAATCTGGGGAATTTTCGAGTGGTTCCATAGGACCTCCCTTTGGGGCTGTTGCAACAACCACTGCACTTGGAGCATCTCAAAAGGAGAAGGCAGCTGTTAACTCAGTTCCTGCTGTTGGTGGTACCCCATCTTTGACTTCAAGTGCAAATGATTCTATGCAACGACAACACCAGGCTCAAGTTGCTGCTAAGCGAAGATCAAATTCCCTCCCCAAGACCCCAGCAATTAATGCAGTTGGATCTCCTGCAAGTGTTAGTAATATCAGTGTTCCACTAAATGCAAGCAGTCCTTCTGTTGGAACCCCACCTTTTGCTGATCAATCAATACTTGAAAGGTTCTCAAAGATTGAAATTGTGACTATGAGGTATGATGTGAATTGCATTACTACTGCATTGGAATTTTGTGATTGATTCTAGCCATTGAATAAATATATTCCTGTTTCAATGCTATATAGTGTTAGCATCATCTTTGCTCAAACTTTATAGGATGTTAGTGCCTCTTATTTTATGATGCGTTCTCTAGATGTTTGTTTAGTTCTCCTGGGGTGACATCAATAGATGAAAGTTGGATGGGAGGACTATTATATTATGACACCTGTTTGGTTGGTACTATTCATAGTTTTCAGGAAATAAAGTTGTATAGATGACAATAAAAATATTATGGTTTCAATTCCAGGTATAAACTCAACAGAAAAAAGAAGAAGGTTGATGAGTACCACATCCGGAAACCCAGCACACATTCTCCTCAACAAGTATTAACCTGTCTAAACAGTGTTTCCAGTAATGAGGATTTTAAAGACAGTTCAACTCCACTATCAAAGTCACTATTTGGTGGCAGCATGAATACATACAAGACAAGAATCTTAAATTTTGTGCAGGGTGACCGTGTTGTTCAAGGTTTGTTTTGTTGTTTTTAGTCAGATTCTGATCCCCCCTCAAATATTTAGTGGTTTATCCCCCTTGCCTTAACCCTGCTCTACTTTAACAGGGAATGTCGTTTCTCTAGTTCCTAGGGTACAGACTAGAATGATAATGTCTGAGAAACCAACCGATGGGACTGTAGCAATGTTTTATGGAGACATAGATGATGGTGACATTCTTGGTGCAGAGGATTATATTTCTCATTTTCCTATGCTTCCAAATACTGTAAGTTCGTCTTCTTATTAGAATTTTGCAGTCCTAAAAGAAGAGCACGCCTTTTAGACTGATTGAAAACTGCCGGGTCTCAGTTTTTGGGTGGTAAAAAAAAATCTATGCCATTACTTTATTTTAGAGTTTTTTCTTAATATTTCTATCTTTCTGCACTCACCTCGTAAATTTTCACTGGTGTACTTTTGGGTTGCTTACTGGTCTTACAAACATATTATCTTTGGTGCGCATTCAACATATTCTTAATTTCCATTGGTGCATCTTAGAGGATTCCCTGCTTGTCTAATCATCAACTAACCTTGCTTCACTTCCCTGTTAATCTAGATATCTATTCCTCACCATGTTCAGTTTATTCATGTTTTCTTTTGAGCCTATAGTTTTCTGTGTCAAACTCAGTTGCAGACTTCAACCATGTCAAGAAGAATAGAAAGAGTTAGTCTAATATGCAATTGTTTTATTAAGAAAGTTTCTCTTTGGCTGGTATTTTACGTCATCCCATTCTGGGTTTATTAATTAGGCTAAAGGGGTGAATGGCTAACGAGTAACAATGTAGTGAGCATCAAATTTTGTGCGTCACTGCAGTTTGCAGTTTGAACAATTGAACCTTGTATTTTCCACTTTTCTTATTTATGCAAGAATTTCTCTGTTGTTTTTCTGACATGTTCATCTGATTAATCCTGCAACAGCACTTGGCAGACTTGCTTGCGGGACAGTTCTGTTCACTGGTATGTCTGCTATTAGTCTTTGATATTATGAGTTAAAAGATTTAGGGTACAATTATTTTCACTTCAGTTTTATTCCAAATTGCTTGTGCAGATGCTGCGTGAAGGGCATCACCTTGTGGAAGATAATGTCCAGGCAAAACCAACTCGTGTGCTAATGGCCTCAAGCAGTCAACAAAATTCTGCTGCAACCTTTCCCAACAGTTCTGCGGTTGATATGCAGCATACAGTGCAGCAGTATGCTGACGCTGTTCCAGGTCAGGCAACCAATGAAGTGGCAAAGCCTAATAGCAGTAATAATATATCCATAAATTCATCCCCAAGTGTGTTAGGAAACACTAGGATGCTGCCTCCTGGAAACCCTCAGGCCTTACAGATGTCTCAAGGACTCCTATCTGGGGTTTCAATGCCTGCAAGGCCACCACAACTAGATACACAACCTGCACTTCAGCCACAGCCGCAGCCGCAGCTGCAGCCACAGCCACAGCCACAGCCACAACAAGCTCAGCAGCAACAAGCATCACAGCAGCAGCAGCAGCATCATCAGCAAAGTCAACATGCCTTGCTCCAACAGCAGCATCAGCATTTCCAGAGATCACCAATGATGCTTGCATCAAATCCTCTTTCACACCTGAATGCAATTGGGCAGAATCCAAACATGCAGTTGGGTAATCAAATGGTCAATAAACATTCCCCTCTCCAGCTTCAGATGTTACAGCAGCAGCAACAACAGCAGCAGCCACAGCAGCAGAGGAAATTGGTGATGGGACTAGGAACAGCTGTAGGTATGGGAAACATGGGCAATAACATGGTCAGGCTTCGAGGCCTAGGCAATGCCATGGGAATTGGAGGTGCAAGGGGAATTGGTGGGTCTGGAATCTCAGCTCCAATGTCACCTATTTCTGGGATGGGAAATATGGGCCAGAACCCAATTAATCTTAACCCAACTTCAAATATTACGAATGCAATAAGCCAGCACCTTCGACCCGGAACACTAACACCTGCTCATGCTCAAGCTGCTCTCATGTCAAAATTGATGGGCCGAGGAAACATGTTAGGCAATCCGCAATCAAGTATAGCTGGGATGTCTGGGGCCAGACAGATGCATCCAGGGTCTGCGAGTCTTTCTATGCTGGGCCAGAATCTGACCCACGCTAACATGAACCCTATGCAACGGACTGCCATGGGGCCCATGGGTCCTCCAAAAATGATGCCTGGGTTGAACAACCTTTACGTGAACCCGCAGCAGCAACAGTTGCAGTTGCAGCAGCAACAATTGCAGCATCAGCAGCAACAACAACAACAGCAACACTTACAGCAGCTGCAGCATCAGCAATTACAGCAACAGCAGCAGCAGCAGCAAGAAACAACCTCACCACTACAGGCTGTGGTTTCTCCTTCACAGGTAGGCTCACCATCAACCATGGGAATTCCACAATTGAACCAACAACCTCAGCAACAGCAAGCCCCGCAACAGACCAGTCCACAACAAATGAATCAAAGGACTCCCATGAGTCCACAACTGAGCTCAGGTGCTATCCATGCTGGTAACCCAGAGGCTTGTCCAGCTAGCCCCCAGTTGAGCTCCCAGACCCTTGGTTCAGTTGGTAGCATCACAAATTCTCCTATGGAGCTTGGGGTGAACAAGAGCAACTCTGTTGGCAATACATAGCATGTTCCGAGTACCACTTTTTTTATAAATTTTTTTTAAAGCTAATGCTTGAGCGGCCTTGGTTATAAGCCATCCTTCTCCTGGAAGAATCTGTAAAGACAATCTTTCTGGCAGATGGTCTGTCAGTGGAAAGCAGTTTGATCAAAAGGAATGAGGTACTGTTTGATAACTGTTAAAAGCTAAAACTTGAGGCGCCTGGTGCCATGCTATCAACGGATGATTCACGATGGGGGCAGCGGCCCCCTCTGAAATCCTAAAAACTTGGGAGTTGTGGGGTGTATGAATAACTAAGAGAAGTTTTATCGGTGATTATTGGTGGTATGTAATTTCTTGTAAGAGATGGGTTTGAATCCTTTTTTCTCATAATAATAGAAGTTTATAATTTTACCTCCGACAAAGTTTCATGTAGTATCACACTATTTTATGGCTCATGCTCATGATAGGCAAAGATTCTAAGAAAAGTTCACTTTCTTCAATTGAAAATTTATTCTTTTGGTAATATAACTAAATTACATTGGGTCGGGCACCATCTAATCTTAAGTATCTAACCACTAATTTTCATTGAAATCAAAACTAATAGTGAAGATTTAAGTGTTCAATAAAAAACGTAGTATGCATTAAAACTAAGTCATGCAAGTAATTGGTTCTTAAATTATGATTAGTTTCATATGATCTTACAACCATGAATTTCTTAATCAAGATGAAACAATAAATTTCATAGGTATTGTAAATTGTAACACATTTCATTAATGTTCTTCACAGTGCTCGATTTATAAAGTTGCAGTTTTCTCAATTGAAAAGTAGTACACCATTCCTCCGAACAGATGACACAAGAGTATTCAATTTTTTGATGACGGCCTATGCTTAGTTATGTGATGACAGATTCCGCACTTTGCTTGATGCCTACTCAATGATCTGAACAAACTTAACAAGAGGATATAACATGAATGAAAGATTTTAAAGCATAGAGTGGAGTGCCTCATGCTTTGTTCTGACATGGTTTCTGGAAATATCCTTCACAGTGGGGCATCCAGAAAGAGCCATGGTGAGCTCAAGCTCATCCTTCAGCATTTCAATAACCCTTTTCACCCCATATTCTCCTTTTGCTGCAAGCCCATAGACAGCAGGCCTTCCAATCTGCAGCTCTTACATGTCAGTGCCCACAAAGTGTTTAAGATTGAAAAAGCTTACAGGCAAAAGCACTTTAATAATCCTATAAATTTCATGTGCAAGATAGGAAAATTAATCTGGTATGCGTCCAATAGGAATGATGGGATCCCAAAAGAACTTACAAGGACAGCTTGAGCACCGAGGGCTAAAGCCTTGAAAACATCTGTTCCCCGCCTTATTCCTCCATCAAACAAAACAGGAACCTTTCCTTTAACAGCATGAACCACCTGCAAACTCATGGTAAAAATTAATGTCCCATGCTGGTTCTATATCTCCAAAAAGCATGGAAGGAGAACACCATGCCTAAGGCAAATGTTTCTTGCAAGCCATGTGCTAGCAAATACATTTCTAGATTTAGAATTAGAAGAACAAATGATTTTGTGATTTTGATGAAAAGGATTCAGCAATGACACCTCTCCTCAAATTGCCTCTAATAATATTAGCATTCTTATGATTACTAGTATACTGCCTTAGTTAGGTAACCTTTCGGGAAAACTATTCATTCAAAAGTTTTCTTGTCTTCACCATATCTTTTGGCAAAGCAAGAACAGAGAAGTACAAAGATATTACAACTAGGAGAAGTTGCCAAAACAAATATAAGCAAAAAACACAGATTGAGAGAAAAAAGCTGTTAACATGTACTTAACATTTGGCAATTTCATTTTCCTGCAAGTACTTCACAAACAACTATGATTTTCTCTGAAAGAATATAAAAAAAAAAAGAAGCAAAAAACAGGGCCTGCGTTCATCACTTTATATACAATACCTAATCATGTTGGAAAATCTAAAAGCTTCACAAGCAAGCAGGATCAACAGTGAGAGGGTTTACCTCTTCCAGAACAGAAATAGTGGCCGGAGAATAATCTAGTTGCCGAGCTCCATGATTGGAGACAACAATCCCATCAATGCCTACTTCAACAGCCTTTATTGCTGCCAATTTTGACATATCAAATCTTAAGTGATGATCTTATATAAAAGAGTAAACCAGAATATCCAAAATGAAAAAGAGGGAAAAGCTTTGACTTTAAACAATCAAAAACCTGTTGTGTTCTATAAACTCACAATGACATTCTCAACCTATGAAATTGTATATGTGAGGAAATTATCTGATTTTACTTTCCAAAGAAAGCCAATGGACCTAATCAGAATTGCATAATGGATATTTTTACTAATGTATGAATACAAGAAAGAGTAAGGTTCTTTCTTTTCTTTTTACATAAAAGGGCAGAGCATTTCTACTTGAGCTTAGAATCTCTAACCATATTTTATCCTTCAAACCATCTGAGCTAAGGTGAAGTGGCAGCATAGAGGACTTATCATAAAACATGAAGTCCAGCTTAAAAAAAGGGCTCCTTTCTAGAATTCCATGGAATAAAGATTTCAAAAACTCTATCTTTGTGAATTATAAAAAGGAAATTTTCAAAAAGACTAAAGCCATGGCAATCATTATTAACAACATTTCAAATTTGAAAACTTGAGAATGTCCATTTTCATCATTAACAGTATAGGGAAAGAAACCAAAATGCAACTGATTTGATGAGCCTTTTCTTACCATCTTCACAAGTAAGTACTCCCTTGATCAGAAGCGGCAAGTTTGTAATAGATCTTAACCATCCTATGTCCTGCAAATATTCCAATGCACTGCTTCAAATTAAACAAGAACAGAAAAAACAAGGGTGCTTCCATGCCTAATGACTAACAACAACAACGAAAAATCATTAAACATATAGGAACTTCCATTTAGGACCTTTTATCAAAATTTTGAGATAATGTTAACTTAAACAACATAGCTATTTATAACAGTCCTGTATATTCCTCATTAACTTCTAATATAAGGATGGAAACATTATCAAAAGAATTCCAAACAGCATATGACAAGTCAATCAATCCAGTTTATTGGTTTATACTCTATACCTTCCAAGACAAAGAGGCATCAAATGTATTGTTGGCAAAAGCTTCTAGATTTGAACCATCATCCTGTAAATGTTCAATATACTGAATGAATATTACATGCTTACTATGAATCTCAACTATAAAATAGAACTTCCAAGGTGGAAACATGCACACAAAGGAAGAAAGCATAAGCTTCTATATCATCAGTGAACCCCAAGATAGCATTGAGCCTTCTGTATTGGTGGTACCACCCTCCCTTTACAGGCTTTGGGTCCTGGCTTACCCACGGGTGATATACCCTCATATGACTAGGCCAATAATAATTTTTTTTACAAAGAGCATACTATAAACTACAGAGCAGACAACAAATTCTAATTTTCTCTGAACATGGAAATAAACATCGATGTACATTTCTTTCTAATAAATTAGTAATGGACAGACATTGCATCCTGGTATATTTAGCAATAATTATGGATAAAATATTTTCACTCACAGAGGAAACTTTAGTTGATATGAGGCCCTCAAAGTTCTTCAACTGAGGTGCAACCATTCTGCAAAAGTATGAAAATTTTCATATGAAGGGCATAAATTTCAGCTTATTATTAAATGTGTGGATGAATGAGTTCATTTTCTCTACAATGTGCCCTATCCAACAGCATATAAAGCACTTATATCAATCTGTCAACATCAAACGAAATGAAAGAAAAGAAGCACTATGTCACTTGTTCTTAATGTCTGCCTCCCTCCGACCAAGTCTAGGAGTATCTACAGTTAGGACAATGGCCTTGCATTTACATCTTTCAGCTCTCTGCACTAAATTAGCTGTTATATCTCGCCTCTTGTATACCTGTTCACAGAAGGATAGTAAGATTGTCATAAATTCAGATCTTGCCAGTGGGATAGCAATTCCCAAAGGATAAAGAGAAACTGCTGTCCAACAAAAAAAAAAGAAAATGAAGATTCACAAAAGTAGTTGAAGTAGCATCAATACATATAATTGAAAGAACCGAATAGCTTTGCAGCTTGAAGCAACCTCCTCAACTGTGCAGGTAGACATGTAGGATAAAATCTGTAATTATAACACAACTCAGCATTCACTTTTACACGAAGCCAATGAGCCTAAAGCTGTTTATATTGTATTATACCATTATGGTATTACATGCAGCAGCTGCTCTGGCTGTGGCAACTTCACCTGTTAGAAACACAACAAAAATAGCAAAATTGGTACTTGAGATAAAATTAAAAAAGACAGCTGAAGAGGAATCAAACCTTCAGGGTGTGCCAACTTATGCATTGCAGTTGGAGCAATCATAATAGGTGCTGAAATTTGGTACCCCAGAACAGTCGTTGACAAATCAATTCTGCTGGCATCAACAAGTACCCTTGGCAGGATCCTGAGAATCGATGTATCCAAATCATAGAATATTTTACCAAGCTAGCTACGATAATTTCATTTGCAGACTTAACAGCTTACGTAAATCGATGAAATGCTTCCACATTCTCTTTTAGTGTGTGCTGATCCTCAGCTCCACCACTATAGTAGTCATAGTACATTTTGGGAAGGGCTTGCCTAGCTAATTCTTTGAACTCATTAACATTAACTGGTTCGGCTGCCATTTATCCTGGAAATAAAGATATTGATACAATAAAAATTAAAAAGGCATTATCAATTTTCAATGCTCCAGAGCCTTTAGTTTATTTATGGATTTTAGGTCAAACTTAAAACTATTGCAAAAACAACCTAAAATAAATGTTGTTTGATCATGAAAGAACCTGGAGATATTCCTAGTAGGATAAAAACTAGACTAACTTGAGAAAAGCTGGGGCTCATCAGCAGCTATAAACAGGTTTCATTCCGAAGATAATTCATAAAATGGAAAATACGCAAAAGCCATATCTAATAAAACAATTACAGATATAGCAACATTTGCTTCTTGCCCAGAAAACCACGTTGTTATCTTCTGCTTGATAAAAGCCTAAAAGTCTCTCTAAGTCGTATTAAAAGCCATAAGGAACAGAAATTCCACAAATGTGAAGTTTCATGCATTGATTTCAAACTGTTTGATAAAGTTTACACTTTCATATATGTGAATAGAATTGTACCTTTGATGAATGAACTGATCTATATCAAATTGAACCTGCAAAATCCCCGCGATATAAAAGTTGCAACTGCAATATACGTATCAGTGTGTGTGTGTGTGTGTGTGTGTGTGTCTATATATATATATATATATACACGCAAGAATGACGAGTAAAGATGACTAATTGGTCATCCTTTCTGCCATCATTGCTGCTCTTACAACTTGACCTGTTTCTGCCTACTTTTCTTCCAGTTTCTTTTATGATCACTTTCGATTTACAAGGTTGTCTTTGTCTTGTAGCAGAGGATAAAAATGTTTTGTTTTATCTGCCCAAATCTTATAAAATGGAATTAAACCTTATCCTTGACCCTACAGACGTTAACCTGTTTCCATCCTGTGGATTTGGGCTCAAACTCAGCTCAATTTTCATTGAGATATTTTTGTTAATTCTGGGTCAGGCCAAGGAAAGTTTCGATCATAAGTAATTTTATTTTAATTTATAAATTTTTGTTATCATTAATGTAATATTTACTAAAATTTATAAATTATTCTAAATATAATTTTAAATTTTAAATTTATAAAATCATTAGTATTTAGACATAATCTTGCTTGATGAGAAAAAATTATAATCAGATAGATGTAAATCTTGCTTGATCAAAACATGCCATGATCTTGATTCTGGCATCAACATAACAAGAGCTGAGGATACGAATCAAGTTGGCATATGAAACACTACAAAAACAAGTGTTCCCGTGCATTAGTCTTGCATGGATTATCCAATTAATTATCATTATTCTATTTAATTTATTATAGAAAGAGAATATTTGTAAATTTAATAATACGTCATATTCCATCTCACATTAAATGTGAATGTTATTGTTAAAATTTATATAAATGTTTAAGTCAATCACTATTAATAATTTAAATTTAAATTTTTAAAAATTACGTGATTTAAACTCAAAAAATATTGAATTAAAAATATCTGAATTTCTAAAGGATTTGTAATGGATTTTCTCTTAGGGTGAGTTTGGGTTGGGCGCATGCTTGCATCAATGGGTTTCGCTTAGGCTTAGTTTGGACGGGTGCATGCCCGCATCATTGCCTCGGTTTTTGTTTTTCTCTGTTTGTAGAGGCCTTTGTGGAGTATTTTCAAGAGTCATTGTACAGTATTTTTTAAGATTCGTTCACATGTGAGGGTTTTGATTTATGTCACTGTTAAGTCATTTTTTTTTTTATTCATTCACGTGAGAGGACTTTGGTTTTTGAGAAATTGAGTTCAATCGCTGAAATTTACGTCGTCAGAAAATATGGTTGGCTCACCGTATTTTGATTTTGGAGACTGGTTTTCTCCACGTCTATCATCGATTTTCTGTTGTCCTTGCTGTGTTACTTTTAAGTCTCCAAAAGTTTCTTGTTTATAACACGACAAAACATAGCAAAAAATACGTGTAAAGTCAGCAAACATCCTTCCACTACCGGAGAGTGGAAACTACACCAGTACGAGTCTTTCTTAGCAACAACCTTGTCAGGGTAAGGCTTCCACTTATTTGATACCAAATTAATTACTGACATAATCCATCTACTGGAAATTTGTTTCCTCTGGATAAATATCAAAGCATTGAGAGGAGCTGCTCATGTTTGGTCCTGACATGGCTCCTAGTAATTTCTTTCACACTAGAACAACCAGAGAGGGCCATAGTGAGTTCAAGCTCATCCATGAGCATTTCAAGGACTCGTCTGACTCCATATTCTCCTTTCGCTGCAAGTCCATAAAGAACTGGCCTTCCAACCTACACCATACATACATTACATACAAAAGTGTCCTATTAGAGTACATAGTAAACAAAAAAGGTCAGTACAGGAAAGATGTGAGTTCTGAGGTTCCATAATTTTAACTTTAAGGTGAATGCGACTGGGAAAAAGAGAAATGAACCCAAATTATAGCACGGTGAGCGTAAATTGTCTTTGTTATTAGCATAACCAATTGCAATCAGATGCTACCATATAACCACTGGAAAATATATAAGTGAATGAAATATAGAATTTCTTTCTCAACTGGAAGTAGATGGGGCAGTTTAAGAGCTTACTAGAACAGCTTGTGCACCCAGGGCCACTGCCTTGAAAATATCTGTTCCTCGCCGCACTCCTCCATCAAGGAAAACAGGAACTTTTCCTCCAACAGCATGAACTACCTGTGACCTCATTGTGCACAAAAATGAACAGAATGGGAAATTTTCCTTGCTAGCTAACATGTTGGAGCAAAGTAACATGCTCAGATAAGAAAGCAAAAGCTGCAAGTCAGAAAGATTCTTATGCAGGAATGCATCAATACCTAGTAAACATGTTTCAGATTTCTCCTCACTAAGAAATTTCAATAATCTCTCTTATGCTTGCACAAGTCAACGTGGCTTTCTCTGGGGGTTTGAAAACGTAAAACTGATGATCTATATGCTTAACTAAATTAGCACATATAAAATTCTATGGCTGCAACTGTGTCAACAACAACAACGAAAGTATGTGAAGGAGAGCACCTCTTCCAGAACAGAAATAGTGGCAGGAGAATAATCTAGCTGACGAGCTCCATGATTGGAGACAATAATCCCAGCAACACCTACGTCCAGAGCCTTTATTGCTGTAAATAGTAGTATCAATATTGAACAAGCTACATGTTAATAGCAGACAAAGACAAAAGAAAGTATGCTGGCACCAATATGTAAAGCCAAGAACAAAATGAAAAACTAAATAGAATAAAAAATACCCTGTTTTTTAAAAGTTACAAACGATGCATCTATTTAACTCTATGAGTTTGGAGAATGTAAGAAAACAGAAAATGAATTGCTGAAGGGCCTATAACTTGCTGAGTAAGCGTCTTTTTGACAAAAGCTAAAATTAAGGCAACATTGACCGAAACCAATATTCAAACTTTTGTTGTGAAAGCCTTGCAGTTCTAACGGTAGAGATGATCCTCCTTGCAGTCAATCCTGTATAAATAAAGAAATAAAGAGATGAAAATATTATCAGTTGGTGACTCAGCCTTACCATCTTCATGAGTGAGCACTCCTTTGATCAGAATTGGCAAGTTTGTAATAGATTTCAACCATCGGATGTCCTGCAGGGATAATAATGTATTAGTTAAACTGTAGAGTTTTATAAAACTTGAGAGTTATACAGAAAAAGTTGTTAGACAATAGAGAGAAACAAAACAGAGGTGAACACCACCGGTCTTCATTGTCATTTTTCATATATATTACAACTTGGTTTTTACATACATAGAACAAAAGACGTAACAACACCTATATTTAGCCAATCACAGCTCACATAAAAGCTAGGTCAGCTTGATAAGCCAATACAAAAAGGAAGAAAAGACAGTCTAGTTCTGTCAATAGCATGACTGCTCCTTGAGCCATGTGCTTCACGTGCTGTCATTGACAACAAAATGATGGTAAAAGTTTCTTCAATTTAATCTCAAAATCCTAACACACCTCCTTGAGATCAAGTTTGAAGACACCCAAGTTTGCTCTTAACTTCAAAAACTTTTCTGCTGGCAGACTCTTGGTCATGATGTCTGCAATTTGTTCCTCATAGCAGCAGTAACAAACTTATTTCATTGCTCCTGATAGCTTCACAGATTGAATGGTACTTCACTCTAATGTGCTTTGTACGTCCATGTTGGACACAATTGTTTGCCATTGAGATAGCAGCTTGGTTATCAACCCAAAGAACTGTGGGGTTGTCATGAAGCTTCCCCAAATCCAGAAGTATTTTTCCCAACGAAATCACTTGGTTTGAGGCTGTTGCAGCTGAGATATATTTGGCTTCAGCTGATGACTGTGCCACCACCTCCTGTTTCTTTGAATTCCAGCAGAATACCCCACTTCCAAATGAAAAAACAAAGCTGCCTGCCCAATCACTATCCGTATAACCTTTAAGATTTGAACTTGAATTTTTATAGTAAACAACTACATAATCAAGGCTACCCTTCAAGTACCTTAAGATCCGCTTAGCTGCAGTTAAGTGAGTGGAGGTTGGTTGCTGCATAAACCTTGAGAGCAAGTTGGTGGAGTACATGAGGTCGAGTCTGGATGCAGTCAAGTACGGTAGACTACCAATAAGACTCCTATACTATGTAGCATCAACGGAGTCAGTTTCATCATGCTTGGACAGTTTTAAGTTAGCTTGCAATGGTGTAGCAGTAGCTTTGCAATGCTCCATTTTAAATTTCTTGAGCAACCCAGCAGCATATTTTCTTTGATGAATAAGGATTTTATCATCCTTTTGAATAATCTCCAAACCAAGAAAATAAGACATCAAACTCCTTCATAATTTCCAGCTTGAATTCATTTAACAAAGACTTACTTGGACCAGTAAGTAATAAGTCATCAACATAAATGGAGATGACAATTTGGGACTCGATTTTAGGATTTTAACATAAAGGGTTGCTTCATTCTCACTTCGAACAAACCCTTTACCACACAAATAACCATCAATCCTTCCATACCATGCACGGGGGGCTTATTTAAGCCCATCTAGTGCCTTCTTTAATTTGCACACTTTGTCTTCCATACCAGGCACTATGAATCCCTCAGGTTGCTCCACAAAAATATCTTCCTCTAGTAAGCCATTAAGGAAAGCAGATTTAACATCCAAATGCCACAATTGCCATCCTTCTCTAGCTGCCAATGTTGCTAACATCCTCACAGTATCATGTCTTGCCACAGGAGCGAAAGTCTCAGTATAGTCAATGCCGTAGACTTGAGCAAATCGTTTTACCACTAATCGTGCCTTCAATTTATTGACAGAACCATCAGAATTTAATCTGGCTCTGTATACCCATTTGACTCCTATTATTCTTTGCTTTGCAGGACTTAGTACAAGCCCCCAAGTATTATTTTCCTAAACATTTCAACTTTTTCTAACATAGCTTGCTTCCAGCTCTTGAAGTTAAAAGCTTCATCAAACGTTGCTGGCTCTGTCGCAGCAATATTGCGTCTGTTATAAACATCTGGCAAGCTCCTGGTTCCTCTTATTGAAGGATCGTCAACATCATCAACTTCAATTTCAACACGTTCTCTGTCAAAACATATCTGAGTATTTTCAGAGGCTTCAACTACCTTTTTTGTCCAATTCCATCATTTATTTTCTTCAAATTCAACATCTCTACTAACAAAGACTTTGTTAGTAAACACATCAAGTAGTCTGTAGCCTTTGTTCACATCACTACATCCCAGGTAAATGGCTACTCTTGACTTTTCATCTAGCTTGGTTCTTTTGGTTTCTAGAATCTTAGCAAAAGCAATACAACCAAAAACTTTTAAATGTAAAACTGAAGGTTTAGAACCATACCAAACTTCATGAGTTTTACTTTCAAGAGCTTTGGTTGGAGCAATATTCAGCAAGTTGTTGGCTGTATTGACAGCCTCAGCCCAAAAACCTTTGGGTAATTTCTTTTCGAATTGTAGACAACGAGCCATTTCCATCAATGTTCTGTTTTTCCTTTCCGAAACACCGTTCTGTTGTGGACAATAGGACACAATGAGTTGGTGCTTAATGCCCAATTCAACCAAGTATCTCTCAAACTCGAGAGCAGTATATTTGGTACCATTATCACTCCTAAGCATCTTGATTGACAAGCTTGCTTGATTTTCTGCCAAGGCTCTAAATTTGGCAAAGCTGCTAAAGGCTTCTGATTTTTGCTTGAGAAAATAAATCCAACTATACTTGGACAAATCATCAATAAACAAGACATAAAATCCACTTTCATTGAATGAAGGTGTTCTCATAGGTCCTCCAATATCTGTATGTACGAGCTCTAGGTTTTGTGCAGCTTGCCACTTTGCTTGTTTAGGGAATGGCTTCCTTCTTTGCTTTCTAAATTGGCAGGTGTCACACAATTCATCAAATTGAGTTATGGTTGGGAGACCTTCAGCTAAATTAGATGCTGCCATTTGTTTTAAAAAGCCATAATTGACATGCCCAAGCCTCTTTTGCCACAGTTTAGCTTCACCAGACAAACAATGATAGGATTGATTTTTCAAATTCTTCCAATTTAATGGAAAACATTTGTTTTTCATAGCAACACTAAGCAATTTCTTTCTTGATGAATCATGAATTGAGCACTGCCTATCTTTAAACAAAAGAGTATAGTCTTGTTCTAACAGCTGGCCCACACTCAACAAATTATAACTAACTTAAGGTGAAAAATGAACATCAGATAAAGTTTTAATACCTGAAGGAGTTTTAATGCCAACTGTACCAATGACAAAAATCTTCAAGAAAACTCCATTACCAATCTTGACCGGTGATCTGAAGTCTCTATCTAACTCCAGGAAAAGATTGTCATCTCTTGTGATGTGGTTCGAATAACCACTATCTATATACCAAGTGTCTTTCTTGCTTGAAATTTCTGGATTTTTGGCCATGAAAAAGACTTCATTTTCAGCCTCCTTATGCTCCACAATTCCAGCTTTCTCATCAACTGGATTAATCTTGGCCTTACATACTTTTTCAATGTGGCCAAGTTGGTTACAAGACTGGCATTCACATTTGGTCTAAACCAGTAGAACCGTTCAGAGTGATTCCTTTTTTTGCAAAGTGGACAAGAAGGAAACTTGGCTTTTTGTCATTTTCCATCACCAGATTTTGTCTCTCTCTTTTTTCTCTACTTCTGTTTTCTTTGTTCCTGAACCAGCACCTCCTTTATGCCTTGCCACCAAAGCACTATCACTCCTCATATCACTGCTCACCTCACCTCTAATGGCTCTTCTTTGCTCTAAGGCTTGGAGAGCATTAACAAGCTTTTGTAAAGACATAACAGTGAGGTCTTTTGATTCCTCGAGAGTTGAGATTTTTGACTCAAATCTCTCGGGAATACTTACCAACACTTTTTCCACAATCCTTGCATAAGAGAGCTTAGCTCCTAGAAGTCTAACTTGATTGACTATCTTCATTAACTTGTCAACGTAGTCTTTCATAACTTCATCTTCTTTCATTTTTAACATTTCAAACTGTCTCATTAAGTTCAAAACTTACATCTTCCTAATTTTGTCTGACCCTTGGAACTCCTCCCTAAGCTTGTCTCAAGCTTCCTTAGCTGTTTCACAAGGCATGATTCTTGTGAATATTATATCTGTCACAACATTGTTAATGTATGACAAAGCCTTGTATCTTTCGGCCACTTCTTCACTATGTTGTCTCATTTGATTTATGGTGGGGTTGTCTCTCAGCTCAAGAGGCTCTCCTCCTTGTTCAATCACCTCCCGAAGGTCAAACGCTCTTAAGGAAGGCTTTCACTTTAGTAGCCCAAATAGCATAATTTTTATCATTGAAGATTGGTGGTGAGAGAGATGAAATGCTGCCACTTGAAGCCATTGTTATGGTGAGGGAAGGTTGTTTTGTTTTCTTTGTGACTTAGGAGTGGGGAAAGAAGGCTTAGCTGGTCCCTTAAGAACTTAGAGACGCTTTAATACAATGTAGAGTTTTATAAAACTTGAGAGTTATACAGAAAAAGTTGTTAGACAAGAGAGAGGAACAAAACAGAGGTGAACACCACCAGTCTTCAGTGTCATTTTTCATATATATTACAACTTGGTTTTTACATACATAGAACAAAAGACATAACAACACCTATATTTAGCCGATCACCGCTCACATAAAAGCTAAGTCCACTTGATAAGCCAACACAAAAAAAGAAGAAAAGACAGTCTAGTACTGTCAATAGCATGACTGCTTCTTGAGCCATGTTCTTCACGTGTTGTCATTCACAACAAACTGACGGCAAAGTTTCTTCAATTTGATCTCAAAATCCTAACATAAACCAATAATTCTACCTTCATGGCCCTTATGCTCACCCCAGTCTTCTCCACCAACACTAATATTAGAGTGAACAAACTGTCCATTTACATACCTGAGACCCTTTATACAAAGTATTTAAACAAACAAGTAAAAGTTTGCAATGTGGGGTGGCTGAAAAATTGTGGTCCTGAGAACCATAGAAAAAGTCACTTTTTTAAGCAAACCTCAGCTTAAACTGAATACTGAATCTGTTTTGTACTGCAATTTTGGTCCAAACAAACAGTTTTGCAATCTAACCACATTGTCAAACTAAGCTTGAGAGTGGAACTTCTTTAATAGATTTTATAGAAATATATCAGGAGATAACTTGGATTATTTACTAATTTTTACCTCCCAACAGAAAGAAGGATCAAGAGTCCCTCTGGCCAGAGCTTCTACACTTGAACCTCCATCCTGCAAAATTTATTTCAAGTTATATATTTGTCATCAACAAAAACATCAAACAGGCTTAATAGATGTACTCCATACCCTTCATTTTACATTAATTTTTTCAATTATCCAAAAAAAACAGGGATGTTTCATATGCCATACACTCCAACAGAGTATAGAATTGACATTTATTTGGGAAAAATAAGGCAGAAAAGAGAAAAAGGCAAAAGCAAATATAGGATTCAGTAGTTTGAACCCCCTCTCCGAGCAACAGTGTTAAAATGAAATGGAAATGTAAATAGCGATTTATCATGTAAGAGACAGGCTTATGTATTTTGTAATCAATATAGCTCATTCTTCTCCTTTTTATGCTCTGCAGTCTGGACATAAAAGATACATAGTGCATTTAAAGCAATAGTTTTAGCTTAAAAACCGGATGCCTACACCTCCCCACCCTCTCCCCCAGAAAAAAAGGCAGCCTTGCATATTCCAATGCAGAATTCGGCTTAGGTACAATGATTCTCTGAATAGTTTTGTCAATAGCAATGTCTAAATGAGATGCATAAAGCATAGCTTTTTATGTACAACGTGAGTCAGAAATAACAATTCTTATCATGGTAAAACCAGAGTTCGTCTCAGTTATGTAAGGCTGATTAATCTAAACAGTCAAAGCAACTGAATGTTTAGTTCATGAGCATTGGATGGGGACTATTCTACTTACAGAAACAAATTTAGTTGATAATAGACCCTCCAGGTTCTTCAGCTGAGGTACAACGATTCTGCAGAGGTTTGTCAAAAGTAATCTTATACATGAGATGCATAAGACATAAATTTTCATGTATGATGTAAAACCACAACAGTGTTTCATCTCAATGATATAATGCCAACTCAATTTTTTAGCTGATAGAAACTCAATAAAAGTGAGAATGCTGATTTTTCACTTATTCTTAACGTCTGCCTCCCTTCGACCAATTCTTGGAGTATCAGCAGTTAGGACAATAGCCTTATATCCATTATTTTCAGCTCTCTGCACCAGCTTAGCTGATATATCCCGTCTCCTATACACCTATTCCGAGGAACCAAATTAGAGCTCATTTCCTATCAATGATATTGCTCAGGACAGAGAAGAAACTGCTGCTGTTGCTAAATAATGATAAAGTCTACATGGTATCGAAAGGGTTCAGGTAAGGCCAACTATACATATAATTGGAAGAAGCGAGCAGCATTGCAGCAGGCAGCTACTTCCTCCAATGAGCAGGTAGATGAGTTGGATAAAACCTGGAATTGCAATTAATTGTCAAGATAGACACAATTACTTAGGAACCTAAACACAGAAAGGAAGTTTCTTCTTGGGGAAAATAATTAAGCATGAAAAGTTCATATATATTATATTAATACCATTATTGTTTTACAGGCAGATGCTGCTCTGGCCGTTGCAATCTCTCCTGGAATAAAAGCAGAAAGCCAGTCAATAAAAATCTGCAATAATTTAGAGCAGAAGACTTTGGAGAGGACTTAGACCTGCAGGGTTTGCCAGCTTATGCATAGCAGTTGGGGCAATCATAACTGGCATTGAGATATTGTAACCCAATACTGTAGTTGATAAATCAATGCGGCTCACATCTCGAAGAATTCGAGGCAGAATACTGAGAAGTCAAATATCGTAATTAGTAAAACGATTGGAACAAGTTTGCTCTGAATCATTAACCAGTTTAACACAATACATGATTTTGCCGAACGCTTCCTCATTCTCTTTTAAGGTGTATTGGTCCTCTGCTCCTCCACTGTAGAAATCATAGTACATTTTTGGAAGGGCTTGCCTTGCTAATTCTCGGAATTCATTGACATTAACAGGTTCTGCTGCCATTTTCCTGGAAACATGGACGTCAGTCATGTTTGAACTTTCTGGTATATCTAGGTTTAACTACCACTACAGTTTCAATAATAAGGCAAACGTATAAGTTCCAGAATGAATCCTAGTAGAGTTGTGATATACAGACCTTTGTTGCTAATTTACTCTTAAAACAACTCGATTCTTGCTTACATATCAATATCTGATTCGCAGGACTGCAAATGATGTCATTTTATAACAAGAATGAGAGCTATTTTAAAGTGCTTGAATGCCATGAAAACTGATGCATGGTGTTCCATCAGCATCGGTCGAACCCCAAAAGATAATTAAAGCAAGCCGATGTTATGAAAACATACCTATGTGAGCAGAAAGCCTCTCCAGAATTCTTTTGTGTTTTTTTTCTTAAGAGATCCAGAATTCTTATTATGTGAAGCTAGAGCAGACTGTGTGCAACAATTTCTTAATTTCAAATGAACTCGGATTATTAAATCTCTAGTGTTGTGCCTTTTCTAGTTCCCTTAATCATGCTTAACTATTTGCATGAAAAGGAATCTTTACATTGGAAAAGCGCCAACGAAAAGAATTTGGTATTAAATTGTATTGACTTCTTCAAACACTTCTCTTACCGCAGAAAGGGGATATTTTTCTTTTTTCATTTTTCCTGTATCCTGATCCATCCACATCAGTCTAAGCTATGCCTAGTAGTAGGCTTTCAGAGAATCTTTCGCAGTACAGTAGCCAAACCATGTCCTTTGTCTCGACATATTATTTTAACTTCTCTCTCATACAATAGTCATGGTACTGGGCCATGGCTCTCTTGGCGGGTTCACCAGCATGAATCATGGAATTAAATTGACACGTAGTTTGAGATTGCTGCCATGATCTGATTGATACCACCCATATCAAATTGGACTGGCATTTCTACGAAAGGAACACCTCATCATGAAGATATTAATTTAAAACTCGGGTTATAAAATTTGTCAGATTCACTGACACATGTTCACTCTGATGGTACATGGTTTAAATTCAGATAAGCCATAGACAAGCACATCCCGGATTCAATTTATATACAGGCACAATCTGGATTGAAACGCAGGGGGTGCAAAGAATTGGGTGGGTATAAAGAATGTGGCAAGGATATTTTAAGCCAATGCCTATCAGCATGGACAGAAATATTTAAAAGCGTATCCTCCACCAACTTCTCCCAAGACAATTGCATTAAAGAGGAATCGGTATACAGCATTCACCAAATAAAACAGACAAAATGCTCAATTTCTCCATTGTACACAAGTCCATGAATTCCATGAAACCCCTCAAAATTTGGACTTGTGCTCAAACCTTCCTACATTCTAAATTTTATTAATGTCCGTACCTCCAGAATCTTCTTTCCTCTGCTCCATGCAGCTCTCTCGTTTCATGCAAAAATTTGCAGTTTTCTCCATAATAGCATCGTCCTTGAGCATGATACCGGCAGGGCTGTTGTGAAAGGAAGCGTCGTCTCTGTGGCGGAGTTACTGGATGACAATTGTTCATGCTTTTCAGCTGATGTCTATGATAGCTCGTCCCAAGCAACTTACTCATTCCACTTCTCCTGGACTTGTCATTGATAGAATTCTGGTATTCATTCATATGGAAGTTAGGTTTTCTGTAGTCTACTTGAAATTTATCACCCTTTCGAAGCTGAACCTCCGGAATGCCACCGCTCTCGACCGAATAACGAGGAATTTGATTTTGATAACCTTCCCATACATGAACATTGTTATACTCTGAATGAAAACTTATAGCCTTGAAATTAGGAGAAAAGCCTGACTGTTCAGGGAGTTGAATCCTTTTTTCTCTAGGAGCAACTGATAAACCTGATTGCTTAGTTTGATTTGCAAGCTGCTGAGGTATATAAACATTTTTATACTCTGATTGAAAACTTGTAGCCTTGAAATTAGGAGAAAAGCCTGACCGTTCAGGGAGTTGAATCCTTTTTCCTCTGGGAGTAACTGATAAACCTAACTGCTTAGGTTGATTTGCAAGCTGCTGAGGTTCAGCTAAGAAACCTGATTGCTGAGACATAATTGGTGGTTTCTCTAAATCAAAGACTGATCCTGACCCATGAGTTTGACTTGTTAGTTTTCCCGCTACAAGAGTTAAACCTGACTCTTGATTCTGGGGTGCTACTATTCCTGAATTACTAGATGAACCTGGCTGTTGGGGTCGAATTTCCGTTGTTGTTGAAGTTAACTGGGACTGAGTCTTGTTTCTCTCATCTTTTTTGAAGATTCTAAAGTCCAGACATGATAAGAGTAAGTAAGATAAGATTCCAAGCATTAGCATACTTTGCATCATTTTGAACTAATTCTGAATCTTTTGAAGTGTAATCATAACCAATATACCTATTTGCTCTGAGCATTTCCCTCCTTTCCCTTTCCAGGATCCGCACTTCTCTATCTGACCTGGCAAGTGAACCCCTTGAGTGCTTTTCCATCAAAACTTTTTGCCTCTCCCCTTCATCTTCCCATTTCTGATGAATAGTCAAAATGGCTATTTAGCATTATATACAGCAATCATCAGACAGCTAAAAACGAAAATAGTCTAATGGCTCAAACCTGTCTCAAGGTCTTCAGTCTGTAAAGGTTTCGACCCTTAATTGAGAGGGGATGAAGTGGAGGAAGCGGTTTCTCCCCTTTGCTCCAGAGGACTTCTATCTGATCACATGAGCCACAAACATCATGTTAACTACTACCTTATCGTTGAGGTTAAATATTGCTCCTCTTACATGGGTTATATAAAAACTGCATATCCTCTGCATGGAGTTGTAGGATAAACATCAATTAGGCTCTTATCATTCTTTAATCTAGCCTAGCAACATGATTGGAGGGTAATTAAGCAAATTGGTTAAGTTGACCAAAACTGTGAGAAACATAAAAAGGAATCTTGCTTCCCCACTGTCTTCTGCTATTGAACTAATGGAAAAAGCAACCAAAGAACACTAGATCTGAGTTCTGTTTTGGTGATTGCTAAGCATAACCATGAATAAGTTGAAAAACTTTTTGGCTCAATATGTTGAAAAACTTTTACACCTAAACACAGAGTTTTGTTTTGGTGATTGCCACACATAACCACCAATAAGTTGAAAAACTTTGAACACAGGAAACTCTGTACCTAGGTTGCTCAAAGTTTCACAAATAAAGGATCAGTTAAATAAATTGATTGATTGATTCCTTCAATACTCTTTCTCATCAAGATTATTCCCTTAAAATCTTATTTGAGCAATTCTTGAATGTAACCTTACCAGGAAGAACAATAAACATTTTTAACATCTTCTTCTCGTATTCTAATATAAACCTGTTTATTCTAATTTATATATGGCTTTTGACTCACTGTAAATGTATGCTGCTGTTTGGCAGCACCATAGCTTTCTTTGACAATGCGGCCTGCAACAATTCTCGTACCACATGGTGGTCCACTAGCACTTCGGGATGCTATGTTAAACCTGAAAGAATTAGAATACAGATAAGAAAGGCTAACAAAATATAAAATTTAGCAAAACATAATTAGCCAATGAGTTGGAAAATAATTATTAGTCTTATAATTGTAAGTCATATGCATATTATAGAGTGCTGTCTAGATCAGAATTATATCAAGCACTGCATTGCCTTTTTTGCACAAAAGAATGATTCTAACACTTACATTTCATAAACATTCTGCTCAAACATAACGACATCACCAGTGCATGCATCACCTGCACCAGATTTCTTTGATTCTCAGAACAAACCAATAAAGATAGTAGAAACAAATTTAGACCACCTTACGCATAAAAAAGTAAATTAAAAAAAAAAAAAAAACTCATTAGCCGGTATAAAACAGAAGGTAACAAACTGATATGGAGCGTTTTATTAATTTTGAGGCTAATTCAAAAACTCTGAATTCAGTAAAGCATGAGCTAAAATATGTACCTTTACAGTTCAATATGAAGCTGGAAAGTGGATACTTCTTCTCCCCTCCACCATTTAAAATCCTAAAATACAAAACAAAATAATTAAAAAGAAAAATTAAGCAAGTCTACAAAATCATGATGCTACTAAGGAAAATGGAAATTACTCCAAATGCTCCTTTATGCGCTGTATGAGCATATCCTTCTTTCCACTCAATCTAAGTCCATTTTTCTTCAGATAAACCTTACATTGATCTACTTTCAGCTTCTCTAGCTTCCCAGCTGCCAAGCATTGTAACAAGAAAATCACATTTCAAAAATAAACAACCAGAAGCCTATTTAATTTCAGTGCAAAAAGAAATATGAAAAGCCTTCCTGATCATTCTTTTTTATTTCTCATTTCCTTTTAATGAGATCATAAGTACTAACCTTTTATAATCTTTTGAACATACTCATAACTTTTATCATCAACCTCTGGAAAATTCATCTCCATTTCTTCTGGATCTTTCTTAATACTCGAATCAAAATCCTTAGCAACACTGCAAGTATAAACAAAAACCTATAAAAGTTAAAAACTTAAACACAATCTGTCATGTTAAATTAAATATTAAAGAAACCCCATTAAGTAGTATTACAAATGGGGATATGGGGACTTACCCTACCCTCGATTTTTTCTTGATGGAAAAGTTCTGGAGCTTCGCACGAGTTTCCTCTTCAATGCTATAACTTGGATCAGTACCCAAATCGTAATCCCGGTCGGATCCATGATTACTACTGTAGTCTTCTTCTTCTTCGAATCCTTCGTTGTAATCTTTAGAGCTTTCTTGGTCAGAGTCAGAGATTGCCATTGCTGAGCCTGGTTCTTTGTTTCGATTTTGGGGTCAAGGCCGTTATATAAAAAGAATTTGAAGTTTTGAAGTGTCATGGACGTTGGAAAGTGGTCATGTTTTAATAGGTCAAATTATGAATTTAAATAATCTAAAAATATTAGATTTAATTTATTTATTATAATTAATATAAATTGAGTTTACTTACATTAGTACCTCAATTATATAAAAAAATTAATTAAATTCATATCTTTTTATTATGTTCAATTAAATTTTTAAATTTTTATTTTACATCAAATAAGGTTATTTCAATAGTTATAAATTAACTTTGGTTAATAAATAATACAATTGACTTTTATGTTATATCGTCAACCAGTGATAAGCTAACGTATCATGTTGATTATGTTACTAGCAAAAAAATTTCATATTGACACATATCAATGTCATATCAAGGCTTTTCAAAATCCTATCAACCTCAAGTCAATACAAGTAAGGGAGATTTTTTTTTTAGCCATTAAAATAAGGTGTGTTTAAAAATAGCCAGCAACCTCAAGTCAATACAAGTAAGGGAGATTTTTTTTTTTAGCCATTAAAATAAGGTGTGTTTAAAAATAGCCAGCAAGATAACTTTAACTGTTTTTAGCTAATAAAGTATATTTTCGGACAAAAATGCCCTTAATGAGACATCTTTGTTGTGGGCACTCTGAAACACCCGGACGGCCAAAAATTATGCAAAGAAATTAGCGAACATCTATTTTTTGCGCAAAACATCTTTTTTTTTTGGAGAAGCTTGTGCAAAAGAAAATAATATTGCATGAGATGGTTTTTCTGAATGTTCGGACATGGCATTCAGATAAACCGAACGAGGAGGGGGACGTGGTCGTGATGAATCGAAAGCTTGGAGCACGATGTGAAACCGAAAATCCTGCTTAAGGAGGTGAATCGAAAAGAGAAAGATGTGAATGCAAAGCACGAAATGGTCATGCTACAGCAATAGGGACAGGCCATTGGGTTTAGGGTTTGTGAAAGGGAAAATGTGACACGGCAGGGTGCAGAGTTGGTGATACGCCAGGGTGCAGAGTTGGTGACTTCCCCCCCTTGATATAGTAAACTTTAGAATTGTCACTAGCCTAATAATAAATAAATCTGTTTCTCTTGGCCTCCGACCTGTTTGCAATGTCCAACCCAGGCTATTTGAAATCCAGAGTCTCTGGATTTCAAATAGCCAGGGTTGGACAATTGCTTACAGGTCGGAGGTGAAGAGAAATAGATTCATTATTCGACTAGTGGACAATTCTAAAGTTGAATACATCAAGGGCGGGATGGAAACAACTGCAAAAAATGCTCGGAAGAACTGCCGATGAAGCATGGACAAAGTCTGCTTTAGAGGCAACGTACGGTCTGTTTATGAGAACTGAGGAGTTTTGGACTATATATAGTAGAGGAATATAAACCGACCTAAACCGATTTTACCAGTTTAAACGTTTCGGCTACCACTGCGGACCTGGTCGTGACACGCCAAGTGCATGCAGATATTGGTGGTGACACGGCATAGAGCTGAGTTTGTGACACGCCATGGTGACACGGTTTTGAGTGTGTGACACGGCATTGCTTTAACATCTGACAGGCCATGGTTTGCTTTGAAATATGTGACACGGCATTAATAGAAAGGCTGACACGACGGATTGAAAAGAGGGCAGTTTCATGAATATCCCTTAATTTTAAATTTTATTTATTCATTTTTCACAGTAAACAGTTCATTTTCCCTTTTCCTCATTCGTAAACGTCTGTGTGTGTGAACCAAGGGCTGTTCGATTCATTTCTCATTGCGAAAGGTCGAAAGGAGTTCAACTTCGCTGTTTAGAAGGTTAACGACACCACTGCAACAGGAAGAAGAATGTCGGATATCGGTGAAGAGGTACGTGAGACTGGAAAAAAAAACCACAAAAAAAACCTTCATTGATTTCGATAATTTTTTTTAAGGGTTTAGGGTGATACATATGGTCATCTTTTTTGCAAATGTTAAGTTTCAAACTGTTTGAGTCCTGGTTTGGTGCTGTGTTGACTGGACTTTGGGGTTTAGTGTGTGACAACATCTTCACCTGATATGCATGGCGTGTCACAGCATTTCACCTGGTATGCATGGCGTGTGACAGGCGTGTGACAGAATTTCACCCCATATGCATGGCGTCGTGTGACAGCATTTCACCTCATATGCATAGCGTGTGACAGCATTTCACCTCATATGCATGGCGTGTGACAGGCGTGTGACAGGCGTGTGACAGAATTTCACTCCATATGCATGGCGTCGTGTGACAGCATTTCACCTCATATGCATAGCGTGTGACAAGCGTGTGACAGAATTTCACTCCATATGCATGGCGTCGTGTGACATCATTTCACCTCATATGCATGGCGTGTGACAGCATTTCACCTCATATGCATGGTGTGTCACAACATTTCACCTCATATGCATGGCGTGTGACAAGCGTGTGACAGAATTTCACTCCATATGCATGGCGTTGTGTGACATCATTTCACCTCATATGCATGGCGTGTCACAGCATTTCACCTCATATGCATGGCGTGTGACAGGTGTGTGACAGAATTTCACTCCATATGCATGGCGTCGTGTGACATCATTTCACCTCATATGTATGGCGTGTCACAGCATTTCACCTCATATGCATGGCGTGTCACAGGCGTGTCACAGGCGTGTGATAGAATTTCACTCCATATGCATGGCGTCGTGTGACATCATTTCACCTCATATGCATGGCGTGTGACAGCATTTCACCTCATATGCATGGCGTGTCAGAACAATTATTTATATAGTTAGTATACCTTTTGGGCACATTATTGGTTAACTGACTCCTGCACGTGTGCCATGTGATGCAGATGCATCGTAGAGAATATGAGGATCTTGACAATGTCCTCATTGTGCCGAGGGAGAAGTGGGCCTTCAATGTCTCAATAAACACCCACTGTAAGTGGTCCCAGCTCCATTACATCAACAAGACTCTCCAAGAGAAGGGGGAGTTGGATGCAGTGAAGCGTACATGCTTCGGAATGCTCCTGGATGTCTATCTGCAAGGCTACTTCAGCGCTGGTCTCCTTCATAACATAATGATTCGTCGAATCAATGAAAGGGAGGCAACGGAGGAGGAGCTCTGATTTGCTATCGGCAAGAGCAAGGCGCGGATATCGAAGCAGGAGTTCTGCCTTATAACCGGGCTGAAGTTCGGTCCAATGCTCGATGTGTTCACACGTTCGTACGAGATGGTTGCGGACGGAATTCATGCGAGATACTGGAGCGGCCAGGATAGCATAAAGCTGCAGGCTTTGCTTGACACGTTCCGCGGAGGAAACTTCCAGCAGGAAGGAGACGCGACCAAGATGGCACTCGTCTTGATCGCAAATAACATTTTATTTGGGCAAGACTACCGTAGACGGGTGACACCTTGGTTGCTGTCATTGGTTGAGGACCTTGATGCTTGGAACCCATTTCCGTGGGGTCACTATGTTTGGAGGCTCACCTTGGACTACCTATTGAAAGGGTTCGAGGTGCCTACCTCAAGCGAAGCAAAGGAAAGCCGTTTACGGTACAACATCTACGGCTTCGTATGAGTGATACAGGTATTGTCACATTTACCGCTTTTGTTTGGTTTCGAGAAAATAATTTATTGTTGCACTGTTTAATAATTTACGTTTGATAATGTTTACAATTGACTTGCAGTTCTGGGCATTGGAGGCAATTCCGGTCTTGCGGAAAATAGTAGCCCCCTCTGCTCCGAAGGATAACGTGTACTCGCGAATGTGCAGATGGCAATGTAATCAGAAGCCAAAAGACCTGCACAAGGTGGTTGAGAAGTTCGAGTCATCTAAGCAAGTGAGTGAACAGCTACAAATTGATCGATCCTTCATATTTGTATAAGAAATTTGCCTCAAATTTAAACGTTTGATAAATATTTTTCTTTTGTAGTTATGGGCCCTGGAGACGTTGGAGATCACCCTGGAGGAGGCCAACCGGGAGTATTTGGTGGACCTCGATGTGCCGTTATCGGAGGGCCACCAGTACGTGCCAATCAGGTAGACGGAGGATCAGGGTGATCACATTAGTGTCGCTGCCAGGTCGAAGAGGAGAAGCTTGAAGGAGAAAAGATCCACCGCTTCAACTAAGCAGATGCGCACCGACTCTCCCAGTGTTGATGAGCCGTTGGCCCCAGAGTTGATGGAATAAGGAGACGACCATGGTGCAGGAAGTGAACAGTCGGTATTTAAGGTTCTAACATTTTTTTTACATCCATTTTGATATGTGATTATCTACTAACATTTATGTGCGTGCAGTTGGATCAACCTACGGCAGCTCCATAACCACCCACCGGTCCTCCTCAGACACACATTCGTATTGAGCCGTCGGTAAGTTTGGTTATAACGATTTCTGTTCAAAGTTTCCACATATGTTGAGCTAGTAACAAAGTAACTTATGTCATTGCAGTTCACGGAGGCCACGTCCAGTCCGCAACCAGCAATGGCTCCGACTCCGATTCAACCGCATACTGCCCATGAGCCGCCGGTAAGGATATTAAAGTTGTTATATTGGTTTTCCACACGTTTCCTATATGATTTTATTTTAACACCACTAATATATATGTTATTGCAGTTGACCCAGTCGACAAGAGTCAATGACGGCATAGGCACAAAACGTCAGCTCCGACATATCATGCGGGAAATGTCGAAGCTGAAGGCATCAATTAAGTCCTTGACTTTTGCGGTTGAAATGCTAGAGGACCGCATCGTTTCACGGGTTCTAGCTGGGCTGAAATCACAAGTACGTTAATCTTTCTGCACTTGTATTTTGCTATTTTAGGTCAATTCGCTATCGAATTTTCACAGTTGTCTCGTTTTGTAGGCCGGTCCTTCATCCGACAATGCTGTTGTGGGTCACGATGATCCTGATGATGGGCAGCGTGAGGAGCATGGTGCCAGCCTTCAATCAGAAGATGCTGAAGGAGCGGAGGTTGGTGAGGTCGATCCTACTGAGCATACTTTCGCCGGACAGGAGGGAGCCCTTCAGTTATTTGAGTCAGCCATAGAGCATCTTCCTCCATCCGAGGCGATCGTCGCGCTTCCAGCAGCAGGATCGGGCGAGCTTGCTCTGACCACTCCTGAAGCCACTAGGTCACCACTATCCTCTGATTACCATCATCTTGCAGCAGCAATTGCCGACCCTACTGAGCGGGCACGGGTGATTATGGCGAGCAAATACCTTGCAAGCCCGTATGTCGACCCCTCATTGACTCGTCCGGCGGTGAAGGACACGATGATGGAAGCATACGAAGCCTTCAAGAAGAACCAGTCCGCGAGGTCAACTTCTAAATATCAATTCATTGTTGTTTTCTATAGAAACATTAATCCACCATCGCTTATCAAATTCATTTTGTGACATATGCAGGCGTAACGTCGGAATCTTAGGGGATCAAGGTCTTGACTTCTTCACATCGTTAGAGGATCCCCGAGAAGAAATGACAAGTGAACATATCGACGCATGCCTCAGCGTTATCTGTAAACGGGCGACAGGCCCAAAATCGAAGCATTACACTGCCCGTGCATGCGTGGTTGACACGATATTCTTTGTAAGTTTTTTGCAAAAAATTTTATTTTTTTCGAAGCTTTTCAGTGCATTAAGTCTAAACCAATGCAAATTTTTTTTTCCAGGACACCATCCGTATGCTACACTTGACATATAAAATCGAAGATGCCCTGTCAAGCATGCAAATTCTGACTGATTTACGGGGGTATGTGGAGGGTGAAAGGCCGACATATGGCAAGAAATGGGAAGAGGTCGATTTCATCCTCACTCCTTGCAATGTTGATGGGCATTGGGTGGTGGCAAAGATCGATTTGGGTAAGTGGAAGATCAAGGTGATCGACTCCGCAACAACTTCGGCAGCGAAGGATAACAGAGTTCGTGTAGAGCAGATGAAGCCACTTACAACAATTTTTCCATTCATCTGTCACCAAGTCGGGTATTTCAATAAAACCCGTCGGAAGAGACGGGATTTGACGCCGATGCCATTGAAAATTTCTTTGCCCAGCCCTTCAGTGCATCGGCAGGAAGATAGTCTCAGCTGCGGCATGTTCATGGTAAGCTACATTGACGCAATGTTGCAATCGGAGCCGATAAGAGTTAAGCAGAAAATGATTGCAAAATTGCGTATCCAATACGCACACGAAATTTTTTCCAACAGCTGTGCGAGCGAACCATGAACATATCGGCAGTTAGTTGTATAATTTTTTTTCTACACAATACAATTTAGAGATAAATTTTTTGTTGTATACACAATCATAGGAAATAGAATCATTTTTTTTAATCACTTTATTATATTTTTATACAGAATAAAATTTTTTTGTATAGACAATTTTATACAGGAATATATTATCTTTGTTAAGTAATTTTGTATCCAGTGTTGTATCCAGTGAACATATTTTTTTGTATCGCAATTTAGTAATAAGTCAGCGTCTGACAACATTGACAATATGCAGGTGGCGTGTCACCACCATGTCTGCATGCGTCTGGCGTGTCACAGCCAGTATGCATGCAGGTGGCGTGTCACCACCAATATACCCGAATGCAGGTGGCGTGTCACCACTATGTCTGCATGCGCCTGGCATGTCACCCCCAGTATGCATGCAGGTGGCGTGTCACAACCAATATTTGCATGCACTTGGCGTGTCAACAGCACGTCTGCATGCACTTTAATAATTAAAGTAAAAATTTATAATTTTTATAAACTTTACCCTAAATTTTTTTGTTAAAAACTAACAAATATATGAAAAGTATGATTACTTTAATTATTAATGTGATGACATTAATATATTTAAATTAAAAAATTATTATATTGTTATTTATGTTTAAGTATTATTACTCTAATTATTAATATGATGGCATTAATACTTTTATGAATGCGTGTGTGTATATATTATATATTTTAAATATAAATATATTTATTTTTTATTTTGTTTTAACATTGTAAAAATTATAACTCATAAAATTATTAATTACAGTGTATATATATGTTTATTTATATAAACATATAACATATAAATCTAAAGGTAAGTTATGAGATTAGAAAAGTTAATTGGGTAATTGGGTTCTCATGAAGAAAATTTTAATAATTTTTTTATTTAATCGGGTATTTAAACGGGTTAAGATAATTATAGGGTAGCGGGAATGTATTAGGGTTAGGGTTTAGGGTAGTAATTTTACCCTATCACAAACTCTAAACCAAAGTGGACAATTGATATAGTTTTGCAACGTTGTTTGTAAAATGAGTAAAATTCCCTTATGTATATTGAAGCGATTTGCTTGCAACCCTAAATAACATAATGAATGTATTGGCTTTACAATTGTCGAAATGTAGAGTAACATTGTTGATTTTTTATTTATATATGCTGTCCAAAGATTAGACAATTTACATTCCATACTATACCACCATGCATGGTGTGGCTAAAGTCAATTATTGACAACTTCTATGCCTAGGCAATGCTATTATTATACACTGGTTTATAACAAATATCATTATTCAATGCAAATGTCAATGGCCAAGATCGAAACAGTTCGAATCAAACCCTAACAAAGCAACAGATAAATTGCAATTAGTTAGGCCCCGATAATATGTCATCCTCCACACCACACACTACGTTTTCAGACATTGTCCTTCGAATTGGACAGCTGTCGTGTGTGTGACCAGTTTCTCTGCAAATTGAACATGCTTTCGGTCGGCGCACCCGTTGGGGTGCTAATTGACTTGGAGATGGTGCCGGATTTGTAGATGGATTTGCAAATGGAGATGGGCAATTCTGTCTGTTGTGCCCGTACATCTTGCATTGCGAACATCTCCGTGCTCGACTGCCTTCACCAGCGGATGGAATCCTTCTCCTCCTAGGTCTTCCTGCTTGGCCTCGCCAAGGTGGTGGCAAGACGACAATTTGTTTCACATGCCGGGGGATGTCCCATTCACTAGGATGCCCTACTGGGCGAATGGACCCCACATAACCCTCCACCCAAACGGTTGTCTTGTAGTAGTCGGCGCAGAAATCAAAGGCTTCACGTTTGCATTTACTGAAAAATACAATGAACCCAATATTCAAGCAGAATATAATGCTATGTTATGTCAAATTAAGGATCAAATAAGAAATAAAGAAAATATAATCTGACCTTATTGCTGCAATGGCATGGCTGCATGGCAGCAAATCTTTTTGGAACTCACAGCATGAACACGTCTTCGTGGACAGGTTAACAAGTCCGTCCATGTTCCCGTCTTTAACTTCAAACTCCACTCGATTGATAGGCTTCACTACAAAGCGATGTGCATCATTGAAGGGTTTGCTCAATTGCCTAGCAACCCAAGGGCTGAAGGGTGTGGTCACCTTGACAGCCTCCTCGTACTGATCATGGAACCAACGTTGGAACATGTCTCGTATGAACTCGATCAAAACAGTGATTGGCATTTGTCTAGCATGCTTTAAGCAGGAGTTAACACATTCGGCAATGTTCGAGGTCATCATTTGGTATGGCCTTGTCGGTGAACATGCACGTGCCCATCTCTCAAGGCCTATTCTCAAAAGATCAGCATAGGCTCCCGCATGAACCTGCTTGAGCTGGTTCATATGTCTGTTGAATTCGGAAACCTTATAGCAATCTCGAGCAAGGGTGAAAATCATAGAAACGTCATCACACTTGAACTTATTTTTTAAGTTTTTCTTCAAATGGTAACCGCATAAACCGTGGTGCGCTTCTGGGTATGCATTTTGGATTGCTTTCTTAATGCCGAGATGCTGATCAGAAATGAACATGGTGTTTTCAGGACAACCAACCGCATCACGTAGCTTGATGAGAAACCACGTCCATGAGTCTTCGTCCTCAACATGGCCAATGCCAAACGCAACTGGATATACACACTCGTTCGCGTCTTTGCATACAGCAACAAACAGAACACCCTTGAACCTGCATTTCAGATGTGTTGCATCAATTGCGACCGTAGGACGCATTACATCCCTAAACCCCCGAATACAAGCCCCGTATGACCAGAAACAATATTTGAATCTTTCAGCCTCGTCAATAGCCACTGCTGTGACTGTGCCAGGATTTTCTTATTCCAACATATAAAAATATGAGGGTAGTAGTTGAAATGACTCCTCCGGGGGATCGAAAACAAGCGTCTCCGCATACTCCTTTGCTTGCCAAGCCTTACCATACAAGCATTCCAATCCCCACTGAACCCTCATCTCACCAATTGTGTCCTTAGGTCTCAACGCTACTCCATTAGCCTGAAGCTTAGGTGCCATAAGTTCACCAATTATCTTGGCACTCGCAGATGCAAATCGCCCTTGCAAACCATCAACAGTACATGTGTGTACTTTGTGGAACTTCTGAACTTCCCAATACCCTCCTCCGTCAAGTAACTTCCTTGAACGGACACTGAACTTGCATGCCTTGTCTTTGCAACTAACCTCGTAACGACTTTTGCATGACCTTTTCACTCTTATCCCAAATTGCTCTTTTAGAGCCAACATGTTCAGAGCTCGTTTCAACTCCGCCTTCGAGGAAAACATTCTTCCTTTGTATAAGCGATCATTGGGACATGTCGACTCCTCAGTGCTAATTGTTTGGAAGGCGAACCTTTCTGCACCTGCAATTCGCCACGTAGAAGATATCCCTTCATTTCGCCTTTCTTGATAACTATCATCGACCATTGTATCAACGGAACGATTCCCGTCCTCACCAGCGATGGGGTTATTGTATATGGGATCATCACACTGAACATTTCTTACATCAAAACCTTCAACAGGTTCTGTTTCACCTTCAACATTATTGCAAATTGGAATGTCACTGTCATAAAGGCAGTCATTGTCTGAAATGTCATGATCCCATTCGTCAAGCCCATCACTCGAACTGTCATCAAATCTATCTTCACTGCCAGCAAACAAATCCTCATTTCCCTCATAACATGCAGCATTATCCTCCAGCGTCGCAATGTTAACATCCAACGTCACAGTGTTGTACTCACGTGTCGTATTCTCATTTGAAATTGGAATTACACACTCTACCGTTTCACCCGATCGATGCATTCCTTTAGCAGCAGACCCTAATTGGTTTGATGCACATCCCGATCGGAATTGTTCACCCAACTCTTCTATCAATGTCCTCTGGTTACCGGGCTGTACAAACTCCTGAGGATACCCCAACTGCGGGTTACGGACCGAATGCTTTGGCATATGTGAAGCATTGTAAATCTGATTCTGATTGAGCTGATTACCATGTTTTTCAGCTTCTTCATGTGACATAACATTTGTTTCGGGTCTTTTAATGCTGACGTACACAGCCGGAACATTCCTCTGTTCTAGCAGAATTAATGCAACATCCTCATCATCCTTGATAGTTGGCCGTGATAGCTCTTCGGGTGTACTGATCATTGCATGCAACTCAATGTCGTCAATTTCTGAGTTTACCCCAACAACATCTTCAACCAGCTTCATCAAGCCCGCAAACGACAAATCACTCCTAACCCCCCGCATTCGTGACTCACCACCCTTGTACATGTCATCCACCCACTGACCACTGTGTCTTATCATAAGTCGCAGAATTGGAACCCCACTGAAATTTTGAAAACAAAAATAATTATTTATTTTACTTAATTACATGGTGGTGACAGTCCAAGTGCATGCATGCATGCTGGTGACACGCCAATTGCAGGCAGACATGCTGGTGACACGACAAGTGCATGCATGCATGCTGGTGACACGTCAAGTGCACATAGACATGCTAGTGACACGACAAGTGCACATAGACATGCTGGTGACACGACAAGTGCATGCAGACATGCTGGTGACACGCCAAGTGCACATAGACATGTTGGTGACACGACAAGTGCATTCAGACATGCTGGTCACACGCCAAATGCATGCAGACATGCTGGTGACACGACAAGTGCATGCAGACATGCTGGTGACACGCCTTTATGTTTCTAATCCGTCTTCTGATTTACAAAAAAAGTTTCACAAATTTATGTGTTGCAGCAATGAACCCAAAAACATACCTTGATGTCATCTCCGCAATGAGGTTTATTTTTCGAGGACAATATGGCCAAATGGCGAGAGATAGACCACGGCACGAAGACGATGGTGCTCAACAGAGAGTTGACAGAGCTCACACAGTTCAGAGAGCTGAGAGAGCTGATGACGATGGTGCTGAACACAAAGTTGATACAGTTCAGAGAGCTGAGAGAGAAAGATGAGCGAGCACAAACAACTGAGCATTAATTTCTAATTTTTGGAAAATGACGGGAGGTAGATATCGGCAGCTTAATTTGCTACAGTGTTTTTTAAAGGCATTTCCGTCTGCTCATGCTTCTTTTTGGGTAGAAACAGATAACTTTATTTTGGTGGTTACTAGGGATGTCAACGGGTACCTTATTATAGGGTACCCGCGGGTACCCGACCCGGTTAAACCGGGTTAGGGTACCATATAACCGGATTAGGGGCGGGTTCGGGTAGCAATTTTACTACCCGACTCGGGTTCGGGTAGGGTTCGGGTATTACACTACGGATACCGGTTACCCGACCCGTTTAATCCTTTATCGGGTTCCGCGGGTACCCGCCTTATAACCCGTTTAACTATCCATTTAATTACCTGTTTAATCCTTTTAAAGGGTTCCGCGGGTACCCGCATTGAAACCCGATTAATTATCCGTTTAATTTTTTATCGGGTTTCGCGGGTACCCGCATTGAAACCCGATTATTACCCGTTTAGTTAGTCAATTAGTGGAGTAAAATGATAGTGTAGGGGCTCAAACACTGGCCTTCCATGAGAGCACCCACAGCTTTAACCATCCAGCCAAGTTGTTCTATTTAGTATATATAGACAAAATATTATATTTAAAATATAGTTAGTTTAATAACTAATACATCTATATAAATATATATAAATAAAAAAATTATTAAATTATTAATTATGTTTTATATATTAATACGAATATCATATTATAAAATTATGATTATTAATTAAATTTTTTAAAAATAATTTTTAACTCATCACATTGAGTACTAAATTCTATATTGAAGAATTAATGTGCAATAACTACAAGTATTAATTATTGAAGCCAATGATACCATAAAATGGTATCAAATGATATCAACCTCCTCTAAAATAATGTGTTTGTACTTCATGTTAATTAAAAAACATAAAATTATGATAATTAATTAAATTGTTTAAAAATAATTTTTAACTCATCACATTGAATACTAAATCCTATATTGAAGAATTAATGTGCAACAACTACAAGTATTAATTATTGAAGTCAATGATATCATAAAATGATATCAAATGATATCAACCTCCTCTAAAATAATGTGTTTGTGCTTCATGTTAATTAAAAAACATAAAATTTTGATAATTAATTAAATTGTTTAAAAATAATTTTTAACTCATCACATTGAATACTAAATCCTAAATTGAAGAATTAATGTACAACAACTACAAGTATTAATTATTGAAGTCAATGATACCATAACTCATCACATTGAATACTAAATCCTAAATTGAAGAATTAATGTGCAACAACCACAAGTATTAATTATTAAAGTCAATGATACCATAAAATGATATCAAATGATATCAACCTCCTCTAAAATAATGTGTTTGTGCTTCATGTTAATTAAAAAACATAAAATTTTGATAATTAATTAAATTGTTTGAAAACAATTTTTAACTCATCACATTGAATACTAAATTCTATATTGAAGAATTAATGTGCAACAACTACAAGTATTAATTATTGAAGTCAATGATACCATAAAATGATATCAAATGATATCAACCTCCTCTAAAATAATGTGTTTATGCTTCATGTTAATTAAAAAACATAAAATTTTGATAATTAATTAAATTGTTTAAAAATAATTTTTAACTCATCACATTGAGTACTAAATTCTATATTGAAGAATTAATGTACAACAACTATAAGTAATTGATTGAAGCCAAGGATACCATAAAATGGTATCAACCTCCTATAAAATAATGACATGCAATATTTCACTATAAGGAATTAGTATTAATTCTATACCATAATATAGAATTAATAAAAATTAGAGGATAAAGGAAAAAATTCAATTTAACAATATATATAACTAAATAATATATATACCTTTATTTATATAAATTTATAATATATAAAGTTAATTATCTAAAAATAAGTTCTGATATTAGAATAATTTTAAAATTTAATTATGTTTTATAAAATTTCATGTAACTAAAAACAAATTTATATAATTAATAAAATTATAATTATTAATTAAATTGTAATATCTTTTAATATCTATATTTTATATAAATTAGATTCATGTATTAAAATATAAATACTATTTTATAGATACACTATAATACTTTTAATATATATTAATTTTTTATTTTATATTAACATTATAACAATTATAATTTATAATTTTATAAAATTCATATAATAAAATTTATTTTTTGGTGCTTATTAGAATTTAGAAACAAACAGTTTAGTTTATTTACTTCATAATTATTTACATAATTGATGTTAAAAAAAAAACAATAAGATTAAAAACATAAATCCCTAGCCACTCTTTCTTTTTCACTCTTTCATCTTTCTCTTCTTCCCATCAGCCCAGCCAGCCCCACTCCCTGCCTACTGTCATGGCACTGCCCCAAGCCCTAGCCCCTGCTTGCTGTCGAGCCATCGCGGTGTCACCCCTAGCCCCAGTGCCCCACGCCCTGGTTGCTCAGGTGTCGCCCCACGCCCTGCTTGCATCGGTGTCGCCCCACGCCCTGCTTGCTCAGGTGTCGCCCCAGTGCCCCACGCCCTGCCCTGCTGGCTCAGGTGTCGCCCCAGTGCCCCACGCCCTGCCCTGCTTGCTCAGGTGTCGCCCCAGTGCCCCTCGCCCTGCCCTGCTTGCTCAAGTGTTGCCCCAGTGCCCCACGCCCTGCCCTGCTTGCTCAGGTGTCGCCCCACGCCCTGCTTGCTCAGGTGTCGCCCCAGTGCCCCACGCCCTGCTTGCTCAGGTGTCGCCAAATCTGTGAAGCCGACTTCCCCTTCTCTTGCCAATAGTAGAGGCGTCAATTTGGCAGATTTGGGTGCGTTGCTCAATTTCATGAAATTGTCCCTTATTGTGTCGAAGGCTGAGACTTTCTGGTGCGACTAACGACCGGATATTTGGTGAGTTTTTGCTGCACTATTGTTGGGAAATTTTGTAGCACTTGATACTTGGTAAATTAATTCAATGTGTTGAGTGATTAAGGCTGCTGCTGAATTTTGGTTTATGTTCTGTTTATAGTGGTTTGTTATATTCAGTAGATATCGTATTTGGTATCACATTTCAGAAAGAGAAAAACACTGCAACACAATGCAAAATTGGTTGAGGAATGAAATGAAAGGTAAATAAACTCATTATACTTTTATTTCATTTGTTTTCTTTAAAAAACTATCTATTATCCTAAATGTTATATATTTTTATTTTTTTATTTGTGTAGGATCATGTATAACAATTAATGATTCAATTGCCAAATGTGTTGACCCAGACACGGAAGAAGATAATTGAAATGAGCTTGCCTTATTGTCAATTTGTAACGTTGTTTTAATTAGTTGTTTGGATATTTATTTTAGTTATTTAAGTTTAGGTTGTTGTTGTTGTTTGGATATATGTTTGGTTATTTAAGTTTATGTTATTTGTTTGGATATTTTTGTTTAGTTATTTAAATTTATATCGTTGTATGGATATTTGTTTTTAGTTATTTAAGTTTATGTTTAAGATTTTTGTTTTTGATTATTTAAATTTAAATTTTATTATTTTTGTTTTTATTAATTTAATTAATAGTTAATTTTATCAAATACGTAGAGAAATATTATTATATATGTATACGGGTTTAAGAAATTGGATAATCATGAAATAGATTTTAATAATTTTTTAATCTAATCGGGTTTTAAACGGGTTAGGGTAATTATAGGGTAATAAAAAAATAATAGGGTTAGGGTTAGGGTAGTGATTTTAAAATTATACGGGTAATTAATAGGGTTAGGGTAGTAAATTTTTAATAGGGTTAGGGTTCGGGTACCTCAAAATTATAGGGTACCCGACCCGTTGACAATGCTAGTGGTTACTTTTAAAATCACCTTATACGGATGGTTATTTCTCACAATTTCCTTTACAAGTAATGTCACTTTAACAGCTTCAACAAAAAAAAACCTTGATGATATTAATAATTGAACTAATTACTTGATTCAGACTAATCATAATACAAAAGATTAAATTTAACATTTTGGTAGGGTGCATGAATTAAATTAAACATTTTGATAAAATATACAAACTAAATTCAACATTTTGATAAAAGTATATGGATTAAATCCAATATTTTGATAAAATACAAAAACTAATCTAATATTTTTGTAGAGTACAAATAATAAATTCAAAACTTAATCATTAAAATCCAAAACATATCATGCTAGCATTGATCAAAGCATATTAACATTGGTCGATGTCACATCGATGCACACCAACACTAATCCATGCCACATTATCAACTTTAATAGAAAAAAGTTTGATGGTGTTATTGGTTGAATTAACATTAGCAAATTTTATAGATATAAAGGTTTAATTTCACAAGTTATAGTAGAGAAATTAAATTTAATATTTTAGTTTAGTTAATAAATTAAATTTATAATTTCTCCTTTAAAATATGTTTACTATTTAAGATCTTGGGTGTTTAATGGGCTCAAAAAGTTTTATTGGGCCATGACGGGAAACCCACTAAGCTCACTTTCCAAAAAATTAATTTAAGAAAAGAAATAAGTGAAAATAGTAAGCACCTAATTAAAATACAATGATTAGAACAACTCAAGCTTAGCTTAAGATTAGTAGTTGTCAAGATTATTGATGGCAATTTGTATTATCATGTTTCTATTGTATTATGTGTAAATCCGGGTATTACAAAAATCTCATTGTTATATTAGACAAATATGGTGTCAATGACATTTAATTTCTATTTTTAAGTTATGATAACATATTTTGATATAATATTTGATAGTAGAAGAATTGTTTGATTAATCATAAAAAATAAATATTACTTATTAGACTTTATTCATATTATTTATAAATAATAAATATTTATAAAGTATTATAAAATATAATTTGAAAGAACAATTATAAGAGAAAATATTTAGAGGGAGTAAAAAAGATCTTCTTAGGGTGTGTATTTACAAATAAAGTGAAGGGTCTATTTATAAGCTAATAATACATTATCCATATAGAATTTATAAGATAAATATAATATTAAGGAATTTGATTTGAATGGATTAAATATTAATCTTAATCTAATCTAATATACATTCAAACCTAGATATACATAATTAAATATAGGAGTTTAAATCAAATTACACTCTTGTGTTTGGCTTGGGTTGTTTGGCCTATCTAGGTTGTCGGATCTAAAATTTTAGACTGTGATATAATGCGCATTCACACATATATAACATTCTGTTTAAATATCCATTGTATTAAAAATATATCTCGTTAAAACCTTATTAGAAAAAAATCTCATGGAAAAAATTTGAGTAAAGGAAAAATTGTATATAATTCTTTTTAAGAATATATATTTTTTAAAGGCTCAAGAATACACTTTTGAAATATTACCTCATTAAAACTTTACCAAGAAAAACCCCAAAAAAAAAACATTGATGAAGAAAAAGAATACAATACGTATTTTATTCCCTCTTTTAATTGCATTATTTAAGATTTTTAAAATGATAATTCTAATATTTTGTACTAACTTTTCAAATGTTGCAATAAGAAGAGTTCTGGTAAAAAAATCTATTAGATTGTTACTTGAACAAATTTGTTAAACACTAACATTACTTTTTTCTTCAAGATCATGAGTGAAGAAGAATTTTGACGAAATATATTTTGTTTTACTATGTTTAATGTATCTTTTTTTTAATTGTGTTATGTAAGTGATATTATTATTATTATATAATGTTATTGTAATTTTTTTCTTAATTAACAATTTACACGTTTCTTGACTATTGAATTATAAATTTTAATCAAATACATTCATGACTTGCTTTTATACGGCTAGAAGAAGTTATTACACAATAATCCAGGAATTTCCCCTTGTTGGGAAGGATGGATTTTCTTAAGAAAGTTTTGTTTTTATGGAGACCAATGTGTCCTGCCCCATCCAGTTCAGTTCCTAATATTTTTCCCATAATTGGTCAATCTGATGCCTCATCTTGGTTTTGCTATTATATTACCAGCCTCCATCATTGTTGATTGCACAGGTACATTGTTGGCCTCGTTGTGCTATGTAACTGATATTTTTGTGGGCTCCTCTGATGCAACGCTTGTTGGTACTGCTGTTGACTGATCTGGCTTGTTTATGTTATTAAGGTGTGCTTGGAGGAATGTCATTAGTGCACTTTTCTGATATGGAGTTGACAAAGAGTTCACGTTTTCAGGGCAATGGTGTTTATTAGGAGCCCTCTGCCAGCAAAATGAAGTTAGACCCACACAGGCAGTCTAATTAATTCCTCTCAGGTTGCAATGCTTTTGGGTAATGCCGTGACAGAGCTTCTGATTTCTCTTTATATCGACCAAAATGCGAAATCAGCTTATAAACAGCTCTGCTGACGTCTTTTTACATAGGAGTTTTGGTAGTTTTGTCTTTTCCCATGGTCATGCAGCTCCACTATCAAATTCAATTTTCTCATGGTGGTTTAATGCAGCCTCTGTTACACGTACGGTTTTCTCATGGTGGTTTAATTGCAACACCGCTTTGTGTTCTTGGGTTCATGTTGAGCTTATTGTTGGAGGGTGTTTGCTGATGTGGTGCACTTATTATTTTTGGGTCTCTTTTTGCCTCCCTCTGTTCATGTGTGCACAGTGCACTGTTCCTTGCATTTTCAGGTGAACTAACTAATTGCAGAATCCAATTCAAAGGTTGCCATTTCATAGGTGAGCGTAGGCTATTTTCAACGACATCTACAAGCTAATTTGATCGATTGTGGAAGTTTCTATTGTGCACACATTGCGGAAGGGTAATTTATTTACTGATACGCGTACAAGTATGGTGTTGACAAGCAAAGCATACTTTCGGCGTGGTGGTGATTAGTTTCTGGAGCCGCTCTATCTTCCTACATTATTTCCATGATATTTTGTTATGTTTTACTTTAGCTCTGCCATGTGTGGTTTTTATACTCTTGAAATTGTAATTATGGTGCGTTGTACTTAGGTATTATGGTGGCTTTGCTGCTCACCTGTAAGGGTGGTAACGTGACTCCGTACCATTTTATCAATAATATATAAAATTCCCACTTTAACTGAAAAAATATTAATATTAAAAAATTTAATTTGAATGAATTAAATTTTAATTTACATTCAAATCTAAATTTATATAATTAAAATCAAATTACATTTTTATTTATAAATTATTTGACTTATCTGAACTGTCTAATTTAAAATCTTGAATCATAACATAATAAACATTCATACTTATATTCATATCATAAAATTATTATTTATTCTATCCCGTATCAGTTATGAATAGTCAATAATCTCAAACAAAATAATGTTAGAAACGTAACTATGACGTCCTTCCACTTCAGGAATTAGTAGACTACAATGTTTTCATTCTTAGTAGCAACCTTGTTAAGGCAAGGATTCGATGCCTGATAAAAATTATTGGCACAGTCCATGGGTAGGACATTTGTTTCTTCTGGATGAGTATTAAAGCATTGAGAGGAGGTGATCATGTTTGGTTCTGACATGACTCCTGGTAATTTCCTTCACACTAGAACAACCAGAAAGGGACATAGCGAGTTCAAGCTCATCCTTAAGCATTTCAAGGACTCGTCTGACGCCGTATTCCCCCTTGGCTGCAAGCCCATAGATAACTGGCCTTCCAACCTACAACATACATCGCATAGTTAGAGCACATTAGTGAACAGAAAAAGGTCAATGCAGGAAAGAATGCAATATGTGTAATTCGACGATTTAAACTTGAAGGTGAATGTGACGGGGAAAATAAGAAATGAACCCATATTGTAGCCTTGTCTCCTTAAACCCTCTTTAATTTATTAGCATAACCAATTGCAATGAGATGCAATTCCATAACCACGTGGATACAGAAATGAAACATCGGAGTTGTTTCTGGACTGAAATGATGTATAATTAGGGGTTTAAGAGCTTACTAGGACAGCTTGTGCACCAAGAGCCATTGCCTTGAAAATATCTGTTCCTCGCCGCACCCCTCCATCAAGGAAAACTGGAACTTTTCCATCAACAGCATGAACCACCTGCGACCTCATTGTCCACAAATATGTATGAAGTAAACAGAGAATTTTCCTTACTAATCCAGATTTTGTTGGGAACTATCACCCTCAACTCATATTCTAAAGCTGCATACTATACTGATAACAATGATATGTAAGGAGAGCACCTCTTCCAGAACAGATATAGTGGGAGGGCTATAATCCAGCTGGCGAGCTCCGTGATTGGAGACAATAATCGCATCAACACCTACTTCCAGCGCCTTCATTGCTGTGAATGGTAGTATCAAACTCTCAAAAAGCTATTCAATCAGCAGCCAAAGCCAGAAGAAATTGTGAAGACACGAATACATATGCAAGAACAAAATAAAAAATAAGTTGAATAAAGTATAACCTGATTTCTAAAAGTTAAAACTGATGCGTTTGCTAAGCTCTTTGACTTTAGCCCATGTAAGAAAGCAGAATCTAAATGAATCTGCTGAAGGGCAAGGGCCTATATATAAATAGCTGAATAAAAGTGTGTTCAACTAGAGTCTCAAGACTTCAATGGGGATCCCAAACTAAAAAAGACAGTGCCTCAACCTTACCATCTTCTTGAGTGAGTACCCCTTTGATCAGAATTGGCAATTTTGTAATAGATTTCAACCATCCGATGTCCTGTAGAAATGACAATGTACTAGTTAAACCAGTAATAGCGCCGTAGTTCCAGAACAATGGTACTCACTTCTCATATTCGCCTCACTCTTGCCAGACAACTCTAATAATATTAAAGAGCCAAAAAAATTGCCCATTAATATCTGCGAGGACCTTTAAGCAAAGTACTGAAACAAGCAGTGACAGTTAGTTTGGAATTGCAGGGTGGTTGGAAAAGTGTGGACGAAAGAACCATAGTAAAAAGCCACTCTTTTACTCAAACCTAAGGTGAAGCTGAATATCTCTAATCTGTATGGCATTGCAATTCTTGGCCAAACAAATGCAACCTAAACATATTGAAACTAAGCTTAAATTATTTATCTATTCGTATCAGTACTTAATTATCCAGGTGGTAATTAGAAATGGGAAAAAGATGAAACAGGAAGGAGGGTGAAACAAGCCTGAGAGTAGAACTTCTGTAATAAATATCATAAAAAGATATTACAAAATAACTTGGATGATCTATCAATCCTTACCTCCCAACAAAAAGTCGGATCACGGGTCCAATTGGCCAGAGCATCTAGATTTGAACCTCCATCCTGCAAAATCTATTGCATGTTATCTACATTTCATGATCAAAAACATCTAACAGGCTTAATAGATGTAGTCCAATCCCTTAATTTCAATTAATTTCCTTTGGTCATTTACAAGAAAAAGGACAGGTTATGTGCCACATAACTGTCGGACTGTAGAATTGACATTGTATTGGAGAAAAAGACAAGATAAAACCAAAGCAAAAGCAAATACAGGATGTAGTCGTTTGAACAACTCTCACAAAAACAGTATGGTTTATCCCGTAAGAGACAGTCCCTTGTATTTGAAAATAAACATAACCTCATTACTTCTCCGTTTTATGTTCAGCAGTCTGGACAGAAAGAGGCATAGTGCATTTAAAACATGGTTTTAGCTTAAGAAGCCAGATGCCTACACAACCTAGGAAAACTATTCTGATGCACGATACGGGATTGGGATTATTTTACTCACAGTGACAACTTTAGTTGATAATAGACCCTCCAGGTTCTTCAGTTCAGGTACAATGATCCTGCAGAGGTTTGTCAAAAGTAATGTTTCACATGAGATGCATAAGTCATAGCTTTCTGCATAAATTGTAAATCAGAAATAACATTACTTGTCATGATATATAAACCACATCAGTGTATCATCTCTATAATACAAAGCATATTAATCCAAATAGTTAAAAGCAACTGGATCTTTAGTGCCAGGAAACTCAATGAAAGAGAAAATGCTGATATTTCACTTGTTCTTAATGTCTGCCTCCCTGCGACCATGTCTTGGAGAATCAGCAGTTAGGACAATAGCCTTATATCCATTATTTTCAGCTCTTTGCACCAGCTTAGCTGATATATCCCGCCTCTTATACACCTATTCAGAGGAAAACCAAATTAGGCTCCAAATCCTAGCAAAATGATATTTATGGGACAGAAGAAATTCCTGCTGCTAACTAAAGATAAAGTCTACATGGTAATAGTAAAAGAGCTCCAGGCAAGGACAAATACGTATAACTGGAAGAAGCGAACAGCATTGCAGCAGGCAGCTACTTCCTCCAAAGTACAAGTAGATGAAATAGATAGAACCTGGAATAAGAATTTACAGTGGAAACAGAAATTAAAATCTAGGTACCTAAAAGTTCATATATATATGTATATTGTTAATACCATTATCGTGTTACATGCAGATGCTGCTCTGGCTGTCGCAATCTCTCCTGGAAATAAAACAAACAGCTAGTCAATAAAAGTTTAAAAAAGTTTAAAAGAATTTGTTTTAGAGGACTCAGACCTGTAGGGTTTGCCAGCTTATGCCTAGAAGTTGGAGCAATCACAACTGGCATTGAGATTTTGTAACCTAATACCGTAGTTGATAAATCAATGCTGCTCACATCTAGAAGAATTCTAGGCCGAATACTGAGAAGTCACAGCTAATAAGTTAAAATGATGAAACCTATATGCTCAGTCTCAGAGTACTTTAACCAAGTTAAGCCATTACGTGATTCTATGAAATGCTTCCTCATTCTCTTTTAAGGTATATTGATCCTCTGCTCCTCCAGCGAAGAAATCATAGTACATTTTTGGAAGGGCTTGCCTTGCTAATTCTCGAAATCCATTGACATTAACAGGTTCTGCTGCCATATCCTAGAAACATAAACAATGTTTTAATATTCTGCTACATCTAGCTCTAACTGCCACTGCAGTTTCAGTAATAGACCAAAGCATAAGTTCTGGAATAAATCTTAGAAGAGTTGTGACGTGCAGACCTATGTTGGAAGAATAACTATGATAGGCAAATCCCTTTTTGAGGCTTCTAACAGTTTTGCTGTTAATGATATGAGATCATATATGGTTATATCATGTAAAGGACTCTCAAGCACATCAAAGATCATTTACATACCAACCATGAAAATTGGCAAAGGCATTCCAGAACTAAATCAAAGAGAATTTGCAAATGATGCGTAAAATTTTATTCATTGACAGATGGGAGTTGGGGAGCTGTGGCAAGATTCCGGTACAGACATGTAGACATAAGCCGATGTGTATAGCAATATGAGCTAATTATTCTCGGCAACCCTCAAATATCTGATTCGCACGACGATATATAGCACCATGCATGAGAACAATTGTAAAGTGCTTGACTGCCATAAAAACTAGCGCATAGTGACTCATCAGAGTATGCGTTGAAGTTCAGAAGAAAATCAAAGCAAGTGATCTTGCGAAAAACATACCTATGAGGGCAGAAAACCTCTCCAGAATTCTTATGTTATGTGAATGACAGAGCAGGTTCTGTGCAATAATTTCTAACTTTGAAATGAATTCTGTTTATGCAAATCTGAAAACAAAATGTTTATGCGGAAAAAACTGGTGCCGTCTTTAATTTTGCAACCTCCGCCACCATGTAAGCGGTAAATTTTTCCTGTTTTCTGGTCAATTGAATAGGCTAAAATATCAAGGAACCCTGCGCTGTTCGGTAGCCTGGCCACGTCCTCTTGTCTCGACCTATGGTGTCACCTTCTGTTTAATAGTTATATTAATATTAGTGATGGGCCATGGTTCTGAATTCGAAGTAAACGAAGAACTTATACAACAAATCTTGGAAGCAGAGAAAAGTAATTAAATACTTGATCATTTTGTCACGGGGTGAGGAACGGAACTGATGTCACGGTCAAGAGTTTAGACAGTATAGATAGTCCATTTTGGTTAATAATTATTCTCAACATTATATAAAGAATAATGAGTACAACCATTACAAGTGAACTACTACTTCACGCAGAACAAGTAGAATAAGTGGAGCATTACTCCATGTGAAACAATTAATACAAGTAAAACAACTACTTCCCATAGAATAGCAATTTTACACTGATGATAGTGAAAGTAATTTGGAATAAGTGGCAGGGTTCACGGGTTACTTTCATATTGAGATATTCTAGAGAGTTTGGCTTGATGACTCAGATATGGAGGTAGTTAAGAAGTATTCATCTTAATCTTTTCCTGATAGTACCAGTGTTTCACTCTTCTACCTTGTTCTCGTATACCTGCTCACATATACCTTATTCTCATGTACTTATTCAAGTACAGCTTTTCTCCATTAGCTCTTACTCGAGAACAAAGCTTATTAAATATAATTACTTTAATAATTATGTGATACCCAACATCCCACATCTGGTGTGAATGTGATTGTTAAGACCTATATAACAATCCAAGTCCATCACTACTAGTAACTTGAGCTTAAGCTTTTGAGGACCACGTGGTTTAGGCCCAAAAAGCTACTGGGCCAGTTGGACTTGGGTCATTATAAATGGTATCAGAGCTTGGACCAGTCCGATGTGAGCTTTCACATTGTTCTGGTAAGATCTTGGCCCTGTGGATGTGATATGTGGCCTTGATAAGGACATCAAGGATTTGAGTGGGTGGGATTGTGATACCCAACATCCCACATCTGATGTGAATGTGATTGTTAAGACCTATATAACAATCCAAGTCCATCACTACTAGTAACTTGAGCTTAAGCTTTTGAGGGTCACGTGGTTTAGGCCCAAAAAGCTGCTGGGCCAGTGGTTGGACTTGGGTCGTTACAAATTATATAATAAGTTTCTAAACGTTACTCAATCTTAACTCTCAGTAACGGTTACCGAACATTAAATTTCTCCTTAATGGTATCATTCATTACGTATATTAAAACATTTTCTTATAACTGTTATTTTTGACACTCTATATAGAGTCTTCACAATTCAAAAAGGGCTCTTCTGGGACTTTCAGAATTACTCGACTCTCACTCACAGCTTTTCTCTCTAGCCTATTCTCACTTAGAACACTTATTTTTTTCTTATTCCCTTCCACCTGTCACAACATTTAGTACTTAAGGAACTGCTCTAATCTTCCTCTCCGTCACCTCTAGTACGCCCTTTACTTGTTTGCAACGCTTCCTCTCCCTATCATCAAGAGAACCCTTTTTACATTTTGGTGACTCCACTAGGGATGAGTGATTGTATTAAGTAAGACTTTCACTGCTACAATTTCTTATTACTGAAAAGATGGAGTGCTCCTCTGGCAATCAAGATGCACTTGTTCCTTCTTACATTCAGGATCTAATGAGAATGATCCAAGCTTCTCAAGAGAGGATGCAAGTGTTGGAGGACAATAATAAGAGAATGATGGATACTATATCTCAACTCGCATCCTCTACTGTCACCACTGTTTAAGCTCAACTTTTGCACCTTAGTGAGAGTGCACCTAATGAAGTCACTTATCCAGTTACAAACACTGAGGAGAATGGAGGAAATGGAGAAAGTGCAGTTGATGTAGTGGTTGCTCCAAACCCTAATCCTACCAACACCACTGTTACAGTTACCCTAGCAACTATCTCTACTGCAGTAATTCCACATGCTTCCATTCAAGGATTTGTGACAATGGAAGAGCTCCAAAGGCTATTAGACCAAAAGAACAAGAGCTTGAGTTTTTCTGAGTCTGATCTCAAGTTGCCTTATCCAGCTAGTTTAGTTGCAAAACCATACCCCAAAGACTATATTAGCCCTAAGTTCAAACAATTTAATGGGAAGATTGGAGATGCACACGAACATGTCATGAAATTTGTAGAGACTCTTGGAGTAGCTGGATTAGATGATGACCTGAAGTTGAAAAAGTTCTCTAAGTCTCTCACTGAGAAGGCTTATACATGGTATGTTAATCTCACTCCTGGTTCTGTTCAATCTTGGAATCATATGTGTAGAATGTTTGGGGAAAAGTTCTTCTTTACTCAAGAGAAAGTTACCCTCATTGATCTTGGAAGAGAGTTTCAAAAGTCTAAGGAGGATTTAATGGAGTATATCCAATGCTTTAGAGAGAGGGTGCTAGACATACAAGAATCTCATGATGAGAAAGAGCTGGTAAAAGTGTGCATTCAAGGGATGTCTGATGAGTATAGGTTACACTTGGAGAATCTACCTCTTCTAACCTTTGCTACACTAGTGGAAGTTGCACGAAGGACCAATAATATGGTTCTTAGACAAAAGGGATTCACTCACTTTGGTCGAAGGAATACCCCAACGATGAATGCCATTCAAAGAGAAGGTAGAGAAAGAAGGGGTCCTGTCTGAGCAAATTTACGTCCTAGAAGAGATGTCCCAAAGAGAAGGCCAGATGAGGAGAATGACTCTTCTCCACCGTTCTCAGTACCTTTAGATAGAGTGAGAGCTCTTCTTCAAGAATAGGTTAGGGATGGACAGATAAACTTACCTTACACTCCACGACCACCAACAGCAGAGGAGAAAGCTAATCTGAGGTACTATGATTATCATCGAGCAGTTGGTCATCCACTTGCTGAATGCAGAAACCTTCGAAGAATGTTCCATCGACGAGTGCAAGCATGAGAAGTATTGATTGGAAATAACAGAGTCCAAAATAACCCTTTTCCCATCATCCAAATCCTCAGGGGCAAGTAAGTGCAATAATTCATGTTCACCATGATGACCCTTCCTCTTCAAACACCCAATTCAATGATGCAAGTGAAGTGACTATGGTTACTTCTTCTATTGCTAATTCACTCATGAAGACACCTAGTTTCAAGCATTTCTTTGACCAGCTTGGGTTTTCAGAAGAAGCAAGGAAAGAAGCAGCTATATTGCTAGTTCAGATAGTTGGAGAACAGTATAGGGAGTGTAACTTAGTAGGACGACCTATAGGGAAAATGGTTGGTGCATATCAAAATGCTATTGTGTTTATAGAGGCAGACATGTGTACACCTCATCCTTACCATAATAAACCCCTATATGTAGAAAGTATTATCAATGGATATCCTATTAGGAGAACATTCATTGATGATGGTTCTTTTGTGAATCTCGTACCTCTATCCACTTTGAAAGTTGTCCCATTCGTCAAGCCCATCATATGAATTGTCATCAAATCTATCTTCACTGGCAGTAAACAAATCATCATTTCCCCCATCACATGCAGTATTATCCTCCAAGGTCGTAGTGTTAACATCCAACGTCACAGTGTTGTACTCAAGTGTCGTATTCTCATTTGAAATTGGAATTATACACTCTACCATTTCACCCAATCGTTGCATTCCTTTAATAGAAGCAACTAATTGGTTTGATGCACATCCTGATCAAAATTGTGCACCCAACTCTTCTATCAATGTCCTCTATCTACCGGGCTTCACAAACTCCTAAGGATACCTCAATTGCGGGTTACGAACCGAATGCTCTGGCAAATGTGAAGCATTGTAAATCTCATTCTGATTGAGCTGATTACCATGTTGTTCAGCTTTTTCATGTGACATAACATTTATTTTGCGTCTCTTAATGCTAACATACATAGCTGGAACATTCCTCTGTTCTAGCAGAATTAATGCAACATCCTCATCGTCCTTGATAATTGGCCGTGATAGCTTCCCGAGTGTATTGATCGATGCATGTAACTCAATATCGTCAATTTTTGAGTTTACCCCAACAACATCTTCAACCAGCTTCATCAAGCCTGCAAATGACAAATCACTCCTAACCCCCCGCATTCGTGACTCACCACCCTTGTACATGCCATCCACCCACTGACCACCGTATCTTATCACAACTCGCAGAATTGAAACCCCACTGAAATTTTGAAAACAAAAATAATTATTTAATTTACTTAATTATTTAATTATTTACTTAATTATTTAATTATTTAGTTAATTACATGCTGGTAACACGCTAAGTGCATGCAGACATGGTGGTGACACGCCAAGTGCAGGCAAACACTAGTGGTCACACACCAAGTGCAGGCAAACATGCTGGTGACACGCTAGGTGCGTGCAGATATGGTGGTGACAGGCCAAGTGCATGTAGACACTGGTTTGACATGCCAAGTGCAGGCAGACATGCTGGTGACACACCAAGTGCATGCAGACATGCTGGTGACACGCCAAGTACATGCAGTCTTATGTGATCACGCGCTGAGTACATGCATGGTGTGTAACAACTCTGTGCAATGTTCCTAATCCGTCTTCTAATTTACAGAAAAGGTTTCACAAATTTATGTGTTGCAGCAATAAACCCAAAAACATACCTTGATGTCATCTCCGCTATGGGGTCTATTTTTCGAGGACAATATGGCCAGATGGCGAGAGATAGACCATGGCATGATGACGATGGTGCTCAACAGGAAGTTGATAGAGCTCACACAATTCAGAGAGTTGAGAGACCTGATGACGATTGTGCTTAACACAGAGTTGATACAGTTTAGAGAGTTGAGAGAGAAAGATGAGCAAGCACAAACAGCTGAGCATTAATTTCTAATTTTTCTCAACGACGAGAGATAGATATCGGTAGCTTAATTTGCCACAATGTTTTTTAAGAGTATTTTCGTTTACTCATGTTTCTTTTTGGGTAAAAACATATAACTTTATTTGAGTGATTATTTTTTAAATCACTTTATAAGGAGGGTTATTTCTCACAATTTCCTCTAATGTGAAATGTTGCATTGTACCAGTATTTAATTTTTAACTTCCACTTGTCTGGGTCTCTGAACTGCTCATGTAGCTACAACCTACATGCATTTTGCATTTGTCGTGTGTGTATATATAGATGCTGTATTTAGTGGTGTTATGTACTACTTCTTAAATATTTTGTTTGAATCGGGGCATTCAAAATTAACCCGATGCATTCTTGTTCATTTTTAAAAGAATACAATTGCCTACCAGGGCCGATTTCTTCTTTGTTCCTCCCTTGTAATGATGGCTTGCAACACTTTCAGCCCAAAATGGCATCATCAACTTGTGCTAGGCAGGGGCACATTAAGCGAGCTGGTATTGTCTAGGAACCTTTGTTCGATTCTGGAAGTATTTGGCTTGATGAATACTTTAGTCTGTGCATACGTTTATATATGTTGTTCTTTTAATTTTTTATGATCTCAGTTAATTGTCTTGATAGATGAGTAGTCAAATTTGTGGTTGGTTTCTGATGCATATGCAAGTTTAAATGTCATGAAGGCATTGTTCTAGACTCTAGAGTATATAAATATATATAGAGGAAATTGTGAGAAATGGACGCCAGAGTAACCGCACTTCAAAAATGACCCTACATATAATTTTAACTGTTTGTAGATAATTTTTGGGTCGACTTGACAAGAATACCCTTTAGACCAATTAATCCAAATGAAGGAGGGACGTCTCGGTCTCTTTCTCCTCTCCCGCCATTCAGATTAAAATTCCAAAATTAAATCTCGATTTAACTATCCCTCCGTCCAGCTCTCCAAGGCCATTGGGGAATATATCTCTCCGTCTAGTTGTCGCCATCGAGGTCTATATCGCCAGCGAACTTTCTGAGGTTCCCAAAGTGCGGAGATGGAATCAAGGTATGTGTTATGGCTTCTTGGTTTTATTTATGGTTATTCATAGAACGCAATAGCTGATGGGTAAATTGTATGAGTTTCGAAACTGAAATCTGGATAGCAGTAGCGAAAATCAATCAGTTTATAGCTGATGCGTGAATATTTGTTAGGCATCGTGTCACTGGATATTAGGGTGTGTGATTGGATATTAGGAATCTTAACTTGTTTAATAGGTAAATTATATGAGTCTGGAAACCTAAATCTGGCTACGAGTAGCGAAATCAATCAGTTTATAGCCGATGCGGGAATAGTTGTTATGTATTGCGTCACTGGATATTAGGGTCTATGATTGGATTCTGGATATCAGTAATCGTAACCTACTTATTTGGCATTATGTGCCTGAATATAACGTGACTGAATATTTGTTGAGCATTTCGTGACTTGTCTGTACGCATTACGTGACTGAATAATGCATGGTTGGATATTACGTAATACTCAGTCACGTAATGGCTACAAACAAGTCACGCAATGCTCAACAAATATTCAGTCACGTTATATTCAGGCACCTAATGCCATATATCAACATAACCAGTCACGTAGTGAAGTCACCCAATACATAACAGGTCACGCTATATGGAATACACCAGCCACGAAAACCCTTAAAACTAGTGTCCAAAGGCCTCAAAAGGCAAAATTAGAGATAAATTACAAAAGGCAGTCAGGCAATGGCACTCTCGCAGTACCTAATAATAAGTCACTCGATGCCTAATATGCACCCACGTTATGCCAACATAACCATCAACCGATCTACGTACTGTCCCAACGTCCGCCAATACATAACAACAGGTCACCATATACATACAATCTACTCACGCAATGTCTTGCATGAAGATTTGCATTGCACAATTCACGCAGCGCGTATAACCCAGTCTCACAATGGCTAATAGTACTTCACGCAATGCCTAACATCAACTCACGCAGTTATTATGCATAATACTATAAATTAAACGAATATAAGACATAACCATAAGAAAATATATACTTAAAGAAAATTTCATAAAATTTCATTAATATTAAGATTCTCCGAAATACAAGAGAAAGGAAATGATGCAAAACACTTTATTTTTTTCCATCATCTCTTTCTCCTTTCTCTCACTGTATTTTCTCTTTCTTCCTCCTGTACTCCTTCCGTCCTCTGCCTGTATTCCCTCATTGCTCTTTCTGTACTCCATCTTCATCACCCTAACTGCGTGAGGGGAAGAGGGAGTACAGGAAGAGAATGAGGGTATACAGGCGCAGGGCGGAAGGATTTTGCCCCTTCGCCAATATCCTAGGTTAGATTCGCGGAAGCCTTTAGACTTTCTAAATTATCCTAGATTGTTTAAGATAATTGATTAAAATGCTTACTGGTTCCCTGTATTTATAGGCATGAATGATGACTCTCCGTCTTTTACACCCATATCCCCATATAAGTGCAATTAATGGGGGTGGCACCTGTTCGGCCTAGCGTTTCATCTTCTCATCTGTATCTACCTCTTAAAACCAAAAGCCAGGCCAAACATCATAACAGGCCGAACAGGTACAGCCCCCCCAATGCAGCCCCCCATAATTGCACTTATACGAGGATATGTGTGTGGCAAACGAAGAGTCAGCATTGATGCCTATAAATAAAGGGAACCAGTAACCATTTGAGTCAAATTCAATTATCTTAACATTCTCAGATAATTGAAAATGGAGTCCAAAGAAGGTACAAAAGAGAATGGTCACGGGGGGTAGCCTCCAAGGAGGATGTGAGGGCCCTAGTGGACAAGCTGGAGACATTCGAGCAGGAGGTGCGAGTCCTTTTCGACAGGTTGATGGATAGGGCTCATGACCTGGAGTGTTCCATCCTGTTCAATGAGAAGGCGCTGGCTGAGATCGATGAAAAAGTAGATGAAATTAGGAAGAAATGAACTACGGTTCATTTTTTTGTTTTGTTTTGTGATATCTTCGTTGTCGCATTCTGATTAACGAAAAAACATTTAAGAATTTTTCTCCCATGTTGCGGGTGTTGGTTTTGAAATATTGCGTCACTGGTTTTGACATAGTTCGTGACATGTTGTTAAGTATTGCGTGACATTAGTCAATTACGTGACTCTTTATGTTGGCATGAGTGAGTGGATATCACGCATTGAGTGACTTAGTATTAGGTATTGCGAGACTGGTGCTGCTAGACATGAGTTATTCACCTGTTGTATTGAGCATGTTGTTCACTACATTTCAGGGTTTGCGTGACTAGTTTTTTAGAATTGTACCTGTTTGCCCAATACCATTGATTGACTTTTTCTTATGGTTCAGCGAGACAAGGCATGTTCGTGACTGACTTGTTCAATATATCTCGTTTTGATGCTTTTGGTCACGAGTATTTGGGCATCGCGTGATTGGTTTTTTTATATATAGCGTGACTTGTTTTTGTATATAGCGTGACATGTTGTAATGCGTGACTGACTTGTGAAATTTATCTTGTTTTGATGCTTTTGATCATGAGTATTTAGCATTGCGTGACTGGTTTTTATATATAGCGTGACTGGTTTTTATATATAGCGTGACCAAAAGTAATGCGTGACTGACTTGTGCAATTTATCTCGTTTTGATGCTTTTGGTCACGAGTATTTGGGCATCGCATGACTTGTTTTTATATATAGCGTGACTGGTTTTTATATATAGCGTGACATGCTGTATTGCGTGACTGACTTGTGCAATGCACATCTTGTAACGAGGCTTACGTTAACTGGTTTTTAGGCGTGGCATGAATGTGTATTATATATTGCAACACTTATTCTATTAAATTTCATCCGCCGGCCAAATGTGACTTAGGCATTGCGTAAATTGTTTTTTTTTTTTTGCATTCTTGGGAACTTATGTTTAAAAAAAATTGACTGATTGTGACAATTATTTTTTGACAAATTTCAGCAGCGTGCCAAATGTGAAGGTTATGATTACATACGGTGGTCAGTGGGTCGATGACATTTACAAGGGTGGTGATACATGAGTTAGGGTTGTTGGGAGTGATTTGTCATTATCAGGCCTAGTGAAGCTGGTTGAAGAAGTTGTTGGGGTCGACGCACAGAAGAATGAAATTGATCTACATGCATCGCTGAGACATGCTGCAGGGGTTTCCCGCATAGTTATCAAGGATGATGAAGATGTAGCAAGTATTCTGCGAGATGAGAGGGCAGTTGCTGTGTTTGTGACAGTTAAGACAGGAAAGGGAAACGATATTCGACATGAACATGGTATCCAACATAGTCATCGCCTACAACAGAATGGTAATTATTCTGACATACCACATCATGCATTTCCTAACATACAACCATGGCAATCACGTTTGACGTATCGTCAAGAGTTTGAGCAGGCCGGGAGACACCTGAGGTGTCTGCAAATGATGTCTGCACAATTCCGATCAGAATATGCATCGAATGAATTTCATGGTACACTGCAACAAACAAATCTATCAAATGGAAATTCAGTTGGTCAATCGTCGTTCGTAAAGGACACTGTGATGGTTGTGAGCGATGTCGATGCATCTGATGAGATTGAAGATGATGTTGAAGAGGATGACACGGCGGATACGCATGATGACTTGCACGATGCATGTTCAGATGATGACGGGGGTGAGCACATTGACCTCCCTGCTTTCAATCGTGCAGATGGCGGCACAGGACATGCCACAACTGTTGTGTTAGAAGATGTGCAGTTCGAAGACCATGCCACAACTGTTGCGTTAGAAGGGGTTCAGTTCGAAGACCATGCCACAACTGTTGCGTTAGAGGATGTTGAGGGTGCCGAGCCTATTAACGACGACGGCATCGCCCAAAGGAACGACATTCGTTCGCCAGTGGACAGTGATGAAGAGAGGGCAAATACAGGGGTATCTCATCAATGGGTCATTCCCGTGGTAGATATGATATCCTTCCAAACAGTTACGATAGAGGAATTTGGAGCACACGTCGACCACTTATATCGCGGACAAGTGTTTCGATCGAAGTCCGATTTGAAACGTGTTTTGAGCATGTTGGCAATAAAAGAGCATTTTGAGGTAAGAGTTAAAAAGTCATGCCACGCTCGTTTTGAGGTGGGTTGTAAGGAGAAGGCATGCAAGTTTGCTTTGCATGCAACGAAGTTGCCTGAGGGAGATTACTGGCAAATTCGGAGGTTGCATAAGGTACACACATGTACTGTTGATGTTTTGCAATGTGGATACCGAACTGCGAGTGCAAGGGTTATTGGTAAGCTTATCTTGACCAGGCTGCAAGCAAATTATGTTACCCCATTGAGACCTAAGGAAATAATGGAAGAGATGAATCGCACGTGGGGATTGCAATGCCTTTATGGAAAGGCATGCCAAGCGAAGCAGTATGCTGAAAATCTTGTGTTCGGTTCCCCGGAAGAGTCATTCTAACTCATCCCTTCATATTTCCACATGTTGGAACGTGAAAACCCCGGTACGCTCACGAGTGTCGCTACAGATTGGGAACACCGATTCAAATATTGCTTTTGGGCGTACGGGTCATGTATCCAGGGGTTTTGTTCTGTAATGCGGCTTGTACTTGCTATCGATGCCACACATCTAAAAGGTAGATTCAAGGGTATTTTGTTTGTTGCGGTTTGCAAAGATGCGAATGAGCAGATATATCCAGTTGCATTTGGCATTGGCGACGTCGAGGACGAAGAGTCTTGGTCATGGTTTCTTAACCAATTGCGTCATGCAATTGGTTGTCCCGAAAACCACATGTTAATTTCTGACCAGCATCTTGCGATTAAGAAGGCAGTTGAGAATGTGTACAACGACGCGCATCACGGTCTATGCAGTTACCACTTAGGGAAAAACATTAAAAACTTGTTCAAGCTAACCGATGTTAATACCATCTTCACATTGGCTGCAAACTGCTATAGGCTGTTCGATTTTACCAGACACATGACTGAGCTGGAACAGATTTGCAAACCTGCTTATGACCGCCTGATGAGAATAGGACCTGATAGATGGGCACGTGCACGGCCACCAGCAAGGTGATACAAGCTGATGACATCCAACATTGCGGAGTGTATTAACTGCTGCCTCAAACATGCAAGGAAAATGCCAATAACCATCTTGATCGAGTGCATCAGAGGCATGTTCCAACATTGGTTCCATGACCGGCACAACGAGGCATTGAATATGACCACGCCACTTAACCCTTGGGCTACCAATCTGTTGAACAAACGGTTGAATGCAGCATGTCATTTCTCCATCCAACCAATCGATCTGGTGGAGTTCCAAGTTATAGGCGGGAATACGGACGCAGTCGTCAACCTATGCACAAAGACTTGTTCATGCGGTGAGTTCCAGAGTGATCTACTCCCCTGCACGTATGCAATGGCGGCAATAAGGTGTGAATAATCATGTTTTCTTTTCTTAGTTAGGGTATTGCTCATTGAATTTTTTACATGTTTACATTGTTCCCCAACTGAGATTTCATTGCCTTCGCAGTAAGTGCAATCGTTCACCCATTGAATTCTGCTCGCACTATTACACGACTAGCTCTTGGGTGGAGGCATATTCAGTTTCCATTCGCCCAGTTGGCCATCCCAGTGAATGGGACGTCCCTCATGAGGTTAAAGAAATCGTCGTTCTGCCACCAACATGTCGAGGTCAAGCGGGGAGACCTAGGAGGAAAAGGATTCCATCGGCTGGGGAAGGCATTCGCCGACGTAGATGTTCACAATGCAAGAGCTATGGTCATAATAGACAAAATTGCCGGACGCCGTTTACAGGTCCATCCACTCCAGGGGAAACATCATATGCTCATCCTCCGGATGGACGACGACGACGACGGAAGGCATGTTCAATATGCAGACAACCCGGGCACACACGAAACACCTGTCCATTGCGGATAACAAACAGTGATAACATTACAAATGTCGTACCTGAAGATTGTGGAACTTCAAACCACAGTTGTTAGTGTTTCGTTCGAACTGGTTCGAAATGGCCAGACATTTCCATTGAATAATGATATTTGAATTTGAGTTTGCCAGAGTCTGGAGGTGATAAGATGATACTGTCGGATCATCAAATGCCTTGTACTCCGTCATAATTGATGATAATTTCTGTCTCTTTGTAAACAATCAAATTCTTATTTGAAATATACCAATAATACTCATAATTGATGATAATTTCTGTCTCTTTGTAAACAATCAAATTCTTATTTGAAATATACCAATAATACTCATAATTATAATTACATTTGAAATAGAGCATGCAGTCAGAAAAGTCATCATGATGGTGGTGCGAATTGAGAGTGAACTAGATCCTCCAACTGTTGTTGGCGCTGCAACAGCTCACGATTCTGCCCCTCCAACAATTCTAGTCGGGCATTCAACCTTGCGTCCATTGTTTTCATAAATGAAAGGAGACAAGCGAATGCTGGATCAACATCGACTAGCTCCTTCCTAACCCATGTGTTGTTCCTGAACTCAAAACCTAGCTGTTTAATACTGTGCTCATTGATGTGATCGAACAAAGCATGGTTTATTGGCGGATCATAACGGCTGTCGACATTGAAGTAGTCTATTATCTCACTGATCAACATGCCGTAATGCAGGTTTCTGTTGAGACCGTCAATTGTCAGGAGCATGTCATCCATTATGAATTTAGCAAGGTCGATACGGCGGGACAATTTGATGTTATTTAAGAACCAGAGCCCCTCTGTCCTGATATTCACATACATCGCTTGGCGAGGACGGATAGTGTGAGCGATGATGAGATGCAACACTTGATCAAAGAAAGACATCCTTGTCCAATTAGGACTTTCACTCTGTCTTGAAGGAGGGTGGATAAATGCGAACACAAGGTTCCCACCGCCACTGACACGGCACAGATCTGATTGCATCAAAGTCAGATGAAAGACGCGTTCTATCAATTTACGCGTAACAACGATACGTTGTCCCATGACGTGAGTGACAAACGAATCGTCATGGTGCACAGCCCTAGATGTTTCCGACTCAGCATATTTTTGTCTTGCATTGAAGTAAAAAATCTGAACCAAATTCTCGTAGTATGGCCTATTCAGTTGTAAGTATCGTGTCCATCCTAAATTTTCAAAGTTCGCAATGTATGGGAAATCGATTGACCTTAAATAATCAAAGTCAATTATACGCCCGGGCATTACCTTTCTTTTGGCCCATTTGGCGTTGAATTTCGCAGCGTGCGACGGATGGGTGAAATTTTGTATAAAGGAACTGACAGCCGATCTGGACGATGTTTTCGCATCACCGGCGCCGCCTTTACCACTGCTTGAAGTCACCTTTGTGCGTTTGCTTCTGTGACTCATCTTAGATATCTCCGAAGTTAGGATATTTGGAACTTGAAACAACAACTCTAATGCGGTTCCAATAACCGAATAACTCGATATCAACTAATAATATCAATTGACAATTCCATACTAACCACATACGCGATATTATTCATTACTGACGCGATTAGGGATCAACTAGTCACGTAGCTCCATAACAACCACTAACGCAACTCCAGTTTTCCAGTCACGCGATTCCCATGACAAGTAACGCGACCGCAGATCACTGACGCGATATGGATCAACTAGTCACGCAGCTCCATAACAACCACTAACGCAACTCTAGTTTTCCAATCACGCGATTCCCATGACAAGTGACGCGACCGCAGATCACTGACGCGATATGGATCAACTAGTCACGCAGCTCCATAACAACCACTAACGCAACTCCAGTTTTCCAGTCACGCGATTCCCATGACAAGTGACAGGAGCGATTCCCATGACAAGTGACGCGACCGCAGATCACTGACGCGATATGGATCAACTAGTCACGCAGCTCCATAACAACCACTAACGCAACTCCAGTTTTCCAGTCATGCGATTCCCATGACAAGTGACGCGATCGCAGATCACTGACGCGATATGGATCAACTAGTCATGCAGCTCTATAACAACCACTAACGCAACTCCAGTTTTTCAGTCACGCGATTCCCATGACAAGTGACGCGACCGCAGATCACTGACGCGATATGGATCAACTAGTCACGCAGCTCCATAACAACCACTAACGCAACTCCAGTTTTCTAGTCACGCGATTCCCACAACAAGTTACGCCACTCCATATCAGATGTTGCCAGTCAATATCAACTACTGACGCGATGCTAAATCTTAAAGGTTCACGCCATCCATATTTAGTAGTCACAACATCCAAGTCGATTACTTACCCGATTCCATAATAACTACTGTTTCTCAAATACTAACGCGAATCAATATAAACTTGGGACTCGATTGTTAGTGCGTTGAGTAACCCAGTTCAATATCAACTGGTTACAACCTTGTGTCACGCAATGCAATTCAACATGTCATATATGCTGTAAACTAAGGGGGGTTTGGCACATGCGGAGGCAATCACGATGCCATATAAATACTGTAATAGACTAAGACTAAGAGACTTTACGATGCGAATAAGAAACAAAGGAAAGAAGAAACAATGTTGTTTTTATTGCAGCCGTATGCGTATAACAGCAATGAATACATAACTGTTCTTGTTGTTAATTGAAACAATAAAGAATACAAAGAATAATATGTAAATGATAGAACAAAGAATAATATGGACATAATACGGAACAATGTTATTTGCAGATTGAAAAAGAATAAACAAATAAAAAAATTTAACAACCCGAGCTGTTTGCAAAAATCTCTATGGCAAACTTATTTCGAATGCCTTCTATGGCGTTTGCCTTCAGCGCTGGAGGATCCGACTGGATGAACCACTCCAACAAGGCGATAACCCAATCCCCGTAGCTCACTGAATCTTTCTGTACCGGGGTCTTTGCTCTTAATTTATACCTTATTGGCGTCAAAGGTCGCATTTGACGACGCGATCTGGTAAAGTACCCCGACTGGTGGCATACAATAGGAAACAATGATGTTAGTGGACTCATCTGCTTATCACGCAAACCAGACTTATGTGCGTCGTCCCGACCGTACGATGTGTCCACTAACATCATAGACCAACTTCGCAAGTTGATGTGCACTACCACCCAGTGTCCGTCAAAATAGCACGATGCGAGAATTGAGTCAACCTTATCCCAAGCCAAATCCCATGGAGGACTGAAACCCCTTGCATAGTCTAGCAGATGGCCTGGAATTACCGCCTCACTCGGGTTGAATGCCTTATCGTTGGGGGAAGGCTCCATTTCTTTGCTCAGTCCCAGCAAAATAAGCTCGCAATTACGTTACGCACAATAGTTAAATAAATAAAACTAACTAATACACAGACCTTACATTTGAATAATTACAACTCACTAAAATATGATATACGTACATAGAATGTGGTGTCAACGATGCATATTCTGCTCTTGTAGTGTTGTGGATGGTGCTCGCGCGCCCGCTTACACAACACACTGATGCATGCATCAATATGTTGGGTGTCCATCAACTCTGTCGGCGTCTCCAATCGTCGAAAAAAATCAGGGCCCTCTTGTCCTTCGATGCCCAGAATGTTAATCTTGCATATTTTTTTCATAATAACACCAATGTCAAAAGACTATGAAATGAATACACTAGAACCGTAAAGACAAAAAGCTTGATCGTTTACCTGGCTTGATCGTTTTTCATGAAAGCCTCATATCTGGCCTTCAATTCGTCCTTCGATTTGGGCTAGATCAACAGTGGGTTAACGTACGGGCTTCGAAGGTATTTGCTGGCTAAGGTCACACGTGCATCTTCGGGCTCAGGTTGAGGTGGAGCCTCGGTAAATACAGGTGTGATCTCACCTTGCCATACCACTAATTCTGTGGCCTCTGGTTGAGTTGGGACAAGAGCAGGAGCTTGACGCAGGGAAGTTGTGGCTCCACTAATTGCACGAAAAGGTATGTCATGAGGAAGCTGGGCTACCTCTGCTGGGGATGGGATAGCCACAGACTGATGTTCGATTGGGCCAGCGGGAGGTGACATTCGAGCCGATGCAATTGACTGATTTATCACACCCGCATCCTCGACATCAATCCCAATCCCGCTGTCATCTTTCTCGCGGGCACTATCATCTTCACCCATAAATCGAGCCTGAACGATTCAAAAAATCAAACACATTAGAACACTGTATACATCATACATGTTATAACCCATACTTAGAAAAACATAAACGTGCATACCTCAAAATGGTCGATCAGCCGACCAACAATCCGATCCTCCGCCCCTTGCATTGACTTCTTGATACGCTAATGCAGTGGCTGGATCTCCAACTGCATTGCCTGCTAGATCTCCAATTGTATTGCCTGCATCTGCATATGCATATCAGTCTTCAAGGACTGTAGGTCTTTCTTCCACTGTGTCAGCATCCGTTGCAGCTCTCGCTTAATGCTCATAGTATTTTGCGAACGTAGCGGTGGGTTGCGCGCCTCAACAGATGGGGAAGCTGTCAGTTAAAAATCCACTACACAAGTATACGTATCGAATAGACAGTATATTAGCAAGTAGAGTATCGTTCCCACTGAGAATTGATCTAAAATTTTACTAATTACTAAAATTAAAACAATTTAATTTTATCCAAATAATCCAAATTAATTAATTAATTAAAACTAATAAACTAGAGTTTAAAATAACAAGAAAAATCAAAATAATAACAACTGGAGAAAATATTAGATTAAACAAGCCTAGGATTACAATATCCCTCACACTTCATCTAAATTTTACCTCTCATCCTTAACTTATTTCAATGGGTTGAATTGTTAACCTAGAGTCCTAAATTATTTATAAGGGTCTCCCGACTCGTCCTATAAAAATATCTATTTTAACCAAAACACTATATCCCTATGTGATTTGAAATTAAAACAGACTCATTAAGTTCAGGCTCTAATCTGGCTACATATGGCCTATAGGTATATCCCTATCCTATACGCAAATCATTTAACATGATCATATGCTATCCTAATTTTAGTCTATTCTAAACTCCCTCTCCCAAGTTTGTTTAAGTTCCTAAATCAATTTAATTGGTGATCAGGCAATTAAAAGCATTAAGAACAAATTGAAATAAACAACTCAATTCCCATTGAAAATAAGTAAGAAAAAGATTAAAAACTTAGACTACATGTGAGTTCAATTGCAATCCTAGAAAAAGAAAATTAGCTACTCATAATTGCAAAATCAAATAACATTGTATAAAGTTCAACCATTGAAAATAACAAGAAGAATAAAAGCTAAAGAAGAAAACAAAATAATTACCGCTCTGATCTCCGGGTTTCTACTTCAACTTCTAGCTTCTTGAATCTCCAAAGGTTCTTTCTTTTCAAGTCTCAAAATATCCTATATATACTAACAAACTTAACCTAAATTTCTCCAAGTTGACCTAGGGTTTAATTGGGCTTAAAACATAATGAGAGGCCCAAAAAATCACTTAACAGTCTTTACAAATTTCCATTCCCGGTACAAGACGTCTAGCTACTTTTCGACATAATTTTCTCTATATTCAGGGCAGAACTGGGCAAAGTGATCTTCATGAAAGTTGTAGCTCTGTCTCTTAGCTTTCCAATGGTCTAAGAATTGTAGCAATTGGAGTTCTGTAGCTCGAGATATAACTAAAATACTGAAGTATATGCAAGCAGATTTCTGGATCTTTCATCACCTTACTTTCCAAAATTAAACCCAATGACTTTAGGTCCTTCCAAAAATATAAAAACTAATAAATATTAACCAAATTAAATGAAATAACATAAAATTAAATAACTTACTTAAAAATAAACTAAATATAAAATAACTAAAAATTAAGAAATTATACTTAAAAACTAAGGACTTAGCTAAAATTTAATAATAAAATTAGAATAAAATAATTCTATAAAATAGAATTATCAGAAGCAGCAAAAGCAGGAGGAGGTGCAGCATGATGGGCAGCATGAAGACACGGAGGAGGAGAATCAAGGGCCTCAGCAGCACCGAAATAGGGAGGGACCTCCTCGTCCACGAGGCGTCTCCGCTTAACGCCTCGTGCTGCCTTACTTTTATCTTTGCGGTCCATTATCCTCCTCCTTTGCTGGGGACCGAATTCTGGCCGACCTTCCAACTTTCATAATGGAACGTATTGCTGCCCCTCGGAGATGTTGACCTCAATGTCGGCCCAGTACGCGGTCAACATCTCTTCTGCAGTTGCCTCCAACGTCCTCAGCGCGCACAACTGCACCAAAACATGAATTACCATTAGGTATAACCCTCACTAACCTATGTCACTCAAAATTAAATTTTATTAAATACAAAATTATGGTTTATTTACTCACATTCCCTTCTTCCTCCAGATTTGCAATGCTGGCGTGGAAGCCTACAGGCCTTTCGTCACATTGCCATTTTAGCATTCTTGGCCAAACTTGTCCCGACTGGCGCTGCCTTCCAAATAGGTTTCGGATTACAGGAATTGCTTCCAACGCCCAAAACTGCACATCAGACGTAAAACATTTTTTACTCACCTCTTAAATTCTTATACGAAAAGATTTAACCTCATTAAATCTTATGTGACAAGAATAATGATAAACAGTGTATGGCACACTACCTGAAACACCCAAATAAATCCGTAGATGTGGTAGCAACTTTTCTCCGCTACTCCTGCAGTAGGAGGTTCGAAGCCCCTCGTCATGTAATCTACGGTCAGACTCCAAACATAAGTGCCCCATGGGAATGCGTTCCACTCCTCGATGTTCTCCACAAGCGACAGCAACCACGGAACCACTGATCGTCTGTAGTCTTGACTGAATAAAACATTTTGGGCAATCAAGACGAGGGCCATCTTCGTCGCATCTCCCTCCTGCTGAAACTGGCCTCCCTTGAATGTATCTAAAACTTTTTGAATCTTCACCTCGTTCCCCTCTCCCCAGTAACGCAAGTGAATTCCTCTAGGGGCGGCCTCGTATCGATTGACAATAAGGCCCGGTATGGCACCAAACTTAAGCCTTGTCACGAGGCAGAACTCCCTTTTTGAAAATCGAGCCTTTGTTCTCCCTATGGTGAACCATAGCTCGCCCTCGATGGCGGCCGGTTCATTTATTCTGCGCAGCATTAGGTTGTGCACGAGACTGGGGCAGAATAAATTCTTATCAACTTCGACGTCCATCATGTGCCCAAAGCATGTTTCCTTCAACCTCTCCAACTCGTTTTGGACATCATCTCCCGTATCATATGTAGCTACGGCCACTTACAGTGGATGTTAATACCCGCGTTGAACCCCCACTGCTGCCTCGGCACACAAAGCATAGATTCTACATTATCATGCTCTGTTCTTGTGCTGGTCATCTGCAACATACAACAGATCACCTTCCATTTAGTCATGTTAATACCATCATTGTAGATTAACATAAAAACAATAGGCATTTCTCAGAAATAGCCCTCCTCATAAGTTAACTCATAAAATAACCCTCTCCATACTTTTAACTGTTTTTAGACAGCCCTGGACTAGCATAATTAATGCAAGTGCCGTGCATGGATTGTTAAGCAAATCAACATATACAAATTAAAGCATTACAGTTGATCCATAATAATACATAACGGTTCCAATTTCTTTCATGCAGTGCCATACGGATAAATTTCATGCAGTTATGACACTTGTGCCATTCAATATAAAACAAGTCACGCAATGACTTTTAATTAGTCACGCAATTACGAACATTAATCACGCAACCATCTATACACAAGTGACGCACCGATATAAACCCATCGACCATTCGCGCAATGTAAACCTTATTACAATCACGCACACCCTGACCCCATGCCATCTACTCGTGCTGTCACGCACTGACCTATCAGTATGTCACACAAAGTTAAAGCCTAATGCAATCACGCAAACCCTGACCCCATGCCATCCACCCGTGCTGTCACGCAATGACCTATCAATATGTCACGCAATGTTAAACCCTAATGCAATCACGGACACCCTTAGTGACCCCATGCCAAAATCCAGTCACGCAAAGTGGGTACGTAAGCCATCAGTCACCCTAAATGCCAATTCTTACCAAAGTGTCTGGACGCATACATATGAACCAGTCACGCGACGCCGGTCACCTTTCGACCCCATCAACACCAACAATACCACATTCACCTCGCTATTCAACCATTTCAAACGACAACCAATATCAATATGAACAACCAATATGTATAGGTTTATGCTCAAAAACCAAAACCCTCAACATGAAGAATAACCATTTCGTCACACGGTTCAAAATTTTTAAAAAAATAAAATACTTTCCTTAACTAAAATAAAATAAATATTATACCTTTCTCCTCGTACTGTCAACTTCCTCTCACTGCTGAGTATGTGAAGCACTTTTATGCTGATAACAACCACTCTAAAATGGTCCCACTGCGAAAATGCTCCGAACTTTAACTGTCGACTAAGTATCAACAAAATTGCTTTGGAGGAGATGTACGGTCTGTCTCTGAGAATTGAGTGGTGGACCACATATAAACAGACTTTACCCGTTGCAACGTTTCGAGTTGAGACGCGGACCCAAAAGGATGCGTCGGTTTCATTAAGGACATTTTCGTCCAAAGGTGACTTCTTGTGTCTAACAACACTTAAAATTATGGAGAAGTCCATTCTCAGAAACGCCTTATGGATTCCGTCTATAAAAAAAAAGTCGTCATATATATATATATATATATATATATATCTTGGAACAGTAAAAATATCCTCCCATCCGATCCTGCTTGTATAACCATGAAGAAAACTGTATTTTTTTACTTAAGGTCACGTATCATCAGTAATACTTGTGTACAGAAGAAAATTTTCAGCTTACCATAATGGTAAGGGGCGCAGCCTCCTTATGGGATTGGGCCATAGCCCCTCAAAATTTTAAAAATTTGTTACATACTATATAAATTTTTTTAATGATCTCCCTAAAATAATTTTTTATTTAATAATTAATACAAATAATAAAATAATTTAATATGCTTGACTCAATTTTAAAGTTTTTTTATTTTTTTAATTTATAATATTATTTATTTTTATTTATTTTTATTCTATTTTCTTATGTTCTAAATCTTTATAAATTTTTTTCATAAATTTCTATAAACCATCAGTTATATTCTTTTGCTTTCTTTTTTATTATGTCAGATGTGGATTCTATCTTCTATTTTTACGTTTTTCCTTGTTCTGATATATGGATTTTATTTTTTATGATTTTAATATTTAAATATAAATAAATTATTATATAATTTTTAAATATAAGTTGCAGTGTTACACTGTTACTTAGAATTTCATCCATATATCTTTTTTATTCAGTATAACCAATACATTCTAGCATGCATGTTGCAAACTTTAAGTAACAAAGAGATATATATATATATATATAAATTGATAGAATAAAATAATTATATTTATTTCAATACAATTTTATTTATTACATATATTTTTAATGGCACTCAAAATAATTTTTTATTTAATAATTAGTTTTATTCTTCAAATTGTTTGATAAAATTAAAGTCATTGTGGTTAGCATATTGTTAATTAAGCCAAGCAAATAAATTTTAAACTAATATGTTAAGCTTATCAAATTTTTTAAAAAAAATAAAAGTGAGTATACTAATCTAAATCCATTAAATTTTAATATAATTCGAAGCCTATCATAATAAATTATGTCTTAACAGTCAAACCTAATAACCTATCATAACATATTATATCTTAATAATTCAACTCAATAACCTAATATGTTAATTAGCAATTTAAGAGACAATTAGAAAATAAGAGGAGAGTTAGAACAAATAAAGTAAAAGGCAATTAACTTGAATTTGAAAAATTGTTTGCTCTTCCACTCTTACGTTCAAATAGTAAGAAAGTCTCCTTTTATAGTTTTATTTAGTTATATATATAAATAACACCATCATTATTGTTAACGTGCATTTTTTTGTATATCCAATAGCTTTTGAATTTGATTTAATATTTTAGATAAATGATAATTGAATTATACATAAAGTATTCTTTAACTATTTAATGTTTCTTTTTATTTGGCCTCCCTATAAAAATGTTTTAGCTCCGCTCTTGATAATGGTGCTTTTAGATTCATCCTATCAACAGTGACTGATTAACCATTTACTCCAGAATCCGAATAAGTAAGTGTGCAAAAGAAAATAAAACCCAAAATTACGAGCAAGTCCAAAAACCACTCCGCTAAAAGCATCTGGTTATGCAATTTGTACGGCTAATTTTGGTTGAAGTATACTTAATTAATATCATGTTGTGCTTTTAGGCAAAACCATGGCAGTTACTGTACAACATGCAAGCCGACGGCCGGTTGTCGTGACAGGTCTGGGTTTAGTAACCCCTCTTGGACATGATCCGGACGTATTTTATAACAATCCTCTTGATGGCGTTAGTGGCAGAAGTGAGATAGAGAACTTTGACTGTTCTCAGTTTCCCACGGTATGGGTACATCTTCCACTGGCCTGATCAGTTTCTTTATAGTTAATGATGAAAATTTTTTGAACAAGTTCTGATGTCCTTGATAGAAAATTGCTGGGGAGATCAGGTCTTTTTCCATGGATGGTTGGGTCTCGCCAACGCTTGCTAAAAAGGCCGACAAATACACGCTGTACTTGCTCACTGCTGGAAAAAAACCTTTGGCAGGGTATAACAGATGAAGTGGATGGCGACTATGACAAAAAGAAATGTGGGATCATAATTGGCTCTTCGTTAGGAGGGTTCCATGTAAGTGAAGGATTTTTTATGATCACAGAGTATTTATGGAAGTAAAACTAACACAGTTTGTTAATTGTCTATGAGATAACTATTCTACCTATTCTTTTAGGTTTATTCCAAAAAAAAATAAATAAAGCTATTCCAGCAAAGTTTTATCCTCACTAGGAACAGCTACAAGTGAGGGGCATATGATCGGTTGTTGTGACTTAATGATCTGGTGAATTTTATTATTATTTTTGTAATAAAGTCATGTCATAGTAAAGAAGAGAGAAGTAGAGGTGGTTCAATAATCTTAAAATTTTAAAATTAAATATTCACGTGAAATCATTTTTTAAAATTAAGAAAATGAGATTTTTTTATTAAAATTATAAAAAAAATTATAAATAGATATTATAAATTAAAAAAATTAATTATATATATATAAATAACTGTTGAAGATCATTAAATACATATTAACGTTAATTAATTGAAAATAAAAAAAGAAGTTAAGACTTAATAACATTAACTGCATGTTTGGTTGGCGGAATGGCTATGCCATTCCCCCTCTATTCCCATGACATAGCCATTCTCACGTTTGGTTGGCATAGAGCACAAGGAATAGGAATTCTTGAAAAATTCCTATTCCTTGCAATAGGTGAGAACACGGTAATAGCCATTACTGACTCTCCCCCAATAATGCTTATTCCGCGTCTTAAAGAATAGTTAAACGAAGTGTAATGACTAAAATACCCTCATCACTTTTTAAAAATTACAAGTGTGTCTATATAAAATAAAAATTTTCTCTCTCTTCGCGTTTTCTCTCTTCCTCCTTCTATCTCTCAGCCGAGCTTCATCGGGTCTTCCTCCCTCTTCCTCCCTCTACCTCCCTCTTTCATGACCAAATGTGGTCGGAAAGAGTCCACAGAATACCTTTCCGACCAGATTCCACCAAGATCTGGCCTCAAAGGCCAGATCTCGCCACGGGAAGCACCGAATCTGGTGCTTCCAAACCAGATCCCGTGGTTGGATCTGGCACTCCATGACCAGATCCAACGTTGGGAAACGCCGATATGACGTCCTAGTGGCCAGATCCGGCCACATGGTGCGCCAGATCGGCGTAAAATGACACTGGTCGCCTTTCCGGCGACCGGACCCTGGTAAAGAAGAAAGAAAAAAGTAAAAAGAAAAAAGAAAAAAGTAAAAAAAAGAAAAAATTATTCATAAATATTAAAATATTTATGTTTTAAATATTAATATTTTATATATAATTTAAACATTATTAATTTTAATATGATTAAAATATTAAAATATTAATGTTTTATTTATTAAATTATTAATATATTAAAATTTTAATGAATATAAATAAAAATAAAAAATATTAATATTTTAATCATAATAATATTAAATTATAAATAAAATATTAATATTTAAAATATTAATAATTAAATAATATTAAGATAATAATATTTAAATTATTAATTATTAATATTTTAATTAAATTATAAATTATCAATATTTAAAAAATAAAATAAAAATAAATAATTATATATATAATACAAGGTATTTTTATCTTTTTATCATTTATTCCTTTCTTATTCCAATCTTATTTCTACCAACCAAACATTACATTAAGTAGTAATAGCCATTCCTACTCTATTCCATTCACTGAACCAAACAAAGTGATAATTATTTTTTTTTATTCCCACTTTATTCTATTCCCACAGAATACCTATTCTATTCTATTCCTGTCCATTCCGCGAACCAAACGTGCTGTAAGGGAATTGAAAAGTGATAAAAAATTAAAATTTATTAAGCATATACTTAGTGAAGTAAGAATATATATCATTTTATTAATTATCTTGATAAGTAGATATTTTATTAATTATTTTAATTATTGTATATTTGTAATATAATTAATTATTATTTTATAAAAATTATGAATTTGTAAATATATATAAATATATATTCTCTAACAAATCAAATGGTTTAATTATCATTTATACGTTCCCAAACTATTTTACCTTGAGAACCAAACAATCATAAAAATTACATTATCTAATTTTTCCAAGCTATTAACATTTTCTTAGCACTTAGGTTATATGCTGAAATAAAATGGAATTCTCCATGGTTTAGTAAAGTGAGGCAAGAAAAGAGAAGAGCCTCACATTCATTCTACGTAACAGAATTAGCTGGACTACTGCTCACTTTCTTTCTTCTATATATAATTCCCTTGCCTGTGTAGTGTTATGTGTTATACTGATAAAGTGATAATATATTGTGATTTTGATCAGCTTTTCCAAGAAACAATTAAAACAATGAGAGAATCAATAAAGAAGATAAAGTCATTCAGTTTACCCATCGGAAAAAGCAATATGGGCCCTGCTATAATAGCCATGGATTTGGTGAGCTCAAAATTTGAGTTCCGAAAAGGTTAGGACAGACTTGTGGGATCGATATATAGTAGGAATTAAGTTGGGAAATAACAAGTTTTTTTCCATGCGATCTTCGAAGCCATTTACTAGTTACCAAATCGCAGGGTTGGATGGGTCCAAACTACGCACTTTCTGCCGCTTGTGCAACAAACAACTTATGTATACTTGGTGCAGCTGGTCTTATCACCAGAGGAGAAACGGTAAGTGGATTTCCATATTTCATGCAGAAAGTGTTCTGTATTGGCAGTTAGTTCTATGTTGTTTTAAGAAGCCTTCTGGGCTTTTTTATCAATTTTTTCTAATTACAAAATGTTTAATGCTGATGTAAAGATATATAGTATTAGTTGGGACATATATAGTAGTATTTCCTAATTTTTGGAGATCTCCCAGGACATAATGCTTTGTGGCGGCTCTGACGCTGCAGTTGCTCAAATAGGTATTTTTGCCTTTCAAATATCCTGGATTCGATTTTTCAAAGAGGATGATCACTTTGGAAACTGAATGAGGTCATTATTTTTCTTTGGTGATTGAACTTGCAGCATTGGGAGGGTTTACGGCATGCAGAAGTCTTTCTAGAAGGAATAGCGATCCAGAGAAAGCCTCCCAGCCCTGGGATATTGTAGACCTTCCAACTTTCGCCTTTTGTGCCTGCCTAGCTTCCTTTTTTGTCTTAAATTGCCGGCAAAAGAGAAAATGTTCTAATTCTTGCTAAAATTTCTACTACTTGAGCAGGATCGCGATGGATTTGTAATCGGAGAAGGAGCTGGGGTCTTGCCTACCACTTTTTTCCCCTTTTCTACTTTACTTTTCCCTTCTGCTTATATGAACTGCCCCTCATTGGTGGCTTTAGATCATCCACAGATGGTGCTTTACTTAATTATGCAATATATATATATATATATATATATATATATATTAGTTGTAGATGATTTCTCCCTACCAATATGAGGGACAGGAACGAATCTTTGCATAAAGAAGGCCTTGGATCAAGCTGGGGTAGCCAAAGAAGATGTAAATTACATAAACGCATTTGCTCGTCTACACAAAAAGGTGATCAACGAGAATACCAAACTCTGATGGATCATTTTGGTCAAAACCCTCAGGTAATATGACACGATAAACTTACTTCCTTTAGTTCAATCTGTTCTATGCATACTTATCCTTTTCCGCCTTTCCCAGCTGAGAATAAACTTTTCAAAATCCATGATTGGTCATCTACAAGGAGCCTCAGGTGCTGTAGAAGCCATTGCAAAAATTAAGGTGACTGGTTTCTGAAGCTTCCAACAACTCATCTCCACTGTCCTTGAATTCTAACCTGCAGGTTACTCCTCTTCAAATGTAGGCAATACAGACGGGATGGATTCATCCAAACATCAATCTTTATAATCCTGAGGAGGGCTTGGTATGTTCTTTTCCATATTGAGTTGTGTAAGCATACATGTTATTGGTTTTTTCGACTAGTTGATGAATAGGCTCCTGCAAAACGGGCACTAAAGGGGACGAGACTTCCCATGCCTAAATAAAAATTGCAAGGAAAGAGAGTTTATCTCAGAATAAACTGTAGTAGAAAATAAAAATAACAGATAGCACATCATATGATCAGTTATTATATATATAGACAAAAGCATACACTTTTTTTTTCTGGGATTTTACTGAACTCTGCATGCGTGGAACACAGGACGCAAACATTTTGGTTTGCGCCGGAAAGGAACAATTGAACATTAAGTTCTGTCCAACTCATTTGGCTATGGTGGACAGAATTCATCCATCTTATTCGCGCCAATCAAGTGAAGTAAGTGAAGTACGTGTTGGTAAACTATCAATTTGCAGTCGCTCAAAAGCAAATTGTATAGAAGTTAAATTTAGATATTCCACGCCACAACCCCTGTTGAGTTTTTCAGAGAAAAATATAATTTTCCTTAAACGAAAACGAATAACCAGAAAAAAAGTAATATGGGAGAAGAAGAAGAAGAAGGTTTTCAATATAGAAATTGAACCCATATTTTCATTCCTCAAAATCTGTGTACTTATACATGCTCTGAAGAAAAGGTACAGTCTCGAGAATGGAAAACAATTGACACAGTTAGCAAAGCATTGAAATTAATACTTGAACATTGTGCACAGCAATGGCTATAACAAAAAGAAATAAAAACAGACATAGAACTGGTTAAAACGACGCGCTAAAAGAGATGTTTGGAACCCAAGAAATCAGGCACGGAGCTAGTTAAATTTTATTAAGAGGGCTAAAGGCTAAAAAGAATCAAAATTAAAAATTTTTAATACTAATATATTGAACAGCATTATTATGCCATTACCAAGGCAAAGCATTGCCGGTATTTTGGTACGTGCGAAGAGCCCCGAGGAGAATATGGCGACCCATCATTCAGCCAAGCACTTTTTTGTTGATTGATGACAAATAAAAGCATGGGCGGTCATAATATTTTATAAATTAAATATAAATAAACCAAAGCTTTCAAACTCCCCTAGGTTAAAAAATTATGATAATATATATGCTACTAAATTATAGTACAAGTAATTTAATAATCAATCACTATTGAAAAATGCTTAGCATTTTTCAATCTGTGGTTTCCAGGCCGAAGTAGCAAAGAAGAAATTGACATATTAAGAATATTCTTATTTGAACCAATCCTATCCTCTGGGAATATAAACCATGAGATTGGCCTTCAATGGTCCTTACAATTTGAGAGTTGTAAGCAGAAAAAAAAAAAAGTTTATTCCGCTCCTTTAACAGATTCTTATTCGCGTTTTCTGTGTATATAAACAAGTTAAATTGCATGCAAGGAAAATCAACCAAGCAGAAGAGTAGTGAAGAGCCTATCTCTCCCTTCCTAAACTTTCAAAACAATACAAAGCAAGCTTGTACGGCGATGGCACAGTTTTCTCTGCGCAAGGATGGAAGTGAAGATAAATCAAAGAGCTTGCTTAATGTGTTTAACACTTATGCTAAGGGGGCCACCCTCAACAACTCTCAGCTCAGGGAGGCTTTTGAACATCTAGGAGCAAAATTGCCTCACAAGGAAACTGAAGAGGCGATGAATTACGCTGATAAAAATAAAGACAACGTCATACACGGAGATGAGGAGATGAATGCTCTTGTGCAGTATGCTCTGGAAAAAGGTTATGGGGAAGATGCTTGAGTGGGATGGATCAGGTTTTCTATCAGCAAACTCTTGTTGGATCGGCTATAGGGGGTTTTAATTATTGTCAAGCATGTTTGCATATCCAACCATATATATGGTGGAACTTAGTTAAATAAATGTGTCTGTTTCTGTAAGCTGTCCAACAACATAATAATAAAAAAATAAAACCCTCTGTTTTTAGTTCAAGTTTCTGTAACTTTGCCTACTTGCAAGCTCTACAATAAGGGGAGAAGCTAATTAATTTTTATTGGGAGAGGCTAAAGGTTAAGAAGAATAAAAGTTAAAAATTTTTAACATTAATATATTGAACTTAATCATTAATAATTAAAAGATTTATAATAAACAATAATTTCACATAACATGTAAATAAAAAAAATAAAAAAAAACTTATAATAGTACTTTAGAAAAGTTTTGTTCAACGATGCTAATATCTTTTTTAATATAAACAACTAAATTATTTATAAAAAATATATCAACAATTTTGTTTCGAAATCTTGTCTTTCTCAATATAAATGACTAAAAAATTAATGTAGTCAATATCCAATATTCTTATTTTATTATATTTAAGTTTATAATATTAAATATTAAACTATAATACATAAAACATAAATAGTTAAATACGATATATAGAATTTATAATTTCTTCTTATACTCAAGATAATTTCTTTCAAGTAAATATAAAACGTAAAGCACATTAAAAACATATACTCAAGATATTTTTTTCTTATATAATTAGGATTAATAATAAAAATATATTGGTAAAATTTTAAACAATAACCAATAATGCAGCACTAGAACTTATTTTTGGAAATTACATATATAATAATTTTTTAATTTTTAAAAATTAAAATCATTAAAGATAAAATCTACATAACAGAAAAAAAAACCATGACAAGTAGGAGATATAACCTATATAACCAAAAAAAAAATATACGGTTGATGATTCATAGAAATTTAAAAAAGAAAATCTATAGAAACTTAAAATATATGAGAAAATAGAATACAATTGAAAAAATAAATATAAATAATAATAATTATATAAATAAAAAATTTAAATAAAAACTTTATCTCTTTATAATTTCATAATACAAGGACAAAAAACAAAAGAGAGAAAGATGGGTAGAGAAATTTCAAAAATTAAAAAAATTTAAAGATTTGAATAAAATTGAATGTGGCTTCTAAGATCATTTTATTTTTTTAATTATATTAATTATTTAATAAAAAATTATTTTAAAAAATCACTAAAAAATATAATATATAAAAAATTTCAAAACTTTTAAAGGGCCATGGCCCCCGCATTACAAAAGGACGCTTCTCCCTTGCAAGAAACCTAAACAATAGGTATCTAAGTCATATAGCACTCAACAGAAAAACAACAGACTAAATGGTACTCTCGCTTAGCTAAGCTCTTATTTGTCTACTTGTCCCAGATCAAGCTTTCGACACACCCCCTTGATTTGGAACCTGGTAAATACCCAAGCCTACCCAAAGAAGCTCAAACCTCTCTTTGTTGAGACCTACAGTGAATATATCTGCCAATTGATCATCGGTTTGATAGTACCTAAGCTCAATCTCTTGATCTTTGGTAGCATCCTTTGGAGAATGAAGTTTCACCCGTATATGTTTTGTGTAACCATGACGAACAAGATTTTTGGTTATAGCAATTGCTAATTGGTTGTCCACATGTAAAATTGTACCTTGACATTGACTAAAATCAAGACCGAACAGTACTTTTCTTAACCATTTAGTATGGATAATAGCTACAACTATGGCAATGTACTCGGCTTCCGCAGAGGACTAAGCCACTATCTCTTGTTTCTTTGAAGCTCGAGTGAATACAGCACTTCCCAACAAAAAAACAAAAACTCCCAATGCTTTTAGAATCATCCACAGATCTTGCTCAATCATTGTCATTAAAGCCTTCAATCTCACCACTGTCTTTCTTCAAATACAGCAATCCAAAGACTATTGTACCTTTCACATACCTCAAAATCCTTTTTGCAACTATGAAATACACCAAAGAAAGAGTTAGTATAAACCTTGACAGAAGACAAGTAGCATACATTATATCTGGTTTTGTTGCTGAAAAGTACAACCAAGAGCCAACAATGCTTCTATAAATTGAACCATCAGCCTTAGTTGAATCATCATTCTTACTAAATTTGTTTCCCACAGTAAATGGTGTGTCTACAGCTTTGCAATTACTCATGTTAAACTTTTTTAGTAAATCTGTGGCATATTTCGACTAATGCAAGTAAATTTGTTTAGAACTTTGCTGAACTTTCATTCCCAGGAAGTATGACATTAAGCCTAAGCCTGTTATTTCAAATATTTACATCATTTGTGCCTTGAATTCTTGCAAGTATTCAGTATTTGGTCTTGTAATCAATAAATCATCCATATACAAAGCTACAACCAACTTAACTGATTCATTAGAGCTTTTCATATAAAAAATAGGCTCGGTAATGCTTTTGTTGAGTCCTTGGCCTTCAAAATAATCATCAATTCTCTCATATCATGCTCTAGGACCCTGCTTGAGACCATATAAAACGTTTACAAGCTTGCACACTTTATTTTCTGAACCTTGTACCTCATACCCTTTAGGTTGGGCAATATAGATTTTTTCCTTCAAACTTCCATTTAGAACGGCTGACTTGACATCCAAAATGGAACATTTTCCAATCCTCCCTAGTTGATAGACCTATCAATAATCTAATTGTGTCATGCCTAACAACAAGTGCAAAAGTTTTAAAGAAATCAATGCCATAAGTCTATGCATACCCATTCACAACCAACCTTGCCTTGTATTTGTTGATTGAGCCATCATGATTCAGCTTAGTTCTATAGATCCACTTGACCCCAATCACATTTTGCTTGCTTGCTTTTTCAACAAACACCCAAGTTCATTTTTTAGAATCATATTCATCTCTACATCCATTATAGTCTTCCAATTTGCATCAGTTTGAGCTATTGCAAAACTGATAGGATTTGTTATTTCCAAATTACATTTATTATAGATGTTTTCTAATGATCTTGTGCCTTTAATAGCCAAGTTCTCATCCTCCAAGTTAACTAGCTCATAATTATCACCTTGCAACTATTCATCAACACCAAAAAATACATCTCTAGAGTTTTCAACAGTTTCATTGTCTCAATTCCAACTTTGCCTTTCGTCAAATTTGACATCCTTGTTGATAAAAACCTTCTTTGACTTAACATTATAGAGCTTGTAACTTCTAAAAAGGTTACTATAACCAATAAAAATAGCCAAGAAAGATTTAGGATCAAATTTTGAGCTCTTCTCTATTGGAATCTTTGCACAATACACAGAACCAAAAGTTTTCATATGTGAAACACTTGGTTTATATTCATACCATATCTCATAAGCTGTTTTGTTTGACAAAACTCTAATATAAGCCATATTTAGCATATAATTAGCTATGTTAACAACTTTTGCCCAAAATACCTTTGGCATACTTTTTTGAAACATCAAACATATTGCCATTTCCACTAAGGTCATATTTTTCTTCTTTGACACCCTATTTTGATAAAGGTTGTATACTACTGTGAGTTAATGCTTCACCCCTAGCTTAGCCAATAAATTCTAAAACTCAATGGTTATATATTCTGATCCATTATCAATTTTTAAAGTCTTAATTTTCTTTTCAGAAAAATTTTTGACTAGTGTTTTAAACTTTAGGAAATTACTTGATGCATCTAATTTTTATTTCAGAAAGCATACCTAGCTAAACTTAGTCAGATCATCAATAAACAAAATATAGTACTTATTGTGATTTAGTGAAAAAGTCCTCATAGGGCCATATAGGTCAATATGTACAAGTTCAAGCTTCTGCTTTGCACACCAGCTTTTTTGCTTTAGAAAAGGTTTTCTGCTTTACTTTCCAAATTGACACACTTGGCATATTCTTTTTGTTCTGCTAATATCAAGTAACCCTTCAACTAAATTATCAATAGCCATCTTCATTAGTGATCTGTAATTGAAATAGCCTACCCTATTATACCACAAATCAATAACATCATCTTCACTTACAAAGGCTGTATGCTCAACTTTCATTAAATTCAAAGGGTAACAGTTATTTTTCATTTCCATAGTCAGTATCTCATTTTTAGAAAGATCAAATATAGTGCTTAGCTCATCCTTAAACAGCAATACATAATGTTTCTTTGCTAATTGACCTACACTAAGTAGCTTTTAATCGAATTCTGGAATTAAGTAAACATCATAAATGTGTTTCATACTTGAGAATGTTTCAACGTAACAGTACCTCTCCTAAGTATTTTCATATATACCCCATTTCCAATCTTAATTTGAGCTGTAAAACTTCTTTCAAGTTTTGAAAATAACTTTTAATTACTGAAACGATGATGAGAACACCCGCAATCTAGTAGCCATACATTCTTCTTATTTGACTCAGCTTTCACTTTACCCATGAGCAGTAATTCATCTACTTCTTCAATCTGTTCTGCCACAACAATTTTTTCTTCACCACTGTGTTTCTTGACTTTGCAAACCATTTGTATATGACCAAGTTGATCACATGCTTTGCACTTCACGTTGGGTCTAAACCAACAATATTTGGGAGTATGATTAGTCTTCTTACAGTGGGGGCAAGGAGGATATTTTTCTTGTTTCTTTCTTTGCTTCCTTTCACTAAAGTTACTTCCCTTACTTTTAAACTTTTTGGAGCTTTCGCCTTTAACCCTTAAGCCTTTGGTTTTTGCAACCAAAGCATTTTCAATGGGATTTTCACACCTGAGAGCCCTCCTCCACTCTTGAGCAAGAAAAGTATTGACTAACTCATTCACAATGATTTTAGTAAGATTTTTTGAGGTTTTTAGATATGATATTTTTGCTTCAAATTTCTCTGAAATACTAGTTAAGATCTTGTTCACTATTCTCTTTTCATTTACTTCTTCTCCCAAGTACTAAAGCTAATTCACCAAATTCAGCAACTTACCTATATAATCCTGAATATCTTCTTCTTCCTTCATTTTCAAAGGCTCAAACTGCCTAGAAATATTCAACACTCGCATTGCTCTAGTTTGATCACTCCCTTGATATTCTTCCTTTAGATTGTCCTAAACTTGTTTGGGATCTTCATAATTCATGATCTTGGCAAAAATTCTCTCTAAAACAACTAATTGCAAATAGATGAGAGTCTTATAGCGTTTTACAATCTCCTTGTTATGTTATTTAATTTAAGCCAGTATAAGATTGTCATGCCTCTACACCAAAATCTCACTAGTTTCAACAACCTTCCAAAAATCAAATGCCTTCAGGTATGATCACCCCTTGACCTCCAAAAAGGATAATTGACATCAAAGAAAATGGGAAGAGTTGCAGCACTAAAACCCATAGTAGTCGTTCTGACTTGAAAAATACTTAAAAGCAACAATCGAGTCATATGTCTCTTAAGAAAACTTGCTCTGATACCATGTTGAGTTTTTTAGAGAAAAATATAATTTTCCTTAAAAAAAGAAAATAATAAGATAAACAGAGTACTGTGGGAAAAGAATAAGAATGTTTTCAATATAGAAATTGAACCCACATTTCCATTCCTCAAAATTTGTATCTTTATACATGCTTTGAAGAAAAAACTAACTTGATGCTAAAATATAACCTTGAGAATAGAAAATAACTGACACAACTAGTAAAGCACTGAAATCAATACTTGAACAATGTGCACAACAATGACTATAACAAAAAGAAATTAAAACAAACATATAACCAGCTAAAATGACAAGCTAAATGAGTTATTTAGGACCCAATAAACCTAAACGAAAGGTAACTAGTAGCTAAATGAGTTGTTCAATCCTCGATAACAACGCCAAGAACTCGTTGTTGACTTCTCACGTAAATGCATGTATTGTCAACAAGTAATATAATAAAAAGTAGAATTCGCTTCCTCGAAAAATTGAATTAATTCCTAATTGCTAACTAATAAAATTATAACATCCTAATCTTATCCAAACAACCTAATTATTAAAAAGAAAAATTGAAACTAATAACTAAAACTAATCTAAAATCTATTACCAATTTTTTTTTCTAAACTTGATTGACCTTTAGACCTAAGATTATGATATCTCTCAATACTTTATCTGATTATTGTCTTTCTCTCTTAAGTTAGCTTAATGGATTAAGTTTCTAACCCATAGTCTTAAATTATTTACAAGTCTCTATCATGTTTCTCATAAAAATATCTCTCTTAATTAATTTACTATATGTCTATGCAAATTAAATTAAAAACAGATTCATTAAGTTTGTGCTCTAATTTTGACTACGTATGGCTTATATGTGTATGTTTACCCTATATGCAAATCAAACCACCTAATAAACTAAGTGTATTCGATTATACGGTATTCTATTCAAGATCTACCTAAATCTCCTTCGTCAAGGTTTAACCTAAGCTTCCAATTCAATCTAATTGGTGACCAGTCAACTAGAAGCATTAAGAACAGAATAAAATAAATAACTTAAATCCATCAAACATAAGCAAAAGAGAGATAAATAAATTAGAATACATATTGAGTTCAATCATAATCTTAGATAAATAATTTAGTTCCTTATCAAGTTATACATTATTATCAAAATAAGTTTAAACATTGAAACTAAACAAAAAAAAATAAAGAATAAAATACATATTGAGTTCAATCATAATCTTAGATAAATAATTGAGTTCTTTACCAAGTTATACATTATCATCAAAATAAGTTTTAACATTGAAACTAAACAAAAAAAAATAAAGAATAAAGAAACTTCAAGAGTGAAATTCTCGATCTCCGTATTTTCTTGAATTCTTCAATTTCTTTTCAGCTCCAATGAGACTTTTTTTTTCAACGATTTTGTTGCTTGAATCTTAGCTGTTAATCTAGTGTCTCTTTCTTTCTCAAAAGTCCTTTGAAAGGGTTTTTTTATAAGACTTTGAAGTTAGGCTAAGTTGGGCGAAGAAAGAAGTTTATTCTATTTAGGATTTCCTCATCAGACTACGTGGGTCGTGGTCTCAACCCATTAATTAGCAAAAATCATAATTGCTCTAGAAGTGCTACAATATTTCAACTTCGACAAGATTTTTGACTACCTTCTAGACCAAAATAGGAAAAGTAATCATGAAAGTTGTAGATTTTTCTCTTAACTTTCCAATAGTCTAAGAATCATTTCATTTAAAGTTATGTAAAGAGAGTTATGGTCAAAACACCAAAATATATACAATAAAAGTCTACACTTCAAAATTGCTCCCATTCTTTCATTAAAATTCTTCTTTTTTTAAACCTACAAAGGCACAAATAAATCAATAACACCCTATCTTATTCACATTAACACCAAATTAAATATAAACTTAACTAAGATTAAATTTACTCGCCTAAATCAACTAACTTAAAATGATTAAATAAAATTTACTAATTTGCATGCATTACTACAAGAACTAAGTTAATTAATATCAAAATTAAGTCCAAATAACTCTATATCATAAAGTTAACAGTAACCAAGTCTTATAGCACTTAACAGAAGAACAGTAGATTAAACAAGACTCCAATCATGCATTTCACAATTCTTGGATTTAATAAAGGTGAAACAATGACTTTTTTGCCTCCACATAAGTCTTTTTCAAAGTTTTGTTGTTTCCCGCTCAACTAAGCTCTTATTCTACTTGTTCCACATCAAACTTTCAACACCCTTCTCTGGGCACATGACTTGGCCTATATTAGATCCATTCAAATATCCATTCTACAATTCCAATGAGGATAATAGTAACATTGTTGTTGTTTGATGTCAATCGTCCAAGGAATAGTTTTTTCGCAAACATCAATATAAATAAGATCAAGAGGACGATGGTTTACAAAACTAAACATGCCAAAAGAAAGTTTATGGCTTTTATTAAACTGTCATGCATTACAAAAAGAAAATGATTTGAGCTGAATGGGGAATTAATTAAGTTTACAAGATATGATAAAAAATGCTTTTAATTAGAAGGATGACCAAAACGTTTATGCCAATCAAAGGTGAAGCTTGAATACTTGCAAAAGCAACGAGAGATTGAGAGATTGCATAGATGGGAAAAAGCATTTAACAAACATCATCAACATTCAAGCCTCATGTTAAAAGTCACCTCGTGGAAAGATCCTTCATAAAAAAAATTAGAGAAAAATTTAATAAAAACTAAATTAGTTTTTCAGAATTGTCACATTGATAACAAATTCTTTTTAATGGAAGGAAAACAAAGAACTCTAGATAAAGAATCAAAAATAATGGGAGAGGAGAAAATGGTAGAACCAATTTCATTTGGTCCTTCATAATCTAAATGAATAGAAAAATATTCCAAATCAGAGGTCATATGGTGAAATAGACAAAAGCCCATGAACCAGTTCTTGTTAGAGGGGCTAATGGAATATGTTAAGAATAACACTTGCACTTGTATGGTATTTAGTAAGAAATATAAGTCAATAGCCTTCTACAATATATTCTTATGTATATGTGCGTGATGTGCACTACATGTCTTCCTTCTTAATCTTGTTTGATTCATTGTACTGGTATTTTAAGGATATCCTAGTTGTTTCCCTCTATGACATACATGTAGTCTTGCATGTGTTAAGATAGCTTTAAGCTAAACACTTGTTTTAGATATGTTTACAAGTGTAAGCTTTGTTTACTACACATATAAACTTGTATTAAGATGAAGGCAATATATGAAAAGGAAAACTCATAGTTTTCTTTCTTCCATTGTTATCTTAAAGCCCTAATTTTGTATGCTTAAAATAAAGGCTATTACAGAAGCCTTGTTAAATGCCTTGATTTTATTAACATGGTATCAAAGTGTTTGTAAAATCTTAGTTGGACATGGAAATACCAAAAAGCATATTCTTTCACAATCTTTCGAACCTCTTCAGCATGTATTCATCTTCACATTCGGCTTTTGTTATGTCTCCACCAATGTTTGATGGTAGAAGTTACTCAATTTGGGCTATTAAGATGAAGGCCTATCTTAAAGGATATGATCTTTGGAAAGCTATAGAATCAGAGGAAGAGTCACTTATTTTGAGGGATAATGCAACCATTAGTCAAATAAAATAGTACTCGGAAAAAGTAACAAAGCAATATAGCACTTTGTCCTTCCTTCATGTAATGGTATTTGAGAAAATATTTAGTAGGATTATGGATTGCAAAACTACAAAAGAAGCGTGAACTAGCTTCAAGAGGGCTACCAAGGCACAATTAGAACCAAGCAAATTCAAGCTCAAAACTTTTGAAGAGAATTTGAACTTATCAAAAATGAAGGATTCATAATCTATTGAGGATTACATGGATCATGTTAGTTGCCTAGTAAATCAAATATAATTGCTTGGTGTTGATTTGCTAAAGACACGAGTTGTTAAGAAGATTCTTATCAATTTAGTTGAGAAATTCAAAGTTATAGTTTTTTCCTTAGAATAAACTAAGGATCTATCAAAACGCACCATATATGAGCTTGTAAGTGCACTCTAAGATATTGAGCAAAGGAGAACAGCTCGATTGGAGACTAATCTAGAGAATGCCTTGGTTGTTAAAAATAAAAAGAAGGCAAATACTTATGCTCTTAACAGAAAGACTAATAAGGACAAAGAGAAAAAGTCTTATCAAGTAGGACATTCCTTTAACAAGAGAGGTAAGTTCAAAGTATGTTTTTACTACAAAAAATACAATTATACTAATGAGCAGTGTTGGTTTAAACTTGATGTTAAGTGCAAGTCATGCAATGAAATAGGTCACATTGAAAAGGTATGCAAAAACATAGCTGTTGTAGATAAAGAAAAACATTCTTAATCAAGTGAGAAAGTTGAAATGGTAGAAGAGATATTGTTTATGGCACTGACTAGCTCCAAGCATGAAGTTGGCACTCATGCATGGCTGCTTGACAAAAAAGGTTCAAACCATGTCACCCACATAGAAGTTGTCTTTTTCGATTTAGACAACAACTACCATTCAAGGGTGAAAAAAGGAAATAGTGTCTACCTTCAAGCTATTGGCAAAGGCACAATTGGTGTGCATACTTCTATAAGTCCCAAATACATATATGATTTCTTTCAATTATTTCAAATATATTGAGTGTTAGGCAATTAGTGGAAAATGACTATGCTAGCTATTTCAGAACAATTATTGTAAGGTATTTGATCCCTCAGGGACATACTTGATGACCACACATATGAGAAACAAGTGTTTTTTAGTAAAATCAGATGAGATGTGTTTACATGTAAGTGAAAATCATGCTTAACATATTGACTTAAGGCACAAAAGACTTGGCCATTGTAACTATCAACCTTTAAGATAAGTAAGCTCATCTAGTTTAATTGAAAAGCTACCTAAATTAACTAACAAAGGTTTATAGTGTAGTGCATGTTAGTTTGGCAAACTGCCCAGAAAACCTTTTCCATCAATTAGCTTTAGCAGAGCCAAAAATAATCTTGATTTAATACATTCAAATGTTGTAAGTCTTATGTGTGAGGAATCTTTGAATGACAATAAATATTATCTCATATTTATTAATGATTTGACACAATGGTGCTGGATTTATTTCATGAAATTGAAGTCTGAAGTCTTTTTGAGCTATTTTAGAACTTCAAAATCAAAGTTGAGGCTAAGACAGGTTGCAAAATCAATGACTTGAGAACTGATAACAGAGGTGAATATACCTCTAAGGAATTTACTCAGTTTCTCAAAAAGAAAAGCATTTTTCATTAGCTCACTACTCCATATTCTCTTCAACAAAATGGAGTATATGAAAGAAAAAACAAGAAAATCTATGAAATATCTAAATGTTTCTTGTTTAAAAGTCATTTGTTTAAGAAATTCTGGGTAAAAGTAGTAAGCACTGTTGTATATCTGCTCAACAGATTGCCAACGCATGCACTAGGTAATAGGACTCCTTGTGAAGCCTAACTTGGCTATAAACCTTCAATTGAGCATCTCAGAATCTTTGGGTGCATATGTTACCTGCACGTAATAGAATCACAGAGAGACAAGCTATGGCAGAATGTTCAAATGGGTATATTCATTGGGTATAGCTCTTAAGTTAAAGCATTCAGAGTATACTTACCAAAATATGGTAAAGTATCCATAAGTAGAAATATATCATTTGATGAAACTGCTACCTGCAATTAGGAAACATAGTATGATGGTGGAACAGTAATGCCCATTCTTACTGATATATCTTTTGAGAATTATCTTAAGCCAGATGAAGATATTGATGATAAACCTGCTAAAGGCACACACACATTACAAGATGTTTATCACAAGAGTATGGTTACTACAACTAAACCCATTTGTTTTAGTGAAGCATCAAAATATCCCAAATGGATTAAAGAAATGGATGAAAAACTCCATATGATAAACAAAAGCAGTACTTGGACATTGGTTGACAAACTAAGCAATCATCATATCATTAAGGTCAAATGGTTATTCAAGAAGAAACTTAAGCTCAATGGAACACTTAATAAACACAAGGCTTGTTTGGTTATGAAAGCTTACAGCTAGTTGCTAGATGTTAAATATGGCGAAACTTATGCACTAGTGGCTTGATATGACACCATATATCTGTTTTTGTCTTTTTCAGCTACTTTGGGATGGAAAGTATACCATCTTGATATAAAATCAGCATTTCTTAATGGTATCCTAGAAGAAGAAATTTATGTTGAACAACTAGAGGGATTTAAACTGATGCTTGGTTAGAACAAGGTTTATAAGTTGCATAAAGCCTTATATGGCTTGAAGTAGGCACCTCGTTCTTGATATAGTAGAATCAATGCTCATTTGACACAACAAGGCCTTGTAAAAAACATGAATGAAGGTACATTATACACACTCAAATTAAGAGATAGTGTGGTGTTGTTTGTGTCCTTATATGTGGACGATCTACTAATTACTAGAAGAAATGAAGAAACACTCGCAAATTCAAACTCGAAAAGCAAAAAGAGTTTGACATGACTAATTTAGGTCCCATGAGGTATTTCCTTAGTTTGGAAATTCATCAACTTAAGAATGCATTTAGTTATCTCAAAAGGGTTATATCTCTAAGGTACTCAAAAGATTTCACATGGGCATCTGCAAACTTGTGACTACACCACAAGTTGCAAATGTTAAATTCTTTGCTAATAGTGGGAAGAGACTTGAAGATCCTTCCATTTATAGGAAGTTGATTGGCTATTTTCTTTATATATGCTTTTTTTTTTACTTGATATAATGTATGCAATAAGTGTTTTGTCTTGATTTAGGTAAGATCCAATAGATTCTCATTTTATTATTGGCAAAAGAATGCTAAGATATCTTAAAAGGACTTTAAAGCTTGGAGTTCTCTTCATTAAAATGGATAACATCAAGCATATTGGCTATTCAGATAGTGACTTTGCTGGAAATGTTGATGATGCTAAAAACACTTATGGATATGTCTTTACTCTTAACAATTAAGAGTTCTCATGGAACTCTCACAAGCAATCTATTATAGCCTAATTTACTCTTGACACTAAATTTATAGCCTTTGTTGTAGCTTCAAATCAGGTTATATGGTTAATGAAAATACTTGCTGACTTGCAGTTCTATTAAGATTAAGCAACTGATTTATTTGTTGATAATAAATCAACCATAGCTATTACCAAAAATTCAGTTTGGCATGGCAAAACCAAACACATCAATGTGAAGTATCAATCCATTAAAGATGCTGAAAAGAAAAAGGACATATGTGTTTAGCATTGTCCTTCAAAATTACAACTTACAAATGTCATGACCAAAGCTGTTGAGAAATGTTCACAAATTTGTAATTTGAAGAAGCAGACTTAGCAAAAAGGTTCAAAGGTTGAAGAATAAAGAAGAAGAATAAGGTTGAACAACACGATGTCGTTTCATACTTCAACAGTTGATACGTTAAGCTTGCATGTCATTAGTTAGTCACTTTAATATTTATATAATATGGCTTTAGCTCTTGTCATTTTATTATGTTTTTCTACTTATACACTACTTAAGTGTGTCATTTTGATAGGGTTATCTGGTTGTTAAGCCAGGTGTCCTTTGTTTCTTTTCTAGTTGTTGCTTGGCACTAAAACCAATACATGGATTTCAGTGCACAACCAACCAAATCTATTTTCCATGTTTCGAAGCTGAGCACCGTTGCTATTTTTTTGTTTCTCTAGTGTTAAGTGTGATGTATATAAGTGAAATGAAATGAATGAAAAGGTGTGTTTGCTACTATTTTTAGCTTTCCTCAATTTTTCCAAATTTTGGCTCCCCTTATTTTGAAGAACTTTCCCTTCTTCTGGTTAATCTCTCTATAATTCAATATGGTATCACAGCTATATTAAGGGTCTTAAAGGATTGTTTTCATTCTAATCTTCCTTTATTTTTTTAATACCAGTTCATCTTTCAAAGCGAGGCTTTCTAATGGCTATATATGGTTTCAATACTTCAGCTTCACCAATATTTACTTGTGAAAACTATGCGATTTGATCAGTGAAGATGAAGTCTTACCTTAAGGCATTTTGTATCTGGGAAGTTATGGAGGTTGAAGAAGAACCGGTATAGAGACATACCAATCCCACACTAACTCATATTCGATAGTTTGAAGAAGACAAAGCTAAAAGGTACAAAGCTTTGTCTTACTTACAATTTGTTATTTCTGATAAGCTCTTTGCTAGGATTATGCATTTAGATAATCTAAAAGATGTATGGGACCATTTGAAAGATGAATTTTTTAGTAATGATAGGACTAGGGATATTCAAACATTGAATTTGTTTAGGCAACTTGAAATGCTGAGAATAGAGGATGATGAATCCATAGGGAGTTTTATAAGAAGATGATAACCTTAGTTAACTAATTGAGACTGTTAGGGAAAGTTATGACTGAAGAGAGGTTAGTACATAAGATGCTTGTTAGCATTCCAAAAAAATATGAGTCCAAAATCTCTTCATTAGAAGATTCTAAGGATATTAGATAGATTACCTTGAAGAAACTTGTAAATGCCCTGGAACTTTTGAACAGAGAAAAGCATTCAGACAGAAGAGTGTAGTTAATAGTGCACCAGTGGCCAAAACTAAGAATCTGATGCTTGGTGGAAATATTTATAAGAAGAAAAAGTCTGATAGGAAGGAGAAAGGGAAAAAAATTGTGGATAACAAGATTGGAAAGCAAAAAACCAAGTATCCGCCATGCTCTCATTGCAAGAAAACCACTCACTCATCTAAGTATTGCTGGTACAAGCCTAATGTTAAATATAGGTCCTGTAACTAGATTGGTCATGTTGAAAAGACATGCAAAAACAAAAAGACTTGTGTGGATGAAAAAGCTGTAGTTTTTGAGCAAATTGAAGGTGTTAATGAAATGTTGTTTATGGTTCAAGAAGTAAGGAAATCAGTTAAGAAGAATGTGTGGTTGATTGATAATGCTTGCTCAAACTATTTAATAGGGGATGTAGGACAATTCACAACTCTCAACAAGAGTTACAAAGCTAAAGTTGAGATTGGTGATGGTTCTTTTTTGAAGATTCTAGGCATAGAAACAGTGGCTGTGGAGACACAAGAGGGTAACAAGTATATTCCTGATGTTTATTTTGTTCTTGATGCAAACCAAAATTTGCTTAGTGTTGGATAGTTGACAAAGAACCACTATGTTCTTTTGTTTAAGGATAAATATTGTACTATCTTCGATCCTGAGGGTGAGAAAGTGTTGACAATCAAGATGAAGAACAAATGCTACCCTATTAATTGGAAACATACAAATCAAAAGGCATTTTTTAGTCAATACATGACTTTGAACTGTGCCACAAAAGGTTGGGGCATATAAACTACAATTGTCTACAAAATATGGCAACTAAGGAGCTAGTTAAAGGTTTGCCTAAGATTACAAAGCTTTATATGGTATGTAATACTTGTCAGTACAGTAAGCAATGTAGACTACCCTTTCCAAAGGAAAAAAATTGGAGAGCAATTGGAAAGCTTTAACTGGTCCATATAGACTTAAGAGGTCCTATGAAGACTCATTCACTTAGAGGTAATAAGTATTATCTTCTTTTTATTAATGATTGGACTAGATTCTGTTGGATTTATTTTCTCAAGCTTAAGACAGAAGCTTTAAGAAACTTTGTGAAGTTTAGAAACATTGTTGAAAATCAAGCTGAATCAACCATTAAAACTTTGAGGAATGACAATGGTATTGAGTTCACATCAATTGAATTTGAAGCATTTCTGTCTAAGCTAGGTATAATTCATCAATTAACTATTTCTTATAGCCTTCAACAGAATAGAGTTGCTGAAAGGAAGAATTGAACCCTTATGGAGATGGCCAAATGTCTTTTGTTTTAAAAAAGCCTACCAAAGACTTTTTGGGCAAAAGTTGTTAACAAGGCTAATTACATCCTAAACATAACTCAAACTAAAACCTTAGATCAGAAAACTCCTTATGAATGTTGGTTTGACAGAAAACCCTCAGTATCTCATTGGAAAGTATTTGGCTCTATTTGTTATGCTAAGGTACCTGATGAGAAGATATCCAAGCTAGATGAAAAGAGTGTTATTACTATCTTGATTGGATACAGTGATGTTATTAAAGGGTATAAGCTATACAACGTGGAAATCAAGAAGATTTTATTTAGTAGGGACATAAGATTTGATGAAAATTCAAGGTTAAATTAGGATAAGTTGTAATTGAGTATCCCAGTAACTTGAATCTGATTTCAGACACAATACAAAATGAGTCTGATGGTGAGATAAATATTGAAAATGAATCACTAGCTATAAGAGGTACCAGAACTCTTCAAGATATATATAGTAAATGCAATGTGGCAATTGCAGATATTGTCAACTATGAGGAGGCAAGTGCAAATAAAAACTAGAAAGAAGCAATGAACTCTAAGATAAATATGATCAAGAAAAATGGAACTTGGTGCTTAGTTAATAGGCCAAGTGATCATCTAGTGATTGGAGGAAAATGGATTTACAGAACTAACCTTAATCTAGATGCTTCTGTAAACAAGATTAAAGCTAGATTAGTGATGAAGGGCTATGCCCAAACTTATGGGATAAATTTTGAGACATTTTCAACCGTGGCTTATCATGACACTATCAGGTTGCTAGCAACATTAATAGCAAGGGAAAGTTAGAGAATTAATCACCTGGATGTGAAATCTGCTTTTCTAAATGGAGTTTTAACTGAAGACATTTACATTGAGCAACTAGAAGGCTATGTTGAGCAAAGTGTTGAAAGTAAAGTTTGTAAATTTATTAAAGCAATGCATGGATTAAAACAAGCACCTAAGGCCTAGTATGAAAGAATAGATGACTATTTCAAAACTCAAAGCCTGATCAGAAATATAACGAAACATAGTTTGTATGTAAAGAAGTTTGACAGATCAGTTATGCTCATAGTAGCTATATATGTGGATAACCTTCTAATAACAAGACCTAATGCAGAATATTTAGGGAAATTCAAAGCTTAGATGATGACAAAATTTGAAACGACTAATTTAAGGCTCATGAATTACTTTCTTGGTATGCAGATTATGCAAATTGATGATCAGGTTGTTGTTCACCAAGCTAAGTATGCCAAAGACGTACTGAAAAAGTTTAACATGGAATCTTGTAATCTAATTCATACACCATTAGCTGTGGGGGAAAGACTAAGTAAACATGATGGTGCTAAATAAGCAAATGGTTAGGCTTATAGGAGTATTATAGGTTCTCTACTGTATCTATCAGCTACTAGGTCTGATAACATGTTTTCAATTAGCTTGTTGTCAAGATTCATGCAGTCACCATCTAAAGTACATTTCAAAGCAGCTAAAAGAGTGATAAGATATGTCAAAGGTATAGTGAACTATGGAATCAGGTTCTATAAGTCAGATAGTGTGTAGTTTTAAGGGGTACACAGACAGTGACTAGGCAAGGCCACTGTGTCATGACTCAAAATCTCCCATCAAGCCCGTGACAACCGTCGCGATGTCCCAATAGGTACTCATCCTCCGAGTACCCTATCGAGACCTCGCAAGGCTCTCGTACCAGTTTTCCATTTCCCCTGTGGTTATTAGTTTACGATTAATATTTTTTAAAGAATAAAATTTAAGTTTCGTATCGAAACTGTCAAAATATGCAATTTTTCCAAACAGGGGTATTTTCGTCCTTTTTGCCCAAAAATTTCAAAATCAACAAAAACGTTATCTACTGGTAAAATAAACTTAATTTATAATCGAAAAAAAATTTTGATGCAGAAAATTCTTATAAAAATAAAATTTATTTGATAATAGAATAAAAGATAAATATTAAATAAAATATTACATTTTATTGTAAAACAATATTTTTAGAAATATCAAAATCCAGTTTTCTGAACATAAAGGTAGAATAAATTTATACATACTAACATGTAAATAACTAAAATATATAAATCAATTTACAATGACACGTGGGCCCTACTATGTACAACTATGTACCTTTGTATGCTGAAGACGCGACTTCAATCAAGCCTCTATATGCACTCCGAGTGCTTACCAGTGATCTCGAGCCTGAAATGGGAGAAAGAGGGTGGTGAGTTTTACAACCCAGTGAGTTAGATAATTACCATCTATGACATCTAAAGTCTAGTAGATAGAGACAATATAAAAATACAATGCTATCATGTAATTCATAGCACCAATTACACCAAATTTAATATAATTATACAAAGCAATCTCATTTTCTCAAAACACATGGCTTATGATTTATTTATAAAAGTCAAGCTTAGGTCAAATCTCATACTCGTGGACACTTGATCAGAGCATCCAATCGAGTCTACCAAGGCTGTTAAAATTTCATAAGTTCTCAGATACAGCCTTTCCTTGATGTTGACCGAATTCATCTTCACGTGGTGGTTTACCGTGAAGTGAATTTTAACATCACCTCGGGAGTTACCCTACTCGCCTCTCCAACTGAGGTAACAATTAGTCAGGTTTACCGTGCCCTTCCTAAAGGTAGTCCATGAAAAACCCTCACTTCAGTGTTTTATTGTCACGACCCGGAACTTCCCTCGGGCCCATGACAACCGCCACGACGTCCCAATTGACACTCATTATCCGGAATGCCAACTGGAATCCCGTAAGGCTTACGTACCAGTTTCTAGCCTTCCCTGTGAGTAATTCTTTCCAAACATCCCCTTTTGAGGGTTTACCACTCATTTCTGGCTTAAATAAATCAAAATATAAAATCTGACTCACAGGGGTATTTTGGTCATTTTTCGACGAAAATATTAAAATCTGGTAAAAATATAGTTTATGCATCTAGAAAACATAATCTGAAATCGGATTTGAAATCGGAAGTCCGAAACCTTCTTTTTCAAGGGTTTAAAGTCAAAATTTACTATTCAAAAATATTGATAAAAATATTCCATCTTCTTATAAAATAATTTTTATAGACACGCATATAAGTAATTTTTATAGCGTGAAAGTAAAATAAATTCATACATACATTAAGTTACAAAGTCATAATGTACAATAATAATTACAATGATCGGTGGGCCCATAACTATACAAATACGACAATGGTAGTACACCTACTATCTGTCGTGGGAAGATGATTTACGGTAGTCCTCGACAAAATCTGGTATCTACGAGCTACCACAGGCCTGAAATGTTTGGACAGGAGGTGGGTGAGATTTTGCAATCCCAATGAGTAAACAAACATTATCATAAACATCTAAAGGTAAGTAAAATGGAGGCAAATTTAAATAGCTATTTCAAACCATTTCATAAAGTTTCATTTTATTTCTTAAATCAAGAAATATTTATGATTTATCAAAACAATTGTTAAGGCTTATGACTTTTATTAAAATCATGGCTCAAGCCAAAACTAGTCCTCGGGGATACCTTGACCGAGGCATCTAACCGAGTCCGCCAAGGTTGTCAAAACAGTTACACATTAAACACGTTTTAGTTTTTAAAACAAGTCGTTCCTTGGCGTTGGCTGAGATACACATTCACGTGTGGGTTTTACGTAAAGTGAACTCTAACATTACCCCGGGAGTTACCCTCCTCGCCTCTACAACCGGAGTAACTATATAACCGGGTTTACTGTGCCCCTCTAATAAGCGGTCCACAGAAACACGCCACTGCAGTGACTAAACCCACCAATTTAATAAAATTTCGACAGTATAACGTGGCTTATATTTATTTACCCAACCTGCATAGTAAAAATTCAGCTTACATTTATTCCCAAGGCATTTCACACATAGCCACATATATACATATACTCATAAGCCTATTGAATGGAAACATCATTTATAACAAAATTTACGACCTCCAAACTACTCAATTTTTGACTAAAATCACATATTAACATTTAAATCTATTTATTTGCATACCGTAAAATTTTTCTTTTTAAAGTCATTTTTGCATAAAATTCACAAATAACAATTAAAATAGACTTTAGATAATTTACAATAATAATAAGTTTACTCACCGTTTGCACAAATTTAATGCTTTTCAGGTGCCTCGATTACTGTTCGTCGGGCACGACTTCCTTGCCTTTACCGGAAGGCTCTCCTCCTAGACACATTGTAAAAACTACACAATTCAACACATTTATGCTAAATCACTATATAATTGATATAAATCCTATATTAATGCATGGCATGAAATGCAACGGCCTAAAACGGCTTAAACGCGGTACTAGCCTATTTTCGATACTTTACCTGATAAATTGCTAACGCCCTCCATTTTTGCTCTAAATCGTCCCATTCTCTCTCCAACATTTTTAACCATCAAATACCAACTTATAACCCTCTGGAATCACTAAATTCAGGTCACTTTCTTCCTTAAAAAATTCGGTTAAAATGGGACATTCACCCGATAAATTTTCTACTTTGTTATTCTAGCACAATTAGTCATTTTTCATCATTTTCCCTTCAATTCATTTGAATAAAAATCAATTCATCACCATTGGACAGCATTGAAGATTCAGCCTAGAGTGGGTATTGTGAAAATTCCTTGCTTTTGAGTCCAATTTAATTTCTAAACAACTCTAACTAATCGAAACTACCGATTTAGCTGAGAATCGAAACTTGAAAAATCCAAAATCTCCCCCCTTAAATTCGGTCCAGCACTTAGATCTATTCTGAGATCTCTCTCTTGAAGCATAGAAAATGAAAACAAAAGCATGGGAAAGGTAGAAACCAAGCCAAAGTCGGAAAATCTTACCGTTAGACGCGAAAACGGGCGAAAACCGCGAATCTTCCGTCAAATTTCAAGCTTTTCCTTGGTTTTTTCTCCTTTCCTCCTTTTCTCCCTATTTTTTTCTTCCTTTTTCTCCTTATGGCCGAACCCCCCTTGGGCTGGAGCTTAAATGGGCTGTTTTGGATTAAAATATTATTATTTCATTAAAACTATGCCACGTGTCACTTTCCCGTGGAACCCGTTTTTAAAATTTCGTTCTGAAAATTTCAAATTTTCACCACTTCAAACACCATATCCATACATTCCAAAAATGAATAAATCATTAAATTTTGACAAGTTTTGATTAGTGAAAAGTACGATTTTTCCCCTGGGACGGCAAAATTACCATTTTGCCCTATGTTCCGAAAACTACCAGAATTGAAATTTTTCACTTCCTATCATCAAATTATACTCCAAATAGTCAATATTGATAAAAAATTTCACTCCATGGTCAATTTATAATCTTGGGTGGCAAAATGACGATTTTGCCCCTATACATCAAAATTTTCAGTTTCATCCCAAATTAACCTTCGAACTCCAAAACATCATTTTAAGTTATTCCTGGACTGTGAAATATTAAATTTCATCTTAAAATTTCTATTTGAACTAGTTCGAGGTTAAATCAACTTAAGTGTACCATTTGGTACAATACCGGGTTTTAGCTATTCTTTGAGACTTTCCTAACATACAAACACGTTATTCATTGCATGTATGTCATGACATGTATTTATAGGGTCGGGTTTTACATTTATTACTCATAATCCACCAAATTTATAAAGTCTAGTAGCATAGCATGGCCAATATAATTATATCCAGTCATCAAAATAAATGGACAATTCATATCATTCACAAAAATATAAAATTCAGCCAGCATGCTTCCCAATGTCATAAGTCACAGATTTAATTCATATATACATAATACAATTCACCAATTAGGTCTCCATATACTCAATTTCATAAAATTGATATTAAATTTCAAAAACAGTATTTCACCGAAATACATTTTCATTGAAAATTGTAATATTTTATACTTTCAAATTCATCATGCTTTAAAAAACATAAATTCATAATAAATCCACTCTAGATATTACAGATGATAATTTATCCACTCACCTTGTCAGAAGTACACGATACTCTTGTTTTCAATTTCCACTACACCGTATTTTTCCCACATCCGAGAACCTACCACCTATACACGATTCACGACACAAAATTTCATTATTTGTGTCTAACCATTATAATTTATTTTAGGCTCTAGATGCTTGGAAATTGAGTAAAAATGGTTCAAACAATCGTTAAATTACGATGTCCGACCGACTCGCCTACACGCGTCTAAATTGCTAAAATCCTCAATTAAATTCTGATTTGACCCATTTCAGTTTCTAATAGTTCAATTATATCCATAATACTCAATTACAGTGAGTATGGGTCAATATATTAGTCCTAGACTAAAAATTACGATTTTACCCTTAGTGGGCAAAAATTTTGATTTTTGCTTTAAAAATTCCCATAATTTTCCTATATCCATAATTCATCATAATTCATCAAAATACCTCAAATAAACATCAAAATCAACAGTAATTTCTCTCTCTAAAATTCGACATAAATAGGTTTCAAGAGGAAAAATTTGATTTCTTGCTAATTTTGCTCACTAACATGTTATACTAACTTAAAACACTAACATAATTCAAAACCAACCAAATCCATTATCATTCTCTCTCTAAACTCATTTTGATCAGCCCTTGATTCACCATGAAAACATGCATTTCAAGCATGATAAAATGAGGGAAATTGCTTAGAAATAAAAGATCTCAAGGAAAAATGAAAAATCATACCTTTTTTCACCTAATTTTCCTTGATTTTCCACACTTTTTCTTTGATTTCTCCCACTCTAGGGTTTTATTTTTGGTTTCTCTCTCTTCCTTCAGGTTTAGCCAAATATTGGGGAAGAATGGCGAATTTTTATGGCTTTTTAAAAGCCAATTAAAATAATATTTTATTAATTTATTTTTTTTCCTTTAACTTTCTTTTTTTTTTCCGCCATTCATTTTCCTTCTCTTATCCATGACTTGGATGAAATTTTCAGACTTTTCCAAAGTCTTGGTGGAGTAATTTTGTAAAATCACACTTTTACCCCCATAAAAGTCAAAAATTACATTTTTGCCTCAAAAATTAAAAATTTACCAAAAGGTATATTTTTCACTCCTCAAACTCATACCACACTCCAATTTATCAAATTTGATATAAATTCTCTCAAAAAATTAAATTTGGTCCTCCGGTGGTAAAATTACCATTTTACCCCTATACTACAAAAAGTACTAGAATTTCATTATTTTCACTTTTCAACCTCAAATTACACTTAAATTGATCAATCATAATCAAATAGGATAAAAATATTTTCTAAAAATTCCAATTTTATCCTTTAATGACAAAATTACTATTTTACCTTTGTGTCTCAAAAATACCAAAAAATTAAATTTATCACTGCTAAACTTCATATTATGCTCCAATAATCATATTATACTTCAAATAGTTGATCTTGGTCGAATGTGATCAAAATCTTTTATAGAAATTTCCATTTTGTCCTTAAATGGCAAAATAATCGTTTTGTCCCTAATCAGTCACTACTTTCGATTAACCCCAAATCGGACCTCGAACTTTGAACATTGTTTTGAGTAATCCTTGAACTGTGAAATTTCCAATTCCACTGTTAAAATCCTTGTTTGAACTTGTTTGAGGTTTAATCGACTCAATGGTATTACTAGAGGCAATATAGTCATTTAACTAGTTTTCCGGAGCAATTCAATTGGCAAACATGCTATCCAATGCATGTGAATGACATGTCACAAATAATTTAGGATCAGGTCTTACACACTGGATGACTCAAAGAGCACTAGAGGATTTTGTTTTACTTTTGGCAGTGGTATGTTCTCTTGGAATTCAAAAAAACAAGATGTAGTATCTTAGTCTTCAACTGAAACTGAGTACATTGCTATTTCAATTGCTACAAATCACATCCAATGGCTTAGAAAGATATTATCAGACTTAAGGTTTCTTCATACTAAAGGTACTATGCTTAATGTTGACAACAAATCAGCTATAGCTATTACAAAGAATCTTGTGCAACATGGTCGTACCAAGCATATAAAGGTTAAGTACCGTGCCCTCAAAGAGGTAGTAGAGGACAATGAAATTAATATTCAGTATTGTCCAACTGATCAGCAATTTGTTGATATTCTAACTAAGAGTTTAAGCAAAGACAGATTTGAGTTCTTGAGGTCATGTCTTGGTGTTTACCAAATTAATGATCAAAGGGGTCTATTGAGAAATGATCACAAATCTATAATTTGAAGAAGCAACTTGGTGAGACGGTTCAGAGGTTGAAGAATAAAGAAAAAGAAGAAGAAGGTTGAAGATCATAATGACGTTCATGCTTCAATAGCTAATACGCTAAGCTTGCATGTCATTTTACTTAGTGAAGATGTATATAAGGTGAAATGAAATGAATGAGAAGGTGTGTAAGCTACTATTTTTAACTTTCCCCAATTTTTCTAGATTTTGGCTTTCCCTGTTTTTATAAACTTTCCCTTTTTCTGGTTAATCTCTCTATTATTCAATAAAAGCCTTGTCAAAGGCAAGGTTTGAAACACTCAAAGACATGCTAAACGTTTGCAATGCAAGTGTTAAAAAGGACTATTGAGAATAACATTTGTACTTGTATGTGATAACTCTATTATGTAGAGTTATTTTGACACATTTTGACGGTTTAAGTAATTAAATCTTTGAGATTTTAGGTGCAAATTTTAGAATTTTAGGTGTTTTTCTAGTTTAAGTTTGATTACTTGTTAAGTGGTTAATTTAAGTTATTTTAGTCAAATTTTATGTTATTTTGTTTTAAATTACTTTAAAAGTTGTTATTGCTAATTTTTCTTATTGCTTTTGTAAGAAATTTGATGAAAAAGGCTCATTTGATGAAAATCAATGCAAGTATGGTGATGGCTTTATTCGTATACATTTCGGTATTTTGACCATATCTCTCTCTACAAAACTCCAAATGAGGTGATTCTTAGACCACTAGAATTTTAAAAAGAATGGATACAACATTTATATTTACCAATTCACCTAGTTCTAATCAGATCATGGTCAAAATATTTGTCTAAGTCGAAGCACTGCAATAGTACGCATAGACTGAATATAATGCAGTATTTGGAGCATATCTTTCAATCCATAAGTCCAATTGACATGATTCTTAAGTTATTGGAAAGCTAACAGACAAGGCTACAATCTTATGTTTAACACTTTTCTCAATTTGGAGCAGATCATGGTGAAAATCATGTTTGAAGTTGATAGACTGTTACAGCACTAGGAGAACAAGGTTGCAATGCTAAGAGAACAAGGTTGCAGTATTGGTCAAAGGAAGCTCACCATACAAATTTCCAAAGAGCTCAGCGCTATAGCCCTAGAGAAATAGCACCGTAGCACTGGGCGATTTTCCAAAAATAAAACAAGTTGACAAAATTTTGAAAATTAGGTTACTTGAAGCCTATTTAAAGGACCTTTTTCAGAGGTTTAAAGAGAAGAAGTAACAAGAAACTATTCTGGAGATTTGGAGCCAAAACAAAGTAAGAAAGCAAGAGAATTAAAGGGAGAATCAAGATCACAAAGCTCCAACTATTAGTTTTCTCTTTTTACTTTTGTGTTTTTCTTATTTTCTTTGACTTGGATTCATGGCTAAATTTCTTTAGATATTGTTTTTATTAAATATTTTGAGCTAAATTATTTTTCTAAGATTGCAATTGAAGTTACATGTAATCTAAACTTTTAATCTCTTTCTTGCTTATCTTTAATGGGATTTGAATTATTTATTCCAATTTGCTCTTAATGCTTTTAATTGCTTGATCACCAATTAAATTGATTCAGAAACCTAAACAAACTTGGGAAAGGGGGTTTAGTATAGATTAAAATTGAAATAGCGTATGATCATATTAATTGATTTGCGTATAAAATAAGGATATACCTATATACCTTATATAGCCATATGAGAGCCTAACCTTAATGAATCTGTTTTAATTTAATTCACATAGGAATATAGTGCTTTGGTTAAAATAAATATTTTATAAGATGAGTCGGGAGACCCTTGTAAATAATTTAAGACTTTAGGTTAGCAATTCAACTCATTGAAATAAGTTAAGGAAGAGAGTTAAGATTTAGATGAAGTATGAGAGATATTGTAATACTAAGCTTGTTTGATTTTGATTTTTACTTAAGTTATTATCATTTTAATTTTTTATTTTAGTTTAAATTTTGGTTACTTAGTTTTGGTTAATCAATTAATTTTGATTGTTTGGATAAGATTAAATTATTCTAATTTTAGTACTTTATAAAATTTTATATCAATTCTCTGTGAGATCAATACTCTGTTTACTTATATACTATCTATTCGATACGTATACTTATGTAGTAGAATTTTAACTAATAGAATGGTATTTTGTAAGGCATAAGTCAATAGCCTTCTACAATATATCTTCATGTATATTTGCATGATGTTCACTACGTGTCTTCCTTCTTAATCTTGTTTGCTTCGTTGTATTGGTATTTTGAGGATATGCTAGCTGTTTCCCTCCCTGACATACATGTAGTCTTGCATGTGTTAAGACAACTTTAAGCTAAACACTTGTTTTAGATATGTTTATAAGTGTAAGCTTTGTCTGCTTTGTATACAAAACTGTAATTAAGATGAATGCAATATATGAAAGAGAAACTCTCATAATTTTCCTTCTTCTTCTACTATTATCTTAAAGCCCCTATTTTGTATGCTTAAAACAGAGGCTGTTATAGAAGCCTTAGTGAATGCCTTGATTTTATTAACAAAACATGCATCATTTGCCATTGGATTAGTATTGGAAAATTCGTTGCCTTGATAGCACTGCCAAGCGGACTACTAATGTTTCTCACAGATTTGGTAGAAAATATGTGGGTGATTAAAATACTAGCTTGTAGAGAAGACACCAGATTTTTTGTTCCCATTATAATTTTGATAACCACCATGCTGTTGAAAAGATCGACCACGATTTGGAATGGACTTAAAGTGATGAGTGTTGTTGTTTTTCTTGGTGAAGTTTGTTGCGGCAATATAAAAGAATCACCACTCGATTCCTCTTTTCTCACTAGTTGCTCAAACTTTATCAACTTGTTATGTAATTCTTCAAACGCAATAGAAGTTTCAGGTGCACAAATTGCTGTTGCAAGCTCTTTATATGTAGAATGTAGTGCCAATGCCATTTAGAATATGAAGAACCAAATCATCTTCTTCTACAGCAACACCAACAAAAGCAAGTTGATCAACAATGCCCTTCATGATTTGAAGATATTTTATGACAGAACGACCATCCCTTTTGGTATTGGTAAGAGCATTTTTTAGATGCATTTTTTTCAGTCTGGTTTTACTTGCATATCCAAACTAGTATACGAGTATTTGGTTCAATAATAAATGTAGGGTACTTTTTTTTATAGGCTCCATGCATAAGGTGTTTCTGAGAATGGACCTCTCCATAGTTTTAAGTGTTTTTAGACAAAATAAGTCACATTTGGACGAAAATGTCCTTAATGAAACCAACCCCTCTGTTTGGGTCTGCGCCTCAACCCGAAACGTTTCAATGGGTAAAGTCTATTTATATGTGGTCCACAACTCTTCAGTTCTCAGAGATAGACCGTACATCTCCTCAAAAGCAGTTTTGTCGATACTTCCTCAGCAGTTAAACTTTGGAGCATTTTCGCAATGGTAGGACCATTTTAGAGTGGTTGTTATCAACATAAAGGTACTTCACAATACTCAAAAGTGAGAGGAAGTTGACATTACGAGGAGAAAGGTATAATATTTATTTTTTTATTTTATTTTAGTTAAGAAAAGTATTTATTTTTTAAAAAATTTTGAACCGTGTGGAGAAATGGTTATTGTTCATGTTAAGGGTTTTGGTTTTTAAGCATAAACCTATACATATTGGTTGTTCATATTGATATTCTTGTCGTTTGAAATGGTTGAATAGCGAGGTGAATGTGGTATTGTTGGTGTTGATGGTGTCGAAAGGTGACCGGTGTCACGTGACTGGTTCATATGTATGCGTCAAGACACTTTGGTAGAAATTGGGTTGAGGGTGAATGAGGGCTTGCTTACCCGTTGTGCGTGACTGGATTTTGGCATGGGGTCACTAAGGGTGTGCATGATTGCATTAGGTTTTAACTTTGCGTGACATATTGATAGGTCATTGTGTGACAGCACAATCGAATGGGATGGGGTTAGGGTGTGCGTGATTGCATTAGGGTTTAACTTTGCGTGACATATTGATAGGTCATTGCGTGACAGCACAAGTGGATGGGATGGGGTTAGGGTGTGCGTGATTGCATTAGGGTTTAACTTTGTGTGACATATTGATAGGTCATTGCGTGACAGCACGAGTGGATGGCATGTGGTCAGGGTGTGCGTGATTGTAATAGGGTTTACATTGCGCGAATGGTTGATGGGTTTATATCAGTGCGTCACTTGTTTATAAATGGTTGCGTGATTTAATGTTCATAATTATGTGACTAAATTAAAAGGCATTGCGTAACTTGTTTTGTATTGAATTGCACAAGTGTCATAACTGCATGAAATTTATCTGTATGGCATTGCATGAAAGAAATTAGGTTCGTTATGTATTATTATGGATCAACTGTAATGCTTTAATTTGTATATGTTGATTTGCTTAACAATCCATGCACGGCACTTGTATTAATTATGCTGGTCCAAGTCTGTCTAAAAATAGTTAAAAGTATTGTGAGGGTTATTTTATGAGTGAACTTATGAGGAAGGCTATTTTTGAGAAATTCTTCTTGTTTTTTTGTTAATCTACAATGATGGTATTAACATGACTAAATGGAAGGTAATCTGTTGTATGTTGCAGATGGCCAACACGGGAACAGAGCATGATAATGTCGAATCTATGCTTTATGTGCTGAGGCAGCAATGGGGGTTCAACGCGAACATTAACATCCACTGCAAATGGCCGCAGCTACATATGATACGGGAGATGATGTCCAAAGTCAACGAGTTGAAGAGGTTGAAGGGAACATGCTTTGGGCACATGATGGACGTTGAAGCTGATAAGAGTTTATTCTGTGCCAATCTCGTGCACAACCAAATGCTGCACAGAATAAACGAACCGGACGCCATCGAGGGCAAGCTATGGTTCGTCATAGGCAGAACAAAGGCCCGGTTCTCAAAGAGGGAATTCTGCCTCATGATAGTGGTGCCCTACCGGGCCTTATTGTCAATCGATACGAGGCCATCCCTGGAGGAATTCACCTGTGTTATTGGGGAAAGGGGAACGAGGTGATGATTCAAAAAGTTTTAGATACATTCAAGGGAGGTCAGTTTCAGTAGGAGGGAGATGCGACCAAGATGGCCCTAGTCTTGATGGCCCAAAATGTTTTATTTGGTCAAGACTACAGACAATCAGTGGTTCCATTGTTGTTATCACTTGTGGAGAACATCGAGGAGTGGAATGCGTTCCCATAGGGTACTTATGTTTGGTGTCTGACCGTAGATTACATGACGAGGGGTTTCGAACCTCCTACTACGGGAGTAGCGGAGAAAAGACGCTACCACATTTATGAATTTATTTGGACATTTCAGGTAGTGTGCCATACACTGTTTATCATTATTTTTGTCACATAAGATTTTATAAGATGAAATCTTTTCGCATAAGAATTTAGGAGGTGAGTAATAAATGTTTGACGTTTGATGTGCAATTTTGGACATTGGAAGCAATTCCTGTAATTTGAAACCTATTTGGAAGGCAGCATCAGTCAGGACAGATTTGGCCAAGAATGCTAAAATGGCAATGTGACGAGAGGCCTATAGGCTTCCACACCAACATTGCAACTTTGGAGGAAGAAGGGAAGATGAGTACATAAACCATATTTTTGTATTTAATAAAATTTAATTTTTATTGACATAGGCTAGCGAGGGGTATACCTAATGGCAATGCATATTTTCGTGCAGTTGTGCGCATTGAGGACGTTGGAGCCAACTGCAAAAGAGATGTTAACCGCGTACTGGGCCGACATTGAGGTGAACATCTCCGAGGGGTAGCAATACGTTCCATTATAGAAGTTGGATGGTTGGACAGAATTCGATCCCGAGCAAAGGAGGAGGAAAATTGATCGTAAAGAGAAAACTAAGGCAGCACGAGGCGTTAAACGAAGATGCCGCGTAAAGAGGAGGTCCCTTCCTAGTTCGATGCTACTGAAGCCCTTGATTCTCCTCTTCCGTGTCTTCATGCTTCCCATCATGTTGCACCACATCCTGCTTCTGCTGCTTCCCCATCTATTGAGGCACGTAACCCACCGCTGCGGCCACAAAAGACTATGAGCATTAAGCGAGAGATGCAACGGATGCGGACATAGTGGAAGAAAGACCTACAGTCCTTGTAGACCGATATGCATATGCAAATACAGGCAATGCAGTTGGAAATCCAATCACGGCATCAGCATATCGAGCAGTCAATGCAAGGGGTGGAGGATCGGATTGTGGGTCAGCTGATCAACCATTTTGAGGTACGCGTATTTATGTTTTTCATTGCGTGGGTTATAACACTGTATGATGTATACAATGTTCTAATGTGTTTGATTTTTTCAATCGTTCAAGCTCGATTTATGGCTGAAGATGATGGTGCATACGAGAAAGATGACAGCGGGATTGAGGTTGATGTCGAGGATACGGGTGGCATAAATCAGTCATTTACATCGACTCGAATGTCACCTTTCGCGCACAATCGAACATCATCCTGCGACTATCCCATCCCTAGCAGAGACAGCCCAGCTTTCTCATCACATACCTTCTCGTGCGATTAGTGGAGCTACAACTTCACCGCATCCTGCTCTTACTCCTGTCCCAACTCAACCAGAAGCCCCTGATAATGTGAGATCACACCTTCTAGTGAGGCTCCACCCCGACCTGAGCCCGAAGATGCATGTGTGACCTTAGCCAGCAAATACCTTCGAAGCCCATACGTGAACCCACTGTTGGTCCAGCGCAAAGCGAAGGATGAATTGAAGGCTAGATATAAGGCCTTCATGAAAAACAATCAAGCCAGGTATCACTTCAAGCCTTCTGTGTTTACGGTTCTAGTGTATTTATTTCATAGTCTTTTGATATTGGTGTTATTATAAAATAAATATGCAAGGTTAACATTCTGGGCATCGAAGGACAAGAGGGCCTTGAATTTTTTTGATGATTGGAGGCGCCGACAGAGTTGATGGACAGCCAACAGATTGATGCATGCATCGGTGTGTTGTGTAAGCGGGCGCGCGAGCATCATCGACAATAGTACAAGAGGAGAATATGCATCGTTGACACCACATTCTATGTAAGTATATCATATTTTAGCGAGTTGTAATTATTCAAATGTAAGGTCTGTGTATTAGTTAGTTTTATTTAACTATTGTGCGTAATGTAATTGATAGTTTATTTTGCTCGGTCTGAGCAAAGAAATGAAGCCTTCCCCTAGCGAGAAGACTTTCAACCCAAGTGAGGTGGTAATGCTAGACCATCTACTAGACTATGCAAAAAGTTTGAATCCTCCGTGGGGTTTGCCATGGGATGAGGGTGACGCAATTCTCGCACCGTGCTATTTTGATAGCCACTGGATGGTAGTGCACATCAACTTGCGAAGTTAGACTATGACGTTAGTGGACTCATCATACAGTCGGGACGACGTACAGAAGTCTGACTTGCGTGATAAGTAGATGAGTCCACTAACATCATTGTTTCCTATTATAGGCCACCAGTCGGGGTACTTTGTCAGACCATGTCGTCAAAAGCGACCTTTGACGCAGATAAGGCATAATTTAAAAGCAATGACCCCTGTACAGAAAGATTCAGTGAGCTGTAGGGATTAGGTTATCTCCTCGTTGGAGTGATTCATCCAGTTGGATCCTCCAACGCTGAAGGCAAACGCAATAGAGGACATTCGAAATAAGTTTGCCCTTAAGATTTTTGCAAACAGCTCAAGTTGTTAAATTTTTTTATTTGTTTATTCTTTTTCAATCTGTAAATAACATTGTTCCGTATCATGTCCATATTATTCTTTATATTATCATTTACATATTATTCTTTATATTCTTTGTTGTTTCAATTAACAATAAGAACAGTTATGTATTCATTGTTGTTATACGCATACGGCTGCAATAAGAACAACATTGTTTCTTCTTTCCTTGTTTGTTTCTTATTCTCGTCATAAAGTCTTTTAGTCTAATACAGTATTTACATGCCATCGTGATTGCCTCCGCATGTGCCAACCCCCTCTTAGTTTACAGCATATATGACATGTTGAATTGCATTGTGTGACATAAGGTTATAACCAATTGATATTGAATTTCGTAACTCAACGCATTAACAATCGAGTCCTAAGTTTATATTGATTCACGTTAGTATTTGATAAACAGTTATGTTAGGCCAATACTCAATATTGAATCACTTGAGTAGTTATTATGGAATCGCGTGAGTAATCGACTTGGATGTCGTGACTACTAAATATGGATGGCGTGAACCTTTAAGATTTAGCGTCACATCAGTAGTTGATATTGACTCGCGTGAGTTATAAATATTGAATTGCGTGAGTTGATATTATTGAAACGCATCACTAGTTTCTGTCGAATCGCGTGAGTAGTTGACACTCTGAGTCCCGTTACTAGTTATGGAATGGCGTCACTAGTGGTTATTATGGAGTTGCTTGATTAGATGAATTCGAATCGCGTGAGTGATATGGAGTCGCATCACTTGTTATGAAATCGCGTGACTGAAAAATGGAGTCGCGTTAGTGGTTGTTATGGAGTTGCGTGACTAGTTGATCCAGAATTGCGTGAGTGATATGGAATCGTGTCATTGGAAAATGGAGTAGCGTTAGTGGTTATTATGGAGTTACGTGACTAGATGAATTCAAATCGCGTGAGTGATATGGAGTCGTGTCACTTGTTATGGGAATCGCATGACTGAAAAATGGAGTCGCATTAGTGGTTGTTATGGAGTTGCGTGACTAGTTGATCCATAATCGCATGAGTGATATGGAGTCGCGTCACTTGTTATGGGAATCGCGTGATTGGAAAATGGAGTAGCGTTAGTCGTTATTATGGAGTTGCGTGACTAGTTGACTTTGATTCGCGTGAGTAATATGGAGTCGCGTCACTTGTTATAGGAACCGCATCAGTGAATGTTTTCCTTATACCTGAGAGATGTAATGTATAATATCGCGTGTGTGGTTAGTATGGAATTGCTATTATTAGTTGATATCGAGACCTCTAAGTTGTTGTTTCAAATTCACACCAGCTACAAAAGATTTCACCCTTCAAATTCTGATCGAAACACCTTTGCAGCAAAAATCTTCGCTTAAAATATTCTAACTTCGGAGATATATAAGATGAGTCACAGAAGCAAACGCACAAAGGCAATGCACAGCAATGGTGAAGGCTGCTCCGCTGATGCGAAAATATCGTCAGGATCGACTGTCAGTTCCTTTATACAAAATTTCATCCATCCGTCATACGCTGCGAAATTCAACGCCAATTTCGCCAAAAGAAAGGTAATGCCCAGGCGTATAATTGACTTTGATTATTTAAAGGCAATTGATTTCCCATACATTGCGAACTTTGAAAAGTTATGGTGGATACAATACTTACAATTGATGAAGCCATACTACAAGAAATTGATCCGAATTTTTTACTTCAATGCAAGACAAAAATATACTGAGTTGGAAACATCAAGGGTTGTGCACCATGACTATTCGTTTGTCACTCATATCAGGGGACAACGTATCGTTGTTATGCGTGACCTGATAGAACGCGTCTTTCACCTTACTTCAATGCAATCAGATCTGTGCCGTGTCAGTCACAATGGAAACCTTGTGTCCACATTTATCCACCATCTTTCAAGAAAGAGTGAAAGTGCTAATTGGACAAAGATGTCTTTCTTTGATTAAGTGTTCCACCTGATCATCGCTCACACTATCCGTCCTCGCCAAGCGATGTATTTGAATATCAGGACAGAGGGGCTCTAGTTCTTACATAACATCAAATTGTCCCACCGTATCGACCTTGCTAAATTCATAATGGATGACATGCTCTTGACCATTGACGGTTACAACAGAAGCCTGCATTACGGCATGTTGATCAGTGAGATAATAGACTACTTCAATGTCGACAGCCGTTGTGATCCGTCAATAAACCACGCTTTGTTTGATCACATCGATGAGCCCAGCATTAAACGGCTAGGTTTTGAGTTCAGGAACAACACCTGGGTTAGAAGGGGGCTAGTCAATATTGATCCAGCTTTCACTCGTCTCCTTTCATTTATGAAAACAATGGACGCAAGGTTGAATGCCCGAATGGAATTGTTAGAGGGACAGAATCGTGAGCTATTGCAGCATCAACAACAGTTGGAGGATCTATTTTGCTCTCAATTTGCATCGCCATCATGATATTTGACTGCATGCTCTATTAGTCTGTGAATGGAATGTTAAATTTCAACACAAACTTTGCATAAGATTTTGGATGTAGTTAAAGATATTTGTATGGAGTTACTATAAAATATGATTGATGAAATGGAAACATTGACCTATTGCCGCTTGCCATGCTTTTACTTGTGTTTGTTTCAAACAAATGATTGTCTTTTGGTTATCTAATGCCCTTTATTGTGTGCCATGTTCTATGCAGAAATCAATAAGGCAAATATAATTATAATTATTATTGGGATATTTCAAATAAGAATTTTATTGTTTACAAAGGGATAGAAATTATCATCACTTATGACAGAGTATAAGGCATTTCATGATCTGACAATATCTTTTTATTGCTGGCTTTAGGCAGCAGTCAGAGTATCACCTCCAGACTCTGGCAAACTCAAATTCAAATATCATTATTCAATGAAAATGTCAATGGCCATTTCAAAACTGTTCGAAACAACCCCTAACAACTGAGGTGTGAAGTTCCATAATCTTTAGGTACGACACCTGTAATGTTCTCACTATTTGTTATCTGCAGTGGACAGGTGTTTCGTGTATGCCCGGGTTGTCTGCATATTGAACATGCCTTCCGTCGTCGTCGTCGTCCATCTGGGAGATGAGAAGATGATGTTTCCCCGAGTGTGGATGGACTTGTAAACGACGTTTGGCAATTTTGTCTATTATGACCATAGCTCTTGCATTGTGAACATCTACGTCGTCGAATGCCTTCCCCAACCGATGGAATCCTTTTCCTCCTAGGTCTCCCCGCTTGACCTCGCCATGTTGGTGGCAGAACGACGATTTCTTTAACCTCATGAAGGACGTCCCATTCACTGGGATGGCCAACTAGGCGAATGGGAACTGCAAATCCTTCCACCCAAGAGCTAGTCGTGTAATAGTGCGAGCAGTATTCAATGGGTGAACGATTGCACTTACTGCGAAGGCAATGAAATCACAGTTGGGAAATAATGTAAACATGTAAAAATTCAATTCATAATACACTAAATAAAAAAACATGATTATTCACACCTTATTGTCGTCATTGCATGCGTGCAGGGGAGTAGATCACTCTAGAACTCACCGCATGAACAAGCCTTCCTGCATAGGTTGACGACTGCGTCCTTATTCCCGCCTATAACTTGGAACTCCACTAGATCGATTGGTTGGATGGAAAAATGACATTATGCATTCAACCGTTTGTTCAACAGATCGGTAGCCCAAGGGCTGAGTGGCGTGGTGATATTCAATGCCTCGTTGTGCCGGTCATGGAACCAACGTAGGAACATGTCTCTGATGCACTCGATCAAGATAGTTATTGGCATTTTCCTTGCATGCCTGAGGCAGGAGTTAATACACTCTGCAATGTTGGATGTCATCAGCTTGTATCGCCTTGCTGGTGACCGTGCACGTGCCCATCTATGAGGGCCTATTCTCATAAGGCAGTCATAAGCAGGTTTGCAAATCTGTTTCAGCTCAGTCATATGTCTGTTAAAATAGGACAACCTATAGCGGTTGGCAGCCAACGTGAAAATGGCCACAACGTTTGTGCGCTTGAACAGGTTTTTAATGTTTTTCTCTAAGTGGTAACTGCATAGACAATGATGCGCGTCGTTGTACACATTCTCAACTGCCTTCTTAATCGTAAGATGCTAGTTAGAAATTAACATATGATTTTCGGGACAACCAATTGCACGACGCAATTGGTTAAGAAACCACGACCAAGACTCTTTGTCCTCAACGTCGCCAATGCCAAATGCAACTGGATATATCTGTTTATTCGCATCTTTGCAAACCGCAACAAACAAAATACCCTTGAATCTGCCTTTTAAATGTGTGGCATCGATAGCAAGTATAGGCCGCATTATAGAACGAAACCCTCAGATACATGACCCGTATGCCCAAAAGCAATATTTGAATCAACGTTCCTGATCTGTAGTGACACTCGTGAGTGTACCGAAATTTTCACATTCCAACATATGAAAATATGAAGGGAGGAGTTGGAATGACTCTTCCGGGGGACCGAACACAAGATTTTCAGCATACTCCTTCACTTGCCATGCCTTTTCATAAAGGCATTGCAATCCCCACGTGCAATTGATCCCTTCCATTATATCTTTAGGTCTCAATGGGGTAACATAATTTCCTTGCAACCTAGTCGAGATTAGCTCACCAATAACCCTCGCACTCGCTGTTCGGTATCCGCATTGCAAACCATCAACAGTACACGTGTGTACCTTATGCAACATCCGAATTTGCCAATAATCTCCCTCAAGCAACTTCATTGCACGCAAAGCAAACTTGCATGCCTTCTCCTTACAACCTACCTCAAAACGAGCGTGGCATGACTTTTTAACTCTTACCTCAATATGCTCTTTTATTGCCAACATGCTCAAAGCACGTTTTAAATCGACCTTCGATTGAAACAATTGTCCGTGATATAAGTGGTCGACGTATGATCTAGATTCCTCTGTCGTAACTGTTTGGAAGGATATCATATCTACCACGGGAATGACCCATTGACGAGATACCCCTGTATTTACCCTCTCTTGATCACTGTCCCCTAGCGAACGAATGCCGTTCCCAAGTGTGATGTCGTCGTCGTTAATAGGCTCGACGCGCTCAATATCTTCTAATTCAATTGTTGTGGCATGGTCTTCGAACTGAACCCCTTCTAACGCAACAGTTGTGGCATGTCTTCGAAATGTACATCTTCTAACACAACAGTTGTGGCATGTCATGTGCTGCCATCTACATGATTGAAAGCCAAAAGGTCAATGTGCTCACCCCCGTCATCATCTGAACATGCATAATCTCCGACTACATAATCATCTTCACAGTCATCGTGCAAGTCATCGTGTGTATCCGTCCTGTCATCCTCTTCAACATCATTTTCAATCTCATCAGATGCATCGTCATCGCTCACAACCATCACAGTCTCCTTTGTGAAAGGCGATTGACCAACTAAATTTTCATTTGACAGATTTGTTTGTTGCAATGTACCATGAAATTCGTTCAATGCACATTCTAATCGGAATTGTGCAGACATCATTTGCAGAAACCTCATGTGTGTCCCGGTCTGCTCCAACTCTTGACGATATGTCAAACGTGATTACCATTGTTTATGTTAGGAAATGCAAGCTGTGGTATGTCAGAATAATTACCACTCTGTTGTAGGCGATGACTATGTTGGATACCATGTTCATGTCGAATATCGTTTCCATTTCCTGCATTAACTGTCACAAACACAGAAACTGTCCTCTCATCTCTTAGAATACTTGCTACATCTTCATCATCCCTGATAACTATGTGGGAAACCCCTGCAGCATGTCTTAACGATGCATGTAGATCAATTTCATTTTTCTATGCGTCGACCCCAACAACTTCTTCAACCAGCTTTACTAGGCCCGATAATGACAAATCACTCCGAACAACCGTCACTCGTGTATCACCACCCTTGTAACTGTCATCGACCCACTAACCACCGTATGTAATCATAACCTTCACATTTGGCAGGCTGCTGAAATATTTCAAAAAATAAGCGTCACAATCAGTCAATTTTTTAAACATAATTTCCCCTGAATGCAAAAAAAAAAAAAAACAACTTACGCAATGCCTAAGTCACATTTGGCCGGCGGATGAAATTGCACGGAATAAGTGTTGCAATGTATAATACACATTCATGCCAAGCGTAAAAAGCAGTTAACATAAGCCTCGTTACAAGATGTGCATCGCATAAGTCACGCTGGCCTAAACCCTAAAACCCTAATAATAGGTAGACTTAGTGTGTAATATCCACTCCCTCACAGTATGCCAACATAATGAGTCACGTAATACCCCAGTCTCATGCAATACTTAACAACAAGTCACGCTATATATAAAAATCACTCACGCTATATATAAAAACCAGTCACAGAATGCCCAAATACTCGTGACCAAAAGCATCAAAACGAGATAAATTGCACAAGTTAGTCACGAACGGCAAGTCTCGTTGAACTCTAAGAATAAGTCAATCAATGGTATTGGGTAGTCATGTACAGGCCCAATGTCACGTAATTCATAAAAACAAGTCACGCAAAGCCTGAAAAGGAATGAACAAAAAACTCAATACAACAGGTGAATCGCATAAGTCTAGCAGCATCAGTCTCGCAATACCTAATAATAAGTCACTCAATGCATGATATCCACTCCTTCATGCCAACACAAACGGTCACGTAATGGACTAATGTCACACAATACTTAATAACAAGTCACGCACTATATCAAAACCAGTGACGTATTATTTCAAAACCATAAGCCTCAACACATTCACGTACCAGCAGTCTCCTTACAACACAATAATACGTCAGTCAATGCCTAATATCCACTCACCTTATGGCTTATGCCAGCATAACCTTCCACGTAATGCCCCGACGTCACGCAATACATACCAACGGAACCATATACATACAAACCATTAACACAATGTCTCGACAAAATATATGCAAAAACAATTCACGCAGCACGTATAACCCATTCTATCAATACCTAATATAACTTAATTTAATCGAAGATAATAATAGAGGAAATTGTGAACAATGAACCATAAATAAATATCTACTCAAAGAAAATGAAGAAAAATTCTTAAATGTTTTATTTTTATTAATTATAACATATTACAAAATAAAACAAAAAAATGAACAGTAGTTCATTTCTTCTTAAGTTCATCTACTTTTTCATCGATCTCAGTGAGCGCCTTCTGGTTGAACAAGATAGAACACTCTAGGTCATGAGCCCACTCCATCAACCTGTCGAAGAGGACTCGCACCTCCTGCTCAAATGTCTCCAACTGGTCCTTCAAGGCCCCCACATCCTCCTTAGAAGCTGCCCCCCCATGACATTCTCTTCTATACCTTCTCTGGACGCCATTTTCAATTATCTCAGAATGTTTAGATAATTGAATTTGACTAAAATGGTTACTGGTTCTCTTTATTTATAAGCATCAATGATGACTCTTCGTTTGCTACACACGTATCCCCATATAAGTGCAATCATGAGGGGCTAAATTGGGGAGGTTGTACCTGTTATGATGTTTGGCCCGACTTTTGGTTTTAAAAGGTAGATAAAGATGAGGAGATGAAATGCCAGGCCAAACAAGTATTGCCCCCATTAATTGCACTTATATGGGGATATGGGTGTACCAAATGAAGAGTCATCATTCATGCCTATAAATACAGGGAACCAGTAAGCATTTTAATCAATTATCTTAAACAATCTAGGATAATTTAAAAAGTCTAAAGGCGTCCGTGGATCTAAGCCAGGATATTGACGAAGGGACAACCTCCCTGTAGAAGGAGGTGCCCCCCCCTCCAGATCAGCTAGAGATATTTTAGGAAGAAATGCGTGTTCTCATCGACTAGTTGATGGCCTGGCCAGGACTTCTGTGCTGAAGGCTGACATCCTGGCAAATAAGAAGATTCTCACCCAAATATATGACAAGAAGATATGAACAACGGTTCATTATATAATTATTTTTTTCCATTGTCTCGTTTCTCATTCCTCTTATTGTACTTCTTCTTCATCCTCCTGTACTCCCTCCGTCCTCCTTATGTACTCCATCTTTCCTCTTCTTGTACTCTCTCTTCCCCTTCCTAACTGTATTAAGTTAGTGTATTTGAGCATATAAGAAAATATATGCTGGAATACATTAACTTAATACAATTAGGGTGAGGAAGATGGAGTACAAGAAGAGGAAGGAGGGAGTACAAGAGGATGAAAAGGAAGTACAATAAGAGGAAGGAGAAGGAGACGATGAAAAAAATAAAGTTTTTTGCATCATTTTCTTTCTCTTGTATTTCGGAGAATCTTAATATTAATAAAATTTTATGAAATTTTCTTTGAGCGTATATTTTCTTTTGAGTTATAGTATTATGCATAATAACTGCGTGAGCGGATGTTAGGCGTTGCGTGAACTATTATTAGCTATTGTGAGACTGGGTTATACGCGTTGCGTGAATTGTGCAATGTAAATCTGCATGCAAGACATTGTGTGAGTAGATTGTATGTATATGGTGACCTGTTCTTATGTATTGCGAGATGTTGGGACAGTACGTGGATCGGTTGATGTATATGTTGGCATAACGTGTGTGCATATTAGGAATCGAGTGACTTATTATTAGGTATTGTGAAAGTGCCATTGCGTGACTGCCTTCTGTAATTTATCTCTAGTTTTGAGGCCTTTGGACACTATTTTTAAGGTTTGCGTGACTGGTGTATTCCATGTAGTGTGACCTCTTGTTATGTATTGGGTGACTTCACAACGTGACTGGTTATGTTGACATATGGCATTAGGTGCTTGAATATTGCATGACTGAATATTTGTTGAGCATTGCGTGACTTGTTTGTAGCCATTACGTGACTGAGTATTACGTAATATCTAACCATGCATTTTTCAGTCACGTAATGCGTACAAACAAGTCACGCAATGCTCAATAAATATTCAATTACGTGATATTCAGGCACCTAATGCCAAATAAACAGGTTACGATTATTGATATCCATTCATATACCCTAATATACAGTGATGCAATACATAACTATTCACGCATCGGCTATAAACTGATTGATTTCGCTACTCGGAGCCAGATTTAGGTTTCCAGACTCATATAATCTACCCATTAAAAAGGTTAAGCTTCCTAATATCCAATCACACACCCTAATATCCAATGACACGATGCCTAACAAATATTCACGCGTCGGCTATAAACTGATTGATTTTCGCTACTCCCAGCGAGATTTCAATTTCGAAACTCATACAATTTACCCATCAACTATTGTGTTCCATGAATAATCATAAATAAACCCAAGAACCCATAACACATACCTTGATTCCATCGCCGCACTTTGGGATCCTCAAAAAGTTCGCTGGCAATATAGACCTCGATGGCGACAGCTAGACGACGAGATATATACCCCAATGGCCTTGGAGAGTTGAACGGAGGGATAACTAAATCGAGATTTAATTTTGAAATTTTAATCTGAATGGCGGGAGAGGATAAAGAGACCGAGACGCCCCTCCTTCATTTAGATTAATTGGTTTAAAGGGTATTTTTGTCAAGTCGATCCAAAAATTGTCTACAAACAATTAAAATTATAAGAAAGATCATTTTTGAAATGCGATTATTACGGAGTCCATTTTTCACAATTTCCTCATAAATGTATGTAGACTCTATTCAAAGAGTTGAATTTAAATTTTCTTATTTTTAAAAGTTGGGTTCAATCCCTATTTCGTTGAATCTAAACCTTGAATTATTCGTATCCCTGTGCGAGAGTGCATTATGCACGTAGCACTGCACTTTCGCTGCAAATCTGTTGGGTGTTACTGACTTGATATATGACAAGTTAGACGTATAGGTTTTGTCCTTTGCCCTTTTACGGCAAAGAACCTGCCATTTTTCAGGACTCCATACTTTATGAAATATGACGAATTTTAACATTTTAGAAATTGCTACTAAATAATAAAGAAGTCTGTTATGCTATGTCCAATGAAAACTTTTTTAACAGCATTCCCCTTTACGTAATGTATACTTAGATTGAATGCATTTTGCATTTATATTTTTTATAATTACTGTCTGTCTTACGAAACAGGCTATATAGTTGCAGCATTTTGAATACTCTTCCATCCGTTTGTCTTTCCTTTGATCTTCAATTCTTGTTCATAGGTTGATTCTCAGCTCTCCAATAGCAACTCTAAACTTTCTCTATCGTTGTCTGCGACTGCGGGGGGCTTCAGGCCTTCTCATTCCATTCCTAGGTCGTTTCTGGGTTATCATCAACTTCTATATTTGGAGTTCGTTTTGGTTTAGCTGCTGGTTCTGATCTGCTTGTTGTGTGAATCATCCATTGATATCTTCCATGGCTGCTTCTATCCTTGCCCCTCCGCTTTGTACAGGGCTTGTTGCTAGTTATACGCCTAGGCCTAGCAGGAAGAACCACCCCGAAAGATCTCCTATGTTTCAACCTCCAAAGAGACAGAACCAGGGGCTCACTCCCAAGAACCTTTCTTCAGAAAGCTGCAGCAGATGTAATTAATGACGGTTGCCTTCTTTTTAATTGATTTTACTGCAGGCATACATGTATAGCTTCTATCAGTGACTACTTTGTTATTCTGTCAGGTGAAACAATGGCTATTTCTGTACAACCTGAAAACAAACTGACAACAGAGGAAAAGCCTCCAGGGCAGAAGCGGCGGGTTGTTGTGACAGGGATTGGTATTGTAACTGCGCTTGGTCATGATCCGGATATGTTTTACAACAATCTTCTTCAAGGTATTAGCGGAGTAAGTGAGATAGAAAATTTTGACTCTTCTCAGCTTCCAACGGTATGACCTTTTAGTCCAAGTGACTTATAAATATCTATAGTAGTAACTTAATTTGCTGGATATTGATATATACTCTAGCTAGTGTTAACAGAATATTGGTGGAGAGATCAAGTATTTCTCGGCAGATAGTTGGGCCTCATCAAAGCTTGCAAAGAGGGCAGACAAGTTTATGCTTTACCTTCTCACTGCTGGCAAGAAGGCTCTGGCAGACGGTGGGATTACAAATGAAGTTAATAGGGGGCTTAATAAAAGCCGATGCGGAATCATAATTGGCTCTGTACTGGGAGGTTTGAGGGTAAATAAATCTTCCTTTTTTTCTCACACAAGTGTGGTAATTTTGTATTATAAAAATTACCAGAAACCTCTTTTTTTGTGATCATTGAATAGATAAAGAACAATGTTGAGCTGTTGATTATGAGATCTCCTTAGATTAAATAAATTGTTCAAAGACTAAAATCGAGGATGACGTATAGAATTCATTTTTTTATGAAAAATAAAATTTTATTGATGTCAGGAGTAACTCTCCCTACTGATAACATAGAGAGGATTTGAAGCCTTTATGCTCGTTCATGTAAAGCAAAAGACTTAAAAACCTCAACATTGCATATACAAGAATCTAACATAGCAGTGCCAACCAACACAATCAACAACACCCCAGGCCCATAGATGTTTACAATTTAGCCAAACAATACAATGGGGCACACAATACAATCTAAACACAACCTAAAATGTTGGCAAGTGTGGAATCATTGCACATTGCATTATTACTTATACAAGAAATCAACTACTGCACTAGCATCAACTTTTCTTCTATTACTCATGTTTCTAACGGTATTGGGGCGGACTTCAAACAGATTTCCCAGGAATGGATTGAAACGATGATGACTCCCTTAAAGATGCCAAATCCTTTCAGTTTGCCTCTGACAGCAATCAACATGGGTTCCGCAACACTAGCAATGGATTTGGTATAGCACACTAAACAAATCTCCTTGTGGTAGACTAGAGTTACTCTGACGTTAAAAACAGCACGAGTAGATGCATCCTTCTAGCCACTTACAAGATGCCAAATTACAGGGTTGGATGGGTCCAAACTACGTAATCTCTGCAGCCTGTGCAACAAGTAATAATTGCATTCTTAGTGCGGCTGGTCATATTATCGAGGGAGAGACAGTGAGTAGCTCACTTCTATCTCTTGTAGGCATTGGCTGGAATTTTCTCATATATATTATACATTGATATTGAGATGAAGGAAAGCCTTGTTTTTATCAATAAGTTTTCCACATGACTTGTAATACCAGGCCAAACTTCTTAAGCTAGTGCTGTCTCTAATTTAAGATGATTTGCAGGATATAATGCTTTGTGGTGGTTCTGAGGCAGGACTTCATCCAATAGGTATCCAAAGCCTTCTATACCCTAGATTTACCAATTGAGTTTTAGTTCATGGATTACCAATTTTCTTTGATTATTAATTTTGAGTTGCAGCGTTGGGAGGTATAGCATCATGCAGAGCTCTCTCACGGAGGAATTGTGATCCGACCAAAGCCTCACGCCCTTGGGACACTGTAAAAGCTTCCAACTTCAAACTTACTAGTTTCTGCTTCCTGCATAACATTTGGATTTCGTAAACTACTTCTCTTAAACTCTAGTATGCTTCTTGAACACATTTGTTAATGGGGACGCTAGATTTACCCTTTGTTCAGGACCGTGATGGAATTGTCGTTGCAGATGGAGCAGGGGTTTTGCTTATGGAGGAATTAGAACATGCCAAGGTACACTTGTGTGTGTCCTTCCAAATATACATCTCATTTTTCATAATCATCCCAATATTTAACTTTTAAAGTTTTCTACACCCATATTTGTTTTATATGTCATTCTTGATATGGCAGCAAAGAGGTGCAAAAGTTTATGCGGAATTTCTGGGCGGAAGCTTTGGTGCCGATGCGTATCACATGACTCAGCCCCATCCTACTGGTAACCAAACAAACATTTTTAACTCCTTGCTGTAGAAATGCTGTTTAAAATCATAGCTTCCTTTCTGTTCTAATATTTCTCCTTTTTCTCTTGAATCATCTTGTAAATTTAAGTACCCATATTTTCACATTCTCACAGCCTTGTGCCTATATTTCGTCTGCTTTCAACCTTTTTTTTTTTTATGTAATTTTATCTGTTAAAGGCACTTATGATAGTTTGTTCTTCTGGCCTTCCAATACCAGGGAATGGAATGGTTCTTTGTATAGAGAAAGCATTGGCTGAGGCTGGAGTGGCCAGAGAAGATGTAAATTACATAAATGCACATGCTGCATCTACCCAAATTGGTGATCTCAGAGAATTCCGAGCGTTATTCCGTTGTTTTGGCAACAATCCTGAGGTCAAAATTAAATACGACATACAATTGCTCTCTTTTAAATCTTGATTCTTGAGTCCTCATTATTACTGTATGCAAACTTCCATTGATCTGCAGCTAAGAATTAACTCAACCAAGTCCATGACTGGCCACCTGCTTGGAGCTACAGGTGCTGTGGAAGCTATTGCATCAATTAAGGTTATCAATCGGACACTGAAATTGTATCACGGACTTAAATCTCATGCTTAATGCTTTTTGGGAATAAAAAACCACAAAAAAGTGGCTCTACCACTACGGTTAGATTCTAATTTGGGTTTTCCTTCTCAAACGTAGGCAATACAAACCGGGTGGATCCATCCAAACATCAATCTTGACAATCCTGACAAAGGCGTGGTATGAACTATGAACTATAACATTTTATCTTCTTAAAGTTTTTTGGACATTGGCAACCAGGAGATAATTCCCTGGAGGCTAGAAGTGCATGAGCCTCTGCAGTAAATTAAGCCACGGAGCCCAAACTAGTGGCTCAGCACGTTAGATTATCTAAAACCTGAACAAGTTTATACGAACTGAAAGTTTAAAATGTGCCATTTCAGGACATAAATCTTCTTGTTGGCCCAACGAAGGAACGATTAGATGTTAAGGTAGCACTGTCTAACTCCTTTGCCTTCGGTGGACAGAACTCATCTATCTTGTTTGCGCCTTACAAATGAATAGAAAGCAATACAGTCAACAGAGCCATTGAGCACGATTGCTTGGCAAAGAGCCACCCGACCACTACACAAACTCAGCCGCTGTCACGCTATTTATGAAATGCCTACTCGACCAAATATTAAACAAGGGAAAAGGTTCATGTTAGATTAATCATTGTACTGATGTGAAGCCACACTATTTCTCATTGTTGATATTATCCTCAGTCCATCTTTGCGAGCACAAGCAGAGAGAATTACATCAAGTTTATAACTGAAAAATATAAATAAAGAGATGGGATACAATTTCTGCTGGAACAGGGATGGAGGTGAGGCAAAATAAATCATGATGCTAAGTTGGTTATATCATAGAATAAGAACTACCTTTGATATATGTTACCACATCCTCTTCGTAGGTCTTGCCTCATTTTTGCCATGGATTAAGAGTAATTAAAAGCTAGTAAGTCCATCAAAACAAAATGGCAATAATGTTATAGTACTTAAAATAATTAGGACAAGAAGCTTTTGAGTAGTTTACTATTTGCTATCGTGTTCCGGCTTTTACATGTAAAAAAGAATAGTTTTGTCTTTGAACATATGCTCTTACGGAAGGGTCTCTCTTTCACAATTCCACATTGCAAACTTGTCCCTATGCTTCGCCGAATTGTGTGATGAACAAAAACCAGAATTCACTTCAATTTTTGGTCTCCGAGGTGTGGACAACAAGCTATCCACAGCAATGCAGAGAAACCCAAGAAATTCCATGATCAGCTCTTAAAACTAAGAAGCACAGTTGAATCACCATAGCTTTGCTTTCACCCAGAAGAGGAGGAAAACAACTCCCAATACAACAGCAACAGGAGCCCACTTCCGAATTAAAGCCTACAGTCAAATTGATAAACCAAATAAATAATTTTCAAACTTTAGTATTGCTGACAAGCATGATGCCTAAAATTAATCAAGAAAATTGCAAAAATAATCCAGCCACAAGCACTTGGAAAACTGAATTAAGCTCCTGCAAAAGAGACCTTCATTTGAAATAAAAAAGAAATCAAGATTCAGTAGAAGGAAACTTAAGCAACAAACTTAAACCATCTCTCATGCACAGTACGTACTTATGGCAACTTCACTCAAACTGTACTACACAAATCATATAAATGAAAGCTTCCTCAGGTTCTTTGCACTGATTTTCTTTTAAGGTGGGAGGCATTCAAACTTCACTATAAAGTTTAATAAAGAAACACTTCATGTAATTACTTCATGCTAGTTTTCATGCTCAGGGAGTCATTGTGACACTGATCAAGAATATTATATCAATGACCAATGTTTTCCACCAAGAACATCATATCTTAGCAGCACAAGTTTAGTAATGTTAACAAAAATGTCAAAAAACCAAAGCTAAACACCTCAACCCAAAAAGAGAGAGAGAGAGAGAGAGAGAGAGAGAGAAATAAATGCCCCAAATAATGAGTCTAGATAAGCATATTTCTCACTGACCAGAAAAAACTAACCTGTCGATTTAAATCTCTTGCCTTGTCAGCATAGATGCGAGATTCTGATGTCAAACGACTGGACATTTGACTGACCTCTGTATTATCCGCAAAAAAGTGAAATGCACACTTGGTTAGTCAAAACAATAATACAATCTATCAGCCAGTGAGAGAGAGAGAAAGAGAAGAGGGGGGGGGGGGGGGGGAACAAGATTGAATATTAAACCATCAGTAAAGAAAAATACATGATTAGGTGAGTACAATTTAAGAGCAAAACTTAAATGTAAACTAAGGCAGCAACAAGGTGTAACCACAATCAACTTTGCAGTTGTAAACATTGCAATTGCAAGTGGAGAAAAACATGATTAGGTGAGTTGAATTTAAGGGCAAAACTTAGAAGTAAACTAAGGCAGCAACAAGTTGCAACCATAATCAACTTTGTGCTTGTAAACGTGCCAATTGCAAGTGGAGAAGAAAAAACTAGAAATCAAATTCTTTAAATGTTAATTGACATAATGTGAACCAATATACAACACTCCAGAAACACTCAATGAGAAGCAAAGACAAGTAAAGCATGCTTTATTATGATTAATGCAAATCGAAATTTCATGAACAGCTAAATCTTCCCATCAAAGGAACAAGAGTTACAAAACATGCAAATGCACTCAAGACAATAAAGATTGAATTTTCTTTCAAAGACAAATATATTTATATATATATTTATATATATATATATATATTCCATGTTCCAACATGCAATTACCAAATTGAGGGTAATTTAAAAGTTAAAGTGGGGTAGAACCAGATATAGAAGCAACAGGCTGATATCCTACAAGGTTTTTTTTCACCTTTTAACCAGTACATGCATACAAAAAGATGCATTAAAATTATAAAAGCATAACTAGAACATGATCGTAAAATTCAGATATATCATGGCGCATGGGTTCAAACAAAATGCAATTAATTATTAAATTAAATGTTAAAAAAATGGCCTAAAGTAATTCTGAAAGGAAAAGGAATATCTTACGGTCCAACTTTTCACCAACACCAAGAACTTCTTGTACATTACGAGTCATTATTTGATGAACTTCATAGAGTTCATCATTCAACTTTGCAATATTCCGTTGAGTACGGGTGTCCTGGTACAATTTTTTTGTCTTCTGTATGAATGTATCTTCAAGACAAGAAAAGATAAAATCAAGCCTAGTAAGAGAAGCAGAATAAAACAAAGTTGAAGAAAAACTAGCTGCATCAAAAGCCAAATAATATGGAAAAGGAACCTACCAAATTTAATAAAGGCATAAGGCCTGGCAGCTGTCTCAATATGAGCTCCATTAACACGCTCAAATTCATTCCTGAGGTCTTCCAGATATTGAAAGGCAAGTTTCTTAGGATAAGCACGGTCACACATTGTCAAGTAACAAACACGTCCTTCAATGATATAGCTATGAACTTAGGTCAAGGTAACAGTACAAGTCAGATGCACTTGCAAATAATACCAAAGCCATACAACAAACTTATTCAGCAACAAAACATAATATGTAAACAAATTATACACACATAATAAAGAAAGAGAGAGATACGTAGTTATTCAAATTCAAGAAGAAGCAAGAACCATCCTGCAAGTATAAACTTAGTCCCTTTTGCATCATATAAGCTGCAAAAGGGAGCTCAAATTTACCTGGATCCATGTTTATGAACATATTCAGAAAAAGGAAAGCTGTCAGCTTCATCATGAGTGATGAAAACAGATGAATCATAATATCCAAGTTAATATGTTCTCCTGATTTTACAGACCATTTGTTATGCATACTGAATGAAGAAGCGCCAGTTAATAGAAGCCAACACTACTTGGAAGTAATGTAATATTCAATCCATGATCAGAAACCCATCTGATCTCGGAGAGACTAAGTGTGAGAACATCTCATGCACAGACCACTACTCTGCATAATATCTCTTTCCCAAAGAACAAAATATAAACATATTTCATAACTCAAGAAATATTGGCATCTAGTAGAGACACCAGAATAAGGATACTGAAACACATATGGACCAGTTTCAATAGACATCCTTGAAGCCTCATTCTGGCCTTTGGAGAGATTCTTAAACAAAGCCTTGACTTGCTGTTTGTACATTTCAGCATCCTTGAGATCACGACCATCATCCAGTCCCTCCGCCAAAGGAAGACCATCAGTAACACGAGCAATCATTGTCATCTTCACCATCGTTACTCCCTATTTTTCAGCTACACAAAATCCCTTCAAACTGAACTAAAAGCAAAATCAACACCCTGATTAGGCATTGAAAAGAAAAACTCAATTTAAGTCAAAACGAGCTATCCCGATCTCATACCGTATATTTGAATAATAAAAGAAAAAGATGCAGCAAATACCAATTGATTAGATTTCGATAATTTGGTTCTCCAAACTTAATGGTACTACTTGCCACCAGAATAATGAGAATACAACACTTTACCATTAAAATTAACCAAAAAAAAAAAAAAACACAGAACTTGGTTCCTATATTACTTAATTTTATAATTCTAAAATTCACTAAACTCTCATCGTTGATCCAATACAAGATCGACCTAATTCTTCTTTTCCAATCCAATGGTCATAAATGTAACCAAAGGGAACCGAACCAATCAACAACATCACGATCTAACAGCAAAATGGATTATTTTCTAGGATTCCAAAAATACCCAGAAATTCAATTGAGGGAAATCTCTCTTATCCTGAAGAATTTCCACAACATTGCAAAGCAAAGGCACGATTTCTTTCAAATAATTACAAGCACGTTCACAAATTAATAAGCAATCAAAACTCTTGATTTTACACAAGAAGTACCTGGTTATAGCATGTGGGTCTTTGGATTTCTTCTTGAATTCAACGATCTGAGGAAGGGGAAACGACAGATGGTCCGACAAGACTTAGGAGGTTGAAATAAAGGGAAAAGGGAAAGAGAACATTAAAAATAGGGGCTTTATTATAAGAAAGAAAATAGAAAAAATAAATGATGGCTGTGATTTTGATTTTCTTTCTTTTCTTTTTCTTTTTTTTTTTTTTTTTTTTGAGCTACGATTTTCAGAGCGTCGTGTTACTGAGGGATTGTACCTTTGAGATTGCGGTCCGTTGAGATTGCGGTCCGAAGTTTCAAAGGTACAACGGGGCTCGACTGTTTGGAGTTTGTATAGTTTTAAATTAATTTTTTCAAAAAGAAAAAATTTTTTTATCTAATTAAATTGCCTTTTATTATTTGAGTTGAGTTTAGAAAACGGTTTGTTCTTCTTTGTAATCACATGGGAACACGTACTAGTATTAGCCTAATAGCTTCTTAAATATATAATTTTTTAAGATATACTAAAATTCATTTACCTCTTATATTACAAAATTATATCTCAATTTTTATACTCTTAGATGCAATGAAAAAGGTGGAGCAGGCACGCGTAAAGGGTTTAATACCCCACGTGAACATTTTTTTTTTTAATGCTTGCAAATAGCAAAGTATTTTAATCATTAATGTATAAAATTTGAATTAACTTTTGCCATTTTAATCAGAATTTGATCAACTTAATTGAAAATTATTTTAAGATACATTTCAAGGCTGACTTCCCATTCTCTAACTACAACAAATAAGTTAATAATAATAAGATTCATTTGTAAGGTTTATAATAATTAACATAATTTTTAAATATATAAACAACAAATAAGATTGCTTAACGATAAAGCAGCTTGTCTAATTTTAATTTAAGATAAAGTTTGGTTTGATGATATTCATCAATATTTTTATTTCAAACATTTCCCAACAAATTCACTTAATAAATGCTATTCCTTTGAACCAAATTTGTTGTTGTTATTATTATTATTATTATTATCTTTTACATACTCGATTACTTGTAATTCTAAAGGCCAAGGATTAATTTGAATTCTAAGTATATATAACATGACAAAAACATTCCATAAAGATAGAATAAATGATGGCAAAAGGAGTTTTTAAATTCTAACACAAGCGTTGCAAGTTGTATAGTTGGAAAAATATTTTTATTTAACATTGACTTTTTGACTTTTCCTTTGAGAAAAGGAAAAGGTGTCGCACTTGCACTTTAATGTTTCTCTCCAGTAAATGTACAAGGCATCTTTTTTTCATTGGTAATTTTGAAAAGTATAAAGTTCAAATGTAATGTTTTAATTGCACTCTGATCATTTGATTTTATAAGTTAGTACATGATCTCTCTATTGTAAAAACAAATTTAAATCTCCTTTTTTCTAATTCTAACAAAATTATAATGTTTTAATTTAAATTTCAATGTTTATTTTTAATTATTATTAAATATAAAATTTTTTATCAATGTCCAAATATTTAACTCAATCATTGTTTTCAAAGGACTTGATTTGCATATCTCTTCTCTAAATAAAAAAAATTAATTTAATATTTTAAAAAGCTTTTAAAATAAATTTTTATTTTTTATTACATTTAATCAAATTTTTATATTTTTATTTTAAATTAAATAAATCTTTATAATTAACAATTAATTATCTGATCATCATTTTTATATTCATATGATATTGTTATAAAAATTGAAAACATTATATGGTAATGTTTTCATGTTAGATTTGTATATATTAAAATATACCGATATGACATATCAACCTTATATAATATAAAAAAATTAAGTAACTTTTGATTAATATTATAGAGTAATTGTTAACCTTAAAGATTTAATTTAAAATAAAAATAGGTAAATTTAATAAAAATAAAAAAATTAGAATTTTTTTAATAGTTCAGGAATTTTTTTAATAATATACCAAAATAATTTATATTGTATGTACTAAAAAATATACTTCGACAATTTCAACATAAAAGTTAATTAACTTTGAAAATTAGACATCTAATTTGTAACACGCTAAAGAAAAGTGTTGGGAATCAATAACTCGAGGGGAGCTAAAGAGAAGCGTCCCTAGAAAGTTGTAAATCTTGGAGAACTAAAAGGTCAAAAACTCAGAAGTCTTCGACTATCCTTTTCTCGACCTTGAAAATCTCCTCTTCTCCAGTTCTGCTGCTTGTCCTCGTCCTCACTCTAACAAAAAATTTACTACTTAAAATTAAAAGGAAAAAAAATCACATAAATCCACCCGATAAATTTCCCGCAATTATCCTAACCTTTCCTCCCCGTTTGATCCGCCGGCAACCATGAATCGCGGCCGCGGTCGAGCCACCACTGGCTATTCAGGTCGCGGAGGCCGATCCTGGCGTCGCGGAGGTTATTTTGATCACGGTCGCAGCCCCGTAATTTTTCATCTCGGACTTTACCATTTACCGTTTACCATTTGTTCGTTTTTACGTTATATTTATTATTATTATTTGAAGGGTTTAGTTCTTGGAAATATTTGAAAGGCCCTTCGATGACTTATTTGGGAGAATTTTTATTTACATATAATCAGTTTATTATGATTATCGTTAATTATCACTTTATCTTTATAATTTCATTTACGTTTATCCTTATTACATTAACTAAACATTATTTCTTAATGTACAATTTTGGCTAGTTATAAGGTTTGCTGATAATAAAACCCTTTGGATTGACTAAGAGATCCTGAATTATGATTTTTATGGACGTTCCAAATTTCTTACTATATTTTCTGGTGCTAATGTATGCTTATGAGGTTAGAAGTGCTCAATAAGATTATTTTTTTTCTCAATGTTTATAATTTTGCAAATTTCAGGTCGGAGCTGAAAGGCATTCTGGTGAAGATTCTTGTTACTGTCAGGATGATGGAATGTCCCAAAGCCGAGGTAGACATTTGCAGAAGATGTCTCCGGCCAGTGGGTCAAGTTATTCTAAGCATGACAGTACCCCTGTTTCTGGATATATGCCAAAAAAGCCTTTTCCTGATGGCACCGGACTAAAATGGCAAAAAGATCCTCCTGAAGCCAGTGTCACTTCTGGTGCAGTCCTTAAGGATGATTTTCCCTCATTGTCTTGTCAATCGGATTCTAAGGGCTCACAGCCTTATGCGGGAAGAACACAGGTTGAACCAATACCAGTTGAGGAGACAGAGAGTTGTGCATCTCTACTGCATCATGATTTCTCTCGCAGGGTGAACTTCTCCTGCTTGCAAGACGAGTCTGAACCATCTGAATCATCCCAAAAAATGAGTCCCCAAAATAGCGCAGGTTTTGGTGATTCTGTTCACACCGAGTGCCAGGTTGTGATTGAGCCTTTTGATATTTGCCTGTCCAAAGCCGGAACACCTTTCATGCTGAAACCATCTTTGCTTGTAAAGAATAGAGAAAAGAGGAATGAAATCAAACGATCAATGGAAGGCCAAAATGGAATTGTATTGAGATCTGGGATGGTGCTTCTAAAGAAATATTTGTCTTTAAGTGATCAGGTGAGTGCCATGAGGCTTGCTAATCGCTGTATGTCAATTTTTTTTGCATTTGTACTTCTGAATGATTTTCTTGCTAATTGCTATATTTCTGGGTTCACTCATAATTCGTAAACATGTATTCGACTCTCTGTTAATTTACTTTGCACTCTCCTATGCATCTAGGTTAAAATTGTAAAGGCTTGCCGAGAGCTTGGTTTTGGTTCTGGAGGTTTCTACCAACCAGGTTACCGTGATGGGGCAAAACTGCATTTGAAAATGATGTGCCTTGGTAAAAATTGGGACCCAGAGACAGGTAATTATGGAGATCATCGACCAATTGACTGTGCTGTTCCCCCGCATATTCCTCATGAATTCTGTCTGTTGGTTGAAAAGGCAATAAAAGATTCACATGCCCTTCTGCAACAAAAGGCTATAGCAAGCCACGTAGAAGACATTCTCCCATGGATGTCACCAAATATATGTATTGTGAATTTCTACTCAGCAAGTGGTCGACTTGGTCTCCATCAGGTCCAAACTTTAAACCTGTTCCCATCCTTGCTTTACATGTGACAGCATAGAAAGTCCTTTTCTTGGCAATTCTTCCCTTTATGTTATTGCACTGGATTTTATTCATACATTTCTTGCCAATCTGTATCCAACTCATTCCGTTTTAATGAAATCAAAATAACTTTTCTTCTGTTTTGCTAAACATTGGTCTGCATTTGTCATTTTGAACACAAGTTTGATGATCAAAGAATGGATATCTGCTCAATATATTGCATGATCTTGTGGTGAGCATTGGGAGAAGGGAGAAGGCATGTGAAATCAAGCCATTATATGATGATACCTTCATCATTTCTTTCCCCATTTTCCTATAGAATGGGATTAATTTAATTTTACCCCTATTTAGCTGCTATGCTTACCATTGAAACTTAGTTTGTGTTGTTTGCAGGATCGAGATGAAAGTCCAGAAAGTCTACGTAAAAGATTACCTGTGGTATCCTTTTCCATAGGAGATTCAGCCGAATTTTTATATGGTGACCAAAGGGACGTGGACAAAGCAGAAAAGGTTGAACTTGAATCTGGAGATGTGCTGATATTTGGTGGGAACTCTAGACACATCTTTCATGGTGTGACTGCGATTAAGCAAAACACTGCACCTAGGGCTCTTGTGGATGAAACAAATCTCCGTCCAGGGCGTCTAAATCTGACTTTCAGAGAGTCTTAGAATCCTGTATAGACATTTGGAGCTGGTTTTATAGATATGGCTCTAACCCCTGATTTCATTGTGTAACTGGATAAATACTATGGATTGCACGTGTAGTAGTATTACATAGTTCTGTAAGATATGGGCTTTTATGTGAGTGATTCTTTTAATCTGTTATATACTCTGTCTTTTGTATCAACTTGTGCTTATCAATGAAAGTCACACTCTTCAAATAGACGAAATAGAATTGGATTTCATATGAAGTGGCATGACCAGCACCAGCTGATAGATTTTAGTACAAGAAAAGCATGTAAGATAGGGTTTCGAATGTCATCTATTGTACTTGATGAGATTTTTTGTTTCCTTAGAACTCTCAGCTTGTACTAGTCGCTGCTAGAACCAATCAGTGGAAGGAGTAGGAGAAAGTACTAATACCAGACATTTCAAGGAGAATTGCATTTTTTTAGTTAGGACTGTTGAACACAGTTTTATTCGATCAAGCCTAATTCTGAGTTCTTCTTCACAGTATAATGCGGTGGGTGGTCTGCCATAATCGGGGAAATAATGCTTAATGTAGACCCCACTTGTGCCTAAAACCGCCACTGCGCAGATCCCCCGCTTTGGCAGCCAAACTTCAACAGTGACATAACCAAAACCCTGTTTGGTTCAACATGCCTTGGGCTTTCGATTTGCTTAAACTACGATACAGCAAAGCTTATTAAATAAGCAAACTCACAAGTGACAAGACCAACCGCTCTGTCCACCAACAACACGTTGTTTGCCATTCTCCGTCGTTGGATCTTTGCCAACTTATCTCGCTTGGATGGCTAATGTCCTACATTTTAACTGCACTTGAACCCTTATAAATTCCCCTGTTAAAGTCTCTACAACATGCTTAATTTCTATGGTCGACTGAGCCATCTTTGTTAGTAGGTTTATTATTATTGGCCAAAATCTTTTCTAGTTCTGTAAGATTTACTTCAATCAATGTTCCCTAGTTCTATAAGGTTTAAGTAGGTAGGTCTTTTATCAGTGCCTTCCAATCAGAAACTTGGCAACCACAAATGGGAAACGGAGAGAGGGTAAGCCATGCTGGAGAAGCAGGGCACATGCTAAAGCAATCAGACAAATATCTGAGAAATTTTGCATGTGCCCTGGCTCTCCAGCGTGGACACTGTCCCTTACTAAGAACAAGGCTGCAAACATGTAGCAGGTCCTCGAGGGCTTATATATTCTGATATCGTTCGAACAAGTAGAATCTCATATACTTTGCATGTGCCCTGGTTCTTCAGCTTCGTCCCTCTCCCTTGCTTGCTCAAGGATGCAACATCAAGCAGTGTGCAGTCCTCTCAGCACAAAGGTGATTCTCTTGAAACTTGAACTAAAAATTTTAGTTGTACATTTATTGCAGGCTTATATGTTAAAATACACAATGTGGATGGAAGTGAACCTCAATGACTTTATTGTTATACACAAATGCCTTGCATTCATAAGTTTGCTGACAAAACAACCAGAAGTTAAATATGGTTGGCCAAACTGTCTATACTTGAATTTGGCTCAATTCATCCAGAAAATCTGAATCACCTTAAACACTTTACGTTATCACAAACAACGTTGTAAAATCATCTTTTCATGTTGAATCAACTACGGTCAAGATCGATTCTCCAGAGCAGAGGCTGCTGAGTCCACATGGCTAAGCAAACAAGCATAAACTTTTTGCTTCAGCCGTTCAACAGTTTCCATCAGTCCATTATTATCTGAATTCAAGTTGCTTCTTAGTTTATCCAACCATTCATTTGCATATTTAAGTTGTGACAATGTGACAGCAATATGGTTGTCCTGCTCCATCACTCGCCCTGTAGCGCTTTTTCCTTTCTTCTCCTGGCTTCGAAACCCAACCTCCAATGCTACCTCTAAAAATTTCAAAAACCAAGTTCTTGTTTCATGCAGCAAGATTTCCCTCAGTTCTTTTATCTCTCTAGCACCATCTCCTTTGGCCCATTCTAGCTTCTCAGCTCCACCTAACTGCATTGAAGGCTTTGGGGACTTTAATGCACTTTTTTCATGGGTTAGACCTTTCCTTTTGTTAGACTTTTCTGTGTCTTGACCAGATGGAAGAATAGATAACTGAAGTGTTTTATCTTTTAAATGTGTTGTGACACTTGGTTGGTCAATTAGCTTTTGGAGGGTGAAGAACTTGGTGAGAGAGAGCTGGGGGTTCTCAGGTGAGGCAGAGTAGCATAGATCAGAAAACATGCTGGAAGAAAATATGGAAGTTAGAAAAATCATTGTTAAATACATAGCATTGATTCTGTATCCTACCGACTGATAAGATCCAAGATATTGCCATAAATGTTTTGGATTGAAAAAATGTACTTACCTAAGACATTTGACAAGATTTGTTGCCATAGATGCCTCCCTTTGAGCATCTGCTGCAACCAAAGAAGCTAAATTTCTTCTTCTAAGCATTCCCTTGTAAAAATGATAATCAAAGATGAGATAATAAGAATTATGTTTTTAAAGAATTTTTATTCAAGAACCTTTAGGTTTGATCCAATCAAGACATCTTCTCATTCTAGAGGGAAGTCTTCTTTTACCAGTTAATTAAAATTAATATGAAAATAAACAACTTTCTTAAAAGAAATCATTTTGACTCCAAATTAATGGAAGAATTGGGCTAAATAAAATGCAATAGAAAATCCAGATTGCAAAAATGTAAGAATTAAGTAATGCCTTCAAGAATTTAAAAAAAAAAAAATTCTTTCAAAACAGGTCAATACCTTTCCTGGCTTCAAGAGACTGGCAGGCAGAGAGTTCCACGAATTTGTTTCTGGCAAATTATTCTTTTCTTTGTTGTTTGGCAAACAATTCGAGTTCATGTTTTCCAGTTTACTTGAAGAGCGTTTTACAGTTGTGCCCTTTTGGGGTACCATAGTTTCCTTGGTGTTAGATGCAACAACCTCCGGCTTTGATAATGGTACCTCTGGCCTACTGCGGGAAGGAGTTGCCGGGCGTGCCTGTAATGCTAAACTTGTAATTGTCACTACTTGGTACTTTCATTACTGTAACTGTAAAGATACGAACCATCTATGTGCATTCGATTGTTACTGTTTGTTTGATAAATTTATTGTCTCCTTGCTGGACTGTCTATGAAAAGAAGTCAACTAGTCCTGGAACCTTTTTTTTGGCCTTCAACATGAAAATGTACGTTAAACAAGAATCTTACCTGACCTTTAGGCTCCTGTTGCTTGCTTTTTGGCTTTTTACCTGCTCCTCCATTCTCATTCTCAGTGCTTTTCAAACAACCATTTGAATCTGGTCCACTTGCTTTAGGATTTGATGGCGAAACACCCTGCATATACCTTGACGCAACAACTGCTTTTTCCTCTTTGATAACAATTTTCTGCTTCGGGCTCTCATCTTTCGCTTCCACCAACTCCTTCCCTTTTGAACCATTATTTCCTTCATTATCAACCGCCACTGGACCCTCGGATGGTACTAACATCTGCATCAAATCCTTTGGGTTGCCTATAAACGCATTGCGTCCTGGAACTGGCCTGACACCAACAAGAACAGGAACCGGGGTTCCGGCTTCCACTCTCTCAACATAAAAAAACTGACCAAGTTGCAATTTATTGTTCAGGATTAACTCATTGTCTTCCTGTGACAACGAAACATATGTTGAATGCGAGGAGTCGGATACTTTGATGAAGAAACCTTGGTTAGGCCACAACTCTGATCCTGTTAAAGCAGGAACAATGCTGATTACTTGCAGGAGCACAGATCGATATTCCCCTCGAACTTTTACATTGGAATTTATACTCTGAAGAAGCTTTAATAAAACTCCCGGTGTAAGTGAAGCCATTCTCTTTCTTCTTTTCCAGTGTATGAATTCTCCAGCCTGGAATTAATTTTCCGGAGTACTCCAAGTTGGATCAACCAACAAATTCTGAAAGTGTTTAGCCGATAGAAATTTTCGTCACAGTTTGTATGAAATCTAGTGTTACTAATTTTCATGCAAGTAATCGAGAACCTGAGAGGAACCGGGTGAAAGAAAGTTGCACCAGAGAAAGATGGAACAGGTCCTTCTATGGAAAAGAAATTTCCTTCACGTAAGGCTACAGTTTCAGCAATCAAAAGAGAGTATTGGCCTTTTTGGCTGAAGTGGCCATTGTTGCAAACTTGCAAGAATCTCTATAGCTTTGCATGCCAGGCACGTAACCCTCAACTTCTCTTGGCTTAAAAGGCAAGAGACATGTTTTCGTGTGAGAATTTTCAACTTCGGGAGCCTTCGTTCTCTGTGACACGCAATGACTGACATGCCCCTATCAGAAATAGTTTCTTTGGACCATTACTGTTATATATCCAATGGGTACTTTGGTAAACTTGACGTGGGTCGGTGCATGGTCACATTTCCTTTTAGAAGTAGAAGGAATGGAGTTTTAAATGGCAGGTGAGGGTATTCCAAATGTCCTCATCTTCTTAATTTGCATGCCAAAAATTATATCCTTGGACGTTGCATAATTAAACTTAGGTGCACAGTAAGACTTCTGATCACTTGATTAAGACCACCCATTCTTAAATTCAAAATTGCAAATCACTACGATAATCATAGACTCATCTTTTCCTTCACATTTTTTTAACTTTAGTTACCAAAGATTTTGCTTGAAAAGCACTCCTTAAATTTCCATCCTCAAAAAATCTACAAAAGCTATTATTTGATTGCTCCAATAAGGTACTTTTCCCTCGACTTGTAACTATGTGTCATGAGGTCTTTGTAGCCCCCTTTTGTTGTGCTTTTTTTTTTACCTTTTTTTATGGTTGGGGAGGGGGCTTTCTTAAGTTTGGAGCAGCTTTCTCTTTACATTAGTACATAGGGATTACTTCCTCTTACTTTAGGTGTGCACCTGTTGATAGGTAGAGCATGGAGGGGACCACTTAACCAAATTCTAAATATAATCCTTGTCTTTATTATAACCCTTGAGCCTTTAATGCCATTTAAGGTAACGAGAAGTGTATAAGTGACGCATTCTTTCTCCTTTTTCCCTTTTTAATCCACAAACCAAATCACTAATTACTTTCAAATTAAGTTACTGATGGATACGCTAATCAAATCAGTAAGGGTTTTTCCTTTAAAATCTAATTGTTGATGTGTATAACAGAAATGACCATCCTATACCAAGATTTGCTCTTAGATGGACTGTGAATGGGCTAAATTCTAAAGTAGCATCCAACATCCATATCCATCAAAAGGCTCAAGAAAAGGCATTGGCTTCTCTTTCAGCCCGGACCAAGCTAGCATAGACACCATCAAGACGGGACGCCAAAAGTGCATCATGGCTACCATACTCCACAACCGCTCCATCTTTGACAACAGCTATCATATTGGCATCCCTAATAGTAGAAAGCCTGTGGGCTATTATAATTGTTGTGGCCTGCTTGGAAACCATCCTTATTGCATCTTGGACATGCTTCTCTGATTCCAAGTCCAAAGCGCTGCTTGCTTCATCTAGCAGCAGCACCCTTGACTTCTTCAGTATCGCCCTTGCTATTGCAATCCTTTGTTTTTGACCGCCAGATAGTTGGACCCCACTCTCCCCAACCTATAGCAAGAAAAGGAAAATAATTTGCGAGTCTAGTATTGATGTATTCATTTATCCAATTTCTGTGTTGAAGAATAAGCAATTCTAACGTAGGTATAAACAAATCCTAACTTGGAATAAGACTAAATGGGTAAACTGGGACTAAATACCTGAGTTTCATAGCCTTGAGGGAGACCACTAATAAATTTGTGGATGTAAGCTTCCTTTGCAGCGTCTTCAATCTCACCCCATGTGGCATTTTGGTTCCCAAAAGCAATGTTCTCCCTTATGCTACCAGCAAAGAGAGCAGGCTCCTGACCCACCAAAGCTATTTGTTTCCTTAGCCACTTCAAATTGATCTCCACCAAATCTATGCCCCCCATCATTACCTTCCCTTCATTTGGATCATAAAATCTTTGTACCAACCATATCACTGTTGATTTCCCTGACCCACTTGGACCTACCAATGCCACCATGCTACCATCCTTGACCTTTAAACAAAAGTCCCTTAATACGATCACTTCAGGCCTAGATGGATAAGCAAATGTCACCATTTTCAATTCGATATCCAATGGCTTGGAGCGTTCAATTTTTCTACCTTTGTCTCGAAAGTTACCAATCAATGGTCTACGATTAATGATGTCAAAAACAGCAGGAATTGCTATCGGAGCCATGGTAGGATCAGGTGCAAGCCCAGCTAGTTGTCCAACTGAAAATGAGCTTAGCACAAGAATGAGAAAGATTACATATACGTCACCAAAATCTGTCTTGCCTTGTTTTACAAGGTAGGCACCAAACCAAAGCGTTAAGGTATAAGCACCGTACATTGCACCTTGAGATAAACCAAGTGTTAGGCCTAGAATTTGTGACCTCTTCACTGATTGTTTCCTAGGCTCCGATAAAGCTTTATCAAAGGATTTAACTATCTCTTCTTGAGCAGAAAATGTTGTCACTGTCCGTATATTTGAAACTGCACCAGAAGCAATGTTGCTAGCTTTGGCATAAGAGCTGTTATCTAACCTTGGTCCGATATTTATAATCAAATTCAAGTAGCTTGCACCAAGGGTGAAAGGAGTAAGAGCAGCAGCCAAGAGGGTTAATCTCCATCCGTAGTAAAATGAGACGCCAAGTCCCACAGCAGCTGAACTGACACCCATCAACAAGACTGAGTAACGATCCCCAAGAACTGCCCGAAAGCTGAGACAATCAACAGAAAGTCTTGAAATGAGGATTCCTGTAGAATTGTCTTCAAAATCAAACCAACCAGGTTCTTGTTTTAGTATCGAGCGAAGTAAGAGATCTCTCACCCTTATTGTGAGCTTTGTTCCAGCCCAACCACAAAAACCTTGTTGTCCAGTCATGGCAATTATACATCCAAAGCCTAGGCCAACGAGAGCTAAGGAGAGTTTCGCAACTTCTCTCTTCAATTTTGATGTGCCGTCATCAAAGTAAGCTTGAAGAGCTAGGCCTAAAAGTAAGGGAAATATGGAGAGAATAGCGCCTGCATGTATACCCAACAGGAAACCTAGTAAAAGTGTTATAAGCTCTGGTCTTTGTAGAGTCCAAATCTCTGAGATTTGATATTCTCCAGGCTTTAGCCTTTGTTGTATTTCCTCTTCTACTTGGTTAGCTTCTTGGATGGACTTTATGTACTTTGAACTTGAAATTTCGTACGCATAAGGTGATCTTGATGCTTCATAGGCTGATTTATCATATGTGGAAAACTCAATGCCCTTTTGAGTATTTTTCTCATTCAGTGTTGGGTTTGAAAGTGCTTCAGAAGCAAGTTTGACAAGTTTATAATAGGCCCCTGATCTTTCCATTAACTGACTGTGATTACCAGTCTCAACAACTGAGCCTTGATCAAGAACAACAATTGTGTTGGCATTTCTTACTGTTGCTAGCCTGTGAGCAATGACAATTGTTGTCCTGGCCTTAGAAATCGTGTCAATGGTTTGTTGAACAACTGCCTCAGATTCGGGATCCAGGGCACTAGTAGGCTCATCTAAGAGTAGGATTCTAGGATTTTTAATCAAGGCACGAGCTAGAGCAATTCGCTGTTTTTGACCACCTGATAACTGAGTTCCCTTAGCTCCAACCTGCAAGTCATTATCAAGCCGAAACTCAGAACATAACTTGTGTGAAAATCATTTTAGTAAATATTCTTTTTATATCTGTGTTGAGTGTGCATAAAAAAGTTCGTTAATATGGATGTTGAGGTTTTGGTTTTTGACCTGAGTATCGTATCCTAGTGGAAGGTCATAGATGAAGCTGTGGGCATTGGCAGCAACACAAGCAGCAACAGCTTCTTTCTCGGTGGCATTCTCCTTGCCCATCATTACATTTTCCAAGATTGTGGTGGCAAAGAGAACTGGCTCCTGCCCAACCATACCAATCTGTCTCCTTAGCCACTTCACTTGTAGTGTCCTTAAATCATGACCATCCAAGGTGATGGCTCCTACCAGTTAAAAGACCCAACCAGGTTAGGAACTAAATAGAAAATGGTTATACCAAGCTCACATAGTTAAGCTCAATTAAACTATTAGAATGAGATAATTAATGAGCCTACCCTTGTCAGGATCATAGAACCTCTCAATGAGAGCAAAGATGGTGGACTTGCCTCCTCCACTGGCTCCAACCAATGCAAGAGTCTTTGATGATCGAATAACTAGACTGAGAGAACTAAGAACTGTAGTATCAGGACGAGATGGATAAGCAAAATTGACACCTTTAAACTCTATCCTTCCTCGAACACTTGACAATGTCCTTCCTTCTGGGTCATAAGGATCTATCTCCGGAACCCTGTCCATAATATCAAATACCCGACCTGCTGCTACAGTGCCTTGAGCAAATTGAGCAAAATATGTAAGTGATAATGCCAAGCCCCTGAAAAAGATCAGGACAAACCTTCTGTTAATTCTCGTGTTTGGAGAGAATGAAATACTCAAAGGGAAACATGTTGGAATCAGAATACTTTGCAGGCAAATATTCATCTTGTTCAATTTGTTTTAAGTATGTGTAAGGAGATTTTTTTTTAACAATGTGCACTAACATTTGAAGGTGTAATTCTGCTCAATGGAGAGAGAGGACGAGCTCATTACCTTCCCCCCACATTGACACCAAAGAAGCAAGCAACTGCTGCACCGCCAGAGATCTCTTTTCTAGCAACCAAGATTGAGCCATACCAAAAAGCCAATGCCCATGTTGAATATGTGACCAAATAAATGACCCCCATTCCTGCACCCTTAGCAAACCCAATCTTTGCCCCAAGAGGAACTGACTTTGCCAATAATTCAGCATATCTTGCAGCCAAATTATCTTCAGCAACAAAAGAAAATACAGTTCTAATTGAACTTATTGCTTGCTCTGCAATGGTACCAGCTCTCCTATAACAAGCCTGTAGTTTAAAAATATGAACCTTAAAATGTTTACTAAAACAGTAAGATTAACATGCTGACACTGCAAACATTTCTAGTAACTGTGATATTTCTTACCTCTTCCTTGCCTGTGAGACCACCGTAAACAGCCTTATAAGCAATACCACAGAACATCATTAGTGGGGTAACAGAAAAAACTACTAATGACACTTTCCATGACCGCAAAAACCCAACTGTATATCCGCATATGAAGGTGAATACATGGTGAATGAAATGTGCCATCTGCAAATTATAATTCAAGTATTGAACACATTGTCAGTGCTAGTTGCTGGTGTAAGGTAAAGTCAGAGTTTTTCGGGTTTACAGACAAATGAAACACACTTGTGGAAAATAGGTAGAATCCAGAGAGCAATTAGGATGCAAATTAAATCAAGCCTTAACCTTCTCTCCCATCACTTCTTGGATTTGAGCAACATCACTTGAAATACCATGCATAATGTCACCCGTGCTAACTTCTGTGTCAAAAAAGCTGATGTCCTGTCTCAAAACTGCTCTCAAGTACTTGGTTCTAATTCGTTGAGCTGATCGTTCTCCAACTAGCCTCCAGCAGGTAATTTCTGTCATTTATTGATGGAAAGATCATTTCCAATGCTTATGCAGATACAAAGAAGAGAAGTTGTAATGGTTTATGTTGCCATTACCTAAGTATGCTCCAACCACCACTATTGCAGCCAAGCCAGACATAAGTATACATATCTGAAAAAATTAGAAGAAACAAAAACGTAATAGTTTCTATATTAATTATATCTTTGATCATACTTGATTGTTACAGATCAGTTTTAATAATTGTCGATCAACAATACTATCATGAGAAAGTGAATGAGGAAAATTGCATATAAATAATATAAGAAATCTTGTCTGAATTCTTACCTTCTCTACATCCTTCATCATCTGGATTTTGTCACCTTTTGATGATTCTGTAGCAATCTTATTAACAAAATCACCAAAAAAGTGAGAATACCAAGGAAGTGAACCCCCGTGTATTAGAGCTCCTAAACAACCCAAAATCACAAGTACTATATCCCATTTTGTTGAATACTTGAACAATTTTAACAAACCAACCGGCCTTGGTGGTTCTGCATCCTCTTCCTGCTCATCATTGTCATCTTCATTGATATCTGGTGCCGGAACAAAGTCATCATACTCATGATCACCACCGTACTGATGGCTTGCTGATTGCCAAGTGTCATGACCATGATGCCCTTGATGCAACTTATGATCAAGACCTTCCAACTTGTGCCTCATTTGATGATGCCCACCAAGGCCTCTGTGAACACCATGATGTGACAAGCCATGACCATAACCATGCTCTGCATTATCATCTTCACTGAAATCCAGTGACAGGCCAAGGTCATCATACCGATAATCACCACCATCATGATGACTAGTTGATTGCCCATGACCGTGAAGCTCATGCTGCATTACTAGATCAAGATCATTGTCCACCTTGTGCCTCCCACCATGGCCATCACTACCCTGTTGTGATAGTCCATGACCATAATGATGCCCTCCAAGAGAAACATCGTCCTCATCATCCACATAAGCCTGTGAAACTGTAAACCAATGTGAACCAGCGTTTGTATGACGGTTAGGATCAGTCTCTAATAGGCGTACTTGTCTCTCAACATCTTCGAGAGTGTCATAATCAATGGAGCTAAGCTCATTCACGTCAGCTAAAGGACCAGCGCCATTTCTACTACTCCCTTCTTTAATAACAGCTAGCCTTGAAAGCTTGTGATGAGACTTACTATGATTTCCCAAATGGAGATGTGATGAACTGTCATTATCTCTAGCAACATAGCTTTGAAGCTCAAGCCTCCCGGAAGGCACAGCTTCGTGACCAGAAAACTCATAGTACGAATTTGCAAAGCTTCTAAACCCTCCAGAGGTGCGGGAAAGATAATATTCACTAGCCGAACGTCGTCGAAATGCCTGACTGTTTGATGATGAGGTGCTGGAGGCAGCCCAAGGACTAAGGGCCGCCCCCAAATTGCGGCCGTCACGCCAGCCTGAAGGCTGAAACTGCCATGAAACTTCACTTTGCCATGACATGTCATCGTCCGTGGCAAAAGGCGTAGCAGGAGTGCGGTGTCGGAGCCTCCGTGGAGTGGTGCGGGACATTCGTGAAGAGTGGAGTGGCGTGAAAGAACTTGAGGCATAGTGTGAAGCAGGCGTGTTATGTCGTTGGTGGTGGTAGTTTAGGGAGGAGTAGTCGATTTCAAAGGAGGAATCAGCCATGGGAGATCGAAGATAAGGGTCTGATGGACTATTGGAAAATGTAAAATGAAAGTGTGTTAGGAAAAGGAGTTGAAAGAAGAACGAGGCGTAGAATAGTATAGACAACAAGAAACGAAACATAGTTCATCTTGAGGAGGAGCTGTCCAAAGAGAGTGGTGTGTTCTAGGAGTCAACGAACTTTGGCATATTCCGCTTGTCTTTTTATCATGATCAAGTAGTTGCTCCGATTCAAGGTTGACTAAATCGGGTTCTTTTAAGGGTTTCATTTGTTAAACTCCTTGCGTATATCACTCAAGACGAAGAGAAGGGCGTAGCTTATTTGAGAACAGCCACAATGACAAAAGGCAGCCGGCCCCGACCGGTTAAGTATTCAACGGGCACACAAATCATCGTCGGCAGATTTTGTCTTGTAAGAATCGCAACATATATCTAAAAATAATGAATGCAATTGAATTGCATTAATAACATCTATCTATCAGAAAAGCTATAAATATTAAAAATATACAAGGATTCTCCTCTCATAGTGGCTTCTGATCTACCCCTGCCAGGCCAGGCGAGGCCGGCATGCAACACAAATTAAGGTTGTATTCATTAAAAAAATTAAAGGCTATGGGTTTTGGTTTTCTTAATCTTGTTTCAAACTTTGACTTAGAAAGGTGCCATTCACTTCCAATCCAACAATTAATCATTAATTTCAAACTTTGGCATTTTGAAGACATTTTTTCATGTCAGAAATCATTTTCTGGACAATGACTTTAGTGGGAGTTTGCTTGGACAAGTGGAGGGTCATTCTAAATTTTAATGCCGTGGGAGAAGATGCAGTGTCCAATTTCACTCTCAGGAACGAGGCTTCTCCATTTGTCATGAACTAAATCAAATTCAATAAAGAACAGATGGTTTTGTTGGCCAGACTAGTATATTAATAATCTGAAATTCTGAGAGGTACATGCACTTCAAGCACATGTCCGGTTTTTTCTATTAAATTTTGCAGAGTGACAAAGGCCACGCTGAAGGAGCAAAGTTTCCTACAAATTCTTTGATAATAAAACACAAGGAAAGATTTCAAGGCACGTATCAATATTACTTTTTTTAAATATAATTAATTTTCATTATTGATGATGTAAAAAAGTTACGATCGTAAATCTCAAAAATATAATAAAATGCAATAATTAATTGAGTTTTACATTAATGAAAACAATTTATTAAACATTCATTAACATGTCATAAGATTATCACATTCTTATAGAGTTTCCTGCAATAAAACAGTACAAAAATACTTTGAGAAATATTTCAGTAAAAAAAATCATTAATTTCTTTTACAATTTTAAAAAATCATATAATCTTATTTATAAAAAAAGAAATGTTTTTTTTTTCACAAACATAACTTTTTGAAATAAATATAATTATTTTGAATAAACATAACTGTTCAAAAGATTTCTTCAGTTTTTTTTTTTTTTTGAAAGAGGGATTTTAGACATAGGATTTTTATTTCATTTTTGCTGATGCGGGATTGTATCCTACATTATTATTGTAAAAAATGTTCAACGTTCTTACCCTTGGAAGTTTCTTTCTTATTGCCTTGACATGTTTGAGTCTGTTCCGCTGTCCTACCTGTTGAATGGTTACAAAACCATAAGATAGTGAAGACGATAAGAGGGAGGATACAGTAACTCGATAAAGCAGTTAGAAAGATAACTGTTGAACACAAGTTCTTTCCCACAGAAGAAAACTTCAACGAGTCTCAAAAATGGAGGTAACAAAGGCAACTGCACTTTCATCTAGAGACAAGTGCCCACCAAGCCCTGCTCCTTAGATAATAATGACACATACATTCTAAAACACAAAATGGAAAATGGTTGTATATGAGAACCTGATACATCCTTAGTATCCATAAACAATACCAAAAGGATTCTTGTCTATTAAAATACAGATAAGAGAAGCACAAGGGATAAGGGAATTTCAGCCAGAAAAAAGGGGACAATATAGATTGCTACTAAGATAAAAGTAGTTTTCTTTTACGTAGCTGTTACTCCGCATTGTCCATAACTCTGATTTTAACAAAGAGTTCAACCTTTAGTATACATCAAAAGGCAAGAGCAAATTAATAGGAGAAAAAGAATGCCTCTGGACTACCAAAATCACAATGACATTATGCCAATAGGCAATTTCTTGTTCAATACAATATACAACATATCTTGACACAACTATAGAAAATTACTGACTAGATCATGAGGAAGGCCTCATGACTCCATGAAGATTTACAAATCCCATTGTAGATTTTATACTGTTCAGTGTATCGTGCCTACCTCAAGCATTTGTATCATATATATTCCTTTACACCCTACTGTTTAAGATGATTCCAAGCACTTGACCTGGACTTTCCTCAGACGAAATTTATCTAGGCTTGGAGTCGCTACCCTTGCTTCGAAATGATGAGAGTGAAAAGAATGAACGTGGTGCTGCACAATTATTCCAGTTTAAGTACCATGACAAAGAAAGACTATGAATTCAACACAAGAACAAACTAAAAGATTCTTCTGAATCTATAAAACAAATTCACGAATATGTTAGTAGAGGTTTAGTTCAATGGTAAAGTTATCAAATAATTATCAATACCATTAGATTCATATGAGCTTGCAGTTAAGATTGTCTATGGCCAGAATATACATAAAACCTAAAGGTTGCTGAAAAAGTCAGTGAAAAGACTTGGATTACACATAGGTAATTTTCATGTAGTACGCTATTTTGGGCCAAGGTGCAATTTATTGCTTTCAACTGGAAGCAATTCATGTAAGCCAGGTTTGTAACTGACTGCTGTCTCAAGTCAGATTCTTTTGTAAATTACAGGGACTGCCTGTCTTGATCAATGAAAATCCTTACTTATCCAAAAAAAAAAAAAAACTGGAAGTCCTCTGGAATCAAATAAAGCCAGACTTGGTTGTGAAAGGCTATAGGATCTTAGCAACAATCTATGAGAGGATACCGTTTTTTCAATATAATACCTTCATAAATTACTTGCAAGAAAGAGAAGCATCAGATAACTACATTAACATTAATAGAGAGTCACCTTTTATGGAGCTTCCTGACATATGATCTTCCCTTAGTTTAAAGTTTGCTGGTGGTGCTGGAATAGAACTATGTAAGGATTGAACTGCAAGGGACCAGCAATGACTCTACTTTAAATTAGGTTCACATATACAACCAAAGAAATAGGGATGGAGAAATTGCAACAAAGAAAAGATACATGCATCATCAAGTTCAAATAGCAAGCCAAAAACAAATTTAAAAATTATGTGCATGTATCATAAATCTTGAAAACTGCAAACTTAAGTTTGTTTCCTTAAAGTAAGCTCACTTATCAACTATCCTTTCCCACTCATGTCCTAGTGACTTGCTCCCTATAAACACGACCTTCTTGACTGACATAAGATAGCAATCAGCCAATAGGCATTAAGGTTTCTTTAATAACTACAATGAGATAAACTATGCAAGGGTTTCTCCTTTAACCAAATGGGTTTATCTTTTTCCTCAATCAATTACTGGAGAATGAACCCCAGAAGGACTGAACTACACAAGTCAAACTGTTATTTTTTAATCAAATTCATGTTAAAAAAAAAAGTTAACTTCTATACCTCATAAGGTAAAACAGTTCATCAACAAGACACTTTTCCACAGTTGAAGAGACCATAAAAGCAAAATGGCTTTGCAAAAAAGGGAAGACATTCTATGAATGTAGAAAGTCTCGAGTAATTTTCTTATTAGAACAATAATTATTGAACAATTATGCAATCAATGAATATTCAAAATAATTAACAGATAAGGAAAAAATGAAATAATCAAAGGATATCCTAAGAAGTAAGATCAAGATGATTAACATATCAGGAGAAAAGAGGACTTACTCTGATCATTGAACAACTCGCTTTCATTGAAGCCATCATCAGAAGGGTGGCCTTGGGAAAATCCCATCCTTGACTTCCTCAAGTCTTCTGAAGATCGATTGGCAGGATCTCTGCCATCCTCTGTGTCATCATCTCCTTCAGAAGTTGTAGCAGAGATCCAGTCAACAAAACTGTCTGTCCCACGGCTTTTCCTTCCAAATTTCAACAACCTTTTGAACCCTTTTGTCACATCCCTACGTGACTGATTATGGGTTGCATTAGCAACAAGAAAAGGTTTCTGAGCACTTCCCCATTTCTTCCTCATTCGAGCAGCATCCACCTCTGTTTGAGCAAGTGAGTGAGAATTCCAAGATGCAGGGCTCCCAATGGGGGAATCCATGGAAGCATCAATATCAGAAGTCTCATGGGGATAAGAAAATGGATGATGCAAGCGAGAATTCCATGATACAGGACTTTCTCCTGGTGAATCCTGCAGGGATACTGCAGTATGGAATGTAGTGGGCACTGCAGCAGGCAGCTCAGCAACCGATGCAGGGTCAACCTGAGAAAGAGACCTCAAGCAATCACCATTCTCTGATCCAGAATTATCCAACTTGTCAGATTCCTGGCTCAGTCTTGATCTTCCATTTTCCATGTCAGCAGAATCTTCAACCACCATAGATTCAAGCTCATCCTCTTCATCTTCTTTGGCCATGTCCATGGAATCATCTGCTTCAAATGCTAGCTCATCAGACTCCCCTTCATCTTTTGAAGTCTCAGATGCCTCTGATGCTTTAAACTTAGCAATATTTACTCCAGCACCAGGACCGATGCCATTACCTTTCCTGAGGAAAGTCTTTGTTTCCACATTCTTCAAAAATTTGTCACTGAAGCTCTGCTCCGCCTGCTCTTTATCAAATTTCAAAGGTGCCAAAACAATACCATCAGAGTTCAAGGCAGACAAATCTGAAAATTCTACAGGACCAGCAGAGCTTTTCCTAAGGGACTGAGACCGTCGAGGCTGATCATCCTTGCCAAGAGCAATCTCTTCATTGGTACTCTTGCTCCGAGCATAGTTTCTCACCTGGGAACGACTGGTCATCTTGGCAGCTCCAGAAGAGGGCTTCGTATTTTCTTTTCTGAGATCAGAGAAGTTGGGAACCGACTGCACAAGAGGATTTTCAGATTGCGCTCTCCGCCTTCCAGAACTGGCATTCGAAACTTTGGCTGCTGAGCGTGGAACTGCTGCTGCCATGGTGCGAGGAGTGGATAAAGACACATTTCTATTTGGCAAAAGCTTCTTAGTGTTGGAGCTCCTAGAAGAACCATCCGCTAAAGATACCTCATTGAATGATCTATCCTGTCCATAGTACTTCTGATCTGAAAATTCAGAAAGATCTTCATCTTCATCACTCTGAATTGAACTTATCGGATGCTGCCAAATGCATAACCTTATCAAAATTAGTAATAAATAATTCAATCAGAAGTTTTTGAGATTCCCAAAACTTAAAAATGAAGATCCAATTCTACCAGCTATGGAATTTTAGCATTCATTTCCTGAAAACATAACTGCAATAGGAGATACCTGCTCCCTCTGCGACTGAAAATTGAATGACCTCACTTTCTCTGCTCGCCGACGTGCACTAGACACTGAATCCTGTCTATCAGCAGAACCAGAAAATTTGGCCTTCATCTCAGCTCTACTTCGCTCAAGGATATCCTGCATAGCCTTCAATTTGGCTTCCTTCTCAGCCCTTTTAGAACCCCATTCTTCCCTCAGCTTTGCATCTCTCTTTTGCGTGTACCTCTCATAAAACTTTCCTCTAGAATCATCTGAAAAACTAATACCAGATAAATTCTGCGTCAAAGTATCAGCACATTCCTGACTATCTACCATCTTTGTCAAAGGTGTACAAAATTTAGCCATATTACTCAAACTCCCCATTGGTTCAGACACTGAGTTTTTGTCTGGCATCTGTGCCGGAGCCACATCCACTGCCACTGGTTTCTTGTATTGTGAGCTTGCTTCCTGTTCAATCAGCACATCAGCAGGCTTGCTTCTCCTTACAGAACTGAATTGATCACCAGGAACCCGAAGTTTGTGCTCTGCAAAAAGCTTTTCAAGTTCATTTGCCTTCATTTTTAACTCATCGTTCAGCTCCTGATTTCCCCTTGTCTGCCTTATCCTTTGAGTTGGCTCTTGCATTTTTGGCGCACTGAAACTTTCTTCACTTTCAGGAACCTTTTTACCAAGAACTGACTTATTATTTACATAAAGAGAACCACTGTCATCCCTCCTACCCAGTGACTTCTTGCTATGTTCAGGACCTGCTGGAAGCTGTTTCTTGAACTTCATTTTCTGGGCTCCAGAATCCTCAACTTTGCTTATTTGCTTCTCGGATGACACTAAGTCTTTCTTTCCCAATTCCTCAACTTCTCCGGTAAAAGATCTCCACCGTGGCTGAGGAGTGAGCTGATCACCTTCAGTGCCTTTATACTGAGCCTCCTTAGTTTTCAGTCCAACACTACCTTCAAACTGCCCTGATAATGTTCGGGAGTGACCTTGAGCCCTAAGACACAAATGCATTGTTGATTGGTCTTCGCCTTGAGCCTCCACTCTATTTTTTAATTCACCCTCAGACATGGCATTCCCCACTGTATCTGCAACTCCTACCTGCACCTGAGAAGTGGGTTGGTTTTTAACCCCAACAATCACAGCCTTATTAGGAAAAACTCGGTACTGCACCTCTGAACCTCCCCTGTCTCCTGTTAAGGAACCCTTAACCTTCTCCTGAGAAACCACTTGATCACCCACCTCAAGCTGTTCTGACTTACCCGTAAAAGACTGATGATATTGGTTGTTCTGTGATCCCAATTGACCCTTCAAATTCATGCGCCCCTTCAACCCAACATCCTCTTCTTTCCCCAAAGAATTACCAACCTGTACTTGCACTTCTCCGTGATCTTTCAACCCAGAATCAGCATCTCTACCAGAACCACTCTTAGGTTCAACTTTAACTGAACTTACCTTGTCACTCAAACCCTTTTCATCTTTCTGTTCCTTATCCTCAGATAAACCTTGAAACACATTGCTTTTACCCTGAGACATAGAAGATGAGGAGGGTGTGCACAAAGGGCTATCTGTACTACCATCCTTCTTGTCATTACCCAAGTCGATGCTCATGTCACTTGCACCGCTCCATCTTCTTAAAACAGCCTTTTCAACAACTGCAGGTGCAGATGATACATCAGATGAAAGTCTTCTCAGTTCCACAGATTTGCCAACAGCAATAGGTTTGCCTCCAGAGCTTGAGCTCTCCTTCTGTTTGTTCTCAAAGAGATTGATTCTATCCTGCACACTAAGCCGCCTAGCAGGTTGACTGGCCTGACTAGGTGATGACTCAGTCACCCCCTCGTCTTTCTTCTCTTCTTCCTTGTTTTCATTTTGAGAACGTTGTTGTGTAGTGATTGAGGGCTTTGGTTTTTGAGATATGGCTGGCTTTGATTGGTCTATGTGGTGCTGAGTCTGTGTAGCGTTTGGTTGTAGTTGTTGTTCTTGGTGTTTATTTTGGGGTGGTTGGTGGGACCTACTATTAACATGGGGCCCAATTTGGTCTTCATTTGGGTCATCGATTGACATGTCAGATCCCCATGAGGCTCTGACTACTTGATCATCCACTCCTGGTTTCCAAGGGCTAATCAGTTCTGGTCTTCTCTGGCATAAAGATATGAATTTGGTGCAAGCCTCACTGCAAAAGTAATAAAAAATTACATGAGAATAATGATTACTGACATTTTCTTATAATCAAAAAAGACTAAAAGAAAAGTAAAAGTAAGAAGGTCAAGAAAGTTATCATCTAACATCATCTGGATTTTTTTAATTTAAATTAGCAAGTCAGATTCCAAAGTGGACGGAATTAGGCCATATCTCTCACAAAGTTATGATACCCACTTTGTCCTTAACAATGAGGACAATATGACAAACTTAATTGCAAAAGGGTACAGAGATATCAGGCAGCCAGTATATCCAGGCAAACTTGACCAGCCCTTGATGCCTTGCGGGGCCCAACATGACAGCACTGTCCACAATTATGAGGGAGTTTCTCAGGTGTAGTCACTGATGCCCATTAGCAATTTGAACCTTTTCGTCCATCACCTCCTGGTTTCTTACAAAATAATCCACTTTGCAGGGGAACCCAACGCTCTCAAACCCAGATATTCAAAAGAAAACAAATAGAAAGAAATAAAATTTTGGGGATTTTTCTAACCCTCAACAGCTGAAATCATTGGGATCTCTAAGTAATAACATGGCTATTTGGACCTTCTATGCCCAACATATGGAAGACAATCATCTCTAAATTAACCCTACATAGGATAACAGGCTATCAGATCAGTTGATAAAAATTAAACAGAAAAAAATACATAGGGGATGTCATTTCAGGACACCTAAATTCCCTCAAGGTTGCCTGCAACTAAGCGCATGGTAAGATTTCATTTTCCAAATAGCTTAGTAGTTAGATGATGCTTTACCTAGGTACCATTTCAGGCAAAGTTTAGACCTCTAACCTACTAATAATGATTACTACTCAAAACAGCTTGACAAGTCTGATCTGTGGTAGCCCCACAACAAGTACAGTAAAACCATGTTGCCATGACATATTTCGGTTTGACATCGAGCCCTTTCCAAAACCATCAAAACCATAATGAAAAAGAAAAAGGAAAAAGGAAACATCAGTTATTTTTATGATTTTGAAATATCTAAAATGCTTAAAAAGGAAAACAAAAATCATTTATAAGGGCCTCTGTCGATTCCAACTCTTCTATTATCCCTCCAACGTAGTCAAATATTTATTAAAAACCTCTGATCAAAAACAAATTTTATTAAACACCTCAAACTGACATAAATACAACTCTTTTGGACTCTCCAAAATCCAAACATAAGAAAAAACTTATAGATTGAATCTACCATGTCACACATGGTTGTTGCTAAACACACATCAGCTTAGATTGGGAGGTGAAATGGTTTAAAAGAAAGAAAACTTGAACCAACATTTAATTCAGTACTGAATTGCTGTTTTTCCCTCCTTTTCAGTCCTCAGAGGGAGGTCTCATGCCTTATCCAATTTCTACACTTACTTGGAAATGGATAAATATCAGCAAATTCTTTAAAACATGTTTGATAAGAAAGGAAGAGAGAGGTAGAAGGACAATTGTTTTATCTAATGGTTATCCTTACTTATATTTCGGGCTAGCCATTAGATGAGACAATTTTCGATCTACTTTTCCTTCTTACATACCAAAAGCCTGAAGATAAATTGTAGCCACTCAAAAAAGCTGAGGGCAAACGTAAAGAAACAATGTCCCATCTCACACTGTTTTCATACCAGGCCCAACCAAAATCAAGAAACAACTTTCTATATCACATACAAAATCACTGCAAAAGGTGGCCTTGGCCATAAGAGACATACAAATGCACAGAGACTAGTATCTCACCCTAACCAAGACCCATGTAACTGTAGGCACCCATGCAGAAAACCAGACTCGAAGCAAACACAGAGGGAAATATATTATCTCATTGAAAAATATTTAAAGAGTACTTACTGCAAGCGATGAGCACCGAACCGATCTGCAAATTGTTGGAGTTCAGATACAGTGTCAGAATTGAAACCAGCAGCAGATGCACGAGCACAAGCTGTTGCCAAGTCTTGCTGAACTGTAATAAGACGTACATCAATAGCCCTTAAAAGCTCCTTCCTGTGTAAATTAAACAAACATCAAATCAGTTAGAAAGCATAACTGATGAAGCAATGGAAGATCCAATTTAGCACTAACAGCTTCTTCAGCATGAAATCTTTTAGACACTCAGAGCAACTTTCTGTCCATTTTCATAATTGATAGATGCAATAACTCACACATGTATATAAACTGTCCACATTCTGCATAAGCTATAATCAACATTTCCTAGGCAAAGCTTTACAACTAGCTCACATCTAATGAGTGAAACATAATAATTTCAATAGTTTCTATATAGTCATATATAAATTCTACTTGGACAACTCCAGACTTCCTAATACTAGAAAAGGCAGGTCAGCCTTGCATTCCTGAGCCATGTCATCATGCATCGACCGGAGGGCTCCTCTCTGATCATTAACTTCGCTAAAGGCATGGAAAATGTCTAGCAGGTATAAAGTTTCAACAGAAAATCAACTTAACAGTTTCAAACATGTAAGTGCAGCAGTAAGTGATGCCACAATCAACTATAAGTTTAATCACAATTCCACCAAAAAAATTAAAAATTTGCAGAAATGTTAAAGCTAAAAAAAGAAACGGAGTTACTTTGTTGCATCAGCAGCTGCCGTCATTCCTGCACCATCCCCACCTAGCACAAATTATCCAAACACTCTGTCAGTTTTCAACAATGACTTCAAACAGGGATACAAACCCATCTCACAAGATCATTGACTTGAGATGTTACCTAAATACTTCCCACCCTAAACCAAGCTCTAAATGAATGATGATTAATAGTTGTAACAAAAATGGAAGGGCTCATACAAAAGTAAGGGCAAAGACAAGATCAAGTGTCTGATTAATAAGAAGAAGCATAACCATTCATAATAATTTTAAATCGAGGTGGAGTATAAAGCATCATCTCAAGCCACAACATAAACTGAATGCAGAAACATGAGACAAAACCAAAAAGACTTGTAAACTTAATAAAGCAGGCACTACACTGACCTAGGAACAAACAACACTAGGAGGCTCCAAAAGCACCAAAAAAATATAACTCACATCAAATCAATTCTGTCCAAGCATGTCATTTCTAAAAGAAGAAAATTAGAAGAAAAGCCTATCCATCAATCACTGAAGAAAACAAAGCATAACCCCTTAACTAACTTTCTAAAGCTTTTAAAACAAAAAGGTTGAAGACATTGGCAGAAAGTTTGAAGAACATGCAATCCAACTGCTAAAACTCCCTATATGTTCCTTAAACCAAAATTCCTATAGATATTACCTACCCAACAAAATAACTGGATCCAATTGCATATACAAAGTCACCTAATTACCTCACTGTTCTTATGCTGAGAAATGTTCCACATTACTTCACACTGAAGTCAGACTAGCGAGGTTTTAGCAAGATCTGCTACACTATTGAAAGGCTCTAGTTGCTTATCCAGGATTAGAAAAAGGCATAACTACTTGTCTCTTCTTTCAAAGAAATTCCTTGAGTTGAAAGAGATATGATCATAAAATAAGTGGAATTACAAATAAAACTGATCCCACTCAAACAAGAATAGTTTCCCCTTCCCTTGCTTCTGTCTTCCTCTTGCTACTGATTCTTTTCTTCTTAACTGACTGAACCACCAGAAGGGAATTCTCAAGCAGCTGATTTGATAGCATTGGTCCAGCTTGACCATGAGCTTTTTCTTTGTAAGAGCAGCAATCCCTCCCCTTCTTAAACAAGCCATTCAAAGAGGGCCTGAGATGACCTCTTATTTTATGTCATTTTCCTTTTAGGATTCTTCTAGGCTAGACCTATTGATCTAGAACCTTCAGCAAAAGGGGAAATTAAACTACAGATATGAGTGCTGGCGCTTATACCGTTCGAGACTACCTATAGATTGCTGTAAAATACTCAAAAACTACAGGGAATTTGCACACCAAGGGAACTGGATGGAAAGTTGCAAACCCAATTGCTATAGGCCAAGCTCTAAACCAACCTGTTGTGGGCCATCAAATCAGCTAAAATTAACATAAGGGGGAGAACCAATGGAACTTTTATGCAGCATAGCCATGGTCTTTAAATTCAAGAGACATCCGTCCCTGAAGAAAACCTTTCACCTACAACTTAATCTTAATTACAAGGACTCCTAAATAACTCGGTTGCTTTTGCCATTATTTTCAAGCTTCATACCAAACAGTTCTCACCGAATAAATAACTAAACATACAAATATTAAGACCCATTGATTGTTACTCTTATCACAAACTGCAAAACAGACTACCGTCAGCTACATCCCGCTAAAGGTTAGGCAGAACCTTGACATGGCAGCCAACAACAAATAAGATGCTAGATGGTGGCAAAATGAAGAACCCAACAAATAAGAAATCTAGCCATTTTTCCCTTGGATAGTCACAGGGAGAAAGATAGATCATGAAAGCTTTTCTTTTTTCCATAATCCCCTTTCTTCTATCTTTTTTTGTTTTTTTTTTTTTGAGAAAATCCTGTTTCTCATTTATTATTCTTTTTTCTATATTTTAGTTCCTCAATTTGAAGGTAGCAACCAATCACATCAAACATCAAACATGATTAGTCAATCGTTTCATTAAAAATTACACCAAACATAAATACTTTCCTGAATATCTATCCTTATGTACATGTCAACATTGGGAAATAGAGAATGGTAAAGCTAATAAAACAAGTTTTTATTTTGCATTTTTCCTTCTTCTTTCTCGCAATTTTTTCAAAAATATAGGACTCAAACACAACAATCATTTTTTCAACAAGGATATGAGGTATTGATCAGGTAAGAGAAACTTATAACAAAATCTATGCAGAAGAATGATCACATTTCATTTCATGCTGCCTCATGGTCCAACAACATTTATAACATATTCATATCTAGGCTGTAGCTAATCTCACTTTTAAATCATTAATGATTTGATGCACATTCCCATAAATACACGCCTTAGAAAAGTCATACTCACATCTTCAACAAAAACATAAATGTATTCTAATTTTAAGTAAGCAACCATATAATTTTCTTCCTAAGGAGATTCCTAAGCCACTTAAATGCATTAGTAATTATGACACAAATAAATATAATAAACATTATTTACATATATAAACATAGAATTTTTCTTTACCACCATAATTAATGCATTTCATGATTGCTACACTTTAAACTAGTTCATGATATAATCACTTTCCATAATAAGAAGAACTCTTCACTTCACAATATCATATTATAACTTGAAAATATCTACCAGGATCTAAATAACAAATACATTGATATCTTAAATAAATAACAGAAATAACAAGCGGCAACATGTCAGCCAACACAACTACTAAAACTAGTGATATGCAAACATAAACCCACATGATAAAAAATACTTCACTGCCTCCATCAAGGCTAATGACAAAACAAAGATGTTGAAGTTGCATGTTTCTGGAATTTAACCATATATGCTGGATTTGTAACAAATAAGGGATTCACAAATACCAACAAACTAGATTCTGAATTGGAGAAAGAAGTGAACAACGAAATCCAGGAAAAAAAATCATTCATGATAGAAACAAACACACCTAATGCGCCAGAAGGCTGATCTACCACCCCCTGAAACATAAGAGTTCCCAGATTCAGTAAATTTGTAAAGTAAAACTGCATCAAATTAACAAAGCAAAGTTTCCCCTACAGATGAAGACCATTCATACCTGAGAATATATTCTTCGAGCTGCTTCCAACTGAGACATCTCTGCATCAAATGTGTTCACCAATTCCAAAACCTCTGGTGTACTAACAAACCGCACAAACCTGCAAACAAGCTCCACTCATATTAAAATATGAAGCCAATCGCATGCAATCGCAAGAAATTGCACAGATGTCGAATGTCTACCTCTCAAGTGTTCCTTTTGTAAACCAAGTCTCTGCATTTTTTCGCTTTTCAATTTCAAGCTTAATTGATTGAATTGACAGTGCAACCTGTTCTTCAGCCACCTTCAAATGAGTAACAAATGGCTTTACTAACCCAGAAGCAAGCCTTTCCGTGTTCCCATTGCTTGAAACAAACAATTCACATCTGCCCATAGGGTAAAAATGGCAATAATTATTAACAGAAAGAAAATAAGGAACAATACAAAAGCCATATAATGATATTCTCACCTTGAGCGCTTTGGTGACAATTGGAACACAGCATAATCAAGGAGCGTATCCGATTTCATCTTCTCTCTATGATATTTACAAAATTCCCTAGTCTGACCCTTCACATACACAAATATACTTCTTAGCACAACAAGGCGCTACTGTCCGGTCTCATAATCAGCATAACTTCAAATGATAATAAGACCTCAAAGCAACAATGCAGATTCTGGAGTAGAAAACATAAAAAAAAAAAAAAAAAACCATATAATCAAAAACAAATCCTGCAAAAAATATCCAAAAAAAGATTATATTATCTAATAATCTCATTTACAATTAAAACTATAACTTATTAAACCCTACAAGTGCAAATCAAACAAGGAAACCAATAACTTAGTAATTCACATTTCATGTAAAAAAATGCATTACAGTAAGAACAAAGTTTTAGTAAAGATAATTAGAAACCCCAAAAACTTCCAAAAAAAAAAAAAATAGAAACAACTACTACTAATTTTAAACCCAAACACTTAACAGAAACAAACAATGGATCTCAATCTAAAAATTCAAGAAAAACAAAAATGCACCTAGAAATCTAAACGCTTGGCACCAAAATAGAAATCCATTCTTCATAGATATAAATCAGACACAACCCAGATCTGATTCTACCCAAAAGGCACAAGTTCGAGTACTAAAATAAACCCAAACCATTTCCACAAAATCCAAGATAAAGAAATTCAAAATGCAGGCACAGAGAAAACAAGATACTAAAAACCACCCACTTACCCAAAACATTAAATGCAAACAAAGTGCATGCTAAAATCCTCAAAGAAAGGAAAGAACTGAACTTTATTTGAAGTAATAATGTGAGTGTTGGATCGTTTAAGAATCGAAGAGCTACCTTATAGAAGAAAAAAAATGGCGAGATCTTGGGGCAGGGAATCCGATCCTGAGAATCAACTCTCAAATGGGTACCTGCATTTGAGGAGGTTAAAGAGTTTAACTTTATGGTGTTTGTATTTTTTTTTTTTTGGCTTTTATTTTTTTAGGTTTGAAGAAAACCCTTAGAATGACAAGATGGTTTTTGCTTTACTCATCTCTCAAATGGCAATCTTTTCTTTCTTTTTCTAAGGGTGGTGACCTTGCTTTCTCTCTCTACATTACTCTCTCTCTGTCCAAAAGACACAGTAGAGAGAGACAATGTTTGAAAGGAAGAGAGAGATTATGTCTTTCTCCGGACAGTCTTTTTTCTTGTTTCCGTGTATTTTGTGCTTTTAACTACGATATTTGAAACACGGATGACTCTTCGCTACTATTGTCTATTTACAAAAATGGGCTTCATTTTCTCTTTGCAAGTTACAATCTTGTCCTTTTCTTTTAGCGGCTTCTTTATTTGAATTTCCTTTCTTTTTTATCTGTATTCTTCTTCCATTCCATAAATACACAAAAATAATCATTTTCACTTCCTTTATTACTCTCAATTATAATTACTCATTTTCTTATTCTTTTTATCAAGCTGAGGGTAACTTTACAGTTAATTAAAATCAAACTTAACATAAATTTTTTAAAATTTTGTACAAAGTCAAAATAAGACAATATATATGAGATGGAGTGAGTAATTTTTTTTTTTTAAATCAGTAGAAATAGATTCGAGTGCTACTCTTTAAGTAAAGAAATTATACATCAATTAATAAGTTAAATATTCAAATGCAAATATTATGTGTTCTTATTCAGATGAAGTGAGTAATTAGATTAAGTTAGATTCAAAAAAAAATTTTTATAAAATTTCAAACTTCATGATGAATAAAATTTTATAGGATTGTACTAAATTGTTATTTCAATCTATTGTTTTGACGAATAAAAAGGGAGAAAATGTAAATCATAAAATATTGGTGTTATTCTTCAACCACATTACTTTACCGTATTAAAGAAATCACGTAATAATAAAGTTAAGTGATGGCTAACAACATGAATAATAAGCACAACAATTCGCAATTTAAGTTGCATTACTTTTAGTTGCATGGTTGCAGGCTTATTTAATTCGTTAGTTAGATCTTTGGATGCTGCAAATGAAGGAACTTATGTTTATAAAACTTTGATGGGTGGAAGCTAATAAATAGAGGCCATGAATTCTATGTTTCCAATATCTATAATCTAAGGCAAATTTAGAAACAATCCACCTACCATCCACAATCTTTAAAAACTTATTTATCGAGTATACAAAAACAATATAATATAATCTGCTAAAAAGGAATCCCAAAATCCAAACGAAATCAAAAACATCAACTAATCTCTTGGACATAATCTTCATTGTCAATGGATATTGATTGCTTTACATTTTAAGGATTGTTATCAAACTTAATTATAAGTTTTTTTTATCTTAATTATTATTATCGAATCATAAGATCGATGTATTTGAATTACTCTAATGAAATGAGATGAGAACATTTTTAAGTAAAATGAGAATATTTATTAACATTTAAAAAAATAGTATAATTAGTTTATACTTTTTTATATAAATGGAAAGTTAATGGTTTTTAATTACTAAAGAATAATGTGTAAAAAATATATTTTTAATACAAACGTAACGCTAAATAGAAATTGATAAAAATACTCAATTTACTCTTTATATGACAGATCCTTGTGCTTTACAATTTTGTTTCAATTTAGCACTTGTATTTTACATTTTTGTTCAATTTAGTATTTATGATATGATACCAAAACACTGAAATGGATATTTTTTTTCAAAATTTTTTTCGAGCATGACATATCATTGTTATTATATCAACATGTCAACACCACATCATTGTCACGTCAATACTATTAACGTGAATTTAAATAAAATTAGAGAGAAAGACTCAATTGTACAATACCTCAAAATATAAATATTAAATTGACCAATTTTAAAATAAAGAGACTAAATTGATAAAAACCTTATAATACAAACTTATGTCATAGTACATACCTATGGGATATTAACCTCTAAAAAATCATCGAATTACTTGTTGATCATTACATTTGTTCTAACAATATTTTTGTAAATAATAACTTGACAGACAATGAGTACTTGTCAACAGAACTTATAAATTATTTCTTATTGAAATAAATAATTAAACCCAATTAATTAAATAAAAAATATATACATATATATATATATATTATCAAGCCAAATATTTAGATGCACAAAAACCTATCATAAGTTACACTCTACAGTTTTCTCCTTTTTGAGCTATAATGGCTGAAACTGAACACCTTATATCTGAAATATTATGTGCACCTTAGTAACTTGAAGCACTTTGTCCATGCCTTCTCCAAGAGATGAAGGATACACAAGTCCATACAACAGGGGAAGGCCGATTGATTGAATGGACCACATTTAGGGGAACGGGGCATTTGGGTCATTTCATGCACCATTAAGGTGTGGTCAACTGTCTAAATTGTTAAAAAGAAGGAAGGATGTGTGGGAGTAGAATCAGTAGTTGCTAAAAATTTTAACGGTTCTTTAAAATAAAAGTTTTGAAAGTGAGACCGAAAGGAAATGGGGGAAATGGAAGTATCGTGCGGTTCAAGCACTGACTGAACCCAGATTTTCTAAAAAGAAATGCAGAAATTTTTTCTTTTTTATTTTCCATATGAGTTTACCATATTGCCCTCCACTGTTTTCGGCATGTTATGATCCACTCACCTTTTGACAATTGTCACCGCACCTCTTGTTGAATACTAATTTCACTACTCGGCCAACGCCCTTTAATGCTGATAAAATAATATTATTTTTTTTCTTCATATATGATTTGGTGAATGTGATGTTTGATACGCTTATACAAAGTTTTAGGCAATATTATAAGATTCATGTTGGAAAATGTAAACTAAGTTTACATCTAAATCTTCCACTTCCAACTATTTGATTAAACATTTACTTGATCATAAATAAATAGATTTTTGTAACTTAATTAATTTTAAAATGTTAATCATGTTATAAATCATCTTTGAGCATCTTTTAGATCATACTAGTTATTGACATTTTTACATATTTAAACTTTGAATAGATATTTTAAACTCAAACCATGAGTTATTCTTTTTTCATACCTAACTCTTTCTTTAAAAGAATGGTATATATTATAAAATGTAAACATTCACCAGAAAAAGAAAAATAAAAAATTTATTGTTGCTTTGTCATTTACGATAAAGGATTTAAATGAAAATGACTCGTCTAATCGAAAATAAACATTTCATATACTTTTATTGAATTAATTTGGATTTTCTGGTTTTAATATTGATACCACTAAGAGGGGGAGGAGAAAGCTTCATCACCAACTCACATCATGATAAAAGCATGAGAAAGAAAGGCAAATAAATCAAAAACATTCAATAAACTCCACTCTTTGGAATCTCAAAGAAAAGGAATAGCAGTGATAAATTCCCAGCTCACATGATTTTCATTTTTTGTCACCATGGAGCATACATCAAGAATCGAAGGCCACATTCTAACTTTGGTAGGACCATCCATGACTGCAAGGGTGTACTTGTTTTTCATGTTGTGCTGAAAAAACTCTTTATATTCCTAAACCAAAGTGCAGCCTTGGAAGGGAAAAATTTATCAAACAATGAGGTTTTTGTTTGTTTTGTGAAATTTATCTTTCTCCACCCAACGAAATTAATGCTGATTTTCTACCTAACTGCTGCCCATCACGAAGTTGGTATTTGGTTAATGATATCGAGTGAAGAATTAATCACTAGGAAGTGACTTTGCCCTTATCTATTTATATTATCTATGATCTATTATGACAATGGAGATATAGGCAATTAGGCATAAGCACAACCCTATAAGATTTCCACGATTTCTACCACATTCTTTTTAATTTACAACTAAAATATAATATTATTCTTCTTTATTCAAAATTCCATCATACTTTTTTTTAAAATTTAAAATAGAAAAAGATTTGTATCTTTAAACAAATATCATAAATTAATCATTAAATCAAGCATTTGAATATCCTCTTTACGTCTTATTACTAGAATATATTTCAAATGACATTTATTTTTGTTCAAGTTTCTTTTACAATTTTAAAAACATGATAATTTTTAAATTTTGTTTCATTAATTTTTTTATATTTTATATTTTATAAAAAATTAATAATAAAAATACCAATTAAACAGAATTTTAATGTTTCATAAGTAAGATTGAAGACACTCTATGTATCAAATAAAGTATAGTAAAAGACAAGACTGCATTTAAATCATTTTACTGAAAATATACATATGACACACAAAATAGTTTTAATAATTTATGAATTATATATGCAAAGATTGTTCTATATACATACCTAAAAGTGAAATGTATGGATTACCGAATCCCATAAGAATTGGATTAACATAATTATTCTGCAACAAAACGTCAGAGCATTTTTTTTTTCCACGTTGCTTAGAATTTTCCTAGTTTTAATATGGGCAATGGCCTATATAAAATTTAGTCTAATGCAACTTGATTAAAGATGCTTTTACAAAGTTGCTGATTCAATTCTATATTTCTTAATCATTCTTTTTTTGCAGTAATTAATGAAATAATATAAAAATTTCTACATCACAACTTATTTTCATCATACATATTTAATTTGTTAACAAACAAGTCTTATATTTTTTAATATTATTTTGATGAACCACAAAAAAAAAAAACTATTTAGTCATTGGATTTTTTAAAATTGTGTCATTAAACTGACACGTGGCAAATAAAAACTAAAGGAAATTGTGAGGAATGTCCTTTTTGATAAAGACATTTTAAAAATAACCATCAGAATAAGTTTAATTGTTTTTAGCCATTTTTAACTATGACTTGACAAAAATACCCTTTAAACTATTTTAAATAAATTAAACCATTCATCATAATTTCTCTCCATTTCTGTTTCAGATTTCTCTCTCTCACCATCCCACTCTCTCAAATTTTATCGATTTCTCTCTTCGACATTCGTCTGTTATTCTTCCGATTTCTCTCTTCGACATTCGTCTACTATACTTTCGATTTCTCTCTCTCGTGTTTTCAGATTTCTTTTTCTTGCGCTTTCAAGACATTAAGCAATCGTTTCGAAGTGTTTGGGTGGGTGGGTATTTGAAAATTTTGATTTTTAGGTATTTTGGAGAAAATTAAAATGGTAGAAATAATCACAGATGTATGAAATAGCTTTTAATTGAATTAATTCTGGATCTAGACACCAATAAATTCAAAATTTTGAAATTTATAAACCTAGATTTTCAAAAGAATTTTTTTTTTAATTTTTAGTCAAAGTAGGTGTTTTAGATAAAAAAAATTGTATTTTGATTTATGAAAACATGTTGGAAACACTTTAAGTAGTGTTGTGTCACAAATTTTTGTACATGGCGTGTCACAGCCTAACCATGGCGTGTCACAGCCTAACCATGGCGTGTCACAGATTTTTGTATATAGCTTGTCACAGACTAACCATGGCTTGTCACAAGTTTTTGTACATGGCGTGTCACAGCCTAACCATGGCGTGTCACAACTTAACTATGGCGTGTCACAGATTTTTGTACATGGTGTGTCACAACTTAACCATGGCGTGTCACAGATTTTTGTATATGGCTTGTCACAGACTAACCATGGCTTGTCACAAGTTTTTGTACATGGCGTGTCACAGCCTAACCATGGCATGTCACAGCCTAACTATGGCGTGTTACAACTTAACCGTGGCGTGTCACAGATTTTTGTACATGGTATGTCACAGATTTTTATACATTGTGTGTCACAACCTAACCATGGCGTGTCATAGCTTAACCATGACGTGTCACAGATTTTTGTACATGGTGTGTCGCAGATTTTGGTACATGGTGTGTCACAGATTTTTATACATGGTGTGTCACAACCTAACCATAGCTTGTCACAGATTTTTGTACATGTGTGTCACAGATTTTTGTACATGATGTGCCATTTAGAAAATATAAGATAATTATAATAATTTAAAATATAAGATAAAAGTTTAATTAAAAATTTTACATCTCAAAAAACTAAAAGAATAAAATTTTAATAATTTTTTTTAATTTTAATAAAAAAAATCTCATTTGAATATTTCGCTTTAGGCCTTTAAACTTGTTAGGCCACCCCTGGTGTGTCACAGATTTTTGTACATGACGTGTCACAACCTAACCATAACGTGTTACATCATAGCGTGTAATTTCATTAATGGTATTTTTATCCAACTTGGTTAAAAACAGTTAAAATTATAACGATGGCTACTTTTGAAAACGTATTATCTTTAAAGGTTATTTTTTAAAACGTCCCTAAAAACTACCTATAAGCTTCATGTAATTATCTGCTTTAAGTTTTCTACCGAACAATGATTATGGTAATGATAATTATCAATTGATTGGGATTATTATTGACAACGAAGCGTTAAATACCGAAACTATTGGATTTGGTTTTAAGATGAAGGGATTTAACCCCAGAATGGTTAAGATTAATCTTTTAACAAACAACAGCCCGTATGATAAGCAAGATCGACGGCTGTGATTTATTACTGAGTTGATGGATGGCTTGGTGAGGTCGCCATCAGTAGCCATCAATTGCAGGTAATGGGTAGGCCATCTAAAATCATTTGTCAAGAGAGGGTCCTGATTTCATCATGAGCATGACATTCTATCATCTTTCTCACAACTACCTTAGATTTCAAATTTTGTAATGGCCCCCAGCTCTCCAGTAGTAGTTGGTGCCACATGCATGCTTTCTTTTTTCTTTTACAGTTTTTTTTTTCAATAATAAACAAAGCGATATGGATTAATAAATTAAAATTTTATTTTAAAAAATATTTATTAATTTTATTTCATTTTTTAAGTCAAGTTATTGCATGTAAACACTAAATTAAAGATGTTCATGAATCCAACCAAGCTCATTTGATAAAATTGAAAATTTAAAATTGGATATTAATCTAGCTCAACTACTTAATCCAATTATTTATATTATACCTGAGCATTTAATTCATTAGTTAATATATAATTCTTTATCTAAATAACAAGATCCAAATCTTTCTTCTTTGGATTAAAAGAAAAAAAAATCAATTATTTATATTATATTTTATTAAATAATTAAAATATATTTTAAAATTAAGATTAAAAAATATGTATATTATTTATTAATATAATAATATTCTCAAAAAAAATCTGAACATGAATAGAGATATTAAATTTTGGGAATTAGATTAAGTGTAAATCTTTGAACTAAAAAAAAATTAAATAATCACTTTCATTCTTTATTTTAAACTTTTAATATAAAATTTAATCATAAATTATTTATATAAAATAATCAAAGTTTAACTCAATATTCTTTATTCCCTTTTAATATGTTAACTATAATTTTTCTTTCTTAAATTTTTTATAGACATAAAATAATAAAAATAGCCATTAATTTTTTTTTTAGGAAAATTGAGTTTTTTTTTACCAACTAATAAGATAAGACGCCAATAAAGAAGCAACTTATATGGAGTTAAATGTGGTTCAGCCAAATTACGAGCTTGTTTCTTTAAGTAATAAGTTGGGGTTTTGGTGCCACCAATCAAAGTTTCTTCTCTGCTCTTTCAGGCCCAGACGGTAAGCTTCTCATCTTTTTCAGCTCGAGTCGGTTACACTTTCTCTGTAGTTGTAGCTTATATAGGGTCATGAACCTAAATGGGTTTTGGATTATATAGCTGTTTGTATGATCAGGGAACTGTGGTCTTCCAAGATTTATGGTTAAAAAAAACAGAAAAATTCGATAGCTGACAATTATAGCATATTATATGATTGCTTGAAAACTAGGAGCATATCAGTTAGAAGTAACTGTGATGTTTCCTTTGGCTTTCTCTCCGACAATTAATATCATTCAAGACCTTTTTTCCTATCTGTTTTCTCCCTTTTGCGCTTTACCAGGATTTTCTTGATATGTCTGAGATTTCAATGTCGTCAATTTTGTTTCTGTATTGCTTTAAGTGCAATGAAATCATATATATATATATATATATATATAGAAATATTAGTATTTGGATTTATTATATACTGGGACATAAGTGTGCAAGGATTGTCTAAAGCTAAAGGATAAAGAATTCCACAGTCTTTCATCTTTTTCTTATGGTTTGGACCATCGATTGACTATTTTTATCATTAAAAAGTTGCATATTGTTATCATGAGGTAAGATTTGTTCCCTTTTAAGGTAATTATCTGGTCTAATGAAGAATTACGGCATCTCATTCAACTGTGAAAGACATGTTTTTATCATAAAATTGAACAGTGTATTCCTTAAACAATCACTAAATTATTGTTAATAGAAAGCATCTTATCAATCAGGAAATTAGCAGTATTTTTATATCCCATTCAAGGGATTCAAAATTTTTTAAAATTTTCACTGTCATGATACTTCTTCCCTGATAATTAGTGGAGAAAGTGAAAGGCAACTAGATAGTGTTTCCTTTCATTTACTTCAACTACATCATACAAGCAAACAAATTTGCCAATTAAATCTGCTTTTATGGAAGGCCCGACTATTAAATCTTCTTCCTGTTTTGAAATCAGATAAAAACATGTATGCAAAAGTCACGCCTATTAGATCTTTGATTTAGACTCACAAAATCATTTGAGACCTAATTGTGTATATTGTCATGTTCAGAAATTTTTTTTTACATATATCTGTATATTGTCTTCAAAACACAACTAAACTATCATCTCTATTTACATGTCAAGTGATTTAAATTTTCTGAAGGTCATTTGGTTCTTAGTTCCCATAGTATGTACCATATATGTTTGTAGGTATTTTATCAAACATTTCATGTGGTTCTATGTTTGAATTTGATTGAAAATTGCAGAGAATCCTAATAGAATTTAGAGGTGCACTTTCTAGAACCTTTAAAATTTGTAGCCAATCTCAAATAAATTTTCTAATCTGCTTTTCTGACCTCTATTGGCAAACCTGTAGTCAGAAAAGCTGCCTATTTAACTGAATAGTTATATGGTTCTCAAACTTTCTTGAATTTGAAAGTTCCTGGCTAGGAGGCAGTCTACATGCCGAAAGTATGACCAATGAACTTTCCTTGAGTGTAAAGTAAAATAATGGTCACTTGGATCAGTATGAAGGCTAAAGAATTACTAGTTTCCTATGGGGTTACATCTATTATTGGTTATCTGTTATGGAAGTAAACTGTTACTGGCTCTCTACAATTCACACTGAGAATGAACCAAACCTTTCTATGACACTAGGGTAAAGCTAATGCTGTGAATGGTTGGACTTTGACATTACAATTAGCTATTGTATCAAAACCTCAGTGTAGAAGATTTTGTGGTCATATTCCTCCTTACAGCTGATTTTTGTAGGTTGTCCATGTTTAGAATATCTACAAGCATATGGATATGGTATTCAATATCAATTTAGCATTTTGTTTTTGTTTCATTTGCCTTCCTCTTTTTGGGAAAGAAAAATAGGGTGCCAATTTCATGCTTTTACTGGATGTATATATCATCGGTCTAACAGATGCTGGTTGAGTCTCATGTACTTTTATTGTTCAATGTCCATATCAAAGTCCATTAGTGTTAAGTTTACAAACCCTATGTACTTGTATCATTCAATATCCATATCAAAGTCCACAAGTTTTAAGTTTACAAAAGCCTAATATCTTTAATAATTGGTTATTTTATTAAAAAATAATTATCTAGGATTTTCTGCTTAATTTTGTTCCATCATCAACTCTAATTTGGGCATCTATTTTAACTTTGATTTCTTTAGGTTTCTCTGAGTGATTGGGTGAGTCATCACTCTTAATTTACAATATAGTGGCATGACAGAAACTGTCAATATTTAGTTCTCCATTATTTATGCGCTTTGGTAAGATTGGTTTCTTTTCATATGCCTGATAGTGTATCTATGTAGGTAACATGGCTTGTCTGGCATGGATGAAACAGCTAGCTTGAAGTTTACCTTCAAGCTAGGAACAGATAAAGCATCTTAGAGAAATGCAGGTCATCTGAGGAATTGTGTCTTCTTTCCATTTGTATGCTATGGCAGCTGTGTTAAAAAAAGAAGTATGTCTCACTTATAATCCCATAGCTGTACCTTGGGTGGATGGTGCTTCTCTCTTTGAGATGCTTTCAACTTACACACCTGCTATACTTGTTAGTTGTTACCCTACAAATGTGAAACTCTTGTCCATCCTGGTCTACCTATGCTACACATTGAAACCTATATTTTTCTAAGCATTGAAGTTGAGCAGTCCATTTACCAGGATATGCTAGGTAATCATTTTGGAATCCCTAAGGATTTGATTTGAGATCTACTCTCATGGATAAGTAAACTCCTGCTTTAGGAGTAAATTGCATGTCAATTGAAAGAAGTTTCTTATGTATACCCTTCATTTGTTTAAGAATAGTGCCATTTAGTGCAATTCCTGGAAATTTGGGATCAAATCACTTGGTGCATTACGGATATGTGTTGGACATATGAAAATTAGAAGTTGAATAGCAAGTTGCAGTGAACACGGGATGTTTTTCCTACTGATGGTTGTCTCACAAATAGCAACAGATGACTTTTAGAGATACCTCATTATATATATATATATATATATAATGGTCTGAAGTTTGTAGTTAGCTAATACTAGTTTAGTACCATACACAATGAGAGAGGTAGAAAATACTAGACTCTACCAAGTGGGCACAGCAGCCAGTCAGCCACACACACTAAGCTATAATTATGATGCCATGATTTGGATAAAAAAGGAAGAATTCAATTGTACTATTTGTTTCTGAATTTTTATGCCAAAAATTCCAGCATGTTATTTGTAGATGCAAACTCTCTGGCATTCTGTTTGACACAAGAGACATAAATCGGTTAAATCAAATTTTTTATCTCTATGTAAGCATTTATTGAGATGCATTTTGTTTAATTTCTTTGAAGTTGCTCTATCCAGGAAAAGAAGTCAAATGCACTTACATATTGCCTTAGTTGGATATGTTATCTTCTGTAAAAAAATATAATAGGAAACGTGTTGCAGATTACCCTAGAATGGTTTTCCCAACACCAAAAGATGGTCACTGCATAAGATGAGCAATGAAGCTGTTTTTCTCCAGATTACCCTTGATGGTTTTCCCAACATCAAGCGCAGTAGTCTTCACATTCCTGGGATGAAATTAGGAGCGAGGTATACTTGTTCACTGTCATCAGCTCATCAGTTGAGAAACTTACGAATCTTGGGTAAATCTAGAAGTAATTCATGTCCTCTTTTCCTAGACCAGCTTCATCTTCATCTCTTTTTAGGTCCAAGCGTATGCTGCATTTATGGTAGGGGAGGGAGTCATAACTGCCTTTTAGATCATATTCTCATTGTTTTTGCACGTCCTACTATTGGTTTCACTTGGCATATCAGTCAGCAGACTATCCACCAAGGCCCCCTGGCTTCTGGCTAGCAAAAAACTGATGGTTAAGAGTAAGGTTTCTCCCTACTAATGTTTTCACTTGGCACGTCCCTCCAAATATGCATCGTTGGCATTTGGAAACAGACTGAACTTTTCTGTTGAACTAATCCATCATTCTGAGCTGATTGTAGATGATTTATTAAGGATACAGCAGTAGGAGCTTGAGTAGTCCAGTGGGAAAACTTTACCATCAGCAAGCGGTGAACCAAAGTATTGCTCCAGAGAAGTTTCGATGCTGGCAGGAAGTCTGGCTACAGAACTAACTTTGAGACTTGGTAGTAACTGTATGGTATAGACCTGTAATTATGGTTATTAAACTGATCCTTTCAACGGCTCACCAGACACAAGCAATGGAACCATCAACATACTTGATTTGACAATATCCAACGACATTCACAATGAATTATAGAGGAATTTCTTTGTGTACAATCTAAGTGAGCATCTAGTCACTATCTTAACATTGCTTCAAGTTAAAATGTGATAAATTAAGTACAACAAAGAAAGCAGCAAAATACACTCGAAAACTACCAATTCCAATACAAATCTAGGGTCTTTACCCAAGAAAACACATAAATCTAGCCCCTAATCCAATTCCAAACCTACAGAATTTAGTTACTACTATCACTATGGTTATTGTTGCTATTATTATTATTATTATTATTATTATTATTATTGTTAATGTTACTGTGATGATTACTAGAATTCCCAATTCCACCTGCTTTTCTCCCATGCTTCAACTGCGAAATCTCCAACTGGGTCTTCATAAAAAACTGCATCCTCTGCAACTCCAGCTCCTTTGCAAACTTCATCCTCTGCTTCTCCATCTCCACCACCTGTTGCAGCTTCGAACTCTCCGCCTGCTCATACGCTTCGCCGAACCTCAATATCGCCTGAGTCAATTCCCTAACCGAATTCCCCCATTTCCTTCCTTTCCCCCCTGAATTTACACCCTTATGAACCATCCTCCTCGCTCTCTTCCCCGTTGGAGGTGGCGGTAAACTATCCAACGAATCCGCTTCCTCCTCCTCCTCCTCCTCTTCCTCCTCCGAATCGCTATCCACCGGACCCCGTTTCCTAAGCTGCATCTTGTTCTGATTCTTTTGTACAACCATCCTAGGTTGCTTTTGTTGTTGTTGCCTCTCTTGAAGCTGAGAATTTCGAAATGGATTCAAACTGGACCGGATTCCAACCGGAATCCCCATGGGTACCTTAGACAACAAGCCAGTACTTCCACCACTACCGCCACCCACGGCCGAACTATGAACAGCAATCTTCGCCGTGGGTCCTATAAGTTGATCCAATTTCTCGAAAAAGACCCACTTACTCGGGCCACCTCCACCTGCAATCTTAGCTTTCTCCAACTTATACTTCTTCTTAACCGTATCGATTCGATTCTTACACTGAATATCCGTTTTCGGAGTCTTCGTATAGTCCTCTCTGCCACTCACGATATCCGCCACTTCTTTCCAATGCTTCTGCTTTAAGTTCCCACGGCTCAGCTCCAAATACCTCTCCCCCCACGCGTCGATTAAAACCGCCGTTGCGCCTTCGCTCCAGCAATCTTCTCTTCCGCCTCCACCGCCGCCGCCGCCGTTGTTCTTCGGCTGCGAAGGCTGCTGCTGTGGCGGCAGAAGCGCCAGCGCAAGCGCGTTTTCCTGTTGATGCGGCTCTTGTGGAGGTGATGCTTCGGAAGGAGGGGCGGCGGCTACCGTTACGGTTATGCGACCGTTGGACGGCCGTGACGGTGACGACGGAGGTGGAGATCCGGCAGCGCCGCCCGACGGGTGCGATTGGATCTCTTCGTCTTCCTCCATCGAGATCCAGAAAATTCGATAATTTGAAAAAAAAAAGAAAAGAGAAAAGGAAAATTAGGGTTTCAACGAGAGAGAGAATTAGGGATTTTTGTTCTTGGTTTTGGGAGTCTTATTAGTTCTTTTGTTTTTTTTTTATCGGTTGACGGGAGGGAAAGGGGGGGGAAGTGACGGCGTCGGTGAAGGAGCATAGAAGAGGGGACACGTGGAGGAGCGAGAGTGAGGTGGAAGGATTTGATTGGGGAATTGTGGGGATCCCGTCACCGGCGTGAAAGGGTTGCCGGCTTTGGTTGTTGTACCGTCCTGTTTTTATCTGATTTAATTGGGGAATTGACGGAAAACGCCATCGTCATTTGTTGAATTATCGGGTGTACACTTACCTTCCGCGTCATCATTTTCCGGTGCTGTACCTAAATTACCCTTTTGTACCCAAATCACTGGTAGTATCAAATCTTTCGTTGGTCAACTCAAAACCTCTCATGTGTTTGCGTGGAAGTGAAACATATTAAACTTTTCTTTTAACGACAATCCACGCATTTCATTATATGTATCTCTTTTTAGCTTCTTAATATTTATAGTACAACATTACAAACAACTAAAATATGCACCTGAGTCACATGGGACATTAATATTTATTATTAAATATTATATGTTGCGTTTTAGTAATTTAAAATGACTATATTTGCGAAAAAGTCAATTCCACTTTATACTGTACAACCAAGTGAATTCGTGTTTTTTGTTTTTTGGGTGCTTCCAATCAAGTGAATTTTTACCGACACGTAATCAAATCAAGAACAAAATTTGATAGCACTTTTTACCAAAAGAAAGAAAGAATTGTACTTGAGATGTAGGGGTAGTTTAGTCATTGCAGAAACCTGAACTCAAAAAGTGTAGCAAGTTCTGATGACTTTGAGGCAATCCGTGCGCCTTCTGGATTTCATGGGATTCCATCCTGATTCCTGACTCTAACGTAGATTTTACACGTGTCATACATTAGCTGGATTATGAGGGGAACGGAGAGTCACGTCGGGGGGGAAACGTTACCCAGTGTGCCGATTGGTAACCGACAACTGTCCGCGACCTACGTTTAAAAGAGAACATGCTGACGTGGGTGGACAACGCAATGCAACTGAGCTGAGGGTGACGTGCTTGCTATGGCCGGTTAATCGCACGGCCTGTCGGTCTCTACATTGAGCCCGTTGCGTCCGTAAACTTCCAACTCCCACGTCAAGGAATTTAAGGAATTGTTAAAATTAATTTTAAAGTGAATTTTTTAATAAGCATTAAATTTTATATTTATTTTACCTCTATTATTTGATATGTAAAAAGAAATAATATGAATAATTTAATAAATAAGATACAATTAATATTTAATTTTATCTTACATTTTACAAGAGTGAACTATTAAATACATTTGAAAATTTGTAAAGTTATTCGGTCTTAAAATTTATTTTCTGTAACAAGTAGATTAGATGTTTTTGTAATTGATGAGAACTTAAGGGTTTATGTTTATAAAACATAATATTTTCCTTACTCTTTATTTTTTTGTTCTTATTTTATTTTTGATTTGATGTATATAAATGGTTGATAATAAACTCTTTATATAAACTTGTAAGTGTCTCTTTTTCAAGGATATAGCTTTTTTATCAAAGTATTATTTTGTCTAAAAAATATTTTTACATTTTGTCATACACAACTTTTAAATAAAGATATTATTTTAATAATCATCTTATGAAATGATAACTATTCATTTTATAAAATATAATTTTTGAGTTATAATTTGAAATAATAATTTTTCATATTTAAACTTTTGAGTTATGATGTTTTTTTAATTTGTCTCATAGCTTTTGTATGTTATTTTATCAAGAGATATAACCATTTATATGAAAACTTGCCTATAATCAAATAATCATACTATATCACTTTATGTGATATAATTTTTGAGTTAAGATAGTTTTTCATTATGTGACATAACTTTTGATTTTGAAAATATACCAACATCAAGCACGCAGAACTCTTTAACCAAAAAATAAAAAAAAATTGATAATATTATAAGATTTATCAGTTGATAAAAAAACTACTAATATTAACATTAAACATTTTCATTTTTGTTTACAAGGTCACCAAAGTTGAACTTATAATAAGGTTATTAAATGGTATTATTTTCATATAAAATCATAACTTTATCTAACCAAATGGTAAATACTGTTATAATCAATTTTGAGAATCCCTATTGGAATTGAATTTATAACACAAAGTTAAACAAGCGCATGAACAATTTTAATGCATATATACCCAAAAATTTACTGATTGAAACTAATTGAAAGAGGCAGATTCCCTCGCAGTACCATGGAAGGCTATTATTGAATTCCCAAAGAGATGCAGACAACTATCATTGAATTTGGAGTTCGGACCCCTTTGGCACTCATGCCATGATGAAATGATGATGGTCCGCCTTATTGTGACCGCATCTGCGGGACCACCAGCGCGGCTCTGGAGCTCACATTTCTAAATTTGACAGAATTAGCAGCTAGCGTGGGAGGAACCTAAATGCTAATTAATAAAGTGGAAATATCAATGGCCAATCCGGTGGAACACTGCAAAACCTTATCAGCCTTTATTAAATTAAATGCTATACCAGTACCTTGTAAATCGTGGATCATTCTCGATTGTTAATAAACAAGCATTCTAGTTTAGCTAACAAGGATGAACGTCATTTTCAGCATACGTGAAGTCAAGATTTGATCGAACAGAGTTTTGGTTTTGCTTACCCTGCACCGTCTCGAGGGAACATCCAAGAGTCAAGAGTGGAATTGGATGCAGCGAATCGGACCCCGTACCATTGGCTTGCAGAGCCAACACTCTTTACCGTTTGAGCTATATCCCCTCTACACAGGAGGTAATCAAGACTGGATTTCTCTGTTGTTTGTTTTATGGATAATAGATACCAATTTGCAGCAAGTTCTAAATCAGCCTTTAGAAGCTTAAGACACAAAGAACTTAGTCATGCACTGTTTAAATCACCCAATTATTAATTGATCATTATCATGCTTTGATCCCAGTAATCTGCCCATTATTCTGCCATTCCAAAAAAAAAAAAAAATCTACCCATTGTTCTTGAGGTTTGTTGAAGTTTGTGATTCCAGTAGCTGAAGGTTCAACTAAAAGCGCGAATCAACAGCGTTGAAGGAGAAGACTGAAGGGTGTTAAACGGCATCGTTTTGCTTCTTTTCCTTTCATGTTGAAACGCAATCTGTAGTGTCATTTCTTTAATTTGTTACGTTTTTTAGTTGCTTAAGTCTTACAACTTAGCTTATTGTCGTTTCATGAGTCTGCTTGTTAAGCCAATAAAGGCCATGTGTTCATTTCTTTTGTTTCTTCTTTAGCCGTTAAGAACCATTGCTGGCACAAAATTGAATGCTTTGAATATTGTGCTGAGCTGTTTTTCTCTTGTTATAGATCCGAGCTTGGGGGAAGAAATTGTAATCTCGAGGCAAGAATTAGAATATATACAAAAGATGAAATGGGAATCGGCAGCTTGTTAATTCCAAGACTTTGCACTTGTTCTATTTTTACTTCACGCTCTGGAAATTCATTTCTTCTGAGCTTAATGGTTTTTATTTGAGTTTTCCTTCAAGGTTATTGTCTACTGTATATTTCTTTATTAATGCTTAATCTTATCAATCAAAAAAGTTTTAACTTTAGGGCTTAACTTCTTTCTTAGCTTCGCTTTCTACTTTAATTGTGTTCTGTCATATTTCGAAGATTATAAAATACCGAGAATGTGACCAATTGAACATCTTATCTAATTATAGAGTCATATCTTGATTCCATTTTATTCATGTGCTGGTATTGACTGTTAAATTATATATCTTTACTAGAGAACAAATCAAAGATAGAAACCATTGCTGCCAAATGTATTAATTATTTTGTAAGTTCGCATGTTATATATATATATGATATAATGCGTATGGTCTAATAATATTAGTGCTAAATCCAAGTCTAAGAGGCAATTGAAAGTTCATCTATGATATCCTTATCTGCTTCAAAACTAGTTAACCACGACATTTCTTGTGCTTCATTGTGTTTACTTGACCGCAACAATATTGTTTTGCTATTATTATTATTATTATTTTTATTATTATTATTAATAAAAAATTATGAAAAATGACCTTTGTAGTAAGGATACTTAAAAAATAACCGTCTCTATAATTTTAACTGTTTGTAAATAATTTTTGACAGAACTTGACAAGAATACCCTTTAAACAATTTTAGACAAATTAAAATGGTTTCAGTTTTCTCTATCTTGCCATTCAGACAAAAATTTTAAAATTAAATCTTTCTTTCTCTCTCTACTCAAATACTATTTATTTTACCATCCAAAGAGTAAAGATGACATCAAACTATTTCTTATTTTGTTTTATTTTTTTATATCGTAGATCTTATTGTTCTCAAGGGTGATAAACTGCGATTGTGCTCTGATTGCAGACAGTATGATGAATGTGGTAACTGAATGCTTTCTGATGATGACTTGCTTCGAAACATGTGCTACAATGAAGATACCTGTGTTGATGAGTTGGATCGGATTGGTTAAAATGATGGGCTCAAGGAGAAGAAACAGCTAAAGTATGTTTGATGGGTTTTATAGTGGTTTATAATTTTGTTGTGTTTGGAATTGAGATGATTGTTAAACATGTTTATTGAAAATTTTAATTTTTTTTGAGATTTTGAGTTAAAATTGTTTAGGGAATATTTTGTAAAACGAGTATATTTTGTTTTTGCATAAGAGAAGTGAGCAAGGCCCTCCCGATAGAGATATATTTTGTCTTAGAGCGTTTTAGAGTTTTGTAACTTATCTTTTATAAAATGCACAATTTCATGGCTTAGCAAATATATATATATATATATATTTATATATTTTAGGTTTTTGAGTTTATTGATTTATTAATAAAATATCAAAATTGAGAAGTTGAAATTGATTAGATTGATTTTTAAGTATTACGAGACTGATTTTTAAGCATTGCGTGACTTAATCATTGCGTGACTGGTTTTTAGGCATTACGTGATTGGTTTTAGGCATTACGTGATTGGTTTTTAGGCATTGCGTGACTGATTTTTAAGTAATGCCTAAGTCACATAATGCATTAGAAACTAGTCACGCAATGCCTTTTTAACTAGTCACACAATACCTTACTAACAAGTCACGCAATGCCTATCAATTATTCACGTAATGCTTTACTAAAAATTAGTCATATAATGTTTAAATACTAGTCACGCAATACCCAAAGTCAGTCACGAAATATTCAAAATTAGTCACGCAATGCTTAAAAACTACAAAAACTACTGATTTCTATTCAATAAGATCAACAATTTTAAATAATACACCATATTCCATTTAATAACATAATTAACGAATATGCCTACTTGACAAAAAATGCTCAACATGTTCAAAGGTTTTTCTTTATATATAAAAAATCACTCTAAAATGTTTAAAAATGCTCAAAACGCTCAAAGGTTTTTTTCATGTATCGAAAACTACTCTAAAATGCTCAAAATACTTAAACATTTTCCTTTCTGATAAAGAATATTCCAGAGATGAATAGTCTGCCGAGAAAAACTCAAAAAATATGAATTCGTTTGAAACACATAACTAAATATAGTTGACCCGTTAATAGGTTTCGGATTGAGACGTGAAGCTAAATAAATGTGTCGATTTCATTAAGGATAATTTTACTAAAAATATCTAAAAACAGTTAAAATTATAAAGAGATCTATTGTCAGAAATGTCTTATGTATGAGGCCCATTTAAAAAAAGAACTCATTATTAAATGTTCTTTGGTTTATACATGACTTACAAGAAGAAAAGCATTCAAACTTTAAATCTTAATCTTCACCTTGGATAAGAATCACTAGTTCAAATTAACTTAATTGGGCTGTATATTTTGCTATCATTTTGAACAGATGTCTGCCTGCCGGCCCAATATCACAGAAGTCTCCTTTGATGATCATTCTCCCCGACACTTGTTCCTTACTTCGACCTTCATTACTGGGAGTATCAAATCTAATTAATTAATCAGGTCAAATTGAAATTAACTATGGATTTAGAAGGGGCAGTTTGGCTCGTCAAATGGGCGAAGGGGCCGGGAGCAGAGCATATCTCAACCGTGCAAAACACTGCAAATGTCAATGAGAAAGTGAATTAAGTCAGATGCAACTTAATTAGTCCACATTGACTGTTCTTTGTCCACAGCTCCACAAACTTTTTTGGTCTTGTTGATCAAATATAGCGATCGCTTGAGATCAAAATTTTCTTGTATTACACCAGGTAGTTTTTCTGGTCCATTTGTATGGAAAAAATTTTGGTGGAAAAGTGCCAGTAAAATTGGATCAACTCTGTTGGGCTTATATATATATAAAGCATGATGAGACAGCTTACCTAACAGTGAAAAAAAACAGACGAGGGAGCTTACAAAGTCAAAAAGCATCTCTCATCGGACCCACATTTGGATTTAACTCATAGCTAGTGGAGAGAGATTAGTGGCTGTACCGACTGGTTCAGTTTTTTTTTGCCCCCACTTTCCCAGTAGCAAATCAGGCAAAAGCAAATTCCATTAAGATAAGAGTTAGAATAAGCTGCAAACGAGTTTCATTGAAAGAGGATCCATATGTACACAAAACAAAGTCAAGAAACAAAAACAGGAAACGGAAAATCATATGTACAAAAACTTGAAGGAAAAAATAAAGGAAAAAGAATCTCTAGCTAGCCAGAAAGATTATGCACAAAACAGCTGATCCCCTACGTCTTTCCTCTCTCGGAAACTCCAAGAAGCAGTGATTTTCTCAACCGGTTGCAATTGTTCACCATCACCCAATCCGTCTTTTTGTTGTAGCCAACTTATTTATTAGCTATATATAGGCTATTGATATATATATATATATATATATAATGAAATATCCATCAAAGTTTCTCTATGTACAAAGGTTTCTTCGATGCTGATTCTTCAAAAGAAAAATAGCCTATTCCTCTCTCAACGATCCAAAGCACTTATCACAATCCTGCAGCACATCAACAAAAATGACAAAACATAATTGGTTAGCAATATGGCCGATAAACATTAAAAAACTTTAGCATTTGCATTTCTTGAACCTTAGTTTTCCTTTGCCTCTCTCTTAAGTCGTAGGGAAAGATATTGTAAATTCAGTGAAAGGCTCAAGTGAAGCATTGATTTTCGGTAGCTGTCTCTTTGATTATGTTAATTCGGGGACTATCAGGGTCATGGACTTCTTTTCCCTAGGAAAGTATTTTGAGTCAACTTTCACCTAATTTCAAGCCACGTTCCAAGTTATTTTGATTTGAATGACCATATTTATTCCAGGGGCTAAGTACGGGGTGAGAGCAATTTTTGTAGGGAGGGGAGGGGAGTGGATCAAGAGAGAGGCAAAGATAGAATGTATGTTTATAAATAGCAAACAAAAGAGAGAGAACCAATCGTAAACGGTCGGACTTCTAGACTCAGCGGATTCTAGTGCTTCAGCCGACGATTTCCTCCTTGTAAATCTCCTGAAATCCCCACGTGGTGTCCCCGCTGCAATCATTAACACATGTTGTTAAGTACATACAATTACCAACACTTCAAAGACTCAGAGAGCAGAATTTCTCTTCTCTCAAATCAAAAAAGAAAAATCACCCAATAAATACTGCCTTCAAGCCCGTTTTAGTCTAAGAACGCAGCCCTTTGATACTAGAAAACAATTAAAGAAAAAAATATAACAAAGAGTGCAAGAAAAGTGACCATGAAAATGAACTTACGTGAGAAAGGAGTCCCAGGAGTGCTAGACCCGGAAGGAGAATCCGGAGTCGAACTCGGCTCCACCGATAGGTTTCTAAAACCAGAGTTACTCTTAAGAATCGTAATGCTCCTCGTTATCATCATCTTATTGTTACCATCAACAACAGGAGAAGGCGATGATCGTGTGGATGAAAACGAATCATACTTTCGTAGTTTTCCGAGGCCGGTTTCCGGCATAGGCCCGGCAAGCGTTTCGTCCCAAAGTTTGTGTAGGAACCCCATGATCGATGACCAACTCTTCTCTATAACGTAACACCCGTTCGAAAGGCCGTAAACAAACAAACAAAAAATTATTAGTATTCGATGAATATAGATTCTTTACTAGTATATGTCTTTTAATTTGTTTCTCTAACCCGGCCGAAACGACTGTTACTAAGAGAGGGGAAGGAACGAAACGTAAAAGGAAGATTGGCGAGGTGGTGGGGAGATGCTGAAAGAGTTTTTTTATTCTCAGAGAAGAAATGGCGGATACGGTTTTATAGAGAAATGGTTGAGAGAGAGAGAGAGAGAAGAGATAAGGTGTTTAAGTTAACTTCTTTTTTCCTTTTTATGGTTCATGGCTCCGGCTAAATTTGGCTTCATCTGGAGCCATCAAACGAATTGAAACAGGGTTAAATTGGGATTACTCTAAAACCAGTGTTACTCTTAATAGTAATGAAATGTTAAGTATAATTACCGGTCACTTTAATGTTTTTGATATTAACCTCAAATGCAAGACTATTGTGGAATAAATATGTAGCACGGTCTCGAATGCTAAGTAATTTATGTATTTTTTATCAACAATTAATGTGGTACATATTAATGATAAATAAGAAATGATCACTGCATTAAGTAAATGTTATTTGTATTCTTTTATTCATCCGATTGATCTTCAAATATAATTAAGGCATTAATTAGCTTGTCTTCATAATCCTACTCTTATTGTTGTTCTCCAAATTTGAGCCTTCCATTATTAATAGCAACAATTTGATTATTTCTTTCATCTATTGAAAGGATGGAAGCCCAATCTCAATATCAACAACAACATCAACAAACTTATTATTGTTGTCGTTATAATTAGAAATTGACTTAAAGTAATGCACATTCGAAACCCAAAATTTTTAGAATCCCAAAAAAGGTAAAATGGAAATGGACCAGCCAAATTTTTTGCCAAAGCCGAGAGGAGAAATGGGAAGTCAGCTCCAAATTAATGGGAGCCATTTAGCCGGAGGACTTGGTCAAGTGGGTGGGAACATGTGGCGCCCACTTCGATAGATATAGTTTTTACACGTCAATAGGATAAGATTGAAGTAAATCTAGATCCACCAATATTTGATCTGGAGGTGGTGTAAGAGTAGCAGGACCCCTTCTCTGTCACGTGACAAGGATTGTGCATCTAGCTAGCTTCTGCTATACTACCTTTGCAGCTGCATAATCAGATTAATTTACATTTGATTTTCAATAGTAATCCAATATTATAATGCCACATATGTTCGCGTAGATTAATGGTTTTATGTTTAAGCTAAGCTCATTTACAACTTTTAAGATAATGGCAATATTTTATGCCAGTTAGGGTTTAAATAAATATGGGTTCATGATGAATAATCTCCACCCGGCAGGCATTGACTTCTTTCTATTCTTTTTCTAATTACTTTTCAATACATTAATCATCATTATTAATTTGTGTGAATAATTATCATATTAAAAATATTAAAAAGGATCGATTCTCATTCTTGAAAAATCAAAAGATTAGGGTTGCCATATTTTGAGCTTAAGTTCCATTTATACTTTTTACTTTTACTTGGCATGATTGATGATTAATCTGTTAGGTTTGGTAACATGAGTTTGTAATATAAGTGGAACATTAATATTAGAGTTGTTGGATTAGGTTTAACTTAATTTGGTTTGCCCCAACAGTGCACTCCTTCCCCTTGTAGCATGTTTGGTATAGGAAATAGCTAAGCTATTCCTTGTCTATTCCCGTGTTTTCTACTTACCTCCGTTTGGTAAGCAATGTCATAAGGAATAGCTATTACTTAGATAATAGTTATTCCTTAAAATGAGGTAAAACTCAGGCTTAAACTCAAGCTCCCCCGTGAGTTTTGCTATTCTATGACTAGGGAAATAGCCTTAAAATGTGATAAGATTAAAATACCCCTTATAACTTAGAAATATTACAACCTTGGACCTATAAATATTTCTATTTCTTCTCATTTTCCCTTCTTTTTTATCTCTTTTCTCACGTTCCTTCCTCACTCATTCTCTCTCTAACTTGCACTCATCACCATAGATGATGTTGGTGGCGGCGGCTGCGGTGACTACGACGTCGATTTCATGACCGAATATGATCGAAAAGCATTGATCTAGTCCTTTTCGACAAGATTCAATTGAAAAATCACCAAATCTGACATTCTATGGCCAGATCTAACCGCAGGAAGCACCAGATCTGGTGCTTCTCGATTAGATCCCACAGTTAGATTTTGCACTCCATGGCTAGATCTAGTCGTAGGAAGTGCCGATCTGGCGCCTTAGTGGCCATATCCTACCACATGGCGTGTCAAATCGGCGTTTCATTACACCAGTCACTTTTCCGATGGTCAACCCATAGAAAAGAAGAAAGAAAAAAGAAAAAAAATTATTTATAAATATTAAAATATTAATATTTTTTATATAATTTAAACATTATTAATATTAATATGATTAAAATATTAAAATATTAATGTTTTATTTATTAAATTATTAATATATTAATTTTTTAATGAGTATAAATAAAAAATAAAAAATAAAAAATATTAATACTTTAATCATAATAATATTAAATTATAAATAAAATATTAATATTTAAAATATTAATAATTAAATTATACTTAAATATTAATATTTAAATTGTTAATTATTAATATTTTAATTAAATTATAAATTATTAATATTTAAAAAATAAAATAAAAATAAATAATCATTTATATAATAAAGAATACTTTTATCTTTTTATTTTTTATTCTTTTTTTATTCTAAAGTTATTGTTACCAATCAAACATTGCAATAAGTCGTAATACTATTCTCACTTCATTCTATTTTCACATAATAATTATTATATTTTATTTTTATCTATTCTGCAAATCAAACGTGACCTTGAGGTACAAAGAATTCCTACCCAACATAGAGAAGAAAAGAGTTGAAATTTATATGCTACAATTTCACGAGACAAGAAAAAACCTGTGTTAAAAATATTGTCATTTGGAGGCTTTCAGCAATTTCCAAAACCCTCTTGTCTTTTGTCAAAATTCAAGCAAAGAACCAATGGATGATCATCTTGCCTTGTAGTGCTGTATTTTTTTTTTTTTTTTGTCTAAAGAGATATATATAAGTCTCAAATGCTCAAAGAGAGAGACCCCATTTGTCTGGAAAAGGACTTTCTTTATTATTAACCTAAACCAAATGTCTGGTCATCAAGCATTCTGATTAGATATTTCAATTTCTTAAATCCTTCTCTGAGTAAGTCTTAATTATAAAAAATAGTGGGATTAAAATAAAATTTATTACTATACTAGAATCCAATATTAAATTTTACTATACTAACTCAATTTTATTGAATTTTATTATTGTACTTTCAATTTTGTTGATTTAAAAATAAAAAGTAATGTATTTGAAAATTTTCACGAAATATTTTATTAATGTAAATGACAAATTTTTATATTAAAAAAATTAACAAAATTAAAAGAAGAATAACAAAATTTAACAACATTCAAATACTGTTAAAATTCATTAATCTTAATCCATGTTACAATGACAAATTTGATCTTCATCCTTAAAGTAATTGGTTAATTTGATTCTATATATATATATATATATATATAAGCAGTGCCAAGTTGAGTGGGTATTGAAGAAGAAGGACAGAAACCTGTATGAATATAGAAGATGTGGTTATCACTGAAGATTGTGATTGAGCTGTGTCAGGAAAAAAATTTGGCTTGATTCTTCAAATCCATTTGGGTGTCAAATTCACATCAGAAATGGTCCCCTTGCAATTTCAATAATTCTGAAAATATTTTCCCTCAGATCCAGTAAACGGCCCCGCAAAGACTTTCCTTGTTGTATCAACAAGCATTTAATGACCTACCTAGACGGTCGAGATAAGCAGACTCAACATTAACTGATATACTTATATATTTGGTTGGAAATTGTCCTCAATTATTCAATGTGGTTAGGTAAGCTTTGATAGTGAGGGAAACATTTCTCATTTCTTGTAATGTTGAGAAAAAGAAAATACGGTTATCATATTACATCATCTTGTTTACTTTCTTTCTCTGTTGCCTTTTCCTTACTCTTTCATCCTTTTTTTATTCTTCTGTGTTTATAAATGCTTAAATGATTCAATAATTGGGCTTTGCATAGTACTAAGAATTAATTGAATATCAAATTGTTGGATTTCTAACTATTTGAAATATTTGTTTTGAGTATTGACTATGTAACTATTGCAGTAATAACAGTATTAATTTGTCACTGTTTCAGAATGTCCCAACTGATGTACATTGTATAAGTATATATATATATATATATACTGAAGACCATCCCTTTCTTTTTGACTAATGCCAGTATTCTTCCCAAGGACTTTGCACATGACAAAAGGCAAGGACAGCGTATGTTTTTTATAATTATTATATTATTTATTGATTACTTACAATCATGATTTGTATAAAATTTACAACAATATTATATAAAACTTATATTTATAAGTGGTAGATCTTTATAGAATATTTTTATTTATGATTGAATATTTAGAAGATTATAATAAAAAAAGTTGGGAGTGAAATGTTCCCGGCAAAAAAGTTACTTTTAAATAAAAATTTGTGACATGTTAGCACAACCAAAAATTCTGTGAGACGAATTAGAAAGAAAATGTATGAATTTACTATTTTATTTATTTTTGCAAAATTGGTAAGTTCTTTAGTGTAAATGACTTATTTTTTTCTTATCTCATTTCTGTTTCTCTTTTCCTTTCCTTTCTTCGTATATGTTTGTTCGTCACTGAGAAAAAAAAGTAGATTATCCTCTACCTGTCTATGTTGCAATAAATGGCTCAATATAAGAGTGAGTAAAATCAAACTAGATTTATCCACTCAAACTAAATACGATTTAGATAAAATAATTTAATCTAATTGATTCATTAAGTTAATTGGTCTAAAATGTTTCGTCCAATTAGTTTTCTTATTGGTTCTTGATTTTAAAATTGTTGGATCAATTCACTAAAAAAATCAAACTAATTATATATATATTTTTAATATATAAAATATTTTTTATTATAGGAAACTTAATTAATAATATATTTAAAATTTATTAGTTTATTATATGTATATACAAATCATAATCATAGCAATTTAATATTAGTGTTATATATTTATTCATTCATAAACCTGTATTAATATGAAATTACAAGCTATATATTTTAAATGATATAACTTATATATTAATATTATAATATATGATAGTAAATATCCTACATATTTATATATTATAGTTATTACGTTTTATTACACCTTAATAATGTTTTCATAATATAAAATATTATGAATATATAATTGTATAAATATTATTTATATTTAATTTATACATAAGCATTACTATAACTTATGATAAATTTTATTTATAAGATTATACTTAATAACTTTATTACTTATCATCTTAGTTTTTATAACAAATTGTTTATAATTAGTTATTATTTACACAAACTTTGATATAAAACATTATAACATATACGTTGTGTCATTAATTTCATATATATATTTGATAAAGTAATGTATTATATATATACATATATTTAATTTATACATAACATATTATTATAACTTATAATAAATTTTATTTATATGATTACACTTAATAATTTTATTAGTCATCATTTTACTTTTTATAATACACTGATTATAATTGGTTATTGGTCAAAATACTTGAGAAATCCTTATATTAGGATATTTTCTTCAATTTAGTTTTTCTACTCCAAATTGTAATATTTTAATTTCTTAATTTTAAAAATTACTTCAATTTAATTCCTTTAACATTTTTCGTTTAAATTTACCATTATGGTGACGTGGCATATAAAGTCGACATGGCAACGGAGCACTCTTAGATGTTAACACATGGTAATTTTTTCTTCAAAAGATGCACTTGTTGAGATTTGAACCCAAGACCTCTAACAAATGAACTTGTGTCTTAATCATCACATCTAAATTCTTACATTTAATAATATCTTGTTTGAATTTCTTTTCTTCTTTTCTGAATTTTTTCTTTTTTTCCATAAAACTACGTCATTTTAGAACCTTCTTATACTCTCAAAATCATAATCATAAAAACCATTTGGAACTTTTTTCTCAAAACAATGTAGTTTCATGGAAAGAAAGAAAAAAAAAGAAAGTAAATAAGGCTCCAAAACGACATAGTTTTATAAAAAAAATAAAAAAGAAAAAAAAGAAAAGAAAGAAAGAAATTCAAGTAAGATATTATTAAATGTAAGTATTTAAGTATGATGGTAAAAACACTAATTTATTTGCTAGATGTCCTAGGTTCAAATCTTAACAAGTGCATCTTTTGAAGAATAAATTGCCACGTGGTAACTTGAATTCATAATTTGAACAAAAAATGTTAAAGGGACTAAATTGAAGCAATTTCGAAATTAAAGGATAAAAATGTCAATACAGTAACGATTAATGAGGGATTAAATTGAAGCAATTTTTAAAATTAAGTAACTAAAATATTACGATTTTGAGTAAAAGCACTAAATTGAAGAAAATGTCCGAGTACAAGGACTTCTTAGGTATTTTGACCATTAGTTATTATTTATACAAACTTTAATATAAAAATTAAAACATTATAATGTAGAAGTTGTATAATTAATTTCATATATATAATAAAGTAATATTATATATATGCATATATTTAATTTATACATAAACATTACTATAATTTAAAATAAACTTTCTTTATATGATTACACTTAATAATTTTATTAGTTATCACATTAGTTTTTATAACATATTGTTTATAATAAGTTATTAGTCATACAAACTTTAATATAAAACATTCTAACATTATAGTTTTATTTTATGAATGTTAATTTTATTTTCTTTGACTTTTTATTATATTGAATCTTGAATGTTAATTCGATGGTTTATATAAAAAGGCATAATTATGTGAGTCAAAGAACAAATGTTTATTTTTTTTATGTTTATTTATTTGTATATTTTATAATTATAAATAAAATTTATAAATTTTAATATTGTAATTTGAAAAAAATAATAAAATTTTAACCATTAATCTAAAAACTAACTGATCAAATCAATTTTATATTTTATTAATTTTTTAAAAATATTTAATTTATTTTATTTTTAAATATGATGGATCAAACCGTCCAATCTACTCATTCACTAACTCCTAAGCTCAACCCGATACCTGAAATTGTTGTCTCAAATAAATGGCTAAGAGTTTGGGCTAGGCATACTTCGGAAACACTGGGTTGGACTTGGCCTGGCTTATTTAATCTTTGGGCTGGAGCTGGACTGAGTTGAGGGAGCTTCAATCCAAAGCCCCAATGAAGACGAAGATTAGCATCGTATGATGGCCTCGTTGAAACCCCAGACGTCAGCCACGACCGGGCTCCAAATGCTTCTCAATCGACTCATGCTGTAAGGAAACGTCAGTCGTTAGCCATATTAGCTCCAGTATTACTCTCCGTCATTCATGGCCCTCCATTCGTTTTAACATTCCCCCTGGAGTGTTACAAATAAGTCTATCATTGCACGACGACCTCCAATGCATATAATAAATAGTTAAAATGCACAATCTTTGCATATCACAGCATGTTTTATTTTGTTGATGGGGAAGAGAGATTCAAGTTCAACTTTTTGAGTAGAGTATTTATATGTTTTTATTGTTGAGGCAAATGTTTAAACGAATAGTAAAATATCTTTAATTTAAGGATAAAAATGTTTATTATGAATATATGTTATATGTTTAATTAGAATAGAGTTCGTAATCCTAAGGATCAATTTTTAACCGAAGATCTGAAACTTTATATAATGTATTTTAACAGATAAGTACTAAACCACAAAGCAAACCAGTTTATAGCTAGGACCTTCCCCAACTTGCAACATGCTGCCCCTGATTTAATTAAAGATTGAATCATTGCATTTGGGAACCTAACCTCTGCATGGAAAACAGGGTACAAAGAGATGCCTCTTCTTTACAAGTGGGAACACATGTCAACAATGACAAAACTAAAACCATTCCTAGCTAGAGGGCGTGAATCTTGATGATTTCTCTGGAATTAACCTGAGGTTTCTAATCTGATTATATATATATATATATATATATATATATATATATATATTCTATTTCAGCTTGGTACTCACCACCTTTATTTTTTAAACACTCAACTTGTAGCTCTAATAATCAAGGTTAACATCTTGGACCCCCCCAAATGAATAATCAAATTTTAACATCAACTTGTACTTTTGTTTAAGCTTTTCTTTGTATCCCAACTATTCCTCAACTTGTCCACTTTGCCATATATTACAGCAACTAGTTCCCATCATTATCATGACTTTCTCCATTGCGACAATATTCTAGCTTGAATTTTGTTACTTGGTGAGGGCAACTTTGGCAAAACCATTGCACAATAACATAGATCAGATGCCACATACCTAGCATATGTCTTAATCTTTGCAACAGGGACTATAGCTTTAGTAATTGTATGAAGGTTTCATCCAATGATTGTATGCTTAAAATAGTTTGAATTAATTAAGGTGTTTATACATATATATATGTATATGTATATATGGAAATGTTTGATGAATTATTCTTAAGATGATGAAATTTTGTCGTTTTCTTGAATTTTTTTAAATAATGTAATAGTACAAAAAGTATATTTGACATAATATACTTTCAAAATTAGTGACGTATTTTCTGAAATAATGATTAAGTCATAATGATAACTTATTAAATAATTAATTATAAAACACAAATCTAGTTCGAATTAAGTGAAATAAGTGAAATCGATATCAAGGTGGTGGTAGAGGAACATTCAACAATCAATTGATCATATTTGACTTTTATATTACTTTCTATGAAATGATGAAAACAATTTTAGGTTGAAATTTTCGTTCACCCATTTTCAATGAAATGGTAAATCATTACAGTTATAATTTTGCAACTTATTGACAATTATATATAGTCACTATAGAGAAGATTTTAAATTTTATGGTTAATTTACCACATTAATATCACATAAAATAGAATACGGATTCACATATGTTACAAAGAAAGTAATGAACTTGTTATATCCAAAATAAATAAAAAATGATAGAAAGTATGTGCATGAATGATTTTAAATTAAAATATACTTTTAATTTGAGTCAATTATTATGTTGATATTTATGTAAGTTAATTCTCATCGTTATGAAAACATGATCACTTGTAGAGTTATTCGTGAAATTATTTCTTTGTTCAGAAGATAATAATGCCTTTTGGTAGAGACTGGATTCGGTCAAGATTCAATAAATAAAGGGTTTTAATATACACCGAACTGTCCCCAAATCTGATCCCTAAAACAGAAAGGCTGAATGAAAGCATCATGGGAATAAAATACTTTTAACAGAAAGTCTCAACCATTCTTTAGTATTACCATGTTAGATATTTTAGTCACTTCATTCAAGTTATTGCCCCCACAAATGTTTTTTCCCATTAAAATGGAATCAAACAGCCCCTTGAATTGAGACCAGCAGTAATTTTTTCTCTCCCTTAAAATAATATTCAGGCAGAAAGCATGCAAGTTGCCCAAATTGTACGGTAAATGGATAGTGATGGAAACCGTGGAGAAAAGTAGAGTTTTGGGACTCGGCATTGAATTTTGTTCGGCAACTTGCAAGGGTGGGGGCCCATGACTTTGTTTTCCTTTCCCTTCATCAAACCAAAAAAATGGTGCTGGATATTGAGGGGGACTGTCTCGTCTCACCATCAAAACAAAAGGCAGACGAAGGAGGCTTTTTTGGGTGCCTGCCTTGGATTATCACCGCATTTTAACTTGCTTTTTTTGGGTCCCAAACCCACGTGACCTTGGGACCCACCCAACACTGCCACTTCACCATGCCAACAGTTTTTTGCCAGCAGAAAAAGATTTTGGACACATTCTTGGCTCACCCTTCTGCAGGCAGCGCCCAAGACTGCCCTGTTTCCGTTGTTTGACTTTGCATGATGTTTCTGGTTTAGAACGACCCTGAGATTTGAGAATGATGAAAAGGCAAAACAAGTTATATAGTCCTACTTTTTCCATCTTACCAACAGTCTTAAAGCTAGATATCTGTGACCTGGTGGATGTCAATGCATACATGCGTCATGATTTCATTTGAATTAGAGTGTGGAACATGATAATAGACCAAGCGATCTTTGGGAATTTACGGTCCAAATGTGCTGGCAGGGAATAATGGAAGCCCATCGATTAATGTATACTACAGAGTACACAAGATGGCAAAAATAAAAGAGAGTATAAAGCTACAGACGAAAATTCATTGACATGGTTACCACAGCCAGAATGGTAAACCATGACAACAGAGGCAAAACTCTAATAGCTGCCTCGTTTCTTCGCGATGATCAAGTAAAAGAGCGAAATTAATCTGCTTGCCAATTGTATGGCTTTCCCTAGTGCTGATGTTGTCGCTTTAGCACTGTCCATTACAATCAAAACCTCCCGCTCTGGCACAGGATTCACCTTCATCTCCCTAGTTTGGTCAAGCCAATACGCTAAGTTGGCCAAGGTTGAATTTGCATTAATCAATCAGTAAACTGGTGTATCATGAAGCAGAAATGCCACAGTCGTTGGAAGTAACATCATGGCCAGATGAAACCTTTTGTTTCCTGCCATTTCTCCGTCTACTACCGCCGGCTGTTCCTCGCATTCCTCCTCTGGCTCCTCTGTCTTGCTTGATATCTTGCCTGTGTTCCACCTGACTTCATAACATCAATCAGAAACAATACATTAATGTGAATTTTACATTTACATGAAAGGATGGCGGGCGGACCAGAGTATTTCAAATTAATACCTCAGCCAAAATTTACTTTGCATTTGTCCAAATACTTAGTCCTGTTCCAATCTTATACTTCAGACAATACATCTTAGTATTGAAATAAACAAACACTTTCGGTCTCTCTTCATACCTCATATACCTAGTTCACTGTTTGCTGCCTCAATGGAAATGTTTGTAATGTTTTTTCTGGCACATGCCTTGACCCAACAGTTTGACAAAGATTAACCAAAAGACTGGACTAGATGTTAGAGCTTTTAAATACTAATCTACCTTCAAAGTGGAGAACTAAAGCCATACAATGAGTTTCTATATATATCATATGATCAGACAACAAATCCAGCTTATGAATAGAATACAGATTTTAGTCGAGCACAGAACAGATTACAGCTGTATTCAGCTTATTTCTTATGCATTAAGAAACTCCACATTTTGTAAACCAAATTCCTTCCAACCTCAAACCGAAGTCTTTAAAATCCAACTTACCTAATCCACTATAACATTTAGAATGCCATGAGCCCATGACACACCATGAATTCACAGATTAAATAAAATATAGTAGGATAATACGCAGGAAAGTATTGCACTTACCCCCAGACAAAAACTGTGAAATTGGGCATCGAAGCTAGAAGAACTCTCTAGCCTAGTCTCCACAGAACTCATTTCAGAGGAATTCCGCTTGTTGGAGCTGGAACTTTCACCATATGACCCAAACGAAGATGAAGCAGAACAGGAAGTAGTGGACTGACCGGTAGACTCAAATGAATCAATGTCCGCTTGGAACATTTCTTCAAACAATTCCTGTAGTTCCTCAAAGCTTTCCTCTCCATTTCCCTGTAAGTTCAAAATTACATAAACATTGTAAAAACCACTATTTAAAGCAAGTACTAGTTAAAAATTTTTTCTGATCAATTCCTTAGCGTTACAGTTGGATGTATTTTGGAACAACCAAAGTTCGATCAAACTTCAAAATGTGCTTCCCCATGAAGCCACAACCTTCTAAACTCTATTATCCTTCTTGGAACATTCCATTATCTCATGGGGAGAGGGTTACTACTCTAAACATTGAACCCTGTTAGACCATTAAATGGCACCTAATTGCGCAACATAGCATCATTCTCTTAAGTATGTAGTGGGTTGAATATAATCAAAATGATTATTTGTTGGAACCCACAACAAAAGCAATACCTGGAAGATACAAATATAATTAAACAAATCCACTTTCCCAGGGCCCCCCAAGTCTTTCTTTCATTGTGTCCTTCCCAGAGAGTAGGGAGATCATCGGCCAATCCCTATAATGGGCCCAACTGTAAAGGATTTCATGGGATTCCGAACAGATAGACGATCATGTCAACCATAAATTAAATAGCGAAAAAATGAAAAACAGAAGAAAAATCGGGCCTCTACAAAAAAAAATTTTCTTTTGGACTCCTGACCTCTAACTGGCCCATTTGCAATCTCTTCTGTCAACTAAAACAGAAGCAATGCCACAAACATAAAGGTTAAAAACAGCTAATACCTAGGATTTTCGAAAAGCAACACCTTACCCTATTACTTGCTCAATATTTTGTATAAGTTACATAAAAATAAGAACGAAATGGAATCCAAAAACCCATGGAATCTCCTCCTTTTCATCTATCAATGAAAGAAGAAGCAGAAGCTTACACTAGATTTTGTCTGGCTCATCATCACTGCCATTTCGTTCAAAAAATCTCCCATTCCCTGCAAATAACCATTCGAAAAGGAATGTTTTTGTCTTCAAGATGGCTTTGACTATCCTTAATCTCATTCAAGGAAAGTAAAAGAGAAAAGAGAGGAAAAAAACAAAGTAACGATAAAAGAGCAGTTAAGAAGAGAGAAGAAAGGTACATTTTCGTCATCATCACTGTCATAAGCTCCTACGTCGTACAGAAACCTCTTGTTTGAGTCAGACAGAACTGTAAGACAAGTCACGGCAGAGAAACAAGAAACGTTAAAAAGTGAGTGAAAAACAGCATCTCGTGAATCCAATAATTCCCACTCAAAATACTTTAAAATGAAATCAACTTTATAAGTTCTTACTATAAAAATGAATATTGCACTTGCATCGAGAAATAATACTAAAATAATAATGGAAAATAGTAAGAGAAAATGACCTGAATAGGCTTGTTGAATGGCCTGAAATTTCTTCTTGGCTTCTTCCACGAACTTTGAATTTCCCGAGGCTGAGCAACGATCAGGGTGCCATCTCTGTCCCAACACATACAACACAACAAAAAAGCATTTGCTTTTACTACAAAAATGGTTCAACGCGTTAACATAATTCTCCTCTGGAAAATTTCCAACCCCATCTTTTCTTTCTTCATTAGCCCATATCAAGTTCCCCAGGTTTGTTATGAAAAACCCATTATTTCCATGTCACAATTATGCCCCGGAAATCTACAGGATCCGTTTATAAACTTAGATACGAGTAACTTTTTTTTTTCAGCAAAAACAAGAACTTTAATTGAATTATGAAATCCAGGTTCAAAGTGCATGAGCATACATTAAGACCACAACAGATACAATTCAAATCAAATATCATGATCTTTCAAAGTCTAGTTTTTTTATCTCAATTTTAACAGGACCAAGTTGATTGAAATCTGGGATAAAGAAAAAGACAAAAGAGAGATGGTTCAAAGAAGGATGGCTAAAACTCTAACCAGGGCAAGTTTCTTATAAGCAGTCCTGAGCTCTGTCGGAGTGCATTCTTTATTCAACCCCAAAACTGCATAAAAATCATTGTTTTTCTCTTCTCCATTTGCCATTCTTCGAAACCAAACCAACAAACTCAATCTCAAAATCAACAACAACTCAAAACAGAGTCCTTGTCTTGTCGACAAATTATAACCAACAACAACAACAACAACAACAACAACAACAACAAAACTTAAAACCAAAAACCAGGAACCAAAAGAACTTGAAACCAAGCCAAACCCACCTATGATATAAACGTCAAAACAGGACTAAATTTTTATAAACATGAGTTAGGACTACATCTTTGTGGAACTGCAACACGGAATCCTTAGCACACCTTTCCGTGGGGGGGGCAGTTTTGAAGAAGAGAGAAAAATAAAAGACACAGTTGAAGAGAGAGAGAGAGGAAGGAAAGGAAAGAGACTCCCTTTCTCTCCCTACAACACTAAGGACCAAGAACTCTCCAGAAACCGGTCATTTATATAAGTTTTTATGGTTTGTTTGTTGTTGGCATTTGTTTATTCATTTTTTTTCTTCAAAAGAAATAATAGTGCCCAGATTATAATAAAATAAGTAAAGAAATGTAATACAAGGAATAAATATAAATGTGTATTCTGTGTGGGGGTGATAGATAAGGTTAATGTACGGTGGGGATTGGATGAGAGTGGTAGATATTTTTGCAGATTTGTGTATCCAGAAGGTTCTGTGTTTACTGTGAAAGAGGGAAGGGCTCCTTTGTGACGGCAACTTTGGCCATATTAATTAATTAAATTAAATTAAATATTATTATAGACTAATGTAACAGCAGAAAGAAAGGAGAAAAGTTGGGTCCCACTTTAATGTTGCTGGTTAACAGCTTAGCTTACAACAACAGCTTGTCGATAGCCTCCTGGGTCAATTGTTGACTCGAATTTTGGTTTTCATTTTTTTTAATCCTTATAAACAGTTGAAAATGATATGAAGCTCGTTAGTGCTAAGCATTGAGTGAGGAAGGCATTGAGCACATGCTGAACAAACTAGGCCACCCAGCTTTGGGTGGTTCTTTGCTAGGTCAAGTTTTAGACTTTGGAATACAAAAATATGAAATTGACTAATATTTGGAGGATTCCATTTCAATTGAATTAAAAAGGGTAAAATAAATTTAGATAAAAATTTTAGATTCAAGTCATGATTGTCTGATAACTAAGATGAAAGTTGGGCCAACTTTAGCCTAGTTGAAGGGCCCATGCTGATGTTAGATAGTGGGCTTCATCAGGTGTTTGTTAAACTCAATTGGCAGGTGGTTAACTTCAGTAAAAATTATGTTAAAAAATATAGTTGATATATGTTATTTTGAAAAATATAATTATGAAACTTCAGGTAAAAAATATAGTTATTACATATCATATTAAAAAATGTAATTATTACATGTCATATTAAAAATTTAGTTATTACATATCTTATTGAAAATTATAATTGTTATAATTATGTTTATAATTTTGTTATTATACGTCATATTGATAAAATTAATTACTACACTTTATAAAGAAAAAGTTGTTATACGTCACGTCATAATTTGAAATATTTTAACTTAATAAAAAATATTTCTACTTTTTATTTCTTATGTTTTCAAGTCAACGTCAACGCATACTGTGTCCTATAAATGTCAAATACTTTTTATTTTAATCTTTAATTATAAAAAATCAAAATATTTAACTTTTAGATATTATAATTAAAATATTCAATCTTAAATTAACAAATATTTAAAAATTTAGATCCCAAATTGAATGTTACGACTAATTTTATCTTACAACTTGATTTATAACTAGGGGCTCCTTTCTACACTATTTAGTTTTAATAAATAAATTCAGTGTATACAATACCTTCAGACCCAACTGCTATTCATTCAGTGTCCGTGTCCGAGGAACTGATCATGTCAAGTCAAGCTGAGTAATTTTTTCAAGTCAAGGATTGGCAAATCAAAGTTTATTTTTGATTCAGTTGACCTAACTGTATAAATAAAAAGTGTTAAAATTGGCTTTTAAAAAAAGCCACCACTGTTGGTTCTGCAAGTTGCCATGTATATATATATATATATATATATATATATATATATATGTAATTTGTAGCAATCCTTTGGGGTCAAGATTCTGACACATTGGAATTCAATTCTTTGAACATGACATACATTTAACAGGAATGTCCAAATGCAAAAAACCAAATGCTAACATTTTAGTGCAAAATAAGGCATTTGATCTTTACAGCTTAGTAACTGATATACCAAAAGCTTTGAGTAGATAAACAAATTAAAGCTGAAATCAGAAATCACACGAGGAATAGTTGGCCAAACCCAAAGAAAGTTGTTGGAGATTAATGCATGAAAGTTTGGACACTGATCAATGAAGATATGGAATCAATGGCATTTGATGGAGTGGGGGCAACTGGATAAAATTTGGCATTGAGAGAGAAAGAAAGAAAGATAGTTGTTGATCTGACAAGCAGCAACGCCCAGGGAGAGTGGTCCAAACTCCAAAGGAAAGAAACAAGAAGAAGGTCTTCGAAATGCCCACGTGATTTTGGATTGGAGGGTGCTCGACATCACGTGCCTTTGTGTAACATTTTAGAACCAACATGGCCTTATGATTCTCTCCCTTGCAATTTGCGGGGAGGATTTTGTATACCGAGACGGAGAAGATTTCAGAAGCAAAGATTTTGTTTTGTCCTCTAGTATCACAAGAGATTTGTGGGTGAGAGGCCTAGCTTGTGATACTCCTCTTAAAAGAACAATAAAAATCCTTAGTAACCATATGCAATAGTTTAAATGAGAAGATTTTTGGTAACCAAAATGAGATTCATATGCAAAATTTGTGACCCTAAAGATAGGAAGAGGTGCTTGAACTTCAATTATTATGTATAATGGGTCAATCGTGGATAGGACAGTGTCTCAAATCATTGAATTTGGATCACTTTCTTTCAATTTGTTACCATGCTTCAGTGGCCACTCCTTCCTCTCAAATTATCCAATTAGCTTGTTTAGCCAAGCAAAATCAACTCATATGAGCACACTTTTTTTCTTTTACCTCTCTAATGCTCCAGAGCATTATGTTTCAAAAAGAAAGACTCCTCCAAAGCATTGACGAGGCAAGTCATTTTGTTTAAATTTACCGATTAGACAAAAACTCAAGAGTAAAAAATAATCAGAAAAGACAAAAAAGAGACAGGGGCGGTGCCCCCAAAAATAGAAAGCAAAGCTGGCAAATATATTAAGGCAACTAGGCAACATGCAACATAACATTTGGGAATGAGGTGCATTCTGGAAACAGTGATAAGTGTAGCAGCAGATAGCAGTCAACGTTTGCAGCCTGTTCCAAAAAACTCAGAGAGATTAAAGCTTGCATTCCATTTGCATGTGTTACATTTGGAAGATAAGTTTCAACGTCATTCCCATCATTTTCTAAAATTCTAAAAGCATATAGATTATTGGCGGCGTTTAATGTGACACACAATGCCTTTTAAGACATACTCACATACGTCGGGATTTCATTTTCCTTTGGTTTCTTTTTTTTTTATAACTTTGAAGTTGTCAAGGGCGAAAATGGCATCAACCGGCAGGAGCTGGAAGCCTGGAATCTGAAATGGATTGGAAAGGCAGCTAGGAAAGCAAAGCAAATGGGAGAGGGGCAGTGGCAGGCTTGTTTTGTAGGAAATAGGAATATTCATTATTCAACGCTGGAGCCTGGAGGGCTTTCTAGTTGTTAGTTGCGAGGCTCAGGCTCCATCATTTTTTCACGCATTACACAATCTTCAATGAAGGGTACCCAGCCAAAGGCTGCACCTTGTTGGAGTCGGGGAGATTTTGTATCGGATGATCTCGGTTAACTACCCGCACCCGCATTTATTTATTAATTCCATTCTCAGAGGGAACATGTTAACAAATTACAATGTCTTCAATGCCATGCTATAGTAATTGTTCTAGGTTACAACAGTTTCTATGGATTGCATGGCTAAGTTCAGTGTTTCTTCACCCAATTGCTTCCCTTGATTGGGATTGCTAAAGGAGGAAAGAGATGACTACCCAGAGCAGTACTTGAAAGAAGATATTTATTTGTGCGGACGGGGTGTGTGTGCGGGTGCCTGAAAGTCTGGAATCCAGCTCGGTAAAGGGTCCTACAACAACACAACTTTTAGCAGCAAGTTTTGTTAAGTTCAAATCACTAGAAAAGGAAAGAGGGGAAAAAGAGGAAAGGATTGCGACAAAAGCCCACCCATTTGCAAGTTGCAATCGAAAGTGATGAACTAACTGTCAAATACTAGTTGTAAACAAAGTAGCAGCACAGAGCAGATAGAGAAAAGCCAAATCCTGTTGCCTGTTGGCCGTTTTTATAAATTACGTATATACAAATTAAAACAAAGGCTCTTTTTGACGAATGGGAAAGAAGGGAAGACTGTAGAAACAAGGCCCAATTGCTGCAGCCTGTACGTTATGGAACCTTTTTAACTGTAAACAAAAAGGACTGGTTGGATAAAGAAAGATTTCTGATAGATTAACTGAACAAAAATGAAAGGTCCTTTCCAGCCCACCACCACATTAAGATTCCAATCACTATTTTTCTTTTTGCTTTATCCATTTTACCATGAAATTGGGTAGATAGTAAAGTTAAGCTAGGGTTGGTCAATAATAGACACATGATTTAGGACGTGGCCCTGTAGAATGTTAAATGTCAAGCAGCAAGGTTTGTTTTATGACACTTTTCACATCAACTTAATTCAGGCGGAACGGTAGGGGTCTTAGGCTCAATTGGGGCGCGGTGGTAAAGACCAGCTCTAATGACAGGCCCTGCAATTCCGTAAGAAAACAATAAATCGATCCATGGCCAACTTGTACAAACCACTAATTTCCCAGAATGGGATTTAAAAGGAAAGAAAAGCAGCCTTTAGAGATAGTAAGCTGACTAAAGAAAGAAATTTATAATCTTTGGAGGCATTCATTCGATGTTTAACAACGCAGATGGGAAATACCTTAGTGAAGGAAAAAGCTAGAAAAAATAACTGCAGTGATCGGGAATGATATGCTTATATACACCAAAAAAACATTTTTAACAGCACATTATAAAACAAACTGTTACAATAACAAAATTGAAGACCTCAATTATCCAGTTTGCTAGAGTATCAGTCATTCTGTCCGCAGGGCTTTAATCCAATCAATTTCCACTCTGAAATCACCTGGCCCAGACTTAGCACCTGGAACACCACCTTCAGCATTAACTGATAAAGACATCCCAAGGATACGAGATGGATTCATCTCCAACTTTGCATCTATAACATTTCCTCTCCACGTTGGCAAATAATGAGCAAGAGGAATCTGCAAGATAATCAAACTATATCAAGCAAAATCCAAAAATTTCTGTAATCTTAAAAATGAAGAAAGCAACATTTGCTTCAGTTTTACTGATATAAATCAATCCTTAGTCCCCACCTAAATAATATTCCACAAGGGATGCAACCGAGCCAACTGAGACCTCTCCAAACTCATAGTTAGAAACCTAAAATGTGCCATTTGCAAGCTCTTACATATTGCAAGTGGATGTCAGAGGCATAACAGAAAACTTGTAAATAGTCTTTTGTTTCCTTACCAGTTAGCATATAACAGTAAGCAGTAATTTCATGGCGTAGCTTAGATTTCTGTTCCAGTCATATATCTAACAGCATCCCACAGATAAGTGAAGAAAAGAGCTTCACTTCACTCATCACACTTGAATTATGTCCACCAAAGCACACAAGACATCAACTTATAATCCCTAGTATTCTTTTGTTTTGCCATGCATTATCTATTTATTTCTTTTGTTAGCGATGCTGAGATATAACACAATAAGCACATATGCAAGTGACTCAGGTTGGTTAAATTAAACAAATCCTTCATAAATTCTCTTTTACTTGGAAAGAAGGTTTATAAGATAGTATCATTTTAGATTCTCCGTAGAAAGTGTGTTAGACCAACAAGGTATGGCATGCACTGATGGCATGACATGTTGACAGAGAGATTCAGCCTAGCATCATGGAAGTTAATCATAATTTATCACTGAGCAGTTATAAAGAAAGATGGCCTATAGCATGGATCAAATCCTCCATATGGAATTCTGAATTTCATATATGAAGGCCACTATCAACTTAAATTCCATGTTCAAGAGTTCAGAAATCTTTTGAAATGCAGTAATATGCAGGATTTAGGGCACCCTATAAGTACAAAACCCGTAACATCAATCTCTAAGAATATGAGCTTGAGGAATATGACAGTTTTACCTTTGCAATATACCAGTTGTCTTTGGGTACGAAAACAAAAGATTGCCATGAATTATCTTCTAGCTGTCCAGGTGAATTCACCCAATTCTCTGTATAAATCTGCATATAAGTTTATACGATTCAATACAACACTTGTCAGTTATATATAATTTAAACGAGTCAACATAAGTAAAAGCCCGATATCTGTTAACATGAGGAAAAACAACTCACAGTAGATATGTAACTTCTCCCATCTCCTTTGAGCTTTAGTGCTATTGTATCATATGCATCCAAATCAATGAAGCCGTCAAACTGCAGAAATAAAAAAAGGGGTCACTAAATGTAAAAATATTACTACAAAAGAACCAAGGTTAGGATGCTTATACAATATAGTTAAAATATTCTGCTTCATCTAACAAGAGAAGCTACCTCTCTACATGTGAAATCCTAAGAGTAACCTAAAATTGGAAAAAAATTCACTCATTTGAAACCAACAGAACTAAAATCTCAGATATTATGTATATACGTGCACATTGAACTCTGTGAAATGTCTAAATGAAGGGAAAACAGAGCCATTAGGTTCTAAAAAAGACATTCTAATTACTGAGCTAGCAAAGGGGTTGGTCATCATTACTATTTTTGTAACATTCCAGGGAGTAGCCAGAAGAAAATAAGAAACAAAAGGACTAAAGATAAAAAAAGTAAGAAATAAAGAAACTAATCCAGAATGATATAAAACATAAGAGAAAGATGAAATTTTTAACAGATTAAGAATGAGTTTGACAAACAAACATAAGAAGCCTTGTCATCCTACAAAAGCCTACAAATAGATTCCTGCAGGATCATTATCCATTCAAAATGTGAACTTGAAAGTGTACTTTTAAAAACAAGCTTTTATAGATCATTCATAAAGCTAAACCGCCTAACAAGATTCATCCATATACTTTCAGTGACTAAGGAAGTTCCTTAAGAGCATAAGTTTTCTTTCCTGGAAAAATCCATCTATCCATGAAGTTGCCAAACCAGAGTCTACACTAAAGTCTTATTGGAAAAGCCATGAGCAGAAAACACAAAAAGTTGACATCATCCACATTGATGCATTAAAACAAACTAAACTATTACAATCAAGACATTTGACAATTACTTCAGACAATTAATTTATAGCAGCTAAAAACACTGGAATAATTGTTCACCTTCTTGGACCGCATCCCACAGAAGCCGCTCCTAGTTATGTTCCATTTTGAACCTTCATTTACATCCAGGGAAAGGTTCCCGGAAAACACTCCTAACAGGGAGGTTGTCCATGATCAGCAATAACATAGATGATGAACAACATCAAAGCATGAAATTGTCATGGAGAAAAGCGCATCACAAATCATGGATGCCAAATTCAATTATCGCAATACACTCAACTCCTTAGAGCCTTCTCAATGAACCCTAATTGACACCCACACATACATATTGTAAACGAAGTTTGCTGGTCGTAGAAAAGAAAATCACACCAAAACTTATATTGACTATTACCGTTTGATGTACTTCCTTCATCTTTGATCTCCAATGAAGCCGACGACAACCCTGAAAAGAAAATATGATTAGACGAAATATTGCAAAAGTTTCATTTAGAAAAAAGAATCATGTTAAGAAACTGAAAGTTGAGTGAATGCAGACTTACCTCCAAACTCAGAATCAGAATAAAGGTGCCATTTCTTGAGCTCCTCTTTTGAACTGAAATTGAATATGTATTTTTCAGTCGGAGGAACCCAATCTTCAACATTCCATGTCAGAGCTACACTCATTTTATTTTGACAAAATTTCAAGTCAAATTAGCAAGGAAAAGAAAAAGAGCACGAATAATAAACAGGTTATTCAAATTATTAATCAAAAAGCTTTTACCTTTCTTGGTTGCATTCAGAGAAGCTTGCCACAACCCCCGAAACCTTGACATTTCTTCCCAAATTCTCAAACGAAATTCAAACTATTAACAACTCCAAATAACTTGAAATTTGAATAATTTGGTAATAATACAGAAATAAATTTTGACTTAAAGTAAGCAAAAGCAACAGTGGCCAAAGCTGTTGCAGCTACTGTTTGTCACCGTTCACCGTCAACAACAAATAGGAAGAAAAGCAGCATCGTCTACTACCCTTTTTTTTTTTTTTTCTTTTTCTTTTGGGACCGATTACATCGGCCTTTCGTTTTTGGGCTTTCATTCATGGTTTAATGGGTGTGGGTGGGTTAGGAGTTCAGGGCCCAATTACAAATAAGATTTTTCTCTAGGTTTATTGCAAAAAAAAGAATTTTTTTTTGTTTTCTTAAGAAATAAGATGAATAAAACCATTCCTTATCATAAAAATCAATTTATTAATTTTTTTTATTTTTGTGATAAAAAATTAAAAATATAAATCTTAAATATACGTTTTTAACTAAGTCACCAAGATATAGTAAATTAAATAATAAACTATTAAAGTAATAATTTTAACGGCCACATTCACACACTAAATAAGTAAATATTGATGGCTGGTCATTGCACCATACGGATGTGATTTACGCATCATGGTTCATGAAACTTTCTACATTGTTGCTTCTTATTTAATCAAAATGCGTTGTTTAGGGAACACTTGGAATTAAGTTGTCATTACGGAGAATACAAATCAAAGTTAAACAATGCATTAATTAACATTTAGTATAAATTACGTTCACGTGTGGTACAATAATGTGCAATTAAGTACAACACTTGTACCTTAGGCTCTTCACACGAATTTAGAATATACTTAAAATGAGGATTAATAGTTTTTAGACAAGAACAACGAGTTAAATAGCAACCCAACGTTTTTTACCTTATTGACAAAAGGTCGGCTAATATTGTAGGACCCTTTGAGAGTTATAGATGGACATCGTCGAAGGTAAAGATGGAAACCTTTCACCAGAACAACAACTTAATCCCAAGATTATCGACAATTGTACTAAGTTCACAATAATTACAAGTACTCCATTCTAGATTAATGGGGTGGTTGATTAATTTAATTTGACTAGGTACAATCAGCCTTGTGGTCACGGCATGTTGCCCGTACCTAAGACAATTTAGCTCAATAAATTTATGAAATCGCTTTCCCAAGGATGACTAAAAAGTCTCAATTTAACGCTAATGGAAGATGGCAAAGGGTTAGGAGGAAAACAAAGTACGGCATATTATACGATATATCTTGGTGGACCGAAAAGATTACAGAAGATTGATCAATATTTTTTTTTTTTTGAGGTTTTCAATAATGGGAGCAAGAGCTAGTAAGCTGAACAGATTGCTCGGAGGTCGAAGGAGTATGCGGTTCGGGGTTCCTCCGTCGACTCCGAAAGGTTATGTTCCGATTTGTGTAGGGGTCAACGACGATACAAGGCGGTTCATCGTGCACACGACCACCTTACGTGATGCAGATTTCCTGGAGTTGCTATGTAAATCGGCTGAAGAATATGGGTTTTGTAATGAAGGCATTTTGAGGATTCCTTATGCAGCAAAGGATTTTGAGGAGTGGATTATGATGAGAAGGGCTAAACAAAAGATTGTTTGTGTTAGTTGAGGATCTAGATGTGGTCGATATGGAGAAATTGCTTGGATTTTGATTGATGCCAATCATCTGGGTGTACACTTCCCAGGAATAAGATGGAGGCAGCAGTGTCCTTTCGCTGGATTATGATTGCTGTTGTGTAAAGAAAAGATCTTTTTTTCTTATTTTAAGCTTAATTTTAGATTGATGATCATTGCAACTATTATAAGAACGAACTGCATATAGCTAGTTATGTGTCATCGTCACAGTATTCAAATTTCATGATTGAAGTAAAACAACTTGACAACTTTTACCTTTTAACATTTTTTCTATCAAAAAGTTGTTCTTCCTTATTATGAGAAAACCAAACTCTTTCTAAACCCAGACTTTCAGAACAATGTTCACTTGTATATATCAGAAAGAAAAATTCATGCCTTTTGATTTCTTAAATAATCATTTTGCAACTCTCTACATGTTTAAATTCCCAATGCTCATACTCAAAATTCAACAGTTAAACCTTTCCCAGAAAATGATTACATGCATAGTTAATACTAAACACAATGCCAGCTCTACATGCTTTCTATATATGCCTGGAAATTTAAGGAAATCTAGCTTTTGTTTTGCTTTATAGAAACAGAGTCCTGAATGATTGTTCTTGTAACAAACTTTTGAGTGGCTTATTACAATACAGAGTTGCCCTTCTCCATTCAAAACACATTGTGATTGAGAATAACAGTATCCTATTAGTTTGGTTTTTTGTTTGATAAATCCTAGATAAGAAATCTTTGAATTTTCCTTGTTTAGTAAAGATGAAGAATTTCATTTCCAATCTACAAAGGATTACAAGGATCGAACATTAATCTTTGGCCAGCTTCATTTATCAGAACGAGCTGGAAAGCAATAATTTTCGATCAGATGTATGTTACTTGCATAAGATTCAGACCAGATATGATAAATCAATCTAGATTTCAAGAGGTGGGTATGATTCGCTTCAACATTTAGCTTCATTATTAGTTCTGTTTTATTAGATTCAGATAAGATCTCCATATGTTGTGTGGTCTTATTCTTAAAATCCAGCTTCCTTTTGGCTTAGTCGTTGGTAATCCTCCCTGTGAATCTGTCTCAAAGGGAATATGATCATCATTGCTGTGCAGTGCATGCAATTGACATCATATTTGGTTGGTCATATTTGGAGATATGAAGAACAAATCTCTTAGGGACTACATCTAACATTGCAGCTGGTGGCGGACCCATTTGCTGTCAATTCAAAGAGTGACAATAAACTTGTGTGCATTCATGTCTACATTCTTTGAATTTACTAAAAAGCATGTTCGATTCCAAAGTCCTCACAACTTGCGTTGATTGCTGCCAGTTGGGAAGCAAGCATTGATCCATAGTTGAGTACAAGTTGCCCAAATGGCACGACACCAAACCGCCAAACATATCCAAATTCCTCTATTACCAAATAATTGATGCATCTTCTTTCTGCAGATAAATCATTCTCGTTTATATTAGGTTACCATATAGTACGTACTACATAATCATGAATTGATCCTCCAAGATTTTCTCAAACCCATTTATTTTGCTTTTTTATTTAATATTTAATGTAATTTGGTGTGAGAACATTTCTATTAGAGGCTTCTTTTTGGAAAATAAGCAATCAGCATATGGTGTAACTTAGTCAAACTAAACTCCAACTTGCTAGACCCATCAATTCTAGGCTTCTAATTTTTCTTTTTCTTTTTTTTTTTTTTTGGAATTATGCAATATATAGCTGGAGTTAAACTAAAATTCCAACTACAGAAGGCCCTAATTACTTTTGATGTGGTTGATCCTTGCTAAGCATGTGGAGACGCTTTTTTTTGGACCAAAAATCTCGTCATCAATTGGCCTAATTTTGGTATGTTTAGCCAGTTCAGCAGTACAACAATGTTGAATTTTCTGTTGGTTGAATTGTTTTGTATGCCGATGTTTTTATAATCTCAAGTCTAATGGGAAAAAATGATATCATGGGCATGGCTGATTATTTTTCCAAGAAGAAGCAAAAAGTTTGCGCCGAAAGCCTGCGACATGGGTCCAGGCAGCCCATAGTAAGCAAGCGCACACCGATCTAATTCGGGTGGCGCTCCCAATTATAACTGCGCTGGCTTCTGCTGCTTTGGAACGCTCCTCTCTCTAATAAAATGGAGACAAGGGAACATGAATGATTGAACCATACTCAAAAATGTCACACTCAATGCCCCATGAGCTTGGCCACATACTCTCCCAGAAGGAAGAAGAAAAAACACAAAAGAGTTACATACCCATCATTCTACAACTGTTTCTCCAGTAATGATTTGGACGTGCAATCTTCTTGTTCAGCAAGTTGGTAAACACGGTGTCGAGTGCTAAACAGTGTTTGGTTATTTGCTAAAAATAGGTAGAAATTGCTAAGAAACAAGAAGCTTTGAGATCATGCATGCAAGTTGCAGTTCCAATCATTTAATATCCCCATTTGTAGAGTTGATGACATGTATGTGATCAGGCATAATATTGTAAGTTTGTAGCTTCAAACAGTTGAAATTCACTTTAGGATATATATAAAAATTAATGTCTTTTCCTCGGTCTTGTTTCTCCCTCATGTGTCATATTGTTTAAAATAAAAGGCTGTAACACTCCATGTCAGATTAAAATATGACAAATATATATATATATATATATATATGTTTGTGATGATTCCATTTACAAAATCGAAGAGATAAATTTATGCAGGCTGTTATTGGTTTCAAACTGTATTGATCACTGTATTTTATCCTTTTTGTTTCAATGCGGCGTCTTTCTTTGATTTCATCAATGTTTTCATTCATAATAAAAACAAGTGATTAATTTAAGGATACAACTCCAAAACTTGGGTTCATTATGATGTCTTGTTGTGCTTTCTTCCAAGGAATTTTGCCATTCACGCAAAATTAGCTAGCTTGATGATTCCTATAATTAAACAATCCCTTAAATTGCCATAAACAAATTAATTGGCATAATTAACAAACAAAAAGTAAAGTGTCAACGCGTAGATGTTACAAAAGCATCCCCAACTACTCAATCATTTGCAGCTTATAATTAATTAAACTATGAATTTCTTAATAATTAACTTAATGTGAAAAACTAATATGCCAAAATGTTTTGTAGTTAAAGGTCATCTATAACTCTAATACTGTGTCCACTTTCGACAGGTTACCCCAATTTTTTTAATCTCTAGACTCTCATAGTTTTATGCCTCTTAATTTGTTACTAATTATACTGTTATTCGAGTCCACTATGCCATAGCGTTTGGTGCTGAACCTAACTCCAGAGACTTATTAATTATTTGCAAGAGTTATGCCAACCAACCAACCGAATTTTTGTCTTTTGGTGTAAGGGAAATTAAGATGATATATACCAACACTGACACTCTCCCTCAAATCGAAACGATTTTCACACCAATTTGCCTCAAAAATTAGATTGAAAATAAGGAAAGTAACTGGAATTGTTTCACCAGCTCCTTAGTCACCGAGCTGGGCATGATCTGAATTTGAAATAACATTGGCTTTGTGATCAAATCTCTTTCACTGCGGATTCCTTGACGTATAAAAAAGGCTGAGATAACTTATTCAAGTGCATCATCAATCACAGTACAGTAAGAGAAGGCCTATGGATAAGATGATGCATATATAGAGAGAGCTTTGTCGACATACACAGAAAGATTCTATGAGCATATCTTGAATGGGATCTAGTTTTCTGGGGTGATGACAAAGAATAGGGGACCAAACTGAAGAAAATGCCTTGTCATATGGGCAAGACTTTCCTCATCATCAACATCTACCAAGTTCTGTTTTTTCTTTCAATTAAACTGTGAATTGACTCAAGCGGTTTAATGGGGACAGTTGTGGAGAAAGAGATTGTAGAGGGTTTGTAAAGCATCATGCTTAGGTGAGCTTGATGGTATCTCCTGGCAACCCCACTTGCTCAAACTTGCTGAAATTTCCAGGAGAGAGGATCCCTGTTCTTCATTAAAATGGGCCTTCAATCCTTTTCAGTACAATCGACTATCAGTAGCAAAGGGCCATAAGCAAAACTAGCTTTTGTATAATTTCTTTTCTTTTCGTTTTCTCATTTTTCTAGGAAAAGTCTTAGGTGGATTATTTACCCTTTTTCTCTTAAAAAGAATCAACAAAGTGAACTAAAGGAGGCTTCTGGTTTGATCTCTGTCCAGTATTGCTTGCCGCCTTATTCTATGCTGGCATAAATGGTTGAGAATTAGGTCTCATTCCACTTGCCTAGCTATATCTGAACATAAAAATAAACTACATAATAATAATGAAAGTTACAAAGGAAGAAGAAGAAGAAGATTGAATAGCAGCCAAATTTCCATTTCTCAACCATTTTGGTTATAAACATATGATTGTAAGATATAGTTCTTACCAAGCATTAAAGAAAGAAAGAAAGAAATACAGAAAAAGAACAGAAAGAAAAGAAAAATCCTAATTGATGAAGTTCTTGAGCAACATCATCCCGCAGTAAAATCAAATGGGTTAATGCTCACCGTCCCCGAAGGACACACAAACACTAAAATTAACTGCCTACTACTTAATTTGCATTATTATTTTCCTCCCTTTTTCATGCCTCTAAAATCTTTTTACAACTTTGGCAAAGCTTTTAGCTTTTCTTCCCTTTGTTAGCAGGTGTAGAACTCAACCAGCTCTTCCATAGACCCCAACTGAGCCCCATCGTTCTCAAGCATCCAAAGCAAGTGCTCAAACAAAACAACCTCGCAAGAAACCACAACTTCACCACCATCATCATCGTTACCATCACCGCCGGAGGACCGATCAATGAGCTCTTGTAGCAGAGGATGGCAGATGATGTCAGATCCTACCAGATACCTCCGCCGCGACTTTCCAACGTACACTGCATGAAGATCTTTCGGAATTGCCTTGTCTTCGGATTCTGCAGCCGCTATGGCACTGCTGCTGCGGGTGAGCTTCGTAAAAGACGGCCATCTTTTAATCGCAGACTTGAGCTTTGTCAGCTTCCCAATTTTTGCCATGGCTCTGATTGCGCTATATATATGTATAACTTCCTAGTTTTGTTCTTGGGTTTTGGAAATGGAAGAAGAGGAGACTATGAAAGAAGGAAAAAGGGTTTTTCTGAACTGCAGAGAAATATGGAAGGAAGGTTCATATATAAAGAATGGAGGGGGCAAGCTAGAGAGAGAAGGTGAGGAAAACATTGCAAATACGTGCATGGCCCACTGTTTGATATATACCAGCTAAGAATGAGATATTTGGGGTGCAAAAACCAGTTGCCCCTTGTTTGGCATTTGGTGGGGACTTTTTGGTTGCAGAAATTATCTTTGTTTTTTTGTTTTAAAATATTTTTGGGTTTGTATATTTACATGAATACCCTCTCTCTCTTTGGATCTATTCCCATTTTCATGTGATTTCTATTGTATGGTATGCGATTTAGCACATGATTTGGACTGTGAAGTTTTTTCCAATTCTGTTGTTGGGGTCACAGCAGGCGCAGGCCACGTGAACGAATCCAAACCTTTGTGGGCTCAAAATCAAATATAAGTTTGCCTTTATCTCCAAATACAGACATGCTAGAGTTGTATGCCAACTTTTGGCATTGATGAAAATATATATATATATATATATATATATATACTTGCATTCTTTGGGCAAAACCTTTCCATGGAACTGCACTATGAGCTTCAACATCTTTATTACCAAATGCAACCATTGTCTGTTTATTTAAAAAGGAATTTCAATTTTACTCTTTGAATTAAAAAAATCATAATCATTACATCAAATATTCGAATAAAAAATAATTAACTTCAATAATCTTATTTTCAGATGATATATATATTAACTTAAATACCACTTTTTCTATGCTGGAGTGGAGTCCTGAAGCATCCAACTGTTGGTGATATCTTGAGGAAGACTCTCAAATTTCACTCGATATCGACCAAGTGCACCTTTGGCCACTGAGATTATCGATGATGCAAAATTATCATATCTAGCCAAATGGTAAGTCACTGAAATGTACATAATCAATTAAAGGTAATAAAAAGAGAATTAAAAATTGAAAAAATGCAAGGGTTAATAATGTAACAAGAATGATAGTAGGGCAATGGTGGTTCTTTGGTTCTTGATCATGTATCATTAATCGCAACAAAGTGTGTTGGTTGGTAAGAAGTCACCACTTCTATGTGCAAAAAAAAAAAAAAAAACCAACTGGTTTTTCATTTTCTGTTTCAAAAGCCAAAGTACAAACCAAGCTTCGAGCTGGTAGCATCTTCTTCCGTATGCGTTACAATTGGTACTAACTTTTGTCTTCATGTATTTTATATGCGTTACCACCAGATCCAGACCTTCTAATTAGAAAGTCTTTTATATGTGCATGGAGCCCTCGAGAAATAAAGGCACCCCCCCACCCCAGCTGCCAACCCCTTCATTACCATTTACCAGTTTTCCATCACTACTACTGTTTTGGCACAATTATCAATAACTTTTCTCCTAAGCTTTGCTTTTGATATAAAATTAATTGTTCTTGGGTTTCAAGGTTGAGTTTAAACTTTTGGCTCTTACACAAGTCCTATCATTGACACAATCAATTGCATTGAGGAGATTACCACAGAATTTTTGGTACATTAAAGAAGGAAAACAAAAGAAGAGAAAAGCACTAATTAAATCAATAAACAATTAATTTCGAGTCGCATCTAAGTATTTAATTTAATGGTTGAAGCATAATAGTTTATTCCAAAGGTAAGGTTGAAGTTTTTTTTATAAAAGAAAAAAAAAAAAACAGACTTTAAGTCAAATGAGTAAATCTCAGTGGTCCCTCCAATGGTAGCTAAAGTGTGAGTGCCAAGGCTAGAGACGAATAGCTCTGATGGGTACAACGACCAGTGGTCCAGTCGTATGTTGTTGAGTGATTAACCATGTACATCTGTTAGATATCGATGTAAAACAAAAGATTATTGGTAAACCAACCTCCATATACATACATAGATATATGTTTATATAAGGTTAATGTGAAAAAACATTAAAATCAGAGGGGAAACGAGATTAATCACTAACTTTATAAATTAATACATAAACTCTTTTACGGTCTGCCCCTTTAGTCCTCAGTAACTCCCCCACGTTAATCTTTAGTCTCACATGCTAATTAAGTCAAAGAAGACTGTCAGTTGATAAATACGGAGTTAAATGATTGAACTATTATTCCTGATGCTGGCTAGGGTTTGCTAGGTTGCTAGCATGCTGTTGGTAGGAAATCTGTTAAGTTAACATGAAACAAGATTCAGCATTTGGACCATATGGTTTAGAAGAAACATTTGGAGAATCATATCGTAGATATATATGGAGCATTTATGTCATGTGCCCAAGCGGGATATCAGCTGCTAATTAATCATTGCTAGCTTAATTTTTTAATTACTAGCTAATAATTATAAAATAATTCGGTAGCTATATATTAGGAAGTGAAAAGAATATTTATATATGCTGTTTGAGTGATTAGGAACATCATGGATGTTCATCTGTTATAGCTAGCTAAGGAAATGCACCAAATCAAGTCAAAATGCATTAATATTTTCCTACTGCTTGCTTAGTGCATGAATTGTTTTTTGGAGATAGCTTGCTACATGAATTAATGGTTCTTTCTAAAAAGGTCACCTGTTTTTAATATTTAGAGCATGAGAGAAAGCTTAATGCTTCCCATTTTTTGGATTTTCGTCTGTTAGTATAAAAATTAGGGTTGTTAAAGAAATATGGTACTTTCTCTCCCTTTCCCCGGTCGCATGAATGAATAGAAGAAGATGGTACACTCACGTCGGAAGGAGTCAATTAAACACCATTAACAACCTATCAATTGTTCTTGGGTCAGGACTGAAAGCCAAGGTCCCTTGACTTGGTTGGATTCAATCAAGAGTCACTACGCAACTAAAGTTCAATGGGAAACAACGTTTGGGTAAGTTTTTCGGCCCATTGGATTTGTGGATGACTCTAGAATTAAGCCCAAACTTTGATTTTGATTAAGGAAAAGAAGACGCCGGCCCAAAGCAGGTTACTCGAAGAAAGACACGGTCACACATGGGAAATGAAATGACCCAAATCAAAGCAATCAAAATGGTCAAATATACAAAGTAGGTTACGTGGCAACATCATAGCGCCACGTCACAGCCATCGAAGGATACGAGGGTTCCACAATGTCTCCAACAAGGACGCGTGTAAGGACATGAAGACTCCAAAAGAGTTGAGATTTTTCCAGATGGTTCGCGTAACTTTTATCCCTGTTTACTCCCCAACTTTCTATTCTTCTACTTTCTATATATTCTCTTTCCCGTTAAGGTTTCTTTTCAATAGCCAAGCAGACAAGACAGAGTCATTAACGTCAAAGATCCTAGCATCTCCTATCTTTAGGTTAACCGTTCCTACAGTCTGAAAATGAGCCGAGTTACTGACACAATGAACCACTGGCTTAGTTTCCCAGAAAACATCGAAAAGTTGATGTTCTCTTCACGGACTCAGGACACACACGACAACGAGAACAAAGGCTTCAGTAGCACACCAGCCGACATTTTGGCCACACCCAAGGAGTTCATTTTCTTCTTAGATGTTCCAGGCTTGTCCAAGACGGATATCCAGGTAATGAGGAAAAACACCAAAAGAGCCCTCAGGTTTTTGATTTTGGTATTTTAGATTTTTGCTAACATTGATTCTTGCTTTGAGTTTCAGGTTACTGTTGAAAATGAGCATACATTGGTGATCAAAAGTGGAGGGAAGAGGAAACGTGAGGAAGTTGAAGAGGAAGGGTGTAAATACATCAGGCTTGAGAGGAAGCCACCCCAGAAGCTGATGAGGAAGTTCCGGTTGCCGGAGAATGCCAATGCGTCGGCCATCACAGCTAAATGTGAAAACGGGGTTTTGACTGTGGTTGTTGAGAAGCTTCCTCCGCCACCAAAGCCTAAAACAGTTGAAGTTGCCATAGCATGAAAATACGAATGAGAGCCATGGTTACGTGGGAAACAAAAATTTTGAGTTCTTACCGTTTCCATCCAATCAACACTATAGAGTAGATAGTCTTGGTCTTGGGGTTGGGGCTTTTTTGAAGTTTGTCAACTGTGGAAACTGGAGGAATTAAATTGTTGTTTGATGTATCAAGATGTCATCTGTATTTTTGTTTGCAATTCTGCATTTTGCATAGTTTGGACTATCTCATCAGTTAAGAATTAGCTAGTGAAACAGCCCAATTAAAAGAAAAATGCAACATCTCCTTCAGGTTTTGTTTGATCAGGAACTAGTCAAACCGACACCGAGATTTTTATCGAGCAAATAATGTTTGTGTACAAGATGACTGTTAAAATATATTAGCATGTAATAGATAAAAAACAAAATTTTCTTACTCGGCCAAATCCTGGGCAAATTCTCGAATCATTTACCAGCTCTAGCTTCACTCCTGACGATGAAAATTAGCCGGGAACATTGTTCATTCCTTCATCTGAGCACGGAGTCATCCTCTCGCACATAAACAAACCATGAGATTGTGAATTCGCCAGGCAAAGCAGGATTCACTTAGATGACTTATTTCTTCCTCGCTTGGGTTTCTTCTTTCTTGTAGATTCTTTATCAGTGTGACTATCCTCATTTAGCAAATGCTCATAGTCTTCCAAACTTGCAAAGGGAGATGCCGAAGTCTTTTTGCCAGACTTTCGTTTTCTTTTTCTTGGATTAAACTCACCCTCATCATCGCTAACATCATCTGCATTTCCAATATCAATGGCATCATCATCAATCCTACCATCGCCGGAGGTGGCGACAAAATCTTCTCCATCAGCATCATCTGAGGTTATGTCCATCTCTGCATCACTGGCATCACCAATCAAATCATCATCACCTTCATTGGCAACTTGGTCTAGATCATCATAATCATAGTCCCCGTCTGCATCTAGAGAAGGATTGGCCGAGTCCAACATATTCTCAATCTCTTCGTTATCACTTTCATCACCACCATCAACATAATCATCATCGGCGACATCGCCACCCACATCAAACAATTCTTCAGCAGCTTCTTCCTCTGCGCCTTTCTTCTTCTTCTTCTTCTTCTTTGGTTTCTTTGAGGAATTCATTTTATTCATATAAAATTTGTGAAAGACAAGATCTTCTGGGGGAACATCTGTTTCAGCTAATGACAAAATCTCTTGTCCAATCAAATGGTTGCTCATATCAAGCTGAAAAAACAGAAAATAAGTCAGCAGCTGCGCACTTCCACCACAGAGGTAATTCAATTAATCCATCAATAGCATGGAACAGAAACCAGAAAGTCCCACATACTGACTAAAGCCTCAAAGCAAAAGGTCTTTGAATGAAAAGTTTAAGCTAACCTTCTTGGCAGGTTCAATTTGGGATCCACCATGCCATGAGCTTGCTTTTGGTTTCTTCTCCATAAACTTGTCTAGAAAAGCAGTAAGTGATAGGTCATTCAATGGGTTTCCATTGTAAACGATATTGGCCCCAGAAAGAAGAGTCGCAGCCATGGTGGCAACTGAGGGGTGAACATGTGTTGAAAGAACCATCAGCTCCCACCAGCTTGCACAATCTGCATTGCTGTTGAGACATTGATATACACAAAGCCACAGTAAGAACAAAATCATTGCTGAAAATCCAAGAAGAGAAACAAGTCAGTCAAAGGTAAAATCCCTGGACCAATTGATATAATGAAAAATTTAAACGGAAAAAGCCATAGACCATAAAATTGTTTTGCAGCTGCTCTCTGCCTTGATTCACAAAAAATCTCTTACACTATCAGTATGGATAATGATGTCAATTTATACGAGGACCAATTAGTCAGTCACACACACTCAGATATAAGCAGTGCAACTGTATTGAACACCAGAAGTTAGAAAAAGATGACAGGAAACATACCTGTAAGAAGGTTCCCTGTGCCTTGGACTGTATCCTCCAGGCAAGAAAGACTGAGTAGAGGATACTTGAGGTTTTAGCACTTTTTGATTAGATATCATTTTGGGTTTCTGAAGATCATTTGGACTCTCTCTTATAAACAACTCATCCGGATCATCAGAACCATCATCATCAGAATAATTGGTTGGCAAGACATCTTCATCTTCTGAACAATTACTATCAGAGTTGGCACCTTCACCACCATGAACATCAGCACTAATTTTTTCTTTCTTTGATGCACAGCTAGGTTCTGTGTCAGTTTCCTCTACAATATCTTCAAAACATTCAAGATCTTCATCAACTGACTCATTCTGGAGCACCATATTCCTGAACAATGGAAAATCTTTTAGCTTGGAAGAGAGAAACTTCAAAACAAAGAATACAATTTGGTGCATGGCACATCTAACTGAAACCAGCCCTACCATAACTGTGGCCTTGCTTTGAGAACTTCTGAGATAAGAAAAAGGCAACCACAAGCATATTGGGGTGGTTGTTGCAGTGCAACCTGGCAATATTCGAATTGTTAAATTTTGTAGATGTATACACTTTGAAGGCTTTACAAATCAGACAACACCCAGTTCTGTCATTGAATATGTGTCATACAAACTCAAAAACTAACATCCAACAAACTGAACAAAGATCTAAAATGGTGCAAAAATAAATGCTGTCCTGTTCTGTAACTATGTATCCTTCCTCATTTAGTGGCAACCAGAAAGGACACAGGCAATCTGGGAATAAAACTAAAAATTACAAAAATCAATTATGCCAATTGTAGCCAACAAGGCAAAAAAGAAAATGATTATATTTGCAGAAATGCCTACACAACATTCATTCTTGCACCATAAAAAAATTTAATAAAATGGATTGTACGTGAACAGTCATCCTTATATGCTTTGAAGCATCCACAAATAAAGGAGCACGAAAAGAGAAAAGGGAGTGCATCACTTACCTGCAATACACGTTTCGAAAAGGCAGACACACGTTTCAAATTGACATCACATTTCATGGCTCTCAGAAGAAGCCCAATAAACATTTCTGCCTGAAAAAATATCCATGTAACTGTGAAGAAAACATTTAGATAATAGAATCCACAAAAGCACCTCTATGCTAATAAACTATAAACTGAATATTAATGCTGCTTGAAGAAATAATAATCAGAAACAAAATTAACATTAATGTTCCAAACAATTACAAAGTCAATGACTAGCCCGGATGCCAAACAATGTGCACCAGATCACAACCATATAGCATTGAAACAAAAATTAACCAAACTCAACTTCACTTGCCTTAGAGGAATTCATAGAAGCAGGAAGTAAGAGTTTTGAGTACAAGGCCCGGTAAAATCGATCACTGACAACCTGATTCTTAGATGAGATTTTATCAAGAAGCATTAATGCTTGAACGCCTACATTGAAATTCTTGGAATGAACCTGCAAAATTAATGTCCATCTTAACATACGAGATCCATGATTATGATAATGCTCAACAATGACTAGAAACACAACATCTATCAACCAAATGTTCTGGCTGTCTAATAATAATAAAGAAGTGCCAAGTTGTGTAGCCTACCAGTCGGAAGAGCATTGGTGTTTGCATATCAATTATGTCATCAGCTTCATTGCTTGAAACATAAGGAAATGCTCTATTAATTCCCTGTGGATATGCACAAGGAGAAGTTGTGGAAGTTGGAAAATGTTGAAATCTTTTTTAAAATTATGCATAGTAACTTACAGACACTACTGACCGTTAGGAGAACTGACAGAAGTCTTGAATCCAATTCAACATGAGATTCTCCACTACCTTTTAGTTTGTTCTCCCTAGAACTAGGAGAAATTTTTACTGCTTTCTTGCTTTTGTTATCCAGCTGCTCACTTCTACCTGCCTCAGTAATCAGCACCTGAAATTTTTAAATATAAATTCTAATCTATTCTTTTCACAATTTCACTAATCAGGAGAATAGCAAACATATTAATAAAAGAACAACATGCCTAAATAAAAAAAAAGGCTAAAACTTCATGCATGTTGTTAGTTACATCAAGTGAGACACTGGATGCAGCCATACAACTAAATAATGTAAATTAAATAGAAACCAGCGCATACCTTAAAAAGTGCAAAGTATACATCTATCAAACGCTTTGCCACCTTTGGTCCATCTCCTTTTTGACTCAAACGAATTTGGCTCAAAAAATTGATCTGTATATGACAAAGGGCATATCAGAAAGTTCACAGGTAAAATCAATCAATAAAATGAATCATATCACAAGTTAGAGTGATTGAGTTCAAAACAGTGACTCTGACAGAACTTGAAAAAAAATTAATCACATCACAAGTTTGAGTGGTTGAGTTCAAAACAGCGACTCTGACAGAACTTAAAAATAAGACCCAGACATCAACAGTCAATTCATACACATAAGAATGCAGCCAGCTCGCACTGATAATATTATTATGGTAAACAAAACAATATATGTAATACAGAGACAAACTTCTAATTCTCACAAGCAATTCCAAATAAATTGACACAGCAAGTCAAATCAAAGAAAAATATTTGTTTGTCCCAAGAGCGTACTGCAAGTAAGGTGGGCCCTACTGTGGTGAGGAATGTGCTCTGTAATTTCTTAAGATCCTGCTATGGTTTTAAGAAGAGAGATGAAATATTCTCCCTAATCTGGATGACTCAATAATAACATATAAACAATCCACTAAATAGCATTACCACAATTAGGCACTTCACTCCCAAATTTTTATGATTTATTATTACTGATAGGAAAACAAAATGATGCTACACTGGTAGAAAAGACTGTATGTTACAAGTTTTCTAATATCATTTTAGCACAAGAACAGGATGAACATACAGCATGGTACTTTGCACGTAGTCCTAAATGAGGCCGAAAAAGAAAAGTATCCACTTCGTCAATAACCACAACCTGCCAAAAAAAAAATGTTCTCAGCATAGATATAATGCTATATTTATCACCAACATGTGAAAGAATGCCTAATTACCATGCAAATGGCCTGAAAATTGTTCTTTCAATAAGATTTACAGGCAATAACACCGTTGATTATACTTGTACATTCTTTTCAATAGTTTTATATTTTTGGTCCTACAATTATGTCTACCATCACCTTCCATAGCCAAGGGAAGAGGCAATTGCTCTTGCATACCAATGACCCTAAACTATAAATTTAGCTAGCTTGAAATACATCCTACTTCAAAGCAAAACCCTCACCTTTTGACTTAGAGTGCATCATGCAACATCCAAACACCACAACAAGTGACTAAAGAGAGCAAGAATGAGAAATTGTACCTTCATATTGGGGTGGTCAGATAAAAGGTTTGATAAGTAAAAATCAGCATTTGATGCACCCTTGTTTTGAGGATCTCCAAGCTGTAGATAACCAAAATATAAAGAAACAAGAATAAAACAACCTGAAAAGATGTTGCAATGTATATGGCTTCAATAGAGAAAAAAAATAGTGTTCAACTAATTCAATATCAACTTACTTTGTTAACTAGCGAAGATAGCAGCTTGCGTTCTTGCTCTGATTTGCTCTTTAGCAGTACATACATGGTCTGTAAAATGTTAAAAAAGTTTAGACATATATAGCATCACCTAATTGAAACAATAATGGACAGAGAACAAGCTAAGCTTTTGTAAGTACTCATATTAGGCAATATCTGACTACAAACCTACAACTAAAACCTTGACCTTGCACAATTCAAAGCAACATGCTCTTGACTCATCTATGATCTATTTTGAATCCAACTAAGTTAAATCAGATGCACTTCCTATTAACTGCATCCAGTCAGCATAAACAACCATGTAAATTGGAATTCCAAAGCTTTCAGTGAAAGGTCAAAAAGCTTTGATGAATGCACGATTTATAAACAGGAAAAACATGTTTTAGTAGATCATCCACAAAAGTTAAGATAAAGGACTAACCTTCAGTGCCTTGTCTTTCAGAGCAGGTAACATATCTCTTGATGCCTCCTCAACTGCAACAACAAAACGTTCATACCTGAAAAAGGTGTTCAATATGTGTAAGATGTGAATTTCTTAGACTGAAGTATATCATCAATTTCAGTTGAAATTGGCATGAGGGATATGTATATAAAGGAAATTTATGCAGCTTAATTAAGTAAAATAGAAACTAGTATCCTCTGCTTTAAAAGGATGCAGTTCTGTCCCCTGATCAACAACACATTACCTCATTCTGACAATAGCCAGAAAAATGCTCTTATTAAAGGCAAATAGAAGCCTAAACAAATTTCAGACTTCATATTGCAGTTGCAGTTGCAGTAGCAGTTTCTGATTTTAACATCTAGATCCTTTAATAATTAATACTTGCAATGAGATGCTTAGTGATAGATCAAAGATGTATCCTTTACTTTATAAAAAAGAGCAAAAAGCAATTAGTAATACACAAAATTTGCTTTAACATGAGCTGTTTTGAAAACCATATTTATAAGAGAAACTTTAAAATCTAATCTTGAGATAAATGTCTTCCCCTTCAATTATCACCAACAGGCAACAAATGAGACATACTCGGCATCACTTAATCAAAAAACGTGCCCATCCCATAAGACAGATCATACATAAAAGAGCACTAAGTTTCTTTTTTACATATTCAGTTCATTACAAAAAAGGATAAACTGCAAACATGCCAAAACAAAATCCTAATCAACTAATGCTTGCATGACCAGCCAAAGTTATACGAAGCCAACTTATAGATGTCATAAACCACACACACATCTAAATCAATGTATTCTGGGTTTCAAGTACCATCCAAAAAAACATTTATACCTTTGCTTCAAGCAATCCTCCCAATACCAGAAAAGTAGAAGGGAATAACCATCTTTAGTCTCTGGAAGCTCATTAACAGGACGCTGTAGAAGTGTTTTCAGCTTCCAATCAGGCAATAACCTGAAAAAATTGAACCATGTAACTAGTAAATAGCAAAAGTCATGAAAAATTACAAAAACCACCTCCAGACTATGTCAAAATACAGTTCCCACCTTGGATTTTAGAAAATCTACAATGACCTCCTAAAATCTAGATATGGTCTACAAGTGCATAGCCAGGATTCATGTCTGTAATGTCATTAAATAGCTTACAAGAGTATTAAAGAATAGCCGCTATAGACAAGAGTCACCAATCTTGCGCACATCTCAACACATGAAAGCTCTTATGTCTCCTAGCTTACTATTCACCCATAATTTTTCACTAGTATCCCAAAGTAGCATAGGTATTACATGCTTGTGGGGGTTGAGAAGGAACTCAAGCAGTAAGGAGGCAGTTAGGTAGATAGGGGGAGAGAGAAAGAGAGAGAGAGAGAACTAACTTTGAAATAAAAAGTTCTTTTAATGCTTCAAATCCCGTAAATGCATAGCGCTTTCCTACTTTTGATTTCACTAACCCTGCAACAGAGAATTCCATTTGAACAACAGCAGTTCAGCAAATAGGGCAAGTATCCGGGGCCAGTAAATCTAATGCATACCATAATCTTGATGTAGAGAAAGAACACTTTTGTACTTGGTACATTATTCAAAGAAACTCCATGAAAAGAGCATTAAACGTGCAAAATTCAGCATGTAGGAATAAACCCATAGCCATAAATGAAATACATAGTGGCAAGCACGCTCATAAAAAGCTTAAGTAATAAATATAAATTTATCAGCCAAAAAAAGCATAAGCACTCTCTTAAATTTTGCAGGCAAGCACGACCAAAAGTTCATCAAATGAGCATAAATTCAGTAATGAATCAAACACCACAAACATTAATGAAATGCATTGAAACCATAAACTAGAGAAACCAAATGCACAAATACGAAACAAAGCCAAAAGTAGAAAATGAAAAATACCCAAAAGCCCATCAAGCGACTTCAAATTGGCAACAGGATTATCCGCAACCACGAACGAAAAGGCAGAAACCTTATCAGCAGCCGTCCCTGACCTTTGACTGGCCATTACCATCTTCATATCCCCAGACTTCCCTTTTGATAACTCATAACCTTTCGCGTATTGCCACATCAATCTCTCCCCAAGTTCCCTTTTTTTCTCCACCAGTCTCTTCCACTGCTCCACATTTCTAACTTCCACAGCCTTCTTCCCCTTCCCTTCTCCTCCAAACACTTTCTTCTCCAACTCCAACTCATCCTCGTACCATACACTCAAAGCGCTCGGTTTCACCAAAGGCAAAGCTGGCAAATTCTTAAACTTACCATGTTCTTTTAAAAACCTATTATTCTTATTGGTGTCTTCCAGTGACCAAACTGGAGGCTTGGGCTTCGGTCTTTGGTTGTTTCTGGTGCTTTTATCAGTTTTTGGGATTTGGGTATTGTTGGGTGTCTTCTCAGGTTGTGAACTTTGGTTCTTAATGTTTGGGGTTCTGGGTGGCTTTGGAGATTTAAGGGGACCGGTTTTGCGAAAATCGACATCGTTGAAGCCCGAGTAAGGACGGGAAGCATCGGTGGAGAAGCCGAGAGAGGAAGCAAATGAAGCAATATCGGATTTCAGAAGCTCTACGTCTTGTGGAGTTTTCGAGTTTGACATTTTCGCATTATCCCCTGCAAGCAGAGGGGGGGGGGGGGGGGGGGGTGGTTTGGGTGTTTAGGGTTTAATGCAGAGAGGTTTAATGGAGGCAGAGGCCAAATGATGCAATGGAGGGTTTGGGGTTGTTTTTCAATTCCGTATAATTTTATGGCTTTTTTCTGAAAATATGTCAAATAATAATTATTGGGCCTTAGTCCTACTGTTTTACAATCTAAATCCAGTTTAATCTGGACCACTATTTCGCCCCACAAAATGGGCCCATTTTATAACTGTAAAAGGGGGATAATGGAAAATACGAAGAAACAGCAAGACTATTCCTGTCATTTTACAACAACTAGGGTTTCCCTCACCCTTCGAAACCCTTCTTTATAAACAACTCGAAATCTCACTTCGACCCTCTCAGCAGAGCCTCATTAGCTTTTCATCTTTATACTCTCCTCTGCGAAAACCCAATCCCTTTCTCTTAGGGTTTAGCAGGTAAGAAGAATACAAAGCATGGCGACCACGACAGCCCCAGCAGCTGCAAGGCAGCTTTCTCCTAAAGAAGCCGACATCCAGATGATGTTGGCTGCCGAAGTTCATCTCGGTACCAAGAACTGTGATTACCAAATGGAGCGTTACGTCTTCAAGCGCCGCAATGACGGTAATTATTGTTTTTTTTATAGCTATATCCATTCTATTCGTATATCTATTTCGATGTCGGGTTCATTATCTGTTTTTTTTTTTTAACTTAAATTGTCACTTTTTTGAGTTCCTGGGTTTTCGCTGCTGAAGCTGAAAGTTTCTCTTTTTTGGCATATGTTTTGTGTTTTGAGATTTGGGTTGTTTTCTTTTTCAGGACTGTATTTGGAAAGTTTTCTCTTTCTTTGTTTGATTTGATTAGGAATCTTGTACTTTTAGGAGATCTAAATTTTACATTGGAAGAATCTGTTTGTATTTATGTTCACATGTTTGTGTTAGCTTATAAAGTAGAAATTACCTTGCCTCATTTATCGTAATTAAACTTGTAATTGGCTTGTGTGTAGCCAATTTGAGGGTTGCTTATACAAATGGCTTTTTGCTAATTGTATGCCGGCTTTTTTTTAGCTATGTATTTGTGGCGATTGATTGCTCACGTTAAGTTGCCAGTTGAGTTTATAATCATAGACCCCTGATTTGATAGCGTGGACTAAACATAACCGACTTGATGTAATCTGCCTTCATCCTTGAGAGAAGGATTAGTATATGCAATTGATCATAAGATTAGTATAATCCTAGTTGAATAACTATAAGCTACATAGTAACATGTGTTCATTAGTGCTTTTAATTAATGACTGAATTCTCTTTTTTTGCTCTTTAGGAATCTACATCATCAACCTGGGCAAGACCTGGGAGAAGCTTCAGCTTGCAGCTCGTGTAATTGTTGCTATAGAGAACCCCCAGGACATCATTGTCCAATCTGCTAGGCCCTATGGTCAGAGAGCTGTACTGAAGTTTGCGCAGCACACAGGTGCTCATGCAATTGCTGGAAGGCACACTCCTGGTACATTTACTAACCAGCTTCAGACATCTTTCAGTGAGCCTCGCCTTCTTATCCTTACAGATCCTAGGACTGACCACCAGGTAATTTGTTCTTTAGTGTTGAGTTGAGTTTTATCGAGTTTCAATCTGCAGTGACTTGATTTAACTTTCTGTACATAATGGTTTTGGATGAGCTAACATTTGAGTATATTATCTGCAGCCAATCAAGGAAGCAGCTCTTGGAAACATTCCAACCATTGCTTTCTGTGATACTGATTCACCAATGCGATATGTTGACATTGGTATTCCTGCTAATAACAAGGGAAAGCACAGCATTGGCTGTCTTTTCTGGCTGTTAGCAAGGATGGTTCTCCAGATGCGTGGTACAATTGCTCCTGGACAGAAGTGGGATGTGATGGTAAAAGAGAAACACCATCATGTTGCTGATATGAGTTGGATGTGTTCTGCTTGCATGTTCTCATACTTTGACATTGTATGCAGGTGGATCTGTTTTTCTACAGGGAGCCTGAGGAAGCTAAACAGCAGGAAGAGGAGGAAGCTGCTGGTCCTGATTATGCACTCCCTGCTCCAGAGTATGGAATGGCTGGCTTAGGAAGTGAGCAATGGTCCACACAAATAGGTGAACAGTGGTCTACTGATGTGGTTCAGCCTCCTATTTCTGCTGTTCCTGCTGTCAACTGGAGTGATCCAGGTAAGAAATGTCATGTTATGGTGCCTTAGTTTAAATGTTGCTGACTGTTTCCTTTGCCTAATCTACTTTAAAATTTCAAATGCAGTTCCTCCCACGGATGGTTGGGATGCTGCAATTCCTCCACCACAAATCCCTGCACCTGGCACCGACGTGACTGCTCCTGCTCCCACTGGCTGGGATTGAGATTTTCATTTTGACCAATGTTTTGCTTTTAAAACGAGTTATTTTGAACATCTATCATTATGATGGAAATGTGTTTTTGGCACAGTTTAGTTATAGTTTTCTAGACATGAAGGGCTTAGAGATTTTGTTATTTGTGGTGGTATCGTAAGTGATGAATTATTTTGTTATATGCGGCAATGACTTGCTATCTGAAAGTTACAAATGCTTTTTGATTTCTTCCAACTGCAATAATGTTTCTCTATTAACTCCTTTTGCGGAAGATATTGTTGCCTCCGTTAAACTCTGGATTGGATTTGTTATCACCAATTTTGATCATAGTGTATAGTCTTTTAAGTATGCAGCTAGGATGTTTGTTCCTGTCAAGCGTTTTTGCGCTGTGTTTTCAGTTAAACCGGAGTTTGTAACCTACGATGTCCCTAAATAAATCAAATGAAAGAATGATTGGAGAAAGTTGGATATTCTACGGTAAATAGGTTTTGCTCAATTTATACGAGTAATACATGGAAAAAGGTTGCCCTCTCAAGTCTCACCTTTTGAAGTTTCTAATTCAAGCCAAGATTAGTCCTCGGTGCTCACACAACCGATTCACTGTATTGGGAGGAAAAAATTTCGTCGAAACTTTTAATCAATATGAGGTATTGGATGAGAAGGTTGATGTGCCAAAACTACCCACTAGCGCTACCTCACCAATCTGATAAGCTGATTTTCTGTCTCCTTTTAAAAATCTGAAATCTAGCACAGTATGGGATATTATGCTAAAAAGTTACCATGAGAAGGAAATACAAGCATTGCCAATAATGTCAAACTCCCAAGGCGTCATCGATTTTATAGAATATTATTTACAGGGGTTGAAACCTATTGTTGTTTGGAATCTTTGCAGATTGAGGTGGTCAGAGCTCCAAAATGAAATTAGCTATGTACCCTTCTGCTTCCTCAATGACATTCCCTCGCAAGGATTTCATGAGTAGGCAAATGCTGTCAGTATTACACGAGCTGAAACTTACTTTTTCCTCAGCACAAGCCGCAACTCTTCTCTCTCAGCCAATCTCATCATTATTTTTTGCAAATGAACTCACATCCTTCGGATGGGTTCAATTTGGTTGTGCTTGTAACTTGTAACAAATGTTATTCATGGCACTATTTTGAAGTAAACTGTAACGGAATAAGCATATCTCCATGAGTTACCCAATTCACAAAGCTCTCAGAAAACTCATCCAGAATACCATCACAAGTGAGGTCAGATGCAGTTCGGTCCCCTCCCTAAACAAACATACAAACCAAAAAACAGTAGATTGCTTTCAACCAATGGCACATGAAAATCAATTGGATAAACATACAACTCAAACACTAGCAACACTAGCCTTAGTTAACAATTAAATATTAACTAAAATATACCAACCAGCAGACGTGTAGATTCAAGGAAAGGATCTTCTTATTTTTTGGTTGGAAGGGGGAAGGGGGGAGTTTTGGAATATATTTATAAAGGAAGTATCATGGACCTCTCTCGGACATAATTCAAACAATTTCAATACTTTAGTTGATTTCAGTTACTGTCATTAATCAATAATAACACCACAAAGTACTAACCTTTATACTTGACCCTGACTCACTTGCAGATGTGGTCATATCAATTTTTAGTTCAGCACCAATATTTTCAGATGATAGGCCCGTGGTAGACCTGAAAAAGCAAAAAATACATAGTATGAGATTTCAGCTGTCAAAACACAGAATTGCAGTTCTTGCATCTACGATTAAATTCTAAAAAAAGTTTCAGACAGCAAGCATAGAGAGACATAAGTTCCCTGCAAACAATAAGGAAGTTATTGTTTCACCACAATCAACATTATTTTACTCACATCATTACAAAAAATTTCCAACTTCAATTCCATTTTCCATCTTTACTCTGTTCAATTTCGTTCTGTTTTAAGTCCAGAACAGAGATGTTGTGCAAAAGGGTTGTGGGCAGTTCATTCTGGTATGGAAAGCTTATACCAGGAGAATATTTTGTTGTTTAAAAATGATCTTCCATCTAAGATAGAGATGGAAAAATAATTATTGTTTTTTGTCTTCATTTGTAGACACAATTGGTATAAATTTTGTATTTATTCAAAAGTTAACTGCAATTTTTCTATAAATGCAGAAGCAGAATGAGGACCTAAAAGTAAGTGAATGAAAAGTTTATCACCAAAAAGCAAGTAGTTGACAGCTGTTCTCAAATTAATAGTTGTGGTCATGATACTAGCTGAGAATGGGAAGAAGCGCACACAATTGGTAGTTGGCACAATGATCATTGGTTTCAGAGAAAAACATTATCTGGAAAATTTTCTGCTTTTCTAAAGTAACCTTAATGAAGATGACTTTAACTACCTGTCATATATATCATCATCACATGAATTTCCTGATGAAGAAAGCCAGTCCACATCAAAATTGGTGCAATTACATTCATCTCCATTTTCATCATAACATATGCGATTACTTTCAAGAAAATGGTCCTTTTCCACATCTCCGAAAAGCTGCCTGCAAGACATTCTTGGAGTAAACCTAGAAAACCAGCCAGAATTAAGTCAGTGGGACAGCAGATGAAGTCTTTGAATCAGTTTAAAATTAATTTAATGAAGTTGCTTGTTAATCATAGTTCGTTGGTACTACCAGCAACAGATTCCAAAAATTTAAGCATGTTAGCACCTATAGGATGGAACCATGCTATAAATCCCTAGCAAGAACTACAATCTCTACAGTAATTTTAAATCAAGAGTACACTTTTAATATATCAACCATTAAGTTAATAAACTTGGAAAAAAAAAAGTTTGAACACACCTGGAATAAGAAATTTCACAAGTTGGAATCTCTGGAGTGGACCCTGAAAGACCATGGGTAGCTCCTGTGTTTTCAGACAAAGGCTGATTGTGTCCAACATTTGAAGCAGCCAAGGGAGAGTCAGTTCCACAAAGAATGTTGCCATCAGATAGTGATCTTTTAAAAAGTGACCTACAAATATTTGAAAGTAAACTCATTAGTTTTTTGCAAGAAAGTTTAGATTTACCGTATTAAACTGAGATCACAAAACGACAGCTCAACAATATATAAACTATCCTATAACAAACAGATGAATGAATATCAACATTACTATTTGAGAGCAGCACTCCCTACCTGATTATTTACAATCCAAAAATTGTGTAGTTTTCAAAACAATCATTGGAACATATATATATTGCGATACCATCTTAAAATTTATCAGATCTACAAACATAACATTGTATATAGAAACACAGAATATTGCTAAACATCTGCATATTGATCTAGAACCAGATTTTTTGGCAATATATAATCTCACAAACATCTGCATATTAGAGATTCAATATACCTATCATTCTCATTAAAAAGATTAGGACCATGCCTTCCGACGCTATAGTGTTGGTCTGAATCCAACTCCCACAGTGCCGGTTTACCCTGTTGTGGCTGAAAGTGACCCAAGAACCTGCATAGTATCATGCCAAATTCTAGGAGTGTTATCCATCAACATCCTTATGCACTAATTATCATATATCAAGAAATGCAATTTGCACAACATTGCAAGCATTTTCTAAATGTATGTGAACAATGAGGCTTATTTATCTTACAAATTAATGGCACTTTGCTTCACTGCATCCATGTATGCATTGCTATAATAACGTTGCAAGGTTCTAAAGAACTCCTGGGACTGAGTTGCTGCTTTCCATTGGCCTCTCCTTTGACAAAATATCTGTTTAACATGACCAATGCAGAATGATAAAATGTACTAAGGATTTAATACTTTAAGGGTTTCAGTACAAGAAAAAGCAGATAATGATTTATGGCTGCACTGAAGCCCAACTAGTAAGCTCTCTTGTCACTATACTGGGCCAGCAACCTCCATGTTCCTACCACAAGGCTTCAAGGATTACTCTGCCATCTTACAACCCTATAAACGAATTTGATAGCCATAGCTGGAAACAAGTATTAAATTTGAAAACAAATACCGTTTTCATTCTCATCAAATTCTTTTGGGAAGTTACAAAAGGCCCTCAAATCTCTAAGAAGGATTACCTTGTTGTGTGCTGCAGAGCCACCATACTGTAAAGCAAGTGTGTCACCCATTGTTTCATAAACTCCCATTAAATCGTCGGCCAAAGGACTATTTTGATCAATTGTTTGGGATTCTGTGAAGCCCATAGCATGGAGCTGGCGTCCAAGAGCCATCAACCCATAGGCATATTGGGCAACATTAGTGCGATCTAGACAGTCAATGCAGTTGGTTCTAAGGACTCCGTTTTGAAACATTGGGGGTTTTATATCACTAGAATTCTGCTTATTGTTTACAACATCCGTTTCCAACTTCTCAACATCATTACTTATGTCAGAAAGAATCTGAGAGCACTCATCATTTTGCCTGCAATAGATTTCCATGCATGTAGCATAAGTAGACATCAATAATCAGCAAAAGCATCAGCAAACCAAATCAACATAAAAACTAAATAATGAGCAACCTAAAGGGATATATTTTTCAAGGAAAAGGCAAATGCAAGAGAGCATAAATAGCAGCATAGATTACATGTGCACAAATGGTATGCATTCCAGCATATTTCAGATTGATATAATACAAGATAGAAAGGGCAAAGCAAACAGGTATTCTTTAATCAAATAAGTAGTAGCAAAAAAAAATTTATATGTAGATATTTGTAACTTATAAGTAAAAAAAAAAAAAAAAAAAAAAAGATAAATAACTACCGCATCATGAAAATATTATCAACTTCATAAGCGAAACTTACACCAAGCAAGATAAATTCAACAACCCCTCCCGTCTAAAATTTGGTGTTACTTGACAGTAAAAGATGCCCGTTAAGTTTAACGCATAGTCAGCCACTCTGCCTAGAAGCGCCAACACACTTGTAGCTCTGCAGAAAATGATCAAGCTCTATTAAGGCAACCATCCTTTAAGAGATTGATAAGCAAGATATTGCATAAGCAAGCGGGCATAGAAGTACTTTCTGGAATGTCTGTTCAGGTCCCAATGAAGGAACCTGAGCCGATTCTCCTTTGTTAAACTTTTATTGAGAAATCTGATAGCATTTGCAAACTCTGCACGGAGAATAGTTTCCCGAGGTTTCTTCTCACACCTCTTTTGATCACCAGAATGGAAAGCAGAACAAATCAGGAAATCAGTGCAGATAAAAAAACATCATGAAGTTTATGGAAATTGACAAATAATCAGCCAAAGGCCTACCTTTATCAAATTCAATATGATTATTGGATTTCCATATCTCCTTTCAAGGTTTTCAAAATGTAGTCTTGTGGCCTCATAATTCGGATCCTTCTTTGATACTGGAAACAAAAAGTGAAATTAGGAAAATTTACAGTAGTTACCATGTAGAACTAATGATATATGCCTCTCAGTGTGCTTATTCAACAAGAAAGAATTCATACATATGATGTCAGGTTTCAAATTCAAGCGTGAAGTTTCCTGGGACCAGAAAAGTGGGATAGAGCCTCGATTCTGGACAACAGAACTTATTTGTGTGGGGCATCCTTCAGGAACATCTTCAAACACAATCTGTTCTGTCTCAACATCATTTGCTACTCTACCTTTCTCATTCACACCACGTTTTAAATATCTATGCAGTAGAAGAGAAATAAACAAAGTGACAATCATGTCAGAATCCAGACCAGCAGAAAAAGTAGGTAAAAAAATTTATCAACAATATTACAGGAGCAGTGACAAAACTAGAACTCAAAATTAAGCAAACAAAACTTCATTTTATCTACAGCTATTGAAGTTCATATTACTTCCTCAATTCATAAGCAGAACTCGTTTATTGTGCTTTAAGATAATGGATACAGAATACAGATCAAAACTGTCATTAGCCAGATAATTAAGAGCTAAGTATAATGAACAACTATGTCTTCTAATAAAATTTGACACAAAAAGGTGAGATCACTAAGCAATTGACAGTGGAAACTAGCACAAAGCTAATTTTCCTAATGAATTGTGGGCCAAATGAAATGGTTAACAGCAGTTCCAATTATATAACTAATCCAGCCGACATTTCAATCAGTAGCTTGTAAAGCATCTAAACCTTGTCCCAGCATAATGTCGAGAACGTCTTGCAATGAGAGTTAACTTAAAGTCCTTGCCAGACACAGAAAGTTTGACCTGGATACCAAAGCAGGAAACAACAAACATTAGATACAAACTTTAAAACCATGCGTCAAAGAGAAGCAACAAGCTAACGTGTTCAGCAAAAGTTTCAAAATTGCAAACCTGCATTATCTAACTGCTTTAGTTACTTCATGTTAAGGTGACAAAAGTTATAAGAGAACACCTTGAAAACGAGTCATTCAGGCTCCTTAAGAATTATTGAAAAAGGAATTCTACATTTATAAACTTGATGGTAGGTCCCAAATTTGAGGATTAAATAAATAAAAATACAATTTAAAAAGAACAGAGGCACATCAAATTCCACAGCTTCTCCAAGCCTAGAAAATTCCACAACTGCTGAAAAGGGTTATTAAGTTCAGGTTTATATAGATTCCTCTAAAGCAACATATTTCAAACAATTAAACCAGTTATGGAACAAAAATAAAATAATATAACTAATTCAACTTAACCATTTTCCTGCAAATCCTTACTTCAGTTATCACTTTTCACAGAAATTAATGAATAGGAAAAGGCCTAAAGTATATCATACCTGCTTGAAAAAGCCATATACCAATGCAACTGTCCACAGAGTATTCTTGAGACTATTGCGGATTCCTTGAGTTAAGAACTCATTCCAGACAAACATTGTTTCATAGTTTAACAGTCCTGTCTCATCCTTACATAAATTTCTTTGAAGACTATGCATAACATTGTATGAGTAGCTGAAAAAGAAGTCCTTTGTAAGATCCACTGTGCAGAGGAGCTTCTTGTATCTATGTCAACAAGGAAAAAGAAGAAAGAAAGAAAAGGCAAGCCACGTTAATTCGTGTTTAGTTATTTAATGAAAAAAGAATAAATAGAAATGAAAAAACTGCTTAAGCTAAAAATTTTAACCAGGAAATAAAAGAGAAAGTAATTTTCCCCCAGAAACCCTGATGATACCTTGTCTCATTCAACATGTTATATTAACATCACACAGCAATGAAGTTTGCCCCTGTACATATGCAGGAAATGAACTGGCAATATCCTCTACAAATGGTATTAACTAAGAAGATGCAACATTAAACATTTTACACACACACACACATAATATGTTGGAAGCTGACTTAATTGTTTCAATATGAAACTAATTAAAAAGGGGAAAAAAAAAAGAAGATATTTAACCAGAAAAGAGCTTTAGATAAGTTCAAGTTCCTTGAGCTCATGTCAACAATATAACATGAAGGGTGTATCAACAAAAATAGTACAGAGATTACCTCCACACCATGGAACTCGTCTACTTTTAAAAGAGAACTCCAGAACTCAAATTATTGTCCCAGAGGACATAAGTAATTGAGAAGAAGATAAAATAACCACAACATAACACAATTCCATCTAAATACAAATGGACAATGAATATTAACAGTGCTAATCTCATATGTCTCCTTATAAGTACCAAGGACGCATTACATTTACATGCAGAATTGACAAAAGACCTTTTTTCATCCATAGAATAAGCCACATTGGACTGGACAGGAGAATTTGGAATTGGAATCATCTCGCTCTTGGTAATGGCATAGACAGTATGGCCACAAATTGCACCGATCTTCTTTCTTTTCGTGATCAGCAGCATGTAATAAGGTCCCAAAAATTTTACAAACCCTAAATTAATGGGGAGAAAATCATTAGCCTTATTCTGAAAACATCAGAGAGGGGAAGTTGGAGAACCTAACAGATATTACGTACCAACAATTCCATAACAAGCTGTAACAAATTTAAGTCCACCAGTGGACCTGTTTCCTTCATGTATCCGTCTTAAAAGATCACAGCATTCAATTTCTGAGTATGCTGTACAATCTTCAAGAATAGTGAGTTCAGACGGGTCTAATCGATCAATCTTTAATACCCTCCAAAAAGCTCTGTTCTTGTCTCTTCCAATCATATAGAAATTCTGTTGCACACAAGGAATACACAAATGTTGCATTAATTGTATAATTATCTACTTAAAGAAATGTTGAGGGAAAAGAGAAATAAACACAAAAGCAGCTCTACTCTTCTTATAAGCATCATAGAGTAAAAAGAGGAAAAAAAATGAAAAATTATCTGATAATGTAGAACTTGCTCTGAGGATAGGGACTATTTCTGTATTAAAGATTCCAGTAAATATATATTTATATATATATATATATAGATATAGTTGAAAGATGGCAAGTTGTATAGTAAATTATCTGAAAGAAATGAGAAACAAATGGATGAGTGAAAAGATGCAAGAAGTTAAATGGCATGGTGCAACAGAAAATAGACAACATTAAAATGTGGCAATATCATCTTATATATCTTGATAATGAAACCGCAAGATGACCGGTTTTGTAGCTTCCAAGCTCATTAATAACCACTGCCTATAATCTCAAGAGTAATAAACCGACTTTATAGAATAAAAACAGTCTTACACCTCATAGGAGATGACTGCAGTTAAAGAGAATTGTGCACAAAACAAACTCCTCAAACAAAAAAATACTTTTACTATGGAATTTAAACTCCATATTTCAGATTAAACCCAGTTCGAAACGCACTCAAAAGCCAAAAAAATCTGAGTCAACCTCAGAGAAGAATGAAATCAAGATTTTGAAATTATTTCTTATGCACAATAAATTATGCATCCATTTCTTAATATTTCGAGATTTATTAAAAAATTCAAATCACTCCAATACCAAGCTAACCACGGGGGAAAACAGAGCAAATCAGAGCGCAGCTTTCAAAGCTAAAGCTAAAAATAATAAAAAAAATGCTCAAAAAATAAAAAATAAAAATAAAAGACGGATAAAAAAACGGCCACACAAAATTAAACAGCCAGGAAAATTAAAAAAAAAAAAAAGATCGAGAAGAGCTTTAGCGTGATAAACATAAAAGCAACTTCAATGATCAAAACTAACAAGTCAAAATCCTCAAACCAACAGCCGTATGCACACATAAACGTATATACAAGCATGCGACTACATGTATAAAACGTATAAACGCTTGCATATAAGAGTTAAAAAGGAAAAATACCGAGCGAGTCTCGTAGAGTCTGAATTTCTGTAAAAAACAAGGATTCGGGTCGGGTCCAGCATCACTGCAATTCTCGTCTGCCATTAGCTTTTCGGATCCCGAGTGCCCCGAACCTCAAAGCTCGGGTTCACTCAAAACACAGATCACCGAAAAACCGCGGAAAAAGAAAAACCTCTCACACTTTACAAAATTCAATCTATATATACACACAGATAAAAACACAGAAAATGGAAAAAAAAAAAAAACAGCTAATCACAATTCACTGATTCACCCTAAGAAATCACGAACAAAAAAAAAAAACAACCTAATAAAAACGGAAAAAAATAAATTAAAGTAAATGAGAACGGTGGTATTGATATGCGAAAACGGTGTCTTTTGTCGGAAAGAGGAAAAGAGAGATCGAGAAGAAGAGAAGGAGAAGCAGAGGAGAAAGGCACAGCTAATGGAGACTGCTACCACACAAAGTAACCAAATAAATAAAAGAGGAAGCCATATATATTTTTTAGTTTCTAAAAGAAAAAAAAATGCGAGATAGCGGTGTTTTTAAAATTTTCGTTTTTCTATACGATTGTAATAATAGAAGAAAATATAGGAGTCCGCCAACAGTAACTTCCTTTTCTATTATGTTTTTCTGTTCAATTTAATTACGGCGGTTTAATGATTGGTTTGACGAGTGATGAGTCGGTCATGGTCGTTATGATTGGGTTGAATCGGTGGAAGGGTGGGATCTGGTGTAATACCTTACATCTAATTAGCATATTCCTTAGAATTATGATGTTATTTTTCTCTTAATCATCCATAAATATTTGATAATCAGATTCAAAATATATTATTATTGTCAATTTTACTTCATCCAATATATAAATTATTTTTATTTAAACTTTATCTTTTGAGGAATACACTGTCTAAGGTTAAAAAATTATTAAGTCAGTGATTGATGAAATATTTTGGTCTTGTGAAAGGGCTTTCATTGTGATTATGATGATTGTAACATTGTAATACCATATTTCACATTAGATGTGATCTATATAAGGGTTTAAGTAGAGGTGGAGGAAAGAGGGCTAGTAGGGGCCATCCTCTCAAAATTTTAAAAATTTATATTTTTTTATTTTATTTTAAATTTTTTTTAATTTTATTTTTTAAAATTTTTATATTTTTATCCTCTCAAGTATTAAATTTTTTCATTTTTACCTTTTCAAATTTAAAATCTGGACTCCGCTATTGAGTTTAAATATTCATTACTAATAACTTGAGTTTAAGTTGGTGAAAATCACATAATTTAAGTTTAAAAAGTTGTTGAATTAGTGGTATCTAAATTTGAGTCATTATAATTAGTATTAAAGCATGTGCTTGGGTTTCCATATTGCTTTAATAAAATTTTGGTCTGGTAGAGTGGAGCATGTGCTTGGACTTTCATATAGTACTGGTGAGATTTTAGTCTTGTAGAGTGAGTTTTAATTGTGATATGTGATTTCGATAAAGAAATCAAGAATTTAATTAGGTGGAATCATGATATCATATTCCTGAGTCAGTAATACTTAGATTTAAGTCACTACAAAAATACTTTTGTAAATGTTGAAAGACAATAACATATAATTTTATGTCATTTATATATTATGCACCATTATCAATTATAATTTTTTTACGACATTAACATTCTTGTGTTCCCTATCTTTTTAAAGATGCTTTGTTAAATTATTTTTATAAATAGAAATTATTTTGAAATTGATAAGTAAATTGATGAGAAAATTATGAGAGATAACCTTTCTAATAAACCCAATTCAAAAATATCATTTTGTTATGAAATAAATCTAAAAGAGCGAATAAATATAATTAGGAAGAATAATTAAAGAGAAGAAAGAAAATATTGAAGGGGAGAATAGAGATCTTATTAAAGTGTGTATTTACAAATGAACTAAGGAGACCTATTTATAGGTAAAAAACCCCTTATCTTGATAGAGTTTACAAGATGAAGATAACACTTAGGGATTAGATGAATTAAATCCTAATTCAATCTAATTTACATCTAATCTAGATATAGATAGAATAAATGGATATTCACAAAATATTCATAACATTTCCCCTTGAATATCCATTGTATTAAGAATATGCCTCGTTAAAACCTTACAAAGAAAAAACCTCATGGGAAAAAAATCCAAGTGAAGGAAAAAGAGTATATAATTTATTTCAAGAATACGCTTTTGAAATATTGCCCCATTTAAAACCTTATCAAGAAAAACCCAGTGGGAAAAACCTTGATAAAGGAAAAGAGTACAATGCGTATTTTACTCCCCCTGATGACTGCATGATAGAGATATTTAAAATGATGCATTCCAACATTTCAAATGTTGCGGTAAAAAAGGCTTTAGTGAACAAATCTGCTAGATTGTTACTTAGCTAAGTTTGTTAAACATTTATTTTACTCTTTTCTTGGAGATCATGCGTGAAGAAAAATTTTGATGAACTTTTCTTGGAGATCATGCATGAATAAGAATTTTGGTGAACTATGTTTTTTGTTTTATTGCCTTTAATGTCTCTTTCTTTTAATTGTGCTATGCAAGTTGGCTTGTCAATCAACTACTTGGTTGATCCTCATATGATGTTGTTGAAATTTTCTTCTTGGTTGACAAACCATATATTTCTCGAATATATTGAGTTCCAGATCTTAACTAGACACATTCACGATATGCTCATAAGTTGCTAAAATTTTTGCATGGTTAGAAGACGTAGTAATTATAGTTTGCTTTACAAAATACTATGAAATAGTCATACCTCCACAAATGAACAAGTAGCTTGTTTGGGATCAAGCTTTGTGTGGATCAAATAAATATCCTGCATCTACATAACTAATTAAATTTTATTTTGATGCATTTGAATAATATAAGCCTATATCCATTGTTCGTCGGAGATATCGAAGTATATTTTTAATTCCATTCCAATGTCTTCAAGTTGTAGAAGAATTATATCTTGCTGATAAATTCACCACAATTGATATATCAAGTCGTGTATTGCTAGCAAGATACATTAAGGCTCTAATTGCATTAAGATATGGTACTTCAAGACCAAGAAGTTCTTCATTCTCCTCACGAGATTAAAAAAAGGACTTTTTTCACATCTTATAACCTTACAACCATTGATGAACTTAATGGATATGCTTTCTTCATATAAAATTGTTTTAGTAGTTTTATGGTATAATTTGAGTAATGGACAAAAATTCTATTTGTCAAGTGTGCAATTTAAAGACTCAAACAAAACTTTGTTATTCCAAGATCTTTTATCTCAAATTCTCTCTTTAAATAATCCATGGGTTTTAATAACTCTTCAAGAGTTTCAGTAATGTTCAAGTCATCAACATGGATAGCAATTATAATACATTCATATCTGAACCCTTTTATAACATACGTGGGCATATAGGATTATTTCTATAGCCTTCTTTCAACAAATATGTACAAAGTTGATTATACCACACGTGTCTGGATTGCTTCAATCCATATAAAAATTTATTTAATTTGATCGAATAAATTTCTCGAGAATTCAAAGTTTTGTACTTCAGGTAATTTAAATCCTTCAAGGATTTTCATATAGATATCGTTATCAAGTGAGTCACATAAATAGGCTGTAGCTACACTCGTTAGATGCATTTCAATCTTCTCATATATTGTCAAACTAGTTAAAATAGAATTGTAATTATATCCATCACAAAAAATATATCTTTTCATTTTAATACTAAATCTTTGGGTAAAACATTGTGTGATAAGCCGTGCTTTATATCTCATAATCTCATTTTTCTCATTTCATATTCGTACAAATACCCATTTATATCTCATTAGTTTTGTATCATTTGATGTATAGACTACATGTCCAAAAACTTCACATTTTGCAATTGAATTCAATTTCACTTTGATTGCGTCTTTCCACATTGGCTAATCATTTATATGTCTACATTCTTTAATAGATGTAGGTTCAAGATCCTCATTTTCTTTCATAATATTAAGCTTTATATTATATATAAAATATCATCGACGTTTATTTATCTGTTCCATCTTTTCCCATCATGACATAATTTATTGAGATCTTTTTATTTTCACTGATTTCAGGTACCTGAATTTCTTCTAGAATGTTTATCAATTATGTTAGGGGTCTCTTCTAGAGTTTCTACTTCCTCTTTCTGACCATCTCAAATATTTGCTTTTTTTCTTTTTTCGAAGATTTTATCTTTGGAACCGATTGGTCTTAACGCTTCTGGCGTGCCTTGTCCTACAAGGACATTAATGTTAATAGGAGCATTTACAGCTGGTATATAAGATTTAGTTATTATTTTAGGTTAGTAAATACGTCTGGCAACTGATTTACTGTGTTTTGCAAAAGAGTTATCTTTTGAACTTCAAGTTCATATTGATTTGTGCGATGATCAAAACTAGATAATGATAATTCATTCTAAAGAATTTTCTTTTGCAGCTGCTTATTTTTCTCCCCCTAATGTTGGAAAAATTGTTTCATCAATATAACAATTGACAAACTTTATCATGAATAAATCTCTTGTTCATAAATCTAAATATATAATTACAAATGGAGATTTGTATCCAACATATATTTCTAACTTCCTTTGAAGACCCATCTTTGTGTATTGTGGTGAAACAATTGAAACATATACCGCACATCAAAAAAAATTCTTAGATGGAAAATATTTAGTTCTTGACTATAAACCATTTATTTAGGGAGATTTATAATAACTCGTTTGGCCTGATGCATACAAAAGCTACTGCATCCAAAATGGCATGCCCCAAGCAGTCATTGGGAGTTTGAATTTCATAAGTAATGGCCTTGCAATCAGTTGAAAGTGTTTAATAAATAATTCTGCTAGACCATTTTGTGTATAAACATAAGCAACAGGCTTTATTCTAACTAATATACAATATTAAAGGCTTGAGATGTAAATCCACCAGCATTGTCAAGACAAATAATCTTGATTAGGAAAATGTGTTTGCAAACGAATGGTTGCAAATGCTAAATTGCAAGTTGATAATAAACACACATGTGACCATCTAGTCGATGCATCGATTAAAATTATAAAATATTTAAATGGTTCACATAGTAGATGTATGAATCCACATATAACCTTGAATATTATTCAAAAACGTAAGGAATTCAATCTCGACTTTAGCTGGTGATAGCCTTATAATTTATTTGTCTTTAGAGCAAGTAGCACATAAACTTCATAAGATTGAAAAATCTTCTAATTTTTCAATGAATGATCATATAAATTTTCAATCGTTTTCTTGCATCATTATTGATCAGGGATGGTCCAACCGGTCATGCCGAACATTAAAATCATTAGTAAACTTCTGGTTTACTATGAGTTTTAATTATTCTAATATTTGTATAGTTTTAATTTTGAGAATTGATGGAGTAATTCTTTTCAACACACACTTTCTACTTGAGATAATAGATGTAATATAGAAATATTAAGTGTCTCTTTCATTCATTATCTCAATATAATATCTATTTAAACGAATATATTTAAAATTTAATAAACTTCTTTGAGACTTAATAGAAAACAATACATCCTCTATTACTTTATTCCTCAAGGTAGTAAAATATTAGCTCTTTTAGAGCCCTCAATTAATCTTGTACTATCAGATATCGAATTGACATTGATTTTTTTTTTTCGTTGTCAAGTAGGAAAAATATTTCTTGTCTTCAAATATATTGTGTTGTAGCAATGTCTGCTAGACATATATTTACATAATAGATCTTGGATCCAATAATATGAATATCTCATTTTTTTCAATAAAATAAAATATATACAATAAGAAACTTGCAAGTTATCATAAAAAAATATTAAATATAAAATTAAAACACATAATAAGAACATATCATTTAAATATAATGAAAACATATTAAAATATCTTCATAATATAGTTATACTAAAATATACCAATTATTATTAAGTTCATTCTCGGATATTTCTATTACTAATCGAATGATCGATTCCTTCTTCAAGATAAGAAAATCAATAATAGATATTTTTTATTATCAATCATGTAATTAATTTCTCTTTCAGAGTGGACAAATATATTGATGTGCTATATCAACTTGGCCATGATTAAAATTATCACAAGATGTTTTAATTTTCAATGATATTTAAGACATACAACAGGTACATGACTAATGATCTTTCATGGCATATCAATAACAATACGTTTTCTATATTCCTTTTATTCTCTTCATTTTTATTTTTTCATTATTTATCCACTTTTGGTGGGTTACAAGTATTCATCCACTTCTTGATGGGTTATCCACTTCTGATGGGTTAATGGGTTAAGGTGTCCATCCACTTTTGGTGTCCATCCACTTTTGGTGCACTTCTGGTGGGTTAGTGGGTTAAGGTGTCCATCCACTTTTGGTGCATTGAAAGTATTCAGGTTACAAGTATACATTCACTTTTGGTGAATAATCCACATATGATGGGTTATCCACTTCTTGTGGATTATCTTTTTTTTTTTTTAGTAAGGTACGACATTCATCCACTTATGGTGGTAAATTATCCATCCATTTCTGATGGCAAAATTATTATCCACTTCTGGTGGTAAAATTATAATTAGAATTAAAATAGTGATAGTGTAAATTATTATAACGACCTCTTCCATATCCATGATTATAATTATTAACAGTACGTTTGGTTCGCTGAATAGACAGGAATAGAATAGAATAGTTATTCTGTGGGAATAGAATAGAGTGGGAATAGAAAAGAATAATTATCACTTTGTTTGGTTCAGTGAATGGAATAGAGTAGGAATGGCTATTACTACTTAATGTAATGTTTGGTTGGTAGAAATAAGATTGAAATAAGAAAGGAATAAATGATAAAAAGATAAAAATACCCTTTATTATATATATAATTATTTATTTTTATTTTATTTTTTAAATATTGATAATTTATAATTTAATTAAAATATTAATAATTAATAATTTAAATATTATTATCTTAATATTATTTAATTATTAATATTTTAAATATTAATATTTTATTTATAATTTAATATTATTATGATATAAAATATTAATATTTTTTATTTTTATTTATATTCATTAAAAATTTAATATATTAATAATTTAATAAATAAAACATTAATATTTTAATATTTTAATCATATTAAAATTAATACTGTTTAAATTATATATAAAATATTAATATTTAAAACATAAATATTTTAATATTTATAAATATTTTTTCTTTTTTTTTTTTACTTTTTCCTTTCTTCTTCACCAGGGTCCGGTCGCTGGAAAGGCGACCGGTGTCATTTTGCACCGATCTGGCGCACCATGTGGCCGGATCTGGCCACTAGGACGCCAGATCGGCGTTTCCCGGCGTTGGATCTAGCCATGGAGTGCCAGATCCAACCGCGGGATCTGGAGGGGGAAGCACCAGATTCGGTGCTTCCCGTGGCGAGATCTGGCCCTTGAGGCCAGATCTCGGTGGAATCTGGTCGAAAAGGTATTCTGTGGACCTTTTCCGACCACATTCGGTCATGAAAGAGGGAGGAAGAGGGAGGAAGAGGGAGGAAGACCCGATGAAGCTCGGTTGAGAGACAGAAGGAGGAAGAAAGAAAACGCGAAGAGAGAGAAAATTTTGCTTTTATATGGACACACTTGTAATTTTCAAAAAGTGATGAGGGTATTTTAGTCATTACACTTCATTTGGCTATTCCTTAAGACGAGGAATAGGCATTACTGGGGGGGGGGAGTCGGTAATGGCTATTACCGTGTTCTCCCCTATTGCAAGGAATAGGAATTCCTAAGGAATTCTTATTCCTTGTGGTCTATGCCAACCAAACGTGGGAATGGCTATGCCATGGGAATAGAGGGGAAATGGCATAGCCATTCCGCCAACCAAACATGCGGTAAATGATGTGGCATTCACTTCTAGGAATAGATAGATTCATGACCATAACCTTAATTATTAAAATATGTCGCATTCACTTCAAGGAATGGATGAATTTATAATAATTTTTTTATTAGGATCTTGTTTGTTACATTCACTTCAGGGAATAACCAGTTATAGTTTTTCATTAATAGCTATATAATAGCAAATTCACTTTCCAATCAAGAGATAGAATATAATATATACAACATGATTGTAAAATTCATATTAAGGTTGATTCTAAGAGAATGAAAATATTAAAGAGATATCAAGTCACTTACCTGATTTTCTGAAATAAGAAATTAAAACCCAATCATTGAAATCCTTTTGAAGCTTGAAGATGTTGAAAACATAATAATTCTAAAACTTGAGAGATCAGAGAATCGTGTTGATAACGTATTATGAAATAAATCTAAAAGAGTAAATAAAGATAATTGGAAAGAATAATTAAAGAGAAGAAAGAAAGTATTGAGGGGGAGAAAAGAAATCTTATTGAAGTGTGTATTTACAAATGAACTGAGGGGACCTATTTATAGACAAATAACCCCTTATCTTGATAGAATTTACAAGATGAAGATAACACTTAGGGATTAGACGGATTAAATCCTAAATCAATTTAATTTACATCTAATCTAGATATAAATAGAATAAATGGATATTCACAATATATTTATAACACATTCATTATAATTTTAACTATTTTTAGTCAATTTTTGACATGACTTGACAACAATGCCCTTTAAACAATTTCAGACAAATTAAAATGATTTATGTTTTTTCTATCTCGTCATTTAGACAAAAATTTCAAAATTAAATCTCCATTTATTTCTCTTACCAAATACTATTTATCTCGTTATTCACTACTTTCTTACTATCCTAAAGAGTAAAGATGACATCAAGATATGTATTTTAGGTTCTTAAGTTTATTGGTTTATATTCATAAAATCTCAAAGTTAAGGGGTTGAAATTAATTAAGCATATTTGTAAATTGAAACATTATATGACTTTGACAACTTAAATCTGGTTGCGAGCAAGTAAATCGATTAGTTATTAGGCATTACATTATTAGTTTGTAGACATTGTGTCACTGGTTTTTATGTATTGTGAGATTGATTACTAGACATTATGTGACTTAATTATTGCGCTTTTGATTTTTAGGTATTACGTAACTTATTTTTAAGTTATGCCTAATTCACACAATGTATAAAAACTAGTCACATAATGCTTTACTAATTAGTCCCGCAATACCTATCAATTAGTCATGCAATGTCACATCAATCAGTCATGCAATACCTAAAAATCAATCACATAATACTTAAAAACTAATCATGCAATATTCAAAAATCGATTATGTAATACTTAAAAATCATCAAAACTACTAAATTCTATTTAATAAAATCAACAACTTTAAACAATACATCATATTTTATGAGATAATATAATCAACGAATAAACCTATTAGGCGAAGAATGCTTAAAGGTTTTTTTTCATGTATCCAAAACCATTCTAAAATGTTTAAAATGTTTAAAAATTTTTTTTCGTGTATAAAAAATCACCTCAAAATACTCAAAATGTTTAAAAGTTTTTTTTTCTGATTAAAAAATATTCTAGAAATGAATAGTCTGATAAAAAAAATTCAAAGGATATGAATCAGTTTGAGATACGGACCTAAATATGAGTCAATTTTATTCTAAGCAATTTTATCTAAAATTAATTTTTTTAATTAAAAATAATTAATATTATAAATTTTTTTTTCAAAAACACTTTATTTATAAAAGGTATTTTTTAAAAGAACCTTAAATTTATTTCCAAATTTGGCAATGTAGTTTTCCCCGAGGACAAGTGTTGGGCATGAAGAGTGAAGAGTCCATGTGAATGGCATTAGAGAGGAGGAGGTTGGGCAGCAAGTTTTGCTTGGGATTGATCAAATCATTGTCGAGGTTTTGATCGCCATTTTCAACGAACCTGATAATGAAGGGCTAGTCTTACCACGTGAACCTTTATGTATGGTTAATGACTCGGTTTGGTTCCGAGTCAACTCAGCCTTGGATTTTCTTTTCTGTGTTTTTGTTTTGTTTTTTAATTTTGGATTAATATGAAAAGTGATTTTCCAAAAATTTCCCTGTTTCTTGGGATCTTTGTCTTGATGGCGTATATTTTATTTTTTTCCCACTGTTGTAGGTGGTCCAATTCCAATAATTGTTTCACTTACGAAAAGAAATTATTATAAAATTAGAAAAAAATATATAATGATAATCTCATCGTGAATAAGAATATGCTAATATACCATTCCTTTGATCAACTTGACGGTCTACGTTGTATATTTTAATTATGGAATTACAGAGATATCCAAGCTGGGTTTTCTTTTTATTTTCCATGTTTGGGTGATCTTCTTCAAAACTTTTGCCACCACAATTTTGCTTGCCTTAAGTCACTGGGAAACTTGGGCACATGCGTGCACTTGATACTCAAGAAATTCAATTTTGCCTTTGCTGCATACTCATTAATTTCCAATAGAAAAATTAAAATTTTAGAAAACTTTTGGGAATTGAATTAAGTATAGCTTTCGTTACTTGGGCAAATTGTTATAAGCATGAAATTAATGGGCATTTCTTAAGCTGATAATCAATAAGTTGAATTTTTTTTAATCAGAAAAATTTTGGATAACCATGAAATGTTTTTTTGTGGTCTTTACAGTTTGGTCAACAATTAAGACATCAATTAATCAATAAATACTATTCAAAAAACACGTTAATGAAGTATATGCTGATTGGTGATGTTTTCTTTAATTTAAACCCTCAGTCCATAGATTCTGAAACAATATATATTTCTTCGGGTGGAGTTTTTTTTTTTTTGTTCTCTAATTGGACTTTTTGGAGGTGCTATATTCCATTTATATAAAATAAAATGTATTACTAATTAATCCTTTGGCGTTTCCTATTGCCTTTTAATTCGGAGAAAAGGATAATCATGTTATAAAAATAGGAGTAATTCATTTTCTTTAATTTTTAAGTCAATAAATCAAAAACGAAAATCCAAGTTCAATTTGCATGTACTTAGGCAAAAAGAAAAAACTAAAAGTACAATATCTACGTACAGTAGTGGCATACTGTCACGGTTTATTGTCTTTTTTGTTGTAACTGAAAAACTTTGTCTTCTGTTTCATTACAACTTTGTAGTAAAAACATGCTGATGTTGGAAAAATTTTGTAAAATCAAAAATCATAAAAAGGTGATTGCATCATCCACCGGTTGACGCTTAAATTGGGGTCGTAGTGTCGTAGAGGTGTGAAAGCTTTCTTCAAAAATTTATTCATATAAGTCTCAATGTACATTTCCACCGGTGGCCGGTGCCGGTCCCATTTTATGGCCTTTTCCCATGGTTTCCAGAGTTTGTACAATTAGCAAAGATCTAGCATATTGCTGAAGGAGAGTTCCCACTGGCTTTCGAAGGTAATACATACGTCTATAAATAATTATGGTAATCAAGTTTATTTACATATTTTCTAGCATTGATTTGTTTTATTTTGAAACTTAATATTATAATTAGCAAGAACTGTCTAGAAAGTTCTTAACGGCCTAATCTATATATCCAGTTGTAAATGCATCGTGACATATATACCAGGAAAAATATAATATATATAAAAATAAATGTGTAAAAAAAATATCTAGCATCATTTTTATTTATTTTTAAAAAATTTCAAATTAATCATAAATACATCAAATTAGTCAAACCTCGAGAATATCATGAGATTATAAAATAAAAATAAATAAACAATTCAATCACTATCTTAGATAATGGTTAAAAATATGTATTGATGGTACGAAAAAAATATGTGAATGCAGATTCAATGTTAATGTAATAATCATGTTAATAAGATAACAAGTGAGTAGGGAAAAACAGTAATATTTTTTTTAAAAAATATTATTAAGAAAAAAGAAATGAAATAACTTATAATCATTGACGTAAATGAAAAATCATTCATTAAATCAAAATTATTATTTTATTGAGAATAGACATGTGCAAACACCCACCCACCCACCAGGCACAAGCGAATGGGTCGTGATCCCGCATGAAAACTAAAGACTCGGTAACATGGGATTAGCTGTTTCCTCCATCACCACTCATCCAACACAACCTTTTGTATTTTTTTTTTCCAAGAGAAGACGATCTCTATTTTCAGTTTTCTATACTTTCTTTTCTTGAAAAGGTTTTTTTTTCTTCTTATCATTAAATTAATCATCAACAGAAACAACTAAAAAAAAAAGTTGACCGTGAAATTAAATAGACTCTCGAAAGCGAAGTGCGGGGCCGCGGGATGACGATCGGACGATGGAGATGGATGACCCTTTCAATGTGGCAAAGATCTTTGGCGTAGCTGGAGACAGCTGGCAGTATGACGTGGCAAAACGTGGACGTTTCATCCTCCTTATCTTGCACGTGAAATGTGCACGGTTTGTATGGAGTGCCTACCATTTGTTTTCTTGAGCCGACAGTGACGCTACGTGTCCAGCAGGTGATTGGTTAAGAGCCGAAAGAAGATTACAACAGGGGATCCGAGAGAGCATGTGCTTGGTCGGGCTGTACTCGCAGGTGTTCCAGGCCGCCTGCACACTCGCTTTCAATTCCCTGCGTTTTTTCTTTCTTACTTTTTTATTTTCTTTTTTAAAACTGGAAAATGAATTTTCTTTTTCAAAATGTGAAGGCAATATGGTCCCTCCGAATATATTCATATATCTTATGGAAAGATGAGAAATTCTAGATATTTGGATTTTAATTGAATCAGGTTATTCTTTTTAAAAGGAATTGTCATCATAACAGTGTTGATGGATGGGGGAGTTTTATGTCTAGTAGGTATCACTATCACAATAGGTTTTGATAGTATTTCACATGGTTTAGTTGGTACTTGGAATTGTAAATCCGGAATCAGATTCTAATGTTGTGTTGTCAAAGTTAAAAGCACTAAATTAGGAAGTTCGATCTTCATGTTCATCTTCTAAATGCTATATTACAAGCTTTTGAATAAGATTAATAATTAATGTTTTGATTAGATTTTCCTTTTTAGTACATGCAAGCATGTTTTAAATGGATAAATCTACTATATTATATATATATATATACAAAGAGAAAACAGGAAGTTCATTAACTCCATCATGTACTTCTTTAGGGGGGAAAAAGGGTAAGTAATATGCCCTACTTTTAAATGTGGTGAGTTATATTGTTATAGTATTAAAGTATAATATATTATATGTGCTAAGAATGAGACTGTGTGAAGATAAATAATTGAAGCTTAGATTCGAATACCCCGATGTTGATATTTACCGACTGTACTGAATTAAGGCATATTTATTCGGAAAAAGTCATGGAACTTAAGATTGGGTGTTAAAATTTGTTGTCCTTTATTAAGTTACCTGTATCCCTCAGACCAAAAGTGAAAAACCTGGGGTCCATATTACGCGCTTCTTTGTTTTTTTGGTGAGAAATGACATGTTTTTCACGTTCTATTTACTCTTACAAAAGTTCCACTTGCAAAACTAGTTGTACGTATTTTCTAGAACACGATTGCGTTGGTGAATGAATAATTAATACAACATATAGGACTTCAGTGGAGCAGTGGACAAACGTCCTTTCTCAAGGGGGGCGAGTAGTTTACTAACTTTGGACTTAGTATTTCTAGTTTGTCCTTACCTTAGTGGTAGACTTGCAGTCTTTTAGAGAGAGAGAGAGAGAGAGAGAGAGGGAGGGAGAGAGAAAAGAGAGCAATAATTGAGAACGTGGAATCACAAAGTTAGGGAAATTGTCAAAGGAAAACTTTCTAATGATTCTAAATAATACTAATAATCCTTTCCCTGGTGGGTGACTTTATTTATTTCCCTAGAATATGTCCTGATTTCTTATACTGCTCTCCCAATAAAGTCATATTCCCTTTTACTTTTAGCAATTTGTGGCAAAAACTCCGCCAGTTCATTCCCTCTCCACATCTTATCTTTTGATTCTTGTAGAGCTTTGATTTGCATACCTACAAAATTGGTCTTTCATGTGGAAAATATTGCTTCCTTTTCTCCCCCTTAAGGCCGCTAATCATTGCCAAGCAATAATTACTCGAAACTATTGTGCTTTTGTCAAAAGTCTTTCTTTCTTTCTTACTATGCTTTCATTATGTATGGATGGATGGCCGTTGTTATTATCATAGTTTGTAAGGAAAACAAAGGGTTGTTTGCTCACACGCCATTGCACATCAAGTCTTGTTGTTGCTTTCACTCTCCCACCTTCAAGGTTCATCACGGTATTTCCTTCCTCTAAAATATATTATTTAAATTTTCAGTAAAATTTAACGCACTTGATATTCACAATGAATTGTACAAATTTATTAATTAATCTAATTAGATTATTTTTAATTCAATGATAATAACATCTCCCACTTATATACATATTAAAAAAAATCATGCTTCAATTTTGACATAACCTTTTACTTTTACTACCTTAATTGCCCTATTTTTTATTTAAACAGAGAGAACGGGTTTGGGTTTCTTTCATTTCTTGATTATATGGATTTGACGTAACCTTATACTACCATAGCTACGCGCCTGTCGATTGAACAAAGAGGACAGTGTTTTGGAATTTCTGCTTTTTGTTAGAATCTTACGGCCTGTCGAAGGAATAGGTCAGGTCCCAAAAAGTTATGGCTCTTACAAACTGGGCATAGTTTAAAGAAAATGAAGCCTAGCTAGGATAAGTTGGGTGTAGCTTTGGGTCAACTCAACTCTGCTGTGGTGAAGTTCGTGCCTACCGGATTTTGTCAGGTACTATAGGAGGTCTAAAAATAATTGCTGGTCCAATAAAATGTTATAAGGTAGGTATTGAAATATATTTGCAATGAAGAGCTTAGGAATCCAAAGCCTTTCGTGGGTTATACTGACATCAACACCCACCTAACTTACATAGAATTTATATATGAAAGGAAGGGAAATTAATTATAATGCTCCCATCTTTCTCGCTTCTTTTATTATTTTTAATTATATATTTCTGTGTAAAAGGCAACAAGAAGTGGAATTGCAGTAGTACTATAGTACAGCAGACATGTGGAGGCGAAACGAGAGCTTGGTGTTTCTTTCCTTCTTAATGGACCGGTACTCAACCTGGGGCTACCCAAAAAAAATATGGGGTTTCGTTGGATTTAGAGATAGTTGGGCTCAACCAGGCTTTCAGATTGGGCAGATGTAAGCCCAAATTCAAGTTCCTGAAAAGTGAGAACAATTAGCTGCAAAGACACTCGACGAATATGTGCAATTATGACGAGCAAAGTAACAATCACCCGTAAATATAATGCTCGCAGGGCACAACACATGGCGATCAAAAGATTCAAGTCGGCGGTTTTTAACTGATTACTGGGACTGAGCTTCGGGTTACAAAGATCTAAGATTGATAAACGCCATGTTGGCGGCGGTTTTTAACTGATTACTGGGACTGAGCTTCGGGTTACAAAGATCTAAGATTGATAAACGCCATGTTGGCGGCCAACATGGCCTCGTGTAGAAGTATAGATGGTAATCTTATGAAACAAATTCGGTCGCTTATTCGTGCAATATAATAATATCAGAATACAGCAGAGGCACAATGCACTGGTTCCACTACTACCAGGGAATCACTCAACAAAATCATATTTGTTCTCAAGTCATTACTTAAACAACAGAAATGATCATCATGCTTCAAATAGTGCTTTGAGATTTAAAGGTCCAGCAACATTGGCTGTTCCACTCCATGGTAGCTCGGCGATCTGCATATGGGTCTTTTCAGTGAGATGAAAAGAGTCGAAAGAAAAAGATATTCAGTAGAATCTGAACAAACTTATACTCTTTCCAAGCTCCCCTCTTTTCCCCACAGTTGAAATTTCTTCTGTACGGGCCAGTGCCTCCGCATGCTGTAGCTACCTCCTTCAAAACATTGAGGATCGGTCACAAAATTTGGATAAGAAATATGCATGCTTTTCACTTAAATACAAGAAGAAGATGCCACAACTCCTACCATATATTTCAGGATTACTCAGCATTTCAGTAGCAGTAACATTAATATCCTGCTTTGCGTATCTAAATCCTTCTATTTGGATGTTCAACTCCTGTAAAACCTTTAGAAAGCGCTGCATTCTGCAGTTTTGATTGTGCTGTGCCTACTGGGATGGAGAAACCTGCATTTCCTGGTACTTTCATGGATAGCACTAAACCCAATCCCCATGGCCAGAACCCCGAATTTCCTTCCTCCTTTTTTTGTATATTTCCGGAAATTAGCATCAAAATGGAATATACATTGCAACTTATTCATGTTGGGATAAAAAGGATGTTTAAAGGGGGAAAGAGATTAAAATGCTTGAACAATACTGAATTACTAATGATAGCATCAGTTAGATTGCCAATCACCATCCCATCATATTCTTCTATGAAGGATTGAGACACATTGGAGTTTGTCCAGTGAAAGGATATGTAATCATTGGCTCCAATGGTAATTAAGTGAACAGCTTGGGACACGCATTTTCCTTTCACAGTTAAAGGACAAGATGATTTTTGTGTACTGTTATTCCGAAAGGAGATATAACAAAACAAAATCATCTCGTCCTTTCAGAGGTGAACAATTGTTCCCCTGTCTTTAATACAAACTGAAACTTTCACACAAAAAAGAAAAAAAAAAAGAAGTAAACAGCTTGAGATAACAAAATTTTGGCTTCTGCATCCCCTAGTTTCTGTCTCAGCAGCTTTTCCACATTTTTTAAATGACTGAACTGAATTCTCAAATCTATCGCCTGGGATTAACCCCCCAATATATAAGTGGGAAAAGAATTAATTATTCAACCATGTGAAACAAAGTGGAAGAAATCATCTTCTAACAGGAAACTTAGTTTGCTTGATATTTATAGAGTTGTTAGCGTCCTACATGAGGTAATATGCAGTCTCATTAGTTCAAAAATATGATTTCCCAAATCATTGTACAAAGCGTAACCTGTGGTTTTATTCAAATCGGTTGCATGGAAAAACGAACAATCGAGAGTACGTCAATTTTTTCGCCAACCGTTAAACCAAATGAAAGTTGTGGGAAAGTTCCACATTTTGGCACTCTTTAGAAGGCTTATTAAGTTGCACTACTATTAGTATAATCATACTTATTAATTCCTTAGACAACAAACAGAATACGTTGAAATTAATGATCATGCTTCAAATAGTGCTTTGAGATTGTAAGGCCCCGTAATATTGGGTGTTCCGTTCCACATCAGCTCGGCAATCTGCTTATAGGCCTCCTCAGTTAAATGACCAAAGTCAAAGAACCAATATTCACTTGGATCTGCACATAATTCGTACTCTGTCACCACCCTTATTCCTCCACAGCTATCAATTGCTCTGTATGGACCGCTCCCACAACATGCCATCTCTGCCTCCTTGAAACCTTGAGATATTCAATCACAAAATCTACATTAGCAACTTTCGCGTATGTCGCTTAAAGATATGATTCAAATTCCCAAGTCCTAAATAAAGAAAAAAGTAGTATAATTAAGAAGATAGCTCGGGGCATACCATATTTTTCAGGATTTTTTGTTCTTTCATTAGAAGACGTATACATATCATGCTCTGCATATTTAAATCCTTCTAGTTTGATCGCCAGCTCCTGCAAGGCTTTAGAAAGAGCGGCATTGTGGAGTTTTGCTAGTTCCGTTACTTCCTCAAAGCAGGAACCTGTATTTCCAGGTACGCGTGCTTTCATGCCTGGGATACAACCCAATGCCCCCAAGTTGGATAATCCGAATTTCCTTCCTCCTTGCTTATATATTTCCTGAAACATCAAAATGGAATATACATTGCAATCAACTAATTGGGCTTAAAAGGGAAATTTAAAGGGGGAAAACGTTTAAAAGGCTTGAAAACATATGAAACTTACTTTGATAGTCTCTGTTATATTCCCAATCACCATTCCCACATATTTTTCTTTGGACAAGGATTGAAACACACTGGAGTTTGTGGCGAAAGGGACCGCGATATCATTGCCTCCAATGTTAATTAAGTAAACAGCTTTGGAGAACAAGGCCTTGGCCTCTGCATCGCCTAGTTTCTGCCTCAACAGCTTTGTCACATTTTTGAAATAACTTAACTGAGTTTTCAAATCTATCACCTGCTATTAGTCCATCCGCAATTGTAAAAAGAGGAAGAAATCAGTGTCGAAGAAGAACGTCAGCATTTGAAATAGAACAAATTTTAAGATATCCCAGCCTATATTAAATTAATGTATTATTTAACAGACATAAAGGGCTGAAATAGCAAGCATAAGCAAATGGTTGATATACACGTCAGAGCCAGAGTGATAAGTGAACCCATACAAATCCTTGATTAGTTTCAGCTAAAGCACCAGCTCCACCCGAGGCAAAATTGGCCCCATAAGCAAATTGATGATTTCCAGGTTGAAGATATGGTTGAATTAGTGGTAGGTTTGCATACTCGGCTGCAAGAAAACTAAAACACTCAGAACAAACAGTCATATTTCAGTGCAAAATGGAAAAATGAAAATTTGTCTTACCAATGAAGTCTGGAATTAGACGCCCATCTGAACATCTTCCAGTGGGGTATTTGAAGAAGGTTTCCCCATATGGCCAAAAATTTGCCCGAGCAATCGTGTCGATGTAGTTATTATTTCCAGAATCAAAGAATGAATCCCCCAAGATGAACAAGGCGACATGGTTTTTTGGCAGACTACTACTGCATACGAGGTTGAGAGAACTTGCACAAAGAAGAAAGAAACACAAAAAGAACCTTGAACTAGCCATGTTAGAAATGGATATCGCTTTATGTCATTATCCTCATTAGTTTGTGTGGCATTTATAGAGTTGTCTGCCTCCTACACGACGCAGAATTCAGTCCTATGAGATGCCAGAAGTTTCCTATAACATCCCAAATAAGGCGTGAACTTGCAAGGAACAAAAGGGCGGCCCGCAAACGAATTGTTTTTCATTTTTCATTTTTTTTTTTGAAGAATTTTACTAATGAGGGGACCGCAAAGGAAATTTTGAGTGGACCAAGTGGCTAGTTAATTTATTTTTTCAGTAAATAGCGTAAGTTCTGAACTTTTCAACAAATAACGATTGATAAATTGATAGGATGAGAAATAATTTGGTTGTTTATCTCAAGGTAAATTCAGGTGTTAAGTTGGATAATTAATTATCTTAAAAGTTTAAGTTGAATGAAAATGATTTAATTATTATAATTAGCTTCTGACACAGAGACATGTAAATCATTTGAATTATTACTTGAGTTGATATCATAATAAGTTAGATGATTAATTGTTTTAAATATTTTAACCAATTCCAAAGAACTCAATTATTATATTTAAATTCTAACTCCATTGATGAAAATTATATTTAAATTCTAACTCAATTATTATACCATCCCTATTTAAGATATAAACAGTCATAAATGGTGAAGAAGTCAGCACCTACGTATGGGAGAAATGACAGTGCATTTCTCATTAAGGTAAAAACCTTACATTAGGGTATATATATATGAACATGTATGTTTTAACAGGAAAGAGTAAAGTTAACTATCTAATTAAAAAATAATCATTAGCTAACTAATTTTTAAATATAAGTGAAACGGTGAGTTTTGTATGCTATTCTAAGAATATGCAAGCTTTATTAAAATGGTGCACTTTGAGTTCCCTGTTTGTCTTCTTTCTTTACTGTCGATTATTCTGGCTTCATGGTCATCCATCTGTGTGTCTCTTGAACACTTATTTGCATCATTTATTCATCAATTTCATGCCTGATACTCCCCCTCAAAAAGAACCGTGAATGTCGTGAATGTTCATCTTGCCCAGTTGTTTATAGAACTCTTTAAGCTGTAAAGTTTTAGTGAAAATATATGAAAACTGTGAATCTGTTGAAATGTGTAATGGTTTGATCGTTCCAGTCAGCACCTTTTCTATGATGAAATGACAATTTATCTTTATGTGTTTTGTTCTTTCATGATGCATGGGATTTTTACTGATATGAATGGTTGATTGGCTATCCGAGTAAAGATTTATGGCTTCACTATCATCAATCCCAAAATCTGACAATAGATACTTTAGCCACATGATCTCATAGTAAGTGGTGGCCATGGATTTGTATTCTGCTTCAGCTAAACTCCCAGCCACCATAGATTGCTTCTTTGATTTCCAGCTCATCAGTGAATCACCAATGAAAATGCAGTAACTTGTGATTGATTTCCTAGTTTCAGGGCATCTTGCCCAATCACTATCAAAATAACTAGATATCTTCAAATTACTCTTTGATTTCTTCAATATTCCCTAGCCTGGTGCTTTCTTAAGATATTTCAAGACTTTATGAGCAGCCATAAGGTGTTGTTGTGCTGGCTTTTCCACGACTTGTGAGAGGACCTGCATTTCATAAGTTATGTCTGGTCTGCTGAAAGTCAAGTACAAAAATTTCCCAACTAGTTGTCTGTAACTTGTGGCATCTATTAATTCATCTCCTTCATTGGTTTTGCTTAATCTGTGATTGTAGTCAATATGAGTAATTATAGGCTTGGCTCTAAGTAATCCATGCTCTTCTAGTAAGTCTATAGTATATTTCCTTTAGCATATTGAAATGCCTTATGGTGATCTAGCTACCTCAATACCTAGGAAATACTTAACTTTACCTAGGTCCTTGAGTTTAAACTGAGAACTTAAGAAATTTTTAACATCAAATTCAGTTTGAGCAGAACTACTTGCAATCAAAATATCATCAACATATAATAAGAGTGTTATAAAATCACCATTGATTGTTCTCATAGTAAAGAGTGAATAATCTGAGGTTGATTGTCTGAAACCATACTTCAATATTGAAGCAGTGAGTTTGGTATTCCACTGCCATGATGCCTGTTTAAGTCCATAAAGTGACTTATGCAACTTGCAGACCAATTTTGATGATGAGTTAGAGTACTCCCCCTTGATTGAGTAACCTTGAGGTATCTCCATGTATACTTCTTTTACTAAGTCTCTAAGTAAGAAAGCATTGTTCACATCAAGATGTGACAAACGCCAATTACAAGCTGCTGTTAAGGCAAAGAATACCCTCACTGTAGGCTGCTTAGCAACGAGACTAAAGGTTTTTTGGTAGTCAAATCCCTTAATTTGATTATATCCCTTTGTAACCAACCGTGCCTTGTATCTCTCCACACTTCCAATTGCATGTAGCTTTACTTTATATACCCACCTGCAGCCTATAGTATGACAATTAGAAGGTAATGGAATAATGCTCCATGTACCATTGTCTTCCAATGCTTTTAACTCAGCAGCCATAGGCTATCTCTAGTGAGAATAATTGATAGCTTGATGATAAAAGGTTGGTTAATAGATAACTAATAGAGCAATGGTGAAACTTTTGTGTGCAAGTGATAAATAATGAGTAGATAAGTAATTGGTAATTGTATGTGAAGTGGTGTTATTTGTCTATGATGGTAAGTTTGTATAATATGCATCCAAGTACTTAGGAATGTGTTTAGTTCTTAGGCTTCTCCTAACTGGTAACATTGTTTCATTTTCAAATTCAGGTTCATGGTCATAAGTGTTACTCTCTACAGGGTCGTTCTTAGAACAAGGAGTTGCATTATGTGAGTCACCTGCATTTGGTGTGGAAGGCTCAATAACAGACTATGCATGCTCAGGTGAGTGTATTTCAGCTGATTCTTGATCTTGATAAGGAAAATTGAATGAATTGGAATCAAAATGATCTATATAATTGCCATGCTAGATATGTGTTTGATGAAATGTCTGGTTTAACTAATTATGTTGCAAAGTCTGAAAAGGAAAAATCTCTTCATGAAAAACAACATTTCTTGAAATTAGGACTTTCTATGCACACAGATCATAAACTCTATATCCTTTAATGTTATTAGGATATCCTAAAAATATGCATTCGGTAGCCTTTTTGTCAAATTTCTTTCTATTTCTTTGCAGTGTGGATATGAAACACAAGCAACCAAACACTCTAAAATGGTTATAGGAATGTGGCTTTTTCAACAATAGCTAATATGGTAGCTTGTCTTTCATAATTTTAGTTGGCATTCTATTAATGACATGTATTGCAGTCAAGATTGCATCCCCCCAAAAGTGAATAGGAACTTTAGATTAAAACAGTAAAGCTCTTGCAACCGTTAATATGTGTTGATGTTTTCTCTCAACAATTTCATTTTGTTGCGAATCTTTTACATATGACAATTGGTGAATTATTCTTGTTTGAACAAAAAATTCTGAAAGTTTGAATTCTTGCCCATGGTCAGTCTTTAAACATTTAATTTTAAGATCAAATTGTCTTTGAACAAATGCATTGAAAGAGGGTATAAAACTTGAAACATATGATTTGTTCTTCATTAGAAAAACCCAAGTAAAATGTGTAAAGTCATCCACAATGGTGAGAAAATACCTTTGATTAAGTAAAATGGGATTTTCATAAGGTCCCCAAATATCTACATGGACCAACTCAAAAGTAGTTTTGGTAGATTGAATGTGAATTGGAAAAGGTAACTTCCTTTGCTTAGCCAAAGGACAAATTTCACAACATAAATCACTTGAACCTTTAACATTTGGAAATTGTTGATGTATTACATTTAATCTTTCTAAAGGAGCATGTCCAAGTTTAAAGTGCCATAAATTAAAAGTCTTATGCCCTGCATTGCAGGTACTAGTTGAAGAAACAAAAGGAAACTTAATAATATTGTCAAAACAATAGCTAGAAAGGTCTTGCTCATTTCTTTTATCTTCCATGAAGTATAGTCTTGAAGAAGCCGTAGCTACCCAGTCACTATCCATGATAGAATGTCCTGGACAATACAATATTTGTCAATGAATAGAACATAGGTTGACTTACTTTTAGTGAGTTGACAAGTAAACATGAGATTGAATTTAAAAGCAGGCACACGCAGTACATTGGTTAAGGATAACAACGGGGTCAACTTTACACTTCTTATGTGTGTGATTGTAATTTTCTTGTAGTTTGGTAACTGAACAAGGGTATTTGTGATTGGTCTTGCATAAACAAAAATTTTTTAAAGAACATGAGATATGATCTATAGCACCTAAATCCATTATCCAATAATTATGTTTGATCATTAGATAATCAACATTTTCAAACTTACAAGGCATGTTATTCACTGTATTAAAGCAAGAAAGACCTGAGACTATACCGACAAAGGCTGAATTTGCTAATGAGTGTTTGGTTGGATGAGAATTTACTGAAATGCCCTTACTATCATTGCTAGTTAAACCATTCTCACTCAAGATCTCTATAAGCTTGTTGACTTGTTGCTGCAAGTTAGACATCTAGGACATAGTGCTTGTTCCATTCATTTTTTCTACTTGTTTTAGATAAGTCTCCTCAGTTGATGCATCATTTGATGCTGTCACGCTGTTCACTGCTGTTTTGCCTTTCTTAACATTAGGCTTTCCCTTTGTGAATTTGAAATTTTCAAGAAAGCCAATGATTCTATAACATTTCTCCTTGATGTGTCCCTTCTTCCCGTAGTGGCTACATATTAAGTCCTTCTTATTTTTCTTCTTTGTATCAGCTGCAGCAAGCATAGCTGATGATTCAAGCATAGGTTGTGTCTGAAACAAGATATTTCTTTGAGCTTCCTTCTTCAACACAAGGCTGTATACCTTATCAAGGGTTGGTATAGGTTCCATAAGTATTATCTATGACCTAACAGCTGAGAAAGAATCATTTAACCCATTCAGAAATCTGAAGACCATATCCTTTTGATATTGGTCCTTTTGATATTAGTCAGTGTACTTCTTGAAGCATTCTGGATTGCAGTTTCCACACTAATAGCAAGGTAAGGGTCTATAGTTTCTTAACTCTTCCTAAATCCTTTTGAGCTCAACAAAGTATGTATCCACAGGCTGAGTTCCTTGAGTCACATTCCCTAAGATAAACTATAGATTACACACTCTAGTGTCATCTGGCTGAGCATAACTCTACTTCAAAGCGTTTTAGGAATCCATAGCTGAGTCCATGTAGAATATAGTCAATGCTATAGGAGGAGTGATTGAATCCAACAACCATGCTAGAATAAGGTTATTGCAACACATCCATGAAGGGTAAAGAGGATTTGTTGCTTGAGGCTTAGGAATAAACCCATTTATAAAACTTATTTTGTTCCTGATTGAAAAGGTTAAAAGAAACGACTTACTCTAGGTCGCATAATTACTTGTGGTGAGTTTGGGATTGATGATGACTGAACCAGGGTGGTCAGTATGATGAAGGTAATAAGGAGATTGTGGATCTTCCATAGGTGAGATTTGAGATGTGTTTTGTGCTGAGGTTTGAGATCCTTGAAATCTCGATTCAGTTGATTCAGACATTAATCAAGAAATGATATGAAGCAGTAAATGAAATCAGAGATAAACTGAGGATTAAAAAAAAAACAAGTGAATGAGCTGAAAACATGAGGGATTTACTAATGATGAAGAGTATATGAAGGACCAAGGATTTCTTCTGTCATCATTCCTAAAATACGATTGTAGATCTGAACCACTTTAATACCATGTCAGAAATGGTAAAGAAGGTGATGCCTAGGTATGAAAGAAATGACAAAGTATTTCTCATTAAGGTAAAAACCTTACATTAGGGTATATATATCTATACAGGTATGTTTTAACAGGAAAGAGTAAAGTTAACTATCTAACTAACAAATAATCATCAGCAAACTAATTTTTAAACATAAGTGAAACGGTGAGTTTTGTATGCTATTCTAAGAATACAAAAGCTTTATTAAAACGGTACACTTTGAGTTCCTTGTTTGACCTCTTTTTTCACTATCGATTATTCTGGCTTCATGGTCATGGTCATCCATCTATGTCTCTCTTGAACACTTATCTGCATCCTTTATTCATCAATTTCATGCCTGATATAAACCAATGCGGATGGGGGCAAAGGACCCAATTTTCAGGGCACATCTCTTGGTTTGATTGAGTTGTCATCCGATGTGCAACCATATTGGCTTCCCTACGAACACAACTTATCTCCACATTTACAAATTTACAAAACTATTTCCTATTATCTGTTAGTATAGCATAGATTCTCCAATCTACACATTTTAAATATGCCAACCTGATCCTTCCCTTTGCTGCTGTCGCCTTAGCTTCTAGACTTGATTTCACAAGCACCTTGTTTCTTGTTCCGCACAGCATTCTTTCATCATTATCTCTTATTACTATTCCAACAGCCGCCTTAGGAGGATTTTTATGGAAAGAACTATCGATGTTAACTTTGACCCAACCACTTCCACGACATTAATGTCATTAATTTGCCTGCTATCATTGATTTTTCTTTTGCAAAACCATCTCCTATATATCTTCTGCGCCATTACCTCTCCATATATATTCACCCACTGCTCTTTGAACTTTAATTAGCATCACGACTTTTCCCATTTATACGAGCTTCACACCACATCTAGCTCAAATATTTCAACAAGTCAAAGTCAGTTGTAGACAACATTCTCTTCTCGCTGCCAATCACTTGCTCCATATCTAGGACTTTTTGCAATTACTTATCACTGAAGTAACACATGTTTCATATTCTCTACTTCTTTATCCAAATTCTAGAAAACCATACCCTCAAAGGCTAATGGAGGAATGGTATATTTCATTTATCAAACATACGTATATAATATATTTATTCTAATCCATTGAGGAGCTGGCATGTATATAAGTAAGTCATGAGTTGAAATCCAGGGCAAACAGGTTATGGAAACTTTGAGAGTTGACGAAGCTTGAGTTCCCATTCCCCATTAGCAAGGCTAGGCGGCTGTTAACCTTGTGGGTATAATGAGCACCGTCCCAGAACAAATACTTACTCGGATCTTTGCAACCACTTGTATCTTTTGCTTCACGATTCGCTGCTTTAAGTTCCCCGCCCCCACGACATCCTTCAACCCTTTACAAAAGGAAAAAAAATTATTAGGCTGATTAATTAATTGCAAATTGTTAATAAGATTGAAATTATGTATTTCATTTACCATAAACTTCAGGTCTTTGAATTCCGTCATAGACTGCTTCATAGTAATTGAAAATTGCATACTCTAATTTCTTTCATCCCTTGCCCTTTATCAGTGTTGGACATTTTCAATAATAATAAGTGTGGGATACAATCGGTCGTTAGAAGAGAGAGAAAAAAAGAATTCTTTAAATAAAAAGGAGAATAAATTCATAATAAAGTGCAAATTGGACCATAACAAGGCTTTTCAAGCCTTATTTGATCTTGAAAATTAATTGAATTAATAATATATGATAATTATATTAGAAAGATACATAGCAAATTAATAGTTCCTTTTTAGCATAAGCAGCAGACTTAATAGGCAGATTAATTCTTAGATACATGACCGTTGTCCTTCAGAGCTGGTTTTGTTGATGAAGTCCTTCGAAAATGGACATATTTGTTGTCTCTGTCTCTGTTCGGTAGATCCCTTCTTGATTCTTTTTGATCTAGACTGGTTTCTCCTTTGATAGTTCTCTTTTATGTGGTTTTGTTCGTTTAGAGGCTGTTTCGTTAACTGTTGACAGCCATTCTGATTTTTGGGTTTGGGGTAGTTATGATGGGCTAAAGGTTCCCTGAGTTTTTACTTTTCTCTGTACAACACAGGTCTTTAGGATAAGGGTAGAGAGCTTACTTTTGTTTCTTGCTCAACTTAGGGAAGGAACTGCTCACATTTTCCGGCTGGCAGTTCTCTTGCTTTTATGTGCTTCTCTTATGCACAAGCCTCTTTATTATGCCAATAAAAGTCTTTAGCAAAGTGTTAAAGACTTTGGATGACATGAAGACTTGGTGCTGATAAAATCACTTTTCAAAAAAAAAAAATTCTTAATTTTATTATCTCTGACAGGAGAAGATGCCACAGCGCCTAACTTATATTTCAGGATTACTCAGTATTTCAGTAGCAGCAACATTCGTATCCTGCTTTGCGTATCTCAATCCTTCTAGTTGGATATTCAGCTCCTACAAAACTTTAGAAAGTGCTGCATTGTGCAGTATTGATAGTGCTGAGCCTAATGGGACGGAGGAACCTTCAATTCCTGATCCTTTCATGGATAGCATTAAAACCAAAATCTCCGAGGCCAGAACCCCAAATTTCCTTTCTCCTTTTTTTGTATATTTCCTGAAATTAACATCAAAATGGAATATATGTTGCAGCTTATTCATGTTGGGATAAAAAGGAAACTTAAAAGATTAAAATGCTTGAACAATACGGAATTACTTTGATAGCATCAGTTAGATTGCCAATCACCATCCCAACATATTCTTCTAGGAGGGATTGAGACTCATTGGAGTTTGTCCAGTTAAAAAATATGTAATCATTGGCTCCAATGGTAATTAAGTAAACAGCTTGGGATAACAAAATTTTGGCTTCTGCATCGCCTAGTTTCTGTCTCGACAGCTTTTCCACATTCTTAAAATGACTTAACTGAGTTCTCAAATCTATCGCCCCGAAAAAATTAATTATTCAACCATGTGAAACAAAGTGGAAGAAATCATCTTCTAACAGGAACCTCAGAACCTGAAACACAACTCATTTTGAAGATGCTAGATAAAGTGCTTATGACATATGACAGACAAATGAGCAAGCACTTACATTTCCTTTCATTAGTATCAGGCAAAGCACCAGCTCCAGCCGAAGCAAAATTGACCCCGTAGGTAAATTTATGGTTATTAGGTTGTAAATATGGTGGAATTAGAGGTAACTTTGCATATTCGGCTGCAACAAAGCCACAAACTCAGAACACAATCATATATGTTTCAGTAATCTGTACTAAAAAAAAAAAAGAAGAAACGTCTTACCAATAAAATCTGGAACTTTACGCCCATCAGAAAATCTCTTGTGGCATATTTGAAGGTCTCCCCATATGGACAACAATTTTCCTGAAAGGTCGTGTTGATGTAATTATTATTTCCAGCATCAAACATTGAGTCCCATAAGATAAACAAGGCGACATGGTTTTTTGGCAGACTACGGCCGCGAGCTTTAGAAAAGTGAGACACAGACACAGAACCTTAATCTTGCCATATGAAACAGTTTAACTTTGTGTAAGATACACTCTATTCTCCTTACTCTTAGTTTGTTTGATATTTCTATTCTCCTTGCTCTTAGTTTGTTTGATATTTATAGAGTTGTTAGCGTCCTACATGAGGTAAAATGCAGTCTATTTCCCTGTATCAGTAAGGAATAAACTCGCAAGGAATGAGGATCGGTGCAAGGAGAATTTTAAAGGGACCAATTAAATAGCAAGGGAAAGGAGTACAACAATTATTAGCACTAATGTAACATTTAATCAAATACCAATCTCCTCTTAACCTTGGTTAAATCATCAAATAAATTAGCATTAATAATTAGTGTGATTAAATACCCTTAACAATATGAAACATTGTTTAAAAACAAAAAATTGTATGCAAAATCGCATTTTACTTGGAGGTCAATATAGTACGTCTCTTGTGTCTTTGCTGTTGCTGATTAAAGTTGGACAGCTTGGGACCGGATGGTTGTCGTGACTTTGGGGTTCTCCTCCTTTTGATCAACTTTTGTGTTCCAATTGTAAATATTAGGACCTTGGTTCTTTTTTGTCTTCTTTTCGCCCGAACCTTCTCTGTTGACAGGGGCTTTTCCTTTTCGGCCATTGCTGCCAAAGGCTTGTTGCAGCTTTTTGCGACTATGCAGGGGCAAAGCCCTCTCCAAAGCTTGACTTAATAATCTAAAAGGCTTAAAAGCTAAATATTCAAATGAAGTTTTTTTTTTAATTCAAATTAAGAAAATGAGTTTTTTTATTTAAGTCAAGGAAGAGTAAATGGGGAAAAAGAATTTATAAGTGGATATTATAAATTGAAAAAAATTAAATTTATCTATAAAAAAAGAAGTTATTAAAGATCATTATATCCATATTATCCTTAGTTGATTGGTAATAGGAGAAATAGTTGAGAATTAATAATATTGTGGGAATTGAAAAATGATAAAAAATTGAAATTTATTAAATAAAGGAGTGAAAAAAATGTCATTTGATTAATTATCTTTACTTTTATTAATTTTTAATGAGAAATGAGATAAATAGTTGAAAATTAACAAAAGTATGAAAGTAAGAAAAAAGAGATATTTATTAAATATAAGAGAATAGATAAATATTTTATTAATTATCTTTTTTTTATATTTTTAATATAATTAATTATATTATTATTATAAAATTATGAAACTTTCTCCAATTTGAAGCATAAAGTCCTTTCTTTAATAACTTTACCAACCAGCTAGCATAGATGTGAAAAGGAGTCTTCCACTAATTTAGTACTAGATTTGTTATGAAATTAAAGCTTTTAGTTTAATAAAATTCATTTTTCATAAGAAAAATTAAGTAACAAACTAATGATAAAAAAAAAATACTTAAACATTCAATTCAAGAACATGATTGCTTATACAAAATCTTAGACGAATATTTAATTTACTTGATGATGAGTTTTATATATATATATATATACATAAAAACAGAGTTTTAAGATATTAAACTTTTATTATAGTGTGTATATTGTTTTGTTCAAAGTCTTTATGTATAAAAAATTAAAAAGTTTCAAAATTTAACCATTTAAATAATAATAATAACAACATTCATCTTGACCCAAATTAAATAATGGATATTGATGGATGGATGGGACATTGACTCTTACTTTACGACCAACAAAGAGTTTTTATGTGCATTCTTTCTCACTGCATTTGCCATTCTTACATTTGAAATTTGATCATTATTCACGTCATTCGTTTCATATATGAATTTTAAATTTTGATTTTAAAAATATCATGTTCAAATTTTGTGAGAGAGGATTTGAAATATATTTTTTATAATTATTACATTATAATTAATCAATTATAATATTAAATTATGTATAATTCATCAAAATATTTTATAGAGTTTATATTTGTAAGTGATGGATATTAAATGATTTTTTAATATAATTAGATAATTACAAAATTATAATTAAAAATATTACAAATAAAATACTTAAAAACGAATTTAAATCATTCGTGTATCTTAAGATTTAATAAATTTATATATATATAAAACTATTTTAAAGAGAGCAAGATAATTACGGTACTTCTATCCATTGTACAAAGTCTAACACGCGGTTTTATTCAATTCTGCGCATAATTCATAGTCAGTCACATTAAATTCTGGAAACACATACATAAACACATACATAACATTCTGGAAAGTTTCACGTCTTGGCACTCTTTGGAAGGCTTAGTAAGTTGCACTACTATCAGTATAATTATATTTATTTATTAATTCCTTACTTAGACAACAAGCAAATGACATTCAAATTAATGATCATGCTTCAAATAGTGCTTCGAGATTGTAAGGCCCAGTAATATTGGGTGTTCCCCTCCACATCAGCTCCGCAATCTGCTTATTGGCCTTGTCAGTGAAATGACTAGAGTCAAAGAACAAATATTCACTAGGATCTGCACATAATTCATACTCTGTCACACCCCTCTTTCCTCCGCAGCTGAAAATTCCTCTGTATGGACCGCTCCCACAACACGCTATCCCTGCCTCCTTGAAACCTTCAAATATTCAATCACAGAATCTATATTAGAATATGCGTGATGGTTCCGAGCACTTAGTTCAAGGATTCATGTACTTATCCCTCGCTTAAAGACATGATTCAAATTTTCTTCTCCTAAATAAATAAATTAGTAGCATAAGAAGATGGCTCGGTGCATACCATATTTTTCAGGATTATTCAATCTTTCACTAGCAGAAATATTAAAATCATGCTTTGCATATTTAAATCCTTCTAGTTTGATCTTCAGCTCCTGCAGGGCTTTAGAAAGAGCAGCATTGTGGACTTTTGCTAGTTCTGTTGCTTCCGCAAAGCAGGAACCTGTATTTCCAGGTACAAATACTTTCATCATTGGCGCACAACCCAATGGCCCCAAGTTGAGTAACCCAAATTTCCTTCCCCCTTTCTTATATATTTCCTGAAACATAAAAATAGAATATACATTGCAATCAACCTAACTGGGTTTAAAGGGAAATTTTAAGAGAGAAAACGTTTAGAAGGCTTGAGTTTTATTAACTTACTTTGATAGTATCTGTTAGATTGCCAATCACCATTCCCACATATTCTTCTTTGGACAAGGATTGTAACACACTGGAGTTTGTGGTGAAAGGGGACATGTAATCATTGCCTCCAATGTTAATTAAGTAAACAGCTTTGGAGAACAAGGTCTTGGCCTCTGCATCGCCTAGTTTCTGCCTCAACAGCTTTGTCACATTTTTGAAATAACTTAACTGAGTTTTCAAATCTATCACCTGCAATTAATCCATCCGCAATTTGTAAAAAGAGGAAGAAATCAGTGTCGAACAAGAACCTCAGAATTTGAAATAGAACAAATTTGAAGATATCCCAGACGATATTAAGTTAATGTATTATTTAATAGACATAAAGGGCTGAAATAGCAATGATAAGCGAATGGTCGATAAACAGCATATTACACGTCAGAACCAGAGTGATAAGCGAACCCATACCAATCCTTGATTACTTTCAGCTAAAGCACCAGCTCCAGCCGAGGCAAAATTGACCCCATAAGTAAATTGATGATTTCCAGGTTGAAGATATGGTGGAATTAATGGTAAGTTTGCATACTCGGCTGCAAGAAAACTAACATTATCAGAACACAGTCATATTTCAGTACGAAAGGAAAAGTGAAAACTTGCCTCACCAATGAAGTCTGGAATTATTCGCCCATCAGAAAATCTCCCAGTGGGGTATTTGAAAAAGGTTTCTCCATATGGCCAATAATTTGCCCGAGTAATCGTGTTGATGTAGTTATTATTTCCAGGATCAAACAGTGAATCCCCCAAGATGAACAAGGCGGCATGGTTTTTTGGCGGACTACGGCTGTATACGAGGTTGAGAGAACTTGCACAAAGAAGAACGAAACAGACAAAGAACCTTAAACTTGCCATGATAGAAATGGATTTGACTTTATGTCATTCTCCTCATTGGTTTGCATGGTATTTATAGAGTTGCCTGCTTCCTACCTGACGCTGAATTCTGTCCTATGAGATACCACAAGTTTCTTCTAACATCCTAGAATGAGGCGTGAACTTGCAAGGAAAAAAGGGGCGGTCCACAACGGATTTATTTTTTTTTTAAGGCAAGGTCAAAGAATTTTACTCAATGAGGATGGCAAACGAAATTTTGAATGGACCAAGTGGGCATTTATTTTATTTTAATATAATATTTGAAAATTTTTGATATATATATATTTTTTTTTGAAAAAAATTTATTACCTCAAGAAAATGAAATTCCAATTACATCATTAAACAGTAATTCTCTTAACTCTATTTGGGGGTTATTATAGGACAAAAAATTTTCGAAAATATTGAATTCCTCATTAGTCATATAGTCTGCAACTTTGTTATCCTCTTTGAAAACATTCATTATAGGAATTTTCCACTAGTTTTGGATTAAATTGTGAATGGCTTGAATTAAATTAAAATTAGAATATGTATGTCTCATGTGTGAAGAAATCACCTGAATTATTAATCTGTTATCTATTTGAAGTTCGAGCTTTTGATATCCCCACACGTATCTAAGACCACAATATACACCCTACAGTTCTACACAATAAGCTGAACATTTCCTGAGTCGCATAGCATAACCACCCTTCCATTGGCCATTTGAATCTCTAAGAACACCTCCGGTAGCTGCTTGATTTATAGAACTCCAATAAGCGCCATTCGTATTTAAGGCAATCTAGTCCAAAGGAGGAGTCGCCCAACCTAGCAAAACTTCCACATGGTTGCTAGGTGTCTCTCCCCCTTCTTTAAGTCCTTGAAAATCACCTTGACTAATTGCCGAGACCCAAGTATAAATCAAAATTAGTTTTCTCTCAATGTAGATTAATTCAAAAAATATGTACATTTCTCCACTTCCATAAGAACCAAACTGTTACTCCAAAGATTATAGCTCAAGGAGCACTATGGTCATGTTTTTTTAACTTACTCAAATTAAATAACAACCAATCTGGTAGAGATAATCCAAAAAAAGAACTAACCTTCTTTGCTTGAAGAAGTTTTAGCCAAATCACGTTGGCTGAAGAGCAGTCCCGAGGAACGTGAAGCACTGATTCTTCCGTCATATGGCATTGTTTGCGTAATCCATCGTTTTAGAGGTACCGATGATATCGTTTTTATACTTTTATTTTGAATTAAATAAATTTTTATAATTATTAATGGACTAACTGTTATTAGTTAAAATGTCACTTGTCATTTTTTCTATTTGATATAAAATAAAAATATAAAAACTTGATTGAACATGATAAAAAAATAAGAGTTTATTTGAATTTTCTTGAATACATAATTTAAAGATTTTTTCAAATATTATGTCATTTCTTTTTTAGTGAAATAGCTGAAAAAACTAAATTTTGTAATGATAATAGGGATGTAAATAGGTAGACTATCCAATTTTTTTAAGTATTTTAGCTCGAATTCATTTAATTAAAAAAAACCCGAACTTTATTGAAATTCGAATAAAATCGTAAAATATTATCTAAAATCAAATCTCAATAATATAGAACTATCTACTACTTATCCGAATTCATTAAATAACTAATTAAATAACTCAAATAATATTTAGATAACTAAAAATCATATAAAAAATTATTTTATATGTATTAGTTTATAAAAATGGGAATTGGTTTAGATGACAAAGGTTGTGTTGAAGGTGAGGAGGACATATGTTTGAATTTTACTAATTACAAATTTTTAAAATATTATAATATATATATATATATGTGTGTGTGTGTGTAATTGAGTTCTGGTTGAAAGTAGCCTAAGGGTGATATCCAAAATTCACCAAAATTTGAGTATTCATAAGTAAAAAAATTATCTAAATCCGTCTCATAACCGAATATAAGATACTTGAACCTGTGTTATCGGATACTTGAATTATCATGTTGAATATCCACATATAATAGCAAGCCACTTACATCCCTAATTGATAAAGATTGATAAATTGATAGTATGATAAATAATTCAATTATTTATTTCAAGATCATTTCCATGTGTTAAGTTGGATAATTAATTATTATAAAATTTGTAGTTGATTGATAATGACCTAATTATTATAATGAAATTCTAACACGTTTCTTTAAATGTAGGTCGAGTGAATTATTGTTTAAGTTGATATATATCATATTAAGTTGGATTATTAATTATTTTAAATATTTTAATTGATTGAAAAAAGAAACCGATTAATATATATAAATTGTGGCACCATACATGAAAGTAATTGCGGCTGAGTTCATTTGTAGATGTGGAGGCAGCTGATAGAATCTGTCAAAGATTTGTTGTTTGACAATTGCCATAGACCTAACTAATTAGTCTTGTATGAAACAATTAAGCTTTGTTGAGTTTGACTACCGCATTCTTACCAACTGTTTAGATTTTTGAAGCTTGCACAGCAAGGCCATTCCAACTACTTATTTCTTTTAAGCAACATGCCATCCTTGACTTTGATTTCAATAATGGAAAACTAAAGATTGCCCTTCATTTTCTCCCAAAGCATACGTTTTCACATCCATAGGTTTTCCAAATCAAATTTTACACATTTTTAAAGAAAGAAGAATGGGGATTTGATGATGAAGAGGATCATCATTCCTGGAATGCAGCACTCCAAGTTGTACTTGCTAATGCAATGCATGCAGAGTGATTTAGTTTCCTAGACAAATCCTGCCACATAATGGAAGAGAAAATTATTTAACATCTTATGTAGAGATATAGACAAGTAAGGTATATATTTCTTTTTAAGTACCCAACTTCATATCCGTTAAGAAAATATCCAAATTTTATTAACATACGAAAATTTTTATGTCAATGTAGCTATATATATTTATCATTAAGTTATTGCTTCACCATATTTTAATATTTATTCTTTTTACCAGGTTTTTTCTTCAGAAAAAGAGAAATCATCCAAAAGAATAGTGATAATCTTTTCCCATCTTGGTACTTAATATATCTCTAAAAAAAAGAAAGTAGAAATCATTCTTTTCAGATTAAGGAGTGAAAATAAAAATCAATGTTTGAATTGGTCTTTCTATGTACTATCTCCATTCAATGGTTTTGATACTTGTACTTCAATTCAATGACTTTAATTTTTATACATTTATTACAAGTTATTCCAAGTCAATTGATAATAAAATTAATATTTTTATTTTAACTTGAATGACATGACATTTGAGCTTAATTTGACATATTTAGGTGGATTAATTTTTGATTATAGGAAATATGCTTGTTTAAAAAAACTATTTTTTATTTAAATCAAATAACAATTAATATTTTTAGATAAAGTATTTTTCATTCAAAATAGAGTCTATTTATCTTCAGGTGTACCATATGAAAAATTATTTAAGTTGGCATGTCAGGTCATCAATAAAAATATCACACTATGCAAATTTACCTATAGTATTTTAACACTATAAAAAATTGCCTTTAAATCAATTTTTGATAAAAATTTAAGAATTAAATTAGGCAAAATTTTATAAAAAGATTAAACGCGCAGAATTGAGATACCAGATGGGCTACTACAATTTTTTTTTCAAAAAACAACAGCTTATTGGTGCAAAATTAGCCATACAGATTAAAAAGAAAAAGCCCAAGATCCAAACCTTTTTTTAATGTCTAACATACAAACCCACAGCGCCTACAAGACCCGATGCGGAGTTGGGTTCATTATGTCTGCTTGGAGCCCAGGACCAAATATGAGGTCATGGTAATGATATATAATATGATAATAATAATGCTTCCAATCTTAAAATATGTAATTCAGGTTACCCTTTTCCTATAGATTTATTGCATTTGCTCATGCAATAACATTTTAACAAGGGGAAAATAGTTCCCATAAACAAATTATTATAACTTCAGGCAATCAAATTTATTAAATCAAAGGTTGATTAGTGTTCTAAGATTGTGAGGCCTTGTGACATTAGGATCAATTGCACTCCACATTAGCTCTACTAATTGCCGGTTGGCCTTTCCAGTGAGATGGTAATCGTCAAAGAACACATATTCATTAGGATTTTCACATAATTCATAGTCTATGACTCCCCCTCTTCCTCCACAATTCAAAATTCCTCTACATTGACCACTATCACAACATGCCGTCTTCACCTTGTTAAAACCTTCAAACCCATAACACACAGATATTTTAGAATACGGCTTAAACATTTTGACATAACAATGATGGGGAAGATGGTATATTAACATACCATATTTTGAAGGATCATTTATTCTTTCACTGAAGGAACTGTAAAAATTGAAATTTGTATATTTGAATCCTTTTAGTTGCCTCTCTAGCTCTTGGAGGGCTAAGGAAAGTTCTTTGTTATGCAGCTCAGCTAGTGTTGTTGCTTCGTCAAAGTAGGAGCCATTGCTCCCTTGGTCAAGTATTTTCACGAATGGTATACAACCTAGTGGCTCCACGTTTACAAACCCAAATTTCCTTCCTCCTTTCTCATACAATTCCTAAGACATTAAATTTGACCATAGATTAGTTAATTGATAAAAGACAGAGAAAGGAATGAAATTTAGGTAAACTAAACCTCTTTTATTACCTTGATTGTGATTGTCAGATTAATTTAGACCAGTTCTGGTTCTTTCGATGGACTTAAAATTAATTTAAGACTTAGTCGATTAGAACCGAATTAATAGGTGACCAATTGCATCTACAATAGACGATTGGTGGTGACTCCTAGTTCTTTTACCTTCGCCCAGGTCTAGCGGTTGGGTTTCCAGACCCGCAAGTAACAACAACTTAACAACTCCACTAGAGAAGAAGAGAGTCAAGCCATTAATTGATCATAAGTTATCCTAGACTTTAAATAATTTAGTGTTTTCCTTAACCTTGAGCATTTACATTTATTATTAGTTACATTTGTTGTTTTGTTATTGTTGTTGCCATTTAATAATTGTAGGGATTTTAGGATAAGGGGAGTGTGAGATTATTGGTCTGAGGTCGATATATTCCTTTTCACACACGACACATCTTGCATTCATGCATAAGCCTTCTACCTGAGCTTTGTCTTTAATTAGGGGGGTTAAGTAGCTATGCTTTCATGAGGTGATAACCTTCGCATGGGCTACTGAAGACTCCCACTCAGATCGAACCCAATTCATTTAAAGCTTGTAATCGGTGAGGATCGAGGTGCCTTACTAGTCCATATGTACAATAGTGAGGAGCGATCTGGGAACTTTTAGCTCAAATTTTCAACCCGAACTCAGCATGTAAAATACTGAGAGTTGGCTTTGCTTAGCTAGAGCTTTACCTGTGAGAATATACGCTATGACTAAGTACATATGAAAGAATTTTCATAGTTCCCTTGTTTCAAATTTTTCTCTACAAAGTAATGAAGGTATCATGCTCTTAATTATTTTCATTCTTCTCTTTTAATCATAATTACTTTTGGAATTCCCATTTACTGTACTAACTTGAACTTGTTGTCATTTTTATTTTGCATATGCACATTTGCATCATAATTTTGCATATAGAAAAAGTATTTGTCACTTGATAGCCATTGACAGAGTAGATGTAATAGATGACTCCTGAATTGTGATAAAAAAACAATATCTTATGTAATGGATTATTTTGTTGACAGGTGTCATGTGACAAACACTTTTAGTATATGATCATTCATGCATGCATTTCATGACAATAAGTTTTTTTGCTTGTAAATAAAGATAATGGGTTCATTTCTTCATTTCATTCATGCACCAAAATACATCTAATTCATATTTATGATTTTAAAAATAAGGATTCCAAGATAGCTCCACCCAAAACTGGTGACCGACGTGTTCATAATACTTGTCGACGAGCAAGGATCATGGAAGAAGAACAAAGGGAACGAATGGATAGAATAGAGAGAGCTCAGAAAGAAATGAGAGAACAGTTAGCAAAGATGATGGAATTGATTATGAGCTTAAGCAAAGGGAAAAGAGTGGTTGAAGAGTCAGCTCTGTCAGAAAATCCACCGACACAAGACATCGGCAACCCGAGAGATGATCTGCCTTATCCCTAGGGATTCACTCCACCCCATACCCAAACTTTTCAAAGGGTCCACCCTCAAGTGACACCATTTGCTCATTACAATGTACCACCCTCAATGGCCCATCAATCGATTCATGGGCAATTTGGGTTGAATTTTGGAACAAATCCCGCTAAACCAATACATGTCCTGGATTTAGATGATTCGAAAGAGCAAGAAAAATTAAAAAAAAGTTCATCGCAGATAAGGGAAAATGAAAAAATTGAGAAAAAGTATGATTTGTTGGAAAAACACCTTCGTGCTATCGAAGAAGTTGATAGGTTCGGTACCATGGATGCAACCGAACTATGCTTAGTGCCTCATGTAGTGATCCCCGCCAAATTCATGGTTCTGAAATTTGAAAAATATGATGAGACAAAATGTCCAATGGCACATATTACTATTTATTATTGAAAGATGGCCGTCCAGTCTCATGATGACAAGTTGCTAATCCATTTCTTTCAAGATAGTTTGACTGGGTCAATTGCTCGATGTACGTATAGCTAGATCAGAATCATGTTAAGACTTGGAAAGATCTAGCAAATGCCTTCGTAGCACAATAAAAGTATGTCGCTGAGTTCACTCCCAATCGGTTGTCATTGCAGACCATGGAAAAAAAACAAAGTGAGAGCTTTAAAGAGTATGCCCAATGGTGGAGGGATACAATAACGCGGGTTCAACCATCTCTCATTGATAAGGAAATGACTGTGTTATTCGTAAACACACTCCGAGCTCCATTCTATGAGTGTTTAATTGGCAATGCCATGAAAAACTTTACGAATTTGGTCTTATCTGGAGAAATAATAGAAAGAGCAATCAAAAGTGGAAAAATTGAAGGGCATGAAGTTAGTAGCTCTAAGAAAAGGACCACATTCAAGAAATAGGAATGGGATGTACAAGCAGTTGCTTATGTTGGCTCACAAGCACTTATTAAGGTCGGACTTTTAAATTTTGCTTAAAAAGACAATTCAAATGTTGACAGGAATCCCTTACTTGACCATGGAAGGCCGACGGTGAATGCCATACATGAAGGGATAACTTGAAGGGTGAAAAGGAGTGTCGATGAAATTCAAATGCCAATTGATAGAGTGTTTGAGGCATTGTTCAAAATAAATACCATCACTATAGAACCAATAAACGTGAAAGAATTGGGGCATGACATCACTCTGTCTTGCAAGTTTCATATGGGGGCCATTGGACATTCTATCCAAAATTGTGATGACTTTCATCATAAGTTACAAAAATTGATGGATTTGTCAGTGATCGAATTTTATTTCGAACAGGAAGAATTTGAGAAAAAGACAATTCCCTTCTGGTACGAAACCTTTTGATTTGCAGGGTATATTCATCCTGAAGCACTAAAAGAGGTTATTGGGACTTTTTAAGAGGCGTTTGATGAGATGTCAATCCATATGATCAAGAATGAAGAACTTAACGAGAAGGTCCCTGTGTTGTATCCAATACTGCTCGGAGAGGAACTGACTGATTGGGTAGCTACGGAGTTACATATCATCTTTAAGTCTATGGAAATGTAATGAACAATTTCACCTAAATGCCTATACCCAAATGCATTAGGAGTAATTTCTTGTTTAAATAGGGCTTTCTTTTACTTTAATCTTTCAAATAAATGGCAAGCATAATGTTTTTAACATCTTATTTGTTACTATCTTTTCTTGCACATATCATTTTCATATTTTTCCTTTAACCAATAATTGATTGCCTGTATATATGTTCAATTTCACCTATTTGCAGGTCTCTAAATAATGAACAAAAGGAAAATTTAGAAAGCAATTAGATTTTTGATTTCGAAAAAATACCAAACATTGATAAACTGGAAAATAAAGAAAAATTGGATAACTATGATTTATCTTCAAAATTGTCAAAGTTGTTAAAACAGGAGGAAAATGAGGTTTTACCTCATCAAGAGCTCATAGAGACGATTAATCTAAGAAATGAGGAAGAGAAGAAAAAGGATAAGATCGGTACTTGATTATCATATCACGAATGACAGAAGTTAAAAGAGTTGCTTCGTGAGTATGTGGATGTGTTTGCTTGGTCATATCAATACAAGCCAGGTCTTAATACTAACATTGTTGTCCACAAGTTGCCTTTGAAATCGAATTACAAGTCGGTTAAATAAAAGTTGAGGAGGATGAAGCTAGATATGTGTTGCTGAAGATTAAAGAAGAAGTAAAAAAGCAATTCGATGCCGGGTTATTAGAGGTGGCCAAGTATCCTGAATGGGTAGCTAATATAGTCTTAGTTCCTAAGAAAGATGAAAAAGTTCAAATGTGTGTGGATTATAGGGATTTGAACAAAGCAAGCCTAAAGGATAACTTCCCTTTGCTGCATATCGAGACACTTGTGGACAACACAGCAAAATATGCTTTATTCTCGTTTATAGATGGTTTTTCTAGGTATAATCAAATTAAGATGACTGATAATTTTATCTTATAGAATTATTTTATTCTAATTTTGTTATTAAATATTAGCTAAGTCCTCAGTTTTTAATTATAATTTACTTAATTTTTAGTTGTTTTTATATTTAGTTTATTTTTAAGTGAGTTATTTTAATTTTATGTTATTTCTTTTAATTTGGTTAATATTTATTAGATTTTATATTTTTAGTAAGAACTAAAGTAAATTGAGCTTAATTTTGGAAAGTAAAGTGTTGAAAGACTTAGAAGTCCGATTGCATATGCTTAAGTGTTTTGGTCATATCTAGAGCTACAAAATTCCAATTGCTGCGATTCTTAGACTTTGGAAAGCTAAGAGACAGACCTACAATTTTGATGAAGATCACTTTGCCCAGTTCTGCCTCAAAGATAGAGCAAATCACATTGGAAAGTTATTGGACGTATTATGCTGGGAATAGTAGTTTGTAAAGATTGACAAGTGATTTTTGGACCTCTCATTATGTTTTTAAGCCCAATTTAACCCTAGGTCAACTTGAGAAGTTTAGGTTAAGTTTGTTAGTATATATAGGATATTTTAATACCATTAAAGAAAACTTTTGAGAGATTCAAGAAATTAGAAGTCGATGTTGAAATTTGAAGATTAAGTCGGCGAATATTGTTTTGTTTTCTTCCTTGGCTTTTATTTTCTTGTTACTCTCAATGGCTAAATTTTATACAATGTTATTTGATTTTGTAATCATGAGTAGCTAATTTTCTTTTTCTAGAATTGCAATTGAACTCACATGTAGTCTAAGTTTTTAATCTTTTTTTTACTTATTTTCAATGGGAATTGAATTGTTTATTTCAATTTGTTCTTAATGTTTTTAATTGCCTGATCACCAATTAAATTGATTTAAGAACCTAAACAAACTTGAGAAAGGGAGTTTAGAGTAAATTAAAATTGGGATAGCATATGATCATATTAATTGATTTGCGTATAGGATAGGGACACACCTATAGGCCATATGTAGCCAGATTAAAGCCTGAACTTAATGAGTCTGTTTTAATTTCAATTCACATAGGGATATAGTATTTGGTTAAAATAGATATTTTTATAAGTTGAGTCAAGAAACCCTTATAAATAATTTAGGACTCTAGGTTAGCAATTCAACCCATTGAAATAAGTTAAGGAGAAGAGGTAAAATTTAGATGAAGTGTGAGGGATATTGTAATCTTAGGCTTATTTAATTTGATTTTTTTTCAACTTATTATTTTGATTTTTCTTGTTATTTTAAATTTTAGTTTATTAGTTTTATTTAATTACTCAATTTGGATTGTTTGGATAAGATTAAATTGTTCTAATTTTAATATTTAGTAAAGTTTTAGATTGATTCCTTGTGGGATCGACACTCTGCTTGCTTATAAACTATCTGTTTGATACGTATACTTACGTAGTAGAATTTTAACTAACAATGGTGCCTGAAGATATGGAAAAAACAACGTTCATAACCATGTGGGGAACGTTTTGTTACAAAGTGATGCCATTTGAATTGAAAAACGCAAGTGCCACTTATCAAAGGTCCACGGTGACTTTGTTCCATGACATGATGCATAAGAAAATAGAAGTGTATGTGGATAATATGATCGCAAAATCTTGTACGAAAGAGGACCACTCTGTTAACCTCAAGAAGTTTTTCAAGGGATTGCAGAGGTTTCGGCTCAAGTTGAATCGTAACCTTCAGTGTTACTTCTGAGAAATTGTTAGCATTTATGGTAAGTGAAAAAGGAATTGAGAATGACCCAGATGAAATACGAGCTATTCAAGAGTTGTCACCTCCCAAAACACAAAAAGAAGTAAGAGATTTTTAAAGAGGTTGAATTATATTGCTCGATTTATATCCTAACTCACCTCTAAATGTAACCCAATTTTCAAGCTCCTTCGTAAGCATGACCCAGCGGCATGGAATGAGGAATGCTAGATTGCTTTTGACAAAGTTAAAATTTATCTTCTAAGCCCGCTAGTATTAGTACCACTTATAGCTGGAAGGCCTTTCCTTTTGTATTTGACAGTAAATGAAAGATCTAGGGGATGCGTGTTGGGACAACACGATGAAACTGCCAGGAAAGAGAACTCTGTTTATTACTTGAGCAAAAAGTTCACCGATTATGAGTCCAAGTACTCCTCATTGGAAAAGATATGTTATGCGTTAGCCTGGACAACGCATCAACTTAGACAGATGTTGTTGATTTCTCACGCAAGTGCACGTATCATTAATAAGTAATATAGTAATGAAGTAAAATATCAGTCCCACAGATAATTGTTTAATTCCTACTGTTAACTGCTAAAATTAATACACTTTACTTTTATCTAAATAATTAAAATTAAAAAGAAAAATTGAAACTAATAACTAATAACTAAAACTAAAACTAATCTAAACTTCTATTAGCAAATTTACTTTTAGTGATTACTTGACCTAAGATTATGATATCCCTCAATATTTTATCCGATTATCATCTTTCTCTCTTAACTTAATTTAATAGATTAAGTTGCTAACCTAGAGTCCCAAATTATTTATAAGTCTTTGTCGAGTTTCTTATAAAAATATCTCTCTCAATTAATTTACTATATGTCTATGTAAATCAAATTGAAGAAAGATTCATTAAATTTGTGCTTTAATTTTGGCTACGTATGGCTTATAGGTGTATGTCTACCCTATATGCAAATCAAATCACCTAATCAACTAAATGTATTCAATCATACGCTATTTTATTCAAGCTCTATCTAAATCTCTTTCGTCAAGGTTTAACTTAGGTTTTCAATTCAATCTAATTGGTGATCAGACAATTAGAAGCATTAAAAACAGAATAAAATAAACAACTTAGGTTTTCAATTCAATCTAATTGGTGATCAGACAATTCAATCTATCAAACATAAATAACAGAGAGATAAATAATTCAGACTATATATTAAGTTCAATCATAATCTTAGAATAAAAATTAGTTCTCCATCAAGTCACACAGCATCACTGAATAAAATTTAAACATTAAAATCAAAACCAAGAATATAAGAGAATAAAAGAAAATATAAAAAAAACTCAAGAATTGTATTCTTGATCTCCAAATCTCCTTGAATCCTGCAAATTCTTCTGAGCTTCAATGACTTTGTGGCTTGACTCTCAACAAGTAATACGGTGCTTTTTGCTCATTCTTTTCGTGTTCCTCAAGTCCTTCAAAAGGTTGTTTTTATAGGTTTTAAAGTAAGACCAAGTTGGGTGGAGAATGAAGTCAATTCCAATCAGACTTATGTGATTTCCAGCCTTACCCAATTAATTAAAAAAAATAATAATTGCTCTAGGATTGTTACAGTATGTCAACTTTGACATGTTTTTTGACCATTTTTCAGGTTGAACTGGGTGAAGTAATAAACATAAAAGTTGTGTATTTTTATCTTATCTTTCCAATGGTCTAAGAATCGCATCATTTGAAGTTCTGTAGAGAAAGTTATAACTAAAATACCGAAACATATGCATTAAAAGTCTGTACCTTGAAATTGCTCTCCTTTTTCCATTATAATTATCTTTTCATCAAACACTTACAAAAGCACAATTAAATTAGTAATAATTTATCTTAACTACATTAACACGAAATTAAGCATAAAATGAACTATGATTAGATTGACTCACCTAAAATAACTAACTTAAAATAATTAAATAAAACCTACTAATTCCTATGCATTATTACAAGAACTAAGCTAAATTACTATCAAAATTAAGCCCAAATAACTCTATATCATAGAGTTATCATACCCCCAAACTTAAGATTTTGCTAGTCCTCAAGCAAAACATAGAAAAGAACCTAACTTACGAAAATCAAATTCAATCCATGAAAAATAAAATAAATGCAATCACTACTACTACTAAAGATAAAGTGCACCAATTCAATGATTCCTTTTAATTTCCTCAAAAGTAAGTCTATCAATCATTAACCTAAGGAAAAATATAGGTCTCATTCAAATTTATGTTTCAATTCTAATGCAAGCATATTCTCGAATAGATTTTCATGTGTGTGTGTAAAGTCTTTTACCAAGAATATCATGATATCCAGATGAATTTATGCCAACACAAATTTCAAATTAGTACAGATTTTCATAAGTTTACCTTTCATCTCTCTCTCCACTAATGTAAGTCAATACAAAGCTAGGGATCAATAGGATTTTATAAAGCTTGTAATGTATGGCTAGGGTCAAGGTATGATAAAGGATATAAATGTGGCTTAGATCACCCTAAGCATATAATTATTCTAGGACCTATACATAGAGCTCTATTTTCCTTATCCTAGTACACCTTTACTTCCACATTTGAACTTTTCTTTTATTTAACACACTTTTTTTTTCACAATTTCACACCTCTAAATTTATTTTCTTTGTATTGTAGGTAGTGGGGTTATTTTTCATATTTTGAACTTTTTTTCTTTTTTTTTTTTCACATCAACATCACCTTTTCATCGTTTTCAACATTTAGCTCAATTTATATTTCTTAAAACAATATATATGCTTAGGAGTGAGGGTTGCAAAATTGAAAAAATTAATTTTAAGGCTAAGCTCATTATTATGTAGTTAAACAAAAAAAAAATGAAAATTAAGCTCAAAAGGGATATACTAGGGATAAAGATTTAACAAGGTTGGCTTTTTAGGCTCAAACGATCCAAAGATAGCCTAAATCATCTCCCTAACTTAGTATTGCCTAAGATTTCACCTCAAGAGAAAATCAACCAAATTCTAGAATTCATGACATAATTTAAAATTTACATCAATATAAACATTCTCTAAATATTCATAATAATTCAAAGTAAATGATATTGTGTTCAAATTGTGGAAATCACATCCTAACAATGAAACTTAACAATAGAATTTAGCATGAATCCAAACAAAAACCTTATTCATCCAAATACTAAAAATTTAAGACAACTAGTTATCATCATTGGATGAAAAAAATCATTGAAAAATTTTAACACACTTTACTCTATATTCCTAAAATTCAAACAAGAAATAAATTCATTCACCAACTAATCCTATATTATTTATAAATCTAGATAAATATGTAAATAAAATTAAATCTAATATTTTCACAAAATATTCATCATCAAAAAATTAAATTCACCCTCCAAACTTAAACTAAACAATTTCCTCAATGTTAGAAAAAATAAAGAAAAGGTAAAAAATACTCCCTTGATGATTGGATGAATTTTTGAGAAGCTTTACTCCTCCTCCTTATTGTTATCATCTTCATTGTCACTTTTTCTACAAGGACTTTTCTTTTTTTTTTCTGAAAAAAATAAATAAAGATTAATGTATAAATAAATAAATAAATAAACAAAAATAACTAAAAATAAAATAAATAAAGAAAAGGTTTTTTTTTTTGTAATGGGTAAATGGGTAGTAGATAAGTGTTTAAGGGGCTGATGGGTAGTTAGGTAATCCAAAAGTAAAAAAATGGGTTTGGTTAGTGGGCTGCCCAATGTTGGCAGCCCGATAAAAAAAAAAGGGGGAAAAAAAAGGTTTATGAGGAGTGGGTTGGCCAATTGTTGGCAGCCCCTTTAAGGGGAAAGGCCTGCTTTGGCTTTCTCCTTTTCTTTTTTTATTTTGGAAGTTGCGGTTCACGTTGTAGAACGCCTGTAAAGTCACGACTTACCATCTTTCTCTTTTTTTTTTTGCATTTTTTTGAGTTTTTTTTTTTAATTTTTTTGAATTTTTTTTTGAAAAAAAAATATTCTTGAAATTTATTTTTGACATGAAATTTTTTTTTTATTTTTTTGAAATATATTATTTTTTAAAATTTTTTTTTGAATTTTTTTTATTTTTTTTGAAATTTTTTTACAAGCACTTACATAAATAAAAGAAAAGTGCTAATAATCTAATAATAAAATAAAATAAAATAAAATAAGTTAGATGGCTTGGATTACCTTTTAAGAAGCACTTCTTTATAGTCACTAGCTTGACTATGGTAGAGGTTTGAGTTTGCATGGAAAAAGTTTGAAATGTGAAAGTAGCCTTTACTTAAGATGAGGTTATAGTAGCTTTAACTCACGATGTGGTACTTGCTCTACCAAAGTGGTGGAATAAGCTGTTTTTTATCCAATTTCTCAAATTGAGTTCTTTTTGAATAATGCGCTTTGGCTATAACCTCTTTAGGTAACTCATTAACTATGTCCAAAAAAGGAATGGAAGGCACATATGGCTTGACTTGTGGTGATGTGGATATTCCCTCGTTTTGCTTAATTTCTTCATCTTGAACTTGATTACTGGAAGTATTTCCTTGATCTACTTCATCCCGACCTTTTTGAAGTCTATTATTGATGGCATTAGCTAGTTGATCCACTTGTATCTCAAGATTTCTAATGGAGGCATTAATCTTTGTCATGAAGGCATTTGTCTTTGTCATGAAGGCCTCAGTCTTTGTCATGAATTGTATGAACATATCCTCTATTGAAGGCTTTTTCTCTAGCATAGGAGCTCGAACTTGTGACTGAAAATCATTATGGAAAATAGGTTGTGATGAATATGTAAGACCATGATCATTACTTCATGAAAACTTTGGGTGATTCCACCCTGAGTTGTAGCTGTTAGAGTATAAATTATTGTGTTGCCCATTGAAGCTTCTATCAAATTGCATTGTATAGTAACGTGCGGGTCCGGGAACCCGACTGTTAGACGTGGGTGAAAATAAAATGAGATTATGAGTCACCACCAATTGTTTCTTATAGATGCGATTGGTCACCTGTTGCCTCGGTTCTAATCGATGAAGTCCTAAATTAATTTTAGTTCCATCGAAAGAACGAGAACTGGTTTACGTTTTTTAGATATGAGTTCGGGAGTAATGTTATGCATGGAGAAGGATTAGCACCTCCGTGGCGCCCGTTCCACGAACGGTACCATTTAATCTTAAGTAATTATATTACTGCCTGATTTTGATTTTATTGTTGTATTTCCTTAATCTTCGCTTATTAACTAATTTTTATTGAGTTGGTTGATTGAGTCTTTTATTCGGTTTTTGCGTATGCACATGATGCAAGTATAAAACGATGTCATGATTTGTTTATTTTAAATAATGGGGTCGATAATCTTTTATTGAAAAATCATTCGAAGACCATCCCAACGCTTTGGTGAAGTCTCGACGTTTTCCTCACCTAGGGATATCTGTCACGACTCGAAACTCCCCTCGGGTCCATGACAATCGCCGCGACGTCCCGATAGGCACTTATTACCTAGAATGCTGACCGGAACCCTACAAAGCTTACGTATTAGTTTTCTTACCTTCCCTGTGAGTAACCATTGTCAAACATCACATTTTAAAGCTTTATTTATCATTTTCGGCTCAAAACAATCAGAAGAAAATTTTTGCCTCACAGGGGCATTTTGGTCATTTTCACCAAAAATTTCAAATTCGGCTAAAAATGCCTTATGTGAGTAAGAAACACCTATTTTATAATCAAATATAAATTTAGAAGTTCACATCATTCGTAAAACATGAAATTTTTTAACCATTTGAATAAAATAATGATATTCAATAAAATATTCTATTATCTATAAAATAATATTTATAAAAATATCCGTAAATAATCTTTTTCAGTGTAAAAGTAAAATAAATTCTTTCGTACATTGATATAAATAATCAGAGTATAAAATTTCATTTACAATGACACGTGAGGCCCAAATAATAAAATACTTAAAATAATGAACCTATTGTTTCTGGTATAGTGAGGCTTATAGTAATCCCTGCCGGTATCAGCTATCTACGAGCTAACCCGAGCCTGAAAGGGTTGGGAGGGAGGTTGGTGAGATTTTACAATCCCAGTGAGTAAGCAAATATTACCATAAATATCTAAAGGCGAGTAAATTGAGACAATAAAAGAAACAGTCATAATAAAATATTTCATAAGATTCTAAATTCATTTCAAATTCTATAAAATAATTTTAATTCATCAAAACATTTATTGAGGCTTATGATTTTCGTAAAAATAACATTTGGCTCATGCCAAAACCATTATTCTCGGATACTTCATCAGAGTATCCTACTGAGTCCGCCAAGGTTATCGAATATATTTTATTTAATTAAAAACACAATCGTTCCTTGGCATTGGCTGAGTCGCGCCTTCACGTGGGGGTTCGACGTGAAGTGGTCTCTATCACTACCCCGGGAGTTACCCTCATCGCCTCTACAACCGGAGTAAATATATCACCGGGTTTACCGTGCCCCTCTAATAGGCTGATCCATGAAAACCCGCCACTGCAGTGACTAAACCCCTCCATATCGATAAAAAAAAAATCTAGTCGCATGACATGACTACCATTTTACTATACAACTTTTAAAGATACACATACAATTCATGTAGTAGCAACAAAATCTTTAAATTCAGTCATTCATGCTCAAATTATCATAAGCCAATTAAGTGAAAATACAATTTATGGCACAATTAACACGGGTTTCCAATTACTCATTTTTAAGAAAAATTTTGAATTTCAAAACAATCTACAAAATATTTTCATTTTACCACACTTGTTTCCAAAACATCAAATTTCCTCTTTTGATTCATTTTTCATAATATTCATAAAATAGCATTTAAAATAAACTTTAGATAATTTAAGATAATGATAAGTTTACTCACCTAGCAGGAGTGCTCGATACTCCTGTTTTCAATTTCCATAACACCGTATTTTTTTCGCGTCCGGGGACCCACCACCTATACACGACAGCTTTTTCATTGGGCCTTTTCATTACTTTATGACTTTTCGACCCTCCCATCCATGGGCTCTCTTCCAAAATTTTTTTTCTATGTGGGCTAAGCCCATTTATTCCTCATTTATTGGGCCATGCCCAATTATTTCCTTTTTTTTTCTTTTCCTTTTTCTTTTTCTTTCTTCTTTTTCTTTTCTTTTCTTTTTCTTTCTTCTTCCTCCTTCAATCGTCTCTCTCTTCTCTACCATAGCAGCACAAGGTCATTCAAAAATCAGCAGCCAACACTTCTCCTTTTCTACACAATTTAGCAGCAAATTTATGCACTTTTCTCCCAACAAATCAGCAACTAACACTCCAATTTCTAGCAAGCAAAAATCAAAATTTTCCAATAGCAACACCCTGAATTTTCAATACCAAACCAGCGGCTTTTTGAGCTCAATTTTCAGCAATATAATCCTCCATAATTTCGGCTCTAAGGTCTCAAAATTTTCAGCAATTTAAACTTGAAAATTTCAACAACTTACCTTGACTATTTTCAGCTTCCACACTCCTCATTTCAACCACCAGAAGCAGCAGCAAAATCAGCCTTCTTTCTCTCTCAAAATAGCAAGATTTTTCAGCTTTTTTCTTCCTAAGATTTGTAGCAAACTACCTTCCTTCTTCACTCAAAATTTGGCAGCAAGACCGTGCCCCCTAGCTGCAGAATTTTCTTTCATCGTTCTTTCTTTCCTCTCCATTTTGTTTTTCTTATCTTTTATTTCTTCCTTCAGCCAACTCTTCTAGAGCCTTTTTCCATCTTCTTTTTATCTTTTTCTTTCCTCTCACTCTCCTTGACCCGCCCCCTCTTTTGACTTAGAAAAATTTTATCTTTTTAGTCTCACATTTTACACATGGGCTGCTACCCATGTGACCTTGTACATATATATATATTTATATATATATATATATATATATTTATTATATTTATAGCTTACAATTTTAACCACCTCTTACCCTCATTTTACCTTTAAAATATTCATTTAAGCCTTTAATTAACCTAAGATTTAATTAGGCTTAAAAGTGTACTAAGAGATTCCAAAAATTTAATTGTCAATCTTTGAAATTTTCATTCCCGAGATATGACGCCTCGTCACTTTTCAACAAAATTTTCTCTATTGTAGAGACAGAACTGGGTGAAGTGATCTCATCAAAGTTGTAGCTCTGTCTCTTAGCTTTCTAATGGTCTAAGAATTTCTGCAATTGGAGTTTTGTAGCTTGAGATATGGCCAAAATACTCAAATATGTACAAAAAATTTCTGAGTTCTTCAACACTTTGCTCTCCAAAAATTAAGTCCAATATTTTTAATTCCTATCCATACTTATTAAATTTCAATTTCCTTCAAAATTATTCTTTATTTCTTCTCCCCCACTTGAATTAGTCATAATCTCATTTTTCATGACTAATTTTGACCTCCAATAAAATATTAATATTTTAATATTATTTTATTAATAAAATATTATTTTATTCTAAAATTTTTCACTTGGCTTCTTTAGTCTCGAAGTGCATTATTATGCATTAAATTACTTTCAAGTCATCCTTTAACTCACTAATTTATCTCCGATAGAAATATTATTATTTAATTGCTAGTTTTACGCGTGCGAAATATTTTATTCTTGAACACTCCTTTCATCTTTTTATCATTCTTCAGCACGCTACTTCTCATCGATCAGTCCTTAATCTTTTTGGGACAATTACGTTGACTACTATATAAAAGTACGACGTATTACAATATCCCGAAAAGAACTCATCTCTACAAGCTCCTCGGAGAAATCCCATCATCAGAATTCCCGCCTCATATACAAGATAAACGTAGCATGCTATAACAAGATAAAATGATGATATCTATATGCACACGTTTATTAACTTAGGTGGTTTGTAATTCATGCAATAATAATATGTTTAATAATTTAAGGTGATTTATTACCTTGCCCATGTATTTATTATATTTATTATTATTTTTCTAATATATATTATTTTTTAATTATGATTATTTGAATTAATGGGTATTGGAGTATAGAGTTTAGACTTATCCCGACGTTTCGGTGAAAATCCGTCTCGTACTCCGCACCTAAAAGATTCACTCAAAAAAGGTAACTATTTACCCTTCTTAAGTGAAATTCTATCATTGGATTAACTCAAATTAATCGCTCGATTTTTTAATATTCGTAATTTAACATTATATTGTATATTCTATATGTTTATAAATACCTAGTTGAATTTTGTAATATAAACATTTCAATTTCTCTTGCCTTTACAACATGTTATACTTTGTTCTCATTGTCTATTTCTTTTCATTTTTTAAAAGGCCCATTTCTATTATTTATTAATTATTATATATATTTAAAAGAACTAAGTAATTTCTAATCTTCCATTTATTTAATTTTTTACCTTGTTCGTTCACCTACTTTTTGTTATATTTTTTTTATATATGCATATGTTTTAATTTACTAAGTCTACTATCTATTATGTTATATATTTTCATTTTTTGCTTTCATATATTTCTTTCCATATATATAAATTTCAGAAAATATAAAGAAATAATAATTCTTATTATAAACAAAAAATTAACATATCACAAGTCTAACATTTCAAACCTAATCTACTATTCAATAATCAGATCATTACCTATTGGGTTGCAATTAACCCAATGCTCCAAGTGGGTTCAAACTTCATCAGGCTTCAAACGCTGGCTCAAGTTTGGTTTGGGCCCAATGGGTCTGCTGCTGTTGCACCATTTGGGAAAAGGAGAAAGGTCTTTCCCTCTTCAGCCAATGTGCCGCCGTTTAGGGAGTCTACCAAACGGACTATTCTACTTTTTTTTTTCTCAATTTTTCTTCTTCTTCCCTCACATCGTCGATCTCTTCTCTTTTTTTTTCTTTTTCTTTTTTCCTTCTCCTCTTCCTTTCTTTCTCTCCTTTCTCCCTTTTGCTGCCAACACTACCTTCTCCCTCTCTTGATCAGATCCGAATCGCTAGCTACCCAAAACCTCTAGATCTTTCATTCTTTTCGTCGACCACCCATGAAACCGAGTTGCTTCTTTCCCTTTCACCGATCCGAACTCCAATTTTTAGATCTGGCTTTGTTTGTTTTTTTGTTTTTTTTCTTTTCAAATTGTGGCTTTTTGTTGCTAGAAGAAAAAAGATTTTTTTTTTGTTGGATATCTTTCCGGTTGTTAGAGAAAACTAGGAATTTTTGGTTTTTTGGTTGCTATTTCTTTGTTGCATGAGGATTTTTGATTTGATTTTGGCTTCAATCTTACTCTGGTTGCCGTGTTTTCTTTTTTGTTCTCTTTTTTTGGTTGCCCGATCCCCTCCCTTTTTTAACAATTGGATTGTCCAAAATTTTGGACAATCCAGGTTACATCTTATCATTAGGTTCTGGCAAAGGAGGGGGGGCTGGCTGCCTGTCATGATGAATTGGGGAAGAAGACTGAGCATAGCTCAGTCTTTTCCCTGTTTTCTTTCCTTTTTTATTTTTTAATATTATTTTAAATTTATTTATTTATTTTTATTTTTAAGGTGTCTACAGTTGCCCCTCTTTGTACATTCTTGAGAATCAAGAATAGTGCAAAGACGTAGACAGTGCTTTCAAACTAAATTGAATCTTTTATTTTGTCTTTTTTTCATTATTTTTAATAATATAACCAGAAAAGCTCCTCATCTCAAAACGAGGCTATGTAATTTTAAAAAAATCTTGAAGCTAATTACCCAGAGTTTTTGAAGAATGCACCCGGAGGTTTTGAAGATGTTCCCGGATGTTTTTAGAAGAAAAAGATTATTCCCCATTTCAAAATGAGGCTACGTTACTCGAAAGTTTCAAGATATGTATCCGAAGGTTTTAGAAGAAAAAAGTACTCGGAGGTTTTAAAGATGTACCCGGAGATTTTAAAAGAAAAAAATTGTTTCTCATCTCAAAATGAGAAATGTACCCAGAGGTTTTAAAGATGTACCCGGAGGTTTTAAAAGAAAAAAAAATTATTTCTCATCTTAAAATGAGAAATGTACTCGGAGGTTTTAAAAGAAAAAAAAGTATTCCTCATCTCAAAATGAGGAATGTACCCAGAGGTTTTAAAAGAAAAAGATTGTTCTTCATCTCAAAATGAGGCTACGTTACCCGGAAGTTTTAAAAAAAAAGCTTGTTCCTCATCTCAAAATGAGGCTATATTACTCAAAGGTTTTAGAAAATGTACCCGGAGGTTTTAGAAGAAAAAGATTCCCCATCTCAAAACGAGGCTATGTAGCTTGAATTATCTCGTGCCACGATAATTGGACTTAAACATCTTGGATGCCAACGTAACTGGGCTTAAACATCTTGGATGCCAGTTAAATTAAGCTTAACTCTCTTTTTTTTTTCTACTTTTCTCATTCTTTTTCAATGAAAGACTTAAATCTTTCTTCACTTAATTGCCTAAAAACTACATTAGTTTTGACATTTGTTTGAAAACTTTCAATTTTGATGATGCATGGTCTTATGCATGATTGGACATGTATGCATGATTGAATGATGGACAAATGATGCATTGCTTTTTTTGTTTTGCATCACATATTCCTCGCTTGAAAGATCATTTTCTTTGGCTTCGCATTCTTTGACAGTGTTCTTGTGCAACTGCCAATTGCTTGTCAACAAGAGATCACCAGTTCAAATTAGGTTTCAATGATTCCATGCCTTTTGATCATGAAAGCTCTTCCTTGAATTACTTTTTCTCACTGTTTCTTGAAAAATGAATTTATCTTTTTCAAAAGTGCTTGTCTTATCTAACAATAGTTGAAGAATTTTCGTCCCAATGATCGTAAAGACTCTTATTTTTCTTTTTTCTTTTGTTTTCAAAAACATCTTGATTTTGACAAAATCGCAACAAAATTGCCCCACACGATTATTCTCATGATCAAAGATAGCTAAATCTTGAAACAAGAATGTATCAATTCCACACTTTCTTGTTAAAGTGATAAAACATCTAAGTTGGAAAAACATGTGATATTTGAATCTCTTGAAAATTGATGATTACAATTTGAAATGATTTTGGATGAGCTAAATGACAATTTGGCCTTCCAAATAGATATGATAGTTTAACTCATCAAGGTCTTGGTCAACAATAAAGGTTTCTCACCATTTCATGGGAAAAGAAAGAGTTGAAATTTCTTTGTCTAAGCTCACAAATGTATGGTGATTTAAAATCAAATTTTGCAAAAAGATTTCTTTTAAATCATGATCAAATTTGACATTCTCTAAGCCTCATGACGTGTGGCAAGATGATAAATGTCAAGACCAGCTATTATAGGTTTAACATTACAGAAGGTTATTTTGAAAGATGTAAGCTCAAAATTCAGTATGAATTTTTCCAATGGATTTTGAATCTTTAAAGTGCTTGAGAGTCTTATACTCTTAAAAAGTGTCCAACGAATTCTAGTTGCCTTAAAATGGTTTCTCTCTTTGGTGCTTCTTGTTATCACCTTAGTTAAAATCATGAATGGCTTCATAAGTTCCCATCTTCGCTCTAGACTGCCTTTTCAGGTTTTCACCCTAGAGCTTCATCTTTTTCATTCACTTTTTCTTTTCTTTTTTTTCTTCTTTTCTCATTAATCATTCCACCATGCACTTGAGAAAATTCAAACTTTATCCAAAATGGATTGAGGGATTCAAAAAGGTAATTTTGGCAAAGAAAAGAAGTCAAGGTCTCATTTTCTATATGGTGATCTTTTTCTATAAGATAGCTCTTCAATTAAGTATCCATACTTGATCAAAATGGACTTCTTAAAGCACGTAATGTGGGCTATGGTTAAGGGTTTTGAAAAAATGGATATAAAAGCCCAAAACATGTATTTAAAGGTGATTAAACCAAGGATCATTTATTATCGCCTAAAAGACTCTTTAACGACATTTGTCTTTTTTCAAAGTATGTTTTTTCCATCATTTTCCTTCTATGCCTTTTTTTCTTCTTTTCTTCTCTTTCTTTTTTTTTTCTTTTTCAATTTTCATATTGATGGATTGAGTCCAAAATTTTCAAGAACTCAAATTTACATATGCTCCCCATAATATAAAAGATGCTCATTTTCCTCAGAATGAATCTTCTATCATCCATGCTTTTGACAAAAATTTTTTTCATAATTGCCCCCCAATGTGGGAGGTGATCCTTGATTGAGGTGCATTTTAGAGACAATTTAATAGGCTCAAAGGGGTAACAAGTGGATAATTTCTCATTTGTGAAGGGAAAATGAAACATGGCCATTTATCCTCACAACTATGGTTACTTATTAAAGAGCAATCCCTAGAAGAATTTAAGATCAAAGGTTGATTTTTTTTTGTTTTTCCACCTTTGGCATAATTGGAATATCTCAAATGCATAATGTCACTTTCTTATTCTTCTTTTTTTTTCTTTTCTTTTTCTTTTTTCTCTTTCTTCTTTTTGTTTTTTTCACAACTTAAGATTAGAAGCCTTCAAAGATCAAAATATCTTATCATGATTAACTCTTTATAAGAAGAAATGAGAGAGGAAAAAAGGCTATTTTGAAGCCAATGAGTCTTGGAGGAATTGGGTAATCTTGTTTTTTCTTGGTCATCATGCCCCAGAATATGGGTGAAGAAAAGCTTTAGATAATGGGTTCAAGGTTCACATTTGTATCCAAATTGAAAGAATTCGAAAGGTATTGGGGTATTTGACACTTCAGCATAGTCTTGACATTTATTAACCTACCTCATTCAGAGTCTTTATAAGAGTGTTTGATTTGCTTGCTTTCTAAAGGAAGAATTTTGCAAAACAATCAATTAACATCAATCATTGCCTAGACAAAGATCATTGTCCTTTGGTATCACAAGATAGGGTTAATGCATTTTCAAAACTTTGCTTTTGTTTGAATTTCAAGTTCTTGAACAACCTTTATTCGAGTGATTATGGGTTCCCAAGTGTTTGGAGAAATGGTTAGAGCATGTTTACAAGGATAAGTTCATTCCAAATAGTAACCATCAATTCTTTCGAGAACATGTGTGCATTTTATTGCCTAAACTCTTTTTTTTTTTTGAAAACATGTTATAGAAAGCTTGACCAAATCAATTGTGTCACGTTCTTTTGCAAAGTAAACACAAAGTTACAAAAATTTCAATCCAACAAAAATATTAGAGCTTCAATTATAGGTTCTGAAGTTTATATTCCTTAGCAAAATCCTACTCCTGTCGTGCCCTTGAAAGATAAAAACTCCAAATCAACCACTTTTCTTGCAAACAATTTGTTCGAGACTCAAGGCATTTCTAAGAGCCCAATCTATGACAAAGTTGATTTCCAATGTTCCATAAGCTCAAGTGTCAAAGTGCCATCCTTGATGAGATTTTCAATTTTCTCTTTCAATTGCCTACAATTCTCCGTTGAGTGTCCGATTGCCCCCATGTGATAGTCACATTTAGCATTAGGGTCATAATTCCTTGTCGATGGGTTTGGAATTGTTTTTATTAGCACAAGATTGAGGTATTGATTCTCAATTAATAAAGGCAAAAGCTTAGAGATTGGCATGGGCAGTTGGAAAAGGCTGGGTCTTCGCCATGATTGAGGCGTAAGTGGAAGTGTGGTTACTCTCGAATGGGAAATTGATTGTGAAACCGATTGATAGGGATATAAGTTATGGGAAATATGATTCAGAGTGGGGTAAGAAGGTTGGTATGTGGGATAAAAATGGTATGGATTGAAATTATGGGTTTGTGGACCAACATAAGCAACTGCCTGTACATCCCCTTCTTCTCTCTTGGGCATACTCCATTTCTCTGAGCTAATAACTTCATGTCCTTCAGTCTTCCCACTTTTGATAGCTCATTTTATTATTTCTCCAGATAAGACCAAATCCGTAAAGTTTTCAGTGGCATTGCTAATTAAGCGCTCATAGAATGGAGCTTGGAGTGTGTTTACGAACAACACAGTCATTTCCTTATCAGTGAGAGGTGGTTGAACTTGCGTTGCTGTATCCCTCCACCGTTGGGCGTACTCTTTGAAGCTCCCACTTTGTTTTTTTTCCATGGTCTGCAATGACAACCGATCGGGAGCTAATTCAGTGACATGTTTATATTGTGTTACGAAGACTCCTGCTAGATCTTTCCAAGTCTTAACATGGTTTCGATCTAGATTCATGTACCATCGGGTAGCTGACCCAATCAAACTATCTTGGAAGAAATGGATTAGTAGCTTGTCATCATGAAAATGTGCGGCCATCTTCCGACAATACATGGTGATGTGTGCTATTAGGTATTTTATCCCATCATATTTTTCAAATTCTGGCACCTTAAATTTGGGAGGGATTATCACATCAGGCACTAAGCATAGTTCGATTGCATCCATGGTATCGAGCCTATCTACTCTTTCGATAGCACATAGGCGCTCTTCCAACAAATCATACTTTTTCTCAACTTTTTCATTCTCTCTCATTTGAGATGAACCATTCCTTAATTTCTCTTGCTTTTTTGGATCGTCTAAATCCGAAACATGAATTGGTTCAACAGAATTTGTTTCAGAATTTGACCCAAATTGCCCATGGATCGATTGATGGCCTATTGGAAGTGGCATGTTGTAATAAGCAGGTGGTGTCACTTGTGGGTGGACCCTTTGAAAAGTTTGGGCATGGGGTGGAGTGGACCCTAAGGGACAAAGCGGATCATCTCTTGGGTTGCTGGTGTCTTGTATTTGTGGGCTTTCTGATGGAGCTAACTCTTCAACCACTTATTTTCCTTTGCTTAAACTCATAATCAATTCCATCATCTTTGCTAACTGTTCTTTCATTTCTTCTTGAGCTCTTTCCATTCTATCCATTCATTCCCTTTGTTCCTCTTCCATGATCCTTGCCCGTCGACGAGTATTATGAACACGTTGGTAACCGACTTTAGGTTGTGGAGCGATCTTGGAATCTTTATTATTATTTTTTTAACAAAATCATAAACATGAATTAGATGCAATTTTGGTGCATGAATGAAAATGAACACAATATTTTTATTTATTATTTATAAGGAAAAATTGTCATGATATACATGTATGAATGGTCATGTACTAAAAGTATTTGTCACATAACACCCATCAACAAAGTAATTCGTTGCATAAGATATTCTCCTTGATTACATCTACTCCGTCAATGGCTATCAAGTGACAAATAATTTTCCTATATGCAAAATTATGATGCAAATGTGCATATGCAAAATAAAAATGACCAGAAATTCAAATCAGTAAAAAAAAAATGAAAATAATTAGTAAGATGGGTATACATGATACCTTCATTATTTTGCGAGAAAAATTTAGAGTAGGCGGATGTGAAGAAATTCCTTCATGTGTACCTAGTCAGAGGGTATTCTCTCATGGGTGAAGCTCTACCTAGGTAAAGGCTACTCACGGTGTTTTATATGCTGAGTTCGGGTTGAAAGTGGAGCTAAAGGTTCCCAAATTGTTCCTCACTGTCGTCCACTCGGACTAGTAAGGCACCTTGGCCCTCACCCATTACAGGTTTCAAATGGACTAGGTTCAATTTGAGCAAGAGTGTTCATTAGCCCATGTGGAGGTTATCACCTCACGAGAGCGTAGCTACTTAACCCCCTCCTAATTAAGGACAAAGCCCGATTAGAAGGCTTATGCATGAATGCAACATGTGTCGTGTGCATGAAGGAACATATCAACTTTCGGCCAATAATCTCACATCCCTCTATCCTAAATTCCTCACAATTAAATAACAATAACAAGAATTAAAACAATAAATGCAGCAAATAGTAGTAAAAACAAATGCACAAGATTAAAGAAAACATTAAATTATTTAAGGCCTTGAATGACTTATGATTACTTAATGGCTTGACGTGATTCATCCCCAGTGAAGTCGCCAAGCTGTCATAACGTGCAGGTCCGGGAACCCGACCGCTAGACGTTGGTGAAAATAAAATGAGATTAGGAGTCGCCACCAATCGTTTCTTATAGGTGTTATTGGTCACATGTTGCCTCGGTTCTAATCAATAAAGTCTTAAATTAATTTTAGGTCTATCGAAAGAACGAGAACTGGTCTACGTTTCTTAGAGATGGGTTCGGGAGTGCGATTACGCACGGAGAAGGATTAGTACCTCCGTGACACCCGTTCCACGAACGGTACCATTTAATCTTAAGTCATTATCTTACGGCCTGATTTTGATTTTATTATTGTATTTCCTTAATTCTCGCTTATTAACTAATTTTTATTGAGTTGGTTGATTGAGTCTTTTATTCGATTTTTACATATGCACATGATGCAAGTATAAAATGATGTCATGATTTGTTTATTTTAAATAATGGGGTCAGTAATCTTTTATTGGAAAATCATTCAAAGACCATTCCAACGCTTTAGTGAAGTCTCGACGTTTTCCTCACCTAGGGATATCTCCAAAAGAACTCATCTCTACAAGCTCCTCGGAGAAATCCCATCATCGGAATTCCCGCCTCATTTACAAGATAAATGTGGCATGCTATGACAGGATAAAATGATGATATCTATATGCATGTGTTTATTGACTTAGGTGGTTTGTAATTCATGCAATAATAATATGTTTAATAATTTAAGGTGATTTATTACCTTGCCCATGTATTTATTATATTTATTATTATTTTTCTAATATATATTATTTTTTAATTATGATTATTTGAATTAATGGGTATTGGAGTATAGAGTTCAGACTTATCTCGACGCTTCGGTGAAAATCCGTCTCGTACTCTGCACCTAAAAGATTCACTCAAAAAAGGTAACTCTTTACCTTTCTTAAGTGAAATTCTATCATTGGATTAACTCAAATTAACCGCTCGATTTTTTAATATTCGTAATTTAACATTATATTGTATATTCTATATGTTTATAAATACCTAGTTGAATTTTGTAATATAAACATTTCAATTTCTCTTGCCTTTACAACATGTTATACTTTGTTCTCATTGTCTATTTCTTTTCATTTTTTAAAAGGTCCATTTCTATTATTTATTAATTATTATATATATATTTTTAAAAAAACTAAGTAATTTCTAATCTTCCATTTATTTTATTTTTTACCTTGTTCATTCACCTACTTTTTGTTATATTTTTTTTATATATGCATATGTTTTAATTTACTAAGTCTACTATCTATTATGTTATATATTTTCATTTTTTGCTTTCATTTATTTCTTTCCATATATATAAATTTTAGAAAATATAGAGAAATAATAATTCTTATTATAAACAAAAAATTAACATATCACAACTCCAACATTCCAAACCCAATCTACCATTCAATAATCAGATCATTACCTATTGGGTTGCAATTAACCCAATGCTCCAAGTGGGTTCAAACTTCATCGGGCTTCAAAGGCTGGCTCCAGTTTGGTTTAGGCCTAATGGGTCTGCTACTGTTGCACCACTTGGGAAAAGGAGAAAGGCATTTCCCTCCTCAACCAATGTGCCACCGTTTAGGGAGTCTACCAAACGGACTACCGATCTCTTTTCTTTTTTTTTCTTTTTCTTTTTTCCTTCTCCCTCTTCCTTTCTTTCTCTCATTTCTCCCCTTTGCTGCCAGCACTACCTTCTCCCTCTCTTGATCAGATCTGAATCGCTAGCTACCCAAAACCTCTAGATCTCTCATTCCTTTCGTCGACCACCCATGAAACCGAGCTGTTTCTTTCCCCTTCATCGATCCGAACTCCAATTTTTAGATCTAGCTTTGTTTGTTTTTTCGTTTTTTTTTTCTTTTCAGATTGTGGCTTTTTGTTGCTAGAAGAAAAAGGATTTTTTTTTTGTTGGGTATCTTGTCGGTTGTTAGAGAAAACTATGAATTTTTGGTTTTTTGGTTGCTATTTCTTTGTTGCAGGAGGATTTTTTATTTGATTTTGGTTTCAATCTTACTCTAATTGCTGGGTTTTCTCTTTTGTTCCCCCTTTTTGGTTGCCCGATCCCCTTCCCTTTTTAATAGTTGGATTGTCCAAAATTTTGGACAATCCAGGTTAAATCTTATCGTTAGGTTCTGGCAAATGAGGGGGGGGCTGGCTACCGGTCATGATGAATTGGGGAAGAAGACTGAGCATAGCTCAGTCTTTTCCCCATTTTCTCTCTTTTTTATTTTTTAATATTATTTTAAATTTATTTATTTATTTTTATTTTTAAGGTGTCTACACATTGTCTCATAATAAGCTGGACAACAATTACTTGAATGCCTATCTTCACAAAATTCACATGTAACAAAAGGACCTTGAAAATCATTATCACACCAAGCGTTAATTTTCTGAGACAAAACATCAACTTGGGTGGCTAAAACATTGATTGGATCTAAGGCATAATAACTAGCAACCCTTCTAAGTACAAATTGTTCAGATGGCCATAATTAATTCATCACCTCATCAAAAGTATCTAAAAAAAAATGAAAGAAAAAAATTAAAGAAAGGAAAAGTCTAGATTAAAAGTAATAATGCTTGGTATTAATATTAACAAGAAAGAATTAAAAATTAATTCCCCAGCAATGGCACCAAAAACTTGTTATTGATTTCTCACGTAAGTGCACGTATCGTTAACAAGTAATATAATAATGAAGTAGAGCATCGTTCCCACAGAAAATTGTTTAATTCCTACTGTTAACTACTAAAATTAACACACCTTAATTTTATCTAAACAATTAAAATTAAAAAAAATTAAAACTAATAACTAATAACTAATAACTAAAACTAAAACTAATCTAAAATTCTATTAGCAAATTTACTTTTAGTGATTACTAGACCTAAGTTTATGATATCCCTCAATATTTTATCCGATTATCGTCTCTCTCTCTTAACATAATTTAATAGATTAAGTTACTAACCTAGAGTCTCAAATTATTTATAAGTCTTTGTCGAGTTTCTCATAAAAATATCTCTCCTAATTAATTTACTATATGTCTATGCAAATTAAATTGAAGAAAGATTCATTAAGTTTGTACTCTAATTTTGGCTACGTATGGCTTATAGATGTATGTCTACCCTATATGCAAATCAAATCACCTAATCAACTAAGTGTATTCAATCATATACTATTTTATTCAAGGTTTACCTAAATCTCCTTCGTCAAGCTTTAACTTAGGTTTCCTATTCAATCTAATTGGTGATCAGGCAATTAGAAGCATTAAGAACAGAATAAAATAAACAACTTAAATCTATCAAACATAAATAACAGAGAGATAAATAATTCAAACTATATATTAAGTTCAATCATAATCTTAGAATAAAAATTAGTTCCCCGTCAAGTCACACAGCATCACTGAATAAAATTTAAACATTAAAATCAAAACCAAGAATATAAGAGAATAAAAAAATATATATAAAAACTCAAGAATTGTATTCTTGATCTCCAAATCTCCTTGAATCCTACAAATTCTTCTTAACTTCAATGACTTTGTGGCTTGACTCTCAATAGGTAATATGGTGTTTTTTGCTTGTTCTTTTCATGTCCCTGAAGTCCTTCGAAAGGTTATTTTTATAGGCTTTGAAGTAAGGCCAAGTTGGGTGGAGAAAGAAGTCAATTCCAACCTTACCCAATTAATTAATAAAAATCATAATTACTCCAGGACTGCTATAGTGTGTGAACTTCGACAAGATTTCTAACCATCTTCCAAACCAAACTAGTGAAGTAATAAACATGAAGGTTGTATATTTTTCTCTTATCTTTTCAATAGTCCAAGAATCGCATCATCTGGAGCTCTATAGAGAAAGTTATGGCCAAAATACCGAAGCATATGCATTGAAAGTCTACAACTTGAAATTGCTCTCCTTTTTCCATTATAATTCTTCTTTCATCAAACACCTACAAAAGCACAATTAAATTAGTAACAACCTATCTTAACTACATTAACACCAAATTAAGCATAAAATTAACTATGATTAGATTGACTCACATAAAATAACTAATTTAAAATAATTAAATAAAACCTACTAATTCCTATGCATTACTACAAGAACTAAGTTAAATTACTATCAAAATTAAGCCCAAATAGCTCTATATCATAGAGTTATCAGTAGTACATGTTGTATCATACCACTTGGCTCATAGTAAAATTACATTCCATTAAGTACATCTTTGAAAAACCATCTTTATTAGGGAAAGTGGCAAGATGGCAAGTGTTGCTTTCTAAATATGATATTGTATATGTATCTCGAAAAGCCATTAAAAGAAGTGCAATTGCTGATTTCTTAGCAAAAAGGGTGGAGGATGATTATGAAACAAAGAAGTTTGAGTTTTTGGATGAAGACCTAATGCTAGTATGCCAAACAACTAAAGAGGAATCTGAAGGGAATAAGAATTGGAAGATGTTCTTTGATGGAGCTTTAAATGCTTTAGGACATGAAATTGGAGCAATGTTGATTTCTTCAAATGGAAAGCATTATCCAGCCACGGCAAGGTTGAATTTCAGCTACACTAATAATATGGCAGAGCATGAGGCGTTGGTAATGGGGTTACAAGCAGCAATCGACATGAAGGCCGACACAATAAAGCTTTACAGAGATTTGGCTTTGGTGATATGTCAAATGTGAGGTGAATGGAAAACCAGGGGATCTAAATTGATCCCATATCAAAAGCTAGTTGTAGAATCGAGTAAATAGTTCAAGAAAATCAACTTCAATTATTTACCTCGAGAGGAGAACTAGATTGCTAATGCTTTGGTCACCCTTGGAGCAATGTTCAAAATAAATGAAGCGACTGATATATGCCCTTTTAATTTGAGAATCCATGAATTACCTGTGCACTGCTTGAATGTTGAAGAAGAGGTGGATGGTAAACCATGGTATCATGGTATCGTGCAATATATCGAACACCAGGCATATCCTGAGAATGTCACGAAAAATGACAAACGAGTTCTTAGGAAGTTAGCAATGGGCTTCTTCCTCAGTGGAGATGTGCTTTACAAAAGAAGTAGGGACTAAGTGCTTTTAAGGTGTTTGGATGTTGTTGAAGTCAACAACATAATGGAAGAAGTCCATGAGGGAACTTGTGGAGCTCACACAAATGGACATATGTTGGCTAGACAAATTATGAGAACGGGATATTCTTGGTTGACATTAGAACCAGACTGCATAAACTTTGCTCGAAAATGCCACAAGTGTCAAATTTATGCAAATAAAATCCATGCTCTACCAACGCAATTGCACATTTTCATGGCACTTTGGTCGTTCTCAATGTAAAGAATGGATGTGATTGGGCTTATTACTCTAAAGGCTTCTAACGGACATCGATTCATAGTGGTGGCCATCGATTATTTCACAAAATGGGTAGAAACAGCTTCCTATGCCAATGTAACATAGAAAGTCATGTGTAAGTTCATCAAGAAGGAAATAATATATTGATATGGACTTCCAGAAAGGATCATTACTGATAATGGCGCAATGGTCAAGGAGGTTTATGCTATGTTCAAAATCAAGCATCATAACTCGACAACTTACCGTCCAAAAATGAATTGAGCGATAGAAGCAGCCAACAAAAATATCAAAAGGATCCTCGAAAAGATGACTGAAGTTTACAAAGACTGGCATGAGAAACTTCCTTTTGCCTTACACGCGTATCGGACTTCCGTGCGTACTTCCACGGGGGCAACCTTCTATTCATTAGTATATGGAATAGAGGTAGTTCTACCCATTGAAATGGAAATCCCATCCTTGAAAGTGTTAATGGAGACAAAATTGGAAGACACAGAGTGGATTCGCTCTCGTTATGAACAGTTGAATCTAATTGAGAAAAAAAGGCTCTCGGCTCTTTGTCATGGCCAAATGTACCAACGAAGGATGATACGAGCATATGAGAAAAAAGTTCATCCTAGGCGTTTCCAAGAAAGGGAGTTAGTCCTCAAAAGGATACTCCCTAACCAAAATGATTCTAGTGGAAAATGGTCGTCGAATTGGGAAGGACCATATGTGGTGAAAAAGGCTTTTTCAAGAGGAGCCTTAATTTTAACCAACATGGATGGAAAAAACTTGCCTAATTTGATAAATGCGGATGCGATAAAGAAATATTATGCTTAAGAAAAAACTAACAAAATAAAAAATAGAAGGAGTTTGTGTTGAAAATCCGAAAAGGACAACTCGAATCCAAAAGAGGTGGCTCATGTTGAAAACCCGTAAAGGGCGACTTGAGACCTAAGGGGGAAATTTGGCATGAAGATCTAAAGCTACTGGCTCAGGTGAAGCACAAACTGGAATGTACACTGAAACTAGAGTCCGTTGACCTTGCAAAACCAAGAGAAGTCATGGAATTCACAATTTTCGAATTTGCCCAAGACATCAAGGAAAGACAATTTTCAAAATCAGAGGATCGAATTGTCTACTATGAATGGTTTAAGTGTTCATTATTTGGATGATCTAATCATTGTTTTGTAAATTCCCCTTTCTTTGATCTTTTTTACATTTTTATATATACGAAATTCTCCTTCATTTCTATTCTTCAAGCCTTGCTTCCCACTATTACATAATCCAACATGATGATTGTCATGAAAATGAATGATGATTGGTAAATAAATGAACTAATTAAGCAAGAATTACATTCGTTGTTTAAAGAAAGACTTAAAGATGAGGTAAAAAGAAAAAAGGGCCTCAACATGAAAAGGGGAAAGAAAAATGAGGTCAAGTGTCGAAGGAAGATGCACCTAGGAAAATTAAGAATGTTAGCCGATGAAGAAAAGCACAGACAAAAATGATTGAAAGCTGCAATGGGAAATTAGATGAAGCAAGAAAAGGGTCAAGGAACTTTAATGAATCATAAACATGAAAGCATTCTATCATTTTAATCATGCATACATGCCTAGCCATGCATATGATCATGTTCAGAACAAGAACCAAAAGTAATTCATGTTCCAAGTTTCGAAAGGAAAAATTCACCCAACCTAAGGTGTTGAAGTTGTGAGACTTTCGAGGAAGGATTTGAGTCTTTCATTGTCATGCTAACCCAATTAAATTGGCATCAAATTTTTAAATCAAACTTGTTTAGAGATAAGTCGAGCCTAGATCAAGTCTAGGAATTTCAATTTTTTAAATCGAACTTATTTCAAGATAGGTCGAGCTTGGATCAAGTCTACGAATTTCAATTTTTTAAATCGATCTTGTTTGAAGATAAGTTGAACCTGGATCAAGTCTAGGAATTTCAAAATTTTAAATCAAACCTATTTGAAGGTAGGTCGAGCCTGGATCAAGTCTACGAATTTCAATTTTTTGAATCGAACTTATTTGAAGATAGGTCGAGCTTGGATCCAGTCTAAGAATTTCAATTTTTTAAGTCGAACCTATTTAGAGATAGGTCGAGTCTAGATCAAGTCTAAGAATTTTAATTTTTAAATCGAACCTGATTTGAGATAGATAGAGCCTAAATCAAGTCTAAGAGTTTCAATTTTTAAGTCGAACCTGTTGTGAGATATGTCGAGCCTAGGTCAAGTCTAGGAATTATAAATTTTTAATCTTTTAAATCGAACTTGTTTGAAGATAAGTCGAGCTTGGATCAAGTCTAGGAATTTCAATTTTTTAAATTGAACTTGTTTAAACTAGGTTGAGCCTAGATCAAGTCTAGGAATTTCAATTTTTTAAATCGAATATGTTTAAAGATAGGTCTAGCCTAGATCAAGTATAGGAATTTCAGTTTTTAAATCGAACCTGTTTAGAGATAGGTCGAGCTTAGATCAAGTATAGGAATTTCAATTTTTAAATCAAATCTGTTTTGAGATAGGTCAAACCTAGATCAAATCGCTAAAATCAAACTTGCCTCAAGATGAATTGAATACGGTATCTACGTCTTTACACTATTTTTTATTCTCAAGAATGTACAAAGAGAGACAACTATAGACACCTTCTTTTCAAAAAATAATAATAATGTAATATAATAAAAAAATAATAAAAATAGAGAAATAAGAAATAAATTTAAAATGATAATAAAAAATAAACAAATAAAAAAAGAGAAGAAAACTAAGAAGGGACTTAGCGTATACTCAGCCATTCCTCCCCAGTCAACCATGTCAGTGCATTTAATGCACTTGAAAAAGGAAGGAATGAAGCTCCAAGTACCAACTCTCTGGTGCCAGAGCCTCCACCTCCAGATTGTCCAAATTGTTGGACTATCCAACTTTAAAATAAGGGTTTAAAACAACAAAGAGAGGGATTTCCTAAAAAAAATCAGAGAAAAATGGAGCCAAAAAAATCCTCTAGCAATAAAAAATCTTTAAAAAACTAAAAACAAAAACACAAAAACCACCAAAAAATCCTAAACCTCTAGCAACTAGAACCACAATCCACAATAATAAAAAAATAAAAAAATATATAGATAAAAAAAAAAGACGATAGTAGAAGACAAGTTTTTTTCTTTGGGTTTAGTACATCGGTTATTGGCAAGGGGAAAGGAGCCTGATTTTGGTGGCAAAACAGAAGGGAGAGTCACCGGCGGTAAAAGAACATGCTGGCGAGGAAGAGAGAGGGGAAAAGAATAAAGGAGAAGAAGAAAGAAAGGGAAGGAAGAAGAGAGAAGAAAAAAAAGAGAGAGGGAAGGAAGGAGAGAGAAAAAGAAAGAGAGAGAGAGAAGAACCGCCGGATCTACTGGCCAACGCTGAGAGAAACAGGGAGAGAGAGAAAGAAAGAAGGAGGGAAAAGAAGAAAGAGAAGGAAGGAAGAAAAGGGAAGAAGAAAGAGATAGGCTAAAGAAGAAGAAAGAGAAAAAGAAAAGAAAGTTCAAACGACGTCACATCATTTGGAGAAGGAGAGACTTTTCCTTTTGGGCCTCCAATAGCCCAATTGATTGAAGGGTTTGGTGGGCTGTGTTACTATCAAATTATTTGGGTTACTACCCAAGCCCAAGTGAGGTAAAAATCATATTCTTTGCTTTGTGGATTTACTATGGTGTATGTTGTTTGGGCTTAGACTTTTTCATTTGGTTAAATATGTTGTTTGATGATGTATGATGAAATTAAATAATTTTAACATAATGCTTTAAATTTTTGTAGATGACATTTAGAACATGGAAGCTAGTATAAACAAGAAATATAAAGGTGAATGTTCATAGTGAAAATAGTATAAAATGTTCTAAATAGTTTGTTAGTAAAAAAAAAATTAGGATTTAGAAGAACAAAATTTTAAAAAAATTAATTTATTAATTAATTAAAATTAAAAACTAAAAAAAATAAAATGATTACTTTGAGTGATCCAATGATGGAATTCAATCTAAAAAAGGGCAAAGAGTTGCTTCTTTTGAGTAGATTTTCTAAGTGAGGAGTTCAAGATGGATTTTCATTGAAACATCAAGATAAATCCAAACTCTATACTCCAATACTCATTACTCAAATAGTCATTATTGAAAATATACATTAGTAGAAAAATAAATTTACATAATGTTGCATTTGAATTTAAATTAATATAATTAGTTAATTAGCTTAAACAAATAGTACTAAACAAAGTTAATTTAACAAAAAAAAGATTAATTATTTATTTGATTAACTATATAATTAAGTAAAATATTAATCAATAACGTTAATTAAAGAATATAAATTTAAATAGAAAATAAAATAATAAAATAATAAAATAATAAAATAAATAAATAATAAAAAATAACAATAAATGATAATAAACATATAAACAAGGCGATAAATTATCTTCAACTATTAAACACATAATTGGATGAATTACAAACCACTTAAATCAATAATCGAGTGTATGTAGATTTCATCATTTTACCTTGTCATAGCATGCCATATTTATCATGTAAATAAGACGCGAATCCCAATGATGGGATTTCCCCGAGGAGCTTGTAGAGACGAGTTCTTCCAAGGATATCTCTATGTAAGGAAAACTTCAAGACTTCACCAAAACGTTGGAATGGTCTTCGAATTATTTTTCAATAAAAGATTATCGACTCCACCATTTGAAAATGAATAAATTATGACATCATGTTACGCTTGCATCACGTGCATACGTAAAATCGAATAAAAGACTTAATCAACCGATTTAAAAAAATTAATCAATAAGCAAGGATTAAGAAAATATATGAATAAAATTAAGAATAGGTCACAATAAAATAACTTAAGATTAAATGGTATCGTTCATGAGACAGGCGCCACAGAGGTGCTAACCCTTCTCCGTGCGTAACTGCACTCTTGAACCCAACTTTAAAAAATGTAGACCAGTTCTCATTCTTTCTACAAATTTAAAATTAATTTAAGACTTCGTCAGTTAGAACTGAATTAATAAGTGACCAATCGCACTTAGAAAAGACAATTAGTGGCGACTCCTAATTCTTTTACCTTCGCTCACATCTAGTGGTCGAGTTTTTGGACCCGCGACACTTAGAACATGAGACACAACTCATTTGAAGATGCTAGATAAAGTGCTTGTAACATATGATAGACAAATGAGCAAGCACTTACATTTCCTTTGATTAGTATCAGTCAAAGCACCAGCTCCAGATGAGGCAAAATTGACCCCGTAGGTAAATTGATGGTTGATAGGTTGTAAATATGGTGGACTTAGAGGTAACTTTGCATATTCGGCTGCAACTAAGCCACAAACTCAGAACACAATCATATATGTTTCAGTAATCTGTTCAAAAAAGAAAAAAAAGAAACGTTGTCTTACCAATAAAATCTGGATCTTTACGCCCATAAGAAAATCTCGTGGCATATTTGAAGGTCTCCCCATATGGACAACAATTTTCCTGAAAGGTCGTGTTGATGTAATTATTATTTCCAGCATCAAACATTGAGTCCACTAAGATAAACAAGGCGACATGGTTTTTTGGCAGACTACGGCCGCGAGCTTTAGAAAGTAAGACACAGACACGGAACCTTAATCTTGCCATATGAAACAGTTTAACTTTGTGTCAGATACACTCTATTCTCCTTACTCTTAGTTTGTTTGATATTTATAGAGTTGTTAGCGTCCTACATGAGGTAAAATGTAGTCTATAACTGTTTTAAAAGATGCAGTCTATTTCCCTGTATCAATAAGGAATAAACTCGCAAGGAATAAGGATCGGTGCAAGGAGAATTTTCAAGGGACCAATTAAATAGCAAGAGAAAGGAGTACAACAATTATTAGCACAAATGTAGCATTTAATCAAATACCAATCTCCTCTTAACCTTGGTTAAATCATCAAATACATTAGCATTAATAATTAGTATGATTAAATACCCTTAACAATATGAAACATTGTTTAAAAAACAAAAACTTGTACGCGAAATCACTTTTTACTTGGAAGTCAATATAGTCTCTTGGGTCTTTGCTGCTGCTGATTAAGGTTGGACAGCTTGGGACCGGATGCTTGTTGTGACTTTGGGGTTCTCCTCCTTTTGATCAACTTTTGTGTTCCAATTATAAATATTGGGACCTTAGTTCGTTTTTGTCTTCTTTTCGCCCGAACCTTCTCTGTTGACGGGAATTTCCTTTTCCGCCATTGCTGCCAAAGGCTTGTTGCGGCTTTTTGCTACTTTACAGGGGCAAAGCCCTCTCCAAAGCTTGACTTAATAATCTCAAAGGCTTAAAAGTTAAATATTCAAATAAAACTTTTTTTTAATTCAAATTAAGAAAATGAGTTTTTTTATTTAAGTCAAGGAACAGCAAATGAGGAAAAAGAATTTATAAGTGGATATTGTAAATTGAAAAAAAAATTAATTTTATATATAAAAAAAGAAGTTATTAGAGATCATTAAATCCATATTATCTTTAGTTGATTGGGAATAGAAGAAATAGTTAAGAATTAATAATATTGTGAGAATTGAAAAATGATAAAAATTGAGATTTATTAGGGAAGAAGTGAAAAAATATATTATTTTATTAATTATATTTACTTTTATTAATTCTTAATGAGAAATGAGATAAATAGTTGAGAATTAATAAAGGTGTGAAAGTTAGAAAAAAGAGATATTTATTAAGCATAAGAGAATGGATAAATATTTTATTAATTATCTTAATTTTTTATATTTTTAATATAATTAATTATATTATTATTATAAAATTATGAGACTTCCTCGAATTTGAAGCATAAAGTCCTTGCTTCGCTAGCTTTACCAACCAGCTAGCACAAATGCAAAAGGGGGTCTTCCACTAATTTAGTACTAGATTCGTTATGAAATTAAAGCTTTTGGTTTAATAAGATTCATTTTTCGTAAGAAAAATTAAGAAACAAACTAATGATAAAAAAAAACTTAAACATTCAATTCAAGAACATGATTATTTATATCAAAATCTTAGAAGAGTATTTAATTTACTTGATAATGAGTTATATATATATATATATATATATAAACAGAGTTTTAAGATATTAGACTTTTATTATAGTGTGTATTATGTTTTGTTCAAAGTCCTTATGTATAAAAAATTAAGAAGTTCCAAAATTTAACCATTTAAAAAAAAATAATAACAACATTCATCTTGACCCAGACTAAATAATGGAAATTGATGGATGGATGGGACATTGACTCTTATATTAAGACAAACAAAGAGTTTTTATGTGCATTCTCTGTCAATGCATTTGCCATTCTTACATTTGAAGTTTGATCATTATCCATGTCATTCGTTTTCATATATGAATTTTAAATTTCGATTTTAAAAATATCATGTTCAAATTTTGTGAGAGAGGATTTGAAATATATTTTTTATAATTATTACATTACCATTAATCAATTATAATATTAAATTATATATAATTCATCAAAATATTTTACAGAGCTTATATTTGTAAGTGATAAATGTTAAATGATTTTTTTAATGCGATTGAATAATTATAAATTTGTAATTAAAAATATTACAAATAAAATGCTTTAAAACGAATTTAAGTCACTCGTGTATCATAAGATGTAATAAATTTTTATATATATAAAAACTAGTTTAGAGAGAGTAAGATAATTACTGTACTTCCATCCATTGTACAAAGTCTAACATGCGGTTTTATTCAAATCAGCACAAAATTCATAGTCTGTCACATACAGTAAATTCTGGAAACACATACATAAAATTCTGGAAAGTTTCACGTCTTGGCACTCTTTGGAAGGCTTATTAAGTTGCACTACTATCAGTATAATCATATTTATTTATTAATTCCTTACTTAGACAACAGCAAATGACATTCAAATTAATGATCATGCTTCAAATAGTGCTTCGAGATTGTAAGGCCCCGTAATTTTGGGTGTTCCCCTCCACATCAGCTCCGCAATCTGCTTATTGACCTTGTCAGTGATATGAATAGAGTCAAAGAACAAATATTCACTAGGATCTGCACATAATTCATACTCTGTCACACCCCTCTTTCCACCGCAGCTGGAAATTCCTCTGTATGGACCGCTCCCACAACATGCTATCCCTGCCTCCTTGAAACCTTCAAATATTCAATCACAGAATCTATATTAGAATATGCGTGATTGTTCCGAGCACTTAGTTCAAGGATTCATGTACTTATCCCTCGCTTAAAGACATGATTCAAATTTTCTTCTCCTAAATAAATAAATTGGTAGTATATGAAGATAGCTCGGTGCATACCATATTTTTCAGGATTATTCAATCTTTCACTAGTAGAAATATTAAAATCATGCTTTGCATATTTAAATCCTTCTAGCTTGATCTTCAGCTCCTGCAGGGCTTTAGAAAGAGCAGCATTGTGGACTTTTGCTAGTTCTGTTGCTTCCTCAAAGCAGGAACCTGTATTTCCAGGTACAAATAGTTTCATCAATGGCACACAACCCAATGGCCCCAAGTTGAGTAACCCAAATTTCCTTCCCCCTTTCTTATATATTTCCTGAAACATAAAAATGGCATATACATTGCAATCAACCTAGCTGGGTTTAAAGGGAAATTTTAAGAGAGAAAACGTTTAGAAGGCTTGAGTTTTATGAACTTACTTTGATAGTATCTGTTAGATTGCCAATCACCATTCCCACATATTCTTCTTTGGACAGGGATTGTAACACACTGGAGTTTGTGGTGAAAGGGGCCAAGATATCATTGGCTCCAATGTTAATTAAGTAAACGGCTTTGGAGAACAAGGTCTTGGCCTCTGCATCGCCTAGTTTCTGCCTCAACAGCTTTGTCACATTTTTGAAATAACTTAACTGAGTTTTCAAATCTATCACCTGCAATTAATCCGCAATTTGTAAAAAGAGGAAGAAATCAGTGTCGAAAAAGAACCTCACAATTTGAAATAGAACAAATTTGAAGACATCCCAGCCGATATTAAGTTAATGTATTATTTAATAGACATAAAGGGCTGAAATAGCAAGCATAAGCGAATGGTAGATAAACAGCATATTACACATGTCAGAAACCAGAGTGATAAGCGAACCCATACCAATCCTCGATTAGTTTCAGATAAAGCACCAGCTCCAGCCGAGGCAAAATTGACCCCATAAGTAAATTGATAATTTCCAGGTTGAAGATATGGTGGAATTAATGGTAAGTTTGCGTACTCGGCTGCAAGAAAACTAACATTATCAGAACAGTCATATTTCAGTACAAAAGGAAAAGTGAAAATTTGTCTTACCAATGAAGTCTGGAATTATACGCCCATCAGAAAATCTCCCAGTGGGGTATTTGAAAAAGGTTTCTCCATACGGCCAATAATTTGCCCGAGCAATCGTGTTGATGTAGTTATTATTTCCAGGATCAAACAGTGAATCCCCCAAGATGAACATGGCGACATGGTTTTTTGGTGGACTACGGCTGTATACGAGGTTGAGAGAACTTGCACAAAGAAGAACGAAACAGACAAAGAACCTAAAAGTTGCCATGTTAGGAATGGATTTGACTTTAAGTCATTCTCCTCATTGGTTTGCATGGTATTTATAGAGTTGCCTGCTTCCTACCTGACGCTGAATTCTGTCCTATGAGATAACACAAGTTTCTTCTAACATCCTAGCATGAGGCGTGAACTTGAAAGGAAAAAAGGGGCGGTCCACAACCGAATTTTTTTTTAAGGGCAAGGTCAATGAATTTTACTCAACGAGGATGGCAAACGAAATTTTGAATGGACCAAGTGGACATTTATTTTATTTTGATATAATATTTAAAAATTTTTTGTATTATTCAAAAAATTTTAAATAAATTTTTATTTTTTAAAAAAAAATTATTTCCTCAAGAAAAAAAAATTCCAATTACATCATTAAACAGTAATTCTCTTAACTCTATTTAGGGGTTATTATCGGACAAGAAATTTTCAAAAATATTGAATCTCTCATTGGTCATATGGTTTGCAACTTTGTTAACCTCTCTGAAAACATTCATTATAGGAATTTTTCTCTAGTTTTAGATTAAATTGCGAATGGTTTGAATTAAATCAAAATTAGAATATGGATATCTCATGTGTGAAGGAATCGCCTGAACTATCAATCTGCTATTTACTTGAAGTTTGATCTTTCGATATCCCCATGCGTATTTAAGACCACAATATACATCCTAAAGTTCTACACAATAAGCTGAACATTTCCTAAGTCGCATAGCATAACCACCCTTTCATTGGCCACTTGAATCTCTAAGAACACCTCCAGCAGCTGCCTGATTTATAGAACTGCAATAAGCACTATTCGTATTTAAGGCAATCTAGTCCGAAGGAGGAGTCGCCCAACCTAGCAAAACTTCCACACGGTTGCTTGGTGTCTGTCCCCCTTCTTTAAGTCCCTGAAAATCACCTTGACTAATTGCCGAGACCCAAGCATAGATCAAAATTAGTTTTCTCTCAATAATAACTGATTAATTCAAAAAATATGTACATTTTCCACTTCCATAAGAACCAAACTGTTACTCCAAAGATTATAGCTCAAGGAGCACTATGGTCATGCTTTTTAACTTACTCAAATTAAATAACAACCAAACTGGTGGAGATAATCCAAAAAAAGAACTAACCTTCTTTGCTTAAAGAAGTTTTAGCCAAATCACGTTGGCTGAGGAGCAGTCCTGAGCAACGTGAAGCACTGATTTTCCGCCGTATGGCATTGTCCACATAGTCCATCATATGGCATTGTATGCATAATCCATCATTTGAGAGGTGACAATGATATATACTTTTATTTTGAGTTAAATAAATTTTTATGATTAATAATTGATTAACTGTTATTAGTTAAAATGTCACTTGTTATTTTTCTTATTCGATATAAAATAAAAATATAAAAATTTGATTAAATATAATAAAAGAATAAGATTTTTTTTGAATTTTCTTGAATATATAATTTAAAGATTTTTTCAAATATTATGTCATTTCTTTTTTTAGTGAAATAGCTGAAAAAAACTAAACTTTGTAATGATAATAGGGATGTAAACAGGTAGGATATCTATTTTTTAAGTATCTTAACTTAAATTCATTTACTTAAGAGGTACCTGAACCTTATTAAAATTCAAATAAAATCGTAAAATATTATCTAAAATCAAATCCCAATAATATAGAACTATCCGTTACTTATCCGAATTCGTTAAATAACTAATTAAATAACACAAATAATAATTTGGATAACTAAAAATCATATAAAAAATTATTTTATATGTATTAGTTTATTAAAAAGGAAATTGGTTAAGATGACAAAGGTTGTGTTGAAGGTGAGAAGGACAAATGTTTGAATCTTACAAATTACAAATTTTTAAAATATTATAATATATATGTATAATTGAGTTCGGGTTTAAAGTAGCCTAAAGGTGATATCCAAAACCCACCTAAATTCGAGTACTCGTAATTAAAAAAATTATCCAAATCCGTTCTATAACCGAATATAAGATACTTGAACCTATGTCATCACATTGAATATCCGCATATAATAACAACCCACTTACATCCCTAACTAATAAAGATTGATAAATTGATAGGATGATAAATAATTTAATTATTTATTTCAAGATAATTTCCATGCGTTAAGTTGGATAATTAATTATTTTAAAATTTGTAGTTGATTGATAATGACCTAATTATTATAATTAAATTCTTACACGTTGCTTTAAATGTAAGTCGAGTGAATTATTGTTAAAGTTGATATATACCATATTAAGTTGGATGATTAATTATTTTAAATATTTTAATTGATTGAAAAAAAAAACCCGATTAATATATATTAATTTTAGCACCATACATGAAAGTAAATGCAGCTGAGTTCATTTGTAGATCTGGAGGCAGCTGATAGAATCTGTCAAAGATTTGTTGTTTGACAATTGCTATAGACCTAACTAATTAGTCTTGTATGAAACAATTAATCTTTGTTGAGTTTGACTATCGCATTCTTATCAACTGTTTAGATTTTTGAAGCTTACACAGCAATGCCATTCCAACTACTTATTTCTTTTAAGCAACTTGCCATCCTTTACTTTGATTTTAATAATGGAAAACTATAGATTGCCCTTCATTTTCTCCCAAAGCATACGTTTTCACATCCATAGGTTTTCCAAATTAAATTTTACTTATTTTTAAAGAAAGAAGAATAGGGATTTGATGATGAAGAGGATCATCATTCCTGGAATGCAGCACTCCGAGTTGTACTTGCTAATGCAATGCATGCACAGTGATTTAGTTTCGTAGACAAATCCGGCCACATAATGTAGAGATATAAACAGATAACGTATCTATTTCATTTTAAGTACCCAACTTCATATTCGTCAAGAAAATATTTAAATTTTATTAACATACGAAAATTTTTATATCAATGTAGCTATATATATTTATCATTAAGTTATTGCTTCACCCTATTTTAATATTTATTCTTTTAAGAATAGTGATAATCTTTCCTCATCTTGGTACTTAATATATCTCTAAAAAAAAGAAAGTAGAAATCATTCTTTTCAGATTAAGGAATGAAAATAAAAATCAATGTTTGAATTGATATTTCTATGTACTATCTCCATTCAATGGTTTTGATACTTGTACTTCAATTCAATGACTTTAATTTTTATACATTTATTACAAGTTATTCCAAGTCAATTGATAATAAAATTAATATTTTTATTTTAACTTGAATGACGTGACATTTGAGCTTAATTTGACATATTTAGGTGGATTAATTTTTTGTTATAGGAAATATGCTTGTTTAAAAAAACTGTTTTTTATTTAAATCAAATAACAATTAATGTTTTTAGATAAAGTATTTTTCATTCAAAATAGAGTCTATTTATCTTAAGGTGTACCATATGAAAAATTATTTAAGTGGACATGTCAGGTCATCAATAAAAATATCACACTATGCAAATTTACCAATAATATTTTAACACCATAAAAAATTGTCTTTAAATCAATTTTTGATAAAAATTTAAGAATTAAATTAGGCAAAATTACAATGAAAAGATTAAATGCCCAGGATTGAAATACTAGATGGGCTACTACATTTTTAAAAAAAAAAGCAGCTTATTGGTGCAAAATTAGCCATACAGACAAAAAAGAAAAAGCCCATGATCCAAAGTTGACCTTTTATTAACATCTAATATACAAACCCACACCGCCTACAAGGCCCGATGCGGAGTTGGGGTCATTATGTCTGCTTGGAGCCCATGACCAAATAGGAGGACATTGTAATGATTTATAATATGACAATGATAATGCTACCAATCTTAAAATATGCAATTCATGTTACCCTTTTCCTAGAGATTTATTGCATTTGCTCTAGCAATAACATTATAACAAGGGGAAAATAGTTTCCATAAACAAATTGTTATAACCTCTGGCAATCAAATTTATTAAATCAAAGGTTGATTAGTGTTCTAAGATTGTGAGGCCCCGCCACATTGGGATCAGTTGCACTCCACATTAGCTCTGCTAATTGCTGGTTGGCCTTTCCAGTGAGATGGTAAGCGTCAAAGAACACATATTCATTAGGATTTTCACATAATTCATAGTCTGTGACTCCCCTTCTTCCTCCACAGCTCAAAATTCCTCTGTACTGACCACTCCCGCAACATGCCATCTTCACCTCGTTGAAACCTTCGAACCCACAAAACACAAAGATATTTTAGAATAAGGTTTAAACATTTTGACATAAGAATGATGGGGAAGATGGTATATTGACATACCATATTTTGAAGGATCGTTTATTCTTTCACTGAGGGAACTGTAAAAATTGAAATTTGTATATTTGAATCCTTTTAGTTGCCTCTCTAGCTCTTGGAGGGCTAAGGAAAGCTCTCTGTTATGCAGCTCAGCTAGTGCTGTTGCTTCCTCAAAGCAGGAGCCATTGCTCCCTTGGTCAAGTATTTTCACGAATGGTATACAACCTAGTGGCTCCACGTTTACAAACCCAAATTTCCTTCCTCCTTTCTCATACAATTCCTAAGACATTAAATTTGACCATGGATTAGTTAATTGATAAAAGACAGAGAAAGGAATGAAATTTAGGTAAACTAAACCTCTTTTATTACCTTGATTGTGACTGTCAGATTACCAATCACCATCCCCACATATTCTTCTTTAGAGTAGGTCTGAAACACAGTAGAGTTTGGATAGAAAGGGACTAAGTAATCATTCCTTCCAATGCTAATTAAGTAAACAGCTTTCGAAAACAATGATTTGGCTTCTGCATCACCTAGTTTCTGCATCAACTGTTTCTCTACATTCTCGAAAAACCTTAGCTGAGTCGTGAGATCAATTGGATGGAGCTGGAAAGAAACCATAAGGGCAAAGGGAAAAGTTTGAGCTCATTTATATAGAATTAGTAAACAAACCTAATCATAACCAAAAGTCAAAGCATATATATATAGTAGCCTCAATGGTAGCCAAACTATTGCTTTTTAAGACGATTAAGAAGAACGACATACCAATTCTCGATGAGTTTCAATCAGCGCACCAGCTCCACTTGATGCAAAATTCACTCCATAAGTAAAATCATGAATACCAGGTTGTAAATAAGGCAGAACATATGGTGCTTTTGCATACTCAGCTGCAATAAATCACCCAAGGACAACTTAGTTACTTGAGTAACATTGTTCGTCTTCAAATATGACCGAGAAAAAAAAAAGAAGCATCCTAAAATGTCTTACCAATAAAATCAGGAATCAGAAGCCCATCTGAAAATCTTCCCGAGGGGTACTTGATATAGGTTTCCCCATAGGGCTGGTAATTTGCCTGAGCAGTGGTGTTGATGTAGTTGTTATTCCCAGAATCAAATATCGAATCCCCGAAGATGAACAAGGTAACATGATTTTCAGGCAGGCAATGGCAGCTAATTAGAGCGAGAAAGCTTGTGCATAAAAGGACGTGGATGATATGAAACCTTAAATTTGCCATGTTCTGTTTATGTTGCAATTTTTTGGTTCGGTCAATGGGTATTTATAGGGTTCGCAATTCAACTAGTTCATCAGAAGAATAAAAGAAACATATATAATATGAACACTAGCCAGATTTGAATAAGTACAATCATTCTTAGCGGAAAATGGGGATTACGCCTGCGCTAGAAAGCATTATATGTAAGGTCAGATCAATAATCTACAGAATCAAGCATTTGATTAGGGCAATGATCTGATCTCGTTAGATAACATTTCGTAATTAAAATGATTCAGACTGATGGTATATATATCGAATCAAATTGTGAAGATTTTCACAAGTTTGGTCAGAAGAAAATATTATTATTTTATAGAAACACGTTAAACTTAAGAATGCTCTCGGATGGTGTGGAGTGTTTTCTTGGACAATCACAAAACTCAGACTTTATCTTAAGAAAATAGTACACGTTGAACTGAAGAAAATAGTATTATTTTACTTGTCCTTGCTCATAAACAAAAGAAAATAAAATATCCTTCTTCACGGTCAAAATGTTTTACAATGATAACAGCCAAGAAAAGAACAATTAACGGAGGCACAAACTGATGATGGTGACAGTACTTTATCTTCATAAAGAAGAATAATCCTCCAAAGTCAAATCCTCCTCTAAATTAGCCATTCAAAAAAGAGAGGAATTTGGCCACGGACTGTCAGAAAACTGCGATTTAACAGCTGGTGCCAGCCTCCTTGTCAGAAAAGATGAGAGAGCGGCTCAGGATGATGAGTGAATGGAATATTCTCAGTAAAAAAATCTTTACAAAGTTTATATAAATAAGTTTAACTTTAAGCTGGAAGAAGAATAAACTATTAATTGCTTAATTAACTAATTATTACATTAATTAAATTTTAAAAATAAATTGTACATAAAATGATGTAGTTATGAAGTTTTCTACTCTTATTGAAACACAGCGTATAAGCTTCCTTCTTTTTTTCTTATCTCGTTGTTATTGAAATAGTGCATCCGGGGTCTTCTTCTTGTGGCTTTTTTTTTCAACCCGATCACTATATTCAGTTAAGCCACTTATCCAGTTCTTCAGTTCTTCAATTCTTCGATCCTTCAAGTGTGAGCTCAATACTCTTCCTCAAGAGGAACAATGAACGTCGTGAACGTTCATCTTGCTCAAGAGTTTATAAAATTGATTTGGCTGTAATGCTTTACTAAGAATATCTGCAATTTGTATCAAGGTTGGAATGTGCTTTGGTTTGATCAAGCCAATGAGGACCTTCGCTTTTTATAAAATGACAGTCTATTTCTATGTGTTTGGTCCTTTCATGAAATATCGAATTTTTGCTGATGTGTATAGCAGACTGACTATCTGAATAGAGATCCATTGCTTCATCTTGTTTGATTCCAAAATCTTTTAAAAGACTTTTGATACATATCATTTCACAGCAAGTTGAAGCCATTGATCTGTACTCTGCTTCAGCTGAACTCCTTGCAACTACTGAATGTTTCTTTCATTTCCAGCTAACAAGTGAGTCCCCAATAAAGTTGCAAAATCCAGTAACTAGCCTCCTAGTGTCAGGACATCTTGCCCAATCACTATCAGCATATCTTGATATTTTTAGATCAGATTTTGACTTCATTAGTATTCCTTGCCCCACTGATGTTTTCAAATGCTTCAAAACCTTATGAGCTGCAACTAGGTGTTCTTTTCCCAATTTATCCATGAATTGTGATAGAACCTTAACAGCATAACAGATATACGATCTTCTAAAAGTCAAGTATATCAGTTTTCCAATCAGTTGCCTGTAGCTTGTAAGGTCTGATAATACTGCCTCATCCTTGACTCTAGAGAGTTTGTGATTATAATCAATTAATGTACTTACTGGTTTAGCTCCAAGAAGTCCATTCTTTTCCAGAAGATCAAGGGCATACTTCCTTTGGCATATAGATATACCTTCAAGAAACTTAGCAACTTCTAACCTTAAAAAATACTTACCGTTCCTAAGTCTTTAAGCTTAAAAAGAGAATTCAGAAAATCCTTGACTTTGTTTGATTCCTAAACAGATTTACTATCAATAATAATATCATCTACATAAACAAGTAATACTGTAAAATTTTCATCACTTGTTTTTGTGGCAACGTACGGGTCCGGGAACCCGTCCGCCAGACGCGGGTGAAAATAAAAGAAAATTGGGAGTCACCACCAATCGTTTCTTGTAGGTGCGATTGGTCACCTATTGACTCGGTTCTAATCGATGAAATCCTAAATTGATTTCAGGTCCATCAAAAGAACAAAAACTGGTCTACGTTTTTTTTAAAGATGGGTTTGGGAGTGCGGTTACGCACGAAGAAGGATTAGCACCTCCGTGACGCCCGTTCCACGAACGGTACCATTTAATCTTAAGTCATTCTATTACGACCTGTTTCGATTTTATGGTTATGTTTCCCTAATCTTCGCTTATTAACCAATTTTTATTGAGTTGATCTTTTATTCGGCTTTACGTATGCACATGATGCAAGTGTAAAATGATGTTATGATTTATTTATTTTAAATGATGAGGTCGGTAATCTTTTATTGAAAAATCATTCGAAGACCATCCCAACGCTTTGGTGAAGTCTCGACACTTTCCTCACCTAGAGATATCTTTGAAGGAACTCGTCTCTACAAGCTCCTCGGAGAAATCCCATCATCGAAATTCTCGCCTCATTTACAAAATAAATGTGGCATGCTATGACAGGATAAGATGATGATGCCTATATGCACACGTTTATTGATTTAGGGGAGGGGTTCGGAATTCACCCGATTATGTAGTTAATAACTCAAGACAATTTACCACATTATTGGTGTTTATTATCATTTGTCACTTTTTGAAATTTTTTATTCTATTATTTTATTCTTTATATTTTTTTCATTTTCTATATCTTTATTTTTTTATAGTTTTATTTATTATTTCCTTATTGTTTATTTTTTCTCTTTTCTCTTTTTTTCTTTTTGTCTTCTATTTAAATCTTTATTCTTTAATTATTGTTATCGATTAATATTTCATATAGTTAATCAAACGAACAATTAAAATTTTCTATGGTTAAGTTAATTTTATTTAGTAATATTCATCTAAATTAATTAGCTAATTATACTAACTTGAGTTTGTTGTGAAAATTTATTTTTTAATGTCTATCTTCTATATTGACTATTTGAATAATGAATATCGGAATATAGAGTTCGGATTTATCCCGACGCTTCGGTGAAAATCCATCTCGTATTCCTCACCTAGAAAATCAACTCGAAAAAAGTAACTCTTTACCTCTTTTTAGATTGAATTCCATCATCGGATACTCAAAGTAATTATTATTTATATATATATGTTTATGTATATTTTTATATTATTTTTTATTCATTGCATTTTTTTATTTTTATTATTTTTCTTTTATGTTTATTGCTAAAATAGATATCCTATTTTATATTTATTTTTTTATTTTCTCTAACAACATTTAAACTAAATTAAAATACCTTGAAATTAAAAATAAACACAAACAAATTCAAAACAAGGCCCAAATAAGGAGATGTACCTATCTGGGCTTGGGTTGGCTCAGATCCGCGACCCACAGGAGGCCCAAAGTTACCTTGGACGGTCCGCTCAGCAGGCCCGTAGTATGGAAGTCCAAAACACACCGTTTTGTGACCCTTCAAAACGACGCCGTTTTGGGCAAAACGCTTCGACTTCCTCCTATCCTTGAAACGGAGTCGTTTTGCTCTTCTCCCACTGCTATAAAAGCCTTTTTTTTTTCTTTTTTCTCTATTTCTCCCTACCCCTTTCTCTCTCTAGCTCAGAATCTCTCTGCCTTCTCTCTAAAAACGCAATCGATCCGCCTTCCCTCTCCGGTGCTGCCTTCTCCCCCTATCGACGACCTCCTTTTTCCGATCTGTTTCCTCCCTTTCCGTCACCGACCACAACCTAAACAGATCTGGCATTTCCTCTCCCGATTAGCCTCCTCTTTTACTCCGATCGACCTCCTCCGACGACCCAACACCCTCTTCCCCTCGTCGACGACCAGCTTCTCTCCCTCACCCAAACAGCTTTTCTTTCTCCCTTTCTCTCACCCATAACCTCTCCTCTCTCCAAACACAGCCCCAAACACCCCCTTTTCTGAACCACAGCCCGGTCAAACCCCCTATTTTTTTATTTTTCCCGATTGTGGCTTTTGGCTGTTAGGCTTATGTTTTTTGTTGTTTGTTTTTTTTTTTATTTCTTGGTTTGCAGGGGTCCGGTTTTTGGGTTGTTGTTTTTGGCTTTTTTGGTTTCTGCTTGTGGGATTTTTTTTGGGAAGATGGATGCTCTCCCTTGATTTTTTGTTTCCTGTTCCTTTTAGCAATGGGATTGTCCAAAATTTTGGACAATCCCCTAGGTGAAATCATGCTCTGTTGAGCATGATTTCATCTAGGCTAGCTGCCAGGGGGGGCCGGTCAGTCACCGGATTTGGAGCAATCTCCCAAAATTCGGTGATTGCAGGGGCATTGAAGGCCCTGGGGAGGAGGACTAAGCAAGCTCAGTCCTTTCCCAATTTTTTGATTTTTTTTTCTTATTTTATTATTTTAAGTGTCTACAGTTTTCATAGTGAATAGTGAATGATCTAAGGCTGACTACTGAAAACCATACTTTAAAATGGCTGCAGAGAATTTTGCATTCCATTGCCTTGATGCTTGCTTCAAACCATACAGAGATTTATGTCATTTGCAAACCAGTCTTAAATTTGCAGTGTACTCCTCCTTGACAGAATACCCCTCAAGTAAATCCATATATACTTTTTCTTCTAAATCTCCATTTAGAAAGGCATTATTTATATCCAGTTGAGACAAATGCCAATTACATGCTACTACAAGTGCAAAGAAAGCTCTCACTGTTGTCTGTTTTGCTATAGGACTGAATGTTTCTTGGTAATCAAATCATGCTACCTGATTGTATCCTTTAGGAACCAAGCGTGCTTTGAATCTTTCCACTTCACCATTTGCATTCAGTTTCACCTTATATACCCAACTGCAACAAATGGTATGACAATTTGAAAGTAGAGGTACAACAGTCCATGTATCATTATCCTCCAAAGCTTGTAATTCAAAAGCCATGGCCTCTTTCCATTGGGAATCATTCATAACCTGATGATAAGAAACAGGTTCTTGTATATGTGATAATGAGGTGGTAAAGGACTTGTGTGAAGTAGAAAGTTTTTGAGGTGATAGGAATTTGGCAATTGGATGGAAGGTAACATGATTGGTTGCTAATGGCAATTCTATATAGTATGCTTCCAAATATTTTGGAGCATGTCTGATTCTTGTCCTTTTTCTTACAGGCATAAAAGTGTTTTCATTAGTAGCTAGTTCAAGTTGATTTGTGCTATCTGCAGTGGGCAAACTGCTTGAAGGTGATGAATCAGGTGAGACATTATTGGTATTTGAATTGGTATGGCTCAATTAGGGTGACATAGGTTCAGATAGGTCAAATTCAACTTGTTCATGGTTTTGAGATGGAATTACTGCAGGGTTATGGTCAAAATGATCAAGATGTATGTCATGCACAACAAGTGTTTGATGAAAAGTTAATGGCTACTGACCATGCTGTTTAATTCGAAATGGAAATGTTTGTTCATGAAAAATCACATTTCTTGATATTAGGACTTTGTTAGCACTCAGATCATAAACCTTATAACCTTTCATGTTATTTGGATACCCTAGGAATATGCATTTAGTGGCCCTTTTATCTAGTTTCTTCCTATTTTGTGTTAATGTGGATACAAAGCACAAACATCCAAATACTCTCAAATGATCATATGAAGGCAATTTGTGATGTAGGAGCTCATATGGTGTTTTATTGTAAAGAACTTTACTTGGTAGCATATTGATGATGTGAATTGCTATCAAAACAACATCTCTCCAAAAATGTATAGGTACATTTGACTCATGCAGTAAGCATCTCGCAACTACTAAAATGTGTTGATGCTTCCTCCCAATAGTTTCATTTTGTTGATGAGCTTCAACAAATGACAACTGGTGAACTATACTAGTATTTGCAAAAAAATCAAGTAATCCTAATTCTTTTGCATTGTCTGTTCTTATTCTTTTAAAGGCAAAATTGAACTGTTTTTGAACAAAAGCATTGAAAGAAGGAATAATTACATAAACTTCTTATTTAGCTTTCATTAGGAAAATCCAAGTAAACCTTGTATGATCATCAACTATAGTTAAAAAATAATGTTGACCAAATATGGTTGGGTTTTCATAAGGTCCCCAAATGTCAACATGCATCAGTTCAAAAGGATTTTTTATGTTTTTAACATGTACTGGAAAAGACAATTTTCTTTGTTTTACCAAAGGGCAAATTTCACAAAGTAATTGATTTGAACGCTTAGCATTTGCACATTGTTAATGTATAACATTCAATCTTTCAAAAGGAGCATGACCAAGTCTAAAATGCCATAAATCAAAAGCTTTATGTCCTGTACTATAGGCATTAACAGACAAATTGAAAGGTAACTTGACAAGTTTATCGAAGGAATAATTTGACAATTCTTGCTCATCTTTCTTAGGTTCCATGGCATATAATCCTAAAAAGGCCCTAGCTACCCCAATCACTATCCATGAACGAGTATCTTGAACAACACAGTATTTGTCAGTAAAGAGAATAGAGGTATCTTTTATTCTAGTGAGTTATATTACTTAGACTAGATTGAATCTAAAACTTGAAACACAAAGGACAATTTTTTAGAGTCAACAATGATGTTAATTTGACAACTCCTACATGTGTTGTAATTCCTCTTTTGTTATTAGGCAGTTGAACAAAACTATTAGTAACAGGCCTAACTGAAATAAACTTGTCTAAAGAATAAGCAATATGATCTTATTCTTCTGAGTCCATAATCCAAAAATTTGATTTTATCATGTCAACATTAACATTTCTAAAAGTAAATGGCATGTTATTAATTATGTTAAAACATGAATGGCCTGAAATAATACCTGCAAAGGTTAAGTTGATCAAGGAAGGGTTTGTCTGCAAGGTGTTTGATGAAAAGTTCTTACTATCAAAATCTCTTAAACCATTCTCACTTAAGAGCTCCATTAGTCTCCCTACTTGCTGCTAGATGATGGACATATGAGATATGGATGAATTCCCTCCAGACTCTTCTTCCTTGTCAAATTGACTCTCTCCAGCTGATGAGTCAGTCAATGTAGAAACATTATTTATAACTGCATTCCCTTTTCTGACATTGTTTTTCCTTTTGGTGAATTTGAAATCCTTTGAAAATCTAATCAGCCTGTAGCACTTCTCCTTTACATGTCCCTTCTTTCCACAATGATTACAAACTATGTCCTTCTTAACTTTCTTCTTTCATTCTGCTGTAGTGTACATTGCAACTGTTTCAAATGTTAGTTGTGTTTGAAAAAGCATGCTTCTCTATGCTTCCTCCCTCAGAACCAGATTGTATACTTTGTCAAGAGTTAGAATAAGATCCATGAGAATTATCTAGGATCTCACAGTAGAAAAGGATTCGTTCAAGCTATTTAAAAACTTGAAAACCATGTCTTTCTAATGCTATTCAGAATACTTCTTGAAGTAGTTTGGATTGCAATTTCCACACTCATAATGTGGTAAGGGTCTGAAGCTTCTCAACTCTTCCCATACCCCCTTTAGCTCAATAAAATATGTATCCACTAGTCGTGAACCCTGTGTTATGTTGCCAAGAGTGTATTGCAGATTGCATATCCTAGTGTTATTAGGTTGAGCAAAGTTTTGCTTCAATGTAGCTCAAATTTCTAAGGTAAGTGTCCATGTAGAAAACTGTTGATGCTATAGGTGGTGAAATTGAATCCAATAGCCAAGCCACTGTTAGGTTGTTACAAAGGATCCAAGGGGAGAACAAAGGATTTAAAATGTCTGGTTTGACTATGGTTCCATTGATGAAGCTTATTTTGTTTCTAACAAAAAAAGCTAACTGGAAAGACCTACTCCAAGTAACATAATTGCTTTTAGTCAACTTGGGGTTAATCACTACAAAACCTAGATGGTTTGTATGATGAATAAAATATGGCAATTGGGAATCTCCTGTTGGTAAGATTTGTGTTTAAGCCATGGTCTGAGACTTTGACTCATTAGATCCAGATTCAGACATAGTGTTTTGTGGATTGACAGATCAAGTTGAGAAGTAATGAAAATCGAAAGAACAAATGAGCTTGAGTAAAGTTGATTATCAAAAACCTTACTAAGACAGGAATGCTGATAATAATATGACAAGAGATCTCTGTTATAGATGCTCTTTGATCACTAGCTAAAGAGTACTATTTGTAGGAATTTTGTGCCCTACTCTAATACCATGTTAGAAAAGATGAGAGAGCAGCGCAGGATGATGAGAGAATGGGATATTCTCATTACCAAATAGGGACAAAATCTTTACGAAGTTTATATACTGAAGTTCAACCTTAAGCTGAAAAAAGAATAAGCTATTAAATGCTTAACTAACTAACCATTACACTAACTAAATTTGAAAATAAACTATACATAAAATGGTGTAGTTCTGAAGCTTTTGACTCTTATTGAAACGCTGCGTACAAGCCTCTTTCTTTTCTTCTTACCCCATTATTATTGCAACGGTGCGTCTAGGGTCTTCTTCCTGTGGCTTTCTTCTTCAACCCGATCACTCTGTTTTGTGTAGCCACTTATCCAGTTCTTCAATTCTTCGATCCTTTAAGTGTGGGTTCAATATCCTTTAATGTATCAAAAACTCAGACATGGCTCCAAGGTTGTTCTTGGTAGGTGGTGATGTGAAATAACACAATACTTTGCAAAATATTTGGTAAATGCCATTGATGTTGGTGAAATTAGCAAGCACTACCTAACTAACAACTCGCACAGTTAAATATACTAGGACTAGGTGATAGCTAATTCCATTATATCCAACATTTTACATACCATTTTATTTATAATTTGCCACTTGTATATGGGACCAATTAGGAGTTATTCCTCGAGTAAATCCAATCATATTTTGCCGCTAAAAACAATTATTAAGGAAAAGAATCAAAACATATGCTTACATATCGTCTGATAAATCATATGGATTAGAATTTATGTATTTACACACATTTTGTTAAAAAAGAAAAAATAAATTCTTGTTTTCAAGATGGATAAGATTAGTGGCGGAATTAGAATTTTAAGTTTGAAGAGGTAAAAATAAAAAAATTAATATTTAAAGAGATGAAATTATAAAATTTGTTAAAAAATAAGAATAAAATTATAAATATTTATTACAAAAACAAAGAAAATACTATAAACTTTTGAAATTTTGGGGAGGCGGGGGCCCCGCTAGCCCCTCCCTCCGCCTCTGGATAAGACCTTCTCTTAAAGAATTCTCTGTTGCTTAATTAATCCGGAATAGTTTCCTCAGATTGTACGGTCCAACATCACGAGACTCGCTTGTTCCACTCCACATTTGATCTGCCAATTGTCTGTAAATCTTTTCGGTGAGATGGAAAGAGTCCCAAAACACGTAATCATTGGGATCCTTACAAAGCTGAAATTCCTTCACTATCCTTTTTCCCCCACAGCTGAATACTCCTCTATACTGCCCCGTTCCACAGCAAGCTGCCTCCCCTTCCTTGAAACCTTCATGAAACCAAAATTTCCACCCAATTAATTGCAATTCCTTTTGCTTGTATTCTGTAAAAATTTTTCTGGGGAAACAAACATATAATTTTCATTAGCAGTAGTGTCCTTATCTATTGTGTAATTTCCACTGCAAATTATGATACTGCAACCTAACATAAAATGACTAGGCTTTAGAACTTAAGCTCGGCTCTTTGGGCCTAGTTTGACATTGCTGTTGCAACCAAAAGCAGCTTTTGAAAGATGAAAACGCAATGCCAAACGAGGGGTAAGAACCTTTTAGAGACGAGGTTATCATTGACCCCTTAAAGCTTTGGACTAGAAGCTCTCAAGCTTACCAAGATCTCGAGGTTTCAAATACGTGATCATATGTTCTGCCTTTTATCAAAAGTTCAGATCCCTCCAGTGGTTTTCTTTTTGACCAATCATAGTATCTTTTTTGAGGTGTTCAACCAATAATCGATGTTCAATGTTTTTTTTTTCTTTCTTTTGGACAGAATGTTCAATGCTTTTATTAAAAGTGTGTGATTGTTTCAAACTTAAAAATTAAAAAAAAAGGTCGAAAAGTGTCTGTAAACATTTTTATTAAGGGAATTTTTGTAAAATATATATATTCAATATATATATATATATATATATTATCTCTTCTTAAACTTTGTGAGAATAGTGCATTAAATAAAAACATTTTTTAAAATAAAATTTTAACTAATTCTAAGGAGTGCCTATATGTACCTGTAAACGGGGCCAAAAAAACAAATTAATCATAGATGTAGGTCAAAGGTCCCCTAGGATCAAGTGCACTAGGACAAAAGCTAGTTTTGAGTTATGCTTTGTGATTTTGCATGTTGTTTAAATTGAACGTACCATATTTGGAGGGATGATGCATTCTTTGTCTGAGATTGCTGTTGAAGTCAAAAAGTGAATACTTGAACCCCTTCAATCGTTTTTCTAACTCAAAGAGGAGCTTGGAAAGAGCTTTGTTGTGTAAGTTTGCAAGTGATGTTACTTCCTCCAAGCAGCTGCCATTGTTTTCAGACTTGATTATCCTCATTCCCGGAACGCAACCCAAATCTGGCAAGTTGATGAAGGCAAATTTTCGACCGCCTCTTGTATATATTTCCTGCCAAAATTAACAGCAAAACATTATAGCATTTAATTAAGACACAAGCTTTTACCACATTTTGTCCCACAAAGACAAAACAGGCAGATTTATACCCTGAAAACCTAAAGAACTTTAAGCTTCGAATTTAGACAATATCTACCATTCCATTTTTAATAATTGAGACAAGAAGAATTACTTACTTTAATGGTTGTTGTAAGGTTGCCGATTACCATCCCAACATATCTGTAGTCAGGGTAGTTGTTTAAGATAGTGGAATTGGTCAAGAAAGGGCTCATGTAATCATTGCTCCCAATGCTAAACAAGTAGACAGCTCTTGATATGGTCATCTTCGCTTCATCATTTCCTAATTTCCGCCTCAACCAACTCTCTACCTTGTTGTAGTAGCTTAGCTGTGTTTTGAGATCGATCACCTGAAAAGGGATAATTAATTGATCAGTAACCATTACACAAAGTGGAGCTAGTATTCAACCCTGCTATCAAAATCTCCACAAAATTCGTGGTTGTACGTTTGACACATTATTCGTTCTCTCTGGTCTCTTTATATATATATATCCATGTTGACCTTAGGTTTCATGTGCAAATTTCTTCTGATGTTTTGGTGAAGATGGGACAGGATACCAATAAGTTCATTGGGGCCTCACTTGATGTTTGACATATCAAAGGATACGTTAGTGGACCCAAAACATTAGGTGCATCCAGCCAAATTAAAGTAAAATTTGTCTCAAAATTTCACTCTGACCACAAGGTTTTGGTCGGTATCGTCAGGACTATCTCCTGTTTCTAAACATTCACACCATAAAAGTCTTTTCTCCTAATCCTTCCCCCTTTTTAAAATTTTTCTCTCTGTTTCTTTTTATCCTTCTATGCTAAGTTGTTGAAGATAATGAAATGAATATTTGTTCTAGTGACTTTATAGCATTTTGAGTCAAGCACTGGATAAATATATGCAAACTGCCTATATACAGAGCAGGCAAAGAAAAACCACAATTAAGAAGGTGTTTAACAGAAGGAAAACAGTCCTAAATGTGAGAATGCTATAGACAATTTCATTCCAGTAAGGTACAAATATTCCGGAATGTACATAAAGAATGAAGAAATGGGAAGGAAGAAGATAATACATACGAATCCTTGAAATGTCTCAGCTAGAGCACCAGCTCCAGCAGATGCAAAATTTACCCCAAGGTAATATTGTCGAAACGCCGGTTGCAGAAATGGCGGGATCAATGGCAAGTTTGCATGTTTAGCTACAAAATGGAAAAAGTACAAATAAAAAATGTATACAAAGATGAGACAAGAAGGAGATGTTAGGCAGACAGAATATTTGTTGGTTAACCAAATTTGAACTTTGTACAAACAGTAAAAGCCACAAGAGAAGATTTTGCAAATCTCACCAATAAAGTCCGATACCAAACGCCCATCAGAAAACCTTCCGGTGGGGAACTTGAAATAAGTTTCTCCATAAGGCCAGAAATTTGCTTGGTCGAGAGTTGAGGTGTTGATATAGTTGTTGTTGCCAACATCCAGAAATGAATCACCAAAGAGGAAGAAGGGCACCGCAGCCTTGGCATGCTTCTCTGGCAGCTGGGATTTCCCTCTGCAACGTGTTGCGGTGAGTGCTATATGAAGGAAGAGAAAGAAGAAGAGAGAGCTTAGTCTAGCCATGATAAAATTCTTCTTTAGGGCTTCATTGATCACACAGTTGCTGCCAAAATATATTGACTTTGTCTCTGTTTGATGTGAAAAGGACTAAACTATATATATATATATATATATATCTGCTAGCAAGATGAGACCATATATAGTTTTTCAAATGCAATGCGAACTATGTTTTTCTCTTTGCATTTAAACAGTGACTCGGAGACGATTAGTATATATGGACAAATTTTATAGTTAAGTTTGACCCAAGAGGAAAAGAAAAGATTCTAACAGCATATATTTTGGTGAATTAATTTGGCTTTTCTGTTGTTTTTCTATAGTTTAATAAATTAATTTGCCATCATTTTCCACAGAAATGCAACATAGTTTAATTTATTACGCATGGACCAAGACAGAATGAATCAGGGATCAGGAAAATAAAACATTAAATAATGCAACTCAGCAATAAAAAGGAGACAGACTGCAAAGTTCCATGTGGCCAAAATTTTGTAAACTAAAATCTCACATTAACCCGGCTGTTTTCTTCTATCATAATCTGAACTGAACACGTGCCTTCTTTATGACTTACTCCTAGGTGAAAGAAAAATGTGTTTTGCAAATAATTATATGCCCGCGTCAATATTGGACTAAGCTAATATAAAATTAAACATATACAACAGTATTTAGTATTTTGATTAAATTAAATATTCAAATCGGCCGATCTTGCGTTGTTTAATTAAGACAAAGTCTATGGTTCCCCCTTTCTTTTTAATTTTCGTGGCAGTTGTGTCCATGATATGAGGGAGACATAAGGTAAGGGTGTTTAAATATAAATAATAGTAAGAGATTTTGGGAAGGAAGCCAGGCATAGGGAGGAAGATTGTTGAGAAACTTTTTGTCTAATGTCAAATGAATCCGTGGGGAAGCACACATCCATCCAGCATTTGTATGAAGCACGTGTACGAAACTTGAAAAAGGCAGAACGAAAAAGAATTCAATAGTCACGAATATAGGAGGTGGGTATTTTTTTTTTCCCTGGGGGATCGATTATTGTTATTGGAGATCAAAGCTATGAAGGTCAACCTATACCACCTACACATTATTATTACTAAAGAGTTGAGGTTTATGCAACAAGGTTAATTTATATATAGATAATATAATTGAATTTCCATGAAAATGTAAATTGGATTGTCTTGAATTTTGGATCAATTGATTTTCACTAATTTGTTTCTTTGGAAAATGAACCCTTGCATGCATCTTAATTAAAGCTCCTTAATTACTCTCATTAATTTTTCATCACAACTGTTGATCATTTTGGTATCCTTTTTGTCTAAAATTTCGCATGTTGCATGCCTTGCTTAATCGAAGTATGAGGGAGGCCTTCAAGAGAATTTCAAAGACACGTCAAGAAATATTTTAACATGAGATTTCTATGAATGAATCACAAGTGAAAAACCAATTGCTTTTCACTGTACTTGCCACCAGCCCGTTATTCTTTATTTTCTCTAAAATACATCTATGTAGTTAAATCATCGTATGACAAGTTACTATGGTCCATTGGTGGTTAGTATATATGTGATGAAATTCAAGTTTATCTCCGAAGCTAATTATGGCTTAATTACTTGGTGATCATATTTAAGCTTCACCGCCCAAGGCCTAGATTGGAATATTTTTACTTATGATGATGGCAAAGGCAAGCTACACTACACGTCTAATTTGACTTATGTGTGTGTCTAACTCTAGACACCCTTCTTATATCGGCTTCCTAACAGATGGACATAAGGTTCATCGCCTTAATTTCTACAATCTTTTTCTTTTGAGCCGAAAGAAAAAGGTGAGATTTTGATTGTGTGTAGAGAAAATATGCAACGGGGCAATCCCTTATTACGCCGCCATCACAGTCCTCATAGATGTCAATGAAAGAATAGAGAAAAAGGCAAATGTATGGATGTGAAATATAACCCAGATATTGTCCAAGTCAAGAAAGAAATATGTCAATATATACGAACAGTTGAAACGTCAAATTAAGCTCGCAGAAAGAAATTCGATCCATGCATTTAAACTGTTGAATCTACAACATCTCTAAGTAGAAGATGAAACTCGTACTTGGTTCTTTGAGCTTTGAACTAGACTTTCTTGGCATGCAAAAAATAGAATTAGAGTTTATGAGCAGGCCTGGGCTAAAGACGAGCTAGTGTGCAGTTAAGGTGGCCATATCAGTCCATTCAAATGGACAATGATCAAAGGAGGTGCAGGGTCCTTCCCTTGCTTGTGAAAAATAAATAAGCTGATGACAAACGGACAAAAGAAAGAGAATACAATAATACTATTTTGATTATTTCTTTCATCGTTTCGATTAATTTCTGGATCTATATATTAACATAATTGTCGATATTGGAAATTAAGATAGATGATGACCTCTTAGCAAAAAGTGGAAGATCACTGGAGACTCTAGTTTCCATTGGAATGAATGTCGACGTTCGGCGTCTCCACAAAGAGGCCAGCTGGAGTAGAGACGAGTTGCCAAACATGGAAAGCTGTGTTTTGGGGGATTTTAATGCTGGATATATTTGCTGACCAGTGGCAATTATCTGTAATAACTCTACTCTCCATAACTGTAACTGGTGGAACATGTTATTTTTTCAGTTATGATGCAGGTTGCTGATTGTGAATTTCTTGCTGGATTTGTAAGTAAAAATGGTGGACCAGACCTTAGTCATACATGATCTTTGAAAGACATAGTAACTAGTAATTTACCCATGGTTCGCTCCGGGATTTTTTTTCAAAAAAACATATTGGAAATTATAATGAAAAGACATCATGGCTAGCTGATAATCATATCATGCTATTGACCTAAAAACTATAAGATGAATTGAATCCTATGATTTCTTTTTTGATAAGATTGAGAATCAAATGCCTCCACGTCTTGATTTTGGAGGGGCAGGTGACAGGATTGCCTATATAGGCCATTAGCAAGGATCCAAATCTTCCTTAAGGAAGAAGAGACCGTCAGGCTATCCAGCCATTAGCAAATCACATCAACAACAATCTGCTAGCTTCAGAAAAAGCAAACTTCTTATCAAGAAAATCTCTGGTGTTTTTTAGATGTAGATAGCCAATGCACATTGCTTCAGGAAGGATTTGGAATCATTTGAAAAAGATGCCTGCAGCAAAGTCAAGTAATTAATTTACAAATGACTCAAAGAAGACATATTTATATATATAAGCATGCATGATGATTACTACTTAAGGGAAATTAAGGGGGGCCAATTTTTGAGATGTGAAATGACACTTACAAAGAGATTTTTAGCTGCTTTGTTGCTGTAAGCTTCATTTAGGAATGCCAATTGGCTATAATCGAAACTTATGTCACAATCCAGGGCAACCTGCAAGACATAAAAATTACGACGTCTAAAAAAGAAGGTATGACATTTTGGGACTTGGGAAAATTACTTAGGTATAAAATGAATGTATTAAACTTAAGAAATAGATACATGACCGTTAAATCAAAGGTTTATGGGCTTAAAGTACGGCATCTGCAATCTCTCAAAGGCCTAAAGTCATCTGTTTACGCTCTTATGATAGTCTGGGAGCTGTAATATATCAACTTCCAAATTCCAAAAGAACTATGCTTTTCTTTTCAATAGTAAAAAATTGCTATATGCATCTGACAATTGAAATAAGGCAAGCACTAATTATTGCAAAACCTAAATAATCTGTTATGAATCCCTTTATGGAAAAAAAAATTGATTTACAAATTGAGGTTTATGTCATTTTGATGCTTTGAACTTGAAAGCTTTGAGAAGCAAGCAATTCAGAATGTAAATCTTTATCAAGGTGAAAGGGAAGAAAGAGTACAGATGCAAACCTTGATTTTTGGCAGGGTTAAGTGTAGAATATGGAGGTTTACTTTAATATCGCCTAATAGTTTCATTGGAACAATGTTCTGCCCCTGCTGATCTTGCAACCAACCTCCACCCATAACCCGGCTAGCATTCACACAAGGAACCAAAACCCTTGTTCTCAAACTTACATTGTTACTATGAGCAGGTTGATAAAACCTGGGAACTCGAATAACTGCTATTGGAAGTCCTTCCAAATAAAGTTGAAACCTCGAAGGGCTGTAGCTTAGGCCAATCTTGTTAGGATTGCTAGCATTTAAGATTAAAGATGCAACAGACGAAACAAACAGGGTTGAATTGGAATAAACATTCAATTTGTAAGCATCTAATCTTATGGTTTGAATAGAAAATACCGGCTTTTGAGGCTTCAAAACGAATACAACAGTCAATCCACCCACCCCTACCGTGGCAACTATGACAAGAAGATAAACAAACAGAAAGAAACAGCATCTCCTGAGAAAACGCTTTTGCTTAGATTGTTGCTGGAAACATAACCAAGCCGAATCGGGCATTGGAGCATTCATGATGAACCTTCATCTTGGGACTCAGCCAAACTAATCAAACACTTCAAGTGGTTATTTAATCGTTACTTTATTGTTGCTACTTCTAGATCAAGAAGGAATTTGATGTTTTCCTTCAACTGTAGAATTCCGTTATTCCTTTCTTAACGGGGCTCCGAAGCCTCGAATAGATTTCAGGGTAGATTGAATAGAAAGAAATGAGTCAAGACCATAGATTAATTTTAGGTATCCTTTTGTTGAAGTTTCGTTCATTGAACTCAATAATTAGATTCAAAAAATGCGAATAAATTCCCACTGCCGTACAGCCTCAATTGTTGAAGCCTGAGATGACTTTTTGAACGTTCAACATATTCATTTAATTTTCTACTCGCATGCATTTTATAAATCGGGCTAGTAACTTGGATGACTAGTACTCACTCAAATTGGAGCCACTGCCCATCATTCCTCTTCTTTAAGATTTATAAAGAAGTAGACTGTCCTCTTGCTTGGAATAAGCACTGACCAGACCCTATTTTGCCTATTGATGTGGTTAAGATCTAATCTTTGATTAACCCCTTTTGCTTTCTGCTGCAAAGGAGCAAACCAATATGCATCGGATCACGTTATCCCTGGTGCGGGTATTTCACAACATCCAGGCAGGAGAAGATCCATAAAGCAATCTGAATATTTGGAGAACTCTTGGGAGCACAAATGACATAACAGATATTCCCCTCGGCCCTAGAGCTTTGCCCAGAGATATGCGTGATTATTGGTTTTTGGTTAGGGGTCACTTATGGGCAAAGGGCCCCGGTGGTGGTGGTGGTGGTGTTGCTGCTGGGTTGCTTTTGCAGCCAATGTTGTGGACAATCACAAGATCCTTAAAGCTAATTTCATGTCCTTTCTTTCAACACTCTCTTCACGTAGTTATTCCTGCAACGCAAGATGAGGGGGGTGGGCTCATCTTCATAGGGGTTGCCACCCCCCAACCCAAATACCTATGTATACTGGGGCCCAGCGCACCAGCAAAGCTGACCCCACCGTGGCCTAAATGATGGAACCCATCGCGAATCCTTGACCTTCAGCTAGCAAACAAATCCCATTATAAAAGGCAGTAAAGTAACCTATCGACACGGTCCATGTACACGATAACTTTGCCATGCTCCTCACATGCGAGGGGAGCAGAAGATTGGAGGAGATTTTTCCATGCATCTGCTCATATAACTGCTAGGCATATGTCTTCACGTGGCCACTGCAAACGAACGTTCCCTATTAGTGGTTTTTTAATTTCCCCGAGGCCATCGTCAATTCCAAGTTTACGCGGCAAAAGATGAGAGGAAAATCACATGGCAAAGAAAAGCCTCGTCAATTACAAGTCAGCAACCGGATGCAAAAGCTTTTGGTGCGTCACTCACGGTAATAATCTCACATAAAATGTATTGCACCGACCCACTTCAGTAAAAATGCAGAAAATAATGGCTAGCCGGGAAGCACAAAAGCAATACTGCTCAGTTGCTTGTTAATGATACAAACTTGGGTAAAAACTTGCAGCAGCAAGACTCCCAAGGCAAAAGGAAGCCGCTGGCTGAGATGTCTAGGAATAAAGCATGGCCACTTAACCGCTAAAGACTAGAAGCAATGTATTTCAAATATCATAATTAAGCAGTGGCCTCTCCTTGGAAAAAAATTGGTATATTATTAAAAAAACAAATCAAATTGTGGGCCTCCTGTTAAGAAAACCTGAGAGGGAATATGGGAGAAACAAATAGCATGGTTAAACATTCATCTGCTTTCAGTATTTCATCACAAATCACACATGATCACAGATACAGTTACTCAAATTTAAACACTGCAGTTCAATGTCTAATAGACAAAAGGGAACATACTAAAAGCCTCTGTAAACATTCGGGCAAGGCATAAGCATGTATAGCTGTTTTACTCCAACTTCACAACAGATTGACCAATTCCTGAGAGCAATAAACAAGAAAAAAAAAGCAAAATATAAATAAGTAACATTCGAACATACATCCAAAAAAGGGAATAATGTTAGAGATAACACAATTGAAATAATAAAGCAGCTGCCAGAAGGGTGAAACTCACTAACATGTTGCCTTATTTACAAAAACTAGTAAGTAGGGGAAGTTTGCTCAGAAAACACCCTCAGCCATGGCAGGGAAGTCATCAAAGCTCCAAAGATCCATTGGGTTTCCACCATCCTGTGTCGCATCTCCATTGAGGAAGGCATCAATTGAGGCATCCCAGTTCCCCTCAATAAATGGCATTTGAAAGTACTTCATCTGATTGTCCAAAGCCAATAGCTCATCAGACAAACTTTTTGCAGAATTGTCTTCAGTAGGCGTTACATTGTCAGAACTTGGTTTCAGCTTCTTCTTAGGGTTTGCATCCTCTACAAACTCATCAGTCTCTATAGAAGCTTCAAGAATAGATGATATTTCAGGAGTCTTGGCACCCTGTTCCCCCCAGCCAAAGTCAGAACAATCAAAGGAGTTACTTCCCTGATCTGAATTAAAATACAAGGGGGCATTGTCAGATTGAGCGAAGGGTTTCAATCCAACATCTTCAGACACATGAAGAGGGTCCACGTATGCAAACTGATCCATTGGTGGCTTCTCTTCGACAAAACCCATGGTATCAAAGTAGTCCTGCTCTAATTTGCTCACATAATTGAAATTCTGGTTGAGATTTGGCTGAACAGGGCTCAAATTTGACCTGGAAAGTGATTTCTGAGAATTTGCCTTAACTGCACGCTTTGGAGAAGTACGCGGAGCCTCATCGGGGAAGTTCACCTTTGCTTTCTTACCCCGAATTCTTCGGGCCTCAGCATCATAAGCTCTCGCAGCTTCTTCAGCAGTATTGAAAGTTCCTAGCCAGACCCTAACCCCTTTCCTTGGGTCTCGGATCTCAGCAGCCCATTTACCCCAAGGACGCTGTCGAATTCCACGGTACTGGTTCTTCCTCTTTCTTTTTGCAGATTTCTCCGCTTGACCATTCAATTCAACAGATTTTACAGAGTTCGAACCTTCAATAATTGAAAATTAAAATATTAATATGATACAGTGATACAGATGCATGAACCATATATAAATGTTATAGTAGACAAAAAAAACTATAAATAATTACATATCTTTCACCCGGCAACAGCAACAAACTTTGAGTGAAAAAAAATCATGAGAAAAATATATTTAGAAAATATTATCCAGAAAATTATTCCTTGAGTTACCAATTAAAAAATAAAAAACTTTGATTTCTCCTTTTGGACATAAGAAACATGCTCGTCATGCATATTATAATTTCAAGCACCAATAGACAAAAGGGACTAGAAATATAAGAAACCAAACAGATTGGTCATACAGACTGAAGTAAGAAGAAAAAACCATACTTTAAGTTCCTTCTTTTTTTTAAATGTATTTTAATTTAATTCTAACAAGTTTGTAGAAAAGGAATAGAAAAATCAACAAAATACTCTTTTATAATGATATTTAAAAAAAATGGTTAAAATCCCCTCTTTAACTCTCATGAACGGATCAAACGACCTAACATAAACAATACAGAGAACAAGATCCAAAGAACCAAAATATCCAAATTTCATAAGGGAAAAACCCCTAATCTAAAGGAGGCGAACTACAAAATCAGCTGATGTGTTCTTGTAGAAAAGTTCACCATTATTACAGATCTGTATTTATTCGAATTGAAGAAGCTTTAAATTGCTAAGATTTTATGATCTAACTTTTCTAGTTTTTTTTTTTCCTGCCATCTCTAGCTTACAAGCAAATCTTAAACGGCAAAGGGAAAATAATTTACTTTCTAGAATATATAAAGCAGGAAAAAGGGAAATAAAAAGGAAAAGCTTATACATAGCCAGAGACAAAATCTACCAACAACTGCAAAAAAAAATATTGTACAAATTTTTTTTTTTAAATGAGCTTTTAGTAAAATCCATAAATTTTAATTAAAACTGCTAATTATTGTATTCATAAGGCCTACTTCGATCAAATAGCCAGATAAGCAAGGAAATTTTGATAACAAGGGACCTTTAGCTATATACAAAATCCATAACTCGTGCCACACAAACTTAGCCAATGATCTAACCAATTCAACCTTTAAGAAATTCCTCAATAAAGGAGTAAATAAAAAATGGAAACTTTACAGTATACGCAAAAAAGACTAACTTTGACAAAAAAATTACATATTCATTTTACCAAAAAAGGAACATTCAACATCAAGAAAGGAACCCATTTTTACAAAACGATCAACAAGCAACTCAAAACTTAAATTAGAAAAAAAAAGGGAAAAAAAGAAAAAGAGAGGAAATCGTTATCACTATTATTACCACCAGAGGCAGCAGACGATGGTTTCTTTGTAGCAGAGAAAGCAAAGGGCTTAACATCAGCCAAAACATCATCAACATCATCGAAGTCATCGACATCGGTTTCCTCATCCTTAAACTCCTGAAAGTCAGCCTCGAAGTCATCATCCAAATCGATCACCGGCTTCGAGTACCTTTTACCCGACTTCTTTTTGGACCCGGATTTATTCAGATCAGGCCACAAGTAATCGGCCGTCAGGCGTCGCGTCCGAGTAGGGGGGATGAAATCGGAGATAATCGCACCTCCACACATGATGGCTTGATCAGAGTAAGGGACTTCAGTGAAAAGATTTTCAGAGATTTGTTGTTAAAATGAGAAATATGAAAAACTAGATAGCTCTTTTTTTTAGGGGGTATTGGTTGTTTGGTGAAATGAAAGAGTAGTTTCCTGGGGGGTTTAGAGAGGGTTGGTGACCATTTTATATTTCTTGCGGAAGAAATTATGGAATCATTTTGTTTTACTATCATGCCCTTGTTGTTGGTGGGGAATTACGATTATGGAGACTGTAATGCCTTTCCAATTGAAAATGTCCTACTTTGGTAAAAGAAATACAGAAAACTATTAGAGTAAATAGGTAAGTTAATCTCTCGTATCCAGATAAGATATATAGCATCTCACAAGATTTTACATTTGGAATTAACCATAATAAGAGATTATCCTATTTTAACAAAATATTTTGTATCTTAAACGATTCGTATATTAGATATTAATATTAATGAAGAATATCCTTAAATATTTTAGATTAAAGAAACAAATTTGATAAAGATAAATTAATTACTTAATTTCTTATAATCTAATAAAATGTATTGTATGCTCTAAAATTCTTACCTACAAGATTAATTTTAATAAGGTTTATCTTATCTAGTGTAAAATATGTCATATTTATAAGGTTTGTGTATTCAAAATTAACACAAAGGAAAACTATCTTAAATAGGCATGAATCTAAGATTAATGTTAACAAAAAATCATTATTATTCAAACTTCATACTAATTACTATTGAGAGTGGATGAATGATTAATCTTAATCATTGAGCTAACTTCTCTTTGGTTGAACATTATCACATTGATTTGTATCTTTTGCAATAATGGAATAGAGTTATGGAGACAATAAAGTAGTAATTTAACTACGAGTATACACTTCATGCTTCTTTTTAACTCCTATTACTATTTTAGTATAAATAAACTTACTTTTTTATTTATTTAAAATATTTATATCTTAGATAAATATATAAAAGTATCGGTATTGAAAAGCCTTTGATTGATAAAAACGTAAATTTTCACTTATTATTATTATTATAAAAGTTTTAATTATCTAAGTGATCTACAATTCTATTTATTTTATTCTACTCATTCTTAGAGAGTAGAATCTAAGAAGTTTTTACTACATACTTAATGATTTCACTATGTAAATAATATGAATGTGTTTTTTTTTTTGTTTACTAATTTTTTATAAATAATAATTTTTAAATTCTCAATATAATGTTTGAGTTAATATTAATGTAATTGGCGTGTTAAATCACATGCAACACACATGACATAAATACTAGTATGTTACAAAATTATAAGAGAGGTTGAATATATGAAAAAGTCCTTTAAGGGGGAGGAAATTTAAATCTCAAACATTATCCTTCTTTAAGATGGAATAACAGCCCTATGTTTAGAGTCTTAAGCATTACATAATATAAATCAATAGTAACAATTTATATTTCACCTCTCTTTGGACGTATAATTCTGATGATTACAAGATTCCATTAAAAGAAAAATCCAGTGATAGGATTACAGGCTCCACATCTTGGACATAAGCAGTATTCTGCTGAAAAAGGATTCTTATTCTTGTGCATTACACACGAATTACTGTTGCTAATTAATTTAAGAAATGGGATGATGACAAACAACATTATTGTACCCATTTCCTGTATGCCAACAAAACAAAACCTGTGGTTATCTTTGCGTTTCATTAAGGAAATGCCTAAATAATTAGCAAAAACATGATTTGGGTTCCAATTATTAAGATTGATGCTTACTAATATTGATAATATTAATCCTCAATCAACTTTATAATACGTTAACGTAGGAGAATACATTATGAACAAACTACGGGATACTTTCCAAACATAGGAGATTTAGTAAACTTTATAATACATATTTTTGGTTTATTATTTGTTTTGTCTGATTTATTTTTAGCTTATCTACTATTTAAAAGCAGAACTAAGTCAAACAAGATTTTATGAAAAACTCTTAAAATTTTTTTTTTAAGAATAAAATCTTAAAAAAAAAACTCAAGTTATAAGCTTTCTCTTTTTTTTTCTTAAAACACACCAACTTATTTGAGAAGTTATTTTTTTTCAAAAAAATCATCTCTTAAAAAATACTCCCTTCCTTTCTTCTTATTGATCTCCCTCTCCTTTCTCCATTTTTGCAATTTAGGGTTTTTTTTTTGTTTTTACAAAAATTAAGAAGAACAAAAACTAAAAAATAAAAACTGCATTCATGTATTTTTTTTATTTTGTTTTATATTTTTTTTATTATTTTTTTAGTTTTGAAAACCCTGAGTGATATATTTTTTTCATTCTTTTTTGCCACGAAGTTGATACTGTTAAATATGATCATATAGCTTAATCCAAATCTCTAATCTCTTTCAAATTATTTTATGTTTATTTTTTTTATTTCAGTTTTAAGCCAAATTTTAATATTCCATAAAAAAATTTACTACAGAATTAATATCCAGAAGACATATTATTATGATTAAATTGTTTTCAATTATTTTTCATAATAAAAGATATAAAAAGGAAGAATTTTAGTATATCAATTATTTAGGCTAAATGTAATATCATACTGATTTGTTTTGAGTTGGCATTGCGGTATTACCCCTACAAGTTACAAAACAATAAAGTCAAGTTTTTTTATTTTAAACAAAAAAAATAATTTTTAATAAAAAGTTATTTATTAAATACTATTTATAGTAATTTTAACCAAAATTAAATTTTATATAAATTGTTTTACCAAACAACTTATATATGACAAAGGGCTTATAAAAAATGATTTTACTAAATAATTTTAACTTAATTTTAAAAGTTATTATTTTTTATAAAAATTTTATAATAATTTTTAAATTAAAAAAATCAGGTCAAATATGCTCTTAATGTCATTATGTTGTTTAATTTTATTTTTTTTAAATGGAGTCAGAGAAGAAGTAATCAAACAGTCCATAAAAGCACATGAAGGAATATACCTTCAGCTGCTGGTCAAAGAAAGAGTTGCAAAACTTGCCTTGTCCTTGTTTATTTCTTACCTTCCTCTAAGGGCAGGTAAATCCAAAGTCAACACCGTACAAATTCCTGCTATTACTGGACATTTGAAAAGCTTTCTGAGAGATAATAATAATAATAATAAAATGAACTGGGTTCCTGCTGTCTCCTCATTTTCTTTTACCTACTGTGGGAGAAATGAGTTAGTTTCACCAGATTTGACCAGACTAATATCTTGCTGTTTTGCACCTAATTTCTTTGAATTCACGAGTTTTTGCACAGATAGTCCACGCCCCGCACTCGTTTATTTCTAACTAGTTTCAGCAACTTCTATCACAGCCCACGTATAATTGTTTTGGTCAAAACATGTCAGGTGTTAGCTGTTTTCTTGACTGTGATTTTGTTTTGTAAAATTCTTCTCAAGCTATTTTAGTGTATACGAAGTGGGTGAAAAATACGTAACACGTGTTGGTAATTCGTGAGAAGAAAACATTGCACGTGACATATTCTTCCTGCTCAGGTTCCAGATGAACCATCGTCGTGGCCCGAACTCTGTTGCGGCCGACTTCAAGCTTTTTCTTTTAGTAATTTAAATTTTTTTATTTATTCTTTAAAAATTTTTATTCAGAATAAGTAAAATTACCGTAAGCATCAACTCAACACTTATTATAAGATGAATTTATATTTTCACTACAAGTTTATAACTAATCAATTTTAATTTTGAAGATGTGCAAAATCGATGGTACATTTTGATAATTATTATATATTTATGATCAAGGAATAACATATTCATGATCATTGAATTTCATGATCATTTAGGGAGAAAAAAAAGGAAGGGAATTTAAGAGAATTGTGTAAAAATACATTTATTTATGTAGCTTTTAGTAATTCTAATCAAAGTAACTTTAACGTGAAGTTACTTTGGTCCAAATCATGACTTTAGATTCTTCAATTAGTGGCCCCAATTAAGCATTCCAAAATTCTTCAATCAAATGAGTGATTTGTTTTCTCAATCCTCCTCACATGTTATTATTATTATTATTATTATTATTATTATTAGTAAGTAATCTAATTGGTAAATATTGAAGGAGAATTATTTGTATAAAAAAAAAGAGAGGCAATATATAATAGTTGATGAAAATGGAAGGATAAGTTGGGAAGGGAAAAGTACGCAACTGTGTTGGAAACTTCCCATGCAATTTACCGCGGGGCCAACACGAATTCCAGGAGATAATGAGAAAAAGGGTAAAAGAAGGTGAAAAAGGAGGTTCATGCATCGGAATCTGCCGTATATAAGGAACAATAGACAAATGAAAGCAAAACGACAAAACAAAAGAAAAGTTTTAAAACAAACAGGAATATAAAAAATAAAAAATAGAAAGGAATGGAGAAAGGGACCCGCAACCAGAAAAGGTGTAGGACTAAAGACAAGATTTCGAGTTTGGGGTGCACAGCCCTAGGCGATGTTGGAATAGTGTTATGTTTTGCGTATTGGCCATTTGATTGAATTGGAGGTTGAAGATAACCCACGTTTTTTCTTCTCACCCTGTTTCCACGATTTGATGATAAATGAATTATGGATATCGTGTTTTCTTTTTTCGATCAACTTGCTTGCTTGCTTACAAATAATGGGCACCTGCCTGGCTGCCTCCAATTAGCTGGGATTTATCTACTCCTCTCCACTAGCAATTATCTGCCTGGATATCGGTATAATCTATCTCTCATATACCATTGAAGTTTGGGTATTGATTAATATGAATTTTTAATTACTATAACTTTTTTGGGTTTTTTCATGTTTGATTTTCTGCGTTGTAAAAGTATTATTACAAGTTCATCTGTTTATTGCTTGTGTGTAAATTTTTTTTTTTAAAAAAGGAGAATTTTATTTGAAATCAAACCAAGCTTTACATAGGATGAGGCAAAACCTATAGGACAGTTGCACCAGCAGATAAAAAAAACACACTGCAGAACAAAGAACATAAACATCACAACCTTGCAGGCAAAAGATATTCAAATATCTTTACATGGAAACTGGAGAAAAATCGTATCCTTACGTAGCAATTAATCTAAGAAATGTAAGATCTTTTAAACTTATGCATAAAATTTATTCTTGATTGTGGGATTGATTAATTTCAACCCAAGAACCAATTAATATACACATTTAAAACCAAGCAAAATCCCTTGGTTTCTTAATTGTTCTTATATTTAAAAAAAAAAAACTATGTCGGTAAAATAGGTCTCTCTCCCACACCCCTGTGAGAATATCATAATATCTGTTATCATCAGTACTATCGATATTGTTAATTTTTTTTTTTTTATATTGAAGTAGGAGTTCTATCACCGACTAAACACAAGTTGTTCAATTGTTTAAGAAACTAATTAGGATTAACCTTACAAAATGTTCAGTGGCCTAGACGTCTTCCTCCTTGTATTGTATGTTATGATTTGATTAATTACTTTAATTCGTCAAGATGATCAACATGTGATTATTTTAGCAATTTAATTAAAGTAACTACAATTTGAAGGTGAAAGAAATTTAAAAAGAAGGAAGCTCGTGGCCTACACGCTTCACTTTGACAAAAGAAATCTTGATGTTTATCAATCAATACATTGAACTAAAAATCCAAGTTGGGCAAGTGGGATGAGAAGCTGTTGCTTTGAAAATAGCTGCCCATTGAAGCAAAGCTAATTGCTCACCTCGGTTGACCAATCAGAGTTAAGCGTTGACGAATCCGACGGCTAAAAAGATGACTTGATTCTGGATGAGAACGAGGGTGAGACCCACGGCTGGGCAGGAAATTCTGTGTTTGTCTTTGCGTAAGACCCGACCAGGGTGGTCCTCCCAGAGAGTTGTCTCCTAGCCAAAGCCCAAAGACGTGTAAGTTTCCACGTGGACCCTTGACAGATGGGAATCATTGACATCCAGTTTAATCTTATCTAGATAATGGCCAATACTTTGTAAAGATTAATATTTACATGTTTGTTAAGTTAAATATTGTGCAAGTGGGCATGTTACTTTGATGAGTTGAAGTTAAACTATTCAATAAAATAAATCTTAGAGAACATATTCTAAAGTTTTAAATGTTTATTTAGTCTAATTTTTTTTAATTTATTAATCTTTTAAAAACAAAAATCAAATTAAATAGAGATTTTAAAAAATTCTTAAAAGATTTTTTTAAAAAAAATAAAATTTTTTTTTAAAAAACTTTAGGTAAAATTCTAGAAACGAACTTTTTTTCTCCTTTTTTTTAAAGCATACCTCTTTTTCAAGAGAATTTTTTTTTTCAAAAATGTCCTTACCAGTTTAAAATAATTTCAATATTATCTGTTTTTATTTTTATATGATTTATTATTAATTATAAATTTTATGTTATATAAAAATATTTTTTATATTTTTAAAAATTTATTTTAAATAAATAAAAAAATTAACTTTTTTTATTGTGAATAAAAAAATTTATTATTAATAGAAACTTATTTATTAAATACTTTTTATAGTAATTTTAATTAAAATTAAAACTTATATAAATTGTTTTAAAAAACAACTTATCTATTAAAAAAAGTTTATAAAAGTAAATTTATCAAATAAATTTAACTTAATTTTAAAAGTTACTAATTTTCATAAAAATTTTATATTAACTTTTAAATTAAAAAAATCAAACTAAATAAACTCTAAGAAGGGTCGTTCAATTATAAATAGTTTAATTAATTATGCATCTAACATATATACTGTTATCAATTGATCTTTTCTTTTTAAGCTTCATTTACATGGTGGGACGTTGTGTCTAATAATGATCATAATTTTGCCAGAGGAACAGCGCTCATTTAAGTTGTACCAAAGTTAGGTAGGCAATTAATTAGAGGCGCGAATTAAGTTACTAATAATATAAGTGTTCAATAAATAATTTCTGCTAAGTGGACAACACATGCATTCTGATATCTCTCTTGTAGGTTTATGCCACAACTAATTAGGTGTATCATTTCTGGCAAAAGAAAAAAAGCATAGTATTAGGCTTAGGGTGGCGGCCCTTATTATGCCACACTTTTGATTTTCTTACTTAATTGTGGTTGGCAAAAATTAGAAGAAAAGATGAGAAGCTTAATAGTGTGTTTGCATTCTAATTAAGAGCAGAGAGATAAATGGAATTACGTAAAGCAGTTCTATATACTAATTTTCTACATATATATTAAAGTTATAGATAAAAAATAGTTAAAAATTTTTCATGGGTGGCAAAATCCTTATGTACCATGCTGCAAAAGATACAGTAAAAAAGAGGTTTATGCATTCAATCTATCGATTAAAATAAATAAATAAATAAATATGTTACTTTTCTGTGGCTTTTCCTTTCTATTAATGTAGTTTATTCACAAAGTCACAACTGATATGGCAAAGTCATTTAAGTGGCATTTACGGCACCTCCAGGTGGAAAGTGGCTTTGCAATAATATAAGGTTTAAATATTCATCTAAGTATGAGTATTTAAAGAGAGACTCAGTGTACGGATGCAATTCAATTTCATGGGCTGGTACCTGAAAAACAATGGTCTCGACCAAGCTTTGTAGCGATCCAAGTAGATTTTCCAAGTAAAAAAAAGAACTGAGAATTTTCAATAGTCAAAAGTCTCTGAAGACAACCAATATTGATGCGTAGCAGCTGAAATGGGACTTTGGGTTTTGATTTTGTAACGTAATACTTATTGACAGAGACAAAAGGCTTAAAAAGACCAAACTCTCAAGAAAATTGCACTGTTTGCAAGGCCGATTCAAAAGCCTAAATATACCTTTCACAGGTTATTTTAACTCAAGCAGCGAAATTGTATTAGATTCAGAGCAAGGTTATCAGTTTCATACCAAGTTAAAAGAGCTTAATTACATTCTTTAAACCATAGTTAAAATGAAAAAGTTTTGATTGAATTAAAATATGATCCCTGGGGCCCTACAAAACAGATTACGTGGCCTACATTTGTGGGTACAAACAAAGAAAATGGTTTCTGATGTTCAATATGCATTTCGATTGTTGCGTAAACATTGTGTTGTAAATAACGAGACAGAAAATGTTTCCACCCATCTTTACGTTTCTATCTTTCTTACGGAAACAGGACGTCATAGTTAGATATGGGATTCATGTCTAGGACCACCTGGATTCCGAAAGGGAGTTTTCTAGTTGAATCAGGACAATCATCAATGAGGGGTTAACTCACTTTCTTTTGCTATAGCCTGTATGCAATATGACGATGTGGACTGGTAAGTACTTTTTCGCAAGGAGAAGAAAATGATGTTATACAGACACAGGCCAAACTGTTTTCAAGTCCTTTTCTTTTCAAGCAACAACCAACAAACAAAAGACATTGGATGCTACATCGGCTACGAGCAGATGGGTTATTAGGCATTTCGTTTTCAATGTTGATCAAGTTCCTTAATCATTAGTCCTTGCTATCGTAAATAGTAGCAACTTGAATGATTAATCCAGCTCTAGAATTTGCATTGAACTTGTTTTCTTCAAAGTCTTTATATTGGGCAATGAGAGTCAGCAGTCGGCTCTTCTTAGAGGGCGGCTGGCACAAAGTTAATATCAATAAGTAACAGCTATAGATACCTAAACAGAGAAAATGTTATTGCTAGATATAATGCAACTATCAAATCCTATTTTTATGATTTCCGGAAGTGGAAGTAACAGGCGGAGGGACTAGATCCTTCCAGCCCTTTTCAAGTGGGTGTCAGCATTATTTCTTAATAAACTGATCCAACTTTTTCCTTTTTTCCAAAAAGACAAATGTGGATGGTGAAAAGCTGGCACTTACTAGAGGGGAACATCTATAGCTCAAATCAAGAGAAAAAATTCAGAGCTTTTGGGCTGTGAGGAGATTATAGGGCAAATTGTTGGGATGATTCAATTGAGTGAGATGTACCCAAATAATGTAGACAAAAAAGGGTACATGCAATTCACTTTCTACTTGGAAAAAGAAAAATCCTTTGCATTAGATGTTTGGATATGCTTTCATTTGTCCTGCTGTTGAGTTCAACAGGGAAATAGGAGAGCTGCACGCTGCATATTATGGGCTCGATTTTACATTATTCAGAGAATCTGCCAAGTTTAACCAGAAGCAGCTCAAAATACCCTGATTTTACATTTATTCAGCAATTGAGAATTGAGGATTTCAAGGCCTACCACTCCTATAGAGACGCTTACTCTTGCGCTGATACTTCAGCTATATAAGTATCTCATGAATCTGTGGGATTCAAATGTTTTTAAGCATGCATTAGACTTAATTTTTAACCAAAAAAAAGCAAGGAAAAGCCCAAAATAGGCCACGGAGATATTCTAGTAGTCAGTATGCCCGTCTCTTTCAACCCTTCCATGCACATCACGAACATAAAATTGTAGGATCAGACTTCACATACTGATTTTTATATGATCAAGAGTTAAGGTTAAATATCTGGAATCCACCGTTTTCGCATCATCTCTTGACATTGACAAGAAACAGAAAAGAAAAGAGAGGAAATAATTCTGGCAATACATAGAAAAGTAACAGAAAACTGCTGATAAATGACGCAAATACAGCCAGCGTAATGCATGTTGGGCTTGTCATGCCTCTCTTTCCTGTTTCTAAAAAGCCCCGTAGTGCTGGCCACCCTCTAACTTTATGGGCTTTTGATATGTCCTAGACCCAGACCAAATAAATCATAGCGACCAGGAATGGTTTCAACATAAAGTTGACAAATGCTTACAACTCATACTTTTTCTTGTTTTTATTCACAGTATGTAGTACAAAGAAGAGTTGTCGATGAAGCCCAAGCTCTGTTGCCCCGCAGATTGCTGCTTTTCGCTTCAATGGCTAAGCTACACGACGAGTTTCTCCTCCCCGTCACTTCATAATTTGCAATAGTGGAAATGATCACAAGATATTAGAACAATCATAAAAAGATAGAAGAATTAATATAACTTAGATCTTAAACAAGAATAAAATTAGATAAAGAAAAGGAAAAAACAGCTAGAAAACCGCGTTATAATAACCCAATTCTGTAAAGTGAAACATTTTCCAGCTAAGTCGCTTTTGTTGCACGGTTAACATCGATTTTGTTCCATTTGTAGACAGAGATTGGCCAACTTATCCGCATGATCCTATAATTGAACATGCATTCATCAGGCTTAATTCCTTATTCATCTTCGTATATAGGCAACTATTCATGTTTGTTTTGACATTATTGCATGTGTGCTATTGATGCTTAATCTTTCAACGCGTCCTTTTTTTCCATGTTCCCAGACTTTATCCCGAGAAAATGATGAGTTTTCCCGGATGAAGAAAATTTTCTCTATAGTGGAACTGAAAAGATATCTGATGATTTTAGGCAGAGCAACTTTTTAATTTTCTTTGATGCTGATTGAAAGATGACCACCAAAGGTTTGGTACTGTCAGTTGAGAAGGATGTTTTTATGCTCGAGGTCTTCTCACTTCTGTTTATGGGAAGCAAATAGATCCCACCTAAACCGGGAGACAAGCTATCTGCACATATCTGCACAAAACAAATAAAAGGAAGTTGGCGATTTTGCTTGATCAGGCAACCCCACATGATTTTTGTCTTGATCATTGTCATTATTGTGATGCCTTTGCTGTTAAGCAGTTAATTTACATGCATATTATGCTATGCCTAGAAGACTACAATGAGAGAAGTGATAACCAGCTCCACATGCATTCACTAATGCAAGCAATAGACAAGCAGGAGTGAGTTGATAATTAAACGGACTCTAGTAAAGCAAAAGATCTGGACAGGTGTTTAAGTAATATGAAAAAAGCGGGAACTTTTTTCATTATCCTTGGCATCTTCCCAACACACAGAATTTCTACAAAAACATTCTTGCTTCTTAATCTTACGGTAGTAAAGATACACTAGACCTGCACTTTTCCCTGTAGCCTGCGCAGATTATAACTTCACCTTGCATTATAAAGCCAACTCCACCGCTTTCTGATATAGAAAACGCCAGCACAATCTCGTTACACATATAGAGATAATTTTTATAAACCCTATATAATAAGGAGACCAAAATTCCTACAAACCCGAAATGCCTAACATACAGACAAGCTACAGAGGTTGCTGCTTTGTCACAATTAAGGGACTTGTGACATTGTGCTTCCCATCAGACCACACGATGGAACCACTTTTCATGTTAGTGCTCCCAGGAGAGAGCTTGACTGCCATGGCCTGCACTCTTACGAGAAAATTCAATTTCTGCCCTACCCTCCTAAATACAAGCTGCTCTGGCTCTACTGTCACCAGTGTGCCACTAGGTGGTCTAACTGTAACTTTATACACTGAATTTGGGTCCCCAACATTGGTCACTTGCCTAATAAAATGTGTAGACATCTTATGCTTGCCATACTGTTGAAAAACAGCAGAAAATGATGGGTAATTCAGATTCCCAATATGGCCAGCCCTTTTTGCCCCACTGCAATCTGCATTCCTCCTCGTAATCACTTGGATATTGTTAATTGTATAATTCGAATTGCACAAGAAATCCACATAATCCATCAAGGTTATATCATAAACCAGCCCAGGATCCATAGCCTTTGTGGGGTGAACATGACCAGATCCAAAATCCAACACAGTAGAAGTATTCCCACTGGACTCATCAAGCATAGTTTCCCCTCGATTGTCGACTGTATAAGCAGTGGTCATCAGGGCAGACTTTATTGCTGCAGGGCTCCATTCAGGATGAGCTGCCTTCAACAACGCAGCCAATCCAGAAACATGAGGACAAGCCATTGAAGTTCCTGAAAGAATATTAAACTCTGTCCTACGCTTATCTGATGCAACACCAGACGGCCCAATTTTATCAGGCCAGGCAGCGAGAATGTTCAATCCAGGAGCAATCACGTCAGGCTTCAAAATCTCCGGAGTCTCCGGATTAGGCCCTCGAGCTGAAAACGAAGCCACAACAGGAGCTGGCCGGACCCCTAACCGAGTTCCTTTAAAAACAATAGTAGCAGTAGCTGGTGACTTGGATTTAGATGCAGAATCAATGTACCTCCTAATCTCATCCCCGTTTGCCGCACCAACAGCAGTAGCTGGCAACACATGGCAATCAGCAACCAACCCTTCCCCATCAAAAACCCCATTAGCCAAAATCATTCCAATCCCTCCAGCCTTTTTCACAACTTCCCCTTTAGCAGCCCTGGAATTAATTCCTCTATCACACAAAACAATTTTGCCTTTCACAAAGTCAGGATCCAGTGAACCTTCCAAACACAAAGAAGACGAATACCCATCACCACCACCAGTCCCAGCATAAACCAACGGGTACATCCGACCCGGAGACAAACCCTGCCCATTATAAACACCGACGCCAGGCACAACTTTACCATTTCCAAGCTTAACATCAGCTGGAAAATCCCTGTCAATCGTCCCGGCACCAACAGTAGCCACCCAAGGAGCCACATTAGTAACACTCAATCCGCCAGGACCCCCATTCCCAGCCGAAGCCGACACAAAAATCCCTTTATCAGCAGCACCGAAAGCACCGATCGCAATGGCATCGAGATAATAAGGCACCACAACACCACCAACACTCAACGAAATGACATCAACCCCATCAGCTACAGCGGCATCAAAGGCAGCTAGAATATCAGAGTCATAACAACCAGCATTCCAGCAAACTTTATAAGCAGCAAGTCGTGCTTTCGGTGCCATCCCAGCAGCTACTCCTTTAGCATAACCTAAAGTAGAAGCTGGGAAGACATACCTTCCAGCAGCAATAGAAGCCGTGTGGGTCCCATGGCCATCCGAATCTCGTGGGGAACGAAACTCCGAGGTTTCGTTCATTTTCCCATTAGTTGCTTCGTAACCGTTGCAGAAAAACTTTGCCCCTATCAGCTTTTTATTACAAGAACTAGAACCGAAATCTTTTGTCGTAACACATTGGCCTTTCCATTTAGAAGGAATAGGCCCCAAGTCACGGTCGTTGAAGCTTTGGCGCTCGGGCCAAATACCCGTGTCGATAACTCCGATAACAAGATCGGACCCAAAGTCGGATTCTTTCAAAAGGCCAGCGCTGTCCGTGGTTTTGAGGCCCAAGAAGAGAGGAGAGCGCGTGGTTTGCACGTGCCGGACTTGCTCAGGGATGACAGCGATGATATGGGGAAGAGTTTGGAGCTTGAGGGCTTCGGTTGGGGAAAGCTTGGCTGAGAAGCCGTGGAAAACGTTGTCGTATACGTGAAGAACTTGGGTGGGAGTTGAAGGGGAGAGAACGGAGGAAAGGGAAGACTCGTACCAGTGCTTGTGAGAGGTGAAAATGGAAGGCTTGACATCGTGTTGAACTCTAACGATGAAGGTCTTTTGATTCACCCTGGAAGCTGAAGAAGCTAAAGAGAGTAAAGAAAGAAAGAAGAAAAGAAAGGAACCCATTGGGGGGTAGGGGGGGATGGAGCTTTGGGGAGAGTGTGCTAATGGAAATGAAGGAGTCAGTGTGGAATAAAACTTACAATAAAAAGGAGAGATTTCAACTGTGTTGGCAGCTTGGGGGGATGCAATGTACTGGCTCACCAGGCAAAAGCAGTGCATAATAGAAAGAGAGAGAGTATAGTGACGGTGGGGCTTTTTTCTCTTTTTATTTTTTTTTCTTTTTCTGCATTTTGTATGTTGATAATATGGAGTGCTGACCGCTGAGGTTTTTGTTACTACTCTCATAATCAAATTGATTAAATATATTTATTGTGGTTTGTCTGTTATTGTAGAGTACTATACCTTTTAACTGTTTGTTTCCGGGGAGGCTGTCACATGGGATTGGATTTTATTACTCTTGTTTTTTTCCTTATCAAATGGAATGATATGGATATAAATAACATATGTCCTTTTAGTTAACTTTATTTCATACTAAAAAATCTTCCAACTCGTTAGGAAACCAAATCTATTAAAATCCTAATTATAGGTAAAAATTCTCTAATTTTTATGTTACTTGAAGAGTAAAAATTGTAAAATGAAAAACACAATATCTCTTTTTTATGTTATTTGACAATTGAATATTCAATTTAAAACGAAATGATTAGTTTTATTCCCTAATTACTATGCAAAATAAAGGAAAAGAAATAAAAATGGTACTGTTGCTTCAAAAAAATGATAATGGTGATGTAATTGTTGCGGCTAGATGGACCCATTTTACATGCCATCACGCAGGATGTTGCGCCATGTATCACCTCATGATACGTCATATATCTTCCGGATAAACATTGGCCTCTAATTGAATTCTAAACCTTTTCTTTATCAAAATTAATTTCGTTACTTTTAGTATCCAAAAATCAGATTTTATCCAAACTAATTAACCTCTTAAATGCAGCCACCCACCAAAATTAGCATTGATTCCATGTCACGTGATTTTCCCACCACCCTCTCTATTTCACCTCTGTTGGCCGGCAACAAAACTAGTTTAAATATAAACTTTATAATATATAAGTTATTCATACTCCTCTTATAGTTTGTAGTATTATCAAGATATTTTTGTTTACGTAAAATGGAATTTTGGTCCGTGACGATGAGGTAGGATATATCATATATTAATGTAACGTTGAATTTGAATCTCAGGACGTTGTTTTCGTTTCCATCCCATAATTAATTAATTACGTCAATTTGTTCCGGAGTGATCAGTAGCACACGTGTCGAGATCAAGATACGCTTTGTTAATTGCCACTTCCTAATCCAGCATGTATGTGATCGTAGGATTAACACAATAGTATTCTTGTTTTTGGGGTTTAAAAAATCAAAATAATAATAATAAAGCATAGAAACTCGTGCCAGACAGGAGACACGTGGGGCAGTGTCGAATGGAGTCTTCTTTCCCAGATCCTTCTAGTTGAAACTTAATTTTGCTTTTTCTGATCAGGCCTTTTATCAAGGCTTTGCTTTGTCTGCGTCACTTTAATTCAAAAGCTTTATTTCTCTACAGAGGCAGAGAACAAAAGGGTTAAAGTTAAATCTAATTAAGAACCTGTCACTCAATATAATTAATATGGAAATACAAATTCCAATTACATGATTAATAGAAAAGCAAAATTCATTAGTATAAGATGCATTTTGTCATTTAGAAGGTTTTCTTTTATCATTAATTTTTAACTGTCTATTACTCATGTGATATCTAAGAAAATTGTAGAAAATTAAACAGACATAAAAGGACAAGTAACACTGATATGTTTGTCTAACTCCCTAAGCTTAGCTATATATAATTCAATGATATAGGGTAGCAGCTGTAAGTTCATGTGATACTGCCTTCCCTGGTTGTTGCTACAGAGTCAGTCATAAGCGAAACTTATTCTCAGGTTGTGGATACTGTCTTGAACTAAAACAAATATTAAAAAAAAAAGAACTACAGCTACTTACTTTGCTGATAAGAGGGTTTCCATTAAAACCAACATATAGATAGATATTACAGTTCGATATTATGACCTCTACCTCAATTGGACTTTTATTTTTATCACTTGAATTATGTCTAAATGACTTATAATAACATACTCCTTTGTTTAAATGATGCATTAACAATCTAATCTAACACATTGGAGTGGCTAGCTGGATTCAAACTTAGGCTAGGATTTCTTTTGTTCAGGATCAGCTTGCGTACGATTTCGAATTGACATATTTCAGGGCCATAAGCAAGGGGATAAAATTAATAAGTTGGGAAAAAAAATTTTGTTTGGTCTCCTTCCTCCATCTTTATTTATTTTTTCTTTTCAGCTGGGACTGGACCAATTTGACAAAGCAGCTCATGGGGAGGACAGTTGTCGAATGATCAAAGTAGCGTCATTGCCGTTGAGGGAAGGGCTAAAATGGAGGGCGTGGGTCCGAAGCAGTAGAAACTAGGACTAGAATACATAAATAAGGCAATCATCATTTTTGTTTTGAATTAAGGCCATGATGGCCTTGCGGTAAAATGTTGCCCTTTGGAGTCGCACATAATGCAAATCTCAACCACCCATGGAGATGGTGGGGACACTGCTCTCTGCAGAAGACAAACTTTCCGTTTCAGATTTTCTAGTTTGAATTTGAAACATATCTACCATTTCAACCTTAGATAGTTCCTTCTCATTGCTTATCTATCTCTCTCTCTCTCTCTCCCCCACCAAGAAAAACCCACAGTGAAAAAGGGGCTCAGATTTTTTTACTTTGTGGTGAAAAGCTTTGAACTGATATCAGAAAGTGCAGGGGAAGGGGCAAACACAAGCTCTACCAGATCAGATAAAAACAAAAAGGTGGCAATTGCACATGTTTACAAGTTTAGTCTTTTAATAAAGGTCACAATTTGATGAGACGAATCCAGTTGTTCTTTATCTTAATTATGTCTTTCTTAAAAGGATCAAGGAACGTTTGTATTTCGGTTATAATAATGCTGTAAAAATTACATGCCAAAGGCTTCCTCTTGTCATGAAAAATAAAACAACATAGGGAGCCTTCCCATACGCAAGGGAATGATCAGACACAGAGGCCCCATGAAACTGTAAAACAATTTGACAAAAGAATGGGGTTTACAAGGAGGTTAAGAAGTGGGGTTCGGTACAGATCACATGCAATTATTAGAAGTTTCATTATTAGTGGTAAAGAAGGAGAGGAATGGGCCTCCAGGGGTTTGGTTTTGAATCAAATCAACTAAAAAAGCTTCCATATGTTTTGACAAATCTTATTCTGCTAGTACCTTTTCTCACTTTTTTGCATGGTCTTATCCCTTAAACATTTGAAAGGAAGCCTTGTTTTAGACTTTAAAGCACGTCTTTAGGGGATAAAAGTTGCAGTATTTAAAGAAGGTTCTTGCATCTTCCATGCTTATGGTCGTAAATATTCTTCCTTCAATTATTTTCACCTAATCCTTTTTCACTCTGGCTAAGCTCTAGATTTTGGAAAGTGATGGCAAAGTAGTAACCATACAGTATATATCAAAGCAAAGGGATCAAATTTAAGCTGAGTAATCATGCTCTTTCATAAATAGTTAATTACTCACTAATCAACCATTATTACGTATTCTTAATTAATTGTTCATTATCTAACATCATGATAATTAACATGATATACTTCATTTCATATACAAGACCCCAAGAATTATGATTTCAATCTGTACAAAGCTTATCCAGCATGATTTTTAATGGTTCTATATATAAAAACAGAACTTTTTGTAGCAGAATCATTGCAAAAGTATTGCTGAAATTATTGTAGACTCCTCATTTTCAGTAGCCAGGCTACAACTTTGGTTAACATACATAGTGTATTACAATATTTATGTAGAAATACTCATCACGGATACTAATTAATTGCCCCCAAAACATTGTTGTTGATATTAATTAAAAACTCTAATTAATTCAAGATCTCTGTATTATAAAACCCCTACGGGGACCATTGAAGTAAATACTATAAATGTAGGTATAATCATGTTGTTTGTCGGTCCATTTCTCATTTGTCTTTAGGCCGGCATATAGTAAATTTTGACAAAGTGGGAATTTCAGCCGTAGGAGAGTATTATAGCCTTAGCCCCATTCTGTCTCTTTAACCAGCAGTGTATTACACCTATCAACAGCAAAATGATTAAAATTGTGTAGAAGAGCATCTAATGATGAAATTAGAAGTCCCAAGACAGTTTAATTATTCCTTTGGAACAGGCTTTTGCACCAAAATTTATTTAGTACTTGATGAACAGTAGTAGTAGTAAGTTGCATGTTTCATGAGAAATTGATTAAAAATTGGAAAAAAAAAATTACTCCACTTGGCCATGGCCCCAATGGGTGAAGAGACAGCACATTGCAAGAACAGTGGTCAAAGGTCATATTGAATTTATGATTCAAAGTAAATGCAATGGATGGCATTGGTGACCCATATGTCTTCCCTTTTCTTTTCTCTTTATCTTCTTGCTCGTGGAGTTAGATAATAAATTTATAAATAAGTACATATTTAAAATGAGAGTTGGAGGGACATTTGATTTAATAGTATTTGTAAACTTGGTAGGGATTAGGGAGCCGGTTTCAGCATTGAAGACATTGGGACACTGTTCTTGACATGTGCTGGGCATTAGGCTGATCTCATAGAAAGCCTGGATGGCTGGACCTGATTTAGAGCCAAGCCCTTCCATTCATTAAAGCCCAACATAAACAGGCTATATTTAACTGTTTAGATTCATGTACAACATGGAGTCCAAATTTTGGCCCAATGTCAAATACAAGTCTTCCACTCCTATAACCCATTTTATGTAGTTATTAGGGATATGTGACTACTTTTGTTTCTTTCCTTCTCCAGTTTCCGCCATTGGAAACCATTGCTATTTTGTTGTGTATTATTATAAAAGGAAATTAAGGTTGCAAATCTGTCACAGGTGCTAAGAAACAAGTTAGGTTGTTTCTTCTTGTACAAGCTAGGTTGTTTTTTTTTGTAAAAACTAGGTTATTAGTTGAATTATATATATAGATCCAAGCAGGTTTTCTTTATAAACCCAAATCACGTAACAACTTAAAACCTCAACGTTGTTTTAATAATTTGCTCTTATTTGGCTCTCTGTTGATTTTTCGTCATGGATAATACATCAAATACAACAGATGCAACGAAAACAAAGAAGAGTCGAGGTCGTCAACGAATTGAAATCAAGAAACTGGAAGATGAAAGCAAACGCCAGGTAACGTTCTCCAAACGCAGAAAAGGGTTGTTCAACAAAGCTACAGAGGTTTCAACTTTATGCGGTGCGGACGTTGCTATCCTGGCATTATCAAAATCCGGAAGAGTATACACCACGGATGGTGTAGATGCCGTTCTTGATCGATATCTCGCTGATTCATCTGATAGTAATCCGTTGCCAAAGCAAAAAGTAGTTGAAGAAGATAATGCTGGGTTTTGGTGGGATCAGCCGATTGACAGCTTGACTCTCGTGGAGCTGGTGGAATATACTATGGCGCTTAACGACTTGAGAGAAACCGCAGTGGCGAGACTGGAGGAGTTGAACATCCAAAATTCTACTTATTTGTGGCCATTCGTTGCTGATGAGGATGTGAGTGAGGCGGATTTCGTACACCAGTTCATGGTCGAGCGAAACTATGATTGATGTTTTAACTCTGCCAATACCACTCCTCTTGGGCATCACCGTTAGATTTAGTCACAACATAGTTAGAGAAGGACTAATTCATGGAGTCTGTTACTCCTTTATACTCTTCTAGGAAGAATTTTAAACAGCAAATATAAATCCGTATAGTCATTACATTTAATTTACTTTTTATTTTTGGTTGTTTGGGTAATATTTGAATAAATTTGGTTTGTAGAATTTTAACTAACGCCATGGGTTTATCTCTGAACGAATCTGCAAATTCCCCAAAACCCAATTTTGTGATTGGTGAAAACTACCAACTTTCTCTAAAACAATCCCTGGAAAATCTTTTAGTTGAAACCCACAAAGAAACCACAAATTTCTCTGTTTTCATCCATAAATTCTATGATTTAATGCAAGCAAAGATTGACCCACCTGGTATACTCTGCTTTGTAGTTTCGAAGCCATAATTTTGCAAATGAAGATCCGTTGAATCAATTATCAGTCATAAAGGATCTCTTTCAGTTAGTTGCATCATGTTCAAGTCCCTGTCGTTCTTCTAAAAGCATAGCATTGCTTGCTCCAATTGTTTTGGAGGTTTGTAAGTTAGTTGTGGAAGTACTAGGAAAAGACAAAGTGATTAAAAAGGTCAAGTCTACGGTTAAAGTGACTATTGGCTACATTAGCATGTACTGTCGTAAGGATTTGAGTGAGGGGAGTGAAGGAAATGTGAATTTGGTAATTCCGGTTGAGGACTTGGTTTCTATTTGGATGGATACAAATGCAAATTCACAATCTTTTTTGCCGTTTTTGGGTGATGAGATTTGTATGGTGATTAGTGAAAGAGAGTTTGATGCGAATTACTTGGCTGGTGTAGCTATGGTGGAGGCATTTTTGTTGAAACTTTGCTTGGGTTTAAGGGTTGGGACTGAAGGGATGGTGTTGGAGAAAGAGTTAAGAAGTTGGGCTGTTGCTTTAATCTCCAGCTTTCACAACTTTTATTTCTTCGAGATAGTTGTGAGGATGCTGCTGCAGCCGGCTTAGCCAGTGACTTCCTTGCTGGTTAGTTTGCTGTGCTTGGTTATTTAATGTATTAATATCTCTCCCTCCTCTTTTTAGTATGTTTTTGTGCTTTGTATCAAATTGTCTGCCAATGCTCACACCTGTTAAATTTGTATGAGTTGTAAGCTGTGGTTCTACATCAGAAAATTGTGTTTGTCTGCCTATACAAATGCTTAAACCATCCAAATGCGTATGCTGCATTAATGGTTCTGCATGAGTGGATCATGGCCTCTAGCTACCTCTCTTATTTCTTACTCTCTTCCCTCTTTGTCCCAGCACCTTAGCTGATTCCCCATAGGAATAATGATTTCCTACGGACCAATTTATTTATAGGATTTAGCAGTCTGTTTTAAGCATTGGGTGATTACATGCTGCAAGGTGATAGTTATATCCCTTTCCGGGGCAAAATAGTGGATTAGAGGCGTTAAATGTGGGGCAGGGAGAATGAAGTATCAGTGAGCGGATCCTCACCTAAAGCTCTTATTAAGTGGCTACTGAACCTTTAGAATCAAGGGATAAAGCCATTTGACGATAGCATCTTGAAATGCCGAGCCAAATTACTAGTTCATGATTCCGAGGCAGACTATGAGCGATCAGTATCAAAGTTAGAGGGGAAGAAACTTGAGGATGATCCTCTCTTTTACTTGATAACCAAGGGAAAGAGGAAAATGAAAATGAAGAAAATAATATGAATAATGAATCTTTGACAGCTGCATTTATGGCTGCTGCTCATTCAACGAGGCTGATAGACAGCTCCAGGACGAAAAGAAAGGGAACGGAAGTGCAGAAAAGGAGAAGATGAAGTATTTTAAGTATGATCTTTGCAGCAATTCTTAATCAGCTAAAGACAAGGTCTCAGTTGTTTCTAATGATGATTTGACTCTGAGTAGTGAGAGTGCAGTTGAGAACCCACTCTCTGATGAATAGGCATAAACTTTTGATGATTCGTTGTCAATTTCATTTCCTTATTAACTATACCAACTCCCAAGAAAAAAAAAACCTTGGGATTTTGTTCAACATCAATGTTTCTGATTGGCTTGAAAAAGAATTTCAGGTAGAATATACTCCCTTTATTTAAAAAAAAAAAACAATTTCTAGTATGCTATCAAGAGTTACAAAAAGGGCATATAAGAAGACTAAAATATGTGCAGAACTTAGACCAGGTAGCTTCTAAAATTTGTTCTTGATGATGGCCCTTGTTAGATTTATCTGCATACGCGAATTTGATTCCAAAGGGATCCTTAATGAAATTCACACCTGTAAAAACCAAACATTTGGTCATTGGGTTATATTATGATCAATTCAAAGACCCAAAATTGCTATTTTAAATAGCAGGAGGAGAAAAACTGTAACCCGCATGAAATGTGCAAGCAGCCCTGAATCTTTTCCACATAAATCTTACAGTTGGGTCATCTTCTCCACTTAATTTTACTTATCAAGCTCCATGATCATGATATCTTCCCTTGACCTCTCGTCCTTACTCAGATTTTGAAACTCACTGCATGGGATTCCAGCATGCCATGCGACCTTGCATTTTGCACAGAACAACCTATGACAATTTGGACACTCTGATTCAACCACATGATGCCCTCCATCATCCACAAACATAGCAGAGCAATCCTGCAAAGGGTAGTAAAATTTCTGGGATCCGAGAATCAATGACTCGCAAAAGGCATTTTCCCATCGATCAAACACTTCTCCTGAAACAATTGAGCGACAAAATTGCGGTTCTAAAGTACCTTTGCAGTTCAACTCGGGGCATTTAATCACTAATATATTTTCTTGTATTTTTGCGGCTACATAATTGCCAATGCAGTCAGTGCAGAACAAATGGGTGCAACTGTTGCTTGTAAATATCTCCCCCGTTGGTTTGACATCCACGCAAATAAGACATAGACTGCCTTGAGTTTGAGAATTCGAAGACTCACCGGATTCTTTCTCTCTTCCTTTATGGCTACTTTTCCTAGAGTTGAAATGCTGACACATCTGCAAGTCTGTTGAGCCAGTTGGCTCCCTGGAGGAGATTGCTGAGGACATTAAAACCTCTTGCAACTGTAACTCAAATGTATATTTCTCATCTGATAATGGAAACACGTCTTCATCGTCTTTAAGGGCTGAGAATAGAAATCATCTGACAGAAGATTGCCAGAATTTGCTAACCTCACCATCTTTTCTACTTCACTAGAGACATGAGAAACAATTGTGAATTCATCTGCTTCCAGTTTTAGGATGCATAGGCGCAATTTAGTCTGGGGAAGGTGGACAGTTTTGCCTAGTCTTTTGGGTTGGATTGGACTAATGTTAGTGTACATCGGGGAGATGCAGTTCTTTTGACAATGAAAATCGATTTTAATTCCCATGCATTTTCTTCCATTGGAAGATTAAATGAAGTTTCTTTTTCCAAGAAAGAAGGACTAGATTGAAATTGTGATGGGATCAATCGAGGGGCCTAGATTCTTACCACCATGAATATGTGATGATGGTTAAAGGCGGAGGAGAGGGGGTTAGTGTGGCCCCACTGTCTAATAATTTTAAAATTTTATAATTTATTTTTATTTTTTTAAAATTTTATAATTTCATTTTTATGAAATTTTTTAAATTTTTATAACATACTTTTATATTTTTGAAATTTTATAATTTTATCTTTACAATAATTTTTTATTTACTTTTGACACATCTTTGGACTTTCAAAATGATTTTAAATCGTTTAATGTTGAAAGTAATTGTAATTTTATAAATAAATATTACCTTGATGACTTTATTAAGTATGATAAAACGCATCTAAATTATCAATTGGATCTATTCAAACATGGACATTCTTCCTAATCAAGGTTGAGAAATGTATCTACATTTTCTGAGTTATGTCAATTATTGAAGATTGCAGGAATATCAAAAGTTTACTTCTTTGTTGACAAATTGATCTGGCTTATCTTGATTCTTCTAGTTTCCACCGTAACATCAAAATGTGCATTTTTTGCTATGAAACTCGTTAAAAATGAGATTCGTAATAAAATGTCAGATGATTTTCTCATAAATTTGTTGATTATTTTTATTGAAAAGGAAATCATTCAAGGCTTTTACATTGATTTAATAATAGATGCCTTCAACTTTATAAAAGACTGTCGAGCTCAATTAAATATGTCCAATCTTAGCACGTAATAGTTGTTAAAAAATGTCTTTATTTTATATTGAACATATAGTTGGAGTTATTTATGTAATTTTCACATAAACTTTTTTTTATCTAAGTTTTTGTCGAACATTAAACTTTTAATATGATTGTTTAATAGATATTGTTTTCACCCCTTAAACGTGAAATCTTGACTTTGTCACTGATGATGGTAATTAGTCACCCATTAATGTTCTTTTGACAATATCAATTTTTTTTTTGAAAAGTGATTTTTATTGATCTGAAAATCAAAATACCATTTCGAGTCTTAAGTTTTAATTTTGAAAAACTCATCATGGCATTAAAGTTGTACAATTTCTGGTAAAGGTCTGTTACTTAAGAGGAACGGTCGCGTTACAAAATAAAGAACCTAAAACCTTTAATCAACATAATACAGAGCATTGTGCTCAAAATCGAAGTAAATAGCAACTTCCATAAAAACAAACTTTGCCACAAAAACAAAAGCAAAGATTATAAATAGAAAGCAACCCAAGCTAGCCAGCATAAGAAATAGGAATCCAAAAAAGCATGCAGAAAAGACCAAGGTGGCAAGCTACCCCTTCAAAAGACTTGAGATATGCAAAACTCCCAACATCAACCAAAGAAATGCAGCAATGACAAAAAGCAAGCGAAACGTCTGAAAACAATCCGCCAACTCCACCCTTCTGCTCAACCAGGAAAATGAGAAGGAACAAGAGCCAAGCAAGAGAATCCGCAAGGGACATAAAGCTAAAAAGAAAAGCAACACCAACATCTTCACAACCATTGACATGCTTCATAAAGTCCACAAGCATTTCCTCAGTTGAACCAAATAGGCAAAAAGGACCAAATGAGATAGTAAAAAGAACCAGCTTTGCAGAACCACAACAATAAGCTCACATCAAAATCAAAGGGAAACGAGACCAGAAGTAGGCATCTAAGCCAACAATCAAGAGCATGAGCCAAATAATGAAGGGGCCATAGACAGAGAATCAAACAAAAGAAGCACTGGCATTACTTAAATCGGCAAATAGTCATGATTGTAATCATAAACAGAGTGCAACAAAAAAAACATCAGGACTAGCCAAAGTATTAGAAATTGAAGTTGATGTTTAAGCTCAAAATAGAGTTCCTAAGTATTGAAAGTTACTGCTGAACCAGAGGAGAATGGAAATCTTGTGCTTAGGATGTTAAAGGACTGAATATACATGTGTATTATTTATAGTGGACAGTATATTTTTTAGGATTTATAATTTACTGTATTGTAAATAGTAATTCAGTGAGTTAGTTGTTAGTTAGTTAAATCTCTTCTTTCATTGGCTAAAGAGTTATGTATATAAACACTTGTAATAACTGATTTCAGTAATAATAATACAATTTTCCATTTCACTGACTTGCTTCATAGCATCTTCACGTTTGTTTCTCTGGTTTTATCAAGCATTTTCACGCTTGATTCTATGGTTTTATCATGGTATCAAGCAATTAGGTTAGGGATTTTTAATCTCTCTTGTTTCTGATCGATAGTTGATTAGATTTTAGTACTTGTGGAATATCAGTTGGATTTTTTATTTCTTTGAGCTTAAGATTCTAGTTTCGATGGAGGAAAATACAGTTTTTAGGAATGTAATTTCACCAACCTTAGGTCCACAATCACCTTACTTCTTGCACCATTCAGATCATCCTAGTTCAGATATTATAGCTCCTAAGCTTAGCACAAACAATTATATTCCATGGAGCAAATCCTTTGTCTTAGCCATTTCAATTAGAAATAAGTTAGGTTTTCTCAATGGAACCAGTACCAAACTCTCTATAACAGATCCATTATTCAATTCATGGACTAGCTGTAACAATTTAATTGTGGCCTAGATCTTGGAATCAGTCACTCCACCAATAGCTTTAACTAATTTTTATATGGATTCTATTATTAAAATTTGGAGTACTCTTAAATTAAACTTTTCACAACCAGATGACGCTATGGTTTGCAATTTATAGTTTGCTCTAGGAAATGTCACTCAAAGAATAAAATCTATAGACACTTACTTTATAGAGTTGAAAGGGATTTAGGAAGAGATTAGTAACTATAAGCTATTGCCACAATGTGCGTGTGGCAAGTGTAATCCTAGTTGCTTCAAAAAATACTCAGATCAGTACCAGAAAGATATGATTTTTAAGTTCTTAAATGGACTTAATGACTTTTATTCTATTACAAGGTCACAAATTATAATGCTGGATCCTATACCTACTCTAAACAAGGTTAATAGTTTAGTTCTCAAGGAGGAAACAAAGAGAAATCTTCTGATACAAGGTCAACTAGTTTTGAAATCTGTTGCTATGGCAATGATGTCTGATGAAAAGAAAAAATATTAAAAGGAGGTGATTTGCTCCCATTGTAACAAAAAGTGTCATCTAAAGGAAAAACGTTACAAATAGATAGGATTTTCAGAGGACATAAAGTTCAATAAGGGTAAAAATGCCTATAAGAAAGGCAAGCCAGTGAATTGTGTTGCAACAGTAGAAGAAAATCAATTTACATAGGAAGATGAGGTTGCTGGTAACAACACCATATTTCAGATGTCTCTCATTAAGCAATAAGTAAACAAGTTGATGAATCTTTTAAGTGAGAGTGGTATTAGCATTGATGAAGGTAAAGATGGTTATACTTCTACTTCTACATCTATTTCTGCGTCAAATAAGCAAAGTAAACACTCTTTAGTCAATTCTGCTTTCTCAGATATCATTTTTAGTCATGTTTGTTTCAATACTAAGAATAATCTTCCACCTGAGTATCAAAATATGACAAGTCTCATGATTAAACACAATTCTTGGATTATAGACACAAAAGCAACATATCATATTTCTTATACCCTAGATAATTTTGTTTCTACAAAACCAATGTTCAATTGTTTTGTTGAACTTTCAAAAAAGGTTAAGGCTTTAGTGTCTCACATAGGAATTGTCAAACTTACACCATTTCTCACTTTAATGAATGTTTTGTGTGTTCTTAGTTTTAGGTTTAATCTTATTTCAGTAAGTCAGCTTATTGGTTCAAAGAGAAATTGTATTTGGTTCACTGATGAATTGTGTGTTGTTCAGGATCTAATTTCATGGAAGGTGATTGGGGTAGCTAAGGTCATCTCAGGTTTATACTTCATGCAGATTAATGCAGATGAACAAGTCCTTTCAAAACATAGTATTGACAAGATCATAAAATCAGTCAATGTTTTTTCCATTCATAATTATAGAACTATATATATTCTAGTTTTGACCTTTGGCATTTTAGATTAGGTCATGCACCATTAGAAAGAATAAATGTAATCAATGAACATTGTTCTGATGTTCATAGTTCTAGCAGTTTACTTTGTGAGGTTTGTCCTATGGCTAAGCAAAGGAAGATGCCGTTTCCTATTCATGTACAAACAAGTGTCAATCCATTTGAAATTGTTCATGCAAACATATGGGGTCCTTATAAGGTACCTACTGTTTCAAATCAAAGATACTTTCTTACTCTAGTTGATGATTTTTCTCATTTTACTTGGATATTCTTGATAAATTGTAAATTTGATATTTCAATTGTTATTTCCAATTTTCACAATTTTGTCAAAACTCAGTTCAATACTTGCATCAAAATTTTAAGAATAGACAACGGAAAAGAATTTAAGTTGACTGATTTTTATGCCAAGATAGGGATTGTTCATCATTTAACTTATGTTGAAACCTCTCAACAGAATGGTAGAGTGGAAAAAAACCATCAACATATTTTAGTTGTCACGAGAGCTTTGGTACATCAGTTTAAAGTTCTTCTTCATTTTTAGGGGTACGCAGTTCTGTTGTTGCTCATATCATAAATAGAATGCCTAGCAAAATTCTCATAATTGTGCACCTTATGAACTGTTATTTAAAAGACCTCCTTCATATGATCACATCAGAGTTTTTGGTAGTCTGTGTTTTGTGTCTACTCTTAGTCAACATAGGAAGAAACTTGATAAATGAGCCAATAAATGCATATTTTTAGGTTATCTTAATGGTGTCAAAGGTTATAAAGTTTATGACCTTCTTGCTAGCAAGGTATTCATATCAAGAAATGTGATTTTTCATAAGCATGTCTTTCCTTTCCATTCTTTTAGATAGAATTCCTATGATTATATCTTTTATCTAACACCTTATGTGCATGAGTCTAATTCTGATTTTTTGGATTTTGTTGTTGTTCCTTATTTAGTTCATGCACCTATTAATGTTTCTACACCTTCAATTTCTTCTTCTGTTCCTTTAGACATATCTAAAACATCAGGTTCTTTGAATTCTTCATCAAAGTCACCTGAGTAATCTATTTTTAGTAGTCCTGTTGACTTTACCATTGACTTTTCTAATTATATTTCTTCTGAACCTTTTTCTGTTCCTAATGATTCTATGCTTACTAGAAGAAGTGACAGACTTAGGAAATTGCCTAAATATCTAGAAGTTTATGATGTTCAGCTATCATCTTTCTCGAATTCTATCACATTTTATCCCATTGCAAATTTTTTATCTTTTAGTCAGATGTCTTCTCAACATAAGTCCTATATTGCTTCTTTGTCTTATATTCATGAACCTACTACTTATCATCAAGCTATTCAACATGATCATTGGAGAGATGCTATGGTTGTTGAACTAACAGCTTTAGAGGATAATGGCACATAGAGTATAGTTCCACTGCCTGCTGATTCTCATGCAATTGGTTGTAAGTGGATTTTCAAAACTAAAATGAAGGCAAATGGCAGTATAGAAAGGTTTAAAGCTCATTTGGTTGCAAAGTGCTGTAGTCAAATTGAGGGCTTTGATTATCAGGAAACTTTTAGTCTTATTGCTAAGCATGTTACTGTTAGAGTTTTTTTAGCACTAGCTGTAGCTCAAGGATGGTTTTGTCTCAACTAGATATTAACAATGCTTTTCTTAATGGTGACCTTGATAAGGAACTATATATGTCATTGCCACCTGGTATCAGGTTAAGGGGGAGTATTCACTTAATGTCTAGCTAGTTAATAGATTACATAGATCTCTATATGGCTTAAAGCTAGCTTTCAGACAATGGAATGCTAAATTCACAACAATTTTAACAGAGTATGGTTTCAAACAGTCTTTATTAGATTATTCTCTATTCACTATGAATGCAGAAAATGGTGATTTTATAGCACTACTGGTTTATGTTGATGACATTATAATTGGATCTAGTTCTCTTCAATTATCTCATGATGTTAAAAGGTTTTTGAGTTCACATTTTAAGCTAATAGACCTTGGAGAGGTTTAATATTTCCTAAGGTTGGAAGTAGAAAGGTCAATAGAAGGTATTTCCATATATAAGAGGAAGTATACTTTGGATATGTTGGAAGAACATGGAGTTCTCGGTGTAAAACTAGTGTAAACTCCCATCAACCATAATCATAACTTAGAAAAGGCTACTGATGAAGAAAGATTGGCAGATGCAACAGTTTATAGACAACTTATTAAGAAACTTTTATACTTAACATTTACAAGACCTGATATATCTTATACAATACAGATTTTGTCTCAGTTTATGGATAAACCAGGTCATGTACATATGATAGGAGCATATAGAATACTGAAATAATTGAAAGGATCACTAGGGCAAGGAATTTTATTAAATTTCAAATCTGATTTACAACTTTTTGTGTATTTAGAAAGTGATTAGGCTAGTTGTCCCGTTACAAGAAGGTTAGTGATAGGTTTTTATATTTTTCTTGGTGATTTTTTAGTAAGTTGGAAATGTAAGAAACAATTTGTAGTTGCTAGAAGTTTTGCAGAAGCAGAATATCATTCCATAGTAACTACATGCTGTGAGGTGATGTGGTTGAAATATCTGCTTGCTGATTTTGGAATTGATAGTTCAAGAATAGTAAAGTTATATATAGATAGCCAATCTGCCATTCATATATATAGAAATCTAGTATTGTATGAGAGAACCGAGCATATTGAAATGGATTGCCATTTTATAAGAGAGAAAGTAAAAGTTAGTTTGATTGAACTTGTTCATGTTTCAACAGTTTTGCTAATTGCAAACTTATTCACAAAGGCTTTACAATCAAGAATCTTTCAAAGACTTTTAAGTGAGTTGAATGTGCATAACATACACAGTTCAACTAGAGGAGGAGTATCAAAAATTGAAGTTGATGTTTAAGCTCAAAATAGAGTCCCTAAGTATTGAAAGTTACTACTGAACCAGAGGAGAATGGAAATCTTGTGCTTATTAAGTTAAAGGATTGAATGTACACGTGTATTATTTATAGTGGACAGTAGATTTTTTAGGATTTATAGTTTACTGTATTGTAAATAGTAATTTTGCGAGTTAGTTGTTAGTTAGTTAAATCTCTTTTTTCATTGGTTGAAGATTTTTGTATATAAACACTTGTAATAACTAATTTTAGTAACAAGAATATAGTTTTCCATTTCACTGCCTTGCTTCATAGCATCTTCACGTTTGTTTTTCTAGTTTTATCAAGCATTTTCATGCTTGATTCTCTAGTTTTATCACAAAGGGCCAACTGAAAGGCAAAAAAACACAGCAATTAGCAAGAGAATTAGACACCTTTAAGGACTAAAAACCACCGAAAGACGATCAAACCAACCATCAATAAAAATACATTGTTCAAGTTCATCTTGGTTAGATACCCAAAGATAGGATAACTGAAAAGAAACCTACAGCAAAAGCAATTATCAATTGACCCTCCAAAAAAGGAAAGTTAAGAGTGAGTCAATTGTTTATGAACTCACTTTTCTCCTATTGCAAATTTTCTTTTTTTACATAATTTTTTCCTTCTTTTTCTTTTTTTTTTCTCTTTTTTTTCTTTTCTTTTCCTTTTCAATTTTCCATCACTTTCTTTTTGTTTTTTCCTTCTTTTTTTTTTTCTTTCTTTCTTATCTCAACTTATTTTTCTTATTTTGTTTAGGCCTAGGACTTTTCCAAAAAGTGGATTGACACTACCCACCCTACCAACCATTTGTGGCTTTTTCCCCTACCAAACACAATGCTGCCTTAATAAATCACATTCATTGTAGCAGCCAATTGATTTGTTTGATAAGAAGAACAAAACCAGTCACCAATTTAGATCATTCGAGAAGCAATCACCCTTCATCCCCTTCCCTCCCCCCTAGCTCGCCCTAAACCCTTAACAAAGTAACTCCAACTAATTAGCCCTCATCTTGAAGAAAGAGCATGATAGACCAAAAAGAACATGACTCCCTAGAAAACCTTCTTCCCAAAAATCCACAAGAGACAGATGTTTTACCCTTTCAACCCATCCTAACCCTTACACTTAACTCAAATCCTTATCTTTAGAAACCCTATCCACCAATACACAGCAGCCCCCTAATAACCAAAAACTATCATGGAGAGCATGTAAGGGTTTAAACACCCTTATAATAAAAAATAAAGGTTTCTTTTCATTTCTTTCTCTTTTTTTTCCTTTTCTCATCCCATTTTTTCATTTTTATTTTTCTTCTTTTTTCCTTTTCCTTTTCTGATTTTCTCTTTCTTTTTTTTCTTTTTTCCTTATACTTACCAATAATCCAACAGTAATGAGGCATTGTCAACTCCTGGTAATGGACTTGCTGCAAAATAGATATACAATAGAAATTAAAAGACATTAAAAGTTAAGAAAACACAAAAGTGGGCTTACCCAATCACCTCTTGCTAACAGCTTTTGCATCACTGCCCAAGCATCCATAAGTAGTTAATGATCGCTGCATCCTTAATTTGGCAAGTTCATTAGCTACATCATTGGCTTCTCTAGGGATTTTCACAATACTCCAAACTCCCATCCTTTTCTTAAGCCTTTCAATTTCGACCAGATTTTTCCTTAGTTTCCATGGGGCCTTTTTCGGATCCTATGTCCATATAACTGCATTGCTTGAACCACTCTCAACCACAAGGTCATGTGAGCTTGCCTATTGAGAAGCACCAAAAAGCTTAAAAGCCTCTTTGATAGCAAGAGTTTTTGCTCTATTAGCATCGTGACCCTTCATTGCTTTGGAAAACATCATTTTGACCATCTCGACCTTATCTCTTAATACCTCTCCAATAGTTGCCAACCCTAAGTCCACTTGAGCAGCCTCATCAATGTTAAATTTTAAACTTCCACTCATCAAGGGCCTTCACTCAACCTATCGTGTATTCGTCATTCCTTTGGACATAGTTCTTGTTACTAGATTACTTCGTAAAGCATCCTCAAAATTATTGTACTTTAGTGGCCATTTAGCTTGGGACCACCATGCCACTCTAGTTTTGACCAAGTTCAAACATTGTTCCCCATCCCACACCTTACCTTGGAATGATCTCGTTTTTCATCAACCAAATAGTCCAAATCGTGGCCAAGAATGCAAGTCTCTAGACTTTTTTGTTACCTAATGCAAGTCTTTAGAATTTTTTGTTACCTACTTTAAAAAGACCATTCCAATCGAGAAAGAAGTTAATGAGCTTTGATAACCCCACCAATTGGACTCCCCAGTGACTCCTTAACCCTATCCAAATCTTTCAATTTTCAAAACATTCAAATAAGAGATGATCAATGGTCTCGAGTTTCTCTCTACATAAGACACAAAAAGCAAGCTCGGTTCTTAAGAGGCCTCTCTTCACTAATTTGGCTCTAGCTGTTACCCAACCTCTCAAAACTCTTCAACAAAACACCTCAACTTTCAAAGGGGCAACTCCCTTCCAAACGATCCTCCAATGCTCACTAGCAATCCTAAGCCTTTCCATGATTGTTTTGCAAAAAGAACTTACCGTGTACTGCCCACTAAGAGCTTATCATGTACGTATCATCCACTAAGTGATTTTCAATGGGCCTATTCAACTCCTCCCATTGCTCAATCTCCTAACCTATGAAAGGTCTCCTCCCATCTGTTAAAGAGATAATGAGAACTATAACAAGTATCATTTGCTTCATAATTATGTCTTGCTATCATTTATTAATTTATCTCTATTTTGTACAATTTGAGAAAATGGAGAGAGAATACTTAACAAAATCCATTAATCTTTCTTAAGATAATAAAATTAAAAAATAACATATAATCTCTTATAGCCTAAACAACTAAAAGATAACTGAACAATTTTTTAAGAGATGTTTTGGTTTAAGAAAAACCAATCAAGAATCATAAAAAATATATGCAAGAGTAATGACTATAGAATAATATATTCAGTGTTAGTAAATTTTCCAAATCCTAACCATTCCCCTTACTATTGAACTCGTAAATTTTTTCAATATTATTTTTGTCAATGTTAGTATATAAAAATTTCATCATAAATTACTATAATTTTCGCATAAAATACGTATTCTTACTTGGCAATCATTGATTTTAAGATTAATGTTCAATTATATTAAGAAACTTAATTAAAATCCATGAGTGGGAATTGAATTGATTGAAATGGCACCTTCGAGACAACGACAATTGACAAGCCACAATTGACAATCGAAAGTGATGAGTCCTAAACCACAAAGGAAAATGCCAAGATAGCATCGTCCATATTCCATATCCATTTCATTAGGCAGGAATAGGATCTCAAAACACTCCAAAATCCATGAGACTTACTTCCCTTGTGGACATCTTGTGCCAAAATCAAAGTATATTGACAATGAAAAAAGGCAAAATATCTAGTAGGATATATAGCCCCATCAAAACTTTAATGTTAATGCAGCATCCAACAAAAACACACTGGCCATTACCGGCTTTTATTGTTGTAGACAAAAAGAGGACAGTGATGGGCAAGAATGAGTAGTGATACCCATCTTACAAATTTTGAACCCAAAATATACAATGCCTTGCCTCCGATTTATATTTATCCCTTGTTGTCTATAACGATACGTCACAAAAATATACCAGCTACTCGCCTTTTTCTTTGACTTCACATCATTAATCGATTATCTTCTAATTCCTCATCTCACAATTTGAACAAGAAAAAAAAAAGGGAATAAAAGTTGTATATATGACTTGAATATTTTTCTTCTCTTTTATAGAAAAGAAATCTCAATCCTAACTATAATCAAATACACCTCTCTGCTGAATTAGTTATGGCTTTATATATGTATGAACTTAGTGAATTATTATGAGACTATTGCCCAATGATTTCGGATTTGATGAGGTGTTTTATTTCCCCGGCGGAGATCCTCTAGAAGGACGCTTGTCTCACTGCGGCCGGAGGAGCTACAGTGCCTATAAGATGCCATCATTTGTTTAGTGGATACTTCGAGTTCCTTCATTTCATCCAAAACAATTTGCCTGTCCCTGCACTCTATGCTGCAAAAGCCTTGGTCACCCCTGCAAAATCACATAAATTCCATCCGAATTTAGCATACAAAAATAATAAATTTACACTTTGCTTAAACAGCCAGAATTTAACCATATACCATGATCTGAATCCTTCCTATATATGTTATGAACGCCCCAAAAGATTTTTCTATAGTAAAAGTATACAATTATGGTATGAAATTTGTTTACCTGTACATGTAAACTTCTCTATCTAGGCTTAAGTTCTTGTTGCATAGATGACATGATTTGAGAAAGCAAGATTGGTCAGCTGGCGACCTACCGTCGGGATGGCCATGATGCTTTTTAGAGGTGGGAAAGCTAAATTTCAATGCAGATTTAACAACAACGTTAGATTTTCCCTGTGAAATTTGTGTAAGGATTCTCAACCCAACAACAACCGGTGAGCTCTTGGTAGAGCTTGCATATGTAGGCTTGTTCTCGCCCTCCTCACTCTCTCCTTTCAGCTTGAAGGGGCTCCTAAGTTTCAGAACCATTGCTGTTTACAGAACAATGAGCGGAGGACTAAGCAGAGAGACAAAAATGAGAGGAAAAAAATTGATGAGAATTGAGAGAGATTTCGGAAGGAGTGATGGATATTTAATAGCAGCTTTTTGACCCTCGGAGATTAAAAAAAATAACGTGTATCGTGAAGTAGTGTGGGGACATGTTTAATTTGTTTTTTCTTTTGGTAATATACACGTGAGAATATACTGTTTACCGCCTTCGACCTTTTGCTTTTTTAAACCACAGTGATCATTAATCGGAGAAATTGAAAGCCTTTTTCAGTCTTAATTTGGCCCACCAAGAAGAGTCCTTTTGGACCTTTTTTACTTTTTGAACCATTCACTTTTGCCAAACATGGGAAACGTGTTCAATTAAATAATATACTCTTACTTTCTGTTTCTTTGTTTATTTTAGTAGTTAACCCTTTTTTTTTGGTTTATGCGAGCATCTTTAATAGTACATATCCTCCCATGCTCTCAGCACGGAGAAATTATTATTGTTATTTTTTTTACGTAGAAATATGTCACGGGTCATTCGTCCTTTTTTTAACCACGCGAAAATGAAGATTAGCAACCTCTAATTAAATTATTAAGATTTAATCAACAAGGCTTAAGGCTTAAACAGTATGCTATCCAAGTGGCATCCTGCTGTCCAACACTCTTGCACAAATTTGCTTAACTTAACAAAAACGTGTTTCTTGTTACCCTCAATATATATGCTTCTCCTGCTATATTTTATTGCATGGCTCGTTTTGCCAAAGTTAAAACTCAATTAGGAATGCTGGAATAGATAGGGATGGTAATGACTAATGAGTATTCTATTACAAGATATTTATGGGTATTTAATTCAGTTATATAGGGTTAGGATACTTTATAATCTAGTTTGAATAACAATTTTACTATTCGTCTTGAGTTTTGATAGAATTAGAGTATCACCTATTGAGTACCCGATATTCAAATTTGATTTTTATTAACCCTATTTGTAAACACTTTAAATGCTTTATCATCTAAAATGATGTAATTTAGTTGTTTTATTTTGCCTCAAATAAAAGAAAAGTTAAAACTCAATTGATTGCACTAACCCTAAACCCTAGAAAAAACCCCTAAACTTGCTTGCCTTCCAAATATTGACATTTGGCAACAACACTACCGATCAATACAGTCTTAATTTGTTTAAAAATTAACTGACGCCTAAACTAGCAGATCAGCATACTAATCAATTAGTGTTTTTGTTATTCATAAAATTTTATATATAATTAATGCATAAAGAAAAGAAGTTTCTCATTTTTGTATTCTGCTTTGTTTTTTCAGTTGTTCTTGATATGATACATGATCCTATGGTTTGTGAAATGAATACAATTTGACATTCATAGGGCCCATCACTTTTATTTCACATTTTGTTTGTTAGACCTTGATTAAAATAAAGGATTGAGATTGCATTTGTTACGTATTTAAAGCTAAGATAATATAAGATACACGTTTGATGAGAAAATTGCATTTAATCTACTTATCTTATTTGAAGTGTGTGTATACCTAACAATATCTGATACGTGGGCCATTGGTCCACATGATATTAAATTAATTTTTTGAGGGGGAGGGCTTATCACTGTAGCTTGCTACTAGAGCTCTCACGCGTCGCCTAATCGTTGCACTACAGCATAAGTCCGGCACACCCCACAAAAAAAAAAAAACAATAAGAACGAAAAATAGGTTATTGATCATTGTCTTACTCATAATACTTTGGACTAAACCGGCAGAGCCTACGTACAAAACATTTATATTAATTTAACTTGTTTTCTTAATTATCTTAACTATTGCATTTTGAAAGTGAGAGGTTTGATTAACTTATAAATTGCAAAAAGCCAATAAGGCTTTTATCTCAATTTTATAAGAGAGATTTTGGAAACATTCGTGAGGTTACTCTAATTTTACATGTGTTGATTTTCTTTTTATTATATGAAATTAGTTAATTGGTTTAAGCATGTCAATACGTTATATCAACATTACATAACATAAAATGATAATGATATTTTAACTAATGATAATTAGTTAATCATTTTCATGAATGATAATTTGATATAAAATAAAAATATAAAAATTTAATAAAATATAATAAAAAAATAATTTTATTTTAAAATTTTTAATTAGTTAAAAAAAATTTTAACATTATGTCAAAAAATGTAACAAAGTTGGGAAAACAACAAGAAATCAAAAACAGTTTTAGAAGTAACCGGCCAAACAACAAGAGTTTTGTTGGTGGGCCCTTGCCAGCTCTCTCTTGTCGCCACCGTCCACAATAAATAGCGTACATGAGTGAAGTCAATCACGCATTATCTATTCCACGTATATAAAGTGACATGTCTATGTAAAAAGAAAAAAAAAGGATAACCAGTAGTATAAGTCTGGAATTATATAACAACTGTGCAAAAATAGTATATAAAGAGTAAGATTGGAATTTTTTTAATATTAAAAATAATTTTATGTAAATATTTTCATGACTTATCCAGAGAAATTTTAATATTTATAAATAACCAATTGATCCATGTGAAATCCATGTGAACGAAAATAATATACTGGCATCAATTAATGGAGGTAAAATTAATTTAAACATATACATATATATATATATATATCTACGTCATTGTCAGTGCTACTAATTCAGCGATGCAACTGGGATTAATTGATGGTTCAAAGTTCTTTTCATTAAAAGAATTTTATGGAGAAGGGATCAATGAGAAGAAACCGTAGCACTCAAAGGCTAGGAGGTGGTCAAATGTAGTTAAACAACATAATCATATTCAAGTCAATTGAATTGATTATTATTAGGATTTATATTTGATCTATTGATAGTATGTAATTTTTATACAAATATTAGATGATGTCACCTTATTCAAAAAATAAATTTAAAATTTAAAGAAATTTAAAAATAAATATTATTATTTTAAAAAAATAAAAATATTTTTTCCCTTTCCAACTCCATCTCACCCAATCTTTATTTGTTGACCTAAAAATAAATAGATGTAAAAAATTAGTATTCTTAAAAATAAATATTATTATTTTAAAAATTAGTAATATTTATTTGTGAGGTTAGCACTTACAATAATCTTCTTTTTGGTGCCATAGGAGAAAGGCCTCACAAATTTGAATAGATGTAGTCTAGTGTATTCTTGGTTCGAGTAATTGCAATGTTAAACTTCACTTGCCGTTGTTTGTCTTAGACATTAAGGGTGAGTAAAATCAAATCAGACTAATTACCCACTCAAACTAAATAAGATTTGGATAAAATGGTTTGGCTTAATTGATCTATTAGATCAACTGGTCCAAAATATTTGGTCCAAATGGTTTTTTGGTTGGTTATACCTTAATAATGTTTCGTAATATAAAATATTATGAATATATAAAAATAATTGTCTAAATATTATATATATACACATATATTTAATTTATACATAAGTATTACTATAACTTATAATAAACTTTATTTATATGATTACACCTAATAACTTTATTAATTATCATCTTAGTTTTTATAAGATATTGTTTATAATTAATTATTATTTATACAAACTTTGATATAAAACATTATAACATATAAGTTATGTCATTAATTTTATATATACATAAGTAATATATCACATATGTACATATATTTAATTTATGCATAAGCATTACTGTAACTTATAATAGACTTTATTTATACGATTATACTTAATAATTTTATTAGTTATCATCTTAGTTTTTGTAACATATTGTTTATAATTAGTTATTATTAATACAAACTTTTATGTAAAAATTAAAATATTATAACATATAAGTTGTGTCATTGACTTCATATATATAATAATGTAACATATTTTATATATTTAATTGATACATAATTTTTATAATTTATAATTATAGATGAAGTTTATAAGTTTTAATATTATAATTTGTCAAAAAAAGAGATAAAATTTTGGTCCATTATTGGTCCAAAACCAAATTGATCAAATCAATTTTATATTTGATCGGTTTGATCTTCCTTTATGTTTAGTCTTTTTTCTAAAAATGTTTGGTCTATTTGATCTTTAAATATGACGGACCCAACCACGCAATCCACCCATTTGCCTTATTAGACACAATGCTCACAAAAACTCAACCATATAATCTTTTGATCACATAGCAAACCATGATAGTCACAACACCTCTAGAAACCTTTAAGATACCATTATGACGACTGAATTTGTAGCCCCTCTTCTATAACAAACTCAAAGATATTAGGTTATTTTTCATGTTGGAGACATGTCTCAGCTCAAGTGTCTTTACCATATTATCAACCATTGTGAACTGCATAGTATCGATCCCAACAATTTGGAGAGCTTGATCTTCGTTTAATTGGATGTTATCTATATCAACAAATTGATAAGTTGCAAACCAATTACACTTGGAAAATATATGGAAGCAACAATCGGAATCCATGATCTATGTATCAATTAGGTTATCATTGGTAATCACAAGAATACTATCGACTTCTTTAAAAGTTTCATTTATAACCGCAAGAACATAATCGCCTATTTCAAAAGTATCTAAATAATCTTCTACCACATTTGCAGCATTCTCAAGCTTATTGATTTTTTCATCACTCTTGAATTTGGTGCAATCTTGATATTAATATCTTTTTTTATCATAATTTTAGCAAATCCTCTCTTTTATTCTAAATTTTGATTTCAATCTAGATTTACCTTTTTTGTCTAGACCATTATCTTTGCCTCTACCTTTATTCATAATTTGGCTTTCCACTTGATTTTCACTCCGAGTAACGTCAACTTTCATCCTTAATTCTTTAGAGTTTAAAGATGCCTTGACATCCTTATAAGTGAAGGTCTCTCGATCATATAACATAGCATTTACAAAGTTTTTATATGATGGAGGCAAAAAACACAGAAGAATTAGGACTTGATCCTTGTTATCAATTTTAATATCAATATTCTTTAAATCAAAAATAACTTTGTTAAATTTATCAATATGAGTATTAACAAATGTATCTTTATACGTCTTTAAAGTATATAATTATTACTTGATATAAAGTCAGTTCTTTAGAAACTTGGTTCAATAAATGTTGACAAGTTAAGCCACATTGTAGCATCAGATTCTTCATCTATAACTTCTCTTAGTGCTTCATTAGATAAAGGTAGTAGAATAGTATTATATGCTTTCACCAAAAGATCATTTTTCTCATCATCAGACGGATCCATGCAAAGATGGTCCTTTCTTTTTAGTGCCTTCAATAGTTCTTGTTACACTAACAACGTTCGCATCTTAACATGCCACATATTGCAATTGTTTCTTTTATTAAACTTCTCAATCTCATACTTGATGGATGAAGTTGTCATTGCAAAAGTCAGATTGACTTCAAATCTTGAAGTTTTGATATCAATTTATTACAAAAATAACATAATAATATTTTTAAAAAAATCACCCAAGATCTTACACAATCAATAAAATGAAGAAACAAATCAAATATACTCACAAAAACACAAAAGAGTTGCCTGATTTGATCTTTTGATGGCCTATGTCTATAAGCACAATGACAAAGAAAGATTCGCTAAGAAGAAATCAAGAGATGATAAGATTAGTCTCAAACTTACAATTTTTACCCATTTGATAACTTATGTTATAGAGTTATTTTGACACATTTTGAGTATTAAATTAGCTAAGTTTTTAAGATTTAGTTTAGGAATTAGAAATTTTCAGCTATTTGTCTTAGTTTAATAAATCATGTTGGATTGATTTAATTTAAGTTATTTTATTTTAGTTTGATGATAATTTGCTTTTAGTTTAGTTAGTATTGATTTAGTTTTATGCTTTTGCAGATGTGTAATTAAAACGGCTTCAATTGGTAAAGAAAAATGCATAAAAAGTTACGTTTCTCTTGTATATATTTCAGTATTTTGAGTATAACTCTCATTCTAGAAGTCCAATTGATGTAATTCTTAATCCAATGAAAAGTTAAGAGACAAAGCTACAACTTTCATGTTTATCACTTTCCCAGTTCAGCTTGAAAAAACGAGAAAATTATGTCACAATTTGAAGTAGTACAGTAGAGAAAAGAAAAAAAGACAAAACCTTGGGTGTCGTAGCCATGGATGCATAGGCGACACGATGTTATGAAAAAAAGAGGTGCTCGAGCACCAAATAGAAAGCTCAGTGTCATGGTGTTGAAGGAGTGGCATCACATCGCTAACATAATATCTCAAACATTCTGATTCCGAATTTGACTCAAATTAGGTCTTTTTGGAGCTTATTTAAAGACACTTTTAAAGCAATTGAAAGGCAAGTTTAAGCTAAAGGCTTTCTTAAGGAAAAGTAGCTGTTAAGCAAGTAAGAAAACTAGGAAAAACTCTTGAAGATTAAAGACTTGATAAAGCTTAGTTTTTTTTTTCTTCTTTTGTTCTTTATACTTTTCTTGTTTTATGTTGATAGTTAAACTTTTTTGAATGATGTTTTTAGTAGTTTTGAGGAACTAAATTTCTTATCTAGAATTGCAATTGAACCCAACATGTAGTTTCAATTTTTAATACTCTTTCTTGCTTATGAGTGATAGTGTTTGAGTTATTTATTTCAGTCCTCTGATTAATGCATCTAATTGTTTGACCACCAATTAAATAGATAGGATAACTTAAACGAAACTAGAAGAGAGAGCTTAGTATAAGCCTTAGATGAAATAGCATATGTTTAATTTCAATTGCATGAGATGATTATTTGATTCGTGTATAAGATAGAAATACACTTATACGTCGTATGTAGGTATAATTAGAGTCTAAGCTTAATAAGTCTTTTTTAATTACAATTTGCATATGAATATAGTAAATTGGTTAAGAGAGATATTCTTATAAGAACATCGAAAGGGATTTATAAATACATTAGAATTTTAGGTTAACAACTTAACTGTCTAGTAAGTAAAGAGAGTAGAAAAGATTCAAATGAAGTGTTGATTTTAATAGTTAACAAAAGATTTTAGTATAATTCCTTATGAAAATGATACTCTACTTTTCATTATATTACTTGTTAACGATATGTACACTTATATGGTAAATTCAACAACACCCCTTCTGCCAAATCTCTTCTTCTAAAGCTAAATGCTCACTAAACTCTCTCTTAATTTGATACTATTCTTTATTTCCATATAATATAGGACTAAATACAAGATTCTTATTCTAATTTAATGGCAATTTTTACTAGTTCGTCTCATCCATGTGCAAATTCAGATTTGCTTGAAGGTATTCGATGATTGTTGCATAAGGAATGGGAGGTGAAAATTATCACATCTATAGAGAAGGGAATAAGGTTGCCAACTGTTTAGCTAACATAGGCTTCAACTTAGATACTAGTTTATACTTCTTTGATTCTCCATCTAGGGAAATTAGAGCTATCTTGTTTAATGGCATGTTAGGAATCTGTTTTCCATGATTAATTAGAAATTAATAAAATTTCTCCCCTTCAACCAAAAAAAAAATCAATATCCTAATCTAATTAGGATTCAAAATTATCTCAACTATTGTTTGTTGGCACTCCAAAGACAAAATTGAACCACAGACAATATGAAAGAAGATTGACAATACAATGCGAAATATCCGTGAATCCAAAATTATTATTGAACTTAAAAGTCAGTAGCTCCATCGAAAGAGACTACTGAAAAACTCCAGATCATAAATAACGTCGATGTACTTATGAGATTGATCTAGCTAGGTAAAACATAAACAAATCGAAAAACCTCAGTGGTTTAATCTACAAAGACATATACAAGTCTGGCAAGTCTAGTTAATTATAAAGTACAATATTTAAACAGATTACTTAATCTATAGTGTGCCACATAGCTCAATATTCGGGGAAAAAAATATTATTATTGAGTTTGGTCACGCAAGTCTAGTTAATATTACGTATAACTAAACAGATTCCTATTTCAGTTGGCGTTAGTTGATTTTTTTTGTTAGCAGTTCGTTTCTGTCATTATTTCTGTCTGTTTAAGATTTGGTTAATCTTGTGTTGTACTGCTTGTGGCTTTGGTCTGGTCCTCGTCATGTAGTTGCTAGCTCCTTTAGTAGACTTCGTGAGTCGGATTATTACTTGAGGCTCGTGACAGATTAGGTTTGGACATAATTTTCTGGACTGAGATTGATTAACTTATTTTATTAAAGAATATTATATATTTTAAATCTATTAAAATTATTAAAATAAAAATACTATTATATTATTTTAATAATAAAATAATTGTTAAATAGACAGATCAAATCAATTTCGGGCAAGGCTTAAGAAAATAAAGTCTGGTAGGCCCAACTTGATTTACGGACACCTTTATTATTAAACCTAGCATGAGGTTTTTCAAATGTTATTATGTATAATTTTTTTTGTGCTTAATCATTTATTTTTATTATTATTAAGTATATTGATCTCATTTATTAATAAAATTTTTCATCATTTTAAAAGAAATATATTCAGGGAAAAAAATCTGACGTGTTTATGTCAATATAAATTCCTTTTCATCCTTGAAGGACCTGCCTAATTTATCTTTTTAGCAACATCAAGAATCGCTGATAAAATGGGACATGAGAACCTTAATATTGGTCTTGATTCTATATAAATGGCAATTTTCAGTGCGTGATGGGTGACTTACACAAAATATGATTATGCTTTGCCTACTCATAGGTTTGATTCTGGACACAAAACCCATGACTAAAATCGTGAAGCCAATAGTTGCGCCAACTGGATGCAACTAAACATAATGATCTTCCTCTAGACCTTCATGTTTTCGGGGGCTCCTCCACCAAATATCTTCTCTTTACTGTTAGCTGATATATTAGGCATATCTTGGTCCAGACTTATGCAATTTGAGGTTTATTGAATAAATGCCTCCTCCATTTCAAAAAAAAAATGGGCAATCCTGGATGCAGAATAGTTGATGAGTGGATTTATTTTTGTTTTTTTATTTATTTGCAAAGATGCTTTGCTTCAGCTTCAAGACATATCTTGCTATATATACCAGAGTCACCGCCTCATAGTATTCTAACTTGGATTGTGTTTCAGATGTGTTTATTTCCCTACATATGCTTTCACCGCCTCATACATATGCATAACTCATTAGTCAAACGAGAGATGCCTGGTTTTTTTTTTGCCAAATATTTCATCTTTTATGTTGGATTTTGCTATCATGGGTGCAATTGGTATCAATGGCTTTCTGCAATTTGCAATAGGAATATAATTGGCCAGCAAAAGCCTAATATTGTTGTCCCCATGCAGAATGAGACTGTATATGCTCCTAATTTGCTTCTTTTTTCTTTAGTGATTAAGAATCTCTCATTCACATGACTTAATTCGAATTCAACATCAATAATGGTATAACTTTTGTGTCTCCAACAAAACAGATGTGTAACATGCATTGGATTGGAATTAATAATGTATTCTCGCTCACCATGTATACGATTATTTGGATGTAAACTTTTATTATCCTAAAGCCATGCATATACTTGCATCGAATCCTTTGCTGATGCGAAGGCTGTGATGCAATTAAGTGATCCATCATTTTTACATAAGGGAAATAATTAGTCAATGTCAATCTTCCAAAGAAATGTTCTCATACTCCTTTTCTTTTGGCCACTTTCTCTTTCTTTTTTTCTTCCTTTTCCTTCCCTCTCCGATGTGCACTGCATGGAAAGAGCAATTCGAAGAATATTAAGCTGAATAACTTGAGGAGACTAAGACTGGAATTACTCTAGTGTTTTAAGTCAATCACTCATCCCGAAGTTAAGTTCTTTTAGTGCTTTTTTTTTATTTTTGTTCCCCACAAAATTCCAGTTCACGTTGGTCAAATTCAAGTAAACAGAGACGGGGATGGGGTAAAGTGTTGATAGCCTCTTTCACGTAGAAAACATCCTAGCGTGTAAGTAATTAAGTAAGTAATTAAGTTATTAACTAGTGAGAAAAAAAAGGGGAAGAAGGCTTCAACTCCAGATTCTCACGTGATTTTAGATTAGATGTATTCCGAAACGCTATCGGATTCTCCACATTACGTATCTTTCTATGCAAAGAAGTCACAAATAATCTGGAACTCTATACTAGAACAACTTTTTACAAGGTAGGCACACTTATAAATAAGCCGCTTCTCCCTTCAGACTCCACAGAAATTAAAAAACCTAGTTTTTCTTATTTTCCTCCCTATCTCAGCCTCCATTCATATATTTTTCTAAACAAAAACATGGCTCAGCTTTCCGTCAAGAGCTTTCAGCTCCTCAGGTTAATTTCTTTATTTTATACATACATACTTTCTTTCTTTCTTTTTTTTTTTTTTTTGTTTATTATCCTTGTTTTCTTACCATTTTTGTTAGGGTAATTTACATGTGAAGTTCTTTGGATCTTTTGGTTTTAGGTTTTTGATACGATGAACGATCATGAGATTGATGATCTTTGTTTTGTTTTTGTTGTTTTTGTGTTGTAGTAGAAGATCATATGCAGTGGCAGCCGAGAACACGAAAGTGCAAGCAGTGGCATCAGTTATGAGGAATGCAACAGATTTGAGGGCAGAAGTTTTGGCAGAGCAGAAGGAAACGTTCTGGATGAGAGATCCCAAGACCGGCAACTGGATTCCAGAGAATCATTTTGGCGACATTGACGTCGCAGAACTGAGGGAAAAATTTCTTTCCAAGAAACAGAAGAAAAAGTTTGACAACAATACGCCAATTCAACGACCTGACTTAGAATAAGAGTTATAGCCTGCAAAGACTTGTAAGCCTAAGCGAGTGATCAGCTTCGTCTGATAATGTTAAGTAGGGTTCTTGCTGATTTCTGTTACTGTCTACTCAATAAATTTTACTTGCTTTCCTGTTGTCCATCGTGCTAGTTTTGCGATACTGTGAAGCGTTTCCTCTAACCCCTATGCGTTAAAGAAATCTTGATTTTCCGTTTATTCAAGTTTACACTCACATTTCACGCACACAAAACCAACCCACTGGAGACATTTTTCTGGGTTGATTGTTTGCCAAGCTTTCAACATCTCTCTCTTGAGTCCAATGTGTGTGTACATGGAGATGCAATGTAAAATGTATACTATTTGGTATAAAATCCAATACACTATTATATGACCAGAAATCACTTTCAAATCATTGAATACAAAATTTGTCACTTACGGTATATATAAAGCTGTCTACATATAACCCTAGCAAGCAAGCATTGGCAAGCTTCATCTGCGAAATTTAAACAAAATTACATTTCAGCCTCCTCGCTATAAATATAGCTGAATAAGCTCATCACTAACCACAGAAGGAGTAAGAACACCTAAATCTGTAAAGAGTAGAGTAAGATATTGAGGAGGAGTGTAATCTCGAGCAGATGTCTCAACCTCAACCTTGGATGGGATTGGTACCCCAAAATCAATGGGGCGTAAGGCTGGGCCCATATCCTTTTGGTCCAACGGATAAAGACGGGCAAACTGCAAAGGAAAATATTATAAGTTACTACGCCAGTCGCTTGTCTCAACTTCTATTCTAATATTTTCTTTCTTAGGTATGTGTATATGTAGGTTAATTTCCTTGTTCAGAAACCTCTAAAAAGAGAAAAAGAAAAGCAGCTGTAATTACCTTGTAGCTTTCAGCAGCCACATAAACAGGTTTGTTCATGCTATGTGCCACTAATGCAATCTGGTATGTCCCCATCATATTTATGATACCCCCACTTTCAACTACTCCATCAGCCCCAACAAATACCATGTCCACCTCATCCATAGTATATGCCACAGCAGAGTCTATTAGAAGCTTTACAGGAACATCAAGCTTGGCCAGCTCATTAGATAATCGTAATCCTGTTCTGTCTGGCCTTCCTTCTGTATTAAAAGAAAATGAAAAGGTAAGATGCACTGTCATAAACACGCCTCTGATATGACTTAAAAAATTTAGTCACCTGTCAGAAATGGAACATATGCATAAAATTGAAAAGGACTAGAGTCCTTTTTTGATGACAGAACATTGATTTAGACCAGTTAAGAAATACAAATATCAATGCAGATGACAAGATAGTTAGCCAGTAGAACCTGTGCAGAAAACTCGAAAGAGTTTCTTGTTTAGTGCTGCTGTCTTCAATACTTCTAGAACAACTCTGGAGAATCCATGTACCAAAATGGTACAACCATCAAATATGAAATCTTGACTAAGCATTGCAATAATCCTGCGTGCCTGCAATGTTTGGCAATAATGTCTTTCAAATGGAGATGCTTGAAATGTTACCGTAAATTAGCATTAGTTAAGCAGTTAGTTTAAAAGCCACAATTATCCAAAATACCTTACAGGATATTTCCCCAAACTTCTCTGCACGTTCAATCAGGCGAGACTTCGCTGAATTAAAATCCTCATATTCTAAAGCTGATGTTCTGGTTACATATCGCATGAAGAGATCACAACCTGCTGTTAAAGAGATAGAGGTTGTGTCCCACGACTGGAAAGCAAACATATGCTCAAGGGTGAGCCAAATCAGTAAGTGAAGCAACATTATTTTACAAACAGCAAACTAACAAATAAAGAGTAGATAGCAATTCATTTTTCTCAAGGGATTTCATCAGATGCAAACCAACCATAACACGGCATTGATTGGTATAAGCCCTCTGATTTCCACATCTCTATAAACAGAATTCCTCACCCAAAGTATTCCAATAAAAAATGTCCTATTCCTACCAAATTCACATCGACTGAATCTAACATTAGTGCCTCGACATTTTAATTATAAAAAATCTTATGCCATTAAAACGCTTCACTTCCTTTTATTACAATCATATTCAATTTTAGAAAAGAGGGTGAGACTTCATACTGTTAAAATAGAACATGCATCTTACAAATATCTGAGGGCATGCCATATAACATAAGGATAACTCATAAAAATAAGAGTATTGTCATTACATATGGACAAGAGCATCCTAATAGATTTACCATGCCACCCCAATCCTTTCCTTCAACACCTTTCATCATCATGCTAAACACCAAATAAGTCATCCTTTAACCTTTTAATTAGCAATATCATTTCTCTTAAACAAGCAAATGTTAAAGATCTGGAAATCGCATAAGAATTGCCTCCAGAGCACCATCCATTTACTTGGTACATGCACATTCTTAAAACCAAAAAGCCTCAGATATATCAGAACACTCCAAAGCACTAATGCACACTGCCAATGTTTACAAACACAGAGAGCTAAGCAGTTCCAATGGCTTTATATTACAGAAATCAGAGCAGCTTATACAATAGCAACCAGGGTGCCAATACTAGTCAATGTCCATGCAAAACTCAAGAAAAACTTTAAAGTAATACAAATGCAGTATTATTAGGGCTTCACAGTCATAGAACCCAATAATACAGGCATTAGCATTACCATTTAATAGCCTTGCAAAACTGAGACTGCAAGGAAATTGTGGTTCTGCGAAATTTCGGTGTCATAGCAATGCGCAAACACTAGACATAGAAAAATAGAAAAGCACATCTTCTGCCTTTTTATAGCAATGATGAGCAAATGCAATCAGCCAGCTTTCATATGCAATAACACAGAAATCCTAATTGAAACTCTCATATCTTTTAGCCCAAAAACTTTCATGTGCCAGTGGATAAATTAATGTTGACTGTACCTCCACGAGGAACATAAATATACATATATTTCTCTAAAGATCCTAATGTACACATTGAAAATGAACTAAAATTTGCCACTAAAAGATTAATAAAATTATGGTAAAACCGTTGTAATTTAAATTATTTAAACGAGGAAAATTAAACTAAATTTTACTATTTCACTAAGTATCACAACATAATATATAGGTCATAATCGAAAGAATAAAAATTCACTAACTTAAAAAAGAAAGCATTTCATTAATTTAAAAAAAAAAAAAACCAAAAGCCTCACTTTAAGCGAATCAGAAGCCTTTTTAAGCTCAATTTCAAGCTCCATCATCGTAGTAGCTTCGCTAGCCCTAATAACCGCCGCGAGGGCGAAAATAGCCGCGACGGCCTCCGCCAAATCCGGCTGTTTCCTCCAGCTATTGAACTCATCAATAACACTAAACGCCTTCCCGCCTCCTCCTCCTCCACCGTCTTCACCGGTCGCGGTGGCTCTTCCTTCAATTTCCGACGATTCGTCGTCGTCGGGGTGGCGGCCGACGGCGGCCTGGGCCTGGGCTAGCCAATCGCTTGTTACGACAGCGTGGTGGGCAGCACGGGTCTGGTAATAGGCAGAAATGTTGGATTTAGGGTTTTGGAGAGAATCGGCCATGGAAGGAGGCGGGGATGAGAGCAAGAGAGATTCGGGATTTGGCGGAACGCTGTCGTTTTGTTGTTGTTGCTGTCTGTCGAGAATGAAAGAAGGCGATCTCCACCACATTTATTAAATTTTGTGTGTTTGGTGAGTACGTGCGTGTCTTTTTTACTTTTAAGGGTTTTTTTTTTTTTTTTTGGGTGTGTGTATTTGTGCTTGGGAGGATCACTTTCTCGGGAAATTTTAAGGACAGTGAGCGGAGAGAAAAAAGCAAGGCAAGCTTCCCGGCAGCGGTTGTGAGGGAGACTCTGATTATGTGCCTGTTTAAGGAATCAGAAAAAACGATGTCGTAGGGTGAAAAGGCTGCAGCCTGCAGCTTTTCATATGCTTAAATTAATAAAATATTGCTTCAATAATGTTATTGTTTAATTGCTTTCTTTTTGCTTGGTCAACAAGTATGAAATAAGAATTAGAAATGATTATTAAGTCAGTAAAAAAAGATTGTGAAATAGTAATGTCTATACGACCCAATAGTGTAGTATATATTTTTACTTTATTTAAAGAGTTATATTTAAATTCCTCTGCAATCTTTCTTAATACAAAGGTGGAAGTAATAATCAACACTTTATACATAATAAACATATGATAAGAATTAATTACAGCTTTGCTTTATAGTACTTATCTTGGCTTCACCAATTTCACATTTTACAGTTGATAAGACTATACACTACAATAAGGCCCATCATGAGGGAATGGTCAATATGGGGCTCCACCACCATTGCTAAAACATCTTCTCCTAAACTAATTCCACATTTTGATTGCTTTCTCTTCACCTGTTCATGCAAACACATGGAAAATTTGTGAGCAAAACTTCAAAACGAAGAGATCTCTTTTAACTATTATTAATAATAGTTGTATTAGTAATTTAGTACCAAATTTACCTCAGCAATAAGGCTGCCAAATTTGTCTACAATCTTGAATGTTGAAGACTTGCCTGCGCAGCTTTCAATCCGATAATAATGACATTGTTGATCTTTATCTAACCAAACAATAACTTCACAGAGCGAGTCCCCTCCTAATATCCCGAAGCTTTTTCTAACTCGAAAAGCTGGCTTTTTATCTTCATTGTTAACTGTTCCATCGGATGATCTATACCCTTCCCAGAACCTAACTAGCTTAAATTTCTGCAACAAGAACAAGCGGCTTCCATATTATATATAGTTTGTATAGGAACCAAGTGCAACTTTCGAAATGATGCTCACAAATTTTGCTTTCCATACCTTTCTCCGCATGGTGAATAACACTTTGCCGGTTAAATCCATGAGGTAAACTTCATCGCTGCACTTGCAGTTGTAGTTATCGACACGGTAAACAATCTGGCCGTTTGAATCAAATACAGTGCAGCCTTTGCTGCTCAGTATCAGAGATTTCATCCAAATCGTGAAAGTTTCTCGCTTGGACGTGAAAGGAACGGGGACAAGAGAAGCATGTGGGACCTGGGGATGGATTTTTGCCATCTAAAAGAATGTTTGGATTTTCTGTCTAAGACCTCTGGAGGCTTTATACACATTTGTTAGTACTATTTTGTGGGGTACTGAAGAAACCAGAATATTAATTAGCAGACTCATGCGTGCTTGATAACCACTGGAGGGATTACCTAGATAATTTAAAAAAGGCTATCTTTCTTATTATTTGAATTTCTATTAATTAACATCCAATAAATCAACTGCATTAATTTCAGAGATTAAGTGATAAGCTGATATGGACTATTGTGTATGATTTGGGTTTTATTTCTTGACTTGTTCTTTAAGCATTAAGGGATAAAGGTTTTAAAAATGTGATCGTTAGTAGTATAATATTGCAGAACGTTTATATGTTTGTCATCAATCTGTAATTTATTCTTTGAACCTTATCGTTTCAGTGACTCCATAAGTCGGATGGGCTTTACTGTGAAAACATGCAGCAGTCAGACCACTACCTTAAGCTAGCTAGATCATCAAATCAAACCAAAGTGTGCGCAACACCTCACTCAGCATTTACAACATAATGTGTCGTACTAATGCGGCTTTCGTAAGCAGTTATCTGATAGTGCAAAACAGTAGGATCTTTGTCTGAATTCCTGTGTGCTTTTCATTTTGATAATGATAAAAACTCATGCTCATGCTTTAACTGAATCGTGGTTTTTCGCTATCAGAAATGACGCATCATCGTCCACAGTACTTTATTAATTAAGCCTATAATTAGTTTAGAAAGCTTGAACCGTAACTATATATATTTATATATATGTGTGTGTGTGTGTGGTTATTATGATTGGAAATGCAATAAGGAATTGCTCATCACCTGTTGTTAAGCATGAGGTCAGAATTTAAAGATAATAAACATATATTTATTACAACATTATACCTCATAAGTCGTTTACCAATCACAGACATCAAGTTTTGATGGAGTTCTCTGTCAAATTAATATTCATGAATAAACTTCCGTATGGTACTTTTAATTTCCCTAGCATGAGGCTTGAGTAAAATCCAGCGGCGGCCTCGAGTGAAGTCTAATAATGGCGGCAACTAGCAAACAGTTTCTGGATGGAATAAGGTCTCATCCCAGATTCCCAATCCAAGCTAGTCGTTTTCGTAATTAGGACAAACATGGGCCTACCCGGGAAAGGGCAGTTAGTTAGCTGATCAAACAAATTAAGAGTATGTTTGGTCTGATTTTTTTTTAATTTAAAAGCTACTATAAAGTTTGTATGAAAAATAATAATTTTTAAAATTAAATTAAAATTGTTTGTTAAATTTACTTTTTATAATTTTTTTTTATAGATAAGTTGTTTGGTAAAACAACTTATATAAATTCTAATTTTAGTTAAAATTATGATAAAAGATATTTAATAAATAATTTTTTATTAATCATGAATTTCTTTATTCAAAATAAAAAATTTTATTTTACTTTTTATTTATTTAAAATAAATTTTTGAAAATATTAAAAAGATTTTTATATAACATAAAGTTTATAATTAATAATAAATCATAAAAAAAGAGTTCCACAAATAATTTATAAGTAACACATAATTCATAAATAATTTTTTATTAAATAATAATAAATAAATAAAATAAAGAGAAAAAATTGAATCAAATAAAAAAAATAAGAGATGAAAGAAAGCAGTGAATCAACTACTGAAACTCTTAACCATGACAATGAAGGAGAACTCAAAAAAGAAATAGAGAAGTCTAAGGTGGTAATAATAATTCAGGAAAATCACATGATGTCTTTACTAACAAAGTTCACCTCCATGAATAATATTATCTTCACAACCATAATCAACAAATATTATCTCAATTTTAATCTAATTTATCTCAACAACCATTAACCTATTTAATTAATTATTTCAATCATAATCATCAACTATTATATACACCATAAAAAATTAAGAATAAATAAACATCACATAATTGTCATATCAAACAATAAATTGAGAAATATCAACTAATAAAGAGAGTTTTCAAAGCACAAAAAAAAATGGAAAATTAAATGAAAAACAAAATAGAAAGAGAAAAACGAAATAATACCTTAATGCAGTTTTGAATTTTGGATCTTCTTTTTCTTAATTTTTGTAAGAACAAAAAAAACCCTAGAATGATGATTTACAAAAAGGGAGAGAGGAGAGGAAGATCTATAGGGAGAGAGGGAGGGAGTATTTTTTGAGACAAATGATCTTTTTGAGAAAAAATAACTCTCCTAATAAACTGACGTGTTTTTTTTTAAAAAAAAAAGTAGAGAAAGCTCCTAATTGGAGCTTTTTTAAGTTTTTTTTTCAAATTTTATTTTTTAAAAAATTATTTTTTTAAAATTTTTTTACAAAATCTTATTTAACCCAGCTTCTGCTTTTAAACAATAGATAAGTTAAAAATAAATTAGGCCAAACGAGCACTAAATATAATTTTGGCTAGTTGGCTCTTCCAATCTCAAGCGTCCATTGCATGGTTGGAAAAACATGAGGAACTGAAGTTTTTTGATACAGGAAAGTTCCAAGGCATTTCTAGGAAGGTTATCTGATCATCTCCAACTCTTGATATGTATCTCAAATGCTTAACTCACGTTTCATATAATAAAAAAGTATAGATACAAATCCACCACAAGTGATCATTTTCTAGTATTTTTAATTAGGTGGTCCAATAATATCTGTCATATAATTAATTAGTCAAAACACTCCACAAGTCCTTGTACCTATATATTTTTTTTAATTTAATCTATATACTCAAAATCGAAATAATTTAATTGTTTGATTTTGAAAATTACTACAATTTTGTCACTCTCCCTAATGGCATTCAATTTTTCTATTAAAAAGATGACGTCAGTACTAACATCAGTGATGATATGGCATATTTTGATGATATGGCACCCACATAATGACAAGGCATGCTACGTGGCATCGATATGATAACATGGTAGTATCATGTGATACTAATATGATGATGTGGTAATATTGACGTACACTAATATGATAACGTGGCAATGTTGGCATGTCAGTGCCATGCGGCAAATCAAAAAAATTTCAAAAAAAATTTTTGTGCCATATCATAGGAATTAAATTAAATAAAAATATATAGTACATGGACTAAATTGAACAAAATTGATATGTTGAGGGACTAAATTGAAAAACATATTTGAAAAATATAAATATTTAAGTAGATGATAGATATACTTATTAATAAGTCAAATATTTTAGTGTAAAAAATTTATGATATAAATATATATATATATAAATATTTTCTTACTTGATTATTTGATTGTAGAATATGTACATTAATTTATTTTCTTTGTAAAAATTAAGTTTAAATTCTCCTTCTATAAAAAAAATTTAAAAAAAAATTCATACCTAAAGTAAAATTTAGATGAATAACTTATATTATGTTGAAATAAAATAATATAAAAAACTAAATATATTTTTTTTCTTTTATTTATAATAGTTCAAAATTTTAAAATTTATTTGATTTAGCTTTTAATTTGAGCTGAATTCAAATTAACAAATAAGTTAATTTAGTTTTTCTTTTAAAAAAATGAAAAAGGGAGATGTGGCGTAAGCAATGATTATAAAAATAATTCGTTATTCGACTTGCTTAATTTGAGTATGACAAACCTCTTATTGCAACTATAGAATTTGAGTTGCTCTACCCCTTCAATTTTTTATTTATTTTTTATTTTTTTATTTTGTTTAATATTTCATATTATATTTTTTAGGTTGAAATTTCCTAGATTAAAAACTGCATTTATAGTTGATAGAGTTAAATATAATTGTAAATATTTGTACCATTTTATTTTGTATTTATAAATTTTTTGTAGATCCAAATTAATAATTTAAATTTAAATTTAGTAGAATTGATTATGGCATTTGAATTTAAATAAAATCGTTTTATAAGAAACTTTAAATAAATTTAAATAAAAGGTAAATTGGGCAAAGATTGAATAATTCCAAAAGAATAGGTATTTGTTGATTTCAGTTCAACTTGAGTTAAAAATTAAGTCAAATAAATTTTAAATTTTTATGCTATTATAAATAGAAGAAAAAAGAATTTATTTAGTCCTTTTGTATTATTTTATTCTAACATAATGCAAGTTATTCATCTAGATTTGATTTTATGTATGAAATTTTTTTGAACTTTTTTTATAGAAAGAGAATTCAAACTTAATTTTTATAAAAAAGATAAATTAATATATATATTTTAAAATCAAATAATCAAGTAAGAAAATATTTATATATAATTTTTAATACCATAAATCTTTTACATTTAAATATTTGGTTTATTAATAAGTATATCAATCATATACTTAAAGATTTGTATTTTTAATTTTTTTTTCAATTTAGTCTATCAACATTTCAATTTAATCCTCATGACGTGGCACAAAAAAAATTTTTTAAAATTTTTTTATCTGCCACGCGACACTGACACCTTAGTATGTTAGTGCCACACCAGCACGTCGGTGCCACATGACATGCCACGCCATCTTATGAGTGCCACATAATCAAAATATGTCATATCATCACTGATGTTAATGTTGACGTCATTCTTTTTAACGGCAATTAATATCGTTAGGAAAAAAGATTAAATTGAAACAATTCTTAAAATTAAAGAACTAAATTACTTTAATTTTGAGTACAGGGATTAAATTGAAGAAAATGTATAGATACAGGGACTTGTTGGATGTTTTGACCTAATTAATTTTCCATAATCTTTAATGATCAAGGTCTTTTAATTTTTCCACTAAAAAAGGGTAAGAAAAACGTTTTCCATTCCATGTAAACTTCTCCATTACTCTCACTTATCAGTTTTGTTAATTATATCCATAAATTTATATTTTTAACTAAATAATTATTTAAGGAAAAAAAATATGACTTTCTTTTTGTAAGTAAGGTACAATTCTCATCAAGAAATTTAATATTACAAAATTCAAGTTAATATTTGTGGATTTACGTTTCATCATATACTAATCTTTTTCTTTAGGATAAAATGTTGGAATTTTTTATTATGTAGGCTTCTATTAATTGACAATTTTAGTTTTATAAAACAGATTGATAGTTTAGTCTTATTATGAGACAAAGCATGAGAGTCCAATTAATATTAAAGTGATCGGTTAATGATGGTCTTTGGACGTCTAATTGGGTTAGTGTGGTTTGACAGTTGCATAGACTTTGGCCCAGTACACCTTTAATAGAGAGGTTTGTATTAGGGTTTTGTTTATTTTATATAGATATATATGCCTAGGTCCCATCTTCCCTTCTAACATAATGATATGCAATAGAGAAGTGCAAAGAGGAAGATCTAGCATTTACCATGAATTTTTTGTTTTTTCGCTACGAACAATGGCTACTTCTATGAATCAAATAAGTACACAATAAATAGTTGACGCTTTTGATGTTTTAATATTCGCACATAGATTTAGGGATTCAACTTACATGTGGTATCAGAGCAACTTGTGTGAAATTAGAACCTAACAAAATTTAAGAATTTAATGAATTTATTTTATAAAATTGTATGTTGGGGCATACTTATTTTTTTTGTTGGAAATTTATTTTCCGGTTATCGTTTATGAACATAAGGTTAGGGTTTTTCTTTCTTATGATGCATCGATTGATTTTATATAAATCTTTTTTCTTAACTCGTACTGTAGAGAAATGAATTAGATAGTAAGTTTTGGATTTGAACATAAAACTCAATATCTAATTCTTGATTAATCATTTGTATTTTATGTGTTTTAATTCAAATTGGATTCTTAAAAATCAACTTACATATGTTATAAAGTTGATATCTAAATTTAATTACATAAAATATAAATGCATTACAACCAAGTTTGAAGAAAAGTTAAAACAGGTTAATAATGGCTTTTCAAAATTAATTTTCTTAATTAATTAATCTTGGATTTGTAGTTTCTGATGAGTTTTAATGCATGGGCATTATAAATTAAAGTCTTAATTAATATTTATAAGAATCAATTTCATCAAAATACTTAAAAAGTCAAGAATTAAAGAGAAATTAACATAAAGACTCAAAATAGGTCAAATTTGATCCAATTGGGTCAGATTTGACCCAATTAGAAGTTGAAGAAATAAAAAATTATGTTCGGCAACAAAGCCCACTCTCAAATGTGGAATGTGAAGCACAAAGGCCCTATTAGGCCTATGATTTTTAAAATATTTTTTGGCAGTTCATCTCCACTTGCCCAACTTTACGTGTTGTACTATTTTTTTGAATTTTTAATGCACGTTTAATATTTATTTAATTTTATGTGTATTTAATTAATTATTCTAAATATTTCTAATGAAATATTTTTAAAATGCATGTGATGAAAAAATAATATGCCTATGTTTGAGTTGAACGGCTATATGTACTCTCCTTATATTAATCTCTAAATTTGTATACTCTCGGATTGAAATTATATACATAATTTAAAAAATATATTTTATTTATTTTAAAAAAAATATTAAAAAAAAAGGGTTCAGGACCCTAAGTTTTATTGCAATGAATACTATTTGGAAAAAAAATGAGATACACCTAGGCCTAATATCTCAGCATGAATGGTTCATTGCATATATTGGGTTGAATATGCAAATTAAGGAATTTGGGCAAATAATTAATTCTCGATTTAAGAAATTTTTTTTATTAATTGATGAAAGTGTTTGGCTACCAAAGTGGCTCATTTACTGAAATTAATAGATTATTTTCTTAAGCAAAAGGTTATGAGATTTTTTTTTTTAAATTGCTTTATACAATCACTTGCCTAAATGGAGTTATTGTGTAGGGTAATTTAAAGTGGGACATGAAGCATTATGGTTAAGTGTATATCAATTTAGAAGGTCTATCTACCTAAAAGGGATAGGCTTTTTGAAAACTAAAATATTCTTATATTAGCTTTATGTGGAGAGTGCCTATTAGCATGTCATATTCTCTGCCCAAAGGAAAGTTTGCGATGATGCACCTAGACTTTTCGGTTATTTTCTTTTAACACATTATGGACTGTTGTTAATCATTTCATTACTACCAACTAACTAATAGTTGCATTCTTTTCTTGAACAGTGACATTTACTGTGAATAATAACCAAACTATTATTAAGACTTTTAATGAGTCTAACTTTAAAAGATGGAATGAAGATTTATCTTTTGCCTTGGTTATGAGTGAAATAGACATAGCCTTGCGTGTTGATAAGCCTGCTGCCTTTACTGACAAGAGCGCTACTAAGGAAAAAGAGTTCTTTGCTAAATGGGATAAAGCAATTGCATGTGTACGCATGCCATTAAAAGATCTATCTCTGAGAATTTATTGAGTGGGTTGTAAAAGACTGAAATTGCTAAAGAACTTTATGAAGCAGTAGGTTAAAGATATAAAAAATCCAATAAGTTTGAGGCTAAGAACCTTATGAGTGAGCTTATGAGCATGAAGTATGACAATGTTGGAAGGGTTAGGGATTTTATCATGAAAATGGTCCACATTCAAACTAAATTGGCTTCCAATGACATCATTCTTCCCAATAAGTTCATTGTTCATCATACCCTTAATTCCTTACCTATTGAATTCACCAAAATCAAAACTGCCTATAATGTTGTGAATGAGGTTTGGAGTGTTAATGATTTTATTTCTAAGTGCTTCTCTGAGAAAGAAAAACTCAAGAAAGAAAAAAGTGAGAGTGCCTTGTTTACCACTAAATCGAAACCTTATCACCGAAAGAATTTTAAGAAACCTAGAAATGCTCCTAAACAGGACAATAAAGGGCATGGTAATGATTAGACTAAAATGGTAAGTGGTCCTAAAGCTATCATAGGGAAAAAGGTTATGTGATTTTCCTGCAAGAAGAAAGGTCACATGTAACATGAGTGCCCCAAGTATAAGTCTTGGTTAGAGAAAAATAATAAACAAGAAGGTAAGTCATTAGCTCTAATTTGTTTTGAATCCTATTTTGTTAGTGCACCACCAAATTCATAGTGGCTTCATAGTGGTGTAATTGTTTATGTTGCTGTTACACTGCAAGGGTTCAAAAACAAACAGAAGCCAAGTGAGAGAAAGGCCAAGCTTAGAGTTGGAAACAATGCCGAAATAGATGTCAGTCATGTAGGAACCATATGTTTAAATTTAGAGTTTGGTTTTGAACTTGTTTTGGAAAATGTTTTTCATGTACCAACATTTAGGTGAAATTTGATTTCAATTTCAATTATGGATAAACTTGGTTATTATTTTGGCATTAGTGATGGAAAAGTTGACTTGTTTTTAAATTCTAAAGTCATTATGTCGCAACGTGCAGATCCGGGAACCTGACCGCTAGATGCGGGCGAAAATAAAAGAGCTTAGGAGTTGCCACCAATCGTTTTTTATAGGTGCGATTTGTCACCTATTAACTCGATTCTAATCGACGAAGTCCTAAATTAATTTTAGGTCCATTGAAAAAACAAGAATTGGTCTACATTTTTTAGAGAATGGGTTCGGGAGTACGGTTACACGCGAAGAAAGATTAGCACCTTTGTGGCACCCGTTCCACGAACGGTACCATATAATCTTAAGTCATCCTATTATGGCCTAATTTTGATTTTATTGTTATATTTTCTTAATCCTCGCTTATTAACTAATTTTTATTGAATTGGTTGATTAAGTCTTTTATTTGGTTTTACGTATGCACGTGATGCAAGCATAAAATGATGTAATGATTTATTTATTTTAAATAATGAGGTCGGTAATCTTTTATTGGAAACTCATTCGAAGACCATTCCAACGCTTTGGTGAAGTCTCAACGTTTTTCTCACCTAAAGATATCCCCGAAAGAACTCGTTTCTACAAGTTCCTCGGGGTAATCCCATCATCGGAATTCCCGCCTCATTTACAAGATAAGCGTGGCATGCTATGACAAGATAAAATGATGATATCTACATGCACGTGTTTATTGACTTAAGATAATTTATCACATTATTTGTATTCATTGTTATTCGTTGCATTTTTGAATTTATTTTTTTTATATTTTTTATTATTTTTTTGGTGTCTTTATTCTTTAATTAACATTATTGATTAGTAATTTGCTTAATTATATAGTTTCTCGATTAAACAATTAATTTTCTTTATGGTTAAATTAACTTTATTCGGTAATATTTATTTAAACTAATTAACTAATTATATTAATTTGAGTTTATTATGAAAATTATGAAAAATTATTATTATTATTATTATTATTATTATTATTTATGTATACTTTCAATATTAACTATTTGAGTAATGAATATCGGAATATAGAGTTCGGATTTATCCCGATGCTTCGGTGAAAATCCGTCTCGTATTCCTCACCTAAAAAATCTACCTAAAAGAGGTAACTCTTTACTCCTTTTTAGGTTGAATTCTATCATCGGATACTCAAAGTAATTATTATTTATATATTATGTATATTTTATTTATTATTATTTATTTATTATATTTTTTACTTTTCATTTTTTGCTAAACTTGAAATCTTTATTAACTATAACATTGACTTAAAATATAAATTTTAATATTATTAGTATTGCCATTTCTATATATATTATTTCCTACTTTTTTACTAAAAAAATAAACTAAGCTTTCCTACATGAAAATATTTTTTTTATTATTTTTTTATTAATTTTACTTATCTAGGTCTATATTCTTCATGTTTATTATTATTTATTATCCTATATATATTTTTGTGTTTATTACTAAGACAGATACTCATATTTTATATATTTATGATTTTTTTATAATATTTAAACTAAATTAAAATGCATTGAAATTAAAGACAAAATAAAAGAAAAAGAAAAAGGTTCAAAACAAAGCCGAAGGGTAGGTTTTATACTTGTCTGGGCTTGGACTAGCCCAGCTTAACGGTCCACAGTAGGCCTAAAACTATAGTAGGAGGTCCATCCAGCAGGCCCGCAATGTGGTTTTTCAAAACGCACCGTTTTGGTGCTGGTACAGTCGCTCAAAACGACGTCGTTTTGGCCCTAAACTCTTCAACTCCCTCTCTCCTTTGAAACGGCGCTATTTGGTTTGTTTTGGTGCAATATAAAAGCCATTTTTTTTCTTTTAATTTTTTCCCTCTCCTTTCTCTCTCTAATTTAAGATCCCTCTGCCTTCTCTTTAAAATCGTAGCCCCCTCCCTCTACCGGTGCTGCCTTGCCTTTCTCCTCTTCCATCGTCGACCTGCCTTCTTCGATCAACCTCTTTGCTAGTCACCGGTGCCGCCTAGCCCACCAGATCTAACCTCCCTTCTCACCGCCGTTCGGCTTCCAGACCCAGCTCTCTTCCTCTTTCCGTCGCCGACCCAAACTTCTCCTCTCTTTTCGTATTTTACTTTATGCTTTTTTTTGTTTTCATTTTTTTTTTGTTGATTTTGATTTTTTGATTTTTTTTATTGTGGTTAGGGTAGCTGGCTGTTGGTTTGGGATTTTTGATTTGCAGGTTGATGCTAAAGAAAATGGGATTTTTTCTTGTTGGATATGGTTTTTTGGTTTTGAGATATTGGCTTTTCTTCAAATTGTTTTCCCTGCCTTTCCGAAAAAAAATTCCCCCCCCCCCCCTCTTTTCTTGCCTAAAATTTTAGGGTTCTTATAGAACCCAGTTGTCCAAATTTTTGGACAATCAAAGAAGGCAATTGTGCTCTTGGTAGCACTAATTCCAGATAGGTGGCTTCCAAGTCAAAGGAAATCACCCAGAGGTGACCCCAAAATCCCATTGCCTCATAAACCATTGAATGCTCTGATGGCTGTTGACAATAGAGGCCATGCCTCACTGTTTTCTTTCTTATTTTATTTATTTATTATTATTTGTTATTAATTTTATATTATTATCTTTAAAAAGGGTGTCTACACATTGGAGAATTTGAGCTAGTTGATAATTTATATAGATTGTGCTTGGTCTTTAATAATGAATCTATTTGCATGAATATTGAAAACATTGTATCCAAAATATCTTTTATTAAAGAAAACTCTTCCTTGCTATGGCATAAAAGATTAGGTCACATTTCTAATAAGAGAGTTAAAAGATTGATAAAAAATAGTATTTTACCTAATATTGATTTTGAAAAGTTAGACATTTGTGTAGATTACATTAGAAGTAAAATGATTAAGGCTAAGAAAAAAAGGGCAACTCGCAATAAAGACCTTCTGATAATTGTGCACATTGATATTAGTGAACCTCTTACACCTACCTTGTGTGGTAATAAGTATTTTATTACCTTTATTGATGATTCTCTCATTATGGTTACCTTTACTTAATAGATGAAAATTTTGATGCTTATGAAAAATTCAAAATTTTCAAAACTGAAGTAAAGAAGAAACAATTAGGGAAACTTATCAAAATTGTTAGGTCTAATTGAGAGGGTGAGTATTATGGCAAACATGTTACAATTGGACAACACATGAGACCATTTGCCAAATACTTACAAGAATGTGGAATTATTGCCCAATATACCATGATTGGCAATCCTGAATAGAAAGGTGTGGTCGAGATGTGGAATCACACCTTTAAGGAAATGATGAGGAGTATAATGAGTAGGACTAACTTTCCCGAGTCCCATTGTGGTGAAGCCATTAAAACTGCTTTGTACATTATTAATAGAGTGCCTAGTAAGTCTCTTCTTACAACACCTTTTGAGTTGTGGACTAGTAGGAAACCTAGTTTGAACCATTTTCAAGTTTAGGAATGTCTTGTAGAAGTTAGATTTTATAATCTTTTTAAAAGAAAAATTAAACCCAGAACTACTCATTATAATTTCATAGGTTACCCAGACCATTCTAAAAGATATAGTTTCTTTTGCTCTACACGTGGAACTAAAGTTATAGAATTACAAGTGGCAAAATTTCTAAAGTTAGATGTTGTTGATAAGGCTATGATTGAAGTTGTTGATGGTATTGAACCTATCAAGCATGTAACCATTCCTTTACCAGTTTCACAAAGTAGTGTAGTGCTTGTGATTGTTGAGAGTGAAGATTTTGGGTAACATGATGTAAATCTTGTTTTTGAAGATCCTGTTCCTACCCCATTGATGTTCATCTTATTCAGGAAAATGAGGTTGAGGTGCCCTTAAAGAGATCTTCTAGGCAAAGGAAATTTGTTATTCTTAATGATTACATGGTTTTTCTTGGAGAGAGTAATTTTGATATCAATCATGTGATGGACCCTTTGACTTTTAGTGATTCCATTACTAGTCCCCACCCCAGTCTGTTATATGGATGGATGCAATAAAAGATGAAATGAGTTATATGGCTCGAAATTGTGTTTGGGAGCTAGTTGAACTTCTAAAGGAATGTAGGCCAATGGGTTGCAAATTGGTGTATAAAACCAAGAAAGATTCTAAGGGAAAACTTGAGAGGTTTAAGGCTAGGTTAGTGGCAAAAGGATTTACTTAAAGAAAGGGAATAGATTATAATGAGACTTTTTCACCAGTGTCTTTTAAGAATTCTTTTAGAATCATCATAGCCTTAGTAGCACATTTTGACTTAGAGCTTTATTAAATGGATGTGAAAATAGCCTTTTTAAATGGTAACCTTAAAGAGGAGGTTTATATGGTTTAACCTAAAAGATTTTAGGAATCAGAGAGTGAAAAATTGGTATGTAGACTTAAGAAGTCTATTTATGGTCTAAAGCAAACTTCTAGACAATGGTATTTAAAGTTTGATGAGATAATTACTTCCATGGGTTTTGAGGAAAAAAAAGTTGATCAGTGCAAATATCTTAAGATTAGTGAGAGTAAGTTCATTTTTCTTGTGCTATATATGGATGATATCTTGCTAGCCAGTAATGATGTTGAATTGCTGCATGAAACTAAGCAGTCATTGTCCAAGACTTTCGACATGAAAGATCTTGGTGATGTCTTATTTGTACTTGAGATTGAGATATGCAGAGATAGGTCTCGAAATTTATTAAGGCTTTCCCAAAGGGAATACATTGATCGTGTGCTAAGCAAATTCAACATGTAAAATTGTAAGGTTGAGGATGCACCTATTGTGAAAGGTGATAAGTTTAAGCTTAGTAAATGTTAGAAAAATGATTTGGAGAGAGAATCTATGAAAGACATACCTTATTTGAGTGCATTTGGAAGCCTTATGTAAGAACAAGTTTGCATTAGACCAGACATAGCTTTTGAAATGGGGATTTTTGGCAAATATCTTGCTAATCCTAGTCTGGATCATTAGGTTGCTGTTAAAAAAGTGATGAGATATTTGCAAAAGACTAAGGATTACATGCTGGTATACAAAAAGGTGGATAACCTTGAGATTGTTGGTTATACAAATTCTAACTTCGCTAGTTATCAAGATGACATGAAGTCGACCTTAAGGTATATTTTTATGTTAGCAGAAGGAGCTGTTTCTGGGAAAAGTGTTAAGCAAACACTCTTAGCTTCCTCTACTATGCAAGCTGAGTTTATTGCTTGTTAGAGGGCTACCACGCAGACTATTTGGCTTAAAAATCTTGTTTCTGGGCTATGTGTTGTTGATTCCATTTATAGACCTCTTAAAATTTATTGTGATAATAGGTCTGTGTGTTGTTCATTAAGAACAACAAAAGCACTAATGGGTTTAAACATTTGGAGATAAAATATCTGAAGGTTGGGGATTTTGTTAAAAATGGTGACATTGTTGTTGAGTACAATGACACTGACAACATGTTGGCTGATTTTTTGACTAAAGGATTAAAACCTATAGTTTTTAGTAGACATGTTGAAAGTATGGGTATTTTAAGGTCTTTTGATGTACTTGGTTAGTGAGAGTATGCTATTTATATAACTCTCACATCATGACTAATGGTTTACATTTGTTTTAAACATTTATGAGATGTTTAATTTTATATTTATTGATGATCATCATTAATTGATAATCCATGCTATTATTCGGCATTTTTTGTACATGTACATCTAATTACTATTTTGCAGATATGCTTTATGAAATCTTGAGGTTGGTGTTTATCTCAATAATGATTTTATTAGTATGTCTCATGAATGATACCAGCAAGAAACCTTAAGGATAAGTGGGAAACATACAAGCATGTCGTCAATGCCAAATAAATTTCTCACCAAGGTTAGAAAATCAGCAAGAGAACCGACAATGAAAATAACACATTAGGATCACGTTTGGGTGTTATTTTCTTGCTATATAGCTACATAAAGATCCACTGTCGATAAAATCACTAGTGCTTGTAATTATGGATTGGTCTTATGCTAATAAATGGCATAATGACTGCCATAATTCAATATTAGATGTTTTTCTTGGACAGGATCATAAAGACGTTGTCTTTAAGGACTAAATATTTTTCAATTGTGGCCACATCAAAATTAAGTCAATCAATCTAGAGTCTTGTTTTCTAAAGTGACTTCTTAAAGTCAAAATAAACTCCAATTAATATTGGCCAAGTGGAAGAATGTTAAAATTTTCTATTATATGGGCTTCTATTAATTGGTAATTTTGGTTTTATAAAACAAACTGATAGTTTAATTCTATTGTAAGACAAAGCATGAGAGCTCAATTAAGATTAAAGTGATCGGTTAATGATGGATTTTGCACGTCTAATTAGGTTAGTGTGATTTGGCGGTTATGTGGGCCTTGGCCTAGTACAACTTTAATGGGTAAGTTTGTATTAGGGTTTTGTTTATTTTATATATATATGGTTAGGTCCCATCTTCCTTTTTAACCTAACGGTATCTGCCCATTAAGAGCTGCCACAAACAATAAAGAAGTGCGACAAGAAAGATCTAATCTTTACTAGGAGTTTTTTGTTTTTTTACTACAAACAATAGCTATCTCTATGAATCAAATAGGTACGCAACAAATAGTTGATGTTTTTGGTGTTTTAATATTCAAACATGGATCCAGGAATTCAACTTACATAAAATACTAGACTCTCAACTTTTAATTTAAATTCTAGACGAATTCATTAGTTTTTGAAATAAATACTATGGTTAAAAAAAAATCTTTTGCTGGACACATAGATCCAACTATTAGTGTTTTCGTTAGTTTGGTAATGTGACTATTTAAGAGACAATTTTACTTTTTATTAATTTTAAAAATTACTATCATGCAAAAAAAAAGTTTAAAAGAGTAAGGTGCTCCCCTCTCCTAAGAAGCACTTGATCGGTGCTTCTTTCTCTTGGGAAGCATCTGCCATGAGGTGATCGACCCATTGACATTATTTGAAAGAAAAAAAAGGAGAGAAGAAATAAATGACATTATTGTTTTTTTTTTATATTTTTTGCTAACAATGTTAACATTTTTAGAATGAATTGTATATTTCAAAAATTAATAAATTCATGTAAAATTATGATTAAAAATTAAGTTTTTAAGGAATTAGAATATTTTAAAAAGTTAAAACCTACTAATGTCAACAGGATGATTAATTATAATTATTTTGTCTTATTCAACAAACAAAAACGTATGTTGCATTCAATGCACTAGGAAATATATTTATTATACACGAATGCTTTGTTCACAAGTTAAACATCTTTCATTTTTCGGGGCTTTGGCCCGACGCACCCAAAGAAAACTCTTTGTTTACATATTTATTGAAAATTAATTGGAAAAAACAATATAATCAATAATATTTGACTTCTAAAAGGTGTATGGAATTGGCTTCGTGGTTGAGGGCGCAGGAGTGTATCATTGTCGAGAAAACCGCAAACGCGTTTTCGTCTTTGTGGTGAGAGACAGCATATGATTGACCCTTCAAAATCTCTTCTCTTGTTATGTTCTGTTGCACAGTTGTCTTCAAAAAAGTCAGAACTTTTAATATAAGTACAAAATCTCTGTCCCTTCTTGGGAACTCTCTTGAGGTCATTTTTGTCCATCAAACCCATTTTCCACAACTTGAAAGACTGCTCGAATTTCAATTTTGTTTGCATACAGCGGAGTCTACAGTTCATATCATGTACCCACGTTTCAGGAGAGTCGCTTTCTCTGCCACAGGATATAGGGTCAAAATAATCTGAATCAGCACTGTCAACAAATTCAAAAAACAAGAGAAACACTAAAAATGATTAGCTTTTAGGAAAAAAACAGAAACTTTTTACTCAATTTTGTACATTGTGAGGTTAGATATAATATATTCCCAGATTTTTTTTTGTATAGATATAATTCGTAGGCTTTTACAGGTGTTTTTTTCATACAAGTTCGTTAAAAAGAAAAAAATGGGGTTCTTTTTTTCTTTATATATTGAGAATGAGATGCTCATGATCAAGATCAAGAATTTTATCGTTTTATTGGTTTCTTGACGAAGAACCGCTTTCTGGGTAGTAGGGCGCTTGGGGCTTTTCGTTGCATTTGGCTTTTACCTACCCTTTTTTCTTTATAACGGCCTGTTTGCGTACGTGGCAAGAGTCTATTAGCGAGCTGCGTAATTTGTGAAGAGATTGATCACTGATTGATTGATGATGACGTTGTTGATTGGCAATTTGAGGTAAAACGATTTTATATATATAAATACACACCTGAATTGCATATAAATTTGTTGTTTTTATCTGTGAGGAAGGGAAGGATTTATTTATTTATTGTTGGTTGTAATGTAGAAAAGATATTTCTGTTGGTGTTATTTGGTGATTCTGAATAATGGGATATGTTCAATTACGCGTGGGAGTGATTGATGACAGATGGGTCTGAGTTGGTTCGTGAGAAAGGGGGTGTTTTGATCTTATTTGTAGTGACTGAGGATCAGTCTTTTACTCTTTGTATGATTTGCTGTACTGCAATCTGTTCAACTACATTTTGGTTCAAGAATTTGCGCACAGAAGAATTTTGAGGTGGGTTTAATGAACTTGGCAGCGGTTTGTTCCTTACGGTTTCTACTGTACTATTTATTCATTCTTGGATTGGGATGGAGCATTGTAAGCTACTTTGATCTGGTGAAAGATTGCGGTGTGTGCGTGATTGTTTTTTAAAAGAATTGTTTTTGAGGTGGATTAGAGCGGTTTCAGTTATGGTTTCTTAGAACTTTTTAAAGTTCTATTGTTGCTCTTGGTAAGATTGTGTCTTCATTTGGGGTGAATTTGGGGTGAATTGGATGTTATCTAGTTTATGGTTTGTCAAGAGTGTCAAATGAACATAACATAATGAGCTGGGGCAGTAGAATCATTCATAGATGGATGCCCCTAATAAGACATTTTCTGAGCTAGTTAGTTTACTAAAGTCATGGCTTCCTTGGCGATCTGAGCCTGCTAATGTGTCAAGGGACTTTTGGATGCCTGATCATAGCTGCAGGGTATGCTATGATTGTGATTCCCAGTTCACATTGTTTAACCGTAGACACCATTGTCGACTCTGTGGCCGAGTTTTCTGTGCCAAGTGCACAGCAAACTCAGTTCCTGCACCATCTAATGACACAAGGCTTCCCCAAGAAGAGTGGGAGAAGATTAGGGTGTGTAATTATTGTTTCAAGCAATGGGAGCAGGGCATAACTACTATTGATGATGGAGTGCAAGTGCCCAACAAGGAACTTAGTACTTCACCATCGGCTACTAGTTTTATCAGCACTAAATCTAGTGGCACTGCTAACACCAGTAGTTTTACTTTTGGCTCAATGCCATATCCAGCTGGACCGTACCAACGAGTTCAACAGAGGCCTATTCTCAGCCCGCATCAACTGTCTGCAATGAATAAAAGCATGGATAGGCCTGGCAAGAGAGCACCAGAGAGGAGCAATGATCTTGTTATGGATGCAGAAGATCCATCTTCAAACCATTATGGGTTTTCATTGAACAGGTCAGATGCTTTTGTCCTCTTCATTGCATAACATTAAAATTTTTAAGATTTGTCTATCAATCAAGCAAAAGTTATATCTTTATATTTGTCCTTGGACACCTTTGTTTGCATGTGTTTGTGCATCCCTACCACCATTATTGTTTTTTTTTATTATTATTTTTCATTTTTGATCAGTGCTATTTATCGAATAGGTCTCTTAAAAACAGAAATAGAAAAAGGAAAAGGAAAAATAAGTAGCCATTAAAACCAATTGGAAGAGTTGGAGAGAAAAGATAGTCTTAATGTGCTATTTCTATTACTTACCTATTACTTTCCTTTCTTTTGTCATCAGGAGTGATGATGAGGATGATGAGTACTGCTTATTCCTGTCTGATTCTGAGACAAAGCATTTCTGTCAAGACAATGGCTACTATAGTCCTGTTGACTTTGATGAGATGAGCAACGATGATGGATCGCATAAGTTTCATCCTGATAGTGAAAATATTGACTCAAAAATTTTAAGCAGTTCTCCAATAAACAATGGTTTTCCTTCACCAGGTTTGGAAGGAATATCACGGCTTGTGAAGAAAGATGAACGTGAAATCGGTGAGGAATGTGAAGCATCATCTTCCTTATACACTGCTGAGGATCTAGCTGCTGAGGCTGTAGATTTTGAAAATAATGGACTTCTCTGGCTCCCTCCTGAACCAGAAGATGAAGAAGATGAGAGGGAAGCTGCTCTATTTGATGATGATGATGATGATGATGGGAATGCTACTGGAGAGTGGGGATATCTACGCAACTCAAGCAGCTTTGGAAGTGGGGAGTATCGTACTAGGGATAGGTCATGTGAGGAGCACAAGAAAGCAATGAAGAATATTGTTGATGGACATTTTAGGGCTTTGGTTGCTCAGCTTTTACAGGTTGAGAACCTTCCCGTGGGTGATGAAAATGATGAAGAGAGTTGGTTGGAGATTATCACTGCTCTTTCATGGGAGGCTGCTACACTCTTGAAGCCAGACACTAGCAAAGGGGGAGGAATGGACCCTGGTGGATATGTTAAAGTGAAATGCATAGCTTCTGGACGTCGCTGTGAGAGGTAAATGTTACACAAGATAATAAATATTCTATGTGACTCATTATGCCATTTTGTTCTAATGAATGTAGATATCTCAATTAGTTAAATCACTGAGATTACTGCTAAGATTGCTTTGTAAAACAGATAATCATGGCTTAGGTCTGCATCAACCCTTGACGTTCTCTTTAAGGTTTCAGCATATGGATGTAGTACAGACTGCGGCCTTCAGTCTGGCTGCTGAATAGCAGGTTTCTAATTTGATAAGTCATGTATAAATCTAAGAAGTCAGTGCTAGGATTTTCTTGATATGCTACTTAACAACATAAATCCAACTCTTCATTTCTCCTGATCTATGTTAAGTAAGAGGATGGATCAATCAACAATCTTATCTGACTAAATAGCCATAGAGACCGTTAAACATCAACAAATATTGAAAAAAAAAAAAAGCACTTGAAAAACACTTATTTACTTGAAGGTTTCTTCAGTACTTGTCCACTTACACACGTAGGACAGTGATTTGAGAAAGTCATCAATTACTGGTAAAAAAAAAAAGAATTAGATGATTATGTCCAGAATGGCTCGCCAATTAGGTGGAGACACCTCTCTTTTAACCTTGGAAACCTTACATTTTGCCCCTGCCTAAACGTGGCAAGATCTGACACTCCCTTCCATTTGTTCATCTACCTCAAGCAATGACTAAACGGCTAGATTTTGTAAAACTACATTGTTGACATTAGACTATCAGTTGCACCACTTTTATCACTTGCATTAGCTGCTTGATATTAACATACCGATTCAAATATACTGCTGCACTGGTTGTCAACTTGTCCTTTTTCTATTTCTGATTTTGCTACTGTTCTTGTAGTATGGTTGTCAAAGGAGTTGTTTGCAAGAAAAATGTTGCTCATCGACGAATGACTTCAAAAATAGAGAAACCTCGGTTGTTGATCCTTGGTGGAGCTCTTGAATACCAGCGGGTCTCTAACCTATTGTCAAGTTTTGATACTTTGTTGCAGCAGGTGTTTCATGTCTATATATTTGTTTTTGTTTAGGATTATCAATTTTTATTTCCTTGAGCCACTATGCTTTTTATTTTTTTAATATACTGTCTTTTTGTCTTTATGTTAATGGGTTGACATATTTAACCAGGAAATGGACCATTTGAAGATGGCAGTAGCAAAGATACATGCACATCAACCCAATATCCTTCTAGTAGAGAAATCAGTTTCTCGATTTGCCCAGGACTATCTTCTCGAAAAAGACATATCACTTGTTCTCAATATCAAAAGGCCATTGTTAGAACGCATTGCACGCTGCACAGGTGCTCAAATAATCCCTTCAATTGATCATCTCTCTACTCAGAAGCTGGGTTACTGTGAAAAGTTTCATGTTGAGAGATTCATGGAAGATCTTGGCTCTGCTGGACAAGGAGGGAAGAAATTGTTCAAGACATTAATGTACTTTGAAGGCTGCCCAAAGCCATTGGGTTGCACTGTAAGTTATCAAACTAACCATAAATAAAGGAAATGGAAACTAACAGAAGAAATTAAAATTTACCCTGACATACTTAAATTTGGTTTATGGGACAATTCATTGGTCCTTTCATAAACTCCATTCAGTGTCAGATGTTTTATCTCCTCTGAGATCTCCTAGAAGATGATTTCAAGGAAAGGTTTAGGAGGTTTTCTGTGGAGATACTATTTGTGTTGCTAACAGTGTGGGTCTATATGAAATTATCTTTATGTTGCAAGTGGATCATTTTATTAGTTTAAACTGAATATTATTTTTGTGGATATATATATATATATACACACACACAAACACACACATACATATTTTATTTATTTATGCCTGTTTGCTTCAGATATTACTTGGAGGTGCAAATGGAGATGAGTTGAAGAAAGTGAAGCGCGCGCGCGCGCGCACACACGCGCACGCGCGCGCTCGCGCGCACATACATACATACATATTTTATTTATTTATGCCTGTTTGCTTCAGATATTACTCAGAGGTGCAAATGGAGATGAGTTGAAGAAAGTGAAGCATGTGGTCCAATATGGAATTTTTGCAGCTTATCACTTGGCTTTGGAGACATCATTTCTTGCTGATGAAGGAGCTTCTCTGCCAGAATTCCCTTTGAACTCTCCCATTACTGTGGCACTTCTGGATAAACCATCAAGCATTGCGAGGTCCATATCAACAGTTCCTGGTTTTCTGCTTCCTGCCAATAAAAAGTCCCAGGAACCTCAGCATAGTAGTGAACTGCGAAGAGCTAACAGTAGTCTCACTTTAGATCTGTCATCATCAATCATGAGTCATAATATTCAGAAGATAGAAGAAACTCCACCATCTTGTTTACCTAATGGTACAAGCTTGTGGTCTGCGCAACCCAATTTTATAGAGTCAACTGCCTATTTATCATCTGCTTCTGAGAAAGTTGTTTCAGACACAATTTCCAAGAGAAATGAAATGGGTCCCAAAGAATCCTCAATGGTGGGAGTTTTTACAGACAAAAGTGAGTTGGCTGTCACAAATGATCGTCTCACTTTTAGTAATGTTGGGTCATTAGAATCTTTGGGACAATTTTCTACGGTACAAATTGAACAAGAAAATCATAGCGCAGCAGTTGAAATTCAGCCAGGTGGCTCAGAGGCATCATCTGTGCAACAAGATAGTAAAAACCATAAGAACCATTCTGAGGAGCCAAAACCATTAAAAGAAGAATTTCCTCCATCACCTTCTGATAATCAGAGCATTTTGGTTTCTTTATCATCCCGATGCGTGTGGAAAGGGACTGTCTGCGAAAGATCTCATCTCTTTCGAATCAAGTACTATGGCAGTTTTGATAAACCTTTGGGTCGGTTTTTACGGGATCATTTATTCGATCAGGTAAACTTTCTTCCTCACATATATATATTTCTTCTTACATACCCAGGAATTCTCTTGAAACTGAAGAGACTACTGATTTGTCAGAGTTATCGATGCCATTCTTGTGATATGCCTTCAGAAGCACATGTTCACTGTTACACTCATCGACAAGGAACCCTTACCATATCTGTTAAGAAGCTCCCAGAAATTTTCTTACCTGGTGAAAGAGAGGGCAAGATCTGGATGTGGCACCGATGCCTGAGATGTCCTAGGACCAATGCTTTTCCTCCAGCCACTCAGAGAATAGTGATGTCTGATGCTGCTTGGGGTTTGTCTTTTGGGAAGTTTTTGGAGCTTAGTTTTTCAAACCATGCAGCTGCAAGCAGGGTTGCCAGCTGTGGCCATTCTTTACATAGAGATTGTCTTCGTTTCTATGGGTAAATTTTCTTCTATTGTTTTATATTTATGTAACCAGATATCATATATGAGTACCACAAGTAGTTGGCCTCATAAAGAATATGCAAAACACAACTTTTGTGCCAGCTCTTGACTTATATAATGGTAATTCTCCACATTGTGTCGTTATTGCATATTTTGTTTGAATTGATTTAAACCTTTCTGGCCATACAAAATCCTTGGTCAGGTTATAACAATCATAGTACTTCTTTGAGTGGTCATAGATACCTAATGAATGTTCTAATGAACTGATTATAAATTTGATGCCTCATGTTGAATGATGTAGAGCATGACTTGGCTGATAAAAGATCAGGAATTGTTAGTGGCAAAAAATTTCATTCATCATCATCTCTTTCTCAACTCACTGTTTAAATATCTGTAGATTTGGGAGAATGGTTGCTTGTTTTCGGTATGCATCAGTTGACGTACATTCTGTCTACCTTCCACCACAAAAACTTGATTTTGACTTTGAGAATCAGGAGTGGATACGAAAAGAAACAGATAAGGTGAAAGGATAATAATTTTGTTTTTTTTTTTTTAAGAAGCCAATTGGATCTCTCTGCAATTGGGTAATCTATTTTTATCTTATTATTATAAACAGGTGGTTGACCGGGCAGAGCTTCTATTTTCTGAAGTACTCAATTCCCTAAGTCAAATTTCAGGAAAAAAACTTGGCACAGGAGCACCTAATAATGTCGCAAAAACACCTGAATTGAGACTTCAAATTACTGAACTTGAAGGAATATTACAGAAGGAGAAGCTGGAGTTTCAGGTGAGACTTTCTTTCTCTTTTGCCTTAGCAAGACAGATTTTAATGTCGATGCCAGATTGCCAGTGGATTATGTTGACCATGTAGAAATAAAATAAATGAGTATGCATGCTGATGAATCGGGTATTAGAATAACCGTTAGAAAAATGCTATCTCCATATTTTGTGAACTCGTTGGTAAACAATGTTTAGATATTCTGCAAATGTTTTCCACAAAAGACTTATGTGTTGGAGGTCCACCATGATAACCCTTTGAAATTTATCCATTAAGCTTTTCTCTTTGGGGGGATAGTTATCTGGTTTCGTATTTTTTTTCAATCAATAAAATTCTGGTAAAGAACAAAACCTTTATAAAATTCTGTAAACATACCAGAGATTTGTAGATAAAATTATTCAGAGTTGACAATTTAAAAGGGTCTATAACTGAAAAAAAAAATATGTCAAATTTCCCTTTCTTCTGTTACTTTGAGTTGAAAATGTCTATGACTGAAAAACAAATGTCAAAATTTCATTGCTGTTTCTAATAGTCCTTGGCCTTGGTTTAGGAATCATTGCAAAAGGCTTTGAAAAGGGAACTGAGAAAAGGGCAACCTGTTATTGACATTCTTGAAATTTATCGGTTGCGGCGGCAATTACTTTTCCAATCTTATATGTGGGACCACCGCCTGGTTTTTGCAGCCAATTTAGAAAATTATGGTCTCAAGGACGGTTTCAGCAATTCAATTTCAGGACATGAGGAGAAATCCCCCACTGATAGTGAGAAGTTCAAAGACACGGATTTGTTGGAACTTGGAAAAGGCTCTGAATGCAGTAACTCTGCCATTGTGGAGGCAAAGCTTGATAGAGACTTTGACCAAAGAGAATTAAATGGCAACACTAATCAGTCAGATGCGATCCATCAAGGACCAGACATGGGTGAAAATTCAAATCTTGGAAACAAAGACTATGGTAACCTTTCTGCTAGCCAGAGCATGTATGACCGATCTGACTGTGAGAAACCTGCGGCAAATGTTCGCCGGGTCCTGTCTGAAGGCCAGTTTCCTAGTCTAGAAAATTTGTCTGATACCCTTGATGCTGCCTGGACTGGTGAAATTCAGCGAGCACCTTTAATACCGAAGAATACTTCATGTTCACTTTCTGATTCTGCTGCTGCTGCAGATATTGCTGCCATAGGTGCAGTAACAGAGGGGTTAGATTCGGAAGACCATTCTGAAGAAAAAATCGGGCTGAAGGTTCTTCATTCTCTTTCACCTGCATTGCCCACTAAAGGTTCTGAAAATATGGAAGATTCTGTAAGCTGGTTAAGAATGCCTTTCTTAAGCTTCTACCGTTCATTGAACAAAAACTTTTTAGGAAGTGCTTCAAAGCTTGATACTTTCAGTGAATATGATCCAGTCTATGTTTCATCATTTAGAGAGTCAGAACTGCAAGGTGGGGCTAGCCTGCTTTTGCCGGTGGGTGTTAATGACACTGTTATTCCAGTTTTTGATGATGAGCCTACGAGTATGATATCATATGCTCTAGCATCTCCTGAATATCATTTCCAGCTAAGTGATGATGGGGATAGACCTAAAGACAGTGGGGATTTAATGGCCTCAGTTCCCTTATCTGATTCAGTGAATTCTCAATTGTTACATTCTGTTGATGAGATGACCCTTGATTCTCATAGAAGTCTTGGTTCCACAGATGACATTACTGGATCTCGCAGCTCCCTGATTATGGACCCACTCTCCTGTACAAAGGCTTTGCATGTCAGGGTGTCTTTTGGAGATGATGGGTCATTTGATAAAGTGAAATTCACTGTGACTTGCTACTTTGCAAAGCGGTTTGAAGCATTAAGGAGAATATGTTGCCCATCAGAGTTAGATTTTATAAGGTCTCTGAGTCGTTGTAAGAAGTGGGGAGCTCAGGGTGGCAAGAGCAATGTTTTCTTTGCAAAGACCTTGGATGATCGTTTTATCATTAAACAAGTCACAAAGACAGAGTTGGAATCGTTTATAAAATTTGCACCTGGGTATTTCAAATACTTGTCTGAATCAATCAGTTCTGGAAGTCCAACGTGCCTGGCAAAGATTCTCGGCATTTATCAGGTGCATGCTCTTAGGGCTTCAGATGCTATAATGCTACATATCATAATCATTAATCTATAGGATAAACAGGACAAATTGCTCATTTTGGCCATCATATAAAGAAGCTGGAATAATCCTGGCATTTTCTTTCATATTGGCTCCCATAATATCTTATTAATGTCCAAGTAACTAAAAGCATGAAAGTACCTGTTTTTTCCTTTATACTCATAGTCGGAGTGCTTATTTTGTTTAATATGTGCAGATAAATAAGGTTGTTTTTGCATAAGTAACTTATAAGCTTACATATTGAACCTTGCCGGTATACAGAAGTGAATGATTATGAGAGAATAAATTGTTTAGAACGCATTCTTTCAATTTACAAGTTTAATATGTTTTGCTACGGTTATTACCTTGAAGACAGCTAGTGTTATGAGCCCACTAGGCAGTTGATGGGTAACTTAGGCAGACAGGTGACAGCATTGCTACTTCTATACAATATCTGCTAATGCATTCTGGCAAGACTGATGGGCTTGACCTTCTCACACTTACATAGCTACTGCAAATATATAACCTAAGAAGTATATTTATATTTGAGGAAGGAAAAGCTGAAAGTTGGAGCTATCTCTAAGGGTCATATTCTATCTTTTAAGAATAAATATAGATCGTCCTGGGTTTGATGCTAATTGCTGATACTTTTGTATGAAAATAATCAAGAGGATTTAGAAAAGAGGACAGAAAACCTTTGCTTTTTCATGCTTCTAGGAATGTGATGGTACTAAGAGTTGTTCAACTTATTTATAGATGGCAAATTTCACATATTTTCTGGGATCATTATTTACTTTTTATTGTTGATTTTTTTTTTTTTTTTTTTGTGGAAGGTTACGGCAAAGCATCTTAAAGGCGCGAAAGAATCAAGGATGCATTTTTTGGTTATGGAGAATCTTATGTTTAGAAGAAGTGTCACACGGCTATATGATCTCAAAGGATCTTCTAGATCTCGTTATAATCCTGATTCTAGTGGAAGCAACAAGGTTCTGCTAGATCAGAACTTGATTGAATCAATGCCAACTTGCCCTATTTTTGTGAGTAATAAGGCTAAGCGGTTGTTGGAAAGAGCAGTCTGGAATGACACTGCTTTTCTTGCAGTAAGTTTTAAATCTTTGTGTGCTTGTGCCCCTGAAAGGAGGGGGTGCAGTTTGGATGCCTGGAGATATGTTCACATGACCTGCATTTCTTGTTTAGATTAACTAAAGTACATGTCATCAGTTGTACTCATTCTTAATCTTTTCTACCTTGCAGTCATGCGATCTGATGGATTATTCATTACTGGTTGGAGTGGATGAAGAGAAGCATGAGTTAGTTCTTGGAATCATTGATTTCATGAGGCAGTATACCTGGGACAAGCATCTTGAAACTTGGGTGAAGGCTTCTGGCATCCTTGGTGGGCCAAAGAACGTATCACCAACTGTAATTTCACCAAAACAATACAAGAAAAGGTTCAGGAAAGCAATGACAACTTATTTTCTAATGATCCCAGATCAGTGGTCTCCTCCTATCATTTCAAGCAAATCTCAGTCAGTTATAGGTGAAGAGAATGGACAAGCTGGGAGCTCAGTTAAGTGATTCTGTGAGTCTGTGGTTGTATATTCAAAAATATAATTTGGGAGTTAACTCTCCCTATCGGTTTTTCCTTGTTCATATGATCCCGTTTTATCAATTCTTTTCAAGGGCGATTTTTTGTTTACACGTCAAAAGAGAAATTCATAATTATTTGTTAGGAGATGCAGAACAAGGCTGTTAAAGCCATGAGAATTTCTGTCAGAGGTCCAATATTTGATGACCTCTACATGAAATTTTTGTACAAAATATTTATTCTTGTATTTAGCATTCCATCATGTACATGCATTCTATGTCAACTCTTTTTCATGTATCACAGTGAATTAGACTCCTATGTGAATTCCCGATATCTTCTATATACTTTCTTTCTGTGTGTCTGTTGCCTTTTCAGGTCGTTAATTGTTCAGGTTTCCAGCATTCATCTTTTGCTTAATATTATATCATGTACAATTTGGTCATTAAATGATAGCATCTGATAATAGGGGTGACTTTTATAATGTTAGACATGGAATGATAAACTTGTAGATGTTGCTAATCTGAGCAATCAAATTATTCATAAGGTTCCAAACTTTGAATTATTTGACCATTTATAGCATAAAAGGCAGTCCCGAAAGTCAACTTTTAGGATGCTGGAATCATGCATTCACAATGCTGTTAGCCTGTAACCAGAAGAGGTATTTGATGAAAAATAACAAGAAATCCGAAGGACCTGTGAGCTTTGATCCTCCATAACACAAAAACATGGTGATTACAAGGGAGAGCTTTTCTGCTTTCTATATACAATCTCTAATAATTGACGTGTCTTTCTTGTACATGCTGCACAATAATTACTTCCTGAAATCTGTAGAATCTTTGTAAGAGCCAGGCTTCTATTGGTGGAATTTGTTAAAATCATTCCACTTGGAGTCATCTTGCACGATGATAACACCTTTATTAGCATTGCTGAATCCGCCACCATTAACAATTTGAAGCCATCTATCTTGAAGAAGATCAAGGATCTCAGCATCACTGGATTCAGTTCAACATTGACAAAAGAACTTCATTTCAGACAGGTCACAGTAACTAGAATATGGCGTAACATGGAACCTGAGACAGGGTTCTTACCTCAGATGGTAAAATGATCCACGAATCTGTCGAGGAAATCGAGGGCCCTCATCGTATCCTTCACAAACTATTTCTCCATTTTCATCTCTATAGCAGATGACACCCTCAGACTGATCCTCGAAAACCTGTTAAAAGATCAAGTAGGCATTCAAACATCCATTTTGATTAGACAATCTATATGATTTTCCCTATCAGCAAAATATCATGGGTGAATTGAGTCCATCGGGAGGTGTTTAGCTGCAAAGATTTCGTTAGCTTCAATAACAAGAAACATGGAAGACAAGGGTTGGTTACTATATATGTCTTGGAATTGCAGCTAGCGATAAAAGAAAAAGATGTTGACCTTGTTCTTGGAGAAGGATCTGATCCGAAGTGTGGATGCTCTCTTGCCAGGAACTTGGTTGTGTTTAACCATCACAGTCTTGTTGGCATGTTTTATAAGTGGTCTAGATGTTGTAACTGGAATATGAAGAGGAAAGGAGCATGTTACAGGTATTGATCTCATACTCCAGGGAAGGACGGAAGGAAAGGAAGAGCAGTGGGTTTGTTCAGGAAAGGTACCAATGCCGAGGCTGAGGAATAGGACAAAGCATTAGTTTCTAAAGTACTGCAAATCTTATGCTTTAACAAAGTGATACTCCATTTTTTAAATTATTGGGAGGATAATGTCTTGTCATGGTTTATAATCAGGGTTTTTATAGGTAGGATGGGTCCCATGTTGCTTATCTTCTCCCTGTTGCTGCCGGTGAAGCCTGAGTCAGCATGTTGTTGATTCTGCATCTTATTTTCCCATCAAATTTGTTGATGGGTCTACTCAACATTTTCTCAGAATAAATTCCCTTGGTTTCCAAGTCCGTCTACATGAAATATTACAAAGCTTGTTAAATCCTTACCTATTTGCATACAAATAAATTTATATATAGTCCTTTCTCAAAAACCAGAATTCTAATTTCCTTTCTTTCAAATTAAAAAAAATAAATCTTTGCCTATTTGCAGATAAAAATAAAGAGCGTCATTTTAGAACCAAAAAATTGAACATCCCATAAAATGGCGACAACACATTTACTTTCTTCTGAACGTCACATGGAGTGAATTGTCAAAGGAAAGGGACCCCAATTTAGGAGGGGAAAAGAAGAGTTGAATGATGGACATTTGAAAAGGTAGAAATAATGTGAGGTAGATAAATAGCATGGGAGTAAGGTATGCACCCCTTGTTGAATAAAATAATGCTCTCATTTCAATTTTTTATGCCCATTGAGCTCCAATGATAAGGGTTTCAGCTTTCCTATCTCTGTCAAATGATTGAGATTGCAACTCTCTCCCTAGTCCTTATCCATGCTATGCTATCCTATCCCTTCCCCAGTGGGTATTGTCATTACTCGTCACAGTAAAATGTCAACAATTAGACTTTGTCAGTCTGCCTATATTAGTAAAACATTTTCCCTTCCATCAACCTTAACTGTTTACTCGAACAATTGCTTTTAACTTTTGCAGTTGGAGTCGAAATTCAGAAAGCTAGCATCCAAAGACTAGATGAGCAAAATCTCCCCCAGTAAAACCTTTTCCATTGACAAAACTTATAGCTCGAAAAGGTTAATTAACAATAGTGTAATGCATACGTCGGACGTTGTGATGCTTTAGTTTTCTTTTCTTTTTAAGTAAACTATATTGATTAGTGTAATTTCTTATGGTATGATGACAACGTGAGACCTTGGAATTATCATTAAAGTAAGCATTAGACTACATCTGAGTTTAATCATGGAGGTGAATGATAAGATATTATAATCCTTGTGGTGTTAAATCCTTTGAGAAAGAGTCAAATGCTTGTTGGGTTGCAACTGTGCGCTACCCGTTGGCAAGCCGAAGTGTTTATTATTTTTCCAACCAATCACATTTCCAAGTGTACAGAAGGCAGGCTAAGCTGTCTTGGCTTCATTTTTTTTGGTTATATCGCGGCATTGCAGAAACAGCTATGGATTCAAGACCTCACATCCATTTCAATGCAAGACGTATAAGGGTAAAAAAAGAAATGATACCCCCATTTTTGACAACTGAGATCTTGTTCTAGCCACTTCTATCTGCTTGTGTTCAATCATTGAACATAGATTTCTGATGAGATGATGCTTTACCCTTTTCTTTTAAATAATCCATGAATTCAATGCTGTGACCCTACCCAACAAAATGTCACCAAATTACTTTACGATAGGGAAAGAAAACCTTATTACAGTCGCATGCGTTTACTTCATGCTCACCAGCAGAATTCGGCCTCACTATCTACTGCTTTATCAAAACCTGAAAATGGTACGATTTGATAATAACATTTTCATAATATCGGCCAGGATGGCCAAGGACCATAGCTTATGGGAAGATATTTTTTTCTTTCTATGTGTATAAATGATTGCGGCATTCAATTCGATCGTTCATATTGGACTGAAAACAGACATCAAATTTTGACAAGCCCAACTACTGTCGAATCATGTTCAACTGTCCTAGGAACCATAGTTCAGCTACCCGCGGGGACTGGGCTGCTACCTGTATGCTACAGCTAACCTCATTTCTGGGCCTATCCTCATTTACTCCCTATTCAATGAAGGCTGGACCACATTGTATAGAAATGCACACGGCAATTCTTTGTCCCTGTTCTTTTTTTTATTATTTATTTATATATTCACTACCTTGGTTGTTTTAGAAAAACAACTTCCTGCTTCTTTATTTGCTTCAACTGTATGTTAAAACTTGAATAGAAAACCTCAAAGAAAATAAAGAGAAGACACCATCATAACTGTATTACCATCGTTCACTTGTATTCAATTGATTTAGAGCATATTAAATTGTGTTGGATTTCAGATCAAACTGGTTTGTGTGTTTGTGTCTGTTGAACCAAACCAAGTTTAAACGTTTAAGTAGTGGCAATGAGTTTCTTACAACCCAATTAATTTTAGACATGATTTATTAATATGAAATAAAATTAATAAAATTTTAATTTTGTATAATTGCGATTGGGTCAACTCGTTATAATATGAAAATATTTATATCTTATACGGTTTAACATATCAACTTCGTATATAACATGTTTATATATATTTAATTAATCATATTAATAAATTAATTCAAATTATTCAACACATTTAATATATTTAAACTCATTTAAAATATATAAAATAATTTATTATTTGTATTTAAATAAGTCAATCATATCTCAAGGAATAAATTATGCCACATCTAAATAGATTATTTGCATTGAAGTATGCTAATCGTATAACATTGTATAATCGTATTATATCAAACATTTTAATATGAGTAACTAATCAAATCGTATTTATGTAGACTTTTATCTCTACATGACAGAATGTAGCCATGCTAACACAATTTGTGAGCCCAAATGAATGATCTACTCTTAACTTAAACACTTTCAAAGCTTAAATATAGAGTATTTATTTATTTGATAATTCTATGGACCTTTTTTCTTGTACGAAAATATAAAATGACAACACGACATAACTGTATAGATTTTATGAACTAAAGGATGAAATTATGGTACATGTCAATATTTAATGAGTTATGTCAATACTGACATGATTCATAATGCTTTTCTGAATTTGAAAGAGATGCTTATTAGTCGCCTAGGCCTAGCAGTAATTATAGTAGTAGTATTTATTTGAACTGGGCATCGCTCCAACCCCCGCCTATCCAATCTGCGAAGAACAAATTTTCTTCACAAAGAAATTATCCAAAAAGCATAAAACTACAGGGAGAATTCAGAAGTGCTCCAGGAAAAAAGAGAAGGTTTTGTAACATGGAAGGACAAAGGGAGACAAAAGTGTAACTAGTGCTTTCCTGCAATGCAGCAGCTTATGAGCCTATGCACCATGAAATGCTCGCTCTAAACTAGAGATAAAATCCAATAAGAAGCTTCCCAAAAAAAACCAAAGAGATATAACCAATAAAAATTTACTTCCTCTTGTCATTTCTCTGCTTTAAAGGCAGGATCGCAGGAGTGCAGCACAGAGATGATGACTCAAGAGTCAAGGGTTCTTCTTTCTTTTTTTTTTTCCCCCTCTTCTTGTAATATTAAATTATGTTCACCTCCCAAAGTCCCTCTTCTTTTGATGAAGTACTGTTTCGTCTCCTAGCTTATCTAATTCTGTGACACTAGGACAAGGTGTCACTGTTGTTTCATTTTGAAAGGGGAGCATTCAGACAGAGATCAAAGCTTTGTTAAGTGTTTATCCCATGTGGGTCTCATCACCAGTATATTGGTCCATAGTTTCTAGTAGTCAAAGCTTTTTCCTTGTTTAGCTAACACTGTTCAACTCCTTCTCCAATCGCTTTCTCATGACACATTTGTAGTAGTATATCAAAACTGATGCATCTGGGCAAACCCACTTGACCAAGTTACCGAAAAGAAATTGTTGCACATCCAAGAAAATTCTTCTAGCCAAGAACAAAATCAGTTATCTTCAACAAAACATGGATCTTGCAAGTCCCAAATACTTTCAAGCTCCACCTTTATTTCCATCTAATGGGGTAATGAGCTGAAAGATCCCACATTTGTTTTGTTCTTATTTTTCTTATGTTTGTGTCATAGCATTTGCTTTCATGTAATTCAGGAACCACCGCTGGAGACTGCTGCAAGCCTTTATGGAGAAAGCAAGGACAACCCATTTGCAGAAACTTTCCCTGACCCACTTTGCGAGCTTAATCTCAAGGAGACATCTAACTTTGTCAAGTCATTGCCAATGGCAGCTTTAAACAACAACGCAGATAACAGAGGAGGAGGGTTTTTGGATGTTTCAATTCAGAGAAGGAGAGGAGTGAACTCGGTCACTACACAGAGGAGAGTTTTGGAAGCTCCTTCTACACCAGGTAGGCCAGTTTTCAGCTTCAGTGGTGGCAATTTTGCCAGAAAGAGCTTTCCTTCAAAGTGGGATGATGCAGAGAAATGGTTGATCAGCAGTTCTTGCCATGAGTCTCCTGCTCATACCATCAAGCCAGCACCTGAGTCATCAAAGATGGCTAAACAATTTGATAACTATAAGCCACAAACTGATGTATTTGCGGAGAAATCAAGGGTCACTGAGGAAAATGTTACTAAGGTTGTCACAAGCTTTAACCCAACCAGCGGCGTTGGTGGAATCCCAGGCTCTACAGATGTCCTTCTAAAAGGTAGGATCTATCTACACTTCAAGTCTTCAACGTTAACCAAAGTTTTGGTCATCGTGATAGTCTTTTTCTTTCCCCTTTTTGCCTTTTAAAAGCTCCAGAGTACTCTAAAACTGTTCCACTGTTTGATTACTTTCCCTTTTGGATGAGAACAAAAATCCAGAATGGTTTTTCATTGCTTTGGATTAGAATTAACAATTAGGACTTCTTTTTTGTCTACTTTTCCCTCTCCATAAATGGGCTCTTAAATCCTGGGGTTTACTGTTTTAGTTGCCAGCTGAAAAATACCATTAGGCCCCACGTGATGGCCATTTGTATATGCAGAACTTTATTTAGTTCAACTCTTCAACTAGACAGAGCAACTTTTTCTTCATCAAATGAAATTCTCCTTGTGATTACAGCAATCCACCTTATGCGAAGTGAAATAATATCTTGAAAGCTTATGCTTAATATCACTCTTGTTTTAATTATAGTTCTCTTGATTGGAGGAGGACTTGGTGTAAAATTTTGGTTGAAATTGAGCGACAGTTAACTTTTATCTTATTAATCATTGCAGATAAGTTCACGGATGAGGTAGAACCGATTTTACCAAATTTCAGATGCTCGGTGCCCTCAAGAGAAGGGTTTCTTTTCAGGAACTCAGTATGTGAAACCATGAAAGATGCAGGCACTGAAGTATTCCATGGGGTTAAACATAAAGATGTTGGGACAGAAATGACTCCTCTAGGAAGTTCCACAACTTCTAGATGCCACACACCATTCAAGAGCTCATCGCCTGCACGTCATAACACACCTGCTAATAGGTCTGGTCCATTGGCATCCGCCAATTCCAGTAGTTCCAATAGCACGATTGACATTTCCCAGCTGCAAGAGTGTCATTTAGCTAAGCTACAACTTGGGACACAATATGACTCCATCACATCGAATTGGAGCTCAAGGGAAGAGGAGGAGGAAGAAGTGTCAAAGAGCCTTAGACATTTCGAGACAGGCAGTGCATGCCGGAAAAGTGTTTCTGATTCGAGAGCCGCTGCGTGGGAGGAAGAGGAAAGGACAAAATGCTGCCTGAGGTAATGAGGTAAAAGATTTGTAGCATTGTCTGTGTATTATGTGGCACATCAGTAACGATTGTTATCTGTACCACAGGTATCAGAGAGAGGAAGCAAATATCCAAGCTTGGGTGAACCTCCAAAGTGCCAAAGCAGAAGCTCAATCAAGAAAGCTCGAGGTAATTTTGCAACCTTTTTTGGTCTTATGAGGTACTTTTTAACTATTCATCATGCGTATTGGTACTTCAAAGCTCAATGGTTGTCTTTGAGCCCAAATTTCTTTTGCTGCAATTTTCTCATTTACTGCTACTGGCAGAGCTAATTATGATATAATTATCTCAAACCCGTAACATCGTCTTGTCTACCTAAAGGAATAAGTGCGCTATGATTCTCTTGTCGGTTAGGACTGATTTTAGTCATTTCGTGAACCCTTGTTTTCACATTGGAAATTAAAATATGAATCGAGGTTATCTGTGCCTTTTCGGCTTATATTTTCTTTAAGTGAATGTGCTATGTGGACTATATTTTGGAAGTGTTATCCTAACTAATTAATAGCTTATACTTCCTCGAGCCACCCGCAACTCTACCACACCTTTCATCTCTTTCTTTCTTGACCAGTCCACCTCTGTAGGAGTGTCTTCCCTCAATTCAATATACTTTTTATCTGCATGCTTCTTTCCTTAATAATGTAGACAAAGGTTAAAAAATGCCTATAAATACTTAACATTTATAATATAAAACATTACTTAATAATATATAAGAAGAAAGCTAAAGGTCATCAAGTCTTTATTTTTTTACTGGTAGCGTGGTGGTTGTAACTTGCAAGCCCATGTGAAGATCTAGCATTTAGAAATTCGTGGGGAATTGGAATATTTACTTAAGCTGGGTTGTCTCCTGCTCGGAAGCTTGGTTCTTAGGTATTGTTGAATAAAATAAGCTCTAGAGTAATTAATAAAGCTTGCTCTCCTTGTTGCTCCAACTGTTGCCTCCTGTACTCCACCTGCATTGTGTAGTGCAAGAGATAAGAGGTAGTTCAAAATGACGGCTAATAATCTGATTAGTTTAAATGCTTTCCCGGTCAAAACAGGGTGTTTACACCTAATGCAAGATTAATCAGAAAAAAAATACACCTGGAATTACTAACATGGTCCAACACCTTGTTAGTTTAGGGTCATGCAAGCATTTGACTTTGATTTATTCTATTATGTGCCAATAATCTCTCAGTGGACTGACATTGTATATGGTATATTATGTTCTGAACTGAGCTTTTCAGGTGAAAATACAAAAGATGAGATCGAACTTAGAAGAGAAATTAATGAAGAGAATGGCAGTTGTTCATCGAAAAGCAGAGGAATGGAGAGCAGTGGCCCAGCAACAACACGCTGAGCAAACGCAAAGGGCAACCGAGCGGCCGCAGAAGATAATGAACCGAAATAACTCCCTTATTTCTGGCCACAGCTCGTGTGGTTGCTTCCCCTGCAATAACAGCCCCTGATGAAGATTCAAAACACAGATTCTAGGAAAACCCAAAACCTCGTCCTTGCAAAGCTATTGTGTTGAAAAATCACATCAATAGCAGTAGCAAGGATCAACGGGACTATTAAAAATGGGATCATCTTCCAAAAAAGGTTTCACCATTTTGATACAAGTAGTACAAATATTGCCTTGTCCGATGTCATGCTGTACCAATAACATGACGATTGTTGTGCCAACAGCTTTACCTCTATCTTCAAATTATTTTGGTTGTGACCCACCACAAGGAACTTGTCTTTTTTTTTTCCTTTAACAAGCACAAGGAACTGTTCTGCTTGTGGACCAATTCTTTTATCAGTCGTTTGTAAATTCTATCCCCTGGTAGCTCTTATAGCGTACTGATTATTGCACTGATGTAGACCTGAAGCTGGATATCATACTAGATTCTAGTTTCCATTCCTCTGTGCGAATCTTTCAAGCTAGGACCGGAGGTGACCTTATTGCTTACATTCTCACTGGAGATCGCGTGATTGAAGAAAATAATCCACTAATCACCGTCAAAAGGGATATGTCTACAAATTAATGGTTTTATTATACATGTTGCAGTCCCATCATTAAATTTTTAATGAATTAATGAGTAGTTCTTCATGAAAACGCTTCCCTAAAATCAAAGAGTCCTGCCCTGTTTCATAATCCAGGTCCAATCATTAGACAGTATTCACCATATATTGACAAGTGGCCATACCCTACCCCCGAACGACCAAGCCTGCTTTTCCACACCCTAGGAGACAAAAACTGTTTATATCCACGAGATAAATATTTCACCTCAAAAAACTTGAAGCTACCAACAATAACCATGTATTTTCCGCATGCAGAAGACTAAGCACTGATAAAAGTTTTAACAGTAGTAGCTTTTGTCTGTCTGGTTTCCAATCCATCAGCCTTCATTTTCACTCTCTTTCGGCAGGCTAAGCCTTTTGCTCTGGATCAACCCCATCATTGTCGAGTATGCACTGCCACAATATCTCAGGAAAAGATATCGTAAATGTCTTTGAGCGCATTTTTTGCGGATCAAAAAGCTATTATGATGACAAATGATGGAAGAAAAACAAGAGCAAACAACCAGCAAAACACACAAAACCAAAAGCAGGTAAAAAAAAAAAAGAAGGAAATACTATTGTAGTAGTAGTAGTAGCAGTGAAAGAAGAAACAGAGTAGACAAGACAGGTCTAGCTAGGATCTAGAGATTAGCTAACGGATGAGAAGGGTCCTTACGGTGTTGGTAGGTGTGGGCTTTTGTTGCCTGGTGCGAAGGACACAATGTCACAAGCTGCAACTTTATTCATTGTATTGCAATTTGACCCTATGGGTGCGTTTGGTACTTTACAATGCAATGTGATTACAGGGAATGTGATTGCAGGGAATGTGATTGCAGGTAATGTGATTGCAGGGAAGATAACATTGCAGTGTTTGGTATATAAGTAATGTAATGATTAAAATGCAGGGAAGATAACATTGCAGTGTTTGTTTTACAAGTACTTTACAGGGAATGTAATGTTAAATTCCAAAACTACCCTTATACATTAATACAAGTTTAACATGTAATTTTTTATTGTTAATTTTTATATAATGTTATTTTCTAAATATATTATTAATTAAATATATTTTATTTTTCATTTCTTATTAGAAATATATATTTTATTTTTATTTTTATTTTTAATATAATTTTTTAAATTGTATATTTTACTTTAAATTTTTTCTTAAGAAAGTAATATTTTATTTTCATTTCTTAATAGATTTTATATTTATACATTAATGTGATAGCTATTTTTTTTTTTTTGCAAATAAAGGAATGAGCCTTATTCTTGTCACCGTAAACCCTGAATACAATATTGCCAATGCAATGAAAATTTGCTAAATGGAAATTTACAGGAGTGGTTCTAAAAAGTTGCTTCAATTTGCCCCCATGGATTTCTTTTGATCTTGGGTTCCTATCAATCTTATAAACTAACATTATTAAAATCCGGTCCTTCACCATTGGGCATTACTGCCTCTTTTCCTTCTTTTGGATAATAAAGTTGAATTTTGTTCACATCAGCATACATGGAAGAAAAATATGAGAAAGAAACGCAAAACACCATCTTAATTTGACCAAATTTTGAAGCAATAGACTACAGAAGAATTTGCATCGGCTAGTTTATCCACTGTCAGATACATGGGGAAACCTACACAATATAAGCATTTGTTGATGTAATAAGAACTTGGGATATTGATCCACAGTCAAAATGAAAATTTATTGGCACGTTATCAATGGCATAGGTTTTCCAAACAGATCATGATATCAGTCCTCATGGCCCATTCGAATGTACAGAGGCATTGCAGAAATCCAGTTTGCCTGGTGTAGTGCACATTATATTCTACAGCTTGCAGCGCAGTAGACAAATTGGTTTAGATCAAGAGTAACCCTGCCTTGCTTTGCTGTATCAAATGCAGATACTCTTTGTACAATTTTCAAACTGATATGAGATTACCATAATTGCACAGTGGTAAATAAGACTCACAAAGCACAGCAGCTTGCACTGCACGGACAGGTGATCATCATTACAATTCATTGCTCAGGGAACAAATAAAAATCTTCCCTTCACACTCAAATGAAACAATAGACTGAACATGCTACAAGACCATATCATTATACTCACACTGCCTCTGAAGAACATTTACAGTTGAGCCACATGTTTGTGATTACTGCTTGATCAGGTATCAATAAGAGAAGTCAAAACTGGATAAAGGCATCTCAAGTGGACCCTATCTGTCACACTTTGGAAAGTTTTTCTTTCACAACCTCAGCCACCGAAAGCTAACATCTCTTCTGCAGGGGATAGGTATTATGCTATGATTCTTTTCTTTGTTTTGTAGGAGTCCAGAAATAAATAAATAAATAAAATAAGATAAATAAAATTAGCTATATAAGATAATGTCAATCTAAATGCATACAATAGAATATGTTGATGGTACAAAAAGTGATAATTCCTAAAGAAAGGACCCAGCAGACCAACTAGGAACTGTGTTAATTTCTAAAATGTGATGATTAGAATGGACACAGCTAATATATGAATTAGTTGTCAAATTTTGATAGTTCAATTATTCAAGAAGTCCATTCTAAGCACTTCTTTTTCATCTGATATATCCCCTGCATCCACCAAGATGCCCAAAATCCATATCACTGTTCAAACATAATTTATCTTAGGACTTAACAAAAAGTGAAAAAAAAAATGAGATATCACATAGGAACTATGTTTGAAACACGTGACAACACAACACACTATAATAAGAGCACAAAGGGAAACAGAATATGTTAAAGGTTATGGCATGACTGCCTTGTGGCATATTTGGCTGGGATGCAATAAAAAGGTTAATTTTAACTTTAAGAAATACAAGACAACAAGAATGTCATGACAGTCATTCATGATTCAAGAAAAAACAAACAGAAAGTCTAGATACAAGATGGTACTATACCCTAGCAATTCAGTTGTTGAATTAGCTGCCTCTCTTCCCAGTGCTCTGCCTGGGCAGGAAAGTTCACAGCAAAATTCTATATTAAAGGTTACCTCTTTGAGTTGATTCAACCTCAAATTCTAATAAAGTGGAAGCTTTCTTGCTAGTACAAGCTACAGAGGCTTTAAACAATTTATTTCAGCTGGCCCCACATATTATCAGATCCACCATAACAGGTGATCATAATTCTCTCCAAAAAAAATCTTGACGGGAGAGGTCTCAAAACTCAGAGTTCTTTCAGTTGCTGTCCCCACCCAAAAGGAAACACACAAATTCTAAAATTTTCTATATTTTATCATAGACAATTTAAATCCATCATTCCAGTCTCAAGAATCTTTTTCCCCTTTGATTAGTTGTTACTTCAAACAGAATAAAGGTTGCTCCAGATACAAATTTCATGAGAGCTACTGAAGCATCTGCAATTAATTTACAAAAGCATCATCCCAGTCTCAAGACATCTTTTTCCCAAGACAAAATTATTGATTTATTTGTTGTAACCCCCCTTGAAATTTGTGAGCCTCTCCATCCACACATAAGATCACCTCATAGATTACCACTTTAGAAACAGGCAGATAAAAACAAAATTTCACATTCTCTACATCTAATGTATTACATAGCACACACAAATAAATACATAGTTTTTAGCAGAAGAACACATACAGATTGGGTGAAATTTATCAATCAAACACCCACAAGATATAATTATTTAACATGAGACAATGATGCTTAAAAGGTTTTAAACGAAAAGAAGAATATGTCAAGAACAAAATAGCAACATAACATCACAAAAACCATATAACTAAAAATCATAAATAAAGTATCTTGATTGATACTCTAAACCAAAAGTCATAAAGTTCTAATAACCACCAAGTTAAAGTGATGTAAAGGATAGACAGACCACCATTATTTTTTTTTTGAAAGGTGTTGTTCATTTCATAACAGAGGGTACCAAAGGTTCACCTCTAGAATAGTACACACTTGAATAAAGTCTGTAACACCCTATTAGAGCATAACATACCTTAGTCAAAGCAGTACCCGTCGCCCAGGCCTAGAAACAAAGAGAACACAAAACACTGCCCCTTAAAACCCTTCCCAGAGACAAGCACAGTGCCCTTCCCATACCTTTCCAAAGAGAAATCAAAAGCTCCTCCTGCCATCTTCAAAACACAACAGATGAGCCTACCGTAAACTGTACACAGCACCCCATATCAGCTCTCCCTAGCTACCTACCAGAGAAACAGGGTAGCACACAAAAACAAAACTACCCCATGACCCCTCAGAAGCCCCAAGCAGTTGCAACAAAAAAGAACCCCTGAGCCATAAATATCCATTTCTCTGAGGTTGCCTTTCTAAAGGATGCCAACGTCATCTTCTGAACATCTGAAAGATCAGATTCCAACTCTCCACCCACAATCACAAAAGCAGGAGCCATCACTTTCACCTTGTCTTTATCACAGCCACCAGCAAGACACATCCCAAACTTCCAGCCATTCACCAATAGCAGTTCAACCAAAAAACAAAAGAACAACAGGGCCCCACACCCCAGACATTAGTCGTAGACAGACCATTATTAAAACACAAAAGAGTTCAAAGTTAACAACACTGTTAAAGTTCAACCTAGATTGATAACTAGTTCTTTGCAATAACAATACCTACCATTACTTTAGAGTGAGCCATTAAGCAAAGCCTTCACATAAATTTTCTGCAACTCCCCTGATAATGAAACTAGATAATTTATCTTCCACATATCACTAGAGATGATATGTCCAGCCTTAACAATTTCTTCGGAAGTCAAACCTTCAACTCCTTGAACTATCTCAGCTACACGCTTTTTCAACATCGCATCTTCAGCCATGAATTGAAAACAACTTGCTAATTTATCAATTCCTTCCCTTGCACCTTGACAGATTTCTCCAATCTTATCCACACTAGATTGGAATGCATGAACAATGTTGTCTTCTCTACTTTTTGTCCTAGATTTTTTTCGACTAACCTCTCTATCACCTTGCTCTGTAGTCCTTCTTCTAGCAGCAGTGGATCCATCACTGTTGGTAGCAATTCTAGGAGAAACATCATCATCACCATTGTCATCTTCATCAGCATTCATTGCACTGTAAGCTTCTGAAGCTGCCCCTGTTCCTGCAAATGCAACTTCCTCAGTTTCTATGTTCTCCACTGCATCAGCTGGTGACTCTGCTCCTTCCCCAGTTGCTCTATCCTTCCCAAAGATAATGGCTAATTGATCAAAGTGAGGGAAAGGCCTGTTTTTAAGTCCTGCAGCAGCTGGGTGACTCTATATATATAAACAAATAAAAAGCATTAATAACCTATGCAAAAACATATATATACCTAACTTTACAATGCAAAAACAATGTTGTACAATTAATTAGAGAAATTACCTTAACCCAACCATTCCAAACATCATCATCACAAGTAACACATTTCTTGATATCATCCCAACCGAATCCAGAAGCAGAATGCGATATCATCTCAGCAACTTCCCTATATTGTGTCTTCAACAACCTCATTCTAGAGTTAATATGGGGAATAGCCCTTATGTTGCAATTTGGGATCCTTTCATTCATCCATTTCTCAAGTTGTTGCAAGTAACCAGGCTTGAATGTCCCATTATCTCTACCCCAACTTCCTTCATTCACAAGATCAATGCAGCAATCAATTAGGATTCCATCTTCAGTTGGTGTCCATTGATGGTTAGATCTTTTGCTTGTCCTTCCTGATCCTTGAGATGATCCAACTTCCATCTACAATAGAAAACATGAGCAGGAGAAATAGCATAGTAACCAATATATAGTATACAAGAGTTAATTAAAAATTAAAGCAGAAACATAGCATATTTAATTAAGAACAAATAGAAATATGTCTCAACAATCACAAATTTAAGTAATTACAAATAAAGCATACAACAGAATTCAACCAAACAGCACCCTAAGTTTCATGTGTAGAAGCTATCCAATCATTCCACATATCTTGTGCCAAGTTATTTCTCCAAGCTGTCCATGCATTTGATGTCTCAATGTACTGGATCGTATCTGCATTTTCCGTCGCGTCTGATTCCACATACTCTTCATCCATTTCATCCTCAAGTGGATCATGTCCCATTTCTCGCCTAATGTGATTATGTAACAATGCACAAGCAGAGATAATTCGACATTTTGTTTTCACTGGGTACCACGACTTCTCTCTAAGTATTGCCCATCTCATCTTAAGGAATCCAAAACATCTCTCAATAACATTCCTAGCACCTGAGTGTTTGTAATTAAACAGTTCTTCTTTTGAACGAGGAGTGCGATTTTGTCGCCATTCATTCAAATGATAACGCTGACTTCTATATGGAGCTAAAAATCCCTCTCCATTTGTATACCTAGCATCACATAAGTAGAAAAAACCTATGATAAAAAATTTATTTTAGCCCATCACTAAACCAAATGTCAAGCTAAAATAGATAACAATTTAATGTATATTTTCCTCATACCTTTTGGGACATTCAATCCATTTCTTCTACATATTGCATCTCGAAGAACCCTAGAGTCTGAAGCTGAACCCTCCCATCCAGGTAAGATATATATGAATTGCATATCCTGGGAACATACCCCTAACACATTTGTAGCAATTTCATTCTTCCTTGTTCTGTATCTAGGCTTATCAAGTTCCAGGGCATTGACTTTAATGTAAGTTCCATCTAAAGCACCTAAACAATTCTATTGTTTCCAATAGAATAATGACAAAATTATCCTTCAATTGTATTTTAAATAGATTCTTATACGTAAGCTATAAATGTTTAAGAAATTTATTGTTTACCTTAAACCATTTCCATCTGAAGTCAGTTGAATTCTCAGGTACAGGGTCTGGCTTCTTTAGCAGTATTGATTGCAATCTTAAAACAGAATTCAACACTAAGCCGAAATGCCTACTCACTGTCTCACCACTTCTAACAAATTCTCTCTTTATGATCCTATTCTTTGCATGATGAGAAATAATGTACAAAAAGATAGCCACCATTTCCTCAACATTCATGTTTTTTGTTGGGTTCAGCCTACCAATGCATTGAAGCATATTACATAGTTTATAAAATGCAGCTCTATCCATTCTAAGATTTTCTATGCATGTTAAATCAGAATCAAACACCATTCTCCTAAAATTTAATTGCCTAATAATATGTCTCCTATAAGTAGACAATTTGGATCTTTTACGCTTTCTAGCATACATTAAAATATGATAACATCCTTGAACCAAAGTATTAGCCAAAAGTATCATGTTAAACAGCTCAATGGCTAATGCAATAGCAGACACGATCGTTGCAGTTTGCTCTTGAGAAAAGCCGTCCATTGTGTGAACTAACAATATAAAAAACTAATTAAAATAATGAAATATGAACATTATATAAAAAACATTGTCTAGCAACAAGAAATATACAAAATCAAATACATTATTTCTGTGGGGTAGCACTCAACTCATTATCAGTGGAGTTGGTTTTAATATTAAAATTGACTAATAATGACTAAATTTCGTTGTTGAAAATTTTCAGTGGATTTGCTTGACTAATAACTAGTACTAATTATTAAGAAACTGTTTGCCCCAAACCCAAGAGATCAGCTTACAGAAAAATAAAATTAATTACAAATATCTGTCAAGCTAAGATGAAAAGAATAGCTTAATTTGAAAAAAGAAAATATGTGCTAAAGCATCTGACCTTGCAAATATATACTCAACTGTAAAACCAACACAAATAACCCAGTGAAGACGAGGATGAAGATTGACATACCAAGGAAATATATGTGAACTTTGAGGAGCCAAGACAGAGCTTCTATTATGATCCAGCCAAAATATATTACAGACGCTAACAAAGTCGGTGAAGGTTTTTCTTTTTTAAACAAATAAATTATTTATAGTCATAAGGACATATTTACGAAATAATAGTGACTAAATTTCATAGTTGAAATTTGTCAGTGGATTTGCTTAACTAATAGTAGGAAGCAGTTTTCTTACGGATTCCAAACAGTAAAGTACCGAACATTTAAATATCTACTCAAACGTAAAATCAAGACAAATAAACCGCAAAAGAGAAAGATGAAAATTTACATACCAAGGAAATCTATAGATGAACTTTCAGGAACCAAGATGGGCTTCTATTTTGATCCAGGCAATCTCACAAAGTCGCTGAAGTTTTCTTCTTTTTTTGAGTTCACAGAAAACTTTTGTAGAAATGAAGCTTGCACTGCAATGATGAGAAGGCCAAGGAATTAAAAAATAACAGACTTTCACTTGTCTTCTTTTTAATGCGTATACATAATTCTGCTTCTGATAGAAAAGAACAGAGCAAACCAAAAAAAGCACCCTAAAAATAATATAGACAGAACCACAGTTCCAACTCCTAATAAACATCTTCATAACTCCTAACAAATAGTATTGGCTAATGAACAGCAAAGTGAAAATTGTTGCTAAGGCCAGTTAAACTCCGTTGAGTGAACAGTAAGGTTCCCCCAATACCAGACGGGTGGAAAAGTCCAATCCCATGGACTATCCCACGCACACATGATTCAACTTGCAACGCTTTCCATTTGAACCACTCAGAAAGTTGATCAAACACAAACTACGATCCTACACAGGTATGATTCAACTGGGAATGCTTAATTTCCATGGATGTATACCCATTTGAGCCAGTCAGAAAGTCGAACCATTAAATCCAAAATATGAGGGCTGGACCAAGAAAATAAAAGAATATTAAGGTAAGCTGCTAAAAGTGATAGATGTATTACAAGAAAATTATGCCATTGTTCTTCCACTTGTTTAATTTTTGCATGCTGAGAAAAAAAAAGGAAAAAAGAAGAAGAAAACACTCAGGGTTAACAGGAGGTTCTAAGTTTCTAACAAACAGATGAAGAGAAAAGACATAGTTGTGTTTCAGCACCAAGAAAACCACTAGGAACTCCATCCACCAAAAAAGTAAAGTCATTTCATGTATATATTCAATTACCAATATAGAACTGCAAATCCAATTTAGATTAAATTGCATTGTGAGGTTGCACTAGTCTGACGGTACATTATGGTTCTTTAGATCTAGCTTTCATAAATACAGATATTTGCATACAGATGCACATTTGCACATATATATGAACAAGCATGCAAGCAGACAGATACTTTGCACCTTGAACTACCATGTTACCCTATTGGCATATATAGAACTATATGTTGAAGTTTTGCAATGATTCAACATCAGAAAAGTTGAAATATCTTGTTTCTTTGCAAAGGTTCAGCAAGCATACTTCATCCTCAGATGAAGCTAGAAAAAGAAATCAAAACTTCAACTGTACAAGGTTCCAGTCTTGACTTGCCTTGGTAAGTTTGTTCACAGGACCTTGTTATCCATCCACTAAAGATAGTGTAAGATATTACGTCCCTCCTCTGGCTCATCAATCTTATATGTATGCTACAACTCAGCCCTCTCAAATAAACTTGTGCACATGAAATTAGTTATACCTTGAAAAATGATCAATTGTTATTTCTAACATCCTTAAGTAAGAAGACAGCACTAACATTTGCAAACCCATCAAGTATTAGATAGAGGAGAAATATGATGCCTAATTACCCAGTCCTAAAGCGAACACATCCTAGCAAAAATCCACAACTAAGTAAGCTGGGTTCTTTGTTCAGTCATAATTAATTTTGTGTGTGAATTGAGCCTGAAAATGAACCCCAAAAATGTAATGCTGAACACGGCAAATAATAATGGGCTGGTTTGGTCGACTGTTTTGACTTTTGAACCCTGATGATTTCTCATAAATTAGAAACTTGCCCTTTCAATCGACGGTGATGATGACGATGGCGAATGGTGCGAAGGAAGTTTTTGACTGGCCACAGAGATAATGGCCACTGCAATGCCAATATCAAAATTGAAGGGGTCTAGGGGTGTGGGTCGGGATGCTGAGGGTAAGAGGAGAGAGAGAATATAGGTTGAGGGGGGAAGAGCTCAAATGTCACGGGAAGCTCTCCCCTTGGTCACGGGAACTCAGCAGGAAATGGGGGCGATGGGAGAGTTCCAGAAAAAGAAAAAATTTTGGAAAAAGACAAAAGCATGAGCTCGGAGGAACCAGCGTGATTACCTGTGACTGTTGTTGAAGAGCCCAGAAATCCAACCTCTTGAAGAAGGAGCAGATGAAGGAGCAGATCTTGAAGAAGGAGGAGTGACTTAGGAAAATGGGGAAGAAGCAGCAGGTCGGCAAAAAACAACCGGGAATTGCTGGGGCATTTTGAGTAATTTTTTAAAATTATGATGGGTAAAAACGTCCTTAACACATTACAGCCTCAACTGTAATGTAGATTGCAGTCGGTTTGGACTGCAATCACATTGCAGCCTATGGCTGCAATGTGATTACATTGCATCCACACATTGCAGCGGTTTGTTGCAAAACAAACGCTGCAATGTAATTTAATTCACCACTTTGCAGGGAATGTACTTTACATCCCCCTAAACAAACGCCCCCTATATTATTTGCCATTGTTGGGTAAACTTAATTGAGGTAATTATTTTAACAGTATATCCACTTTAAGTTGGTGAAGTAAATTAGAAATAGATGAGGCTCAAAGCTTAACTCCATGGATTGGATCACCTCTTGAAGAAATAGGGCTATGCGCATGAGAAAATGATATTGTGTAGAAAATGCCGCCCCATTAACATATTTTGAGTGGACAGATCTCTCCTCAAAGAACATGGACCAAACCGGACATTCCCATGAAGCCCAGCCCAAGTGAAACGCAGCCGTTTTAGCCTGGCTTGTTTTGCAAGAAGACTAGAAGACCTTTACAAAAAGCACGAACTTCTTTCTCTTCGCTCGGCTGCTCTCTCTCTCTCTCAGACACTCATTCACAAAGTAAATCCTGCTCATTTTTCTTATTCAAGTTCATTTTCTTTCCCTGAATTTTTTGGGTTTTTCTTTAGGTTTTGTTAGATCTAATTCTAATCGATCCAACATGTTCCTCACCAGGTACCAAATCAAAGTATATTTGTTACAGCTTTTTCTTTTAGTTTCTTTTTTTTTTAAGAAAAAATTGATGTTTGCTTATTGGTCTGTGAAGGACTGAGTATGATCGTGGGGTGAACACATTTTCTCCTGAGGGTAGATTGTTCCAGGTGGAGTATGCAATTGAGGCTATCAAGGTATAAACTTTTTCTGTTTGTTTCCTTGGAAAATCAGCTAACTCTAAAGTTCTCTCAAGGGAAAATTTTGTTTTCATTAGCATATTTACATCAATTAGTTTAACTCACAGCTAGGTAGGTGTTAGTCTTTTCTTTTATTCAATTTTATTGGTGTGTTTTAATGTAAATGGGGGTTTTTGAATTGAACTGCAGCTGGGTTCAACTGCAATTGGGATAAAGACGAAAGACGGTGTCGTGCTGGCTGTTGAGAAGCGTATTACTTCACCACTGTTGGTCTGCGCTCTTACTTGATTTGATGTTATTATATTGGCAAATTATTTCTGAAACTTGTATAAATAGCCTTCTATTGATTGTAATAGAATGCTTTGTTTTGTTTTGGCTTGTTTGCTAAAATGTAATATAAAAGGATAAGTTTTTAAGAAATGGAGTTACATGAAGAATAAAGGAAGTGATGGTTAGCTGTTAGGGTCTTAAGGAGTCCCTTTTAACAAATTAACGAGTCTTCAGTTACAAAAATGTAAATGTCAGTTGGTGGGTTGGTGATTTAGATGGAATTGGAAATCAGGGTCCGAGAAACAGAGTTTGCAATTGCTTATTCCTCCCATATTCCCAATTAATTGTTGGCTCTGTGGTGTAATGTCTTAAGACATGTTGAGTTTTTATTCAACTAGCTACTACATAATTTTTCTCAATATGCTACTCCATACTTTGATGATTCCCTTACCTGCCACGTGTTTACTGTACACTTGAAACGACACCCATCTCGTTAAAAAACTACTGCAAATCCAGCATGTACCATGTGTGACATATTCTATGTGAAATGTAGACTATTGCAGCTTCTTCCAGGCATCATAGCTCTGAAATCTCTTTCAGGAACCCAGCAGTGTTGAGAAGATTATGGAAATTGATGAGCATATAGGATGTGCCATGAGTGGGTTGATTGCTGATGCACGTACACTTGTTGAACATGCACGAGTTGAGACTCAGGTACCATAGTTGTTAGTGCCATCATTCTTTGATATGTATTGATATGTACCTTTTATGCTGATTTCTTTTACATTCACACAGAACCACAGATTCTCATATGGTGAGCCAATGACTGTGGAGTCCACAACACAAGCTCTTTGTGATTTGGCCCTTCGATTTGGTGAAGGAGATGAAGAATCCATGGTACAATTCATATCTTTTGTGTATATAGTTGTAGCAATTTCCATTTCTGTGTCTATGATGCTTTTTGCTCATCTTGGTAAGCAATAAAGGGAGGGCCACACCCAGTATGACTCATGTAATCATGCATTTAGTTTCTTTTGCCATCTGATATAGGATTCTGCTATGGCATTACTTTTGAAGTGCTTACTCACTCTCAGTAACATTTTTCTTTGCAGTCTCGACCCTTTGGGGTGTCTCTTCTCATTGCTGGTCATGATGAGAATGGGCCAAGCTTGTAAGTATCAGATAATTTTACAATGTGTTGGCTTCCTGCGGATATTTCTTTCAACGTAATAGAAAGATGAATTAAATCTTGGTACATTATAGCATTTTTAGGGCCAACATTTCTCCTAACCATGCCACTAGTCATGGAACTACCATTTAAGAAAGTCACCTGTTAACAATTACTGTCACCACAATTAAAACAGTCCCCATTAACTGATAGGCTGGTTTCTCAATATATGCTTTTGCAAAGGATAATTCAATAGAGGTATTATTACAATGTGCATATTGTTGCCTGCTCGTTTTAGATTGTGAAAGTTAAGAAGTTAAAAGTGATAAGCCAAGAGAGATAAATGCGTCGGGTACTTGATGTGGCTAAGCATAACCCAACCTATTAATGCAAAATTGCATAGTCACACATTAAACACTGCATCCACTAAGTCAAGTTTGAGATAAGTCCATCCTTCTCAGTTACTTCTCAACTCAAAATTGTAGGCATATGATTATTGACCCATGTTGCATGGTTCTTTAACCTATGCTCCTCAGCTATTTATAATATATTAGTACTTATAGATCCCTAGAAGTATTCAAATGTGGTTCCTAGCAAATGCAAATAAAAATTTTGACTGCATGGTGCTGATAGGCATGCATACGTCTTGTGCTGTCATTTACCTGTTCGCAACATATTTTATGCAGATACTATACTGATCCCTCTGGCACATTTTGGCAATGCAATGCCAAAGCTATAGGTTCAGGTTCTGAAGGCGCAGACAGCTCTTTGCAAGAGCAATATAACAAGGTATCTTCACTTCTGCTTATGTGTTGTTTTTCATCCTTTGGAGTGCTTCGCATGGTAACTTGATTGATTAGAAGTCAACTTGTTATTAAGTTTTATGATATCTAGTAAAGCAATGTCTTATAAAACCAAAATTAAAATGCCATTTCACGATAATAAGGTCATTTGTTTTGACTCATGCGTACATGTACAAGTTATATGGTGCTGATTAATGATGGATTTTAATTTTCCCTGCAGGACCTAACTCTTCAAGAAGCTGAAACAATTGCTCTGTCCATTTTAAAGCAAGTAATGGAAGAAAAGGTAAAGTTTTACGTCAAGTAGTAGGCAATTTTGGGATTGCACTGTATATATTTGTTTATTTTCATTGACCAATTCTCTGTTATTGAACAATGTTACCTTTGCAGGTAACTCCCAACAATGTTGATATTGCCAAGGTAGCACCTACATACCATCTATACACCCCTTCTGAGGTGGAAGCTGTCATTACCCGTCTATGAGAATGCTTGGTCATAATCAATCTTCCCATGCAAGAACTGCCTTTCCTTTCATAATTATGCATGAGTTGGGGAAGAGGCTTGTATTTGTTTCTTTTTGGTGTGGCATTAAACTCAGTTGGATAATTTAGTTACACCTGATGAGAAAAGAACCTTTTAATTGGATTTAATTGCATTCTCAAATTCCAGCTCGTGGTTACAGAATTTGCGTTATTGCTTTCCAGTCATATTGTTTGCCCTCTCATTATTGTGGAATAACAAGAATGATAAGTATAGAGGGTAAACTTGATTGCTTTGGTGTTGGTAAAGGAGCTTTGATGGTTTCATTGTCACTTGAATCTCATTTTACAAATTGCACGGGATAGTAAATATATTTTCTGATAATCTAAAATCTAATCAAACATGAACGTGAGTATGTTAGCTATAATGATTGGAATTTGTTTATTGGTTTCATTGACGTGTTCTGGGTGGATCATTTCTCCTAATTTGCTCAAGTTCTTCAGTTTGTCTAAGAGTTATGGTTGTCTTTACCAGGTGAACGGTATGTCATACTTGGTTAAAAATTCTGCATTTGTTTGCCCGGTTCTTAACTTGTTCAAAATATATTGCTTAATGAATCTATTTGACAGCGCGTTGCTGGGCAGACCAGTTGCATGTCTAATATTTTAACTCTGTTCTGGCATCAAATCATATGGCTACTCTTCTCTTGCATCAATTGCTATGATCCATGGCAAGGCGTATTAGCATGGTCAGATATTGGTTCCCTTTGTTCGGATGGCCAACTCATCCTTCTTTATCTTCCACGATGTTATTGTTTAAGAGATCAGTATGACCTTTGACAATACTTCAATTTTCTATCTGCCATAATGCCAATTCCGAAGATCACATGAGCTCCATACTCTTCCAATTAAAACAGCCAAAACATACCGCTGACTCAAGTACCATATTTTTGGCATTGATCACCCAATTTAGCATCAATGATCCAACTACTATTAGCTAGAAGATTGACCAGCCGTATGACAAATGATCACAATGTTTTTCATTAAGACATTGCAATGTCTAGACTTGGTGAACATGCCAACATTACCATGTTGGGGTATCTTTCCGTTAAATAGAAAGAGAAGGGGAAAAAAAACGCATTAACACGGTGTCCATCCTCCTATATAAAAAGAAAGGGGCAGTCTTATTCTGAATTCTTTCCAAAGCTATCTCAGACTCAATCACGAAATTCATCCATGAAACTTTTATGGAAATCTGTTAGATGGGTGACAATGGCCGGAATCTTCTCTTCTTGAGGAAGTATTGTGCACCTAAAATGCCACGTGCCAGGAACCTATGACAAAATACCAAACGTCAATTATTGGCAAGGATAACCAAGAGGCAAATCAATTGGCATCGAAAACCACATCCTTGATGAACCAAAGAAAAAAAAGATAATGATCCAGTAATACAGTCATCAAGGATCCTTAAAATATTTAAGTTGATCCAATCAAATAGCCATTTCCCAAAACCTCATCCCTTTTGATCTTTAATTTATACTTTCAATTAATTAAAACATTCCAATCGCTAACATCTGAAGACCATCCCATTTACCAAAATCTACCTTGTCAAAGGTATCTAACCTTCCTTCCTTATTCCCGTTATCAGAGTTCCCAACCAAATTAAGCCGACATAATGGCAGGAATCAAGACTCACCTGCCCAAAGCCAGAACCAGGAACAACAACAATTCCAGTGGCACTGAGGAGACGACGACAGTAGAATGCATCTGGTGCTGCTTTTGCTGCTTGAGCAGCTTTAATTGCCTTTTCAGGCAGGCGAATTTGGGGAAAGAGATACATTGCACCTTCTGCCTTGTTGCATGTTACACCTTCTAACTTGTTGAAGGCATCTTCCAGTGTCTGAGTCATGAATAAAAACAGTATTACTGAAAAATAGTGTTGTGCTAAAATGACATAGTGTAATCTTAGAACCAGTAAAAGGGGACACTGAATCAAAACACCAACTTTTTTTTCATTTAAGTGTCGTTAATTGATAGATACACTGGCAAGCAACTGCAAGTTTCTAAATTTTTTTGTTAAGTACCATATTAGAATGTGGAATTTAGTATTCACTTTTGCTCCAACTAAACATCAAGGCCCATTTATTCATATTATCTTAACTAACCAAACCTGAGAGAGGACTTACCTTTGCACGCCTTGCTAAAGATGAGAGGATTCCATCTCTTTCAGCACTATAGGATTCGTAAGATTCATCTCCAACCTGCAAGTTTCATTTGCAACAGATATGACATGTAGTTAATATTATCATAGGGCATGATATAACTCCACCGATGATAAGCTTCCCATGTAAACATAATATATTAATCCATTATCCCAGAAATGTACTACCCTAAACACCAAGTTATGTACCAGACAGCTCCCAAATGGTCAACCATGGTAAAGCATAATAGTTGGAAGATTTAAACGCTTTCTCCAATTATGAGCTTCTTCTATAAGAACCAATGCTTACAAGCATCTAGTCCATGCTCAAATTCATCCAGAATTATTCTGTCTTATGTTTATACCATACATCCAATATCAGAGGAATAAACACAGAAAGCTGGTTTTAAATGGCAAAAGACTTAACCTTGGGTGGACTCATGACAAGGCTAGCAAGAACTTGACCAGAGATGTTAGAACACAGATTCACAGATGCCACTTTGTATATCTGCTCCCTGACATCAGCACCAAACCCAGTAACCTCCATATAACCTCCCCTTTTTCCACACTCTCCATAATACCCTGGAGACAGTAAAAGAGTGCATGTTCTTTAAGTCAAAATTCCATTGCATAAGCTCTTTCACCTTCTATGGACGAAATAACTAGAACTAAGATAAGACCAATTTTACCTTTCGAAACTGACTGAAAAGATACCAACGATATATCCTTCTCGCCATAACCCATAGACCGGGAAACCTTCTTAAAAGAGTGAAATTTCTTCTCAGGTACATAAACATTTTCCTGGTAAACCTGTAAACCATAGGTGGTTATTAAGGTCCACGCAGGAGCTGACTCACCCAAGGGGTTCACACCAGGAAAGCAATGTCATTGCCAACAAATGGCAAAGGCAGAAAAATACAAATCACCCTACCTCATCTGCTAGCAGAACAAGACCTTCTTGCTTGCAGAACTCCACAATTGCCCTCTGGTTTTCCTCAGCAAGAACCTGCAATCACAATCAAATAAAAACGAAATTCAAGACACTTCTTCATTAGAATACACTTTTGCAAAGCTTATTATTGATTACCTGTCCTGTTGGGTTGCCTGGATTTATTACAACCAAGGCCCTAACTGTGATGCCCTTGGATCTGGCAGTCTGCAGTTGTTTCTTAACTTCAGATATTTCCAAACCCCAACCTGTAGCTTCATCAAGATAGTATGGAACCTGAAAAAAGCCAAACCAAAGGTGTGATCAGAACAGAGTATCCAAGAAATTGCCGAATGATAAAAGAAATCCTATTTTCTACCATTTTACAAGTCCTGCGAAGAAAGGCAGCTAAAAACTAATCCTCAAGAAACATAAGGCAACTTTATTTTGATCAGTTATAACTAGGCCAATAAACAACAAACTGCTAGCACTCCAGTGACAGCTAAAGAACCAGCAAGCTTACAAATATTTAAAAATCTAAATAATGCTTTAACATATTATATGCATACCAAAGTTCCACCATGGAGAGCAATTGAAGCAGAGTATAAAGGATACTGAGGGATGGGACAGAGAATACCATCCTTGTCAGATCTTATCAGCAACTGCATCATCATATGCACCTGCAGATGAGGAAAACTCCATTCTGTTATACATGCAACCATGAGGACTCATCATTCACGAAAGGAAGAAGGACGAAAGGAAGAAGGTTTGTATTGAAACTTACTGCAGGGCTGGCACCATCTGTCAAGAAAATATCATTTGGATCAGCAGGAAAACCATCACGGGCCTCAATTCCAGCAGCAATAGTATCACGTAGTCCCTTGATACCCTGCAGCGAAACAAAAATTATGAGTCATATGCAAGTATAAATTGTGAAAGTTCCCTGATGTGAGCACTGATCACAACCTGGCTATGACTGTAGGCACCAGTTGCCCTCCCAGGAATTTGATCAAGAATTTGCCAAGCCCGCTCAATGGAGTCCGCACTGCGAAAGGCCCACAAGCCAAATTATATACGGCAGAGGAATGACTGTCAAAGAAAAACCAGTAATTGCTAAAGCTATGGCTAGCAGAAGAGAACATCTCTTTATGTTTTGCCTTTCTCTGGGCTTAATCAAAGTTGAGTGACTTTCAGCAATTGTCAACCACCAAGCATAGATTTCTGTGAGGAAATCTAGCTAGCAGGAAAATTTTCTCCTTCTATTCTTACAGACTCAAGCCAAAAAGTAAGTTCTTTAGCAAAATGTCAGTGAAAGAAAATAGTTCATCCAGACATCTACCACCAGATCAGCTCAGGTGGTAAGAAGGTGGGGTTTGTATGGAGATTCTAGGCCCATACCTATGTTGATTCTCCAGTATTCAGAGTCCAACATAATTCTAGGTGCCAATGTTTATTTAGATTGAAGGAGGGGGGTGGATTGGTGGGGGTTTGTTGTTGATTTATAAATGTGGTAGTAAACATAACAGCATTTTAAATTTGTGCACAGTCAAGCAAGACACAAGGGGTAATATGTATATCTTATACTCATACCCATTATGGCATAGAGAAGCCCGTTGAAGGGCCCAGGTTAAACAACCAATCTCAAAACTGAAATCTATATCAGGTGAAGAAAACAAATTAAACAATTATTAAATTTAACAGAAGCAACCACAAAGTGGATGGCCAATAGTAATTCTCCATACCTGAACAAACCCTGCGTTTCACTTTTGTCCAAAATGGATGGATGGTCACATAATGCAAGAACCTATTACAGAGATCCTAATTAGAATTGCTTAATTCACATGACACAACTTTATGGTAATCTATCACTTAGCAACGAAAAATCAACCTCTCGGAAAAAGGTTATCGGCTGCTGACCAAGAGACTGAGGATTACCAATGTTGCAGTACAGAATCTGCAAAAAGATGATTAACATTTAATGCAAAATTTAAACAACTGGTACAGAGTGTCAAATAAAAGTTTACGTAATACAATTATAACAAAAAAATCAATGTCTGAAGGGTCAACACCCCCCCCCCCCCCCACCTCTTCCCTATTTCTACTCCTCTATAAGACCTTCATTATGCCTTTCTTAGAGAAGACGCATTTTGAATAGAATTAATTACTTCTTCACAAGAAATAAACAATAACCAGCCTACAGAATTCCACAACCATCAAAGTCAGCCAAACATACGCACACATCCAACCAAAAGAGCCTCTTCATTGTACTTTCGATTTGCACACCCTTATGCAATCAATCATTAACAAATGGTAATATGATATAAGTATAACATGTTAATTCAACCACAGGAAAGCCAAAGGAAGGGGAAGAGGTATTGTCCCATTGAAGTATAAATGGGACTCCAAGTGTCCATTAAAATAAACAGTAAATAAACTAAGAAATATACCTCTTCAAAGGGATGAGCCTCTGGCTTAGTCTGTATCTCTTCTTGCAATTTCTGAGAGAGATTAAAAAAATATGATTAAAGGACTATTTCATAAATTTCACACATTAGCACATCCAGCTTAATATACCAAACTATATTGGCAGCATTTGGTTCAAATTTTCTAAAACATAATGAAAACTTTCAACCAACATGGACATCAAGGCTGTAATCGCCCAAAAGCCACCTTTTAGCCCCATTTCCAGTAATGCTTGGATGTGCATACAAGCATGAGAATATCACTTTCAACAGAAATAAAATTGTACAAATACATTAAAGATGACAGCAGATTGGCATACTACCTGGGCAAGGGAGACAATCTCGCCACGGACAGCATACTCACATTCTAGGACCTGATCATAAAAACAGAAGTAGTGATAAGGAAACAGAGTGATCACACAAAAGGTATAAGCTGGCTCAATCAGGAATGAGAATATTGCGTATCCTGAATCAACACACAGAAGAACTCATAAACTTTAAAGATTTAAATATCCACTTAATGCTATTGCTTCTAAAATATTAGAAAAAAAAAACTCTAAACCCGCAAATCTGTTTCTAATTTGCAAATGTAGTGAGCTTCATGAAAACAACTTGCTTAATTAGAGCACAAAAGGAGTACAACCAATTCAGCAGATGTACTAAAAATGGGTCACTACTCACTATAAAGCCACGATCAGACACATGCAAGAGAAAAAATTAAACTATTCCTGTGAAACACATATGCTACAAAAAGAGAAAAACATTAAAAGAAAGATACACATCAATAGAAAAGGAAAAGAATTAGATAAACAAGCACAACTTTAAATTATATGGTCAAAGACGTATACTTTTGAAAAAAAACAATACAAAAGCAGTATACGAAGCATAAAACCCAAAAAGAGAAAATTATAAACCACCGCTTGAAAATCAGTAAGTTAAAGGAAAGAAAATTTAAAGAAAAAAAAAGCACACACACACACACACAAGAGACACCCAGATTCAAAAACATCAGGAAAGGAATTACCCAACATCAAATCAAACAATAATCAAAAGAAACAAGAGAAAGCAAGAGATATCCAGATTCAGAAGCACTCCAAATAAATTAAAAACGGTAGCAAAAGGGAGCACCTTGGGGTTAATGGTATTAACAGTAACAGGAGGAGCCATTGTCGAAGATGATGAAGAAGGAGAAGAAGAAGGGGGGTCAGCAACAGGAGTAGAGGACAAGAAACGATATGGGGATTGAGAAGAGGAGAGTAGGGGCCGTTGAAACTGATGGTTTTGACGCGAAGTTTCAAAGAGATGTCTAGCTCTGCCAATCACAAATCTCCGCATCTCGGTTTGAATATATATACACACTACACGCGTAAAATAAAAAGCAGAGAGAGAGAGAGATGGAAAGGAAACAGGGGGGTTTTTGGAAATAGAGAGAAGCGAGACAGCGGAGGTTTTTAGTCTGTCCTTTTTCGAGCAATTAAAGACCTTTTTTCGTCGAAAGAATCGAAACTGACTTCCAGATACAGTCACCTTCACTTGGCGCCCACGGTTTGAGATTTTTGCATCTCCCGAACACTTAACCGAACGACACCGCGGCTGTACTTTTGTATCCTTTTTCTTCCCCCCCCCCCCCCCCCGTAAAATATTCAAATAAGTGATTAAATTATTTTAAAAAATAACTTATTTTTAATTATATTTAATTAAATTTTTATATTTTTATTTGAAATTAAATAAATTTTTATAATTAATAATTAATTAATTATTATTAATAAATATTAATATAAAATGATAATAGACATTTTTACTAAACTAATTATTAATTATAAAAACTTATTTAATTTAAAATAAAATTATAAAAATTAATTTACTTTAACATAAAAATTTAATTAAATATAATAACTTATTTATATTTCCCAAGAATTAATTATTTACTTTTACCATACAAGTTTTGACATCACCATGTGCTTCTTTTCATTTTTTTTCTGGATTTACCATGTGCTTCATGGACTTGGCACACAGAGACACAGATCTAACGTGCCATGCCGACCCTTGTTGTCCTTTTTTATTTTTTTTATTTCTATTACCATTGATTCACCAACACCTATTGGCTTACCTACTTAATGATCCTAAAGTTTTTGTGCTTTATTATGTGTTTTTATCAGGGCTATTGTATCAAGGTTTGGGGTCAATTAGTGTTCAAATTTTTTATTTCGTCCTTGCGTTTGCATATTACCATTGCATCCACTTGACCAAAATAAATGAGAACTGAGAGGACACCATACAAAGTTGAAGATTAACATTGGTTGTTGTATAGTATTTAAATCAAATAGAGTTTGATTTCAACTTCCCTTTCTCCCAGCGTATACTTTAAAAACACATGAAGGCTGCCTTTGGCTTACATCACATCATTCATGAATTTGGATTTTCGTTTTTGGGCATGCTTGATGTATATTTTGTTGGGTAAGCATCAGCATCCACGGCAGGCAAGGTGTGATTCCATTTTTTGTCGGCACAATCCTCGGCTCTGTGAATGATCAGGAGAAACAGTCCTTGATTTTTTGGTGTGGAATGAAGAAAATCTAGAACAAATTTCAATGAAATGAAATGAACGAGCTTGTTGAAAGCTGAGCCAAGTTACTCTTTTGGTAGAATAGAATGGTCAGAGACAGAGGAATGGCCCAGCAGCCAAGTTATTCTTCTGTGTAGAATGGAATGGTCAGAGGGAAAAGTTGCCAGGCGACCTTTTTGACGAGTCCATAATAATACAGGTAGGAAAAATCTGTAAACATCTGGATGGAATCAATTTGTTCCATAATGAAGGGATGAGTCTTTTTTTACTCTTCTTAATCATTTATGATATGGCATTCAACTAATGCAAAGACCTTTCACCCAAGTGGTAAATCTTGACACTTGACATGCCTAACATCTTAGCTTTGACAATCTGATATATTGGATTGTTAGATCCATAAGAAGATAAAGTCTCTTAATTAATAAAAACATTAATACTACGAAACTAGATAAGAACAAAGTGAATAAAAAACAAACTTCTTTCGGAGAGTTTTTTGTTTGTTTGCCTGAATATGCATTCTTTAGTCAAACTGCTATCTTCTCAGCTTCATAATCTGATATTGCACCTTTGAAATCAAATAAATGAAATATCAGCCAGCGTTAGTCTCTGTTAAACGGAAAAGCTTCTTCTTTCTTGAAATGGAATAGGATGTCTCAGCTTGTCAGATGCATGTAAAGATAAGTCTGTGTTTATTAAAAAAAAAACCAAAAGATAAGACCAAATGAATAAGAAACTACTTTCTCTTGAAGGACCATTACATCAGTTTGCAGCCTTCTTTAAGAATATATTGGTTTGGCAAAGGCATTCCACTCCTTCACGGTCAAGATGACGCATCCCAGGGAGGAATTTCACTCTATCACTCCACCTCTCACCTCAGCCATAAGCCCATAAACCACAACCCTCATTCTGCTTTATTAAAATTTTATACAGAAAAAGTTGGATACGTGGGCATTTGATTTTAGCAAGTTTTATCCTGTTCGCCCATTAAATAGCTAATAAAACTTTAATGCATTGATTATTGACCTGGTTGTGTTAGAGTCGATGGAGTTTGCAGTTTTTGGGGCCCCAAACATTTCTTCAAGATTCATTTTCATATAAAACTAGGAAAATTGCTAGTACAAAAGCTGATAACTCAGCTGTCTTATCCGGCCATGCATCCTAATCACAACATGCTCTGTTCAATTTTTCTGGTTTATTTTTCATATTGAAAATTAATGGACCTCCACATGTAATTTTGTCTTTTTTCTTTTTTTGGTTACAGCGAGATTGCTAAAGAATAGAGAGAGCATAGACATGGAGAGTGTAATACATTTGAGTTATATATATAGTTCTACAAACAAATTTTAATGTCAAAATAAAAAACAAAAAAAAAAAACCCATTATCTCAACTTTTGGATCTTTGACCTTATCTCAACCCTACCTTTTTTAAATCTATCATCAGATCATAAGGCTGGTTGATACGATACAGTGGCAGCAGGCAACCACTCATCGCCTTGTATGAACGTTCCCACCGTGAACTTCCCAGCGTCAACATCTGAGAGAGTGGGCCTGTACCCTCCCCATGTCACCCTTTGATCCACGTTTGATCCAGGTCCACTGTTACTATACTCTGCATAGAAAATGGAGCTAGGTGGGTCAACATTGGCAACCCATTCTTTCCAGCCCAATGGGTTCAAGAACGCCCCAATTTCAGACTGCATGATAACAGTAGTGGAGTATTCTTTCCAGGGCCTGCCAAGGTAGGTGTTAGCAGTAAGGTTGTCAAATGCAGAAAGAGCACACTTCTGAATAGAAATGCCAGAGTTTTGGTTAGGGTCCTTTTTGCCTTGAGCTGTGATGGTATTGAACTGGTTAGCCAAGGGTTGCCTTGGCTGAATGTTGCAGTTTTGGAACACAACCGCTGCGTTGCCAAAAATGAAGTCAATTGTGCCCAAAATGTCACATTCCCGGTAAAACTGACGATTGGAATGGGCATAAAGAGTGTCCTGGAAGGCATCAAATGCACATTGGTAGAATACCGAGTGATCGGAACCAGACCGCATGGCCACTGCTTGGTGCTTTGCTGCACCTGCTGAGTTGACAAACCGTATGCCCTTTGCAATGAATCCCTTTCCTGTCACAGCTGGTAATTCACGCAAGAATTATTAGCACTCGGACTGTTTATCCAACAATAACTGGAAAATTATGAATGCAAGAAAACTGTGAGGTGATTTTTGTTTTTTCAAAATTGAATGGGAATAAAATCATATAGAAAGTTAAAGTACAAAACAAAAAAATATATATAGAAAGTTAAAGTCTTTGATTTAGTTCTATTTAAGATACTTTTTCCAGAGAGTAGGCAAATTCAAGCATATAATCAATTGTGTGACATTTCCAGTTGCAGTCAACGGCAAACCAAAACAATACTGCACAAAGCCAGCAGAAATGCCCCATGTAGCTGCAGTGCCAGGAAATTAATTTTATTCCCTGTCTTTAGGCCTATTTTCCCAAACTAAGCCTTCAAGCTCTGTCCGTTTTGATATCTCCCTATTCCAAGTTCAAACTTCATTTAAAATTGGCTTTCCAGGAAATTTTCCATCAAAAACTACCCTCCCCAAGGATGTTTTTTCGATTATCTCCAAGGAAAATTGAAACCAATCTCTCAGAAACCTGTTTTCTGTATTGGCATCAATGATCAAATGCATTAACAACAAAGACTTTTCACCACATTTACATCTGCCGTTTTCCAGGCTTCAATATTAGTTTTACTGAAAATTTTCCAGAGAAACTTCCAATAATAAAAGCATTAAAATTGAGAAAGGCTACCAACATCAGACAGTTGATCAGTTTTGATCCCCATCTGATGGATGAGGCCAGAGGGATGCATTGCAGGGCAATTTTCCTTGGATACACCAAGACATAGCTGGTTTGTAATGCTATATTTAGTATACTATACCAGTTGCAGGCCTTATACTAAAATTGTTGAATTGACTGGGACCACACAGACAGAAACTTGTAAATCACAAACCAGACAGGCACATGGTAGGGCAACAAACATCCAGCCTTACTTATTTGTTGATTGAAAATTTCAAAAGTAAGCGAGCAATCAACATTAAAGTGGAATAGCAGAATTTTAGGAAAGAGTAACACAACAAATTCACATGGTAACACGTAGGCACAATGTGGTTTTCTTTATCTTGTTCATAAGAGAAGATGGCCATTCTGCTGGTCTCAGGAACTCTAGCACATTGTTTAATCTTCATTCTGCTTTACGAAGTTTCACAAATCTAAGGGGCAAAGACACAACATAAACAGTTTGAGGGTTTATTTTCTTTGTTTGGGACATCACAGCTGGAGATATATTCCTAATAAATGATTTCATAATAAAATTATCTTTAGGTAGAACCAGAGCAAATGTTAAATGTATTAGTAGACTAATATTTAAAACTTCATCCCCTGTTTCATAAGGGAAGACTCAATGAATTCAGACCCGTGTTTATACTCTATTTCATATGCATCTAACTTGTTAAAGAGGGTTGGGATAAATTTTAGTACTATTGTTCATAGCTTTATCGTCTTTCAGTGACTTTTTTAAATAAATCTCCACTAGAACTATGAGTCTAAAACTGATAAAAATACTTAATAAATAGTGGCATGGCAAATGCAAATTGAAAATTACTTACCGAAAGTAGCTGTAGCAAAGGTGGGAGTTCCATCAACAAAATTTAGGCTACCGGAAATTATAGTCTTAGTCTTGCCGTCACCGTAAATCATCACATTCCACTGGTGTTTATCCAGAATCACATTCTCAACATACTTGCCTTCCTTCACATATATCACGAATCTCGATTCATTCTTCTTCCCCACCAATTTCACCGCATCGTTAATCGTCAGGACATCCCCGGAGCCATCTTGAGCCACAATAACATTTGGGGTAGGCCTGGAATCTTGCAACAGCCTCCTTTCAGTGGGACTAACCCAATCTGGAAACTCTGAACCTGCTTCCTGAAACCCAAGCAACCTCCTATGAATCGGAATGTTGAAATCTGGCAACAAACTCAAAATTTTAGCAACGATAGCCAAACTGTTGCTGGCATATTCACTTGAGTTTTGCATGGCCGCTTTCACTTCTTCAAGAAGTGTGGCGTTGAAGTGCTTTGTAGTGTTCAACTCCTCCAGGGCATCTAAACATGTTTCTTGGTCAGTTATGGTTGTACTTAGCCAGGTCTTCAAGTCATTGATCTTGGATGCTGACAACAACCTTTGCCCTTGTCCAACTTCCAGCGAAGTTGCCGAGTCAGTCAGTCGATCCAAAGCGTCCTCGAACAGTGTTCCGCACACTTGTAAAGCAGATTTCACTTGGGTATTATTGGTTTCAGCCTGTAGCTTGCTGGGATATTGAGACAACTTGGAAAGCTCGTTGATGGCTACTTCTAAAGACAGCTTGAATAGGATTTCTGGGTCAGATGTGTTTGAGGATGCCATGGAAGATAAGCTGGAGAAACAGGAAGTTGGGTACTGAGTCACACTACAAACTGTTTTGAGTGAAGCGGCTGGAGTCAAGTCAGTTGGGGGCACCGTGTTGGAAGACGAGTTGCTTCTCTTGTGCACCAAGAACCCTGCGACAGCGGCTATGATTACTGCTACTAGCACGACTATGGAGATGATGAGGATGATGAGACGCCTTCGAGTCTTTCGCTTGAAAGCTTGCTCTTCGAGCTCATCAACTTTACCATAGCCCTTGAAGGACTTAATTGAATCCATAGCCTTTTTCTCAGTTTCCCTGCTGAGCTTAATTTCTGGAATGCGCTTTGGGTTATTTAATCTGAAATGGAGAAAAGGTTGATGGGAAATGGGGGAAGCTTTGTGGGGGTATTCTTTTTTATATAAAGAGAGGTAAAGTTAGGATCTCTCTCATGCTTCTTTCTTAAGATATTATAATCAATGCAGGAAATAGACCGAATGGGATCATATGTTTTTTTTTTTTTCTGGTATTTACCATTAAATTAACATCATTATTTTCATTCACCAAACAAACATACTTATGCCTCTCTAATAATTACATCATTATAATTCACATTTTTATGAGATTAAAAAAAACTTTGAATAAATAAGAAAGATCATTATCCCAGACATCAACGATTTCACCGTCCATAGATAAAATAATAATTTACACAAAAATATTATCTTTTGTTATGTAATTTTAGTAAGTTTAAAAAATTAAATATAATACAAAATGTCGTAACTTGTTACCAAGAATTTTGATGTAAACATGTGGGTATTTTTGGGTTTTCATGGAACTGTGTAAGTAATAAATCCAAGCTGTAACGGAATGTATTTAACTCGGATATGGTACCTTACACGGTCTGGGGAATAAAAAAAAGAAAGAAACAGAGAAACCTTACGCGGTCGTGGATGGATGGATGAACCACGGTTTCATCATTTTGATTGAGAAATCGTTGTGACAAATCAAGCTGCATTAAAATATTATTCAAGTTGAAGACTTAGAGACCCAACAAGTGTATCCATCAATGCTGTTATTGCTGATGTTTATAAGCTTAGAACATGGACGCGTGAGGCAACGGAAGCATCGCAGCCTGACCTATGTCTTGTAGATGGAAACTTATGCTACTGCCAGCCACAGTTACATCCCTTGGCTATGAAAATTCTGTGGACTATTGGCAAAATGGCACCATTGTTGTGGGCCTGTGGGCCCAACACTGTTATAACATTTACTAGCATTAAATTCGTGCGTCGCTGGATATCACAAAATTTCAGATTAACATATATTCAACATGAAAATTCTGATCATTATCAAAGTAAATATTATAAGGGCATATGTGGAAAGTCTAATTTTTTTAATTTAATAAATTGAATTTATTCTTGTTAGGGCTTAGAAACTGAATACACAAAACTCAAAAGAATAGGGACAAAAACAATTTTCAGAAAATGATGCCCACTAAGCCAATCTCCATTCATCCCCAAAACCTACAGCTAAGAACTAAATGGTCAAGATTCCATTTAAGTAAGTATACTTTTCAACTTAAAAAAAAATAATAATTCCAGACTGTGCAGTTCAATATGTTATTACGGTTTGGTCAAGGAGTTATTCTAGATATCCTTTGTAGAAAGCCATAGTACCCAATAAAAAAGGAATGCAAAACCCCATTAACACTGTTTGAAGAACAGTGCAAGAGATTCAAGTTTAGCGTTGATGAATGAATAATTTTGTACTAGTGAAGCAACTTCCTTTGCGCTATGTGTTTGGGCCCACTCATGTTGCGTAAAATAAGTAAAATCTGAATATGACTTACTTTGGAGCCCACTTCAGCGATTTTCTTCTTTTTCTTCTTCTTTTTTTTTTTTTTTTTAAGAATAAGCAATTCATGTAGTAAAGAATTCATCAGACAATCTTGATGTTTTTGGCCAATAATCATTGCTAGAATTTAAATAAAAATTTAGGCTATAAGATATATGAATAAAGACCTAGTCTGCTCAACTAAGGGGTATAAATGGGTCCTATCCCCTATCCTACAAATACTGCCAAGGATTGCTAGGCTAAGTTCACCAAGTAAGATTTTCTTTTACTTCACGTCCATTTCCCCTCCTCAAAGCTTTCTTACAAGTTTACCACAAACCTAATTACATGCCAAAAGGGCGAAAGAATTGATCTGAAAAGGAAGTTTCAGCAGCATAGCAAACAAAATAAACAAAATGAAAGGGTCAACCAATTCCATTTTTCTTCTGCGTTACAACTAATTGGCTAGCCAGCCGCATAATCACCGCTTAGATATCCCTTGCGTTTGGAGCATGTGAAGTCTCATTATTTTCTTTGAGCACTTAATGTTTTTTTCTTCGTTCAAACTATAGTTTTATCAGTGGTTGGATGGCACTAATTTCTGAAGATTGACAATTTCCTTCCTTTTTATTTATTGAAGAGGATTACTCCTCCTAAGTATATATATATATTCTTCGTGTGTCCTTCTCACTTGGACGGATTCGTATGTGCTTCTTGGATTTGCTACCATGTGCTCAGATGTGAAACCTCACACTAGGCGTAGCTTTTATCTACGTTTCGATTTTGCTTTCATTTTCACGATAACATTTTAAATTCAACAAAAGGCCCTTTTAGGTAAGCTATATGAGACGAGCATGACTTTTCCAAGCGAGTGTTAAGAAATTGAAGACGCGTGTGTCGGCATGATTTACGAAGATTGTAGCTATATAGGCAGCATTTGAATGTTCCATTTGTCAAAATAGTAAAGAGTTCTTAATAAATTTTTTACGCTATCTAAAACACCACAGCTGGTACAGGCCCTGATATTACAGATGGGGATTTTCGATTTTAATGAGTCATGGGTGAGAAGAGAAGCCGACCAATGAAAGTGCAGTAAATGGACAAAAGGAATTTTGAAAGGTATAGTATAGACATGGAGTAGAATAAACTTTATCTCCAGGGATTTTTGTCTTCAGATTTGTGGGCATCAATTCCTTCGAACAGGAAAAAGAAATGGCCAAACGGGATTAACATTGGCCTCCCAAGTGTCCCACTTAAACCACCTTTTGCTTTTCCTTGGGTTATATTTGGAAACCCACTAAACCAGGTGCCAGCATTGGCCATGACTATTGTCATACTCCAGCAAAGCATAAAACATAAAGCATTACGCCTTAGTATGGAGGTCTCACATCTCACCTAGGCCATCAGGAAAATTTTCTTGTACTACTTGCGAGTTGCAATATTACTATAAGATAAGGTGATGTAACTTCGATCAAATTACATTGTATACAACTTAATTATGAATTTTGTTGGTATATCTACTGGGGCTTCTAGAAACAGTACTTTTCTATTATTCCATAAAATTTTTCACAAAGCTATTAATTTCTAACTTGATCATGATGAGTACTATCGGGCTTTAGCATTTTCGGCCTAGATCTATCCAAACCCTTAAATCTCAGGAAAATATCTGGCAATCTCTCGGCACGCGACTGACCCATTCCAGGCTGACAATATGAATGCCGGCCCAATCTATGTGTCAAGCCCATCTACTGGCTCAGTGTCAAGATGAGGCCAATGGGCAAATGGCTGATTTGAATGGTTTCAACTTTTAACATGATGATTGTCATGTACTGAAAATCCGTCATAATATAAATTTGAAGAAAACCTTGGCATACGCTTATTATTACCCTTATAAGAGACATGGCCGCAAAGTAATCTCAAATCAACAATAAGGTAGGTATCTACATCACAAGACATGCTTCAACTTATAACCCAAGAGAGAAAGGAAAGCCTGTAGAGCTTAGCCAACTTCCACCAGCAATGAACCTACCAGGACTATACTCCTGAGCTTCACTTGCACTAGTGATTACCTTGTGCCCTACCCATTTCACCCTCCCAGAAGTTCCAGCACCTGCACCGGTGTTCTGGTACTCACCATAAAACAATGTTCTCAAGGCAAAACTCTCACTCCACTCGTGCCACCCAGCAGGGTGAATCACATCACTAATAACTGATTGCATTACAACAGTCCTTGAATATTCCTTCCAGGGCCTGCCAAGATATGTTGGGAAGTTGCTCCTAACTGGCTGCAAATCAGAGGTGGCACCAATCCTACATTTATGGATAACAATGCCTGTGTTTTGGTTGGGGTCAGTCCTGCCTTGGGCAGTCACCATGTTTTTCTGTCCTGAATTGGGTCTTCGAGCATGAATGTCACAGTTTTGGAACACAGCTGCAGCATTGCCAAAGATAAAATCAACAGTTCCTGCTATGATGCAGTTCACATAAAATTGTCGATTGGAGTGAGCATAGAGAGTGTCTTGGTATGCCAGCATGTCACATTCGTAGAACGCTGAGAGATCAGCGCCAACACGGAGGGCAACGGCTTGGTGCTTGGAGGGACCTGCTGTGTTTTGGAAGGTTATGTTCCGTGCAAGGAACCGTTCACCAACCACAGCTGCAACCACAAGGGAACATTTATGCCGGTTGATCCCGCTAACTTCCACAATCAATTAGAGACTTTATATACTTTAAACAGCATAAAATTCAAATACTAGAAGATTACAACGCAAGGTAAAAACAAAGTTTCTTTGTCAAATAGTACTAGTAATCAGCACCCATGTGATTGTGTGTATATAAAACCCTATTATAAATTGGCTCAACTGCATCTTGTTGAAGCAATTTAATGATACTAATGGTCTACTTATGATTGTGCAAGATAACATTAAATTTCAGCTAAAACAGGAAAAGGAGGGGTCCAAGGTCAGCAGCACAGGCTAGAGCTTTTATTCAATGGCATCCGTAGAGTGAACTATTTCAACGAAAGAAATGAATCTGGGGATTAGAAAATTTTTCTATGATATTCTTATCTTTATAAAGAGGCAAATGCTTTATGGCGAATCGGCCCTCAGGCCTCAGCAAAGGACGAGACCATCTTTTAACCGGGACCAAGTAAAAGCGACAAAGTATGATGCTAATATACGCAGCTGCCCCAACTGCAGAGTTGTTGCACTGTATTCGTTCCCCAAATGTGGAAATCGAGTCCATCGTGCAAGCATGTGCTGGGCCCCTCCAACACCAACTCTGGAGCTCAAGTCCAAACTGTTAAAGTTATTGGTATGTCTCATATTGTCTAATCAAATTCAAAGAAAACCTAAGAGCTTGTCCGTTGGCTTGGTGTGTCCTGTGTGAAAGCGAAAGCATAAAAAATGTTCTTTTTAAATGAGACAAGCGGACGAAGCAAGAGGGAAGCGTCCCAAGTCCCAACAGTCAATTTCATTCACTATAAGTCTATAATAAAAGAAGAAAAGCTTATCTGGAAAAATCAATGCTCAGCAGCGAACCACATCGATCTTGCCTTCACCTAAAGAATGTTTGGATGAGGTCTTGCGACTTGCAAATATAGTATTTCACCACTCGAATTCTTACTTAGGAGTAGTTTAATAGCTAGTATAATGCATTTTGCAGTTATTAAATTATTTCTTTAAATTTTTGTCCAAACGTCTGATTGCCTCCAGTTGTTTAACTTAAAAATAATTATCTACATACTAAAAGAAAAAGCACTTTCTGCAAAATATCGGGGATAAAAAGCTTTTCAGGAAGTAAGTTAAATTGACAATTTATGTTCACTCACAACGTCAAGCATGGGAGACATCACCACTCTGTACGTTTAGGATTAAGGAGAAAGGGCTTCATAGGAAAGTATAGTCTCATGGTGGGGTTTGCCTTTAGTCATAATGGGTTAAACGACGAGCACCAGTTGTAACAAAGTAATTCGGTGGATTGCCCTTTTTGCATATGATATCTTTTGTCTGTTATATAACCAATAGCATACGATAGGATATCGTATTTGAACAATTGACCTTTAGCGAGCAGGCCATGTGCTCCCTAGCTAATTCTAATGATGAGAAAATATAGGAAAGTTTTACACAAATTGATTTCACAGTATGAGCTGTTCTGCAAGGCCGGATGAGGGCCTGAGGTTCACCTCCTGTGTCATGGTCATGGACCCTATACCCATAGAATATGGGGGTGGACGGGTGGGGATTGCATTTGGTCAAGCAATCAAAATCACAAGCAAGACACGCGGCTCATTCGACTTGTAAATCAAGTTCAAGAGACATTAGGTTCTCTTTCGTTGCTCTTTACCAAGTTCATCACTTTAAAAACCACATTTCTCTTGAATATTGAAAATTAATCATGTACTATATCTAATCCCAGTAATTTTTCAGTATCCAGTAGTTCTGCTTTATGGTTTATATATATATATATATATATATTTGACTGATGAATGATGATATATGTTATATCTATGAAGAGCAGAACGGAATCAACTGCCTAAAAGAGTAGCAGTATTCGAATTTCAAAAATAAAAAAAGAGTAGCAATATTCGACCTAGAACCTTTTATGGTGGCCATATGGTTTTTTTTATGTAAATTATACCCCACATATTATCAAATTTAATTGATTTTCAAACTTCAGGAGATTTTTTTAAAAAAAATCAAGTAATATGTAACTGAACAAAGGAAAATTAACGTAAAATATAGGAAGTGAAAATGGACTAACCAACTGTAGCAGAGTGGAAAGTCGTGCTGCCATCAACCACATTCCTGCTGCCGGTGATGATCGTTTTAGTTCTTCCATCTCCCAGGAACATTATGTTGGTCTTCTTCTTGGGGACTTCCACGTTTTCTCTGTAGACACCTGCTTTGATTTTAATCACATACCTTTTTCTGCTACGCTCTGGTGCTTCGGCCACCGCTTCCGACACTGTCTTGTAGTTCCCGCTACCATCTGCCGCCACAACCACGTCAGGGGTCAGCGAAGACGATTGAAGCAGACGCCTGTCGCCGGCAGACAACCACTCTGGCCAGCCAATGCCATTTTCTTCCTCCTTTAGCTTCCTGTTTGGTGACGTCTTTAGCATCTCGTTTGCAATGTCAGTGTCTGTCATGTTCTTGATCATGGCAAGTGCATTGCTGCACATCCTTTCAACATACTTCTCGCCATCAATCAGGACTTCACGGATTTTCTTGTCGGCAGCGTCATAAGAGAAACCATCCAAGCAAGTTTCTTGATTGGTCATGGCAGCGCTCATCAGGGTCTTGAGGTCATCCGCGTGCTGAGTCAAAGATTTCTTGTTAGGATACTCATGCAGGTCCTCAACAGCCTCGTGAAGCTCGTCGAGGGTCTCATCTATAGTCTCCAAACAATCATGGAGAGCTGTCTTTTCACGTTGCGTGAGGCCCTTCTTGGCCAACAGCTTCTTAATTTTGAAGTAGTTGTGTTCAACCGCAGTGGTTGTGATGTTAAGGGACAATTCGATGACATCTTTTTTGCTTCTAACCTTTTTGGAGGTAGCAGCAGGAGCTGTAGCTACTTCTGAGAAGCATAAATCAGGGTAGCGTGTGATGCTACAAGCTGATTTTACTATGGCATGGTGGGATGTATCGGTTTCGTCAGAGTTATTGCGTGAATTCACCCCGGCAACAATGCCAATTATAGCAGCAACAATCACTAAAGATCCAAACACTGCCAAGATAACTTTCTTGTGTTTCTTGGTGGAGGAAATGTGTTTGCCAGAATCAGAAATTTTGGCTAGGAGTTCTTTGATTCGGGTCATTTTCTTGCCTACTACAAGAAAAGACTAGAAGAAGAGAAAGAAAAGTTTATGGACTATAAAGCAAAGGTAGACGGAAAGATTGGGGAAGGGTGCAGTGAAGAGAAGTGGCTGTCCGGATAGAGGATTTAAGGAGGGTTGAGTGCAGAGGTAATTCGCATATTCTTTTTGGCTTTTCAATTTCTTAATTTCATGAAATTATAAAGCCCACGTGAACTAGGCTAGTCTGTCCTTCTCTCTGTTCTCTCTCTTTTTTTTGTTTTAACTTTTCACCTTTTGATTTTTTCTTATACTGAAATATATATATATTTCTAATTGTCAATCCTAAACCTTCAGACACGCATGCTACAACTTGCAAGATTTCACCGAAACACGAAGTGGCTGTCATTGAAATATTCCCCTGTTCTTGTGTTCTTGGCCACCGTGAAGGGCAGGCTAGCTGGTTTTGTAAGGATCTGATAATAAAATAAAGCTTCCTTACTTTTCAAAAAAAAAAAAAAATATTCCCCAGTTCCTGCTTTGTTATTACCACTGATTTCTTTTATCTTGCATTTCATTCGCCTGTTTGTTTTCTGAATTTCCGTGTACGGGTTGCTAATGTGCATCAGTACAGTTTATTTTTTTCTCTTTCCAGCTGGCAGGCTCTGACATATACAGTATGATACATTGCACATTTTCATTGCTCATTCGTAAATCGTCTTCAACTTCTCTGAAGATTGAGACACCAACCACTGAAGTACGTGACTAACGTTGTGGAAAACAAATATTGGAGCCTACAACTCTCTTTTGAAAAGAAAGAAATGCATGCTACCAAACTTAGGCTCTGCCCCCCAGAGTGTCGGTGCTCAGACCTGTACGATGCTTAACCTTTATAATTAGTCTTTTCTTCTTCACTCCTCTCCTCTTTCTTCTGAAGTTAATCACATTGCAATTCTTATTTAATCAAAACTTGAACCAAACACTTAATTTCCCTGATTAAACAGCCTTAATTTTCCAATGATGAGTCAAAGAATAGCAGCGCAGCCATAGATTTTAGCAAAAAGAGAAACTACCACTCCAACTTGTCCAAAAAAGATCAGAACAACGGTAACAAAGGGAACGTAGCCTATGTGGCCACTCAAGTTAGTGACGGACACCCGAGCTGGAGCAGCATCCAGCAAAAAGCAGCAAAAATAAGGTTTAAATATATTACATTCGTTGGATTATGCATTTTTTAACTTTTATTTTGGAATAAATAAATCAAGGACAAAATATAAATATCGTTTCTTAATCAAATTAGTGAGTTTTATTAAAAGCAATTAAATAAAATTAAAATTGAAAATCTAAACTGATAAACTAAACGATATTATTATATAAATGAAGTGTACAAAATTTAAATTTTTGTTAACAAATTTCGATACATTTTTTTAAAAAGTTATGATAGAACTTTGTCTGATTAATAAGTATTGATCAAATTTTAAGTATAACCAATTTTTTTAATAAATGTCTACATATTATTAATTTTCTCAACTCTATCAATCTATTGAGAAATTAATTTTTTTAAGTTAATTATTTCATTTTTTCCCTTTTTTGTTAATCTGTTCCAGTTCGGGCCAAAAGCAGATAGACCCCTAAATTTAGTATGCATGCATGACAGATAATCTTGTTCTATTGCCAATTCAAACTTTCAATTAAATAAGTCAAACCCAATATACCTTTAGGTTAATTGTTCTATTTTTTTATTATATGATCATTTGTTTCCATTTGAGGGATCTCATAACAAGAAAAAGAGGGCAACAAGGTATGCATATTATAATAATGAAAGTGCCAAAAAAAGTTGAGAGAAAGGATAAATTTATGACTTTTGATCGCGCCTGTCCGTAAATATGTAAGAAATGGTACATAATATCTAGCAATATTCGTAGAAATGATTCATAACAATAAATGATTTTCATATAGAATAATTATTTATTTATTTTTTAATAATTTTTGTACGTTAAAAGTCATTTCATTAGCATCAATATTATAAAAAAAATCCAAAATTTTAATAATATAAAATGTATTAAAATCAACTTTGAAAAAGAAAAAAAAATTGTATCAAGTCAAATAGAGACAAAGAATTATGAATATAAGGAGTAAAAGTAATTTTTCTTGCTATTATCTTAACAAGCAATAAATATAAAGCATGGTTTGAAAAGCCCACATCAAACCATTAATGAAAGCTAATAAGCATTTGTCATACTCGCATGTGGAAGTAATCAAAGAGAGTAAATTAATTAAAGTAGCTTTATCTCACCGTAATTAATTTGATTTGCAGCGGGGTGCTGGCTCTAGAAAAGTCTATGAAGAAAGAAAGTCCACCTTTAGGAGCAACAGATAATCAATGCACAAGGTAGAATAATATAGTAGCAATTAATGAATTTTGCATGTGGGGAGATTATAGGAGTAAACGCAATTAACCCTTGACATTTTCTTCTTAATGAAGTCCAAATTATATCCAAAACTTGCGTTGGATTCCAAACAAAAGACACTAAAATACTCACTTTGGTTTCTGCCAAAGAAAGGTATAAAAGACAAAAGGACATGGATTCCCCTCCATGGATTGGACGTTTCATTCTTGTTATAGCCTTTTCTTTGCTGAATAAACAATAGAAAATTGGGACAGGGACTCTCTCAACATAAAAAAAAAGTTGTACGAGATCTCGGTTTTCAGCTTTTATATGTAAGGGAGTTTCATGTGCTTAGACAGGGACCAATTAAGAGCTGTACATCACAATTTGGCTTTATGTAATGACTAATGGCTCGCACAATGCTAAAGCAGCCTATTTCGGGAAAGGTGTCATTGCTTTTCGTTCGACACATTTACGTGTTGTGAACATTTTACTTTTAAAAGTATAGAGATTTCAACAGAATAGGAAACCCAGGCAAAGGGCCAGGGGCCAAGGGCCAAGGGCCAGAGTGTCGGCTAAACTAATTGACATTTTTTGTGCCCTCCCCTCTCTCCCTTTGGTTGATCTGTGAGACTAATCCAGCTTGTCATCCTCATCGAGGAAGGCATTAATTATATTCTCCCAATTTTTATTGAAAAGTTTAGGGTCATTCTATTTTTGGTAGTGATAAAATAAACTAAAATAAAAACAAAAAGGTGAGAAGGAATTGTTGCATTTTATAATATGAAAACATATTTGAATTCATCTTTTAAAGTAACCTTTTTTTTTAATAGATTCGGTTATTTTTTTACTATTTTATTCCTTTTTTGCGTCTTATATTTAGCCCTGTTCCTAGACTAAAGTGTAGTGACTCCTCTCTCCAGATCGTTGAACTTGGACGAAACAAAGATGTGAGGATGACAGAAGCAACTTATTTATTTATTTATTTATTTTTATAAGAGTAAAAGACAAGCATGAAGAAAAAGAGTTTTTAAAGGCTAGTATATTTGAAGTTTCAAAAAAGAGTTACCACAAAAATTAACAAACAAAATTTAGTAAGAACTTTTCAAAATGAATAAACAGTGTACCATTTCAGTTGTTTTAAATAATTTTACAACTTTTTATATATATATATATAAATATTATTTATAAAAAATTATATATATAAATGAAAAGAATATATAAATATTAATTATTGAAGAATATAGAGTGAATTAGCTAACAGCTCGTGTTCATATGTGCAACCGAAAATTTTCATTGAAAAATATCGAATTTATGTGTACCACAAATTAATCAAACTCACTTTCGCTTGCTTCTCATATCCATAATTTTCGGCAATTATTTACTTTATTTAGTTATCAAGTCCACGAGATATTGCTTCTTCTAAGTTTGCACATGAATCAAATTGGTACGTCTAACCGCAAATTACGCTGTTTTTTTGGTTCCCCAATCATCTACCCACGAATCATTGTTGGTCCAAGTTGACAGGCAAATAGTGCGAAACATGAGGTTTTAAGGTTTATTATTTTTGTAGAAAATTTTAATTATATAAAATAATACTTGCATTAATATAGATAAGTTTAAACAATCTTTTCCTTTTTTTTTCTTTTTAAATTCTAATGGCTGGAGCCTACTTTCCGAACAATAACCATGTTTTTTTAATTCTTTTTAATTATCCTCTTTCGTTTCATTTTATTTGTCATTTATTAATTTTTTTAATTGAATAAATTCAATTTTGATCATTATTTTGTAAAATATTATATAATATTAAAATTAAAAAAAAGTTTTGAAAGGTTTGAAACTCAAAATTTTATAAATCTTAGTTTTAAAAATTTGATAATTTTATTAAAAACCATAATAATAAATGAGTCTATTTAACTAAAACAATTCATAAGGGACAAACAAAATGAGATAGAGAAGGCATTATTTTCTTCAACGAGGCAGCTTATCATGATGTCTCCCCCTCTTTTTTTTTTTTTATTTTTTATTTTCATAATTTCTGTTATATTAATATATTATAAGAAAATAAGATAACGCAATGATGGAGTAGGCTTATGTGACAGCAAGGAAAAAGGTAGTTGCTTATTGCTAGTCAAAAAGGATCCATCTGGAAATTTCGATCCTTTTTAACTTATTAGCAGTTTTGGCACAAACAAATTTGAATTTAAAATAGTACATAATTCATTTAAAACTTACAATTCACATCCAACATTTGATGATTGAGTTGGAAGCGGCGGCAGCCATGGTCCATTTTCCTAACAATAATTTTGCTAATTAACGTTAACAACCCTTCCTTGATAATCAATGGTTGCTGAAGGGAGAATGGAAATTCGAGTTGGGTACATTTCCAGTTTATTCATATTACAACTATATTAAAGAAAAAGAAAAGGGAAAAATTGAAGGAGATAACGGGCTTAGAGCTCTAGCCCATGCTATCTCCTAGTTATAAATGGGCGTAACAGCAAATTCACAACCAGACCAATATTTTGGATTTTCAAATCAGAGGTCCCGTTGGGCCGAAAGGTTAACTGATTAAGACCCGACAAAGAAACAACGTCGTTTCACCGTAAAATTAAAAAATTTTCGGTGCCCTTTGTGGGAGTAGTGGCAATACGAAGCTATTGGGAAAACGGCTCGGTCCCTCTGTCCCAAAGCTCGTGAGCGCGGTTTTCTTCCAGTTAGGTCTCAGCATCGGAACGTAGCTCCTCCGCCTCTGTAAGTCGGCCTAAGCTAAACATCTTTTTATTTTTCATATTTTCAATCTTTTGATTATTATTTAATTATATTCTGATGTTAGTTTGCTATTCTTAGAACCATGTAGCTTCGAGAAATTCTAATTTGAGTTGAACAATGCTTGGTTGTAGATTTTCTTTTTTGTTTCAATTTGCTCATATTATATAACAAGGGAATAAAAATGAATTTAGTTGTTAAAACTACTGATTCTGTTGGTAATTTCTTATTATTTTGCTTTATTTTTTTTTGCATTAGGAAAGCCTTTGGGAAAGTTTAGTTTCTAGTGGCTTGAATAGCTTTACCGTCGAGAGGTTCCAAAAAGGAAGTTATATTTAAGAGGATAGATCATATAAGAGGATTCAAAAGCAAAAGATATGGGAAAGAAGGCCAAGAAAGGAAATGGTGGTTTTGATGGGGATGGTTATAACAAAAAAGTACCGAGGCAGGTGACTGATGGGACTGGGAAATTTAAAAAATCTTCCAAGCATCAAAGCAATTCGGATTCACAAACATCGCTTATCAGGTATCATTACTTTTTTGATCCAAGCTGGTAACGAGAAAATTTTAAGTTATTCTGTGAATGTGTTAACGGATTTGATAAACCTTTTAGGAAACAGGTTGAGCCAGAAGCAGCTAAATACTTCTCGGAGATTGCGAATCTTTTCGAAAGCCAAGGGGTGGATGTGGAGGAACGATCAGTAATATGTGGTAATGCTCTTGAAGAAGCTAGGGGGAAGGAATTAGAACTAGCCACAGACTATATCATAAGCCATACTCTTCAGACTCTACTTGAGGGCTGTGATGTGGACCATCTTTGCAGTTTCCTTAAAGGCTGTGCAAATGTCTTTCCTGCTATTGCGATGGACAGATCTGGTTCTCATGTAGCTGAGACAGCTCTTAAGTCATTAGCCAGGCATGTTCAAGACACAGAGGATTACACCATAATTGAAGAGACTCTGAAAATGATATGCAAGGTACCAAGTAGTTGATTTTTCCTCAAATGGAAAATGAAAACATACTCTGTCATTTCTTATTGTTATAGAACTTCAAGGGGCCTTTCCCCCCTGACATGCCCTTCTTTTTTGGTGTAATTAGCAAATATTTTTACCTATTATGAACGAATATTTTTGGAGGCAAACTGATATCATGTGCTAATTTTTGTTACTTTCCCCCTTTCCCTGAAAGTTTGTTTGATCCTTTTCAGGTGATTGTAGTCAATCCTGTTGATTTAATGTGTAATTGCTATGGATCTCATGTTCTTCGAAGCTTTCTCTGTCTTTGTAAAGGAGTCCCTTTGGACTCTGCAGGGTTTCATGGAGCAAAGGCATCAAAAATTCTAGCAGAGCGGTTGAATTTGAAAGTGTTCCAGTCGGATAGCAATAATTCCCAGCATCCTCAGCAAGGATTTCCAAATTTATTGAAATCCCTTGTATCAGGGATGGTAAACTGTACAAGAGAAGGCATTAAGACCCTACAAGTTGATCAGTATAGCAGTTTGGTTCTGCAGGTATGTCTTCATTTCATTGTGTTATTTTATCTTATTCTCATTTTCTCAACATTATATAGTGTCAGATAAACAAAAGCAATTTGTATGTGTGGATTCAGTCTCTTATTACATACTTGACTAGCGTAGTCAGGAAGTATTAAAATATATCATCTATTATAGGACCATGCAACTGTATGTTAAGTTGTCAAAGATGATAATTAGTTCTTGAAATTCACTCAATAGTGTTAATTAGTTTATTGAAACTTGATTATTTGAAGTTCACATGATACACAATTCTTATTCCTGAAGTAGTTTCTCTTTTAACATGTCAAGTTTTTATCATTGTGCTTGTAGACTCTAACACATACCCTCTATCACATACGCCTTTAATTTATCTTTTACAGGGAGGGGAAGTGTGGTAATTTATTGGGATGAATGGATGGATGGGTGTTTGCGGTTTTTTGATGAGTGTTCAAATTCTTATTTTTGTCCTTGCGGGCTTGTTCCTCTCTTGGAATGAGGCATTAAAGTAATGAATCAATTTAACACTGAACTTTTAGCACTTCTCACTTGGCAGACAGCTTTGAAGCTATTAGCAGGGGATGATCAAGAATTACTGCAAATAATTCCGGTTCTTCTTGGCTGCAAAAAACAAAATTTAGTTGAAGGAAAGTGCATTGACTTGGCCATTGTTCGTGAAACTGTAGAATTAATGAAAGAAACTGCATTTAGCCATTTAATGGAAGTAAGCAACTTATTAACAGGATTATATTTTGTTTATGTATTTTATGTTTTTACATGATGATGTGTTTTTCTTCTTCTTTATCAAATGTTTTGTTCATTTATCTGTGTGTGTGAAATGTTACTGCCTTTGGAATTGAACCAATGTCATAAAAATGCAATTTTGGAAGACATCTATGTGATTAGCTTCTCAAGGATATGAACCTAAATAACAATGTTATCTTAAATATATTGCTTAGTTAGCCTTCCAAAAAACTAAACTTAAAAAATTTTTGCACCTAATATCCTTCATATCCTATTATTCATGTTAGTCCATGAATCTCTGAATGTCATTCTTGTTATCAGTTACTCACCAAAAGATATGTCTTCTGTTGATAATTGTTATATTATCAGCTCTACTAGTTAGAACCTATCTGGACACTGTTGTGGAAGAGGGAACAATTTTTTTTTTGGTTGAATTATCTTAATTATGGACAGAATTGGTCCAGCAGTGAAATCTTTTTCTCATTCCCGCTCTAATAATTTTGCCGTAAGATTCAAAACTGCTGCTGCAGCTGCATTGTCTATTCCCTAAACATTCTTGTGCTTTTGGAAGCACAACTGGATGAACGAAAAACCGGTCAAAGAGTAGTTGATTTGTCCACACCATCATTTCCTTTTTATGCTCCATTTAAATCATCTACTATTGCTTTCTGTTCTATCTTTTTCATTTCCACAGTGTAGCTTCATTTCCTTCAAATTGCAGGTAATTCTGGAGGTCGCACCTGAAAGCTTGTATAATGAGATGTTCACAAAGCTTTTCAAGAATTCATTGTTTGAGCTTTCATCACATCATTGTGGAAACTTTGTTGTTCAAGCATTAATTTCTTGTGCAAGAACAAAGGATCAAGTATGTATTCTAACATTCTACTAATGAAACTAGATAGAAGCGTGTACCTTTTTATATGCTTTACAAGTTTCTAAGCTAATGGTTATCTCTTGAAATGTTTGGATCTAATGCAACAGATACTAGTGTTTGATTCGTGAAATTCTGTTGTTGATATTTGTTTGCTCCTTATTGTTTAATTATCTTTGGCTGCTGTTGGAATCTTCTGTGTATGAAAGCTATTTCTGGTGCTGGATGTCCTGCTAAGTTCTACTGTTCTCAAATTTGCAAAAACTTTCTTCATTTGTCTGTTAGATGGGGTTGATGTGGGAAGAGCTTGGGTTGAAATTTGAGGATCTTCTTGGAATGGGGAAGTCAGGAGTTATTGCTTCTCTTATTGCTGCATGTCAAAGGCTTCAAACTCATGAATATAAGGTTTAGTAGTTGATATCACTCCTTTGACTAGCTATCTAGTCAGTCTTTACATTTGAGTCTGAAACAGCTTGGCAGTTATGTCATACTGAAACTTCTTGTCAATGTAAGTCCACATTTTGAACTAATCATTGGTGAATTTTTATTCTTTTTTTCAGTGTTGTCAGGCACTGGCTGCCGCAGTTGGTTCAAAAAATGAGTCTTCAAAGTGTATTGTTCCTAGAATACTGTTTCTTGACAGTTACTTCAGCTGTGAAGACAAGTCGAGTTGGAACTGGGCAGGTGGAGTTAAGATACATACCATGGGTTCTCTGATTCTGCAGGCTATTTTTAAATTCCAAAGTGTATGTTGCCTCCCTTGAATGTGTTATATCATTCTGATTCTGTCCAATTAGATTATTGGCATCGGATATATCGTGCATGGTTAGTAAGTCATTAGCCAGTTTTGCTTGCATTAACTAAACCTAAGTTAATCTCTCTGTGTGCATGTGCACTTACGCTGAACTTCTCATCAACAGCTTCAAGCTTCTAATTAAGATATGTGTATAGTAATAATAGTGCAATATTTAAAGTATTTAAGCTCCACATTTCAATTTATTGCAACAAATATTTAAACAGCACTGCTATTGTAAGTGCAGAAAAATATTTAGATAGCTGGTAGCCTGATACTCAAGCTGATTTTTAATCATCTTTAAAGGAAATCTTTTGAAAGGTGAATTGCCAGATGATTGACTGGTTTAGAGATCTTAGTTTGAATTCTTGAACTGAAGATATTATTCCGTGGATCCTCTCAGTGTTAAACCCTAAATGTCCCACATGGTGGTGTCTTCAGTTTGCTTATTATATTGAAATGAGGAATAAGATGTCCTGTTGAGAAATATGATACTTCAGTTATGTTTATCTGTATCTTGATTTTTTTGGAACTAGACAACTCTTTGGGATGGTGGCTTGACTACTTTCTACAAAAGGGTGAATTGCTGGCTTTCTAACTTTAGCATGCAATATCTTGCTTTCTGGTTACAGGAATGGATACAGCCTTTTATTATGAGTATTACATCCTTGGATGCTGAGAATGTCCTTGAGGCTGCTAAAGATGCTGGAGGAGCACATGTCATTGAAGCATTTCTTGTGTCTGATGCTTCCACAAAGCAGAAGCGCAGATTAGTTGTGAAGTAAGTTGAGCTGATGCTTCAGCAGTTTTATTTCTTCCAGGAAGTTCTTTTCTGTGCTTGGTTAATTTGGTCCATTGATTAAATGTGATACCAATGGAGCTTGTTTCATGTCTGAACAAAAGAAATGGACTTTGTTTTCTGATCAGAACTTTTTTTTCTACCTTTTTTCTATATGGCATATAATATCCATGATTCTCCTCTTTTCTGAGATTCCATATTGAACTGTTATTTTGATGCATGTTCAAATATTTATGATTCTATTGTTTCATTGCTGTTAACTACTCTGAAGGTTACGTGGACATTTTGGGGAGCTTGCGATGCACCCATCTGGTTCATTTACTGTTGAAAGGTGCTTCAATGCTGGTAGCCTGTCACTAAGGGAAGCCATAGCCTCTGAATTGCTAGCTGTACAAGCTGAACTTTCCAAGACAAAACAAGGTCCTCATCTCCTTAGGAAATTAGATATTGATAGGTAAGTAAATTACAGTATGCTGGTTTCTCAGGCTGAGATTTATTCCTGTATCGCACCACTGGCTAAATGCAATGCATGTCAAACTCAGTCTAGTTTGGACTTATGTTTGATAGGAAAACAAACTCAAATTTTAGTTGCTCGTTTCATATTGTAATTTGTTGATTTATGAATTATCTTATCACAGGTTAGATTCATCTGTGTTACATATTAGTTGCTCACACAGTAAAATTATATCTCATCCATGCTACATTCTTAAAGAAATGTTGCTGTTCGTGTTTTGTTTTTCTCATATGTTTTCTCACCTTTGCTTTATCATGACAGATATGCTACCAAACCTGATCAGTGGAGGTCAAAACAGGCATCAAAACAATCAGCTTACAACGAATTTTATTTTGCATTTGGATCTAGTGAATCCAAATCACCAACAAAGGACAAATTCCTTTCTAATGCTTCTATGCAGACATCAGACCCCGAAGAATTGAAGAACACAAGGAAAGAGATAGACAGTTTTCTCAGTTCCACTTCCATGCTTGACGATACCTCAGCAGAGAAAAAGAAGAAAAGGAAGAAGAGAAACAAAGATGCAGGGTCTGAAGATGCAGTTGGTTCTAAGGTGATGCTAAATGTAGTCCAAAATTTTCTCTCTCAAGGCAGACCAGATAAGAAACGACGCCTAAATGATAGGGCATCATCGAATGCTTCAAAACAGAAACAGAAAATTTGAAGTTGCAGATACCCTGCATTTCTCTGATGTTTTTTATGGTCGCTGACTTAAGCTTCATCGTGTTACAGCCTGCAACAGGAGAGAAGTTTCCTTGTTTTTGTGTTTACACCATTTTGTCCTCTCTAAGTTGAGATAAATTTTGGGTGTGCCAACCATTTTGTTTAGGCTAGAAAATATAAACCTTGCTGGAAAAGTCCAAAATTCTCTTTGCAACCAAGTATTATACGAAACATTTTGCAGTTTAACAATAGAAATTGACCGAGTATGGTAGCAAAACTGTTAATGCATTATGTGATTCAATACATGCTGCTCCTGAGCTATAACTCTACATTAGCAGACAATGTAACAAAGAAACTCCTTAAACAGGAAAAAAAAAAGGTTAATGTTTTAGAGGTCTTGGTATCTGCTGTCTTCTACTTCTTTCTCCTTGTAATGGAGGGTTGGACCTGGTGCAAAAAACATTGTATCTTAGTCACAACTATTAGGAAAGCTGCGATTGGCAGAAAGGCATGAACTGTTGCTGTGAATGCGAAAATTTACTTGTTCTGTGTAGGATTTGGAGTGCTTGGAGGTATTCCCCGAAAGCTGGAATCAATCTGCGTACGAGGAGTGTTCTTGTCAGCTTGCAAATCTCCAAGAGCTTGAGAAGATGAAGCCTTGCCTGACACTGACGAAGATTGAGGGTGTCGAATTGGTGGAGCTTCTGCTTGAGCTGCATTAGCCCAAGAAGACAGGAGTAGTGAAAGTAAAAGAGTAAGAAATGTTAGTGCTAGAGTGTAGGCCTTCATGGCGGTGCTAGTTAACTGTAAGAATTTTCGTTGCTTAATGACCGAAAATGATTAAGACAGGATTGTTCGATCCAAACTCGGCTTGCTTATAAGCTCGTAAAAATCTAGTTGGGATTTGCTCCCCAGTGTGATCATGTGCTCCACTTTGACAGTTTGACTGTTACATGTTGGAAAGCCTGACCCGCTGATTTGGTAAACAGTGATTTGTTTTCAGAGAGGTCATGTGATTTGGCACGTGGTTTATTTCTTGGGGAACTAAAAGGGATTGGTTTTATACTGTCAAATGTTGGATCTGTCTGGTTATTCAAGTTCAAAAAATTGCAGGTAACAGCTGTTCGGAGAAAAACTGCAATATTCGATTTACTAAATTATAGCGGCTCTAGTTTCTCCTCTAGTCAAAGTGATCAGACCTTGGTACTAGGAGGGGTGATAATTTCATTAACAAATGTGAAAGTTATTTTTTTTGGTATATATATATATATATATACACATAACAATATATAAATTTTTTTTCATCTCATAAATTTTATTTTCAGATTTAAATATGAAATTTTTAAAATAAAATTTTAAATTTTATGTTGACGTGATTCTTTTATCATTAAACCTAAATATTTTTTCATTAACATATTAACTATTTCAATCTCGTTTGATTCATATACAAATTTGGTGATTTGTTCACTTGTCTAATAAAGAATTGTTTGTTACGTTTTCTTCTTTAGTAAAACTTGGTGGTGGAATCCGACCATGATTTAATTGGTATTTGCTTAGAATATTATCAAGGTGCAGGACAAGATTTGTTCAAGACTCCTTTTAATAATGTTATGCTTTTGTTGACCAAATGGCCGTTCAAACATTTCTATAGCATCTATGAATATCTTAAAGAAGCAACTGCTTCCATTAGTTTACTCCTGTTTTCCACACCAATCAGCTTTAAGTGTGCTTAAACACCCTTTGAAAAGAATGGCTTGGGATTCCTTGGATTCCATTTCCATGATGTTGAGCTTTGTATTCAACCCTAGGCAGTTGGTTTTTTGCCTTGCTCAATAAGCAGGCTGTGAGGCTGATGCCTACCTACACCACACACACTTTGAATTTCAATAAATAAATTGCAAAAAATAAAGTTGTAGAGAAGGAAAGACTTCCTCAAAAAGATGTTTCCAAACAAAGAAGGAAAAAGAAGTTTGCCAAAAAGGGTATAGATATAAATATATATTGACAAAATAGCCCATTGATTATTTCCGCACCATCCCAAATAAAAATGCTTTTATGAAGGCTGATAATGTCTTTTAACAAACTAACAAAGGAGGGGAAAAAAAGAAGTAAAATCCCCGCCATCAGTCAGTTTCGAACCCTTATTGGGATGCAAAGGACGAGGGAGCAGCACTAGTAGTACGCTACAGTACTAGCATATAAAGCAAAGCCAATCACGAAGCGTCGAAAATAACCGTCCTCTCTCGCTTTCTCTCTGCGTTGGAGCTACTCTCTAACCTCTCTCTCTCTTTCCTTCTCTTATTCTAATTCTAATTCAGTTTCTGTTCTCGTTTATATCATAAAATAACTGCCTCGATCCCCAGGTAATTCTCTTATTCTTATTTTAAAAAAAATCGTTTCTCGTTGATTTCGGTTCATTTTTTTTCGATTTTGGAATCTCATTTATTTGAAGCTTTTGTTCATGGAATTTCAGTGTTTTAAGATCGATCTCTTTTCTGGTTCTTTTCTTTTACCCTTTTGGGGGGTGGGGGTTTAAATTGGTGGATCCTTGTTTAGACTTTGACTTTAAATTTAGTTTTATTGATCATCAAAATTAATCATTCAATCGATTTCAGTTTAAATAGGGTTGTTAATTTCTCTGCCAATTAATTGGTAATGATTTTGGTAATTTAATATCCAGGTGACGCTATTTATAAGAAGAAATTGAAAATCGGAGCGCGAAGGTAATATTTTACTTAGCTTAAATTATGTACTGTATAATCTTTGTTTTGTCATTAATCAGTTGTTAATTAAAGCAATTCAAGAAAGACAAATGTATGTTACTTTTTTTTGAGTTATTCTCGTGATTCTTGATTTCTAGCTCGTCAAAGTCATTTGGAATTTTTTAGATATTGATCTCAATAATTATTACTGGATCATCATTCTGTTAATTAGCTTTGCCTGCTAATATGCATCTTTCAGTAGAGGATTTCAGGCTGATGATTCTGGAATTTATTATATTGTCTTGTGTTTTACAAATTGTCTTCTTATTTTGCTCTATTTTCTATCAGTGAATAATTGTAATTTAAAGGGTGAAGGAACAAAGCAGCAGGTAGGGTTTGTTTTTGTTGTTGTGGCCGAGACCGCTTTTAATTTGTGAGGAATGGCAGAGAAATCGTGTGTTAAGCGCCTTCAGAAGGAATATAAAGCCCTATGTAAAGTATGTTTTCCACTTGTATTTCCTATGCCATTTTATTATGACCCATGCTTTTATTTGAATTGTCTGAACCCTGGAATGCTTAGCTGTTGTAGAAAGCTTGTTAATATTAGTTTGTTAACTTTTCATTTCAATGCAGTTTTATGGTACTTATGTGTTTCTATGGCTTATAAACTGTTCTTTCAGTACAAGGAAAAATTTATACCTCTGGTAACCTCTGTACAAAGCTTGTTACTGCAGAGCTTGCATCAATAGTGAATACACTCTGAATTTTATGTTGTATTATATGATAGCCTAATGTCTGATTTGATTGGTTTATTAATAGCCATTATGTTTAAGTTCCGTTGAAAAAGAAAACCACATGGATATCTTTTGAGTACTTTCACTATTTAATTGGATATTATTTAGAAAATATATTGATTGTAGTAGGAGAAGTTCTTGTAACTTCACTCAATTTTCTTCTTGGATAATTTTAACACTTATTCTATGAACTTGTAGGAACCAGTTTCTCATGTGGTTGCCCGTCCATCCCCAAATGACATTCTTGAGTGGCGTAAGTGTATTACATTTTTTTTTATCTCCTTTCTTTAGATAAGGCTCTGCAATCATTACATGAAAACATCTTCCATAATAATTAAGAATTGTTTGCTATCCTAGTTTTTAATATCCTTTGAAATGTAGGAAAAGAGTGATTGCTGTCAAATTTTTCAATGCTGTTGAAGAGTGGATCATGGATGTTTAACCTGACTGTTGGTCATTTTATGTATTAGGATGCGAGTTAAGATGGAAGTGTATAAAGCTTCCTGCTATAGCTATATCTAATAATCTTGCCCAATTACCTTGGAAGGAATTTGAAGTGAATCTTAAATTGGTTAGTTAATTTTTGGCTGTTGCTAGTAATGATGAGGACATGGCATATTTCTGCTACCATGCAATTTCATGATAAAATTGGATTGCTTCCTGGATACCATTCTTGCTTGGCTTGGAATTCTAGCTACTTTTGTCTTTTTGCACTGAAATGGGGTGGCAACACTTGATTGATAATGATTGATTCTTATGATTTTCTTTTCTCAGTCTTATTATTGATTTAGTAGGTGTTTTGAACATCTAATATATTCTTCGCTTCGACGTTTCAGATTATGTGCTGGAGGGGAGTGAAGGAACACCTTTTGCAGGTTGGCTAGTTTACCCCGTAATAGCTTGTTGGTTATTTTTGTCTAGCTCATTGTAGACTGTGGAAGAAGTTATCTGATATTGTAATCAGAAATTTTTTTTTTTAATATATATATTTGGTTTGGTAAGGTGGGTATTACTATGGAAAGATCAAGTTCCCTCCAGAGTATCCCTACAAACCTCCTGGAATCACGTATGCACTTTCTTGCTGTTTTGACCTTTTCAAAATTTATGATAAGAAACACAGCTTTTTCTTACATCAAAAAACATTTTTCTTCCATGTAGCATGATTACCCCCAATGGACGGTTTATGACACAGAAGAAAATATGCTTGTCCATGAGTGATTGTAAGTTTTTTGTTGAATAATTTAGAGATTCCTGTTTGATTTATGTCTCTAATAATTGGTTTCATGTTAACCTTGGTCCTATTCTTTTGCAGTTCATCCAGAAAGTTGGAATCCTATGTGGTCTGTGTCAAGGTATGAGGAATTGGTCTAATTGCAAGTTTTTTTTTTTTGTTTGCACCATTTTTTAAAAACTCACCTGTTACAGGATGCTGTTGACATGTAAGACAGTTGTTAAAGATTTTATTTGCTTCTTTTGCCCTTGAAGCTAATATTTTTTCTGTTTAATAATGCAGCATACTCACAGGGCTTCTCTCTTTCATGGTGAGTGTTTGTGAAGAATGCGGTTTTCTTAAGTTGTGGGTACTTCTTGCTTCCTTTGGGAATATGTCTTTATGCCAGGCTGCTTTTTTTCTCGTGTAGATGGATAACAGTCCTACCACCGGCAGTGTGAACACTACTGCTGCTGAGAAGCAACGTCTGGCAAAGGCATCCCTTGCTTTTAATTGTAAGAAGTAAGTTAATTGCTTCACCTGCACTGAATTTTTTTTTTTTTGAATTTTCCTTTTTTGAGGATTTAGGGCTCTCCAAATTAGTTTCCCCTTTTTGCTGCCCCTATGATTATGCTTTGGGTCATGCTGATTGTGGTCCCGTTGAAGCTAATTTATTGGCGTCGGTTGGATTCTGTGTTGTTATTAGCTAAAAGATAAACTTTGCACAGTTGCACCTGATGTTAACAGTGTTAAGTTGCTTAGGTAGTTTGCTTCTAGCTAAAATCTCCACGCAATTTCAATTGTACCTCCTTTTTTCCTTTCTTATTTATTTTTTGAACAGCAGGTGGGCAGTTACTATTAGGAAAATTTTTCTTCAATTTTTACATCTGATGTCCCTTTATGGCAGCCCAACATTCAGAAAATTGTTTCCAGAGTATGTGGATAAGAACGACAAGCAGCATCAGCAGCTTGTTTCAGAGCATTTATCACCAGAATCAACTAAAGAAGAAAATTTGAAACCTGAGGCAGAAAAACGTGTCAAGCCTGCAGTGGAAGATGGTAAGAGAGTAGATCCCCTGAATACAAGAAGAAACAGAAAACAGTCATTCCCAACGTGGATGATGTTGTTGCTAGTTTCCATCTTTGGCATTGTAATGGCATTGCCGCTGCTTCAACTTTGATACCTGAGGCACAAGGTATGGAAGAAGTATGTAGTGGTTAGTGATTATACAGTTTCTAGTTGAGGGAATCATTTTCAATGCTCCTTGGGCTTGTCATGTACTTGAAAGAATTGTATAGGGGGTTTGATTCCAAGGAGAGTCAGTTGGATCTTGACTGATGTTTCTCCCATGTTCAGTTCATGTTGGTAGTTTGCCTATTGACACATGGAAACATTACATGCCTGTAATGTTGATCGGATTTTAGTTGGAGTCTGTTGGTCACTCTGGTTTTACATTTTCTTCTCTCTCTCTCTAATGCATGCCCAAGGTCGTGGACTCTGTTCATGGACTGAAAATACAAAAAGATTTGGCTTAGCTGTGAAAATTGTGAACTTGTCCGGCACGAAGAAGCCAACCAATGGATCAACTTTGCGAGAGAGGACGTGTTAAAGAACCATAAGCTTTTCTTGATAGTGATTTGAGCTGTATTATGTAAAATGGTAGGGTCAGTATCCTTTTTTTTTTTTTTTTGGCTCTTACTTTTTTTCTTTCTTCTTCTTCAAGTCGTAAAGCACCATTTTACCGTTGGTGTAATATGAATGAATGAACTTTAAGTTTCATCCTCTTTACTATACTTTGTAGCCAGTAGCCTAGCACCCTACATTTACCAAATCATATGTCAATACAGTAATTAATATGGATAACGCTTATTATAGTATTTTGATCATAACATGGGCAATGTTTTTCTTGTCACAAGCTAAAAGCATGATATCCCGCTCCCTGGTTTCGGTGCGCTTGGAACCTTAGTGCCTGTCTAGGTGGCAATTCCCTCCGTTGGAGTCCCCCCAAAAAATACGCCGCAAATTAAGCATAAATTCTTCTAATTATTCCCATGACAGAATAAAGTACCCTTTCTGTTATTGTTAACAATAATAATTGTTGTTTTCTCATCATCGTGGAGTGTATATTTTGTTTTGTAGCTCGGGTAATGAATAATTGGCCTTGACTGACCTACAATTGTTTCTGCAAATCATGGCAACAGATATTTTCTCCTGACTTTCGGTTTACACGGTTTCTTTCTACCTACCAAGACTTGCTCCTCGTTGCTTGCTTCTTTAGGATGGTTTATTCATAAAATTCCTATAATGGTGGTGATACTTTTTCAACTAAAATGGTGAGTAAATGTTAATGTAACTATACAAGTGAGGTACTGTGTATAAGCCCTGTAACGGTGAAAAGCTGTTTCAGGTGTAATCAAATGTAAATATCTATGTCAAAATTTACCTCTCTTTACCGAAAAACACTTTACATCTGCCTTGATGAGTACGTTTAATTTGAGCAAAGACATAATGATTTTATTCCTTTCCATGGACCATTTATCTTTGCTTCTTTGGTTAAAAAGTTGGTTAGCTGGCTAGATACCTGCTGATTTTCCAGCATCACTTTTGGTATTCCTTAACAGATTAGCGAATTGAATACAAGGGAGAAATTCACCAGGCTATCTACCCCAATGCTGTACTTCACATAGCAAACGTACGTAAAAGCTTCTGCCATTTCAACTACCAAAACCCTTTTTCAATTTCCATAAATCTCCGATTTTAGCGTTTGATGGGTTTTCAGTCTGGTGGTTGGCCCCTTGCCTGGTACACTTCATTAGATGAAATCATTCGAGTGGTTGGAACTTCATTTCTCAACTGAATCTACACCACTCTGAATTTCATTTCAACTTCTGTCTCTTCGTATTACAAGTTCTATTTAGCACTTTAGCTACCTTGTTTTCTAAACCAGCTAGCACCTCTTTCATTGTGGAGCATTTATTTATGCTATAATATCAAACTGCAAAGCAGGTTTCAGATGTGATCTAAATGAATCTATGCCCTTTTCTTTTAAGGTGGTTTTTTTTCTTTTCTATTATTTCTGCTAACTTGATATTGTAACCTGTAGGAAACCATGAGCAAATCTCCTGTACATCCGAAACATGAGACAAGTGACTATGCTTGCTATGAATTTGATCCTCAGGTGAACTTTTCACAGGTAAATGCAACACCACCTTAGTTTTGATTCTCTCCCATTTTCTCTTTATGACTTATCTTCCAGGGTCTTATAATGAAATATATTTTATATTTATATACTTTTGGCAGCAAAATTACCCTGATTTTGACAGAAAAAAGTACATCTTATTTCTTACTAAAGAATAAAGACAAATTGTGAGACAAATGTGTTCTAACTCTGATGCTTCAGCATCAGCGCTCCTGTCAGGATTTTTGTGGGTTAGGTTTTCTGCCAATAGAAGTTAGCATGTATGTTAAGTTATATCTGATTTTGGCTTTGATCCCTGTGATCAGTTTCTAGAAGAAGCTAGACAACATGCAAGAGACATAAACTTCCAGCGGTCATCTTCATGTTCAGAGGAAGTGGGAAAGAAAAGATTTGGAGGAGAGAAAAAGAGCAAGAAATCATGGAAGAATTCTCTCTTCTCATGGTGGAAAATTGACAGAAAGAGCAAACCTAGTCCGGATCCAGTCGATGGTCTTAATATTTCCAAGCCAACTAAAGGCTATGGTTCTGGTCCATTATGCGGAACTGCCAGGGGAGTCGATTCACGGCGCCGGCGTCCATCATCAGGGCCAGTCTCCATCCTTTTCCACCCCACAAGGAAAGTAGAGAATGAGGTGCCTTATATGTGTCTTGACCAGCCTAACGACCCTTATCAAATCAACGCCTATGGACCTGTTTATTTGGTGACATAGTGTATCAACGAGAGAGGATTTATCCCGGGCCTTCTGCATTAGTTTAGCCAAGAAAATGGTGCCCCACCTGGCAAATATGGGGACCTTTATGACAGAAACCATAGCGAATTATAGTTAATGAGGTAGTAATTAGATATCAATAATCTGAATCTCAGTTCTCATAGGTGTATGGTGGGACATTTGACAGAAGAGGCTTGTAACTAGACGCAGCGCTATTAGTTAATTCGAGTGATAAAGAGATTTAAGTCGTAAAAGTGATCCATGTACTCATTGAACCTGGATTTTTATTTCTGGCTTCCTTACTCCATTGTATTTTAATCCCCTTCTCATGTTTGTCTGTCTTAAAGTCTCAATGATGGTTATACGTTTCTGTGTTCAATAATTAAAGATGCTTACAAGTCCTGGAAGCCATGCTTTGTATAAGCAAGGAATTGAAATGAATTATCAAGTCTATAATTCTGATGTCTACCGGAAATTTAATCTTATTAATGACCATTTTTGTTCATGAAAAACTAGGAAGGAATTACTCCTACAACAGGAAAAGGTTAGTTAACCTTAATCCTGATTGTCACCACATGCCACTATACCAGTCAAAAAAGCAATAGGGAAAAGGAAAAACAGGGGAAGACAGAGGGACAAATTGAAATAAAAGCGGTCCCCTGCTTGAGGATTGCCAAGCGTTAACTTGCATGAGGTTTGGCCTTCTATCTGGATTTGGCGATTTCATGTAGCAGTTAGTATTGCCTAGTTAGCCAGATTTCTCACAGAGAAGGCCTTCCTATCATGCTCACCTGGGTTCAGCTGCTTAAAAAGAGCATCATGGGGAACACTTCTCACAAAACCAATTTCATTTCTCAAATCTAGCCAGTAGCTAGATATTCTCCTTAAGTGGTCCTATTAGCTTGATATACATAAGGAGCAGTCGGGTCTTAGGCTAACCCATGCTGATCACTTTGTTATCAGCTATTTTACCTGATAGCTAGAGGAATGCAAGATGTAGTGAAGACTATAGACCTTGATCATTTCGGTGACACGGATATATTCCCTGAATGATGCACTCTCAAGACTCAATATGCATGATTCTTGTACAAATTAAAAAGGGAAATTCTATTTAGTGTTGTAATTCAAAAAAGCATTACGAGATGTTTGTATAAGTCTACTAGAATGCAGCATTTGACATGGTGCTTCATTGAGTTTCTAGTCTGCTTTCAAAACCTTATCTCATAAAACCAGGCATTGGTTGTTATAAGCCCTTGTCTATAACCTAAAACAATAGCAGCAATATGCTATTTCCCAACTATTTGCACTACATAACCAAACCTGTGGTCTAGGCTTGAGCAATTAATCATGTGAACCATATGCTAGTGCTCTAGGCCTCCCATTTTCCTTATTTTTCATTCCTTGCAACTGAAGACAACTTGATTTTCAAAGCAAAAGGGCAAGGGATTTGGTCTTAGATAGTGATCAATTTGAAATAAGAATATTATTTAATCAGGAAAGGTCATTGGTTTAGACTTATCAATGCCTAAAGGATTGTACATGTTCTAGAGGCCGGGAAATTAGTGTTTTAAAACTGGTTCAAAAAGAGGTAATCAGCAGGTAGAATTTAAATGGGTTGTAAGCTAAGACCTCCAAGTAAATCAATGCATCAACTGAAATTAAGTTTTGAAACTAAATTTAGTGGATGATATATTGCAGGCATGTTTGAAATTGTTGCAGTTCAATTCTATGCACAGTAGTACTATCAAGAAATCAATAACAAAAAAACAAGCTAACCGTAAGAAACGATAAGCAACAAAAATGTTGAGGAGTTGGATTAATAGCTTTACAATAGAAGAATCCAGATTGAAACAAAGTCTTCTGCAGAACAAGGAATTGTTTCTGATACATAAATTGTAGGAGAAGATAGATTCTTTCACCTCCGTGATGCAGAGAAGCCCATTCTCTCCAGATACATCACCTATTTCAAACATTTGCTCGAAACCTGTTTCAGCTACAGAATTACCAACATCTTGTACAAGAGACTCAATGCCTCAAAATGCCCAACTCATATCATTGAGCAAAACCATTGTTTCCCAAGAGAACCCCACAAATTCTCAAGGATGGTAAGAGTCCAATTGATCATCTCCAACCATTACTGCTTGGATAATGTAAAATAGATATTCACGAAAATCAGCTCCTTATATTCAACCATCTACTGAGTAACTTCAAACATCAACAGAACTGCTTCCTGAACTACTAGGAGCCACCCTTTTTTCCCTGCTTAAAAGCCTCTTCAAAGACCTCAATCTTGTAGGCATTGGAGACTTTGATTCCTCCTCTGGGAAATTCTCATTCACATTCATAGGAACATCAATCACCAACATCCCTTCTTGCCTACCACTACCAGATGCCAAGGAAGACGAAGCAAAAGAACCAGAAACAGAAGCAGAAGCAGATGCACCCTCTTCCAAACAGGCACCGCCGCTGCTGACCTGAGTCTGATTACCCCAAAACAACACATTTGTCGGAAAACTAGGGGAATCTGTTGAATGCCCAGAAGCCAAACCATCCTGTGGAGACTGAACATGACCATTAACATTAGCATTAACTTCATCTCCTGACGTAACAGAACCTGAATTCTCAACCTCAACAGCAGCAACAGGATTTCTACAAAGAGGACAAGTAGAGTGTGATTGAAACCACATATCAATACAATCAACATGGAAACCGTGGTTGCATTTAGGAAGCAGCCTAGCTTTCTCTCCTTCTACAAGCTCAGACAAGCAAACGGCACATTCAAGTCCATCTTTGAACTCTTCTTGGCGAAACATTAACACAGGAAGCGAAGCAAGAATTGTGGGATCAAGGCCTTTAGTTGCACGTAGAGGATGAGCAGTGTCTTGCCCTGGAGCAAAGACAAAACGGCGTCGGTTGCGGCGTGAAGGGGGAGGAGTCGGTTCTTCAATGCGCCACCAAAACCATTTAGCATAAAGATGAAGAAAAAGAACAAAAACCACCACTAAGAAGAGAACAATTATGGCTATGACCATGATCTTCCCTGTTATTGCCACTGCTGTTGATTCATCAAAGCCTGGCTTATCCATGGCTGGCAGACGACAAAGCTTTCAACTTGTCAGGAAATGAGAGTATCCAGGTGAGAATTTGAGTGAAATTCTGCAAAAGATTAGATCTTTATACTTTTATGAGAAAAGAAATGAGAGCTAACTAGATAAGAAACAGTCAAGAATTGCAGACTCAATTGGGATTTTTGTTTCCTAAGGAAATGAGGGATAACCGGATGAGAAAAGGTCTAAAATTTCATAACCCGACTGGGTTTTAACATCTAAAGAAAGCAACGAAACACATACAAAGAAATGGAAGGAAATGAGGGGAACCCAGATGAGAAAATGCGCTTAAATTCTAAAAACAATATGGGTTTTTCCTCTTCTTAAAAGGAGGCAATGAAAAGAAATTTGGACAGGTGGTTTTCAAAGGTGGACGGAAAATGTAGATACAAGTTGGAAGAGAATTCAAAGAAGAGATCCCGAAAGAAAATGTCCACTTTGAGGACTTTGATATTGAAAGAATCAAAGAAAGAGAGATTTTTTTGGACTTTGCTTTTGAGAGAGGTTGGGGAGGGGGGTTGAGCTGCAACGAGTGAAGAAGATGACGCTACTTGGGTCCAACTTTATGACTCCTGCTATGGCCTTTGACATAGGCATAGGCTGCGTATGGGACACTAGTATTCTACCACTTCTTGTTTCATTTTTCTTCATTTTGTAAACTTGTTATTCTTATTTTCAAACAATAATAAATAAAACCTAAAATTAGAGTAAACCCCGTCGTTATCAAAGCTTTGATCCCATTTTAAAGAAATTTCTTGCCACTAAATGACAAACCAAGTTTCAAAGTTTCCAAATCCTTGATCTTGTTGTGTCGCTGCTCAGACATTTGTTTTCAAAATTTTGCAGCTTAGAAGGTGATCAACTACTCATTTAGTTTTTGGACCAACCCAAGGTGAAATTTCACCTCAATTACTGGATTTGACATATGGTCATCCTCCCACCTACAAAATTTCCATCCTGTAAGTGCTTGTCAATTGCTATCATACATTTCAACTTGGTACTCTCCTGTCAATGCAACCACACACAAATAAAAAGTTCCCTTCCCAACCCAGCTTCTGGGAAACAGCCTCTAGACTTACGACTTGGTCTTTTTCCTTACCTTGTTTCGTTTTAGGGTAATCAAAAAACAACCTTTGCTTTCATCAATCTGAGCTCACATTCCTCCCTCGTTGCCTCCTTTGCTCAAATCCAATCATTCTTACTTAAAACAGTATAAACATCTTTTAATCATATTTTGACATATGTGTGCCTATAAGAAATCTGTATCCAATATGAAAAAAAGTTGATTGTGAAAATGTAAATCAATTGATAAAACTTTCTCTTAATGAGTAAATATAGGAAGCATCTAGAATCAAATTCCATATCTTAGAGCAATGGAGGATATAGAAAATGGGGGAGGCCAACCCAATGTTGTGTACACCAGCCATTGAACTTTACAAAGGGGGAGCAAAAAACAGAAGGGGAAATAGTTCCTGTGGTATTAAAGAAATAGCGTCCACAAATTTTATAGGTAAAGCTATGGTATACATTTTTGTCTATGAACAAAGAAATGTTGACTTTGATTGTGGCATTGACTGGTATAAAGATTATGCGATAGACCCAAGCAATGGCAGAGCATTACAAAGAATCTTGAGATCGCATTGCAACTGTTTTTTTCTTCTCTCTCACAGAAGCATGGAACGTTGGTGCTCCATACCTAACAACCTTAAACCCCCCGACTTGAGGTTCAAGTCTTGACTCATGACCCATGACCCCTCGACCCGCTCACAACTTTAGTGGAGACGCTCTCAATGCTCATTTAATCGTGTGTCTTAAGCCTTTGAACCATTCAATAGGGTAATTACAGGGGGTAAGATGAATTCGAACTCAATGCACTTTGTTTGAAAAAAATCCGAATATGATTAAATCTGAATTTATTAAAAGATAAAAAATTTGAATAGAAAATAATTTGAAATTAAAATTAATTCAAATTTATTATTAAAAATATAAAATTTAATCATTACTTTTATTTTAAACGAAATCTAAAACAATTTAAATTCGAAATAATTCGAATTTAAATATTGATCCAATTCAAATTCATTGATTTATCACATCTAAAGACAATACTGATTAGGTCTAAATTAACATCAATTTTAAGATATTATTTGGGGTGATATTAAAAGATTAAAAGGCAAACCCCGAAATTCAGCTCTGATTATGGACTAATGAATATCAAGGGTAGTGATACACATTTCGAGCTTGTTCAAAGGCCGCTTAACCAGTGAGTGGTGGACAGCATAGGTGAATAATTTTAACTAATGGAATAACTACATCAATCTCTAGGATCATAGCCGACAAATTTTCACATGGGTTACCCAATTAATCAAATCTTTAATTTCCACTTTCCTTTTCTTTCTTTTTTTAAGCACAAGTCTCAAGAGCAATAATCCTTTGATTCTTGATTGCCTTGGTCCGAAAATACCGCTGATTTTGCACCGGCTTTTCAACATTTGGAGTAAATAGAAAATTGACTTGATATGTTGTCCCACCGTGGATGGAAAACGGTGGGGGTTGGTTTCAACTGAAACTCAACCAAAAATCAAACATGCTTTAGCCAACCTTCCTCATACTTCGCAAACAATATTCCAATTCAACCGCACCGCACATTTTTATCACTTCCCGGATTCAAAGTGAAAACGGGATTTATTATGATTTCCGTTTGATTTTTATTTTTACAATTTTGTAAAAATATAAATCAAATGCAACTTATATTAATATTTTTCCCCATTTGTTATCAAACTTATTCTTTTAAACGTGGGCCGCTGCATGCCAAGGTGAAAGTTTTTTACGCTTAAAGCTAATAATTTGTTTGATTACTTTGTTAACGTAAATTATTATGATATTTAATTATTACAAGTGTTTATATTTATTCATTGTCATATTCTAATACTACCACTTAATCTCAAAATGTCCATTCATATAAAAATAAAATTAAGATTATAAATGCTTAGTTTTAAAATTTTTTAATTTTTGAATTTATTTATTAAAAATGTGATAACATTTGATTCATTAATAATGTACAGGATTTATACAATACAATCATCAAGTATAAACTTTTATTCAATCATTATTTGTTGTTAAATTTAAAAATAAGAAATGGGGTTGCAATTTTAATTATGTGATTCATATTGTTTGCATAATTGTACAGAACTTCCACCGTTTGTAATAATTCTGTGCTCGATGAACAATTGTTACACGACAACTATTCTTGTGGCTTGGTGGTTTATACTAAAGCAATCATGTTGTCCTTGGGTGATAAAATTAGAAAGGAAATAAACAATTTTCACAACTGGGACCGCAAAACACTCAAGTTCCAAAATCATTCAGCTTTTGAACATTCATTAGATTTTGCAAGACCGAACTATAATGTAAGCTTTTGCAATTTGCATGCATTTAACCGCTGTTGCTGTTCCCACATTGAAGCAATATTGTTCGCATGATTTTGCCACAATTTTGGGCTTTAAGTTTACATTTTTGAATACTCGAAAAAAATGAAAAGTCAAAAAAATTGGGTTAGACAAAATGATGAACAGAGAATGATGTTTTGTCCTCATGATGGCCAATCGATGCCATCAAGTGGTAAAAACCATAAAACATACAGACGTGGATGAATTGTGAGCATTGATTACTCTTTTTTCTGTGGGGGGGCCTTTTGAGAAGGTTCACGGAAGAAACAGGCCTAATATTCCATAGGGATTGATTTGCCCTAGTGAAAATCAGCCGCTCTACTTTACTTTTTAACTTGTAGCTCTCATGTTTTAAGGTTTCAAAACCCACCGTTTTACATCATGACAAGACAGATTATCCTATACTAGTTTTGTTCAATTCTTGGAGGCATGATTAAAAACAAAAAGGAGTAGAGAGTAGAAAATTTTACTCAAGTTAAATTCATATATCGGATTGGTATGATCAAGGGGAAAGCTTTGAGAATCTATTCAAAGGTACCAACTGATTAAAAATAGAATATACAAGCATATAACCTTAGATAGTTAAATTCGAGTTATAACACTTTATTAGGTTTGATTTGTAATACTAATACTAATAATAGTTCGGTATTCATTAATTGAAATTATTAGAGTCTTTTGCCACGGGCTGTTTTACTTGTAGTTTTTGGTGCAATTTTATTTCTTTTTGGTTATGTTTGGCCTACTGCGTGCTGTCGTGCATGAGATTGATTGGTTCTGTCAGTTGGCATTCATGAGCCATGGCCGCATACAACTTCAAGCAAACTGAGTCATCGAGGTTTCAAAGGGATGGTCTCCAACTTAAGTCGAGTCACGTGAAGAATGTGAATGGAAGTTCTAGTAAAGATTTCGGAATCTCAATAATTATTGGGTATAAAAAATAACAATCAATTACTTTTTTAATTTAAAATCCTATTTTTTATATGTAAAAATATACATACTTATCATTATATTAAATATTAAAAAAATAAAAACATCTATTATTACCTCCTTTTAGAAAGATTAAAATCGAAAAAGTCAGGTCACTTTTTTTGAAATTTGGCGATGCGTGCCCAACATCCCACGGACAAAAAAAAAAAAAAAAAACAAAGACACATTGTAGCAGATTGGATTGGATTGGCTATGGGCTGACAGTTCAATTCAAAGTTGGGTTTTGCTTCGTACCCAACACCTTTTGTCGTCTCACGGTGTCATGTCATAAACCTTAGTTTTGTGACAAGTGGATTAGCAGGATCCATAGACTCAATCGACCTGATTTTATGGTATCCCGTCATTTCGTTACGTAATGGCTAGAGGTTGGGGAAGAGGGGCCAGGCCGGGGCCGCCAAGCCAGCCACCACATCCATATCAACCTATGTCTACATCTTCGCCCTTTCAGTTAGCCAAAAATTTAAGAAAACGTGGTTGTACTTGTATCGATCATAAATTACTCCTTAATTTCACTTTAAATGTTTAACTCTCCATTTGCATTAAGCAATGCCTGCAGCTAGAGACGAGTAATACTTTAAATCTTAATCCTTCTATTTGGCATTAATTCGCATTTATACTAGTACCTTTTTTTTAGTCTTTTGATTTAATTCAACCCTTTTTTTTTTTGCAACACTAATAGAATTTTAAGTATGGAAACTTCCAATGGGTGAGTGGTGATAGAATGTTAAAATAAAAAAATGTCATAAATAAACTATTAATTGTTATTTGTTGAACAATAAGGGGGATATTGAGCTACCTACAATTATGAAGAATAAAAATATATTTTCATTTACCATCTTTATTTACATGTTCGGATTCAAGTTTAGGATCTGAAAAAACCCTCCTTAAGCCCCAGTGCAAGGTATCGAAACATGACATTCAGCCCAAGGAACAAAATGAAGTTATATTTCTCTACCACTAGCAGCGAAGAAAGAGAGAGGAGGAAAAACGAAGAAAGAATCCCAAAAGCAAACTGACTATTCCTTCTTTCCCTTTTATCATTTGGACAAAAGAATTGATGATTCCGATAAGATAAACCCGTAACCTTTTGGCAGCAAACGATCAACTAACTAATTGAATCATATTTCAGCCTACCATGTTGTAAACAAAAGAAAATCAATAAAAGAATTTAGACAGGTATCTGTTTTTCCCTCCTTTAAGAAGAACCCATCAAAGAATGGATCATCGATCCTTTGCCGGCCACATAGCTAACTTCACTAAATATACCCAAAGCTTTCACAAACTGCCGACGTAAGCTCCAAAGAAAGAGGATTCTCAATCCATTCACCGATTGTTGTAGCAAAGGAAAGCAAGGAAGAACAGACAAAGTTGCGGTGAGGGGCTACGTTAATCCTGCAAAGAGGGCAAGTTGGACGAACTTTGAGCCAGGCATCAATGCAGTGAACATGAAAACTATGGTGGCATATGGGTAGCGCCCGGAGTTTTTCCCCCTTGGAGACCTTGCTAAGGCACACCACGCAATCAATCTCGTGGCTGCTGCTTTCTTTTCCAAACCATTGCTTTAACCATTTGTTGTAAACATGGAGGCAGCTGATAACGAGGAAAGCCATGAAAACCAAGATGATTGGAAGCATCTTGGCTGAATATTTTGATGGAATTCTGGGATCCCTTATGATCTCTGCACAGCTTCAAATTCAAGCAAGTCGGTTATTTTGGGGATAAGAAAAGAAATCTCTAAGGAATTTGTTTGGTCTGGCGCGAGTCAAACTTTATGATCCTATTTCTCGGATTGGAAGGCCAGGGGCGCTGGCTGCTGCCCTGTACACTGGCAAGTGGCCAATACGGAAACTGGCTCGAAAGAGGCTGAGGTGGACACTCGTGACCCTAATCTTATATTCGTTGAAGATTTATTCCATTCCCGGCTTTGACAAATTAAAACATGTCCGCTATCAACAGTAGGTCCAGATGTTCGGTCATAGAGCTCCAGCAATTGGTTAAATGACCAAATCATAAAAGCCAAAGCTTTATACTGAAAACGTGTAAAATTGGCGTCTTCCTTTGAATTGCTGAGGCAGGAAGCATGAAATAAATATGGGCCAACCTACTCGTTAATGAATTTATATATGCAATGTATCATGCAACGAAAAGGCCAAAGGCCGAACATTAGTAGGACTCTTTGATATTTTTCCTTAGAATTCTAGATACCAGGAAATTAGAATCTTTGAATTCTTTTTTTATTAATTAAATGTGCATATGAAAGGTAAAAAACCACTCCTAACCAACTTCATGTATGTCTGTGTGTGACCATTTTGAATTTGTTTGATAATTGAGTTTGATATGAGATAAAATTAGATTATTTAAGCAGCCTATATTTTCTTAATTTAATCAGCTTCTTAGAATTTACAAATCCTCCTTTTTGTTACGAGTAAAATACTATTAGGATAAGTAATTTGAGTGAAATAAAAGATCATATGGGCTAGAAACCATTGGCTTTCAATAAACTATTCATTGGCCCTCTATCCGTTCGTTTCTAATCAAATCAAAACTAGAGGCCTAAAAATTGATGGCCAGGATGCAAACCCAAATCCACCAAGTCACCAGGCCCTTTAACATCAATACGGGCTTTAGGAAAAACGGAGCAAAGAGTATAAGACTGAACTCGTTATCCAAAACCCAGCGCCTGCAAATATCAGACGAGTATCTCTTTTTAACTGTGTGTGGCTCTCTCCGCTTCGTGTTCTATTCTTTTTTGGCTGTTCCAAAACAATCTCTGCATCTCAAATTTCTATAGCCAAACTCAGTTTCTCTTGCTCTCCACATCTATCTTATTCTGATATTATCAGCATTTTTGTAAAGAAAGAAAAAGCTGTCTCTTTGTTGGTCACTGAAATGCTGGCGTCTCAATTGTGCTGTTAAATTTTGTTGAGACAAGATTTTAAGTCCAGAGTTTGATTCTTTGGGCTGAATGAGCTCCCATGCCTTTAATAGGTAGACTTTTCCTTTCTGGGTTTCTCTTTGTTTCCGTTGTTTTGCTTTAGTTCAAGAGATTTTTACTGCTTCTGACCGCTGCAAAGAAGAAATATGTCAGATTTTTTTGCCTTGGAATTGGCAAGTTTAGCTTCAATCTGTAGTTGTTGAGTTTATCTTTTGGTAGACGAAAGTGGGTTACTTGTATGGATTTTGTGTGGATAGGGTGTTAAGAATTCTTGTTGTCATTATTTGTCCCTCCTCTGGTTCTTTTCACCAGAAGAACAACTCTTGCAGCAAATATGTTGGTCCTTTTTCATATTTGGTTTTTCTCTTGGGTTTGTGGTTCTTTCACCAGCTTCTACTGATAATTAACTATGAGCATCTTTGTTGTGCTTGGCTGCCTGGACAGATATTGCCACTGCTCAACCTTCCTTGCAAAGTCATCTGTTTCCATTGAGGGCTCAAACGCTTATCCACGGTCAAGTTTTGTCAAATCCATGGAAATCCCCCCAACTCCCTACAAGGCTAAATTTTCATGTGGGGCACCTGGAGACTCTGACTCAAGGTGGTGAACTCCAGATTAGAGCTGTTGCTACCCTTGAACCCAAGTGCTCAGTTCCAAAAGAAGATGGACGTAATAAGTCACAGCTTGGCCGTGATTCAAGTCCTTCGTCCACTCTGTTTGAATCTTTGAAGTCTGCAGACTCAGATGAGGAACCGGATGAGAGAGAAAAGTTAAGACGGATGAGGATTTCTAAAGCAAATAAGGGAAACACACCATGGAACAAAGGCAGGAAGCACAGTGCCGGTAAATTTCCCTTAATTGACCTAGGTTCTTGCACTAGTCAGTCTGTTTCTATTTTATTTAGTGCATTGTTGTTACAGTTTTATGACAAATGCGTATACTTGTACCTGCAGAAACCCTTCAACGGATAAGGGAGGGAACAAGGCTTGCAATGCAGAATCCTAAGGTGATGTCATGTAAGAATTTTTTATGTTTTGAATGGGGATTGAACTTTGTATGTTTTTATGTTTGCATAGAGTAAAATTAATTACATCAATAAACCTGCTCTCCAGCATTTAGGTTGTTGTCTGGTACACATTTGAATCAATTAATTCATTCCTGGTTAAGAACAAAAACCAAAAGGTCAGGTCGTGAACTCTTAGAAGGCCCCCCTTCCGACCTTTTATTTTGTACATTATAAAAGTGCAATCTTTCATTACAATCAAAATAAAAATTGGTATGAATATTGTGTGAATCTATTGATCTATCTGTCCTTAAATAATGAAATCTCCCCCACGTCCATAGCATATATTGGCTAATTGCTGTAGTTTCTCATCTTTCTATAGCATCTATATTTGAATTGTCTAAAGTGTTCCAATCAGTTGTTCATTTATACTCTGTCAAAAAAAAGTTGTTCATTTATAGATGAGGAATGTTTCATTTATGTATTTGAAATTTTGTATATCTGGAACTTACTTCATTCTTTCATAGTTTCCTTTCACATTAGTGAAACTCTATCGATCTCTTTTGAGAATGAAGCATTTCTAATGACCTTTTTAAAAAAAATAAATAAATAAAGATGGAAATGAGCTAGTTGAATGGGGAATTGATGGTGTTATCTATAGAATATTGAGATTACCTTACACCAAGTTGAAAGGAAAATTTCTTCTTCATTTCGTATGCAATCACATTTATTTGGCATCAGATTTTTTTACTCCTTAAAATAAATTGGAAATGCAGGTCAAAATGAAGTTGGTTAACCTTGGACATGCTCAGAGGTGGGTACTTTCTTGTCAGGCTTTTAGTTTTAAAATGCCATCTTTATCTGTTAAATTCTAGAAAGTCCTAGTCATTCAGAGTTCTTATATGTGTCCAGAATTGGCTTGTACTTTGGTTTCAAATACCATATATCAAAATATCTGAAATTTATATATGCTTTTGTTGCTACCTTGTTATACTCTCTTCATAATGATCCTACAGCAAAGAGACAAGAGAAAAAATTGGAATTGGAGTGCGAATGGGATGGGAAAGGCGCCGTGAGAAGTTAATGGTGCAGGAAAATTGCCACTTTGAGTGGATGAACTTGATTGCGGAAGCTTCTAGAAAAGGCTATTTCAGTGAGGAAGAGCTGCAGTGGGATTCTTACAAGATACTAGCCGCGCAGCTGACAAAGGATTGGTTGGAAAGTGTCGAAGAAAGGAAAACGATGCCTAGACCAAAAGGTAGCAAGAGAGCACCAAAATCCCTTGAACAGAGAAGGAAAATTGCAGCAGCCATTGCAGCCAAATGGGCTGATCCTGTAAGTGCTTGCACAAATTTTTTCCTTCAGCTGTGAAGATTATGTCATGGCTAGTAAGCAGAACCTATAGGAGTTGAGCATAAAAATGATCCCAACTGATGCTAAAATTGTAGTGCCCCTTCACAAATAAATTAAAAAAAGGATGGAAAAAGTGGAAAAATAGTGTTGCAATGAGAAAGGGGAAAGTTTGTAATATTAGCATAGTAGGAAACCTGAATATTTTATTAGGCTCCTCACTCTTGTCAGACCCAATTCAACTGAGGAAACCTAGGTTTGGAGGTTTCTATCCACAGACAGGTCGAACTTGGATCTGGATTACGGGCGTGTTGACTTTCCCAAGTACTTTTATTTTATTTTCTTTTCAAACTGGACACCCAAATCTCAACCTTTTCAATATTTACTGTTTAGCTGCCTTAATTCCCCTCACCACCATCTAGGCATCTATAGTCAATTGAATTGTTACGGACTGAGAATACCCAAGATGGGATTATTCCAACTGATGTCACTTAATACTGATTTAATTACCACCAAGGTATCCTTATAGTTGCATCTGAACTTGGGTTTTTTGTTTCTTGTTATTTCCCTGAATAGGAATACCGTAAAAGAGTTTGTTCTGGCTTGGCAAAATATCATGGCACACCAGCTGGGGCTGAAAGAAAACCTAAGAGGAAGCCAACGGGTGGTACACAGTCCAAGCAGAGCCCCTCAAAGAGGAAAGCTAGTGACACAAACTATTCTTTTACTAGTGAGACTATAAGCCCAATTGAGCGGTTAAGGTTACGAAGAAGAAATAAACCACTTTATAAGGATCCTATGGCAAGTTCCAAACTTGAGATGATAAAGAACATCAGAGCACAAAGAGCAGCAGAAGAATCCAGGAAAACAGAAGCTGTTGAACGAGCAAGGTTAGCCATTTGTTCTTTGTCTTGGCTTATATTCTGCAAGCATATAACATGAATGGTAGCAATGCAAAATGCAAAGGTTGCTATGCTTGTTCAAACCTTAGATATTTCTCTTAATCATTTCCATGCATAATCCTCTTACATATTTTGTAGCAATGAGAAAAAGAGGTTGCTAATTCACTCGATAACTCTATGCTTACTTATATGACACTGCAGACTTTTAATTGCTGAAGCTGAGAAGGCTGCGAAAGCCCTCGAGGTTGCTGCAGTGAAGAGCCCGGTTGCTCGAGCTTCCCTCATTGAAACCAGAAAGCTTATAGCAGAAGCAATTCAATCAATTGAATCCATTGAGAGAGGACAGGTTACATCCGATGAGAATGGTGGATATATTTCTGTTGACTCAGCTGAACCAGTTAGCCAGGTTGAAAAGAAAACGCCAATCCAATCTGAAAACAGTGGTTTGAGCCAAGCAGAACAGAAAGAAGTAAATGGGAATCAAAACCTTTCATTAAGTAAGAATGAGGAGTTTAATTTCCCTAACTTCATGTTCCAGAGGATAGTGAACGGTGACAATGATGAAGAACTTACTTCTCCGAGCTCGAATAATTATAGTTTGTCAACTCTCAACTTTGAAAGTTTAATTAAGAAGTATGATTCATCTAAACATGTTGACCTGTTGGAAACAAATGGGATTATCATACATGAGAGGAATCCTCTACCAAATGGAATCAAAGCTAAGCTGAAGGATGGTGACGTGCCCTTTAAACCAGTTACTGTAACTAAGAAATGGGTCCGTGGTAAGCTTGTTGAAGTGACTGAAGAAGCTTCATAAATATCATAAACTAGACATAGATATTCATCTGAGCTTCCTGAACGTACCGAGCATATACTGCAATGTGTTACGTGCAAGAGTCCAACAATCTTCATGAAGGAGCTTGGGCATTGCCACTGACTTGTGGAGTTTTCCCTTTTATCAGCTATATTTAATATTTGCAATTGGCAGAATCTTTTGATATTACTGCGGCGCTTGAAGCACAGATGTATCTGTCAGTATTTTTTTTAAAAATTCTAATATTAGATTAGTTCTTAAATGAAAAAGTATTACTTTCTTCCTTTTTAGCTCTTTGTTGAACTGCCTTATTCTAAACGATGAATGCTGTGAACGACAACGTGTAGGCGATAGAGTCTGACAGAGGTGCTACATTAGAATCCAGGTTTGGAGTTTTGCATGGCAAACTATAATGCTTTATATGTACATATTCAAAGACTGCATGGAATGCAGGTTTGTATTACATATATACATTCACGAGGTAAAAACTTTTCCAGATTTCAACTATGGTAGTGTTTTAAGTAAAAACACAGCTCTACTTCTGACAGTCTTGGTAGCTCTTAACTTGCGAGTTGATTTTTTGCCCCACCTCTATCCTCTTGCTTTCTTTCTCTTCTTTCCTTGATCTCCTGTTCCACCTCCTCCTCCTCCTCCTAACCAAAAAAAAAAAAAAAATTCATTAACAGACAACAAAAACACTGAATGTAACACAGATAATATATCAAAACTGAAGCTTGCTAGATCCATGGTAAGCATGGCGTAGAGAACAGTCAGTTACATCGATCCTTTCATTGATGGGCCGCTTAACCCCCCGCACAGCTGCTCGGTTCGATGCTTTGAGGGTATGGAACCACACCCACTGGTCATGCATCCGGTTCCAGACCATCCTAGCACTACTACCCACTGTTCTCCATCTGCCAGTTAACTCCAACCCTCCCCTCCATTTTCTTCAAGGGTTCAAGCTGGACCTCAAAGGTTTTCCTCCTACCGTTTCTGCTTCTTGTAATTCTTCAAATTTCAGTAACTCATTGTCCCCGTGTGTAGGGTAATGATGCCACGTGTTGCCTTGTGTTTTACTACGTGGCAATGTCTTACTCTGTTTCTCACGTGGTAGGAATAGCACGTTGTTGTATCCTTGTTGGATAATAATTAGATCGGGCCGGTGGATCCAACCCACCCGAGGCAATGGTGGGCCGGTAGGGAGTCATTTTCTTCCACCGACCATTTCTGCTTCATCAACAACTTGGCATTCTTCCTTACGCCAACTCCACTTAAAATAAAAATTCACTCTTTTTTTTTTTTTTCTCTTTTCATCAGAACCCCAATGTAATACAATCCCATTTCCATTCTAATCACCAGAAAAAACAGATTTTCAAAATCGCAGTTCACTCACTCACTTCCTCATCGCCGGCTCACTCCTAAGCAACGATGGACCGAGATTCATCCGACGAAGACGACGATCGCCAAACCTTAATCCACCAAAATGACACGAAGGACCTCCCGCACCAAATCCCCGCCAGCCCACACCCTTCCACCAGCCCAAGATCCAGTTTCCACATCGAAGAGCTCGAATCCCAAATCCGACGGCGTTTCAAACTCACCTTCAACAAACGTTACCTCTTCGCCATTTTCCTGCCTCTCCTCATCATCCCAATCTACTTCTCCACCGACATTCGCTCCCTCTTCTCTTCCAACATCTCCTCCCTTAAATTCAATACGGTGTCGGATCGAATCAGGGAATCACAACTCCAAGCTCTTTATTTGTTAAACCAACAGCAAAACTCCCTTCTTTCTCTCTGGAATCACACTTTCGTTAACTCTAATAACAACATTACGGCCGTCCAATTTGATGACATCAAAGCCTCATTACTCACTCAGATCACATTAAACAAACACATCCAGCAAATCCTCTTATCCCCTCACAAAACCGGGAACTCCTCTCAAAACGGCACCCTCTTAGACCCCAACTTTGCTGGTTACAGTTTCGACCGATGCAGAAAAGTTGACCAGAAATTTGCTGAAAGAAAAACAATCGAATGGAAACCAAAACCGAATAAGTTCTTATTCGCGATTTGCTTGTCTGGTCAAATGAGTAACCATTTGATTTGTTTGGAAAAGCACATGTTTTTAGCGGCGGTTTTGAATCGGGCATTGGTAATTCCGAGTTCGAGATTCGATTACCAGTACAATCGGGTTTTGGACATCGAGCACATTAACGATTGTGTTGGGAACAAAGCTGTTATTCCATTCGAAGAGTTTATGGAAATCAAGAAGAATCACGCTCACATTGATAAATTCATTTGCTATTTTGCGAGTCCGCAGCCGTGTTACGTGGACGAAGAGCATTTGAAGAAGTTGAAGTCGTTGGGGATTTCGATGGGGAAACTGGAAACGGCTTGGAAGAATGAGGATATTAAGAAGCCGAGTCAAAAGACGATTAAGGATGTGGAGGAGAAGTTTAGTTCGGATGACGATGTGATTGCCATTGGGGATGTATTTTATGCGGATGTGGAGAGAGATTGGGTTTTACAACCGGGTGGTCCGATTGCTCATAAGTGTAAGACTTTGATCGAGCCGAGTAAGCTCATTTTGTTGACTGCTGAACGGTTTATTCAGACGTTCTTGGGGAGTAATTTCATCGCTCTTCATTTCCGACGACATGGATTCTTGAAGTTCTGGTATGTTTTTCGATTTCCTTGTGATTTTCTTGATTTAAAAATTTGAAGCAAATATCTTATGCTTAGTTTGCTTTGGTTAAATATTTGTTAGTTGGTATTGAGAACATAAGTTTCCTCTAGGTGTGTTACTTGTTTTTGTTTCAATTTGTCTGTTTTTAGTTGAGCATATCATATGCTTTAGCTTGAGGTCGTAGGCTCTTAATTCAAAGTGCTGAAATTTGCTGGAGCTTGAAATAATAGTGTGTAACTCTTCTTGTCCTAAGCATGGACAATTGTAAAAGTTTGGTTCAAAGTATTTTGGACTTATATGGAATTCCATATTTTAAATTCCCACGGAAGAAAAAATAGGTTGGCATTTTAATTAAATGCACCTTATTGGCATCTTGGGTCAGTTTCTATCTCCTTTTGTTGTGTGAGATGAGATGAGTTTTGTGTATAAATGCCACTAACATTTCTTGCTTATCTCCCAGCAATGCTAAAAGGCCAAGCTGCTTTTATCCTATTCCTCAAGCTGCAGATTGCATCACTCGAATGGTTGAAAGGGCCAATACTCCAGTTATATACCTTTCAACAGATGCAGCAGAAAGTGAAACTCATTTGTTGCAATCGATGGTTGTGCTGAATGGGAAGACAATACCACTTGTGAAACGTCCTCCTCGTAATTCAGCCGAAAAATGGGATGCCTTGTTGTATAGGCATGGGCTTCAGGAAGATCCCCAGGTGAGATTTTGAAACCATTTTCGTGTTAACACGAAGAACATATATGGATGCTTTTGAAAATGTCCTGTCTTTTCAAAGATTAGAATGGGTACCTGGGTTAGTCCTTTCACTGTCCGAACCCTCAATCCTTATGACTTCAGGAGTTCCTAGATTTCAAGGCTAACCTCTTGGAGAAATTATAGTAGGTTGCTTTGCTTATCTGGGTTGTCAAGAAGTGAGGTTTGTTTCCCCATCACACTGGGAAATGGCCTGTTTTCTTGATCACATTTCACCAAAAAGATCCAAAGTTCCTGGTCTACATATTAGATGCTACGAACAATTGAGGGTGTTCTATCTGTTAGGTTTGTTGTGCAAAATATGACCTGTTGAGTTTTTAACGGTGACAGAGCTCCCTTCTCTCCCATCCCTCTGAAGTTCAAGCTGTGGTTGGTTAGGAAAAGCATGAATCAGTGGATATTTGAGTTTGCCCCATAGATCAACAGACGCTTTTGAATCTTTTTAAGTTTTTGTTTCCATTATTCTTTAGGATGGTGCCAAAGTATTTTGTGAATTCATGATGAGGGTCCTCAAAGTATTGACTTTAGTAGCGATATCATTACAGTTTTCTTAGATCAATCTAAATTTGATCTTAATTGTTACATTGAAGGTGGAAGCTATGCTGGATAAAACCATCTGTGCTATGTCGAGTGTGTTCATTGGTGCCCCAGGTTCAACTTTCACAGAGGACATTTTGAGGCTCCGAAAAGACTGGGGAGCTGCATCTTTATGTGATGAGTACTTATGCCAAGGTGAAGAGCCAAACTTTACTGCAGGTGAGGAGTGAAGAACATGCAGAAATGGCAGGTTGCAAATTCGCTTTAACTTGAATTCTTTCATGCTCCTTGCTCCTGGAGATTGTCTATTGTGGAGGATGGTTGGTTTGCGGTTATTGTATTGTAGTGTATTATAAGAGCATTAAATTGATTATTAGTTTTACATCATTCTTACACTGTGGTCGAATATGTTTTATTTGATCCATTTTGGCGTTCATGAACTTAGCCAATAAACCTGAATTGATTTGTTGACTTTGTAAATTGCAATCAGTAGTTGGAGAAAACAACTCCTTGGAAGGTAGAGCCTACGGCCCCCATTTCTTCTTGTAAGGAAGAGACTGACTTGACTCTCATTAACCCATCTGTAACCCAACAGCAGACCCATTATTATTTTATGAATGGAAAGCTCATGGAGATAAACAAGTGAATGTATAGTGCCTTTGCTAGGAATGAATGTGATTGTGGTTCTTGGGAACGTAATTACTTAGAAGGTGATTGTTGAGCGAATTTTATATATGAAAAATATTGATTTAAATAATGAAAAAAGAAAAAAAAAAGAATATATGAATGGTAGGAGCAAGTTTATATTTAAAATGATTAAATAGAATAAAATTTTAAAAAATAAAGATAAATGTGAAAGAAAGAAACAATTACAATCAAATATGTGAAAGTTTCCAACTAGGACAGAGATCGGCATTCCTAGCTTTGATCCCCTGAGGTAAATGTGAAGCCTGAAACGAACTGAATCCATAGTAGCCCTAGAGATATCAGTTGTAGTACAAGCTTCTTCCCATACTTGCTGTTACTCCTCTCAGTCCTGACGAGATATATGGATGTATGCATTCCAAGCCAATCTTAAGAATAAGCATAGGGAGAGATCGATTCGATGGAGAACAAGAAGCTTTGCCTGAGGTGAGCGCTAAGGACCCGAGTTAGGATCAGGATGAGAAAGGTTCATTCGTTTCCTTTTAAATGAATATTACCTTTCCTTTGATCATGAAAAGATAACTTTATAGATATATTTTATACTAATACGAGAATATCATGCCTTCCAATTAAATTAAATTATAGAACGTGATTCATATTTCCAATACCAATTTATTCATAATTTTTAATATCAATTTTATCATTTGAGGAGTTAAAAATATTCAAATTACTTACCTAATAAAAAAAAAATTGAAACAAATGAAAAATGGCTTGCTTGATTAATTGTGAACATAAATTACATAATTGAATCCAAAGTGGATGAAGAAAAGACATAATGTAGGCACTTTCTGCACAGTTGCATGCCATAAAGTTTTTCTTTAAGAAAAGTATTTAAAAGTGAATAAAGGAAATTGAAAATTATAGAGATAATGCAACTTACATCTAGCTTATTGGAATCCTATCTCCTCTCAACAAAATGTTCAACTTTGAACCTTTCAAACATTAAAGATGATTGCTTTCCCCCTTACACAAATATTATCGGTAAAAATCTAAATCTAATTATAATATATAAAGGAAACTTCTTTTAGGATAAAGGGCGGATAAGGCAACTAGTAAAATGCTTTGGCTTTGATTTTTAAATTCAGTGAGCACGTGGGAAACAGGTGACCGGAATTGAAAAAACAACAAAACATAGATACATAAATATTAAAATATTGGGTTAAGATAATTATATAAATTATTTAATTAGAGTTGTAATATGATATTAGTATTTAGTTAGATTATAATATGTAGTTAAATTCATATTACAATATTAGTTATAAATTAGAGTTAAACTATAAAATTATTAATCTCGTTTTGTGACCTATTCAAGTTGACCTCCACCGGACCACTTCAAATTTTGGAGTGTTAAAAATAATTATACAGATAATTAAGTTTGACTATAAAAAATATTTTTTTAATTGTTTAGTATTACTGCTTAAAAAAAGAAAAGAAAATAGTTTCGCCTTCTAACCGATGGCTTAGTCCCTACGGTTACAAGCGCGCCGCTTCGCCTCCGCCTTGCTCTTCTTAGTATTCCCACCTTCCTTGTTTACACAATCTCTCAAACTGGAAAGGTTTCTTTATTTTCTCCTTTTATAAAATGTTTCATCGAATCAGGCTTCTTGACTCGGTCTTTTAACTCTTTCTAAACAAAACCAAGATTTTTATTGGCAGTCTTTAAGCAGTTGAGTGTTTTTTGTAGAAAGAGATCTTTTCGTTTATTGCTCTTAACTTTGGAATATACAGATCCCTTTGATTCCATTCTTTTCCAATACCCATTTGAACCAAAAGAATCAATACCCAAAACAAGACTCTCCCACCACTATAAATTCCTTCTCTTTTCTTTGCTTCAATATTGAAGCATATATATACTTGATCATAATTTAAAGAATACATCATCATGAGGGCAAGATTGGTGGTGTTCCCAATTAGAGGGAGAAACTGGTGCTTTAGCAGATCCATTGACCCGTCTGCAGCAGAATCCACCGCTGCCAATACTCCTTCCACAGTCAAAGAGCTTTGGAAGAAGATGTCATCCGATTCCAAGCCCCTCAATGCCAAGGCTGAGGTTCTTGTTGATTTCGTTTCCAACAAGGTACACCCTTTTGTTTTACTCTTCTTTCTTTCCATGTTAAAAATGCCAAATGCTCCACCTTTTTATATTTGCATTTTTTGCTTACATTAACTTCAATGTGTATTTGAAAAGGTGTTTTTGTTTGGTTTCTTTATGGTTTTTAATATAGATGAATAAGGCTTGGATGGGTTTGGAAAAGGCCCCCGAGGGCAGTTTCAAAAACAAGCTACATGGGTATTACTTGAAAATCCAATATGCTTGGTGTAAGTTTTTGGATTGGTTGGCGTTAGTTTATGCTGATTTTATTTTTTATATTTTGGTTTAATGTATGTAGGTTCGGATTGCGGCTTTTAGCTAGAGTTAAGCCAACTGAGATTTTATTGAAATCTATAACCAAGGAGGTTACTAATGTTCAGATTACATACCCCTCCAGGTGTTTTTTTTTATGTTCCCCTTTTGAATTGCTACGTGTTCTGTTTTGCATCTCAAATATAGTTATTTCATAACCTTGCTAGTGTTTGGCATATTCAAATGTTCTATAGGATCTATACTTATGTTTTTTGTTCTTTCTATTCAGACAATATTCTATTTTTTTATCTAGCTTTGACAACCAGTTTTGTGGTGAAGGAACAGCAATATGCTGAAGTATCAAAAGGGATTTTGTAAAATATTGTTCGAATTGGAATAGCTACCATGTTGTTGGTATAACAGCTCATAGATAGCAAATCTTTTGTCAAACAATGTGAATAGCATTTTTATAAACAATCATTTGCCCACAGTTTAGTTGGTGGTGTTTTGTAATTTTATTTATATTTTTTAGATGTTATCTAACATTTTTTTCTAAATTAATCTTTCTCAATATTTAAGAATGAACAATAGCAGGCATCCTTCTGTGATTTGTTCCTATGTTGAGATATAGATGCATATTTTGTGTCTTCCGTGGAAAAATTAGCATGACAGACACTTGAGAATACCAGATTTCAGTCCACTATTGTCTGGAATTTTGGAGAATTGCAGGGAATTTAGATTGATGTGCTAAAACTTGTTAAATTATGTTGGTTTTGTGCATTTTGACATGATTCTAGATTGCTGGTCTGTTCCTGATACTTTTAACATTTTGCAGTTTAAATGCACGGCTTGTGCGGCGAAGATTACGGCAGATAGCCTTGAGGTAATTGTTCTACCCCTTTTTTATTTGCTTCTCTGACATTCTAGAGATTAGAAGGTAATTCCCATGCACAATCTTATTATTTTACCATGAAAGTGTAGTGGAAAACGCTTGATTGTTTTCTAGGTTTCTATATTTTCAGAATGAACATGATCTTGTTTTGAGTTAAATAGTGGCAAAGGTCCTTTAACTTGGTATTTCTGAGGCATCACTGCTGTGTTATTTTGAGATTGCTTGTCTGCCTTATGTCTAAGGGCATACAGATTAGAGAATCTCTATACAGTTTTATGCCTCAGTGGACAGTTATTGATATCTTGATATTCACCTGCAACAATCCAATGAAAGAAAGGCTTTGGAGCTTTGTTGTTGTGTTTAATTGCCTTTACATGTTTGTATATTCTATGAGTTCCTGTAGTTAAGCAATATTAGTACTAAAAATAATGAGTGTTCTCTGATTTTCAGGGGTACTGTTATACACAGGAAATATTTGTATGGTTCAGTTTCATTGCTTCCACTGACTACTGCATTTGCTGTACGTATTTGTTTTTTTCTCGTTGTTCCATCATTTACCGTGTAATCTCTTTTGACTGTTGAATATTTTTTTTTCATTTTATTTTTGTCTCACGGTCTCACTTAATCTTCTTTCTCATACAGGTTCTCCCTCTGCCTAACATCCCATTCTTTTGGGTCTTGTTTCGCACTTATTCGCATTGGCGGGCTCTCCAGGTGGATTTTAGTGTTCTTAGAGTTAGATACTTTGGGGTTGTTTAAAAGAGACAGTCGTTGAGGGATTTCTTTACATGGCTAATATTGGAAATGAATAGTTTATCATAACCTTATTGTAGAATTTGGTTCTTTATCGTAAACTTTAATTCTATGTCAACTAGATGGGTCACATCACTGATCAGCTTTAGCTGCCTGCCTGTGATAAAAGACACATTTGTTGTGTAGACATTCAACATGAGTCATATATGCAACCATAACTTGTTTTGCAAAGGATTAGATATTTACAAGTTTGCTTCTTTTGTCACGTTGTTCCTTGTTACTGCTATTCTCACCACCTATGGATATGTCTATAAAGTGCTTTGCTTGTTCTTTTGCTTTCCACTTCTCATATGTGCATGCACATGCATGGTGTTTCTCGCTTAAGGAACAGCAGAAGATCTAGTTCCACATCTAGCTGTATGAGAAAAAGGAGTTTGATGGCTGTAGTCACTATTTTTGAACCATTCATTTTATGTAATTCATTGGTATACGGTATCAGCATCCATCACCATTGGTAGTCTATGTTGATGTTGCAGGGAAGTGTGAAGCTCCTTCAGCTCGTCTCAGATCAGTCCCAAGCTCAAAACTCAATTGTTTCAAATGGGAAGAGCAATGAATCTGGGCAGAATGATTCCAAGTATGGAACCAGGGAGCCGCAAGGTTTACTATGGGTAAGCTAATCTGGAACCAGTGGACCTAACTGAATTATATTTCTTATTTGTATATGATGTTAGTCATGAGAATTCCATGCTAACTTCTGCTTTGCTTTAACCTTAAATTTAGTATCATAGAATTTCGTTAGGTCACCATTGAATCTTGATCAGAGTGAAGAAGATTTTTAAATTGTTCATCAGCCAATTCCTCTTCAGTTTCATTCCTGTTTCATGTTCCTATGTTCTGTTCATGTGTTTTAGTATTATTATTATTATTTCGGATTTCTCAACCATTTCTAGCAAAGCATCAAGAAAAATAATAATGAAGGTCCATTTCATATCTTGCAAGACCTCATAATTGTCGAACATCTAATGTCACAGACCTATCAGTGGAAGTAGTGTTCCACTTGCTACCTTGTTTTTGCACTTGTGTTTGTTTTTTACTCAATTACGTGTGAACTATGTTTCATTGAGGATTTTCACTTTCTTATGATCAGTTTTTTTAATAGTATTGATATTTAGGAGTCTAGTCAATATACATTTTGGTAATAACTTGGTATCATTTTCTCTATCGTTACTGAGATTTCTGAGTAGCAACCGTTACAACTTATCACAAGAATGCTGAGAATTCATTTGTTTTACTTTGGTTTTTCAAATCCCATATGACATCTAACAAACACTATCTTATGATCGATTGTGCTTTAGCTTGTAACTATTCTCAAATCTGAATGATGGACCTGAAGAACAATTTCGATGAAGCATTGTCCTCTCCACTGCTAATATTTGTTTCATGTTATATTTTCCATTCTGAATTTAATGAATAGGTGTTGGAGCCATCAAAGGAATTGGAGCACATTGTTCGCCGGGGACTTGAAACTGGTAGCCTTAGTGAACATGCTATTTCAGATATATGCATGACCTTTAGCTTGAACAAGACAGATGTCTTAAAATACAGAGATTTAGTGTAATTGGCATTTCTTTTTTGTATTCCAATATGGAATATAACAATATGATTCCACTCAATCATTTTGAGTAAATATTCAAGTGCAATATAATTGTATTTTCGGCCGTTTTCTCTCCTTTTTTTTTTTGCCTTTGTTAATGGGATTGGAATAGGAAGAATATAAATGACATGCCTAATGATGCAATTTTACTTTGCAATATGAAACGTATCCAAACAAATAGACCACCTACATTTTTGAACTCAATTTTAAATTTCTTGCTTCCTGAAAAAATAAACATATTATAATTTTAAATATAAAAAAGTACAAATCAAAATTTCAAAATCACCATATTGGCATTATGTATATTCTTGTTATATGTTAATTGAAAAGGATAGTAAAGTCTTGATTCCAATTTTCTTCCAATAAGATAGTTTAAAACAAGTAGTAATTCATTTGAAATAAAAGGCTAATTCGTGTATCTATTGAAGTAGGATTCTTCCAAATTTAATATTAATCATATTAATAAATATTTAAGAGTTAACTATGAACTAGTACAATATAAAATTGGTTGGTTCTTTCAATAAAAATATTTTCATGTTTTTGCAGTCTTCCCATAATAATAATAAATTAATAGTAAACAAATATTTGACTAACTATAATAGAATTCAAATAATGAATTCGCAATATGATTAGTAATTCAAAAGCTTAATATTTAAATTATAATACTTAAAAAGTCTATATATATATATTTTATATATTCTTTGTCAAAAGAAAAAACTTATATATATGCCACGCACCACCAGCATAAAAAACAATCCTAGTTATTTTTTAACTTGTCTTGAGCTCCTAAGATTTTTCCCTCGCTTGTCTCGCAAGAAACAGCAAGAAGCCATGGCTGCAGCAGTGATCAACGACATGAGCAACCTAGATCGTACGTATGAAGATGACATTGCTATCCTCAACAGCTAAGTACGTTTCTTCATACTGCTTTCTGTTATATATATATATATATATATATATATATGCCTGTTTGTTATATCCCATAGCTCATAAAACCCTGTGAAACACGCCATAGAATACCCTTTCAGAATTTGTAATGGAGTAGAACTCGAAGTTTTTAAATCGTCCGTCATTTTCTTATTGATCGTGTTGGTCTATGCGTCTGCAGCTGTGATGCTTACAATGTGGCTTATTTTATCTCTTTTTTGACGCCGTTATCCAAGCCTGACACCCCTGGATATATATCCTGCACTTTTACACCCTCAGGTTGAGTTTGGTCTTCCTGAGATTTAGAGCCTGACTCAAATCATCAAAATCCATACAAGAACTATGAATTGTGAATGGACATTAGGGTTTGAACTTCTGGCTCGACTTTGTCCTCATTCTAAGGGTAGAGCTTCGTCTTCCTAGACTAAACAACTTGGTTCAACGAATCAACTGAACTACGAGTTTCTCTCTTTAAAACTCTCTCTTTAATTCAGAAACCACCAATTGCCTTTACCATCATAATGATTAATATATACATATACACGTCATATGGTGGGAGAGTCTTGTTTTGGTATTTATTATTTAAATTAGTTCAAACAGGTACTGGATAAAAATTAAAATCAAAAGTGTTAAAAGATAATTATATAAATTATTTACTTAGATTTATTGTTAATTAGATTCTAACTTATAGCATTGCAAGATACCTCTTAATTAGAGATTATAGTCTAATTAGATATTAGTATTATAATATAATTTAACTGAATAATTTATATAAACTTTTTTTTTGACTATCTCATCATTAAATAGGTATTGCAGCATCGATATTAGAATTGTACTATAATTCTAAATAAATAATTTATATAAATTCCATTCTTTTCAATATCTCATCAAAATAATTTTTTTTTTCTATATTGAAATATAAAGAAAACATCTTCTATATTGAAGTATAAAGAAAATATCATCATGAGGGCAAGATTGGTGGTGTTTCCAATTAAAGGGAGAAACTGGTGCTTTAGCAGATCCATTGACCCGTCTGCAGCAGAATCCACGGCTGCCAACACTCCTTCTGCAGTCAAAGAGCTTTGGAAGAAGATGTCATCCGATTCCAAGCCCCTCAATGCCAAGGCTGAGCTTCTAGTTGATTTCGTTGCCAACAAGGTACACCCTTTTGTTATATTCTTCTTTCTTTCTATGTTAAAAATGTTAAATGCTCCACCTTTTTACGTCTGCATTTCATGCTTACATTAACTTCAATGTGTATTGGAAAAGGTGTTTTTGTTTGGTTTCTTTATGGTTTTTAATATAGATGAATAAGGCTTGGATGGGTTTGGAAAAGGCGCCTGAGGGCAGTTTCAAAAACAAGCTACATGGGTATTACTTGAAAATCAAATATGCTTGGTGTTAATTGTTGGATTGGTTGGCGTTAGTTTATGCTGATTTTATTTTTTATGTTTTGGTTTAATGTATGTAGGTTCGGAATGCGGCTTTTAGCTAGAGTTAAGCCATCTGAGATTTTATTGAAATCTATAACCAAGGAGGTTACTAATGTTCAGATTACATACCCCTCCAGGTGTTTTTTCTCTTTTTGGTTCTCCTTTTGAATTGCTACAGGTTCTGTTTTGCATCTTTCAAATGGTTAATACATAATCTTGCTAGTATTCTGGCATATTCAAATGTTCTATAGGATCCATGGTCGTTTTTTCCTTTCTATTCAGACAATATTCTTTTACCTAGCTTTGACAACCAGTTCTATGGTGAAGGAACAAAAATATGCTCAAGTATTAGAAGGGATTTTGTAAAATTTTGTACAAATTGGACTAGCTACCAAGTGATTTGGCAAAACAGCTCATATATAGCAAATCTTTTGTAAAACAATGTGGATGACATTTTTATAAAAAATCATTTGCCTATAGTTTAGCTGGTCCTGCTTTGTAATTTAGTTATATTTTTTAAATGTTATCTAACATTTTTCTCTAAGTTAATGTTTCTCGATATTTAAGAATGAACAATAGTAGGCATCCATCTGTGATTTGTTCCTACGTTGAGATCTAGATGCATATTTCGCGTCTTCCATGGAAAAATTAACTTGCATGACAGACACCTGAGAATACCAGATTTCAGTCCACTATCGTCTGGAATTTTGAAGAACTTGTTAAATTATGTTGGTTTGTGCATTTGATGTGATTCTGGATTGCTGGTTTGTTCCTAATACTTCTAACATTTTGCAGTTTAAATGCAAGGCTTGTTCGTCGAAGATTACGACTGATAGCCCTGAGGTAATTGTTCTACCCGCTTTTCTATTTGCTTCTCTGATATGATAGGGATTAGAAGGTCATTCCTATGTGCGAACTTATTATTTTACCATGAAAGTGTAGTGCACAATTCTTGATTGTTTTCTATATTTTCAGAATGAACATGATCTTCTTTTTAGTTAAATAGTGGCAAAGGTCCTTTAACTTGGTATTTCTGAGGCATCATTGCTGTGTTGTTTTGAGATTGCCCGTCTGCCTGATGTCTAAGGGCATAAGATTAGAGGAGTCTCTATACAGTTTTATGCCTCACTGGACAGTTACTGATATTTTGACATTTACCCGCAACAATCCAATAAAAAAAAAGGCTTTGGAGCTTTATTATTGTGTTTAATTGCCCTTACATATTTGTGTAGTGCATGAGTTCCTGTACTTAAGCAACATTAGTACTAAAAAAAATGAGTGTTCTCTGGTTTTCAGGGGTACTGTTGTACACAGGAAATATTTGTATGGTTCAATTTCATTGCTTCCACTGACTACACCATTTTCTGTATGTGTTTGTTTTTTTCTCCTTATGCCATCATTTACTGTGTAATATCTTTTGTCTGTTGAATTTTTTTTTTCATTTTGTATTTGTCTCACATTCTCACTTAATCTTCTTCACCTACAGGTTCTACCTCTACCTCTGCCTAACATCCCATTCTTTTGGGTCTTGTTTCGCACTTATTCACATTGGCGGGCTCTCCAGGTGGATTCAGTGTTCTTCGAGTTAGATACTTTGGGGTGGTTTAAAAGAGACAGTGGTTGAGGGATTTCTTTACATTGCTAATATTGGAAATGAATAGTTTAGCATAACAATCTTATTGTAGAAGCTCGTTCTTTATGGTAAAATTTAATTCTATGTCAACTTGATGGGTGACATCACAGATCAGCTTCAGCTGCCTGGCTGCGATAAAGACACATTTGTTGTGTAGACATTCAACTTGAGTCATGTATGCAACCATAACTTGTTTTGCACAGGGTTAGATATTCACAAGTTTGCTTCTTTTGTCACGTTGTTCCTTGTTCTTGCTATTCTCACCACCGATGGATATGTCTAAAGTGCTTTGCTTATTTTTTAGCTTTCCACTTCTCATATGTGCATGCACATGCATGGTGCTTCTTGCTTAAGGAACAGCAGAAGATCTAGTTCCTTATCTAGCTGTATGAGAAAAAGGAGTTTGATGGCTGTAGTCACTATTTTTGAACCATTCACTTTATGTAATTCATTGGTATACGGTATCAGCGTCCATCACCATTGGTTGTCTATGTTGATGTCGCAGGGAAGTGTGAAGCTCCTTCAGCTCGTCTCAGATCACTCCCAAGCTCAAAACTCAATTGTTTCAAATGGGAAGAGCAATGAATCTGGGCAGAATGATTCCAAGTATGGAACCAAGGAGCCGCAAGGTTTACAATGGGTAAGCTAATCTGGAACTAGTGGACATAACAGAGTTATATTTCTTATTTGTATATGATGCTAGTCATGAGTATTCCGTGCCAACTTCTGCTTTGCTTTAGCCTTAAATTGAGTATCATAGAATTTCGTTAGGTCACATTTGGATCTTGACCAGAGTGAAGAAGATTTTTTAACTGGTCATCAGCCAATTCCTCTTCCTCAGTTTCCATTCCTGTTTCATGTTCCTATGTTCTGTTCATATGTTTTATTATTATTTCAGATTTCTCAACTATATCTAGCAAAGCATCAAGAAAAATAAAAAGGAAGGTTCATTTTATATTTGCAAGACCTCATAATTAATTCTCCAACATCTAATGTCCTGGACCCATTGCTGCCTTGTTTTTGCACTTACGTTTATTGTTTACTCAATTACCAGCAAAGTTTTTTTTTTCTTTGAAAAGCTACCTTCAAAGTAAGTTTCATTGAGATTTTCATTTACTTATGATCAGTTTTTTAATTAGTGGTAATGATATTTACAATAAATTGATGTTTAAGAAGTCTAGTCAATATACATTTTGGCAATAACTTGGTCTCATTGTCTCTATCGTTACTGAGATTTCTGAGTACCAATCATCACAACTTATCACAAGAATTCTGAGAATTCATTTGTTTTACTTTGGTTTTTCAAATCCCATATGACATCTAACAAACACTATCTTATGATCGTTTGTGCTTTAGCTTGTAACTATTCTCAAATCTGAATGATGTACCTGAAGAACAATTTCGATGGTGCGTTGTCCTCTCCACTGCTAATATTTGTTTCATGTTATATTTTCCATTCTGAATTTAATGAATAGGTGTTGGAGCCATCGAAGGAATTGGAGCACATTGTTCGCCGGGGACTTGAAACTGGTAGCCTTGGTGAACATGCTATTTCAGATATATGCATGACCTTTAGCTTGAATAAGACAGATGTCTTGAAGAACAGAGAGTTAGTGTAATTGGCATTTCCTTTTTGTATTCCAATATGGAATATAACAATATGATTCCACTCAATCTTTTGAGTAAATGCATTTATTATTAAGGCAAAATATTTAAATGCAATATCATTATATTTTTGGATTTTTTTTTTGTTAACGGGATCGAGATAAGAAGAATATAAATGGCATGCCAAATGATGTAATTTTACTTTGCAAAATGAATTGTTTTAAACAAGTAGACCACTTATATTAATTTTCGAACTAAATTTTAAATTTCTTGCTTCTAGGGAATATTAAACATATTATAATTTTAAATTTAAAAAGAAGTACAAATCAGAATTTCAAAGTCACCATATTGGCATTTTGTATAATCTTGTTATGTTAATTAAAAAGGATGGTAAAGTTTTGTTTCAAATTTTCTTCTAATCAGATAGGTTAAAACAAGTAGTAATTCAATTGAAATGAAAGAAAGACTAATTCCTGTAACTATTGAAGTAGGATTTTAAATTTGATATGAATCATATTAATAAATATTTAAGAATTAACTATGAACGAATTTCATATAAAATTGATTGGTTCTTTCAATAGAAACATTTCATGATTATGCGGTCTTTTCATAATAATAATGAATTCAAAGCAAACAAGTATTTGACTATTATAATAAAATTCAAATAATGAATTCACATTATGATTAGCAATTCAAAATTTAATATTTAAATTATAATACTTAAAAAGACTATATATATATATTCTTTGTGAAAAGAAAAAATTTATATATATGTCACACACAGTCAGCTTAAAAAACAATTTTAGTTATTTTTTCACTTGTGTCGAGCTCCTAAGAGTTTTCCCTCGCTTGTCTCGCAAGAAACTGCAAGAAGCCATGGCTCCTGCAGCACTGATCAATGACAAGAGCAACCTAGATCGTATGTTTGAAGATGAAATTGCTTTCCTCAACAGCTATATATGTACGTTTCTTCATTCTGCCTTCTGTTCTATATATATATATATATATTGCAGCTTGTTTGTCATATCCCATTGCTCAGCGAAACATGCTATAGAATGCCCTTTCTGAATTTGTGGTGGAGTAGAACTTGAAGTTTTTAAATCTTCTGTCATTTTCTTATTGAACGTGTTGGTCTATGCGTCTGCAGCTGTGATGCTTACAATGTGGCTTCTTTTTATCTTTTTTTGACACCGTTAATCGTTATCCAGACTTGACATTTTAAATATTTTGTATTTTTACATGGTATACAATTAGACTCCAATGTAATAAGGAATCCAATATTAGCCTCTGTCATCAAGAGTTTACCAAAAGTTTACTTTTAATAAAGTTTTATGATATTATCCTATGTAATTCAAGTAATAAGTAAAAATATTACTGTAAGAATCTGTTCATATTATCTATTTCGTATATATTTTATCGACATGTTAATTAATAGCTGAACAAACCATGCTAACCCAAACCCCAACAAGCTGGGCAACTTGCAGAGATAGTGGGCCCTTCGCCCAGCCCATCAGAAAAAATTTGAAATTCCGTAATAACAAAAATCTTCTTATTTCCTTCTTTTTTTTTTTTTTTCTCTTTCTACTGTCGTCAAACAAAGAGCTAGAAGAATTGTGAAGCTAAGCCCTGCTTAGTACAACCAGATCGAGAAATGGCACCTGAACCAGAAGATGAGATCAAGGACGAGAAGAACCCCCGACCGCTTGACGAGGATGATATCGCCCTTCTCAAAACCTATGTAAATCTCTTTCTCTCCTTTCGCCTTTTTTTTTCCTTGTAACGAATCTTCGATTTCTTTGTTTCTTATTTCACATTTCATTTCAATTTTGAATTTTGAATTTTGAGATATTTGATTCTTTAATTTAGTATACAGTCGGTTCTGCGCACGCTCACTAGATTAGTATCCAATTTTTAGGGTTTAGATAGAAAAAAAAGGTTCAAAAGGACTTGCTGAAGTTGTTGCTCAGTTTTAGCTGTCTACAACTTCCTCATACACTTCTAGTAAATATTTGTTTTCATTTTCTTATAATCTTGTAATAATTTTTCTTATTGTTATTATTATTATTATTATTTTGGGGCTAGGGATTGGGGCCTTATTCGACGAGCATAAAGAAAGTGGAAAAGGAAATTAAGGAAATGGCAAAGAAAGTGAATGATTTATGCGGTATGTTCCCCTTTTCCTGTGCTTTTGTTGCTATTTCACGAAGCCATTTGTTGCTTTTTTTTTTTTTCTATTTGCATGTATTCTTTAGATTTTGCAGGTGAAAAGCCTATTTTGTCAACTTTTGATTTTCTAAGTTGTGCTTAATAAAGAGTAGTATAACTCTTTCTTTTGCAGAATGTATGTTACTGTCCTTGCCATTATTTGATTCTTTTTTATTCTGAGCAGCATGCTGTATGATGCAATAGGATATAAATATTTGTATTGTATGTATCTTAACCACAAAAGAAAAGGGGAGAAAAACAAATCAATGCATATGGCATTTTAGTTTACACAATCATGTAAAAAATCTGCCTCAAGGGTTGTGTCAGTCAAGCATAAACTAGCTGCGTAGGGTAACATTCAAAAAAGATACCTGCTTCTCCTTAAATTCCACATTAAGGATATCTGGACTCTGGCCAATTTTGATTGTGAAAAGTTGTTCTTATTACGTGGATTTTGATCATGAATACATTTCAGCAACCTCAGGTCTTCTCTTGATGGCCAGCTGCAAACATATGTTGATACATAGTATTACGTGAGTATGTTTAGCAGCTGTGGCTATCACACAATAGTAGTGAGTTATCTTCAATAATTTTATTTTCTAGTTAGTCATCCAAATTTGAATGTACAATTTATTTACCACTATTCACTAAGTTGTTGCATGATAGGTCTATACTTAACATATTCCTGTTTTATATTCTGGTGTACATTGGACAATAGGCATCAAGGAGTCAGACACTGGGTTAGCTGCACCCAGTCAATGGGATCTTGTCTCTGATAAGCAAATGATGCAGGAAGAGCAACCACTTCAGGTATTGATTTTACTAAAGAGGGTTTTAAGAAGTTTGTGCATTCATGTTACCTGTTTTTAGGCATCAAGTATTGACTATATTGTTCATTCAGGTGGCAAGATGCACAAAGATAATTAATCCAAACACAGAAGATGCCAAATATGTTATCAATGTTAAGCAAATTGCCAAGGTATATATTTTTAAATCCCTGTCTTCAATGGTTTTTTAATGGGATAATTTGACATATACTGTCTAAAGTTAAAATAGGTTCTTTGTCAGAAGAATGGACATTGAATTTTTTTGTCTGATATGCATATGGGCTCTTACTGCAGTTTGTTGTTGGACTGGGTGACAAAGTTTCCCCCACTGATATAGAAGAAGGCATGCGTGTGGGGTAAGTTTTCAATTTGTTAAAAGATTTCACTCGTGAGTTCTTGTTATTGCATATGTTCATTTCCACAGTTACTCTTACACTTTGCATAAAGTTTTATATCTTGTAAATAGCTTATTTCTTTGGCTGAAGTTGTATTGTTACCTTCATTTGTCGCCTTTGTAATTTTTTAGATAAATGTATATTTGCAATTCTCGGATAAAATTTGTGGACTATTTGTTTGTTGCCACTATTCAGAAGCATATGGAGAACTCCAGAGCCATGCAACCATGGTATGAAATCACCATTGAATTTTCCCTGTTCGATAACCTTTTTTTCCTCAAAAAAGGATTCAACCTCAAAGACATCATAGCACCAAGCACTGTAACCAGGGGCAATAATTATTCAGTTGATTGCCACCAAGTACAACTATTTGGTGTATTTTACAATATATTCACCTCATTTTGTAGGATGGATAAGTTTGGATAGTCTCTTTACAAAAAATAGCAGTAGCATTAGAATCCACGCTTTTATGATTTTTCACTTTTGCCTTTATTTTTCTTTATGGAAGCAAACCATGTTTTGACACCTTTGTACTTTCTTGTTGTATATTTTGTATGAACTTCTTATTAGTTGACTTTAAATCTGCCTTTGAAGGGTTGATCGCAACAAATATCAGATACAGATTCCCTTGCCTCCAAAAATCGACCCAAGTGTGACTATGATGACGGTGGAGGAGAAGCCAGATGTGACATATAATGATGTTGGTGGATGTAAGGAACAGATTGAGAAGATGCGGGAAGTACGTATTGAACTTTCTTATGTTAATATGTACTGGCACACACATAGAAAACCTGAAGCCTTTCTCCTGATATTTATAGTAAGGTTGGATTAGAGACTAACATAACATGCATCGATTGATGACTTTGGTCCTTTTAGGTTGTTGAGCTACCCATGCTTCATCCGGAGAAATTTGTCAAGCTAGGGATTGATCCTCCTAAGGGTGTTCTTTGCTATGGTCCTCCTGGAACTGGTAAGACACTTCTTGCAAGAGCTGTTGCAAATAGAACCGATGCTTGCTTTATTCGTGTCATTGGAAGTGAGCTTGTTCAGAAATATGTTGGTGAAGGAGCTAGAATGGTTCGAGAACTGTTTCAGGTTATAAACTGCTAAATTCTCTTGTTTAAGTTTTCTCTTGAAGTTATTCTGTACTATCTTTTTCATTTGGCCATCACTGAACAAAGATATTATCCATCGCAGATGGCACGCTCAAAAAAAGCATGCATTGTGTTCTTTGATGAAGTTGATGCCATTGGTGGTGCACGTTTTGATGATGGTGTGGGTGGAGACAATGAGGTTCAACGTACAATGCTTGAAATTGTTAATCAGCTTGATGGCTTTGATGCTCGTGGAAACATCAAAGTCCTGATGGCAACAAACAGGTTGAAGTTGCTACCTATAATTACAACTCTCTATCTCTCTTCATACTCTAACTCTGTTTTATGAAGCATTGCATCATCTTTTGCACCTTTAAGCCATCTCTACCAGGATCTGATCTTCACTGTAGGTTTTATTTTGATTAATTGTACAAGTATTTGAATGTGCACAGGAGATGCTTATGACATTCTTGTTCCTTTATTTTTGTGCAATTTTCAGGCCAGACACACTAGATCCTGCATTATTACGTCCTGGACGATTGGATCGTAAAGTCGAGTTTGGTCTTCCTGATTTGGAGAGTCGGACACAGATATTTAAAATTCATACAAGGACAATGAATTGTGAGCGTGATATCAGATTTGAGCTTTTAGCCCGGCTTTGCCCCAATTCCACCGGTAGGGTCTTCTTTCAGAAGTTTTTTTGTTTGTGGACGTGCTCTGATGGTCTTGTTTCATTTTTGTTCTATTCAAGAGTGATTGTGAGATTTATGGTTTTTATTCACAGGAGCTGACATAAGAAGTGTATGCACTGAGGCTGGAATGTATGCCATTCGAGCACGAAGAAAAACAGTGACAGAAAAAGATTTCCTTGATGCCGTGAACAAAGTAATTAAGGGATATCAAAAGTTTAGTGCAACGCCTAAATACATGGTTTACAACTAAGCCAGATTCTGTTTCAACTCCCAACTCTTAAAGGCATGTTTTTCATTCAAATCAAACGATATTTGATCCTTTAATGTTCAATGTATTGAATTATATCTTCATATCTGGTCTGTTTTCTATGAATTTGTTTAAGTTGTTTTGATGGGAATTGGACATTTGCTTATACATTTTGATATTTGATGTTTTACTTTGAGGTTTCTTTTTATTTTTGGTGTAATGATTCGTACTAAAAAGCTACTATAGTCCCAGAAGAGTTAAAATATGACTCTAACTAGAAATTTTGGTATTAGAAAAACCTGAAGAAACAACTAAACCATTCCCAACAATGTCAACTTTTTACCTAGTTTTATTAGTCACAGTTGGCAAAACGCTAATCGCTTAAATCGATAACTAGAACAGTAGTTTCTTTTATTTAAGTTATAATTTTCGAGATGTTTGTTTTTCAAACTCGATATATCAAAATTGGATTTATATACGAGGTAAAACTAAAATTTTTTAAAGATTTAAAATTAAATATTAAAAAAATTAAAAATAAAACAATTTTATCTCTCTCCAACTCTCTAATAATTGTGCTTTTTATCTCTTTCTAACTCCATCTGTTTTTTTCTTCCATTAAAATTAAGTTTGGTAAAATTGTGCAAATAAGATAATTAAAAATTTCAAGGTGAAAAAAAAAAAACACTATTGGGGCTAAGTTTGAGGATGCAGGATGAACATTATAATGGTTTTGAAACTTGAGTAATAAACGTAGACTTATAATCAAATTATTTCTGGACTTAAATACTCAAACCAAACAGAGAGTAGATTATTTTTGAACCTTGTATTTTGCTACAAACATACGTTGGCTAACCAAACTTCGTTTATTTCATTAGAAAAACAAAGAATTAGATGTGATCTTAACCTCTTTTAATGTTTGCCTTGCCTTCAAACTTTTTTTCTTTTATTCAAAAGCCTTCTTCTTTGAAGAGAAGAAAAAATAAAACTTTTAATGGACCTTATAATTGTTCATCCTTCATCATCAAACTTAGCCCCATTGGGTTTTTTTTTTTTTTTTTCTAATCTTTAATTATCCTATTATTCTTGAAGTTGAAGATGATGGAGTTGGGGACAGATAGAAATGAAGAATAAGAAAAGAACAACTGCGAGGGAGTTAGAGAGGCAACAATACTTTTTAAAAAAACTTTTAATATTTAATGTCAAGTTCTTAAATATTTTTAGTATTACCTCCTTAATGAGGTTATACTATTTAATGAGTTGACAATGCATAGAAACTAACATTGTAATGCATCATATATAAATCTGTCAAATAAATTCTTTTCATTAACTGTTGATTAACTTTCGTTTGTTAAAGTAATAGTTGTCAATTTAATACCATGTAATTTAGCACGTGGTAGACAATGTGTCTTGAAAAAAAATAAAATAACTTGATTGCTTATTGGATTTTTTAATTTCTAACTTGACTTTTAAGCTTTTTTACCCAATTAAATGTCTTAAAATCATTGATTTAGGGTTTTAAAACAATAAAATAAAATAAAATAACCTTAATATTTGAACAATCTAATCGGTTTCTAATCTACCTTTAGGTTCTTAACAAAATTTGATTAACATTTGCAAAATTAACAGGATTACTAAATTAGCATGTATGTATTTTTGGTTGAGCTGCTTATTTGGTTTTTGAGTTTTGGGTTTGGCTGTCTAATGATTGACGTCATGACCCAAATTAGAAGGCGGCAACCGACGCCCAAGTCTAACAAATAGAGTCAACGAGACTCGAACAAGCTTCAAAAAAATCAACTTTATCCAACCACGAATAGAAAGCAGAAAAGCCTTACGATCGCAATACACACACATATATATATATATATATATATAATTCAAACTTATAAACATTACCTCTTGGCATAATTAATATAATTGTGTCTTAACATAATATTCACATAGTCATATCTTGGCTAGCACATTGAGTCCATCCTATATGACAAACTAACAAAGTAAATGGCACACAATGCCTACATAATACGAAACATAAATAGCATAAATCTTGGAGAGGTGACCAAGTTTTTAAAAACAAAATTGGAAAGTGGAATAAACTCAGACTTAGCGGAGTGGACTGTCGAGTGATGATACTTACCAGATGCCAAAATGTCTGTCTAGAAGATGATGTCAGCCACTCGAATCTCGCAACCTATTTATCTGCGCAATGCAACAATTAATTGGAGTCAGTCTTTTATAACTCAGGAAATGGAAGTGAAGGGAAACAAGCCAATTACGGAAGAGTTTTTATAAATAGATATTTATAGAAACATACAATATAAGACATCCTTGATGCATACAGACAAATGGAAACAGTACATATCAAATCAAAGGGGTTATTTGAAAGTTGTCCTAATACATATATCAAGTAATTGACTCAAAGTTTTATATCCTTCAGCAATACTAATCATCCCCTTTCAGTACATATAAAGACTTACCATAGTTACCAACCAAACTACACATTTGCTAATCTTAGCCAGTCCATCTCTTAACCATAAATAATAAATAATCGATTTAAACTTACTTTAAGAACGGTCACCAATGTCATACTCTTTAGGTATTGCAAGTTTGCTAAAAAGATAATAGATTTGAAGCTACGTATACATGTCCTCAATTACTTCTAGATACACAAATTCATTTATCTCAAATATGCACAAATAATTCACTGGTCATAATATTTGGCACACATAGCATACATATCAAATCATAAGAATCACAAGGTAAGAGTGATCCCCCTAGAAATATCAGTCATCGTTTGGTGGCCAGCTGATGAAATGACAAATCATGCCCAGTGTCAAAGTAATTGACGGAGAAACAAATTACGCATAATGCAATAGTCGACAAAAAGCAGATCACGCTCGATGCTGAAGCAACCAACCAAGAACAGATCACGCTTGACGCTTAAGCAGTCGACAAAGAACAAATTACAAAAAAAATACTTCACTCTATCTAAATCAAATCAACGTCCGAAATTATGATTATTAGATGACATATACTCATTTTCCACAACTATCATGCCATTAATCAACTCATACCCCATTCCCAATCACACATTAATTCAACAAGTTTGAAATATCAGACATGCTTGGTTAAGGGAATGGAATAGTAATTTCTTCTCTATTCTCATTTTTGAGATACAGTTGCATTTGACTCAATAGAATGACTATTCTTTAGAATAATCATATCAAGAGAAGCCTGAATAGCCATTACCAAGGTCTCCATTAATAATAGCTATTCCAAATTATTGAAAATAACAAAAAAAGTTGATTACATAAATAAACCTTTTTATAATTTAAAAAATTACCTTACAGAAAATTAATAAACTTATTTTTTTCTCTCTCTTCCTCACTCCGTCTCTCTATAAAGTACAAGTTACAAAATTTTTTACTTCATTTTCAAAAAAAAAGGAAATGAAAATATTTAAATATTATTTAATATATTAATATTATTTAACTATAACAAATATTATAGAGAATATTATTTCATATTATTATTTGAATATAATAGATGTAATAATTATTTAGTGTTATTTAAATTTAGTGAAGAATATATTTTGTCTTTTAATGTTAAATATTATTTAATTATAATAAATGGTTTAATTATCTTTTAATACAAAATATTATTAAATTATAATAAAAATATGTTTATATTTTGGTGAAAATATTATTTAATTATAGTAAAAGTTATTTTTGATTTTATTACTTAGAATATTTTAATCTTTTAACAAACTAAATTCTTAAATTTTAATAAAGAGTATTGTTTTCTCATCATAATTTTTTTATTTTTTAATTAAAAAATCATTAAATTTTAATAAAGAGTATTTTTATCATTTACCCATTATTCCTTAACTATTCTTAAAATTATTCCCATCAACCAAACAATGGAATAAGTAATAATAGTAATTTCTATCTTATTCTATTCTCATGAACCAATCTATATAATAGTTATTTTTTTCTTATTCTATTCTCTTGAAATGGCTATTCTGTTCTTATTCTATTCTTTCTAGTGAACTAAGCATATTGTTAAGGTATTAGACTATTGTCAAGGTATCATTCTCAATGTGCTTCCACTGATCAAGTATATCAATCACTTGATATTCCTCAATTAGTCCGTTTATGATGAACAATGTACTCTTAGTCGCTTTATATATTTTATACATGATCGTGGCAAGCTCAATAAACTTCTATGATGCATAAACAAAGGGTTCGTTGCTTGTATAAACAAACACAACCGCAATTCATGGTCTAGATTTATAATGCAATTCAATTCAGTCATATTGCCACCATGCGGCTCACAACGAAGCAAATCAAAATACACAACAAATGGTTGATGAACAAATCTTTCAAAGAGGCTTGCTTCCCATTTCAAAATCATATTCATATTGCTTTTATAAAGCACATCAGAAAAATCAAAATAATACACAAATCGACCTTAGCCTAGGCAAGCACAGCAAATACGCACCTCCTATGCTTATATATAGATATTTATATAAATAGACATACTAAGCTAATTTCAAAACAATGTCCCACTTACAGTGACAAGTAGGCACTCCTTCAGCAACCAAGTGGATTCTTTGCTCAACAACAATTCTCCAAAACCCAGCAATGATTTTCAAACTCACGGTGCCCTTAAAGCCTTAATTTCCCCCTTGTACAGAATACACAAGCTAGCATTCATCACTTCAAATAATTTTCAGCCCAATAACCGCACATAACTTCAATCTTAATAAATACAATGCAAAGATTCTAAATTCTAGCTTTCAAAATATTTCCAGCTTTCACTAAATTTAGTTCAACTACAATCCTATCCTAGCAGCTCCAAAATTTTAGTTCAACTACAATCCTATCCTAGCAGCTCCAACATTTCAATCTAAAGCTTAAATAGCAAGATAATCCATTCTTACTTCAGATAATCTCACTTAGAGTCGCCAAACCTTCCAAAACTTCATCACCTAAGCACAAAACCACATTTCTCTTAATGTAGAATAAAATTCAAAGAAAACAATTGGTAGATCTCTTTCAAAGGTAGGAATACTTACTCTAACTGGTTCAATTCCCCCTTAAATCCACTCCTTTTTCCTACGTAAAAGCAGCCATGGTAGAGAGCTTGGAAGGGGCTTCAGGTTGGAGAAGAGAATAAACAGGGCATTCAACCCAAAGCCCTTTATTTTTTGCACTACTACATGCATCTATGGATGGATGGATGCATTTATCAATAGATTCTTCATAATTTCCGGCATTTTGCACCCCATCTATCGATCAATGGCACACAAGACACTTTCAAATTACTCTCGAAACACATCTATTAACAAATTTGACACATTTATTGATAGATTTAACACCAAATATCTCAAATTGCTCTCGAGTTACTATCTATCAATAAATTTGATGCATCTATCGATAGATAGCATCCAAAATGCTCCCCAATACTCAGTGCTATGTATCTATTGATAGATTGAGTGAATCTATTGATAGTTTTTGTCCAACACTTAAAATTTCCAGCATCTCTTGCCTTCTAACTCCATTTTTAAGTCTCCTACTTATCTCCCACTTCACCAACACCTCAAATCAACCATATAACTAAAAAATTTAATAGATATGCTTAACATATAAATCCAAACTTCCAATTAAACTTCAATCCACTCAAATCATCAATCATATTTCAAAATTTTTGACTAAGTGTCATGGTTCATATTTTCATATACTAAGCATATGCATAATATCATAAAAAAAAAAATCCTCAAACATGCCAAAAATATTTAGAGTCATAACCACCAAGACATTACACACATCATTACATAGTCCATATCAAAATCGGGAATATTACAATTTAGATAGGTTCGGTGTGATATCGGTAATGGGAATCCAAATTGTATTTTTTACTATCAAAATGGAAACAAAAGCAATTAAAATTTTCAATAAACTTCAAAATTAAGTCATTTTATAATTGTTTGCATCTTATCCATTTTAATTTTGATTAAGTAAGAAAATGAAAATCCAATAAAAAAAATTATAAGTTACAAATTTCTTGCAAATTTGCAAGTGATTTTGTAAAATATTATTTAAAAGTGTTGGGAGGATTTAGAAATTTTCTAATACAAAAATTTTTTACTATTAAATAAAATTAGAAATTGTTTAATTTAAGAATTTTTTTTAAAAAAATTAAAGTAGATTAATGATAAAAAGGATAGGATAATATAAAAAAATTCTTATAAAAGAAAAAATTGAAGGAAGAATGGAAAAAACGTAAAGTTCAAAATAATCAAAAGATAAAAAATAAAAGATATTAAATGAATATTATTTCATAAAATATCAAATCAATCAGAAGATCGAAAGAAAAAAGGTGAATATATTTTAGTAAAAAAAAAGAAATGAGAAGAGAAAAGTAGAGAACATCATTGATTGTGAAACCAACGCCATCGATGGTAGTTGAAAATTTTTCAATGATAAAATTTCATGATAATTTGTAATAACATTTTTTCTGGAAAATATGGTAAAGAGATATATATTTAAAGGGTCCTGTTGACAGAATTCAAAAATAATTCTTATATAAAGATTAATTTTTAAATACTTACAAAGATCAAAATAATACAAAGAAAATAAAAGTACAAATTATGGAATCAATGAAAAATAAAATTGTGATATATAATTAAATAAAGAATTAAAATTTATTATATGAAAGGGAGGAGAAACCTAATGAATTTTTCTTCAGTCTGCAATTAATATGAAATTTTCTCATTAATTTTTGTCAATTGCCATTAAAAAATTACTCGACTGCACAGCATGGGTGCACAATAGTTTAAATAAGTTTTTATTTTTATTTTTGTCTTCAATCAAATACCAAATAAGTTTTTATAAGTAATAATTGATTAATTATCATTACTCAAAATAACAACTATCATTTTATATTACATGGCAATGACGTGTAAAATAAAAAATATCACATGTTCAAATCAATATATTATGTCACTATTTATTATAACATGTTAATATGCCATTTTAAGTCACCTGATATTAAATGATAAGTCACATTTTGACTTATGACAATTAATTAACAATTAGTTATAAGAGTTTATTTTATTTAAAATAAAAAATATAAAAATTTGAGTAAACATAATAAACGAGTAAAAACTTATTTAATTTTGTTAATAGTTTAAGTGTTTTTATTTTAAGTATTATGTTAATTGATAACTAGTCTAGTAATTCATTTATTCAAGTTATAATTTCACGTTATTAAAATGTTTTGGGTTTCGAATTCAATATTTAAAATTATTGCATCAAGTATGAAAGTTAAATAAATTGAGGATATGTTTATTTCATTTTTTAAATAGCACATAAATTTTGTCCTTACGAAAACGAAGAAAAAAAAATCTGACCACCTCGATGTGAAATTTGGAGTTATCACCAATTTTTTTTGGGTTAAGTGTGATTGATTACCTTATTAAATTTATCTTTTTTAACGAGATCTTAAATTTGACTTAAATTCATTAAAAAAATACGTTTTGGTCTAGAAAAAGAAAATCGAGTAGAGATTATGATTACGCGTGGGAAAAAATTAGTACCTTGTGATGTCTATTTGAAGAACGGTACCAATGAACTATATGTTATCCTATTTTAGCCTTAATTATGAATTCTTGGTTTCATTCCTATTTCCCTTAATCATCATTTACTTGTTTCATCTCTCTCTTTTTGTCTTTTCCTCCCATTTTTACCTACTATTTGCATATTGAAAATGTTCCTAAGTCCTCCCGGCATTCTAATGAGACTTAAGAAAATTCTCCACACCTCGAGAGTATTCAAGGAGACATGCTTATCCTCTCGAAAAGATTTCACTATTAGATTTAGTAAATATTTGATATATGTGATTTTTTGGTTTTTTTTATATTTTTTATTTTCATTATTATTATTATTATTTGTCGATGCATAAATGAAACCTTGTGTCAAAAAGCTTCTTTAAACGAAATATAAGAGGTTTTCCTCACCTAGAGAATTCCTCAATAAACTTATCTTTATGAGTCTCCCAAGAAAGCCACATCATCGGGGATTATCATTCATATCCCGATTCAATATTTTGGATGTACATAATATGATAATGGAATGAATTATGTGAATTCTGATTTTATTAAACAACAAATGAAAGCCTTTTATCATTTTAAAAGATTTCCCAGACACTTTCATCATTTTGATGGAATCCGAAAATGTTTTCTCACTTCAAAAGTTTCTCGAAAAGGCTTATCTTCATAATTTTTTTAAGAAAGTGCCATCATCGAGGTTATAATTTATTCACATAAATATTATGTCTAGTGATGCACATTTTGGTTTTATTAAATAACAAATGGAAACCTTTTTGAAAATATTTCTTGCACTCTCTCATCATTTTGATGGAATTCGAGAATGCCTTCTCACATAGAAAGTTCTTCTTGAAAACTTATCTTTACAAGTTTCTCAAGAAAGTCCCATTGTGAGGGCTTTCAATCTATTTGCAAAAGATATATTGTAAAATGATGCAAATTCTTCATTTATTAAAGAACAAAATGAAAACGTTTTATTGAAATCATCTCCTCAGTCCTCTCATCATTCTAGTATAACTCAGGAATGCTTTCTCATTTAAAGAATTCTTTGAGAAAACTTATTCCTAAAAAAGTCTATCATCGAGGTTGTCATTTGTTCACAATTTTATACACCCAAAATGAATGCAATGATTAATGAATGGATGTTGATGATGTATAATGAGTAAAATATTTATTAGTTATTATTACTTTTAAATAATAATATTTATTACTTCATAATTTATTATTTTATTTACTTCTATAATTTTTTAACCTTTTTTAAATAATTAAATTTTAATTTTTGTATTTTTTACTTAAAAAATAATTACTTGAATTCAAGAATATTGAAACATAAAATTAAGATTCTCTTATCATTCTAGCAGAGTTCTAATCAAATCCCTCACTTAGAAAAATTAACTCAGAATTGTGACTTTCCACATTATGAATAAAAATTCAGCCATAGGCTTAATTCAAATAAATATTTTTTTATTTTAAATTCCTAATTTTTATTGTTTACTATATTTTAATGCCATTTCATTGTTATATACTATCTTGAGTTAATAATTTTCTATATTTTTCTAAAATTTAATAACCTATTATTTTTTATCATGCATATTTATCTGCATATATATTTTTTTATGTACTAATCCATATGAATTTGTTCCTGCACAAACCACACTAAAAATTACTAAATGTACTAAAAAATCTAAACATATAAACCGAACAAAGAAAGAGCCCAAACCTTGTAGGCCTAGCTAGAGCCTAGAACCTTCTGGAGTTGGCTTAATAACGCTCAAGCTGGACCTCTACCTAGCGGGCTGAAGCCCATTTCTTTGTCCTTTTCAAAACGAATTGCTTTTCTGGGAGGATCTCAACTATAAATAGCCCAACAGAGCAAAATGAAAATAAAGTCACTCATTCTCTTCTTGTCGCACAAGAAAATCGAAACAACTGCAAAGGACAGATCGATTGTGCAATCCAAAGATGGTGGCTCAACCAGAGGATGATCCGATAGCGGAGAAGAATCCAAAGCCTTTGGATGAAGACGATATCGCGTTATTGAAAACTTATGTACATTCCAGGAGAAATTCTTTCTTTTTTTTTTTTTTAAACAAAAGCCTTCCTTCCTTTTTTTTGCTATTTATTTTACATTAAACGTTAATTTGGGATATATTTTTTATTCGGCTCTAGTTTCGTTGATTTTGCTCATGTTTTGGCTAGGATTTAACCGTGGAATATAGTTCCGTCGGTAAAGGCTGTAACTTTCTGGATTCTATACAATGTGTTGTTCGCTTGTACTCACAAAGATTAAAACTAATTTTGCGGTTGATATAAACATTAACTCATAAGTGCGAGCTTGCCTGCTTTGTGAAACAACTATCTTTGAAAAACCCTAAAAAGTATATATATTTTATGGCATGTCTAAACTGTCCCTTATTTTTGGCAGGGTTTAGGTCCATATTCTAATAGCATCAAGAAAGCGGAAAAAGAAATCAAAGAGATGGCCAAAAAGGTCAATGACCTCTGTGGTATGTTCAACTTCATTTTTTCTTCTTTTTGATCCCCTATGTTTGCATGAACTTTCATCTTTGTGCTACAGTTCAGACATGAATTATTTAAAACATTAACCTTGAGAGGATAAAAAGTTATGCATGTATTGAGGTGAAAAGGATACTTGCTTTGATTTTATCTTTTGAAGATGATTTTGTGGTACATATTATAGTCCATGTTTATATTACGAATTTTCTCAAACAAAAACAAAGGAAAAGTAAATTTATATCTATATGCGACCAAACATGCCTGAAGGATAACTCAATATGAACAGGATGCATGGTTGCATTTAGTTTCCCTAAAGTTTGCATGATAATACCAAAAGTTCTAGGTTTGCTTTTAAGTTTAGTACAGTCTGCTATTATAGTTATGATGGACAAAAATGTTTGTCCTGGAATCCTACCCCATCACAATCTGCTGGTAAATTGGATTGGAGGCAGTTTGCTTTGTTGCTTGCTTTTTTTTTAACATCAACTGATAACAGCAACATTACCACTCTGATTTTGTAGTTTTTTGGGGTAATGTTAGACGATGCTTAGCAGCTGATAATCTCCTACAAAACATTATTGACTTTTTGTACATTTTTTTTTAATATTCCCCTGAATTTGGTAATACTGTTAATTTGTTTCTTTATTACTACTATTGGCTAAATTTTTGCTATTATAATTGGCATCTTTTTGTTTCTATTGCATGTTTCAATTGTTATTAACATATATATCATCTTAAGTTCTGTCATGTCTAATGTCCAAAATAGGTATCAAAGAATCAGACACTGGATTAGCTGCACCCAGTCAATGGGATCTTGTATCAGATAAGCAAATGATGCAAGAGGAGCAACCTCTCCAGGTATTAGTTCTTTCTTTCTTCTAAAAGGGAGTTTAGACAAAAATTTTGTATTTGCGATTCAAGTTTCTTGAGCACTGACTGTTTTCATCACCTAGGTTGCAAGATGCACAAAAATAATCAATGCAAACACAGAGGATGCTAAATATGTTATTAATGTAAAGCAAATTGCTAAGGTATGTAGTTGAGTTGTTAAATTGTTTTCCGTTCTTGTCTTGTTGGTGGCCTAAAATCGGTCCTTTGTCACAAGAAATGGAATTTGAATTTCAAATATATAATGTGAATGTGTGTTATGAACTGCAGTTTGTTGTGGGGCTGGGTGACAAAGTTTCCCCCACTGACATAGAAGAAGGCATGCGTGTGGGGTAAGTTTCCTATTTATTAAAATATTTCTCTGTTAATTCCTGTTACTTTCATACTTTGGATTGAGTTTTATTCCCATTGCAATTATTATTATTTTTTTTGTTTTCTTTTGAAGTCTTTTTAAATCCATATAATATGTGGACTGTTTGTGTGTTGCTGAGATACTATTGGCAGTCCATGCTTTAATTACTTTTCATTTTTTAGGTTTTCTTATCTTTTTGTCTTAATCCTGTTTGCTTTTGTATATTTATCATGTGCAATCATGTTCTGCATTGCAGGGTGGATCGCAATAAATATCAGATACAGATTCCCTTACCTCCAAAAATTGATCCTAGTGTGACCATGATGACCGTGGAGGAGAAGCCTGATGTCACCTATAATGATGTTGGTGGATGCAAGGAGCAAATTGAAAAGATGCGAGAGGTATGTTGTTGGTTATATATGTTTATATGTAGAATGTCAAGCCCTTTGCTGCTGTACTAGCAACATAAAATAACAAATTAGTTAGTAGTTATTCGTGTAACATTTGATTTTGTTTATTTAGGTTGTTGAGCTGCCCATGCTACATCCTGAGAAATTTGTTAAGCTTGGGATTGATCCACCTAAAGGTGTTCTCTGTTATGGTCCTCCTGGAACTGGTAAGACCCTTCTAGCGAGGGCTGTGGCAAATAGAACAGATGCTTGCTTCATCCGTGTTATTGGAAGTGAGCTTGTTCAGAAATACGTTGGTGAGGGAGCTAGGATGGTGCGAGAACTTTTCCAGGTTATTACCTGCTACGTTTCAATGATTCTTGTTTTCTCCCGCAGCTATTCTTTTATTGTTTTTTTGGTCCTCTCCTATTATCTAACAAGATGTTACCTGTTGCAGATGGCACGTTCCAAAAAAGCATGTATTGTGTTCTTTGATGAAGTTGATGCTATTGGGGGTGCACGTTTTGATGATGGTGTTGGTGGAGATAATGAGGTGCAGCGAACAATGCTTGAGATTGTCAATCAGCTTGATGGGTTTGATGCCCGTGGAAATATCAAAGTTCTGATGGCAACTAACAGGTTACATATTCTACCTTTACTCTCTTAGCTCACTGGATATCCTTTGCTGTTTTGCAATAAGTTGCAGCATGTATAAAACCCTGTGAAACTGCTGTAAAATGCCCTTCTGAATTTGTTGTGCAGTAGAACTTGATTTTTTCCATATTGATTGTGTTGGTCTTTGCGTCTGCTTGAGTGATGCATGAAAGGTAGCTTGTTTTAACTCTTTTTTGGCAACATCATCCAGGCCTGACACCCTGGATCCTGCACTTTTACGTCCGGGACGATTGGACCGCAAGGTTGAGTTTGGTCTTCCTGATATGGAGAGCCGGACTCAAATCTTTAAAATCCATACAAGAACTATGAATTGTGAAAGGGACATTAGATTTGAACTTCTTGCTCGACTTTGTCCTAATTCTACAGGTAGGGTTTCATCTTCCTAGACTTTGTTTTATGTTCTTGAATCTGATGTGCTGTATTTATTTTCTTTTCTGTTCTTTTGCTGTTAAATAATTTGTTTTATTTAGGATAATTCTGGGACTTAATGGTTTCTTTTGCAGGTGCTGACATAAGGAGTGTCTGCACAGAGGCTGGAATGTTTGCAATACGCGCAAGAAGGAAGACTGTAACTGAAAAAGATTTTCTGGATGCTGTAAACAAAGTCATCAAGGGTTACCAGAAGTTTAGTGCAACTCCAAAATATATGGTATACAATTAAGTTGAAAGCCGAAAGGGAAACTGTGTTTCTGTTATTGACGTTTTTATTCCCAAATTATGTTTAAAGGGGAATACTGTTGGTCAATGCCAGACTTTGAAATCAAGTTTTAGTTGAATTAATACATTTATAAAAGGAAAAAAATGTTTGCAATATTTCATTGGGTTTTTTTATAAAATTGGCGTGCTCCTGCTTCATGCATAAAATTCCTTAAAAGAGTTGTTGATGAAATTAGATTATAGAAATGGTTAGTTACATTGGCTAGCTTATCAAAAGAAAATGCTATTAGAGTTTAAATGTTCAATTGCTTTATCATCTTAGCATAATTTATGGAGCAGGACCGACAAATAAAAAACTCGCACCATAAATTTCCCCAAAGCCCCACTCATTAGAAGAGACGTGGGGTTTTAGTGTAATTAGACGTTAATGAGTATATTCAAATACCCCATCGACCGTATATTAATACTTGAATTTGAAAATTAAAGGAGAGATTACTATAGCGACAAAGGAAGTGAGAACTGAGGCAATTATTATGTGTCTTATTATTGTACAGAGAAATAAAAGAAACACCAAAGTTCGACATATACAGAACGGTGAAAGAATTTTAATTAAATGGGTGCCACCGGTTGGACTATATTGCAACATATTACAAAGCGAAGGACTGACTTGAAACTGATGCTACAGTTAGGGGGTATAGTAATAATATTACAATCAAACAAAAGCATTTAACATGATTACAATCTCAAGTCCTCGTCACCAAAACAGTCTTAGCAGGACTACTGCAGCCATTTAAGACATGTAGTCGTCATGTGTATCAGGGTTGTCGATTCGCTGGGATACTCCTTGGTCCGTCCCAATTGTTCTCTTACTCATGTTAGCTCGCTGCACTAGTCGAACCAATGCTTGAACCACTTCTGACATAGGTGGTCGAAACTCAGGCTCCGGCTGCCCCAAAGAAATAATTAAAAGAATCAGTTTAATATTCCAGCAGTGCACTGTTCTACAAGTTCTCTCTCTTTCCGTATGGTTTACAATCCGGGACTCTTAAGTACCAGTTTATATCTACAATATATCTTTTCGCTTTCCATATGTTAGAAAATTTTGACAACTACATGAGCCATTAAGGTGCCCCCCTAAAACCATGCTTATGCCAATTCATTGAAGATTTAAGGTAGATGAAACAAGAAAAAGGTCATAAAGTGTCTTCCTTTTTTCAACCAAGACATTACCTGGACACAAAGAGCAATCACATCTGCAAAACGAGAGAGAGATTTAACTGGGTAAAGCCCTTTAAGTGCTGGGTCAACCATCTTAGATAGAGCATCAATGTCATGGAGCTGAGGTGTTGCCCATCGAACCAAAGATTGCTCGAGTCTTGGCCTTGTGCTGTTAAAAACACTCAAATACTAGTTAGAATTCTGGTGAACTAACAGTATGCCAATACACTGAATGATGGAATACCCAATTCTTTCTAAATGATTCTCACCTATCAAATGGCTTACGTCCAGTGAGAAGTTCCAACATAACCACTCCAAAACTGTAAACATCACTCTTAAGAGAGTAAAGACCAGACATGGTAACCTCAGGTGCACCGTATCCAGACCCTACATCATCACGATTCAGTACCTGCACACGAGAAGGAGACTGTTTCAGTATGTACATAAGCAACTAGTACAACACTCAGATCCTTTGACCATGGTCAATAGGTCATTGAAGGGTTCTTTTTATTTCTGTTTCCCTGCATTCATCAGTCGCTTTCAGCATCACATAAAGTGCCACGGAAAACCCTTTTGCACTTCAGCAAACATCGTCTGTCATATCCAGAGGCATAAATGATGCTGTTCATAGGTCAAGCAACTCAGGCTTGAAAAACTCGAGTTAGTGTCACAGAATGAAAAAATTTTTGGATGTGAGATATTGTGAGGAATCACAGAAACTAGCCATTTGGACATTTTTCTTACTGTTGCTACATTTGTGGTGAAAGAATGTTTAGATGAACTCTACAGATTGTAAGATTAACTTGGAACAGGATATAAAGATGCAAAAGTCAAAGATGGTATTTGTCAGTCTCATCCTTTGACAAATGCCAATTAACATAGGCAAGCACTCACAAAAGAGACAAGACAATTCAAAATATCAATGATGTACAACATGGTTGTGAAGTGCTAGTGGGAAACTCAATAACTAACATCAAAGGAAGTTACTAGTTCATGCAATAACAGTAAATTCTAGGATGCACAAAATTCACCTGATCTGCATCTGGAATAAAGGTTGCCAAGCCCGAGTCTGAAAGGTGAGGATTGAGCTCAGCATCAAGTAAGATGTTGGCTGACTTGATATTTTTGTGAACAATAGATGGTGAGCAAACTTCATGCAGGTACCTAGAAAAAATCTTCTAATGAATTCCAAGTAGCCATTTGACAATAGATAATAACCACTGCAGGTATGCAAGTCCTGCTCCTGGTTCACTTAGTCCACTACATTTCTACCCTATAGCACATATCCAATCTTAACAAAAATTTGGCAATCCTAATAGCCAAAAGATACGCTGCTAGCATCTTAAAAAAAGATTTTTTTTTTTTAAATTTAGCATCTTAAAATAGTTAATTCTCAATTACAACCAATTGGCTATTACTAGCAAATTAGTAAATTCTTTCAAGTAAATGATGCAAATGCCAAAACATCCCACATTCCAAAAGAAGACCAAAGGGGAGAGTAAAAGATATTGGGGGTAGAGTGCTCAGTGTTAGATGTTTACAAGGAAAAAAGGGGAAGGTTGTTGTCCATTATTTAGTTATCAACTTACTCTAATGCACGTGCAGTCCCCAGAGCAATTTTAACACGAGAGTTCCAAATCAACGGCTTGCTGTACTCATCTGATACATGGAGAAAGTCATGCAGTGAGCCATTTTTGTGGAACTCATAGACAAGCAGGTGCTGCCCATGCTCTGAACAATAGCCAACCAGCTCTGTTACATTTGTGTGATGCAACTGGGAGATATTTGAAACTATCTCTATAAAATCGTCAGATATTTCACTGGGAAGAGCTGATGAATTTATTTTCTTCACGGCAAGAACCTATGACAGTACAACACAAGTTTACCAGTTAGGTGAGTGCTGTGTAGAACATATTTAAAGCACGGAAGGCAAGTAACCGACAAACTTTGAACAAAAAACTAGGCAGATCAACAACATTGGCATCTGTAGCAGTAATTGCAAGAAAGGGAGAAGTCTTTTTGAAGATAATCATGTAACACACTTAAAGTTCACAGCTATGAAAAGCGAGGCAAATATAAATTAAATATATGCTGATGAAGAGAATATTTCTCAGGTTAGAGCACGAATTACAACAGAAGTCACTATAAAAACTTAAGCACAGATCATGCTCCATTTATTTTGACATGACTAACGGATTTAATAGGCAGGAGAGTCTACCTTGCCATCATCAAATTGAGCTCGATAAACACGTCCAAAGCACCCTTCACCAAGAAGGTTTTCAACACTGAAACTGCCTGTAGCCATCTGGAGGTCTGCTATTGAATACGATGTAACATTTGTAGGGGCTGGGACAGCTTTCTTAACAACAACAGGCTTTTTGGAAAAGTCGTCTTCATCAAATGATTTGTGGCGGTCAATGGGCGGGGGTCGAAGGTTTATTGAAGCAGGTGTATCAAAGGTCTTGGTGTCAATTGAAGAGGAAGACTGAATGGATTTCATTTCTGCAATACAATTTTAGGTAAGAGAAACAGATAGTTTGATCAAGAGAAGTAAAAAAGTATACAAAGCCAAAAGATTTTAGAGGAGAAAAGGAGTTAACATGGACTGTGAAGAAAGCAAAGTCTCCTATTGGCTAAGATTTACTTTCATTTATGATACCCTTAAGAGATGGAGGAAAGAACTTAAATTCACAAGAGAATTTGCATATGAAGATATGAAGAAATGCCCACAAAATCAGAGAGTCAAGAATGGATTTTTCACTGAAGCTTATATTCTTGTAATCTACTGAATTTTTTACTTTATCAGTTCCTAAATGTTCTTCAGATATCTAATAACTACAAGAACAAGGTTATAGCTCTTTGCTGCTAAAAATAAAAGACACTCATAAAATCTCTTCAGTAAGAAATCCAATGCAGTAGCATTAAAAGCAACATGAAGCAAACAATAAAGATATATTTATGGTGACACTCAACTGGCCAGTGCGCCACTGTGCAGAATTGCAGATAGACTATGAGTGTTACCTTGCACTTCGTTAGAAGCAAGAGGAGCAAAGGGTTCATTATCAAGCTTTTCAATATCTAAGGATGACCTCTTGGATCTTCTTTTCACCAGAAAGAATGCTACTATAGCCCCAACAATAAGGATGGATATCACTATTCCTGCTATGCCTCCACCTCCAATGCCTGATTTGCTACTGCCACCACCAGAACCACCATCCAATGGGGAACTATTGCTACCAGATTTGTGATTTCTGTTGTTTCTAGTGGCAGGAGGGGTACCAGGTGGAGGCGGTGGAGCAGGTCCTGAGCTCCATGAGTTACCGTCCTTCCTGTCATGAAGATTACTCAAATTGAAATAGCAAAGAACTTTCTTTGATAACAAAATGGAAATCACAGCACTTGCTAATGCAGTCAAATGCTTACTGCAAATCGATACTTTTCAACTGATCAGGTATCCAGCCGGTAAAACGGTTATTTGAAACATACCTGTGAGACATAAAAGCAACTATCACAAATGGCATAATAACAGGGTCAATTACATTATAAGAAAACAATATAATTCTCTAGCCTGTTTAAACTGATATACTGGTTACCCACAGATTATCAAGGGGAAGATTGGCAAGGACATCAATAGTGCCTGTAAACTGGTTGTTTTGCAAATACCTGCATAAGGGTAGATAAAACATATGAGGAAAATCCACCAAATATACTTGTTCTGCAAAAGATTTTTCCTCTAACACTTACATAGAGTTCATACTAGTGAGATTTTTAAAACTCTGAGGGAGATCACCAGTAAGAGCATTGAAGGAGAGATCCCTGCAGCAAGGAATAGAGGTAATGGTTAACTTATTCTTTTAGTTACATAGGCTAAAAGACAGGCATCTATGAAAAACTATGTAATGTGATTGGTGGCAGGAAGAATATCTTACAATGTGGAGAGGGAAGAAAGTGGTGCAAACATGTCATTCAATTGGTTCTGCAACTGGTTATGACCAAGATTTCTGCATTTCCAGAAATGGAAAAGAAAAAAGAAAAAAGTATAAGGGTTTAAATTTCTGTGGACCTTGTGCCAAGTAATTAATGATTGGAACATTACTCACAGGTATTGAAGAGAAGGCATGTCATGGAAGACATAAGGGACGCTTCCAGTAAATTGATTAAATGCAAGGTTTCTGCATATAAAAGAACATTATATTATACATAAATCACTATAAAAATCAGAAATGAAACAGTAGCAATAGGAACGGAAACAAATGCAAATATGAAGCATACAATTGCTGCAAGTTCGGAGGAAGATTGTATGGTATTTCGCCAGCAATATTGTTATGGCTCATGTCCCTGCAAATTTTGTCAAATATCAGCAAGAAGATAATCAAATGAATATAGAAAAAATCAACCCACTATAAAAGATTATAGATTCTTACAGTTCCTTCAATGATGTCAAACTTTGAAGGTTGTAAATTGACCCAGAAAGTGCAAGATTCGACAGTTTACTGGTAAAAAGGACAATAGAAGAACATACTATAGTTAGCATCAGCATGATGTAGGACAACACTTCTCAAAGGCAAATAGGGAACAAAGGAGATCACATTTCAGTGACACGTTGGTCTGAACAAGTAACACCTTTCCAGGACTGCCCACATGGATCACCATTGCTAGAGGTCCATCCTGTTAGCTGCTGTGGTGAATTTAAACTGCTGAACATACCCCCTAGAGCTGAAGCTGCATATCAAACATCCACAAATAGGACGAGTAACCCAGGGAAAATTTTCAATTACGAGTCTTAAATTATTCCCACTTCTCTGTTGCAAAATTTCATGGAAAATAGTAGATTATATTCATTCATACATTAGTGTGTGCTTCAATGCACATAATTTGTGTATTTAACAAATTTATCTTATTAGTATATAGATGTTTATCTATCCACCAAGTGGCATAGCTGTTCCACAAAGAATAAATTATTAATGAGTAAAATAATTAGTCAAAAACAATTTGGTTAAAAAAATTGGATTCACAACAAAACCAGGAAATCTGAAAACGGATCAATATTCAACCAGAAAAATGGTAATTCTTTGAAGAATGTCAAAAAAATAAACAGTGTGGCCAGAGAGGAAAGACCATTTTGCAATTTAAATAAATTCTTCTCCTGTGTAGACACTGAAAGAAGAAAAAAGGTAACTATGTGAATCAAATCCATTCCTCAAATGTTTCTCTTCCACCATTTTGGGACATCGATTTTGATAGCTGCAGGGGTAAAACATCATCACTAATTTGACCATCAGGAGAAAGAGTTTTGATTGGTATCTATCTGCGAAAGCTTGCTCTCATCAAAATAATTTGAAATATTAAGTTTTGGGTCTAATTTACACTCACTATGCATATAGTCTACAAAGAGATAAAACCTTGTTAATCATTGTGATTCCAATAGGCAGACATGAGTACCAGGAATTTTAAAGTTAATCTCTAAGGGAATCATTTCAATTGCTGACATAGGTTAGGCAAGTTATAGACTCCATTCAGGTAGTCTTAGCAAACATGAGTGGTTGTCTCTCCTGTCTTAACACAGAAACAATTGAGCTAATACTATAAGCAGGCATCATTGCTTTGAAACCAGCTAAATGTCCAAGTTCAATCCTTCCATTCACTAGCAATGCTGATAAATAAGAGCACAAGCCAACCATACTGAAGGGCACCAAGCTGGAATTCCCACCGTATTAGACCTCATACTTGGGTTACTGGATACCCTCCCATCTGACGCTCCAATGTTATGAGCTATAACTCCACAAGACGAACAACAAATCCTATTGATACCCAGGAAGAGCAGTGGGGAGAAAGATTGCACTTGGTCCAATTACCAGCATTCAGCGAAAACTTTAAATCACTAATTGAAAAGATTATAAATTTGTCCAGTAATCCATATCCTAGATATGAATTAAAATGACAACTAAAAAACCAAACTTTCCTCATCTTTGAACTTATCTCCATAATCTACAAGAACCCACCTTTGAAAAGCAAGGCCAAAACTTTATAAACAAAACTAAAAAAAGTTCAAAACTAGAAAGGGAATGCGATCAAGGAAGTCTATTTTAAGCCGCAAGCAGCTCAAAGCAGATAACACAACAGAAAGCCAACCAAAAAAGCGACACCAAAGATTACAGATTTGGCCGGAAAAAGTAAGCACATGCAGAATCCACAAATCTAAAACAGAATAAGGCAGAAAGGCAAAGTAAGACTAACCATCTCCTTGATCTGTTGCACCATTGGCACATCTGGGGTTAAACCCCAAAATGCAGACTGTGAACAGCAGCAAAACCAAACCTTTTCTCCAATTCTTCCTCATCTCTCTCCAAACTGGTCACCACCCAGAACCAGAACCGGCTTTGGTCTAAGATTGTCTAAGACCCTTTTTCTTATTCTTCCTCTTTTATAATAATATGATTTTTTTTTTTTTGTGGGACAAATTTTAGACCTGTTTGGCCATAACCAAGTAAAAGCTGGCAGGCACGATTTGCCAGAAGAATCCAAAGCCACAGAGAAGCTTATATTTTTACATTGCCTACGGCTATAACATTATCATTAACATTAATAGTGATATTTATATAGACATCACAAATTCCCATTTTTTGTATTTTGGTTTTTGTTTTTCCTTTCTGTTTTTTATGTGACTGACACTGTAAAAAAAAGGTGCAAAAAAGTAAAGAGATGCTTACGCTTTTGGTTGGTGTTCTGGCTTTGCTAAATACTCGTCCTTTCCTTTAAACTGTTATCCAATACTAATAAAATAAGAGGCGTAGCTTTCACAGGGCTTATGACACGCTTTTAGATTTGCCTTTGGGTTTTCCATTTTATTTGATTGTCGTCATCATAATTATACAGATTTTGAAGGGGGTTAGAAAGTAGCAGTAGTTGGCCTCAAGGTTATGGCCCCATCTATCGATATTTTATTAGGACCAGAAAAGAGAGACACAGAGAGATAATACATTGCTTTGAAGATTGAATGACTGCTAAAATTATTAAACAAACATTATTACTTTCAATAACAGTAAATGGTTACAGTTGAAAGGGACAGTTAGATGCATAATTTATCTTAACCCATACCATTATTTCTTGTTCTTGACAAAGTGTTGTTCATCTGTTCACAATTTTTACATGGTTTTAGTTTTTGTTTTGTTATAGTTCTAGTAAACGACATGTAAGATTTCTTGAAGGCCATAAGTTTCGCAATAGATTCTTGAATGATTAAGCTGGTTTCACGATGACAAGAATGATTGCACTACTGTAGGCATTTTGGATTGTGTGACAGTCACTGTCAGATTTAGACATGGAGGTGGTAGAATAGAATCAAGATTGTTGGCATTTGCAATTTGCACCCTAACCTTCCTTTCAATTTTTCTTTTTTATTCTTTAAATAATAACAATTTTTTGGTGGTATTAGAACTGTAAACTTAAAAAAAAAAAAAAAAAAAAAACTCAGGGTCTTTGAGCTAATAGGATTAAAAGAAAGTTGGGCAGGAATTATTAGTAGTCTTTTTGTGTGGCAGACTTGTGAGGGAAGTTCATGGCTCCCACTAAAACAAACAAACAATAAAAACCCCTCCTTTTTGTTTTATTTGAATGGGGCACATAAAATCTAGCCCCACACCACAATACCAAAAAAATAAAAAACAATTTCCTCCTCTCATTTTGCTTTGGTTTTCTCTGAAAAATCCTAAACAAAAGCCTTAGGTTGATATGGAATTATCAAGTAACAACACTAAAAATGCCAGGAGGACTTTGTGTGATTAATCTCAACCAGTCAATAGTTTGGTCTGTTGATGAAGTTACATTTCACTTGCCTCGTTTACACAAAGTGCTTAATGAATATTATTTGCTCAACCTCACAATTTGGTGGGATTTCAAAGCTTGCATTAATTCCCTAATTTTCGTCACATGAACTTTAATTAGGTAATTAAAGTTGGGGACTGCTGGTGTTTACATAGAGCTTAAAAAGTCAGACATAGGGCCCTCTTTTTTCTTCATACCCGACAAAGTCAAAAGCCATCTTCTGAAAGCTTGTGGTGTTTGAAATCATTGTTAAATAGTATTACCATACAATTTAATAATAAATTTCAAGTTTGAGGATTAAAACATTGGAGAAAGGGGAAAAAAGGGAAAATGTTATTTTCAATTTATATAATTATAATAACTAATGAATGAAATATTATTGAAGAATACCACATGAAATACTTTCTTTGGAACAGAGTATGGAGAAGTGATGCTTCTTTTTGAAACATTTGATTAACCTTGTTGGACTGAAAAACACGTTTAAATGTTGACTTTAATGAATAATGTCCTTTTCAAAGGTTTGTTGGAAAAATTGAAATGAAATGATTCCTTAAGCTTCAATATAACAAAATTAAAGTGAACTAGTTTTGCTGTTCAAATCAACAAACTTGTACCAATTCTTGTAATGAAGGCAAAAGGTCAGTTTGTTCGAATGGGGCACCCCTCTTATTAAACAATGAAATGAAAACTAACGTTGGACGAAATATAAACCCAAAAGAAAACAGGCAAAATTCCCGTTCAAAGAGATTGGACATGTGTTGATTGACAATTTGATTTGTTTTTTCAAATGACATGGACACTTTATAAAAAAAATTTGATGTATGTTTTATTTATTTTAAAAAAGCAATTAATTAATAAAAACAATGTAAAAAATACTTAAAAACAACAATCAAGGTAATAGTTATAATAAATTTGTTCTAATTAATGTATAACAATAATATATTAAATAAATTTTTTTAAAAAAATAAATAAAATTTTAATTACTTTACTATATACATATATTATATAAATAAATGGTAGGAGAAATGGTTTTGTCAAAAAAGTGTCCCGCAAAGATGTTGCGCACTACGCCATGTGACGTCAATTAATAGACAACATTTGTCTTTGAGATATGCTATGTTTGAAATTGAAACATTACTCCAACTTGTGTCGGTGATCGGTGGGGTTATCTTTGTCTTTTTCTTAAATTTTGGTTACTTTCCTTTTTAATCCTGGTATTAAGCCCGTAATTATTTTCTGCACTTGAAAACATGTTATTACATAAATCCAAGATAATAATATTGGGACTCCAAATATTTTTCCCATCCAATCAAAAATAAAAAAAGGAAGAAAGAAATGAAATGAAGAAGTCACGTAGCTATCTGTTTGTTGGTACTTGAATGCCAAATCAATAACAGAAATACATCATTTGTGTATTTTCACTATTTTGTTTGGCGAAAATTATCTTGTAATCTAATTTTCTAAATAGACAGTCTTGCATTTCACGATTCAATTATGGATTATACATGTTTGAGGAAATAGGGGGTTCAGTTTCCTTCCTTGTTTTTAAAGGTATGAAATCCTTGGGCCGAGTCAATGCCAGCTTGAGCTTTGCTGTGTCTTGAAGGTTGAGTCTAGTTTTGGGGCCCCAAAGTTTTGCTTCGTTCAAAGGGCAAGGCTCAAACTTTCAAACTGTTGGAGAAAAAAGGGGCCAAGCTCCAGTCAGGGAGCCCAATTGTACATCTTGCGTACGCACATAGGATTAGGATTTAGGAAGCTTCTTCTATTCTTAGCCATACATTTTCTCTTTTTTCAACTCATATTTGCTTTTTTCTGGTACAGAACGCACTTACAAGCTTCATTTGGAAATTGGTTACTGCAGTATTGATAACGCACGTAATGGTTAGCTAGCTTCCATGTTCTCCTTTCATACTATAAGTTTAATTAGAATTAAGAAGATTTGCGTTTGGAAACAAGCAGAACGATTGTTTAATACTTTTGATTTGAATGATGACTATTTATTGTTTGTGTATAATTTATCGAAGTTGCCCTTTTACTTCAAAAAGGAGACGTTGTGGCAGATGACATGAATTCTTTTAAGATTATGAACTTGGCAGAGGTTTTCATTGTTGAATCTCAAATCTTTAAAATTCAAAATTATTAAAATTCAGTTTTGGATTAAATTTGGGTTTGAAAAATTTTAAATTTTGCACATCTCGCTTCTTTACCTAAGATCAGAGCATGGGTGCCAAATATTGCTAGTGAATTAGCCATAGACTGAGGTCTTAGTAAAACAAACATCATAGTCTCAACAAACTTGATTTGTACCATTTCTAATGCAAATTAACAACTTCCTGTTTTTAGGTTTTCAATACGTCTACGCGTCTCCAACGATGACACCCTTTCTCTCAATACGTACACAAGCAGTTTGATGGTGCAAGTTTAGAGAGCCATTCAAGAAATGATGCCAACATGTAGATTGGCCATTTTGTCATTGTGTTCCATTTTAAACTACAACACTTCTTCTAATGCCATGCTAATGCTTACTTTTTCCTTACACTGTTGTTGGCTTTAAGTTAGTTTCACGGTTTTTGTTTTAAGCAGTCAGGATGTTATATTGAGAGAATAGAATGGAATTTGTGAAGTCTCGATCGATGTTAAGAATTTGTAAAAGTCCATTATATGTTGAGATTTATATATTTATGAAATATTTTTTTATATAAAATTTTAAAATTTTTTTGAATTAAAACGAATAATATTTTATAAGTTGAGTGTAAGTTTTCGTGATTGATATCAAAGTAATTTATTAAATTATCACTTTTTAAACTTAAAGATTTAAGATATGATAATATCATGTATTCATGAAATAATCTTATAAACATATAAAGCAACAAATATTTTATTAAATCAAAATCTTAAAAATATATTCAAATAATATATTTAAAAAAAATTAAATTTCTAACACATGACAAATATTTCAAATTTACAAAATTTATAATTAATATCAAAATACTTTTATCAAAGCGTGTAAAAGTTTAAATACAGATGTCAATCTTGTTGAGACAAATTTTGTTTATGTAATTTATAAAATTATAAAATATCAAAATCTGACTCCTTAAAATCAAAGCAATAAATAAAGTATTTAAATCTTCTTATAGCTTTAGACATTTATTTATTTTTTGTTAAGTGCTTTAAACCTTTAATTGCATGACTAAATTCTCAAATTATAGCCTTTTTTTTTTCCTTCTAAGCTTTTGCCATTTTTTCCCCGATTCTTGTCCAGTTGTCTGTCAAAAGAAAGTAACGTACAATAGTGTAATAAGTATGCGGCAGTTATTGCAGAATTGTAGTCCACAAATTGTTGCCAAAGTTGATATTGCCAGGTGGCAACTAGGAAGAAATCTTGAATAAAAAAACCTTATCACCCCAAGCATAGCCTCATCAATTAAATTACCCTTGGGTGCAAAATCAAGTTCTCCCATCTAAACAAACAAATATAGTATAGGGATAAAAAAAGCAAAAAATTTCTATAGGAAAAAATGGCTAGTGGTGTGTACATGACATGAGCCCTTGTTTTTGTCCCATCAGAAAGAAATCCAATTCCTCTTCGTCCTATATAGATAAAGTCGAGAAAGAAGTATGCACAGTGGGGTCAGGACGTAAGGTTGTTAAGGCCTAAGGCCCGCACACGGCATGGCGTTGTGGAGTCGAGGCATGCTGGTGGTGATGACGATTTTCAGATTCTAGGTGTACTTATCCGCAATCTGTTATTCGGAATTTCTGATGCATTGTCTGCAGAGAAGAATTCATCACTCATCGTTAGTACTATATCTTTAGCTACTTTACTGTACATTTGTTTTCATTCTCAAATGTTTTCATTCGGAATTAGAATTCTCTTTTATAGCAACTTTTCCGAGTTGTGTTAAAATTGCACACGTGACCAATCCTTAGCCCATTCTCCTGGCAGGTTATAAATATAATGTTCTTTCGTGTGTCGTACAGGAACAAACATCCTAAGATCTGAAGTTCCCAAAAACTGAAACAAAACACTTCGAGATTCAGTAAAGTGAAGAGAAAGACACGATCATGGCTAGTAGCACCGAGTTCGGAGACATGAACGATGGTTTGCATGGTGATCTCAGGTACCTGATTGTGAGGCCAGAGAAGGGTGGGATTTGGGACCTAATGAGGTACTCATTGTGGGGTGACATAGAGAGTGGGGTAAGGTTCTTGGAAAGCTCAGACCAGGATTTGGTGGGTGGAGAAGCGGCTGACTGCCGTTGGGTCATTTTGGTGTCCATCATAGCACGCAAGATCATTCACTTATTTAGCAAGCCCATGGAGTTCACTGGCTATGTGGTTGACTTCTTTCTCAATTTTATTTCTCAGAATGGCTCCATCTTTAGCTTATTACACAACCTTCTCCATGGTAATCCTCTTTCTAATGTCTCTTTGTTTCTTTCTCTTTCAGTAAGATACACGTGTAATACTGCTTACATATATATGTCATATTTGTAAATGGATTGAAGCATGTAAGAAAGTGACAAATATTTTGTAATTAAGGTGGACTGCTGCATATCTGATTGAAGAAAAAAAAGCATTTTCAGGATTCCAATGCTGAATTTGACACTGTTTTGCTATATATCAAAATGCCCTAGACAGTTGAGATTGCCTTGATTTTGGTCGTCATTATAATTAAAATTTTTTTTTACACTTTGTTTAAGATTAATAATTTAATATATCATAACTGCAAATTCTGTCAAACTTATGGCATTTATGGTTACTGAGATGACTGCGGGATGCAGGAGACGTAATTATACCAAAGAGAGGCACTGAGACTTTTTTTAGTAGTATTGGACACTTAGATGAGCGCGTGGACCTCTATCAGGGCAAGAAGTTAGTGGAAGATTTGCATAATTCTGCTTCAGGGGAGGGAGTCAGAAAAGTTGAATTGGATGACAGAGAAACAATGGACCTATGTATGATGGCATCCAAGCTAGCATATGAGAATGCTGAAGTTATTAGGAATGTTGTGGTTCATCATTGGAAGGCAAGCCACTCTATTCCTCTTCTGTGACCTCAATTTCAATTATGTTGTTCTGGCAATCATCGATTCAATTATGAATTCTACCAACTTCTGGTGGCAACTAATGACTTTGCAATCAACACACCTGACATATGCAGATGCACTTCGTGGACTTCTACAACTGCTGGGATGGTAAGAGATGCATTCTGAATGTAAATTGTGTTAACCGGAATCTGTCGAGACTTTGGAGTTCTTTGCTTCATTTACCTATGGATATTTCCCTGTTTACTTGATTATTTTCTTTATGCTCCCTAGAGTCAAATTTGTTTGTTTTATAGGCCCCCTTACATTTAATGGTATATTAATTCCCTCTTTGATTTGCAATCATTTATAGATTACCAAAAGCAGAAATCCACTCAAGTTTTTATGCTATGCGACAAGCCTAAGGATGCAAATCTAATATTGATCAGCTTTCGGGGCACAGAACCTTTTGATGCTAACGATTGGTGTACTGATTTTGACTACTCTTGGTATGAAATTCCAAAACTAGGAAAGATTCATATGGGATTTCTGGAGGCATTAGGTTTGGGCAACAGAGAAGATACTGCTACCTTTCATTATCGCCTTCAGAAGAAGAGGACAAAGCACACCTATTCAGAAGCTGCAGAAGTAAACTCCTCAAATGCAGATGGCCGCTCTGAAAAGTCTGCTGGTATTGGTAACAAGGACATCCTGCCAGAAATAGTGGAGATGACTGCATACCATATGGTGAGACAAAAGCTCAAGAGCTTGCTTGATGAGCACAAGAATGCAAAATATATAGTCACTGGGCATAGTTTAGGAGGGGCTCTTGCTATTTTGTTTCCAATAGTGCTGGTGCTACATGAGGAGATGAAGCTAGTCCAAAAGTTGTTGGGAGTATGCACATTTGGACAGCCAAGGGTTGGGAACAGACAGCTTGGGAGGTTCATGGAAGCTCATTTAGATCACCCGGTCCCCAAGTACTTCAGAGTGGTTTACTGTAATGACCTGGTGCCCAGGTTGCCTTATGATGATGAAACCTTCCTGTATAAGCATTTTGGGGTGTGCCTTTACTACAACAGCTGTTACATTGAGCAGGTATTCACTTATCCCCACCTGTTTTACACCTTTTCTTAACATATTTAAATTATATCTTGTTCCCTTGATATTCTGTCAAGACAAATGGGTTTAGTATCAAATCCGGAATATCCCTTGCTTTTATATTGATCTGTTGATACGCTTTACATGTTTAATCAAATTGGTAAAACTGTTTAAACTGTTGGTTGAATCAAGGTCTTATTTAACACTGCAAACTACTGCTTCCTAATTCCTATCATAATATCATTTATGCAAATATAAATTGAAGATATTATGAAATAGGCTTGTGTTGAGTTGTATTTACTGCTTGACATGACGGTGTAAATTTTTTCTGTGATAAATGCTTCATAACCTATCATATTGAGGTGGTTTCTTCTTTTGTTTGTTGTTGTTTACAGATAATGGATGAGGAGCCAAACAAAAATGACTTTGGGATAACACATCTGATCACGGAACATTTCAATGCGGTTTGGGAGTTAATAAGAAGTTTGACATTGGGATTCACCCATGGGCCAGAGTATAAGGAAGGATGGTTCTCCATATTTCTCAGGATACTAGGATTGGCAATGCCCGGTATAGCAGCACATTGCCCAACAGATTATGTCAACTCTGTGAGGCTGGGAAAGTTGCGCACTATTCAGATGTCCTCCTACTAAGAATCTTCTCTTCCCAATGATTTTAGTGATGAGCCTGCAAGTATTCCAATCATAAAGTAATGAGGTCAACTGGTAATTGGTGTGATAATGTTGTGCTGTCTGGTAATTTATTTCTGTTCCTAAGTGAGGTTATTTTTTTCTTCAAAAAGAAATTTTTTCTCTTGTTCGCATTTCAGTGTGCAGTCTCTTTTTTTCACATATCATTATTAGCATTGTACTTACAGTTTCTATCGGTGTACTTGTCAACTACTGAACTTGTTGCAGAAAAGATTTGATGTTCACTTCATATTCTTTGTTTCTATAAAAAAGTTTCACTACTCAAATGTGTGCTAATGTGAGAATTATTGCATGAAACCTTCTGCTGTTAAACTAGGGCACCACCTCAGTTGAAAATTTTATGTATTTGAGCTGATGAGATGAGAAGAGCACTAAACCATATCAGAGTAGATAACATAAATAGCCATATAAGAGCAGCACTTGCAGATTATGACTCAATGTCACATCAGATAATGCTTAGTTCCAGTTCTGAACCATGAAGAATTAAAAAAAAAAAAAACTCATCAAAGTAAAAATTCCACTGTGTCAGGCAGCTTATTTTATTGGGATTGACTCAATATTGCAAAAATTTCTGGAAATGAAAAGAAAAATATTGAAATCTCTAGACAAGAAGTCCTGTTCTATATAACTAAAAAAATTTGCAACACATACTAAAAGATGACAGGAGTTGTTCACTTGAAAGAGGCCTGTTGATATGCATTGCCAGCCTTGGAAGCCGAAAGAACGAGTTCGTCATTCCGAAGAACCCTGATTCCATTTTAGTGACTCTTGAACAAATGCTGATTTCTTTTGGGATTATACGCAAAAATTCTTATGTGAGCAACTGCTGATAGATTTACCTCCACACGAAAACTGAGAAATATAATATTCACGTTGTTGTTTAGACAGTATGAGCTGATTGGATCATATTTAAATCCAAATTCTTGAGCCTCACAACCGAATCTATGTGACCTTTGAGAGTGTGTAGCTCCCCGAGTCTGCAAAAGTTCAAGGATCATATAAACAGCTCAATTCAAAAGATGTTCATTGCTTAGTTTTTTAGCTAATGCAGAAGAAATTCATATATCAATATAAGCTAATGCATCAAGGTAAAAATCGAAGTTACCTGGCTATTTCAGCACGCCGCCTGGCCTGCTCAGCTATCAGAGAAGATCTTGATCTTCTACCATTGAAATCCAAGTCTGCAGCCATCAAGCCCTGTAGACTCCTCTGAGAAAGAACCCATTGGGCTGCCCGGTCTTCCTTCCCATAGTCTTTCTTGGAAGTAAAAGCCGTCTGTTGCATATGGAGAGAATGAAAAGGTCTCTTCAAGAAAAGATTTTATACCCTAATAAATAAGAAACAGGGAACAGTACACTAACCTTTCTATCAAATAGGAGGTTCCAGGCTTCTCCACTCAAGGCGTAGCGAACTGTGAACTTGATAATATCCAGGGGTATGTAGAAAATTAAACTGTACAACCATATAACACCAGCCCATCCCCATCCAATGCCGCAAATATAAGCAAAGCTGATACGTGCATACACAGCAATCAAGGTAGCCACCTGAATGAGAAGAGAAAAAAAAAAATTAATGGTTTAAAACTTCGCCTGCTTTGCCATTGTTTCTTAACAGACAGATTTTGCATAGAGCTTTACCAGTTGAGCCACCACAAATGCGCACATCAAGAGAGCACCAGGCCTCTCAAGGAATGACCAACTTTGACTGCGGGTAACAAAGATGAGAGCCTGGCTGATGATGCTAACTTGCAAATATACTGCAGAGGAAATTTGCTCACTACTGTCGGATATAGACTTTACATTGAAGTGAGTCTACAGCAAAACAGATTATCAGGAAACAGAATTATTTTCCCAAAACAACCGTAGTGGGAGAGAAAGAGGAAACAAGATTATAATAAGCTCAAATACCTCGAAGAACTCGGTGTCAACTACAATCCAGTAAAATAGGACGGTAACTAAAGCAAGATAGGTTCCGATCACAACGCCAGTTGCAAATATCTCATTAAGCTTCCAACTGTCAGGCCTTGGAGATGGCTTTACTCGATCCTTAGAAATAGTCATGATAGTTCCTGATTAAAAATCCGAAATAAAGTTTTAATATTTATGAAGCCCTGATGTTTCTGATTAAAAATCAAAGCAAAGGTTGTCACAGATTGAAACGTCACCGTCATTGAGTATTGCAATTATCAAAACCATGAAAGGTGGGAAGTCATATTCCCATATCAGAGCAAGAAGCACAAAACCAAGCTGCAATAGTACAGTTATTTATGAACAACAGATCAGTATTTAAAGCCTAAACATGCAAGCAGTAAGTCCAAACAGTAAACAGAACAGTTGGCAGTTTTTGAAAGTCATTTAACTTACCACAATACGAATAGTTATTGAGACAGCATATATCTGCACATTTCAAACAGGCTACTCAGGTTTATCAATTTGAGAATCTAGGAATTACTAGAAGACAAACGTTTAACTTCTGACTTTTACTCCAAAATTAAGGTTTTAACAAGTTAGTGAAAACCAAGAAGGCTAGGCTCTGTTTGGTAACTATCAATTAAGTGGAAGCATGTTGAAGTGTAAAGATTTGCAATGTGACAAGAGTCTTTGAGGTATTTTAGTTATAATATCTCTTTTCTTAAAGTCAGCCAGTGATAAGGCTATGCTTGGTGATTGAGTATTCTTGTACTCTGGGTGAGTACATTTCCTGTTGCCAGGATTTCATTACTAAAGATAGAAACGCTGTTTTTATTTGGACCAAAAGATTGATACTCTACCGTGTAGTTTTTCATCCTTTGGAATATAGCTCTGCTAGTCAAGACGGCACTGACTATCACACTTAGGCCAGGCTCAGTCAAGACGATATCTGCAGCACTCCTTGCAGCATCTGTAGCATCTGCCACTGCTATTCCAATGTCTGCTTTCTTTAAAGCAGGTGCATCATTCACACCATCTCCAGTCATTCCGACCACATGCTTCTTTTCTTGTAAAATCTTTACAATTTCATACTTGTGTTCTGAAAGTCGTATAGAAATATGAAGTCAGGGGATGAAGCCGTAAAAATAGGAATGACAGTAAACATACAAATACGTGTATCTCATCAATTTTTAAGCTACTGATCTAGTCATCACTTCACCAGCGAGTACCAGAGAGCACTTACTGCAATATTATTACTCAATCCTTAGAATTTATTTCTCTAAAAGTGGTTTGCTAAATGTGATTGAATAAATATTCGTATATTTCTTGATAAATACCAGGGAATACACCAGCAAAGCCATCTGCCTTTTCAATAAGTTCATCCACTGGAAGAGCTTCATGCTCATCTTTATCACGACCCAACAATGATGAAGAAGGATACATGTTTGTCCCCATGCCAAGTCTTCTGCCTGTCTCCTTCGCAATTGCCAACTGATCACCTATATCAGTACATACAGGACAGTTAGCATTTTTCTACAACAATGCTGCTCCTTGAGTTAAAAGCATCTCGAGTTAGTCTATGAGTTCAGCCTCAGCCTGATTTAAATCAAGGAAGTTAGCTAAATTAAGTGTAGCATGCTAGAACTGCATTTGAAACAAACACATCACATTCCATAGATGATAACATGGACTGATCTTTTTCTTTTCAATGCCCAAGATATTCTACCATGAATAATGTTTATGTCTTGCTCTTGAAATAGGAGTAGAATAACTTGTTATTCCAAGCAGCTTATAGAAGCTCATGAAAAGCACAAACTTAAAACATGTGGAGTAAATACTGCTAGACAAAGTGACTAGTCTAGTGATATTAGAAATTGAAGATTTTAACCAAGCAAGCCCTTTTGACATCATTAGTAATTCATCTGTACCTGTAATCATCTTTACACAAACTCCAAGGTTTAAGGCCCTACGAATGGTCTCAGCACTATCATGTCTTGGAGGATCAAATAAAGCCAGCAACCCACAAAAAGTCCAGGGACCTCCAGGGCTCTCCTTTGTTCTTTCTGGAACTTCCTGAGATGATAATTATTCAAGTTAATGAACATGTTAGAAAAGAATTTGAAGAATAAGTGGAAGCTCAAATCCTTGTCCTATTTTTCTATGTCGGTACTGATATCATTGGTGACAAGTAGTTTCTGAACTAAATTTTTTTGGCTTAACCACAACCTCATCCAGAAAGATAATATACCTGAAAAGCAACTCCAAGAGCCCGCAAGCCCCTTTCAGCAAATTTGTCAATGATAGCATGCACTTTTCCAGCAATCTCATTTTTCTCCTGGCAAAGACTTAATATCTGATATTGAGGAGAAGAAGAAGAAGAAGAGGAGTAAATGGCCTGCTCTGTTGCAATTTCATTTACCATAAGCAAATAGCTATAAGACAGCCCAAACTAGTTTGTTAAAGCAAAGCTACACCGAACTTGAGAAGAGTTAAAGGAACATAGGGGTAACACTTAAAAGTGAAAAATAAAAAGAAAATTCAATTCTAATGGTAGTAAAGTGGATTTTGTTGCCTCATAAAACTTTTAGTGCAAACTTAAGCCCCAGTTAATGTAGCAAATACAAAATGTAAGGGCCAAGCATTTACAAGATTGATCAGCATTCATACTTTAGAATAAAAAACAGGGATATTTTTATTGCATGGTATTTGAAGGTGATTATGCAACAGAAATGAACCATCTCATAAATTTATGGTCGAATTTTATCTTGTTACTTTGTCTTTGGTTCTGCTTTGTTCATAGAAATATTTTTAACCTGGTTCCAACATAAACTCAAATTAGGATTATCATCTAGCAAAAATTAGCAACCAGTTATCATGGCATTGTGAGACAACTCTCTTCATGCAGATGGGTACCTGTTCAGGAGCTCCTTTGCTGGCACGGTACCAATTACCATCAGGGTCAATGTACGTAATTGCAGTACGTTTGTCCACCGGATTAAATGGCAGAAAGTGGACTTCTTTGATATTTGCACGAGCCTGAAAATACAAGGTTTCTTTCATTCTCTGAACATAAACATCTAAAAGAAAAACCAGAAAAACAGAATTTTGAAATTGAACATTTTCTATATCTACCTCCCTTGGGTCTGAAAGCATGTTAATGATGGCTGCATCAATAGCATCCTGATTTTCCAGTCTTGATGCTCTTGCTGCAAGCAGAACAATCATGTCTTTGTCCATATCTTTGCTAAAAACCTGCACAAGATGTGAGCTTTGCTATTAGCCTTTATCTGAAATTGAGGCATTGCAAGAACAAAGGAGTACATACGCTTTTATAGTAAATAAAATGCTACTTGTCATGTTGTGAATTATCAATACTGATATATCACTAGGTGTCATCTCATTTCCAAACCTTTTGCAACATCATGGCTCTATTGCTATTGTCAAAAATGTTATTCGAATACACTCAAATCATTTATTATTTGCTCTATGATGCGTGGATAACTATAATCCATGGATATGAAGTCAGGTATTGTACCTCAACAAGGTTTCGATCAACAGTGAGGCGATTCAAGGTCAGAGTTCCAGTTTTGTCACTGCAGAGGACATCCATTCCTGCCATTTCTTCAATTGCAGTCATCCTTTTTGTAATGGCACCCTTAAAAAATGAACCAAAACAAGAGATTTGCAAAAAAGTCAGACTTGAGTATTTGAGTTTGTTGCTGTGCTATTTGATGATTGCTTTAGCTCATTTTTATAAGAAAGTCATGGGCATTGAATTAGAGGAGAGTAAACAGAAACCATTCAGGAAAACCTTTAGGTACAATAACTACATTGCAGGCTTTTAGCTATCAAGAGTTGCACCTGTTGAGAGAGTCGATGAGAACCAATTGCCAGAGTAACAGATAGTACAGTCGGCATAGCTATAGGGATTCCTCCAATCAAGAGAACAAGAAGGTTGTTGATTCCATCTCTGTATGAACGGTGCTGTATAGGGAACATGACAATGATTTCAAGAACCATCCCCACAGCAATAGAGCAGATGCAGAAATTCCCGATGGAAGTGAGGACCTGAAAAAAGAATGATGCAAACTGTATCAGATTATACTTCAATTCAGTTTCATTTATTGTTTGCATATAATTTTAGCCTGGCGTAGTGCAGTCTTTCCTTAAATATGACAAAGTTCCAAATATCTTATCAACTATTATAGAGTTCCAACCACTGTTTGGAAAATGAATGCTAAAGCTAAGATTCTAACCTATGCCCAAGACTATGAAAATGCCAAGCATACAAGCGGAATCTATTCCTTACTAGAACTGTGAAGTTAATCTCATCAAGATTGATTTTAGGTAACGGTAATGGTTAATTCATTAACAAAAGGCTGAAAAACATCCTGAGGAGTACCAATGGATCATTTATGGAGGAAATTTTGGTAACAGTTAGTTAGAAATTGTTAAGCTGAAAATTAATAATGTCCTAGGGTCACCTGCTGAAAGTGTCCAATAACTTCTGTGGAGTCGACTAAGTGTGCTGCTTTTCCAAAGAAAGAGTGAACACCAGTAGCTATAACCACAGCCTCAATCTCTCCATGCTTACAAGTTGAACCAGAAAATACTTCATCTCCTGTCCTCTTGGTGACTGGAAGTGATTCTCCTGTAAGGGCAGACTGCGAATAAAAATTTTAGCATGATCTCTTAATTGATAAGACTAAATGCGAAAATCAAATAGTAATGTGATAAATATTAAATGATAATAAAAGTGACCAAAAAGTCTATCAGATGGCATGTTCCTTATTCTATAAAAAGCACTTGCCTGATCAATTTTAAGAGGGTCTCCTGCAAGAAGGCGAGCATCTGCAGGGATGATGTCCCCGAGTTTTATGCTAATTATATCTCCTGGTACTAAAATAGCTGCATCTCTCTCTTGCCACTGCCCATCTCTGAGAACCTGCATAAAAGGATTGTGCAAATTAACATATTGCTTTATGCTCAAAGGCATTAGAGAAATTTATAAAGTACCAGAAGATTAGAGTTCTGTGAGAGGGTACCTAGGTATTCCTCTCCAGAGGAGGGAATGACAGATTCTTGTTTGAAAATAAAATTAATGCAGACAAACATAAATTGAGGGCACCAAATGGAAGGGGCATACCTTTGTTTTTGGTGCCAAACGAGCCATAAGTGCTGCTGCAGCATTTCCAGCATTGTTTTCCTCTATAAAACTAATTGTTGAATTGATAAACAAAAGGCATATAATCCCTACAAAGTCCTGCCAGTCAGGACCCTGACCCTGAAATAAAGAAACAGATAAAGCTATCAGGATAACCATTAGATAACATGAGTAAACAGGAAAAAAGAACTTGAAATAGAAATTCAAGTTCTGAAAAGTGGTTGGTGAAAGATAAAACTTACTCCGCCATTAGCAAGGACAATTGCCATCACGGCTGCAGCTTCCATAACCCATGACAAAGGGTTCCACATAAAACTTAGAAACTTCAAAAACTTGTTTTCCTGCATCGGAATAGAAACTGGAAATTAGTCATCTTCTCCAACTTCATAAATATGTAAATAAGCTGCTTTAGATACCAAAAATGGCTATTAAAAGTAATGTGGCCCAAAAAAGCTAAGAAACTGGTATTTTCTATATGTTTCCCTTGCACTTTTTGGATTTGGGAAACGAAACGGTTTATGACTTTTGACATATCAGTAACAGAAACCTAGTCAATTTGTGCTTATCAATGTTTACTGAACATTTGAGAGAATGAACTTTAGACCCTTTTAAAACTCCATTTGGTCAGGAAAGCTATCTTTGACTTGATTCTGTAATTTCCACTGTGCATTGTCACAGTGCTTCTACAGAAATCAAATAAGCTACCTCCATAGCCCATCTCCATCCTATTAAAGATCTTTCCAATTTCATGTCATTAATGGTTACATTTCTAATTTGACAAGATCTTAATCTAGTGATAATTTTGGAGTGCTAATACACGACAAGATCTTACTCTAGTGCTAGCTTTGGAGCTTATAAAATGGAACAGTATCTCGTTCCACTGCTGTTCTAGGGACTCCCCTACTTGCTTGAACTACTCACGAAATGATGAACTAATTGGAAATTCGGAACTATATATTTCCAAAAAACTGGTGCTTACCGGCTTCTCTTCAAGCTTATTGGGACCAAAGATAAGCAATCTAGCTTCAGCATCTTCAGATGTAAGTCCCCCTCGGGATGTTCTCAGTTGCTCAAAAACTTCCTCTAGTGGTAAGCGTTCCTTTTAGAAACGGAGGGTTTGAAAAATGATTTAGTATCACACAATTCCAAATTCCAAAATACTGAAAATGTCAATTATCTGCTGTAGTACAGCTTACCAAATCAATCCCCTCCCGGTTGAAATTCCCGGGGTCCAGCAAAGGTTTCTCAAGCTCTTCACTCATGATTCAAGCTGTAAAACAAGGAGCCAAGCCAAGATAGACCAAGATGTTATTCATCAGCATTACACATGTTTGAACTTAAATCTATCAATCGCTGCATATAATTAATTTCCATAAATAAAAAACCATATGAGATCAGGAATCATATCATTGCTGAAAAGTGAGGCAATATCATGTCCTCAAATTACCAGGTAAATTCTGTTCGGGAAACACGTTTACCACACTACTTGCACTTTGATAAGATTCCAAGCAATAAATTTATGCATAACCTTTCACTCAGACTGAGAATCAAACTAAATCAAATTTCTACTTTCCAAATTCCAACGAAGTCATGAAAGTTACAATGCATTCAAAGTCTATACGTTCTAAAAGAAAAACTACTACCATAACCTATAAGAATTTTTCAACTTTCAGTGCCCTATGTGAAGCTAGTGGCCTGTCATGTGTTAATGACAGCAGTTTTGAAATAACAGCAATCAGATCGCATCACATTACAGAAAAACAACAGTAGAACTACGGATCAAAGTCTTAACTAAAGAAAAACTCATATACAACCAAATAGCTTTGAATTCAATTTTGGCTATGAAGGACAAACAGAAGACATACTTTTATCGGAAAGCAGTGAGGGGTAATGCAGTAAAGCCTGCAAAGTGATGAGCTTCGCTTCCTCCTTTGCTTTGTTGAGGAGACTGCGAAGTAGGATAAAAGAAGCTAAGGCAGACAAGTGAAGTGAGATGTTTAAAAAGAGACAGTAAGCCATGTTTGTTTGGCTGACCGGTGGTTGGCATATCTCACGAACAACTCCTGATCCTAAATCTCGCGCCAGCCTCAGTTTTTTTTTTCTTCTTCTGAATAGGATTGGCAAGTATTTCCAGTTCCCAATTAGAAACCAAGAAAGCTGAAAACCGGTAAAAGAAAAAGAGACCGTTTGCTCCAACCACCTTTCAAAACTCGCTCTTCCAAACCTAACGGTCACTAAGACCCAAAACCCAAGGCCCATATATGTTTGGACTTTAACGTGCTTACCGGTTATAACACATGGTTTTTGATAATATAATGTACTGATTAATAAGGGTTTTAGAGAGAGGAAAAATCTGATATGTGGACAGCTGGACACTGTAGAACATCTATCAAACAAATTAAGTAGTGGCAGATTTGGGGAGAGTTTGAAAAGGTTGGTGTCTCCTGCCTTGCGGGAATTTCCATGTTTGTTTTATTCAAGTTTTGATGTTTTGGGCTTATCAGGGTCTGGTGGGTAGGTGATGCGTGGCGTGTGGGATTTGACTTGTGCAATTTCAATCTTCCACAATGATTTTGAAACTTTTTGCATTATCATAGCCACGGTAAACATAGAGATTCTTATTTTCTGACATGAAATCATTTAATTTATATTCATTTGAGTTAAATTCAAATAAAAAAAGATATTTATGTGATTTTTAACATAAACATGATAAACTTAATCTCGTGAAGTACAAAATCAAATAATAATGAGTCAAATAACGTAACAAAGGAAGGCTGGTGCTTTGATTAGGAGGCTAAGCTAGTTAGGTATGTGTGATTGTGATTTTAATATTGTTATAACTGTCATATCCTATCAATTGAAAATTAATGACAAAAGATCCAAAAAATTGAACTTACCCTTCCAAATGGTTTGGTCCTTCATTGCAACAGAAAGTAGATGTGGGTAGGTCAAATTTTATCCCATGTCATGGAGATGTAGCATCTTCTTCATTCATATGCATGAAGCAGAAACATGGAACGGGCTAAACAAATTTTGTTTCCAGCAATAACCTATTCAATATTTCACGGTTCCTGGTCTCCAGTAGACTTTAAGAGCCATGTTACATCATTATTTAAGTGATAATAGATCGTTCATTAAAATTCATATTGCCGCATGTTGGGTCTTCTTATTTTGTATATCCTGAACCTTATAATTTAAATAACGTCTTTTTCAAGGTAACTTGATACATGTGGGACGTGGGCCAGTTTAATTCTTGCTTGGCCTGAAAAGTGGTAAGTTACCAGACTTGGATCTAAAGTTTGTAAGCCGTTGGCCCAAGTTGGGCAGACAATGGGCTCCCTCATGAGTCATGACTCAGCCCCACCTAGAGTGGAACATTTCGACAATATAATTTCAAGCTCCAGCTTCTCAACTCTTTGATTCTAAGTTTTAACATTGGCAAAAGCAAAAAAGTTCATAGGCCCTAATTGTAACAGATTTTATGTTCATATTGTAATGAATAAATGAATGTGCCTATTGGATCTCTTAACCTTTCAATTATACTCAATGTATATATTTATAATGGTTCATCAATATCTACATCTATGTAATCTTATAAATAGGATTTTTGTACTTGATGAAAAATAACAATCAATAACAATCAGAAATAGTGAGAAATGAACCAGAAGTTTTTATCTCATGAGAAGTAAATCAGAAGTTTTTTCTCAATTATTCTCTCAATTATTTTTTTAATAAATCTTTTTGATATTTTATATCATATTATCAGCACGAGTCTTTAAAAGTAATGAGAAGGTATTTGTTTTAAATAGATTTTAAGTTTTTTTTTATGGTTTAATCAACTTGAAGTCGATTACAGATTTAGAATATATTTCTATCCCCCTGAAGCAGTGATAAACCTCTGAGAACCCTAATCTAAGGATATAAATTTTTCTGTATGCAGTTTTATGGAAAATATTGAAAAGCCCAAGTTCCACATCTTGGAAGTGAGAGGAAACAATTATCTGTCTTGGTGCCTTGATGTTGAGATGCATCTTCAAGGACAAGGTCTTGCTAATGCAATTATTATAGACGAAAAAGCAAATGACAAAGATAAAGTGAATGCTTTGATTTTAATTCGTCATCATTTGCATGAGAGCCTAAAAACTCAATATTTATTTGTCTAAGATCCTAAGATATTGTGGGTGAGATTGAGAGAAAGGTATGATCATACCAAGACTGTTATTCTCCCTCAAGCACAGTATGATTGGCAACATCTTAGGCCGCAAGACTTCAAATCAATGTTTAATTACAACTTAGCCTTATTTAAGATATGTAACGACCCACTCACACGGTTGTTACTGGCACACAAGTCATGTAAACAAGCCTATACTATACAACTCGGTTAGCCTTTTAAGTATTTTATTTCGCCTATATTTATTTTCGTCACATTTTCATTACTGCTCCAATTAATTTTGTCAATCATCAATATCGTTATCTCATCCATAACTCATATCGAAATAATAATAACCAAGTAATAGTTCAAAGTGTTTCGATGGCATCCACATTTTTAATTTATAATATTTAAAGATCTTAGTCTCAAAATAGTTCTAAACACGTTATTTATTACAATTTTAAAACGACTGGACAACTAGAAAGCGGAGCGACTTAAAGAAAGCTACGAGATGCCATTACTTACATAACTGGAAAAAGATTCCTCGCCAATGATGTCCCCAACTAGCTATTTATCTGTACATTAAATAACGTGGGTGAGTCTCACAAACTCAATGATTATCGACTTCATGAACATGCAAGGAGGGGAAACAAACATAAAAATGGAATATTTATAAATCCAAAAGTAAGCGTAAAAAACATACTCCATTAAACTGAGAGAGTTTTATACCTTGCAAGTCTTAAGAATAATGAATTCCAAGCAAATAAATATGAAAACAGTTATATTTAGCATGGTAGAAAATCTTTCAACTTCAATATTATTTCAACAGTAAATCCAATGGCAAGTATAAAATGAAAAAAAAAAATCTCAAACATAAAAATGTGAAATAATTAGTCACCAATGAATACGTAAATTTCACTTGCCATTTAATAATAAATTTCGAGTGTTAATGCCATGCCATGTATAATAAAAATTAACAAGTGAGCATCATCCTCGGGTAGGTTTAGTATAGCCCTTAGGCTTACTCTCTTAAACATTATCACCTACTTGTGGGAACTGCCCATGCCACCGTATATAAATTGGGGCTTTAGGTCCCCCTTTACCTACTTGTGGGAACTACCCACGCCACTTAATGTGAATCAGGGCTTTAGGTATCAAATTACCTACTCGTGGGAACTACCCACGCCACCCAATATGAATTGAGGCTTTAGGTCCCCTTTTACAATTAAATATCGATAATCAACAATCACTACTTAGTGCACAAAGACTACACTTAACCTGGTTTTGTAATAGGTCCTACCCTAGAGTATCTCAATCACATTAAAATGAAAATCATTGCAATTTAATGCATTTGTAAAACATGATAGATCAAAAACAATATAATCATAAATTGAATGTTGTGCATAATTTATTTCAAGGCATGTCACATCCATCAAACCAGCATGCTAAGTGAAATCGATAATTTATCATCAAATCACATGAATCAAGCAATGGCCATTGGCCTAACATCACACAAGCTTGCAAGGCATGATTTTGAAGTGAAAAGCTAGTCAAAGGTTTGTTTCCCCATATTTTAAAGCAGGTAGATATATACCTATGTATAATATAAAGAAAAACGAATTTAAAATCCTTGTCACAATCACAAATAACCTAAGGCTTTTTACTAACTCATGTTGTCCACAATTTCGTCAACTATCAAATATAACATATATAATATATTATACGAATATAATTTTGAAATTTAGTGCCCACTCACCTTGAATGGTGGGATTTCTCACCAATATCACTAAGCAATCTTCCTTAACTTAAGCTTGATTCGACGAAGGACGGTTGCACTTTCAAAATACTAGCATCCAAACCTTTAAGGAATCCATTAGCCTCGGCCTATGCTAATTACCATTCGTCCAACAACCTTATTTAGAAATAGAAACATCATTTCAACAGTCCCTAGAAATGTTCACATTACACATTAGCTTGGCACATTTCTAATGTTACTCAACTTGTATATTTTGTCCAATAGTAAGCTGCTAATCAAACTTCAATTTATATATATATATATATATATATATATATCAACTCAATAATTGTTCAGTTCTATACCTTGGTTTGACAAATTTCTAGCAACATTTGTACACCTCTTTGCAACACCTTAACAACATTATGCATGTATATTAAAATTGTAAGTTCAACCACATAATCATCATCTTCAACCCATAAGTAACTAAGAAATCAATTTAAGAAATAAAATCTTAATTGCCTTACCTTGATATGGGTTAATCTCGTTCAAAAAACAATTTATGCACTGCTCCAACAAAACTCTAAAATTTATTAAAATTTCAGCTTCAAGCTTCAATTTCTTCAAAATATAGTGGTAGCCATCACTTGGGGCTTGCTTCGCTTTACCGTTCTTCACTTGCTTCCATTCAATGGAGGCCTCGGGTTTCAAAAATGTCAAGAGTCCTCCTAGTCTTTCCTACCTCCATCTTTTATCTCTCTTTGACACCGGCTTTAAAGAATTACTCTCAGGTTTTTCTCTAAAAATGTTAGTGTTAGAAGCCTTGAAGAAATGGATATAGAGGTTTCTGAGTTGGCAGAAAAATGAAAGGAAAGCCATACAATGCACCTTCAAGGCAGGCAGAACTACCCAAGTCTCAAGCTTTGTGCATTAGTCAATTCATTTGCCTCCATTCTGCAGATTTCTTTGAATGTTAAATCCCATCACATGGTGGGGGACCCATATGTCCCCCATTAACCCATATTTTTTGGTTTAAATAAGTTTCTGATGGGAATTAACCCATGGTTTTATGCTTTAGTTCAATTGCACTTGTAAAATTTCAAGTTTTCTCTTTACTACATTTATTTAACCTTGCAAATGCTTTATTTGTACAAAGGCTTTCCTACTTCAACTAATCTATATTGCCTTCCATTATTTGTATTATTATATATTATTAAAATATTATTTTACTTCCCATGTCACCACCTTCAGCTTCACATATATCTTCTTACATACCAACACTTATAATTCACCTTAAGTAGCAAAATAATTTTTATTAGATTAACATCCCAGGGTGGGATGTTACTATATAGTTTCATGATTGGAGTTATGTGGTGTTAAGCTCTTTGAATCAGAGCTATTAGAGAAAACTTTCTCTACTTTTCATGCTTCAAATATTGTATTACATCAGCAATACCGATAGCGTCAATTTAAGATGTACTCGGAGTTGATTTCTGTCTTCTTGACTATCGAGTAGACTAATGAACTATTGCTCAAAAATTATGATCTTAGACCTACTGGCTCAAAAGCATTACTTGAAGCAAATGCTAGCTCTAGTAAAAGTACTAGCCGATTTAAGGGCCGTGAGCACAGGCTAGTGCATAACCCACGAACGGGTGGCAGAAGATATAAGCGCCTTAGGTAAATTAATCTTGGCCTGAATCATGACGAGGGCAAGAAGCCTAAGAAGGAGCATGATGAAAGTATTTGCTATCATTGTAGCGTGACTCAACATTGGTCACGTACCTGTTGTATGCCAAAGCATTTTGTTGATTTATATCAGGCATTCCTGAAGAATAAAGGCAAGCAAGTTAAAACTCATGCCATTAAAAATGCTATGACCAACGTCGAGGCTAATAATACCTTCGTTGAAGTGACTCTTCTTACTCTTGTAGAAGCAAAAACATCATTGGATGTCTCTGATTTTTTTGAAGACTTTGAAAAGGCATCAGATTGGTGGAAGTCAGCTCAAAGTTAAGATCTAAGAATTTTAATGTTATTTTCAATGCATTACTTTTGCTTGATTGTTTATAAATAAAATTATTATCTTATAACTGATTTGTGAAATTTTAACACCTGAAGTTGTTAATACAAGTGACACCTGAAGTTGTCAATGTAATTGCAAATGGGAACCATCAAGAAAAAGAAAGATATCTGTTTGCTTGATAGTGCAATGACACATACCATTCTTCACGATAAACACTTTTTCTCGAGTATGACATTACGTAAAGCAAATGTCCATACAATATCAGGTCCCATTGAGATTATTGATGGTTCAGGGAATGCCACAATTGTTCTACCAAATGGCACTATTTTGCATATTAAGGATGCATTGCTGAACAGTAGGTCAAAGAAGAATTTACTTAGTTACAAAGATGTATGCCGTAATAGGGACCATCTTGAGACAATTGATGAGCAAAATAAAGAATTTCTTTGCATCACCTCTTATAAAATGGGTTAGAAGACCATCCATGAGAAGTTGGAAGCTTCAACTAAAGAATTGTATTGTGTCCCTATTAGAGCTATTGAAGTTTACGCCACCATGTCTTGAAGACTAGTAAATCCCAATGAGTTTAGCCTTTGGCATGATTGCCTAGGTCACTTGGGAGCTTCGATGATGCATAAGATAATCCAAAATACTAAAGGACACCTTCTAAAGGTTTTATTGTCCAAGGATTATACTTGTGAAGCATGTTCACGAGGAAAGCTCCTTACTAAACCTTATATGACAAAGGTTAATCTTGAATCCCTTTCATTCTTGCAAAGAATTCAGGGTGATATTTGTGGACTAATACAACTGATAAGTGGGCTGTTTTGATATTTTATAGTATTAGTGGATGCATCCTGCAAATGGTCCCATGTTTGTCTGTTATCTACACACAACGTTGTCTTTGCACGTTTACTTGCGCATATTATAAAGCTTCGGGCACATTTCCCTAATTATCTAATTAAGAGCATAACGATGGATAATGCTGGTGAATTCACATCAAAGAGCTTTGATATGTATTGTACTTTATTAGGAATCGTGGTTTTTTTTATATATATAATTGGGAAAGAGGAGATTCGAACACTGCTCTTTAAGCAGAGAGATAATACACCAACCAATGAGCTAAATGCTCCGGTGCTAGGAATCGTGGTTGATCACCTAGTTCCACATGTTCATACTTACAACGGATTGATAGAATCTTTGATAAAATGCATCCAAATTATAGCTCGTACTCTATTATTAAGAACAAATCTCAATTATACAATGTGGGGTCATGCTGTTTTGCATGTGGTGGCACTAATTAGATTACGCCCCATTTCTAGTCTTCTGTAATCCCCTATGTAGTTGGTTCTTGGTTATGAACCAGATATTTCATATTTACGCACCTTTGGTTGTATTGTGCAAGTGCCTGTACCACTACCAAAAAGGACTAAAATGGGCCTCCAATGTCGTTTGGGCACTTATGTTGGGTTTGATTAACCATCCATTATTAGGTTCTTGGAACCAACGACAAGTGATCTTTTTATTGCCAGATTCATGGATTGTCATTTTGATGAGACAATGTTTTCATCGATTGGGATAATTAAGGCTTCCATGGTTGAGAAGCAAAAACCAATTGAGATTTTCTCCTGAAATGAGAAAAATTTATCTCATTTAGACCCAAGAACTCCTAAATGTGAAAATGAGGTGCAACATATAATCCATTTACAAGATATTGCCAACAGACTTGCTGATGCATTTAATGATGCTACCAAGGTCACGAAGTCTTATATTCTAGCTGTGAATGCTCCAGCTAGGATTGTTATTCTTGAAAAACAAGCTGAAATGGATCAAAATGGTCCACGCCTAAAGCATGAAAAATCGATAGGATCAAAAGACACTGTTCCTCGAAAACGAAAGGGAAGGAATCATGAATTCGCTCCAAAAGAGCCCATTGCCCCCTAAAAAGGCACGAATTGCTCCAAAAGAGCTTATTGCCTCTGAAAAGGCATAAACCCATGAAAAGATCATCGACCCCAAGAATACTGAGATTTTCATTACATATTGTAATGAGATTTGGGATCGAAATGAGATAATCATCGATGATGATTTTGCATTCTCAGTTGCTCATGAGATTATGAACGATGATTATGAACCACGATCTATTATTGAATGTCGTCAAAGGCAAGATTAGCATAAGTAAGAGGAAGCAATCCAAGTTGAATTGGCTTCCTTAGCTAAACTAGAGGTTTTTGGGCCTGTAGCTTGAATCCTCGATAATGTAAAGCTTGTTGGATATAAGTGAGTCTTTATCTGAAAATGAAATGAGAAAAACAAGGTTGTTAGGTATAAAGCCCGACTCATTGTCCAAGGTTTCTCTCAAAGACTTGGGATTGATTATGATGAGATATATTCTCCTGTGGTGGATATGATTACCTTTCGTTTCCTTATTAGCTTAGTAGTTTTTGAAAAAATAAAAATGCGTCTTATGGACGTTGTGATGACATATTTTTGTGGTTTATTAGACCTTGATATTTATATGAAAATTCTCGAAGGATTAAAAATGCCTGAAGCATACACTCATCGCAATTTAATCTCAATAAAGTTGCAAAGATCTTTGTACGGGTTAAAGCAATCCGGTCGCATATGGTATCAACGCTTAAGCGAGTACTTAATTAAGAAAGGGTACAAGAATGATTCTATTTGCCCATGCGTGTTTATTAAGAAATCAAAAATCAGATTTGCTATAATAGCAATTTATGTCGACAATATGAATTTGATTGAAACTCTGGAAAAGTTATCTAAAATTGCTGAATACTTGAAATGTGAATTTGAAGTTAAAGATTTGGGTAAAACCAAACTTTGTCTTGGTCTAGAACTTGAGCACAAAGCAAATGGAATACATGTCCATCAGTTAACATATATTGAGAGATTGCTTAGACGTTTTAACATGGACAAGGCTCACCTATTGAGCACCTTTATAGTTGTAAGGTCTCTTGATCCCCAAAAAGACCTATTTCGTCCTAGAGAATCTAATGAAGAAATACTTGGTCCTAAAATATCATATCTCAATGTTATTGGGACTTTGATGTACTTGACATAATGTACGAGATTGGATATTGCTTTTGCAATAAATTTGTTGACCCGTTTTAGTTCTGATCTAACTCGAAAAAATTGGAATGGGATTAAACATATCTTTCGTTATCTCCGAAGAACCATAGATTTTGGGGTTATATTATTCTAAGGATTCCACTAACTCTAGTTCAGTTGGATATACTGACGCTGGATATAAATCTGATCCGCACAAAGCTCACTCTCAAATCGATTATTTATTTTCCTATAACAACATCGCCATTTCTTGGCACTCTACTAACCAATCACTAGTAGCTACATCTTACAACCACTCTTAAATTATCGCTCTATATGAAGTCGAAAAAAAGTGTGTTTGGTTGAGATCCATTATAGCACATATTCATGATTCTTGTTGTTTAACATTGGTTATAAATTCTCCTGCTATAATTTATGAACATAATGCTATTTGTGTTGTACAAGTTATGGGAGGATATATTAAAGGAGATAGGACTAAGCATATCTCGTTGAAATTTTTCTATACTCACGAACTTCAAGAAAGTTTCAAGTTGACGTTAAACAGATTTGCTGTTCCAATAATCTTGCAGATCTTTTTACCAAATCATTGCCAACATCAACATTTGAGAAATTAGTATATGGCATTTGAATGCGGCGAGTTAATAGGATGCAAGATTAATTTGCCCTTGATGAGACAAAGTATTAAATGCCCCAGAAGTGGCAATATGGCTCAATTGAGGGGGAGCGGATTATGGACTATGCACTGTACTCTTTTTCCCTTATGTTCGGTTTTTGTTCCACTTGGTTTTTTCGACTTAGGGTTTTTAACGAGGCAGTTTGAAGCATGTCCTATGAAGCCCTTGAAATAGTGCTTCGTCTAAGGGGGAGAAATTATTTAGTGCTCTTTATTTTTTCCTTTTGCCTGGTTTTTGTCTCACTGGGTTTTTCCAACTTAAGGTTTTTAATTGTTGATCGCTTTTATGAAAATTTTATCTTTGGCTTGAGCAATATGAGATTTGTTCAAAATTTAATGCAAAGTACAAGCAAAGATTACGCGTAAGTGAACGCGATCGCAACAAGTAGTAAAGTAGTGAGTTGAGTATCGTTCATCCAGGAGTTGATCTATTAATTGTTGCTAAGTACCAAAATTAATACAAACTAATTTTATCCAAGTACCAATTTTTGAATAATAATTAAAATGTAACCTAATTATCTAATTCTAACCTAAATGATGCAATCAATAAATTGAGGTGGGAACTATAATATAATAATCTAGGATTATGGTATCCTTTAATATTTCACTTGGAGTTTGGTTGGCTCAATTACTTAATTTCAATAAAAATTGATGTTAGTCTAGAATCCTAAAGTATGTGTAATTCTCCGTCGAGATATTACACACTTACTTAGTCTAATTGAATTACTATATATCTATAGGAGACAACTAGCTTAAGTTCTTTAAGCCAAGGTTCTACAAATTGACTATGTATGGCAATTAAATGTATGTCTACTCTAATTGCAAATCAACACACTGAAATTTCTTTCTAAGTGTATTAAACACACATTACCCAAATCAAGGCCTAATGTAGACTAACTCTTTCAAGTGTCATCTAAATACCTAAACACATTTAAATGGTGATCAAGCAAATAAATGAGCAATAAATACTAATTTGAGTAAACATCAGTTTTTCCATTGAAAATAAGTAATAAACCAACCAAATATCCCAGTTACATATTAAAATCAACCATAATCCTAGTGTAAAAGGTTTAGCTCAACATACTAAGGAGGAGAGTACACATTTCAGCAAGCAAAAGCATTATTTTACAAGATGAGATAGAGAGAGAATCAAATCTGAAAAGAGAGAAAATGTTCTGAAGCAGCCTTTTTGTTGATTTCCAGCTTTTGATTCTTCTTCCCTTTTCCCTTTTTGTTCTTGCCTCAGCTTGCCCAAAGTAGCCTCTCCAAATTCCCCTTTTTTTCAGTGCAAAATTATCTATTTATACTCTCTCCTATCTCAGCTTAACCTAAAATCCCGTGTCAAAAATTTCTGTCTGACGTGTTCTGGCTGCAGCGAGATTAAGTTCTGGTTGCAGCCAGAAATTTTCTGTTTGGGCTTTGTTAACAGCAGCATTTTGGCTGCAGCAAGAATTGGTTCTCGCTGCAGCCAGAAGCTTTCTGACTTGGCAGTTGAACTCTGCCCCTTTTTCTCGCTGCAGCCAACTTGCATTCTGGCTGTAGTCAGAAACTTTCTGCTTGCTCTGTGTAAGCAGCTACAGTCCTCAATCTTTAGCTCCATAATTGATCATGATCCATTTAGATTTGGGCGAAGTGTTGAACACCAAAGTTGAAGCTCATTGTCTCGGCTTTCCATTGATTCAAGCTTCACCTCGTTCGAACTTCCACAGCTCAATTTATGCCTTAAAACTTTCAGCATGTTCAGTTGCCATTTAAACTCACTTGCATCATCCTTTGGAATTGTGGTCCATTCTCTTGCATTACCTTCAATATTCAAGGATTAAATGATCAGAGGCTGAGATAAGGAGCTTGATAAGAAATTAAGCTAAAAGTGCATAAATTAAAATTGATGACATCTAAGTTAATTACCACTAAAAAGCATAAAAATTTTCTAAGGTTTGCACTAAAAACTCAAAGATTTAGCACATTTCATACCCAAAATAGTTTATGATAACTCTATATAATAGAGTTATCATTAATAAGGTGGAATTTTAAAACACTGTTTTCATGATATAATGGACATTCAAAGGAGAGTGTTATGAATAAATGAATGTGTCCATTGGATCTCCTAACCTTTCAAGTTTCATTCATAATCAATGTATATATTTATAATGGTTCATCAATATCCACATCTATGTAATCCTATAAATAAGACTTTGTACTTGATGAAAAATAACAATCAATAACAATCAGAAATAGTGAGAAATGAACCAAAAGTTCTTCTCTCATGAGAAGTAAACCAAAAGTTTTCTTCTCAATTCTTCTCTCAATTATTTTCTTAGTATATCTTTCTTTATATTTTATATCACATATGATTTTATTACATATTTGTTTAGTTAGATCAACATGAAAATTACAATTTCTTTTGTGATTTGTGCTGCATCAACACTTAACAGTGTATTTATCGATAATCAACCATTCCCAAATTATAACGGATGGGTAATAAATATATGCATGTATATTCCTATAAGCCAAACTCATAAAATGAATTTGCCCCGTGTTGTTTCCGTTAGTATTTGCAGAGATCTTTCAAGATCTGTTTTGGAGCCTAGTTTAGCTAGAATTCGCAAAACATAGTAATATGGTTGAGAAGAATGAAACGTTTGTGTCCTGGAAGAACAAGATATCACTTGCTGAGGATATCTGGTACGCAAAGTATAATATCCAAGAGCAACCGACATGTTACCTCGTCACATGGAGTGCTTAATCTTTAAAAGGGACAGTAAGTAAGAAGTTTACTCATGGAGATGATTGAAGCTATCTAGCATCGATGCCTTTATGCATGTTACTCTGCTCCGGAATGCTAATTTGTGAATTGGCGTTACCGTCCAAGACAAGTTTACCCTGGTTGAGGGATATTTTTTTGATTTTCTATATTAGTGCTTTCACTCCAAACAGTGTTAGTGAATGGTGATTTATATTTTGTCAGGTTTCCTAAAAGTCGGCTTTATCTCAAATCTCGAAGGGAGCATCTTCACTCATTTCATTATAAAAAAGGAAATGATAAGTATATTGATTTATTAGTTCTATACGTCTACATTCTTCTGTATCATTATCTTACTTTGATGCATTTCCAAGTTGTAGCAAAACATCCAAAAGCGTATACCATCGATAAAGATTGTGAGCAGAAATCTATGTAATTTTAACCAGATGTACGTATCCTTGTACTCGTTTTTAGAAGATTGAGAGATGACAGCTTTTAATTCACTCAAGCATACACCTACATTGCACCTAGATGATGAACTAGTGATCAACTTGTAAAGTAAGGCATTTGATAAAGGCGATGTTCCTCGTTTGAAGAGTCAGCGCTACTCAGTTGTCGCTTGATATTCTTTGTTTCTTCTCCATCGGAGCACTTTGTTAATTGTAAACATCGTATGCTATTCCTTATTTGAATGTAAGCAGAGCTTCAATTTCATACCATGTATGAGCAGTAAGGATACCAATTGTCCAAAGCTGTCGGAGCTGAAAAAGAACAAAACTTAACTCTATTGCTGGCATAAAAAAATGAAGACTTGAGATCAAGTCTCCTCCTTTTATTGAAGTTTTTCAACGTTTTTGTTCATTTATTATCTTGTACTAGAAGCCTATGAAAAAAAAGTGTATTAAAAGCTTTAAAGAGGAAGTGCAGGAGATATCAGCAGTAGCAATATTTGGTGATGGTAGGATGCATGTTCTGCATCAGGGACTTGAGCAAAACATGTATATCTATGGAGATAGAGATGTCTCCATTGACTAGAAACATGATACATAGAAAAAATAAAGATTCCGTATCCAGATTTGTTGGAACGATCATATTCAATATACTTTGAAAATCTTAGTGATTAGGTTCAGCTGTAAGCATGCATTACTGAATAGTCAACAGAGTAATGTTAGTCTGATGGTTTCCTCACAAAGAGTGATCTTTCTTTTCCTTGAAGCAAACTTAGCTGTACGGTGTATGGTTCAAGAAATTCACATAGTTTGTCTTATACCATGGAAATCGACAAATGATAAGCAAGATCATGCAGGATCTTGGGATAACATCAATAATTTAATAAGCTCTAGGATACCAGAGTCAATAATAGATATATCCATGCGATAAATGAATGCCGATACTACTGAAGCACCAGCTTGCAGTTCAATTAGTTTTTATATAAGCTTTTGCTTTGTTATAGTCTTTGAACATTAGAGCAGAAGAGACGTAATCAAAGGTTGGTATATTTTCAATAGCTGAAACCATACGGGACACTGATAACTTCCTCAAAAAATAATTAGGAATGATTATGACTCAACCTCATTAATTAAGATTGAGATTTTTTATAATGGAATTTGAGTAAAATTGGAATAGTAAAATTATTACTCATTCATGAGTTTCAATAGTGGTGTTACTGTACTTGTTTATAAAAAAATGCTGTTACTATACTCATTACTCAAATTTAATTATAAATAATAATTTTTTATATTAAATTTTAATTTTGTATTTTTATTTGTAAATTATTTATAATTAATGTAATACTTGTTAAAATTTATTAATCATTTTAAATATGATTTTCAATTTCAAGTTAGTAATTTCATTCTTATTAATAGTATAAATAAAATATTAATTTTTTATCTTAAATTTAAGTCGGAATGAGTTTGAAGATGGGTACCTTGTAATTTATAATTAAATGATTGAATGCAGATTTTTTGTAAATATTAACAATGAGTTTGGATATTACTTATAAAATTTAATTGAGATTAAATAGAATATCTTACCTCAGTTGCTATTCCTAAAAATAATATTGACATATTATATATATAAAAAAAAAACAGTTGGTATTCTGATTCTTTAATTTCACCTCCAACAAAATAATATCGGATGCTGACAGATTGATTTTCACCTCTTTCCTTCAGCGACATTTCCATTATTTGGAGGGCAAAAAAAAAATGCCCAAGACTTTATTCTCTCGAGTGAGGAAACAATTCGTGAATTGAGTTGGGAGTGTGAGCCACGGTGGAGAAAATCCAAGTAATCCAACCAAACCAACGTCCTACCTCAAAATTGAGGCCATTTTGCCGGGCCATTGTTCCCAGAAGCCAAATCCATTGCCTTGTCTTCATTAAACAGCTCTCCACTTTTCATGCTGACCTTTGCCACTTCTCTAATCCACATTACTTAATTAATTGATTATCGATCTTTCTCATCGCTTCCAACCAATAAAGATTATTGTAGAGGAGAAGGCAGAGAAGTAGTTCTTTTGTTGTATGAGGCGATTATATTGAATAAGCAATAAAAGCCTAAGGACCACGTTCACTCCCCTTTTGTATAGAAAATTATGCTGCATCTTCCGTGCAAATACAAATCCCTCAGTTCTTGAACCTGACCATGTTCACTTGCTTCCTTCATATTCCAGTTAACCTTTCTTGAATTTTGGGATTGTAATTGTATATATACTTCACCCTTAACCCACACGACCCCAAGCTCTACGTTGAGCTTTTTTTCTTGTCTAGCTACTCTAGTAAAATTTAATTTTGTATTAGCCATGGCTGAGTTTCACTCCCAGCACTACAACTGTGGAGTCAAGGCCTCTGCAAAGAGAAAGCGGCATGGCTTCCCCACCAAGTGTGCTTCCTTGGTTAAGCAGCAACGTGCTCGACTCTACATCCTGCGCCGCTGTGCCACTATGCTCCTTTGCTGGTACATTCATGGTGATGACTAGCAAGCGACATCCTCAAATTGTGTTTTCTTGATCAGTCCCATCTTCACCAGCAATGAATTCTATACTCTCCGTTAATTAGGCTTCATCAATCATGCTAACCCTGTTTGGTTCTATGGGCTACGGTGTGGTATGTCTACAATTTTCTCCCAGTTTCTTTTCGCGTTTTTGACCTGATTGGAGCAATCCCGTTGGGTTTGAGGGGAATAGGAGAAGTTTATGGCCGCACTCTTGCTTTTTCACCAAGCTGACTGCAAGCATGATCTTGGTGGAGTTGGTATATGACTCTTATGTAATAACAAAAGTTGTTTGCCTGTTGCTATTAAGGTTAAATGTAAACTTTGTATTAGGCCTTTTTAAAGTATATCACTTTTTCTTTTTCCTTCACTTACCCAACCCTTTGCAATTCATTTTGGGTAATTGGAGAAGTGCCATAAATGAAGTAATAACCCTGAAGAAAGAATGGAGGAAACACTTACAGACTCACACGTGCAATGGTTGAGCTGTGTAATAATGTTTGTGATTGTCACCTAAGGATTATATGTGGTATGGTTGAGCTGTGTAATAGTGTTTGTGATTGTCACTTAAGGAGGATTATATGTGGTATGGTTGAGCTGTGTAATAGTATTTGTGATTGTCACTTAAGGATTATATGTAATATAGCATGATCTGAGAAATTCACGGAAGAGTCTGCTCAATTTGCCAGGAGATGACAGATGTTAGGCATCCAAGCATGAACTGGATTAGCGAGTGCCAGTTTTCAGATTGAAAATTATATTTTGCACTATTGGGGGACCAAAATGTCCTACGTAACTGTGCTACAATTAAGGTATAGTTTATGCATCTTGTATCGTTAGCAATATATGTATAAACTTCTGTCTCTAAGATTTTATATGCCCGTCGGAAGAGGGCATCAAGCAACCTACACAGTGAATAGTTTTCTTTGTTTAATCTCTTCCATAATAGCTGTTTTTATGCAAGTGGAGTTCGAATATCAGGTGCAGTTGGCAAGCTTTCGCATTCTAACAGTTGCCTACGAATGATGTGATGATAAGCTACTCAAAAGATTTGATTATATGTTTTTGATCAAATTTACTGAATATTTGTTTGTTTCAGGCATCCACTTATTAATTATAAGTGGAGCAGAGCAGACAAAATTGACAAAATGTAAGAAAGAGAAGAAAGAAATCCTAGTACTGGGGTGGTCCAGAATTCAGATTGTCTTTATCCAAAACAAATATCTAAAGCCATAAGGAATTTACCATAAAATGGAAATCTATATTAGAATTGTTTTTGTGGTCTCAATTTGCAATTTGCTATGAGATAATGTTCTTACAAATAATCAGCACTTTCATCTTCTTCAATTTACCAATAAGAAAAAAAAAGAAAAAAAAAAACAGGATATTAATCAAATAATATGTTCTCTAGCAGATTGGATTCTTTATCTCATAATTTACATTCTTTCCAAACTCACTTCATATAGCAGATTGGAGGAACACATATGAACTGTACCATTTCTTTATAATAGGGACCCTTTACAATCGGTGTTTATTCTTTGACGGCAGTGTGGGGGCCTGGAAACTAGTTTCAATAGTTTCCAATAGCCAGTTTAGCTCTCAATTCCTTTCTCAAAATTTTGCCTGATGGTGCCTTTGGAATGGCTTCAATGAAGAACACGCGACTAATTCTCTTGTAGAACACCACCTGCACCATCGTGGAGTATATAAGCACCATATTCAGGGTCATCAATCACCAAGGCAATATTAATATATGTTTAATATTCCAACTTAACGTTTTAAACATTAGATGAGATGCATGTACCTACCACTTAAGCAAATATTCTAATTTAATTTTAACTTTACTAAAAGAATGAGGCCAGAGTTAGTCAAATGGATTACTATCGAATTGATTAAGCTCAACTTCGGCATAACATGATAGCAAGAAAGCCCAACCGATATATTACAAAATTATAAGATAAATCTAAATTGATTAATTAAAAGATTTTATTACATAAATCAAATGTACATAATTTGAAAAAATTTGGTATTTTATTTAAATAAATATTTTTATTAAATATTATGACAAAATTTTTACTGTGATCAAATTTTATATATAATTAGACTTTTTTTAATTAAACTTTAACATATTATTGATCTTTGCCTTAAATTTTATTAATTTATCAATTTTAATTTCATTTGATCATTAAAAAAACTAACGAACTTGATCTAAAAATTTTTATGTAAGTTCTGTCCCTCCAAATCTGGACTACTTTCACCATTCAGAGTTATGAGCATCGTATGCAGCAAGAATGTTTGAGTATATCTCTGTTTTTATGTCTTGCCAAAAATTAGCAAAACCTAAATTACCTGTTTTGAAATGTACTGCTTGATTTCATCCTCACGGATTTGTGAATTGCCTGATTTGACAACAAATGCAACAGGAACTTCCCCAGCCGCTTCATCCTTCATGCTGCAAATTGCAGATAAATATTGTTAAGTAAGCCAGAAGACATTAAACCAAGAAACTAATTATGAAATTATAAACATGGATGGTTATTTCACTTACGCCACCACGGCAGCATCAATGATATCAGGGTGGGCAATGAGCATAGCTTCAAGCTCAGCAGGAGCAACCTGAAATCCTTTGTATTTGATCAATTCCTTCAATCGATCAACGATAAAGAGTTCATCATCATCATCAATGTAACCAATGTCTCCAGTATGTAACCAGCCTTCTTTGTCAATGGTCCTGGCCGTGGCCTCAGGGTCATTAAGATAGCCTGGAATATTCAGCAGACGTGGTTCATGATTTTTTTTTTTTTTTTTGCAAGACTCGTGGTAAATTCAACGTTGGTGTAAACCATTTCTAGTGCAGAAAATGGAAAAGCATTACTAATTTACCTTTCATGATCTGATCTCCTCTAATGCAAATCTCTCCAGCCTGGTTTCTTGGTAGGGAGGAGCCGGTGTCAGGATCAACAATTTTCATCTCTGCGTTTCTCACCACAGTCCCACAAGCACCGGATTTTATTTCAAATGGTTCCTTAGCAAATCCCAAGCACATTGCGAGAACTGGTCCTGCTTCTGTCATTCCGTATCCCTGTGAATGTACTTTGCAATTTAAAATAAGGTCCTTTATCTCACATTCATATTCAATTAAAGTGCGTTAAAGTAGGTGTCGTCAAGTTGTTGGAAAAGCCCAAGATATCAAACTAAACGGCGAGATATATAGGTAGCCGGCCTGCCACCACCAGTTTAATTGAAGCAAAAAAGAAATTATTAGTGAAGCAGTAAAGATGATTAGATGTGTTGGGCAAGGGGCTTAAGTGATGATTGGCTAGGCAAAGCGTGATCCCGATATCCATTTTATCATGTTTAGTGGGGCTACATAACATCATACCTCGACCCCAAATTACTAATAGGATAAAGGTGTCCTTGTCTTTGAAAAGTAATTAGGTACCAGTATTTTTCATTTCAATTTTCTTTGGAAGGAGGAGTTGGTGAAGGATTTATGCAAAAAAGTAGACTTATGGGAGTAGCATTTAATTTTTTTATTATTATTTTCTTCAAATGGTGGGGAAGGAATAAGGCACACAACCTTAATCAGTGACAGGTGCTGAATCACAAACCACAACCAAACTTCAGATGTAAATCATTATCTACGACATATTATTAAGAATATTATTTATTATTATTTTTATATACGCTTAAATATGTGGAGGGTGCATCTTAAAACCTAAAGACTTCAGAAAGAAAAAAAATGTCATTCCTTCTTTGGAAAAGAGAAGGAAACTTTAAGTTGTCCTTCCGGATATGCATAATACCCTAAAATAAATTTTCTATCCCCCTCCTCCCTAAAAGGAACATCAATCTTTCTTCTATATTTGTAAAGTTGACTTAGTTATGAGAGTGTAATATTAGAATTTGTGATCATAATAATATTTGTAATTAAACACAATTTCAAGCATTGATGATCAGTTGATTCTCAACGAATGTGAAAAGATATTATTATAAGAATTTTATCAAATAAAAAAATGAAAAACCAGTTCTTTTAAAATCCGCGTCAATATTTTTTTTTCAAAAAGCCCACGTCAATATAAGAATACATGCAAACGGATGTTAATTTATCAAATGAATTTAACTTTTCAAAAAAATTTTATCAAATGAATTTGACTTGAAACCTTTGAAATGAAGATTTGTCAAAACTTTAGGTGGACCGAGTCTAACGAGTCTAACATGGTAGAAATCCAAAGACAGGTAAGAAAAATTTAACTCTCGTACCTGCCCAAGTTTGGCACCGGGAAACTTGGCTCTTACAGCATCCTCAAGCTCTTTACCCAACGGAGCCGCCCCGGACTTCAACATCCTTACAGAAGACAAGTCGTATTTTTCAGTTTCCGATGACTTAGCAATGGCCAAAACTATAGGTGGCACAATCGGAGCAATTGTCACTTTGTATTTTTGTATCAGCTCCAACAACAACCCGATTTCAAACTTCTGCATGATCAAAATTGCAGCCCCAACACGTAGCCCGCAAAGCATAATTGAATTCAGGGCATAGATATGAAACATGGGCAGGGTACATAGGATCACATCTTCACTGTGGAAATACAAGTTGGGGTTTTCTCCGTCGACCTGTTGCGCCACGCTCGTGACTAAACCTTTGTGAGTCAACATCACCCCTTTGGGGAGCCCCGTGGTTCCTGACGAATAGGGTAGTGCCACGACATCTTCTGGAACGATGTCGACTTCTGGGAGATCATTCTCGTCAGCTTGAGTTAACTCAGAGAAATGTAAATAGCCCTCTGGGGCTGAGTCAATGCACATGATCTTGACGTCATTGTCCTCGGCAAATTCCTTCACTTTGTCAAGGTAGCAGGCCTGCGTGATTATGAGCCTGGCGTTGGAGGCTTTTGCTTGCTTTGCTACCTCCGCAGGGGTGAAAAAGGGGTTGGCAGCCGTCGCTATGGCTCCAAGGTATGAAGCGCCGAGAAATGACAGCACAAACTCTGGAGTGTTTGGTAACAAAAGCATTATCACTTGGCGTTGATGGATGCCAAGCTTGTTGAGTCCTGACGCGACTCTGCGAGCTGTAAGCTCAACTTCTGCGTGCGTGTACACCTTACCCGTTGTCCCATTAATCAAACAGGGCCGGGAGGCCACCTTCGATATGTTCTGGAAGCAATATGAATGTAAAGGAAGGTGCTTAGGGATATAGATATCAGGAAGCTTTGAGCGATAAATGATTTCTTCTTGTTGCAACTCTGCTTGGGGTGCCATCGGGGAGACTTGGGGGTTAAGCTGCGCAAAGAAAAAATGTGTTGAAAATTTTAGGCTTCGTAAGTTATTTTGGAGCCTGAGAGGAAATGATAGCTAGCATTGATATTGATATAGTAAGCAGATTAAAGTTGGTGAGGACGGTTGGTGGAAGGACAGTATGGGGATTTGGGGGATTGTTGGAGGGTAAAAGTAGGAAAGAGGATGAAAGGACAATTGTGGTGTTCGTTGATTGGAGAAACAAAGGAGCATTAGAGGGTTGGTGAAGGTGGTTTTTGGTGGGGAGGATGGGGTCCATGTTTGGTTGTGAAAGATGGCAAGTTGACTCAGGAGATGTGGCCTATGTCAAGACGGCTTTTTACCTACCACAATACGTCGGAGAAATTTGGTTCTGCTGGACCATTGGCCTTCACCTACCACCACTCTGACTGCTGTAAGCAAGACTCAAAGCCCAGTCTCAGTTCCATGAAGGCTCGAGCCTTTTCTAGGATGCATATTCATCAAGCCCACCTCCAATTTGTTGATAAGGCAAGTTCATATCATGAATTCATGATCGCGATGATAAAAGAAATTAGGGAAAATACCATTCTTGACGCCCTGCTTTTTAAATTTACTGCCATGGTTATTATTATTCCTTATTGTATTAGATTAATGTTGAGTATATGATTTCGAGTTATATATATATATATATATATTTACGTAGAATATGTCTAAGATGTCTTTGAATTGAAAAAATCAAACTCAAGAAGAAAAGGCAATATCCCAACCGGAATTCAGTTAATGAACATGGGTCATAGGTAGACAGGCCTGAAAATAAAATATTGTCGGTGACATGGCATCTTTGACAGTTAGCAATGGACGCTGATTTTATTATTCGTCTGTCTTTCTCTTGTGAAGGGTGCTGTCAAGAAATGTACGCTCTGTTTCATGGAGGAAGTTTCATTTCTCAATAAAGCAAAACGAAACAAATTTCAACAGCTCTTTAACGGAAGAAATGGGGAAAAATAATAATATGGAGTATTTTCAACAATCTGGGTGTCTTTTTCTTTTTATTTCAGCGACATCATTACGTTTTCATGACCTTTGTATTACATTTTAAGGTTTGAAAATTACTATGTTACATCTGCAACCTACCAAAATAAACCGGTAACTCACCATCATAGTTCCACGTGCATTTATGATTAATTTACACAACGTGAGGTTTTATTTTAGGTAGTGTTTAGTATTTTATTGAGAATATAATTACTAAAAATATAATTATTGAAAAAATAACTTTGCAGCTTTGTATAACATGAAAAAATTATGATTTCAAACAATATAATTGATAAGAAGATTACATTCTAATATTTGATTTAAAAACACTTTATTAAGAATGTAGTATAAATTTATAAAATTATCTTTATATATGAAAATATAAAATTAAATAAACTTATTTTTTAAAAAATATAAATTTTTAATTTTTTAATTTTATTTTCTAAAATAATAAATAATAACAAGATAAAAATAACATAATATTTTAATAATAAAATATATAAAATTATTAAAGATTTAATTTTACCATAAACTTATAACTATTAAAAATAATAATATATAAAATTATCACACGAATAATAAAAACCACTATCCAAAAATTTTCTAATTTTTTTATCTTTAAACTTTTTGACTAATGATTTCTCTTTTTATTTTTTAAAATAAATAATAAATAATTTCAATAACATCTTTTTTTTAACAAATAATATCCAGGATGCTCCAATTGTTTGCAACTGTAGACACCTCTTTTTTTTTAAAATAAAAAATATATATAAAAAAAGTAATAAAAATAAATAAATAAATAAAATAAAAAATAATAAAATAATAAAATAATAAAAAAAATCGGGAAAGGACTGAGCTTGCTCAGTCCCCTTCCCCGGGGCCTCCAAGGTCCCTACAAATCACCGGATTTTGGGGGATTCCCCAAATCCGGTGATCAGCCCCCCCTAAGCAGCTAGCTTAGGGAAATCATGCTCAACAGAGCATGATTTCACCCCGTTGTTAAAAATGGGAAGCAAAAATCAGAGAAACGGGGAGCAGTTTGGAAACCAGAAAAAAAAATCAAACAAAAAAATTCTTCTCAGTTCTGAAACCAGAAAAACAACAGAGAGCAAAAAAAAGAGGGCAGTTTGAAACCAAAAAAAACCAGAGAGGGCATTCGGAAAAACCAAAAAAACAGGAGCACTTTTCAGAAAAAAACGAGAGCAGGCAACCAAAAAAATCACAAACCCAAAAAACAAAAATCCCTAGCCTTTCCTAACAGCTGGTAAGATACCCCAAGAATCAAAAAAAGTAAATCCTAAGCCTAACAGCCAAAAACCACAAAGAACCAAAAGAAATCGAATCAAAAATAAAAAGGGAGGGTTCGCCGGTGAGCTTGGTCCGATCGGAGTGAGAGGGGAGGTCCAGGCTAGATCTGCCGATCTAAGGCAGGGAGAAAGAGAGGGGGAGAGGAAGGGTCGGCCAGTGAAAGGGGCAGATCGGAGAGAGAGGGGGTGGTCGGCGGACGGCGCCGGTGAGGAAATCCGATCGGTGGCTTTTAGAGAGAAGGCAGAGGGTTTGGGCTAGAGAGAGAAAGGAAGGCTGAAAGTGAAGGAAAAAGACAAAAAGAGGGTTTTTATACCCACCCAAAAAGCCAAACGACGCCGTTTTGGAGAAGGGGAGGAGTTGAAGAGCCTGAGCCAAAACGGTGCCGTTTTGAGCGACTCCTTGGGCCCCAAAACGGTGCGTTTTGGACTCCTCATTGCGGGCCTGCTACGCGGACTTGGTGCTACGGGCTTGGACCTCCTGCGGGCTCCTAGGCCTGTGAAACTGGGCCAATCTCAGCCCAGAAAAGGTATAACTCTCTTTTTATTTATTTGGGCTTGCTTTAATTAGTTTTAGGTCTAATTATTTTTGATTAATTAGTGTTAATTCTAGTTTAATTTAAATAGGAATAGGATATATCTAAGTCTATTTAACCAAAAGAAAAATGAAATAAATATATGAATGAAATAAATAATAAAAATGAATATAAAAAAAAGAAAAAAAAAGAGGTAAATAAATGTAAACATGACTATAAAAAATATATATGATATAAAAAAATAAAAAATGAATAATAATAATAAAAAATATAATAAAAAAATATATAATAAATATATGTATATATAGAATATAAAATAATAATACAATAATTATTTTGAGTAATCCGATGATGGAATTCGATCTAAAAAGAGGTAAAGAGTTACTTCTTTCGAATCGATTTTCTAGGTGAGGAGTTTGAGACCGATTTTCACCGAAGCGTCGGGATAAATCCGAACTCTATATTCCAATATTCGTTACTCGAATAAATCATTATTGAAAATATACATAAAAAATAAATAAAGAAAATAAATTTGCATAACTTACATAAAAAACTCAAATTAAAATAATTAGTTAATTAGCTTAAATAAATATTACCGAATAGAGTTAATTTCACCAAAAAAAATAATAAATAAAAAAAAGGGGTAAAAAAGTAAAAAGTACATGAAAATAAAGAAATAACTCAAAAAGAGGTGACAAATGATAATAAAGGCAAGTAATGTGATAAATCACCTCGAACTATCAATCATATAATTGGGTAAATTACGAATCCCCAAAGTCAATACACGCATGCATGTAGTCATCATTATTCTTTCTTGTCATAGCATGCGACATTTATACTGTAAATGAGGCGGAAATCCCGATGATGGGATTTCTCCGGAGAGCTTGTAGAGATGAGTTTCTTTGGAGATATCTCTAGGTGAGGAAAACATCGAGACTTCACCGAAGCGTTGGGATGGTCTTCGAATGATTTTTCAATAAAAGATTTTCGACCTCATCATTTTAAAATAAGTAAATCATGACATCATTTTATGTTTGCATCATGTGCATACGTAAAATCGAATAAAAGATCAATTTAATAAAAAATTTAGTCAATAAGCTAGGATTGAGGAAACATAACAATAAAATCGAAATCAGGCCGTAAAAAAGAATGACTTAAGATTAAGTGGTACCTTCATGGAACGGGCGTCACGGAGGTGCTAATCCTTCTCCGTGCGTAACCGCACTCCCGAACCCAATTTTGAAAAATGTAGACCAGTTTTTTGTTCTTTCGATGGACCTGAAATTAATTTAGGATTCCATCGATTAGAACCGAGTCAATAGGTGACCAATCGCACCTACAAGGAACGATTGGTGGCGACTCTCAATTTCCATTTTATTTTCGCTCGCGTCTGGCGGACGGGTTCCACGGACCCGCACGTTGCGACAGCAACTAGTATATGGCCAAATATGCTGGGAAGGATGCTTTCCATTTGAGAATGGGGGTTCATCCCTTCCATGTTCTGCGGATCAACAAGATGCTTTCATCTTCTTCAGAAATAAAAAAAAAAAAAAAATACTTTCACGTGCTAGCGCTGATAAGCGTCAGACTGGAATGAGGGGTGCTTTTAGGAAACCTCAAGAAACATGTGCAAGAGTCAAGCCTTGCTTTCCGTGTGTTGTAAGAACAACAACAACCATCATGTGCACGAGGATTTCATTGAAACGTGCAAGCGAGCGGGAAAAGGAAGATGAAGAGAAAATAGAATGAAAGTGACGAGGATAAGTTGGGAAAAAAAAAAATTAACTGTCGTTTTGTTGAAGGAAAGTACTTTCCCGCCTTGAGCTAAGGGAATTATATTCCCTTACTTGATTGAAATGGTATTACAATTACAAACACATTTTCTTCACTTACTTACAAACCACACAATGTAAAATCGTTACACCCATTTAAAGTGCAAGGAAAATAGAAGACTTTCACAATACCAAATGCCCCTTATAGTTTCATTTATGCTTAAGTTCCTTTATTTATTTTTTTTAATTTATAATTGAATAATTAATTAAGATTTTGCTCATTGTTTTACGATTGCTAATTTTTTCTACTTTTCCTTTTCACGGGTTTTGTTGTTCCTTATACTAATTATTAGTAGTAATTCTTCTCATTTTATTGAAAAAATAAAATCATATTTCATAAAAATTCATCATGCTATTTAAAGATAACATCAATATAATATTATAATTACAGAAAATTGTTTTTTTTAAAAAAATAAATTTTAATTATTGTTTCTATTGTGATAGTAAATGATAAACCTCCAATTAGGTGGAATCCGAGATTTAAAATTGAAATCATAGACCAAGAACAAATCCCTCCATAGGAGGGTGGACAAAATCAATTTCAACCGGCTCAAATCTCGTTAATTTTTGTATTCTTGCTATTGGATTTTTGAACCGACTCTCCGGTTGAAAAGACAAAAGGAAAGGAGGCAGGGGTCATGCAATTCTTTTAGAAGTATAATGGCGTCAATTGATTAGGTTAGGATGACTGCTTAACCTTAAGCCACATTGGTGGCGGTTGTTGTTGCCTTGTTGGGCGTCGGGTTCCTGGTTCCTACTGCTGCCATGAGTCCGTAACCGAACCGAGAATATTCCCGTGGGCCTCTTTTGACATGTTTTAGCTAAAATTAATCATCCCGGAATTGGTCAATGCTCATTTTTTCCCATTTTCTGTTCTTATGTATATTTCATAATTTCTAATCCTAGATCTAGTCTGCCTGGAGGGCGAAATGGAGGCAAATGGTCAAATTGAAATACTATTAAAAATACGGTACGAAACACTTCATTGAGACGAGATTCATGTAGAGGAAGAGTATTTGTCTTATTTTCTTTAACGTCAGTTTATAATAATTAGTACCTCAATCACTCATACAGACGATACTGTTACATTCCAATCCTGTGCTACTTCCAAGTTCTTTTTTTGGCCTCTGCATGTGTGTGTAGCTCAAGCTACAATGGGAAAAAAAATTGATAGGAAAAACACAATAGTACTATTTATTTATTTATTTTGTTATGGGTAAGTAAAAGAATTTTATTTAACTAATAATGTTATAGTACTTTTTTCTGGGCAAGTGAAGAGAATCTTTTTTTCTTTTTTGTTTTTTTGTTTTTTGTAAATAGGGAATTTTATTAAACTAAGTGAAGTATCTTAAGAAAATCATAAATTTTTTAAAAATTAAATTCACGAAACATCTTCATCTAAGTTTATATTCAATGATTCTATTGTTTCAATTTGAATGTTACAGTCTTTCTCCTAATAGGTTAAATACCATATAAACCTCAAGCATTTTCATTTTTTAAAACTACTCTTTTATTCTTTTATTACACCTAAGAAATTTATATCTAGAAAAGTTTTTATGTTGTCAAAAATATATTCAAGATAGCATGTGACTTTCACAATACTTAAACCCATGGCATTTTCCACACATGCAAATGGTATTGTAACGTTTTTTGACATGACAAAATTGATTGAATGAAAAATTTTTCTGCTCGAGATGTGATAATTTTAGTCAACAAATTTCGTCATATTTAAAAAATCATGTTATCTACAATGAGTGCAAAAGTGTTAATGGGTCATGAGCTTAACAATAGTTAAGGTCACATATAAGAGAAATGACATTTTTTATATGAGTAGAATAAAATGAAAACTTATATGGGTCATCTTGAAATGGCTTATCTAAGTAAAAAGTATAAAATAAGAACTTATTGAGTAGAATAAAAGGATGAGGGTTTATTTGAAAAGTTTGAGATAATTTAGAGACTTATTTAGTATTTTAGTTATCTTAATTGTAATGACTTTAATCTCTACATTTTAATTAAATTGATTTTAGGATAATTGATAATAGTATTTAAATTTTGCTTTTAACTTGGATGATGTGACATTTTAATGATGGCCTAGCATTAGGCCTGTCAATATGGGCCAGCCCGACCCAACCCTTGTGGGTTGACAAAATATGGAGTGGGTCGGGCTAGCCCATTTTTTATATGGGTCACCAAAACCTCAACCCAGCCCACTCCTTGCTAACCCATGGGTTGGGTTGGGCCAACCCATTTTTTTAAAAAAATTATTTTTATAATTTTTACTTAATAAATTTTATATTAATAATATTATTTTATGATTTAATTTATAAATTAAAATTATTAATTTGATAAGTCAAGATTAAACATATTAAAATATATAATATAAGTAATATTATTAATAATTAAATTATTAATTTTATATAATTAAACATATAAAATTATTAAATTAATTAAAATAATTAATTTTATTGGCCCATGGGCTGGCCCGTCCCAGCCTACCTCAACCCACTGATTTGATGGGTTGGCCCATCTAGGCCCGATTTTAATATGGGTTATTAGAACTTCAACCCAACCCACCCCATATTCAATACAAAATGGGCTAACTCGATGGGCCAAGCCCATTTTGACAGGTATACCTAGCATGTTGAGGTGGATTAATTTTTTTGTTACATGGCTCATATTAATCTAAAAAATATCATATTTTATTTAAATTAAATAATAATTAATATTTTTGAAATTCTAAAAAAACAACTTTAATATATTTATTAAAACTAAAGATCTTTTTACTAAAATGTGCCATGTGATAAAAAAATTTGAATTGACATAACACATCATTAATAAAAAATTAAATAATCAAATTTAATTGAAAAATTTTAACATTGTTTATCAATTGTTTTTAAGTTGATTTTTAGTAAAAATATAAAGATAAATTCAATAAAATTGAGGTAATAGGAGTAAGTAACGACCAAGTTCAGACTTTCACCAATCATCTTAATATTGAGGATTGATGCTCATTTGAACAAAAAGGAAAACCATATAAGTTCCAATAAAAGAAAAAGGAAGTAAACTCAAATATTTACTATTTAAAGTCCATTAAATTAGTTTGAATTATGAGCATTTATCAAGTTCGGTTTATTGGACCAAGGACTTCAATGCTTTCCATAATTGAAAGATCTAAATTATGTTTTGTGTTTATACTACAACATGCCTCAGAGCAATTCACAGTTCACACCCATGAGAGAGTACAAGATTCATCCAATTTCAGTATTCCGGAAGCAAAAGAGAATGATGTTGGGCCTGAATCTTCTTGGAATGCACATTAGGCTAAAGGGGTATACACTTCTCGGCCTGAGCATTGGAATATGGGGTCTTACCAATCTAATCCAGTCCAAGAGCAGTAAACTTCGAAGTAGTTTAGTGGCGAAAAGAAAGGAAACTGCTTGCGAGTCAAGTTTTTGAGACAACCAATGGGGCATCAACTTTATGTCGAAGCCGGACAGATGGTCATGTATGTCAAAAGGAATAAACCTCTAACGAAGTAGCACCTAGTAATCGCACAATGAAAGAAAATTCTCTTGAGCCAACTTTGAGATCAAGTGTTTGGGACATCAACTGTGTTATAATTAGACAACTCTTACATTATAAACTTGTGTATATGACAGAAATGAAAATTGTAATATTTTCTCAAAAGAAGACTAGACACAGATAGAAATTTAATATAAAGCAGCAAGTCAAGTAATATAACAATGAAAAAAAACTTCTTAACAGCTAAGTTTGATACCAAGCTTGGGGCATGAAATTGCATGTCATATAGCTGTCATGTTTGTCCAAAAGTGGTATACACTGAACCTTTCAGCAACAGACTTTCAATATAATCCTCCAACGAAGTAGTTTGTGCCCAACGAAAGAAACTTCTTCGTAGCTAAGTTCAGAGAAAGCAATTGCGAACCAAGTTATAAGTAGCAGCTGGACAAATGGTCATGTTTGTGAAGAAGGGCATAGGCTGAATTAACAACACAATAGTAGCATGGGAAAAGAGTTAGCATTTGATCTAATCTATGGAGTCGGGAATGCGTACGAAAACGAGATTTTCGAGCTCTCATATGCCACATTTGCTGAAGAGTTGCAGCTCCAGGAGGTCCTCAAGGAGTCCATGATCGCTTCTGAAATTACCAAAGATGAACTATCATCATTGTCATCATCCTCACCATTACCATCATCAATATCGACACCTCAAGCAATTTCATCGCCAAGTTCCGAGCAATCTCTGGAAGAGTTAGAGATGGAAGAGTTAGAAAGAGGTTAGTCATCCCTAAGCATCTTTGATATTTGCTTTAACAGGATTTTTTATGTTCAAACTTCAAATGCTTTGTCTATAGATTGCATAAAGATTATGTAAGGAGAAAGATACAAAATAACGCTTAGTCTGTAACATGTCCAGCTTTTAACTTCAAGACTCTAAAAGATCAGGAAGATGCAGTTGCTGAAGCCTTCAAGAAATCTGCGTGTCCTGTCTGCCATAGATTGTCCTGCACGGAATGCACTATCCCCCAGGGTTCAGGGCTTAATTGCCTTGAGAAACAGTGGATCGACTGGGATGAGTTAAGAAGAGGGCAAGCCCAGAGTTCAGGTCTTAGTTGCAATGAGCAACAGAGGACCAACTGGGATGAGAAAGGAAGAGAGCATTCCATGGCGTGGAGTCCTAGATGGAGTAGACCAACGGGGCATTACCAGCCCAAGTTCAAGGGAAGAAGGATGGGAGATTTTCCACAAAACACTTCCAGGTCAGTGTTTCTTAGAATTACCACTTGATTTACGGTGGAAGGTAAAGAAACCTATTTAAAATAATTCAACTTTATCTGATAAACTGTGTTTAGCGAGAAAAATTTGATTGACATTTATTTAAATCAATGATCCAGCAATGAATTACATGCAAAAACGAGTTCGAGGTTTGAGAATGTTCGTATTGCTGGTATTGGTAACAACCAAGATCCCAAGGGAAAAGGCAAAGCAATAGATGATGACTGGTCGCTGGTCTCTAAGAGGAAACCCCAAAGCAGAGCTGGAAGTGGTACTGCCAAACGATGGGGTCCTCGGCATCCTAATCCTTTAAAGGGTTCAGAGAATAACAACAGAAATGTTGTTATTCTAAATGAAGTTCGAAATGTTGTTCATGAAGATGATTATGATACCTTGGATGATGAAGATGACTTTGATTCCGATACAAGTCAAAAGAGCCATGAGAGTCGCAAGAAGAGTAAAACGTTTAAGGAATTTTTTGAGAGAATAGACGCGTTGAATATTGAACAGATTGACCAAACCGTGTGGCACTGTCCAGCATGCCAAGGTGGCCCTGGTGCCATCAAATGGTACAGAAGCATCCAGGACCTGATAGCACATGCCAAAAACATAGGAGCAAGAAGGGTGACGCGACACCGGGAGTTTGCAGAGCTTCTAGAGGAGGAGCTGCGCAGGAAGGGAACTTCAATTGCTCCTGCTGGCCAAACAGTACTTGGTAACTGGAAAGGTTTAAAAGAGGATGCCAGAGATCATGAAATAGTTTGGCCTCCCATGGTTGTCATTATGAACACAATGACAAACATTTATAAGGATGGAAAGGTAAGATTATCAGGCTTTCTTTTTGTTATGAACAGTTGAATAATTTGAACGTCGGTTGTCTTTATTAATGCTTGTTTTACCTCTGATTAGAATGAAAAGGTAAATTCTTTCATCTGATAAGCAATCTGAACTTCTTTGTACTGTATTGGATTTCAGTGTGTTGGCATGGGAAGTCTAGAGCTTCTTGAGCACTTCAGCTCGTATCCTGCGTTGAAGGCTCAACACTCCTATGGTCCTGAAGGTCACCGTGGTGTGAGTGTCCTGATTTTTGAGAGCTCAGCAGTAGGTTATTTAGAGGCTGAGCGTCTGCATAAGAATTTTGTCGAGCAAGGATTGGATAGATTTGCCTGGAATTCCTGTTCAGACGTGATTCTGCCGGGAGGGGGGCGCCAACTTTATGGTTTCTTGGCAGTGAAGGAAGACCTGGATGTCTTGAACCAGCATTGCCAAGGTGCTCTCTCCCTTCTGTCTCTCTTTCTATATACTGTTGAAGGTTTTAATTAGCTGTCCTGGATCGTTCAACTGAATCCTCTGCTTATAGAACAACTAACATGCATAAGATTTACTCTTGCTTCCATCTTCTTTTCAAGTGACATGTTATTATCATCGATCAGGTAAATCAGAGATCAAATATGAGCTAAAATCATACCAAATGGCGGTTCTGAATGAAATCAAGAAAATGAGCGAGGACAGCCAACAGCTTATCTGGTTGAAGGACAGGCTTGCACAAGAAAGAAAACGTGCAAAAACTTTTGAACAATCAGTTCAAAATCTGAGTAGGAACCTGCAACAGAAAACGAAGGACATCCATATATTTAAGCAGAGAGTCCAATTACTGCATGAACAAAACAAGGAAGAGGTAATACTCTGACAAATTCCAGATAAAATTTATTTAAAGAATTAGGTTGGGACTAATGGAAATAAGTACTATTACATTTTAAGTTACTTTATTGGTGTCTGAAAGAGTGAAAGTTGAATGGTGTTTCTCAGATGGACTGCCAAGAGAACTTTTACAAGGACCAAATCAAAATTCTTGAAGCCAGGGTGAAAGAGCTTGAAAAGTTGCAGGAATCAGCTGCAAATCCTTTGCACAGAGAGGAACCTGAACCTGCCGTGGCCTGCCCGATGGAGGAGTACACTCCATATCAGCACAACAGCAACCACGATATTGACGAGGATTGAAGAGTGAAAAGCTCCCGCGCAAAACCTAATGAAAATTGGAATGTGGAAATAAACAAGCAGCTTTAACACTTTAGAGCGACTTATTAATATAGTATCCTATATCCCTGATGATGCCTTGTATACTTTCAAGGATAGATGGTTTATAGATTTTATGTGATTGCTGATTAGAAGTTTCAAGGATAGATGGTATCCCTTGTTTCTAAGAACCAAATCTTCTTTCATAAATTTCTTCATGATAGTAATTGAATGGATATCATTTGTTTATTGACTTGGCCGCCTACCAAAAGTATAGAAAATCAAAAACTGAAGTTCTTTGCTATCTAGCTATCTACGCCACGATTATTGGGTGCTTAATAAAGTGGGGATATAAATATAATGGGAAAGCGAAACATGAACTTGAACCCTGACCTGCAGGGGAGCACAATCGCCAAGCCGGTAGTTTTCCCGACTTCTTGTTTTCTCTCGGGAATTTAGTCACGATCAATAATAGTTGATCAACCAAGGCTTTAATTCCATTTTTGACATGGACAATTGATACTTCGGCCTAGGTGCCTCCAGGGCCTTGGACAGGAAACCAGATGTATTTTCTTCTACGCGTGGGCTGCTCGCCTTTCCAGCACGCGGCTAGTAATACTACTGTTATATGTTTTGGACCGGAAGTTTGGCCTTCTAGCTGTGGTACCATGGGAAACAAATTTTCATGTGATATTATCCAGGAAACATCACGAAAATGTGAGTCTTGAACGAGATGATAGATTACATGCGTGTCACACAACATTTGAGATGTTCAATTTTCTTTTCTTCTTTACTTTTTAATTTAGTTGGATTTTACTTTTGAAAATATGTGATTAATCATAAACACACAACTTAAAGTATATTACATGATGTTGGTGGATAGCATTCTTATTAGTGATAATGGAAATAAACGTAGGTGGATTACTATTTTGTTAAATTTTAAATGTGAATAATCATAATAAAAAAGAGAAAATAGATTAAAAAAATTACATAAAGATAAAATATGAATTGAGTGCATGAATCATTGGTAATCTATGAGATTTACATTGTTATTTATTTTTTTTAATGATTATTATAAATGTAGAAATAAAAATTACTATGCAAAGTAATAACGAGCATTAAGTCTTTGAAAAAAGTGAGTTTAGTTGGCTAAGTGAAAAAGGGATAGTAACTCAATTGAATAAGGGATGTGCCTAAAAAATTGGATTGAATTTGTTACATCTACTTAGTACACATTTTTAATGTGGATACTCTTCCAACTCCTACTTAAAATGTATTTGGTATAGCAAGTGCATCGAAAGTTGGTTCTAAGTCCTCAATTTTGCTATCCGCCTTTTTTCTTTGACTATTAGCTAGATTTATATATCGAATATACTATTTTGTGATGAAATCTATTTCATGTTTGGCAAAATAATAATAATAATAATAATGATGAGAGAATAATTAGAAATTACAACAGATATAATTCCAAATATATTTTTCAAATTAATAATTGATTGCTTCCACAATTAAAAATCTTCAAATATTTATTTTTAAGAGAATTTGAAGGAAAGTCCATTTTTTCCATTTTAGTTTTCTTGATAAGAGTACTAAGAGATTGTTTTCAAAGGAATCTTTCCAATAGTGATTTATTTAACAAGGGTATTAACAGATGTACCGTCTCAAATACAATATTTCTTAAAACATTTGTACTCCTATGAAATTAATAACACGATCGTGCTTTATTTCCCAGTTGTGGCCAATAAAAGAGGTTGTTCTACATAAAAATCCACAGAAGAAAAGCCATAGGCACAACAATTAAGTCAAGAGAAGTCAAAAAGTCCAGCTTTATTGAGTGAGTGAGAAAGAAGGGGGAGAGAGAGTCAAAAGTTTTTAAGGTTTCCCCTTAGTGAAGAAGTTCAATCAGGATTGGCACCCTAGGCGATGACTTACTTTAAGGGTCATGCCACTTCCTCCATTTTGTTAAAAAGTTACTAAACCCTACCTTGTAGAGACAGAGACCAAATCATAAGCCATGGCACAAATCATACCAACCTCTGATCTTGATTTTGTGGATGATTTTTACTACTTAGCACTCTTTGATCAAGATGAAGAAGAAATCTTTCCTCCTTCTGATGACAAGTATGCTGAAGAGTTGCAGTTTCAAGAGGCTCTCATGTCATCTGCAATCTCTTCACAAATGACAACCAACGTCTCCAACCCATGTAGCATCCATGCTTCCTCGCCAATATTAATCCAGGCCATGCCTCATCTAGAGCTAATGGAGATAGAAACAACGGAAGCTGGTGAATCCTCCTTAAGCTTCTGTGAGATTTGTGTTGAAAGGAAAGAAAGTGAACAGATGTTCACTACCGGAAGCTGCGTTCACTCTTACTGTTCTGATTGCATCAGCAAGCATGTTTTGACAAGGGTTGAAGAAAGCATAACGATAATTACTTGCCCTGGAGTGAATTGCAAGGCTGCCTTGGAACTTGATATTTGTAGGCCTGTGCTTCCCGAGGTGGTTGTCCATCGCTGGGAAGATGCTCTCTGCCAAGAGTTTATTAACACATCGCAGAGACTTTACTGTCCTTTCAGGGATTGCTCAGCTCCATTGCTGAATGACAATGGAGGAGAAGATATTAGAGAATCTGAGTGCCCCTTCTGCCATAGATTGTTCTGTGCACGGTGTAATGTGCCCTGGCATCCGGGGATTGAATGCGAGGACTATCAGAGGCTTAGTGGGGATGAGAGAGGGACGGCAGATCTCATGGTAAGGGAAATTGCAAAGGAGAAAAAATGGGCTAGATGCCCCCGCTGCAAATACTATGTGGAAAGAACAGAAGGTTGCCCACATATGACTTGCAGGTCAGTTAAAATTCTACTAGTTTCTAATACTATTACTTCATCAATGATTTTGCATTATAATACTGGCTCATAAGGCCAGCGGTCTGCAGTATCATTGCTCTTATCTTAGTTGAGCAAATCCAAATTAGATGCTTCCCAGAAAAATGTGAATGTTCCTCTGTTGGAGCATCTAATTTTCGGGTTCAGCTAAGGGGCCCAGTTTGAAGTTTCTCGGCGTTTGGATAGGTAGATGTTATCCTTCAATACACTGAATGGGATAAATTTCCTTTAATTCGTATAGATTTGTTTATACTGGACTCTTAGAATTATGGAAATGAGACATTGTCTTACCAACAGCGTTTTGTATTTGGGTTGATCCAATTCTTGTGCAAGAAAATAATTTTAAAAGGAGTATTGCGGATTGATGTGGGAGTTGATTTTATGGTTGTGGTTGCAGGTGTCAATTCCAGTTTTGTTATGGTTGTGAACAAGAGTGGAATCAGAATCACGGCGGCTGCCAGAGGAATTAAGAGTACAACAAGAGCACAGTAAACATTATACCTTTAAGTTGTTTTTTGTCTCTGAAAGCTGTTTGCATCGAAATGGAAACGAGAATATGTTCAGAAGCTTAATTTGGCGTGGTGTTCTAGTTTGCAAAGGTCAAGAAGAATAACTGTACTAATTGTTGTGAAAAGATGTTTGTCCATTGAAAATTGTTCTCGATTAGCAGTTCATTGTCGATACAGAATTGAACTCTGAAAGCCTTGTTTGTTTTAATGATTTTGTGGTAGAACTGAAGGTATAAAAATCATAATGTTGTGACAATTTTAGAAGTGTCCTATCAAAGAAAAAGCTCTGGAAACAGACTAGCAATTTCGCTAAAGCAAGTGAAAGCACATATGAAACTACTTTTAGAACAATGCTTAATGGAAAAGGATCCTAAATGGCATTCTTTTTGTTATGAAACTATTCATTTTTAGGTGCGATCAAGAGAGGAGAATTAAAGCCAAGTGAGTCTCCTTTCGATTTGGTTTCTTCTCTTGTAGGAATCTGTCTTCCGTTGCAAGCAAGGAAAGCGATGCTTACGCTCTTATACATGGCACTTTTATTCAGCCAGGGTTTACACGCAAACCTGAGCAATATTGCACCAGCAGTGCCATTACCATATTCCATATAGTTACCAATGGAAAAACGGTGCGGAGAGTAAAATCACCTGCATCTTTTTCCCATATGTCAATTAGCTTGATTGAAAATTTCAAATCAATTATAGAAGTAGTAGTAGTCCAAAGTCCATTTGCGACAGACGTACCTCATGCGTATGGGCATTAGGCCCATCCTAACATAGGTTCAACCCGTGCAAGCTTAGTCACCTTTTCAGCATTAATTTATGCTTTCCCTCATTTTGTTTCAATTTTCAATTTTATTATCTTATAGGATGCGTATCAAGCAAAACTTATCGTGAAGTCATGAATATCTCATGAGAATCGAAAATTAATAAAATTTTAAAAAGTTGTTAAATAAGTTAAGTAAAATAAATATAAATATTTTATTCATTTGACAAAAAAAATAAATACTCTGTATTACTTACTTTGATTGATTTTTACAAATTAATAAATCTACTACGATTAAAAATTTAGTATAATTAAGTCATATCTTACTTATTGTATTAAAACATATTTTGTTAATTTACATATTATTTCCTTGTTTTTATATAAAATTGTAACACAACAATCATAAAATTAAGATTATCATGAATTATTATACTTTATAGCTAAAGTTTTTTAAACAATAAGTATTAACTTGAACAACATAATAATGAATATAAATAATAAATATTTTAACAAAAATAGGTAAAGAGTGTAGTAGGTTTGATGTTCTTAGTAAAATCTACCCATCACATATGAATAAGTAATTAATATTTTACAAAATAATAAATTTAGTTAATAATTAATAAATAATATATAATAAATAAAAAACCAAATAATATTAGTTTTGTTTACGATCTAATAATATTAAATATATTATATTATGTATTAATGTTTAATATATTATGAAACCCTAAAGATATTATTATTAATAATTATTCATTATATAGTAAAATTTTATATAAATATATTAAAGTTTATTATCATAAATAATTATTCATTTATTAATAAAATATAAAAATGTTTTAACTTTTGTTGACATAAGGACTTGAACTTGTATGCGGATGGAAAGTAAAGCAAGTTTTTCTCAATTGTGAGTGAAGGAACAAATGTATATTTTATATATATATATATATATATTTGGATTTTTTGTATATTTTATAATTATGGATAAAATTATAAATTTTAATATTATAATTTGTAAACAAAAATAATAAAAGTTTGGTACATTAGTTTAAAATCAAATCGACTGAACCAATTTTATGCTTGGTTAAATTTATTTTTTTTATGTTTGGTTGGTTTTGATTGATTTTTTAAAAATATTTGGTCTATTTGATTATTAGATATGATGGATCAAATCACCCAATTCATCTATTTGCTCACCTCTACATGTACTTATTCTTCTCTTCCACTTACATTTGTAATTATCATAATTTAATTTAAGTTGATTAGGATTTTTTTACCTATTTTACATTAAATATTACATGTTTTTTTCTTATACTCACACATATATCAAAATATTATTTTTAAAAAATATTGTTTTTGTAACGTTTAGATAATAATCATGGAAAATTGAAAAATAATATAAATTTAAAAAAACAAAGAAAATGGTTAAATTGATAATATTTATATTTATTTATGTTTTCAATAGCATGAAAATCTGAAGGATGGAACGCATCCATATACTTGCATCATTATGCAAAACATGTATATCACTAAAATTTTGTTCATCTATTAAGAAAATTCGAATCTAGACACCATACGCGTTTTTTGCAAGCAATTTAACTTACTTTCACAGTATCCACATATTTCTTTTATAGCACAACCGTGAATATAAAACTTTTTTTTATAATTAAACGAGAAAATTATTTGGATTCAAGATTAGGATTTTTATATTGACGAAACCTTATTTCAATTATGAAAAAAGAAAAAAGAAATTTAAAAATTTTAAGTCTTGAACTCGGTTCCATGGGTGCTCGCCACGCCAGCAATAGTTCCACCAACACTAGTTCCTGAACCACCAATACCTCACCTGTTTTGTGTTACATAAAGTGTACAAAAAAAAGCGCAAGATAATTAATTATGTCTCCTGGCTTAATGAATTGATCCTGATCTTTGATCAAGTTTAGCGTGACAAGTACATCTAGTTGTTGACACAAACACACAAGCTCTTTGGCACAGATCAATCCTTCTGTTTTTTCAAAAGTTTTCTGCGTGATTGGTAAGTAGTCAGTACCTTCTTTTCTTTGTTCGTTTTTGGATTTGGGCGGTGAGTGAGAGCAGTCCAATCAAATGTTTGACCCAGCTGTGTCTACAAGGACATCTTCGCTGGCAAGTTACAAAAGTTTTTTTATAGTGCACACATGAGAAAGGTGTGAACATGTGCATGGCTTTCTAGAGAGAGAATAGGATTTTAGGATTTGTTCTTTTGTTTTTAACGCTAATGTATCTCACGCGCGCAAAAGAATAACTTAAAAAGCACAAGTCCAACTTCTTCTCCATTTACATTTGTTTTTTCTTTTGGCCAAGTTGAAAAGTCAAAGTCAAGTCCATCGCTTAGCTCTAAATAATTTGCTTGATGGAATTTTGCCTAGCAAGTTGCGCGAAAGTTAAAATCAGGAAGGACATCTTCCTAGCAAGTTAGAAATTAGCCTCGAGGTTTAGCCATTTTATAAACCATGGTTCTAGTGGCGACTAGTTAAATAGCAGGAGAAAGAAGATTGGGACAGTAACTAATTGCTTGTAACATGGGAACAAGTTCATCTGATTTTGATTTTGCAGAAGCGATTTACTTGTCAGAAGTCCTTGATGGAAACGAAGGAGGAGATTTACAGCAATTAGATGCCAAGTTTGCTGAACAGTTGCAGTTTCAAGATGCAATATTTTTCTCAGTCAAAGAAACCGGGTCATCCTCAACCTCAAGGCCGATGAAAATCCGGGCAACCTCATCGATGCGCAAGCCCCAGGCAAGGAAGTCTGCAACAAAAGCTGGTGAATCCTCCCTAAGTTACTGTGAGATATGTGTTGAAAGAAAAGAAAGGCGTCAAATGGTCCCAATCTCGGGTTGCTCTCACTCGTTTTGTTCTGATTGCATTAGCATGCATGTGAAGAAAAGGCTCGAGGAAAACATAACTATAATTATGTGTCCAGGGGAGAATTGCAGAGTCATTTTGGAACTGGAAGAATGGAGGCCTCTGCTTCCTAGGGAGGTGGTCAATCTTTGGGAGGATTTACTATGTGAAGAACTGCTTTGTGCAACGGGTGGACGACTTTACTGTCCTTTCAAGGATTGTTCGGCCTTGTTGCTGAATGATAACCAAGGAGAAGTCATCGCAGAATGTGAGTGCCCCTTCTGCCATAGATTGTTCTGTGCCCAATGTCATGATCCATGGCATCCCGGGATCGATTGTGAGGAGTATCAGAAACTGACTGAGGATGAGAGAGGAAGAGAAGACCTCATGGTGAGGAAGCTTGTCAAAGAGAATAAATGGCGTGGGTGTCCCGGTTGCCATATCATAGTAGAAAGAACCGAAGGTTGTCCACACATGACTTGCAGGTCAGTCTACGTTTTATAAGATATTCCTTATCAGAAACTTTGAATTATGCTTGGTTCAGTTGTTTGCTTAGAAATCACTCACAGAAATTTGTGATATTTCTGTTTGAAACTAATTTCGTTTGAAATTAACAAAGCTCGATGGGAGGGCAGGATTGAACCAAAACTTCCCAAATTGATCCGAACCTCATTACATCAACCGTTAGCTCTCTGTTAGAGATTGGTGCAAAGCAATAGCTATTATAATAACTTTATCTGGTTAGGCTTCTTGTCTGATCTTCAAGCTTATTGGGCATTGTCTACAATTGTGGTTGCAGATGTAAGTTCGAATTTTGTTATGCGTGTGGAGCAGAATGGACTCAGGATCATGGTGGCTGTCAGAACGACTAAGTGACCAAATAAAGTATGAGAAGGATAATATAAGAATGTGAAAAAGCAGGTTGTAAAGTTGTTTTCAATCTTTGGAAGTGGTTCTTAACATCCAAAATAGAAACGAACACAATTTGTCCTGAGAAGTTTGGTTAGGTTACTGTTCTAGGCCAATAAGCATACAATGTAATGAATGACTTGTGCAAAATTTGTTACTTTCTAAATGTCATTTGGCTTTATTTGTTGCTATCTGAAAGTAATTTGAAAGAGAACTGTTTAAAATCGAGCACTCAATTTCCTACATTACTTTCAACAAGTGAAATTCAAGTTAACTTATGAAATATATCCTGTTTCAGGCTTTCATCTGTATGTATCATTTTAAGATATTACCGTGATATAAGATCTGAATCCACACGTCTTGATATATACTAACGAGGACATTTGAAATTCACCTAATTACTCCACATCATCAGAAATAAAGGTAAGAACAGCCAGTACTTTGATGACTCTGAGGAACCTGGAAACTTCTGTGTAGAGGAAGCAACAACAAAAGGTCAAAATTCAGGTCAAGGCCTCTAGGTTTAGCCACATTTTAGAACTTAGCATTACCAGGCTTGGGACGTTGACCTACATCACAGACGAATTTCTCAATGATGTCTTAGATCATTAACTAGATTTTAATTCTACCTAATCTCCAATATAACCAAATAAATGAGCTATGTTTTTCCAAGCCCTAATTAATCCAAATTCCTCATGAATTATGTCAGCCTGACGGCAGCCCATTCATTGACTTCATTCAGATTGTGTTACCGGCACGAAAAAGATTGACTCCTTGCACGAACGCTTGAGTAATAGTTCTGATTCTTAATTGGTCCATGCTGCATTACATCTTGGGCTTAGGATGTCGAGGTTGTCCTAGACCTTCACAACGGTCTCATATGAGTTCAGTTACAAACGTTAGCCCTTTGGGAATCAGATAATTGTAAGTTGTCTGCATGTGGCGCCAAATGTTCCAAAACTTCCAACTTATAAAAAAAAAAAAAAAAAAACCACATAACCCAGGAAACTGTTAACAGAACCCAGATGGCTCTCGTCAGAGTCCCCTCTTCTTTCCTTTCCATTCTCCCTTCAGTCTTTCCGAAGAAACTCTTGTCAGTTTCTTCCTCCTTTCCCATTTCTTGCTCTTCAAAATCTACTCCCAATCAAGTCAAAAATAATGATGATAACAGTAATATTGATAATCCCAAGGGACCCAAGAGATTGTCAGAGCAGTCTTCCTGGGAAGCCAAAGATTCAGAAGGGAGAGATTATCTTTACAGGCTTGGCAAAGAAGCTGATAACATGAACATAGCCGTTGGTGCTAGAGCTGGTGTCATTGATGATCTTTTTGCTGGGAATTTTCTTGGCAGAGACTGTAATTTTCCTCCCTCTTGCTTTTCCTGTTCTTCTATTTGACTTCTGAGAAATTGTTCAAAGACTTGAAATTAATTACCTTTTTTTTTCTTTTCTTTATAGCGGATATTGTGTTTGATTACAGGCAGAAGGTGACGAGGTCATTTGAGTATCTACAAGGGGATTATTACATCGCTCCTGCATTCATGGTAAATATATATGTTTACAATGCATTACATTTCTTTGGAAAGTTGAGTTAAAGGTTGTTTTTTTTTTTTTTTGTATGATTCAGGATGATAAGTTGACTAGAATGCGATTAGCTTTAGAAGGTCTTGTTTCTGTTCTAAACCAAATAGAATTAGCACATTAAATTGAAGTAGCCTTTAAGGATTGTGAATGAATTTTGTGGAATTCTTTCAATTTTGCTTGAAGTTAGAGCTGCCAATGTGTTTCATTCCGGACTTGTAGAATAGGTAAAGTATGAAGATTGCGACGTGATTTCATACTAGTTTCTCTCATGTTCACATGCTGCTTGTTATGTGATAGATCTATATTTGTTTGCTTACATACTTATTTTCATTCTACAGTTGCTATTTTTGGTCAAATATTCACCTCTGCAGCAATTGGCATATAATAATCTTTAATTCAATCTTACTATCTGGTTTGAATTTTCGTTTTCTAGTTCTAATTTTGCTTTAAAATCAGTTGGAATTGACATGTCCATGCTTACTTTCACCTAAGTTTCTAAGACTACTGCATCTGCATAGTCATCTACTTTTTTACCCGAAATGTGGAAATCACAATCTTTTTGCTGCCGTTATCTATATAGATAACAAATTGTTATTGCATTTCCTTTTCTCCCTCCCTTTTGTCTGTTATGATTGGTCAGAAGCTAACATTACATTGTGTTTCCTTTTCTCATTGACAGGATAAAGTTGGTAAGTTTTATGAAATTGCACAAGGATGAGAAAATTGCGATGATTGATACAGGAGCAGTAAGAAATCTGGCAGAAATGAGCGAATTGTGCAGACCTTTAATTTTTCTATTTTTAGAATATCCATATAGTTAGAGGTTAATTTTTTGCCATTATATGTTCTAATAGGAGCATTATGCTACTAATGATGCTCCACTGTTATCTGTCATTGTTTACCATGCCATAATCTTATTATCTCGGATGTATAATCTTCCACTTGCCAACCTTCTATGATTTTGCAACTCAACAGTGAGTTTTTATATAATGACCTGTGTAAATTTTGCCACTTACGAAATATATGTATGGTTTCTCTTCTAGCATAATAACTTTTTTCCCTTTTCTATTACTGCAGTATGCCACATCGTGAAGAACTACCTTGCTCATCTTCTCAATGTGAAAATTCCTTTGATTCTAGGTATATGTTAAAAATATCAAGTGGCAGTTTTTTTTTCTTTTGGTTGGAAAGGGGGGAGAGAGCTATGAGCTTAGACATACTTGCTTGTCCTTAAATTTGTGGTCAGGGTTGGTTCATTTATTCAAGTGTTCCTTCTATATGACTCCATCCTTCTCACTGTTATCTTGATCATAATTTCCAGAATACTTATATTTGCAAAGAATATTTCACAATGTTAACTATTTTATTTTTTTTTCCAAACATTAAATATCTTATGGGTTGCAGATTCTCTTTCTGACTTGTGTTTCTTACAAAATCAGTATTGTTGAGCTTAAACATTGGCATTTTGTCTTACAGGTATCTGGGGAGGAAAAGGACAAGGAAAATCATTCCAAACTGAACTCATTTTTCAGGCTATGGGGATTGAACCTGTAATTATGTCTGCTGGGGAACTAGAATCTGAAAGGGCTGGTAAGACAAGTTTCTACTAGTGCGTTTCCTTCTTCTTTTTTCTTTTTCCTTGTCAAAATTATTGTCAAACATGCTCTTGATACTTTTTTCTAAAAAAAAAAAAGCACATTTTAAACATGTTATTTTTTTTTCTCAGGAGAGTTAATGTTTCAAAGAAATTCCATTATCTCTTCCAACATGATTTTTTACAGAAAAAGCAAAAAAAATACACCCAATAAGCGATTTTCATTTTCTTGCCTACAAGTTATTCTTTGCTGAAATAGATATGTTGAACTCTATCTTTCTCCAAGTATATCAGGAGATTCAGTCCATTCAGTTACTTGATTTATTCAATTATTCTTTCCTCAACAGGAGAACCAGGAAGACTGATACGCGAACGCTATAGAACAGCTTCCCAAGTGGTCCAGAACCAAGTTAGAAGCTTTACCACTCTTATTCTTGATATATGTATGTCTGGGTTTATGAAGTTTAATAATGCACTTTTATACTAATGGTTCAATGCATGTGACATTAGCCCTTTGATAGTTTTATTTTTTGTGTCAAAGAACATATTGTTCCTCCATTTTTTCTTGAAGTACATTGTGATCCTTTTGCATGATAACATGGGATCTTCATTCAAGTTTCACTCATTGATGGTATGAAATAGAGTTGAGAAGAGCAGAGAGCATGAGGGGACAAGAGAAAAAGTTGGTTTTATCTTAGCCTAGCTTGCTCTTTGTCATGAATAAAATAAGTATTTAGTCTTTGTAGTTTTCTTCCCCTCAATATTTGAAGATGTGTACGTAAGTAGTACATTGTTACTGACAAAGTCTATTGATTTGAAGGATGGCTTGTTAGCCACTTCAACTAAAAGTCATTTGCACATGCTTGAAAAATTTTGTGAATGATCTACCAAATTAGATGAAAATGTCCAATTGAGATAGTGAATTCTATTTCTTCCCAGAAGAGAGTTAGACCAAAAAAAAGCCTTAATATTTCACCATTGCATGGGCTCATACAGCTACCTATGCAGCCTTTGGATTATTGTAGATTTGTAGTGCTTCGATAAAACAAGCAGTCAATGTGGCTGTGTTGCCAGCAGTTCCTATACATCTAAGATTTAAAGGAGTTCATCTGTGCTTGACAGAGATTGAAGAAGGCTAAAGTTGTTTCGTTGCCGAAGAAACCAGAACTATGGCAGACTTATTAGTAGAGAAAAGAGAACAACAATGACCATAACATTGGGTGCTTGCAATTATGTTCATGTTATTGTGCTGATGGATGTACCAGATCATTTTTAATGACTTTCTGCCATTTTTCTGAATGCGCGTTTGTTTGAATTTTTTCTGAACTAATGCAGGGCAAGATGAGTTGTCTGATGATCAATGACATTGATGCTGGCCTTGGTAGATTTGGTGAGCTAATGGTTTCCTTGAGCCAAAAACCTTGAACTGTACCAAAACATGCCTGATTAAGTTATATTAATTCATTTGATAAATAAGTTTTTTCGTCTTTTTGTATTGGCTAAAAGTTCAGTTATATACTGATTCATGATAATGACATTTATATAATTTTCTCATCTTATCCAGGTAACACTCAAATGACAGTCAACAATCAGATTGTTGTTGGAACCCTAATGAATTTGTCAGATAATCCAACCAGAGTTAGCATTGGACAAGATTGGCGAGAATCAGATATAACAAATAGAATCCCTATCATTGCGACTGGGAATGATTTTTCAACCCTTTATGCTCCCTTGATTCGTGATGGAAGGATGGAAAAGTTCTACTGGTAAATGATATAATCCAGAATACAGAGCCCCTTCCCATCCCTTTCCCCCACTTGCCACCCCTCAAAAGAAATAAAAAAAAAGAATAATTACTTTGCCTTGAATTAGATCATAGTGTTTAGATAACTCCAATTTATATGAGACAAGTGTCTACTGGCGTATATAGACATGAAATATGTCTGCCCCAATTAAGGCACTCTATTGATATTGCTTTCATTGATTACTTGAACAGCATCTATTCATAGTAGTTGTGAAAATTTATTTTTTTCTCCACCTGCTTAACACTTTTCCACACTTCATGTTTATGTGCTAAATTTCATCTTCTCATTCTTTGCTCTTTTTCTTTTTCATTCCTCCCTTGTTTGTCATTATAAATGGCAACAAATTAAATTGTATACTTTCCTTCTTATGGGACTCTGCTTTTACTTAAAATGGAATTTCTCCGAACAACTAGCAGATTCATTGTCATTTATCCCTAAAGTCTTTTTAACAAATGTTAAATGTTCATGAGCAACGTAGTAGTAGTTTGGCTTATTACAGTTTATTGAAGGATCCATTTGAAGTTAGAGTCAATGCTCTATTATCAAAAATTTTCCATAGTTTAATTGAATTTAGATTATAGAATATCAAGTGGTATTATACATGGTGCTTTATTGATAGGAACACATTATGGTTTTGTGGTGGTTTAAAGAATTATCGTCATTCTCTAACATATCATTTGTGATACAGGCAGCCTACCCGTGAAGATATTGTGAACATTGTTCACCGAATGTATGAGAAAGATGGCATATCTAAGGATGACGTTGTAAATATTGTGGATAAATTTCCCAATCAAGGTATCTTTAGATCCTTCATGATCTCCATGACTAAATTTTGTCACTCCTATAGCACATGTATAGACAGAACAATGATGACATTGGATTTAATCATGGATTCCCTGTTCTTGCCGGCTTAAAATATATGTTATTTTTTTATTGAATTTTTTCCATTTTGATTCTTGGACAGCCTTGGACTTTTATGGAGCTCTTAGGTCTCGAACATATGACAGGTCAATTGCTAAGGTATATCACTCTCCAGTTTGGTGTGTAAGGCACTGACAATCTATCTGCAGACTTTCTTCTCCTAAATGATTCTCATACCTGAATTGTGCAATATTATTGCTTTTACCTTGCTGATTATTGCTGAATATTGTTGGTACAATGCTACCATGTTGGAAAGGTATCTAATACTTCCATCCTGTTTTATGCCATCAGTCCATACGGACATAAATTTCTGATTCCTTTAAAGCAAACAAGTGATTTTATGCATATTCATTATCTTACTTCTTTTCCATTACAGTGGATTGAGGATATTGGAGGAGTTGAAAAACTTGGACACAATCTGCTTAGACGAAGAAAGAATGAAGAACTCCCTGTATATACTCCTCCAAAGGTTGTGTAATGAAATCACAGATCATATAATTAATTTCCATTCTAACCTTTTAGAGACAATTCATATGCCGTTAACAGAGTTTTCAAGTAAATTGGTTATACATTTATGATTACCAACAAATGAAGTACCAGTTTTCTTTGAATAACAACTAAAGACAACATATAGAAATAGAAGCAAAGAAAACTCCCAAAGAAATTGCTTCTTCTATTCAGTTGGTGGAAACATTTGTAGAAGCTAGTGATTCTGTTCTATTTAATTAAAATTAAGTTGATTTACCTTTCTAGTCTTTTGCTAATCCTTGACTTTTGATTGGTACTTTATATTAACGCATCTTGATACCTATTCTGAGAGATGGTGTGTGGTAAGTTGAAAGAACCTAGGCTTGAAGCTTGCATACTTCAATTGAGTTTTTCTGCTGTCTTCAATGTGCAACTTGTATGATTAACCGGACTCTATGTTTTGTTGAACAGCAAACGGTAGAGGCTTTACTTGAATCAGGATATTCTCTTCTCAGGGAACAACAGCTAATAACGGAGACTAAACTTTCAAAGGAGTACATGAAGAACATGGATCACTGAACAGTAGTTGTGTTTTTTTGTCTCTCTGGTGTTTCTGGTTATGGATCTATGGAACTTAAAACTTTCCATTTAAAAAAGGATATATTATGGGATTACACTGATTTTGGCTTTCTATTACCTCTCTGTCAAGTAAGGCCACCATTGCAAGATGACAATTTCGCTGTAAATCATGTGATTGCATCTTTAATTACTTGTCAAATGTCAATCACCATGCGTTTAATATCAGGGTAATTGTAGAGTTACTTCAACCTATGCTAATAGTAAGAAAGCTAACCGACAGCTAAGTCATTTTGGTGTGATTAATGATGATTGACTAGATATAGTGCAAAAGTTTGACTTCATTCCAGACTCTTTTTCGGGGTTCACATGGCCCAAAAAAGTTAAGGCCCTTAGCAAGGCTGTGACTGCTTATCATTAAAATGGAAGAATAATTCTGTCTTATGATAAATTTTTGTGAACCTTGCAAAAGAAATAATAAAATGTATATACTTACAACAGAAGGCAGAATGTGTAGTCGATGTGGTCATTCCCAGCCACACCTGAGCCATGGTGCCTAGCTTATCTCAGCTGATCCATGGAGAGTCACGAAAAAGACTCTAAAAGAAACGTGCTTCAAAGTTTCAAGGCTAAAGAACACAACATCAAATGCGACACAAGATCTCTGTGACCGCATGGGAGAGGAGGGCATGATTATGGGCTGAAGAAGCCAACAAATTTACAACATAAGAGGTTTTTGTCAATGCGACAATACATTGTTTGGGAGCATTTGCGGATCTTCATTCTGTAATGCTCCATCCATATGCAGGTGGGAATTCCTTAATTTCTTTTGGTGATTCAAATATTTGTCAACAAAGTTTGATATTATTTTTCTTCTTACTAAAATGGAGGTGTGAGATTGGGAAATCCAAGCCATAACTCCCAAAATACACAAATAATACAGACATGCAGAGAAATACTTGAACCTCCTTTGATCATGCTGGTAAAGTAAAGCATGTTTAAAGTTTGAACCCACCATTTCATTTCAGTTAACTTAATTGCCGTTCCTTAATCATGACGTAACCTATCCTAATCATCCATCTAATCAGATGTTTATGTCATGTAAGCAATTCTACAAAGGAAGAAAAGGGCTTAATTTGTACAATGACAATATTCTTTTCCATTATGTTAGTGCTAAGAACAATCCGGTGGAATAATCGAATCCGATGCATAGTTTTGAACAGCCAGCCTAAAATTTCCCACTTCCAACCACTAAATCTTGGCACTGAAAATCACCCACTTTCGAAAGCCTTGGAGAAAAAGGGGAAATTGTCAACTTTTTCTTGTCACTTGGACATTCCAACAGCTTCTAGAGATGTTTTATGGGCAGAGCTTTGGACTGGAATGGGGACTAAACTTGGTTGACAAATGGCAATGCTTTAACAAGAAGTAAAAGCACGAAACTTGCTTCTTATCTTGTCTAATTAGCTTTTAATTGTATAATAATTGAAAAAGGTTGATTTTCTTTTCTATTTTTATCTCCTCTGATTAGACAAGTTTTGCTACGAGAGAATGCGTAGAGTGATGCTTGGCATGCTGTGGCTCAGGTCGATTCTATTTCTCTCATTCAAACAATATGGTTGGTTTGGGTATGGCATCTCAGCTGATGCTAACTTTGCATTTCTGATGAATGGGATTCTGCCTTTTAATTGTGCTATGAAGGATTACAAGACTGCTTTCACACCCTTCAAATTTTATTTTGGTTGACATTATTAAAACCAAGAATACTCCCAATAAAGTGAAGGTGATGGGTTAATATGATTTTAGGATTGACTCCATTGAAATTCTGATCTGCAACTTGATGAGAATTATTCTTGTCTTCTCTCCATCCATTTTGGCCCTGAGGTTGACTTTCATTGGCTTATTACGTTTCTTTTCATTTCCAAACCTTTACATGGGTTCTCGTGGAAAACATACACCCAGGAGAACATCCCAACAAACAAAGACATGCATTCCTCGCAGACATTGCATAAAGGCTGCTTGAACTTAGTTATGGTGTATATATATATACATAGATTTGGGGAATAAAAAATCTATTTCAAGCTTTCTTTTTCTTTCTTTTGGTAAGAAAAAAAGGTCAGGGATGGAATCTCTGTGCCATGACCTTTTCCTAACTGCTTTTGCTTCCTTAGCTCTTTATTTCTGCATATTTTGTCAGGGTTTCCCGCACCCCAAACCGACTACAGCAGTCTAAATTTGACTAACATTTTTACTTTATTTTATTTCAAACGGACGAAAACTGTTCTAATTCTAAGTTTGGAACAGCATATGAAGAAATTTGAATTATTCAATATCTTATAAATTAATCATTCCCATTTTGATCACATGAATAACTGTTACTACTACATCAAATAGTCCATCCAAACCAAACCTTAATCATTACAAACAAGCCAAATTAATGGCTTAAGGATTATTTATATATATATATATATATATATATATATAACTTTAGTAGTGTGCATATATGTATATTCTTTTGAAATGACCCACAAAATAATTGTCCTATACAATGGTTATATATATTAGTCTAGTTTTTAATAATATTAAAATTTTTTATTATTTATATTGACATGGTATTTTATTGCTGATGTAACATTGAATATGATCATTTGTTAATGATGATGTAACATTTTTTATTTATTTTATAACATTCTTTTCAATACTTTAAATTATGAAGCACAAATATTCAATTTTTCTTTGCCTCATAACACTCTTTTTCTAAATCTTTAAAACTTATTTGTATTTATGATTTATTTATGTTTGAATCCTATTTAAACCGTTAGCTCACATTAGATAATTTCATGTCCACACTTATAAAATCCATGTCAATACTTGATCATGTCATATCGGCACTATCATTACATCATTCATGAAATGCCATATCATTGTTATCATGTCATCAAATTCAATTTCATATTATCACGACCCAAATCTGAGACCATGATTGGTGCAAGGATATCGACTAGAGTGACCCTTTTAATCCATGCAAGCTTAAAATAAACAAATAACCAAATGCTCATATGTGCCTCATGGGACTCATCATTATGGAATCATATCCAAAACAAATATAAACATGACTGTAGCATATATCAAAAAATACCTATCAATTTGCATGCTTATGTGCCCAAAACGTGGATGTAACATACATCATAATCTAATGTATAGGCCATTCTGTGATGAATACAACGCATAAGTCATCTCATGGCAATTATCTATAATATCAATTATTACATGACATAAACAAAGTCATAATCTATAATAGTCAAATAAAAAACTAAACTAGACCAGCGAAATACGACTCAAAGTTAAAGGGTTAACATCTACTGGGTGCCATGACAATCACCTATCAATACTAATTGTAGAAGTAGCTCTTTTCAAAAGACAACAAGCCAAACAATTTATTAATATGAAATAACAAGTGTATCTTACATGTGTGAGTTATAAATATCTCCATAAATAGATATGCGAGGTGAAACAAGCTAACGGGGAAACGTATTTATCAAAATAAACTTTTAGAAATAGGCAAATAAACATTTATCAAATGTTTGCAAAATCCGTCTTTTTCAAGCATAACTATAAATCGAATCCCGCTTCTCCAAGCATCATAATATAACAAACTCACTTTTTCTAGTGTATCAAATATCCACATGGTCTCCAACTCATTGTCTTTCAAACTAATCAAGGAACATGTACCCATAATAACTCCAAGTCTGCTATCTTTCAAATGATATAAGGATAACAAATGTTTTAATGAAATATAGTTTAAAAAAATGTTTCACAAGTCTTTAAAATAATTTTTAAAGTTTATAAATCGATACAATTAATTTGGGTGAAACCAAGTATTAAAACTCAATTTAGAAGTGTTTCAAAAACATAAAAGAGATTTACATAGGTTTGGTTCTAAAACAAATTCACTTTCCATTTTAGAAAACCTTTTAAAACTGTCAAAACTCAAAGTAAACCTGATCTATTGATACTTTGCTCAGAAGTATCTATAGATTTGCTTAATTTATCGATAACTGAAGAACATCTATCGATAGATGTTAAATAGAATGTAATTTAAAGGTTTCTGGAAGCTATCTATTGATATTTTTGAGAAAGTATCGATAGTTTTGGCATAGAATCTAATTTTTCAGTCTAGAACTCATCACTAGATTGATTGAGCAAAAAAAAAAAAAAAAACCTCATCACTAGGACCTCAACCAAGACTAACAACCATCTATAATCAAGTAATCAAAGTTCAATCATCAAAATAGACAACGTCCATAGTCTAAATCCAACACACTAGACATCAACTCAACTAAACGTGGAGCACTAGCCAAGAACAATCAAATCACTTAATGTTGTCACACTATTTAGAATAGTCCATTGCTTATAGCTGACAACCATATATCAAAAGGTAAAACTACGTTAGCTACCAATATCCAACGAGTCTCAAGCAAATTCTGCCATCAACTCAAGCTACAAATCATTATGTACAATGACTAGTGTCTACTATCACTAGTTATAGGCCCTTATCCCTGATAGGCTCCACCAATTATATTACAAATAATCCAATGTTCAGTGTTCATTTCAATCAAAAGGTGAATACAATAACCAGCATATCATAGAGGTTGAGATATAACGAAATCAAGGTCAATCAACCAAATTAATAATCTCATAAATAAATGACCAAAAATACTATGGTCTTATTAAGGAGAAATTGTTTTTCATATCAACATTCAAAACCATCAATCATAAACAAATGAAATATTTGAAATGCTAAAACTTTGAAAGGTTTATTCCCCATGCTAAAAACTATTATATAGTAGACTTATATACATGGTCTATAGCTTTCATCAAAACATATTTGTAAACCATTGTTCATATCACAAACTCATCAAAATTAATTTATATGCAAGGTTGTAGAATAGGTATGCTTAATTATATTAAAATAATTAAAAACGTTGTATACCCACATCAATGAAGCATGCCTTTTCTCTAACACATTTTGTTGAACACTCGGTTTTCAAAAAACTCAACTTTTTTCCAACAACACCAATTCACAAGGCTTCCATCGTAAATACTAGGTCCTCTAACAAAATCTTAGACTAATAATCATCTATTATACCACAAATATTTTTCATAAATCCTTGAGTCTGCAAATCAACAGCTGCTCCAACTTTAACTAAAGGATTTAAACTACCACTAGCTAAAGTTAATAGCAACTTTACCTTGGTGAGCTTGAGAGTTCCAAAACCAAATCAAATCTTAATATTTCATAAACAAAAATGAATTTTCAAAATCCATAAGTTCAGCAAATCAAAACCATCAGTTTAGAGATTTAAAAAGATGAAACTTTACCTTTCAAAATCTCAAAAATCAAAATATGAGTTTGAGAGCGACTTTGAAATGCTTCAAATCCATAAATTTGATGAAGATGAGAATTGAGAGAAAAAAGAATAGAAAGTGGTTAATGAAAACAACATTTTTAGCCAAATAAAGTAAAGTCTCATTTTTAAATAAGTACGAAAAGAGATAGAAATAACCTTTTTTTTTTCAAGTTTGCGCCTAATCTATTAATAGATTAGATTTGCCTCAAGTTGTTATCTATTGATAAATTTGCCTAATCTATCTATAGATATTTTTCAGAAACCTTTTTTAGAGTTGATCTATTGATTATGGTCCATAAAGAAATTTTAAAGATCAAAACAATCTCATTTGGCCCCAAAAGATCCCCATCCTTCAAATAAACACCTTTGGTTATCAAAATATGAAATTTTTATATCAAAATAGTTAAAAATTTAAGTTCAAAAACATTAAAATTACAGTTCATCAGGTTAGATTACGAATCTAAACTAATTTAAGAAGTGAGGTTTCACACACGTCAACAAGAAAATGCTATATCAACACAATCAAACGTCATATCAGTATAAATAATAGAAAATTTTAACACATTAAACTGACATTATCACTTTTGAAAAGTATATGGATTTAATTTTAAAAAATTATTATATAAAAACTAAATTTACTATTTTGATAAAGTATATGGACTAATTACATAATTTAACCATATATATGATACCCATCATTTTAATTTGGTGTACTTCAAAACTTTCAATCAAATCAAAGCTGAAAATTCCATAACGAAACATGAAATTCCACAATGGATTTTCAAATCAAAACCTAGATTCATAAGTTTCATTAGTATTTAGTTTGATACGTGGCCAAATTCATTTAAATCAAGTTATTCATTCACAAGGATCAATCCCACCATTTTTAAATAAAAAATAATAAAAAAATGAATACATTAGTAATTAATTTTTTTACTTAAATAATTTTTAATTACATAATAAAAAGTAATCATTTTTCATTCTGTTAACCTCATTGTCCTCTTATTGTCGTGATTTCAAATCTAAAATTTTTAAATTGATATTTTAAATCTTAACGATTTATTTATTTATATATATATATATATATATTATAAAATTATTGTGGTCTATACATAGGGTGGATATAATTTAACAGTATCCATGTAGCATAGCAATAAATATGGAAGAAAAGAGTGATGATTATTTTTATTTATTTTTTTTTTTTTTGGAATAAGAGTGATGATTATTAACAAAAAAAAAAAAAAAAAAGGAAAAAGAAGCCGAAAAAGGATAACGATTAGCCACCAGGACCACATGAGCGAGTGACAAAGAAAAATGGGGCTGCTTAATTTGATGAGAAGGTTGCATTAGGTGTGGAGAGCCTTCCAGACTTGAAAAGTTTGTAAAAGTGACATAACCCACCACTACTTTTTTTCTTTTCTTTTTATTTATTTATTTATTTGGTTTCCAAGTTGAAGTTGACGAAACCCGCACGGGAGCCATTAGCTCACCATCACATTCATAGCCTCCATAAATAGAACAAGTTCAATTTTTTCAAAAACGCTTTCAATTATAAAGCCAAATTATTGGAACAACTTGGTCTCGTTTGCATTAACGAGGGCAATGGATTTTAGTTTTACTTTACACAACCCTTATGCAAACATATCATTAATTAAAAGGAAAAAGATTTGATCATGTTTTAGATTCAATAAATAAAAATTATAAATATGAACCAATGCTGATGAAATCTTATTCTAATGATTGAAACAAAGTTTATGATGTGAAAAATAAGTTGAGTTACAATAAAAAAAATATTAATTGCTTTGAATGATTTTATTAAATAATATATTTCTTTAATTTTAATAATATTGAATAATTTAAATATTAATATTTTTAATTTTTTAAATATTTTTAATTAAATATTAATATTTATCAAATTTATATTGTTAGGCTTGGTATAAGAGTATTTTTTTGATTGTTCGAAAAATATCTTATACTTCTTAAAGATATAAGACATTTTACATGATCAAAATGTATTTTTTTCCATTAACTTATAAAATGTTTTATACTTAAAATAAATTTATTATCTTTCAACAAAGTATAAATTTTGAAAAAATATTTCACGTCAAACCAAATGAACCTTTAAAAACGAAAAAGAAAAATCATGCGCTAGCTTTCTGCCTCAAAATAGTCAAGGGGTCTTGGAAAAGGATAACAGCCAAATATGAGTCACCCACCACCAAACCAAAATAATTGTCGGTAGAGACAAAGATTCTCTTAATGTTCATTGTATTATATTATCACTAACATATTACATATACTAATATATTCACTTTGGTGAATACCATCAAATATTGTTTTTGTACGAGTAGTCTTTGATTAGACAATGAAAGACTAGGAATTATCTACACCTCCAATTCTCTTGATGTTACAGCTCAAATTTTGGAGGAAATTTAGGTCCCTACATCAACTCATGGCATAAAAAAGCCATCACATTAAAGTTATTCTAACATCTTTGGTTTAGGGTAAAAACAATTTTGTTCCAAATTGGTTGTCTACGACTGGAAGTTCAAAAGATTAGGTTCATTGAAGCTGTCAATAGGAGACAAGGGAGGAACTTTCTTACCCTCATCACCAAAAGAGAAGTAAGAAGAGGAAAAACATACTTGATTGGATTGTTTTCACGTGAGGTAAACAAGAGAAATGGCACGTTCAACTTCGAAGAATACTTTTCCAATTAACTTAAAAGAAAAGAAAAACCCTTTTACATGTAAAATGATTGATTTTGGATCTAATAGGCGCCAACTATTTCGTACAATACTTGTTAGAAAAATCAAATTAATAGTAATAATAGCTATTACAATCAATGCCAATTTTAGGATTATAAATTTTTTTTTTCTTTGAGTTATGCTGGAAAATATATTTTTGGACGGTAATATCTTTTTTAAAATTTGAATTTTTAACATTAAATGGTCATTTTTATGTTTGTTTTAGGTTAATAATTAGAAATTCTTACTAAATTTAATTTAATTTGTCATTAAATGTATAAAATGAATAAATGAAAATAATTAATTGTAGTAAATTTTATCTTTCAATATCAAAGATTAAAATTTTACATTAATTAATAGACACATAACATTTATTTATGCTGCCAGAAGATAAGTTTTATTTACGTAAAGATTATTTTCTTCTTCATAAAAATTTTGTTTCTTATATTTTTTTTGTGGTAGATTTTCTAACACCTCCCCCGAAGGTAAAGGTCTATTCAAAGCATTCCCCAATAATAGAAATCAAAAAGAAAAATGAAGGAAAATGGTTTGACGGTTTTAGAATTTAAAAAAGACGGAAGGGATATGGTCAAAAAGACAAAAGAATCCTATGATCATACATGTACCAATTTCACTGGCCAAAATCTTTGTCAAAATGAGATCAGGCACGTTTGATCATCAATCTTTTGTCATGCCATATCCATTATCCTTTTTAGCTACGTGGCCAAGATGCTTGCCGACACTAACCTTTCCTAGCCAATAGATTAAAAAGCAATTTTAATTTTTTTAATTTCTCATTTAAATTTTTCCTAAATAATTCAAACCCAATAAACCGCCCACCCCCAAAGCACTTGATTGGACAGAATTTGAATTCACCTATCAAAGTTTGACGCGTTTTCAATGCTTAACTCAGATTGAAGGGTAAGAATCAATCAGTATAAAGCTAACTAATGGTTTCACCTTTTATAAATCAATATTGAATTTAACAACTTATTATACTCATCATATATGTAAAATTTTAAAACAATATTTTATTATTATAAAATAAATAATTAAATATTATTAATTAACTTTAAATTAAATATGCTTGATAAATATGAGTAGAATATAAAATCCGACTATTCGATTAATTTAATATAAATTGCATGAAAAATATGAGATATACCCATCAAAGAGATCCCTTTTCAAAATAAAATGAATCCCGACATAAAGCAAAGGAGATAAAAGGTGAAAGAGAAGGTCCAATTAAGATGAGCCACGTGATGCTTTTTTAATTTTATAATAGTGAGGATTTTTGAAGAAGAAATGGCTTTTATTTTATTTATTTTATTTTTTCACTAAGATCAGGCATATGCTTTTCTCTTTGCACAGTTCGTTTTGTTCCCTAACAAATGTACAAAAACAATGCTGCATTTGGAATTTTGATAAATGCATTTTATGAGTAACTTCAATATGTACATATGACTTATTATGTTGGAGAGATTTCCATTTCATAATGTTTAAAATAAATTTGATACAGTAAATCTAAGGTTGAGTAGGGGCTTAAATGTTGGCCAAAAAAAAAAAACCTGTTAGGAATGTGATAGAACTGATTTTGAAATCTTTTTAAAAATTTATTAGTATCGAAAGAAAAATATATATGAAAGAGAATCATTACCTATGTTAACAACTGTAAAGTCTTATTATTTTAATTTATAATATTTTTATTTTATATCCACCACACACGTAGATTTAATATCAAAATCTTTAATTACGTACTCAAGAAATTATTATAAAGGAAGAATTTATGTAAAGATTTTTAAGTCAAGTTCGTAAATTTATCTATTAAGAATATCAAATAAAAACAAAAATGAATAAATTGATAGAGTTTAATAAAAATAATAATAATATGTTAAAAGTATCAAGGATGCTATTTATACACAAAATTTGAATTGATATTTATTGAACAGAAAAAGTGCTATCATAATTTTTAATAAAAGGTAATTTGTATTTCAATCACGAAACCAATTATGTACATAAAATTTAATTTGAAAACCTGGATTATCTCTCATTCCTTTAATTTCCTATTGATGTTCACCTTCATATCCCCTTTTATTTGAATTATGTATAAAATAGTACTTTCTGTATTGAAACCTAAGTTTAGCCTAAAAATCTTGCTTTCTTTAGTATTAGTGCTTGCAAATATATTCCAAGCTAACTTTTTGCAAACCAATTAAGCATAAATATCAAACCGTCCCACAATAATCTAATATCCAATATTTGATAAGACTATAAAAAAGTCCATACATTTTGTTAACTGTCAATTTAATGGGAAAACAACAAAAAGAATACAAAAAAAAAAAAAAAAATATGAAGGAGATTTATTCTTTATTACTACCATGGGCGGCCAACCGTAGGAAAACAAGTGTAGTCATGGTCTTCTCCAACCAAAACCAAACCCCAAACCAAAGTAACTTCAAATAATAACCACCTCAACTATATATCGGTCACGCGTCGGTGGCCCTTTGCTCTCATCTCTCTGTAAAATTCTAGTAATACTCCTCCCATCCCACCACCACTTATAAACTCACCTTTCTCCCTCGGAAAAACATTAGCCTAACTTCCGTTTTCCAAGGGTTTTGTGGTTATGTTGGACCTACTACTAAGCTCCTCCAAGCTCCCTTTCTTCTTCATCTACACAGAGGCAAAGCTATAGCTTTTTGTTTCCCTCTTGTTTAATTCTCGTTGTATTTGTAGATATAGGAGAGAGGTCTGGCCGGGTTCAAGACGATAGCGTTTAGAATATTTGGTGGTGGTGGAAAGAGGAAGAAAAGCAAGAAGAAGATTAAAGTCAAGGAAAAATTCATGGATTGGTGGCATAAGATGATCTTCCCTGTCAGAAGAGTTTGGTTTGCTGTTTCTGCTCGTGTTAAAGCTCGCAAAAACGGTGCGTTTTTTTCCAACTCGTATAACATCACCCATTAAACTCTCTCTCCCTCTCTCTCTCTCTCTCCGTCCCTGTTGTTCTTGTTTTCCACGACCTTTTTGAAATTTTCTATCTGTTCTTCCTCCTCCTTGTTCTTGTTATAATGAAAGTTGGTTTATCTTTGTGTATTTGGGATTTATCACTATTATTTGTCACCAAGCAACATAAAACCATGGAAATTTATTCTTTGATTCCTTTTATCTAGCTTTTTCCCTCACCTAGCTCCTACCGCTCTTTGTGTTTTTCGTTTTGCGTTTGGATGCAGCGGCTTTAATTCTTCCTCTGTTTTCATTTTTTTCATGAACTTTACTTGCTAATTACTACTATTATTAGTAAAGGAGAGGAGGTGGCTCTTTGAATTTTTGTTATTGAATTTATGTGTTTAGTTCTAAAGTGGTCCCTTCCTTTTTCATCAATCACAATTTCTTTGTCATTTTGTTTCTTTAATGTCAATTGTCACGTCAAGATTGTTGAATGGAAGGTCCATAGTAGATAAGAGAGTTATGTCTAGATATTTATTTCCAATTTTTATAATCGCTAACACCAATTTAGATGTATATACAAGTCTTAGCTATCTACTCTAAAATATAAAGAAACCCTTTTGATTATTTCAAAACTTTAATTTTTCTTCGGTTATAAGAATGGTTAGGGCCCCATGGGGAGACCATGACCCCATCCTTTTTTTTTTTTTTCCCCTTTTTGAAAGCTTACGAATTAACCACAAATCAAAATCTTGATTTGGAAGTCACTTAAGGAGAAAGATTAGGTTAAAAGATTATTATTAGGATTCCATTAATGATAGAAACATCCACTAAAATCCACCTCAAATAAAAAATATACATAATTTTGACGACAATTGAATACTAAAAATAATGTAACACAATTAAAACCTCCTTTTGAGAAAGTATAAAATTAAAGCGTTAAAAAGGAAGATAGAGGAAAGTTGATTGAGGATATTTAGGACAGTTACCATCTAATCTATTTGTGTGGATGTTGTACGCAGCAGACCGCATAAATAATTATTTTATCTTCAATTATTGAGTTACATAAAAATAACAAACAAACATATTATGCTATTTAATAGTGAAATTATTTAAATCATAAGTCAAGAATGATTCAGATGACCGTACCATGTTGTCAACATTATTGCAAAAGGAGAAATTGAACGGATCAGCCTTTTTGTTTTTGCATTTTATGCATATAAGAAATCAAGGATACACAGCTTTGAAAGATTCCATTAATGGTGGGCTATATCCACTAAACTAAAATCCACTTGAAGACAAAGCGTGTGACGTTGTGGTAATGTATGAGAGATTGAGAGATTATAGTTTCTCATTGACTTTTAATGCTGCAATCCAACCCCGTAGTGTCCACTATGAAACCATGGCTTCCTATACCAAAAAAACACACCTAAATCTTCTTCGATTAGCAGAAGGAAAAAGAATCAACCCAACTTTCTTTTTTGTTTTCAATGCAAGGTTTACCTACTCGTACAAGGTAAGTGGTACCAATGGTCCATGCGCCGAAAGGCCAGGATCATCATCTTTTTTAGTGCAACTTTTTGCTCAATTTAGCAATGGCCTGAAAACAACATGTTGTACTTTTTTTTTGAATCAGAAAGTTAGAGCACAAATACAGCCCAGATAACTGATATTTGCGTCCAGGACCACTCAGCTAAGAGCATCACAATTAATGCTAAACACGACTACTGAAAAGATACTCCCAGGCCTTCAAACAAAAGGGGCAAAAACATCTTTACTTATATTCCTTGATTGTGGTTTAGCTTGTTTTTGTCTTATAGAATATGATAAAATATATTATCATAGAGAGGATTGCTCACTAACCTTTTTTCTTCGTGGTGTTGCTGCTGGAATGCAGGTGCAGGGCTTTTGAAGCTTCATGATGATGTACAAACTTGTGGATACCAAGATGTGCAGGTGATGTGGGAGATGCTGAGAAGATCAGAAACAGAGCTGATAGCTAACAATGCCAAGCGCAAGCAACGACCTTTCTGGAGAGTTTTTGTGTGGTCTAACAACAGTTCATCCTCATCCTTCTCGGCAAATCATGCCTAACTTGATACCATTTGGATACTACTACTATTATAATAAAAAGTAATAATGTGTTCTTAGTGTCCTGCAACCTAACATTGGCATCATAATTTTAGAACCAGACAGCCGACATTGCGGTGGCATGGTACAGAGCTGTTGCAACCATGTTCAAATCCAAATATAAGATGATGTGTCACTGTTTACTTTTCCTGGGGGTAAAATATATGCTTTCAAATGACGAAGTCATTTTTGTATATCTGTGATATTTTGTCATGACTTGTAATCAAATTAGAACACAGATAGCTTCATCAGTAAGCTCAATTTCACTCACTGGTGTACCTGCAGCTATCGCATGTGTATGTATCAGTGGATAAAGAAACTAAAAGTTTAATTCCACGAAATGAGTAACAAAACATGTTTCAACTTTGGCAATAGAAAATTATCACAAACAGCACCTCCCCACATCTGCAATTTGCACTGACCTTAGAGCTTATTCTGAAGTCTGAGCCAAAGCCCACACAACTATCACTTTTCCTGGGAACAACGGCTAGTGGATTGTACAACAGACGGTTGTGCTTAATTTTGCTCCTGCCTCATTGCAGTAATAAATGGAGAGGCTCAACATATCTGAAATCAAATCGGCATGTATCATTGGGGCATTAACTACGGAAAGATTTCATCTTGTTGTCCAAGCTATTTGATAAAAAAACCCAAGCCATTGCTACACAATAAATGCAAATATTTGACTCAACATGAACTTGTGATCATAACAAATTCTTACAAACAATTTAACATGACTAATAGAAGAAGCATAAAAATCATATTCATGAGGCACCCAGACATTTAGCTATATATTTGTCCATTTACCTTTTGCCCCATGCCAGTGGCATTAAAGAGTAAAGCCAAGCAAGTAAAACAACTTTGGGCCACTCTGTCTAATATAGAAAGCTTCTCTTCGGTATTGTGTGCCACTTTAATGAAGCAGTCAAGCAGAAATATGCCAAAAATAGACAGGAACATGTTCAAGTACTTTTCCCTGTCCCTGTAGCCTTCCCGGTAACTTTAGGCTTGCTCATACATGGTGCTAGCATCCACCCTTAGAAAACACATTCCAGGTGCACAGACTCCCTTAATAGATCAACAAAAACAATAAACATAGCAATGCCTATAATATTATTAAAATTAAATTACAGACTGAGGTGCAATGTTCAAAAAGATGAAATAATGGAAACAAAAGAAACCACAATTTCAAAACATTGCAAACCTGGTCAGTTCAAGTCACCTGCCTCCTGCAATGTTATGATATTGGGAATAGCAAGCAATAATACTTCACAAGTCATTTACAAGACCAATGGAAATGTAGTGATTAGTGCTTTGCAAGGCATGTTACTGTACGTCTCTGTTGCAAGCACAAGGCCACAAATAACATATGCAAAACTCAGACTGTTGCTATTAATGTAGCACAGAACCATCTTTCAGCTCTTATATATTATTTGTGCAACAAATTTAAATGAACTTACAGCATTTAATTAATCTCAAAGTTCTTCAATTTCTAGAAAAAGGATATCAACTATTATTGAATTTAACTCCTATCTATGTTCTTTCACATACAACATCAGTGGAACTGATACTTCATTGGATAATTAAATATATTTGAGTTGTTGAAGATAATGCTATGTCAGACAAGAACTCAAGATACCATGTGTTTTAGGATAAGCAAGAGATTGTGGACTGGACTGTAGCATATAGAAGGTGAAACAGTTGGGATTAGAGAGTTTAATCCAGATATTTAAATGAAATTCTAAGTTGTAGCTGTGATAGGCTGACACAAATTGTGATAAAGTCAAAGTGTGAAATCCTCATGCTTCTACTGTGATTGGTGTATTAGAAGAGAACATAATGTTTAAATCAAAAAATAATAAAAAGATTAGTCCAACAATGATTCCGGTAAAAATAAATGTATGTTAAATCATAGATCAATACAAGAAAAAAGAATAGCCATAAATAGCAATGGCCTATTTTCTAATCAAATAAAAATCATCATATAAGAAACCTTTAATCTGAGTGCTACAATTCAAACAATTAGCAGTAAGGTGAGTGCTTTACCGTAAATAGAACCTACAAAAATATCATGTCAGAGATACTTGTAAATACACCCTAAATGCTTTATAACATTGGGCATGTGTACCATGATATAATCTTACGAACCAAATTTCTGGAAAAGTCTAATCTAGATTAAGTAAAATTAGAGGGTTGTGAGAATCCATGTCTCAAACCTCTGAAAGGAAAGAAGCTCAAATTTCGGGAGCCACAGATATATTGATCTGGAGATTGAGCTTCATTTGCTATTTTTGTCTCAAAGCTAATTAAATCTAACTGGAAAAATGTGTTAATAAGCCTGTGGGAAATGAGGTCTTACACCCATTAAGAATCCAGACAACTAATAGGCCAAACTGGAAAGTAAGAAACCCAAGGAACCTCCTACAGAATCATTATCATTTGGAGCTTTATCACTCACTGTGGCTGTGATTTTTTATAAGATATCATTTCATTAGCACTGAATTTGCTTGATCTCCATGGTTCATATATTTCAAGGCTTCTAAATGACAATCCACATAAATAAAAGGAATAATGAAACAACATTGGTCTACTCTCACGATTCAACAGGCATGCACAGCAATTTGAATATGAGGAAAACCCAGGCCCGGATATCATACCACAAGGGCTGGTAACCATCAGATCAAAGGGATGGTTGGGACATGCAGAACATTTGGAGTAAATATTTTGTCTCTATAACATATCATCTAAGCTGAAGAATAGGAAGCAAGACGAATACATCTGATGAAAAATTTAATTTTCAGTCAATATCAACGACTCAAAGTATTTAAAGTACAGTTAAAGAGAGCTAACCTTCATTAGTTCAGAAGAGCCATAACATAAAGCAATAAGAAGTAAAAACTTAAAAAAGAAAAGAACAGAAAATATACGGTTACAATGTGAATTTGCAGCAAATTCCACATGATAACAATTAAATATGATATTTGTTCATAGAAAAGTTTCAAAGTCCTGGGTAAAATTAGCAAGAACGGTCAAGTGCACATAACTTTTGATATCAAGGTTCCAACTGGATTTAAGTTTCGCAAGTACATACATTGGGACTTTACATCATGCGATTTTATCTCCCAACTAAGCTAAAGATATTATTCCTGCAAAACTGTTATAAAAGTTTTCCCTAATGGGCTATAAATTACAGAAAAAACTCGGTGAACCAAAACTATGCTAAAGGTACAACAGGGCAACCAAATATGGGTTTTCTTTTCTCCTTGTCCCTTCGGTCAGTTGCCAACTTGCCACTAAGTATGGTGTTAGGGATAATACTCTACCCCCTTCCAATTCATCTTGTAAGGGGCACAGTTTTATCCTAAAGGCAGCACACGGATCAAAATGGCTGCAACAGAGTATCCGATGCATCAATGATACCCAAGAAACATTATTGCTACTTTTGGGAACCTTTGGACCAGAAGTTACGAAATCAATTACTCTGACAGAATCACAAGTTCCTGAATTGTTATTCCTCGAATGAACACATATATATCTTCTCAAGCAGTAATGGCCAGTCTTCCCCAAGTCCCTGCGTGTTCAATTCCATTGCAACTTTGAAATCCAGCAAAGAAATAAGTTTGTAGGATATCTGTCCATCTATCCCTTCTAAAGCCCTGCTGCTATTTTGCACCTGATTATGATGACTTGGCAAGACACCATTAACAAGCTTCCCATACAAATGGTGCTTGAATGTGTTGTTTTTTCTCAAATTACATCCATGCCTGGTTCCTACTAGCTCAAAGCACATCCTAATTAACCTCTTTAAGTAGATATCCAACCCATTGCTCAATATATTGGCACAGTCCATTGACACACCTCCAAGGCCCTCCAATGCAGCTATTTGTTGCATGCGTTCCCTCAGTGCCTCAGAGTCAAGCAATCCACCAGTATCATATGAGTTGGAATATCCACCACTTCTCACAGAAGGCAATGCCCTTCTGGCCCCAGAAATACTATCAGAAAATAATGAAATCCCAAGCGGTGCTTGCAATGAACTTCTAGCACATAACTCCTTTCCATCTTCAACAACCAATAGTTCACGTTTTTCTCTGCTATCTTCAGAAAGAAAACCACCAGCTGATCCTTTTGTTAAAGGTAATATGTCAGGGTTGTGAAGCAGAACATCCCTTCCATTATCTGCTTTGCCCAAGACTTCTTGATGATGCTGCACCGGCTTCCGTATATCACGACAAGTCAGCTTGCCATTCCCAGAGACAACATTTTCATTAGTAATTATTGATTCATGAGAAGCAGAATCCACCTTGGCATTAAGCCTAGTGGATGCTCTAGATCTTGCTTTCCCAGGCAACAATAGGACATTCCCACTTTGCTGATTCTCATCACCGGTCACTGGTGGTGGAGGGACTTTGGCAAGACAAGCATTTTTCAATATTGAAGAGATTAAGAGATTGTGTAGTCTAACATTCTCTCTCCCAAGAACACGAAAACAAAGCTTATTGAACTCAATTTTGCTTATCTTTAAGTTCAATAGTTTATTCAAATAATGAAAGTATAGCTTCGATCTCTCCGGCCCAAGTCGCTTTATTAACTGAGCTTTCAACTCAATGAGATTGATCCGCGAATGCTGATGCGGCGGTTGCATTGTTCACCAATAAAAATCCATAACCAAATTATTTGACCAAAAATACAGATACGTACACCTTCTTTTAACCCAAAAACCCCAACTAAATTAGGGTTTCTTTGCTCCATTTCCAAAAACCCACTTTCCATAACTCTACTAAAGATGTTCCATTAACTCCAGAAAGACCCATAGACACCAATATAAAACGCATCTTTGCAACCAAGAGTAAAACTCTCACCAGAGCTCAAAGATTTGAACTTGTCCCTCCAAATTCAATCAATCAAAATTCAAATCACAACCCAAAGAAAAAGCCAAACTTTCTACCATATCAACAAAAAAACCTCCTTTATTTTTCTTCAACTATAGATTCGACCACAAAATCCAGGAAAACAAGCTCAACCACATAAAACCTCTTCTTTATTCAATATATAGAAGCTAGCAGCAAAATACCACCCTCAAAAGACAAACTCTTTTACGTGGATCACAAAATTTAGAAGTTAGAGTTCATGTGAAATTTTCAACTATGGCTTGATTTTCACAGGGAAATTGAATACAACAGAGGTTGCAGAGAAAGAGACGTGAGATTCCAGAGAGAGAGAGAGAGAGAGAGAGAAAGAATTTTGAAGGTAAATTTTAGCTGCTCTAACCTGTTTGGAGCTCCAGAAAGTGGAGAAAATTTCCTGCAGATACACAAAAAGAAAAATTCGTTTTGCTATCTTTCTTCGTACTCGAGCTTCTTTCTCTTTATATCTTCATTTTCTATTTCTGCGTCTCTCTCTCTCTCTCTCTCTCTCTCTCTGTCCAGAAAAAATTGTCGCATTTTCAAAGCATTTTTTCCCGTTTTTCTCTTCCAAAAATCTGTTTGGGTTTTCTGGGTTTGAAATCAAAAGATTTTTGCAGATTACCCTATTTGATCGATTTTTTTGTCATTCTTTTTCTTTCTTTCGTTTTTTTTTATATTATGAGCATAATTTTTTGGGAGGAACTTAGAGATCAATTTCACGTTGGTGTAAGAACGTGAAAACAACGCTCTATGTTATGACAGGTGTAACTAATACGTGTTCAGATATTATTGGAGGGTGTTTTGCACGCTCAAAGGTAGGATCTGACGGAAAATGAGGATATAATAAATATGCGATTACCGATTGCAGATAATTTTCGAACATTGTACTACTCATTATTGGCAATTCCATGTCTGACTTCCACCAAATATATTTTCTTTTGAATATAAAGGAAAAATTTATTAAAGACAAAAAAGATAGTACCAATAATATTATTTTTTGCGACATCAATTTTCTCGGGGCAAACAGCATTGGATAGGATATAACAGAAATAATTATGTTAGATTATTCCATACTTTTATATTTAATTTATTAGAATCTTGTTCATCCTTGTAGTTTCACAATTCAAGTCATTTACTATTTTATGTCATTATTATTACATTTTAGCAATGCATAATCAACATTAAATACGGAAATACCATAACTTTTCCTCCAGTGAAATTTGCATCAAAGAATGTTCAAATAGAGTCTCTTTCTACCCGAAAGGCTGCATAGTTCCCCATGTCCATTAATATCTTCGTTATTCATAATCACGACACAATTTGTTATTCTGATACTTTCATTAAGTTCCTTAGTTTCCTCCTCAGAGTTCCAAAAAGTTATCGACACTTGAAAAATACGAGTTGTTCTGTAATCTCACAAATGATTTTATTACCAAACTGGCAAGCTCTAATAAATTTTCTTGTACAATTTTCTGAAAATTGTACTGCTATATCAATAAGAAAATGGACCTCAACATGCAACAACAGAGTATTTCCTAAAAACTAAATCTAAAAAATTAATGGACTAGTAATCAAACATCCAAAGAACCTGAATTTGCAAAATTACCATACCCTTTATATGAAATTTTCGGCACCATAGACAATTTTTGCAATTAAAATGCTTTGGCTAGCACCTATTGTGGAGCCAATAGTTTGAGGCCTAATCGAATGTGCAAATCTGATTGCTGTCTTTAAACTGTACAAAGAGATGCCCAAGAAAAAGCCAACATTCAACCACTACAGAATACTCTTCGGGGGTCGAGTTGTCCGCTACAGTAACTGGAAGGAACAGCTGACAGCTCCTGCCGTCCTCTCCACTCTTCACCAGGTTTCAAGGTGATTGGCTTCTCCACACAAGCAGCCTCTACGCATAGCATATGTTTATACTCATCATCACCGAAATCAGGCATTGCCTTCGCTTTCTTATCCCAGGGATTCCACACAACTGAAAATTATAGGAACCAAATGTAACCGGCAATCCAACCATTATTTACATGCTTATCCAATAATGTAAAAGGAAAGATTAAGTGATACATAGCCAAGTAAGCAGTAAATCTCTTACATGTCCAATCAAAATGCTTTAAATTTTTTTTAAAAAAAGGTAGACTCTGTTGTTTGTAATAAATATAGTATCACAGTTGAAGGAGTTACAACGGAACATTTGACTGTGAACTAGAAATACTAGTCAGGTTCAAACATTCCTTTGTATCCACACTCCATAACTCCACCAGCATAAAGCTTTCTTAGAATAATACACAGCTAGATGAAGATGTTAAGTTAAGAGCAGTTTATATGACACAATTTTTTACACCCCGCCACTGCATCATATGAAACAACAAGTAGTTGTCCTTTGTTCTACACAACTCAGGTTATGCAAGTAAATTTTTCTCCACACCACTCCGACAAACTTTGCTTCTAAACAGGTTAAAAGAACAGAACTATTTTGAGAGGGAAACCTCACTAAAGGTGGATTCACCAGGAGGGAAGGATGTCATGGAGAACAATCCCCTAACATGGCAAATAAAGTTAAAAATGGAGTTTTGGATACTAAATAGATAAACCTCATACTGTTTGTTACCTTTAGAGGCTCCAATGACTACTGTCTCAACTGATTCTAGAGTTGTGAACTTCTAAGATGAAGCATGAATCACAGAAAAAATATTCATATCTCCTATAGAAAATACACCTTCACACCATGACTTACATAGTGCTCCAAATTAGTATAGGAGCATGTAGAGACAATAAACTCACCAGCATCTGGAAGTCCATCCTTTCGCAACACAAACGTACGCTTCCTTTCATGGTCCAGGATGGCAATTTTTGTAGGTGTACTAAGATAAACTTTATCCACCTTTTTCATCAACGAGAACAGTAATCATAAAACAATAAACACAAATTAGAATTAAAAAAATACAGGAAAAGCATACGTCCGCTTATGAAAAGTTGACACTAACTTCTGACTCAAATGTTATTGCATCCCCTTGTTCAGTGAATCGCTCTTTGTTCTTCAGGTTATCCAAATAATCCAGTGTCTCTAGGCCTTCCACTCGCACTTCACTAAATAAAAGTAAATCAAAAAAGAATTGTAAAGAACACAGAATGAGTATGTCCTAGCAATGTATCATGGTACCAACATCTAGAACAGAGCTTTTTCATTCCATCTGTAATATAAACATTTTATTAAAAGGTAAACCGAATAGAACTTGCTTCTAATCATAACTTTAATCTCTCTATACAATATTTCAAGATCAAATCATCATCTGTTGCAAGAATATTTAGAAAATCTATGTGCAATAGCAAAGCAAATCCATGTACCTCGCATGTAGAAGACTGTGACATGCACAAGTTTTAATCATATGTGTAAGTAAACTACTTATGCTCAGTGACTAAGTTATGTCACAACTTTGATCTCATATTTATACTCGAGCTTTTGACAGTCCTAGTTCCTCCCCTTAAGGCTATAGGGTGATTTCTTCATAGAATGTTCACCAGAGATTGCATCTCACGCTGCTTTCAACTCTTTAGAAAAAGGTAGCCAGCATTGTAACTAAAACTGAAACTAACAAAATTACAGATACATAATTCTGTGTTTAAATGCAGATTCCCATGAGTAAAAACCACACGATAGCAAGATACATATATTAAACCTGATATCAGTGACGACAAAGTAGGTGTGATAGGCAAATGTAAATGTAAACGACTTTCCATCAGTGTTTGTATTTCGAATGCGGGATGTCAACATCAAATCACCTCCAGGTCCCAGAGCTACCCTTAACCGACACTCATACCTGCATATAATTGCATATTCCTTAATCCAAATTATAGGACTTCAGTATCAGTCTCACACACACAAGTAATGCTTTAAATGTACAAACCACATTCATAGACAAGTGACGCATAAATATAATCAGTTAACCCATAAATCTACAGACAGAACACATTTAGGATTAATTTTAACACTAGATACATCTTACCTCCAAAACAACAGACAACTAATGCCATAATTAGAAAATTCCCTTTATGGCGAAAAAAGGAAATTTTATAGAGGAAATAAACAGCATTAAAATCTGGTCCAGACAATAGTTTAACAATTATTACATGCCAGTTTAACAACTTTGCTTAAAGAGGAGCATTGAAATTGAAATCCCATTTTAAGAAATGTGTTAAATAAATCAAAATTCGTATTGAGTAATGCACCTGTGAGGCCAGATCTTCACATCTTCTTCAGAAGGCCTGAGGATTAAGTCAACGAAGGCCCTGTGAGAAGTATTTGATGGAAATGGTGGGGGATCGGGATCAACAGTCCAAAATCGATTCCTTGCAAATCCATGTTGCTCAAGAGAACCATTATTTCCAAACTGCATATTGCAAACAATCGACCTTGGAAACAAAAATATAAAAAATAGTAAAAACAAATAGATAAAAGTATTAAAGCACGTACTTGAGGAAAACAGATCGGTATACCTCCACGAATTGCCTTAGGAGGCTTAAAAGTAGTCTGCAGAAAGCACAAATTATTAATTGAGAGGGCATTCATAAAAATTTGGCAAATCTGTTCAAATTGCTAGTTTTCTTCCTGTATAAAATCCATCAACCATTTCAATTAAAGATTGTTCTGTACTTTATGAAAATTTAAAAACCTTATCCTTATCGAAAGGTCAGTATAAGTGACAGTCATTTTGACACTCCTCTCCTTCTGAAACTATCTAAGAACTCGTATTGTCAAAAGGGCTTTCTGAGCACTAACCTCTTAACCAAGAAGTAGCATCAAGTGTTAATCAAACACCCAAGTAAATACTATAACTTGTAAGTGATTAATCATCACACTGCACAATTAATGGGGCATTTAGTAGCATGTGGTTGCCTAATAAGTGGGATAAAACGATAACACCACTGCCCCCACCAATGTGGTAAATTCATTTCATGAACTATTACATGCACATTTTAAGACTATCTCTAATGATGAACGGTAGATCATTAATAACTGGTGAAGAGGTAACTTGAATGCATTAAATTCTTAAGCTAAACAGATACCTTACTACTAAGGAAAAGCAGCTCTTCCCCATGTTCATTCTTCCAAGAAGTGACTTGACCTCCATACAGATACACCTATTTAAGAAAAAAAAGTGGAAAAAGCAGAATGAACACAACAAACTGATTTGTTTCCCAAACATATTTTGATTTTTTCAGGTTTAAAAATGAAGAAGAAGAAGAAGAGGGAAGAAAGAATAAACTGCACTAGATAAGCGGCACTCATGACTTCCACAGTTCATGAAATAGGATTTCAAGGATACTAATTCCACTTTAATGTATGTTTAATATAAGAAAAATCAATCAATAAAATAGTACATACTCAAACAAACCAATTAATGTTCAGACTGATATTAATCATTAGCAAAAAATTGATAAGGTGCCATGATCTGCGGGATACCAAAATGGATTACATCTATACACCCATGGTCGAGTTCGAAAAACTACACAAGTGGATTTAATTGATCATCACGTGCCTATTTAGCTACATATGTCAACTTAATAATTGAACATTGACTTCATTATTTATCATTCAATAGGAACATGGTAAACATATAAACTCACTTGTGGACGTTTAAAACTCTCTCATTCGTGTATAGAAAATAATAGTCTTACTAACATTGCCATCATGACTTACCATTAAAGGAAATCACGCATGCACAAATACATGCCAGAGTACGCTAACAACAAGAAAGATAGGTGTTCTAAAACATCTTCTATACATGGCATAAACTCTTTCCACTTTAAAACATATCTTGAGTTTATTCCTGTGCCAAACAACCCGACAAGTACTTGTTCCATAAAACACTCTTGAGTATTCACGTAAACTAATAATTTCTCCCACCATCTCCACAAAATGACCAAGAGGGAAAGCTTTCGCAAATTAAAACTTGATACAATTAGTAATCATGTGCTTAAAACTGCAGCTCAAGTTTGGTTTCACAAGAATCTGTCATACAATTTTATGGAATTGGTTAAAACACTTTAGCCTCCTTTCACTCTCACGCACATGCAAAAGTTTGGTTTCACAACAATCTTCTGCAGATATCTTCTTGATCTTCTTTTCACTATAAAACACTTTTGGTCTATTTACCACTACGACAAGAGAAATCTTGATGAATTCTTCCTTAATCTAAATTAAATGCAAACTTAACGAATCATCACAAGATTTATTAAGCAAAACGGTTAAAAGATTAAATCATCAGAGTTTCATAATACAGCAAACTAAGATAATCGCAAGATCTAAATCAATAAATTCAATAATCAACTAAACATAATCACGCAAAACTCTTCAAAGAAGCGATAATTGCTTACAATGCGGCTAACATATTAAGACAGACTCGAAGATTTCGAACTAAAATCACAACAATCGTTTCGTTTCGATAACAGAGACAAGAATGATCCGAGAACAAAACGCAAACGAGAGATCAGATAAAAAAGAAAGAAAGAGAGAATGAAAGGGAAAACCTCAGCAGAGCAACCGCGAATCTCCCTTAAAATGACCTTGTCGAGGCCATTGACACCTTTACAGTGCTCGACATGCACCTTCTCTGCAGACATCTAAGGAATTCTTTGAATATCTATCTTGGGATCGAATCGTCCTTCCAAATGAGAAAGAGAAAGGAAGAGGAGAGAGAAGGACAGAAAAAGAAAGACAGAGAGAGAGAGAGCGAGAGGAGTATTTTGGAGAGGTGTACAACTAATTAAGGAATATCAGATTATGAGAAAGCTCTCGCCATTTTCTGTCTATGTACTCGTACTAAAGTTTTTAATTTATTTCATTTTAATCCGTTTCCATTGTCCGTGTTTTTCTGGTAAATTTTATTTTCATTCGGTTTTTCCTTAGTTAGGAAATGACTGTGCGTGCATGCGTTACCTTGACGTATATACATATGTTCCTGATAATAACCTATGGATTTTTTTTCCTAATATATATTTGTTTATTCGCTCTCCTTTTATCCATTTGAATTTATTTGCTTTGTGAAAAAGCCACATCATCTTGATTTAAAATAAGGTAACCTTATCTTCTCCAAATAGGTATAGCATCTGTCCTTCCTTTTTCGTTCTTAAATTCAAAAGGGTTATATTAAGCTCAACTTATCTACTCAATTTTATTTTTTTAAAACAAAATTCATAATTTCATGAAGATTATATACCAATAATATGTGTGGAAAAAGAAAATTGAAGCATAAAAAGATGGTTAAAAATGCATGTTGCTCCAAAGTCTACCTCTAATATACATGTAAATTACACATAAGAATAAAAAGTATAATCGAACACATTTAACATATACAAATACCACATAATTAATACATTTAATTTTATATTATTAATCAATACATTAAATAATCAGGCTAAGTGTATAGCAATTCGAAAAAAAGAAACACCTAAAATGATATTTAAATTTGAGATTTATAACCTTTTATATAATTAACTTATCCTTTATATAACCTTTTCGAGATTCAAGTTGTTTTTACCAAAAAAATACATGCTTTTGCCATCTATATCTTATATTTTAGTTTTGTTTTCATTCAACTTATAAAACATGAGAGCATATTTCCATAATTATTATATTATAATTAATTAATTAATCATAATTATAGTATGTATAGACTTTATCAAAATATTATATGGAATTCATATTTATAAGTAGTGAATCTTACGTATTTTTTTTATATAATTGAATATAAAATTGAATTTGTAAAATGCATGCAGATCTTTTTTTTAATATGCATCTTGAATTTATATAATTTTTTTAATTCATTAAAAACCTATTCGAACCTGTTTTATATTTAACAATTTCTTGCGCATTTAGCATTGCACACTTGAAATACATAATATTGCTTTTAGTTTACAAAAGCATTAGTACATAAAAAGGTGAATAAGAAAGCCTAATATGTTTCATTGAAGAAATAATAATACTTAAATTATATTAACTCGTGGATCAAAATATTCAATTCATCGTATAGTTGTTAGAAGTTCAAATTGTGAAAATAAAAATTTATTTTGAATTTGAATCGTGAAATAAATAATGTGAAACTTAATAAAATGAAAAAGAATTACTTCTTATTAGGGAATTTAAGATTGTACATGTAGGGAAAAAAATCAATCAAAAGATTAAGAAACAAGTGAACACAATTTTTCATCATCAATTTTGTCTCTCTTTGTGACAGTGCACCATGAAGTATAGTTTCTATTACACCAAGCGTTGGGGTATAGTCGTATAGAGAAAATACAAAGATCAGCTTAGACTCACCAGAATTACATGGTGAACATTGTCTGAACATGTTTCTCTTACTAAGGTTTAATAATTTCAAACTAGATTTCGGTATTTTTATGGTTTAGTCTTAGAAATCAATATTCTGTAATATCAACATTATCCTTTTAATTAATTCAACTTGTTATGTTTATCAAGTTCTGTCAACTGGAATCCCTTGTTATGAGAATATGTCCCACTTGCATATGCCTAATCCTTGATTGCAACTTTTGGGGTCCTTCTCAAGAATCAAGATTTGACAATCTATTTCTTACCATCGAATCATCAGGCCAAAGCAAAGAAAGCAATTGATTAATTTGACCTAAATTGAGATTTGAGGAGTCGGATAATAATTAATTCCCAGGCATTTATTTCTTAAAAAGGCACTTCTGAAGTTATTCTTCTACAGTTGCAACTCAAAAAAGTTGGAAACAAAAGCCTGCATATATCATATCAGCTTTGGGTAAATTTGGAACATCTCATTACAGTAGGCGAGTATAACCCAAAACTTCAAATATGAAAAGAACCCAAGCTTTCCTTTCCTTCCTATCTATCAAATCATGGTAAGCAGGAACCAAGTTGAAGTGAACATCATTAGGATGGCGGCAAGATAATTACCAGAAGTTACAGATACAGAAGATCTATTATTATCAGCTTCATCTGAATCTGGTCCATTTGCGACTGGATTAGATGCTGATTCTGCAGGAGTGTCAGCAGCTGGTGGCTTGGCGACAGAGGGTGCAGTAGCATTGCTCGGGTTAGGCGGGGATGCAGCGGGAGAATCTGCATCAGGCGGTGGTGAAACATTTCCAGGTGGAGATTTCTTAGGACTTGGAGCTGGTGTTTTAGTAGTTGGGGAACTTGCAGGTGCTGGCGCAGGTGGGGAAGATGGGGTAGTTGAATTTGAGGGCACGTTTATAATATTGCTGATTTGTAATACTGAAATGTTATACGGTTGAGAAGCAACCGGTTTAATAAGGATGGAGTCGAGGTTAGAACCTGGAGCAGCAGATCCAAAAGCCACCCCACCATTGCCCACGTGAACCACATTCAAGAAGCCTTGTTGGTTTTGGGCTTGCCCGCTTTGCTGGTAAAGCGTGGTGAGGGTTAATGTTGTTTTATTCTGTAGGTTCTTGAGCTTTTCTACATCGAAATAATCGAGTATCACATGCACGCTCAAGGTCTTCTTCATTGCATCTGGCGATTGACCAGAAATGTCGGACATGTTACCATTGGCGACAACAAGGACAGTTACGGTTTGCTTGCTGTTGATTTGATCCGCAACTCCGGTGTGAATCAAATAGTTGTTGAATGTGGTGAAATCGGGGAACTGGCTGAGGATTTGAGTGATGTTAAAAGCATCTGCTGCAGGTAAGAGAAGGAAAAGAGAAAAGAAGAGAGCAACTACTGGAGAAGAAACGGAAGACATTTCCTAACAAATGAGGCTACAGTACGGACAAGGGTCAGAGCCATAAGGCTTTATATTCGAACATGTGGATTCAAATTGAAGTCTATATTTGTAGGATTGAGATTCCGCCAAATGAGTGGGGACTTTCTGTTGGTCAGAGAACGAAAGAGCAGATAGTGGAGGTTCCTTCAACTTGTAAAACCAGATGCCAATTCCACGCCATGTTTGAAACTTGCACTTCTAAATATAGTAAATTTTGAACTTTATGAGAAGAATATCAGATGTTCCTCATCCCTGAAACCCTTAAACTTGATATACAGAGATCCTGTCTCCTAGCTTAATAGTCTACTGCATGTGGCTCTCCATTTTATTGGATGTCATACTTCATCATGCATGGTCAATGCAACTAGATTGTAACTGTAACATAATTTTATGATATGTTAATCAATATCTACAATAATTATACAACATTTAATCAATAATTAGTTCTTTTTCCTCTCTTTTTTTCCTTCTCTTATTTGCTGAAAAAAAGGTACGGACATTTCTATTTCTAAATTTGAATTTGCTATATGTTATTATATTCAACTTGCCATAGCCCCTCTATCAGCATAATTTCAACCCAAAGAAGACGCCCTAAAAGTCTCTGCCAAAGTGTGATGGATACTCTAAAGACTCCAACTCTATAGGTAAAGCCCAGCCAGTGACTATCACCATCTCGCATAACACCACCAGCTGCAGCAGGGTCAGAAAACCTGCTGCACTACCTTCAACGCTCATCTTCACAAACCCCTTGTCTGGTCTGTTCCAGCCGATTTAAAATTCCCTTTTAAACGAGTTGAGGTCTTATGCAGAGCCATAAAGGCTTCGTGCGCGCAATAAGTGAAGAAGTTTACGGGTGTCTTTCAGCCAGAATGGTTCTCATTGGATAACATCGAGGCTATATCAAGAAGTTTTAAAAGATGGTACACATTAACTTGCATGTTGAGCTGCATGCGTACTAATTAAACAGTGAAATTGAGCTTTGAGATTAATTCGGAGAATTTTCTCGAGACTTTAAATCAACGAGCTAGTAAGCTAGAATTAGTATCAACAAGCTTGTAAGCTAGACTTTTGTATAAAATCTGTTAGAACAGCTCAAAGTTCGAATTCAAATCCTCAACCCCCATTTCTTACCTCATCTTGTACCCCAACTCATAAAATTGTTCGTAACGTGCGGATCCGGGAACCCAACTGCCAAATGCGGGTGAAAAATAAAAGAATTTGACAGTCACCACCAATCGTTTCTTATAAGTGTGATTGGTCACCTATTGACTCAATTCTAATCGATGAAGTCCTAAATCAATTTTAGGTCCATCGAAAGAACAAAAACTGATCTACGTTGTTCAAAGATGAGTTCGGGAGTGCGGTTACGCACGGAGAAGGATTAGCACCTCCGTGGCGCCCGTTCCACAAATGGTACCATTTAATCTTAAGTCATTCTTTTACGACCTGATTTTGATTTTCATTGTTATATTTCCTTAATCTTTGCTTATTAACTAAGTTTTATTGAATTGGTCTTTTATTCGATTTTACGTATGCACATGATACAAATATAAAATGATGTCATGATTTATTCATTTTCGATGATGGGGTCGGTAATCTTTTATTGGAAAATCATTCGAAGACCATCCCAACGCTTTGGTGAAGTCTCGACATTTTCCTCACTTAGGGATATCCCGGAAAGAACTCATCTCTACAAGCTTCTCGGAGAAATCCCATCAACAGAATTTCTGCCTCATTTACAAGATAAATGTGACATGCTATGACAGGATAAGATGATGATGTCTATATGCACACGTTTATTGACTTAGAGGGGGGATTGTAATTCACCCGATTATGTGGTTAATAATTTAATATGATTTACCACATTATTTGTGTTTATTATCATTTGTTACTTTTTTATTTATTTTATTATTTTATTTTTATATTTTTGCATTTTTATTTTATTTTTTATTGTTTACTTTTTCCTCTTTTCTTCTTTTTTTTCGCCTTTTGTTTTCTATTTAAATCTTTATTCTTTAATCGATTAATATTTTATTTAATTATATAGTTAATCAAGCAAACAATTAAAATTTTCTATGGCTAAATTAATTTTATTTGGTAATATTCATTTAAATTAATTAACTAATTGTACTAATTTGAGTTTATTGTGAAAATTTATTTTTTAATGTCTATTTTCAATATTGACTATTTGAATAATAAATATCGGAATATAGAGTTCGGATTTATCTCGACGCTTCGGTGAAAATCCGTCTCGTATTCTTCACCTAGAAAATCGACCCGAAAGAGGTCACTCTCTATCTCTTTTTAGGTTGAATTCCATCATCGGATACTCAAAATAATTATTATTTATATATATATTTATGTATATTTTATTTATTATAGTCATTTTTACATTTATTTATTTATCATACTTTTGCACTATTATTTTGCTTGTTTATTACTTTATTTTATTTATTTATTTATTTTCTTTCTTTCCTTTTTATTATTTATTCTCTAACTAAATTAAATCTATTACTATAACTATGCTTTATTTAGACATTTATCATTATTTTATTATTATTTTTTTTGCTTATATGTATGTTTCATTTGCCAAAGTTTGTATTTTAGATAAATATTCTCCTAAATTCAAATTCTTTCTATAACTAAACATATATTTCTTTTTAAGATATACATACATATATTTTACTTTACTATCTATTTGCCATTTTTATTTACATATTTGTTTGCATTAATTTCTTAACTCTAAAAATATTATCTAGTGATTTTTGAAATGTTGGGCTAAAACAATTACACAACAATTATAAGAACAAATAAAACAGATCAACCCAAACCACAACACATTTACATACAACAAAGGCTTTACCTGACTTGGGCTTACGTAGTGGCCCAAGACAACAGGTCCGTGTAAGAGCAGCCCAAATTTGAGTCCACAGCCCAAAGTGCCCCAGATCAAACGCACCGTTTGGTGCTTATGCGGCAATTCCTCTCCCCCCTCAAAACGGTGCCGTTTAATAGCTATCAACCCTAGGTATAAAAGATCCCTTTTTCCCCTCTCATTTCATTTTCTCATTTCCTTTTCTCTCTCTAGCCGCAGATTGTTCTCCCCTCTCTCTAAACCGCAGCCCTCCCCACCAGTGCCGCCTTGCTTTTTCCTCTCCCTCATCGTCGGCCTGCCTTCTCCGATCGGACCTCTCTCCCTCACCGATGCCGGTCAACCTCCCCTCTTACCGATCGACTAAAAAAACCCCCCAAGAAAACCCAAAAACTTCAGCCTTCACCCTCTGTTTTTATTTTCTTCTTTTTTTTTATGTGAATTTTGGTTGATTGGTTTTTGTTTATTGTGGATAGGGTAGATGGCTGATAGAGTTTAGGACTTTTGGTTGATGTTTTTGTGATTTTTGGTTTTTTTGAAAATCCTTTTTCTTGGTTTTAATCTGGTTTGTGAACGATTTTTTTGGTTTTTTTGTTTGAAAATTTTTGTTTTCTGGGTTTTGTTTCAAGAAACTGGGTCTCTTTTTTTGTTTTCAAAATTTTGGCTCCCTCCTATCTCCTCGAATGCCCCTTTCCCTTTTAGCACTCGGATTGTCCAAATTTTTGAACAATCCGTAGGAGAAATCATGCTCTGTTGAGCATGATTTCAACTAGGCCTTAGCTAGGGGGCGGGGGGGCAGGTCATCGGATTTGGGTAATCACCCAAAATCCGATGACTTTGCAGGGATGATGATTGCTCCCCTTTTTCTTTTTATTTTTTTTATTTTTATTTATTATATATATATTTTTTAAGGTGTCTACAGCTGCCCCTCTTTGTACATTCTTGAGAATTAAGAATAGTGCAAAGACGTAGACACTACTTTCAAATCAAATTGAATCTTTTATTTTATCTTTTTTTCATTATTTTTAATAATATAACCTGAAAAACTCCTCATCTCAAAACGAGGCTACGAAATTTTAAAAAATCTTGAAACTAATTACCCAGAGTTTTTGAAGAATGCACCCGGAGGTATTTTAGAATGTACCCGGAGGTTTTAAAGATGTACCTGGAGGGTTTTTTAAAAGAAAAAGAGTGTTCCTTATCTCAAAATGAGACTACGCTACACTGAGGTTTTGAAAATGTACCCGGAGGTTTTGAGAATGTACCCAAAGGTTTTGAGAATGTACCCAAAGGTTTAAAAGAAAAAGTTTCCTCATCTCAAAATGAGGCTATGTAGCTTGAATTATCTTATGCCATGATAACTGGGCTTAAACATCTTGGATGCTAGTTCAATTGGGCTTAATCAACTTTTGTGCCAACGTAACTGGGCTTAAACATCTTGGATGCCAGCTTGATTGGGCTTAACTCATCTTTGTGCCAACGTAACTGGGCTTAAACATCTTGGATGCCAACTAAATTGGGCTTAACTTATCTTTGTGCCAACGTAACTAGGCTTAAACATCTTGGATGCCAGCTTGATTGGGTTTAAACTCACTCGTGCCAACGTAACTGGGCTTAAACATCTTGGATGCCAGCTTGATTGGGCTCAAATCTTTTTGTGCCAACGTAACTGGGCTTAAACATTTTGGATGCCAGCTAAATTGGGCTTAAACTCACTCATGCCAACGTAACTGGACTTATACATCTTGGATGCCAGCGTAAATTGGACTTAAATCTTTTTGTGCCAACATAACTGGGCTTAAACATCTTGGATGCCAGCTAAATTGGGCTTAAACTCACTCGTGCCAACGTAACTGGACTTATACATCTTGGATGCCAACTAAATTGGGCTTAAACATCTCGGTGCCAACGTAACTGGACTTATGCATCTTGGATGCCAGTTTGATTGGGCTTAAATCTTTTTTTGCCAACGTAACTGGGCTTAAACATCTTGGATGCCAGCTAAATTGGGCTTAAACTCACTCGTGCCAACGTAACTGGACTTATGCATCTTGGATGCCAGTTTGATTGGGCTTAAATCTTTTTGTGCCAACGTAACTGGGCTTAAACATCTTGGATGCCAGCTAAATTGGGCTTAAACTCACTCGTGCCAACGTAACTGGACTTATACACCTTGGATGCCAGCGTAAATTGGGCTTAAATCTTTTTGTGCAAACGTAACTGGGCTTAAATATCTTAGATGCCAGCTAAATTGGGCTTAAACTCACTCGTGCCAATGTAACTGGACTTATACATCTTAGATGCCAGCTAAATTAGGCTTAAATCTTTTTTTACCAACGTAACTGGGCTTAAACATTTTGGATGCCAGCTAAATTAGGCTTAAACTCACTCGTGCCAACGTAACTGGATTTATACATCTTGGATGCCAGCTTGATTGGGCTTAAATCTTTTTATGCCAACGTAACTGGGCTTAAACATCTTGGATGCCAGCTAAATTGGGCTTAAACTCACTCGTGCCAACGTAACTGGACTTATACATATTGGATACCAACGTAAATTAGGCTTAAATCTTTTTGTGCCAACGTAACTGGACTTAAACATCTTGGATGCTAGCTAAATTGGGCTTAAACTCACTCGTGCCAACGTAACTGGACTTATACATCTTAGATGCCAGTTAAATTGAGCTTAAACATCTCGGTGCCAACGTAATTGGGCTTAAACATCTTGGATGCGAGCTAAATTGGGCTTAAATCTTTTTTTGCCAACATAACTGGGCTTAAATATCTTGGATGCCAGCTAAATTGAGCTTAAACTCACTCGTGCCAACGTAACTAGACTTATACATCTTGGATGCCAGCTTGATTGGGCTTAAATCTTTTTGTGCCGACGTAATTGGGCTTAAACATCTTGGATGTCAGCTAAATTGGGCTTAAACTCACTCGTACCAATGTAACTGGACTTATACATCTTGGATGCCAGCAAAATTGGGCTTCATCATCATCTTTCTCTTTTTTTTTTCAATGAAAGACTCAAATTTTCTTCACTTGATTGTCTGAAAACTGTATTAGTTTTGACATTTGTTTGAAAACTTTCAATTTTGATAATGCATGGTCGTGTGCATGATTGGACATGTATGCATAATTGAATGATGGACAAATGATGCATTGCTTCCTTTTGGTTTGCACCACATATTCCTTGCTTGAAAGATCGTTTTCTTCGACTTCTCATTCTTTGACAGTGTTCTTGTACAGTTGCTAATTTTCTTGTCAACAAAAGATCACCAATTCAAATTGGGTTTCAATGCATTGATGCCTTTGATCTTGAAAGCTCTTCTTCACATTGCTTTTTCTCACTTTTTCTTGAAAAATGAATTTGTCTTTTTCAAACATGCTTGTCTTGTCTCACAATAATGGAAGAATTTTCATCCCAAAAATCGTAAGGACTCTCCTTTTTTACTTTTCAAAAATATCTTGATTTTGACAAAATTGCAGCAAAATTGCCCCACGCAATTATTTTCATGATCAACGATAGCTAAATCTTGAGGCAGAAATGTATCAATTCCCATTTTTCTTGTTAAAGTGACAAAACATCCAAGTTGAAAAAACATGTGATATTTGAATCTCTTGAAAATTGATGATTACTGTTTGAAATGATTTTTTATGACACTTTGGCCTTTCAAAGAGATAGGATGGTTTAATACATCAAGGTCTTGGTCAACAATAAAGGTTTCTCACCATTTCATGGAGAAAAGAAAAAGTTGAAATATCTTTGTCTAAGCTCACAAATGTATGGTGATTTAAAATCAAATTTTACAAAAAGATTCATTTCAAGTCACAACCAAACTCGACATTCTCTAAGCCTCATGATGTGTGGCAAGATAATAAATGTCAAGACCAGCTATTACAGGTTTAACATTGCATAAGGCTATTTTAAAAGAAATAGGCTCAAAATTTAATATGGATTTTTCCAATAGATCTTGAAAAAAGTGTCCAACGAATTCTAGTTGCCTTGAAATGGTATCTCTCTCTCTGGTGCTTTTTGTTATCATCTTAGTTAAAATCATGAGTGGCTTTATAGGTTCCCATCTTCGCTCTAGATTGCCTTTTTTTTTTTGGGTTTTCACCCTAGAGCTTCATATTTTTCACTCATTTTTTCTTTTCTTTTTTTCTTCTTTTTTCATTGATCATTCCACCATGCACTTGAGAAAATTCAAACTCCATCCAAAATGGATTGAGGAATTCAAAAATGTAATTTTGGCAAAGAAAAGAGGTCAAAGTCTCATTCTCTATATGATGATCTCCTTCTTTAAGAGAGCTCTTCAATTTAAGTATCCACACTTGATCAAAATGGACTTCTTCAAGCACGTAATGTAGGCTATGGTTAAGGGTTTTAAAAAAATGGATACAAAAGCCCAAAGCATGTATTTAAAGGTGATTAAACCAAGGATCATTTATTACCGCGCAAAAGTCTCTTTAAAGACATTTGTCTTTTTTCAAAGCATGCTTTCATTTTTCCTCCTATGCCTCACCGTTGGCCTGCCTTCTCCGATCGGACCTCTTTCCCTCACCGGTGCCGGTCAACTTCCCCTCTTACCGATCGACTAAAAAAACCCCCCAAGAAAACCCAAAAACTTCAGCCTTCACCCCCTGTTTTTATTTTCTTCTTTTTTTTTATGTGAATTTCGGTTGATTGGTTTTTGTTTATTGTGGATAGGGTAGATGGCTGATAGAGTTTAGGACTTTTGGTTGATGTTTTTGTGATTTTTGGTTTTTTTGAAAATCCTTTTTCTTGGTTTTAATCTGGTTTGTGAACGATTTTTTTGGTTTTTTGGTTTGAAAATTTTTGTTTTCTGGGTTTTGTCTGAAGAAACTAGGTCTCTTTTTTTGTTTTCAAAATTTTGGCTCCCCCTTTTCTCCCCGAATGCCTTTTCCCCTTTTAGCACTCAGATTGTCCAAATTTTTAGACAATCCGTAGGAGAAATCATGCTCTGTTGAGCATGATTTCAACTAGGCCTTAGCTGGGGGGGGCAGGTCACCGGATTTGGGTAATCCCCCAAAATCCGATGACTTTGCAGGAATGATGATTACTCCCTTTTATTTATTTATTTATTATATATATATATTTTTTTTAAGGTGTTTACAAAAATGTCATGTATCTTTTTTTTATTTCTAATTAATACATATTTGGTTTTAATGTTTTTTTCCTTTTTATTCTTTCTCATATTTTCTCTTTCTCTCCCACAAAAGGATTACTAGTTTAATTTTTTTTCCTTTCTTTCTCTCTCATCTTTTTTGTCTCTCTTAAAAAAAAAGTTGTTAATGCAAAAATTTACTTGACTAAAATATACATATTAGGCAACTTAAAGGAATACTCGGTAAATACTCCCACATAACCTTGTTGTATTAAGCCAGATTTGAATTCAACAGAATTCAAACTGGTTATTAAAAGGAGATCAAAGCCCTTTATTCGTGGTAAAGCACTGAGCTTACATATCAATGCATTTAAAACAGAAATAGAAATAGAAACTCACAGTACACTTTAATTAAAACCAATTATTAGTACAAATTCAAGGTCAAAAGCGTTAGAAAATAGTGTATTTTATAAAATTCAAATATCCTACATTGTCAAGATATAAAGATATGAATGTCTTATATATGAAAATACATTATGAGCTTGTTACAAACAAAGAAAAATGAATGGACTTGCGCATATATAAGATTGGACTAGACTTTGAGAAATTTCAAATTTTTCCTCCCTACACACGAATGTACACGTGGGTTAGGCCCAATTGAATTTTTATATCTTAATTTTAATTTTTAACCTTTTTCAATTTTTTTTTAATCAGACTCAAACTCTACCATGTTTGGTCTCTTTTTTGAGTTTTTCATTGAATTACACTCAAACTCTACCATATTTGGTCTCCAACGTCTATCTGACTAAGTACTCTACCATGTTGATGACTCTCCTAATTAACCTTTTTTAGCATTTCATTGAATCAGACTCAAACACTACCATGCTTGGTTTCCTTTTTTAGCTTTTCATTGAATTAGACTCAACACTACCATACTTGGTCTCCCTTTTCAACTTTTCATTGAATCAGGCTCAAACTCTACCATGCTTAGTCTCCAACGTCTATCTGACTAAGTACTTTACTATGCAGATGACTCTCCTAATTTTGCTACAACGTATACTTGACTAAGTATACATGCTAACTAGAATTTTCTCTACCTTCTTAAGGCTTTTTTGCTTTTCATTGAATCAGACTCAAACTCTAGCATGCTTGGTCTCCTTTTTCAATTTTTCATTGAATTATACTCAAACTCTACCATGCTTGGTCTCCAACTTCTATCTGACTAAATACTCTATCATGTTAATGACTCTCCTAATTAGCCTTTTTTAGCTTTTCATTGAATCAGACTCAAACTCTACCATGCTTGGTCTCCTTTTTCAGCTTTTCATTGAATCAAACTCAAACTCTACCATACTTGGTCTTCAACGTCTATCTAACTAAGTACTTTACCATGCTGATGACTTTCTTAATTTTACTACAACGTATACCTGACTAAGTATACAGTTTTTCTCCACCTCCTTGAGGTCTTTTCTCAACTCCTTGATTTGGTGCAATGTTCACCTTATTTGATGCAACGTTCACTTCATTCCTACCTATAACTACAACCTCCTTACCTCACTCACATCACACCAAAGCCTCTCATCTTCTCTTAAGTATTCTTTGCTTATTTTCTGCTTCTTAAGGGGCTGTTTGGCCTAGCTTTTTTCTAGCTTAAAAGCTATTATGAAGCTCTTATGAAAAATAATAGCTTTTAAAATTAAGTTAAAGTTGTTTGGTAAATTTTTTTTATAAGTTTTTATTTATATAAGTTATAATTTTGATTAAAATTATTGTAGAGAGTATTTCTTTTTTTAAAATGGTAATATTGTAATTATCTTTAATAGATAAGGATATTTTTGAAACAAAAATAAAAATTTTTTTTGTATTTTTAAAAGAAGAGAAGAAAAAGCTCCTTATAGGAGCTTTTTTTTAAGCTCTTTTTAAAAAAATTTTACTCTTTAAAAAAAAGCTGCTTTTTATTTTAAGAGCTTTTCAAAATTTATGTTTGGTTTAGCTTTTGCTTTTAAGAGATAGATAAGCTGAAAAAAAGCTAGGCCAAACAAGCACTAAGTCTTCTTTACTTATTTTCTACTTCTTTTCCTTTCTAGTTTGTATAAGGCAAAGTTTGTTGAATCCCGGAGGATAATCGTTACAATCTTTTTGCATCGAGTTTTATATTTCAAAAAGGTGAAAATTATCATTAAGGACAATAATACCATACCTCAGACTTCCTAATATTCTTACTTGCTTTATTTTATTTTAATTTCTTTCTCAACTTTTCTAACAAAAAGCCCTTTAAACTAGATTCATGGACCACTACCATACCTGGATCCAAGAACATAACTATCTCCAGTCCCAAAGGGTGCATCTTCAAGACCCAACCTGGTATCAAACAACCCAGATGCAATGACTAGAGGAGGCAGTGCATTAGTTTAAACCAATGCAAATTCGGTTGATCTATGACATGACCCAGACCTGTTCCCATAGCCAGAACCAATATCATCCCCACTAGTTGAAGATATTATTATGAATGTGTTATATGAGACTACTTGGTGTTGTGATGAATTCTTGGGCATTTAGCCCTATTTATAAGTAAAATCTCTCGCGAGCCGTTGCATTTAAGTTGCTTGCTCTATGATTGAAAGAGAGTTATGGATGTGGATTAGCTTTAATAAAAGCAAAATCGCCAAGGTTCAAACAATCCACTAGTATCACAATCTTTTGTCACGGTGATAGAAACAGAAATTTATCATCATAATCATGCTTTCTTTTAAATTCAATAATAAATTTCAAGTTTAAATTTTCTTTTTTATGATAAAAGATATTAACTGTTAAATTTTATAAACTTATATATAATATTTTATCATAGTAGTCATCAAGCTTTGTTTTTTCTTTTTATACATAGATAGTCATTGAGCTATACCATAAGATAAATAAAGCTTACAATATTTGAAAAAAAAATCATAATTGGACATACAAATTAATTCAATAAAAAAACTCCAAATTGACATTCAAATTTCTATGTTAACCAATTTGATTACTTTAAACATTTAGTTATATTGAAATGTAAATAATAAAAAAATTCTACCAAAAAATAATTCAAAATTTAAAGTTTGAAAATTTTCCAATTTTAAGACAGTTTGAATTTTAACTAAAAAAAATTGATTAATTTGTAATACTATATCATCATTGTTTCCCACTACACAATGTTTCAAAAAAAAAAAACATGAAAGGTTTAAGTAATAAGTAGAGTTGAAAGAAGGTTGTATTCTTCATGCTATCTTTCCACCCTCCTTACATGACAAAAATGTGAAGATATGATTTTGTAATTTTCATTAATCTCTCTCTCCATTTCAATAGCTTCAATATTTTATTTATTTAATTAAAATCATGATAAAGTGGTTTTTGATAAAATTACGATGAAGTTTTAATCATCATAATATGTATTAGATTCATGAAAAACTCGTTAGAATTTTTTTAAAAAAACTCGATAATAATATTTTGTTGTATTATTTTCTAAATACTCACAAATGATATAAAAATAGTATATTCTTTTATATATATATATATATTATTAATAATTAAACTATCTGATTTTAGTTCCACCTATTCAACATTCATAACAAGCCCACAAAGCTGGTAATTGGTATCACGTGCTAGGTCTTGCATTATTGCACTAAATCGACACTGATTGTGTATTAGACCCACATAAACAGCCATGATTTGACTTAGTGGATGTCTAAAGACAACTCACTATTTGCTTGGGAATGTTGGCTTTAATTAAAATCATGCTCCAATGATCAAATTGGCCAATAATATCCAAAATTATGGCTAAAAACAGGGGCGGAGGGTAAGGGCCCCTCAAGATTTTTAAAAATATTTATTTATTATATATATCTCTTTAATGGTCTCTCTAAAATTTTTAAAAATTTTTATTTATTATATTCTTTTTAATGAGTCTTTTCAAAATAATTTTTATTTAATAATTAATATAAAAAATAAAATAATAAAATAATCTAACAAACTTATTTAAATTTACCTTAATTTAAGTTTCTCTACACCTCTTTCTCTTTCTCTCTCTTTCTTTTTCTTTTTCTCTTCTCTTTGGCACCTTTTTATTGTTTTTTTACAGTTTTTTCTTATAATTCATAATTGAAACATACTTTATTTTTCAAAAGATATTTATGAGCTTATGAGCTTGGACAAAAAAGCACGAGGAACATTCACCACCATTGTGTGAAATTAAGAGAAAGTAAAGTTTTTTTTATTTTTTTCTATTTATATTATTTAATTATTATGTGAAATCTTGTATTTGGTATTTAACTATTTATATTTTATGCATTATAGTTTTATATTTAGTATTTCAAGTTTAAATAGAAATAAAAGAAGAATATTGGATGTTGACTGCTTTTTTTTTCAAGTTTAATTAAAGTATAAGTAAGTTAAAAACAATTGACAAATTTTTTACATGAAAAGAGGTAGATCATTCAAATGAATCTCCTACATTTGACCCATCAAGCCTCAATACTTCAACTCATAAATAAGGGCAGTGTGGATCAAAACATCCAAAGCTCAATCCTAAAGAAATTGATGCTTTTCATATAAACCTACTCCTGAATTACAATCAATGATATGAGAATTTCCTGTCAATCAAAGGGATAAAATAAGTCATGCTTATCTCAAACATGAGCCATGTCAACCCATTCTTAAGATGTATCCTTTATCAGATGATGATCATCCTCGTTGTTTTCAAGCTTCTTAGTTTGAATTATTTTTTTTTAGTTGGAGTATTCTTATGACAAAGATGTTGTATTTTGTTTACCATATTAACTTTTTGGTAAGAACACTTCAAATTGTCCAAGTTCAAATGTATTTATTGAAAAGGGTTTCGAAAGTTAGAAGAAAATAAATAATGGAGAAAATTGTCCACTTTTGAATCAGGTTGGGAAAAATCTCAATTTCGTACATAATATTGCTATAAAATCTTGAAAGGATTTATTTAAAAAGTCTTAACATATTGATAAGCTTATCAAAAGACAAACATCATAAGAGATATGGAATAATTGACTTAAGCTAAAAGCTTCCATAGATTGTTTTAGATGGTTAACTTTTCAAACTTGTGCATTTAGAAGTCATGATGAAAGTCCATCTTTAAAAATAAAGGAAATTTCATTGAAATGTTAAAATTATTAAGATCTTACAATGATAAAGTTCATAAACATATATTGGAAAATGCTCCATAGGTTACTAAGTATACATCCAATAATGTTCAAAAGGAGATTTTGCATGTTTTGGCTAATACGGTGAGAAATTCAATTAGAGAAGAGGTGTGTCATGAGCTATCTTGTATAAGGCAATGGCAGGATAGAATTACATAGGAGATTAAGTCTTTTATACCCGCAAGGGAATTGTCCATTTTTCAAACATTGTAATGGCATTTGTGACAATTTTAGAAATACTTGTTAAATCTTTAAGGGGAAGACCATATCAAACATGATAATGGCAGTTGGCAAAATACTTGTAAATCCTCGTAAACTCTTCATAAAGGGTGAGTAGTCAACAGATTGTTAGGTTATCTCACTGGTAAAGATATGTTTATAGTGAATCATCTAAGGCTATCCCTATGACCCGATGATGGCATGTCTTGATCCCTTTGTACTCTTTTTTATATTAATAAACCATCTTTCTTTACGTGGCTCCAGTAGTTGCGTATACGGCATTTGGTATGTCACATTATTTTGATGTGGTTTACCTTTAATCTAATTTATAGCTATTGTTAATGTTTGTTCAGATATAGACGAGTCATTGGTTAGTTTGTGTGAAAGTGTCCATTCAAGCGTTACGCGAACTATCGCATATTTAAGCGAATGAGCGTAGTTCGTGACAAGGTGAAAAATGCTAAATTTTGTATCATTATTGATGAAGCTCCAAATAAGTCTAAACAAGAGCAAATGGCTATTATTTTGAGATTTATTGATGATGATGGCTTTGTTCAAAAACGTTTCTTTGATCTCATACATGATAGTAATACAAGTGCAATGACTTTGAAAAAAAAAAGTTACTATTTGTTTTTTCTCATTATAACCTTTAAGTTGAAAGTATTCGAGATTAAGGACATAATGGTGCTAGTAACATGCATAGTGAATGGAATGATTTATAAGCATTGGTAATTAACAATTGTCCATACGCATATTATGTGTATCGTTCTGCTCACAGATCACAATTAGCATTGGTTGCAGCATCTATAGAAGTAGTTCATATTCATGAAATTTTTATACAATTGACTTTTATTGTAAATATCATTAATGCTTCTTCCAAATGGCATGACTAATTATAAGTTGCTTACACAACGACATTGCAAACATGATTGCTAATGATGAACTTGAAACAAGTAAATAAGCAAATCAAATAGGAACTTTACAAAAGCTGGAGATACTCGATGGAGCTCACACTTTCATTTTATTTGTAACTTAATGAGAATGTTTGATGCAACCTGTACTGTAATTGAAAATATTATTAATGAAAAGACCAATTATTCACAAAAAAGGTGATACTTTTACTGTTAATAAAATATTTGCATCATTTGAATTTATTTTCATATTACACTGGATGTATGAGTAATGGGAATTACTAATATTCTTTGTCAAGCATTACAATTATGCTATCAAGATATTTTAAATGCAATTCATCTTATTTTTAATATAAAATCACTCTTTCAGAAGTTAAAAGATAACATGTTAATTTACTTGAGAATGTGAAAAAATTTTATCAAAAACATAAGATAGGAATTTCTAACATGGGTGCACGATATATCTTGGGAAAGGGCAATCTTGTTAACCAGATATAACTGTGGAACATCATTATTGAGTTAATGTATTCTTAGTGACAATAGATTATAAGTTACAAGAATTGAATATGCGATTCAATGAGCAAATTGTGGAACTTTTAACTTTAAACACTACTTTGGATCCTAATAACAATTACAAATCATTCAACATTGATGATATCTGCAAGTTAGCATAAAATTTTTATTCTTAGGATCTCATAGAACAAGAAAGACTTATTTTTGATATTACAATTGGGGCATTATGAGCTTGATATACCTTATAACTAAGGTTTTAAAATTATTAAGATGTTTTCTAAATTGTGTCAAACATTAACAGAAACGGGAAAGTTAGGAAATTACCATTTGATTAATGATAATTCGCTTTGTTTTGAATTTTTTTTTTCTACAGTAATTATAAAGAGAGCTTTTTCAGCGATAAAAATTGTGAAAATAAGACTCTGGGAACAAAATGGATGATGATTTTTTTGTAGATAATTTAGTTGTTTATATTAAGAAAGATATTGTTAGCCTTTTCAATACAAAATCAATAATAATTGAATTTGAATCCAAAAAACATCGTCAAGTATAATTTTCTTAAATAATTATTATAAGTTCTTTTTATTCTTTTTTATTTATATGTTATATAAAATTATTATCTATTATAAATATTTTGATTTTTAATTAAGTTCAATGTATTAATTTTAAAAATTTTTAATTTTATTTTTTTTGTTTTTAATTCTCACAAAAATTGACTAACACTGTTCACTGACTAAAAATGTCTTTTTCTATCAATTATATAATATCAATCATTAGACTTTCTTTTGAATTTCAGAAAAGCTTTGTCCCTGGACAATCAGATTACTCAAAAAGTTGCTCTAGATTTGAAATATTTGAAGTACATAGATGGACCCTTTGTATTTATAGACAGAAAGATTTTCCCTCTAGATTTGCAACACCCCGACCTAGGAAAATATTATGATTTATCGGCACCTTTTAGACGTCGTGCTTCATGAGCTGAGTTCACCAATGCCGTGTTTGGTACATGCGAAAATGAAAAATGTTTCCACCAATTTCCTTTCATTTCACTCTCTTTTCCTTCTTTTCTACCAAACACAACGGACTGTTGGATAACTAAAGGCATGGCCATTCAAACACCTTTATTCTCAGTCTGGCAATCATAACAGTAACTAGATAAGCCGTAGTGTTGGGCTTCTGTTTAGAAAGCATCAGCTCAAAAGCTCTATGCTAAACAATAATTAAAAAACACACACACACACACACACACAAAGGAACATGACGGTACCACATCATTTACGAGTTAGAAAATATTTCTAAAATTAAGGTCATAAAGCTGTATTTAGTATTTACTACTTGTATGCAGATCAAGACTACTTGTATGCAGATCAAGAAAGGAAACCGTAAGAGTACATGTACAAAAAGTTGGGGGCTTAGTAGTAAAATTTCTTTTCAGCTAATACAAAGTGAAACGACCTATATATATATGATGCAAAGAATATCGAGCGACCAATAGTTAATGATATCTCTTTGGTCATTTTGTTTCTTTCTTCTCTTTGAGCTTTTGTTACAATCATATGACTAAAGACATAGGCTTTACTTCCATCACAGCTCCAGCTGGAAATAAATTTACACCTGAAATTGGATGGTTAGAATCGGCAGCTATGGTTGAAATAAGAGAGGGGAAACAGCTAAGCAAAGCATTTCAGAAACTAACCTGAGCGTTCTCTGTTTTATACTTTTGCAGTTCTTCTTGGGCACAAATGAGCCTACATATTGCAAACCAAGATTTTAATCTGATATGGTAAAAGATGGAGAAAAAAAATCGATGCACACGACATAGAAATACCTCCACTGTAACTCAGTAATTTCATGAAGTAACTCCCTCTCCCTATCATGAGCTGCTTCCAACTGGAATTCAAGATATATGTTTCCTCAATAAAATTATGTGAGACAAAGTACCAAATTCAGGATCAATCATTCAAGCTTTAAGTCATGTAGTTTCATGAGGCGGTTGAAAATGATGTAAGATAAGGTTGAAGCATTGTAGCATAATGATGACAGCCAACCCCACCAACCACTGCTGAAGGAAAAATGGAAAAGAAAATAATAGCAGAAAAGAATAGAAAGGGCAGATTCAGAAAAAACTGCAAAATGATCAATTTTGTGTATAGGTACTTATCGCATTTTCTTTAACTAAAAAAAACCACTACTATCATCTCACTTCAACAGATGACAACGCTAACAGGTAAAATGCTGTGGCCAATAATAAATTCTGGCCTTCTATTAAACTCTTCAAAAAAAGTTAAACAGAAATGGGAATCCTTCACTGTAAAACATTTTAGAGTAAGTTCAACCTGTTGAACAAGTTAGTTTCTGGTGCTTGTCCTCACAAAAAAAAAAAAAGGAAAGAAAGGAAGATAGAAAAACAAACACACTCACATTTCAGGTAGAATTTGGCTCAACATTGATATTGACCTTCAAATTCCACTATCACTGAACTATTACTCAGTTCCATTTTCATTTTATATTCCTTAAGTTGTCAAGAACTCAGCGAACTCATCTGCCTCTTATCCCAACTAAAGATCTCACACATGAATGTCCAGAGCACATGTTTCAATTAATGAAGTGCATAATCACAAATTTTGATGGTACTACAATATTTTTGAAGACTATTTTGGTAGACTTTTATTGAGAGAGCCCTATATGACTTACCAAAGATTTCTCTGTGACAGCCACATTAGCAGGTGTGCATACTCCCTCAAATGCACGGTTAACTAAGTAATGGAGAAAAAAACGTAAGATCATCTCATTTGAATTTATAAAAGAGAGGAGTAGGTGTATTTTTGAGAAGCATTAATTTTAGCACCTGTAGAGTCAACGGTAGAGATGTGCTTAATCAGATTGAGAATATTTTCCTGTTGACAAAAATATGGCCAGTAGAGAGATATTAGTTGACAGCTATAAAGTAATAATGCCAAAAATATATGGCTAACCTATACCCTTTGAAGAATATTTGTCTGCAAAACAGACTGCAACAGCGGGAAAAGATGATGGGCAGCAAGAGTTGAGGATGCAGCATCAGATGGTGGTGGTGCTAGTGAAACTACAGGATGTGGGGTGAGCACCTACATAACCCATAACTTTTACATCACATAACTTATAAGAAATAAAATAAGGGTACACATGTTTTTTTCTCCAGGCATATGAGGCATTTGTTGTCTACTTAGGATGATTGAAAAGGTATGTACCCTTCCAAGATCAATATCCTAACTTGGTGTTCTATTTCTAAGATGACCAGTTTCTGCTTAGATAATACTTATATGAGGTAAAAGCAGTTCTCAATTAAACAGATACAACAATATTTATATTATAAGGATGCAAAAATTGCCTACCAAGATAACTATGCCAAAAGTTTAAGGAATCCTATCAGGAAATTAATAGTAAGTTGTGCAACTTTGGAGAAAAAGTTTATACTCTCCTTATTGATGCTTGAACAAGGCACAAGCCACTCAAATAATGGTTCAGTATGGACTCTGAGCTTTTCTGCATGTGACCGGATATCTTCTTTACCATACTTGTCAGAACTACTTATTGTGCTACAAAAGCTTGTGGGCAATGCAAGCCAATCTCTTACAAATCAAGTCAAATACCTAAGTGTGCATTTACCAGAGAACCATACAAAGGAATGCTACAATTGGGTCTAATTGGCAATTTGGCACACATGTGCTGACCTCCAAAGTACCAACCTGCATGCTGTGACTCTTTTGTAGTATAGGAGCTGGCGCAACCTGAAAAGAGAAGTTGAATTCATATCCATTACGAGGAAGAGAAGGCAACAACCAGACCAGAAAGATCTTAAGTCACCTTTTCCAAATCAACATTCTCAGATGTAACTTTGAAACGTCCCCTTTGCTGAACAACAGGAGGCTTTGCTTTCTCATCAAGATCATCACTATTCACTGCTGCAATAACACTTCTGTTACGGGGAAAGTATCAACTTGAAATAGCAGGAGAGCAAAATAATCAAATATCAACCAAATCATGAAAGCCTGGAAACTGTTTATGCACAAGAAAAGTCACAGAATGAACAATTAACACTTGCCTGATGATTTAGATGCTTTAGAAGGAAGGTCTGAAATACTATCCTCCCCTCCTGAAGAAACTGCTGTTCCATTGCCAACAAAAATGTTCTGGGGCTGGTTTTGCTTATCGCTGAAAACTTCATAAAATGAGTGCTACAGAAATATAGTATGATAAACTCTATATGTGGATGACAACAAAAACATAAAAAATTTAATTGTAGTTTAATATGTGAAAATGCAGTGGGAAGGGATGATAGTTTAATCATACAAGTTTAGATCTATGTTTCCCTTATATCTAAAAAGGGCATCTTGTCCAAACATTCTAGCTTTCTGATTCAAGCAACTCAAATCACATTGGCATACATAGATCAAAAGATTTGGCTGTTATTCTTTCAAATTGGAAATGAAGACTGTGAGCCCTGCGATAAACTGTAACCAAAGGAAGCTGCCACACTAACCACCAATCAGGAATTGTATTAATCATACAATGAATGGAGCTGCCTGGATCACACCCAAATTAATCAATATTGCATTTTAGGAGCTAAAATGATTCCTTTATTTCTCATGATAGAGCATATAAAATGATGCCTTGTCTGATTTTAAAACCTGATGGCAAACAATTCTCAAGCCATTAACTTGTCGATCATATCCATTTAATTTTTTCTGTCAACTTTCACTTACGAATTGCTTTTTATTAAAGTTTTAGTTTTCCACAGGATGTTTCAATTTTCTTTTGTAGGTAAAGTATACAAAGCAGAATTGTTGTTGAAACTCAGAGGTCCCAGATGCACCTGCATTTGTCTAGAGAGTTAATATAGAAGGAAAAAAATGTCAAACAAAAGACATATTGTAGTTCTGTAAGATGACTTTTTATCAGATTTTTTACATAATATAATCCCTTTAATTTTCCTGTTTAGCTGATTTCAACTTTTCCTGAAAGCTCCTAGAATGCTTTATTTGCAATCTAAACAAATACCAACAGTGGCAGTAAATCAAACTACTGGATTATGAGTTGACATAACATCTGATACAGACAAGTACTAGTGCTTGAAGTACTGAACATGTCTCGTATATTAAGCTGCTCACACAATAGAATACTATTTTATCTAATCCAATATTAGTTTTACTACTTGATTTCATTATACTTAATTTTAGATCTATCAGAATAATGATGGGTATCAAAACCATCTGAAAAACATTAAAGCCTTTTTTCTGTTATGTGCTGAGTGGCCAGGGAGGTGGTTGAGTTCTGAAAGCAACATTAATTATTCTATTTCATCAAAATTTTACTAAACCCCGCTTTGCTCTGTTTGAAATTGGAAATAAACTTATTTATTTTTAGGTATATATCAGTGCAAAGCTCACATGAGTGACAAGTTGTATCATTTTGAGTGGCAATTTCCCCTTTAAGGCATTGATTCCTCATTGTTTTTACAGTTCAATAAATTGAGAGCTGAGATCCATTTATTCATATACAATAACAATTTCACCACTACCATAAAAGCAGAATAGCATACTTAACAAAAAAAAATGGCAGAATAAATGCTTTATCTCATAGAGGAAACAGGCAATCAATGGAGTTCATAGAACAAATCCTTGGTAGAGGAACTTTACAAAATTACACAAGCCAATTAAGTTGCACTAGCGGTACAACATAGAAGGAAGCAGTGTGATTAAGCAAATTGAAAGAATTACCTTTCTCCTTTAATTGGAGGAACAATAGTTTCTGGAATACTGGTGCTTCCTGAAAATGATGCTGTCCTTTGATGAGAAGGCTTGCTCATATTATCAGAAGATTTTCCATTGATCTCCAAAACAGACTTTTCACCCAGATTACTTTCAACATGATCGTCATGATGAGGTGAAATTGCATGATGTTCATGAGAGGGACTAGCAACACTTGAGTCATCATCAGATCTGTCAAATCTAACCCAGGATGATCAAACACAGACATAATTACATTACCTCCACTAAATGAAGCCTTCTCCAAAGTATGAGACCTACTGTGACACTTATGTGGAAAAATAACTATTTAAAATTTAGTTCAGCACAAGCATGACTATAGCATGACTGTCTAATATCTATTTAGAATACTGTCAAATATCTCATAACCACCTATAATTGGACAGAAGTGATTAAAAATGATGTAGAGGTAAAATTTAATATAGCATGACTGTAAAATATCTAAATAACATACTTGGCGATATTTGTTGTTGGTTCAACAGCAGCAACAGGAGTTGGTTGATTCTGGACTGGATCATTATCTTCCTGTGGATGCTAGACCATCATGAACTACCCAAAAAACATCTTGGAGAAAAGAAGTAGAAAAGACCAACCACGAGCCGTACAACAACAAAATAAATAAAGACCTCTTTCCCAGTAACAAACCTGCCAAAACAAGGGTATACATTGAAATACCTTGTCTATAGGTTGGGAAGAGGTTCGGCATTCTGATTGCTTATCTTGTCCATCAAGAGTAGACAAAGAACTTGAGCTCCCTCCTTGGTTAGTGTCAGATATAAGGTCCTCATCCTGAATCTGATAAAGGGAGAAAAAAGGCATATGACGAGTTCTACAAGCACTTTAAAAACCCTAAAAAATTTAAAGGGGAAAGGAAAACCATTACTATACCAGGGAAGCCTGAGCTTTCATATCTTCAAGATTGAAATTCCATCCACTGATCCCACGTTTATATTCATTCTGTACATAATTACAAAGGCATAGATAAATCATGAACTTGGATCTTGAAAATCCCAGCCAGTAGGCACATTCTTTTATAAGATATTATACCAGTGAGCAAGATTTTAGAACATCGAATCTAGGATAAAATAGAGTAAAACACATATATGTGAAATAATAATTCACAAATTAAATGTGCATTTTCTCATTGCCAATCACAGATTCACGGGTATTATATTGCAGTCCAAATCCACACTCCAGGACTGACTTCAGGTAATTATGAATCTAACAAAAAATTTGAATTCAATAATCATGACTGATTGCCACTGCCAAAAACACAGCTAGTTTTTCAAGGGGAAAATAAAAAATTTTCTCTTTGAAAGACTACTAATGCATCCATTATACCACCAGATGATATAGCAAGTCTCATAAAGAAAACCCAAATAAAACAAACAAGCAAACAACAAGAATCTAGAAGATGTTGCTGTGAGCGATTGCACAAGGGCCTTATAAAGTCCACTTTGTTCAGTAAATTTTTAAAGTTCTAACCTGTGATAGTTCTTCCTTTTCACCATCTGGCATTTTCTTTTGTGCAAGCATATCTTCTTCCTTTCTCTATGTTTCAAAATGATAGCAGTTGTCAGTATAAGACAGAAACTGAAACATTACGAGAGCTTACTGATACAAATGAAGAGACATATGGCTAGAAGTAGCATGCTAACCTTCAATGCCTGGATACGGTCACCAAGAGCAGGCAATCCATCTAGAAGTGTCCGTGCTATATAATCATTTGACCTTGCTTGCCTAAAAAAAGAATGTTTAAGTAACTTCTTTGCTGAAGGTCTTTTTAAAGGATCTTTCACCAAGCAGCTAGCAATCATTTGCTTGAAAGACTGAAGAGAGAAGAGAAACACAGAATTAACACATCACTTTATCTAATTACTATCACCTACTAAATAAGTTGGATTGATTAAAGCCTACCTTAGAAAACTTCCTATCTCTTTCATAATCTAGGCCTGGAGGTGCATTTTGCAAGGTCATAAGCAATACCTAAGAACAACAGATATGCTTTAAATCAGAATAATTTTTGGTGTTCAATAGAAAATCATAATTGTAGCCAGGAGGGTTACACAAGTTATCCACCTTCATTGGAGGATATTTCGAAAATGGAGCATGCCCATGAGCAAGCTCCAGTGCAGTTATACCAAAAGACCAGATATCAGCCCTGCATGGATTTTGCCAAATAAATATCAACATTATGCAACCTAACAAGCACGAACCAGAGATATTTTTTTAGAAAACAATAGACTGACTTGAAGTCATAACCATGCAGCTGCTCCATAACCTCAGGTGCCATCCTGCAAACAATGTAGAGGAAATTAGACCATACATGATAAGAAGCATTAAAACATGCTACTCACACTGAAACATAATAAATCCAGTGTGACATCTTCAAAATTAAGATGCTTTATCAACTGGATTTGGCTGATTATTCTGAAATCTACATTTCTACGGTTTAATAAGAACATACCAACCCCAAATTAATCAAAAAATTATTTGGCACTCAGGATTGTAAAAACTAGAAACTTGAAGGAATATAGACATAATGGTGTAAACATACCAGCAAGGTGTCCCCACAAATGTATTCCTCATGCGTTGCCTATCACCTGAATCAAAAATGCAAGCCGAAACACCAAAGTCTCCCAGCTTGATTGCACCACGTGAATCAATGAGAATATTCCCAGCCTATTAAAAAGAACATTGAGGAAGTAAGAACCAAAGTACATTTCATATGCACATAAAAAAACAGCTACATAAGCATTAATCCAAATTAATGGAGTTCATAACCCAAAAATCAAGATAATCCATTTTTTCCAGTTAGCAACACTAAATAACTAACTCAAATATCTATCACAGAAATCAGAACCTGTCTTAGTGAAAACATTATATTCACTTACCAAGTTTCAATATGTATGTAAATCTTAACTTCCAAACTGAAACTGCTCAATTCTAGAGAATTAGAGATAAAATAATGATGCAATAAATCATGATGAAGAGCAAGTACTTACTTTAACATCCCGATGTATGTGCCCATGATGATGAAGATACTCTAAACCTTTCAACACTTCACGAAGTATGGTTGCTATAACTACCTCCTCAAAACCATCCGGGTAGACAGCCTTCAGTATATGAAGACAAGATCCCCCAGCCATGTAGGGCATGACAACCCATAGATTATGATCACTGACAAAGGAGCAATGTGATTTAAGAACATTTGGATGGTCAACCAATATCATTGTTTGTGCCTCACGAGAGATGTTATTCTGCAAAAGCACATTACAAGAATAATGTCAAAATAACTAGTAATTGTCACTAGCTGAAAAGCCAAACAGGAATAAGAAAAGCCCTTTAAAGTAAAGGCAGAACTAGTATTGAAGACTTTGGAACAATCAAGTTTGACGCAAACAAGCTCTGCCAAACTCAAATTATTGTATGCATTAAAAAAGATTTGCACCAGCAATGATCCCAGGAATATGATGGATCTATGCCTTTAAGTTCCATTTAACTTTCAACATATTGATTGAATTTGGGATGAGCAAATGCACCAGCATTTACAGCATCTATTAAGGGAGAAGTCCCATTACAACACGAACATGTAACACTTTAACAATCTACCTATATATGCTATTCAAGCAGATATTAACAATCTGTATCTACTTAACCAAGAAGAAAATGCTGAGCCAAGCTCAAGTAGGCAATCAAGATTGTCTGAATACAATTGCAGAATGTTAACTAACTGTATGCTGTATCGACCATGAAGATAACAGAAGGCACAAACTTCATTAATTTTCAAGTGATCAATTCTATAAAGGGCCAATTAAAATACCAATGTTCCTTTTTCAGAAAATAAAACATCAAATTCTCAATAGATCTCCAATAGAAGATGTGCTGCAATCTACAGAAATCTGACATCAACTCTTAACAATCACAAAAACACAGCAATGGCATCCTTTCTAAGTTCTTCAAAGATAAAGAGGCGGAACGGAAAAGAATCAAAGGTAAAAAGAAATGACAGTAATTTTTTATGTTGATTCAGTTCGACATAACATTTAACCCGATTCAGATAACAAATGAGAAAAAACAAAATGCAGTATATGAAGTGGTGAAGATGAACCAAAACTTGACCCCTAAAATGAAAATAACTAAAAGATAAAACCAATAGCAGAATTAGAATGAAGGAATTACCAGATCACAGTTATCGCGTTCAAAATCAAGAATTTTGATTGCAACAATCTCATTGAAGGGTATACAGACAGCACGGCGCACGGAAGCACTAACACCCTGTCCCACCTCCTCATGCAATGTATAATGCTCCGGCCCAATTGGATACTTCTTCTTCTCCATTATAATTTAGACCTCCCCTTCACTATGAAAGAATCACTATGTATCCTTAATTTTTCAGAAAATCAAAACACAGCTTTCAATCTTCTTCCAATATTAAAAAACAAAACTTGGAAGCGAATCTCGAAAGGGCATAAATTCAAAGCAAAACCATTATAGATACTAATAATAATGGTAATTAAAAGAGTTTGCACCTTATTAGAAGATAACATCTAATGTTGAAAAATCAACGGGGACTAATGGAATCATATCAATGCTAACCTCAATTCTCTCCAATACCAAGCCAAGGCGGCTCAAGTCCCTAGAAAGAGATCCCAATACGAATCCAATTTTTAATAAAAAATTAAACCAAAACGTAATAATAAGAAAATACCATATAAATACAAGAATGCATATGTATTTGATTTCACATTCATTTATATACCATATAAAACATCCAAAAGCTTCCCCAAAAGAAGAGTCATATACCAACCTGAAGTCTGTTGAAACCCTTAAAAATGTAGCAGCTCAGAACCCACATCCCATTTTCAAGACTAAAAATTTCTCTGCATAAAGAAACCATAAGAAACAAACATGAGGCGTAAAACTTTGTATATAAAAAGTGAAGCATAGAAAAGAAAATAATAAAAAAAAGGGTTCTTTGAGTAGAAGTTTACAGGAAGAAAGTTTCTATTAATATCCATGAAACCAAAAAGTTGAAGGGAAATGATTAATGTACAATGTATTCACATGAGAGAGAGTGAAAAGAAATCAGAAAGAGAAAGGAAGAGACATTGGCGAGAGGGCCTGTTGTCTTTGCTTTCTCGTGAGAGAGAGAGATAAAGAAAGACAGCGAGGCTATCGGATCGCCGCTCAAACTGGGAAATAACGTTTGCATGCAGGAATCCCGCCACTTGTGTTTACTTTCTCTGTCTTTCCTTTCCTATGTTCTTTGCCCTTTTTCTGTTCCTGATGTGATTTTTAAAAAAAAAATAATTAATTAAAATTGTTGTTTAAGATTTCTTTTAATTGACCTTTCATTTTTTTTTTTGAAAATAATTAAAAAAGATAACAAACAAAAATAATAAAAATTAGAAATATATAGTAAAAACAAGAAATTTAGAAAAAATGTTAAAATTGGAAAATCAAAACCAAAAAAAAATGAGGTCAAAGTCCAATTTAGAATTAAAGTTTTTAGGCTAAATCAACCTTAATTATAACAAAAAAAAGTGATTAGGTCTCATCTAATGGATTTGTTTTAAATGGTTAGTGCACGGTTCTTAGCATTTGGTGCAGTGCATTTTGGCTAAGCGTTTTTACTTGGTAGGATGCCACCGTGCCCCATTTTGACCAAATTTTTTGGTACCATTAATTTGGACCAGCTATATCGGAGGCCCGTATACGCTGGGAAGAGGGCCGAAATGGTTTAAATTTCTTTCCTTGTTAAGGCATTTTAAACCTAGGAAACTACCAGTCTTTGATTAAAAAAAAAAAAGAAAATTTTATTCACGTTAAAGAGTAAACATGTCTCTAAATCTCCCCTGCAAATCTTTCTTGCTCTCCGCCACTCTCTATCCAATTGGATTTTTTTTAAAATAAAAAATAAAAATATCTATAAAAAAATTAAAAATAAATAATAAATATTAATTAAACGGAAATTTAGAAATATGTCAAAATGGTTAACATTGGAAAACCAAAAACGGGTTCAACTACAGAAGGAAGAAATGCCTTAAATCAACCTTAATCTGTGTGTTTATTTAGAGTGCACTCTCTCTCTCTCCTTTCCCCTCGGTCGTCGCCGGTACCGGTGTTGCGCTCTCTGCCTCCTCCCTTCTTTCCTCTCTCAACCCTGGACTCTTTCTCTCTATTCTCTCCGTTCCCCTGTCCCTATCCTGTCCTCTCCCTTTTTTCTCTCCACTGCGTTCCTCCTTTATTCTCGACTTTGTCTGAAAAATCCAAACGTCAGAAAGTTATTCAGAAGAATGGCATATTCCTTAATTTCCTCACATACACAGATTTTATGTTAATCTTCAAACATACACAGGTATGATATTAATTTATAAACATACACAGGGTTGATATTACTTTCCAGATATACACAGGTTATATTAATGATCAAATATACACAGGTATGATAATAATTTCCAGACATGCACAGGTATAATATTAATTTACACAGATTGGGTATTAATTTTTAAACGTACACAGGTATAATATTAATTTCCACATATACGAAGATCTGATATTAATTTGCATCGATACACAGGTATGATATTAATTTTCAAACATAAGCAGATTTGGTATTAATTTCCAAACGTACACCGATTTGGTATTAATTCTCAGACATACACAAAATTGACATTAACTTACACACATACACATATGTGATATTAATTTTTATACATACATAGGTATGATATTAATTTCTATATATACACAAAAATAACATTAATTTCCACATTTTCATAATATGATATTAATTTCTACATATGCATAAGCATCTATAATTTATATAATTTGAAGATCCAAAACAGACTCCATATTTAGTCACATTTTTATTCTTATAAGCTGCCATGTGGAAAGTTGTGACTTAATATAAAAAGAAGACCCAACGCAGCTCCCACAATTTGCCATGTTGGGGTTTTTCAAGGTTGACACCTTACCTAATCAATGGCCTTTTCAACAAAACTTTTAGGCTTTTAGTCTTGCTTTAGTTGAAGGGTTAACTTGGGCAGGCTGCATGCCCACGTCCTTTTACTCTGACGTTCGGTTTTTTTTTTCACCTCATTCCTATCTTTCCATCTTGCTCTTCTCTCTTTTCAAACTGATGTCAAAGTTTTTGGTTTACGGAGATTTGTACCAGCCATTGTGATTTGTATGACAAGGCAATGTGGCTAGCCTGAATTTGTTTTTGTGTTTCGGCTCTTCAGGTCAATCTTCTTGATGTCCATCATGCCTTTTCAATCATCCATGGAATATTGTAGTGTTTTTTTTTTTTTAATGTTTATGAAATATGGATGAAGCACGGTGAAGCAATGATTATGAAGTTATCCCCAATCAGCTTTGCCTTCGCCTTTTGAATTGGGCAATGACCAATGGTCACATTATCAGACTTTCTGTCAGTTGCTCGGTTAGAAATTTCAATTATTTATGATTTATTTAAGGAAATGGAAAATGTAGGCAACACACACTTTCCCACTCAATCCCTTCTCGATCTTCGTTCTTCAAATAAAATAGCTTTCTCCTTTTGCCTTGAATGGAACTTACACTTCCCAACCAAAAATAATTCTCCCTAATTTATCTTTCCAAATAAAAACCTTCAAATTATCATAAAATATCATTTTATTTCTTTTTTGTTTTGTTGTTTTAGGTTGTTCAATTATTTACAATTTCTTTGCCACATGAAATACAGTAGAGCAGTAGTTTACCTTGATGATGCAATTTGAAGAAAAAATCGATGAAGGAGAATATGTTAAAAACAAAAGTACTTCTTAAATTATATAATCATATTTTACTTTTGCTATTTAGTAAGAATAAGATGAACTAAAAAAATGGAATGGATTGGGAAGTAGTCTCTCTTCGGCTTGAATTTCTATTTCATTTTTTTTAATTTATTAATCATTGGCTGATTTAACAATTTTGGAATTTAATGTGTGTATAAATTTCATATAATTTTGAAAGTTAATTTTGGAACCGATTCCCTATAAATAAAAACGTTTTAGCTATCATATAATTTTGTTTCATTTCTTTTTGGTTTTGTTTTTTATTTTGTTATTTTAGTATGTTCAATGAATTGAACTTTCTTTGCCATATGAACTACAGTTGAGTCGGAGTCCAACTTGATGATGCAATCTGAAGAGAAAATGGATGAAGGAGAAGATGTAAAAAGCGACGGTATTCTTTAAATTATATAATCATATTTTCTTTTTGACTATTTAGTAAGAAAGAAATAAAATGGATTAAAAAATGTAACAGATTAAGAGGTAGTATTTTTTGGTTAAAATTTTTATTTGAATTTTGTTATGAATATTTTGTGAATATCCATTTATTCTATCTATATCTAGATTAGATGTAAATTAGATTGGATTACGATTTAATCCATCTAATCCTTAAGTGTTATCTTCATCTTGTAAATTCTATCAAGATAAGGGGTTATTTGCTTATAAATAGACCCCCTGAGTTCATTTGTAAATACACACTACAATAAGATCTCTTTTCTCTTCCTCAATACTTTCTTTCTTCTCTTTAATTATCCTTTCCAACTATCTTTATTGCTCTTTTAGATTTATTTCATAACACGTTATCAGCACGATTCTCTGATCTCTCAAGTTCTAGAATTATAATGTTTTTATTATCTTCAAGCTTCAAAAGAATTTCAATGATTGCGTTTTGATTTGTGATATTAGAAAATCAGGTAAGTGACTTGATATCTCTTTAGTATTTTCATTCTCTTATTATAATGTTTTCATTATCTTCAAGCTTCAAAAGGATTTCAATGATTGCATTTTGATTTCTGATATTAGAAAATCAGGTAAGTGACTTGATATCTCTTTAATATTTTCATTCTCTTAAAATCAACCTTAATATGAATTTTACTATCATGTAGTATATATTTTATCCCTCGATTGAAAAGTGAAAATGCTATTATATAACTATTAATGAAAAGTTATGAATGTCCATTCCCTGAAGTGAATGTGACAAACGAACTACTAATAAAAATTATGAATATTCATTCCCTGAAGTGAATGTGACATCATTTAATAATTATAGTTATAGTCATGAATTTATCTATTCCCTGAAGTGAATGTCACATCATTTAATAATTATAATCATGGATAAAGAATTTTTTTTTTACCACCAGAAGTGGATAGATAATTTTATTTTCAGAATCTAAAGATAATTTTGTCACCAAAAGTGGATGGATAATTTACCACCAAAATTAGATGAATGCCGTAACCTATTAAAAAAAATGAATAATCCACTAAAAGTGAATAACCCATCATATGTGGATCATCCACCAAAAGTGGATGTATACTTGTAACCTACCACAAGTAGATGAATAAAGTAGAAGGATATATTAACCCACTAACCCACCAGAAGTGGATAAAGACTTGTAACCCACAAGAAGTGGATAAATAATTAAAAGAGTAAAAGGAATATAAAAAACATGTTGTCATTGATGTGGCATGAAAGACCATTAGTTACGTACCTGTTGTACATCATAAATTTTATCAAGTATCACTAAAAATTAAAACATCTTGTGATGATTTTAATCATAGCCAAGTTGATATAGCACATCAAGATATTTGTCTACCCTGAAAAAGGAATTGATTATATGATTGTTAACGGAAATATCCATTGTTGATTTTTTTTATCCTGAAAAAAGAATTGATCATTCATTGGTAATAGGAATATCGGAGAATGAATTTAATAGTAATTGGTATATTTTAGTATAACTATATTATGAAGATATTTTAATATGTTTTCATTATATTTAAATGATATGTTCTTATTATGTGTTTTAATTCTATATTTAATATTCTTTTATGATAACTTGCAAGTTTCTTATTGTATATATCTTATTTTATTGAAAAAAAAATGAGATATTCATATTGTTGGATCCAAGATCTATGATGTAAATATATGTCTAGCAGACATTGCTACAACACACTATATTTGAAGACAAGAAATATTTTTCCTACTTGACAACGAAAGAAAAATCAATGTCAATTCAATATTTGGTAGTACAAGATTAATTGAGGGCTCCAGAAGAGCTAATATTTTACTACCTTGAGGAATAAAGTAATAGAGAATGTATTATTTTCTATTAAGTCTCAAATAAGTTTATTAAGTTTTAAAGATATTCGTTTGAATGGATATCATATTAAGATAACGAATGAGAGAGACAATGAATATCTTTATATTACGTCTACTATATTGGATAAAAAAAATGTACATTGAAAAAATTACCTTCTTTGTCCTCTAGAATGTATTACACAAAAATTAAAATGATTGAAACTTATGTAAACCAGAAGTTTACTGATAATTTTAATATTTGGCATGACTGGTTAGGCTATCCCGGATCAATAATGATGCAAAAGATTATTGAACATTCATGTGGTCATCCATTGAAAATCCAAAAGATTTTTCATTCAAATGAATTCTCATATGCTGCATGCTCTCAAGGTAAATTAATCATAAGACCATCACCAGCTAAAGTTGGGATTGAATCCCCTACATTTTTGGAATGTATTCAAGGTGATATATGTGGACCCATACATCCTTCATGTGGACCATTTAGATATTTTATGGTTTTAATCGATGCATCAACAAGATGGTCACATGTGTGTTTATTATCAACTCGCAATTTGGCATTTGCAAGATTACTTGCACAAATAATTCATTTGCGAGCAGACTTTTCTGATTATGTAATCAAGACAATTCGTCTTGACAATGTTGGTGAATTTACGTCTCAAACTTTTAATGAATATTGCATGTCTATTGGAATAAATGTTGAACAATCTGTTAGTCATGTTAATACACAAAACGGTCTAACAGAATCGTTTATCAAATGCCTTAAACTGATTGCAAGGTCATTACTTATGAAATCTAAACTTTTAATTTCTACTTAGGGACATGCCATTTTGCATGCAGCAACACTTGTACGCATCATGCCAACAAGTTATCACAAATTCTCGTATATATAATTGGTTTATGGTTAGGAACAAAATATTTTCCATCCAAGAATTTTTGGATGTGCAGTATATGTTCCAATTGCTCCACCACAACGCACAAAGATGGGTCATCAAAGGAGGTTAAGAATATATGTTGGATATGAATCTCCATCTATAATTAAATATCTAGAACCCTCGACAGGAGATTTATTCATTGCAAGGTTTGCTGATTGTCATTTTGATGAAACAATTTTTTCAACATTAGGAGGAGAAAATAAGCAGCTGAAAAAGGAAATATCTTGGAATATATTATCATTATCTAGTTTTTATCCTCGCACAAATCAATGTGAACAAGAAGTTCAAAAGATAATTTATTTGTAAAATATAGCAAATCAGTTGCCAGACGCATTTATTGACCTGAAAAGAGTAATTGAATCTCATATACCAACTGCAAATGCTCCAATCAAAATTGATGTAGGACAACCTGCTGTTGTTAATGAGTCTAAGACACGCCAAAAGCGTGGAAGACCAATCGATTCCAAAGATAAAAATCCTCGAAAAAGAAAAGGAGCAAATATTCAAGATGGTCAAAAAGAGGAAACAAAAACTCCAGAAGAGACCCCTGACATAATTTCAGAAGAAATTCAGGTACCTGAAATTAGTGAAAATGAAAAGATCTCAATAAATTATGTCATGACGGGAAAAAGATGGAACCGAAATGAAATAAATGTCGACGATATTTTTGCATACAATGTAGCGCTCAATATTATAAAAGAACATGAGAATCTTGAACCTATATCTGTTGAAGAATGTAGACATAGAAATGATTGGCCAATGTGGAAAAACGCAATCAAAGGGGAATTAAATTCACTTTGTAAAACGTGAAGTTTTTGGACCTGTAGTCCGTACGACAAATGACGTAAAATCAGTGGGATATAAATGGGTATTTGTGCGAAAACGAAATAAGAAAGATGAGATAGTGAGATATAAAGCATGGCTTGTCGCACAAGGTTTTACCCAAAAGCCTGGTATTGATTATGAAGAGATATATTCTCCTATGGTGGATGCAATTATATTTCGATATTTAATTAGTCTGGTAGTACATGAAAAGCTTAAAATGCGTTTGATGGATGTAGTTACAGCCTATTTATACGGCTCACTTGATAATGATATCTATATGAAAATTCTTGAAGGATTTAAGTTGCTTGAAGCACAAAATTTGAATTCCTAAGAGATTTATTCAATTAAATTAAATAAATCTTTATATGGATTAAAACAATCCGAAAGCATGTGGTATAATCGCCTTAGTGAATATTTGTCGAAAGAAGGCTATAAAAATGATCCTATATGCCCATGTGTTTTTATAAAAAGATTCGGATATGAATTTGTGATCATTGTTGTTTATGTTGATGACCTAAACATTATTAGAACTCCTGAAGAGTTATCAAAAACCGTTGATTATTTAAAAAAAGAATTTGAGATGAAAGACCTTGGAAAAACAAAGTTTTATTTAGGTCTTCAGATTGAACACTTGACAAATGAAATTTTTGTCCATCAATCTAATTATATAACAAAAGTGCCAAAACGATTTTATATAGACAAAGCACATCCATTGAGTTTACCAATGGTTGTAAGATCATTAGATGTGAAAAAAGACCATTTTCGACCTCGTGAGAATAATGAAGAACTTTTTGGTCATGAAGTACCATATCTTAGTGCAATTGGAGCATTAATGTATCTTGCTAGCAATATATGACCTGATATATCATTTGCTATGAATTTATTAGTAAGATATAATTCTTATCTAATTCGAAGACATTGGAATGAAATTAAACATATACTTCGATATTTTCGAGAAACAATGGATATGGGCTATATATTATTCAAATGCATCAAAATCAGATTTAATTGGTTATGCAGATGTAGGATATTTATCAGATCCACATAAAGCTCGATCCCAGATAGATTACTTATTCACATATGGAGGTACGGCTATTTCATGGCGTTCTGTAAAGCAAACTATAGTTGCTACTTCTTCTAACCATGTAGAAATCTTAGCAATTCATGAGACAAAGCCGTGAATGTGTCTTGCTAAGATCTGTAACTCAACATATTCGAGAAACTTATGGTTTGTTAATCAAGAAAGAAATTCCAACAATATTATATGAAGATAATACTGCTTGCATAGCACAGTTAAAAGAATGATACATTAAAGGCGATCGAACAAAACATATCTCGCCAAAATTCTTCTTCACTCATGATCTTCAAGAAAAAGGGTGATATTACTGTTCAACAAATTCAATCAAGTGACAATCTAGCAGATTTGTTTACTAAAGCCCTTCCTACTGCGACATTCGAAAAGTTGGTACAAAAGATTGAGATACGTCATTTCAAAGATCTTAAATAATGCAGTTGTCAGGGGAAGTAAAATACGTACTGTACTCTTTTCCTTCATCAAGGTTTTTCCCACTGGGTTTTTCTTGATAAGGTTTTTAATGAGACAATATTTCAAAAGCGTATTCTTAAAAAGAATTATGTACTATTTTTCCTTCACTTGGATTTTTTTTCCCATGAGGTTTTTTCCTTGTAAAGTTTTAACGAGGCATATTCTTGATACAATGGATATTCAAGGGAGAGTGTTATGAATATTTTTTGAATATCTATTTATTCTATCTATATCTAGATTATATGTAAATTAAATTGGATTAGGATTTAATCCATTCAATCATTAAGTGTTATCTTCATCTTGTAAATTCTATCAAGATAAGAGGTTATTTGCCTATAAATAGACCCTTTGAGTTCATTTGTAAAAATACACACTACAATAAGATCTCTTTTCTCTCCCTCAATACTTTCTTTATTCTCTTTAATTATCCTTTCCAACTATTTTTATTTGCTCTTTTAGATTTATTTCATAACAAATTTATCCTTTTTTTCACTTATTTATCACCACCAATTTTTAACTATTTTGCAACTATGACCCCAAAAATAAAAACTTTTGAACTATCATATAATTTTATTTAATTTCGTTTGTGTCTTGCTTTTTATTTTTTGTTTCCTTAGTTTGTTCAATTAATTGAAATTGCTTTGACATATGAAATGCAATTTAGCCAGAGTCCACCTTGATGATGCAACCTAAAGAGAAAATCGATGAAGGAGAAGATGTAGCAAACAAATGTATTCCTTAAATTATAAAATCATTTCTTCTTTTTGGCCATTTAGTAAAGCACTATATTTTTTGTTACGATTTTATTTGATTTTACATTTTTTTACTTATTTATCACTACCTGTCTTAACTATTTTTGAAAATTAATTTGTGTATTGATTTTTGCTAATTTTTTTACATCGATATTGTTTTATGCTTTAACAAAAGATCAAGACTCCAGTGGTTCCACACACATTTATCAAGCTAATCTTTCTCTTTATAGGACTCAAAAAAGGCTATGTTTTACATGATTGTTTTTGTTGCTTTCAGTTTTTCAAGTGTAAGTAGTTTGTTATGCTCTTTTGAAACTGGTTCTTCACACTTTTTTGCTGCACCTTTTGCAAAAAGTATTGACCAATCAAGGAAGGATTTTTATTATAAGCTTAACCACTAAAGTAATGAAATTAGGAATAACCAACTACAAGATGTTTGATTGCAATGAGTAGAAATGTCAACAGGTCAAGTATCTTATAATTTCGAAGTACCCGAATCCTAATCTTATTAAAAATCAACTATCCTAACCATATTAATTATCCGTATAATTTTAAAATCACTACCCTAACCCTAACCCTATTATTTTTTTACTATCATATAATTATCATAACCCGTTTAAAACCCGATTAGATTAAAAAGTTATTAAAATCTATTTCATGGCTACCCAATTACCTGAACCCGTATACATATATAATAATATTTCTCTACGTATTTCATAAAATTAACTATTAATTAAATTAATAAAAACAGAAATAATAAAATTTAAATTTAAATAATCAAAAACAAAAATCTTAAACATAAACTTAAATAACTAAAAACAAATATCCATACAACGATATAAACTTAAATAACTATACATAAATATCCAAATAACAACATAAACTTAAATAACTAAACATAAAGATCCAAACAAATAACATAAACTTAAATAATCAAACACATATTCAAACAACAACAACATAAACTTAAATAACTAAAATAAATATCCAAATAACTAGTCAAACAACATTACAAACTGACAATAACGCAAGTTCATGAACAATTCAATCATCTTCTTCAGTGTTAGTGTCAACATATGTGGCAATTGAATCTTCAATTGTTATACATGATCTTACACAAATAAAAAAAATAAGAACATATATAACATTTCTATAATAGATAATTTTTTAAAGAAAACAAATGAAATAAAAATATGAATTTTATAATTTTATAAATTATAATTTTTATAATATTAATATAAAGTAAATAATAAATATATTAAAAGTATTATAGTGTATATATAAAATAGTAATTATATTTTTATAAATAAATTCAATTTATATAAAATATAGTTATTAAAAGATCTTACAATCTAATTAATAATCATAATTTTATTAATTATATGAATTTGTCATTAGTTACATGAAATTTAAAAAAATTGTTAAGTTTCAAAACTATGCTAATCTCACAACTTCTCTTTAGATAATTAATTTTATATATTATAAATTTATATAAACAAAAGTATATATATTATTTAGTAATTATATTCTGTATAAATGAATATAATATATAATATAAAATGCATGTGTTAAAAGACATTACAAGTTTTATATTATAAAGTATATATATTAAAAGTATTATAGTATATATACAAAATAGTAATTATATTTTTTATAAATGAATCCAATGTATATAAAGTATAGATATTAAAAGACATTGCAATTTAATTAATAATCACAATTTTATTAATTAATTTAATTAATGATATGAATTTGCTCTTAGTTATATGAAATTTAAAAAAAAATAGCTAAGTTTCAAAACTATTCTAATCTCACAACTTCTTTTTAGATAATTAAGTTTATATATTATAAATTTATATAAACAAATATATATTATTTAGTAATTAATTTATACAATAGTAATTATATTCTTTATAAATGAACATACTATATAATATAAAGTATATGTGTTAAAAGATAAAATAAGTTATATATTATAAAGTATATATATTAAAAGTATTATAGTGTATATACAAAATAGTAATTATATTCTTTATAAATGAACTTAATGTAAATAAAGTATAGATATAAAGTATGAACATAATATATAACATAAAATGTATGCGTTAAAATATATTACAAGTTATATACTATAAAGTATGTATATATACATATGTATATATTACAATTAATAATTTTATAAGTTATAATTTTTCTAATGTTAAGTAAATATATTTTTTTAAAAATGTATATAATAGTAATTATATTCTTTTGTAATACGATATGATAATCATATTATATAAAACATAATTAATAATCTAATAATTTTTTTATTTATATACATTAATATTAGCACATTAGTTATTTAACTAATTATAGTTTAAATATATTATTTTGTCAATATATAACAAAAGAGATTGCTTGGTTAAATGGTGGAGGCGTGGAGGGCTTTTCTTCATGACCTGGGTTCGAGTCGTATCACTTTTACTGAATAATTTAAATAATAAACGGGTTAGGGTAACCGGATCGGGTACTCATTGACATCACTTACTTTTACTCAATAATTTAAATAATAAACGAGTTCTGTGTGTGATACCCGAACTCGAGTCATATAGTGAAATCATTACTCGAACCCGCTCCTAAACCATTTATAGAGTACCCTAACTCGATATAACCGGATCGGGTACCCGCGAGTACCCTATAATAGGGTACTCGTTGACATCTACACTCCAAGTTCTGTTGTTGCTTCAAGATCAATGACACTTTCAATTGTTGCTTCAAGATCAATGACACTTCCAATCAGAATAGAACTAGGATAACAAATTTTACCATCGCCAGTCAGCAATCAAGTAGCTAAAAAGTGATTCCTCAAGTTTACATTGTAAAACACTATAGCGTTAATTTTTGTATATATAAAAGTAACTGCAAAAACACAACGTCAGGAATAATGTAAATTTTGTTCATGATCACACTCTTTTTGTTAAGTAGGTACAAATGAATGTATAAATTTATAAACATTGTCTTACATTTTTTTTTAAAGCAAGCGTAACAAATTGAAGAGTAAATAATGATCTTAATTTTCATTATGACCATTCATTTTCACTTGAATAGAGCAAATGAATGCATACTCTTTCTTTTTGTATGAAAAATTGTAAATTTTTTTTTTCATGAACATTTCTTACAATAATTTTTATTTAACCCAAGTACAAAGCACGGGGTAAAATCTAGTAATATTAATTTGGGAATCCATTAAATCGTAAATAAATAAATACTAGTATCAGTTATGGAAAAAAAAAAAAACTAGTACTAGCTATAAAAATATTGGTCACGTGCAGTGCACGATGCAGGGAGACTCAAGCAGCGAAGGCAAAATCTAGGAGCTTGCTGCCTCATTGTCTGCAACAAAGGCCTCTCTCTCTCTCTCTTTCTTTCTCTCTTTATTTTGATTCTCTCTGGATCCCTATAAAAACCACTTTCTAGGGTTCCCTATCTCTCTTTCTTTCTCTGTTATTCAAATCGCAAATCGAAAAAACGCTGCCGTTTTACTGTTTTCCCTTCCTCAATTCGCCGAAATGAAGCTCACCGTCAAAACCCTCAAAGGCAGTCACTTCGAAATTAGGGTTCAGCCTAACGACACCGTAATCCCCTCTCTCTTCAATTCTTCTATTCTCAGTTTCCCTTTCATTGCTATTCAATTATTTTATTATTTGGGTTAAAAAGTTGGCTTAAAGTTTGATTTTTTTTTATTAGGTTATGGCTGTGAAGAAAAACATAGAAGATGTACAAGGGAAAGACAATTACCCATGTGGGCAGCAGCTTTTGATTCATAATGGGAAGGTTTTGAAAGATGAAACTACCTTAGCTGATAACAAAGTCTCCGAGGATGGTTTTCTTGTTGTCATGCTCAGCAAGGTATATTTTTTTAAAGAAATTTTTTATTTTTCTTAATATGGTGGGAAATCTTTTAATTAACGTATTTTTTTTATTAATTTTTATGCTTTTCTAGTCTTTTCGACTTTGGTAGTTAACTTCATATATGGTATGATCTATACTATGGGAATTTGATGAAAAAGAGTTTTGAGAAATGTAATTTTTGGTTAGTTAAAAAATATATTGTCGTTAGTAGCTAAAATATGGATGGTTAATTTTGGTAATTTGAATATGAATTTACCTAAATGAATGTGGGATTTGATTGGATTATAGGTTTTTGTAAGTTTGCTTGCACTTTCGATTAGCAAGCTGCCTCGGTTGTTTGAATATTATACCAAAAAAAAAAAAAAAACAAGCAGTAAGGAGTCTTTAATGATTGCTTTTGGTTAGCTCCAGAATTTGATTTGCGCGAATAAATTTAGAGAATCCCGGTTTAGCATGAGCTCTTTATATGCACTTGTGTTTGTAGTTTGCCTTATATATTTTCAATTCTTTGGTTGTTCTTACAGAGCAAATCGTTGGGTTCAGCTGGCACCTCATCTGCTCAGGTTTCCTAATATTTATTCCTTTTGATAGGTTGAGTGTTATGTTCCGGTTTCATGTCAGTATATAAACAAATTTTTTATTGTCTTCTGTGACAGCCTGCTTCATCAACTCCATCTATAACTCCACCTGCTTCTAATCCTGCCCCTGCTCCTGAAGCTCCTGCACAAGCACCGTAAGTTCATTCAGCAACTTCTTTTCCTCTTTCAAGAACTTGTTGCTTTTAAATTCTTATGCACGTCATAATTTCTTTCATTGCAGCGCCTCAAAGGGCACCACATCTGCTTCAGATACTGCAACAGCTAAGTATGTGGTCTATCTTCAAAGTATCTGTCTATCAGGTCAATAGATGCTTGAAATTATGTGCATGGATCTCATGTTATTAAATGTTGTGATAGACTAGTATTTAGAACCAACTATGATTAGTTTTTGCTTATCAAGGAAAGGATATAAGAAAATAGGAGTTGGTAGGTATAACTTTGATTTCCTTTTGGTTGGTATTTCCAACTTCTAGAAAGAACTTTATCACTGTCCCATTTCAAAAATGGAAAAAAGATTAAACATGGCTGATAAACGAGCGGAATAGCAGTTAGTAGTTACATTCCCCAGTGCCCCTTCTTATCTTTTTTGTTTCTTTGTTGTAATTGAGCATCCCTAACATTATCTATGAAGATTCAGTCATTTCATTACTTCCCTACAAGAATAGGTATGTTGCTGCTGGAAAGTTGGCATTTTATTTTCTTCCATGTCTAATTACTGAAAGTTGACAAGTTGCCACTCCCTTAATTGAAGCCAGAAAAGTTGCTCTCTCTCCCACGCCTCCTTTCTGAAATTTTGTGAACATTGTGAAAGTAATGGCAAAAATTTTATCTTAACTTGTTCCAGTCCAAATACTGATACCTATAGTCAAGCTGCTTCAAATTTAGTTGCTGGAAATAATCTAGAACAGACTATTCAGCAATTGATGGATATGGGTGGTGGCAATTGGGACAAAGAAACAGTAACTCGCGCACTTCGAGCTGCTTATAATAACCCAGAGCGAGCAGTGGATTATCTATATTCCGTATGTCAAAAACTTTATGATTGTATCTAAGGCTAGATTTTAATGTAAACTACTGCATTTGTCTGCATATTGTTATGATGCTATTTTGTCTTCAGGGGATTCCTGAATCAGCAGAAGTGGCTGTGCCAGTGGGTCGTTTTCCTACAAGTCAGACTACTGAAACTGGTGCAGCCCCTGCTGCTCCTGTTTCAGGGGCTCCTAATTCGTCACCTTTGAATATGTTTCCTCAGGTAAATGTAATTTCTTGAAGTACTTCAAACTCTTGTGCAAATTGTTGTTAATTTTTGTATGTGCTGGTTTTTATTTTTTCTCCTGACATGCTGTGATACTAGGAAACACTTTCTGGTGCTGGTGCTGGTGGCCTTGGATCCCTGGATTTCCTCAGAAACAACCAACAGGTGTACTCTTGTGATATCATTATTGTTCTTTTGCTTTGTTAAAACTCTTAAGATTTTTAGTTCTTTGTCATATGGAATACTAAGTGCTTCTTTGTTTGCATTTTAGTTCCAAGCATTGCGTTCGATGGTGCAATCAAACCCACAAATTCTACAGGTTTGCATTTCTATGTTTTCACTAGTTAAAGATCAATGGTTTTAATTGTTCTGGATTTGATCTGCTTCCTCTGTTACAGCCCATGCTACAGGAGCTTGGAAAGCAAAACCCCCAGCTTTTAAGACTAATTCAAGAGCATCATGCAGAGTTTCTTCAGCTAATAAATGAACCTCTTGAAGGTTCTGAAGGGTGAGTACTTACTGGATATCACCTAAATTTGATGAAGCATCTATTGTTTTATTTAAGATAGGTGTGAAGGTTAGTTAATTCATCATATTTTGCTTTGTAATAACTGTCATTTTATTCACCATTAATTAGTTCTGTTTAATTTTGACCTTTTAAAACTCTATCTAAAAGCTTGGTAGTAGAAATTGTTGAATTTAACGGAAGTATTTCTGTATCATTAAGGGTATAGGCTATCTATTCTTTGACTTAGCATCATTAATAACATTAAAATTGACTTGGTGCTTCAGGGATATATTTGATCAGGCTGAACAAGACATGCCTCATGCTATCAATGTCACCCCAGCGGAACAGGAGGCTATTGAACGAGTAAGCAAATCAGTTGCCTTTTATTTTGCTCTTTTATATGGGTTTTCCTCTGTAAATTTTTTTTTAATTATTTTCCTTAATGTCTGTAGCTTGAAGCGATGGGATTTGATAGAGCACTGGTCATTGAAGCCTTTTTGGCTTGTGATCGCAACGAGGAATTGGCGGCAAATTATTTACTGGAAAATGCTGGAGATTTTGAGGATTGAGGGGGGAATCTTACCTTATTTGATTCATAGTTTTGGTCGACTTAGATGGATCTGAGTTATGCGTTGACATGTTTACTTTGGGTAACGTTTGGGATTAAGCGTGGAAACTAATTGAGTGTTCTATCAAAATTGTTTCTGATATAGGCTTTAACAAAATTCATTTTATTTTAGTTTTCACTGACCATATAACCTGATTGGCGTTTTTGGTATTGATATTCAGATCAACATCTGTTTCGGATATTCTGCATTCTCACTTTCTGCTTCTGTTTACGTAAAACTTCTTTAAATGGGGAGCAAAAGGAAAACTTATTTCAAACTTGTGATAACTACATTAAGAAAATACTATCAACAAGGGCTTTAGGTTTTCAATGGGAGCAATCCTCCGCCAATCACACACATACAGAGATTAAATGTACCGCAATACCATCCCAGTTCAACTTAGAAACTTTTAAACGTAAATCCATCTGTGATCACGGACGTATACACAGTAAATTTATTGCAAATTCTCTTTGGAGATTTAGAATTCCCTCTCTGGGAACAGAATAGGAGCAACCAGAGACCAGATATAAAGAGCTGCAGTTGCCCACCCAGTTACAATCCGGACCCAAACAGATGGCCACCCCACATCCACCAACTTCCCGCTCTCCCCAACTGAGGTTGACCATCCAGTCAAAAGCATTGCTGAATACATACTTGCAAGAGAAAAGATGATGTGGAAGAAGGCGTATGAATATGTCACTGGCTTATTCTTCTCCTTTTCTTCCTGCTCATCTGCCTTATCCAATGGAAGCAAAGGCTTTCCAGAACCTTCACCAGTTAAAACAGAATGTTAAATTGTACTCTTAACAAATATTCATTAAGTGTAAGGAACATAGTTTCTTTTACCTACCCTCAATCCTCATCCCAAAATCATGAAACTTATAGACAACTCTTGGCTCAAATTTTAAGAACAGAAATACTTTATCATCATAAACAGTTATTTTAATGGTGTATGGTATAAAGATTGAATATTTTTGTTAACAATACCCGCACGAGGTGAACTTGGTGGGGAGAGCAGAGTAGTAGAGGACCCAGCACGAACAGCAGAATAGACAACTGATAGGACAGTGGTAAGCAGACCAAAGGTCAGGGTGCCAGTAGAAATTGCTTTAGAATGCTTGTGAAGACCATTGCATTCATAATCTCTTGGTTCACTTGCAAGCCCACTGTAGCAAAGGTACATGCAGTACAGTGATATAACTGAAGCTGGCAAAATGCTACCACCAACCTAGAAATCATCGAGATATATATATCAGGAATGAGCAAAAAGCATCTCTATAGATTGTAAGAATTCATGTAAATGCTACAAAATATGGCACTAGAAACAGTGGTAAAATCCTATTCATTATCTTTCCTTTTTTAAAAAAAATGTTAGTGATATGATAAGAAAGAGATTTAAGAGACCTCAACATTTCACTTTATGGAGCACAAGAAGAAGCATTCTCACAAAGTTTAACATTAAAATGGTTTTCCAATAAAAGCCCTCTTTTCAATATATCCATCCATATATTGGTTCTATATACTTTATTTGCAACAAGACAGAAAACATGTTTGCAATGTCTACATGCTTATCAATCATCCTATGTTTGAAAAGAAAGATCTAGTTTATCAATCATGGAAACAGTCTCATTTATCTAACTGGGGCCATCAACTCAAGCTAGGGCCAGCCAATTTCCATGGTATATAATCCACAAGAGATCTAGCTGTTCTGCAAGAAAGAGATGAGAAATTTTGCACAGTGTGGCATCAGTTTTACTCCAATTAATTATGAACTCTTATGCATTTATAATCCATAAAAACAAAATAAAAGAAAACCAATAGAACTGATAAATCCATGAGCTATTAAGATTACGTAAAGTGTAAATCAAAAGTAAAGACTTACTGCAGGATGCAGCGCAACTATGGCAAACAAAAGAACAAGAATCAAGGTCATCACAATAAAGAATGTATTGAGCCCACAATCCTGTCCAGATGGTGTGAACCAGTGGAAGAGAAGTCCAGAGAAGCCCAATGTACCCAAATAACAAACAAGGGAAACAACAAACAGCGCAACATACCTATAGAGGAAAGAGAAGTATATGTCATCTATACAAAAAAGAGATACCAAAAAGGCTCACAAAAGCAAAACTCACCAGAACTGCTCATCAAATCCAACCCATTTGTCATTCCATCCATGAACAAAGTCAAGTAACAGTACAACTTGAACCAAAAGAAACAGTCCTGAGCCAAACTTTGATATTGTCTCTGCAAATGCAACATTAAGTCAAACTAGATGTGATATTAGCCAAATTGTTATTTCCTCCAATCATTTACAAATGCTCTGTAAGAATATTATCTACAATAGCATGTAAGAGTTTCGAAAAGGATGGTACTCTTAATTTAGTAAAATGAACCATGTCCATGATGTTGCTTACCATAGAAGCTGACAATCTCATTTGGAACAAAAAACATTAAGATCACTAAAATGAACCAGCAGATGACTTTCATCATCCATCCACCATGGTGCAAACCATCACGAGGATCCCTCTGATTTTTCACACCAATCATTAAAACTGACAGGATAGTGAAAAACAGAAAATTTCCCAAGCTAACCCTTAGCACCGCGTCTGTTTCAAACCATTCCCTGTTTGGTGTTTTGTGAAAATGATTGATCCCTGCATAAATAACAATATCATATTAATTAAATCAGCAAACAAAGTATATGCAAGACATAACCAACACTCTCACCTTTCCCCACCAAGAAAGGTGTAAAACATTAAATACATTAAATATGGGGCCAGATATCAATAGCTGAAGACAATCTAATTGTGACAGCCTGATCCGGGAGATATGAGGTGTGAATACCGGTTACCAAGCCACTCAAAGAAAAAAAGAGTACAAGGACAAGCTCACAATTCATCCAGGAAACAGGTTTGATTCAATATAACAGAACCATAACACAAAACATGGTTATAGGTGTAAGGATTCACATGGAAATCTGAGCACTCTTCAGATTCCCTTACATACCCAATACATTAACAGAGAATGTCTAAGATACATTTAGCTCAGGGGAACTCAATGCTCATTAGACAAATGACTGTGCTAAAAAACCAAAGCCATTTGACTTCCCTGCCCATTGAATATGTCAATGCTAGGATAGTATTGAATCTTTTGCACCATCATTTGGGCATTTCAACATTAACCACGATTTGTGTTGGAATCTCAAAACAAACAAATTATGCCCCGACTAACAAATGACAATAAGAAATCAAATAAATATAGTAATAATCAAAAATAAATAAATAAATAAATAAAAAGAACATTTCAAGGAAGCTTACAAGGGAGCTTCTCCATGAGAGGGGCGGCAACCTCACGAAGGATCCAGGAAACAATCAAAGAAAGGGCAAAGAGGCCACAGTAGGCGATCCTTGCAGACCTCCTGCTAATCCCCGAAACCACAGTGCGGCACGCATCGCATGCGCATGCCGCACAACACGATGCAAGGCATGAAGCAGCCCACATCTTCTTCCAACCACAACAACAAACAAACAACCCACCAAATCCAAAAACCCTAACTGCTGCAACAACGACAACAACAAACAAAAATCAATATAGAAAAAGAAAAGAAAATCCTTTATCTCTAATAATACGAGGAAAACTAAATAAATTCCACAGAAAACCCTAATTGTTGAAGATTCAATCCCCAAAAAAAAAAAGACTCAAAACCCCTTTCGATAATAATAAAAAATATAATTGATTATGATTAATTTTCTCTTACCAGAGAATTAAGGAAGAGAGAGTTACACGAAGACGATGATCGATGGGGCGCGCACGAAGAAATATAGGAACGACTCAAAGAACCCAAAGAGAATTGGAATTGCTTTCTCAGTCGGAGTTTAGAGCTTAAAACCATATGCGGTTGTTCGTATATTACAAATCCTGTAATTCACTAATCTCAACCGTTAGACATGTTGGCCGTACTAAAATGAACGGTTTGGATTTGTCTTTTGTTGAGATTTTTTTTATTTTTTTTATCTTTGGAAGAAAAAGAACTTAAACTTTATTCAACAATCATACACTAATTAATGAGTTAAATATGTGTTAATTTACCTTTTATAAATTAAATAATAATAATTAAAATGCAGCAATATACCAAAAAATGTACATTATTCCTCAATTTGGAAAAGATTTGCGAGTTAGCTTGGACAAATTAAAGATATTGATTGAACGTCCATATAAAAGTAAAAGGACCTAAATTGTGGTCAATACAACTAACAAATTTCAACTTGTAGTACTTGGAGTTTTGGACTTTGAATCGGTTGTATGCCTCCCTCTAATAATTCATAAAAATATTAATTGATTTGTGCTTCTGAAAAAGGAAATAACTCTATAGAAATGGGGGAGTGGTTGGGGAGGATCAATTTCACTTTATTATTTCTATAGCCTTGGATCAATTTCAGTTGTGAGTTGTTGTTTGTCCGAGCCCAAGACACTCAAGACTGATTTACTTCTGTTTTGATTACGTAGGTCAAATGAAGAAAGAAATTTTTATATTTATTTTTGTTTTGTCTAGTTCCACTACTGTTTTACTTTCTGTAATTATCTTATTTAATAAAAGTTTTAATTTACCTTTCGAAAAAGTTTAGATCAATTTTTAATATTTTTTTCTTTCAAAAATTGTATTGAGTATTTAATCTTGGTACGCTTTCAAGTGACAATACTGCAAAACTCAAACCAAACCAATCATTTTAAATTGATCTTAAAAATATGTAAAGTATTAACTGACTTTTAAAATCAATATCAAATACCACTCTCATCGTTCAACGATGCATCACAGAAGAAACTTCATTTGCAAATAATAACCATGTGGTTATGTGTCAAATTACTATTAATTTATTTTATTTTTGGGCGGTTTGTAAGTTTTGAAAAAATTACTATTAATTGCAATCAAAATGTTGTGCAAGCCAACAGACGCAAGAGGTATATAATTGGATTAAAGATGATAGTGGTTCATGATGGAGTCGACAAAACCCAGAGATTTGTTTAAGGAAAAAAAAGAATAAAAATGGTTAATTAGTTAATATAATTAAGATTACAACTTTCATTTCAAACTAAAAATGAAAAAAATAGTTAAGATTAGAACTTAGCTTAAGAAAATAGTAAATAATCAGAAATAGTAGAATGCCAGGTGGAGAAGGGTGGAGCGCACTTTCTCTGTCTCACCGTACGCGGGTTTGGTCAGTTTATAATTAAACGGCCTTTGGACGTTACCAAACGTCGAAACTTGTCTAAACCTTCCCCCCAAATTTGGCCCAATAAAATGCTTTTCGCTTCATGACTCTCTCGACGCTATCCTAACCCATGAATACACCCTTTATTCCGTTTCATTGTTCGTGACGGTTTTGCTCAATAAAGCTAAAGCACCTCGTGCTTTTGTTTTCTATCGTAACGTCCCTTACACCGGGACATAAGGAGAAGACAAAGGTGAGGGAAGAAGAGTGATTATAAAGAGAAAACATCAAGTGATATACTCATTTTCCCTTCTTCCCTTTGATCCAACCTTGGGTTTGTCAACCGTAAGTGTTTTCTTTTTCAACTCTTTGATTCATTTACAGATCTGGGTGTTTTTTATTTTTTTTAGGATAGAGATGGGTTTCGAATTTGATTTTTTTAAATAGGTATATGGATTGATTATCAAAGGTTGTTGAATGTTTGTGCTGAGTATGTGTTTTTCGTGTAGATTTGACATGATGCTCAGGCTTTTCTCTTTTTGGGTTTTTAAGGATCTGACGTGTTTTCATTAGCGGGCTTAAGGAATAGGAAGGATCTCTTATGATCTGACAGAAATGGGAACATTTTTGGTCAAGTGTCTGCCTTATTAGAAATAATTAAAGCATAATATAGTGTTCAGGTGAAAGGGAAATTAGAAATTTATTCTTTGTGAATATGACAATTGACGAAGCTAATTTATGAGATGTTACATGTTTTGTTAGACAATTATGTTTTCCTGCCTGTTGAGACATTTGGACATCAAATGTTTTCAATCTTCAAGCTTGGATTGGATCGGTAGAAAATGGTTTGGGAAATCACTTGGTTAGCTAATTAAACAAAATTCATAGTGCTGTTGACACCGCAAAAGATTTTGCATCTTAGTTTCAAAATTTTTAGTGCTGTGGACACCACAAAAGATTTTGCACCCTAGTTCTTGCTGGTATTATTATTCTCTTTATGATTTTGCTGTTGTAGGTTGTCAATACCCTTGTGGATTTCGGAAATATGCCTCAATAGATATGGGAGATTTAGTCTTAGTTGTATAATGTGTTCAAGTAGTTAATCGTATGTGTGATTGGCTGTCTTAAAAAGGATTTTTTAGTTAGACTGATAAAATTGCTTCTGTGTATTAGCTCCAGCAATCAGTTCAATTGGAATTTTTTTTATTCCCGCTCATGCACTTGTCAATCTATTATTACTTTGTGTATCTAGATGTGGAATTTCAATAGTAGCTGGTTTGTTTATTTCTCATTCTGAAGGCACTTGAGTTTAATTAGTGTAAAGATATTGGTTTCTTGTTTACTATGATGTTTGGACCACTGTATTTAAGAAGAAGGGTTTTGCACGGCTTCTTGTTCAGGTCTTTTCCTTTAAGAAATTAGATATTTCTGATTGCTGTCTTTTATTTAATTTGTTTTGTCGGTAGGTTAATGGTTTAGCATGACATGTTTTTCCGGTCTTTTCAAATTTAGTTGTTACACACTATTTTCTTTGTCCATGAGCCTTTTCTTGCATGTGGTGATGAACCGAATTGGCTGCATGATTTCAGGTCACGGTGGTAAGGGAATTTTAGTCTCTAAGCAATGGTTCTAGACGGCATTGTATCTTCTCCCCATCGGAGGTCAGGATCAATCAGGAAGCAATTCCAAAAAGATGAGTTGGGCAGCTGGTCAACACTTGTTCAGAGGCATAGATTTCTCTTAACAGCTTTGGGACTCTTAGCATTCGTCTGTACCATTTACCTTTACTTTGCAGTTACTTTAGGGGCCACTGCAGATACATGCTCTGGGTTGACGGGAACACAGAAAGCAACATGTAAACTGCAGCATGCAAGGTCAACTCTGTCCCATGGAAAACTGAAATTCCTTTAGGTTGTCTATGGTCAATTACCGGTTGGTTTATTATTATAGTATTCATTTTTAGGCAACTGAAGGTATTCAAATTTGAAAAACACAATTCATTTATAGTGGATTATTTTGTGTCCTCTTATGCTGCTTGTTCATATACAGGTTTAAATCTGTGCAGCAGAAATTTGTACTGCAAACTGTATTTTAATGATTAATCTTCTGAAGAAGCTAATTATCTTAATGTTGAAGATGCATATAATATTGTTTGGAGGTTATGAAGCTGGTTAAACAATGTCCTAGTGCAACGGCTTATATCTTTCATGCATTTCAAATTGTGATGGCAAACAATTTTGAACCGACTACTAGAATACTGAAACTATATAATGCTTTATTAAGTCTACATGGTCACTTATCACTTATTAATTACACGCTATGAGAATTCCTGCTTCTTGGTTTCCGTGAACATTGAAATTGATAGTGATGAAAAAAGGTTCTTTTTTCAATTGGCATGAATAGGAAAATTTTACTTATCTACAAGAACCAGAACAAGAGGAGTGTCCTGTTCTTCACGATAGGAGGCTAACATCAGCCAACTGGAGCCAAGAGATACTTACATAATTGAGGAACAAAGAAACACTTTGGTCTTAAATGCCAACAAGTGAAAACTGTTTGCCATTCTCGATCACAATCTTCAAGTTTATCGCATAAATAAAACAAGCAAAATTCCTTCCGCACTTCTTGATGTTCAAACTTTTGTTGATCTCCAAGGAATGAGATTAACCAATCACAACCCTCGAGATCTTCCATAACTTTCACTTTTGGTCGTGTGTTGTATGTTAAGCAATGCGACTTATTAAAGCAATGGACGCTCGAAGGTGTCAACGACAAGATGTTATTGGGTTCCCTTAATATTTGACAAAAAGCAAGTATGCCTGCCATATTTTTACCAGAAGTTTATAGAATCCTTTCCTTATCTCAAATGGATAATGAGGAAAATATGAGTAAATCAACTTACAGGTGTCTCTAGAACTCTTGGAGAAAATATAAATGACATTTAAATTTTAATCCTAATAAAAACTGATACCATCAAATCAAATTGAAAAGGAAACACCATTAGGAATGAGATTTACCAAATTAGCAACAATGCAATGTAAACAAAAAAATTCAATGCTGGCTTCAGTTCCAACAAGTGCGAAACAATAAGATAGTGACAAAAATGATTCATTTAGAATAAAGATGTCCCCTTGCCTTTCTTGTCCCCTCCAATCTCAAAGTGCTTGCATCTCTGCGAGAAACAGTATCAACAAAGAGTTAGCATTTGTCCAATGCGGTAAGGCTATCTAAGAACGGCTAGCTAATGCACTAGTTTTGCAGTTCGATCTAAGAACGGCTAGCTAATGCACTAGTTTTGCAGTTCGTTACCTTGATCGGGTGTTGTGACACATGCTTGCAAGCCTGGCACTGTAGCCTCAGCACAATCTTCTTAGTAGTCTTTGCCTGTTAGAAAATATTTTGACACTCATTCATAAATGGAATAGAAAGGGATTAAAATAATGGTAGTATACAAATTGTTCATGTTCTTCCCACAATAACAGTCATATTCACACAAGGGTGAACAACTCATCAAAGAGAAGTCTTTTACCTTCTTGTGGAAAACTGGCTTTGTCTGTCCACCATAACCTGATTGTTTGCGATCATAACGACGTTTTCCTTGAGCAGCAAGACTGTCCTTCCCCTTTTTGTATTGGGTGACTTTGTGCAAGGTGTGCTTCTTGCACTCCTTACTCTTACAGTAGGTCTTCTTTGTCTTAGGAACGTTCACCTACAATACAGAGGTTTTAATTTTTCTCGCACAAATCTATCAACAAAATGACAATTTTGCAGCCTCCAAAGCAATGTTCTTGGAACAATTTTCAAATCGTATGCAACACATAGTTCCCAAATTTCAAACATATGACACAAATGATTAACGGTTGCAACATTTGATGGCTGATGCAATCACATAATACAGCATTTCCACCCAAATCCATAAAAACTGGTGACTTAAGGTCACCGTTGTACTTTTCATTGGTCCTATCAAGCTCTCAGGAATATGAGCTTTACTCATCCTAATCCTAAGCAAATTAAAACCAAGAAAGCACAGAAGAAAACTGAACAAGAAGAGAATTAAAAGTTGGCTGTAGTGTAAGCCATTTATCCTAAATCACCTCAAGCATTGCTAAATAGAAGCAGGAAAATTGGCACTTTATCAGACTATACTCAAGCAAGAATAACATTCAGCTAAATACTTGTAAGAATTGACTTCTCAACTCTTAATTAAATTGACTGGTGCATTCTATCACCTAAAAATCTCAAGCCACAACTCGCTAGAAACAAAAAAATTTGGCCACCAAATGTTTCAAATTTAATCACTCATCACATAAAATGTTAACATTCTTACCACGTAATCAATTCCTGTGCTCATAATCAATTCAATAATAAATATATCATTTATTTAAGGGCGAGAGAAAAAGAGAGGATACCATCGTGGAAAATGATGGGAGAGAAACCCAAGCTCTGAACTGCTCTGTTACAGAAAAGAAATGAAAAGAAAAACCCCGTAAGCGACGTTAGGGTTAGGGTTTTTATAACAGACTGGGAGCCGGGTTTTAACAGCTGGCCCTAGTTTATGAATCGAATCGGTGAAAAGATCCAAATCTAAATTGCAACAGGCCCAATTTGTTGTTCCCCAATGGGCCACGGGCCGGCCTTCAATTTCTTTTTCAGTTCAAATCACGCTCATAGCACTTGCCCACGGCGCCTTCGGAAAAAATTCGAAATCCGAAATCAAAAATGAAAAAACCTCCGTCTTCCTGTTGAACCCGCGCCAAAAGGAAACCAGATCACACGGATCGTTTCTCTTAGTCGTTGATTAAAATTAAAATCCAACGGCTAAAAACCAAAGGCTCTCACTCTATAAATAAACAGGATATCTCTCGTTCCCTCTCCAAGTCCAATCCAAATTAAAGAAAACAAAGCCATCAAATTTTGCTTTGAGAGGTAGAAAATGTCAGGCCGTGGAAAGGGAGGGAAAGGATTGGGAAAGGGAGGAGCGAAGAGGCACAGGAAAGTACTGAGAGACAACATTCAAGGGATCACGAAGCCTGCAATTCGAAGGTTGGCTCGACGAGGTGGAGTGAAGAGGATTAGCGGTCTTATTTATGAAGAAACGCGAGGCGTTCTCAAGATTTTCCTTGAAAACGTGATCCGCGACGCGGTTACTTATACTGAGCACGCCAGGAGGAAGACGGTAACTGCTATGGATGTGGTTTATGCCTTGAAAAGACAGGGCCGAACGCTTTATGGTTTTGGCGGTTAATTGGGTGGTTTTTTTTATTTTTGAAAGGAATTAGGTGGCCTTTTACAGGGATGATTTTTGGATCTCGTCAGTTTTTGTGCTTTTCTATGATGTAATAGAAGTTGAATTTTTATGGGAAAATTGTTTTTGGATTTCGATGTTACTATTTCGTTTCTGTTTGGTTTCCTAGAAACTATGCGTAAGAAAGTGAGAACGAAACGGTTTGTCTTTTCCACTAGCTACAGTTTTCCTGCTTAACGGTAATTGTGAATTGGTAGGACTAACTGTTTGGAACCCAAATTGTACTTGTTTTTTAGGATTTACTCTAATGAAACACAAAATAAGTTATTTAAGCGTAACGAAAATACTGCTACGGGCTGAATTTATTTTTGTGATGGAGCTAAGGGTTGAATCTATATCCGTTAACACATAGGGGCAATGAAAATCTCAAGTTTAAAAGGATCAGAACATATTTTTATTACTGAAAATTGATTTAGAAAAAATAAAAAGAAAAAGGGTAATTTGCATTAAACTTTGGTCTTTGGTTTGAGTGGGGTTGGGACGGGACTTGAGCCTTCGGCTGAAAACTTACTTTGTGTTGCCAAAAAGGCTAGCAGTGAAATCCGCCAGAGCTGCCCTGTTTAGAAAGGCTTCTTCGGCCCAATTGGCAACCAGATTTGGCATTATATTTGAGCAATCTACTGTCAATCGGAAGGGTTTATTATATTTTAAGCCATCTAGCCAAGGAAGCTTCAACCACATTGAGAACATATGCAGTTGGAGCGTGGGGATAGATCAAAGAAACTTTATGGCTTGGCTCAATGCACAAGGGATCTTTCCAGCCAGATCTGTTAAAATGAGTCTGGTTTATTGGGTCAGCTTATTTTTTATTAAAAATAAAATTTATTGAGTTTGAAAATTTAGTTTTATATTAGAATTGGATTTAAATGGATCAGTTAATTTAATTAGTGAGTAGGGGTGGATTAGGACGGGTTAGTCTTGTGAATTAGAAAAAAAATAAATTCATAATTTTAATTAATTTAATAATTTTATATATTTAATTATATAAAATTAATAACTTAGTTACTAATAGTATTACTTATTTTAAATATTTTAATATAATTTTAGTTTAAATTAAAATTTATTATCTCTTTTTTTATGATAATGATATTAAATAATAAATTGATAATAATTCAGACTTTGAGATATCATTATTGTCTAAATAGGATTTAAATGTTTTGCTTGAGGATGAGGATTGAGGAGGATATAATTGAGGATTGAAGTTTCTATTATTTGGTTATAAACTTATGTTTATAAGATGGTAATTTGTATTAAATATTGAAATTTTATTTATGTAATTTATTTACTTATTTATATTTGGTGTAATTTATTTGTTTGTAACATATTTTTATTATTCAATTTATATATTAAATTATAGAACAATTTTATTGATAGGAAGTTTCTTAGATAAAATTATAAAAATAATTTTTTTGAAAAAAAAAAGAAATGGATTAGCTCAACCTGATCTATGAATTAACAAATGATGAGCTGGATTGAAGTTTTGATGGCTTATTTAAAAAATGGATTGACCCACCCAACTTATATTTTCTCAATCGACAAGGGCTTGGGCCAAGTCAATCCATATTGACATCTCTATTTTGAACGATGGTTTTAAGAAGTGTCTTGATGGTGCCATTGGTGAACTTCCAAGTTGCTAGCTAGGGATGGTAATAGGTATCTTATTATAAAATATATGTGAATATTTAACACGATTATATAAGATTAAGATGAGTTTGGAATGAATTTGGGTAGTGATTTTACAATTCATATCGAGTTTGTGTAAGATTCAAGTACCACTGCTTGAGTATTCGTTATTTGAATTTGATTATTATTTATAAATATTTTATTATTATTTTAAGAATTAAATTAAAAATATATAATTTTTACCAATTTTATAAGTAATTCTTTTTGTTAAAAACTAACAAATATGTAAAAAGTAGGGTTATTCTAATTATTAATGTGATGGCATTAATATATTTAAATTAAAAATTAAAAAATTATTAATTATGTTTAAATAATATGAATATCATATTATATTATAAAGGAATATAATTACTATTATTTATATACTTTTAATATAAATATATTTATATTCTATTTCATGTTAACATTAAAAAATTATAACTTATAAAATTGTTAATTATAATATATATACCATTATTTATATAAACTTACAATATATATACTTAAAGAGTTTTTGAGATTAAAATAGTTTTGGAATCTAACTATTTTTTTTTTAATTTCATGAAATTAAAGATAGATTCATATAGTTAATTAAATTAATTTATAAACTTATGATTATTAACTAACTTGTAATGTCTTTTAATATATATAGTTTATATATTGTGTTAATTTATAAGAAATATAATTACTATTATATATATACTAAAATATTTTTAGTATATATATATTTTAAATATAAACATATTTACTTTCTATTTTGTGTTAACATTATAAAAATTATAAGTTATAAAATTATTAATTATAATATATATACCTTTGTTTATATAAACTTATAATATATAAATCTAAAAAGAAGTTATGAGATTAAAATAGTTTTGAAATCTTGTTATTTTTTTAAATTTTATGTAATTAAAAATAAACTCATATAGTTGATTAAATTAATTCATGAAACTATAATTATTAATTAACTTGTAATGTCTTTTAATATATATACTTTATATATATTACTATAATTGTATTATATATATATTAAAATACTTTTAGTGTATATATATTTACTTTAAATATAAATGTATTTACTTTCTATTTTATGTTAATGTTACAAAAATTATAACTTATAAAATTATTAATTATTTTTGAAATATTTATTTTTAATTATTTAAATTTAAATTTTATTATCTATGTGTTTTTATTAATTTAATTATTAATAAATTATATGAAATATGTAGAAGAAATATTATTGCATATAGATACAGGTACAATTTCAAGTTCGGATAAATGGTACCATAAATATAATTTTAATAATTTTTTTATATTATCAGGTTTTTAAACAGGTTAGGATAATTATAAAGTACTCAAAATGTATTAAGATTATGGTTAGGGTAATCATTTTCAAAAATATTCGAGTAGTTAATAAAATTTGAGTATTTTATTTTATATAGAGTGACAATTCAGATATTTTAAAATTAATGAGTTTACTCGTTGACATCTTTATTGCTAATGATGAAAAACAAGAAGCAACGGGTTTTAAGTGGGAGTTGCAGCATAGGATTGTTAAAGCATGAAGTATTACATCATATATTGGCATTGAGTTGCAGGATTAAATAAAATGATCTAGTCTAGGGGGAATGGATCCACTACGTGTGTTTATAACATAATACTATGTTAATCCTTTTCATTATTCTTTTAAAGAGTGATCATTCTTTATCATTATTAGTTTTAAAATTAGATATTTGCTAAAGCTGGATGCCCATAATGTTGGTCTAAATGTGCAGCGCCTGGTCCCCTAGATTGGAAGAATGAGAAGAGATTGATTATGACCAAGGGACTCTTATGTCCTAAATATTGTGCTAATTTAATTAATCAGTGGAATAACTCGCAGCTATAAGCTCATGCAGATGTTGGTTATGCCCAATGCTAATTAATATTCCCACTGATGTTGGTCACTATCAACTCGTGGGGGACTGTACAACGCCAAATCACTGATTAGGAGCATTGGGGAATGTACTAGTAGCTAAGACAAATCTAATAAAGCAGTATCTTATTCAATGATGAGATAATGTCGGAAAATATCACTTTCACAAAGTTTTAACACATTTATCATTTGTTTTTAGGGAAATGAAAAGTATACACCACACCCACTTGTTATTTGTTAATTTAATTGATGTTACAATTGGTGAGCGTTGGATACAAGTTCTTTTAACTCACCGTTTGCCTTCATGACATCCAAAACTTAGTTGAATATGGCTTTCAAGGTATATGACCAAAATTTCAAATTTTAAAATAAAAACGAAATATAATTAACTCATATTTTGTAACTTAAAAGCATCAATAATAATAATAATAATAAATAAAACTAACCGATCAATATAAAATTTTATGACCTGCCTTAGGCCTTTTGTAACCAACAAGTTAGCGTTGGGGCCCAAGTCCAAAGCACGTCCTTTTCCTAATCCCTATTTTGGATTACATTTGCAGGCCCAGGAGTGGGTTGACACTTGGCGGGCAAAGCCATGACCAGGATTACGGACCACTGGTCAAGTTTATTTTTGGGAGTGTGAACACATCCGTCATCCTAGCAAACACGCTTTAATTAGATCATAGTTTGATATTTTCGCCATTGATACAATTAAAATATTTTCACACCGTATATTTCTCCTCTTTTTTTTCATGAATGTACCAACTTATTCGAGTCCTTTTTAAATATTTTATTTGCTGTAAAAATGCTAAAAATAATGCCAACAAAACAAAAATATTTCAATCAGAAATTTTTCGTTGTAAATTTCTTACTATTGTAATTTTTGCATCTTCTCCACCTTAAATTATAATGGTATAAATTAAAATAGACCTTCAACTAATAATAAACTGTAAAGGTTTGTATCAAAAACAAGTTATATTTGGTTGATATTTTTATCAATTATCTTTTATTTTAAAAAAAAGAATATAAAAATATACATAAAAAGAGCTTAAATAAACTTTTAACGCTTGGCCAATTTGTGGACATCAATTATATGCACATAAAACGTGAATCATAGATAAATGTAACAAGGCTCAGAATCCCACCGGTGGTGGGATTGGGTGGATGGAAAAACTAATCCTTTGAAAATGAGGATCATGTCGTTTGGACGACCTTGACCAAGGACCGTAGTTGGTAGGCACATAAGGTTTTGAATGGTGAACCATGCACGCGGTTCGTTGCATGGAGGCGGCCAAAACCTGGAAAAAGCAAAATCACGCGCACTTGAATGCGCCAATCTGCCTGATATTAGAGCAATTAATTTCTCAAGTATCCAAATTGGTTTTTGAGATTCATGGCGGCATTATGCACAACCGACCGAAAACGATAGCAGAAAACAATCTCTGACTTTTCCAATGGAAAGAAAGTCTCCCGTGCCCCGTGGCAGGAGAACCGCAAAAATCCCAACTTCTTCCTCTTTATTTTTGCGTATCTAATTGGTTAGGCTTTGTGTTTTCTTTAAGACACGACAATTTCTTCATCATTGACTTCTTCATGCACATAAACAATTTTTAATCATATGTTGAACATATTAATGTTAGCGTCATTATATGTGGCACGCGTTTGCATTCTAAGTGGCGGGCTACTTAATAATCCTTTATCGTATGAAATTTCAAATCCTGTCTATCTTCCAAGAAGAATCTACTTCAATAGTGACCAATATATTGGTTTATTTGTCAAAATACACAAGAAGAGCTCCGTAATTTTTTTAACCACGTGAGTCAAATACATTCAATTTAAAAGTGATGAAATTTTATCTTATTTGAATGAAGATTTATTTAAACTTGAATTTATTAATTTAAATTTTGAATGAAATAAATTTTTATAATTAATAATTAATTAATTAAAATTAATCAAAATATTACTTGTTGTTTTTATAATCACATAAATAATGATAATATTATATGACCATTTCATCATATTTTATAAATATGTCATACCGATGATCAATTATTACATATTAGAATCTTAATTAATTAACTTGAAATTTGAACAAAAAATAATAATTACGTGGAATTGAATAAAACTTTAAAATGGAAATGACACGTACCCAACTATCCGGTGAGATAGTCCTATCCAGTTGGGACAAACTTTGGTTTCTAATTTGAATTTCTTTAGAAGCAAGGTAAAATAATATCGGACGTTACAGCCTTCTTGATGCAATGCATCGTGAAAAAAGGGGTGAAAATGAGGTTGGCAGAAGCCCCAGGACTAGAATCCAAGAGCTGCCTGCAAGTGAAGACAGGCACCCTAATTGCTCTGAAGACAACCTTTGCTTTATCCAATCAATTTCTTGACCCCAATCCACGCAATAAATTTCAGGAACCAAGAAAATAAATGAGTTGCTTGCCATGATTGCGTTTGCAATCAATTTATGTTTCCATCAATCAAAGTCTTCCATTAATGAGTTTCGTCGTAAGTTACAAAAAAACCAAACTCTTTCTTATATTTCGTGCCCAGACGACATTCGCATTAAATGAGGGGTGGCGAAGAGGGCGACGCGTGGCGAATCATTTCAAGGAAAAGCATTAAATGCAAACGGGACGTTGAATAACTGTCCAAAGTCGCGGCGAAGGTGACATGGAGTTTCCACAGCATTTATTGTAGGGTGTTGAGACCTTTAATGTTGGATGTAGACCTGGCTCTTGCCGTGGCCTTTATGCATGCAACGATTTTTTTTCCTTTTGAAATTCCTTCAATTACACCATTCTTTTACTTTTACTTGGCTGTAATATGTGTTACGAAACTTTATTCTTATTATTATTAATTAGCCAAATCTTTATAATTAGTCGCTACAACTAATTAAACCCATATCCTTATTCTCCACTCAATTAAAAATGATAGCAACAACTATCCAGTTCGGAATAAACATGACTTTGTGTGTTCTTAATTCATGCACAGGATAACTCAGTCTCTCACGTATACAAAGCTAAATTAAGCAAAATCCACATGAAATAAACAAAAACACTTGCTTTTTGTCATACTTATTTTGGTTAAAGCAGAAATGCCTGTGTTATAGATATGAACTGTTACCGATCTGGATCTCCATTCAACACTACCCTACCAAAATACGAAAAAAAATAAAAACAGCAGATTGTTATGTATAACAGCCCCATTTTAGCTGTGTAAAAAGCTACTACAACTGCGTTTGGGTATGTGCATTTTGTTCTCGCAATAAGAAAATGATTTCCGAGATATATCCCAAGCATCAAGGAAGAAACAAAAATTTGAGGTATGTAATATCATAAGATGAGGAGATCTAAAGTTTCTATATATTATCCCAAAAACACATCAAATTAATCTAACAAAAACATCTGTGATATCATCATGGACCCCTGTATTAAAGTAGCCAGAAATCTAAACCTATATTTTTCGATTTACAAGAATCAATATATTTGCAGGACTGAAAAGTAGAAGTAACTCTATATCTGTAATATAGATTATAGAGTTACAATTATCTCTGATCAATGCTCAAAAAGAGAGAAAAAAGAAAGATTAAAATGACGCATTGAGATCAATCCGAGGCTTCTTCACAGCCAAGGCAGATGGAACAATAGAATTGCAGCGAGGGCACCTGGGATTCGTGTTGGAAGCTATGACATATAGCAAGCAACCAGGGCATGCAGCTGCAAACATTCCTGGTGTCGATGAAGATGTTGCAGGCAATGAAGAAGGTGGTGGTGGTGGTGATGATGAACGCTTCTTCATGGTTTCTTTTTCTGCTCTTTCCAGGGCGTATTTGACCTTGTCAAGAGTGCAGACACTCTGGTAACAGCTTGGGGTTGAAGACTGGAGCTTTAAGTCCAGGGAGGTGTCTTCAAAGAAGTTAATTGGAGGGAAGTTCAAGTCTTGAAACTTGGAATCTTGAAATGAATTTGGCAATTGATTCTTGCTCTTTCCGTCTGGAGAAGAAGAAGATGCCGGTGCTGATAATGGTGACTTTGGTGAGCTGCATCTTTGTGTCGGTACTTTTCCAGGCTGCATGGTAAGGAACAGTATGGAACAAAAAGTGCTTAGATCATGAACTTCAGAGAAGAAAACTTCAATAAATAAGCAGGAAGGAAGATACTAAAATGTCAAACAAACAATTAAAGCCGTAGTTAGGCCAAATAAAAATCAGAAGATGTCAGATGTTTCATAAAGTAAACATTAAATTTTAAAGAAAGAACTCTCTCTGTATTAAATGCTCTGTTATTCATTCAACATTCATAATGACCTGAAAAGTTTATATGGGCTGTGAAGCAAATTAATTGTGAACTGAAACTACAAGAGAGTTAAAATGACATGGATGAGTTCTTTGAATTTGTTGCAGAAGAAAGAGAAGATAATCTGAAAATTTTCACCTTAAATTCGAGATCTATTTCTTTGGTTGCAGCCTCGGACAAACTTCCCAACAAATCTTTTGTAATCAAAATATCTGAATTGCCAGCATGAATCTGAGGCTGTTCTTCGATATGACCATTCAATACCCTCACCAATGAACTACTCACATCTGCTGCCATTTCTTAGCTTTCAACTAGAGTGCCCAACAGCAAAACACAGCAAAAAAGAGGAGGGCTTCAAAGAAAGAGAAATAAGAAAAAGCAGAGGCAAAGGAAATTGAGAGCAAATGAAACTGTTAAATTCAACTAAAAGAAAATAGAGTAAATAGAACGGTCTCATTCAAGAAAGTTATGGTCCGACTGATGAACATTAAAAATCCTTTGGACAATACTATGAATGTGAAATGATGGCAATGGCCAATCCTTATGATATGACAATATCATCCTCGTGTGGCTGAGCTAATTACTCTGAAGTTTTTATTACAGTTGATAAGGATGACATAGACTTTTCAACAATCTTCAATTAATTCGTGCAGATAGGTATCAAAGAATGAAGAAAATTGGAGAGCTAGCATTAATGGCGGCATTTAATGAGTTTGTACTCTTTTGTTTAAGAGCTGCCCTATGCGTGAGGGAAGGTTCGGGCTTTGCCCTTTAAAGTCATATGCAGATTTTATAGTTTTAAGACTGTCACGTGTAGGCGCATAAAGTACTCTACCATTAAACGCCTTCAATCTAGGCCATTGAATAAGGAGAGATTCTTGATGCCCAAGATCCTTTTGTCAAATTCAAAGATTGAATGCTCATTTAAATCATATACTGATACTAATAGTTTATGTTTAGTAGCTTTGTTGATATGAATTCCACGTCTGCAAACATTAAATTTCCCGTTTGACTGTATAGGTTCAAATCAGATAATACTTGGCAGAAGGATTTTATGCCTCAGCTGATAACCGGTAAGTAATTTGTTACGTTTGTTATATCCTTGAGAATGTAATGGTTGAAAAATGTGATTGTTGAGTATATAATTATTGAGAATGTGATTATTGAGAATATAATTTTACAGTTTTTAGTATAATAAAAGAAAGTGATAATTGTAGGAAATGTAATTACGGAAACAATTATATTATAATATTTGATTTGTAAGTAATTTACTGATAAAGTAAAAATTACCTTTATTAATGAAAAACATATAAATTGAATAAATTTATAATTTTTAAAATTTGACTTTTCAACTATAAGTAATTAAAATAGCATATGAGTATTTGATTTATTGGTTAGTGCATGTTCCTCTACTAAAAGTAGGGTTCGAATCTCCCTTCCCTTAATTAAAAAAAATTATAAGCAATTAAAATAATAAAGAATAACATTAAAAAATAACATAATATTTTTTATATTAATTATTTAAATACTAATATATATAAATTTACTAAATATTTATTTTTACCTTAAACTTATAAAATTTAAAAATAAAAAAAATCTTAAAAAATCTATCGATAGATAAAACCCATTATCAAAATGTTTGAACGTAATCTATAAATAGATGATATATTATTTTATGCTTGCTTGAAGCTTTCTTTCTCTCATAACTATGGCACCCAAACACCTTTTCCTCTCAAATCCTCTTAATTATTTAGTAAATTTTCTCAATTCTAAACTATTTAAATATTTGTTTCTTAATTTTGGACATCAAAAACATATTTTTCTCAAAATACTTTTAAATTCTTTGAAAATTTGAATTAGGGTTTCATAAAACTCAAGATCCAAATCGTTTCAATATTTAGATTTGATGGTAAAATTTGATCCAAATGTGTTGGTGACCAACTACCTTTCCTACGGATAGTGAGAAGAAGGAGAAGATGGTAAGGTGAGAAGGAGAAAAAGGTAAGAAGGAAGAAAGTGAAGAAGGCAGAAAAGAGAAAAGAGAAAAGAGAAGTTGAGAGGTTAGTTTGGGAAAAAATTTTTTTTTTACTTTCCATTTGCAGAGGAAAAGTAACTTAGAGAAGGGATTGCAATCACATTGCTATGGGATTACTTTCTCATCCTAAAACATCAACCAAACACTACAATGTGTTTTTCTACAATTTAATTACTGCGAATGTCTCTCACTTGCAGTCTACCAAACGCCACTTTATTAGTTTAGATCAAGCGATAAAATGCAAAAATGGTTTAAACTTTAATAATGAGAATTCAACATGTTAACAATCTCATCTGTTTCTGGATTTCATTGACCATTGTCAGCTTAGTGTTACTAATATTGAACTTTCTTCCAAAGAATTTTAAGAAAGGCGCGGAATTTTCTGTGTGGATCTTATGGACCGACAGCACGGACATCCATTAGTCAAATAATTACAGAAGAGTTTGATCTAAGTTTTAGTCCAGTGGGCTCTGAGGACTGGAGAACCTCAGGCCGAGTAAGTGGGCATCAATATTTCTGCTGCTTCCGGACTTGGGCGGATAAAGTAGACAGTACGAACCCAGTATTCACACCAGTCACCAGGAGTAGGGCATTGTCAGTGGGCTCTCAGAAAGTCAGAAAAAGTGGGCAACCTTTTGAATGTGAGTATCATGGGCTTTCGTACCCGGTGATCGCTCTATCCTTCATTTTTCTTTTCCTCGTGGCTGTGGGTCATGCTTAGAATCGGGAAGTTCAAAAGAGCTGTTGGTAGGGTGGTTGAGCAAAATACTCCACATAAATCCATTGGAGTTCTAATATCACTTTCCCTTTGAATATTAAAAATATCAGTTTTAGATCTTATTCGAATGTATTTTTTATAAAATACCAATTATTTATTTTAAATTTTAAAAATTAACAAATTCAGATAAAATTCAGTTCGATTTGAATTGTGAATATTAAAAGACATAAATTAATTGAAAAAAATAATACAAAATCAAATTTGAAATCAAATTGTATTTAATCTGTTGTTGATATATTTTTTAAAATTTGAAAGAGGTTTGAATTAACTTTTAGCTAGATTGATTTTCCTTCTAATTATATGTAATAACAATATAAACTAGACAAATTTGACTTTTTTATTTATTTTTCATTTTTTTAACACAAATTTGATTTATTGGGAGAATTGTGGATCGATGATCAGCGGTGTGATGGTAGAAAATATACAAAGCGTATATTATTGCAGTAGTTTGCGTCGGTTAGAACTTTATATAAATTAAATTCATCATATCATTGTTAGTGATCTACAATTTGACAGCTAAAATAAGTACGTTAAGGTGCACCGTTCACTCCAAGACAATTTCGTGGAACCATGAAATTGAAGCTGTTAAAGCACTGGCTTGCCCAAAGACCAAAAAAAAAAAAAAGTGTGAATCACCTGTAAGCTACATTAACTTGTTGGAGGAGCTAGTCAAAGTGGACTTACACGTGCACCCCAAATGCACACCAAATATTGGGATAAGTAGGCATATTAATCATTCCATCAAAGAAATAATATAGCTTAATCAATCAGATTAAGCTATACTTGTAGAACAAACGAAACTTCCTTCGAGTCGGTTCTTCAAGTTAATTATTACTGTAAAGAAAAAGCACATAGCTGAGTATGACTGGAATATATTTCCTGCAAGAAACTAATCAATGTAGGATGCATCTGACCAACTCTAGGGTCATGCAATGAAGTTCAACGGACCGTACAGCTGACTCTATAAATTACTCAACCAATCAGCCGATCTGCTTATAGCTTCTTATAGATTATAAACAAAGACAATGCAGCATCGGTTTTTATAATAAGGAATAGCAGCATATACATATATATATATATATATATATATATATATATATATATATGCTCAGGCAATTGTCTCGACGGAGAGCTTCTTACAGACGACTAAATATGCAGGGTGCAGACAAAGAAAAGGAGCGTGAATCTGTTCCTAAAGGGTATGTCCCAGTCATGGCAGGGACGGGGAAGGATAGTGCAAAGTTTTTGATCCACATCGATATGTTCAAAAATGATTACTTTGCTGGATTGCTTGAGATGGTTGCTGAAGAGGTCGGCTATGAAAACCCCGGCATCCTCAGAATCCCATGCGATGCAGATTGTTTCAGAAAATTACTCAACGAGATTTCCAGGGTCAACTAGTGCTACAAGCATATATATACAACTATTTCTTTTTTTTTTAAATTCTTTTCCTCTTGATCATTGTTTGCATTGTTGCTATTACTTTGCAGTGAGTTTATAGTTCAAGCATTAATAAATGAAATAATTGATTTTTTTTCCTTTTTTTTTTTTTGCAAAATGCTTTTGTTTATTAAATTAACTTTACAATTCCTGCCCAAGTAGCAGAAAAAAGCAGCAGCACAGCAAATTAACGGTACAAATATTTGAAGTGCAATGAATTTTTATGAAACTCCGAGGAAGGGTTACATATTCCACGACTGCCAAATTGATCGTCTGTGTCATTGGCCAACAAGGTCTCTCATATAAATCCAAGCATCTTAGTTTTATCTTCAGTTCAACAATATGTATGCAAGTGTCAAAAACTACCAGAAGGGGGGGCATAATGCAATCAGATTTTCATCATAAAAACATAGACAGAGCATTGGCCAGAGTAATATGTATCGAGATAGTGTTGATATTATAGCAACATCAGCAACCTAATTACATTTCCCTTGACCATTAACAGCATCAAATAATCTGACCATTCCTGAGAGGAGAGCATGTTTTATCTTTTGGGTCTTTGTTCTATTTGGGCTGAACCCACTAAGGCTTTGCGGCCTCTTAACTATTTGGGCCGATGTTTTAAGGACAAGTGCCCTTCACGTTCTTTTATTTGTTTTTCCTTTGTTCATAAATTACATTCTATTTGTTAAAATATTCCTAAATACATCAATTGATCAAAAAATTGCCATGTCATAGAATTAGGAAAAGAATTTTGATTTTTTCAAGTGTTTTTTTTAATGATTCAGTGACAGTAATACGTTATAAGCTTTTCCTTAGTTTTTTATTTTATTTTTTAGATCACATGAACCTCCCACCGACTTTCCACATGCAAGCAAAACACAAGTATGCTCTCCAGTGTGAAACAGGCGTTGAATTTTTAAGAATATTGCTATTTAGATTAAATTTTTTTTAGTTTGAAGCAATAGTCAAATTTGATGTAGTATTAAGATTCTTAGTATATGATGAGAAGTCTCACATCAAAAAAAAGTTTGATAAATTTAAATACCATTTATGATAGGTCTATACTTGTAATCCAAAAGAAATATCTAATAAATAAAAAAAAAATTTATTTATAAGTTCAAAACTTATTTCATCTCTTTTCGATATGATATTCATAACACATACAAATAAATAATTAATAAGTTAATAGAAAGAGTATATCATCAAGGTTTTTTTTAACCAACACATGAAAATTAGACTATTTCTTATTAACTTAAAATTATGAAATAATTGATGATTGATCACTCAATTATATGTTCAATTTGCATAGATATTTTAACTGCAATGTCAAGCTAGAAAACTGATTTGTTTTCCTCATTCGTACCACGGAAAATGCACGTTGTAACGAATTGTTAAGGCGCAATGAATAAACCCCGAAAAAACCACATGAAAAGACTTTCACTTTCCGAAAAGAAGTAAAGGAGGGCAAGGATGAAACAGCCAACTCAAAACCGTCGCACGTGCCAAGACCCGAAAAGAATTAAATTAGTTGAACCACAATGGAAACGCTTTCATGAAAATGGTGAGTGCTGTGGCGACCACAACAGTTACTGTGACAAGCTATTCCCTGCTGTTGTGAATTCCATGTCACATGCTCTCGGGAAGGACACCAATGTTTGTCCAATTTAATAAACCATATTTTTTAATTTAAATCGTACAGCTGCACCGTCGTACGGAGGAAAGCACGCAACGTACGGAGCATTAACGTCAACATCTACGAAGAAACAGAGTACTGCTTATAATATAAAAATGTCGGACATTGGTTTACTTACTTGACATCTGGCCATTTTTGTAGGTGAACCACCAAAATAAAAATGGGAAGACGTCGCATTGATAAGGCTGGATAACAAACTGTACTCAAGTTAACACTCGTGTTTGATATTGTGAATAAACTCGTTAAATTTAATTGTTCAGTGTCCACATTTTAAGTGAAAACGTAATTTAATATCATGATTAATACAAAATTAAATTATGTAAAAGATAATATTTAATGTAATTTGATATTCATTATTTATATTTATAAACGAGAATAAAAAATCCGTTATACATGTAAAAGTTAAAAAAAAAACTAAATTCAAACATCAAAATATATGTATATTTGTGTAATTTAATTTTTTTTTAATTTTTATTCGCATTCTTGTAACTCTTTGAAACTCTCACGTATTTATAAAGATCTACTACTTAATCACCAGGACTCTTTATTTACCAATAATTCTTAACTATTAAGTATAGTTATTTTTTAAATAAACTTAATCACAAAATAATTTCAAATCAATAAATTCATTTAAAATCTGTGTTAAATATCCAACAGTAAATAAAATATCAAACAAGATATAAAATTAAGACCATAAATCCATTTTCAATCACAAAAGTAGATATAAAACTATAAAACTATAGTTACAATTGTGATTACAATTGTTTTTAACTGCAATTGTAATGTAAAGCCAGAAAGAAAGGGATTAGTGGGCAATGTTTTTGTGTATGTGTTTTCCTTTTGTCATCTTCAATCGCGGAAAACAAAGAAGAAGCAAAATACTAAAATTAAAGCTACAAAAATATTTTAAGAAATTACAAAAACTATATGACATTGAGAATTGTTTAAATTTAATCACCTTTGGACATATAGATCTTCCGTTCATTTGTTTAAAGTAGTATTGTACAACTTTGGGCTGCAAAGGCAAGGAGGAACGCAGTACGTGTGGAATAAAAAAAAAAAGCTTGGAATGCCGGACGATGCCGATTAAGAAATTCCGTACGGCGGCAGTTGTAATTGAGTATGGAGACCGTACAGTCGCATTGTGCCTTTCTGAAATCAAAACCAAGCATCTGGCAACAAATGAAACTGGGGGCTTTCCCAATTCAGCCGAAAAGAAGGAAATAGCTAGGTAATTAAACAGAACCGGGGCTGCCTTTTAAAAATAGAAAACAAAAACAGAACTGGGGCTTGCTATTGGTCACCCCGAATCAAGGCTGTGCAAACTGCAAATTGCAAATGGAGTAGAGTGAGCAAAGACTTATAATCATTAATTGAAGTGTTGACGAAATTAAGAGTTGTTTTGTAAATACTACTAGCATGTTCAGTGTGAGTAAATTATCTAGTAATGAGCTGTAATTGGGAAAAGTAATGGAATATTAAAAAAAATATGAGTAGAAAAACAGTATTTTCTCCCATGGATGCCAGCACAATCCTCTCAAATTTAAAAAAAGAAGAAATACTTTTCTGTGTTAACACTATGTTTGGTCCCAATATTTAAGAACAAATTCATCCAAATTGTCCAAGCAAGTACATTAAAATTAGCATGGAATAATTAATAGCTTCTTTTTATTTACAATAATCCGATTTCACAAAAAAAGAAGTAGTTTAATTAAGTACTTAAAAAAAAAGCCAAGGTCCTACATTCGTTTTGCTGCTTCTGAAACAAGTAACTGCTATTTTACAGCACCAAAACCTGCTTTTTCCATCATCACATTATATACAAACGACAACGAGATATCTCACCTAACAAGAAACATCGTAAGAAGAAAGGGAAAAAAACATTCTTTCTTTTTGTTTTTTCATTTTTTTCCCCTGCATATTTTTCTTGTTTCACTAAACCAGTTCATCAAGACTGGAAGGTTCTTGGCCTTGCCTGAGAGATTCAAGAACACGTTCGAAGACAACATCGTTAATGGGGATCCTCAACACTCCCCTTTGCTCGTACCCGTATTCTTGGGCCGATCTGTTCAGCAACTCCACGAAGATCGGGTGCCGCAGCATCTCGGCACTGATGATGAACCTCCGCGCCTGATCAATCCCCACGTATACCGGGAAATGCCCTTGCGGTACGTCCGATCTTTGCTTGGTGGGTTCCACCGGATCAGGCGGTTCAGATCGGAGTACTGAGTATTGGGTCGAGTGATTCACCTTAACTCGTAATAGTCTCCGCATCAGTTTCTTCATAACCTTAGAAAAGAAAAAGGAAAAAATGAAGAAGAAGAAGAAAGCTGAGAGGCAAAACGAGAGTGTTTTATAGAGCGATTATAATAAAAGAGTCTTATGGTACAAACAAGAGTACTTGAAAAGTACATAAAAGAGATAGAAAGAGAGAGAAATGAATCAATAATATTTAGGTTTCGTCTATGCGTTATTTTTAAGAGAAAGTGATCGATGGCCACATATCCCACATGCATGATCTCATGTCGTGAAACTAAATGTACAATACTATGCTTCTTAACAATGGGAAAATTACATGTGGGGTTCTTACTCCAAGGGCGTAAATTAATTTGGGAAGGGAATGGGAAAGTTTTAGGCATTTAGCCTCGAGTATGAGTGTTTGTAAGAGCGTAAGCATTAATTAATATATCTCATTGGGTCCATATTACATGCCAAAATGTAATTTTAAAGGACAACCCAATTGGTTTCGTGAAATTTTGGGCTTGTTAATCATAGCATATGGATTTCGTTGTTACGTGCAAAAGATCATGTCCATTTCTTATAAATTATAGGATCAACCACCCCTTTTTTAGTTTCATTCACTTCATCATCATCATCAGGTTGATTTTTAAAATTCAAAAATACTATGCTCAAAGTGTTTGTCTCTATCCGATATTTTGAAAACTATTCCATTTTTCTTCCTTTCTGAATGTAATGTAAACCTATGCTTGAGTGCCATCTCTAAGCGGATAGCTAATGAGCTTTGCCCTTTTAATGTGATAAGGTTGGAATCTTTTCTTGTAATTGTTCTTAGCGATTCAAACTAGAAATCTATTCTTTAATGGGAAAAATGGGTGCCCCTCCTAATTTTGCGTGCTATATCATAATAGAATCTTTATGGAACTAATTAATACATTTTCTACCTATACATGCATCTAGCTTGACAAGAGAACCACTTTTCTTTTTTTACATATGTTTAATATTTTCTCAACTTGACGCGACATATACTAATTATTTATTATTATATATTAAATTATAATTTTATACATTAATAACAGAATATGAAATTTCACATGTCTACTAAATTTTGAACTGTTTTGTGAAATTCTTAAAATTCACTTTTAAATAAATGTATTATAAATAAAATGATGCATACACAATGTATATGACCTTCTACAAAGAAAATAAAGCTTAATTATCCAACTATGGTAAAAAGAAAGATGTACAAGCAACATTGATCAGTTGAAAAATTCGACTAATTATACAGTTGATCTTATATGATGTGTGCTTTGTGGTTTTGTCCCTAACTTGAGTTTACTATACCGAATGAATACATTCATGTAATTTGACAAAAAAAAAAGCACGTACGTCATACTTAGGGCCTTTAGACGTGTAGAGCAAAGCCATGGAAGCTGCTCTCCACCGCACCATCTCGGCAGGCTTAAACGGCTTTTACTCTAGGAAAAATAGCAATTGTGATGATTGATGGATGAGAAATTGAGAAATAATAACAAATAAATAAATGAAAAGGTAAGGAGAAAAGGGTAACGTTGATTGCGTGATTGTGCGTCTCTTTCTTCCGTAGTCCGTTTCGGTACAAATTCCGTGAACAGAGCTTGTCTTCTTTCATGCTTGTGTGGCAGTGTCGTTTTCTACTCAAAAGTGTTGCAGTATGTGTTATTTATTTTTGCTTTGCTTTGAATTTAATCAACCTACTAAGTGCCAACGCTTTCTTAATAAGTCCAAGGTTCCACCTAATTTTGTTGATGTCATTAGATGTAATCACTAAGCAGCCAGTTAAGAACCTACCCTCAAACCTGTTTTCCAGAAATTAATCAATTTTTTTTTAAACAAAAAAGTAAGGATGAAGATTTTATTTCCCAAAAAAAACAAAGGAGGGATAAGTATATCCCCTTCCATCTTTACAAAGGACCCGTAGCAACAGCAAAAACCTTGCGGGGAGCAAAACGCTGTACATCATTGTCAAGAGAACCAATAATCTATATCAGATTTACACAAGCTCATTACAAGTTAAGAGCAGTTGCCAAAATATTAACCATCGATCGGGGTCCACCAAGATGACAAAGTAAGATATTGGCTCAGACAGGGACCCATGAAAGAAAAGCAAAAGGACAAGGATAAAGCTTTCATGATAGGAAATACCTCCAGGCAGGAAAGCGGCCAAGAAAAAAGAACTCAGATAGTGAGTGCAGCCTCCAGTTCCTGTTCAACAACTTGGGATGACCTGTTATCACAAATTGAAAGAAAGTTCTCTGGTTTGAGAATGCCTTCTTTGGTCAGGGAATCAGCCTGGTCATTTGCCGTGTGCAATATGTGTTTAATCTCTCATTCACTAATTTTACAAAAAATAATAAGAGTTTGGATTACCAACAGTCTCAACCTCCATGGCACATCACCAGGAGAAGTGATCCATTTGACGACATTTCTGTTATCAAATTCAATAGGCAGAGGGTCAGAGATGCACCATCTAGAGGTAGCATAAATGAGGGCGGCTTCCCTTACTGTCATCAATTCAGTCTTGTTAAAATTACAGATGCCAACAGATTTGGAGAAGAGAACTAGTACATCCTCGTGCTCATTTCGTAGGATACTACCAATCCTTGAGTCACCTGGGCAACCTCTTGAGGCACTGTCTGTGTTAAATTTTAGTCTTTCCATAAGTGGTTTGGTCCATGCCATCTTTTCCTTGGCGTTCTTATTCTTCTCAGGAGTAGTTCCCTCGCTTGAGAGCCTAACAAGATCACCAATAGAGCCATTATGATTGGCCACTTTGCATTCACCCAATGTGCAACTCTAAGCTTCATAAGTTAAAAGATTTGTTTCTCATCCCAAATTTCGCCGTTAAAGATAATGTCATTTCTTGTAGTCCAGATGGCCCATATGATGGCATACCAAGCCATTCTCCATATTTGCCCATTGCTAAGAGAATTGGCCACTTCCAGCCAGGAAATGAAGGAAATCAGAGGGTCTTTATGGACAACTTAGAGCACATTTCATAAGGCTTCCCACTACTGCCACAGGTGCCAAGGTTTACCATAGAAGAAGAAAACATGGTTCACCGTTTCTGTTTGGTGTCTACAAAGAAGATAGGTTGGTGCTTCAACACCAATAATGCCCCTACGAACTAGGTTGTCCTTAACAGCCAATCTTCCTTAAAGAATCTGCTAGCAGAAAACCTTAATTTTAAAAGGGGCAAGACCACTTTAGACGTGGTTCCAATGCTTAGCCGAGGTAGAAATATGTGTGAGCACTTCCCGGCAAAAGGAATTACGGGAATGGGTGCCATTAGGGCTATGCTTCCAAATGAGCTATTTTGAGAATCTCTATGTAGGGCCTGCTCATTGATCAAGTTGCGGAAGCTAACCCATTGATCATTTGCCCATCCAAAGATATTCTTGCGAAGCGCAATGTTCCATCTTCATTTATTATCAATCCAGTTGCGAAATTCATCAATATTTCCGTCTTTATTGGCTGCTAACGCTTAGATTATAGGAAAGTCGCACTCGAGAATAAAACTATCAGCCCATTCGTCATTCTAGAAACTAATATGACAACCGTTACTCAAAGACAACCTCATGCCTTCCACAACATAAGAGCTGAACTCACAAGAACCATAAAAAGGCTTGGTGAAATTTTTCCACAGGCTTGAGGCTTTACTCAGGTTACCTTGCTCAAGGATAATTTTATTTTGATCCAAACTAGATTTTGCAGCAACAACTCGCCTCCATAAGTTTTCTAGGTTTCAAAAATTACATATATCATCCCAGCTAACATGGTGAAGTTTGCGAACAAGATTTGGACCACGTCATAGGAACCTTTTGAAAATTTTTTCAATCGCTGTCTTGATTGTTACCGGCATCTGAAACAATGACATATGGAAGAGAGGCAGACTACTCAATACAGATTTGAGAAGTGTGATACGCCCGCCCATCGAAAGAGTTTTAGCCTTCCAAGAGGGGAGCCTACTTTCCATGGTTCTAACAATTGGCTGCTAAACACTGGTTAACCCGAGACAGCTCCCAACGGTAGTCCGAGATAAGTTGCCTGCAGAGCACAAACTCTACAATTAATCATACCAGTCCAAGAGTTCACAAGATTCAAGTCAATCCCAACACCGTAGAGATGACTCTTCTATAAGTTAATTTTCAAACCAGAAACCACCTGAAAACATCTCAGTAACCGTTTAACATTTAATAGAAAAGCAAGGCTAAGCTTACAGAAAATTATCGTATCATCGGCATATTAGAGATGGGAAACAAAGACTCCAGTAGAACCAATCGCAACCCCTCTAATAAGCTACTTATTGACAGCCTTGAACATGAGTGCACTGAAAGTTTCAACAACCAGGTTAAAAGGCATCGACAACAATGGACAATCTTGCCTAAGTTCCCTCCTCATGTGTCAGAAACAAAACAATATAACTTGAAAATAAAAGGGATTTATTTAATTAAAGTTTGGAAATATGGAATGATTTATTTGTTTTAGTGTGAGCCCAAGAGGATCAACTCTCTCCTTAAAAGAAAAAAAAAAGAGGCTTTCTTAAAGGGAGAACATGCTGAGTTGTTAGAGTTCACTGCTCATCGCATTATTAGTCATAAAGGTTGAAGTTATCATTTCCTTTATTAATAAGTAAAGAAATAAATTCACATTAATAGAGCTAAAAATAAAGAGATTGGAAAGGTCAAGCAACGTGAGCATAGCTTTAATTATAGGTACATGACTTGTTTTAAAGGTTTTTGGTTGAAGTTGTTAGACCTTTCAATAAAAATAGTGTTTATATATACTCTATAATTCTTGATATGATATTGGGGAGTTAAAAATAACATTCAAAACTACCTTACTCAATACGAAAAAAAAAAAAATCTACAGTTATGAAACATTAATTTTGAGAATGTAGAAAGTAAATAATTCTAACAAATAGCTCCATTTAAAAGTCAGTTGTTGATTTACACCAAATATGTAAAAAATAGAATATTTCTCTAATTATGTGTCAGCAAAAATGAAAAACATAATATTAAAAAAAGTCTTTTAATATTATGAAAATTTTAAATAAACAATATTTTTTATTATATTTAATTAAATTTTTATATCTTTTTTTAAAAATTTATATTTTTATTTTGAATCAAATAAATTTTTATAATTAATGATTGACTAATTGTCATTAATTAAAATGACACTTGTTATTTGTAAAAGTGTCAGTATGAGCTTATCCGACCCAAAATATTATGGACAAGAAAAATATAAACTGGGTTGGGCCAACTCATTTTTTACATAGGCTGTCAAAATCCCAACCCAGCTCACCCCTTGTCAACTTATGGATTGAGCTAAGCCAGGCCACTTTGTTTTTCTCTTCAAAAAAATAAATTTATTTTTATAATTCTACCTAATAAACTTTCTATCAATAGAAAATTTATTTTTATAATTCTACTTAACAAACTTCCTATCAATAAAATTATTCCATAATTTAATCTATATATTGAATAATAAAAATATGTTACAAACAAATAAATTACACTGAATATAAATAAGTAAATAAATTACACCAAACATAAATAACGTTTCAATCTTTAAAACACAGTATAATCCCATCAACATAAGTATATAATAAAATAAATAGAACCTTCAAAAATCATTTATGTCCTCCTTAATTTTCGTCCTTAAGTAAAATATTTGAATCTTGTTTAGACGGTAATGATATCTCAAGGTCTAAATCATTATCATCTAATATTCATTATCATAAAAGAAAAAGAGATAGTGAGTATCAATCTTAACTAAAATTATTAATTTCACAAGTAAAAATTAAAGACATTGAAATATATAAAATAAATAATAAAATCAGTAGCTAAATTATTAATTTTATATAACTAAGTATATAAAATTATTACATTAACTAAAATTATTAATTTTTTTTCTTCTGGTCCATAGGGTTGGCCCGCACCAACTCGAGATAAACCATTGATCAGATGGGTTGGCTCATCTAAACCCAGTTCTAATATAAGTATGAATTTTCATACCCCAACTCACCCCATTTTTTTAAAAAATGAACCAACCCAATGAGTCAAACCCATTTTGAGAGGAGTAGCTATTTGTATGTCACATGGGATTGATGTGATATACTAACATATTATAATGACAACTGATGTGGCATTTCACATTTCATACTAGTGCCACATAAGCTTAATCAACTATTAGTTATGATAATTTATTTGATCCAAAATAAAAGTATTAAAAATTTAATTGAATCTACCGATATATAAAACTTATTTAAATTTTCTTAAATAATTTAAGAACTTTAAATAAATTATAAAATATCTATCTCTAAGTCACTTGTCATGATTTTTGTTTATATTTTTTTTTTTCCAAAAATGATATATGTAAGTAAACCAATTAATTCCAAGTATATATGTTAATGGCCAAAAACGTTTTAAGTTTATGATCCAACCAAACCAATAAATCCAATTCCAGATGAATTTAAGCAAAATGAGTACTTAGAACGATTTAGTAGGTCATGTTAAAAAAAAAAAAGATTCATGAATATGTACTATTCATGTAATATTGTACATATTTTAAAAATTTTAATAAAAATATATTTTTTATTTAAAAAAATTTTCAATCAAACTTTTTAGCACAAAATTTGTAGTCATTAGAATGGGCATCCAATGTCAATGGACGGGGTTTTACGTCCCGGGCCACCAATTACAAGCCCGTAATTATGTGCCGAAGTCGGACTGCCATGGCCCACGATCCGCAAAGAAGGAGGTGTTATGATCGCAGGTCAATTCGTAATTTAAATAGCCGAAGTATAAACTAAACTGAACGCGTGAATCCGACGTTTCAAAACAAAAAAGAGAAGAAGACAGCAAAAGGTTTTCCGCCTTTAAAGTGTGTTCTGTCCAGTGTTTTACTCTCGCTCTTTCATCTAGAAAAAAAAAAAAAAAGCTCTCTTGCCCAGTTCTCCAAGACCCCGGAGGCGGCCTTGCTGTTTTCGCCATCAAGCTTCACTCTCAAAACATGGTATGATAATCTTTTCTTGCTTCCTCTTAATTTAGTTTTAGTAATTTGTTTTGTTGAAAACTATAAAGTTTTGATCGTTGTTTGATTAATTCTTAGGTGGAGAAGAACGCGGGAGCTCTGTCTTTTAACGTGGGCACAAATGGAGTCTTGCGTAAACGTAAGTCGCGTTCTGAATCCGATGGTGATCTATCTGATATCGATGACGCTGAGGTGCGTACCTCATGAAATTCTTGTTTTCTTTTCGGGTTTTTTTTTTTTAAATTTAATTAATCCTAACTGCATTGTAGATTACCGGATATCTTAACAACAACACAGAGATGCTTTTCAAGAAGATGGTTTGGGAAGCTATGAATAAAGATTATCGAAAGGTATTTTGTTTTCTTCTCTCCTCTTTCTCTTGGTTTGTGTTTCATTTTTCTAAACTATTATGTGAATGTCTTTAAGTTTATACTACAGTTTTTAAGAACTCGAAGAAAGAGAGGAACAAGTTGTAGAGGAAAAATGAAACTGATTGTTTCCTGCTTGTTTGAATAATTGGAGTTTAGGGGATGAGATATCCAAACATCTAGTTTCAATGTCGCTTCGTGTTCTAGATGTTTTAGCAAATAAGTTAGCAGAGTGAGCCTTGAAGGTAGATGCAGGTCTTTCAGCTGAGAATTATCAATGAAGCTTGTCAGCAGAGGTGCTGAAGGTATTTATTGTTTTTCCTTAATAGTTTAGTTAAAAAGAAAAAAAAAAAACAGAATTCTTAGCCAGTTTAACTTTAGGTGACTTTAGTTGTAAATATTTCTTTGGATATCATAGTTCTTGCATATTGCCTGAGTTAGAAGCATATTAATTTAATGAGTAATCTTTATTTTCTGAGTGAAGTTATGATCTACTGGAGTTATACAATTTTTTTTTTTTGATAAGCTGGAGTTATACAAATTGGTTAGATAGTTACTGCAATTTTTATCTGAAAGTTCTAAATTGGTTAGTAGATCACTGGAAGAGGATCCATTGGAACTAGAATGTGAGTTCTTATATGCCCTTTCAAACCTTGAAAAGATATTTCCTGGTTAATATAAGTAAGATATGCGAATGGAGATAAAGATTAATTAAGGAGTGGAAGAGATATAATGAGGGATGAATGAGAAGAGGTAGTTCTCTGTTCTCTCTGTCTTTGCAGTTGCACATTGTCATTTTGAAAAATAGAATGTTGCCGTATGTGCTAAACTGCACAAAGTCCAAGTGGTCATGCTAACTGCTAATGCTTCAAGTCTACCATTGGAGTCCAATGTTAGAACTGCTTTCCACTTTATGTCGTATTTTTTTTTTTTGCATGCATATAACAACTTGCACATGGCTTTAGTTATCACCTGTCTATCAACATTTCGTAGTTCTATTTGTTCATACACTTTGTTTGTCTGAATTGATGTTAGAACTTGCATTTACCTATACTTTTATCATCTATCACTTTCTTGGAGTCCTAGACCATGCATTTGGTTTGTCTTGCATTCAAATATGTGATGGATGCTAATGAATCTAGGCAGTGGTTTTAGCTTGAGCTGTACAATCACTTCATCAAACACTGGAAACTTGTGTCACAAGTTTTGCTTGTTACACTGGAAACTGTTGCTCTCTTAAAGTTCATGGCTAATATCTTTAGTTAATCCTGATCATCATCATGTCTTTGGTTAAGGATTATGAGGGCATCTGTATGCTGGTGCCAAGAAATTTAAAAACTGGATTTGCTGCTGATTCTATTTTGGCCTCAACTTATTCAAATTCTCCAATATCTTATATATATTTTTCTGTCAGCAAAAACAGAAAAAGCCTACTACGGGAAAGAAATCTACTTCTGCTAAGAAAGCTGTTGCTAGCAGGATGGAAAAAAGAAAGGAAGAGGAAAAGGAGAATAAAAAGGTAAGTATAGAGCAAGTTGTTAGCTATACCAAGTGTCCCTCGCATGTAACATATCTCTTGTTGAAGTTCCATTTATTTACAGATGAGTGGTAACTAATGTCATGGCATGCTTTCTTGCAACACTGTAGAAAATTTCACTGGTAATCTTATGAATTTTTTACATTTCATATCCTTGCCTTGCTCAGATGCTTCTTTATATTGTTAAAAGTTCTCTTTAAGTTTTCTTCCGGAGTAATTATTTGTGGTCCTATTTTTTTTTCATTTTGGCATATTGATGTGGATTTTTTTCCTCCTTTGTAGAGGCTGAGTTCAAAAATCAACTATGATGCATTGGAGAAGCTAAGTGATGAACCTGTACTCTCTCTCTCTCTCTCTCTCTCTATGGTATATTATATTATAGTAATTTATGATAGAAATAGCTTGCATATAATGCTTTAATTGAACACAAATTGTCACTGTTATTCAATGCATTTACACAAATTTGCTCTGAATATTTGCACATCTGTACTCTCTTGATTGACATCCGATAGATTGTTTTGTATTTCTTCTTTGAAAAGAACCTCTAATCAAGCAGGAAAAAAATAGTAGTAGAAATGTTCACATACATGATCCTATGCTCATATGCTTTTACCAGATCATGCAGTTGTCAATAATCGTTTTAGAATTCAAATATCTTGTGAATCCATGGTTTGTTAACACAAATATTAGGTTGTATGAAGCTTGTCAAAAAAGTGGGTGGTAGGTTTCATCAGATACTAAAGCATGAGGAACTTTCAAAAAATAGTGCAAAGAAAATGTCTGATAGTGTGATATCTGATGGTATTCTTCTTGATTTCATCACAAATACTACAAACGCATCAGCTATATTTAGTATGAGAAACTTTGCAAATCCTTTATTGATATTGACACTGCCAATGTAATGAAGAGGTTAAGCTGGGTTTTTAGTTGGATCTTACATTTGTATTTGTACTTGGTCTGCTTAAGTATTTGTAGGGATGACTTTCTGTTGAATAACATACTATTCTAAGACAGAATTTACTTACAAGTATCTTTATAGTTTGTATTAACATATCAGTTTCACATTTCTACCATCAGTAACCATTGGCTTTTGATCTCCTTGCATTTGTCTAACTAGTTAGCGAAAGACTTGGCCTTTCATCTTCTTTTCATCTTAAATATGCTACATTTTGCTTTTGATTGGAAAATGACAGACACAAGACCATGACAGTTTACCTAAGAGCAGATATTATGTTGATACCTAAAAGACAAGAATAGTAGAAGTGTAAAAAATCAAACTATAGACCAACCATCTCTTTGAGATAATCCAAAATTTAATTAGAAAGTTTAACACCTGGATTTTGTGGATGTACTTAATTGATTTTCTTATAGGAAGAAGTTGCTGAAAAGTCTAAGAAGAAGAGTATAGACTCGAACTGGGGCAATCAAATTGACACACAGCAGTCCAGAGGAACATCAGGAACATCAGGTTTAGAAGTATGTGGTTTTGAGGAAGACATTTTCAGTGATGAGGTTGAGCCTGAAAATTCTAAGCTATACTCCCATGGAGATGGGGAAGAGGATGGATATGGCTATACGGAAGATTATGACTATGAAGAATTTTGATGGTAAAGTTCTTTTGTCGATATTCTATTGTTGTTAAGTTTCTAGGCAGGCTTTTAGGTCACAATTATGTGATGAAATTTTGCATAGTTAGCCGCTATTGCTGCAACAGTTTTGCAACTTGTGAAATACATGATGCAACTTATTGCTCCTAATAATGGAGTTATTTTGTAAGACAACTTTTTATTAAACGTCCGTATGATATTCATATTTGTGTCTTATAATCCATATTTTCAATTCAAAAGATATGTATATTAAGTGAAAGAAAACTTTTATTTATAAGTTTAAAATTCATCTTATCTTTTATTGATGTAAAATTCTTGATATTTTATCTCATTCAATTATACAATATTCTCATTACATTAATTCTTTTACTTATAAAAAGAAAAGATTTATTTTGATCTGGGTTTATTTTGATATTAATATTTCGCATGAATCTTAGTAAGTGAAGAGTTGAGTAAATTTTTTTATGAGTTATATTTTTAATTTAAAAAATATTTAGTGAAAGAAGATTATTAATAAATTTAAAATCTATCCCATCTAATATTAATATGAAATTTATAATAAAAGCATGAATCATTTGTAATATAAGCATGAGTGATTGGGGCAAGCTTGTGACTTCTGTAAAGGCCAATAGTAGCCCTTGTAACTTGAGTGCTCAAGGTGCGTTAGCATGACGTGCGTACTATAACAAATGAAAGGATGACAAATGGATATTTTGATTGTAGTTTTCGATCTACTGGAAGTGGCGGTCCAAAGAATTTTGAACGCGAAAGATGATGTATGTAGGTTTTTGCCTGTTGGGTGGATGGAATTGGAACATAGAATCATATCTTGGGCGTTAGTCAAACCAAGCGGTACAGGTGCAGCGGCTTAACTTTGGGACCATGATCACACCCCTCAGATGTGACATTTCCTCGTCTATTCATACATGAACGATGTCCTTTTGGCTGTGGCCCACACAGATCTAGCTTTTCTGCCGATGTGTTTGTCATTGGTTTACTGGCTCCATCTCAAAGGCGTACACGAATCAGTTCTCTTCATAAATGAGATCAGAAAGTAAGACACATTTCTTTCTCCTCTTAGGTCCCACAGAGAAGAAAATGTGGTACGGCTGGGGTGACTAAGTTTGAATTACAAAATAAATCAAGTGGTAAATGGCGTTTGGTTTTAACTTTTAACATTTTTCAAGTGGTTAGGTAAAAAAGTACGAAGGAAAGAATGCTAGGATATTCCCCTTGCCTAGGAGCAGGGTAACTTCAAGCGTAAATTACCAACGAAGATTGATTCAAATTAGTTAATTCATTTATTTTATTTTTGTTGATATTATTCAAAATAAGTGAAAATATTGCATATTCATGCGTAGTTGGAAATTTGGCAAAAGTCAATTGGATGCGGACTTTTAGTGGTTGTGGAGAAGAAGCAAGCAAATTCGTGCCACGTGTTTCTAGACTGTGTCGCGTGGAGGCAGTTTGTGAATGTTGCGTAGAAATATTCTATTAACGGGAAACAGTCGCCAAAATAGAGGTGGGAACACTGGTGCAACTTGCGTTCTCTTCTCCTGTGTCCTCATCCATTTAGGTAGCCAGTCATATTTCCTGACCCTTGAGTTTGAAAATTTCGCAGCTTTGATGTGTTGATGTAATAAAAACGTTTTTATTACGTCAACTAATTCCTTAAGTTTTTAGTCCCTATATCCTCGTGGTTCGAGGGCAGCAGCCATCGGACCGGATTTGTCATAAAACTGAGATTCTTTCCTCGGAAAGCCCGCACTTTGTTGATGGTACATCTTGATTCCCTTCTCCTCTAACGGCCCGTTCTTATTCATGAAAAAATATCCTAAGATGTGTAATAATAATAATAATAATATTTTTTTAACATAATGTGTAATAATTTTTTAATTATAATATATAATATATTTTTATATATGATATATAATATAATTTTATACATAACGTGTATTAACTTAATTATGATGTGTAATATATTTTTGTATATAACGTGTAACAATTGAGCATGACGTGTAACATCATGTCATGTAATTTTATTAAAAATAATTTTATTCAATTTAATTAAAAATAATTAAAATTATAAAAAAATTATTTTTAAAAACATCTTATTTTTAAATGTTATTTTTAAAAATACCCCAAATATATGTTACTCGAATAGAATAAGAGACGGTTCATTAAAATCAAAGATTTAAAGTAAAATATTTAAATTACATTTTTTATTAAAATTAAAAAAGATTTATTAAAATTTTATTTTTTAACTTTTTGAAATGTAAAATTTCTAATTAAATTTTTATAATCAAATTTTTTTAATATTTCTTTGTTAATTGGTAATATAGTCAATATGTTTAATCTTTTTTGAGACATTATTTATCTTAAATAAGATTTTATTAATTTTAATTTTGAAAAACTTCTTTCTTGTAAAGTAACATTTATTGAAATTGTTAATATTGTTCTAAAAGCAATATATGCATTTAGAAAAGAATCGAGTTTTCTTATAAAATTATGTATGTTGATTCGACTATTATTTTCCATTTGTATAATTTTTTTTAAAGTTTTAGCTTTGAAAACCATCAATATAAAAAAATTGTTATATTTTAAAGAACATTCAAGATTAAAACAATATTTTTTCAAACTATTAATTTCAACCTTTTACTGCTAAATGAGCAAAATGGAACCTCTCATGCAAACTCTTGAGAAACCCCTATCAACAGAGAAGGTAGATCAAATGGAAAGGACTACAAAAAGATTAAAGCTTCTAAAGTCGATGGAAAATATGTTAGGATACAAGACTCTAATATGAAATCTTTAAAGGATTCACTTCTGCATGGTAGGAAATATGCTGAAAATGCTAGAGTAATGGGCAACATAAACAAGACTACTTTGGAATATAATGAAGAATGGTTAGAGGATGATGAAGATATGGCAAATGAGGAATGGATTGATATCCCATGCATAGGGATAAGAAAAGAACAAGAAAAAACCCTCGAGAGCCCTTGACGATGTTCCTTGATCATCAAATTGTTGGGAAAGCCCTTGAGTTTCTCATCTCTTCAATGTCAAGTATTTAAGTTTTGGAATCTTAAGGGTGAGGCTAAATTAATTGATCTAGGGCTTCGGTATTATGTCGTCAATTTTGATTAGCAAACTGACAGTGAGGCTAAATTAATTGATCTAGAGCTTGGGTATTATGTTGTCAAATTTGATCAGAAAGCTGACATGATCAAAGTCTTAATAGAAGGACCTTGGAAAATATTAGATCATTATCTAATGGTGCAATGGTGGCAACCAAATTCTAGGCCATTTGCTGCTACTTTAGGGAAAGTTGCTGTTTGGATCCAAATACCTAAATTACCCATTGAATATTTTAATGAAGATCTTTTGATGAAGATTGGTTCACTAGTGGGAAATCCATTGAAATTAGATACAAATACAAGTTTGGCAGTGCAGGGAAAATTCACAAGAATTTGAGTTGAGGTGGATCTTTCTAAATCGCTTTATCTTCAAAATAAAAAGTAGAGAATGTTGGTGTTGAGTGGGGTTTATGAGATTTATGAAGTATTCAAGAATAGGCAAAATTAGCTTCAAGGCAAGTCTTTTAAATAGGCGTCTATCTTTAAGATTTAATTCGCCCCCACCACTTGGTATGCAAAGGAGAATTATGCGACTAGTCTCAAGGATACAATGAAGCCAACGTCTAACTTTCATATTGCACTTTACGAAACTAAACTGCTAGATACACCCGGGGGTTTGCAAAGTCGTTTGATCTTAAAACCAACTTTCTGCAACAAGTAGATAATAAGGAATTCAGAATCTTTTGTAGATGGTGGAAACTTTAGTGTTTTGTTCTTCTAACACAAACACTTTTCTTTTGCTCTCTTGCATTTGCTTGTTGTGTTTAAATTTTAGTATGTCAATATGGATGACAACAAGTCCTTTATATAGGTTTCAAAGTGTCTCTTCTTCAAGGACACTTCCTTTTCATAAAGACATCTCTTTGTCTAATAAGTATATTTATGTTCCAAGGTCACAACTTTTTCATAAAGATCTCTTTCATCCAAAAAGTATCTCTACACTTTTTGCTAACACAACTTTTGAGCAAAAGATATTGTTTCAATAAACATCTAATGAATAGATAACTATTCATTTTATAAATCATACTTTTTGATTTATACCTTGAAACAATATCTATTCACATATAACCTTTTACATGTTATTTTACAATTATAACTTTTCACATGTAGCTTTTCACATGTTACTTTATAATGGTAACTTTTCACATGTAATTTTTCGTTGGTGTCTTTTCAACATGTATTTTCAATAAATATAATTATTTACATGAAAACTTGTCTATATTACAATAGACATATTGTGTCACTTTTTGTGATATAACTATTGAGCTAATGATAGCTCTCCATCATGTGACTTAACTTTTAATTTTGAAAATACACCAACAAAGAAGTAATTTAAGTCATTGAGTATGAGGCAATCCACAAAATGTGCTTTGGTTGCGGAATAATGGGTCATCGTATGGAGAACTATTCTCAAAGGATGAAGGCAGCTGCACCCATGGCGGATGAATGTGCAACAGACGATAATGCAGCAAGAGGTAACAACAAGAACATCACCAAAAATTATGACCGTTGGATGTTGGTGTAGCGAAATCACAAAATGTGAGGGATGCTCTTTTCCTTCAATATGCCAATGATGCGTTAAGTAAATAGATGTTTTCCCTAAAAGTTATTAATTTTACTAATGATAGGGTTGAGTGGCAACTTAATTCCATTAACCATTTAATTTCGTTAACTAAGTTATTGGAGATACGAACCACAACAATTCCAAGGTTCAATACTCAGGAGGATCGAAAATATTGGAGTAGGGAAAGTAGTGGGACATTTTCGGCAAGTTCAGCTTATCATTTGTTGCAAGCCCATGGATTAGATAATTAGCAAACAGAGGACCACAAATGGATTTGGAGATTGGCATGTATTGAAGAGTGTGATTCTTTATTTGGCTATTGTTCAAAGATAACCTAAGTACTAATGAAAACAGGATGAAGAGACTAATGACTAATTAGGCCTTCTGCCCAAGATGCAGATGTGGCAATGAGATGGCACTTCACCTGTTTAGAGATTGTCAATTTGCAAATCAAGTTTGGCATTGTTGGCACATATGAGGTAGGAATAATGTAGCCTTTTCATCACTTGATCTTAAAAAATGGTTATTTACTAATTGCTCTAATAATTCTGTTTGTGTGGATAATGTGTCTTAGAGTATACAATTTCTTTTAACTCTATGGTTCATTTGGAAGAGTAGGAACATCTACATCTTTCAAAACATTGAAGACTCCTCAAATTGAGTGAGGAATAGTGCCAGAATAATGGCAAAGGAGATTGACAGGGTGTTAGAGAAGAAATCGAGAACTAATATTGCACCTCGATGGGTGAAGTGGCACCCACCACAATTGGGTCAATTTATTCTTAATACAGATGGGGTTGTTAAGTCAAGTTCAAAGTGCGCTTCCGCTGGTGGGCTCATATGTAATATTGGCAAAGAATGGATTGGTGGATCTGTGTCAAACATTGGCATGACTGATAGTTTGATGGCGGAACTCTGGTGTATTAGAAAGGGCCTAATTTTGACAAAATCAACGGAACTAACCAAAGTTGTAATTGAACGTGATGCAACATTGGTGGTTCACTTTCTGAAGAAAGTGGTTGAAGCTGCTCACCCATACTCTTACATTGATTCAAGATGTGATTGCTCTAATACAGGGAGGATGCATCATAGAAGTTCGGCATATACTTAGAGAAGAGAATAAATGTGTTGATTTCATTGCAAATTTAGCCCAAAATTGTAGATTTAGGACTATGGCACTAACCAATCCGCCTTTGGACCTTCTTCTTCCTTTAGAAAATGATAAGCTAGGAATACCTTCTATAAGAATGTAAGTAGGTCTTTTTAGCCTACATCATATGTACAAAAGAAAAACCTTTTATTGCCAAATAAAAAATTGAAAATACTTTCATATATCTTAAACTATTCAAATCTACTTTAAAGTGAAAAAATTACTTGATCTAATATATATAAAAAGTAATCAATTCTAAATCATTCTTCAATAGATCTTGTTCTTTCATTAAAAACATTCTCATCAAATTAATTTTTTCTATGAATGATACATGTATCATGAAATTTATGTTTTATATTCATTTTAGATGCAATTTCTTTAAAAAAAATCATATCAAATGCAAATCCACCTTTTAATTGTTGACAATTATTACTATTGTAGGAATTGAAAAATAAAAAATTGAGATTTATTAAATACATAATTAAAAAGTCAGAGAATATATCATTTTAATAATTATCTATTTTTAATGAAAAATGAGATAAATAATTGAGAATTAATAGGATGTAAAAATGAAAGAATATATATATATATATATTAGATAGGAGAGAACGTGTAAATATTTTATTAATTATTTTAATTTTATATATTTTAATATAATTAATTATATTATAATTATTATAAAATTATAAAACCTTCTAAATTTGGGATCTAAAATTCTTACTTGGGTGACTTTACCCAAAGACCGCCCTGATTAGGATTGGGACAAGATGGCTCCTACTACCCTCCCATGCGTAGTGCATAAATATTATTGATCTTTATAAGTTTTGTTATTTATGCCATTTTAACTTAGTTTTTATATAACTATACGAATTTCACTTTACAGTTTAAAATGAAAAAGCAAGTATGCAATTTAACTGATCTAGTGTCTTTATAAAATAAACACTAGGCATCAAGTGGACTTTTCATATCAACCATGCATTGATTCCACTTGCAGAAACTTTCATATAAAAAAAATCGATCTTTGCACATGAAATCCAGCGACAAGTACTGCGTTTAACTTGACTTAAACATTAAAATATGCTAAACTGAACTTGGATAAAGCTCCCAAGTCCCAACCCGAAGAGGCAGAGCCCACTTCCTAGCTAGCATAAAAGGTACAGCACACAGCCTGCTGCGGCGTATTGAAGTCAGTGGTGGGCTTATAGTGTTTTCCTCACGTTGCCGACTTCATATTATAATTGAGAACACGCTGACAAACGGTTGGTAACTCGTGCCAAAATCAATAGATAGTTCCAGAGTTCAAATATTTTTGTTAAATTCTTTGTATTGACCAGGCTGGCCGCCGAGTCTATGCTTTCTACCTCCGTACAACGAGATGTTAATAAGAGGTGACTGAGAAGCAGGAGCAAACGTCCAACATCCGGTCTGTGAAGAGAGAAAAGATGATTTTGAGGCTGAAGCCACCGTCTTCTTCCATATGCCTTCTGCTTTTCATTGTCTTCTTTGGTTGCAGCAAATCCAATGCCCAGAATGCTACCACTGACCCCTCTGAAGGTACTGATTTCTCAGTCCCTTTCTCTGTTTCTCTCTCTTTATATAAAGATAGATATGTCTCCGCAGAATCCAAGCTATGCAATCTTCAAGCATGTTAGAAGAATTAGTAGAAAACAGCGGAATAGGTAATCATATAAGAAACAAATGAAATAACATCGTATCATATCAAGATCATCTATGTTTTATTCTTAAACTAGGAATACACCGAAACTATCCGAACTCCTTAGAAATCAGCTGTCTTTTGCTAATTAATCTTCAGTTATGAATCCACTCCGTAACACACACTCTCTCTCTTTCTGCCTAGCTCGCAGACAAAAGTTAATTACAGATAAATTTGGGTTTTCTTTTGGAAGTGGTAGGTTGTGTCAGAATTTTATATACCAGTTAGTTGCCATCCGAATATTCGTTTGCCTAACAAGAACAAACAGATGCCACTATTAACTTCCAACTAATGATCTTTAAAAATATTATCTGAATCATTATATGTTTGTTATTTTGGCATGATAATGGTGAAGCAACATTCATATATACCTTTCGTTTCTTAAAATCCAAACGAGTTTGTCCGGATCATCGAAATTTTAATTGAATTCAGTCATCCATTTTTTGTCCCAATAAATTCATATCTGGGTGCTTTTACAATATTGAAGTTCATCTGTTTAATGGAAATTGTTGGAATATTAAGCTATGCTTGTGCGCAGAAGTTCAAACTAGTTCAGAAGTTTTTATTGCTTGCTTTTAAATTTTCTTTAATTAAGATACAAAATATAACACTAATAATTATCCTGTTATTGGGCAAATCAAAACCAATAGTCATAGATATTTTCAAAAGCAATCGTGCTTATTATTTTGGTTAAAAAATATTGATATATTAACTCACGTTGTTCGAGAATGGACCCCCACGTCAGGTGGTGCAAATATGATTATATTTATGCTGTCCGGTTCAAAATGAACCTCTCTCATCCACTAAAGTCTTCGTCAGGCGATTGTTTTTGTGCTTTTAACTTGTCATTTTTCATCAGACTGCGTAAGCATGCTGAAACTTTTGAAAGCTTCCGCCTTCCACTGGCTGTCTTCTTGATCAAAGCCCATAAAAAAAAAAAAGTTTATCATCAAAGAATTTTGTCCCATTGCCAACATACAAGTTATCTCATTCATCTCTTTGTCAAACATTTAATTAGAAATTGTTGACCGTTACCTCTTAACTGTTAATTCTCCTAAAGTTAATAACTACAAATATATAAAACTTTTTTAACAGTATTGTCATTTTCGTATTGTGTTTGATTTGATTATGTCCAGAAAAGATTCTAATTTGTATCTAGTCCTTGCCGCATGCACCCAGCCAGGTTGTACAATTTAGAACTGTCGTTTTCATTGTCCAAATGTGAATCCTTTGAGCTTTCGCTTTTGCTTTATGAACGTTGATTATAATTAGTTATTATTGTCAACAGAAATATTTTTCCATCTTTGAACAATCTTTAGCCTTGATAATTCTGCTTATGGGTTACGCATAGCCTAAATTCTTGGTTTCAGCTACGTACACAAACGTTAATTAATAGCTCTTTTATTTCTGTCATGATTCACAAGTTAGCTGCACATGAAGAAATTCATCTCTATTTTCTACTAATAAGTTCCCTGAGAACTGAATTTTGGACTTAAATTATTAATATAAGTGAAATAAATATATATTAGTAGATTAATTGAAACCGTCTGTTTTGAGGCTGCAAGCCAATTATCTTTTCCTTAACTATTTCCAGTTAATTAAGAAGCTCTTGAACAATTTGTAAAATGGAAAAAGGGGGAAATATGGGTTTAGCATGTTTACATGCGTCATTGACCTTTTAAAAAAAACAAAGGAGTTTGATCAAAATTCAGTTTTGCTTCTCAATGGTCTTGTATGTCACTGTATGCTTTATTGCTTTTGGATAGCGAAATAAATGCACTTTTGACCAAGTGTTTTTCCACAACTAAATATTAATACTATATTTAACTTTAGTTTAAGAGAAAATGAACAAAGTAAATATTGGCAAAAAAAAAAAACCTATAGTAATTAAAATTATGTTTGATCAACTCAATTACGGATTTGACTAAATATATTATAGTATAGAATGATAATTAGTAAGATGTATTAATATAAAATGGAAAAGTTTCCTCTCTTCTGATAATCATTTTACTATTAGAATCTTCAAGCTACTTTTTAAAATATCAGGTAGAAAATATTAGTCGTAATTATTAATTCTAATGGACTTCTGTTTTCTTAGCCATAACTAATTGTTGGTAATGTCCTAACATGTTTTAATTTTTCTTGGATTATTATTAATGGGAAACAGTGAGGGCATTGAACACAATCTTCCAAAAATGGGATACAGAAGCTGTGGCATCATGGAACATCAGCGGAGAGCCATGCAGTGGGCTTGCACTTAGTACAAGTGATTCTGTGTTTGAAGATGGTGCTAATAACCCAGCTATCAGATGTGATTGTTCTTTCAACAGCAACACTCTCTGCCACATCACTAGACTGTATGCTTGCACTCTCCCTCTCTTCTTCATTTCCTCTTTTACTATATACTATATAAATATTAAGTCATTAATATTGAAGTACCAGTTAATTTTCAAAAAAAAAAAAAAAATTTATGGTACCAGTTAAAATAAGGCCAAGGTCCAGCTCCAACTAGTCCATATTGACTAGTAATATTGAAATTGATCTTCCGGAAAGATTTAAGCATAAGGTTTTCATATATTCTAGTTTAATTAGAAATCTTTTTGAATCACATTGTGTTGCAAGTAATCCTGTCGCATACCAAATGAATTCACCTTATGATGACTTGAATCAATAGCCTTGTGGGGGTTCTAATGGTTTACATGTTTATACACTTTTGTCAGGAGGGTATACGGTCTGGATAAACAAGGAGTGATACCAGAGGAGCTTTTGGATTTGCCTTTTCTGACATTCTTGTAAGAATGTTCTTTTCCCTCTCTTTTTCCTCGATTTTTTAGATTTCCAAAGGAACACAGATTTTATAGTATTTACCATATCAGTAACTGTAAGGATGTCTTTTAATCATGGTAAATAGCTAATTGTATTCATTATACTGGGAGAGTAACTAACAATTATTCCTTGTTTGATGATGCAGGAAGATTGATCTAAACTTCTTTAGTGGTCCCTTGCCAGCCTTTATCGGAAATATGTCTAGACTAGAGTTATTGTAAGTACTGAAGGCTGGGCTCCTTTTTGGTACAACAATATCTCTCTGAAATTTGCAAAATCCATCTAGTTTTGTAATGGTTTTCAGGCCTTAACAACAAGTTTCCAATAACAGTAGTTAAGGATTATCAACATAATAAAGAATGGAGGAAAAAAAGGCCACTTCCAAGCCTAATTCAGTAGTAGGTTTCAACTATGGGATTACCTTCAACTAATAACTAGTGGAACTCATAAATTTAATCTCATTCCCTGTCATACATGGAAGCGTGGCTTTTATAACGAAGATGAACCACTAAAGTGTTAAACTGCTCTCTCTCTTATACTAGCATAGAAAATCATTCTTTTTCGTGATTTTCATGTGTATTTTTCCTTTTCTTTATTTGTACAATATGTTTCATTTATTTTTGAGATGGTAATTGTGCACACTTGAAATATAAGATGCTACTCATTTAAAATATTATTATTGCAAACTTCTTATGTTCAAGGAGAAAGTATTCTTGAGATTATTTATTTGTTTTAATTTGTACAGGTCAATTGCCCACAATGATTTCTCAGGACCCATTCCAAAGGAGCTTGGAAGTCTTAAGGCGCTAAATCTGCTGTAAGACTTGAAAAAACTCTCTAAAAATGAAACAGGGTCCTTTTGTCACCATAAAGAATCAATTAGTTCTGGTTTTTAGGCAAACATTTACTCTTTTATGCTACCATATGCCTTAAAGAATAAATTAATTGATATTGTCTTTCATACTTGTCAAGGAATACACTTATTCTAGCTTTTGATTTGAAGGATACTGCTTCTTGTACATGTAGTTGCCTTGTACATGTTCTGCTAAAGTGCTGTTGCTTTAATACCACAACTCTAAACTAGATATAATCGGTTCTTCTCTAGTAAATTTAAGGATATAAGCAATATACATTTCCTGTTTAATTCGATCACTTTATCTTTATGAGATTATCCAACTTTATTTACAGTCAAATATAAGATTTCACTGATTGCAATTATAATCATTCACAATCATTGTTGTATAACCAAAACATCAGAACATAGAGAAGAACCACCCCACAACAGAAAATTTGGTATGCCACTCAGACATCTTTCATAATACATCTTATTTAAATTAGAATTTCCGATGAGACTCCTCAAAAGGGTTAGTTGTGAAATCTCCTTAAAACTTTTCTGATTTGTTCTCTCTTTTTCTAAAATTGCATGATTTGTATCCATTCAGGCATATACATTGTATGGTATAAATACAAATCGGTTCTTATATATGATTTCTGCAAAAAGTATTTATGTGAATCCATGTCATGCAGGTCTTTTGGTCATAATAATTTCTCAGGAACACTCCCTCCAGAACTTGGTAATTTAGTCAACCTTCGAGAAATGTAAGTTCTAACTTTCTTTAGTTCTTTGTAGGTGATTTTGTTAACGGGTTTACCATGTGAAATTATAATAACATTGGTTTATAAATGTGACAGTTACATTAACAGTTGTGGATTGGGTGGCGAGATTCCCTCAACATTTGCTAACCTTGAAAAACTGGAAACTGTGTAAGAAAGACATAGGGATTGTGACCCTTCCATACGTTTATGGCCTTTTGTGTCTCCAGGACCTGCAAATTGCCTTACGTTACCTTACCTTATTAACAGTAAGCTTTGCTGAATTTCAGGTGGGCATCTGACGCTGCTTTCACAGGCGAAATACCCAACTTTATTGGCAATAACTGGACAAAGCTTACAACATTGTATGTTATGAAAACATTTTAGTTAATCTTTCAAATTAGTTCTCTCTGAATCAGCATTAAGGATAGCTCTGCCTAGATTTTTCATCAGTTTGACTAGTGATCTGTCACATGTTTATACAGGAGACTTGAAGGGAACTCTTTTGTAGGACCCATACCATCCAGTTTTGCGAACTTAACCTCATTGACGTCTTTGTGAGTAGATATCTTGTTTTTTCTGACACTTTCCCACACTGTGGGGCTCTTTTGCTTTTTCTGCATACTTGTGCATGTATTTATATAGGAATGTGTCTTTGATGCTTGTATATAATCATGTAGGCGAATTGGTGGTATATACAATGGAAGCTCTTCTCTTGGTTTTGTAAGAAATCTAAGGAACTTGACTGACTTGTGAGTTAAGCATACTCTTTACTTCTTGTACTCATCTGTTACTTCATTTTGGGAAAAGAAAATGAATGTTTTCATCTAAATTTGTCGACTAAAAGACTTATTAAGCTTTTTTTTTTGTTTCTTTTTATTTCCTGTAGAGTTCTAAGAAATGTCTTACTCACTGGTGATTTTCCGTCTTATATCACAGAATTACAATCTTTACAAAAGCTGTAAGTTTTATTTACAAATTAACTGCTTACGTAATTTATCATATTTGCTTCTGCTTTATTTATTTATTTTTTAATTTCTGCCTTCTTCCAGGGATCTGAGTTTCAACAACTTAACAGGCCAAATTCCAAGTGCTTTGTTTAATTTGAATTCTCTCGCAAACTTGTAAGCTTTAAAAAAACCATCCCTTCAATTGTTAAAAATCTCATTTTATGTATCTTGGACTTTTTGTGAGCTGTAAGTTTTATATAGATAACGTCATTCTCCTCTGTTGTTTCTTCTATTCAACTGGCCAGGTTTCTTGGAAATAATAGTCTGTCAGGTCCGCTTCCCATCCAAAAGAGTGATACTCTTCAGACTATGTAAGTCATCCTATCAAACCAACTTATTTTATTGCATCAATTTGGCATTATTCTGCTGACTGATGTTGTTAATTCTCACATGATGCATAAACTAGTCTCCCAATAAGGCAATGTCATCTCCCCTTTGGAGGAAAAGGAGGGTTTGGGAAGTTGTAGGGGCTGGTGTCTCTTGTAGCATACCTTGGATGGTATGAGTTGACTGAGGACAACCATCTGTTACTGCAACCACTTATAATTTTGCAATGGCATCATCCTGAAGATGCATTTTTTCTAAATTCCTGAATGAGAGAAAAAGGAAATAGATTAGTCAAAAAACAAACCTCTTGTAGGTTGCATTGCTTGATTTGCTAAATTGGTTTATGGTGTTGACTGGTTACAAATAAAATTCTCAAAAAGCATTTTCCATAGCAGCTTCTTATGTTCCTCACCATTTTCAGTAATCATTGCGTTGCATGTTTCCATCTCCCTTTTCTTCCCTGATGGAAGAGGGTTGGGGAAGTAGATGCAGGGTAAATCCTCTATGCAAGTTCAATTAGTTTCTTTTTCATTGAATGTTATTCTTAAACGTCCACCATCTGGTATTAACCATAATTGAAGCCATCAGTCAGTATCTTCCACCTAGAGAACCATCAAACAGTAAAAGCAGTTAAATCCTGTTTCTGGTAATATGTTCATACTCCTACTCACTTTTTGCTAATGTACTTCTCTATGCAGAGATTTATCATACAATTTTCTATCAGGAAACTTGCCATCATGGATAAACTCAGGCTTACAACTGTATGTACCTTAAACCATGATACTTCCTTTAGTTACCTTTCTTTTCTGTTTTTAACACTTTGCTTTGAAGCTTAAGGCTTTTTTGGTGCTCAAATGGAGCCTACTTTCTTATAATTGATATCTTAATGTTAAAAGGAACCAATTGCAAATCAATGCCAATATTTAATGGTGTACTTTGTTCACACATTGTCAAAAAGATTTAGGACATATACTTAAAAGACATTGTTAAGAGGTTGCTTCATGACATTTTATGTAGGAATTTGGTGGCCAATAACTTCACATCCAACAGCTCAAACATAAGGTGAGTTATCATCCTGTGGCACCCTGCTTTTCCCTTCTTTCCATATTTTCCCAATGAGTAAAAGTGTAAACTATCTGGAAAGAATTGTTGCACATCTATGAAACCAAATGCTTTCTACTGTCTCTGTTATGTGATGCATTGATTTTAGAATGCCTAATCCAGTAATTGCTTTGAAATTCCACAGGCTTTTACAAGGATTAGAATGCCTTCAAAGAAGCTTTCCATGCAATAGAAACACTCCACTATGTAAGCTTAGCTGCAACTTTGGAACCAGCATTTGTTTTTGAGGTTTCAATAATATATAGATTAATCATGACAAATGCTTAGTACTTCGCTAACATATTTCAATGTTGGCATTGGCAGATGCAAATTTCTCGATCAAGTGCGGTGGCCCACAGATGATATCTAATGGGATAGTGTTTGAGGCTGAGAACAGTACTACTCTTGGTGCAGCATCTTTTAATGTAACCAGTACACAGAAATGGGCAGTTAGCAATGCTGGCTTGTTTGCAGACAGGCAAAATCAAAAGTATGTGGAAAACACCCTTGCACAAGTGAGAAATACAGGCACTCCGGAGCTGTATCAGACTTCAAGGCTATCCCCTGGATCACTCAGATACTATGGCCTAGGCCTTCAGAATGGGCTTTACACTGTAAACTTGTTCTTTGCAGAAACAGGTATCCCAGACCGAAGCACACAGACTTGGAAGAGTCTAGCAAGGCGTGTTTTCGATGTTTATGTTCAGGTAATTTTTCGTTTAAAGTAGAAATTCATAGCATTCTCAGTGGTAGATCATATGATTCATGCCCCCTATTTCTGATGTTTCTATGATCACAATTATTTTCACTTAATTTTACATTTAGAAATCTTACTGTTATAATATCTCATCAATGCTTCATCAGGGAACCCGGCAATTAAGGGATTTTGATATATCAAAGGAGGCAGGTGGGGTTCAGAGAGCAATAACTAAGAATTTCACTGCTAATGTAACGGAGAACCATCTTGAAATTCACCTGTTTTGGGCTGGTAAGGGAACCTGCTGTGCACCAGAACAAGGTTATTATGGTCCATCCATTTCAGCTATTAGTGTTGTTCCAAGTAAGACACTTTAAAACTTATGAATCTTCATGTATTATATGCTTCATGTGCTTATCTTCTGTTAGCTATTTCTAATAAGGTTGTTTTGTTGCTCAGATTTCAGACCAACTGTCAGTGGGATACCTCCAGGCACTCCTAAAAAGAAAAACCAGACGGCATTGATTGTTGGTATTGCAGTTCCTGTTGCGGTCGCGGCTTTGATACTTATATTTGCAATTATTTATGTTAAGAGAAGAAAAGAAGATGAGGATGAGGAAGGTAAGAGCATCAGTGTATCATAAAACATATATATAGCAATAGTAGTCATTCTATGTCAGAAAAAAGATGCATCTCATTGAATTTCTTGATTTAGAACATTGAATCATCTCATTCAAGATTTTGAGGGAATTAGTGAAGGAGTTACTTTTCACCTTTCAGCTAGGCGGGAGGTAGTGATTACTATGTGTATAGTAAATCCTCTACACTCTCTTGATAGTAATGGGGAATGGTTTAGTTTATTGCAGTTAAAAAACTTAGTTTTCAAAGGCCTTGAGAGCACAGGCACATACTTGCCATGGATAGAAGATAACAAAAGCTCACTGACAGAAAGTAGTATCCTGTCATGTGCTGATAAGAAAATAGGGGAGACAAAGCATTCTGCATATCTGGGAAAATTAGCTTGAATAATTTGAATTTTAGCCTTCTTGGTTTTGGAATTTTATAAACATTACGTATCTTGTGCCCTGTAGTGCGGTAAAGGTTCAAGGCAGCTGTTCTCACCTTTAGATCTCCTATATTCAATATCATTCTTTTGGATTAATTTATTTGAAAACACCCCAAAAAATATTTTTTTTTTTAAAAAAAGAGAAAGAGAAAAGCCTTCTGCCTTTAAAATTGGAATGCTTCCCATACACTAGCAAATTTCATTAGTCTTTGAAAGATATATCTAATAATGGTTATTGGTAATAGTAGAGAAGTTTTTTCGCATTTCATCCTCGCAACTTACAGCCTACTAATTGCCTTACCTGACTCTGCAGTGTTTCTTGGTATTGGCCCAAGACCAAACACATTTAGTTATTCTGAGTTGAAAGCTGCCACAGAAGACTTCAGTCCTTCAAGGAAGTTAGGAGAAGGGGGATTTGGACCTGTATACAAGGTAAACTGAGTCTTAAATTTTTAGCATGTAGCCATGGTAAAAGCTTGATGTATAATGATGAAAATGATTAACAGAGGATGATTTATTACAATGTTACTAAATCTTAGTACGTTTTAGGGAACACTTTCTGATGGGAGAGTTGTAGCTGTGAAGCAACTTTCAGTAGCATCACACCAAGGGAAGGATCAATTTGCTACTGAGATAGCCACCATATCAGCAGTGCAACATCGTAATCTTGTCAAACTATATGGGTGCTGCATTGAAGGAAATAGGCGCCTGCTTGTTTACGAGTATCTTGAAAACAAAAGTCTTGATCAGGCTCTCTTTGGTATGAAGAACATTCTGTAATTATGTAATGCTCCATATCCTTTGGAACCCACGTCCTCCGCAGTTTCCAAAATTTCCAACCTATAATAATGCAACTTTTTGTTTTACAAACAAAAACATAGAAGAATGGGATTTGAATTGTAAGATAATCATGTGCAAGATTTATTTTCTCTTGTTCAGTCTTTTGATAGGAACATGCAGCATATGTGCAGTCCAATTGATTCCTTGGTTGATTAATGAACAAGTTTATATGACTTCTTGGATTATGCAGGAGACAATGACTTGCGTCTTGATTGGCCAACTCGCTTCAATGTCTGCTTGTCAACTGCAAGAGGGCTAGCTTATCTTCACGAAGAGTCTAGGCCAAGAATTGTCCATAGAGATGTCAAGGCAAGTAATATTTTGCTCGATGCAGAGCTCTGCCCAAAAATATCTGATTTTGGATTGGCAAAGCTTTATGATGACAAGAAAACGCACATCAGCACTCGGGTTGCTGGAACCATGTAAGCCCCCTCAACCTTTTGTTCATGACTCCCTCCATAGTGCCTGGTTGGATTTAGGAATTTTCTATAAACATTCACCACGTAATTTAATTATCTTGAAGTGGTTACCTGGCGCCGGAGTATGCAATGCGTGGGCATCTCACTGAGAAGGCTGATGTTTTTGGCTTTGGTGTTGTTGCCTTGGAGATTGTCAGTGGTAGACCAAACTCTGACAATAGCTTAGAAAATGACAGAATTTATCTTCTTGAATGGGTAATGAAAAGGAAAATTTTCCCTTTTGTAGTGCTATTTGTTCAAGTACCTTTTGAAATTAAAAGGACTTACTCATGATTATATATTTATTTCTACGATGTCTCTAGGCATGGACCCTGCATGAAAATAACCAAAGCTTGGGTCTGGTAGATCCATCTTTAGTGGAGTTTGATGAAAATGAAGCTCTTCGAATGATAGGAGTGGCACTTTTATGCACTCAGGCATCACCAGCGATGCGGCCGCCCATGTCTCGTGTTGTGGCTATGCTTGCTGGAGATATTGAAGTGAGCAGTGTAACATCAAAACCAAGTTATTTAACTGACTGGGATTTTAAGGATATAACTGGCACCTTCATGAGTGAAGAAACACAAACATCCATTGCATCCGATGACAGTGATATCAAGAGTAGTAAGAACAAGACTATGTCAGGGACAGAACCAATGCTCTCTCAAGTAAATGTTACTGAATTCACTGACATTATTGGAGATGGAAGGTAGAGTTGTTTGTTCCATGCTGCTAATACACCGTGTCATTATGTTACAAACAGAACGTGGTACCTTTCCTCTATGCTGTTTCTCCTTCTGCTTACTTTGTAGTCCTTGAAACTATACTCTCTACACATATATTGAGTGAATTGTCTTATGCTCTACGTTGGCAATATTTTGATTTTCAGACCACACAGACTTGCGGTTGTTGGATTATTGATGTATAACCATAAATTATTAAGACATCGAATTGAAAAATGTAAAACTTGGTTTCAAGGTGTGTATAAATGGCACTATCTTTAAGGTTTTATTTGTCTCCACTAAGGTTGTCAACGACTAGGATACCTGCTAATTTTGAAATATCCAAACCCTAACTTTATTCGAATATTTTTAAGAATTACTATTGTAACTTTAACCCTAATACATATACACTATTCTATAATTACTCTAATCGTTTAAAAACTCGATTATGTAAAAAAATATTAAAATGCTATTCATGAATATCCAATTATCCGAATCTGTAACCATATCCATATACAATAATATTTCTCTTACATATTTCATATAATTTATTAATAATTAAATTAATAAAAACAAACAAAAATTAAAATTAAAATTAAAATAATAAAAAATAAATATCTTAAACATAATTAATAATTTTATAAGTTATAATTTTTGTATTTTTAACACAAAATAGAAAGTAAATATGTTTATATTTAAAGTGTATATATACTAAAGTAATTTTAGTATATATATAATAGTAATTATATTTCTTATAAATGAACCCAATGTATATGAAGTATATATATTAAAAGACATTACAAGTTAATTAATAGTCATAATTTCATTAATTAATTTAACTAACTATATGAATTTGTCCTTAATTACATGAAACAAAAAAAAAACTAGGTTTCAAAATTATTTTAGTCTCACAACTTCCTTTAGATTTCTTAATTATAAATTTATATAAACAAATGTATATATATTGTAATTAATAATTTTACAAGTTATAATTTTTGTAATGTTAATGTCATGCCCTAAATCCAAGGTTTTGAGACTTAACAGACGCTACATACTCATAAGATGAATCCCATAAGCATGTAAGGCAACAATATCTTACTAAACTAAATGTAATAACTCCAAAATCTCTTTAAATTTTTACACTTTACAAAACCTCAAATCTCCAAATAATACAATATATATGTAATCCTCCAAAAGGTACAAATTTCTCATTTAGCTGTCATCTTTTTAAAAACTAAAATTCTAATACTTACATCAAAACTTATAAATGTCAAAAGACATGTACTAATGTTGCTAACCAAAGCTCTCATTGAATAAGTCTAATCTCCACACATGAATACGTGTTGAAATCCATAAAAATGATAAGGATTATAGGAATACATACAACCACTCAGCAAGTAACTGGTATTTCTTCAGCCGGGTTAGACATGCACAAAACATTTAGACAAAAATTACTAATACATATAGAGGTATTAAAACAAAATTTTTTGGGTAATCTCATTCAAAAACATATATTTCAAAATTTCATTTTTAAATTACAAAAGCAAACATAATTTCACTTCAGATAACATAGCTAACATAATTTCGAAACTTTCAGATAAATCTGTAATAATTGTGAAATCATATTTTATCCGTTATTTAAAAATTTTGGAATTAAGATAATTTTGCTATTTGAATTAGATTACCTAAAATTTCGTTTTTGATATTTATATGACAATAAAAATTTTGGGTCGATGTAATATCCATCACACAAAAAAAAAAAAATCACTTTATTTGATAATTACAGATATATCCTTAGGGTTATTAATAAAAAAAACAAAAAGGACCTGTTTGAAAATAAAGTAGATATATTTTAGTTGGTATTAGATTACATTATTATGTTTAAAAGAAAATCAATCAGTTTTACCTTATCATATTTTAAAAAGAAAATCAGTCAGTTTTACCTTAGCACGTTTAAAAGAAAAACAATCAATTAATCTTATCATGTTTTAAAAAGAAAAGTAATCAGTTTTATCTCAACACGTTTTAAAAAAAAGCAATTAAAAAAAATTAGTAGAAGTTAACTCAATTTCATATCATCAAGCTTAAGAGAAAGACAATCAGAAGAAAGAGAAGAAGAAGAAAGACAAAGGAAAGGAAAAAGTGTTCGAGGAATTTCTGATTAAGGTAACTGGGAAGATTTTCTGATTTGTTGCTTAAAAGTGAAATTGATAAAGTCAAATCAGTGATTGATATCCTTTTGGTATTTTTACATCCTAAAAATTAGCCTCAATGTGAAATTGAATTTCATATATTATGTATAATATGTTTTGTCGTATGATTTGTAAAAATCGGGTTAAGCATGCAAAATGTATGTATATGATTTTCATATGTTGGATTTTGGAATGTGAATTTTTTTATGAAATATGATTTCTGATTTTGAATTATGAATATCAATTTTGTTTAACATATGCATATATGATTATCTTAGTGATTACATACGTAAATACTTAATTCGAAATAAATGTGCTTTTGATATGCACGATATGTGTTTTGTGAAAGCGAATATTACTGTTTTGTGAATTTGGATAATCAAAAAATATATTTTGTTTTGTCTCTTAGTATGGCTATATTATGATCCTGCCAATGAGAGTTAAATGTTGGCCATGTTAATATGTATTTTATAATTATAGATCGATATCTCAACCACATCACCGATTACAGAATAGTGGTATTTGTGATATCTGTTCAGAGCAACCAATGGCTGCTTTTGATATACTTATGACCCATTCCATTGGGGTTAATTGTGGTTTTGATATAATTATAATCAATACCACTAGGGTTAATTATGGTTTCTATTATGATTATGACCTATGCCGTATGGGTTAAGTATATCCATAGTATGTTACAGGAAACTAACAAAAATATGAAATCAATGTGAAATTATGTTTTGTTTTGTTATCTGAAAGTTTCAAAATTGTATTAGTTATATTATCTGAAGCGAAATTATGTTTGTTTTTGTAATTTAAAAATGAAATTTTGAAATATATGTTTTTGAATGAGATTACTCAAAAAATTTTGTTTTGATATCTACATATGTATTAGTAATTTTGGCTTAAATGTTTTGTGCATGGCTAACCCAATTGAAAGGATGTCAACTACTTGCTAAGTGGTTGTACTTATTCCTATAATCCTTATCATTTTTACAAATTTCAACATGTATTCATGTGTGGGGATTAGACTTATTCGATGAGAGCTTTGGTTAGCAAGATTAGCACATATCTTTTGACATTTATAAATTTTGATGTAAGTATTAGGATTTTAGTTTGCAAAGAGATAACAGCTAGATGAGAAATTTGTACTTTTTAGAGGGTTATATGTATATTATATTATTTGGAGATTTGAGGTTTTGTAAAGTGTAAAAATTTAAAAAGACTTTGGAGTTATTACATTTAGTTTAGTAAGATATTGTTGCCTTACATGCTTATGGGATTCATCTCATGAGTATGTGGCATCTTTTAGGTCCCAAAACCTTGAGTTTGGGTCGTGATAGTTAACACAAAATAGAAAATAAATATGTTTATATTTAAAGAACACACACACATATATATACTAAAAGTATTTTAATATATATAATAGTAATTATATTCCTTATAAATAAAGCTAATATATATAAAGTATATATATTAAAAGGTATTACAAGTTAATTAATAATTATAGTTTCATGAATTAATTTAATTAGCTATATAAGGTTATTCTAAGTTATATGAAATTTAAAAAAATAATTAGGTTTTAAAACTATTCTAATCTCACAACTTCTCTTTAAGTCTATTTATTATAAATTTATATAAACAAAGGTATATAAATTATAATTAATAATTTTATAAATTATAATTTTTGTAATGTTAACACAAAATAGAAAGTAAATATGTTTATATTTAAAGTATATATATTATAAAAATATTTTAGTATATATAATAGTAATTGTATTTCTTATAAATTAACACAATATGTAAACTATATATATTAAAAGACATTACAAATTAATTAATAATCATAGTTTCATGAATTAATTTAATTAACTATATGAATTTATCCTTAGTTTCATGAAATTAAAAAAAATAGTTAGGTTCCAAAACTATTTTAATCTCAAAAACTCTCTTTAAGTACATATATTATAAGTTTATATAAACAATGGTATATATATATATATATATTATAATTAATAATTTTTTAAGTTATAATTTTTGTAATATTAACACAACATAGAAAGTGAATATATTTATATTAAAAGTATATATATATATATAATAGTAATTATATTTCTTTATAATATGATATGATATTTATATTATTTAAACATAATTAATAATCTAATAATTTTTTAATTTAAATATAATAATGTCATCACATTAATAATTACAGTAATCATACTTTTTATATATTTGTTAGTTTTTAACTAAAAAAATTGCTTTTAGAGTTGGTAAAAATTATATATTTTTAATTTAATTATTGAAATAATAATAAAATGTTTATAAATAGTAATTGAGTTGAAGCGCGTACCTAAGGGGTGATACTTGAACCCTACCCAAACTTGATGTGGGTAGTGAAATACTACCCAAACTCATCTCAAACTCATGTTGTAAGGTATCCTAACCCTATATAACCGATACCCATTGCCATCCTCAATCCCCACTTGTAGTGTTCAAAAAAATTTTTGGTGTATAAATCTTGAATATACAATGAAGATTTGTGATTGATGACGTTTTACATTGATGAAATCAATCCAATGAGTACTCATTGGAGTATGACGAAATTATCAAATTTCGATAAAATTTTTATGTAGCAAAACAATATAAAAGAAAACTTGAAAAATGTTTGACAAAGGAAGGAAATATACTATTGTTTTTTGTTGCACATTCTATTGGTAAAGGAGGGTCTTTTTTATAAGCTTATATGTCTATTCTCAATAGGTATAGTTTGTGTTTGTTTCAAACAGTCGCAAATATTGGTCTTTTCCAACATACGTGACTTTTTTTTTATTTCTGATAGATATAGCCCTTCCTTTATTTTCTAATTTCCAACAGTCATAGTTTTTCCTTTTACTCTAATATGGAATTGTGTCCCATATTTATTTGAAATATCCAACAATCTCCCATCATTTTCAAATTAATCTAAATTTTCGATAATATTGGAAATCAATTACATAAATGAAAGTGTCTTCGAATTGAATCTTCACTTAGTGAAAACATGTTAAAGTTAACCAAAATTACAAGGTAGATTATTTTTTGAGCCAGCTATTCCATTTGGCTAACCGAACACATCTCACACAACGATTTCAACACTAATGAATGCACAATATTCGGCAACACTTTTATGACCATGCATCTGTATCCTCTTTTCATCAATGCTGTTAAAGTCAATCTCTTGAACTCCTAGAAATGGCTACATTTCACACTCACATAAGTATATCTCATCAAGAATGCCCCCATAATTAAAACATTTTAACAAATTTATGTTATGAGTCTATTAAGATATATAATTCATTATTTTCTTATATCTAGCACTTTTCTTAGGATGAAATATAATACATTTTATTATAGTGCTAGTAGCCATATGTAGATGATATACTTTGTGTCATTGAACTCAAGACTTGACGTTATACCAAACGTTGAGTCGAGTTTCCACCATGGATGTCTTTTAATTTATAAGCTTGAGCTCCATCCCTTTTAAGGTCCTATTTACAAGATCTTTAACAAGACTTTTTGTTAAAAGATCCACAAAGTTTTCACTAGACTTCACAAAAGTTATAGTAATCACTCCATCAGAAATTAATTTTCGAACATAGCTATGTCTTAATCCAATATGTCTAGACTTGCCATTATACACTTGGCTATATGCTTTTGTTAGAGTAGCTTCACTATCACAACGAATAGAAATTGGAGAAATTAGTTTAGGTCATAAAGGCATACCATATAGTAAATTTCTTAGCCATTCGGCTTCCTTGGTGGTAGTAGCCAATGCAATAAATTCAACTACCATGGTAGATCCATTATATATGTTTATTTCTTGGACCCCCAAGAGATGGCACCCCCAAGCATGATATTTTTATCTTAGAATATTTTAATTTCTAAAATGACATTCGCTACACCTATATATTTCATTGCAAAGTTATTTGACAAAAACTTCTTTGTCTCATTGACTTGTTCCAAATCCGTACAAAAAATTAGCATATCATCCACATATAAACAAATTATAACATCTTTACCTTTTTGAAGTTTGTTATATATGCACTACTCGTATTCATTTATATTATAGCCATTGGCTAAAACTATTTCATCAAATTTTTGATCCATCCACTTGTGGAAGCAAGATTATCTAAACTTGTAAACCAACTAGAATCCAAATATCTCTATAATACTGATGCATATCCATTATAGCAGCGTCCATAATTGATTGTTTTCTTTAAGTATCTTAGTACTTGATTTATGGCTTGTCAATACAAAGCACTTGGATTACTGTATACATTCTTAACTTTTCAATAACAAATGCTATATCTGGCCTTGTACATGTCATTGCATACATTAAACAACTAATTACTCTTGTATATTGTAATTGATCATTAGCATTACCAACATTAGGTACTAATTTAATTTGAGGATCTATGGGTATAGATGCTAGTATACAATTACTAAAATCAAACTTTTTAAGAACTTTTTGAATTTAGTGCGATTATGATAAAGTTATGGTATTTTCATCTTGAAATATTTTAATTTCAAAAATGACATCTACGACACCTATATCTTTTGATTGCAAAGTTATTTGACAAAAACTTCTTTGTCTCATTGACTTCTTCCAAATTCGTACAAAAAATTAGTATATCATCCACATATAAGCAAAGTATAACACCTTTGCCATTTTGGAATTTGCTATATATGCACTTGTTAGATTCATTTGTGTTGTAACCATTAACTAAAACGATTTCATTAAAATTTTGATGCCATTGTTTTGGTGCGTATTTAAGCCCATACAACGATTTGATAATTTTACAAACTTTATGCTCTTGTCTTGAAATAACAAATCTTTCTGGTTGTTCATGTTGACTTCTTTTTCTAATTCATCATTGAACAATACTGTTTTGACATCCATTTGATGAATTACCAACTTATAAATTGATGCAAGAGAGATTAGACATCTAATTGTAACAATTCTTGTTATTGGAGCATAAGAATCAAAGTAGTTAATCCTTTACTTTTACGTAAAGCCTTTAGCTACTAATCTTGCTTTGAACTTGTCTACGGTTTCATCTACCTTTATGTTTTTTTTTTAAATCCATTTACAACCTATTGGTTTAAAACCAAGTAGAAGATCAACCAACATCCATGTATTATTTTTCATTATTGAGTCCATCTTATCATTGATTGCTTCCTTCCAAAATGTAGATTGTTGAGATTTCATTGCCTCGTCATATGTAACAGTGTCTGATTCCAAATTAAAACAATAAGGAATCACAGCCCAAATTTTAGGCCATGACTAGCGCATGGGCTCAATGGGCATAGCCCACTAAGCCCAAACAAGCCTTTCTAAGTAATCATGTACAACATTTCATAAATCTTGCATTACCATTCCTAAACCACAATTCATAATTCACAACTCAATGTAGTTCAGTACATAACATGTATACCCAATATTTATATTCGTATTATCTCAAAGTATTGTCATTCATTATCATCTCATAATGGCATCATTAATCTAAAATATACATCATTTATAACATAACTCATAGTAGTTTATGTTACATATACATGTACACAGACAAAAGACTCTCAACCGTCAGTAGAGTGACTTTGAATAAAGGCACAGCTACTGAGATGCCATAGTACCTACCAAAAGATGAGCATGCATGGACGACTTGGTCTAGGTCCCAACTGCCTCTAAATCTAAAAACATGAAGTTTTAAAATGTGAGGATAAAACTCAGTGAGTGAACATAGGAAGGGAACAAGCAATTGATAAGGAGATTTTGGAAATTTTGATGCACTTGATTCAAAAACAATGCAATTAAGTTAATTTCTTAATAAAAACCCCACATTTCAAACTTTGATTAATAGCTTCAAAATGTTGAAACAACCCATGAGCAATCCATGAAATTAAATGGTTAAAAATATGTCAAAATCAAGTAAGGTAACAAGCATGACAACAAGTTTCTCGCTGCAAAGAGAAACATTCCTAGTTTGCATATATTTTAGTTTTTCAAGCATATCTCTCACTACTGAAGTCTAATTGACATGATTTCTAGGTCATTAGAAAGCTAAGAGGCTGGGCTGCAATTTTGGTGTTGAACACTTTGTCCAGTTCTATTTGGAAGGTAGCTAAAATATTTTTCAAAATGAATACACTTTCTTACTGTGGCGGGAAGGCATTCTTAGTTTGCACATGTCTCTGTTTCTCAAGTATATCTCACGCTACAGAAGTCCAATTGACATGATTTTTGAATCATTAGAAAGATAAGAGATTGAGATACAACTTTTATTTACCACTTTGCCTAGTTCTAATCGTAAGATAGTCAAAATCGTTGTTAAAGTGAAGACAGTGCACAAAAATCTGAAACCACTCGAGAGTTTTTGGTTGTAGCGAGAATCCATTCTCGCTACAGCGAGATTCAGGGCAGATGACAATCGTAACACCCCTTAATTAGTAATATACATAATTAAATATATATATATATTTATATATATATGACCACATGGGCAACTGTCTATGTGGTCAACTAAAAGACTTGAAAGAAATACTTTAAGGGGGGGCCGACCACACTCATACATGGAAGGAAGAGAAAAGACAAGAAGAAAACAATAGAATGAAACAGAGTAAGAGTTGAAAAGAAAAGAAAGAGAGGAGTGTAGGGGCCGGCCACATACATGCATAAAAAAAAAAGGGGGAACATTGACAAAAAGCATGTCATTTGTTAGCCCCACCAAGAAGCCATATCAAATAAATCTTTCTTTGTCTCTTTCATTTTTATCACCAGACATTGAGAGAGAAAAAGAGAAAGGGAGAAAGAGTCGAAATGTGAGAGAGAAATGAGGGAGTGTTGCCGATTGAGGGGAGAGAATTTCTTGGGTGGTGGTAGCCAATCTTGAGAGGGGAAATAGAGAAGAGAGGACACCATTTATGGAGTAAAATACAAGGGGGAAAGAAGTTGATTTTTGAGAGAAGAAAGGGAGGCTTTGTGCTGTCAATTTTTGAGAGAAAAAAGGGCACTGTGTTGTCGGTTTTTGAGAGGCAAGAGAGGCCTTGTGTTGTTGGATTTTGGGAAGGAAAGGGGAGGAAGTTGGCTGTTGTGGTGACCGGCGGTGAGGAAGAGAATGGAGGTGCTGCCAGCTACCGACCGACGGTAGTGAAGTGAGAGGGAGAGCCTTCGAGCAGTGAAGGAAAGAAAGAGGAAAAGGGTAAAAAATAATAATAATAAAAAAATATATTAAATATAAACATATATTATAATATATATTTAATAAAATAATAATATTAAAATAAAATATAATAAAAAGAGATATATATATATGTTAAGTGGAATTTTAATATTTAGGAAATAAATAAGGCTGTGCACTGTGATGGCAGACCGAAGGAAATAACGAATGATCGGTAGGAAGGAAGAATAAGATACGCCTTCGAAATTAATAGCGACGTAACATCCCGTTCTTACAAGGTGAGTAGGGGGTGTCAATTTTAAAATTTTCATATTATCTATAGATATATATATTTTCGCATGATTTATCGAACGTGCACAATTGTGGAAAGCATGCGTTGGTAGAATTTTAGGAAATTGTGGATGTAAGTTATATTTTAGAAATTGTTTTGAATATATTTATGTATGCTTATATGTAAAGTGTTTTAAAAATGGGAAACAAGCCTTTCAATTTGATTTACCTTCTAAATTGTGCCTTATATATCTGTGTAATGTGCATATATGATTATGATGTGTAATTACCCGATGCTTGACGTTTTATAAATTATGCATCAAACTTTATTTTATGAATATAATGATAAAATTTTATTACGTTTATATTGAATGTTTGACAATAAATTTGGAACGATACTTCAAGAGAATAAATGATTTTAAGATGGTTTCGTAAATTGAGAGATTTGAGAGTAGGCCGGATGTCACATCGATTAAGTGTGACCCTCGTGCACGAGTGAGCTTTAGCTAGAGACATTTTCTGGTCGCCGACGAGCTGTTAGACATGGCTGGGGCCATGGTCTGTGATATATGTGGCAAGGCCACAGATGATTTATGTGGTTGCGACCGCTTGATATCTCCGATGTCGGCCAACATCGTTGAGATTGCCATGGCATTATGTGGGAATCCGGTGGAAGCGATGCTCCCGGATGATATTACGTGGTAGCGGGACCACGAGTTTTTATCTTATTTCCTACTCGAAAGTAAAGTCTCTTTGGATTTTCAAATTATATTTTTTCGTGCATGGTGAGAGTTAAAAAGTTTTCGACAACTTCCTGTTTACGAAATGATTTGACTTAACGCCTCATGCAAGAGGTGATTTGTTGATTCTTTTGAGTTTTCAGACTCATATTTCGTGCATGGTGAAAATGAATTTAAAATGGCTTTTCCGTAGCTTTCCATTTTTACAGTAAAATGAATTTTAACTCATCGAGTACGAGGCGATTTGTGGTTTACGTATACATTTGATAAATATATGATTTTACGAAAGCTTGCCTGATTTAAGGAAGTTGATTTAAATAAATTATTCAAAATGATTCCTACGTGAAATTATTATGCACACTAGATATGATGCGTATCTATGTATATGCCTTTGGTTTGGTTATATCATAAACGAATTCTTGATATTTATATATATAAGGCATAAATGTCCATTTGAAATAAATTGTTTTATCATTCGGTAATTTGATATTCAAATGATCAACTATTTGCTTGTTTCCTATCTACGCCCTACTCGCTGAGCCGATGATCACTGAGTCTGTGAGACTCACACCCTTCTTATTTCTCCTTTTGCAGATAGGGATCGGCCTAGCGCGTAACTATTGGCATATTCAGTCTATTGCGAATAGGTAAAGGCATCTCTTAGCCCGCTTCGAGTCGCTCCGCTGTCTAGAGTTCAGTCACATGAAATTTCTACATATTATTAGCATTGTCAATTCCTAATTATGCATTGTTGAAAACTTTGTATTTTAAATTTAATTACTATTACTGGAAATGGAATACCAATAGGGTATTATTGTTATTATTAATTATTTACGTACGTGTTAGCATATTTGATAAATATCTCGAAAAAATTTATAAAAGCTTGTTCAGGACTTGGTAGGATCACCCAGAGGTCTCGGACACCGGTAGCGACCGGGGATGGGTCGCTACAACAATTAAGGGGTTTTCACATACCACAAAATCTATCCATACCATATTGCACGTCAAAGTGAGTAGATTGACAATATTCAAGTTATCAACATTCAAAACAATCACATATTATAATCATAAACTTGCTATCACATATACATATATAAACACAAATACCGCCACCACTTTACCCAACTTACGTGCAACCCCCACATCGTGCACAACTAATGTCATCCTCCACACTCCCACACCCTATCATCACCGGCATGTGCATCCCCCCACGTCGTGCACATGCACGGTTACACTCAGTCCTCACTGGCATGTGCATCCCCTCACATCGTGCACACGCACGGTCACATTCATTACACAATATTATCTACAGATGTACAATACATATATATACATATCGACATATAAAGAGACTTTGTAATTGCATTACAATCACATTTCACAACGCAAAAACATTTCAATAAAAGCTTGTTCCCGTGCACGTTTTGAAGATAAAACAATTAAAACATTTTCAAGTGATACAATCAACATATATGCCTTTATTTCTCAAGCAATTTTAATGCAAGTCACTCACCTGACAAAACTAGCACCGACAAGGTCCTAATCCAGGTAATCTCCAAATATCATTAAAACCTTGTAGCCTTAAAAATGAAGATTTGAAGCTAAAATCCAAGTGTTGTTGAAAGTGAATTAGAAATAGAAAATAAAGGAAACAAGGAGAGATTTTTATCTCTCTCTCCTAGGGTTTAGGTGTAATGGAAATTGGGGTTAAAGGTTGTAAATTTGGTGCCTAAGAAGTTAAAAGAAGAAAGAAGCAATGAAAGAAAGGAAATAAAAAGAAAACAAGGAAAAATCACATGGAAAAGTTTGATTTTCATGGACTTGAAATGAAAATGGTGTTGGGTGGGTGAGGAGGAAGAAGAAATTGCTGGAAGCTAGAAAAAGGTGCTAGAAATTGCTGGAGCTTTAGATATTTATATCTAAAGTTTATCCAATTCTCACGTAATTTACCAAAATACCCTTAACATGGTGACTTTGTCTTCCTCCCATCCTTTGTGCAACCTTTTTACTCTTTTGATACTGGGACAAGGTCCATAATAGTTTAGAAATACTCGAGTTCATGAAAATAAAAAAATTTAGACCCTTAGATGTAAAATGACCATTTTACCCCTATAGGGAAATTATCATTATTTTTATCTTCTTCATTTATTTTATCATCATAAACATCATTCATTAATTCCTTAGGCCTATTTAGACCTTAATAGCATTAGAAAACCCACTCGTAAGAGTTCACTAGGAGAAATTACAAAATTACCCCTATGCCTCATTATCGCGTCTACTTTTAGTTACGTGTTTATAGAGGTCGATGTTTCATAAACTCACTTCCAAATCACCTTTTTAACTCGGTAATTAACCTCAATAGGGATCCATAAGCTTTATTAGCCACTATATCAAAGTACGGGGTACTACAGAATCTTATTGTCAATATTTTCTCTTGTTTCTTTTACAAGGAGTATATAAATGGTTGGACCCAAATCTTTTACCTTTTTAGCCTTTTTGCTTTTCCTTATTTCTAGACTAGATTCATCATTATTTTCATTTTGTATCAATGGAATAACATCTGATTGAACTGATTGTAATGGTTATAGTTGTCTTGAAATAGATTTGAATATATTTTATCAAATATTGCATCTCTTGATTCAATAACAATGTTGATTAGAATTGAATCATTTGTTTCAATTACTATGAATCTATATGTTTTACTATGTTGTGCATATCTTATGAATATACATTATATTCCTCTTTCACCCAATTTCTTTCTTTTGAGTTCTGAAACTTTGACTATAACTTTATATCCCAAACCTTCATATAACTAAGGTTTGGTTTCCTTTTCTTCCATTGCTCATATGGAGTCATTTTTAGGAACTCTATTTAATAGATGACAAGCTATCAATATAACTTCTCTCTAAAAACCCTTTTCAAAATTTGATTATAATAACATATCATTTACCATTTTGGTCAAGATCCTATTTTTTCTTTCTACTGCACCATTATATTGTAGTGTGTAAGGTGTTGAAATATGATGGATTATCCCGGTGGAGGAAAATAACTTGAATTATAATGTTTTCCACCTTTTTCCAATCTTAAACAGTAGATAAAAGATTTACATTGTAATTCAGCTTTTGATTTATAAAACTTAAATTTATCAAGTACTTCATCTTTAGAATGTAGCAAATATACATAGCAATATCTAGAGAAATCATCAATGAATGCAACAAAATATTGCTTTCCATCTAATGCAGGTGTACTGTGCATATCACACACATCTTTATATATTAGTTCAAGTAATTTAGTATTTCCTTTAACTTTAGAAAAAGGATTTCTAGTTATTTTTGTTCGCATGCATGTATTGCATTTATCAATATTTAGACTAAATTTTAAAATTAAGTCCATTTTATACATATCATCCAATCTTTTATAATTTAGATGTCCTAATCTATAATGACATAATAAGAAGATTCAACCATGTAAGAAGAAACAACTGTTTTATTCTTATTATTATTAACTATATTTAATTTGAACATTCCATCACACATGTAACCTGTCCCAACAAATATTTTCCTTTTGGATAAAATGAATTTATCTGCCTCAAATATAAACTTGAAACCAAACTTATTTAATAAACTTCCTATAATACCCTTTACAAAATAATAATAATAATAATAATAAATAAATAAATAAATAAAATAAATTTTTTGAAATAAAGTAGATATATTTTAGTTAGTGTCAGATTACATTATCACGTTTAAAAGAAAATCAATCAGTCTTACCTTGTCATAAAAAAAATTAGATAATCTTATCATATTTTACAATAAAAGTAATCAGTTTTATCTCAACACGTTTAAAAGAAAAGGGTAGAAAACTCACGTCAGTTTATTTATCAAACTCAAACGATAGGCAGTCAAAAGAGCTTAACATTAGGGAAGAAGAAAGATAGAGGAAAGGGAAAAGGATTCAAGAGATTCCTAATTAATGTATGTCAGGGTTGTATTTTCATAGTTTGAGTACAAAAACCTTAAATTATTTGTATTTCCTTAACTTTTATTCAAATTTTGCCCTTTTTTAGTGACTTTCCAATGGCATGATGGGTACCAATGGAAAGGTCTCGAAAAGATCTTTCCAATAGTTTTTGTAGCATCTCGTTTGGCCTTATGGTTAGAAAGATATGAATTTTTGAAGTTAATTGAAAACTTGATTTTCAATAGTTTTGACAACCCAACTTTGGGTCATCGAAACTCCATATTCTGGTAACCTTTTTGGTCATTTCTTTGAGGGTTTTTGTATTATGAAATGAGATATTTATTTTGGCATCAATGGCTCAGTTAGGGGCTTCCTGTGTTACGAGAATTAAAATCTCAAAGTAGGCTTGATGATACTGAAAACCTAGAAATTTGGATATTTCTGTGATGATTTCTAGAATTTTGACTTTCAAAACTTGAAAATTTTGTGTTCTTTTTAATCGAAACAAATTCTGGTGTTGTAGTATGATATGAACACTTCAAATTGGTGTTGATTTTGTCACTATAAATAATTCAGGCTAAGAGTTATAAGAGTTCAAAATAGGCCAAACGGTCACCTAGATTTTGAAATTTTCAAAAAATAATTTTTTTAAAAATTTTTTTAAAAATTTGATTTTAATAAATATGTGATAAATTCTACTGTAAACTTCATAAATATTGAATTTTTGATTTCTAATATATTTTTATGTCTAAAAGTATATATATTTATATTTTATAAACTTATTTCTCAAGTTAGTAATTTTATAAAAATATAAAAAAATTAAGAAAAATTTCAAACATGATTTTTTTATATGAAACCAAATTATATTTCTATCAGAAATTAAAAATCTTTGCTAATTTTATGATTTAAGTTTAATTCTCAATTTTCATTTGATTTTTATTAACTCAAAAAAAATATTACCTTATTAATTGAAAATGTTTTTAAATTGCAATAGAGGTTGCTATACACCATAAGTGCTTAGGATGGTCAATGGAAAGTTGCTTGTCAAATTTGTTTGTAAATACATTGCTAATATTCGTATATATTTCTTGAAATATTAGGCAATTAGGAGGATTTTCTAATTTACTGCTTGAAAGTGAAATTGACAAAATCAGGTAAGTGATTGATATCCCTTTGGTATTTTCACACTCTAAAAATTAGCCTTAATGTGGATTTGAATTTCATATATTATGTATAATATGTTTTGTCTTATGGTTTGCAAAAATCGAGTTGAGCATGCAAAATATATATATATGATTTTCATATGTTAGATTTTGGAATGTGAAATTTTTGTGAAATATGATTTCTGATTTTGAAATATGAATATGACTTTTGTCTAACATATACATATATGATTATCTTAGATTACATTTGTAAATACGTAATTTGAAATAAATATGTTTTTGATGTGCACGATATGTGTTTTATGAAATTGAACCATTTTGTGAATTTGGATAATCTAAAAATATATGTTTATGTTTTATCTCCTAGTATGGCTATGCTTTGACCCTGCCAATGGGGGTTAAATGTTGGCCATGTCGACATGTATTTTGTGATTAGAGATCAATCTCCCAATCGCACCACCGGTTACAGAATAGTAGTATTTGTGATATCCGTTCAGTGCAGCCAATGGTTACTTTTGATGTATTTCTGACTCGTGCTATCGAGGTTAATTGTGGATTTATTTTTGACCTATGCCACAGGGGTTAAGTGTGGTCATAGTATGTTATAGGAGACTACTAAAATTAAAAATATTTTTGAAATATGGTTGTTTTGTTATCTGAAAGTAGAAATTTTAAAGTATATGATTCTGAACAAGATTACCAAATATTTTGTTTTGATATTTATATTAATGACATTTTGGCCTAAATGTTTTAAGCATGCTTAATCCGATTGAAAGGATGCTAATTACTTGCTGAGTAGTTGTACTCACTCCTTCCTTCAATTTTTTTTTTCAAGTTGTATTTGGTCAACCACGCAGGAATTTCGAAGAGTGATGTTTAATTTAGTAGCATTTAAATTGTCTAGGATTTGTTTAAATATTATGAACATCGAACTATCTTAATTAGTATTTAGACTTTTATCTTGGCATAGTAACCTTATGGTTTTGTAAATTTAATTCTGATAATTGTCACGCTATGATCCTTTGAATTTATATCGACAGATTTAGTTTTTCGAATCACTATATTCTTCAAGTATTTTTAGTCTTTTATAGATAGTGTAATAAGGTATATGTATTAAAGCCTTACAAGTCTGTAAGATTACATCTTATAGGTATGTGGCATCTGTCGTTCCTCGGGTTTGGGGCGTGACACTTCCAAACATTAAATTTTTCCTAACTTCTGAAATGCAGTGTACATCTTTCAAAGTTAAAGTTTTTCCAGAAGTGAATTCAAGTTCAACAATCCCTTTCCTTTTAATCATTGTTGTAGAAGAATTTTCCATGTATAGGAAATTTTCAAACTCACTTGGTGTGAAATTCTTAAAAATTCTCTTATCATTGCAGCCATGTTTTGTTACTCTAGAATCAATCCACGAGGCATGATTTTCTTCAAGCACATTAATTTCAGAAATCATGGATGCAAAATTTTCAAAAGCATTTCTTCTTGAAGTTTCATTTTTCTTCTTCAATAATTGACATTCATTCTTGAAATGTCATGGGTTTCTGCAATGGAAGCATGCATATTTGTTTTGTCTTTTGAATTTTGGACCATCGGCGATCTGTTTGAACTTCTTTTTGGCAAGTTTAGTAGTTTGCCCTTCCTCCACAACATATACTTTAGCTTCACTAGAAACAACAATTTGTTCTTGTTTCTTATATTCCTCTTCAATTCAAAGATGATTTGCTAAAGCCTCAAGAATTATTTCTTCTTTATTGTGTTTTAGACTTCTTTTAAAGTCTTTTCATGATGGAAGAAGTTTATTTCTAATGGAAGATATAACTATAGTTTCATCCATGTTCATTTTATATTGTTTGAACTGATTAAGTATTTTTTTTTCATTTTCTCGCAGTTGTTCAATAACAGAACGTTTATCAACCATTTGATAACTATTAAAACGACTAACAATAAATTTCTTACTTATTGCATCCTCTGTCATGTATCTGGCTTCTAGTATGTCCCAAAATTCATTTGCAGTAGCCTCATTCTGATGTGTGAAATAAGCTATCAGCCAGACCTTTTAAAATGTGACCCTTGCACATATAATTTGCATTAACCCATTTCTTCCTTTCTTTGGTTGTAGCAACATATTTATTTTCACCTTGTTTTGGTCTAGGCTTTGTCAAGATGTAGACGACCTTCAATGTTGACAGTAGGAGATGCATATTCTTTTGCCATCATAGAAAGTTACCACCATCAAATTGGTTCAATTTCACAAAGTTAGAAATCAATTCTCTTAGTGTTACACTTATGGCAACCATTATTGAAATGAAATTAAAACTTTAAGATTGTTAGGACACTGAACTGAAAAATGTCGAAATTGGCTTCCAAATATGTATCAATGCCATTGTATTCACCTTCATTTGTAGTGTACAAAAAAGTTACTAGCGTATAAACTTTGAAAATATAATGAAACTCAGTGATTGATGATATTTTGTACTAACGAAATTAATCCACTGAGTACTCACTGGAGTATGACAAGATTATCAAACTTCTATAAAATTTTTCTTTAGCAAAATGATAGAGAAGAAAACTCGGAGAATATTTGAAAAAGGAAGGCAAGATATTATTATTTTCTATTGTATGTTTTATTCGTAAAAAAGGATATTTTTTTATAAGTTTAGATGCATGTTTCCAACAGACATAATTTGTATCTATTTTAAATAATCGTATATGTATTTTCCAATATAAGTGACTTTTTTTTTTAACATTATAACCCTTCCTTTATTTTCTAATTTTCAATAATCATAACTTTTCCTTTTATTCTAATATGAAATTATGTCTCATATTTATTTAAAAATATCCAACATAAATATAAGGGATTAGTTTTCAAAGTATAAAATATCACATTATCCCTGTCATTTTGCACTGTAATGTTCGACTTTATGCGGTCAAAGATCAGACACCAGAATAGCCGTCTTGGGACACAGTTCAGTATGTTCTTGTCCATGCTAGGCAGCCTCCCTCATCTACTTTTCCATAGTTGTCGAAATATGACTTTTTCAGTGGCTGTGCTTGAGGTGACCACAACTTCTGTTTTTGTCTTTATTGATGAATTTATCAATAAAAATTCTCTCGACTCTAGCTTGAGAGCTAACAATTCAGTTTTAAAAAAGATCTCAAATGTTTCTGTTAATCGAAGTACCGGATAATTTTCCACTCATTCATAACTAAACTATACAAATTTGACTTGTGAAATTAATTAACATGCAAAAATTTTTTTTCTTGTTTGTGTTATTTGGGATCGTTACAACCACCTTCATGGTTATTGCTCAAGCTTCCTTCACTCAAATTGATTTTTATGTCAAGAGGAGTTTTCAGTGGACTTATAACGACGGTTGTGAGGTTAATAAAATTACTTTTGAAAAAAACATGTAAAAAATATTGTTGGTGGTGAACCGTTGTACAAGATTGGCTCCCATCCTCGTAATATTTAAAAAAAAAAAAAAACCAATCAGTAAGTTTTTGCAAGTGGAATGGTGGATGGACATAGAAGTGGGTCAAGCCAGCCACCCAAATCTGGTGGCTTGACTTTCTTTTCATATCATCCACTACCCAACTTGCAGAAACTTTCATATAATAATCACCTTGAAAGCATTATTGCACTGATTATTGATGACCCAACATTTAAAAATTCTAAGAACAATTGAATTTGGACTTATTCACCAACCGAAGAGGCAGTGCCCGCTTGCCTGCAGGTCAATGGTGCGGGTCCTCAAACAGTAAATGAATCAACTGGCATATAAAACATACTTTTGTATATAGGCATTGAAATTCCGTTGGCGTTTGGGTTTGCCTGGTCTCTTGCAAGTCCCTAACACAACAAAAATTTAGTAGTATATATTACCGGTATTCTAACAATAATAAAGAAGTTGATATATATTGTCTATAATTGACCAGCGTCATTCCTAAGCGTTTCTCTCAGCCACAGTGCAACGCTAGATGCTAATTTAAAAGTGGGCACTAGGTGCATATACATTCCCATTTCTCTATTCGTGAAAGAAAGGAAAAAGATGATTATGAGTACGAAGATGCCATCTTCTTCCAAATGCTTCTTCTTCTTCTTCTTCGTGATTTCCTTTGTCGCTTTCAGCATATCCAACGCCCAGACTCAGAATGCTACTACGGATCCATCTGAAGGTATTCTTTTTCTCTCTCTCTCTATATCTCTGCATCTTTGCAAAATCCCATGCGTGCCTGAACGTCTTCAGCTTCATGAATGTAAGTCGAAAAAGGAAATGGAAATAAAATACAAAGAAATAAAAGAACAGTACCGTTCCAAGATTATCTTTATCCAGGATATAGTTATACTTAGAATTTTAGTGAAACTATCCCAGCTCTTTCGTATACTTACTGCAACTCTTTAGATAACTGCTATTTCCTCTAGTCTTCGAATCACGATGGCACTGCATCAATCCAAATCTTTAACAATCTCTCTCTCTACAGCGAGTCCTATCATTTGTTGGGCTAATACTGTTGGGTGAAATTATCCGAAAAGAGAAATAAAAAGTTGGGTTATGCTTGGTTGTCGGGCTGCTACAATTTGGCTACTGTTTCGATTCATGCCCGTGACTCTTAATTAGAAGATTGCACCTATGAGAAATTTTTTGGTTATTTAATTATTTAAAGATGGAAAGTGTTACTTCCTTTTGCGTATAATTGGCTAACTGTATAATTATCTTTTTTCTTAAAAGGTAAGTATGAGCGGATAACTATCTAAGTTAATTATTTAATTTAAAATTTACGATGTCTACATCATTACAAATTAATTTGTTAAATTAGCATGTTAATTAATAATTCTTGATGAACCAACATGTGCTTTGGTTTCATAAAATATCCGAATGAGTTACAATATCCAATTTTTTTAATAGAATACATTGATATATTTTTTCTGAAGACAATTCTATATGATTTGTAATTATATTTTAAATTGCTGTCATGTTTTAAAAAATTCTTAAATTATTTTAAAAATTTTAAATAAATAAAATTTTATCTTTAAGGTTGATTAGTTATTATTAATCAAAATGTCACTTATTATTTTTATGATTACATGATGTTGACGTAACGTTGAGATAAAAAATAAAAAATATCATGAAATTATATCATTATGGCACACCATAATTCATTATGACATATTAACATGTCAAATTTTGATTAATAATAATTAACTAACGAAATTAATCATAAGAGACTATTTGATGTAAAATAAAAATATAAAGATTTGATTAAATGTAATAAAAAATTTTTTTAAAATTTTTTTAAATAATTCAAAAATATTTTTAATTATTATACCTTTTGACTTCCATCAAATGAAGGGCAGTTATTTCCTTGATTTCTATATCAAACGCTAGGCTAGGTATCTCCGTGGTTTCTTTATCAAATATTTTATTATTGGAAGTTGTTGGCTGCTATAATTAATCACTGAAAGTTGATATAAAATTTTCATATTTATATATTTTAACATTATACGTCTAAAAAAATTTCTGTTTAATCTTATCTTTGCTGTCATTACCTTCTCAATAAATCAAAAAAAGAATATGTATTATCCAGAAGTAGAAATATTGTTAAGTGTCGTTTTCTGAATCCTTTGAGCTTTACTTAATAAGGTGAATAGAAATGTTTCATCATTGAAACTAGTTTGAAATCCCACCGAATTCAACTTTAAAAGATTAAGAAAATCTTTCTCAATAATATTGTTGACCTTTGTATGTGACTGTTAGTTAGTCGATTATCCTATTTTTTTTATTTGGATGAAAAATAGAAGTAGTAATAAATTGGATTTGCCCCGAGCTTATCAAGCCTTGTTTTTTAAAATCAAACACGAACATAATCCGATCAACTCATTTAGTTATTATTTTATTATTAAAATAACTATAAAATATTACTTTTTATATAAATATTTTACATTTTAAAATTAAATAAAAATAAATAGTTTTTTTAAAAATTTATGTAATAATCTAACTAAACTAAATTCAAATCTAAAATTTCATACCCTAATCCTACCCAGTGTCAATCAAATCTTGTAGATCTTGATAAGTAGCACAATCCTTCAACACTTCTACCTAAAAATCATTGCTCCTGCTTTATGCCCAAAAGTTAAATAAAGAGTAGAAAGACTCATCTCATATGCAATAAGGTTGATTTTAAATGAAATATATACTATATAAATGAGTCCTTGTCTTCTTATCTTTGGAAGAGTGGTCCTGCATGCTTTTGTTTTCTATTCAATAATATTTTCTTATCTTTCAAAATATATATATATATATATATATACTATATAAATGAAATTATGATAATAGTTACTCTATATAATCTTAGACAAAAGGCAAAGTAGTTCATTTTGAATAGGTTTTATTGCTTTCACATGTTCGAATAGTCATACATTCACATGTACACAATCATATTAACGTCTAGTTAAGAGACATAGAGTTCTTTGTTCAACTTCTTAGTTAACCATAATTGATTGTTTTGGGTACACATGTATATACTTTTTCTGACATGTAGTATTTTTTTTCTTCAATATTTGAATGAGAAATTAACAGTAAGAGCATTGAACTCAATATTCCAACAATGGGAAACACTAGCTCCGGAGACTTGGAACATCAGCGGAGAGCCATGCAGCGGACTTGCTCTCAGTGACAGTGATTCTGTGTTTGAGGATTCTTCTAATAACCCAGCTATCAGATGTGACTGTTCTTTTGAAAATGGCACTACCTGCCACATAACTAGATTGTATATATACGCTTTCTCTCGCTCTCCTTTTAACCCTTTATTATAACAATTTAATAAGGCCAAGGTCGAAACTTATCCGCTTTGATTTTTTTTTTCTATGTTATGGTGTTTATGTTTAAAGCTTGTTTGAATATATAGGGCAACCCTTCCAAACTCTTCCAATTGCACTGGACCCGTAACCCCTTCTCGCTACAATAACCCCTTTAAACAGTACTAAACCCATAACCGTTACGTGCTAGGGAAAAATTTTCAACGTGCTACTCTGCACCTGAATTTTGATAAATAGCGAAATTTTCCAGATTATTTTTTCCATGACAGGTCAAGTTGACATTCTTGTTTATCCTCGAATCTATTGTTCTGGGACTGATCCTATTTTAGCACAAAGCATTTGGACCATTCAATTGGATACCTTATATAAACAATCATAATCCTAGAATTCTTGGATATTCCTCATTGTAATGTTGAGCTGAGTTCTTTCTTTCTTTCTTTCTTTTTTTATCCTTCATATATATTACCTCTGCTGTGATTTGAAATCATGTCTAAACAATTATTTTCAGGAGGGTATTTTCTCTAGAAAAGCGAGGACAGATACCGGAGGAGCTTTTAGCTTTGAGATTTCTAACCTTCTTGTATGAATATACTCTCTCTTCTCCTCATGTAAATCATTTTTATAAACCAATTAAAACTACTAACTTTTAAGATTTTGCAAATGGCAAATGATATACAAATTTTATTTTTACATATTAATATCTATGGATATACGTCTGTTAGTCATGAAAACTGTTTGGATTAGACATACTAATTACAATTGGAGTTTTAAAGAAACTAATTATGACCATTCATTGTTTGGTGATGCAGGAAGATTGATCAAAACTTCTTCACTGGTCCCTTGCCAGCTTTTATTGGAAATATGTCTAGACTAGGGTTGCTGTGAGTACTGAAACATTGTGCCATAAATGCATTATTTTCATTATCAGTTGATATTATTTCCCAAAAATTTTCAGTGTCTAGCAAGCTTTGTATAGGTTTTCATGGCCTTAAAATGGGTTTCCAGCAGCAGTAGTTAAGAATTAACACCACAATGAAAAGAAAGAAAATAGGGTGCTCCTCATTTTATGCATGGTCCTCTTAAATGCTTAATTTGAGTCGCCTAATTTCTTTGCTATCTCCTATACATATAATTGGCTTATAATCTAGTAGTAAAGTTTTTAAGTATTTAATCGAATTACTGTCAAAAGAAAGGTGGCTTTTATAATGAAGGAAAGGCAATAAATAAGCTTGTGTTAGTAAAACTAGGAGTAAACTCTTTCCTAGTACAAATTAAGTCATTTTTTTTCTGCAATATGGTACAACCTCATCCTCTTTTTTTCTCTTTTTACATTGATGTACATACATTCATTTTTACTTTCTGAGAATGGTAATTGTATTTATTTGAATAGTAAAATTCGATTGATTTAAGTTACTATTATTGGTAATTTCTTACTTAATAAGAGATGCTGATTCTTTGGATGACACTTAAAAATAAATTGACAGGTCAGTTGCTCAGAATTCATTATCTGGACCCATTCCTAAGGAGATTGGAAATCTTAAGGATCTCTATCTGCTGTAAGACTTGAAGAAATTCTCTAAAATGAAACATGACTCATCTTGTTCATATAGCATACTTCCGTCATATAAATAAAAATGTAATTCTCTATGCTATAATATATATATATATATATATATATATATATATGCACGCCCATGTAATTAAGGTTAAGATTTAGTTAATGATTTCTTAATTAGATGTTGCTTAATTCATTTATTCTGATTGCTGTTTGGAAGGAAGCTGCTGCCTGTAATTTGCTAGCTAGGTACTGGACTATCTGCTGTAGTGACGTGTTGCTCTGATATCATGAAAAAAAAAAGTTGATATTGGCTCTTTTCTACAAACTTTAAAGAAATAAGTGACATTTTTCTTCTTTTATAGACAACCGTATTTTTTTTATCAGAAGATAATTCTGCTGGACAACTGTAGATTTCCTGCTTTATTAACTCTCAAACAGATGTTTTCAATATTAACAATATTTGAGGTATAGTTAAAAAAAGAAGCACCATAAAAGAGAAAAGTAGGTATTGGTCATTCAAATATTAATTTCTTTAAGATTTTTGATTTTTTAAAGACTTGACTTTCCCATGAGGCTCTTGATCTTAAGAGTAGCAAAATCTAATGAAGTGATTTCTTGTTCTTTCTTTTCTATGTTAAAATTGCATTATTTAAATATGTATGCATTCCTATACACCTATATCTACCTATGCATGTATACCGACTGCACATATAGAACCCCATATTTTGCTGATTTATTCACAAAAAAATCCGTTGGTGTGTGTCATGCAGGTCTCTTGGTACTAATAATTTCTCGGGAACGATCCCTCCAGAGCTGGGTAATCTAGTTCAACTTCAGCAACTGTAAGTTATAACTTTGTCTCTAGTTTGTTTTAGGCATGCAAGTATTGCATTCATATTTTCATGATCATAGGAAATTAAGACAACCGTGGTTTATGACTCTGACAGTTACATTAACAGTTGTGGATTGACTGGTGAAATCCCCTCAACATTTGCTAACCTTCGAAATTTGCAAATTGTGTAAGAAGGACCAGGAATCATGATTCTTTTATATGCTTATTGCTTTTTGTTTCATCTGCACTTGAAAACTTCCTTAGCTTACCTTTGGCTTGGTAATAGTCAGCTTGTTGAATTTCAGGGGAGCATCAGATAACGCTTTCGCAGGCAAAATACCTGACTTCATTGGCAATAACTGGACAACGCTTCAATCATTGTAAGTTATCAAAACAATTTTATTTGTAATATTCAAAAAAAAAAACAAATAAGAAAAATTAGCCCTATTCTGCTACTTTCTTGAATTGTCTGTCACGTGAAACTACAGGAGACTTGAAGGGAACTCTTTCGAAGGTCCTATACCATCCAACATTGGAAACTTAACCTCACTAACGATTCTGTGAGTAGATTTTTGTTTTTCATGTAACTCACACCACCCTCCAAGCCCCCACCCCCCAGGCTTTCTTTCCCGACATAGTCACATTTGAATGCAGGTAATATCTGATATGAATGTGTTTGAATCATGTAGGCGAATTTCTGGTATATACAACGGGAGCTCTTCTCTTGATTTTCTTAGAAATTTAAAGAACATAGCCGACTTGTGAGTTAAACATACTCTTTAACATCTTCTTATGTCATCCGTGACTGACTAACAAACATATTTTTTTTCCTTTTTCCTGTAGAGTTCTAAGAAATGTTTTACTAACTGGTAGTATTCCCACTGATATCGCTGAATTCCAATCTTTACAAAAGCTGTAAGTTGTTTTCACAAATTAACTGCTAGTAATGTAACTTAATTACAAGTTTTCTCTGCTTTAATAATTTTTATCAATTTCGTTTTTCATCCAGGGATTTGAGTTTCAACAACTTAACGGGCCAAATTCCAAGTGAATTATTCAATATGAATTCTCTTTCGTACTTGTAAATTCGAAGAAACCATCCCCTTCAATACTTGAAAATCACATCTATGTCAGGCTTATCTATAATATGTGTTTCTGGCCTTGTGCTTTTCACTTGACTGACATTCTTTCTTTTGTTTCTTATTTTCATGCTGTTGAAATGGCCAGGTTTCTTGGAAACAATAGTCTGTCAGGGACCCTTCCAAGTCAAAAGAGCCAAAGTCTTAAGAATATGTAAGTCATCCTATCACACTAATGTCTTATTGAATCAGCTGCCAGCAATTATTATGATGAGTGATGTTTTCACTCATTGCATCATTTTGAATCCCAATTAAAGTCATTTCTGTCCATGAGGAGCGTTTTTAAGTTATATGAGAGGGGGATGATGAGTGATGAGTGATGCTGCTTGTAGACACCACCGTTTGATAAACATCTATAACTGTAATGCCATTAGTCAGAGTCGAGTGAACAGAGGTAGTTGAAAAGTATATCCTGGTTATGCGTTCCTACTCACCTTTATCTAATGTAATTCTCTGATGCAGAGATGTATCTTACAATCATCTATCAGGAACTTTGCCCTCATGGATAGGCTCAAGCTTGCAACTGTATGTCTCCTAAACCGTGACTCTTCCTTATCTTTGTTTTCCAATTTTGATACTTTGCTTTGAGCATGAGGCTTTCTGGTGCTCAAACGGAGCATATTTTTTCTTAATCATCATTAATATAGATGTAATATGCCTAAAAACAATGTGACAACCAGTCCCATATTTGAAACACACATTGTGGGATGAGGAAATTCATCAAATATTTACAGACACGGATTAAGAGAATAAGTGATCGTTTTATGGCATTCTATGTAGGAATGTGGTGGCCAACAACTTCACACTCAACAGCTCAGACATAAGGTGAGTTATTGCCCCTACCACTCAGTTTTTATCCTTCCCTATCCAACTTTTCCCTATGTGTAAATGGCTGCTGCTGTTGCAGCTATGCGATGCATTATTTTTGAAATGCCAAATCCAGATGAACAATAATATTTTCAAATTCCACAGACTTTTACCAGGATTGCAATGCCTTCAAAGAGGTTTCCCATGCAACAGAAATGCTCCACGATGTAAGCGTCACTAAAACTTCGGTGTCAGTCTATATTGTTGAGATTTTAATTAAATATAGAATCCTTGGGAGATAATGACAATAGCATAGTTATTTGCTAATCATATCTCAACGTTGGCATGGCAGATGCAAACTTTGCAATCAAGTGTGGCGGTCCACAGATGATTGCTGATGGGATACGGTTTGAGGCTGAAAACAATACTCTCGGCGCAGCAACGTTCAATGTAACCAGTACACAGAAATGGGCAGTTAGCAACGTAGGTTTATACGAAGACAGGGAGAATCCACTGTATGTGCAAAACACTTTTGCACAAGTGAAAAGCACCAACACTCCTGAGATTTATCAGACTTCAAGGATATCCCCTCTATCACTCAGATACTATGGCCTAGGCCTTGAGAATGGGCCTTATACTGTAAATTTGTTCTTTGCGGAAACAGCTTACCCAGATAGAAGCACTCAGTCTTCGAAGAGTCTAGGAAGGCGTGTTTTCGATATTTATATTCAGGTATTTCTCTCAATTATAGATCATAAACTTCATTCCCTCCATTTGCAGTGTTTATATGAATACAATATGTTCATTTAATTTTACATTGAGGAATTTTAATGCTATATCTCACCGCTGCTTCCCTAGGGATCCCTCAAAGTGAAGGATTTCGATATATCAAAGGAAGCAGGTGGAGCTGAGAAAGCAATTGCTAGGAATTTTACCGCTAATGTGACAGAGAACCATCTTGAAATTCACCTGTTTTGGGCTGGCAAGGGGACCTGCTGTGTACCAGAACTAGGTTACTATGGTCCATCTATTTCAGCAATTAGTGTTGTCCCAGGTAAGAATCTTTATTTAAGATTCTTCAAATGTGCTTATCATTTTTCTGCTGCCTCTGATACCTCTGTTTTTGCGCAGATTTTATACCAACTGTTAGTGGGTTACCACCGGGCACTTCTAAAAGGAAAAACCGGACAGCATTGATTGTTGGTATCGTAGTTCCAGTTGGAGTTGCGGCTTTGATACTGATATGTGTAATTATTCACTTTAAGAGAAGAAAAGAATATGATGATGAGGAAGGTAAGAGCATGCGAACATAAAAAAGTACAAAGTAATTCTATATCAACAAAAGATGCGAGTTGATTTAAAACAATGAGTCATGTCATTAGCCCACTTTTGTACCTGCAGCTTCTGTAAAGGTTCTATGCATCTGTTAGCACGTTGAATATCAATTTTTAAAAGGGCACAATCTGGTCTTCTAAAAGAACTTCAGAGTTATAATTTGGGATGCTTCTCCAATGTGGCACTATTTACAAGTCTTTCAATATCAAATATTAATCTTAGAGAGTTTTTTGCGTTTCATCACTACAACTTACAGCCTACTCCTTGCCTCACTTTGACTTTTCAGTGCTTCTCGCAATTGGTCCTAGACCAAACACATTTAGCTACGCTGAGTTGAAAGCCGCCACAGAAGACTTCAGTCCTTCAAACAAATTAGGAGAGGGGGGATTTGGAGCAGTCTACAAGGTAAGCTCTGTTTTACATTTTTAGCTTGTTATCATGATGCTGGCCTGACATGTAATGAAAAAAATTTGAGAGGATGACTTATATTTCAACCTTACTAAGTTAAGGTACCTCATAGGGTACACTTTCTGATGGGAGGGTAGTAGCTGTGAAGCAACTTTCAGTGGCATCTCACCAAGGGAAAAGTCAATTTATTGCCGAGGTAGCTACCATATCAGCAGTGCAACATCGCAATCTTGTCAAACTATATGGATGCTGCATCGAAGGGAAAAGGCATCTCCTTGTTTATGAGTATCTTGAGAACAAAAGCCTTGATCAGGCACTCTTTGGTATGATGACACTGTATAATTCCTTCATGCTTCCTCTGTTTGGACTTTGGAACCGTAGATAATAGGTTCTTTTCATTTACAAAATTGTTAGATAACGGATCTAACTTATTATTTTACCACTGGCTGTTGCTGAAACAAATGAAAACCTAAAAGAATGGATTTTATTCATATGATTAACAAGTGCAAGATTTATTTTCCCTTGTTCAGTCTTTTGCAGGAAAATTCGATTATGCGCATGCCAATTTATTCCATTGTTGATTACCCATTAGTTAACTAAATAAGATTTCTGGCACTATAAATGCAGGACGAAGTGACTTGCATCTTGATTGGGCAACCCGCTTCAATATCTGCTTAGCAACTGCAAGAGGGTTAGCTTATCTACATGAGGAGTCTAGGCCAAGGATTGTACACAGAGATGTTAAGGCAAGTAATATTTTGCTTGATGCAGAACTGTGCCCAAAAATATCTGATTTTGGATTGGCAAAGCTATATGATGACAAAAAAACGCACATCAGCACTCGGGTTGCAGGAACCATGTAAGCCTCGTAAGCCTTTAGTTCGAATGTCCTTCCTTCACGGCTTTTTTAGTTATTTGTTTATCATTATAATGTTCTTTTTATAAACTGACCACACTTATGCTAAGCCAGTAGTGAAATGGTAAAACTTGGGCAATAAAAACAACTAATGACAGATTGAAGTTAGCTTTTAAACTATTACCGACCCCCCGTCGCCCTTTTTCCTTTCCCTGTCTTTTGTAATTATTATGCAACTGTTAGGCTGATGGTACTACTCTCACTATTGCCTCGTGTACTAAATTTCCAAGGGTTGAAAGCTTAGCATAGACTTTGCTTCTATCTAAATTATTTGACTCCAAGGTTTCAGCAACCAAGTAACTAGATATAGGAATTTTCTGAATAAACATTCACCATGTGATTTAATTATCTTGAAGTGGCTACCTGGCGCCAGAGTACGCAATGCGTGGGCATCTCACTGAGAAAGCTGATGTTTTTGGCTTTGGTATTGTTGCTTTGGAGATTCTCAGTGGTAGACCAAACTCTGATAACAGCTTGGAGGATGGCAAGATCTATCTTCTCGAATGGGTAAGTACTAGGAAATCTTTATCATATTTAGTATTGTTGTGTACCTTCAAAAGGACTTTAAAATTCATGATGCATGAGATTTATTTCTACAATGTTTCTAGGCATGGGCTCTACATGAAAATAACCAAAGCTTGGATCTGCTTGATCCAAATTTAGTGGAGTTGGATGAAAATGAAGCTCTCCGAGTGATGGGAGTGGCACTTTTGTGCACCCAGGGATCACCAGCGATGCGGCCGCCAATGTCCCGTGTCGTTGCTATGCTTGCAGGAGATATTGAAGTGAACGGTGTTATAACAAGACCAAGTTATCTAACCGACTGGGATTTTAAGGATTTAACAGGCAGCTTTGTGACAGAAGATACACAAAACTCCATTGCATCTGAGAATATTGACAACAATACTAATAATATCGACATTAACCCGAGGGCAGCACCAAATCTTTCTTCGGTAAATGTCACCGAATTTAGTGACATTATCGAAGGAAGGTGAAAAGTGTTGGACGTTATCAACGATAACAAGGGAAGAATGAGAAGAAGAAAATCTTTTGATAGATTTGTATATTTAAAAAGTCATGTCTGTTCAAAAAGCCATATCTTTATCTATAAATAAGATTTGGTTTTTAAAAAATGGACAAATAGAAAAATTTTGTAATAACTTTTTTTACTTTTTTTAAAATTTTTTCATATTGTTTCTATATTGTTTTATTGTAAGAAAAACTCTTTAAAATTTAATAATTTTGTTATATGTCATGAGTGTTTAGTGTATTGATTTTGTTAATATAAAATGTAATCAATCACTAAATTTTAGAATATACATAAACATCCATTGCATCTAAGAATACTAACAATAGTAATATCAACATTAACCTAGGAGTTGCACTAATTCCTTTTTCAGTAATGTCACTGAATTCAGTGACATTGTTGAAGGAAGATGAGAGGTGTATATGTCACGATCCAAACCCAGGGGTTGTGACCAATGCATGAGTCATGCAGGCAAAGTCGACGATTCCTGAGCAAGCCTCACAAAGATAAAGCAGTCAAGTAGACATCACCAATATTTCATGAAGCCTAAACGGCATATTTCATAACATAAGTCCAAATATGTCCGTAACATGCTACCCGTAACATTTCAACCAACAAGAGCACAACCGTGTACTATTTACAAAAGCCATACATTGGCTATCATGGCGGGTCTAAGCTCGTACAAAATGAACCAAGGTTTATACATATTAAAGGCTATACAATGCCATTAAAATAAAACTACCAACATTTATACAAAAACCAATGGAGTGGACTTGTAGACAAGGTTCCTACCGGGTGCCAAAATTGTCGATTTATCCAATCAACGCTGTCAATCGCTCTTACATGGGAACCCCACAATCTATTTATCTGCACATGGCAACAAACAATGGGGTGAGTCTCCAATAACTCAGTGAGCGAATGGAGAATAAACAAGTACAATAGACGCATATTGTTCAAACACAATGATATAAGAAATAACAATTTAAATGTACTTAAGCATGGTATTTAATCAAAACTCCTCAAAGTACGTAAGTACACGTTTAACCAACTTACCTTCTGTTAAGCATAATCCAAGATTTGCCATATACTTACCACGTCGATCAAGACTCATCAAAGTACGCAAGAATGCAATATTCTTACTCATAGTCTCTGAACATCCAAGAATTGTAACAAGACGGTAACAAGAGAAAGGTTCTTTAAGGTAAGGAAAACAAGTCCAGGGTTGAGGTCTCTAACGGTAAACAAGACCACAGGGGCTGTAACACTTTTTTACTAGTCTGTATCATTGTCCTAAATACTTTCATCAGACGGAGTTAAGTTAATAATTCCTCCCGGATAAACAAGACATGTTTAAGGCTGATGCTACTGATGGAAAACAAGACCATGGAGGCTATAACACCTTCTTACTAGACCATACCATCGTCCTACAAGCATTCATCAAATGTAACCATGCCAACATCAGTTAATTGTTGTCATTTCATGTGCAGGGTTCATTCCCATGGCCATTAAACATCATTTGTACATAATCGAGAATGTAGCATAATCAACCTTCACATTTCATATTCACCATAGTTCACTAATGACCTTGTCGCGTAGAAGTTGTAATTTTGATAAGGGCACCAAATTAACATTTGTGCAAGCACATAGGTTAGGTCACTAGACCTTAACCTTGAATACCAAAGCAATAAAGCTCAATCGCCACCATGTGGCTCATCAAACATCAAACAAAATGAGTGCATTTAGGCATTTCATCAATCAAACGTATAACATGGCAGTGCACAATCACATTTATGCATGACTACATCAAACCTTAATATCTAGCCTAGGCATAATCTATCTAGGCAATATATCACCCAATCATGTTTCATGGCAGTGCATTTACACGCGTTATGCATTACATGCACTAATCCAAATATTAAAACAAAATACCCCACTCACCTGAAATTTGCCAACACAGCTCACCAATAACTTACAAATCCTCAATCCTAGTTGGTTTCCAACTTAACAACAATTCTTGAAGCTTAAATTTCCCTTAAAAAGAATTCAAGAGCTAAACTCTTAGTTTCAAAACATTTCTAGTATTTCACAACCTAGTTAAATTTTAAGTCTAAATACTAATTCTTAATTCACATTCTTCCTCTAGGTTCCAACGGTTAAGGTAGTTAGAATCTTACCTTTATAATTGATTTATATCTCCCAAAGCTCCAAAATTTCAATAGCTCAACGGGAAAACCAATTGAGTTGAAACCATAGACAATTCTTATTTTTGAATCGAATAAAATGTAGTTCAAAGTGTTAGGAAGTTTAATCTTACCTCAAGTATGATTTTTTCAAGCTCTAAATGTTTCAAATGAGCCTCAATCTTCAAAAGGAATTATAGGGTTTCAAAGGTAGGGAGAAAAAGCTTTTATTTCCTTATGGTTTCAAATAGACGAAATGCCCAAAGCCTTGTTTTATTTTTGCCTATTCACAGTGATGAATTGATAGATTTGTGAATCTATTGATACATTTGTCAATATATCGATAGAAATTATACAAAATGCTCTCTACCCAATTTCTATCGATAGATTGAGGAATTTATCAACAAATTTTCATAGAATGTCCCCATTGCAAAATCTATCGACACATTTAGTGATTCTATTGATAGATTTTCAATAGAATGTATCTTGGCCCAAATCTATTGATACATTCAAGAATGTATCAATAGAAATTTTACAGAATGCTTCCCTAAGGCATTCTGCCATGAATGTCTCGATAAATAAGGAAATCTATCGATACATTTTCTCCAATAAGCAATTTTTAAACACTTTTAGTTGCCTAACTCCAAATTTAGACTTCCAAAACCATTTCCTATTTCAACACTCATCTTAATGTAGCTAGTATGCACCACATTAGCCAATATTCAATGTCAAAACATATAAACACATAGCTTAAGTCTCAAAATCTCATTAAAACATAATATTTCACCATTCAAGATCCTTAAACACATAGATTTTTGTTCATATGCTAAGTACATATATTCAAATCTCATGGCAAGTCACCAAATGGTTCAACACAAGTCATACATAACCCTAGTCAAAGTTAAACGTGTTACATCTTCCCTTCCTTATAAAAATTTGGTCCCTAAATTTAACTCAAGTGTACAGAACAACATTGTACCTTAAACATAAAAAAGATGAGGATATTTTGACTACATTTCGTCCTTTAATTCTCAAATTGCTTCCTCAACCGAGTGCCCTATAACTTTTACTGAAGTAATATCTTTAGAACGAAGCTATTTTACTTGCTAATATAATATGGCTATAGGTTGTTTGTCATACGTAAATCAACCTAGCAATTGAACCTCACTATATTGAATCACATGCGAAGGATCAGGAATACACTTCCTAAGTAAGGACAAATGAAAAATTGGATGAACATCGAACATATTTGGCAATAATGCCAACTAATATGCAACTGCACCTACATGCTCTAAAACCTCAACGGGTTTGAAGTATCTCGGGCTTAATTTCCTTTTCTTGACAAATTGCTTGACTCTTTTGGTTGGAGAAACTTTTAAAAACAATATATTCTACTCAAACTCCAATGCCTTTTGCCTATTTTCAACGTATGCTTTCTGTCGCCTCTAAGTTGATAGCATCCGATCTCGAATTATACGAATGCCCTTTTTAGCTTCTTGGACTATCTTTGATTTTAATAGCTTTTTTTCTCTGACCTCAAGCGATCTAATAGGTGACCTACATTTATACTTGTACAAGGCCTTAAACGACACCATCTCAATGTTGGCTTGATAGCTATTATTGTACGCAAACTTGGCCAATGGCAAAAAAAGTTTCCATGAATCTTTAAAGTCTAGTACAATTGCCCTCAGCACATCCCCAAGCATCTAAATCGTACACTCAAATTGGTCATCAGTCTATAGATGATAAGTTGTACTAAAATCAAGTGTATGCTTAAGGCTTTTGTAGCTTCTTCTAAAACCAGTCTGTAAACTATGGTCCCTTGTCAAACATTATAATCATTAGAATGCCATGTAGCCTTACAATCTCCTCAATATAAACTCAAGCATACTGAGCTGTTCCAAAAGTCATCTTTTTTTTTTTTTGTGAAAGGTAGGTTTTATTAATAACCTCACCAAAATGCCATTTCAACTCTTAAGCATGAATTGCAAAAGGCTCTCATGGCATTATCAATAAGTAGAGAAGATAAAGCCTGTACAAGTTCCTAGAAAAACTAGCAATCAGGACAAAATTAGTAACCTTGCTAGGTAAGAACCTAGAAAATTAAGCTATACAAAAGAGAGCAACATGCTCATAAGAGAAAAGGATTGCAGCCTACACAAACAACATTGCCATTATAAACATAAAAACAAAAGTATAAAAAAAGTTGACGCACCAAACCACGAGAAGGAAGCACCTTGAAACAAAACACGTGCTAAGAAAAAGCCTTTTAACATCAACCATGAAACCTATCCTCTGATCCATAAGTCGAATGGGGAGTAATTGGGAAGCAATAATAGAACGCCAATGGAGACAAAAGTAGCATCATGGCCTCAAGCAGCTGACAAAGCCCAAAGTTACAGAGGTACCATGAATATTAACACAGAACATGACCATCAAAACTAAGATAAGTCAGAGCAACAGTGGCTAGAGGTCGGGAAGCCCTAAAAAATGCACATGCTTGATAAACTTTACATGAACTCATCACATCAAAGCGACGCACTTGTCCGAGCAAACAAAACCTTGCTTCACAAGAACCATTAGACGAACCATTAAAATGAACAATTACCACTCTCTTCAGAGAAAGACCAACCAACACATTAAACTGGTGTAAGCTCTGATACCATTTGTAACTACCCAAGTTTAAACACTAGCTTAGTAACTTTTCAAGCCTAAACAACGTGATCCTCAAAAGCTTAAGTTCAAGTTGCTACTAGTAATAGACTTGGATTGTTATTTAGGTCTTAACAATCACATTCATATTAGATGTGGGCTAATCTCACTTACTTAAATCCTTGATGTCTTTATCAAGGCCATAAATCATCCATACGACTAAGATCTCACTAAAGCAATATGGAAACCCACATCGGATTGGCGTAAGCTTTAATACCATTTGTAATGATCTAAGTCTAAGCAATAGCCCAATAACTTTTTGGGCCTAAACCACGTGGCCCTCAAAAACTCATGCTCAAGTTGCTAGTAGTAATGAACTTGGATTGTTATACAAGTCTTAACAATCATATTCATATTAGATGTGGGTTGTGGAGTATCACATAAGCTGTCTACCTTTCACAAATGCAAATTGTTTATCTTCTATAATGTCACTAATCACCATTCAAAGCTTATTAACGAATAACTTTGCCACAATTTTATGGAGACTCCTTGCAAGGTTGATCGGTTTCTATTCCATAATAACACTCAAGTTAAACACCTTTGGAATAAGCGAAATAAAGAAATTATTTGCCCTTTCTTCCAAAGAACCTGTTTCAAAGAACTTCTCCAAGCATCCCATTACTTCATCTTTTACTATTGGCCACTGATTTAAAAAAAAAAAAAACTCATATTAAACCCATCTGGCTTGGGAGCTTTGTTCCCATCACAGTTGCAAATTACATCCAAGACCTCTTTAATTGAAAATCATTTTTCTAATGACTCGATTGCCCTCTGCGAAGTTTCTTAAACTAACAATTATACTCCCTTAGTGGAACAACCATTTTTCGCTTATAAAAACTAGCAAAGTATCTAGCCACTTCATCTTTTATTTCCTTTGGTCTACTAATTTCCCTATTCCTTACTTAAAGCTGCTAAATCATATTGTTTCATCTCCTAGCTAATGCCATTGCATGGAAAAATCCTGTGTTTTGGTCACCTTCAATTACCTATTTGACTCTAGACTTTTGTTGCCATTCTCTTTCCTCCATTTTGTAAAGATCTTAAAGTTTCACTCTCATTTCTAACCCTTTTTGCCTTAAATTTATCCCATCAATCCTTTCCTGTTATTTATAATTCAAATCTTATAATTCAACGCAAAGCTTCATGATTTTCCTAGATGTTCCTAAGATCTTTCTTATGCCATTCCTTTAAAACTAGTTTTAATCTTTTTAATTTTCTCCATACACCACTCTTACCCGAATCACCCCTACTTTGTGCATCCCAATATTTTTTTACTACTGTTCAGAAACTCTCCTCTTCCAACCAATAGTTAAAGAATTTGAACAGCTTTAGCCCCTAATCGACAACCCTCAGTCCCAATAAAATTGGATTGTGGTCAAATACAGAGACAAAGAGACATCTTTGAACCAAATCCAACAAATCAGCATCCACTAAAAAATGATCAATTCTACTAAATGCCAGTTCATCTCCGTTGTTACACCAAGTGAATTTACTGCCAACAAGTAGTAAATCCATCAGCCCCACTTCGTTGATGAATTCATCAAACCTTATTACTCCTCGCCCAATGTCACTCTTACCTATTCTTTCTTACTCCCTCCTTACAACATTAAAGCCACCTCCCAAAACCCACTTTACACCCTGGCTATTGATAACTCTATGATATAGAGTTATTTAGGCCTAATTTGATAATAATTTAGCTTAGTTCTTGTAGTAATGCATAGAACTTCTTAAATTTTTTAAATTATTTTAAATTAATTAATTTAGGTGAGTCAATCTTATCTTAGTTAATTTTATGCTTAAATTGTGTTAATATGATTAAAATAGGTTGTTATAAATTTAGTTGTGCTTTTGTAAGTATGTAATAGAAGAAAAATTTTAGTGAAAGAATGAGAGCAATTTTGAGGTGCAAACTTGCACTGTACATATTTTGATATTTTGGCCATAACTTTCTCTACAGAGCTCCAAATGAAGTGATTTTTGAACCTGTCGCAACGTGCGGGTCCGGGAACCCGTCCGCTTAGACGTGAATAACTTGGGGAGTCGCCACCAATCTTTTTTTGTTTAGGTGTGATTGGCCACCCAAAAATTTGTTCTATTCGACGAAGTACTAAATTGACTTTAGGTTCGTCGAAAGAACGATAAACTGGTCTACGTGTTTTTTAGAGTTTGGGTTCGGGAGTACGGTTACGCACGAGGAAGGATTAGCACCCCCGTGACGCCCGTTCCACGAACGGTACCATTTAATCACTTATTGTCTTAACCCTTTTATTTTGTTTTCGTGTTTCATTTGCTATCATTTGTTTGATTTATTTTTTGATTCTGTTGATTGAATATTTTACGGCCTAAGCGTACATGTAATGCAATTATGAAATGCGTGGCATAAAACCGAAATGGCACCAAACGAGAACCTTTTATTGAGTGTACTTTCCGAATCCGCCCATCATACTGGTGGGATCCGGGAGTATCCTCGCACCTAGAGAGTTTACCAAAGAAACTCGCCTTCGCAAGCTTCCTCGGAAAGTCCCATCATCGGGGTAATCACTTGTGAAAGAAAACAGGGTTTTCGTGAATGCAAAAATCCTAATACGAGTAAAAACCTTTTATTAAAGATATCTCTCCGAACCCTCCCATCATACTGGTGGAGTTCGGAAGTATCTTTTCACCTAGGGAGTTTACCGATGAAACTCGCCTTCGCAAGCTTCCTCGGAAAGTCCCATCATCGGGGTTTATATCCGTATACAAAATAGGTCTATATGCCATGACAGTTAATAATGCAAGCATGATACGCGTAAATTCCGTATTTATTCCATGTTTGTTATTTTTCTTTTATGCTTACTTTTTGTTAATGAAATTCCTTTACTTATTATTTTTATGTTATTATGACTTGATGAATTTATTATTGCCATTTATTAATTTTTATTTATCTTATTTATTTTTATTCATGGTTTCTTTTCATATTACATATGTTTAAAGGCTATTTATTTATTCATTTATTTATATGTTTTTTATTCATATTTCATATTTTTTTATTTTATTTTTTTATTAGAACCATTAGAATTTTAAATTAGGACCCTCCCATCATACTGGTGGGATCCTAATTAAAATTCTTTACTTAAGGAAATTTATTCGGAATTGCGACTTCTCGCGTTCCGGATGAAAATCCTATCATCGGTCTTGGTTTTTAAAATATTTTAATTTTTCAAAATCATTTTTTTTGCCATTATTTATTACTATATATTTATATATATATTATTTATTATTATTTATTTATTTATTTTTATTTTTATATTTTTATTTTTTGTTTTTCCTTTTATATTTTTTTTATTTTTTTATTTATTATTTTTTTTTGTGTCTATTGCAAAACTAGATGCTCCTATGACATATATATATATATATATATTTATTTTTCTAAAATTTAAACTAAATTAAAACGTACTAAAAATAACATAAAAAGAAATAAAACAAAGGAGGCCCAGGAAACATACCTATCTGGGCGTGGACTGGCCCAGATCCGCGGTCCAACAGGAAGCCCAAACTGCAGATGATCCGGATCGGTTCAGCAGGCCCGCAGGGTGCCTCCCAAAACGCACCGTTTTTGGCCCTGATATGCTCTTCAAAACGGCGTCGTTTTGCTTCAGGCCCTTCAGCTCCTCTCCAGCTCCAAAACGGCGTCGTTTGGGTCTCCCCTTCCCACTATAAAAGCCCCTTTTTTTTTTTCTAATTTTCCTTTCTGTTTGTCTCTCTACCCTCCGGATTCTCTCCCCTCTCTCTAAAAAACAGCCTTCCCTCCACCGGTGACCTCTCCCTTTTCCGGTGACTCCTCCGTCGCCGATCGGCTACCCTCGCACCGATCGGACTCCCGATCGACCTTTCCCCGCCACAGATCTCCCTCTCTCTCTCTCCACCGGTGTCTACTCCCACAGCCCCTAAACAGCCTCCTCTTTAACCGGTGCCGATCCCAACAGCCCAAACCCCCTCCTCCTTTGGCAAACCCCGAACAGACCCCCCCCTTTTTGCCTCTCTTTTTTTTATTTTCTTTTGTTGATTGTGGCTTTCAGTTGCTAGGGAATTTTAGGTTTTTTTTTTATTGGGTATTCGGTTGGCTGTTAGAGAACTTAGGGATTTTTTTGTGTTTTTTTGCTCTGTGTTTTCAAAATGCTCTGTTTTTTTGGTTTTTAGAAAAACCCCCTTCTCCCGTTTCAAAAAAAAACCTCCCTGATCTGGTTTTGCTTCCCGTTTTTAAGAACGGGGTTGTCCAATGTTTTGGACAACCCCCTAGGCGAAATCATGCTCTGTTGAGCATGATTTCGTCTAGGTTGTAGCTGCCTGGAAGGGCTAGTCACCGGATTTGGGCAATCCCCCAAAATCCGGTGACTTTTGCAGGGGCAATGATGGTCGGGGAAGGGACTGAGCAGGCTCAGTCTTCTTCCCGACCTGTCTTTTCCTTCATTCAGTTTTTTTTTTTTTATTATTATTTATTTATTATTTTTATTTTTTATTTGTATATATGTATTTTGTTTGTTTTTTTTGGGTGTCTACAGTTGCCCCTCTTTGTATATTCTTGAGAATCAAGAATACTACAAAGACGTAGACACCGTATGCAACTCGCCCAATGGCAAGTTTAATCTCATTTATTGACAAACTGAAACTCCTAGACTTAATCTAGGCTCGAACTATCTCCAAACAGGTAAAAGCTTGAAATTTCGAGACTTAATCCAGGCTCGACCTAAACAGGTTCATCTTTGAACTTGAAAATCCTAGACTTAATCTAGGCTCAACCTAAACAGGTTCGATTTTAAAAGAAATTGAAATTCCTAGACTTAATCTAGGCTCAACCGAAACAGGTTCGATTTTGAAATAAATTGAAATTCCTAGACTTAATCTAGGCTCGACCTAAACAGGTTCGACATTGAACTTGAAAATCCTAGACTTAATCTAGGCTCGACCTAAACAGGTTCGATTTGAAAGAAATTGAAATTCCTAGACTTAATCTAGGCTCGACCTAAACAGATTCGATTTTTGAAATTGAAATTCCTAGACTTAATCTAGGCTCGACCTAAACAGGTTCGACTTCGAAATAAATTGGAATTCCTAGACTTAATCTAGGCTCGACCTAAACAGGTTCGATTTGAACTTGAAAATCCTAGACTTAATCTAGGGTCGACCTGGACAGGTTCGACTTCGAAATAAATTGGAATTCCTAGACTTAATCTAGGCTCGACCTAAACAGGTTCGATTTGAACTTGAAAATCCTAGACTTAATCTAGGCTCGACCTAAACAGGTTCGATTTTAAAGAAATTGAAATTCCTAGACTTAATCTAGGCTCGACCTAAACAGGTTCGATTTGAACTTGAAAATCCTAGACTTAATCTAGGCTCGACCTAAACAGGTTCGATTTTAAAGAAATTGAAATTCCTAGACTTAATCTAGGCTCGACCTATCTCTAAACAGGTTCGACTTTGAAAGGATTTGAAAATCCTAGACTTAATCTAGGCTCGACCTAAACAGGTTCGATTTGAAAGAAATTGAAATTCCTAGACTTAATCTAGGCTCGACCTATCTCCAAACAGGTTCGACTTTGAAATTGGAATTCCTAGACTTAATCCAGGCTCGACCTGAACAGGTTCGATTTGAAAGAAATTGAAATTTCTAGACTTAATCTAGGCTCGACCTAAACAGGTTCGATTTTGACAAAAATTGAAATTCCTAGACTTAATCCAGGCTCGACCTATCTCCAAACAGGTTCGATTTGAAATTGGAATTCCTAGACTTAATCCAGGCTCGACCTAAACAGGTTCGATTTGAAAGAAATTGAAATTCCTAGACTTAATCTAGGCTCGACCTAAACAGGTTCGATTTTGAAAGAAATTGAAATTCCTAGACTTAATCCAGGCTCGACCTATCTCCAAACAGGTTCGATTTGAAATTGGAATTCCTAGACTTAATCCAGGCTCGACCTAAACAGGTTCGATTTGAAAGAAATTGAAATTCCTAGACTTAATCTAGGCTCGACCTAAACAGGTTCGATTTTGACAAAAATTGAAATTCCTAGACTTAATCTAGGCTCGACCTAAACAGGTTCGATTTGAACTTGAAAATCCTAGACTTAATCTAGGCTCGACCTAAACAGGTTCGATTTTAAAGAAATTGAAATTCCTAGACTTAATCTAGGCTCGACCTATCTCCAAACAGGTTCGACTTGGGGGAGTTAGAATTCCTAGACTTGATCTAGGCTCGACCTAAACAGGTTCGATTTGAGAGAAATTGAAATTCCTAGACTTGATCTAGGCTCGACCTAAACAGGTTCGATTTGAAAGAAATTGAAATTCCTAGACTTGATCTAGGCTCGACCTAAACAGGTTCGATTTGAAAGAAATTGAAATTCCTAGACTTAATCTAGGCTCGACCTAAACAGGTTCGACTTTGAAAGAAATTGAAATTCCTAGACTTAATCTAGACTCGACCTATCTCCAAACAGGTTCGATTTGACACATTTAAAATTCCTAGACTTGATCTAGGCTCGACCTAAACAGGTTCGACTTTGAAATTGAAATTCCTATCTTAGGTTGGGTGCATTTCTACTCTCGAAACTTGGAACATGAATCCTTTCTGGTTCTTGTTCTGAACATGATCATATGCATGGCCAGGCATATATGCATGATTGAAATGATGGACAAATGATGCATTGCTTCTTTTTGTTTTGCACCACATGTTCCTTGCTTGCAAAATCGTTTTCTTCAGCTTTTCATTCTTTGATAGTGTTCTTGTGCAACTGCCAATTTCTTTGTCAATAAAAGATCACCAATTTAAATTGGGTTTCAATGCTTCCACACCTCCGGTGGTGAAAGTTGTTTCTTGCATTGCTTTTTCTCACCCCTTTTTTTTTTAAAATGAATTCGTCTTTTTCAAACATGCTTGTCTTATCTCACAGTAATGGAAGAATTTTCATCACAAAAGTCATAAGGACTCTCATTTTTTTCCTTTTCAAAAATTTTGATTTTGACAAAATTGCAGCAAAATTGCCCCACACAATTATTTTTATGATCAACGATAGCTGAATCTTGAGACAGAAATGTATCAATTCCCATTTTTCTTGTTAAAGTGACAAAACATCCGAGTTGAAAAAAAAAAAAACATGTGATATTTGAATCTCTTGAAAATTGATGATTATTGCTTGAAATGATTTTGGATGAGCTAAATGACAATCTGGCTTTCCAAATAGATAGGATAGTTTAGCTCATCAAGGTCTTGGTCAACAACAAAGGTTTCTCAACATTTCATGGGAAAAGAAGGAGTTGAAATTTCTTTGTCTAAGCTCACAAATTTATGGTGATTTAAAATCAAATTTTACAAAATGATTTCTTTTAAATCACAATCAAATTCGACATTCTCTAAGCCTCATGATGTGTGGCAAGATGATAAATGTCAAGACCAGCCATTGCAGGTTTTGCATTGCAAGAGGGTATCTAACAAGAGATAGGCTCAAAATTCAGTATGGACTTTTTCTGATAGATCTTGAATCTTTAAGGTTCTTGAGAGTCTTATGCACTTGAAAAGTGTGTAATGAACTCTAGCTACTTTGAAATGGTTTCTCTCTGGTGCTTCTTGTTATCACTTTAGTTAAAATCATGAATGGCTTCATAAGTTCTCAACTTCGCTCTAGACTGCCCTTTCGGGTTTTCACCCTAGAGCTTTATCTTTTTCACTCACTTTTTCTTTTCTTTTTTTTCCTTCTTTTTTTTTTTTTGATCATTCCACCATGCACTTGAGAAAATTCAAACTCCATCCAAAATGGATTGAGGGATTCAAAAAGGTAATTTTGGCAAAGAAAAGAGGTCAAAGTCTCATTCTCTACGTGATGATCTTTCTCTATAAGATAGCTCTTCAATATAAGTATCCACACTTGATCAAAATGGACTTTTTAAGCACGTAATGTAGGCTATGGTTAAGGGTTTTTAAGAAAAATGGATACAAAGGCCCAAAACATGTATTTGAAGGTGATTAAACCAAGGATCATTTATTACCGCGTAAAAGTTTTTTTTTTTTTTAAAAGGCATTTGTCTTTTTTCAAAGCATGCTTTTTCATTTTTCCTCCTATGCCTTTTTTCTTCTTTTTTTTCTTTCTTTTTCTCTCTTTTTTTTTTTCAAATTTTCATATTGATCGATTGTGTTCGAAATCTTCAATAACTAAAATTTGCTTCTACCCCCATAGTGTATCAGATGTTCACTTGTCATTTGGAATGAATCTTCCATCCTCTGTGCTTTTGACGAAAATTTTTCCTCCTAATTGCCCCCCAATGTGGGAGGTGATCCTTGGTTGAGGTGCATTTAGAAAAAATATTCGATATGCTCAAAGGGGTAGCAAGTGGATAATTTTTTATTTGTGAAAGGAAAGCGAAACATGGCCATTTATCCTCTCAATTATGGTTACTTATATTTGAAGAGCAATCCCTAGAAATGAAGAATTTAAGATCAAAGATTGACTTTTCTTTGTTTTTCCACTTTTAGCATCATTGGAATTACTCAAGTGCATAACGTCACTTTTTTATTTCTTCTTTTTTTCTTTTTCTTCTTTTTTCTTCTTTTTTCTTTTTTTTTCTTTTTTTTCTTCACAACTCAAGATTAGAAGCCTTCAAAGATCAGAATATCTTGTCATGATTAACACTTTATAACAAGAAATGAGAGAGGAAAAAAGGCTATTTTGAAACCGATGTGTCTTGGAGGAATTGGGCAATCTTGCTTTTTCTCTTTTTTTTCATCATGCCCCAGAACATGGGTAAAGAAAAGTTTTAGACAATGAGTTCAAGGTTCACATTTGGCATCCAAATTGAAAGAATTTGAAAGGTATTGGTATATTTGGGATTTCAACAGTCTTGACATTTATTAACCTACCACATTCAGAGTCTTTATGAGAGTGTCTGATTTGCTTGCTTTCTAAAGAAAAAATTTTGCAAAACAATTAATTACAACATCGATCATTGCTTAGACAAAGATCATTGGCCCTTGGTATCATCAGGTGGGGTTAATGCATTTTCAGAACTTTGCTTCCGTTCGAGTGATTATGGGTTCCCAAGTGTTTGGAGAAATGGTTAGAAAATGTTTACAAGGACAAATTCATTCCAAATAGTAACCATCAATTCTTTCGAGAACGTGTGTGCACTTTATTGCCTAAATTTTTTTTGTTTTTTTTTTTTTGAAAACATGTTATAGAAACCTTGGTCAAACCAATTGTGTCATGTCTTTTTGCAAAGTAAACACAAAGTTGCAAAAAATTTCAATCCAACAAAAACATTGAAGCTTCAATTACAGGTTCTGAAGTTTATGTTCTTTAGCAAAATCCTACTTCTGTCATGCCCCTGAAAGGCTCCAAATTAACCATTTTTCTTGCAAGCAATTTGTTTGAGACTTGAGGCTTTTTTTTTTAAAAAAAAAAAATCATAAACAAGAATCGATGCAATTTTTTGACACATGAATGAAAATGAACACCTTTTTTTTTTCAGATGAAAAAACTTATTCATGAAATGCATGCATGAATGATGTACTAAGAGTATTTGTCGCATAACGCCCATCAACAAAGTGATATATTGCATAAGATATTGTCTTTGACTGCAATTTCAAGGGTTATCTTTTGCATCTACTCCGTCAATGGTTGTCAAGTGACAAATACTATTCCTATATGCAAAATTGTGATGCAAATGCGCGTATGCAAAATAAAAATGATAAGAGGTTCAAATTAGTACAAAAAATGTTCAAGAGTCAAAAGTGAACGAAAACAAATAAAATGGGTATGCATGATACCTTCATTATTTTGCTGGGAGAATTTAGAATAAAGGGATTGGGGAAAATTCCTTCATGTGTACCTAATCAAAGGTATATTCTCACGGGTAAGGCTCTACCTAAGCAGAAGTGACCCTCGGTATTCTACATGTTGAGTTCGGGTCGAAAGTGGCGCTAAAGGTTCCCAAATTGTTCCTCACTATCATCCACTCGGACTAGTAAGGCACCCCGGTCCTCACCCATTACAGGCTTCAAACGGACTAGGTTCAATCTGAGTGGGAGTGTTCACTAGCCCATGCGGAGGTTAACACCTCACGAGAGCGTAGCTACTAAACTCCCTCCTATCAAGGACAAAGCCCGGGTAAAAGGCTTATGCATGAATGCAGCACGTGTTGTGTGTGTGAAGGAAACATACCAACCTTTTACGATCATTCTCACATTCCCCTATCCTAAATTCCCCACAATTCAGATACAATAATTTAATGATTACAAAATGATTATTGCACAAATTTACAATGCACAAAACAAATGCTCAAAATTGAAAAAAGATAATGAATTATTTAGGGTTTAAGACAATCTATGATTAATTATGGCTCGACTCTCTTATCGTCCCCAGTGGAGTCGCCAAGCTGTCGCAACGTGCGGGTCCGGGAACCCGTCCGCTTAGACGTGAATAACTTGGGGAGTCGCCACCAATCTTTTTTTGTTTAGGTGTGATTGGCCACCCAAAAATTTGTTCTATTCGACGAAGTACTAAATTGACTTTAGGTTCGTCGAAAGAACGATAAACTGGTCTACGTGTTTTTTAGAGTTTGGGTTCGGGAGTACGGTTACGCACGAGGAAGGATTAGCACCCCCGTGACGCCCGTTCCACGAACGGTACCATTTAATCACTTATTGTCTTAACCCTTTTATTTTGTTTTCGTGTTTCATTTGCTATCATTTGTTTGATTTATTTTTTGATTCTGTTGATTGAATATTTTACGGCCTAAGCGTACATGTAATGCAATTATGAAATGCGTGGCATAAAACCGAAATGGCACCAAACGAGAACCTTTTATTGAGTGTACTTTCCGAATCCGCCCATCATACTGGTGGGATCCGGGAGTATCCTCGCACCTAGAGAGTTTACCAAAGAAACTCGCCTTCGCAAGCTTCCTCGGAAAGTCCCATCATCGGGGTAATCACTTGTGAAAGAAAACAGGGTTTTCGTGAATGCAAAAATCCTAATACGAGTAAAAACCTTTTATTAAAGATATCTCTCCGAACCCTCCCATCATACTGGTGGAGTTCGGAAGTATCTTTTCACCTAGGGAGTTTACCGATGAAACTCGCCTTCGCAAGCTTCCTCGGAAAGTCCCATCATCGGGGTTTATATCCGTATACAAAATAGGTCTATATGCCATGACAGTTAATAATGCAAGCATGATACGCGTAAATTCCGTATTTATTCCATGTTTGTTATTTTTCTTTTATGCTTACTTTTTGTTAATGAAATTCCTTTACTTATTATTTTTATGTTATTATGACTTGATGAATTTATTATTGCCATTTATTAATTTTTATTTATCTTATTTATTTTTATTCATGGTTTCTTTTCATATTACATATGTTTAAAGGCTATTTATTTATTCATTTATTTATATGTTTTTTATTCATATTTCATATTTTTTTATTTTATTTTTTTATTAGAACCATTAGAATTTTAAATTAGGACCCTCCCATCATACTGGTGGGATCCTAATTAAAATTCTTTACTTAAGGAAATTTATTCGGAATTGCGACTTCTCGCGTTCCGGATGAAAATCCTATCATCGGTCTTGGTTTTTAAAATATTTTAATTTTTCAAAATCATTTTTTTTGCCATTATTTATTACTATATATTTATATATATATTATTTATTATTATTTATTTATTTATTTTTATTTTTATATTTTTATTTTTTGTTTTTCCTTTTATATTTTTTTTATTTTTTTATTTATTATTTTTTTTTGTGTCTATTGCAAAACTAGATGCTCCTATGACATATATATATATATATTTATTTTTCTAAAATTTAAACTAAATTAAAACGTACTAAAAATAACATAAAAAGAAATAAAACAAAGGAGGCCCAGGAAACATACCTATCTGGGCGTGGACTGGCCCAGATCCGCGGTCCAACAGGAAGCCCAAACTGCAGATGATCCGGATCGGTTCAGCAGGCCCGCAGGGTGCCTCCCAAAACGCACCGTTTTTGGCCCTGATATGCTCTTCAAAACGGCGTCGTTTTGCTTCAGGCCCTTCAGCTCCTCTCCAGCTCCAAAACGGCGTCGTTTGGGTCTCCCCTTCCCACTATAAAAGCCCCTTTTTTTTTTTTCTAATTTTCCTTTCTGTTTGTCTCTCTACCCTCCGGATTCTCTCCCCTCTCTCTAAAAAACAGCCTTCCCTCCACCGGTGACCTCTCCCTTTTCCGGTGACTCCTCCGTCGCCGATCGGCTACCCTCGCACCGATCGGACTCCCGATCGACCTTTCCCCGCCACAGATCTCCCTCTCTCTCTCTCCACCGGTGTCTACTCCCACAGCCCCTAAACAGCCTCCTCTTTAACCGGTGCCGATCCCAACAGCCCAAACCCCCTCCTCCTTTGGCAAACCCCGAACAGACCCCCCCTTTTTGCCTCTCTTTTTTTTATTTTCTTTTGTTGATTGTGGCTTTCAGTTGCTAGGGAATTTTAGGTTTTTTTTTTATTGGGTATTCGGTTGGCTGTTAGAGAACTTAGGGATTTTTTTGTGTTTTTTTGCTCTGTGTTTTCAAAATGCTCTGTTTTTTTGGTTTTTAGAAAAACCCCCTTCTCCCGTTTCAAAAAAAAACCTCCCTGATCTGGTTTTGCTTCCCGTTTTTAAGAACGGGGTTGTCCAATGTTTTGGACAACCCCCTAGGCGAAATCATGCTCTGTTGAGCATGATTTCGTCTAGGTTGTAGCTGCCTGGAAGGGCTAGTCACCGGATTTGGGCAATCCCCCAAAATCCGGTGACTTTTGCAGGGGCAATGATGGTCGGGGAAGGGACTGAGCAGGCTCAGTCTTCTTCCCGACCTGTCTTTTCCTTCATTCAGTTTTTTTTTTTTATTATTATTTATTTATTATTTTTATTTTTTATTTGTATATATGTATTTTGTTTGTTTTTTTTGGGTGTCTACAGAACCATTGGAAATATAAGAGAAAAATATACAATTTTATGATTATAACTTCTCCTAGTTCAACTTTGTAATACGCCGTACTTTTATATAGTAGTCAACGTAATCATCCCAAAAGGATTAAGGACTGATCGATGAGAAGTAGCGTGCTAAAGAATGATAAAATGATGAAATGAGTGTTCAAGAATAAAATATTTCGCACACGCAAAAATGGTAATTAAATAACAATATTTCTATCGGGGATGAATTAGTGAGTTACAGGATGATTTGAAATTAATTTGATGCATAATAATAAATTTCGAGACTAAAGAAGTCAAGTGAAAAATTTTAAAATAAAATAATATTTTATTAATAAAATATTATTAAAATATTAATATTTTATTGGAGGTCAAAATTAGTCATGGAAAATGAGAATATGACTAATTCAAGTGGGGAAGAAGAAATAAAGAATAATTTTGAAGGAAATTGAAATTTAATAAGTGTGGATAGGAATTAAAAATATTAGACTTAATTTTTGGAGAGCAAAGTGTTGAAGAACTCAAAAATTTTTTGTATATGCTTGAGTATTTTGGCCATATCTCAAGCTACAGAACTCCAATTTCAGAAATTCTTGGACCATTGGAAAGCTAAGAGACAGAGCTACAACTTTGATGAGATTACTTCACCCAGTTCTGTCTCTAAAATAGAGAAAATCACATTGAAAAATGATGATGTGTCATATCTCGAGAATAAAAATTTCAAGGATTAACAATTAAATTTTTGGAGTCTCTTAGTACAATTTTAAGCCTAATTAAATCCTAGGTTAATTAAAGGATTGAATGAATATTTAGAAGGTGAAATAAGGGTAAGAGTTAGTTAAAATTGTAAGCTATAAATATGATAAGTAAATATATATGTACAAGGTCACATGGGTAGCAGCCCATGCGTAAAATGTGAGACTAAAAAGGTAAATTTTTTTTAGTCAAGTGTGGGGGGCCGGATGGACAAGAGGAAGAAAGGAAATAAAATTGAGTTGAAAGGTCAAAGGTTTCTCATGTGAATAGGCTGATGGGAAAGAAAGAAAGGAAAAGACAAGAGGATAAAGAAAGGAAGAAAGAAGAAAAATCTAGAAGAAAAGAAAGAGAAAGGGACGGTGTAAGAGAGAAAAAAAAACTGCACATAAAGGAAAGAAGGAGGCACGGTTTTGGCTACTGATTGAAGGGAGAAAAGCAGATTTTTAGCCAATTTCTAGAAGAGAAAGAGGAGGGAACTTGGCTATCCATTTTTGGAGGATAAAAGACAGCTTTGTGCAGCCAAAAATTCTGGTCCATAGCTACTGGAAATAAGGTAAGTTTGATGCTGAAAATTTGTGTTTTTGGTTGCTACAAATTGTGGTTTTTGTTGCAAAAATCTAGGCTGAAAATGGGGGCAGCTATAGTTGCTGGTTGGGTGAGGAAAAGAGCAGCCTTATGCTGCCAAATTAGTCAAGGAAAAGAGCTGAAATTAAGCTACAAAAACAAGGATCCATTGTTGGAAATTCTAGCAGAAAAATGGGTGAGTGAGAGGGCTGATTTTAGAGCAGAAAAGTGGTGCTAAATGAGTGAGAAAGTGAGAGTGCTAGTGAACGGTTTTGAGTGGGAGAGAAATAAAAGAAAAATGGGTGAAAGTGGTGGCCTTGGTGGCTGCCAATGGTGGAGAGAGAGGGAGGAGTAGCTTTGGGTGGTGAAGGACGGCAAGAAGAAGGAAAAACAAAAGGAGAAAAAGGTAAAAGAGAAAATGTAATAAAACAAAATAAATGGCAATATTGTAATATTGTAAAGTGGATTAAAATAAAATAATAAAATATAATAGAGTAAAAGAAGACAAAATGGAATAAAATATGATAATATTAAAGTAGGAATAATTAAATAGAATTAGAGTTAATATAAATTAGAAAAGTCTACAAGTGTATAATAATACGTAGTGTGTATTTAATAAAATAGTAAAGATTTAATAAGTGCTAAGGATAAATTAAAATAAAATAAAGTAAGCTACATATATTTATATACACATGAATATTAGTGATCTCAATTTATAGATATGGGAGGAATAAATACGGTGACATATTGTGGTGGTAGGCCGAGGAATTAGCGATTGATCGGTAGAAAAGGGAAAATAGGATTTAGCTAAGAGTCTATAGCGACGAAAAATCCCGCTATTATAAGGTGAGTAAACTTATCATTATCTTAAATTATCTAAAGTTTATTTTAAATGTTATTTTATGAATATTATGAAAAATGAATCAAAATAGGAAATTTTGATGTTTTGGAAACAAGTGTGGTAAAATGAAAATATTTTGTAGATTGTTTTGAAATTTGAAATTTTTCTTAAAAAAAGAGTAATTGGAGACTCGTGTTAATTGTGTTATAAACTGTATTTTCACTTGATTGGCTTATGATAATTTGAGCATGAATGACTGAATTTAAATATTTTGTTGCTATTATATGAATTGTATGTGTAGCTTTAAAAGCTGTATAGTAAAATGTTAGTCATGTCATGCGACTGGAATTTTTTTTTTATTGATATGGCTGGGTTTAGTCACTGCAGTGGTGGGTTTCCGTGGACCAGCCTATTAGAGGGGCACGGTAAACCCGGTGATATATTTACTCCGGTTGTAGAGGCGAGGAGGGTAACTCCCGGAGTAATGATAGAGCCCACTTCACGTCGAACCCCCACGTGAAGGCACGACTCAGCCAACGTCAAGGAACGTCTGTGTTTTTAATTAAATAAAAATATATTCGACAACCTTGGCGGACTCAGTAGGATACTCTGATAAAATATCCGAGAGTAATGGTTTTGGCATGAGCCAAATGATATTTTTATGAAAATCATAAGTCTCAATAACTGTTTTGATGAATTAAAATTATTTTATAGAATATGAAATGAATTTAGAACCTTATGAAATATTTTATTATGACTGCTTCTTTTATTGTCTCCATTTACTCGCCTTTAGATATTTATGGTAATATTTGTTTACTCACTGGGATTGTAAAATCTCACCAACCTCCCTCCCAACCCTTTCAAGCTCGGGGTAGCTCGTAGAGAGCCGATACCGGCAGGGATTACTGTAGGCCTCACTACACCACAAACAATAGGTTCACTATTTTAAGTATTTTATTTTTTGGGCCTCACGTGTCACTGTAAATGAGATTTTATACTCTGATTATTTATATCAATGTACGAAAGAATTTATTTTACTTTTACGCTGAAAAAGATTATTTACGGATATTTTCATAAATATCATTTTATAGATAATAGAATATTTTATTGAATATCATTATTTTATTCAAATGGTTAAAAAATTTCACGTTTTATGAATAATGTGAACTTTTAAATTTATATTTGATTATAAAATAGGTGTTTCTTACTCACATATGGTATTTTTAGCCGAATTTCAAATTTTTGGTAGAATTGACCAAAATGCCCCTGTGAAGCAAAACTTTTCTTTTGATTGTTTTGAGCAGGAAATGATAAATAAAGTTTTAAAATGTGATGTTTGGCAACGGTTACTCACAGAGAAGGTAAGAAAACTGATACGTAAGCCTTGTGGGGTTCCGATCGGTATTTCGGGCAATGAGTGCCTATCGGGACGTCGTGGCGATTGTCATGAACCCGATGAGAGTTCCGGGTCGTGACAAACTTGGAAGGTAGTCAAAATCTTGTCAAAGTTGATATACTGCAGTAGTCCTAGAACAATTACGATTTCTGTTAATTAATTAGGTAAGGTTGTGATCCACGTAGTTTGATAAGCAAATCCTGATTGGAACTGACTTCTTTATTCACCCAACTTGGCTTAACTTCAAAGCCCTATAGAAACAACATTTCGGAGGACTTTTAGGAGGGAAAGGACAAGACAGCAAATTGAAAGTAGAGATTCAAGCCACAAAATTGTTGAAAATAAAGTCTCATTGAAGTTAAAAAGAAATTGAAGGATTTAGGAAGATTTGGAGATCACTCTTGGAGTTTTTTTATTCTTTATTTTTCTTGGTTTAAGTTTCAATGTTTAAACTTATTTTGATGATGATATGTGACTTGATGAGGAACTAAGTTCTTAATCTAAGATTATGATTGAACTCAATATGTAGATGATTTATTTATCTCTCTTTTGCTTATATTTTATGGATTTATGTCATTTATTTTATTCTGTTCTTAATGCTTCTAATTGTCTGATCACCAATTAGATTGAATTAGAAACCTAGGTTAAACCTTGACGAAAGATATTTAGGTAGACCTTGAATAGAATACCGTATGATCAAATGCAGTTAGTTGATTAGGTGGTTTAATTTGCATATAGGGTAGATATACACTTATAAGCCATACGTAGTCAAGATTAGAGTAGAAACTTAATGACTTTTTTTTTTCAATTTAATTTACATAGACATATAGTAAATTAATTAGGAAAGGTATTTTTATGAAAAACTCTACAGAGACTTATAAATAATTTAAGACTCTAGGTTAGCAACTTAATCTATTAAACTAAGTTAAGAGAGAGAGAGATAATAATTAGATAAAGTATTGAAGGATATCATAATCTTAGGTCTGGTAGTTAAGTGAGTTTTATTTACTATTTAATTTTAGTTTCAGTTTATTAGTTTTATTTTTTTTATTTTAATTGTTTGGATAAAATTAAGGTGTTATAATTTTAGTAATTAGCAATCAGAATTAATTCAAATTTTTGTAAGATCGACACTCTACTCATTACTGTATTATCTTTACGATATGTGCACTTGCGTAAAAAATCAACAACAGCTATCCACAATCTATTTAAACTCATCCCATACTTTGCTTTGTTCACTTTCATCATTTAGTGTGTAAATATTATCAAAATCACACCTCACATTTAGCTTATTTACCAAACGTATCATAATCGTATAATTCCACATACATAACATGCCTTTTGATCTGCCTTCTAACTTTACAGCCTTCCCTGCAACTTTGTCTCTCTACCACAATTTTTCATATAGTCCTTTATATGGTCTTTGCAACTTTGTCTCCTGAACCAATACCAAATTCGGCTTATATATACTTATAACTCTCCTTAAAGCCCTTCTTTTCTCTCTTCTACCAATATCTCTTATATTCCAAGATAATATAATCATAATTAAACATAAAACTCACCCTTAAATATTGACTAGTAATTACTACCATGAGTTAAAAAGCACTTGCCTCTCATGCTGCCACCTCCCTTAAAACCTTTTCCTTTTCTACTTGGAATTCCAAACCACCAAGCTTCTACTAATGTCCATAGTGGCCAAAGCTTCTTTCCACACCTTTACATTCCTGGTCTCTGCGTCCAAGTTGCTACCTATTTCTCCATCTATTAAATCTCTTCTATATCTCCCCTTCACTTATATTAATGTTAGCCAAACAGTACTTTCTACTTCCCTCTTTATTGATACCTCTATCAATATTCTAAGCTGGTTCTACGATCGTTTCTCTCCCTCAAATAGAGCTTGACTTCTTGTTTCTAAGTCTTTTCTTTTCAACCTCCCTTTTTTCATGGCTTTTCTTTTATTGACACTTATTTTTTCTTCAAATTTCTTTCATTTGCTCCTTGTTTTTCTTTTCAACCTTTTTCTCTTTTTTTCTTTTCTATTGACTTCATCCAGTCAACTAGGACCATATCATATGAGGTAGATAACCCAAGATCCTTGAATTTCTTCTTGAGCGCTATTTCTCTTTTCACTAGTGATTTTTTTTCCTTTCTCGATTTATCGCTTTCCTTTGATTTTTTTTCAATCTGACTCGTTTCTCCTTGCTCTTACCTTCTTTGGATTCCTCAATCTCTCTTTATCCTTCATTAGAAGGTTTGTCCAACTATAGCCACAGTGAAAGCTCTCCCACTTTTATTGTCCTATTTTCACACTGAACTTGATTCACTACTCAAACTTAACCTATTTTGTAGTTGGGTCATAATCCCACTAGGCCTAGCCTTTGTTTCCCTTGTTAGATCCCAATAATCAACTCCATGTGATGGCCTAAAACCATTCCTTAGCCCCACCACCAATTCTCTTCCAATTTTTCCCTTGGATTTCCTTTTAGCCCATTTAATGTTCCCATGCATATTTCCTTCCCCTTAAATGGCATCCCATTTCTATTAAAATAGTATCCTAGCCCATTTTCATTATCCCAACCACCTTACTCACTCATTAAGCCCACCTTTTTGCTGCTAACTCTATTTGAAAATTTTTTCTCAAATTCTCCTTCCCAAAACAGCTACCACACATCGTTATATCACCAACTCCTTTTTTAATTTTCCCTATCGAGAATAGTGATAACTCTTTCCCATGTTCTATTAGAGATTCAAACCTTTTATCCTTATGGTTAATCCCTACCATTCCTCCATTCCCTCTTGACACCTCATCATTCTCCACGATTGAAGATTGAACAGCTCCACTCTCACCCTATTGTTCCTTCATGAGTGAATAAACAAAAACATCCATTGCATCCAAAATCAACAGCATCAAAAGTACTAAGAACAAGAATATTTCAGGGACAGAACCAATGCTCTCTCCAATAAATGTTACTGAATTCACTGACGTTATTAGAGATGAAAGGTAGAGTTGTTTGTTCTTATGGTTACTGGGTAAGAAGACAAAAGGAATAATATAGATAATTAGCTATATTTTTCATTCATCCAACTGTCATATGTACAGTACCCCATTTTAATACACGGGTTGCTAGCTGAAGCATCTAGAAAGGGCAAGAAAATTGTTACCTACCGTTACACATTCTGTCAACAAGAAAAAAAAATAACAGAAAACGTTAGCTATTTACATATTTATCTACACATTATTAAGGTACTGTTAGTTTCAAGCTTTTAATGATGTAGAGCCGATACTTATTTATCCTTTTAATTATGACTTCTTAATCCTTATGAGCATCACAGCATTCTCAATCACAAATTAGCTTTGAGACCCCTCCTCAAGGTGAGCATATATGTCTTGAATGCTCATCTTACCAAATGGAGAGTTAAACTGTTTTGGCAGCAAAGCTTTGGTAAATAGATCAGCTAGCTATAGGTTAGTAGATACATACTTTGGATTTATAAGTCCAGCAAGTACTTTCTCTCTAATAAAGTGGCAATCCATCTCAATATGCTTGATTCTCTCATGGAAGGTTGGATTCTTACATATATGGATTACTGATTGGTTGTCACAATAAAAGTTTATTGTTGATGTATGCTTAATTCTAAAATCCTACAGCAAGAAAATTAACCACATCGATTCACAACAAGTTGATGCCATAACTCTATACTTAGCCTCAGTAGAGCTTCTAGCAACAACGTTTTGTTTCTTCGACTTCCAGCTGATTAGAGAATTTCCAAGGAACATTGCATATCCTGTGACAGATTTTCTGGTATCACAGTATCCTGCCCAGTCACTATCAACATATACTTGTAGTTGCAATAAAGAATTTACAGGAAATAAGATTCCTTGTCCTGGTGCAGCTTTTAAGTATTTTAATACTCGATATGCAGCATGTAGGTGAGTCTCTCTTGGTTTGTCCATTAACTGTGAAAGAGTCTGCACTACAAAAATGATATCAGGCCTTGTAAAGGTTAGATAGATCAGTTTTCCAACTAACTGCTTGTATTTATTAGGATCTGATATTTGCTCTGCATCATCAGTCTTTGTCAGCTTGCAATTATAATCAATTGGGGTTGTAACAGGTTTACAACTGAGCATTCCATGTTCATTTAGTAGATCCAAAACATATTTCCTTTGACACAAAAGAATGCCTTTATTACATCTTGTTATTTCCAAGCATAGGAAGTACTTTGGTGTTCCTAGGTCTTTAAGTTTAAAACTTTTCTGCAAGTGATTTCTAACATCTGTTGCAAGGTCTAGACTTGAGCTAGTTATCACTATGTCATCAACATAGAGCAATAAACCAATGAAGTTGTCCCCAAAAATCTTGGTAAAGAGAGAATAGTCAGCTTTAGATTGCACAAATCCATAATTCATCAAGCATTCTGTGAATTTTGTATTCCATTGCCTTGATGCTTGTTTAAGGCCATACAAGGACTTATGAAGCTTGCAAACTAATCTTGCACTAGATGCGTATTCCCCTTTGACCACATACCCTTGAGGCAAATCCATAAAAAATCCTCATGCAAATCACCATATAGAAGAGCATTATTAATATCAAGTTGTGAGAGATACTAACCATGAATAGCAGCTAAAGCAAAGAACATTCGAACTGTGGTATGTTTAGCAACATGGCTGAATGTTTCATTATAATCAAATCTTTCTCTTTAAGTAAAACCCTTGGCTACCAACCTAGCTTTATACCTTTCAATGGTTGCATCATCATGCAATTTTACTTTGAAAACCCACTTACAGCCAATGGGTTGAAAACCAGAAGAAAGAGGCATGACTATCCATGTCTCATTTTCCTTTAAGGCCTTTAATTATATGTTCATGATGTCCTTCCACTCAGAAAATTGAATAACCTGATGATAAGAGATAAGTTTTGGAATGTGTGATAATGCTGTAGTGAAGGCTTTATGAGTAGTGGAGAGTTTAACAATGGAAATATGGTTTTGTATAGGATGTGCAGTGGAGTTTTTAAGTAATGCAAGATTAGTAGAAAATAGGTGATCATAAACTTCAAAATACTTGGGAAGTTTCTTTTGCTTAGTACTTTGCCTTAAGGTTGGTTTGTGAGAAAAATCAGGGGTTGAAATGGTATTTTCTATATCAGAGGTATAATGGTCATTTTGAGGGAAGATTATATTGTTAGCAAAATCAGAAAGAGACTCATCATCATTAGTTATATCATGAAGACAAGGTGAATTTGAAATAAAAACATGTGCAGATGAAGTGTAATCAATAGTGTTTGATGCATCATTATAACCTACATGATTAGTATGCAATGTTGAAAAATCTGGAGTTGGAAAAGAAATACCAGATTGATATGATGATGAGTTTGTGGTAATGTTTAATATGGTATCATTGACATCATGCATAGCATTAAATGGGAAAATGCTTTCATGAAATACTATATCTCTAGATATGAAACATTGATGACTAACTAGATCATACAGCCAATATCCTTTCACACCCACTGGATATCCTAGAAAAATACACTTTTCTAGCTCTAAGTTGAAACTTTCTTCTATCTCTAGAAAGAGTTGAAGCAAAACATAAGCATCCAAAGACTTTAAGGTGAGAATAAGAAGGAATTTTGTGACATAACATCTCATAAGGTGTTTTGTCATTAAGAACACTTGTAGGAACTCTATTAATTAAATGAATTACCGCTAAAACAGCATGTCCCTAGAATCTAGTAGGTAGAGATGATTGAAATAACAAGGATCTAGCCACAATTAGTAAATGTTGATGCTTTCTTTCAATAACCCCATTTTGTTGAGGTGTTTATACACAAGACAAGCTATGTATTATTCCATTGGAAGCATAAAATTCAAACAGATTAAATTCTGTCCCATTGTTTGTCCTTAGCTCCTTGATAGTGCTATTGAATTGGTTCTTTACCATATTAAAAAAAAAAAGGTATAATGGATGCAACATTATATTTAAATCTCATAAGAAAAACCCAAGTGAATCTTATGAAATCGTCAACAATGGTAAGGAAAAATTGATGTCCATGTATTGATTTAATATAATAAGGCCCCCAAATAGCAATGTGTATTTAATCAAATGGAGCTTTGGAAGATTTCACATGTACTGGAAAAGGTAAATGCTTTTGCCTATCTAAAGGGCAAACATAACAAACTGAATTTTCCTTACAAGAGACATTAGGACAAACTTGACTATTTTGTTTCATTATACCTATTGGCACATGCCTTAACCTATAGTGCCAAAGATTGAAGCCTAATGGCACACTATTACAAACTGATGCTGTGACAATTACAAAAACAGACGCTAGTCTTTGAGATCTTTTACCAAGTAGCTTGTATTACATCAAAGACAAGCATGCCTTCACTTTAGCAACACCAATCACTATCCATGAAGGTATCTCCTGAATGATGCAATATTTATTAGTGAAGATTAGACAATGATTTCTAGATTTAGACAATTGACTCATAGAAATTAAATTGAACTTGAAAGAGGGTACAAATAAAATATTATCTAATAATAGAGTATGAGTGATTTGAACTGTCCCTATATGCGTGACTAGTGCTTTAACATTGTTAGGCAGCTCAACAAAGATTCCTTCAATTGACTTAAAAGTGGTGAAACAATGCAATGAACATGCTATATGATCAGTTGCCCTAGTGTCCACAATCCAATAGTTGCAGTCAAACATGAAACCATTATTGATGTTATGTGATGTAGAGAAACAATTATGATTATGAGAAGATTGTGATTTTAGAATGATACCACAAACTTTTGACTTGACAATGGAAGGTTGCGATGAACTAGTTACCGCATGATTCTACTGATGATGATGATCTCTGATATGATTCTGTGGGTTGTATCCTTTAAGAGTTGACTTTACTATGGCATGGTTTGCTAGTTTACTGGTGTATCATCAATGCCATCTAAAGAGTGCTCATTGAGAAGAGCCATGAGCCTTTGAAATTGTCCTTTCGTCAAAGAGTAATTGAGTGCAAGACTATCTTCCTGATCCTCTTGGTTTTCAACTTGTGATTAGTTTGTTGAGTTCACAACAGCTGACATAGCTTTCTTGCTAAAATTCCCTTTACCTTTTGTGAACTTAAGGTCACGGGGAAAACCAATAATATGGTAGCATTTTTCTTTGATATGTCCATTTTTGCCACAGTGTGAGCATACAACATCATTCTTAAATCTTCTTTTACTCTCAATCACTGTTGCTACAACAGTTGTATTTAATAGAGGCTGACTCTGCATTAGGATTGATCTTTGTGATTCTTCTCTAAGAACTAGGTTGTATGCCTCATCTAAGCTTAGGAAAGGCTTTATCATTATGACATGAGACGTAAGAGCTGCAAAGCTTTCATTAAATCCATTAAGAAACCTAAACACTCTATGTTTCTCCAATAACTTAGTATACTTTTGAAAACATGATTATGTGCACTTCCCACATTCACAATGGGGCAGGGGATGACAGTTCTTTAACTCTTCCTAAATTCCATTCAGCTCAGTAAAATAAGAGTCAACAGAGCACGTACCTTGTGTGATGTTACACAAAGAATATTAGAGATTACATATCCCGGTATCATCTGACTGTGAGAAGCAATTTTTGAGAGTTTACCATATGTCAACTAGTGAGTTCATGTAGAAAACATTGGTGGTTATTGGATCAGAAATAGATTCAAGCAGCCACGCAACAATGAGGTTGTTGCAACGAGTTCATGAAGAGTATAACTCATCAGTATTGCTAGGTTGCTTGATTGAGCCATCAATGAATCTTGTCTTGTTGCAGATGGATAGGGTTAGCAAGAATGAACGACTCCACTGGCAATAGTTGCTTGAAGTGAGTTTGGAGTTGATAACCACAGACCCATGATGGTTTGGGTGATGGAGAAAATATAGAGATCTTGGGTCTTCAATCGGTGAGAGAAAGGACTTTGAAAAGGAGGTTGACTAAGAATAAGTCATCTTTGGAAATCGTTGATAAAGAATGAACAAAACTAAAGGGGAAAAATGGGTCTGAAATCGTTGATGGAAATTATTGATGTAGAAGGGACACTATGGAAAAGCGAGAAAAGGAAAATAAAATCTGAAATCTGCTAATGAATTTGTAGACTATTGCGAGATGATTTCAATGAATAAACCTTCACCCAACCTGCTTTGATACCATGATGGTTACTGGGTAAGAAGACAAAAGGAACAATTGAGAGAATGAGTTGTATTTTTCATTCATCCAACTGTCATATGTACAATACCCCATTTTATATACATGGGTTGCTAACTGAAGCATCTAGAAAAGGAAAGAAAACTATTACCTACAATTACACATTCTGTTAACAAGAAAAAAAAGTAATAGAAAACGATAGCTATTTACATATTTATCTACACATTATTAAGGTAGTGTTAATTTCAAGCTTTTGATGATGTAGAGTCGGTACTTATTTATCCTTTTAATTGCAGCTTCTTAATCCTTATGAGCATCACAATATTCTCAATCATAAATTAGCTTTGAGATGTTCCATGCTGGTAATACACCATGTCACTATGTTGCAAACAGATTTTGGTACCTTTCCTCTATGTTGTTTCTCCTACCGCTTACTTGTGGCCCTAGAAACTTTTGAAGAATGGCTTCATCTTGCTGTCAAGCTGATTCAAAGGCTGAAGGTCACGGGAAATTCAAGTTGAAGATGAAGGAGTGGTTGTGTCGTTTTGAGCATTTAGTCAAGTCGTTTTATGTTTTAAGTGTTTTACCAGTGTTTTACCTTTTGGTTACCAAGTTATTTTCCCAAATACTGTTAGGGATTGTTATTTCTTTACTTATACTGTGTCATTTTGCTTGTATAGTCATTAAGCATGTGTGGCAGTCTTGGGAATCTAAGCACAGATGCTTGTGCATTGTTCCCTCAGTTGTTTTTGGTGAACCAAGTGCCCTTACTTGGTTTGCAAAGCTTTTTTATTTCTCTCTCTTGCAACCACCTATAAATATGGTTCTTTTGTTTTAATGAAGTACGATAAAAGTGCACTGTTTTATGCTCAACAAAGTTTTCTCTCTCCTCTTTCACGATTAGTTACCCTCTGTTATTCTGTTCATCAAATTTTCTAGAATTCATCAATCTTCAACAGAAACTATATTCTCTGCAGATATACACAATGAGTTGTACTCTCTACAGATATACACAATGAGTTGTCTTATGATGATACGTTGGCAATATTTTGATTTTCAGACCACAAAGACTTGCGATCATTGGATTATTGATGTATAACCATAAATATAAGGGATTAGTAATTTTCAAAGTATAAAATACCACATTATCCCTGTCATTCTACACCGTGATGTTCAACTTTTTGCAGTCTGTAGATAGTCGATTTTGGTTAATACTTATTCTCAACATTATATAAAGAACAATGAGAACAACCATTACAAGTGAAGCACTACTTCACATAGAACAAGTAGAATAAGTGGGCCGGTCGTCGGACCTACCGTCGGCGGCTAGCCTCCCCACCAAACAAACCACAACTACAGCCACCGCAATGAACAACCAACCCCCACAGTCCGTTCAGGTTGCATCTCAAGATCTGAACAGCAACACCCACCCCACAGTTTCCCCCCGTACCCATAAAAAATCCTTCCTAAGTGTGGCAACAGGAGAAAAACCACCCATAATCCCTACAACCAGGGAACCATTTCTGTACCAAGATCGACCGGCCGTTTGCTTTTTTGAAGATGAGATAACTACCTTAGCTCAACCATTTCAATATTCTATGGTAGGGAAGTTTTCAAGAATGCCTAGGTTAGAGGAGATAAGGATGGCCTTCAAAGGTTTTGGTCTGGTTGGAGCCTACGACATTCGTTGGCTTGATTACAAACACATCCTCATCCAGCTCTCAAACGAACAGGATCTGACCCGGATCTGGTTAAAACAGGTTTGGTTTATATCTAACCAGAAAATGAGGGTGTTCAAATGGAGTCCAGATTTTCAACCAGAGAAGGAATCTTCCCTCGTTCCTGTATGGGTTTCTTTTCCAAACCTACGGGCACATCTCTACGAAAAATCAGCCCTCCTGATGATCGCCAAAGCCGTGGGTCGCCCCCTCTTTGTGGATGAAGCCACAGCTAATGGTACAAGACCAAGTGTCGCCCGAGTATGTCTTGAATATGACTGCCAAAAGGCACCCCTCGACCAAGTATGGATCATGACGCGGGATAGAAACAATGGAGAAGTTACTGGTGGATTCATGCAGAGAGTTGACTTTGAAAAACTGCCGGAATATTGTACACATTGCTGCCATGTAGGGCATAATGTGTCAACGTGCATTATGATGGGCAATATGCCAGGGAAACAAGGACTAATGAGATTTAAACAACTGGGTGCAAAGAAGACCAGAAATGAAGAAGATACTGAAATAGATGGTCAGACGAAAGAAGACCGAATGCCACAGCAGGAAAAAGAAAAAGAATCCAACAGGACGGATGATGGTCAATCAAACCAAGGAAGGTCAAATATTTTGGAATCAGAAAAAAGAAAAATCCTGCACCCAGACGTACCACCAAAACTGAGAACGGAATGGCATGTCGTCGGCAACCCTAGTAGCAGTGGGGTTAAGGAAATAACAGACAAAGGAAATGATTCGAAAATGGACTTCCAGCATGCCGAAGTTTCAATGACTAACCGATTCCAGGCAATCATGGAAGGGGAAAATGAAGGCCCTAGTGGGGGAAAAGGACGTGTAATGGAGGAAAGTCCGAGATTGCAAGAGGGTCGAAGGATGGGAATCGACGGCAGAACACAAATTGTCGCGCCATCGGAAGCAGCGGATGAGCAACGGAAGGAGGTGACGGAACAGAACAACAACGGCAACCTGCAGGATGCAGAAAGGATGGAACAAAATCATGCAAAGCAGCAAACGGTAGAAGGAGACGTGCAGAAATTTTTTCACGATTTAGGCATGCATGGGCAAATGCCAACTGACGTGGAAGAGAGAGACGCGTCAGAGCAGGCAGGCGAGGAACGTTTGGAGGAAACTGCTCCTCATGGGTACGCTCAGAAGATACGAAAAAGTATAGGTAAAATATCAACCGGTTTGTCCAAGGAAGCAACAGACGAACCGATGGACAACGCGATGAGACAGCTCGACTGCAACTCCTCGGGTATTTCAGATAAAGGAACAGTAATTTTTGTAGAAACGCAGACCAGAGAGAGAAACAAGCCAGAGCTATTTCAAACTAATGGAGATCACGGGCATGTAAAAAATATTTTGGGAGACAGGATGGCGTCAGATCAAACAGGGAAAGAGCAACCCGAAGTAACAAAGGACGACGACTTTCACATGCAAGAACCACCTGCGCACAAGAGGAAGACTAAAAAAGGAAGGAAGTTGACCGAGGCAAATAATAAAAAAGGAAGGAGGCAGGTGGAAGTGTCAGGCGCACCAGCGGACAGTCCGGATGCAGCGAAAATAAGTAAACCGGAGGGGAGTTTTTCTCTCAACGAACAGGTACAGCTGGACCCATTGGGCAGTACTTCGGATGGGAAGCATGAGGAGCTGACAGCACCAGCTGGCGGGGACAAGATGCTGGCGCACAAACCAGGTCAAGAAGATGCAGGAATGATGCTCAAACCGGGGCATGGAAGCATAGGGAATATCTCAAAAAATTATTCGATTAAGCCACAAAAGCCAACTGACCGAGTAATACACCCAAATTCGCAAGGAGCAAACATGCGACCCCCAACGCTTGATGGGGATAAGTTGGACACTATGCACCCGAAACAAAAGGACAAACAACTAAAAGCTGGCGAAGGCCAGAACGGTAATGGAAAACCAGGTGACGTGGAAACGGAAGCTATTTTTCCAGCAGAGTCACAGGTGGAAGAAGGCGAGATGCAGGCATCGTTGCATGAAAATGAGTTAGGTGAGAATCAAGCAGAAAAGGAACGTGGGAGCTCGGGAAATCACAAAAATAGAAAAAACAAAAAGAAGCAACAACTGCAGACCGACGGGAGGGCGAATTTCAGTTTGCAAGTGGCGGATAAACAATGCCCAATGACCGAAGGTGGGCCCGCCACATGCCTTGTCTCCCTTTTGCCCTCTCAAAGGAACCATGCAAACAAGGCTCTGGGTGAGGGAGGAATGGCGCTGGAACCAAGGCAAGAGGGACAGACGCCACTTCACGAAACTGGGGTGCACGAAAACCATACAGATACGATCAATGGAAATAAACTGCATGTCGTGGAAGAGAGAAAGGTGTCAGAGCAAATAGATAGCGAAGAAAGGGAAATTCCAGCTCGGCATGGGGAAGAACCAAGGCTTCAAACGAACAGAAGGTCACGTCGTAAGGGGGATAGGATGGACCAGCGCGTAGAGTCACAGCAAACAATTGGCTTTGAACCTGCAGGCAGCAACAATTTTTCCAAACAAGCAGATAGCCTGAAAGGAAAAAAAGAAAAAAGCAATAAAAAAGAGGTCCATCAGTTCCGCGACAAAACAGTAGCAACAACCCAATTTGCCTCAAGACCTCCCACCGACACATGCACCCAGTTGGGCCCACCATATAGTGAAACTGGCATGAGGAATGAAGAATTGATGGGACATGCACCAAGAGAAGAGATAGAAGGGTTCAAATCGGTAGGCAAGGATACCGGAGAAAATTCAAAAAATCATTTGTTTTATCCATCAGAGCAGGCAAACATTAATTCCCAAGGGGAACTTCACCTAAGGGTAGAAAGTGGGACCAGAGGCCAAAACCTACCAGTTGACATCTTCGAAGGCAGTGGAGAACACAGCCCAATGGGGAGACATGGTATTTATCAAACTGAGGTTTTAGGCGAAAATTCTCAAGTTGCTCTGTTTGCAGGCCCACAAGAGAGAATAATATACCATACCAACAATCTCCCCAGCCAAGAGTCCGCATCAGGCAAGTGCAACTACAACAAAGAGTCAAGTGAAGGTCCTCTACCTTCAGAAACTAACTTCGCAGAGATAGAAGTCCATCCACGGGAGCGGCGTAGGAGACACTCAGATACCGAAGCTTCAATTGGTAGGTTTCTCAATTTAACATCAGAAGATGCAATGGACATAGGGGAAAGCGATTGGGACTCGGATGAAGACTCCATCTCGATGAGTTATTTAGCAAGATTCCAATCATGATCAGTGTACTACCTTTGAATTTAAAAGGTTTTTCAGTGCTGCGATCCAAAGAAGAATCAAAACCAGAACTAAACTTCAAAATTTTAGGTACTCTTTGTCATCTTTCTCTAGTTCATGAAAATTTTGGAGGTCAGGACTATATCCCCTCCCATGTGTACTTTAAATCTATGAGTATTAATAAAATTTATACAGGGTAGCTGGGCCCTGCGTGATGTTCCAGAAAAAAAAAAAAAAAAACAAGTAGAATAAGTGGAGCATTACTCCATGTGAAACAATTAATACAAGTAGAACAACTACTTCGCATAGAATAACAATTTTACACAAATGATAGTGAAAGTAATACGGAATAGGTGGCAGGGTTCATGGGTTACTTTCATATTAGGATGTTCTAGAGAGTTTGGCTTGGTGGCTCAGATATGGAGGTAGTTAAGAGATATTCTTCTTAACCTTTTCCTGAAGTACAAGTGTTTCACCCTCCTACCTTGTTCTCATATACCTTTTCTTATATACCTTCTTCTCTTATACCTATTCAATACAGCTTCTTCTTTGGTACTTGTTCACGTACAGCTCTTCTTTGTTAGTTTTTACTCGAGAACAAGTCTTATTACGTCTACTTACTTTAATAGCCACATAATGGCTTCTAATTGTTACTCAACATTAACTCTCAGTAATGGTTACTTAGCATTAAAATTCTCCTTAATAATATTATTTATTACATGCATTAAAACTTTTTCTTATAATCGTTACTTTTGACACTATAATATAGGGCCTTCACAATTCAAAAGGGGACTTTTCTTGGACTTTCAGAATTACTCAACTCTCACTCACAGTTTTTCTCTATAGCCTATTCTCACTTAGAACACTTATTCTTTTCTTATCCTCTTCCACCTGCCACAACATTTAATACTTCAAGAACTGCTCTAATCTTCCTTTTTGTCACCTCTGGTACATCCCTTACTTGTTTGAAACGCTTCCTCTCCCTATCACTAAGAACTCACTTTACATTTTGGCGACTCCACTAGGGAAGAGTGATTGCATTAAGTAAGACTTTTACTATTACAATTTCTTGTTACCGAAAAGATGGAGAGTTCCATTGGCAACCAAGATGCACTTGTTCCTTCCCACATTCAGGATTTGATAAAAATGATCCAAGCTTCTCAAGAGAGGATGCAAACATTGGAGGATAATAATAGATGAATGATGGACACTATATCTCAACTCACGTCTTCTACTATCACCACTATGGAGAAAATGCAATTGATGTGAATGTTCGGGGGAAGTTCTTTTTATCTATTCAAGAGAAGGTTAATCTTCTTGATTTATGAGGAGAATATCAAAAGTTCAAAAAATTTCGATCTTGGGACACAGTTGCGACTAACATTCTACTGTGTGTTTTTATCCATGTGCATAAACTTTCATATAATAATCACCTTGAAAGCTATATAGCATTGATTGTTGATGACCCAACGCTTAGAAATTCTATATGTTGGGATGAGCCCTGCAGCCAATTAGGATTGGTTAAGGCTTGATTCCAATCATGCAATAGTATCATTCATGTTGAATGATTAAAGATTTTCTTTCATCAATAAGATAGCAATTATAATGAGTTATAAGTCTAATTGGATGAAGTCCATGAGATTAATATGCCTTGCAAGGAAACTGTAATGGGTTGTAGTTATGAGATTCTTATGCATCAAAGCATAATCTCAAAATGTTCCTAGTCAATGTATCATTGAGACTGGACATCAATGATGCTTAGAGACTGGTATATTATATGTTCCTTACTTTGGAAGTAAGCAATCGATCTCATAGATTGAAGCATAGAGATACTTGGATCTAGAATATAGGTGCTTGCCTAGGAGAGCAAGTCCACTGAACATGACCCGCCATGAGAAGTGCATTTGGTAATACACTCCAATGTCTATGCAACAGTTCTCATGTGTTAGTCGTGTAAATACTCCCTAGACTTGAGACACCAGGTTGTCTTATATCTGGAATGTTATGCTTTGATTTCATCCCTACGGGTGCCTAACCAAGGATGCCAAAACAGGATGTTTTTGGGTATAGTATGAAACATGTGAAGGCAAATGAGTGGTCAAGATAGGAATCATCACCTCAAGTGTTTTAGACGACATATCCTATCAGTTTTTGGTTAACATTAGCTTATTGAAGTCCTTGGCCAAGGCGACATGGAGATTATGAAAAAGGTTTCATAACTCTCTATAAAGCTAATGATATAACTGCAGGAACAAATATAGAGGTCAATAAGAGTAGACACTGTACCAAGCTCTTATCATCTCTGGGATATATGATGAGGGAATGAATTACACTGATAGACTGTACACTGAAAGGTTGTCAAAGAACCCTTTGACTCTCCTAACAATTGGGTGGCCATGATGCATTGCTAGATGCCAATCTTGGTCTATGGAATTGATTATAAATTAATTGATTGAAATTTATATTAATCAATTGAGTCATTAATCAATTCCATTGCCAACATGTTGGGAACCTAATGGGTCACACACAATGATTGCATTTGAATTAAATTGGGAGAGTGATGATTTAAGTTAGACTTAAATCATATGTTAGGTAATTAACTTTCATAAACTTAATTAAAAGAGTTTAATTAAGTTTTAGACATAATTATAAATAGTTATAATTATAAGGTCTTTATTGTAAAATATAAAGGAAATTAATTTTGATTTTAATTTCCAATGACTTAATTAAAAGAGTTTAATTAAGTAATGGGCCCAATATTATAATGGTTATAATATTGAGGGCTTAATTGCAAAATTTAAAGTTATCTTAACCTAACTATATAAGTCACATTTTAACAATTTTCAATAGAGTTTTTCACAATTGAAGAGAACGAAGTTTTTGTTAGAAAAAGAAAAGCGTTTTCTCTCTTTGCCACCACTCCCTTTGTGTGAAAGAGAAAATTGCTTATGAAGCCATTTTCAAGAGAGGTTCGGCCAAGATTGTGAAAAAGAAGAAAAGGACAATTGTTTTCCTCTTTGCTAGCACAAAGTATAGTTAAAAGCTGCCCTCTTTGTTGAAGGTTCAAGTGCAATCATGTGTACTACCATTGGAGGCCAAGCACTTGATTGGCTAGGGTTTTTGCTCTTTGTGGTGTTCACGGGATTGCTTCAGGAAGTGCCATTGTAATTACGAAATTACTTGGCAAGGTAACTTTCTAAAATATAATTTATTTAGTGCTTTTATGTATTAAATATCACCAAGGTGATCCATGGGTGGAGACATGTTTTTGTTGTTTAAATTATGATTTTTAATTTTCTTTCCACTGCGCATTTTGAGCATGCCATCCATAGCCAAACCCAACAGTGATATCAGAACCTTCTTTGGTTCGATTTTAACACATTTTTATGTCTATTGTTGTTAATGCCTTGTTGAAAAGGAATATGAGATGTTTGGGTTTTGTTCTACACAAATTAGTAAGTTTTAAAATTTTACAATTTATTCTAGTTATTTTGATTTCTAGATAGATTTTACTTGTAAATTTTAAAATTTATTTGTCATAATATTAATCTCATTTTAATGTCAAAATATTGTAGATTAACAAGTGCATGAGATGCACAAATTAATTTAGCAAATAAAGATTTGATCTCATGACATTATGGTGTGATTCAAATGGCAGAATTCGATTCTGTCCAGCCATGGTATTGGTCCATTTTCAGCCATTAAAGTGAGGTTTAAGTGCTTCATAAAATGCAAGAAAATTAAGGGATCAATACACATTGGAAATGTTCCAAGATGGGTGATTATGTGTGGCAAATGGTGGAGGTAAAGCTACCAAAATATGGCTGAAACAGCTGCTGTTTACAGCAGTGATAGTCACAGTTTTGTTTGGCTTGGCAACCTAGAAAGGTCTAAATTTGTGCAATTAGTTGCACCAATTGGCTGAGGATTTTTTTTTATGGAAAGGTTCCATAAATTATCCAAATTATTGCCAAGAATTTTAGGGATTTAAATCTCTAGAATTAAGCCTTCATAAAACTGAGTTGGTGGAGTCAAAACTGTTGCTGCCTCTACAGCAGCAAGCCACGGTTTTGAATTTTTTTGACAGCCAAAAACGTTTCCTAAAATCTTGGAAAATTACTATGGAATTGTTCCATAAGTTTTCTATCAAAGGAAATTTAATTGGAAATTAAATTCCTGATTTTATGCCACCAAATAACTTCAAAAGAAAGACAAAACCGAAACTGCCTCCTGCAGATAGAGGTCACAGTTTTTGAATTTTTTGAATGGTTAAATCACCTCCTAAAATCCTGAAAATTTATTCTGGAATAGTTCCATGAGTTATATATCAGGATAAATTTCATTAGGAATTAAATTCCTAAGTTTTAGCCCCAAAGAATTTCAAAAGTACTCAAAAACCAATTCTGTCTCCTGCAGATAAAGGTCACGGTTTTTGAATTTTTTGAATGGCAAAATAATCTCCTAAAATCTTGAAAATTAATTCTGGAATAGTTCCATAAGTTATCTATCAGGATAAATTTTATTGGAATTAAATTTCTAAAGACAGACCACCATAATGTCGCGTAATTAAGACATATCTGCTGCTGTCTGCAGCAGGACAGTGTCTTGTTTAAGACATAGAATTTGTCCAAATTTTACACCAATAAATGATCAATTAAATTAGTTAATTGGCTGAGGATAAGTTATGGAATTGGTTCCGTAATTATGCTGATTTTTTTTTGAAACATTTAATTTAAGGAATATGATTCCTAAAATTAAGGTTGTCAAGGATGATGCATTAACATCCACAAATAAAGAAATGTGATTTCTAAAATTATGGAAGTTAAAATATCTTCTTTAGCCAATAAATTATTTAATATGTTCCATAAAGATTGATAATTTATTTCATAAATTATGGAATGTGATTCTTTAATTTAAGGGTGTCAAAATTTAAATAATTAAGACTACATTAATTTAGGAATTAGATTCCTAGGAGTAATGGGAGTCTAAATATTTATGGACAAAATTTTGTTTTGAATTAACTTCTTACAAGAAGATAATTTTAATTTGACATTAAATTTAAAGATTAAATTGTCTAAGTTATTTCCTAATAAGATTAGGTAATAATAGACATTCAATCTTTAATTAAATGAGATTAATAATAGGTTGTGTAAAATGTTTAAGAGCACAAATTAAAAATGTTTTAATTTGTAATAAAAATTTTAATTCTGATCCTAAGTAGATTAGGAATGGATAAATTACTAATTTTGATTAGTAATACTTACTATATATGAAAAAGTTTCCATATATATAGAATTAAATAGTTACCCGAAAAATTTGAAATTGGCAAAATTCAAATGTTGAAAATCGCTAATCTCAAATACCTCATATGATTAACAATTTGAATGAGACATGTCTTTAAATTTTATTCATATTGATGAATATATGTGGATAATTATGGACTTAGGCCTAATATGATTATGCTATGGTTGAATGTATATTCTTGGTATTTTGAAATAGGACTTACATGTCCTGCCTTATCTCTTTATCTCAGTTTGTAAAATTCTTTCCCTATCTTACTCTCCTCGAATGTAACTCGAGGTTTCTACATTCAAATGTAATTAGAATTAGGATAGATTAGGAATTGAATTTTGGAAAAATTAATGATGGGGATTCGAGGTGCCAAGAAGGACAAGGAGATTACAAGCAAATTTTGAAGATTCTTATATGTAATCCCTAAGGTTTGACCAAGCTAGTTTCCTTTAATGGCTCAAGGAAATTAGTATAGTTAAAGTCCATGATCATCCAAAGTAGTTTGCATGTGATAGATTTATTTTATACAATTTAATAAATGCTATGCAATGCAAAGTAGTATGCATGTGATAGATTATTTTATGCGATTTAATAAATGCTATGCATGCAAAGATGAGACCCTAATAAAGGCAAAAACAAAATCCTTCATTATATATTGAGTCACATGCCACGCATGAGCAAGTTGCCTTCCACCATATAGCAAGATAACCTGGCTGCTCTTTTAATCAGAGACTTGTTGAGCACACTCAAGGTCATACTTTTACATGAGTATGTTTGAGCTATTGATGGGTCTTACTCACTAGTTTCATAAAATCCGGATGCTTGGAAACTTGACTATTATGAAACTAGAGGCAAAGGCTAGGCGAAACATATATGATATGTTTAGGCAATGTGTTGTCACCTAGCTGATCTAGGAGTTGTATAAAGATACAATTAGTAAGCTCAGTTACCTACCTAATCCACCTATCATGGTTTGTTGAGCACACTCAAGGCCATGACTAGATGGATGGGATCCTAGCCCACTAAGAGAATCCTAGTAGAGATCTCTCGAGGTGATATGGAAGGTTATCATCTTGTAGAAAATAGTGGGAGAACTATTTAAAATTTTAAAACCTTGTTTTAAATAGTTTATGCATGATATTTACTTATTGCTTTATTTTATCTGTTTAGACATAATTTATATACATGGCTAATAATCTGTCATTATAGTGCATCTTGGATGCAAATCAAACTCACTAGACCAAACCCCTTTTAAAGGTACTAGGATTTGAGAAATGTTCTCAAGCAAAAGGTTGTACATTCCACAATCTCTACCGAATACAATTCATAATTAGAAGTGTACTTCCATGAGATGGAATTTATATTGCCTTAATTGTGAATTGAGAAGACACCCACGATAATGGCACTAACTGAGAAATGTTCTCAAACATCTTTATGGTAAAGATGGACAAAGGAGAGACTAATAAAAAAAATGTTTCCTTGATAGAGTTAAAAAAAAGGGGGGGGGGGGGGGGGGAAGCTTATAGAAGTTTCTACTTTGCCAAAGTTTATGATTGAGTTAGAAGTTACTATTGTTGTATTAACACCATGAGTATTCGATACTAGATGTTGAATGCATTTATGTAATCACATAAAGTGCAAAACAATAGTAATAGGTCAATGCTCAATATAAATGTCAAGAAAACTAATTGTATATGACCTTGATTATGGCATTTTGTCTTGGTCATTAAAGTAAGAATTAGAGTATGAAGATACTTAGATCCTTTTTGATTGGGAATCATAAAGGAGCTAGTAATTCTTATATGATCAAATCAATTTTCATGCAAAAGTGAATGACTAGGTATGTTCAAAAGGTCTTATACATATAGATGTATGCGAACCATTGAACATAAAATGTTATGGAAAATGTTTCTAATTCTTTAAGTTTAAACAAGACCAAATTAAGATTTTGTCTTGTATACTTAAAGAAATAATATTTGAAACCTTGAAATGTTCAGAGAATTCAAATATAAGATCATACAAGCTATATAGTATGAAGTATTCTTATTAAGATATGATCTTAGTGAAGATTACTCTTACTTATTAATTAATTATTCAAAAGATGAATGTAGATTCATATGAAATGGAACTTTCTTATGAATAAAACATAGAGATGTTTGTTTAAAGAAGAAAGCAAATTCATATAATAATATGATTTGGTCCATATCTCTCCAATATATATATATATATATGTAGCCAATTATATTATTCCAAACTAATATGATTCCAAGCATACATTGAGATGTATGTATGTAACATCACAAAAATTCGAAAGAGTTTGATTATTACTCTCACAAAAGATCTTGGATTTAGTGGGAGCATAAAGACACTAAGAAAGAAGTTTCTTAGTGTAAAGCCCGACCCTGTGTTATCTTTAACATGTCATTTACATGCATTGGAAAGCATGTTAGCATATTGTATTGCCTGAAAGGTTAGTTAAATGACGATATTGCCTTTAGGGGTACTGATAAGTCAATTATACCTCGGACTAGTTCAAATAGAAATTTTAAGGTGAAATTGAGAATTTTACAATCCAGGGATTACTCAGAATAGTGATTCGGAGTCTGAGGTTCAGTTTGGGGTTAATCAGGGAAAATTGACCGATTAGGGACAAAACGGTCATTTTCAATTTCAAAACAAAATGGGGATTTTTAATAAAGATTTTGATTTTTATGATCAAGAATAATTATATGAAATACAATATGATTATTGGAACATAAAATAAAGTTTAGCAGTGAAAAAGTGCAATTCTCGATATTTTTAGGACACAAGGGTAAAATAGTAATTTTACCACTAAAGGTCAAAATGAAAATTTTTAAAGAGGATTTTGGCCCCATTTGATGTATATTGATTATTTAGACTAATTAAAACATAATTTGAGGTTGAAAAGTGGAAAGGAAATGCAATTCCGGTACATTTTGGAGAATAAGGGCAAAAGGGTAATTTTGCCACCAGAAGACCAAATTTAATTTTTCGAGAGAATTTAGATCACATTTGACAAATTGGAGTGTGGTATGAGTTTGAGGACTGAAAAATATACCTTGTGGCAATTTTTCAATTTTTGACGCAAAAATGTAATTTTGTACTTTTTCGGGGGTAAAAGTGTAATTTCATAAAATTACACCATAAAAATCATTGAAATTTCTTTTAGAAGCTCCTGGAAAATCAGAGGATAAGGGCTGGAATTTTTGGCTGAAAAGAAATTCAAAAAAAGAAATAAGTAAATAATAAAATAATGAAAAAGGTAATTACCATGTGTTAAATTAAATATTTAATCATTTAACTTATAAAAAGTCAAAATTCAGCCCACTTCTTCTTCTCCAAACCGTGTAAGTGAGGGGAAAGGCTGAAAACTTGAAACCCTAGCTGAAAATTCAAAGCACAAGTGAGAAAAATCAAGGAAGTTAGCTTGAAAAAGGTAAAACTCATTAATTTTCTATGTGATTTCCATTACCCATCCATTCTTTTTTCATTTCCATGCAAAATTAACATATGGGTATGATGATCCCTTGCTGAACCAGCATCCTTAGGTGGGTTTTCATTCATTTTGTTGGTAGATTTTATGATGATTTAATGTTATTAAGTGGGTAGAAATGGAAAGTAACAAAAACTAGTGAGAAAAATGATTTTTCTCCATTGACACCCTTAATATCGAAATTTCCAGGAGAGAAATGGCTGCTGAAAATGATGCGATTTCATGGAAATTAAATGAATTATGATGAATTAAGGGTGTAGAAAAATTATGAGAATTTTTAGAGCAAAAATTGAAATTTTTACCCACTAGGGGTATTTTCGTAATTTCAATCCGAGACCGGAAATTTGTACTACATTCAGTGGCATTAAATCAATTTGGGTATAATTAAGGCATAGAAATTGAAAGAACTCGATTCGGACTTAAATCGGAAGCTTTAGCGAATTAAATCGCGTCCCGTGCGTATTAGGCCGAATACCGCATTTCAAAGGTTATTCAGACAATTTTTGCATCACATTTCATGCATTCATATAGAATTTAGAGCCTGAAATCAATTTTGATAAATTGACATCAATCATTGAAATTCGTGCCACGTGTGTCGTGTAGGTGGTGAATCGTCCGACAAAGGTGAACAAATCGCGTCTGACCAGCAGGATTAGGAGTATATCTGACTTCTAAAAACGGTGAGTGGATAAACTATCTTCCTCAAGATCTAGAGTGATTTTATCTATTTTTGTATTTTTAAAGAATTGAATTTTTGTAAATGGTTTATAAATTGAAAAACTGATTTTTTTAACACTGAGTATATAGAGATGGGTTTTTAACATATGTTATGTGTTTAAATTAATATTTATGGCTTATGAATCTTGGGATGCATGATGGCTGGAATTATTTTGTATGAAATATGTAAATTGCTTTCTTTGTCTAACAGGCTGGGTAATGTTTTAATTGCCATGTCATGCTGTCAAAATTTTTATTTATTAATTGGTGGGTCATTTAGTCGCTGCAATGGCGGGTTTCCGTGGACCAGCCTACTAGAGGGGCACGGTAACCCAGTTTCATTTTACCTCGATATGAGAGGCGAGGAGGGTAACTCCTGAGGTAAAGATCGAGTTCACTTCACGCCAAACCACCACGTGAAGTTGAACTTAGCCAACACCAAGGAACGACTGTTTTCTAAACGAAAAACGTGTTTTATTTGTACAGGGTTTTTAACAGCCTTAGCGGGCTCGATTGGACACTCTGATCAAGTGTCCGCGAGTATGAGATTTGGCTAAGCCTAGTTTTTAAGAAAACAATCATAAGCCTTAGTATTTTGATGTATCAATATTTGTTTTGTATGAATGTACTAAAATGATGTTATGAACTATCTTATGGTATCATATTTTTAGATTGTCTCCATTTACTCGACTTTAGATATCGGGGATGGTATTTATGTACTCACTGAGTTGTCAAACTCACCACCTCAATTTCCCCCTTTCAGGCTCACAGACATCTATAGATATCAGCATTTTGTCGAGGAGACAGTCGAAGTGACGACCTTGGTTACCAAAGGTTTACTCCTATTTTCATGTTTTTCTCTGTTGTGGGCACACTTAGCATTGTAAATTAAATTTCATGCTCTAGTCAATTGTATTACTATATGTAATAATATATTTTGTTTTTACGTTGTAAAAATTATATCCAGATATCTATATAAAAATTGTTTTATAAGAAAATATTATATTTTATGAAATATTATTATTTTATTCCATCAAATGTAATTTCACTTAAATTTCACGTTTTAGATATCCGATTTCAATTCTGACTTCAATTTATGAAATCTTTGCGCGTAAGTAACATTTTTTCTAAATTTTGAAATTTTCAACGAAAATGATCGAAACGCTCCTGTGTAGTAATTTTCGTCTTTTTCTCTGTTTTGGTCCGAAAATGGACAAGATGATTTAAAGTATGAAATAAATAAATAGAAACTCACAGGGGAACTGGAAAGACTGGTACGCGAGCCTTGCGAGGTTTCGATGTGGTACTCGTGGGATGAGTGCATATTGAGACATCGCGACGGTTGTCACGAACTCGAGGGTGGTTCTAGGTCGTGACACTTAGTTATTATATGGTTACATTGGAATCCAACTCTTAAGATTTTGCATAGAGATGCATAATCACATGTATGAGAACTCCATAGATTTAGTAGGACACATTACAGATGTATTATGATGGACTACTAAATATGTTTTTCGTTGAAGTTATACACTTTGTTTTATTAAATGGGATCCAAAGGGTTGGATTTAATAAAATATATAAGTGTACTTATCTCATACATAAAAGGAGGTTAGTATGAGTGAATACAATTCTTTGGTGATACAATTACATAGGATGCAATGTATATACAAAGAAAGTGCCAAAATTTAAAAAAGGCGGATAGCACAATGAAAAGTGACAAATGCATATGATGCATGCAACATAGTTTAGTTGGAATGGTTCCAAAGAAAGAAAGAGGACTATATACATGTATATAATTAAAGTCATATGCATCTTATTAAAAAGGCTCTAATAGGAAGATGCTTAGATCATTAGTCCATGGAACTAATAAAAGGTTTTGAACATTGTTAATGTAACAATAGAGCCATACTAACAGAACCTGGGTCTCATTCGATCTAGACATAGTAATATGACATGATTTGATGTATGGACATCATAAAGAAAAATAAAAGTAATTAACTACATTGAAGGGCACAGGCGAGTCTACATGCAGACATGATTGCTAGATGGATTGAATCCACATACGATGAGGTAGCAATTGGCTTTGTGCTAGTGGGAGATGTTGGGATGAGCCCTGCAGCCAATTAGGATTGGTTAAGGCTTGATTCCAATCATGCAATAGTATCATTCATGTTGAATGATTAAAGGTTTTCCTTCATCAATAAGACAGCAATTATAATGAGTTATAAGTCTAATTGGATGAAGTCCATGAGATTAATATGCCTTGCAAGGAAACTGTAATGGGTTGCAATTATGAGATTCTTATGCATCAAAGCATAATCTCAAAATGTTCTAATCAATGTATCATTGAGATTGGAGATCAATGATGCTTAGAGACTGGTATATTCTATGTTCCTTACTTTGGAAGTAAACAATCGATCTCATAGATTGAAGTATAAAGATACTTAAAACTAGAATATAGGTGCTTGCTTAGGAGAGCAAGTTCACTATATATGACTCGCTATGAGAAATACATTTGGTAATACACTCCAGTGTCTATGCAACAGTTCTCATGTGTTAGTCGTGTAAATACTCCCTAGACTTGAGACACCAAGTTATCTTATATGTGGAACGCTATGCTTTGATTTCATTCCTACGGGTGCTTAACCAAGGATGCCAAAACAGGATGCTTTTGGGTATTGTACGAAGCATGTGAAGACAAATGAGTGGTCAAGATAGGAATCATCACCTCAAGTGTTTTAGAGGATATATCCTATCAGTTCTTGGTTAACTTTAGCTTATTGAAGTCCTTGGCCAAGGCGACATAGAGATTATGAAAAGGTTTCATAACTCTCCATAAAGCTAATGATATAACTGTAGGAACAAATATAAATGTCAATAAGAGTAGATACTGTACCAAGCTCTTATCATCTCTGGGATATATGATGAGGGAATGAATTACACTGATAGACTGTACACTGAAAGGTTGTCAAAGAACCCTTTGACTCTCCTAACAATTGGGTGGCCATGATGCATTACTAGATGCCAATCTTGGTCTATGGAATTGATTATAAATTAATTGATTGAAATTTATATTAATTAATTGAGTCATCAATCAATTCCATTGCCAACATGTTGGGAACCTAATGGATCACACACAATGATTGCATTTGAATTAAATTGGGAGAATGATGAGACTTAAATCATATGTTAAATAATTAACTTTCATAAACTTAATTAAAAGAGTTTAATTAAGTTTTAAACATAATTATAAGGTCTTTATTGTAAAATATAAAGGAAATTAATTTTGATTTTAATTTCCAATGACTTAATTAAAAGAGTTTAATTAAGTAATGGGCCCAATATTATAATGGTTATAATATTGAGTGCTTAATTGCAAAATTTGAAGTTATCTTAACCTAACTATATAAGTCACATTTTAACAATTTTCAATAGAGTTTTTCATAATTGAAGAGAACGTATTTTTTGTCAGAAAAAGAAAATTGTTTTCTCTCTTGGCCACCACTCCCTTTGTATGAAAGAGAAAATTGCTTATGAAGCCATTTTCAAGAGAAGTTCGGTCAAAATTGTAAAAAAGAAGAAAAGGACAATTGTTGTCCCCTTTGCTAGTACAAAGTATAATTAAAAACTCCCTTCTTTGTTGAAGGTTCAAGTGCAATCATGTGTACTACCATTGGAGGCCAAGCACTTGATTGGCTAGGGTTTTTGCTCCTTGTGGTGTTCGCGGGATTGCTTCAGAAAATGTCATTGTGATTACGAAATTACTTGACAAGATAACTTTCTTAAATATAATTTATTTAGTGGTTTTATGTATTAAATATCACCAAAGTGATCTATGGATGGAGACATGTTTTTGTTGTTTAAATTATAATTTTTAATTTTTTTTTCGCTGCACATTTTGAGTATGTCGTCCATAACCAAACTCAATACTATGAACAATTGAATTTGGATGATGCACCAAGGCCAAACTCGGTTCACGCTTATTCCCAACCCGGAAAGGCATTGCCCGCTTCCCCGCAGGTCAATGGTGCGGGTCCCCATATAGTAAATGAATCAAGTATTCTAACAATAATAAAGAAGTTGATATTGTCTATTATTGACCAGGCTCCTTCCGACACGGCGTTTGACCAACACGTTGTTACTCTGAGCTACAGTGCAACGCTAGATGCTAATTTAAAAGTGGGCACTAGTTGCATATATATTCCCATTTCTCTATTCGTGGAAGAAAGGAAAAAGATGATTATGAGTACGAAGACGCCATCTTCTTCCAAATGCTTCTCCTTCTTCTTCGTGATTTTCTTTGTGGCTTTCAGAATATCCAATTCCCAGACTCAGAATGCGACCACGGATCCATCTGAAGGTAGTCTCTTTCTCTCCCTCTATATCTCTGCATCTTTGCAAAATCCCAGGTGTGCCTGAACATCTTTAACTTCATGCATGTAAGTTGACAAAAGAAATGGAAAGAAAATACAAAGAAATATAGTTATACTTAGAATTCTAGTGAAACTATCCAAGCTCTTTCGATTACTTACTGCAACTCTTTAGATAACTGCTATTTCCTCTAGTCTTCGAATAACGATGGCACTGCATGAATCCAAATCTTCAACCAAACTCTCTCCCTCAACAGCCAGTCCTATCATATGTTGAGCTAATACAGTTCGGTCAAATTATCCAAAAAAAGAAAAAAAAAAGTTGGGTTATGCTAGCTTGGTTGTGGGGCTGCTACAATTCGGCTACTGTTTTAGGCTTCATGCTCTTAATTAGAAGATTGCACCTATGAGGAATTTTTTGTTATTTAATTGTTTAAAGATGAAAAGTGTTACTTCCTTTTGCATATAATTGCCTAACTGTATAATTATTTTTTTTAAAAGATAAGTATGAAACAGATACAGAAAACTATCTAATTTAATTATTTAAAATTTATAATGTCTGCGTTCATTACAATAATAACTCTTGATGAACCAATGTACGCTTTGGCTTTATAAAATATCCGAACAAGTTACAACACCCAATTTTTTAAATATTAGAATAAATTGATACATTTTTCCCTGAGACATTTTTGCATGACTTGCAATTTTATTTTGATTTGGTATAATGTTTTTAAATTTTTTTGAACTATTTAAAAAAATAAAATAAATTTTTATTTTTTTTATTAGTTCAAACTCAATCAAATATTTATATTTTTATTTTGAGTTAAATGAATTTTTATAATTAATAGTTATTTAATTATTATTAATTAAAATATCATTTGTTATTTTTATGTTCACGTGACGTTGAAGTGAAAAATAAAAAATGTCATGTGATTGTTCATCATACCAGATCATTATTCATAATAACCTATTAATATGTCACATTATGATTAATGATAATTAATCAATTGTTAATTATAAAGAAATATTTGATTTAAAAATTATAGAAAATTTTAATTAAATGTAATAAAAAATAAAAATTTATTCAAAAATTTTTGAATAATTCAAAATCATTTTTAATTTAGTTATGACTTTTGATTCCATCGAACAAGGGTAGCTTAGTAGGTATCTCCTTGATTTCTATATCAAACTTTAGGGTAGGTATCTCCGTGGTTTCTTTATCAAACATTTTATTATTGGAGGCCATTGATTGCTATAATTAATCACTGAAAATTAATATAAAATTTTTATATTTATATCTTTTAATATTATGCATTTAAAAAGATTTCGGTTTAATCATATTCTTATTGTCGTTACCTTCTCAGTAAATTAAAAAAAGAATATATATTATGCAAATGTGGAAATATTGGTAAATGTCTTTTTCTGAATCCTTTGAGCTTTATTTAATAAGGTGAATAGAAATATTTTCATCATTGAAACTAATTTGGAATCCCACTATTCAACTTTATAAGATTAAGAAAATCTTTCTCAACAATATTGTTGACATTTGTATGCAGCGGTTAGTTAATAGATAATCCTATTTTCTTTTATTTGCCCTGAACTTATCTGGCCTTGTTTTTTTAAAATCAAACCCGGACTAATTTTTATATAAACATTTTACATTTTAAAATATATTTAAAATGAAATAAAAATACATTGTTATCAATATAATGATTTTTTATGAAAAATATCAATATAATAATTTAACTAGACTAAATTCAAATCTAAAATTTCTTTACCCAAATCCAACCCGATGTCAATCAAATGTTGCAAATTTTGATAAGTAGCACAACCCTTTGAACACTTCTACCAAAAGAGCATTGCTCATGATTTATGCGTAAAAAAAAAAAAGTTTTTGTTAAAAGGGACTCACTTTATTAAGTAACCAAACGTGAGGAACCAACTCCCAATGTATCTTTTAACAAAAGATGGGCCACTTCTACAGATGGGACATCATAAGTTGCAAAAGACAAACTTAAGTTGAGTCCTAACTTAGCCATGTAGTATGCGGCCTTATTGCCTTCTAGATAAATGTGACGTAAATTAACCTCCCATTGTCTACTAATCAAATATTTGATGGCTCGTATCACATTTGAGTTGGCTGAGGGTTGCGTGACTTAAGTGTTGAGGGTACTAACTACCGTTTTGTTATCTGTCTGCACTTGAACTCTTCGGTACCCATATTCCCAAGCCAGCTTGAGACCTTGAAAAACTCCCCATAACTCTGCCCGGAAAGTTGTGCTTGTTCCTATTTTACACGCATATCCAACAATCCATGAGCCATCAGAGTGTCGTAAAACTCCTCCAGTTAAAGCAATCTCCCTACCACTTCGGTATGCCGTGTCGAAGTTCACTGCTATCCAATCTGCTGGTGGGGGAACACAACCTATTACTACTTTTTCTTGTCGATATGGTCTACCCTTTTGTAAAGGACAGGTTAACCAATTAGTCCACGTTGCCACCGCCATACTTTTGATGATACTTAGCTGTCCTTCAATGGATAATTTATGACCTTCGAATACAAATGAATTTCTCCACTTCCAAATATACCAACAGGTTATGCCAAATGTGATGTTCCAAGGGACTTAAACAATGGAGGAATTTTTTAGCTTGAGGTTCCCTGTGAGTCATTCAGAAAGCATAGATTGAAAAAAAAATGTGAATAAACTTGAGGCAACAAACATTTCCATAAAGCCGCTGCAGTTAAACAATCCCTCAACAAATGAAGGCTGGATTCCTCCAAAGTATGACATTGTGGACATGTGGAGTCAGGTGAAAAACCACATCTCATTCTCTCTACATTAGTCAAAATCCTGTTGTGGAGATAATGAAATAGGAAGACACGTATTCTCTGAGGACCACTCCATTCTCAGGCCAAATTCCACATTTTATTGTACTCTGGTCTAGCAGGCTCAGATAAGAACTTTAAGTGATCATATGCTGAGGAAGTAGTAAAACACCTAAATAAAGTTAAAGCCCAATACAGCTGGTCAAGGCAGGCTATTAAGCTTGAGGGAATAAGATAGAGTACTTTCTTTACCATATCCATTGGTAATACCACTGACAGACGCTCCTTGTCCCACTCTCCATTTGGTGACATGAAGTCTCGTACCCGATCTGTCATATCTACTGAGATACCTTTCTCTGTAGCAAGATTAAGTAAAGGGTTATCTCCTATCCATATGTCTGACCAGAAGTTAATGGAAGCTCCATCTCCAATTGTCCATCTCACATTTTTCAAGAATTCACACCACAATCTACCCATCGACCTCCACAGATTGGAGCAGCCATTACGCATAATATGATTTGAACATCGGGTCCTAATAAAATTATATTTGTGCACAAGTACCCTCACCCAAAGCGCATCAGGTTTAGCTATTAAGCCCCAACATAATTTCAAAATGAAAGCATCATTCATTGCTGACAAGCTTCGAATACCCATACCTCCTTGTGTTTTTGGCTTACAAAGTGTCACGACCCGGAACTTCCCTCGAGCCCACGACAACCGCCGCGACGTCCCCATTGACACTCATTACCCGGAATGCCAACCGAAACCCCGCAAAGCTTACGCATCAGTTTCTTGCCTTTCTTGTGAGTAATTATTTTCAAACATCCCATTTTGAGGGTTTACAGCACATTTCCGGCTTAAATAGACCAAAACATAAAATTAGACTCATAGGGGTATTTTGGTCATTTTTCGATGAAAATATCAAAATTTGGTAAAATTGTAGTTTATGCTTCGAGAATACATAATTCAAAATCGAATTTGAAATCGAAAGTCTGAAACCTTCTTTTTAAAGGATTTAAATTCAAATTTTACTATTCAAAAATATTGATTGAAATATTCTATTTTCTTATAAAATAATATTTATAGAAACGCGTGTAAGTAATTTTTGTAGCGTGAAAGTAAAATAAATTCATACATACATTAATTCACAAAGTTATAATGTACAATAATAATTACAATGACAAATGGGCCTATAACTATACAGAGATGACGATGGTGGTAAACCTACTATCTGTAGTAATACGACGATCTACGGTAGTCCTCGACAAAATCTAATATCTACAAGCTACCACAGGCCTGAAATGTTTGGAAATGAGGTGGGTGAAATTTTGCAATCCCAATGAGTAAACAAACATTATCATAAATATCTAAAGGTAAGTAAAATGGAGGCAAGTTTAAATAGCTATTACAAACCATTTTATAAAGTTTTCATTTTATTTCTTAAACCATGAAATATTTGTAATTTACCAAAACAGTTGTTAAGACTTATCACTTTTATTAAAAACATGGCTCGTGCCAAAACTAGTTCTCTCGGATACTTGATCAGAATATCTTACTTAGTCCGCCAAGGCTGTTACAACATTTATATGTTAAACACATTTCAGTTTTGAAAACAAGTCGTTCCTTGGCGTTGGCCGAGTTACACGTTCACGTGGGAGTTCAACGTGAAGTGAACTCTAGTACTACCCCAGGAGTTACCCTCCACGCCTCTACAACCGGAGTAACTATATAATTGGGTTTATTGTACCCCTCTAATAGGCAGTCCACGAAAACCCGTCACTGCAGTAAGTAAACCCACCAATTTTAATAAAATTTCGACAGCATAACATGGTTTTTATTTATTTACCAAGCCTGCATAGTAAAAGACAGCTTACATTTATTCCCAATGAAATTTTAAACATAGCCACATATACACATATACTCATAAGCCAATCGAATGAAAACATCATTTATAACACAATTTGCGGCCTCCAATTACTCAATTTTTAACGAAGATTAAATATTCACATAATCCACAAAATATTTTCATTTAAACTTATTTATTTGCATACATCAAAAATTTTCTTTTTTTTTAAAGTCATTTTCTTCGCATAAAATCCATAAATAATATTTAAAAATAAACTATAGATATTTTACAAAAATAATAAGTTTACTCACCGTTTGTACAAATTAAATGTTTTCTAGGTGCCCCGATCACTGTTCGTCAGGCACGACTTCCTTGCCTTTACCTGAAGGCTCTCCTCCAAGACACATTGCAAAAATTACACAATTCACCACATTGATGCTAAATCACTATATAATTGACTTAAATCCTATACTAATGCATGATATGAAATGCAATGGTCTAAAACGGCCTAAACGCGATATTAGCCTATTTTCGGTACTTTACCCAATAAATTGCTAACGCGCTCCATTTTAGCTCTAAATTGTTCCATTCTCTCTCCAACATTTCTAACCATTAAATATCAGCCAATAACCCACTAAAATTCACTAAAATTAGCTCACTTTTTTTCATGACAAATTCGGCCAAAAATGGGCATTAATCCTTTGATTTTTTTTTCCTACTTTTTTTTATACCATATTCCATCATTTTCTCATCAATTTTCTTAGAACAAGAATCAAGCCATCATCAATACCCAGCATTGAACATCCGGCCTTGAGTGGGTAAGGTGAAAACATCTTGCTTTCTTGCTCAATTTTGTTTCCAAACACAACTATCTAACCAAAACTATCAAAATAACCTAAAATCAAATCAAATAAAAACCAAAAACTCTCCCTCTAAATTCGGACAGCCCTTGATACCCATTTTCAATCTCTTTCCTCAACTATGGAAAATGAAAACAAAAGCATGGGTAAGGTAGAAATCAAACCAAAGTTGAAGAATCTCACCTTTTTCGACTTAATCGGTTGAAATCTACACTTTTTCTCTTAAATTTTCCAACTAAGTTTTTGTTATTCTCTTTTCTTCCTTTCCTCCCTATTTTTCCCTTTGTTCTTCCCTTATGGCCGACCATCCCATTGACTTAAACTTAAATGAGCTGATTTTCATTAAAATAATATTAAATCACTTAAAAAGTGCCATGTGTCACTTTCTTGTTGACCCGTTTTTAAAATTTCATCCTTTAAACTTCAATTTTTCACCACTTAAAATACTATGGTTATTCATACCAAAAATGAATAAATCCTATGATTTTGACAAGTTTTGACTGGTGAAAATTACGATTTTACTCCGGAGAAGATAAAATTATCGTTTTACCCCTATGTTCCTAAAAATGCCGGAGTTGAAATTTTTCACTTCCTATCATCAAATTATACTCCAAATAGTCAATATTAATCAAAAACTTCACTCCATGGTCAATTTATTATCTTAGGTGGCAAAATGACGATTTTACCCTTAGACATTAAAATTTTCAAATTTACCCCAAATTAACCCTCGAACTCCAAAATACCATTTTAAGTCATTCTCGAACTGTAGAATATTAAATTTCATCTTAAAATTCCTATTTGAACTAGTTCGAGGTTAAATCAACTTAAGTATACCATTAGACACAATATCGGCTTTTAGCTATTCTTTGAGACTTTCCTAGCATACAAACATGTTGTTCATTGCATGTATGTCATAACATGTATTTATAGGGTCGGGTTTTACACAAAGAGTACTCCACCTCAAAAGATGAACCTTCTTGCTCTGACCATCACCATGCCAAAGAAACTTCATACACAGCAGTTCGATTTTCTTGTAAGTTTCCAAAGGGATAGAGATGGTTTGCATTGTGTACAATGGGATGCTAGTTAATACTAACTGGACAAGTGTTAGACGTCCTGCTAACGATAAGGAAAATGCTTTCCATGTACTTAGCCTGCTCCTAACTTTATCAACCAAGGACTTATAAATTTGAGTGGTTTTCCTTCCATATAGTAGAGGGACACCAAGATATCTACCCATATTATCCGAGTAAGAAAAGCCAGAATGGACTTTCAACCTGGTAATTACCTCCCTAGAGACATTCTTTGAGTAGAAAAAGGGAGATTTAGCTGTACTCACCTTCCTTCCCAAACATGTGCAGAAGTCTTCTAAGACTCCCTTTATTGTGACCATATGAGATTTTGAGGCTTCTACAAGTAATATGAGATCATCAGCAAAAAACAAATGTGTCAAGGGTGGTCCATGTTTGCTCAGTCTCATTGGCTTCCATTTTCCTTGTTCAACAGCCTGTTTAATCCCATGAGCCAACCTTTCTATGCACAAAACAAACAAATATAGGGCTAGTGGATCTCCTTGACATACTCCCCTTGAAGGAAAAAATTTTTCAGAACAGGAGCCGTTCCATAATATCTGAGAACCATTAGCATTCCAGCTTTTGATTAAAATATTTATAATGTTGTCAGAAATACGGGCTTCCACGAGCGAGTCATAAATGAACTCCCATCTGAGTTTGTCTTAGGCTTTCTCTAGGTCAATCTTTACCATCATCCATCCCTTTCTTCCTTGTTTTTTATGGAAAGAATGCACTATTTCCTGAGCTATAACTATATTATCAATTATATGTCTCCCTGGGATGAAGCTGGCTTGAAGTTCCTCTATCAGAAGGTTCATGTAAGGTTTCAATATGTTAGCAACAACCTTCATTAAAACTTTGAAAACCACTGGTAATAAGCTGATGGGTCTAAATTGAGGTATGTACTCCAGCGCCTCACCTTTGGGAATCAAGACAATTAAGGAGCTACACATGGTACTACCTATCTCTGATCCGTTAAAAACATTTTGCACATATTCAAATAATTTTTGACCCACCAACTGCCACTGCGACTGAAAAAATAAAGCAGGAAAACCATCCAAACCTGGAGCTTTAAAGGGCTTCATGGCAAACAGTGCCTCACGGACTTCTTCTTTATCTACTGGTCTCTTCATAAAATCAAAAGCTTCTTTTGGAAGGCTAGGAAACTTGTTCTGGATTGGGTACGGTGGGAGATGGGCGTTGTCTTTAGAATATAATTGTTGAAAAAAGTTCAAAGCATGCGCTTGAAGTTGATTTTGGTCTTCACACCAATTATCATCCATCACTCTGAGTCTTAATATTTTCAACTTGTGTCTCCTTTTCATTGCTCACAATTGAAAATATTTAGTGTTATGGTCCCCAAACTTTAGTCATTCTGCCTTGGACTTTTGGAGCCAAAATATTCTTCTTGCTTTAGTATTGTTTGGTACTCTAAACGTAGGTTGTATTCCAGTTCTTTTAGGAAATTAGAAGGTCGTAGTTCTTGAGCTTTTTCTACCCCTCCCAATCTTGCTAGTAGTCTCATTTTTCTGTAAAAAAATGTTACCAAACACCTCGCAATTCCACTTCTTTGCTTTCTAAGAGAAATTCACCAGCGCAATATGAATATTATCCAAGTTGTTCCACGCTTGCTTTATAAAATCGCCAAACCCATTGTGTGTCAACCATGCTGCTTGGAATTGAAAACACTGTGTTCTATGTTCATTTTGGGCCTCTCTTGTAGAAACTAACAATGGTCGATGATCGGAACCAACCCTCGGGAGGTGGGTAACAACTGCATCGCTAAAATCAAGCCTCCACTGCATGTTACATATTGCTCTGTCAGTTCTTTATGAGACCATACCTCTTTTCCACGTAAACTTGGGTCCTTTAAATCCAAGATCTAACATTTCAAATTTATTCACAAAACTCTGGAAGAGGGGACAAGGTTGATTTTAAATGAAACTTGTGTCATACATTTTGCAATAAGCTTGATTTTAAATGAAATATATACTATATAAATGAAATTATGAAAATAGGTACTCTATATAATCTTAGACAAAAGGTAAAGTAGTTCGTTTTGAATAGGTTTTATTGCTTCCACACATCGAATAGTCATACATTCAAATGTACACACAATCAATATAACATGATAGTTAATTGAGACATAGAATTCTTTGTTCGACTTCTTAATTAACCATAATTGATTGTTTTGGGTACACATGTATATTTTTTTGTTGGCATGTAATATATTTTTTTTTCTTCAATATTATGAATGGGAAATTAACAGAGTGAGGGCATTGGACTCAATATTCTAACAATAGCAAACACAAGCTCCAGACACTTGGAACATTAGCAGAGAGCCATGCAGTGGATTTGCTCTTAGTGACAGTGATTCTGTGTTCGAGGATTTTTCAAATAATCCAGCTATCAGATGTGATTGTTCTTTTGAAAATAGCACCGTCTGCCACATAACTAGACTGTATATTTATGCTCTCTCTCACTCTCCTTTTGGATTTAAGCTAGTAATATTTTAACTCATTATTATAACAATGCAATAAGGCCAAGGCCACATTGAAACTTTTTGAAATTATGATTTTCATGTTTGAAGTTCGTTTGAAGCGTAGGATAACCCTTCCAATTACACTGGACTCGTAACTCCTCCTCCCTACAATAACCCTCTTAAACGGCATTGAACCCATAACCTTTACATTTACATGGCCAGAAAAAATTCTCATGACACTACTCTTCTCATGGATTTTAGTAAACAGTGAAATTTTCATGAATGTTTTTAACATGACAGGTCAAATTCATATTTACCCTCGACATTATTGTTCTAAGACTGATCCTATTTTAACACAAAGCATTTGGACCATGCAATTGGACACCTTATATAAAGAATCATAATCATAGAATTCTTGGATATTCCTCATTGTAATGTTAAATTGTGTTCTTTCTTCTTCTTCTTCTTCTTCTTCTTTTGTCCTCCATATATATTACCTCATTTCCTCTACTGTGATTTTAAATCATGTCTATACTATTATTTTCAGGAGGGTATTTTCCCTAGAAAAGCGAGGACAGATACCAGAGGAGCTTTTAGCTTTGAAATTTCTGACCTTCTTGTATGAATACTCTCTCTGTTCTCCTCATGTAAATCATTTTTATAAGCCAATAAAAAACACCAACTTTTAAGATTTTACAAATGACAAATGATATACATATTTTATTTTTACGTATTAATATGGATCATATACGTCTTTTAGTCATGGAAAATGGTTAGATTAGACATACTAATTACAACGAGAGTTTTAAAGGAACTAATTATAACCATTCATTGTTTGGTGATGCAGGAAGATTGATCAAAACTTCTTCACTGGTCCCTTGCCAGCATTTATTGGAAATATGTCTAGACTAGCGTTACTGTGAGTACTGAAACATTGTGCCATAAATGCATTATTTTCATTATCAGTAGAAATTATTTCCCACAAATTTTCAGTGTCTAGAATAATAAGCTTGCGCTAGTAGCTATCTCCTATACATATAATTGGCTTATAATCTATTATTAAAGTTTTTAAGGATTTAATCCAATTACTACCAAAATAAAGGAGGCTTTTATAATAAAGGAAAGGCAATAATAAGCTTGTTTTAGTAAAACTTGGACTAAAATGTTTCCTAGTATGAATGAAGTCATTTTTTTTTACATATGCTACAACCTCATCCTCTTTTTTTCTCTTTTTACATTGATGTATATTTATTTTTACTTTCTAAAAATGGTAATTGTACTTATTTGAATAGTAAAATTCAACTGATTTAAGTTACTATTATTGGTAATTTATTATTTAATAAGAGGTGCTGATTCTTTGGATGACACTTTAAAAAAAAAATTGACAGGTCTGTTGCTCATAATTCATTATCTGGACCCATTCCAAAGGAGATTGGAAATCTTAAAGACCTCTATCTGTTGTAAGACTTAAAGAAATTCTCTAAAATGAAACTTGAATCATCTTGTTCATATATCATACTTCTGTCATATAAACAAACATGCAATTCTCTATGCTATAATATATGATATATATATATATATATATATATATACACACGTGTGTGTGTGTGTGTGCCCATGAAATTAAGATTTAGTTAATGTCAATGATTTCTTAATTAAATGTTGCTTAATCATAATTTATTTTGGCTGCTGTTTGGAAGGAAGCTGCTGCCTGTAATTTGCTAGCAAGTCACTGGACTATTTGCTGTGGTGATGTGTTGCTCTAATATCATGAAAAAAAAAGTGATATCTGCTCTTTTCTACAAAATTTAAAGAAATAAGTGACATTTTTCTTCTTTTATGGACAACCGTATTTTTTCTACTTGGTAGATAATGCTGTTGGACAACTGTAGATTTCCTGCTTTATTAACTCTCAAACATATATTTTCAATGGAAGATTAACAATATTTGAGGCATAGTTAAAAAAAGAAGCACCATAAAAGAGAAAAGTAGGTATTGGTCATTAAAAATATTAATTTCTTTAAAACACTTGATTTTTTAAAGACTTGACTTTCCTATGAGGCTCTTGATCTTAAGAGTAGCAAAATCAAATGAAGTGATTTCTTATTCTTTCTTTTCTATGTTAAAATTGCATTATTTAAATATGTATGCATGCTTATACACCTACATCTCTCTATGCATGTGTACCTACTATACATATAAAACCCCATATTTTGCTGATTTATTCAAAAAAAAAAAAATCCGATGGTGTGTGTCATGCAGGTCTCTTGGTGTTAATAATTTCTCTGGAACGCTCCCTCCAGAGCTGGGTAATCTTGTTGAACTTCAACAACTGTAAGTTATAACTTTCTGTCAAACCCTAATTTATAAAATAATTATGATGTCAATTACATGTTCAATAGAATGTTTGCATATTTGGGAAGTTCAAAAAAATCGTTAAAAGATAATATTGTCCCTGATGGTACTATTAAGTCGATTAAACTTCGAATGAGTTCAAATAAGGATTTTAAGAGTGAAATCGAGAATTTCACAGTCCAGGGATTACTTAAAACAGTGATTCGGAGTTCGAGGTCCGATTTGGAGTCAATCGAGAAAATTGACCGATTAGGGACAAAACAGTCATTATGATATTTAAGGACAAAATGGAGATTTCTATAAAAGATTTTGATCACATTGGACCAAGAATAATTATATGAAATATAATATGATTATTGGAACATAATATGAAGTTCAGTAGTGAAAAATTTTAATTCTCGGTATTTTTGAGACACAAGGGTAAAATGGTAATTTTGTCACTAAAGAACAAAACGAAAATTTTCGGAAAAGATTTTGACAACAATTGATCTAGATTAATTATTGAGATTACTTAGAACATAATTTGAGGATTTATGAGTGAAAAGTTAGACATAGGTGTGAGATAGTGATAAGAGATGTAAATACTAAGTGCTGAGAATGTAAATAAGGATTTCAAAAATAATACAGTAAATAAGTTTATATAGAATGTTGTTATGGAAATTTCCTAACATATATTGTGGAAATTAGAACTCAAAAAGATGTTTAAGGCATACATGATTCAGATGATTTTAAGTCTTAAGTGATAAATTAATGTCGGAATATGCGAAGGATACGAAGTAATGTGGAGATATGAAAAATAATTGAGGAAAAAGGATAATTCTCAGGATTTGCGGAGTAAGTTAATATTTGTCTGGTGAACAATTGATCATGAAAGTATTGAAGTTGTTGAAGTTAATGTAGAGTCTTGTTTATGGCTTGTGACTGCAGCACAAATCATAGACAGGGGGTTATATGAACTCGTATTCCTAATATTATGCAATGATCAAATCAAGATAATATCAAGGAAGTATGTGGAAGTAATGGAAGACAATACCCCACTTTCTCTTGGAGTTAGATAAGTGAAATTTCGAGAACAAAATTTTATTTAAAGGGGAGTAGTGTTGTCAAACCCTGATCTATAAAATAATTATGATGTTAATTGCATGCTCAGTAGAATGTTTGCATATTTGGGAAGTTCGAAAAAATCGTTAAAAAACAATATTGTCCTTGATGGTACCATTAAGTCGATTAAGCCTCGAATGAGTTCAAATAAGGATTTTAAGAGTGAAATCGAGAATTTCACAGTCCAGAGATTACTTAAAATAGTGATTCGGAGTTCGAGATCCGATTGGAGTCAATCGAGAAAATTGACCGATTAGGGACAAAACGGTCATTATGATATTTAAGGACAAAATGGAGATTTTTATAAAAGATTTCAATCACATTGGACCAAGAATAATTATATGGAATATAATATGATTATTGGAACATAATATGAAGTTCAGCAGTAGAAAATTTTAATTTTCGATATTTTTGGGACACAAGGGTAAAATGGTAATTTTGCCACTAAAGGACAAAACGGGAATTTTTAAAAAAGATTTTGACAACAATTGATCAAGATTAATTATTGAGATTACTTAGAACATAATTTGAGGATTTAGCAGTGAAAAGTTTCAATTTTCAGTACATTTTGGAGTACAGGGGCAAAATGGTAATTTTACCATCGGAAGACCAAATTTAATTTTTCGAGAGAATTTAGATCAAATTTGATAAATTTAAGTGTGGTATGAGTTTGAGGAGTGAAAAATATGCCTTTTGGTAATTTTTCAATTTTTGAGGTAAAAATGTAATTTTACACTTTTTCGAGGGTAAAAGTGTAATTTTGTAAAATTACACCATTAAAATTTTTGGAATGGTCCAGAAATTTCATGAAGGCTAAGGATAAGGGAAGGAAATTGGTGGCTAAAAAGAAAGTCAAAGATAAGGATTGAAAAAAATAAATTAATAAAAAATGCCATGTATTAAAAAAATTAAATAATATTTTAATTAGCTTTATAAAAGGCTTGAAATTTCTAGAATTTCTTCATCTCGTGGCCGGCCATCAAAGGGAGCAAGAAGAAAAAGAAAAACTCAAAACCTAGGCCAAGAATCAAAGGGAAAACAAGGAAAATCAAGAAATTTAGCTTGAAAAAAGGTAAAAAATTTTTATTTTCATTATGATTTTCACTACCCAAGCTTTATTTTTCCATTTGATGCTTGAATCTCTTGTGGGTATGAATTTCCCTGCAGGAAGAATCTCATGGGAGGATTTTGAGGAATTATTTTGAGTGATTTTGGGTTGAATTAATGTTATTTAGTTAGGTTATAATTAAATATATCAAAACCTAGCTAGAAAAATAATTTTCTTCTATTAAAACCCATTTAAGCCGAATTTCCAGGAGTGAAATTGCTGCTGAAAATGATGAGATTTCATGTTATTTAAGTGAATTATGATGAATTATGCTAGAGGAAAATTTTGGAAATTTTCAAAGTAAAAATTGAAATTTTTACCCGCTAGGGGTAAAATCGTAATTTTCAGTCTATGACTGGTAAATTGACCCATAGATGCTGCCATTGAGAAATTGGAATGTAATCGAACAATTAAAAACTGAAACGGGTCAAATCGGAGTTAAAATGGAGATTTTAGCAATTTAGACGCATGTAGGTGAGACGGTCGGACACCGTAAGAAAATGACTGTTCAGATCATTTTTACCTCATTTCATGCATCACATAGAGCCTAAAATTGATTATGATTAATTGACACAATTTATTAAAATTTGTGTCACGCGTAACACAAAAGTGGTGGGTCCCCCGAACGTGGGAAAGATTAAGGTATAGTGGAAATTAAAACAGGAGTATCGTGCACTCTTGTGACGAGATGAGTGGACAATTTATCCTCTTAATTATCTAGAGTAGATTTTATTAAATTTAATGATTTTATGAAAAATTATTGTATTGGGTGAATTATGGATTTTACGAGAAAAATGTGAAATTTATAAAATAAATTGAATTTACTAAATAAATTGAATTTTTATAAATTGATTTGAAAAATGAAACAATTGGTTTTGAAATTAGAGTAATTGGAGACAGTTTGATTGTGTTATAAATTGTGTTTTAAATTATATGGCTTATAGCATTATATGAGCATGAATGGCTATACTAGTTATGCAAAAATTATATATACTGTATTTTTAGCCTTAAAAGGCTAGACTATGATAAATTGTCATATCGTGCTAGTTAAGATTTTATAAATTAGGTGGTAGATAAAATAATCGTTGCAGTGACACCAGTTCTGTGGGCCAGCCTAATAGAGGGGGCACAGAATCAAACTTATCTTACCTCGATCGGAGAGCCGTGTGTGGGGCACCTCTGGAGGTAAAGTTTGAATGCACTTCGCGTGGACCACCGCGTGAGAGTGAGACTCAGCCAACACCAAGACATGGCTAGATAAGATTTTCAGATATAAAAATATATTCATGTGTATATGACACTGAATAGTCTTGGCGGTCTCGGTCAGATGCCTCTGCAAGGGTATCCCCAAGAATGATTTTTGGCAAAAGCCAAGTTAAGATTTTGAGAAATACATAAGCCATACTAAATATTAATTTAATCGAGTAAAATAATTCTATTTTGCTTGATAGAATGTTTTATTTGTCTCTACTCAATTGAACTGAGTTGAGATAAGACGAATGATAGTACAAAGAAAGAAATTTGAAATTTTGTCTCATTTTACTCGATTTTAGATAATTTAGCTAGTATTTGTTTGCTCACTGAGATTTTATAATCTCACCACCCTCTCTTCCACCCATTTCAGGCTCGAGATAAGCACTAGATAGCTGTGGCATCAAGAACTAGGTGGAGTCGGAATCCAGTGCATTTAAAGTACATAGTTGTACATAGTGAGCCCACGTGTCATTGTAAAAGAAATTTTATATTTTGATTATTTGCATTTTAGTATGTATAAATATACTCAATTTTTATGTTATAAAAATTATGTACCGATGCTTTTATAAATATTATTTTATAAATATATATAATGTTATTTTATTGAATATTTTTATTATATTCATATATCCAAAATTTTTGCTTCAAACTAATGTTTTAGACGTTTAATTTATTTTCGAATTATGGAATTTGTGTCTTCTACATATTTATTACGTTTTTTGCTAGATTTTGAGATTTTCAAAAATGATAACGAAAATGCCCATGTGAGTCGAAAAATAATATTTTATTATTTTAATTTGAAAACGACTTATAATTTCTTGAACTGTGAAATTTAATAACCGTTGCTCACCGGGGAAGAGCGGAAATTGATACGAAAGCCTTGCGGGGTTTCGGTCAGTATTCGGGGTGTGATGCTTATCGAAACATCGCGGCGGTTGTTACAGGTACGATGGAAAGTTCCGGGGCGTGACACTTTCTCTCTAATTCTCTTTAGGCATGTAAGTATTTCATTATTATGTTTATGATCATAGGAAATTAAGACAACATTGGTTTATGACTGTGACAGTTACATTAACAGTTGTGGATTGACCGGTGAAATCCCCTCAACATTTGCTAACCTTCGAAATTTGCAAATTGTGTAAGAAAGACCAAGAATCATGATTCTTTTATATGCTAACTGCTTTTTGTTTCTTCTGCTCTTGAAAATTTCCTTAGCTTACCTTTGGCTTGGTAATAGTCAGCTTGTTGAATTTCAGGGGAGCATCAGATAACGCTTTCACAGGCAAAATACCTGACTTCATTGGCAGTAACAGGACAACGCTTCAATCATTGTAAGTAATCAAAACAATTTTCTTTGTAATATTCAGAAAAAACAAATAGGAAAAATTAGCCCTATTCTGCTACTTTCTTGAACTGTCTGTCACATGAAAGTACAGGAGACTTGAAGGGAACTCTTTTGAAGGTCCTATACCGTCCAATATTGGAAACTTAACCTCACTAACGATTCTGTGAGTAGATTTTTGTTTTTCATGTTTTACTAACTGGCAGTATTCCCACTGATATCTCAGAATTCCAATCTTTACAAAAGCTGTGAGTTTTATTCACAAATTAACTACTAGTGCTGACTGTAACTTACAAGTTTTCTCTGCTTTATTGCAAGTTTTCTTTTTTCATCCAGGGATTTGAGTTTCAACAACTTAACAGGCCAAATTCCAAGTGAATTGTTCAATATGAATTCTCTTACGTACTTGTAAAGTCGAAGAATCCATCCCCTTCAATACTTGAAAATCTCATCTATGTCAGGCTTATCTATAATATGTGTTCCTGGCCTTGTGCTTTTCACTTGACGACAATTCTTTCTGTTGTTCCTTATTTTCATGCTCTTGAAATGGCCAGGTTTCTTGGAAATAATAGTCTATCAGGTACCCTTCCTAGTCAAAAGAGCCAAACTCTTAAGAATATGTAAGTTATCATATCACACTAATATATTATTGAATCTGTTGCCAGAAATTATTATGATGATTGATGTTTTCATTCATTGCATCATTTTGAATCCCAATCAAAGTATCTGTGTCCATGAGGTGGGTTTTTAAGTTATATGAGAGGGGAATGATGAGTGATGAGTGATGCTGCTTGTAGACGCCACCGTTTGATAAACATCTATAACTGTGATGCCATTAGTCAGAGTCTAGTGAACAGAGGCAGTTGAAAATTATATCCTGGTTATGTGTTCCTACTCACTTTTAACCAATCTAATTCTCTGATGCAGAGATGTATCTTACAATAATCTATCAGGAACTTTGCCCTCATGGATAGACTCAAGCTTACAACTGTATGTCACTTAAACCATGGCACTTCCTTATCTTTGTTTTCCAATTTTGATACTTTGCTTTGAGCATGAGGCTTTCTGGTGCTCATATGGAGCTTTTTTTTTTTAATAATATCATTAATATAGATGTAACATGCCTAAAACAACGAATGTGTCAACCGGTCCCATATTGGAAACACACGTGTGGGATGAGGACATTCATCAAATACTAACAGACACCGATTAAGAGAATAAGGGATTGTTTCATGGCATCCTATGTAGGAATGTGCTGGCTAACAACTTCACACTTAACAGTTCAGACATAAGGTAAGTTATTGCCTCTACCACTCAGTTTTTTTTTTCTTTTATAATTGGGAGAAGGAGGATTCGAACCTTATTATCTAAACAGGAAATAATACACCAACTAATGAACGAAATACTCAAGTGCTGTCCCTACCGCTAAGTTTTAATCTTTTCCTTTCCACCTTTTCCCTACGAGTAAATGGCTGCTGCTGTTGCGACTATGCGATGCATTATTTTTCATATTTCAAATCCAGATGACCAATAATATTTTCAAATTCCACAGACTTTTACCAGGATTGCAATGCCTTCAAAGAGGTTTCCCATGCAACAGAAATGCTCCACGATGTAAGCTTAGCTAAAACTTCGGTATCAGTCTATATTGTTGAGATTTTAGTTAAAGATAGAATCCTGGGGAGATAATGACAATAGCTTAGTTGTTTGCTAATCATATCTCAATGTTGGCATGGCAGATGCAAACTTTGCAATCAAGTGTGGCGGTCCACAGATGATTGCTGATGGGATACTGTTTGAGGCTGAAAACAGTACTCTGGGCGCAGCAACGTTCAATGTAACCAGTACACAGAAATGGGCAGTTAGCAACGTAGGTTTATACGAAGACAGGGAGAATCCACTGTATGTGCAAAACACTTTTGCACAAGTGAAAAGCACCAACACTCCTGAGATTTATCAGACTTCAAGGATATCCCCTCTATCACTCAGATACTATGGCCTAGGCCTTGAGAATGGGCCTTATACTGTAAATTTGTTCTTTGCGGAAACAGCTTACCCAGATAGAAGCACTCAGTCTTCGAAGAGTCTAGGAAGGCGTGTTTTTGATATTTATATTCAGGTATTTCTCTCAATTATAGATCATAAACTTCATTCCCTCTATTTGCAGTGTTTATATGAATACAATATGTTCATTTAATTTTACACTGAGGAATTTTAATGCTATATCTCACCACTGCTTCCCTAGGGATCCCTCAAAGTGAAGGATTTCGATATCTCCAAGGAAGCAGATGGAGCTGAGAGAGCAATTGCTAGGAATTTCACTGCTAAAGTGACAGAGAACCATCTTGAAATTCACCTGTTTTGGGCTGGCAAGGGGACCTGTTGTGTACCAGAACTAGGTTACTATGGTCCATCCATTTCGGCAATTAGTGTTGTCCCAGGTAAGAATCTTTATTTGAGATTCTTCAAATGTGCTTATCATTTTTCTGCTGCTTCTGATACCTCTATTTTTTTGCACAGATTTTATACCAACTGTTAGTGGGTTACCACCGGGCACTTCTAAAAGGAAAAACCGGACAGCATTGATTGTTGGTATCGTAGTTCCTGTTGGAGTTGCGGCTTTGATACTGATATGTGTAATTATTCACTTTAAGAGAAGAAAAGAATATGATGATGAGGAAGGTAAGAGCATGCGTACATCAAAAAGTACAAAGTAATTCTATATCAACAAAAGATGCGAGTTGATTTAAAACAACGAGTCATGTCATTAGCCCACTTTTGTACCTGCAGCTTCTGGAAAGGTTCTATGCATCTGTTAGCACGTTGAATATCAATTTTTAAAAGGGCACAATCTGGTCTTCTAAAAGGCCTTCAGAGTTAAAATTTGGGCTGCTTCTCCAATGTGGCACTATTTACAAGTCTTTCAATATTAAATATTAATCTTAGAGAGTTTTTTGCATTTCATCACTACAACTTACAGCCTACTCCTTGCCTCACTTGACTTTTCAGTGCTTCTCGCAATTGGTCCTAGACCAAACACATTTAGCTATGCTGAGTTGAAAGCCGCCACAGAAGACTTCAGTCCTTCAAACAAATTAGGAGAAGGGGGATTTGGAGCAGTCTACAAGGTAAGCTATGTTTTACATTTTTAGCATGTTAACATGATGCTGGCCTGCCATGTAATGAAAAAAATTTGAGAGGATGACTTATATTTCAACCTTACTAAGTTAAGGTACCTCATAGGGTACACTTTCTGATGGAAGGGTAGTCGCTGTGAAGCAACTTTCAGTGGCATCTCACCAAGGGAAAAGTCAATTTATTGCTGAGGTAGCTACCATATCAGCAGTGCAACATCGCAATCTTGTCAAACGATATGGATGCTGCATCGAAGGGGAAAGGCATCTCCTTGTTTATGAGTATCTTGAGAACAAAAGCCTTGATCAGGCACTCTTTGGTATGATGACACTGCATAATTCTCTCATGCTTCCTCTGTTTGGACTTTGGAACCGTAGATGATAGGCTCTCTTCACTTACAAAATTGTTATAGAATGGGTCTAACTTATTATTTTACTACTGGCTGTTGCTGAAACAAATGAAAACATAAAAGAAAGGATTTGAATCATATGATTAACAAGTACCAGATTTATTTTCCCTTGTTCAGTCTTTTGCAGGAAAATTCGATTATGCGCATGCCAATTTGTTCCATTCTTGATTACTCATTAGTGAACTACATAATAAGATTTCTGGCACTATAAATGCAGGACGCAGTGATTTGCATCTTGATTGGGCGACCTGCTTCAATATCTGCTTAGCAACTGCAAGAGGGTTAGCTTATCTTCATGAGGAGTCTAGGCCAAGGATTGTACACAGAGATGTTAAGGCAAGTAATATTTTGCTTGATGCAGAATTGTGCCCAAAAATATCTGATTTTGGATTGGCAAAGTTATATGATGACAAGAAAACGCACATCAGTACTCGGGTTGCAGGAACCATGTAAGCCTCTTTAGTCTTCAGTTCGAAAACCCGTCCTTCATGGCTTTTTTAGTTATTTGTTAATCATTATAATATTCTTTTTATAAGCTGACCACACTTATGCTAAGCCAGTAGTAAAATGATAAAAACCTTTGCAATAAAAACAACTAATGACAGATCGAAGTTAGCTTTTAAATTATTGCCGACCCCCCGTGGCCCTTTTTTCTTTCCTTGTCTTTTGTTATTATTATGCAATTGTTAGGCTGATGGTACTACTCTCACTATTGCCTCATGTACTAAATTTCAAAGGCTTGAAGGGTTAGCATAGACCTTATTTCTATCTGAATTATTTGACTCTAAGGTTTCAGCAACCGAGTAACTAGATATAAGAATTTTCTGGATAAACATTCACCGTGTAATTAATTATCTTGAAGTGGCCACCTGGCGCCAGAGTACGCTATGCGTGGGCATCTGACTGAGAAAGCTGATGTTTTTGGCTTTGGTATTGTTGCTTTGGAGATTCTTAGTGGTGGACCAAACTCTGATAACAGTTTGGAGGATGACAAGATCTATCTTCTCGAATGGGTAAGTTTTAGGAAATCATTTTTCATATGTAGTACTTTTGAGTGCCTTCAAAAGGACTTTAAAATTCATGATGCATGAGATTTATTTCTACTATGTTTCCAGGCATGGGCTCTACATGAAAATAACCAAAGCTTGGATCTTGTTGATCGAAATTTAGTAGACTTGGATGAAAATGAAGCTCTCCGAGTGATGGGAGTGGCACTTTTGTGCACTCAGGGATCACCAACGATGCGGCCACCCATGTCCCGAGTCGTTGCTATAATTGCAGCAGATATTGAAGTGAGCGGTGTTATAACAAGACCAAGTTATCTAACTGACTGGGATTTTAGGGATTTGACAGGCCGCTTTATGACAAAAGATATACAAAACTCCATTGCATCTGAGAATACTGCACCAATTCCTTCTGCAGTAAATGAAACCGAATTCAGTGGCATTGTTGAAGGAAGGTGAGGGGCGTATATGTCCTTGCCGCGTACCTCATTAAGACAGAAACGTTGCTACCTTCTCCTTGTGCTTCTCTATTTTTTTTGTCCCAGCCAAAGTGGGAATTTTATATGTTACTGATAAAACAGTACCGGGTTGCAATGCCACCCTTATAAACAGTATGGTGAGCAGTAAAGCCACCAATAATATCTGTGTACAACACCAAGAAATACAGATGTAAGTGCACTCGACAGTACCGTAACAACAATTCCAAGAGCATAAAAAACCACACATGGCAGAGCTAAAGTAAGAAGATAAAACAGCTCCAAAAATGCACAAACTAATAACCACCAAGCCGAAAGTATGCTTTGCTTGTCAACACCATACTTAGTAAGAGTATCAGTAAATGAATTACCCAAATTACCCTCCCGCACGACTTCACCAATTGTTTGAATTAGCACGTTGATTTCGTTGAAGATGGCCCATTTAGCCCAGAGACCCATGAAATGGCAACCTTCGAATCAAACTCCGTAATTGGTTTCTTAGTATCTACCAAAAGCACAAGTCCACCTGAAAATGCAAGGAAGCAGCACACACACAAACAGAGGGAGGCAAGAAGAGACCCAATAATAATAAGTGCACAACATCAGTAAGACCCTTCAATAATAAGCTCAACACGAACCCAACCACAAAACGATGTTGCATTAAATCACCATGAGAAAACCGAGCGTGTAACTAGAACTGCAATAGACCACCATGAGAAAACCGAGCGTGATACTGGAGCTGCATGACCATGGGAAGAGACAAAAACTACCAAAACTCTGATGTAAAAAGACTTCAGCAGAGGTATTTACAAGCTGATTTTGCACTTATGATAGATACTCACATGAGACAAAACTGTTTAATGGAATAAACAAAGAGAAATCAGAAGCTATGTCACAGCAATACCCAAAATAATTGCAACCTGAGAGGAATTAGTTAGTCTGCCAATATGGGTCTAGCTTCATTTAGCTGGCATTTTCCTAACATTTTCTTCATAACTTCCAATTTATCCAGGATCTTCTTCTCTGGGCACTTTGCAGAGAAACCCAAATTCTTACCCATGCACCAAATATGTTGTGCTTCCCTGGCAATCACTTATCTAAACCATTTTCCGTACTGTTCTAGTTTTGGCTGAGCTTCCTAAGCCCCTTAAATTCCATGATGAAGGCTCCAATTTAACACCTGCAGTAATGAGAAGCAACAGCAAGGACCATACTAGCGCAATCAATGAACCATAAAGAGAGATTTCAGTAATGACACCAAAGTAACAGGGGACCTTTAGTCCACAAATTCCACAAGACTAATAAAATATCCCAAAAATCACCACGTAGCCAAACAAAAAAGTTTTGATGCTGCAAGCAAGGAAAATCCACTATACCCAAATAAAATTAAAATAATCCCAAGAGATGAAAATAAAAGCCAATTATATACAATCTGCCCAATAAATGAGAAATGGTAAAGCGTAGCACTAGCACATGTGTAGAAAACATAAGCAACCCATAACGATGAGCTACATGGGTTGCAAAAGAATCTGGAAACTCATTTTCGCTTGCTTCTCCTAACGTTTCTCTCCATTTCCTTCAATTTGCTCAAGACTTACTTCTCGAGGCCCTTTGGAGAAAATCCCAAGTGAATGCCCATGCACCAAATGTCTTGTGCTTTCCTTGAAATTTTCTCAGCACGACTGATAATGTCACCGTCATAGATCTATGTATTCACAGCCGAACTCTTGGAATTGGAAGAGAAGATTTTCTTGTTTAAGCCCTTGATTCCTTTCTTCCTTAGCCTTCGGAATCTCCTTGTGTCCCTTGTCTTTACTCCCTTGATGAATAAATCCGCGATTCATGTGTCAATAGGAACATCCATGTCACTCTCCGTGGCTTCTTGGTGCTGAGGGCTTGTGGTGGCTGAGCTGAAATTGGGGAATTTGTGAACAAAATCTGGGCTGCTGGTCTCACGGACTTCCCTTGTTTAGACCAAGATCGGGTTTTTGGGGTGGGCTGTCTGATGGTCGAAACAATCTAAACTCCGCTATCTATTTGTGTCAACCCAACATCTGATGGGTTCTAAAGGGCCCACCTTGTGGTGGCCTATCATGGATTGTGATTGCCCGTCGTGAAATGGGTTAGCAGGGGATGGATCCTCATGGGGCTGGTTGTCTTGAGATGAGCTAGCTTGCACCTATCCGTCATGGATTGAACCAGATGGGCCTGTGTCTGGTGCAACTGCCTGAGACTGGTCGGCCATACTCCACAATTCATCTGGCCCAGAGTCAGATTCATATGGCTCAATTAGTAGTCTTTTTCCTGGGTCCACAAATAACTAACTGGGATTTTAAGGATATATAAAAGCACATTCGTGAGTGAAGAAACACAAACATCCATTGCATCCAATCATAGCGACATCAAAAGTACTAAGAACAAGAATATTCCAAGGAAAGAACCAATGCTCTCTCTCTCTCTAGTAAATGTTACTGAATTCACTGACATTATTGGAGAAAGAAGGTAGAGTTGTTTGTTCCATGCTGATAATACCATGTCACTATGTTATAAACACAGAACTAGGTATCTTTCCTATTTGTTGTTTCTCCCACTGTTTATTTTGTGGTCCTAGAAACTATACTTTCTGCTCATGTATAGAGTGAGTTGCCTTGTAACATACGTTGGCAATATTTTCAGTTTCAGGGCACAAAGTCTTGCGGTCGTTGGATTATTGATGTATAATCATAAATATAAGGGATTAGTTTTCAAAGTAAAAAATATCACGTTGTCCCTGTACATTGTAACGTTCAACTTTATGCAGTCTAAAGAGGGAAAATTCAAAAGTCCTAAAATTATTCTAAAATGACACTTTGACCTTCTTGTTTTAAAAATTTATTTTTGTTTTTTTAATTGTTAATAATGTTAGTATAATTAAAAAAATAAAACTCAATACCACGCAAACAATTTTAAGACACGAAGACCTTTTTTAAAAATATATATATATGTTCATCTTTCTCTTAAAATTTTTTATGAAAAAAAAATAAAAAAATTTGAATTTGAAAGGTAAAAAGAAATACAAAAAAAAAATTCACAAGAAGCAAAGCAAGGAGGAGATTTTATAAAAGAAACCCACGGAGGGAAAAACAACAAATTAAAATCTTTTGTTTGTTGTCGTTGATGATGGTTGATGTTTCTTGGAAACTGTACTTGAAGAGGAGAATATTCACCGACATTGAACCCTCCAACTGCCACGGTCTGTCTTTTCTTTTCTACTTTTATGTTTTTCTTTTATTTTATTTGGCTTAACCACCCAAATCTGGTGGCTTCACTTTCATTCGAGATCATCCTCATCCACCTAACTTGCAGAAACTTTCATATAAAAATCACCGCGAAAGCAATACAGCACTGATTGTCAATGACCCAACACTTAAAAATTCTACGAACCAATGGAATTTGGATTGTTAAAATAATTATATAATTATTTTAACATGGATGATGCACCAACTTGGTTCACACTTATTCCCCATCCGAAAAGGCCAGGAGGTAAATTGTGCGGGTTCCCAAATAGTAAATGAATCAATTGGCATATATAAAACATATATTCCCTTATGATGTTGTCTGGTCTCTTGCAAGCCTCTAAAGACCTTACCAACCAACAAAGCAAAAATTAACTACCATATGGTACCAGTTGATGTTGTCTATAATTGACCGGCTCCTTCCTAGTCGTTGCTCTGAGCTACGGTGCAACGGAAGATGCTACTTTAAATGTGGGCACTAAGTGCATATATTCCAATTTCTCTATTCTTGAACGAAAGGAAAAAGATGATTATGAGTACGAAAACGACGCCATCTTCTTCAAAATGCCTCTTCTTCTTCTTCGTGATTTTCTTTGTTACTTTCAGCATATCCAACGCCCAGACTCAGAACGCTACTACGGATCCATCTGAAGGTAGTCTCTCTCTCTCCCTCTATATTTCTGAATCTTTGCAAAATCTTAGGCGTGCCTGAACATCTTCAACTTCTTGCATGTAAGTCGAAAAAATTCATTCACGTAAGTCGAAAAAAAGAAATGGAAAGAAAATACAAAGAAATAAAAGAGCTTAACAAAAAAAAAAAGAGAAAGAAATAAATGAACAGTACCGTACCAAGATTATCTTTAAATTTAATCTCCACCAGAAAGTGAACCCATTTGGCTAATTCTGAATTGAAATCAGAATTTGGTTTAGATCTTTGATATTTGTGTTTAAATATAGTTGATCAGCTCTGCTTCTTCGTTTCATTTCCGTTATGTTGTTTATCATTGGGGAGGTACTAATTGTTTTTACTGGATATGGCAAGAATTGAAACTTGGAGTCATCAAGTGATCTTTCTCTTGGAGTGATTGAAATCATTACTTGAATTTTTAATTTACAATATTTTTATAATGTATTATAAATGTGTTAATTATATATTAATCGTGTTAATTATATTTTGATTGTATTATTCGTGTTAATCGTATAAATATATTATAAATTATATAAATTTTAATTATGTCATATTGTATGAAAATTAATCCGACATATTTGATAAACATATTAACTGTGTTGTGTTGTATTATATGATTATTAAACGTATCCGTATATGTATTTAATATTTTGATACAATTCATTAATTGTGTTGTGTTCATATTTATCTAAATAGTCGTTAATACTTTATATTTACACGATACGATTAAAATATAAATGCACAAATTGTCAAATATAAGTAACCCTCCCAAACAAAAGCAAAACAAAATCTTCTATCCATCCTTTGATACCCCTTATGGAGCATCCTGCTCACTCCCATGTACAAAAACAACATATTTCCCCTTTACAAAAGTAACCCCTTTACAATTATCGTCAGAATCACACCAACACAAAATTCCCAACAAACATGTTATACAATCATCCCAATCAAAAACCCAGCTAACATGCTATACAAAAACTAAGCAGCCATTCACCAATCAACACAGAGGGATGAAACAGAACCAACACAGGGAAACTAATCAGTCAATGTCTAGCACAAAAATAAACCACCACCCGAAGCCGCACCTTCTCCATGAGAGCCCTCCATCCAGCTCAAACCAAAACATAAGCTTCAAGAGAGGGCAGCTCTATCGCAGCACACAGTGTATGAAACAGAATCATCAAAAGCATATATCAACGAATGCCAAACACAAAAAATGACATCACAGAGCCTTTATTTCTTTAAAACTATCCAGATTGCACCTATGAGCAATTTTTTTGATTATTTAATGGTTAATAGATGGAAAGTGTTACGTCCTTTTGCATATAATTGGTTAATGTATAATAATCTTTTTCTTTTAAAGAAAAGTTTGAATGGATAAGTACCTAAATTTATTATTTAAAATTAATATAATATTTTAAAATCGTTAAATTATTTTAAAATTTTAAATAAATATTTATTTTTTATTACATTTAATTAAGATCTTGTACTTTTATTTTGAATTAAATAAACTCTTATAATTATCATTAGTCAATCACTTATTAGTTTAAATTCATGCAACGTTAATGTGACTATAATATGAAAAGTGAAAAAAATCATATAATCACATCAGCATCATGTGATATTATTTATTAATAACAATTAGTCAACTATTAATTATAAAAAATTATTTAATCAAAAATAAAAATACAAAAATTTAATTGAGTAATAAATGAATAAAAATTTATTTAAAATTTTCAAAAAAATTCAAAATTTTCATTAGATATTATGCCTTTAAGCTTATGGTGTCTACATCATTACACAATTAATTTATTAACCTAACATGTTAACAAATAATTCTTGATGAAACAACATGTACTTTGGTTTCCATAAAATATCCGAATGAGTTAGAACATTTAACTTTTTTTTAATAAAATACATTGATACATTTTTTCTCAATAAAACTCTGAATATGATTTGAAATTATATTTTGAGTTTCATCAAATTAAGGGTAGTTATTATATTAATAACTAGAAATTAATATAAAACCATCAGAATTATAATTTATAAGTTTAAACGTTATACGTACAAAAGTTGTCCTTTTAATCCTATCCTTGTTGTCGCTACCTTCTCAGCAAAACAAAAAATATATTTATATTGGGCAGATGTCGAACTATTATTGTCGTATTCAAAACCCTTAGTTTGAGCCTTACTTAATAAGGTGAACAAAAATATTTTCATCATTGACACTCAAGAGCAAAGCTAATCAACTTTTATTAAGAGTTAAAAGACGAAAAGGAATAATACATAAAATATAAATAATTAAATACGATATATAAAATTAATAATTTTTTATATAATTAATATTATTTAAATATTCAAAGATAATATTTTTTAAATTAAATATAAAACGTAAAACATATAAAAAATATTTATATAATCAAGAATAATAAAAAACTATATATTAGTAAAATTTTAAGCAAAAATTAATAATACAACGCTACAACTCATATTTGAGAATTATATAATAATATTTTAATTTTTAATGGTTAAAATTATTAAAAACACATGACAAGTAGAAGATAGAACTATATAAAAAAAAATATGATTAACGATTGGTAGAAATTTGGAAAAGAAAATCTATAGAAACTTATAACATATAATCAAATAGAATAGAATTAAACAAAATAAATAAATAAATACAAATAATAATAATAGAAAAAAAAATAAAAATAAAAACAACTTTACCTCTTTGTAACTTCACAATGAAAAGGCAAAAGAGAAGAAAAAGAAAGAGATGGAAAGAGGTACGAAGAAACTTAAAAAAGTTGAAAAAAATTTAAGAGTTAAGGTAAAATTAAATGATTTTGTAGAATCATTTTATTATTTTTTATTTATATTAATAATTTAATAAAAAATTCATTTTGAGGGCCCATTAAAAGATATATATAATATATAAAAATTTTTAAAATTTTTGGGAGGACCTCGTATGAAGAAACTTAAAAGAATTGACAAATTTAAAAGTTAAAGTAAAATTAAATGGATTTGTACTACCATTTTATTATTTTTTATATTAATAATTTAATAAAAAATTAGGATTTATTAAAATATATATAATATAAAAAAAAATTTAAAATTTTTGGAAGCCCATTGTGAGGAGACGCTCTGCCTCTGTTGAAACTAGTTTGGAAGTTGGAAGTCCACCAAATGTGACTTTATAAAAAGTAAGAAAATTTTTCTTTGTTGATATTTGTACGTGACGGCTAGTTAATAGATTTTTTTTTTTTTGAAAAGTGAATTTATTGATCTCAATAATTACATGTCATTTCAAGTCTCATGCTTATTTAGCAAAAGATTTTTCATGACATAAAAATTTGATTCGGGCTTGAAAACCTGTACAATAACAAAAGAAGTTCACCGCACATGAGAAACAGAGGCAGTGAAGCTTAAAATGCCCCCAACTGCATCAAAAAATAAATTGCAGCTCACAGCCCCAAGACAAAACCTAGACGAAAAAGACCTATCTATCAACATACACACAGCCATACGCCTCCAAGATTCGAGCTCCAAATGAATCCTATGATAACCTAGAGCCATGCAACACAGCTAGCCATATCCATTCATTGGCTAGTGTCATCATTGAGTGTCGACTGTCATCCTTGCTCGCACCGTGCGAGCATTCTTAAACGACACAAGCAAAAAGAAGCCCGACGTCAAAGTAATCAGTCAAGATGAAACGAACCAGCAAAATATAGAAAAAAACATGCCATAATTGCCTTCAATCACGAACAAGGCGAAAAAGAGTATATTATTATTTTTTATTCGGATAAAAAATAAAAGCATTCATAAATTGGGTTTGCTCGGACCTTATTTTTAAAAACTAAACCCGAACATCATATGATCAACTCATTTAGTTATTATTTTATTATTAAAATAATAAAATATTATTTTTATATAAATATTTTATATTTTTAAATATATTTTGAAATTAAATAAAAATATATTATTATCAAATATAATAATTGTTAGGTCTTAAGTTGACTAGAATTTTATATCTTGTTTGATTAAAATTATTGTTTGTATACAACATTGAGTAGTTGTATGGTTTTAAACTTCTTGTTCCACATCAAATCTTAATCACATTCTACTTTGGACTTTTATATTATAAAAATCGGTCTCTAAGCTTTACAATAGCAAGTAGTGCTTTAAGAGCTCTAGAAAGGGGACACCTTATAACTCTGTTTTTTGCTCTAGGTGGAGCTAGAGTAGTTTAGATGAGTGTTCTTGAGAGGTTATTGAGAAATGATGTACAAGGATCTTGAATTGGTTTGGTGAATCACAAAAGTCAATTTATTGTACTTTAATTTCTCAATAATAGAAAAATAGTTTCACTCCACGGATGTAGGTAAGAAGCCGAACCATGTAAATTCTTATGTTTTTCTATTTGCTTGATTTCTCTGGGTTTTATCTTTGTTGTTTTTTGAGCAATTTTCATTACAAATCGGTATTAGAGTTTCGGGTTCGGTAAATTTAAGATGAAACAAGGATGTCAAAGGTTATTAATTCTACAAATTTTTCAATTGAGAAGTTTGATAGGAAGACTAATTTCACACCGTAGCAGAAAAGGATAAAAGATCTTCTTGTGCTACAAGGTTTGATGTGCCCCTTATTAGGAAAAAGGGAAAGGCAACTAGATGGCATGAAAGATGTTGAATGGGTAGAGTTGGAGCAAAGATGTGTGAACACTATTTGGCTTTGCATTAGAGATAACGTGTTTAATCGTGTTATTGATAAGAATTCTGCTCCAAAGTTGTGGGCAAAGTTAAAAAAGATTTACTTGGCGAAAAGTCTTTCTAATAAGTTGCAGCTTAGGCGAAAGTTGTATTGCTTAAAAATTAAGGAGAATAGAGACCTCACGAAGAATACCAACGAATTCGATGAGATCATTGATCAGTTGAAAGAGGTTGATGTGAAGGTGGAGGAAGAGGAAAAGGCATTATTGTTCCTAACTTCGTTCCCTGACTCCTATGAGGTATTTGTGAAATCTTTGATATGTGGGATGAACACAATAACATTAAAACAAACACAAGCAATGTTAATGTCTAATGAAACTTGAAAGAAAAGTAAAGAAGGGGATAGAGAATCAAGTGGCTTTGCATTGATAACTAAGGTTCATAGGAAGAAGTCAACCGACATAGGATCTAAGGGTGCCAAGTTTAAATCCAACAATGTTTAGTGCTTTCAATGCAAAGGGTATGAACATATTAAAAAGGATTGTCCTACAAAAGGGGATGAAAGTAAAGAGAACAAAGGTAAGTATGCTTCTGTTGCTGAAGGTGATGATTGTGATGTCTTTGCAATCTCAGAAAATATGGATGCAAATTTTGATTGGTATTTTGATTCAGCTTCTGCCACTCACGTATACTATCAAAAGGATTGTTTTGATTTATTTCAAGAAATGGTGGCTGAGAATTTGACTTTAGGTAATAAGTCAATGGTGAAAGTCATGGGTTTTGGAGTGATGAAAATCAAAATGTTTGATAGAGTTGTACGCTCTTTGGGTGGTGCGGCCTATATCCTAGAAATGCATAAGAATCTAATATCATTAAGTCTATTAGACTCTAAAGGTTATGGATATTTTGCTTGTGATAGAGTGGTGAAAGTCACACAAGGTGACATGGTCCTAATGAGGGGGAATTTGTATAATGGTTTGTATCGTCTAGGATGTGAGGCCTCAAAGGGATGGGAACAGTGCACAAGAGATAGTAGCTATTAAAGTGATATTTCATTTGTCGATGAGGTGATAAAAGATTTCTATGGTGTAGACGATGGTGAAAGGATCAAAAAATCTTGCTAGTAGTAAATTGGAAGGGACGTCAAGGTCCCTTTCCGAAGTTAACTAGTGCTATAAACTTGACACATACATAGGTGCATTGGCCGTTTTGTAGAATTGAGTGTTGGACCATACTTAATTCGGTACATGTAATCGTGGTAATTTTAAAGGCCAATAGTTTGGAAAGTCTTCTGCTTGGAGAGTTGTTAAAGGTATTGGAAAGTAGGTAGAGTTAGGAAGTTGCAATTGAGTGCAACTGGTGGAACAGGTTTGAAGAGTTTGAATTCAAGTCAAAGGTGAAGATTTGTTGGGTTTTAGGTTGACTAGAATTTTAAATCTTATTTGACTAGGATTATTGTTTGTGTACAATATTGAGTAGTTATATAATTTTAAACTCCTTGTTTCACATCGAGTCATAATCACGTTTTACGTTGGGCTTTTATATTATAAAAATCGATCTCTAGATTTTTGAATAGCAAGTAGTACTTTGAAAGCTCTAGAGAGAGGATACTTTGTAACTCTGTCTTTTACTTTAGGTGAAGCTAAAGTAGTTTAGATGAGTGTTCTTTAGAGGTTGTTGAGAAAAGATGTACAAGTGATCTTAGATTGGTTTGAGGAACCATAGAAGTCAATTTATTGTACTTTAATTTTTCAATAATTGAAGAATAATTTCACGTTGTGAATGTAGACAAGAAACCGAACGACGTAATTTTTTATATTTTTCTATTTGTTTGATTTTTTTAGATTTTATCTTTATTGTTTCTTGGATAATTTTTATAACAATAATCTAATGAACTAAATTCAAATCTAAAATTTTACATTTTTGACAGTCTTTTGCACTCAAAAAGCTCGTTGCAATTAATGTAATAGTTAAGAGACATAGAATTCTTTGTTGACTTCTTAGTTAACCATAATTGACTGTTTTGATAGACATGTAAATACCTTAGCTGACATGTATATTTTTTTTTCTTCAATATTTATGAATGGGAAATTAACAGTGAGAGCGTTGAACTCAATATTCCAACAATGGGAAATACAAGCACCAGACACTTGGAACATCAGCGGAGAGCCATGCAGCGGACGTGCTCTTAGTGACAGTGATTCTGTGTTCGAGGATTCTTCTAATAACCCGGCTATTAGATGTGACTGTTCTTTTGAAAATGGCACCATCTGTCACATAACTAGACTGTATGTTTATGCTCTCTCTTGCTCTCCTTTTAGAGTTACCCTAGTTATATTTAACCCAGTATTATAACAATGCAAAAAGGCTAAGGCCAAACTGAAACTTTTTGAAATTATGGTTTTCATGTTTGAACTTCGTTTGAATGTGTAGGGCAACTCTTCCAATTGCACTGGACCAGTAACCCCTTCTCACTGCAGTAACCCTTTTACATGGCATTGAACCCTAACTTTACGTAGTCGGGAGAAATTCTCATGACACTATTCTGCACGTGAATTTTAATAAACAGTGAAATTTTCATGATTATTTTTAACGTTACATGTCAAATTGACATTCATGTTTACCCTCGACATTATTGTTCTAAGACTGATCCTATTTTAACCCAAAGCATTTGCACCATGCAATTGGATACCTTATATATACAATCATAATCATAGAATTCTTGGATATTCCTCATTGTAATGTTGAGCTGTGTCCTTTCTTTTTCATTTTTGTTCACCTCTATAGTTGTGATTTTAAATTATGTCTATACTATTACTTTCAGGAGGGTATTTTCTCTAGAAAAGCGAGGACAGATACCAGAGGAGCTTTTAGCTTTGAGATTTCTGACCTTCTTGTATGAATACTCTCTCTCTTCTCCTCATGCAAATCATTTTTATAAGACAATAAAAAACATCAACTTTTAAAATTTTACGAATGAAAAACAATATACAAATTTTATTTTTATATATTAATATATATATATATATATATATATATGGATATACGTCTTTTAGTCATGGAAACTGCTTAGATTAGACATACTAATTACAATTGGAGTATTAGAGAAACTAATTATAACCATTCATTGTTTGGTGATGCAGGAAGATTGATCAAAACTTCTTCACTGGTCCCTTGCCAGCATTTATTGGAAATATGTCTAGGCTAGCGTTGCTGTGAGTACTGAAACATTATGCCATAAATGCATTATTTTCATTATCAGTTGATATTATTTCCCACAAATTTTCCAAGTCTAGCAAACTTTGTGTAGGTTTTCTGGCCTTCAACGGGTTTCCAGCAGCAGTAGTTAAGAATTAATTAACAACACAATACAAAGAAGGAAAATAGAGTGCTCCTTATTTTATGCATAATTCCACTTCAATTTGAGTCGCCTGATATCTTTGCTATCTCCTACACGTGTAATTGGCTTATAATCTAGTAGTAAAGTTTTTAAATATTTAATCTAATTACTGTCAAAAGAAAGGTGGCTTAATTTTATCCTGAAGGTTAGGCAATAATATAGTTGTGTTAGTATAAAAGAAAGGTGGCTTTTATACTGTCAAAAAGTATATATCCTAGTATGAATGAAGTCATTTTTTGACATATGGTACAAACTTATCTTTTTTTTCCCTTTTACATTTATGTATATTCATTTTTACTTTGTGAGAATGGTAATTGTATGTCCTCATTTGAATAGTAAAATGCGTCTGATTTAAATTATTATTATTGGTATTTTCTTATTTAGTAAGAGGTGTTGATTCTTTAAATGACACTTAAAATAAATTGACAGGTCAGTTGCTCAGAATTCATTATCTGGACCCATTCCAAAGGAGATTGGAAATCTTAAAGAACTCTATATGCTGTAAGACTTGAAGAAATTCTCTACAATGAATTATGAATCATCTTGTTCATAAAACATACTTCTTCGCACAAACAAATATCTGATTTGTTTTATGCTATAATACATGATATTATATATCTATTCCCTTGAATTAAGGTTAAATTTTAGAGTTTTGTATTTTTTAAGAAGAGATTATTTTAGGTTCTAGAACATAAATAGACTCCTTTTTCAAGTACGTGCGTGTGTGTGTGTGTGTGTGTGTATAACATGGTCCAAGGTGAAAATTTAGGGTGTAAGGTGTCTTAACTAATGGTTGCTTAATTCATTTATTCTAGCTGATGTTCAGAAGGAAACTGCTGCCTGTAATTTGCTTGATAGGTTCTGGACTATCTACTTTAGTGATGTGTTGCTGTGTTATCATGAAAAATATCAGCTCTTTTCCACAAAATTTACAGAAATAAGTGAGATTTCTCTTTTACTGATAACTGTAATTTTTTTTTTATACTCAGAAGATAATGCTGTTGGATGCATAACTGTAGATATCCTGCTTTATTAACTCTAAAATATAAATTCTTTTTTTTCTTATGTTGTTGAGCCAAGCTTTATTAATGTATTAAATGATTCAATAAGAGGCTGGACAGGCTGAAGCATAAACACCAACAGCATTGTGTTTCTCTTCCAGAACATACATAATCCGTTTCATACCACCCAGAACAACCCCTACAATTACCATAATAGCTCCCAAGAATGACAAGCAGCCCAGAATAAATTAAAGAACCCTATTCTTTTGCCCATTGTCATCCAATTCGTAGCATTACCGCCTCACACTTACAGCCAAGTGACAAACAAATCTAAATCTGAGGTATAGTTAAAAAAAGAAGCACTATAAAAGAGAAAAGTAGGTATTTGGTCATTCAAAATATATATTAATTTCTTTAAGACACTTGATATTTAAAGACCTGACTTTCCTACGAGGCTCTTGATTTAAGAGTAGGAAAATCTAAAGAAGTGATTTCTTGTTCTTTCTTTTATATGTTAATATTGCCTTATTTAAATGTGTATGCATGCCTATACACCTATGTCTATGTATGCATGTGTACCTACCATACATGTAAAACCCCATATTTTTCTGATTTATTCACAAAAAAAATTTAAAAGAAAAAAAAAAAAAGAACCGATGGTGTGTGCCATGCAGGTCTCTTGGTATTAATAATTTCTCTGGAACGCTCCCTCCAGAGCTGGGTAATCTAGTTGAACTTCAACAACTGTAAGTTATAACTTTCTCTCTAGTTCACTTTAGGCATGCAAGTATTTCATTAATATGTTCATGATCATAGAAAATTAAGACAGCATTCGTTTATGAATGTGACAGTTACATTAACAGTTGTGGATTCACTGGTGAAATCCCCTCAACCTTTGCTAACCTTCGAAATTTGCAAATTGTGTAAGAAAGACCAAGGAATCATGATTCTTTTATATGCTTGTTGCTTTTTGTTTGTTCTGCTCTTGAAAATTGCCTTTGCTTACCTTGGCTTGGTAATAGTCAGCTCGTTGAATTTCAGGTATGCATCAGATAACGCTTTAACAGGCAAAATACCTGACTTTATTGGCAATAACTGGACAAAGCTTGCATCATTGTACGTTATCAAAACATTTTTCTTTGTAATATTCAAAAAAGACAAAAAAGAACAAATAAGAACAATTAGCCCTATTCTTCTACTTTCTTGAACTGTCTGTCAAATGAAACTACAGGAAACTTGAAGGGAACTCTTTCCAAGGTCCTGTACCATCCAATATTGGAAACTTAACCTCACTGACGATTCTGTGAGTAAACATTTTGTTTTTCATGTTACTTCCACGACCCTCCAAGGCCCCCAAGGCTCTCTTTCTCTACATAGTCACACATCAATGCATTTAATATCTGATATGTATATCTTTGAATCATGTAGGCGAATTTCTGGTATACACAATGGGAGCTCTTCTCTTGATTTCATTAGAAATTTAAAGAACATGGCCGACTTGTGAGTTAAACATACTCTTTAACATCTTGTTCTGTCATCTGTGACTGTGATTTTTTTTCTTTAATATTTCATGCTCTTACCTAAATTTATTGACTAATGAACTTTTTTTTTGGTTTCTTTTTTCCTATAGAGTTCTAAGAAATGTTTTACTAACTGGTAGTATACCGACTGATATCGTAGAATTCCAATCTTTACAAAAGCTGTAAGTTTTTTATTCACAAAATAACTGCTAGTACTGTAACTTAATTACAAGTTTTCTCTGCTTTATTAATTTTTATCAATTTCGTTTTTCATCCAGGGATTTGAGTTTCAACAACTTAACAGGCCAAATTCCAAGTGGATTGTTCAATATGAATTCTCTTACGTACTTGTAAATTCGAAGAAACCATATATCCCCTTCAATGCTTGAAAATCTCATCTATGTCAGGCTTATCTATAATATGTGTTTCTGGCCTTGTGCTTTTCAGTTGACTGACATTCTCTTCTTTTGTTTCTTATTTTCATGCTGTTGAAATGGCCAGGTTTCTTGGAAATAATAGTCTGTCAGGTACCCTTCCTAGTCAAAAGAGCCAAAGTCTAAAGAATATGTAAGTCATCATATCACACTACTGTATTATTGAACCAGTTGCCAGCAATTTTCACTCATTGAACCATTTTGAATCCCAATCAAAGTCATCTCTGTCCATGAGGAGTGATTTTTAAGTTATGTGAGAGGGGGATGATGAATGATGAGTGATGTTGCTTGTGGACACCCACCCGTTTGATAAATATCTATAATTGTAAAGCCATTACATAGAGTCTAGTGAACAGAGGCAGTTGAATTATATCCTGGTTATGTGTTCGGTGTTGCTACTCAGTTTTAACTAATGTAATTCTCCGATGCAGAGATGTATCTTACAATCATCTATCGGGAAATTTGCCCTCATGGATAGACTCAAGCTTACAACTGTATGTCCCTTAATCCATGACACTTCCGTATCTTTGTTTTCCAATTTTAATACTTTGATTTGACCATGAGGCTTTCTGGTGCTCCAATGGAGCATATTTTTTTATAATCATCATTGATATAGACCTAATATCCCTAAAAACAATGAATGTGTCAACCGGTCCCATATTTGAAACACACATTTGGGATGAGGACATTCATTAAATATTTACAGACTCGGATTAGGAGAATAAGAGATCGTTTCATGGCATTCTATGTAGGAATGTGGTGGCCAACAACTTCACACTCAACAGCTCAGACATAAGGTGAGTTATTGCCCCTACCACTCAGTTTTTATCTTTCCCTTTCCACCTTTTCCCCATGAGTAAATGGCTGCCGGCCTGCTGCTGTAGCAGCTGTGCGATGCATTATTTTTCATATGTCAAATCCAAATAAACAATAATATTTTCAAATTCCACAGACTTTTACCGGGATTGCAATGCCTTCAAAGAGGTTTCCCTTGCAACAGAAATGCTCCACGATGTAAGCCTAGCTAAAACTTTTGTATCAGTCCATATTGTTGAGATTTTAATTATATATAGAGTCCGGGGGAGATAATGACAATTGCTTTGTTATTTGCTAACCAAATCCGAATGTTGGCATGGCAGATGCAAACTTTGCAATCAAGTGTGGTGGTCCACAGATGACTGCCGATGGGATACTGTTTGAGGCTGAGAACAGTACTCTGGGCGCTGCAACGTTTAATGTAACCAGTACACAAAAATGGGCAGTTAGCAACGTAGGTTTGTATGAAGACAGGGAGAATCCACTGTATGTGCAAAACACTTTTGCACAAGTGAAAAGCACCAACACTCCAGCGATTTATCAGACTTCAAGGATATCCCCTGTATCACTCAGATACTATGGCCTAGGCCTTGAGAATGGGCCTTATACTGTAAACTTGTTCTTTGCGGAAACAGCTTACCCAGAGAGAAGCACTCAGTCTTGGAAGAGTCTAGGAAGGCGTGTTTTTGACATTTATATTCAGGTATTTCTCTCAAGTATATATCATAAACTTCATTCCTTCCATTTGCAGTGTTTCTATGAATACAATTATGTTCATTTAATTTTACATTGAGGACTTTTAATGTTATATCTCACCACTGCTTCCCTAGGGATCCCTCAAAATGAAGGATTTCGATATCTCCAAGGAGGCAGGTGGAGCTGAGAGAGCAATTACTAGGAATTTCACTGCTAATGTGACAGAGAACCATCTTGAAATTCACCTGTTTTGGGCTGGTAAGGGGACCTGCTGTGTACCAGAATTCGGTTACTATGGTCCATCCATTTCAGCTATTAGTGTTGTCCCAGGTAAGAATCTTTATTTAAGATTCTTCAAATGTGCTTGTCTTTCGCTTGCTGCTCCTGATGCCTCATTTTTTTTGCTCAGACTTTATACCAACTGTTAGTGGGTTGCCACCGGGCACTTCTAACAGGAAAAACCGGACAGCATTGATTGTTGGTATCATAGTTCCTGTTGGAGTTGCGGCTTTGATACTGATTTGTGTGATTATTTTCTTTAAGAGAAGAAAGGATGATGATGACGATGAGGAAGGTAAGAGCATCCATACATCAAAAAGTACAAAGTACATACTCGTGATAGTCTTTATATATCAACAAAATATGCGAGTTGATTTCAAAAGTACAAAGTAATTCTATTTATGATTTTAGATTCTGTAAAGGGAATTTAAGAAAATTGACATTTTTCACTTTTCAGCTGGGAATAACTAGTGGATACTTTGTACATAGTAATTCTCCACACTCTTGATAGTCGCACTTCATGAATTCTCTACACTCTTGTAAATATAATAATATATGTTCTTTGAGAAAACTTAATACCCTGTCATCTAGTGATAATTAAATCGAGAGAAACAAAGTAATCTTAATATCTTGGAAAATTAGCTCGAACATTTTGATTTCTTAGCCTTCTTGCTTTTGTACCTGCAGCTTCTGTATAGGTCCGATACATCTGTTAGCAGCTTTTATATATCTGTTGAATATCAATTTTTAAAAGGGAACGATCTGGTCTTCTAAAAGGCCTTCTGAGTTTAAATTTGGGCTGCTTCTCCAATGCTGGCACTATTTACAAGTCTTTCAACATTATATTAACTAATAATCTTAGAGAGTTTTTTGCATTTCATCACTACAACTTACAGCCTACTCCTTGCCTCACTTCACTTTTCAGTGCTTCTCGCAATTGGTCCCAGACCAAACACATTTAGCTATGCTGAGTTGAAAGCCGCCACAGAAGACTTCAGTCCTTCAAACAAATTAGGAGAAGGGGGATTTGGAAAGGTCTATAAGGTAAGCTATGTTTTTGCATTTATAACATGTTATCATGATGCTGGCCTGACATGTAATGAAAAAAATTTGAGAGGATGACTTATATTTCAACCTTACTAAGATAAGGTACCTTATAGGGTACACTTTCTGATGGGAGGGTAGTAGCTGTGAAGCAACTTTCAGTGGCATCTCACCAAGGGAAAAGTCAATTTATTGCTGAGGTAGCTACCATATCAGCAGTGCAACATCGCAATCTTGTCAAACTATATGGATGCTGCATCGAAGGGAAAAGGCATCTCCTTGTTTATGAGTATCTTGAGAACAAAAGCCTTGATCAGGCACTCTTTGGTATGATGACACTGTATAATTCTCTCATGCTTCCTCTGTTTGGACTTTGGAACCTTAGATAATCGGTTCTCTTCACTTACAACATTGTTAGATAATGGATCTAACTTATTATTGTACTACTGGCTGCAGCTGAAACAAATGAAAACGAATGGATTTTAATCATATGATTAACAAGTGCAAGATTTATTTCCTTGTTCAGTCTTTTGCAGGAAATTCGATTATGCGTATGCCAATTTATTCAATTGTTGATTACTCAGTAAAGAACAACTTAATAAGATTTCTGGCACTATAAATGCAGGACGCAGTGACTTGCATCTTGATTGGGCAACCCGCTTCAATATCTGCTTAGCAACTGCAAGAGGGTTAGCTTATCTTCATGAGGAGTCTAGGCCAAGGATTGTGCACAGGGATGTTAAGGCAAGTAATATTTTGCTTGATGCAGAACTGTGTCCAAAAATATCTGATTTTGGATTGGCAAAGCTATATGATGACAAAAAAACGCACATCAGCACTCGGGTTGCAGGAACCATGTGAGCCTCTTAAGCCTTTAGTTCAAATGTCGTTCCTTCATGGCTTTTTTAGTTATTTGTTTATCATTATAATATTCTTTTTATAAACTGACCACATTTATACTAAGCCAGTAGTAAAATGATAAAACTTTTACAATAAAAACAACTAATGACAGATTGAAGTTAGCTTTTATATTATTACCGATCCCCGTCGTCCTTTTTTCTTTCCCTGTCCTTTGTAATTATTATGCAATTGTTAGGTTGATGGTACTACTCTCACTATTGCCTCATGTACTAAATTTCAAAGGCTTAGAGGCTTAGTATAGACCTTACTTCTATCTGAATTATTTGACTCCAAGGTTTCAGTAACCGAATAACTAGATACAAAAATTTTCTGGATAAACATTCACCATGTGATTTAATTATCTTGAAGTGGCTACCTAGCGCCAGAGTACGCAATGCGTGGACATCTCACTGAGAAAGCTGATGTTTTTGGCTTTGGCATTGTTGCCTTGGAGATCCTCAGTGGTAGACCTAACACTGATAATAGCTTGAAGGATGACAAGATCTATCTTCTGGAATGGGTAAGTATTAGGAAATTTTGTTTGATTTGTAGCACTCATTGTTTTAAAGCCTTCAAAGGACTTAAAAATTCATGATGCATGAGATTTATTTATACAATGTTTCCAGGCATGGGCTCTACATGAAAATAACCAAAGCTTGGATTTGGTTGATCCAAATTTAGTGGAGTTGGATGAAAATGAAGCTCTCCGAGTGATGGGAGTGGCGCTTTTGTGCACTCAAGGATCACCAACGATGCGGCCGCCCATGTCTCGTGTCGTTGCTATGCTTGCAGGAGATATTGAAGTGAGCGGTGATATAACAAAACCAAGTTATCTAACTGACTGGGATTTTAAGGATTTAGCAAGCAGCTTTATGACAGAGGATACACAAAACTCCACTGCATCTGAGAATACTGACAACAATAGTAATACCAACATTAACCCAGGGGCAGCACCAAATCTTTCTTCGGTAGATGTCACCGAATTCAGTGACATTATCGAAGGAAGGTGAGAAGTGTTGGACATTATCAACGATAACAGTGGAAGAATGAGAAGAAGAAAATCTTTCGAATAATTATGCATGTTAAATATTATATTTGTTTAAATAATTATATATATATATATATATTTAAAAAGTCATGTCAATAAGAAAACATATTTTTATTTATAAATAAGATTTGGTTTTTAGAAAATGGAAGAACAGGAAAACTTTGTAATCATTTTTTCTTCCTTTTTCAAAATTTTCTAATATTGTTTTTATATTATTTTGTTGTAAGAAAAAAAAAATTTTATATATAGAGTGCTAAGTGGATTGATTTTATTAATGTAAACCGTAATCAATCACTAAATTTTATTATATCATCAAGATTTATTGTTTATAACTTTTTTACATATCTAAATAAATAATCAATAAAACTTAAAAAAAAAAGACATAAATACACACCTTAAAATCATTCTCTAATATTTTTTGTTTTCGGTCATGTGTTCTGTGAGAGGTGTAAATGTCCTCGCTGCTTACCACTTTGAGACAGAACTTTGCTAGCAGTTTCCCTTTTTTTTTTTTTTGAAAGTTATAAATTTATTTTATACAGAAGAAGTTCTCTCCTTCTGCAGATGAGATTATATGTCCATAGATTTTCAAGTAAATCTATTGACCTAGAATCATCGCCACTGATTTATGTAAAAGATTAGTGTCTGGTAGTTGCCCTCACCATTAAGACTCAGCTATACAATTATAAAAAATTCCTCATGTGATCAAGAGGATCTAATTTTTAAAAATTTACATCCAAACAGGTGATAGACACAATAGCTTTTTGATCGAAAAGACTTTCACACAACAACATTTTCTTAGTTAACCAGGATCGCTTGCTCAAAAGCTGGTAAGAAACGAAACAACATACCAATGTGGGTAACCATGGACAGCACAAGATCGTCCTCAGCCCTGATCAAAAACCGCCAGACCTTCTTTGCTTCACTTGACCCTTCGTTGTCTCGTGATTATTATTGATGCATACCTTAACTCTAAAGAATATTGTGCTTTTCAATATATAAATAAAGAATGCATTGCTAAGTATAATATAATTTGTGAAAGGTGCATTAATTCAAAGATGCATGCCCCTGTTAGGCAGTACATTGTTAGCAAGCCAGCAAGAGCATTGACCATGATTATCACCCTGTCAACCTTCCAGGAAGAAGAAACCATCGATGTAATTAATTCTTTTGATAACATTGTTTTCCATTGGAATTTGCTATTGAATTTAATTAGTAAAACCATCAGGAATATTTGCTGTGACCAATCTCCATCCTGGTATACTTGGCTGCAAAAGAAAACATATTGAGATCAAAACATGAAGTCAAATGTGCAAAACCGAACCCTGGATTGAATTTTTTTTTTTTTTTTTTTTGTTTTTACGTGCAAAACCAGCTTAATTAATTAAAAACTTTAAGCAAGTTGTATGACTGGTAGGAAACATATTATTGACCCATATTTTTCTTTTAATTGTAAGGGAAGGGAAGGGTAAGGACTAAGGATTCTTTCCGCTATAAAAAATAATGAAAATGTTTACTACTTAATTCTAAAGTAATTGATATACATTGAAATTAATTTATGACTAAAATTTTGATCTAGAAAGATAAGTGAAAATTAGTTTAAAAAGAAAAATAATATATCTAACGTTTGATTTTAAATTAATTTAAAAATATTATATATTAATTTAGAATCAAGTAGTAAATATCTTGGCTAATTATTAGCAGCGAAAAAGATGGAAAGAAAATGTTGATGAATCATTAAATCACAAACATCTGAAAGGGAGCAGAACATGCTGCCAGCCAAACTGATCAATATTTTGCAAGGAAAAAGGAGAAAATAAAGCCCACTTGATTGCAGTTGACGGGGTAAAAGCCAAACCGAAAACTATCACAATTCACGAAGTTATTTAGAGTTCAGAGAACATGCAGAGGTTGGAGAAATAAAAACATAACAAAATTAGGCCGGACAACCGACACAAATTAAGAGTAATGTTGCGGTTAACTACAGGACTTTGATTAATCTGTCCATACCACTCATGAATGTCACTGATACCAGTGTTTGTTTTCCTGATTTGCTGTAAAATCATCTAATATATTTAACCAAACTACATATAGCTATGTATATATCTCATAGTTTTGTCATGAGCTATGTGATGAACTTTTATAATCAATCAAAAATTATTCCCAAAGTTGTTTTCTCAATACCTAGTTTGTAAGAACATTAAAAAAGAAAGGCAAATTATTGATAAGATAAAAAAGTCAAGTGGGTGCAATTTTCCTTGAGCTCTCAGTGCCATAAATAGACATGCATGGTTTACAATTAAAGACAATTAGTCCCTCTGCGTTTGGTCTTTCTCTCCATTTGATGAGCATATAGCAGAAAGTTTGTTTTAAACAACTTCTTTTTTCCCATTCTTCCTCCAGATAAGACTCTGGAGCAGACATCATTATCCATCAAAGAACTTTCATCTCATATCACAGGTAGCTTAAAGGGAAATTTTGATCATCCTAAATATTCCTGAAAGAGAGCAAAGCTGGAAAATGGGATTTGTGCTGATTGTCTCGCTTCCCATGGTGGTTTTCTTCATCCTCTTATCCTTTGGTTGCTACTCTTTAGGGAGGCACAAGGGGCAGCAAGAAGGGCAAACAATGGCTGCTCAACAGCTTGGCACTAATCCTCAGCCACAGACAATGATTGCGGTTGCAGATGGTGTTATGGCCACAGGCATCCCTCCACCAGCTCCTCAATATCCTGCATTTCCTTCTCCTTCTCCCCATCATCCCAATCCAATCTACTTGAAGCAACAAAATGGCATGAATGTTGTTTAAAACTCCTCTTTAAGAGAAGAAGTGAGAGCATCAACAATTCAACAAATATATATATATATATATATGTTTTTCCATGTTATTTGAACTAAATAAGCTCTTCATTGTTTGGTGAGGTTTCTCGATTTCAGAACTATTTTTTTTCTATGAGCTATTGTGATGGATAGAATTTTTCAATTTTCTTTTCTGTTCGTTTTGGTTTGGTGAAGAAACCAATTTGGTTTGACGTTATCATTACTTAAAACTGAAGTGTGTCTCAAATCTCTGCACAAACAAAAAAACAAGAATTAGAAGAATGTGTCTCAAATATATTGTATGCATATACACAAGGAAACGTTGCAACCTAGTAGCAACGAAATGACTTATTGGGAATCAAAGATAAAAGCATTTCTCTTGGATAGGAATTTAGATAAGTGAAGGAGACAGCTGCAAAAGCTTTAGTTGGTGATTATTAATTGATCTCAAAGTAAGACTTATGGGGCATTGACTTTAATTTAATCCCTAAAAAATAATAATGATATAATGGTAAGTCAACCAAAAGTCTAAATCATTTTGTCCAAAGTCAATTCTTTGTAAATAAACTGGGAAATTTAAATTTAACGGTTTCATGTGTGAAGTATGAACTATAGTGTAACCGAAAGGAAAAAAGGAACATCTTACCAATCAAAACTTCAATTTTTTTAAAGAAAAAACTAACGGGCTGACAGAGAGCCTTGGCCCAATGAAAAGTACAGGCCCAAGTAGAAGATGGAATTTAAACCATGCCAACTTGGGTTTTGGATTTGGTCCAAGCTCATGCTATCCTTTTGACCTTTTTCATTGAAGAGATAAATATAAAAACAATGCCGTGAACGGCAGGATTCGAACCTGCGCGGGCAGAGCCCACATGATTTCTAGTCATGCCCGATAACCACTCCGGCACGTCCACTGGTTGTTGCTACTCGAAGCTATGTCAGATAACAGTACGAATATTTATAAAAAGTGTACATTGTGTTCTCACGTTCAAGTAATCCTAAAGTATTGTAGAGTGGTTAACCAAAACCCAATTATACTGGTTAACTTGTGAATTCAAAAGAATACTTTAAAAGTACATTATTTTCTGACTTCAAACTAATCAAAACATTGAAATTTTGGGATATGGAGGTTTCTTCTTTCATCTAGTAGTTTTGTTTAAGCGTTGAATTTAACAATTAGGACAAAAGTGAAAAATTCATGATTGGTTGCACAATACTTGGTAGCCCTTTTCCCATCAAACAAAGGAAAAATATCTTTTAGAAGAATCTTCTTGATAAATTTGTGGCAAACTTTGATTTGCGTATTGATAGTACTAAATTGAGCTTGATTAGAGAAGAATCTTCACTAAGTGGAGGCATAATAATAAACTACTCTCCTAACACCCAAGGAGAATCGGAATGTCGTGATCTGGCAGACAAATGCCCATTCGCTAGCCAACTCACCATGGTACACTTTCTCAGCTTCACCACTGGAAATGCCAAAGCTACTTTGGACTTCTGGCCCACCAAAAAAAAAGTAGCCGTTGGAGGCTTGAACGTTAAGCATACCGAGAGCAAGCACCTTTAAAAACCCACCCACTCCACTGTGTTCTAGGCAGAATCTGAAACCTCCAAATTCTTTTAAAGAAGCCAAATTTCTTATAACATATTCTTCCCATCTCCTCTCTTTGTGAAGTCTCCTTGGGTTGGTTGAGTGAAGATGGGCATGGTGGTAGTGATCTCTCTGCCTCTAATTATCTTCTGCATATTACTTGGTGTTGGGTGTTACTTCTGGGGAAGAGCTAAAGGGAGACAAGACATCCGTACCAACCCTCAGATTTATGGGGTACCAGCTCCGCCGGCCGGTGCAACATCCTCTTTCCCATCACCTCCACACACCAAGCCTGACAACTTGGACAATGTTTGAAAGGGGCATCTCAGAATTGAAGCTACAACAAGAATAGATTTTATATCTGGGTTCCTTTAAGAAGCAATTTTTTGGGTGTCGACAAAAGTTGATTGTTCGTGTGTTTTTGTTGCTTATACTTGTGTGAGATTGAGATATACTGTGTTGGGTGTATATTAGTTGAACCATGAATCAATAAAGATGTATAGCAGCAATAAATCTATTTTCTGATGCATAATTTGGTTTTTAAGTTTTGATGTGAATTTTCCTTGCTTGACAAAGATTAATCCAGTTATTTCATGATGCATAATGTTTGCTGATGCAACTAATCCTTAAAAATGAAGTGTTAAGTGCTAAGAATTTGTTGTTTCTAAAACTGTTATTAAACAACAGAATAGGTGTTACAGAGAGATGGGCCAAGGAAGACTGCTTTTTGATTGCATGTTCTAACTTCTATCAAGGAACGGCCAGAGAGCGATTTGATGACACTATGAAAAATTATGATTACATGTTTGCGTATTCCTATAAGGCTAAATCTGCAAAACCTCCAAACCTAAGAAAACCTGTATTATCTGTAAGAAAACCTAAGCAAAGTTTAAAATCTAATTACATGTCTTTATTACAAAAAGTGTTAAAATTAGGCAGTTAGGTCAATTACCGGTCACAGGCACCAGTGCCCACCACATTCCCTCCCTTTGCATCAGCAGATCCGTTCCCATTTCAATTCTGTTCAAAAATCTTCACCTTCTTTAAAACCTTGTGCCATGATTTACACACGATAAACCATTCCTACTTCGATCAGAGAGGTGTGTGGGATCCCAAGTGCTGTGGCTGGATGCCTACAGTTCTGTCTTAAGAACCCATAAACAATGTTTATGACAAACTTCTTCAAATAGGAAGATGTTTCACTCGCCAAAATACAAGTGCTACCCATCATATATGCCAGACCAGATTCCCTTGCCTCTGTCAGATCCTCCAATTCCTTACTACATCCCACTCCACGAAATCTCACTGTTCTCTTGCTAGCTCTGCTACTGATTCCATTCTCAAGCCCCAAAGCAGCAACATCCTCTGGTGGACTTGATTGCCGCTGATTCAGGCTGAATTCCATTCCTAAGGCTCGAACTTCACTATCATCACTGCCGCTCTGTAAAAATTCTGCCACAGTTTCAATCAGACGACTCTCAAAATCATGACTATCCTTCCTTTCATCCTTATAACCGTATCTAACAACACATTGGAAGAGGCGGAACTCTGCTGGACCAATGCGACTTATAACATATCGCTGATTGAGAGGAACTTTAGGAACTGTGAGAGATCGTATGGTAACAAATATAAGGATACGGTGAAAGGCAGGAAAGTTGGTGACAAAGTGGGTAAACATCGGTGGGACCCCTGTGGTCACATTTGAGTAGATTAGGCCTATTCCAGGAACACGATTTATACCAAGGTTTGGGCCCATGCTTAGAAGCATATCCAAGCATACCTTGTTGTGTGACTCATAAGAGTGTTTCTTTAGAGTCCCGTAGTGCCATATGCACATTGTAGACAAAACTATTAGGGAGAAAATCAGAGGGAACCAACCCCCTTTATGAACTTTTGCAAGGCATGCGGAGAAGTAGAACATCTCCAGAGACCCAAAAACAATGACAAAAGCAACAGCTCCCAAAATGTTCCTCTTCCAAACCATAACGATAACCAGAAACATCAAGCAGGTGGTAACCAACATTACAGTAATCACTGCAAGGCCTAAAACAAGAATAGCAACAAGTCAAAGTTGAACGTGAGTGAACTGCAGGGAGAAGAGAGGCATAAGAGAGAGAGCTCTAGATTGTACCATATGCATTGCCTATCATGTCTGTATCCCTATAGCCAGCCACAACAGAAAGGCATAAAACCATCAAGATCCAATTCACCTCTGGTATGTAGATCTGCCCATGTATGTGGTTTGATGTGTGTATCACCCTGACACGTGGAAAACACTTCAAAGCCCTACACTGGCTGATTATTGAGAAAGTAGCAGAAATAATTGCTTGACTCCCAACAACTGTTGCAAGGGTTGCTATGATAAACACTGGCCAGAATACAACCTCTGCATAGAGAAAGAGGGGAATTTTGCTATGAGATTATGACCCAAGCCCCATGCACTACATCCGATAATAATGGAAAAAGCACTTCTTATTTTCAGCCTTACTAGTATCTTTAACACTCTTCCATGCCATCAAAAATGATTAAAAAGCAATAGTATCATTAGCAATCGAATGTAGCATTATTTGATTGGAGCAGATATTTAAAGATTTAAGCAGTCCAGACTTCCTTTTTTCACTCAGCAGTAGTCAACACTTGAACAAGTACCCTTTAAACTCATCCAAAAGGCTTACATACCATAAACCTTTACAATTGTGCTTACTAATCTATATGGTTTACATGTTTTTGATACCAAACACAGTAGACACCAAACCATCCTTTACTCACAGAGCAACAGCATGGAGCACTCTCAAATGAATTACAAGACTCATTCATTTGATTTACCAGGGATTGATTTATAGAAGCTTCTCTGAAGGTCCTCTTTGTGCTTGGAGAGATAAGCAGCCTCACCCATATACGCCAAAATTAAGCAAGGGTAGACAACAACAGTGAACGCAATCTGTTCATCAGAAACATATGTTAATAGAAATCAAGAAAGCAGATCAGTTAAAATCACGCTTTCACGTAAGAAATAGGCAAATATGTCTACACAAACCACTGAACAAACAAAGATAGAAAACAGAGAAAGATAAGAAACATTCACAAAGACATTTACAATTTTTGCAACAAGCAAAATAGATAGGAACAGATGATAGCATGCATTTGATGGCTCCCATTTATTTCCAAATTATTTAAACTTTGTACAATCAAAGGTAAGAACTTACCCGGATGGAAAGCTGGGAAAAATGACCAAGATCAGCAAACATGGCCTCTGCGCCTGATAAATTGAAAGAGGGAATATTGATCATTCTAATCAAAATTACCTTAAATGAAATGGGTTTATCTTGAGGGGTTATTGACGAACCTGTAATACAAAGAACAATGCCTCCAAGAGAACTCCATCCATCTTTTCCAGTCTTTTTGAAAAAGTTATAAACATAATATGGTGACAGAGCACTGGTTACACGTGGATTCCAATGTATTATGTTGTAAATTCCAACAACACTAATGCAAAAGAGCCATGCTAACAAAATAGGAGCAAAAAGAAATCCAACCCTACGAGTCCCAACATGCTGAAGTTCGAACAGCCCCACCAAAATCACACATGCAATAAGTACAGTATAATCTGCATGAAAGAAGCCAAATTAGGGATGTGCATCCATTTTATTGATCAAAGATGTAACTTAACTATACTAGCTCCATTCAATAGGCTCCATTCAATATGGCGTTATGGAAACTGCTGTCCACATGTAATATGCTAACTAGCTTTCCTGCAAATTTCCAACTAGCTAGCAACTGGAAGAACGCAGTTGGGCTAGCTTATATATATATATCTGTTGTTGGGAGCAACTTGACTGACCCTGAAGCAATTGAAAAGGAATTCTACACTCTAAAGGAAGATCGAAAATGCTAGTTTGACTTACTATCATGAAGACCGGTAGCCTTAATTTTGATGCCATTAACTGCAGAAAGAACTGTATAAAAAATGCAACTCATTAGTAAATGCAGGAGGTGATCATAAAAGAGAAGAAAAAATTCAGCAGATGAAGTAACAAGATGCAACTTTTTGTGATTAGTACATCAAGAAGCAAGAAACAGTTATATTCAATTTCACAGGGTTCATCTGCAAAGCAACATCAAAATGATCCGTAAAATAATCTAACTTCCAGATTCATCCTTCTGAAAAGAATTATAGGTAATCGAATTCCAAGTTATCCAAGGAGAAAGATAATACCAGACATTGATGGGGTTAGGATACCATCACCAATAACCATGCTAGTCCCCAGGAGCACAAGTAGAAGCAAAACAATACGGGAACTTTGATACTTATCAAAGAACTCTTTTAAAATTGAACTAGCTACAGTTTCCTTTCTGGGCAGTCCAGAGTTATAAGCAGATATGTCATCATCAGGTGCATCAGAAGCACTCAAAAGACCCAGTTTTGCACGCCGGCAAAGTAATGAATATAAAGCAAAGGTTCCACCTGCAGGAATGAGGCTCCCTTCAGGAAATTCACACTAAATGCAGCTATATTTGTCTCAATAAACAAGGTGATAAATATGCAGGACTTTGAAAGCACCTTCACCATTATCATCTGCCCCTAATACAAATATAATGTACTTGCATAGAGGGATTAGAGTCAAAGTCCAGAAAACCAAAGACAGTACCCCAAGTATTTCATCATCTTCCTCATGAAGGCTCAACCTCCCAGAAAACGTGCTTTTATAAACATATATTGGCGAAGTGCTCAGGTCACCATATACAACACCAAAACTCTGATACGCAAGACATAAAGTAGTCCTGTAAATTTTCTGCATGTAAAACAAGCATCAAACATATTAGAATTTTGGCTGAGCAAAAAAACACATATTAGAATTTCCTCATTCCTTATCAAAATTCTTTCTTGCACGTGATAAAATATGTGAAAATGCTATGCTATGCTATGCTTTCTAAACATCTTCAATAAGTGGAACATTAGAAAGAGAACAAGCACGTTCAATAAGTCACGTGCAGGAAAAAAAAAAACAAGCAAATTAAAATTCAACTTCTTTTGGAACTTCACATTTTTCAAAGAAATGATAAATTTGTTCACAACATAATATTAAAAGCTAGCAGGGAACTAATATAACAAACGGGCAACCAAAACCGAATTCAATAAAAATCGAATAATAACAGAAAACTATAATGATATTTATAATGGAAAACTGAATTCAAGGAAAACGTGAACTAAGCCCAGTTATCCCATTTAGTTCACTTTAGATAATCCTATACGAAAAATACCATCAACATTAACAAAATCAAAATTCCTTACTTTTCTTTCACATTTTCTCAGAAAACAAACAGAACCCAAAACTAACAAACACGAAAACTAAAACCACTACGAAAAAACCAAAAAAAAGAGAGGTACCCAGTTAAGTAAATCAACAAATACAAACATAAAAATCGCAAAAATCTAAAATTAGAAAGAAAAAAAAAGTACCAGCCGAGACTCCCGGGTCACGGACCCGGCTTCCGGATCCATACAACAGTGTCTCTTCTTCTTCTTTATACAGTAAGCAAAAGGAGCTCCGAAATGGGTAGTGAAAACGAAACCCCAAAACTCCAAAAGAATTGAAGAAAAGGGGGCTTTGAGATATCGAAAAAGAGAGTGTAAAAGGTGAAGAGAGGCAGAGAGAGTTGTACAATAGAGTGTTTTTTTTTCTTTCTCTTTTTTGGGTTCTAGAGAGAGAAGAGAAAACAGTGAGTTGGATTTGGAGAGAGGCAGTTAACAATATTAATAATAATAAAAAGAACGTGTGAAGTAAGGAACAGGGACTTTTTTTTTTTTCTTTTTTGAAAGATAGGAACAGAGACTCTTCCTCTTCATTCTTCTAAAGGGCGCCAAAGAAAAAAACACGAACTAATTTTGTGTTTTTTATCTGCTGCAAATCAGCGTCCTTTCTCCTCATCTGTTTATGCTTTGATCTTGTATTTAGATATTTGGTTTCATTTAGTTACTATTTTGGAGAATATTTTCCATATATAGGGAAATTTTCAATTGGTAGGAAAACCGAAAGTCCAACAGGTTGCACTCACTCCTTTCATAAAAACTATATTGAAAAATGTTTATGGGAATATTTTGCGTTATACTTCGTGGGTTTCTTGTTTGTACGAAAAGATAAATGGTAAATTCATTTTTTTACGATTCCATTTTCAGCATTGGTTTCCCTTTCTCCGTCCTTTTCAATTGGAGTGAACAAAATACCAAAAAGTCACATGGTTGGAAATGAAATTTTGAGTTCCTTTTTTAAACAAAAATTCAAGTTATTATACTTTCAATAAAAAAATTCAAGTTTGTCATTATTTATTAAAAAATTATTGAATATATTATGAAATTCGATATAAATTATCAAAGATGATAAAGATTGACCGAATTTAAAAATTCATTTGAATCGATTCAAAAATTTATTTGAATCGATTCAAAAATTAAATTTAATTCAAATTAAAAAAAATTTTAAATTTTTAAATATATAATTCAAATTGTCCAATCTGAATCCATTCAATTGTCAATTATTATAAATTCCATAATTATACATATAATCTTTTGTAAAATTTTAATAGATTAACATTAACTTGTAAGAGAAGTGTCAATTATACGCTCTTAATGTATCATAATTCATGAAAGGAATTCTACTAATATTGATTGCTGGTCCTAGCAATATTTAAACTAACAAACCAAACTCAAACCTAACAAATTTAAACCCATGAAATGATCTAGCTTGCCTAACATATTTATTTGCATTCATTTTTTGGGGATAGCCTAGACGGCTAATCCCATTCTACATTTCACCATTATCTAAACTTGAGGTATCAACCAAAAATTTTTCATCTAACGCTGCCTTTAGCTAATGTTTTGTGCTATACATTTATTTTGTGATTTGATTTGATTGGAAAGGATTCCTTTGCATTAATTAAGAATCATTAAAAAAAAAACTCACCAATTTGGAATTTAAAATATTCAAAATCTCTAACTGACTTGGGAATTGAGATGGTATTCAATCAACTTCATTTGTAGAAAAACAGAGTGACTCTATAGTTTATGCAAAGGGCAAAGAGCATAAAAAATTGTATTATCTCTTACTACATAGAGTTTCCATGCTTTTTAACTTTACATATATGAGGAATGTCTCATACATATATATGTTATATATATTTAAAAAACAAAAAAACCTTCGTGTGAGAATGCCTGTGACTCCACAATCGCAAAATAAGAATATTCTCAAAGGTGGAGAGTACATACTGAATACACTATGATAGAGGCCTTAGCTAGCTTCCATTATATATTGCATAATATATATATATATATATATTGGTAGTTCTATAATTTGATTTTATTACTAACCATGAACAAATTCAACAGTTATGAAACATTTTGTATTTATTATGGATAAATATATAAACGGATGTGACAAATATGGAAAGAACAATCTTATATTTTTTGGTGAAGCCTAAAAAATTATAAATTTGTAACCTAGGACGAAAAAGATAATATTTAAGCGTTAATAACATAAATAGAAAGAAATTTTCAAAAAAAAGTTAATAAAAAAATTGAAAATTTTGTTGTATAATTATAAGTTTTAATTATTATTATTATGAAATTTTTTGCCAGAACAAAATGATAAGGTTAGCAAAACACATTTGTGCAGCTTGGGATCTAACCTTCCTTTGTGCCCAAAAAAAAAAATTAAAAGGAGGGCTATGATATTATACATCAATGACGAGTTTTTAGATTTTGAAAACTGATTTATATAAATAACACGTTATAATTATGTTCATTTATAAATTATTTTTATTTTTTATAACCTTATTTATGAAATTTAACTATCATCCATATATGAGATGATTTTACGTTTAATAGCATATATATCACATAATTTAAATTAAACAACGGTGAAATATATTAGCTAGATAGATATTTCAAAGGTTGTGGATAATAATAACTAGAAAAGTGTTAAAGAGTGGCAACATAAAAGCAAAAGGCTTGGGTACGGGCAAATTCCAAAGGGTATGCCATGCATTAACCTTTTTATAATGGCGACGATTAAGAAGAAATGAAAATTATGTTCTGTGGTTGGTGAGGGCCACAATTTGTACTTAGCTGGGGAAAAAGCAAAAGGAATCTTGAACTAAACAATTCAAAGAGCTGCATATGAAAAGCAGGTGAAGGAAAAGTAAGCATTTTCCTTTCCTTCTCTCGCTTTGGCAAGCCACCAGCATTGAAAATGAGACAGTGATATTGCATTAAAACTCGACTTAGGATTCCATAAGTGAGAAACAGGCCACTTTTATCTTGAGGTATAAAAACGTTGCTAAACATTTGGAAAGCTTTTGAAGACGACAAACTAACTTTTGACCGAATCAAAATTAGTTGGTTGTTTTCGTTTCTTTTTTTTTTTTTTGGTAAATTATTGCAAATAAATCTTCTCATGCTTTTGGCAGCAGATTTTCATGGCTACTACCAGATCAAGCTACCAAAATGTCGACCAACGACGGTGGTCGCTGGCAATCGGCAACTGATGTCACATGCATTGTTTTGTTTAGACTTTTTTTCCATGGAGGAAGGAAAACCAAAGCTTAAGAAATGAAGAATTTTGTTGTTAATTACAACCTTGGATTTGACGTGCATGCCCCTTTGTCTTTGTGTGACTTTTTTTTTTTTTGTTCAGTTGCTAAGCAAAAGATATACACACACACATATATATATATATATGCTTTTAATTTATTTTTGATTACATATTTATAAGCACATATTTCACCTATATGATTTAGGAGATTTTATTAGTTGATCAATATTGGTGATATCTTGCAAATTATTATTAACACTTGACATATTCAATTATCTTACTATGTGATCTCTTCAGCTCGTTGTAGAGTTAATTATATCTAAATACATAGACGTATGGTAGTGAGCTCTTTTGAAGGCTATGGACTAGAATCCACCATCATTTTGACAAATTAATGATGGTATATTCAAAGAAATGTTTTAACATCAGTAAATCAGTGGGGTAAAAAAAAAAAGAAAGAAAATCACAGTCCAAATAAAATCATATGATATACACATACATATAAAATTCACAAACAATATGAAATTATAAACAATGTCATCATGTGTATTAAGCTTATTTCGAGTTCGATCATGATTTTTTGTTCTACTTCAAATTTTGAAAAAAAAAAAACAAAACTTATGGGACCAAAAAAACAAATTACATAATTTATAGTGCCGGTAAATAATAATCATCATGTAATGTTATTAAATAAAAGAAGAAGCTTTCAAAAAGTTCTTCCAAAGCACGTAAGAAGCTTTGAAAAATCTTTTAGAATTATGAATTAAATTTTAAGACTATTTTTTGTTTAATCTTCTGTGATCTTGTTGATGGCTAAAGGTCATGAAAACAAATTTATAATATATATGAATTTTGTTCAAGGACCTGACTTTGCAAATGTCATCAATTTCATGAAAAAATAAAAAGAGTATAAATAATCAGTCTAAATCTATGTCATCATCTATTTTTCCTTTTTTTTTTTTTTACACACTAAATCGTTCAATGTCATCATCCATGCTGCTTGAGATAAGCTATGTCGACAGCAACAATACTTGTAAGATTGTCAATGGCAAACCAAAGCAAACAAAATCGCTTTTTTACTTGTTTGGGAAAAGACAAAAAACAAATAAAGACTTCTCCTTTTACTTCAACTAATAAATTATTAAAGAATTCGGGTCAGTAAGAAAGCAATATCTCAAATCAATGGCAGCCAAATAAACCTCCTCCTAGTATACATATAGAATAAGATAACATGACTGAGAACAACTACATCAACATCAACATCCCTGCTAATTTTCCACCATCATTCCATCTTTTTCAACAAATGACATGTGCAGAAATACTTCTCTTATTATTTCTCTCATTCTAACATTTTAATTGTTTATTATAATTTGAATCAAGTTACAAATCAAAGCCTTGCCCCAAAAAGAAAAACTATCATAATTTCCCAATCAGATTGTTGATTAAATTGAAATGCAAAAAAAGATATGAAACATGCAATAGTTACGTGTGTGAATACATTTATATAATTTTTATTTCAACAAGCAAAAAAGGTGATCGCATCAAAATTAAGGGAGTTGAATTTGAAAATCGTAGGAAAACCGAAAGTACAAATAGATCAACTACCAAATATATTTGACTTTTATGGCACAAGTCTTTATCTTCCGACCACTAGCCTCAATTATGCAGTGTTTGAAGATGGAATACTTGGCAGCTACTGGAGTTGTCAATGGAATCTAATTTTTCTTTGCTAGTTGTAGTCTTTGATATTGCCCAAGAAAAAAGGGGAAGACATTTAATTATAAAGACACGAGTAGGCTTTTAAAATGAAGTGACAATAAAGATGCTATGCTCTCCAACAATATCTCATGTAAAAAATACTGTTGTTTTTGCATGCTGCAATTGCTCGCATAAATTAATGACATGGACCGAGTTAAGTGGCTATACATGGTTGCACATGGAACAAAGCATATACCTATTGAATGGGTATTTAACTATTAAATTAATCTGAAAAGACTAGGAGATTCATGCACTGTGGAAAGTACCGAAAAGCAAGCTTGGATTTGGTCATTTTCAGATTGAATGGAGTGATAGCAATTCGTACATGTCGTGCAAGTCAATGCCTTCTTGGCTATATATATATATAGACAAATAGAAATTAAACACAAACTCCAGAGGTTTGCTATAAAAATATGTAGCTGAATCACCCAACATTCCAATGGAAGAACTTGAGACAAAGAAATGTAAGGAGTTTCTATCTTATCCTTTCAAAAAAATTAATGAAATTTGGACATTTTCACATGCTTATCCATGCTAACTGAATATTATTATTGATTAATGTATTGAAACATTAGCTGGATTGGGAAGCTAAAGATTTTTTAGTCATTTTCTAAGGATGTTTTCTTAATGTTAGAAGAATTGAGTCAATTAAAAATGAATTTATATTGTTACTTCTTTTGAATTTTGATTTTGCTTTCGCGTGAAAGTGAAAAACGTGGTTAAGAAAGATTTTTTTATTTTGCCCACCTATGAAGGGTAAGCTCAAACGTTTATGGTGATCAAAGTGGTCATCAAAATATTTGGTAAGCTCAAACGTCTATGGATAATGATATGTGAAAAAATAATATTAGAGTCAATTTGGATATAATTTTAATGTCACATCAAATATTTTAATAAATAAAGTAAAGAAGATAATTTCACTTGTAATGAAAACGTTGCAAGTTCATATGAAAAAGAATATTATGAAATTTAATGTTATATAAGTAAGAGAAGAGTTTTATATTTATAAGCATGAGCATTAAACATCTCAATGAGTTTTCATTTTAGAGAAAGGATAATAGCACTATAACATGTGCATTATGTAAAAACAATATTAAAATCCTCACAATACAGATCATTATATATAGCTTTTGTATTTTTTGTATTTCATTTTGCGAAAAGTATGAATTATGTGGCGATGCTTTCATGTAACTATTTCATTCTTTGGACAAGTTCAAAGGTATGCGTTAAAAAACAACTCATGACGGCCCTTCAAAACATGCCAACATATTTAATATTTGAATAAGAATAATTGATAACTTAATGGTTCTTAAAAACATATTTAACATGTTAAAATTTGAATGAAATGATATGCTATTAGCTTAATACAAGTCATATTTGTTGACATAGAATAAACATTCTATAAAATTATTTTTAATTTTTTGTTAATTTGTTTACTTAATTTCAAAGAATAAAAGTTTTTTTTAATTGAAAAAAATTGAACTTTACTCTTTAGATAAAAAATCATATATCAATCAATGAGTTAAATATTAAAATATTTTTTTTATAAATTTAATTTTATTTTTAAAAAAAATAAATTGAAGATCTTTAAATTAAAAATTTTAATGGTTAACCATGTAGCGAGGGTGTCCTGCATGGAACTAAAGTTAAATGACCGTAGATATAGGTCATTAGGCGGTTGAGTAGACCAGTTTCCAGGGGAGTTTTCTATAGAGTAGGTAGGGCTAACCAAGGCCACACGGTTGGCTTCTTACCTAACAATGTATTGCAATAACGTCATGTTTGGTCGGGGAGTAGCTTTTATTCCTGACGAAAATTTTTTCCCTTGTTTGGTTTACTTTTGGGAAAGAAATAGTCATCTCAAAAAGAATGTTTATTCTTTAAAAATTAGCAAAAGCTTAGAATAGCTAATATCATTTTTTTATGGTATTAGATATTGTGCATTCATAAAAATAAAGTTTAAATATTTTTAAATTAAAATGTCCTTATTTATTTTTAAAACTTACAAAATAAAATTTATAAAATTAATATTTTAAATTAAAATTAAAAAATTATTAATAGTTTCATATTTTAATTATAATATATTTAAATTATAAATTAAATATTAATATTTTAAAAATTTTAATTTTAATTTATTAATTGAAATTTAAATTAAAAAATGAAAAATACAAATAGAGAAAAAATGAATCTTATTATAATAAAAAGGTTAAGTTATTAATTTTATATTATAAAATATTTTGAATTTAAAAAATAATTAAAAGTAGTAATATTTTAATCATACTAATATTTTAAATTATAAATTAAATTACCAGTTATTAATATTTTCAATCAATTATTAATTATTAATATTTAAAAAATAAAATAAACACAAATATCATAATAACATTCAAATTATAAATAAAATAGTAGTATTTTATAATATTAATGATTAAATTATAAATAAAATATTAATACTTAAATAATCAATTGTTAATATTTAAAAACTATAAATTATGAATATTTAAAAGATAAAATTAAGTAAAAATAAATAATCATAATAAAATTTAAATTATAAATAAAATATTAATATTTTAAATAATTAATAATTAATTTATAAATAAAATATTAATATTTAAATGATAAACTACTAATATTATAAACAAAATATAAATTATTAATATTTAAAAAATAAAAAATAAATAAATCATAATAATATTTAAATTATAAATTAAATATAAATATTTTATAATGTTAATGATTAGATTATAAATAAAATATTAATATTTTAAAAAATAAAATAACCATATATATAATAAAGAGTATTTTTTTTATTTTCTATTCTTTTCTTATCTCAAAATTATTGTTTCCAACCAAATACTATAATAAGTTATAATAATTATTCTTACTCTATGTCAATCTTTATATCAAACTACTTAACAATTATTTTATTCTATTTTTCTTTAATTTTATTCTTACATAATAATTATTTTATTTTATTTTTATTTATTCCCCGAACCAAATGTGATACGAGAGAGTTACAATCATGGGTTGCCTAGAATTGGATAATATCTTGTACAGATATAGAACATATTTCTGAGGCAAGCAGCTTGAATTTTCACTGCATTATAATTTTGTCTCCCGAATGGCAATCAGTATCCCTTGGAATCTCATTTTCAAATGAGCTCATTTTTTGAATTTATTTGGGCTCAGAGTGCTTAGAAGCTCAAGCTTTTTATCTTCGAGCCTATATATATGGCCCAATGTCAACTTGCTAGGCTACATGCCAAAACATTGGGGCTTGATGCTACCAGTCAAGTCAATTAACATTTATATTGGGTTTTATTTCCATTCCACCCAATCATTTTTGCTTTCCCGACAGGATATTGTTGGTTATTACGTGACTTTGTACTGTTTCTTCTCCCTTTTCTTCAACTCAAAGGTGAGACAGATGTCATGGTCCGCAAACCGTAACACGCACTATTTGAAAATTAGTCGGAATAGCAGCACAAACAGGTGTCGTACACTTTCTAAGACTAAAAATTAATCTTCAGCCAATATCAATTGGAGGCCCATCGATAATCAATGGGCCACTGACACACCAAGCCCCCTAGTTTGCAGGATTTGGAGCTGTGCGCAAGGAAGATAGCACAATAAGCCCAACTTCAAGTTAATTGCTCAAATAGAGTAGTTTATAGAATTTTTGTGTATGATCATCTATTTATTTTATTTGTAGTGAAACTTTAAATTAGTTGTAGAATATTTATTTACTTTAATTTCTTACTAAATCATTACAAATAGAATTGGTTTAGGATTAGTGAAATCCTATTATAAATAATATCTTATTCTTTTAGGAAAAGGAATTAAAATCAATAACCACAGCTTATATTCAAGTATTTAGACTTTAAATTATTTGCTTAGAATCTTATTTATTTGTTTTTTCCTTGCCCAAAGTCTTTTCTTTCGTTATAATAAATAATACTCTCTAGAGCTTTAGGAGAAGGAATTAAAGTCAGTTGCCCGCTCTTATAAATAGTACGTTTAGGAATGTCAATGAGTCAGAAACTCTATAATTTTGAGGTACCCGAACCCTAACTCTATTAAAAATCAACAATCCTAACCTTATTAATTATCCGTATAATTTTAAAATTACTACCCTAACCCTAACCCTATTATTTTTTTACTATCTTATAATTACCCTAACCCGTTTAAAAACCCGATTATATTAAAAAATTATTAAAATTAATTTCATGGTTACCCAATTACTTGAACTCGTATACATATACAATAATATTTCTCTATATGTTTCATAAAATTAACTATTAATTAAATTAACTAACTATAGTTTAAATATATTATTTTGTCAATATAAAACAAAGGAGATTACTTGGCTAGATGGTGGAGGCGCAGAAGGTTTTTTGTCATGGCCTGGGTTCGAGTCGCATCACTTGTACTTAACTAACTAAATAATAATCAGATAATTAAACGGGTTTTGGGGTGAGTACCTTTAATCGGGTTCGGGTAACGTGTATCCAACATGTGATACCTGAACCCTACTTGAACTCGAGTCGGATAGTGAAATCACTATTCTAATCCATCCATAAATAAAAATTTTTATTTATTATATATTTTTTAATGGTCTCTTTGAAAATTTATAAAATTCTTTATTTACTATATATTTTTAATAGTTCCCTAAAGATAATATTTTATTTTAATATTACTATAAATAAAAAATAATAAAATAACCTCAAAAAACTTTACTTAACTTTACTTTAATTTAAGTTTTTCTACACTTCTTTCTCCCTTTTTCCTTTTCTCTTTTATCATTTTATTTTTACTTTAGTCTTTTCTCTATAACTCACCATTAAAATACATTTCATTTCTTAAAAAACATTTATGAGCTTCTAAGCTTAGATAAGGAATGATGGAGACCACTCATCATCGTTGTGTGAAATTAAGAGGAGGTAGAATTTTCTTTTATTCTCTTTTTCGTATTTATATATTTAATCATTTTATAAAATCTTGTATATCGTATTTAACTATTTATATTTTATATATTATAGTTGGATATTTAATATTTTAAATTTAAATAGAAATAAAATAAAATATATTAAATGTTAACTACACATTAACTAGGATCTGATCTTAGGTTTTTTTATGTTAGTGGTCTGATGTGCTTGCCCTTCTTTTTGTTGTTGGGCATTTTTGTTCTCTTTGAGCAACCATTATAAGTTTTCAAGTAGTTTAGAAGCCTTTGGTCAATTAGAGGTTCGATAAAAGCACTTTTCAAAAAAAAAAATTTAATTTGATTAAAGTATAAATAAGTTCTAAATAAATCTCCTACACTTGAATAATCAAACTTCAATAGTTCAAATAATGAAAAAAGAGTAATATGAATCAAAACATCTTAAACTCAATTATGAGGAAATGGATACTTTTCAAGTAAAATCTGATACTTATAAAATTATTATATATTTTTTTCTTATTTTTTTTAATTTATATGTTATATAAAAGTATTGTATATTATGAATCTTTTGATTATTTCTTAAGTTCAACATATTAATTTACTTTTTGCATTTTTGGCCTCCCAATAAAAATTGATTAGCTCCATCCTGTTCGGGAGGGTCACTTCTCACTAGGAAACTTGGGTATTGAATATTTTCATCATTCTCAAAGGCATTAAAAAAATTTTAAAATCCAAATATTTCAACCTTCCCTCAAATGGCTTCTCTTTATTATGGTCGGTAGGGGGAGTAACTTTCTCATTCCTAACAGCCTCAACATCCCCAATTATTTTCCTCCTCCTCTTAGAGGATGAACATTTAAAACATATAGAAAAGAAAAAAAGTATCATACCTTTTTATTTTAACCAACAACCTTCATAAGACCATGACTCATATCAATGTCATAGGAAACGCATATGTATCACAAGTTTGACGAAAGAGATAACATTTCAAAAGTCTACATTCACTTCACCTTGTTGAATTATTATTATTTTTTATATATTTGAAGAAGCAAGATTTGAATTTTATTCTTTTTGAGAGACATTATACACTAAAATTAAATGCTTGAGTACTATTTTTTATTTTTTTAATAATGATAATATTTTCTTAAAAAGTAAACTTGATTTGGTTACACTCAAAATACTGATTAATACAAATAATTTATAATATAATACATTAAACTTAATGTTTTCCCTTAATCATCCCAAAATCAACTTGTTTAATTAGAAATGTGGGGAGATAATGCATGATAAAAAGAAATTACGTGTATTTCGGATAGAGTTTGGGTAATATTTTTGCCCATCCATACTGCAGAAGGAACCATTTTTTGATGGGAAAAAAAAAGTGTCATGCCTCATGCCCCATAGGTCAATTAGCGATTGAGCAGTTTTTTTATATATTTGGCCAAAAGCAATTGATTGCAAGTGAATACTATGGACCTTAACATATAAAAAATGATAATAATTGAAACCCACAAATCCCACTTCCATTAATCATTTGTTACTTGTTGAGAGAAATCCAAATAATAATAATAATAATAATACTGAAAACGGTAATCCTATTTAAACGGATGGCCGTAAGGTTCGAAAAGGATCCCGTAAATATCTCCTTTTAACTTCCCCTACCTCTCTCTCTCTCTCTCTCTGCCGCTTCAACTTCCGCTCTTTTTCGGTTTTCTATTCATTCGGGTATCATATATCCACAAACGCCGCCAGCAATGCCATTTTCTTAATTCCAATTCCTAACAAAATTTCCCTTAAAAGAACACCCTTTCTCTTAGTTTCTTTTTGCTCTTCTTCTCTCTTTGCAAAAATATGGCGAGTACTTGGAGAAAGCTGAAGAAATCTCTGATTCCGAAAATCTCTATCAACCACCACCACCATCGCCGTTCCTCCTCTTCCAGTTCCTCCGCCAACGGCATTGCTTCTTCACCTTCCCGCTCCGTCTCTCGCTCTTCCTCTCTCCTCTCTTACAGCTTCAGCTTCCGATCTTCTAAGGTCATTGTTTTACAACTCTCATTTTCTTTCTCACTTCGAATTTATTGTTATTGTTGCTTTTCTCGCTTTGGCGGTGACGTGACCTCCGGTTGCCACTGAGTTTTTTTTTTAAAACTCGGCGGATGAGTGAATTTTGGTTGCCGCGAAAAAACCGGGAGTTCAGTTTGCCTAACCGAATTAAGTTTACAAGCTGAATGACCTAATTACCCTGCTGTTATTTTATTTTTTCTATTTGTTTTGTTGTGCGAGTGAGGGTATACGGATAAATTTACATGTGAAGGATTGTGATTAGGCGACATCTCGTTAATTCGAGTGATTATTGGAGTTAAAAACGTTGTTTAGAGTCAACCTCGATATGGGAATAAATTACGGATTATGCCACGGTTGTTTTTAACTACTGCGAAGTAGTATTTGACTATGAACCTTAATGCAATAATGTTCACTTTTTTTTTTTTATTGTAAAACAACGGTGTCGATCACTTAAAATGACATTACTGCTCACATTTATTAGTCTTGGTCTGGTTGGTGACTGGTGATGTAAAAATTTCAGAGTTACTGAAATGTGCCTCAGGTTATATAGCTTTTTAATGGTACTAAATGGAAGTTGCTAAATTTGTTGATAGAAATTATTATTTTTTGGTTGGCCAATTTGTACAGTTTGAATTCACACTATAATTCAGGATATAACACCTAGGTGCTTGACACTACGTTTTAGGTGCATGTAAGCCTAAACTAAAATAATTGAATTGGAGTTTTCTATCCCTCGATTTATTATCGAGGAAAAATAATGAAAAAACAACTGGGATTGGAAATGATAAAATTGTTTTCCTTTTTTGGGATTCGCTAACATGGAAAAAATTTTCTTTAACTGTGTCTTTTATAGAAGAAAAACTTGGAATATCTTTCCGTATTTTGGCTCGTGAAAATAATGGGTGTGGCCAGTTGTCCATGCATAAATCATGCACTGAATGATTGTTCCGATTTGTTTTATTCAGTATTCACCATGAGCCGGAAACGGTTCTAGACTTGATAGTATTAATTAAAGTGCGTGGTTCGGAGTTTTTTGTAACGTCTTGCTTCCAAAGTTGTTGAGATTCAGTCTGTTATTTTTTGTCAATTTAGAGGTGACCAACTTTTGAAAAATTGAAGCGGTGGTGTTTTTATGTGGTTTGTGTATATGTTGGTATTAATGGTGACTTTGCGCTCATGTCTCGTGATTAATTTCATGACCCTTCTTAACGCTACATCAAAATTGTGCCTGCTTCCTTATCCCCTAACCCCGCCCAAAAGCAAATGAGACGTTGAACTTTTGCTCGTTCCTAAATCCATGTTTATGGACTGAAATCCCACCATAAGTTACTAGATTCTTCTAATCATATCATCTTTGTGCCCCCTCCTCCCCCCTTCCCCTGCTTTGTGCATGTTCAATCAAAGTGACACATTCAACTCATTATAGGTTTCCTACTGGATTAAATTGTTTTTATTCTTAAGCATGTAGTGTTTGCTTTTTGGACTGCTTGTTTTTTATTTAATATTTGTCCAACTTAAGTTATCCTATAGGTATAAGAACTTTTCTTTTTTTTGAAAGGTATAGGTATAAGACCTTTTATGTTGTGGAAGTTCATATGAAGTTAAGGTAATTTATTGTAGCTATTAGCTATCTGGTGAAACTAATACCATATATCATGCATCATATTCTTCACCTTTTACACCTATTCCTCTCTCTTTATGGGTTCAGAAGATTTGTGCAATTTGCTTGGGAAGCTTGAAAAAGGGAGAAGGCCAGGCCATCTTCACAGCCGAGTGCTCTCATCCTTTCCACTTCAATTGTATCGCAACCAACGTGCAGCATGGAAATCGCATTTGCCCCATTTGCCGCTCTGAATGGAAAGATATCCCTTTCCAAGCACCTTCAAATGCTGCTGATTCCCGGCACAATAGCAGCACAAGCCGAGCCCAAGCGTCTCCCTATAATGCTCCACTTGAAGATACTTTTGTATCTGGCGTCAGTCATAATTTACTTCGATCAACCCTACCTCAGTTTGAACCTGACTACTTTTCTGATGATGAACCGATTCCAGCCATTCATGCAGGCCCTGCATCATCCACTCGTCCACAAACCATAACCATTAAGGCATTGCCAGAGTTTCCTGCTGTCTTAGCTTCAGATGCTGCGTCCAAGTTTGCTGTTCTTGTTGGCATCCGTGCTCCACCTTTTCATGTTGATGTTCAAGAATTTGATCGTGCACCCATAGACCTAGTTGCTGTGCTTGATGTAAGCGGCAGCATGGCTGGCAAGCTTGCCCTTCTTAAGCGTGCTGTTTGCTTCATCATACAAAACTTAGGCCCTTCAGATCGGTTATCCATAGTTACTTTCTCATCATCAGCTCGCAGGATGTTACCATTGCGAAGGATGTCGGGCAGTGGTCATGATGATGCTATCCGTGTCATCAATGCCCTTACCTCTAGTGGTGGGACAAACATCGTGGAAGGTCTAAAGAAAGGGGTTAAGGTTCTTGAAGAGCGACGTCAGCAGAATCCCATTGCAAGCATTATCCTCCTATCTGATGGCCATGATACATTAAATGGTGATACTTACAGACTGTACCGAAGTGTACAGAATCACACTTTAAATCCAAGTCACAATTTGCAGTATCTTTACCTCCTGCCTCCTTCAATTTGTCCCAGGAATAATGCATCCGGTGATGAGTCCCGGCAGCTTACCATCCCAGTCCACACATTTGGATTTGGTTCAGAACATGATTCTAATGCAATGCATGCCATATCTGATGTATCAGGTGGCACATATTCCTTTATCGAGTCAATTGACATTTTACAGGATGCATTTGCTAGATGCATTGGTGGTCTTCTCAGTGTTGTAGCTCAAGATGTCCAACTAACAATACAATCGATTTCTCCTGGAGTCCAAATTGGTTCAATTCCCTCTGGGAGATATAAGAGTGAAATCCTTTCTCAAGGGCAGAAAGCCATCATTTATGTCGGAAGTTTATATGCAGATGAAGAGAAGGAATTCCTGGTATACCTCTCAATTCCAGCGTCAACATATGCTGATGGTGAGAAAAAGTTGGATAACATGTTATTGTTGGATGTCTTGTGCTCGTACACATATTCAACAACAATGGAGATCTTTCATTTGAGCTGCGAGAGAGTTGAGATAAGACGACCTGAGGTTTTGTCTCCCACGGACGGGTTGGTGTGCGTGGAGGTTGATCGACAGAGGAATCGTCTGTGTGTGGCGGAAGCTATTGCAAATGCTCAACGGATTGCTGAACTGGGAGATTTAGAGCATGCGCAGGCTGTGCTGTCAGAGCAAAGAATAGCTTTGTTATCTTCAGTATCAGCTCAAGCAGGGGACAGCCTGTGCAACTGGCTTGAGGCAGAGCTGAGAGAAACCAGGCAGAGAATGGCAAATATGGAGTTATATGAACAGACTGGGCGGGCATATGTTCTCTCAGGGTTAAGCTCACACTCATGGCAGAGGGCCACAACTAGGGGCTACACAACAACAATCATACCGGGCGAAGGTGTAAATCCAGGCACTAGTGGGACCATCAGCTATGAAACTCCTTCGATGGTCAACATGGTGTCGAGATCACAGGTTCTCAATTATATATCCCCGCAACAACCTCAAAGGCTTAGCAAGTCATGCAGCCAGGTTCAACGAAATAAATAAGGGTGCTGTACATAGTTTAACTGGATAAGGCAATTGTTTCACCAGCATGGTAGAGTGCTTTCAGGTTGGTAGCAGTAGTGATATGGAAATTCAACACGATGGTTGTATTTTTATTTCTTTTAGCGGGTTTTATCTGTTCTTACATTCGATTGTTCACAATGTAGATTATGTTAAGTGGCTTTTACAAGGTAGAGACATTGCAGCAACAGATCTGATTGGTGCTGCTCGACTCCTTCTATGGGTTAATGCTCAAACATTTCTTCTTGTTTTCTGAACAACTGTAATTTTATTGTACATGAGAATAAGGAGAGAGTACTCGGCTTAAGGAATAAGATGAGGACAGCTTATGATGGTGATTCTCTCCTAAGTTCGCTTCCTCACTATTGCAGCAATAATTCAAAGGTCTATGTACTTTTGCCTGGCAAGAACGTAAATTGCCAAACCCATTGCCCTCTGCTGCTGTTGTAGATTTGCAGCAGTTAGCAAGAATTTTGTTTTCTTTCAGCTACTCTAGTGATAATTTATAAAGGCGATGGAGAGGAAGATGATTTGATTGGTGGTCTGGTAGATGGGTTTTGAAATTTTAATAAACTTAATTTATCTTTAACACAAAATTAAAGAAAAATTAAAAAATTTAATTAAACTCACCAAAAACAAAAAAAAGGTTAAAACTTATCCATTCTCTTAGCATTGAAAAAAAAACAAGTAAATGGTAAGTCAACTCGTTTGGTTTGATTTTTTTTAACTTAAAACTTATTATGAATTTTTATAAAAAATAATAATTTTTAAAATTAAATTAAAATTATTTAGTAAATTTTTTAATAAATTATAATTTTAGTTAAAATTATATTAGAGGAAATTTTTTAAAAAGAGTAATATTATAATTATTGTTTACAGATAAAAATATTTTTAAAATAATAATATTTTTTTATATTAAAAAAATTTTTTTATAAGAATTTTTTTTAAAACTCTTTTTTTAAAAATTTTATTTTTTAAAAAAAATTTATTTTTTTTTAAAAAGTTATTTTTTAAAATTTATATTTAATTTAATTTTTAATTTTAAAAAATAAATTAAAAAAAATAAAGCCAAACAAACATGCAGAAAGTCTAAAACCTGGGGAAAGAGGAAGACAAAAATTTCAGTTAGGCCCAAGTCCAACCCAATCATATCGTCTTCTTCGTCACTCTCCTTTTCCTTTATCCTACCCCGTAATTACTCCTTCCTCTTTTCTCCACTTCCTCCACCTCAGTTTTGCTTCCCGCACCAGCTCTCCATTTTCGATGGAGTTTGAGGTGAGACACGTGGCAGGAATAGAGGACTGCTTCGTATCTCTTCCTCTCCTACTCATCCAAACCCTTCAATCCACGCGCTCTTCTCTCCTCCCTCCCCTTCTCGCTCTCGAGCTTCGCCTCCCACGCTCCGCCGACCACCCCTGGATCGTCGCTTGGTCCGGCGCTACTTCTTCCTCCACTGCTATTGAGGTAAACTAACACAGTAACGCTTGAACAATTCCTCGAGACTTTGATGGACTTGGGATTTTTTCTATTTTACAACTAATGTCTTTTTCCCCCCGCAATTTTCTTTTTTTTCTTTGGCTATGAAGGTTTCTCAACAATTTGCAGAATGTATATCTTTGCCAAATCACACCACAGTTCAAGTACGAGCAGCTTCTAATATGGCAAAGGCTACATTAGTTACAATTGAACCTCATACCGAGGATGATTGGGAAGTTTTGGAGCTTAACTCTGAGCACGCAGAAGCTGCTATATTAAAGCAGGTATTCAACTATTATTATAATGAAGCAAATGATTGATGAATTTCACTCACGCCCGAACTGGGAACACTTTAATCATCTTCTAATGGGTTTTAAATGCGTTATATGATGATTTCAACAAATTTAAATATTCGAAACATCGTTTGTTGATTGTAGGTCAGGATTGTCCATGAAGGAATGCGATTTCCTCTGTGGTTGCATGGCCGCACGATCATAACTTTCCTAGTGGTTTCAACCTTTCCCAAGAAAGCGGTGGGTAAGATAATATTGATAAGATTATTCTAATTGTAGCGATATAATTCTCTAGATGTTTGTAAACCCATCGCTTCATTATAGAATTACTTTTATCTGCGTATTCATTTTTACTTAGTTGTGAACATAATGCACAATTTTGTGTGGAAATTATTAAGAAATTATATGTGTTGAATCTTGCCAAGTGACAATTTTCATAAATTCACATATGCTTATGGAGAAATTATTTCTCATATGGCTGTTGAATCATGTCAACTGCAAAATTTGATCTTTGCTTGGTGGGCTTTTTTTTTCTGACTTATGATATGCCTTTTCAGTTCAACTTGTCCCTGGAACAGAAGTTGCTGTTGCTCCAAAGAGACGTGAGAAAAATTTAAACAACATGGAATCGTCTACCGGAGAATCTCATGGTGCAAAAGCACTGCTACGTTTGCAAGATTCGGACAGAAGATTGTTTCACAAAAGCAATGTCAAAGGTGTTGAGCTTGGGGTAGCACTTACTTCTGTCGCCTTTATTCATCAAGTAACAGCTAAAAGATTTTCATTGGAGTCTCTTCAGTTGGTTGTTATAGTGCCAAGATTGTCATCCAAAGCGAGTGTGAAGAATCTGGAAAATGATGCCTTGAGAATGAAAGGAAGTTTAACTTCCAAGGAAGTAAATAGTGGAATTTCAACTGATAATAAGGAATTTCGTCAAGTGATTGTTCACCTTTTAATTTCAGATTCAGTGGCTGAAGGACATGTAATGATTACTCGCTCTCTTCGGCTTTATTTGAGAGCAGGACTACATTCATGTATGTTGAATCTTTCAAAGAATCAGTTACTCATATTATTTTATTTACCTCGGAAAGGTTTTCTGGCTTTCTTTTTATATCATTGAACTAGTGGTTTAAGATGATTTCTGAATGGAAGTTTTTTTAAATCATGTTTATGTGTTAATCCTGAAAAACTTTGAATAATCTGACAAGTTCTTTTGATGTATGCATCAGATGTCTTCCTGCCTATAATTCAAAGTTCATTCTTTTGCTCCATTCCGTAAAGAGTGCCCCATTCACATTGCTTGGTCTTTAGCGAATTCAATTAATGCAAGGATAACCAATTCCTTTTAGCTTTTCTATTCTGAAATCACCTTTCCTCTCTCATTCAGTAGTAAATGTTTATTTACACACACACTATTGACATGGGAAATGCTTTTTAGATGCCAATTAACTCTGCCAGATTTCCAGTTTTAACGGGAAAGAAACTTTGTAATGTTGTGGATTTCATGATATATGTTTCTTTTGATTTAATGAATTTAGCATTTAGATTTCCTTTTGTAGATGCAACTTTTAGGTGCAAATTTGTCATTGCTAAATTCTCTGTTGTTTGCTTCTCTATCCAAATTAAGTGAATTCACCTTCTGTTCATGTCTTTCTTTTCATTGCTTGACTTCTGTTCGATGCCCATTCTTGCTTGTTTTACAAGGAGAGGAGAAAAAACTTATATTACTGGTTATTTTGTTGTTGTTGTATTGAAATTTCATGTACTTTGTCATTTTTCATATGTGAATAAGGTTTCTGAAAGAAGGCTCCAATGCTTTCAGGGGTTTATTTGAAGGGGTATAATGTTGCTTTGAAGAAGGACATTTCTGTACTGTCACTTTCTCCATGCCACTTCAAGATGGTTGCAAATGCTAAGGCTCTTGAGAATGGTCTTGAAGTGCTTGATGGCCATAAAACTCGTAGGATGAAAAACTCTGGTTCAGGAACCTCTTTGGAGGTAGTAAATTGGTCAACCCATGATGATGTTGCGGCTGTTCTTTCTTCTGAATTTCCTTTCCAAGAGGCTGAAGACTCCAGTGAGGAAGACACTAAAAAGGGCTTAGAATGTCTTCTTCGTGCATGGTTTCTTGCTCAACTTGATGCTATAGCTTCAAATGCAGGGACAGCAGTTAATACGTTGGTTTTGGGGAATGAAAATCTACTTCACTTTGAGGTGAACAGATATGATTCTGGGACTTACGGACTAGTCTCATCTAATGGTTTTTCAGAAAAGAGAAATAAGACTAAGGATTTGCCAGTGGAAATTTCATACATATTGACCATTTCCGAGGAACCACTGCACAGTGGAAATGTTAATGCGTATGAGCTTGCCCTTGATGATAGAAACAAGAGGAATGGTGTTCAGGGTGGTTTCGAGTTGTTTGGAAAGCTAAATTTGGGTAACCCTATGTCCCTATATTCTGTTAAAGACAGAACATCTGTCAAGGGGTTTAGCACAAATGCATCTTCATTAAGCTGGATGGGTGTGACTGCTTCAGATGTTATCAATAGTAGGTATTTTTCACTTTTTAAAATTTTCACATGTAAACAGAATTGTTGCCAGTTACTTGATAGGTATTACTGGCCATGCTAATAATGTTTCTTACAGTTTGCAGTACCTTGTTGTGTGACGGTGCTTTTAGGGTCTTCTTAAAATTGTTATTGGTATCTAAAAGATTTTGTGTGCAGAGTTCAGTTTTATGCTAAATCTAATACATATTGAACCTGAGTCCCCCTTTGTTATCTCAAAGGGATGGCAGATAGAGAAAAATTTTATTGTCTTAAAGTGTTATCCTCGTGGACAAGTAGGGACAAGTAGGGTAGCACATATAACTTGTCCAAGGCTGAGCATGATAATGACTTTCCTAATACCAATTTGCTTTATTTCCCTTGGCATCAAGTTAAACTAAGATCTTATGATATTATTTAAGTTCTGTACATTTACTGTCACTTTGACCTGTGATTGATCCCAGGAACACAGAAATGTGATTTTCTGTTAGTTTTTTAAACAAAATTTAATATTGTGTGCGAAATGACACTAACTTTTCCTCTAGGCCTTATATGTAAGTGTTACTTTATTGTCGTAATTGGTTTTATGTTGACATGTTCCCCTGACAAAATACTACATGCAGGAATGATGGTGTTGTTAGCTCCTGCTTCTGGAATTTGGTTTAGTACTTACAATCTTCCTCTCCCAGGACATGTTCTAATATATGGACCTGCGGTAAGTTAATTCAATTTGTTGCTGCTTTTGGAATTTGGTTTTGATCTGTAAGGAATCAAGCATTAAGGGGTAAATCTCTTAATGTTTGCTTTGGGGAGAAAGCAAAATGTTATAAACTCCCTTATTGCAAATTTCTATCTTACCACACAACCTGCAATTTCTAATCTTTTCAAAAATAAACTAAAATTCTCAATAGTATCTTGTAAAGAGCTTTTTGGTGTTGCAACTAGATATCACCTTATACTCAACTTTGTTCTCTCTTTATGTTTTGTGATAAAGAGGTTGGTGCATAATTTTCTTTTGCCTTTTCTTTTTGGGATGACTCTTTGAAAGTATTTTGTTTAGAATCTACTTCTGCTGTTGTTCTTAAGAGTGCTTTATTGTATTTATTTGACATATAAATTTTATTGTTCTGCCTAAATTAAAATTGGCATATTCTTTTGTATTAGGGTTCTGGAAAGACATTATTGGCTAGAGCTGTTGCAAAGTCCCTTGAAGAACATAAAGACTTGTTAGCACATGTGTAAGAAATTATTTGAAAATGCTTATGCATCTCTTTTCAATGTTGACATTTGGAAATGCTAATAATTATGGCTGACTCTGTGTGGAAATATCTTCATTGCTTTCTAGTTTCTAATTTCGATTGGTTGTTTCTAAGGGTGAAAGCACATTTGGATTTTGGTATGTGCATGCAGAATCTTTATATGTTGCTCAGGACTTGCATTAGAGAAGCCCCCGACCATTCGTCAAGCGCTTTCAAGTTTTGTGTCTGAAGCTCTAGATCATGCACCTTCAGTTGTTGTTTTTGATGATCTTGATAGTATCATCCAATCTTCATCTGACTCAGAAGGATCCCAACCTTCAACCTCAGTTGTTGCACTTACTAAATTTCTCACTGACATTATTGATGAATATGGGGTAAATATCTTTGTGATGGCTACTTGTTCCTTATTTCCTTTTATGGCTGTGCTGAAGTCTTAACAGATGTTGATTTCATTCTATTAAACTTGTCGTCTTGGTCCAAACATTTTTTCTTTTGACATCTTAAATGCATTTTGATTTGAATGATTCATGGATAGCTGATAGATTTTGTTGTTACATTGAGCAGGAAAAGAGGAAGAGCTCCTGTGGTATTGGTCCAATAGCTTTTATAGCTTCTGTGCAGTCTCTGGAGAGTATCCCTCAGTCTTTGTGCTCATCAGGTTTGTCTTTGCCTTTTCTGTATTGGTTTTCGGATCCTGACCTTTTTTTACTTTTATTAGCATTGTAATGAAACTCGGCTCTAAAAGTTCTTTCATATCCTTTTTTTCTCATACTCTGGATATTGATTCTTGAATTTGGTTATTATCAGGAAGGTTTGACTTTCATGTGCAACTGCCTGCACCTGCTGCCTCTGAACGTGGGGCCATATTGAAGCATGAAATTCAGAGGCGTTCCCTACAATGTCATGATGACATCTTACTTGATGTAGCTTCCAAATGTGATGGATATGATGCATATGATCTGGTATTTTTGTTTCTTTTGTGGCATATATATATTTCTGCCTAGTATTTTTTTTCATACTTTAAAGGGGCATAAATGTTTGTTTTTTTTTCTTGTAAGTTTGCCATCATCTGTACATTACCAACATCTTTAGTCCTCTTGGTACTAATTTTCTCAATGTTTTAAATCTGCATGTAGTTTAAATTGGATATACTAAGTTGTCTTGTGTGATATTTTAGGGGAAAGAGATTGCATACTCTTTCAATATTGCTTATCCTAAAATAATGCATAAAAATATTAATCATTGATACAAGGGAATTTCATTGTTTCAGGAAATATTGGTTGATAGAGCTGTTCATGCTGCCATTGGTCGGTTTTTGCCTTCTGATTCTGAAGAATACGTGAAGCCCATTTTAGTTAGGGAGGATTTCTCTCATGCTATGCATGAGTTCCTTCCAGTTGCCATGCGTGACATTACTAAATCTGCTCCTGAAGTTGGTCGCTCTGGTTGGGATGATGTTGGTGGTCTCAATGACATTCGAGATGCTATCAAAGAGGTGCAAGTCTCCTTCTGGCTTTCTAAGTTGCCTATGGTTATTTTTAATCAATATATGGATTATGCAGGTTATATTGTTTCACTGATTTGCTTCTAGTATAAGCTAGAATGAAAATGTCATTCTTCTCTATTGCCCCCAGCATGCTTATCTTCTTTATTTATGTGAAAAGAGAATATGATAAATATGAACCTTTTATTTTTACAATTTGGTCCTAAAATGGTAGTAGTTTCTTTTGATAGATTTAGTCAGGTTTGCAAAAAGACTTTTAACTTCTTATGTTTGCAAGTGGGATCTTGGCATGGGCTGATTTGAATGGGATTATGCTCTAGCAGTTAGCACTTTGTCGCCCTGCTGTTGGTATCATTAAAATAATTGGCTTTTAAGACTATCATCAAAATAATTGTCTTTATTTATCATTTCAATTATTTATTGCTGCTACGTCCAAATTCATCTTCTGATACAAACATATTCTCTAGCAGTCATCACTTGATTCCAATCTGAAAGTTTCTTATTCTATATTTGTTGCTAATACTTTTATCTCAATGTCAGATGATTGAAATGCCTTCAAAGTTTCCGACTATATTTGCACAAGCTCCTTTAAGGTTGCGGTCTAATGTTCTCTTATATGGTCCCCCTGGCTGTGGTAAGACCCACATTGTTGGTGCTGCTGCTGCTGCTTGTTCACTAAGATTTATATCGGTGAAAGGGCCTGAGCTACTGAACAAATACATTGGTGCTTCTGAGCAAGCTGTAAGAGAAGAAAATTAAGCCTTTTCGCTTTTACTGTCTTTTATCAATGTCGTTTGTTTCTTGATATGCCAGTAATATTTATTATGAGTAAAAGCCAATTTATAGAGAATAGCAGATCTAAACAATAATTTTCGAATAAGCTATGTTTGCATAAAGTGTATGTATTATTAGAAATTATGTTGCCTAAAATGAAATGGAGCAGCAAGTTCATGTTACTTGCTCTGAGTATTAGATTGAAGGGTTTGGGAACCCAGAACATATAATTGTGGTATAAACCTGCAAATTTGTAGTATTATTAACTTATTCTAGAGTCACAGGACCAGGATGCTGAGTTGTACTGACATTGTGCTTTATTAACTAAGAAGTCCAGCTCATCATTATGCTCTGGAAAGATGTTAAATGCATTTCTACTGAAGAAATGTAACTTACGGTGCATGTTTAATGCTTATCTTTTCAGGTTCGAGATATTTTTTCAAAGGCAGCTGCTGCAGCACCATGCCTCCTCTTTTTCGATGAATTTGATTCCATTGCACCTAAAAGAGGGCATGACAACACTGGAGTAACTGATAGAGTTGTTAATCAAGTCAGTATATTTTGCTTACCACATTCTATAATTTTGTCTAAACCTTGACGTCTCATTGTTATAATCTTTTGAAACAGTTCCTAACAGAATTAGATGGTGTTGAAGTTTTGACTGGTGTATTTGTGTTTGCTGCAACAAGGTTAGTTTTCCTGTGGAATTATGTTATATTATTTTGATATTCTTCTTTGGATATCAATATTTATTATTAATCTCCGGTTAACAACATCTTTGTTGATGATGTTATTAAGCATGGTTCACAAATTAGGCATTTTCCCAATGCACATAGATGTGGGAGTTGATGACTCTCAACCACTAGATCTTGATGGGATTGATTTTGACATGAGATGCGTGACCGATAGAAGATAGCTGTGCCAATAGAACAGATTTTGAAAAAATATACAAGTTTCCTGATTTCTAGATTTTACATAAATATATGAATTTCGTATTTCATTGTTTTTCTAATTAGTTGGATGTCTTTTATGGAACTTGACTTGAATTCTTGTATCAAGCAGTAGACCAGATCTGCTTGATGCTGCATTGCTGAGACCAGGTAGGCTTGATCGCCTCCTTTTCTGTGATTTTCCATCTCAGCGTGAGAGGTTGGATGTTCTGACTGTTCTTTCTAGAAAGGTTAGCGATACTTGTTAATCAATGTACAATTTAATTTTTTATTGCCTCATTTTCTTATGCTTCCTTCCTTTATCTTTTGTTTTATTGTACTAAGTATAAAGTTCTTCAGACACTGATGCTTCCCAGAAGTTCATTTTCATATGTTCATTACTCTGTTAACATATTTAGCACAGTGAAGAATGAAAATATGTTGCTACTTATGGAATTAGAAATTTAACTTGGTTTAATGTTTTTTACGTGTCTTTCCTTTGTAATGTTTCTTTGCTTTTGTACAAATAATGCAGCTACCATTAGCCAGTGATGTTGATTTAGGCGCCATAGCTTGTATGACAGAAGGATTTAGCGGAGCTGATCTCCAAGCTCTTCTCTCAGACGCACAGCTTGCTGCAGTTCATGAACATTTGAGCAGTGTGAGTAGCAATGAGCCTGGAAAAATGCTGGTCATAACTGATGGTGTTTTGAAGTCTATTGCTTCAAAGGCAAGACCATCGGTTTCAGAAACCGAGAAGCAGAGACTTTATGGCATCTACAGTCAGTTTCTGGATTCAAAGAGATCCGTTGCTGCGCAGGTCATTCTCTCTTACAAACACATTTTCTTGTATAGATTGCAACTTGTCACATTAGTCACTCACTGAAATTTAAACAACTGATTGCAGTCAAGGGATGCAAAGGGCAAGAGGGCAACTCTGGCATGAAAAATAATACCAATAGAAAGTCATAGCTGCCCATTTTTCGTGGAACGCAAAGAGCAATGTGGGATCTCTTTTTCATTTTCATACGTCATTCTTTCAAATATGAATCGCTGTAGGTTGAGGATAGTTTTGCATTGCCATTGTGCGTACGTTAGAAAACTGTATAGTGTTCCTTGCCGTGGAGGTTGATTTTTGGTTAGTGCCGTTGGATTGAAACAACGGTCTATAGGATAATGGGCTGAAACGGGCATGTAGGCAATTAAAGAGCCTTAATTTGAGACTCGTCTAAGGCCGTGGCCATACTAATCTCGGCCCCAGCTGTTTTTTTAAGATAAAATTATTTCAATTTTATTGGAAAACTGAATGTTCCTTAAGAACAATACAAATTCCTCGTCCAAATAAATAGAAGGCCAACGATTACTTGGACCATCCTGGGGAAATATGTTTCTTAGCTTCATTTGATGATTAAAGCATCATAAGTATTTTACTGTTAAATAAAAGGCCTAAGCTGTGTTTTGGGCTTATAAAAGAACATAATTTAACCATGTAGGATGATAAATACGTATTTTCCATTTTATGTAACAGTTATTTGCATTATTAATTATTTACATATTTTAATCAATACTATAATTTAGTACATTTTCTTTTTTATTTTTGATAAGCATCAAAATATAAATGATAATAATATAAAGATTTCTTAAAAAAATTAACGGACTTGAGAAATAGGCAAAGCTGAGCGACACCGTCTCGCGCCCGGGCACGGACCAGAGAGTCTACAGTTGTTGTTTTACTGGTAGGTAGTCCGAAAAACTGTTCACTCTTTTGAGTCTCCTCTCTTTTTCAAAACTTCTCCGACCCAAATTCAATGGCATTCTCTTCCGCTATCCCCTAACCCATGGCCAAGCCCAAGTCTCGCACCGCCGTGGAGCCCTTGGCTCACTTCGACCTCCCAACCCCCGACCTTTCTATCCGCTCCCTCTCTCTTTCGCAATCCACCCTCTACCTCGGCACCCAGAGCGGCTACCTCCTTTTACTCTCCGTAAATCCTAACCCTAACCCAACCCCAAATCCACCTCCGATCGAATCCGTTTCTCCCTCTTCCCTTTCCCGAAACGTTTCCCTTCTCCGCACGGTTGCCCTGTCTGACGCTCCCGTGGAATCAATATTCGTGCTCGCCGAGATTGGCGTCGTTTTAGTGTTATCCGATGGCTTCTTGTTTTTAACGGATTCGCTCTTGATCCAACCCGTTAAAAAATTAGGTGGTCTAAAAGGAGTTACAGTAATTGCTCGGAGATTCCGAGGAACCCATTCTCAAAGCACCGATTTAACCGATAATACATCGAATTTATCAAAAGGGCAACGGATTTTGGATAAATTTGGAGGTGTTAGGGCAAATGGAGTGAAAACAGGTGTATTAGAGCAGAGCCGAGAAGGTAGTTCTGTGTTTGCCCTTGTTATTGGTAGGAAATTGATGTTAATAGAGCTTGTTTTAGGCAGTAGTTTTTTAAATGCTTCTTTTGTGATTCTAAGAGAAATGCAATGTTTTGATGGAGTAAAGTCTATGGTATGGCTTGATGATTCCGTAATTGTTGGCACGATTAATGGATATAGTTTGTTTTCGTGTGTTACGGGGCAAAGTGGTGTGATTTTTTCATTACCCGATTTATCTAGGCCGCCGTTGTTGAAGCTTTTGTGGAGAGAGTGGAAGGTGTTGTTGTTAGTGGATAATGTAGGGGTGGTTGTCGATGCACTTGGGCAGCCAGTTGGAGGGAGCTTGGTGTTTCGTAAGGGTGGTCCAGATTCAGTTGGGGAGTTGTCATCGTATGCTGTGGTTGTGAGGGATGGGAAGATGGAGCTTTATCATAAGAAATCAGGTAATTGCATTCAAACGGTTACTTTTGGTGTTGAAGGAGTTGGGCAGTGTATTGTCGCAGATGAGGAAAACAGGAGTGGGGAAGTTTTTGCTGTTGCTACTCCCACAAAGGTATGAGAACCATGGTAGTGAAATTATCCTAGTTTGCTACTGTTTAAGGAATCTTAAATTATCACATTGCTTCAAATGTGCATATGATTAATAAAATCCTACTCCTACATCTGCACTTTCTATTAGATGTGATGTTTGGATCTTGAGATTGATTTATGTGAGTACATATTTACGTATACTCTAGGAAATGTTGGCATATTGCTTGAAAAAGGCTATTGGCAAATTGATGTCTGATGGTTTGCATTTCAAGGTTCAAGAAATATTGTGGATATATTAATATTGGTAATTAGAAGCTAGGTACATCAAATTCTCTATGCTGCATAAGTTATCACTTCGTAGAGAATTAACTTCTTTGGTCTGAGCTGACTGTTGAACGAATTGTGAGTATGTTTGTGGCTTAGGCTGCTTTTCCAGGCTAGGTTTAGGTTTCATGACGCCGGTGGCAATCCATACACATTTTTATGCTTGTTAAGTATAATAGAGTTTTTCATACATCATCCTGTTTAATGCTAAATATTTCCAGGTCATTTGCTATCGGAAGGTGCCATCTGAAGAACAAATAAAAGATCTGTTGAGAAAAAAGAATTTCAAGGAAGCCATCTCCTTGGTGGAGGAGCTTGAGTGTGAAGGTGAAATGTCTAAGGAAATGCTTTCTCTCTTTCATGCTCAAGTGGGTTTCCTTTTGCTTTTCGACTTGCACTTTGAGGAAGCTGTGGATCACTTTTTGCAGTCAGAGACAATGCAGCCTTCTGAAGTATTTCCGTTTATAATGCGAGACCCCAATCGCTGGTCTTTACTGGTATGTCTTTTATATTTGCATTTTTTGACAGTTCAATTTGTACATTCTCAAGTAGTTTTTATGATTTAAGGGGATAATATGTTGGATCATTATGTGCTACACCTTGTCACCATTGTAAACTGAATATGAGCTATTTAGAGTCCCACTAAAACTAATTATTTACTCAGATTACTAGTATAGCTGGTCAATGAACAAAGAAGCTACTCTCTTGCATTGTTTGATATGATTTGAATTGCTGAATGATCATTTTCTTTTGATCTTTGTTTGCATGAAACATGTTGAACTCCTTGGCTCCTTATGCAAGTTTTTTAAGGTTTTTTGTCATAGCAGTTGTATTGACTTTTTCAGGTTCCTCGAAACCGGTATTGGGGTTTACATCCTCCTCCTGTACCTCTTGAAGATGTTGTAGATGATGGGTTGTTGGCTATACAAAGAGCTATTTTTCTCAGAAAAGCAGGTGTGGAAACTGTGGTTGACGAACGATTTCTATCGAATCCACCAACCAGGGCTGAATTGCTGGAGTCTGCAATTAAAAACATGATCAGGTGCCCTTCCAGCTTAGTATGTTTTCGTGCTTTACTTATCATAGTTGCTTCATCTTTTTCAGCTTTCTCTCTCTCTCTCTCTCTCTCTCTCTCACACACACACACACACACACACACACACACACTAGCCAGGTGAAGCGATTGGGACTCTGTGCGTGTGTATGTTGGGAGGGGGGGGTTATGGAATGATTGACTTCCAATTTTGATATAAATTTAATCATCTTGTTGTTCCTCTTTTAGTATTCTTTTTCAGCAAGGGCTTGTGGCTGAAAATGTCCTTAAACATTGTTCTTTGTCATTGTTCCATGCTACAGGTATCTAGAGGTTTCTCATCAGAAAGATTTGACTTTGTCAGTGAAGGAGGGGGTTGATACACTTTTAATGTATCTATATAGAGCCCTAAATTGTGTTGATGATATGGAGAAGCTGGCATCTTCTGAAAATTGTTGTATTGTGGTATGTGCTTCCTTTTTCTTTGCTTATTTTATTTTTAAATTCCTAAGTTAACACTGTGTTGTATTTTAATTACTCAACACTTGGTATATAGAGCATGGTTGGTCTTACTCTTCTATTTCACTTAAGGAAAAAAAAATGAAAATTTAACAAACACAGCATTTTGTTAAGCTTATTCGAATATATAGTAAAAAAGATTAATTGGGCGTGATTTGAGCTTTAAGATTAGAAGTTTAGTGGCCCAAGAAATTTTTTCCTTGTCAAAACAAAAAATGACGGACTTTCTGTTCAAATAAATGAAAAATCTGCTGTCAAGTTGAACATCTTTTTGGGCTTGGTTCATCAATTTAATGCTAGTTTTGTAAACAAAAGACACTAAGAGATAAGTATTTTGCTGTCACATGAATTAAGTATGTATTTCTTAAGCTGGGATGGATGCAGTAACTGGTATGGGAGATTGGAACCATTCCAGTTCTTTTGGGTTGAATACTTTTGGTTCTCGGTTAGCTGTAGTCAAGTTCTAATTATGGCTCTAGGTCTAAAGCAATGCACTATGTGCAAAAAAAATGTTGATAAAACGTGGAATCTTAGTATTCCAATGCATTGGAAAACAGAGAGACCGTTGTCAGGAGGTTGCTTGAAGGATGACTGTACAACTTGCATGGGCGGTGCAGGAGGAGTTAGAAACTTTATTAGATGGCTCTGGGCATTTGCGGACGCTTGCCTTCCTATATGCTAGTAAAGGGATGAGCTCAAAGGCTCTTGCTATTTGGCGCATCTTGGCAAGAAATTATTCATCTGGTCTCTGGAAGGACCCTGCTGTGGAAAATGGTGTACATGATGGCAGTGCATGTGTACTATCTGGTAAGGAGACTGCTGCAACTGAGGCATCAAAGATTCTTGAGGATTCATCTGATCAAGATTTGTTTCTGCAGCATCTTTCATGGGTGTGTAGTAGTATTTATTATGAAAGATTTTATTTTCATAATATCTTGAAATTGAAGGTGTTGTGCTCCTTGAACTTAATGGTTAATTATGGAACTTGGAAATTGCTTATCAGATAGCAGACATAAACCCAGTCCTTGCAGTTCGAGTTTTGACATCAGAAAAAAGAACCAATCAGTTTTCACCAGGTGGGCCTCATTTTAAGCCAATAATTGGTCTATTGATTATGGTTCTGGTACATGGTCAATTACATTTTGGGATTGACATACACAATATTTATGTTATTGTGCAGTGACACTAAGTGTTTTAGCTGTAAATTTTGTTTCTGGATGATGCACAATTTATTAATTAGTTTCTTGCTGCAGATGAAGTGATTGCAGCAATTGATCCAAAAAAGGTTGAGATTCTCCAACGGTATGTGCATATCTCAATTTATGGATTGTACTTTCAAAGTGTTGTAATTAATGGTTGCACTTTTTGCTTCTAGGATCTTCTCTCACCATTTTAGTTACATTATACATGGGGTTTGGCAACTCCTACTTATTCAGCTTGTCTTGAAATATTTCAAGTTTTGTTATCATTTTACCTTTCTATCGTACATTCATACTAATAAACACAATTGTTTTGTTTGGGCATAGTATTCTCCTTGTTCATGTAAGCTCTTTAGTTTTTTAATAAACAAGTTTTCCTTCTTATTAGCGTTGGATTTGACCTTCACTGCATTGATTTTGCATTGAGCTTCCTTATCCATGCAGGTACCTCCAGTGGTTAATTGAAGATCAAGACTGTGATGACACTCGGTTCCATACATTCTATGCTATTTCACTTGCCAAGTCAGCTATTGAAACCTTTGATTCAGATATCAGGTCCCAAAGCCATGATACTGAAAGGCAAGAGCAAGTGAAAATCATTGATTCTCAAAGGGAGTCGATCTTTCAAAGTCCTGTGCGTGAGCGATTGCAGATATTCTTACAGTCTTCAGATTTGTATGATCCAGAAGAGGTCCTTTTTTTGGTAGAAACATCAGAGTTATGGTTGGAAAAGGTCGGTGATAGCTTTGCATTTTCTCTTGAACTGTTCAGCTGACTATGTTTATTTAAATTTTAATGATATACTCTACTAGAACTCCTAGATTGACTGTTTATTTTTTTATAAACTACTATTTTTAAATTTTTTGTATGAATAGTTGTTGCTTTTAGCATTTGCTAATTTAATATAATGTTTTGATTTGTTAGGCTATTCTATACAGAAAATTGGGACAAGAGACATTGGTGCTCCGAATCCTGGCCCTGTAAGATTCGAATAAGTTACAGAATGTTAATTAGGATGTTAGTTGCATTAGGCAATTTGTAATATAATCTTTAGTCATGAAGATTGCAGACGACAAAAAAAATTAGAATTGTTATATTCTTATCATTAACGTACAATGACCTGTCAGGAAACTGGAGGATAGTGAAGCAGCAGAACAGTATTGTGCTGAGATTGGCCGACCAGATGCATATATGCAGTTAGTTTATTTGCTTTCTTTCTTTTTTCTTGTAATTTCTTTCCTTTCTTTCTCTACTTATGCAAGTGACCTTTGTTTTTTTTGTTTTCTTTAATCTGTTTGTCACATGATCATATCAGGTTACTGGATATGTATTTAGATCCACAAGACGGTAAAGAGCCAATGTTTAAGGCTGCTGTTCGCCTTCTTCATAATCATGGAGAGTCACTGGACCCTTTGCAAGTATTAGAGGTCAAACCCTCTCTCTCTTTCTCCTGCATGCATGATTCCATGCAGGGATGTGTGCAAATATGCTGTTAAATTATCATGTGGCCCGACCAAACTAGTTACTTATGCTGGAATTGAGTCCATTGTTTCTTTTTTCATATGGCCTTGTTTATTTCAAATTTTTATATGGTTAATCTGTCTGTTGATTTTGCAGACACTGTCCCCTGACATGCCTCTTCAGCTTGCATCAGATACAATATTGAGGATGTTGAGGGCTCGACTTCATCATCTCCGTCAAGGACAAGTAAGATAGCTTTTTGTCTTGTCCTCCTTATAGTTTGAGCTGCATCTTGATCTTTATTTTTCCCAGATTGTACATTATCTATCCCGTGCTGTACACATTGATGCAAGGCTTGCAAGATTGGAAGAGAGATCACGGCTTGTGCAGATTAATGATGAGAGCCTCTGTGATTCTTGTCATGCACGCCTTGGAACCAAGCTTTTTGCCATGTATCCAGATGATACAGTTGTCTGTTACAAGGTAGGTGGTGACTAACATTATATATTTCCTTTTGTCTTTCCGAAGTTTGATAAAAAATGGGGTAGTGTGTTGTTTCTATATGAAGCTGCTCATGGGGTGGGAGGAATAAATGACTTCTGTTATTTCTATAACTCTTTACACCGATCATTTTAAACCCCAGTGGTTTTAGTTGTCCCTCCTATCTGCTAAGTCAAATGCAAACCTAGCTAAACAAGGTTTGGGTGTGAAAGATTGTTCCATAATGATGCGACCTGTTTTGGTTGTTCAAGTTAAACATCAGGTTGCATTTACATATCTCTTTGTATTCCTATTTGTTTGAGGACTGCATCTACTTTATCTGCAGTGTTTCCGTCGCCAAGGCGAGTCAACTTCTGTCACCGGCTGTGATTTCAAGGAAGATGTCTTATTCAAACCTGGTTGGCTGGTTAGCCGCTAAGCCACAGGAAGATAAAAGTCTTTTTTTTTTTTTTTATGCCAAGGGGCTGTATTTCCCTGATTCAGTAATGGCTAGCATTTTGACAGACAAAATTCTGTATATACTACAGTAAAACCGGAACATTGACACTCCTTGGGGTGGGGGTTTACCCTAGCCCATTGTCTGACCTCATTGTTGCCTTCGCTGTTTCCGGTTAACATTAAATGACAACAAACCTTTTTTTTATAGACCTTATCACTTTTAACAGCTCGCATCTGTTTTATAGCATCGCTTAGGGATGTCAACGGGTACCCTATCAGCTCGCATCTGTTTTATAGCATCGCTTAGGGATGTCAATGGGTACCCTATTATAGGGTACCCGCGGGTATCCGATCCGATTATACAGGGTTAGTGTACTCATAAACGGGTTCGGGTAGGGTTAGGGTAGTGATTTTACTATCCGAATATTAATAGGGTAGGGTTAGGGTACCACCTATTGGGTACCGGGTACCCCCTATTGGGTACCGGGTACCCGTTACCCGAATCCGATTACTATTTATAAATATTTTATTATTATTTTAATAATTAAATTAAAAATTTATAATTTTTACCAATTTTACAAGTAAATTTTTTTGTTAAAAACTAACAAATATATAAAAAGTATGATTATTTTTATTATTAATATGTTGATATTATTATATTTAAATTAAAAAATTATTAGATTGTTATTTATGTTTAAGTATAATTATTCTAATTGTTAATATGAAGACATTAACACTTTTATGAATGCGTGTGTGTATATATTATGTATTTTAAATAAAAATATATTTACTTTTTATTTTGTATTAACATTATAAAAATTATAATTCATAAAATTATTAATTACAGTATATATATGTTTATTTATGAGATTAGAAAAGTTAATTAGGTAATTGGGTTCCCATGAAGAAAATTTTAATAATTTTTTTATTTAATCGGGTATTTAAACGGGTTAGGGTAATTATAGGGTAGTGGGAATGTATTAGGGTTAAGGTTAGGGTAGTAATTTTAAAATTAAACGGGTAGTTAATAGGGTTAGGGTAATTGATTTTTTATAGGGTTAGGGTTCGGGTACCTCAAAATTATAGGGTACCCGACCCGTTGACATCCCTAGCATCGCTTCGTCAATTTCTTTTTATATATTAATATAATGAAACTCAAGTCTTCCTCGTCCTATTTTCTTGCCGCCATTAAGAGAATAATAATAAAAATAAAAATTGGGGTAAGTAATTTTGTGTTAAAATCAAACTTGGTTTTTAGTTCCTGACCAATGTCCAGATATTAGTGAGAGACTTCTCTGGTGGGCTGGCTTCATTTCCTTATTCAAACCAATGGAGCCCGGTAGCCCACTGTTACTGGTGATGGATGTTAAGGCGCCTTCGTCTTTTCTTTTTATTCTTTAATTTTTTCTATAAAAAATTCATCCAACTTATTTCTTTTTCATCTCATTTCTACGTGCTTCTTGCTTTTAACTATGAATACACATTTATAAACTAAATGGAAAGAAAAAAATAAAATAAATTCCCTAAAAAATTATTAAGAAACATAAAGTTAAAAATTATCAAAAGAAACATAAAGTAGAGAGAATGATAATATATCAGATAGCTTTGGATTCACTTTTATCCGTTTTTTAAGTAATTTTAAAGTGTTCAATAAACCTATTCAAATGAAACTAAGAAATTTGAACGTGAGTGTATTAAAACTCATATTCTAAAAAAATTCAATTCATCTTTACAATATATTTAATTAATTCAATTAAGAAAAGTTATTCACCGACTAAGACTACGGTAGTAACATTTGAGCTACCCATTAAAATAGTGACAACTCTTGGATGCACTTATCACTGTGCAATTGGAATTGGCTCACTAGTCATTCCAACCCCACCATAGGCTTGGTGAGTTCCCGATTGCACCATGAGGCAACGGGCCTACTGGTTCTAATGGCGCTAGACTTTCTGTTTTTTCCATGTTACCATCAATTTTGTTTTTTATTTTCTTTTTTACCATTCATGTTATAGTTGAGCTACCAAAATGTCTTTGCACGTAATAGTTACATTTTTTTTCTTTTCCTTTTGTCTTCTACTCCTACGTGTAAAAAATATATATATATTTCACTATTAAAATAATTTTTTATTTTTTAAAAAATAAAATTAATACATTTGCATTAAAATAAAACCATGAGAATAGAATTCTCATAACAAATAATTTCACAATTTTTTAACTTTGAAAATTTCGAGTGTATTTCAAATTACTATACATAATCTTTTTTATTAATTATTATGTTAATATAAAATAATATGCTAATACTTTTAAATTATTTTACTAATTATTAAATTAAGAATTATGTTAATATAAAATACAAAATATACGTTAGAACAATTTATTTATATACTTTCAACGTAATAAATTTTTTTTTAAAGTAGCATCAATTCATTTCATCAAAGGAGAGAAATCATACACATCGCACCTCATTGCTATCCTTTTTATTTTATCAATAGGTGGTGTAGGAGAATGAATAAATATGATCATAAGATTATACTTAGATCAACTAGAAAAAAAAAAAACTTGTATATTTGCATTATTAATGCGAGGAGTAAACTGCAAGTGGTCATTTTTATCAGGGGCACTTTCTATATTACGAAAGAAGAGGGTTAATTATGTAAATTCGTAAAATCATTTAAAATATAAATAAACCCGAAATTTCTATACGTACTTTTGCTTCGTATTTCCACACACAGAAAAAAGAGGAAAAAAAAAAAAAGAAGAAAAGAAAAGAAAGAAGAAAGAAGCGAGCAGTGAGAGAGCAGCGTAGAGCCTGCTTTCGCCTCCGCCTCCGCTCCGCGTCCAGGTCATTTTCATCTTCTTCTTTCTTAATCTTCCTTAAATTTATTGGATTTTATACTTTGCTTCTTCGTTTTCGTCTTCTCGTTATCTTAGAGTGAAATAGAAAATGAGAACCGAAAAGAATCGATGAATTTTTGAGTTTATTTGATAGATAAAAGGTTCCAGATCTAAATTTCGAAGAATTTTACGCTCCAAGCTTTCGATAGCCGAATTTGCCGGATTTTAAAATCGCAATCCTCGAATTCGGTCCTCGCTCGAATGGGCTCTTTGTGACCTAGGTTTTTGGAGTACGGCTTTCTCTTTTTCTCTTTCTTTTTCTTTTTTAAATTTTCACCATAAATGATAAATACTATGTTTGAAGCGCGAAAATTGTTAACTTAAAGATCAGTTATAGATATTCCCTTTATTTTGCGATTAAAAAAATCTCATTTTTATTGTGTTTCAGACGATTTTCCCTTTATTTTATCTATTCGATGATTTTTTTTTGTCTCTTTTGTGAATCTTTATTTTTCCATAGTAATTTAACATGCTACTTTTAATAAATTTCTTTTAGTGCTGATAATAGTATTCCCTTTCTTTTCCTTATTATCTTCAAAGTTTATACTAGTGTTTTTAATTGCTTTAATAAATCTTTGTTAATTGCTTATGGATAATTATCTGATACAAGCATTTTTTCTTGTGATGGGCTTATACTATTCCGAACCAATGGGTGTACAATAGGTGTAATATAGTCATTATTAAAAGGCCAATAAATTTCATTTTTTTATCTACAATTTCTCTGTATTGGTAATTCATCATTTCTTGTGTTGTTCATTGTTGATAGTGATTAATGATAGATTTCTTTTTCAGGTGTGTAAAAGGAAAATATGTACGTATGATTGTATTTGATTGTGTTCTGTTTCCAATTAACTTCATGTTGCTACCTTAGTGTTGAAAGGTTTTGTTTTGTGGTTTTTATCAAGTATGTTGTAGAAGAGGTTGGGATACCATTAAACAGAAATTGATTAGAAAGATGATGAAGTCAGTAAAGATGCTTTTACAGTAATTTCGATGTCAAAAACCAGTTGACCTTGACCATCTCTAGAACCTTTATGGGAGATTTAGTTTTTGGTACAAGACAGAGCACCATGGCATGAGGATCTGTACCCTCTAGAACTTTATGGGAGATTTAGTTTTTGGTGCAAGACAGCACCATGACATGAGGATCTGCACCCTAACACGCCCCACCCTTACCACTAGAGAGTTTCAATCTGTCAGAAAAAAGGTTTTATCTCTATTTCTTTGCAATGGGATGTTTCTGTTGGTTGTATAGTTTTAAGGTTGAAATTTAAAATGTTAAGATCTTAAAAAAAATGTAAGATATGTAGTTAGGTAATGCTGAACATCTGAGTTTTCATTGTCGTAGTAGATTTGTTGCAGTTTTGCATTAGAATGTCCTTGCTTTTTTGCTAACAAGTTCTGTGGTTTAGCATGTCTTTTAATTGGTCATCAACTGGAATTAAGGCATTGTTGAATGTTTGCTTAGGTGTATTGTACACGTGACATTTTAAGTTCTGCATGTCAACATGATCTCTCACATTGTGTTATATTTCTGATCAGAATAATACTAAAAGGCTGGTTATGAAGAAATAAAGTCTTGCTCCTTCTATAGGGAGTTGTTTTTTGTCTGCGGTATCTTATTGTTGGGAGATATATATATATATGGCGGGGATGTTACCTGGGGATTCCTCACATCATTCAACATCTGAGAGCGGGCCTTCTAGAAATTCTCAAGAAAAGCAGGAGGAAGTAGGTCGTTGGTATTTTTCAAGAAAAGAAATAGAAGAAAATTCCCCATCAAGAAGGGATGGTATTGACTTGAAGAAAGAGACGTACTTACGCAAGTCCTACTGTACATTTTTGCAGGATTTGGGCATGAGGCTTAAAGTGTAAGTTCATTGTATAAATTCTGATGCAGTATTTTTCTGGTTGGATGCAACAAATGGGCTGATATCTGCTGTTGAACTTTAATATGTTGTTTATGTTGGGTTCATTATTAGCCATTCTGATCATGATGAGCATCATTTATAACTGGGAAATAGAAAGTTAATGTGATTTTGTGCATGTTTTATTCTGTCTCTGTGCGTGCATGTCTGTTGTCATATGTATGATCGATTTATGTACATAGTGTCTCCACTAAATTAATAGCATGAGAAAGGGACGTAAATTCTAATATTTCTTTTAGGGAGAAAGTTTTAAAAATTGTGTACGTAACATGGTTATATCTCAATGTTCAAAAGACTCATATATTATTTACTGTAATGCCTATAATTGTTTCAGTGCTGATATCTGCATGGAAAGTGGAACTTGAAATCTCTTTATCACAGTTTCACAACAGAAAGAAATGATCTATATGATAGCTTTATGCTTTTAAAAATATACATATCTGGCATTCTTCTGTCATAGCTACTATATCATTTTAGGCAATATTGCCTGGTTTAGAGAGGATGCCTTTTGAGAAGCTATCTTCAGATTTCTATTGCCTGCTGCAGTGAAATAATCTTGACAAAGAGTTGTTTGGAAGCAGACTGATGCAGGAGGTGGTCTTGTTTGTGCACATCGGCACGTGTGTGTCTGTCTGTCAGTCTGCCATTCTTTGCCTTCTTTGTATTCACGTGCTTTATCGCTAGCAAAAGCTACTCATGCACATAAACGTGTGAACGTGTTGTTTGTGCGTGTGCATGTATGTGTGGTGTGTGTTTGTGAATATCTATCATTCTTTGTCTGGTTTTGGCATTATATTTCTGGAAAAGGTGTTCTACATAATCAAAAATGGTTGTTAGTTGAGCAGGGCATTTCATGTCTGAATAGGTCTAATTTATCAACAGTTGATTGAACCCTGAGAGCATACTGATGTAATTATTTTTTGTTCTTTTACTTTTAATAATCTCATGGGTGAAAGGAGTTGTTTTGACATTTAGTTGTCTAATATTACTAAGTTGTGTTCGCACAAAGATCTACACATAAATGTGTGAACGTGTTGTTTGTGCGCGTGCATTTATGTGTGGTGTGTGTTTGTGAATATCTATCATTCTTTGTCTGGTTTTGGCATTATATTTCTGGAAAAGGTGTTCTACATAATCAAAAATGGTTGTTAGTTGAGCAGGGCATTTCATGTCTGAATAGGTCTAATTTATCAACAGTTGATTGAACCCTGAGAGCATACTGATGTAATTATTTTTTGTTCTTTTACTTTAATAATCTCATGGGTGAAAGGAGTTGTTTTGACATTTAGTTGTCTAATATTACTAAGTTGTGTTCGCACAAAGATCTACACATAAATGTGTGAACGTGTTGTTTGTGTGTGTGCATGTATGTGTGGTGTGTGTTTGTGAATATCTATCATTCTTTGTCTGGTTTTGGCATTATATTTTTGGAAAAGGTGTTCTACATAAACAAAAATGGTTGTTAGTTGAGCAGGGCATTTCATGTCTGAATAGGTCTAATCTATCAACAGTTGATCGAACCCTGAGAGCATACTGATGTAATTATTTTTTGTTCTTTTACTTTTAATAATTTCATGGGTGAAAGGAGTTGTTTTGACATTTAGTTGTCCAATATTACTAAGTTGTGTTCACACAAAGATCTCCACATAAATGTGTGAACGTGTTGTTTGTGCGCGTGCATTTATGTGTGGTGTGTGTTTGTGAATATCTATCATTCTTTGTCTGGTTTTGGCATTATATTTCTGGAAAAGGTGTTCTATATAAACAAAAATGGTTGTTAGTTGAGCAGGGCATTTCATGTCTGAATAGGTCTAATCTATCAACAGTTGATTGAACCCTGAGAGCATCCTGATGTAATTATTTTTGTTCTTTTACTTTTAATAATCTCATGGGTGAAGGAGTTGTTTTGACATTTAGTTGTCTAATATTACTAAGTTGTGTTCACACAAAGATCTCCACTTCTGATATTACATGTATTGATAAACACGTGGATATTTATTGGCTCAGATTGAATGAATTTGACTGAATTTCTTACCTGATACAGGCCCCAAGTAACAATAGCGACAGCAATAATTTTTTGTCACCGGTTCTTCATTCGACAATCACATGCGAAGAATGATAGAAGGGTGAGTTGTTATTCTCATTTGTCTGGTGAATTTGTTGTTAACATTTGGTTGGCCTTCTTTATTTAAGGTAAATCTGTTTACTCTAAATATTTCCTTTTAGAAATCCAAGCAGTCTCTATATTTTGAATCCATTTCATTATGAAGTTTTATCCATTTTGCATTTTGTTTTTGATGACATAGTGTTGGTATGCCTACTAGATTGATTGAGGGGTGAAACTGTGAAAAGTGTTATAATAGAAGCTGTAAACGTAATTTCCTTTGTTAACTTTACTTACAATTGTATTTCTGATGGAGAATTTTCTTGTAAGAAAGAGCGTTGAGTAGAAAACATTTGTATGTTCTTGTGCTTAACTTTATTTTTTTGCTCAACAGACCATTGCTACTGTGTGCATGTTCCTTGCTGGGAAGGTTGAAGAGACGCCTCGCCCATTAAAGGATGTTATTCTTGTTTCCTATGAGATAATACACAAAAAGGATCCTGCTGCAGCCCAGAGGATCAAACAGAAGGTGTTCTTTTAATTAATGGTGTTTTTGCCAGTTTATTTGTATTCCACTTTCTGATGCTTGAGTTGCCACTTTTCCCCCATGTCATATCTCTTGCTCCCTGACATTTGCTATTTATCTCTAACCCAACTCTCACTTGCCATTCCATTTGTGCAGTCTTTCTCATTTCCTTTGCTCTCCTGTTTATTTATTTATCTTTTTCACTCCTTTTCTTATTCCTCAGGCATATAAGACTGACCACACTAGTTATATTTTCTTCTTATAAAAGTGAACAAGCTAAAATCCCATGTATGGTTCAGTGTGATTTTACCTTTGCGATATTAGTTCACACATAACAATTGCCCAATCTGTTGATTATTGGGTGAAATATTGCCAATGTGTGTAAAATACTTGGCAGAGACATAACTTGTCAGTATTTTGGCGTGTTCGCTTTCCTTTTGTCAGAATTTATTCTTCTGTCCCTCTTGAACTCAAAATTCTTGCTCAGAATCCACTTTTTTCCTCCAACAGCTGTGTCCTTGGTAAAATATCTCCCTGCTACCTCACTTTTTTTTTTTAAATTATTTTTAAAATATAACATTTCTTATTATCTAGTTATTATTGTTATTTTTAAATTTTTATTTGCATAATTTTAGTTATTATTGTTACTCATTAGTGTATATATGTGTTGCAGGAAGTGTACGAACAACAAAAGGAGCTAATTTTACTTGGGGAGAGGGTTGTACTTGCCACTTTGGGTTTTGACCTCAATGTTCATCACCCATATAAGCCTCTTGTTGAGGCAATAAAGAAATTCAAGGTTGCACAGAACGCTCTTGCTCAAGTTGCATGGAATTTTGTTAATGATGGGTATGTGTAAGCAGTGTTTCTTCAAGTTTTTAATATGATCTCTTCCTTCTGTTCTCTTTTGACACACTGCAAAGCGGCTTGCAGGCTGAGGACGTCGCTCTGCCTGCAATTTAAGCCCCATCATATAGCAGCAGGTGCCATTTTCCTTGCTGCCAAGTTCCTCAAAGTGAAGCTTCCATCGGATGGTGAGAAAGTCTGGTGGCAAGAATTTGATGTCACCCCACGCCAGTTGGAGGGTTGGTGTCCTCTTCATTACTTTGTAATAAAGATTTTGTGGATACAATTGGACAGTTAAATGGCTTCCTGACACTGATATTGCTTGTGGTTGCTTGCTTATAGCATTTGCCAAATGTTGCTTCTCTCAAAATTGACTGACCAAATACAGGATTATAATTATCTGTTTCATGTAATTCCTTTGGTTTTGGTGGTCAGTCTGCTTATTGCCATGTTGAGTGAAATGCCCTGGATGTTGCTCTGATAGCTTTGCTGTCCTTTTGTGTCTTTTTTCATGTGGCTTTACTTGGCTATTCTACTTAGTCACTTGTGTTACTTTACCTTGCAGAGGTTAGCAATCAAATGCTGGAACTTTATGAGCAAAACAGAGTACCCCCATCTCAGGGTAGTGAAGTAGAAGGAAGTGCAGGTGGTGGAACATCTCATCGAGCCCCAGCAAAACATCCTTCTGGAAGTGAGGAAAAGCAAATATCATCACGGTCAGCTGCTGACCACTCATCTGCAGACAATCATGGGGTGCCATCAAGAACTGCGCAAAATCAAAGTAATGATAATGGGAGTGGGGAGATGGGCAGCGTTATTACTGATCACAAGATGGATATGGAAACAAAGGATAATCAACATCCTGAGCATTTGCCCCAGAAGGAGAACATGAGGGAAGTTTCAAATAAATCTAGGTCTGGAATGGAGCGATCTGGGGGAGAAGACCATGAAAGGACTGGTGGAAGAATTGAAATTGCAGAAACAGGTGAGTGGAGAGATGATGGAGCATCACGTAAGGCTAGCAGTGTGGTTGGGCGGAACTTGGACATGAGGGAAGGCCCCGTTGGCCAGTCCCCCAAAGAAGCTATCAAAATTGACAAAGATAAGCTGAAGGCTGCACTTGAGAAAAGGAGGAAGTCTCGTGGGGAAACAATGAAGAAAAAGGATGTAATGGATGAAGATGATCTTATTGAGAGGGAGCTAGAGGATGGGGTTGAATTGGCTGTCGAAGATGAGAAAATCAAGCGAGAACGTAGGCAGACATGGTCTAGGAATGAGAATCTGGATCATGGAAAGGACCATGGGGAAATGGGAGAAGGGAACCACTTTGTTACAAAGGGGCAGTCATCTAGGGGATTTGAAGCAGAGGCTGCTGAAGAAGGAGAAATGCTGGATGATGCTTCTCCCATGGTGAACAGCCGAAAGAGAAAAGGTGGAAGCCCACCGGACAGACAGTTGGAAGGGAAGAAGCGGCACGAGTATATGTCAAGTTACAACCATGACAGCATAGAAGATGGGCAAAAGATGGGTCGGAGTAGTTATGCAGATAAAGAGCATAGAAGGCATGCACACGAGAATCATTTGTGAGGCAGTAACACGGTACTGTGCGGGAGAGTGGGCGTGCATGATCCATCATATGATCTTTGGGACACTAATGTCTGACCGTTGCTATTGATAATTGAACTTTGGTCACATAAATGGTCAGAATGATCCTTGGGAACTGAAACATTGCTGAAATGTACTTAAATTAGTTTATTTTCGATTGCCTACTACGGCGCATATCTTGGCTGTAACAGAATGTTAGAATGAGGATACATCAGTGGCCACAATGGCAGGGGCATCAAGAGAAAGTAAAAGAGGCGTTAATTTATTTAGTTCATATATAAAAAAGAAAAAAATTGAGCGTAGACAATTTCTATTATATGTCTTCGTTCTTCGTTCCTGTTCTCCCACTACACATTCCTGCCTTCCCATTTTGTTTTCCTGGTTTGGTTGCAATGGAACTCCCGAAGATGCCCAGGCTAATTGTCATATTGTGTTTAACTTGGGTTTGATCACTGATTTCCTGGAATGACTGCTACCGACCGATATATCTGTACATGATGTTGATCAACCCACGTAGTTATGCATAAACTTTGGAACGACTCTTTTATCTTCCTGAATTGTCTGTTTGCACTTGCACTTGGTTTTCTTTTTATTGAATTGTGATATGTGAAGGCGTTCATCTAAAGTAGATAGGATGTGAATTGCCTTTGCTTTGGGATACAACTAGCAAATGGTTCAGGCGCCTATACCTGCTATAGGCCATATTAAAATTGATTCCCGATTGGGACTGTAGCAATCCCCAATTGAGACCTAAATGCTTGCCACGTGGCTAATTCTTTTTGTTTTGAAATTGATATTATTATTATTATTTGTCATAAAAATAAGAAATTTTTTTGTTTCTTTGATGAGTAAGATATTAATAAAAAAATATAATTCCAAATAGAACATAATAATGTTTTGAATAATTGAAAAAAGATTATAATAAAATTTATTAAATATATTATGGTTTCAAATTATTAAAAGAATTTAGAAAATATGTTGTCAAGCAATTAATATTTTTATATGAAGAGATTTGAATTCAAATTTTCAAATGAAATAGACTTATCATTAAATAAAAAATCATGTAATTCAAATTTTTCTAGTGAAAAATGAAGTCAGGGACAGTTTATATGCCAAGGACTAGAGCATGTACGCCAAGTCCCATGGTTATTAAACTAAATAAAAACGGTAGCAATGCAAAATAAGTTGTGTCAGTGATGTTAGTGACGCGTGTAGAGATATCACAACAGTACCACTGAATGGGTGAGTAGCTCGTGTAGAGCACGGAACCAGAGGACAAAGTCTCTTTATCCAAACTTTTGAGAAGATAGATATAGAGAGAATCTGAAACTCACAACCAAACACCCTTAACCAATCGCAACCATCCAACTCAGCCGTCTTACTCCCTGCTTCTTATCCTTCCTCCCACCACGAGTCTCTCCCTCCCAGAATCTAAAACCCATCGCTCCCTCTCTCCTCTCAAATCTCCCTCTTCTTCATCATCAAAGCAAAAGAGGAACCCCAGAAATATAGAAGCCCAAGATGTCTCTTACAATCCCAACTAATCTCTCAAAACCGCTTTTGAAGCCAAAGCTAAACTCCCAGGTTACCCTCAAAGTTTCAAGATCGTTGGTGGTGTGCTCAAGCACTCCATCCTCAGACAAGAGTTCGACATCACCCTCGGCTTCGCCGCTCCAAGCCTTCTCAGCTGCTCTTGCTCTGTCTTCCATTCTTCTTTCAGCTCCACAGCCTGCTGTAGCTGACATTTCAGGGCTCACCCCATGCAAGGAGTCCAAGCAGTTCGCCAAACGTGAACAGCAGCAGATCAAGAAGCTCCAGTCATCGTTGAAGCTTTACGCCCCTGACAGCGCTCCAGCTCTGGCTATCCAAGCAACCATTGAGAAAACCAAGAGAAGGTTCGACAACTATGGGAAATACGGGCTGCTTTGTGGCTCTGATGGGTTGCCTCATTTGATAGTGAACGGTGACCAGAGGCACTGGGGTGAGTTCATCACACCGGGCCTGTTGTTCTTGTACATCGCCGGATGGATCGGGTGGGTTGGAAGAAGCTACCTGATTGCTATAAGGGATGAAAAGAAGCCAACCATGAAGGAGATCATCATCGATGTGCCTTTGGCTAGCAGTCTGCTCTTTAGAGGCTTCATCTGGCCTGTCGCAGCCTACAGAGATCTTATCAATGGTGACCTGATTGCCAAGGACGTGTAATCTCCTCAGGTCTGCCTATCTTCTCTCTCATTAAACTTATATTTTTCAAATTTAATTATTTATGTTGCATTACTTTGTCTTGAATCGTCAGCAATAATTTTTTTTTTTTTTGTAAACAACAATACACTATATTGTAGTAATTAACTTGTGATACATGTTGTCTTGAAATTCATGAGATAGAACGAAAGGGAATTGCCAAATCAGAAAATTTGCCTTGATTATTTGTTTTATTACTAAGGTATCAATGTTTCTATGTTTTTATTATTAAGATTGGAGCATTCCGCTGTATGATGGTAGTTTATAGTAACTAATTGGGTGTATTAATTTGGTTTCTATTGTGATGTTTTTGGGCACAGAGATTGAATGGAACGAACACTGGGATTGGAAGGAGGACGGTGTGCTTTAGACTGAATATTGTTTGTGGAAGAGAGGCATCTTGGGAAATTTCTTGCACTTAAAATGTAAAATTTTTTCTTACTCGAGTGAATGCAATGCTGGTGTTAAACATTTGGAGCTCATCAGCTTTCCATTTCAATCTTTTGTTATCCAAAGTCACGTGACTATATGTTATATAAATATCGCCTTGTAAACAGCAATCTTAGAATACTATGTGCTCTTGTACTATATATCAGTTTAGATGTGGAGCAAAAAATAGACATAATGTGGCAAATGTAGTTAGCACTGAGTAGCCTCTATCACCTCGTAATGGCGCAAACTAAGTCAACAGACTGATAGAGGGCCAGGAACTTGCTCTGAACCCTAAATTTTAAAACCTCAATCATCAAAAGTTTAAAAAGCTTATGAGGTAATCTACTTCAATATAGTTGTGAAGGAAAAGTTAAGGCCGCATCCTTTCATGTATCTTTCAAATTCTTCTGATGTACAGAAATGTGGGACTTGTCTTTTGGTTGGTATTGAACTTTGTCTACATTGGAAATTTTACTTTCTTCCATGCCGATGTTCTGTAAGCAGAAAGAGCCGATTTCCCCTTCAAGCTCATGCATTCCAGGGCCATTGAGTCCAGGCAAGTCCATTTATGACATTGGCATTCTTCTCAATTTACATACAATTTATAAAACTACATATATATATATATATGTAAATGGTAAAGATATTATATACTTAGGTACAATTAGTTAATTAATTAAAGGTAATATAAAGCCAATCCATTAGCAGCGAGGGCACCTGTCTTCTTTGCATTTGCAAATGAAATTGGCAAACCTGGATCAAGTCATTAGCCCATCTTTCTAGCCACTGCCCGCTGGTCTGGAGGCCTTTATGTTGGACCTTGACCTGACCTAAGTTGAAAACTTGCAATTTGCTTTTATTTTCTTTTCGGCTCAGTTAGACACGTCGATATTGGACTACATACAAACCATGTTTGGGCCTTGATCATTCCAAAAAATTCTTGAATTTTAGTCATCCTTGAGCTAAGTGCATCCACTATGACATCTATTAGAGAAAATAATAGTAAATGTAGCTGTGTCTTAGATTAGATGGACTGAAACAGAAAAAAGTGAGTTCAAATAAAGTATAAAAACAAGCTCAAATTGGTTGATTTAATGGAATCTAAATTCCAGCCTTGAAGTGGATGAAAAATGTCCTTTTCCTAGAGTTGACTTGAAGACATTGGGTAAATCATGGAGCATAAGTTATCTCTTGGATTCAAGTTAAAAATCACCTTCTTCGCGTTTAGACTTTAGAGTCCAAAAGATAAGATGTGGGTTTGTGGGTTAATAAGTCTACATCATAGCCAAGGGACATAATGAGAAGGGATTTGACTTGTAGAAGTCCATAATGGAGAGTGCATCCACCAGCCCCAAGCTTTCGAGGGGGTAGATGAGAGGAGGGAGCAATCGTCATTCCTCATTCCAAATGCACCTGCCACTTCACTGTTGGTAACCCTAATGGGGAGCAAAAAGGAACTGGCACGGGTATGATTTGGGTTTGGTAAATTAGTCAACATTATTTAGCTCATGTTAATTTCTTTTCTTTAGGAAGGTTAGATCGATGAGTGTAAACATTTGACAGGTTTACTGCAAGCTCGGCAGTTTTTTCTCCCAAATTTTGATCCTTTGTTTCATGACCAATCACTTTTCTTGCTTTTGTTTCAACATTAACGGTAAGGACATTGATCTCTTTTGATAGTATTGGCTTTGACTAATGAATCAATTATCACATATCCACAGCAGCATTTAGTCTCACTCTCACCCAAAGATATTGTTTTTTTTTTTTTAAAAAAAAAAAGGCAAGGAAATCTAGTGCTAATTAGGCTACCTAAGACCTTCTACTGAAAATGGACGGATTTTTCATGTTCCATGGCTGTTCTCTTTTACTCCAAGTCAATATCATTTCTTCACATGATCCTTGATTGAACCATAAGAAAAGATGGTCAGACACATACAGCTTAACAGCTCCGCTTAGAATAAAGCTACCAATCTTTGAAACTATAGGAAGTGGTTTTCTATTGAGGAGATCCAAATCCAATGTGCTTCTGTTTTCCTCCCACCTTAACTGTAAACAACTGGGAAAATATTCATGATTTTTCACCATTTTCAGTCTATAAGGTAGACTGGAAATAGACATGATTGGTTAAGGTTGGACTTTCTGTAGAGTCCCATGCTGCATTATTTGACAGCACCCACATATGCAACACTTATTTTCTCCAAACCGAACATGTTATTTAATTGATTGGATGGAAGGGCAATAAAGTAGGCAGGCAGTCTACTCTACTACATAAGAGGGAGTGCATGCTAGCCACATTAACCACCCTAAACTGCTTACCTTTTGGTGAGATAGATTCCATGAGCTCAATAAGGTCTCATCATTGCGGGTTTGATTATTGGGGAACCGAAAGAATTAATGTCACAAAAAGGAAACCTAGCTTGATGCTAAGGAGTCTTCAACCAACTGAATCATGAGGAATCACATATGCCAGCTGCTCCACAAGGCTTTCAAGGTGTTAATGTCTCTCTATAGTAAGAGAGCGATTTCCAACGTCTATTCAAAACGTTTTCTCCAAAAGTTTTCAACAAATGAACGTGAAAACAGCACAAAATTGTCTTCTTTTTAATAGCTTGCTAGACTTTTCTTACGTACCGCCCGGCATACCCAAGTTTTCAAGTCCTTGGGTTTTCTGTTGAAATTTTGAACTTAAATAAAAGTTGCAATAAAATTTCCATTAGCTAAAGCAATGGAATCCTTCCATTCCATTTTTTCTTTCTCCCTTCTTTTTTGAGTTGAAAAATTCAGTTAAATAATGTCACAAATTAACCAGATAAATTAGGTGAATCCAAAGCTACCCCATTAGCCAAGGCAAAGAAGAGTAGATAAGAAAATTTATCAAATATTAATGTTGTTGACGTGCTATATGTGGTAGGTAAACAAACACCACAAAGATTATGCCAATGCTGAAAAACACAACCGGTCATCACATCAATTAGATAGAATGGAGAAATTCATGCACCAGCCTCAGTCCATTTATATAAATTACTATTATAAATGAACTCACTATATATAAAGTTAAATTATATATGTACATTATAGTTAATGACGAAGACCCTTTTCAAACCAAAGTAAGCTAAATGACCTTGAACCACCACTCTAGCCGCCACAGCGCCACCGCTGCTGCCACCACCTCTCTTTTCTCTACTCAAATTGCTGTATATAGAGGGATTATATTAAGAGGGAATTTAAGCATAGGGTGACAAAAATTTAGCCTAGATACAATCAAGCTAGCATGACCACATGGACTCTCCCAAGCTAGCATGGTCCACTACCATATCCACGTCAAACATGGGCTTGGCTTGCGAACCCATGAGCTTAGAAGAGGGTGACCCGCTATTACTTGGGCTTACTGGGCCAAAACCATGATGTGAAAAGGATGCGGTCTGCCTCACCCGGAGGTGCACCACCTCTGCCTGTGCCAGGGCCAGTTGGGTTTGAAGAGCATCTATCTGCTGCTGTAGAGATGATATGGCTCCGACACACCCGTAAACGGGATCACGGACCCTGGCGTTGGCCTCATAGACCATGCTACTAACCGCGTCGCCCCGCTGGTGCACTGGCAACTCCTGCAAGTTCAGCTTACTTTTGTCAGATATGCAGGGCCCAAAAGGGAGGGAAAACAGCAGTAGTCATCAGTCGAAGTTAAGGCCCATGGGCCTGAAGCCCAAACTAGTATGACGTCTAGGTGACATCATCTTAATATCTATTGCCTTACGTCGTTTTCTATGTCTTAGTATTAAATTGAATTTGTCAACAATCCAAAAGTATTATACAGCACACAAAGGTATTTTCTTTTACTTTTTTTTTATTTTTACTGGGTGATTCCAGGGCGCCAACTTCTGATTCGTATTTTACTTGGTGGCCTCTCCATGTTGGCACCGAGCTTGCTTTTGGGGCAATAGATTTAGGTGCCTCAATTCTTTAGTTATATTTTAATACGAATGGGATCTCTTGGGTGAAAAGACTATTTTATCCCTACTTTGGGGGTATACCTATATATTCAATCGAAAGCAGAGGTGGTCAAAGAGATATTTGTTTGTAATTTTCATTAGAAAAGCAACTAGGAGACATCTTCACGTGATCCCCAAACAGCCCTTAGAAATTCAAGCAGAAATGAGAAAAGCAAACTCATTCTAAATGATCTTAATTAAATACACTTGTTTTTACCTATCTCAAATGCTCTTGCCAAAGGAAAACACGTGATTCGAGCAATCAAATAGCTGAATAAGTGATTTTCAGCTCATTAATGTTTGACTGTTTGAAATCTAGCTAGAGAAGTTCAACAAGAAAAGAATGGAGCTAGTTCTTGGCATTTCCTAGAGGCTCTATGGGGACGGGCACTGTTGATTAATTTTGGTTTCGTCTTAAACAAAAGATACCATCTACTTAAAAATGAAGTAAACAACTGACTGGGCTAATCATTGTACCAAAAATTGAGACTTAACAGGGAAATTAATAACTGCATATGTTTGCCCCCTCTAAATTCTAGACATCACCAGAATTGCTTTTGCTAATTAGTGCCAGCCTCATTCCCCTAAGGAAAGAATAGGAAAAATCACCAAAACCCTTTAATTAGGAATAAATTTCTCTCAGAAGCACTTCAATAACAATGACTATTTCAATCTGCTCAATTCTGCTATATTAGTGTCAAGTAACAAAGTTAATTAAGTCATGGCTGCGGGCAAGCTTCAAGGCAGAGTCTTAAAGTACTATAGGAACGTAGAATGAAATAAAATTTCCCATGGTTTAGAGAAGTAATCTTAGTCAAATTAAAGCTTGAGAATCAAAGAGTCATTTTTCTAAGCAAGGAGTTCCCAAAGCTCATCCAAGTGTTTTGGTGAGAAAAAAACTTAGTAGTAATTTATAAGTACTAAGTGGTAGTAAAAACCTGTAGCATCTTGTTGACATTGCTAGCCCCAAACACCTTGTGCACATTAGCAAACTTCTGGGGCTCATCAGCAGGGAAATAAGGAGCAAAAACACAGTCTTGGGCACACCTTCTCCTAAGAAGTTTGCATGCTGCACATGGTGACGCTGCGCCCTGCTTCCTGCCACTCTCCTTCATGGTTGCCACGTGTTTATAGCTAGGGCTACACTCACTACTCTTAATACTGTTAATGAAAAAAAAAGTTCACCCCTACTTTAATTCGTAGAGTATCCTTTTTTTTATTTTGTTTTTTCTTGGTGATTAGTAGAAGCTGAAGGGCAAAAGAAAAAGAAAGCTGGTGAGGAAGAGAGAAGGGAAGAAGAAGAAGAAGAAGAAGAAGAAAAGTAGCCAAAGAGAGAAAGACTGATGGTGAAAAGAGAGTAGGGGAGGGAGGGCTTGGAGGGTAAGAAGTGGTGGTATTTAACAAGCAAAAAGGTCAATACATCTGAGATGGACCCCATTTAAGAAAACCCTTTAGATTTTGGTAGACAAAAGACATCTCCCATGACATGACAACCTTTGGCTTCATTTTTCCAAATCTTTTATACATTTCTACAAACTTTTCTATATAATTATATTATATTCTTTTCTAGTAGATAAAATGTATTCATGATAGTATCAAATAACACTCTAAAGTAATCCTCTCAAAACAAGATTGTTAAATTTTGGATTATGCAATGAGATTTTAGTTTTTTCTGATAAAATTTGCATATTCATTTTTAATATTTGAAATTAAAAATTAAAAATTTATATATGAATGTATCCATTTGAAAGTTGTTATAAATTAAAAAGTAAATGGTATTTTTCATCAAAAAATGACTATGATAATATTGAGGAAAATAGGGATATGATTTTTGGTCTTTTTCTTAATAGGATTTGCATAGAATGGGTTTAATTTATTTGGTGGGTCCCTAAAATTTCATTGCATGTTAGCCCTGTCCTTTAAGTAGTGTGAAAATGATGCATGTGCATGCCTAGGAGCATATGCTAATTAATGAATATTTTCAACATTAATCATGATACTAGAGTTTGGCCAACAAAAATCAACTCTTTATATATATTTTATGGATCCAATGCATGTATAGAAAATTCTCACTTCTTTTTTCCATCTTCTTATTCTATGCTAGTGTGAACCTATGGACTGGTTAGTCAAATGGGATATACTGAAGCGAGAATATATACTAAGATTTATTTAGTTCCATGAAGATGTGGATTTTTGAAACAAGAGATTTGCACTCCTAATTATTTAAGCAAATAATGCCAGTTATCTTATACCAAAAGAAATAGCAGAGAGAGAGAGAGAAAAGAAAAAGTTATTAGAAAGCAAAACACTTTGACACATTCACTATCTTAGAAAAGTCGGGAAAGGGCAAGATTATGATGCTAGAATTTCCTGATTAATTAAATCAGATAAAAATAAAAAACATAGGATTGCTGATTGCATGCTGCAGCTGCACTAACAGATAAAATAATACTAATAATGAAAGAGCAATTTGCAATGACATGTTGGGAAATGCTTTAATTTAATCGAAAGCAGCACCTTCTTTTTTGGTCACAGAGGAAGTTTTGTTAGTTATACAGTGCTGTTACTTTTTTATTTATATATACACATAACAGTTAATAAACATGATGCATTGGCCTCTCAACTTAATGATGATTTGATTATATAGGATGAGATTAATTTAGTTTAGCAAGCAATTAGGCATTTAATTAATGAAATACAAATTTGATTAGAGATTGTTTAAGAAAATTATTCTCACCCGTTTCTCGATCGTTCTATATATTGCTTTAAAAATAGTAACCCGATTTAGTGCAAACATGCGTATGTCTAGGTTATATTCCCACGAGCCAATAATTTCAAGACATAAACAAAAATAGAGAGTCAATAATTCCGGCTTCAGAGGATACAGATTTTTTTCGCTTTTTTATAAGCATATATATGGAACTTTCTTCTTTTTCTGAGACCTACGGCCTTATCTTGCCCTTACATTGATAATTCTACCTTTTGACTACATGTGATCTAAGCAGCTATTTTGGCCTGCAAAAGTAGAAGCAAAATGTTTGGCACTCGAATTTAAAATTTTTTCACAAAAATTATATTTTTTTTCACATTCAACTTTTTTATGCAGTTCAATATTTCTCTTGATTTCATTTATTCTTATTTTTACTGGATGAAATATTTTTTTATTTTATTTATTTTTCATCAAAATTTCTATTAATATTTTAATATAAAAGATTGAAACAATCTACTTATATTTGAATTTTTGCAATAAAAAAAATTGTTATGTAATTTAATTTTGGAGAATTTTTATAACTTAAAAATACAAGCTAGGGTTGGCATATTGGTATCTAGAATGCAGCCTTTTATCTTTCCGTACGTCCTAACTTTTAAATTTGCCGTTTTAGCTCTAAGTTGCAAGTGCATCAGTGAACAGCGCCAAAGTAGGAATTGCAATTGATGATAGCCAACCTTTCAACAGTGATTTTTGTTTTTGTTAACTTTCTTTTTCCATATTTTGACTATGTTTGATTTGTTTATTACAAATTTATAATTTACAGTAAACGGTATGTACATCATGACCACGAGCTTCCACACTCAAGTATATATACCCCCACTGCAAAATAATGATATCTACTAGTTATGATTAATGTGTTAATGGGTTTGAGCAAATTGAAGTAATTAGTGCCTTAACACTAATTAAACCAACATAATCATGGGTATCTACTCATTATCATGAAAGTATATCTGATTGGATAAGATATTTTACTATACCACTTCAATTGGTAAATGTAAATACACATAGTCAAGTGGATTTTGTCAATGTGTAATGTTTCCAACTTAGAAGTGCTTGTGTAATAAACTTTGTAAATGCTCTTTTGAAAATAGATAGTCCATAGATTGGCTATAAAATTCAATCTTTTGCCTTTTAAAAAGTAAACAGGAAGGATAAAGTTTAAATATATGGCTGGCTATTTTCAGCCTTCATTTTTCTTTTGTTAGGTGAAAAATCAAATTATACAAGAGTAATTAATAAACAAATATATGCAAAATGGATAAAGTTCCTAAAACTGTTGCTGTAGACCAGGAGGCAGGCAAGGCAGCCGCAGCTCGTCTACTTATCATGTTTTGGTATAAATGGCTGGCTCTGTTGCTTCATCATCAGTATGTTTCCAACGAGAATAATGGTTCCTTTTAATGTGGCATCCAAGCATTCAAATTATATAATTAATGCATGGTTTCCTTTGACTTCTGCCCGAGATAAAAAAATTGCCTCATGTCCCTACATATATAAAAGATGCAATACGATTGGTTACTAGAAGAATTAATTCGACATCATTGTTTTAACCTAAAACTCTCATATGGAAGAAATTGGTGTACTACAATATAATCTACATATATAGTTTCAACCAAGGGGTAAAAGTAAAATTTTTCAACAATTTTGCTTCTCGGTAAATAAAAGGAATCTAACCCTATCACAAATATAAAATTTTCAACACTACCATAATTAATGTCCTATAACACCATTACAACACAAAATCTTTTCTCGATTTTAAGTTATAAGAAGGGACAAGATACAAGGAGTTTTGGTAAGGGCCACGTTCAATGAACTATAACTAGATTTGATAAACTTAGATACGATATGGATCGGCTGCATAAATAATGTGGAAGGAGCGATATTTCAAGGTGTAAACACGTTTTAAAGTTCACCACCTAATGGATGCATGAGCATTGATGTTGATGGTAGTTGTGTAAAAGAGAATCCGGGTCGTTCATGCGCGGCAGGAGTGATGAGAAGTGCTAAAGGTGAGTAGGTAATTACAGGTTTTGCTTATGGTGTGGGTTGGTTGGACACCTTGACTGCTGAGCGTCGGCCTATTTATTATGGTTTGCCATCAAGGTCAAATCTACGTATAACCCAGTGAGGGTAATTCTGAAAATTGATTAGTATTTGTCAAAAAATAATACTATAAGTATCAAGTTTTTGTATACTCTTAACACTACTATATTTGTATGGTTTTGCTTTCACTCTAATTGAAGAACACAAAGTAAATATTGATCCTCTAACATAATAGAGTATATAGTACACTCGCGATATATATGAGAATCAAGTTTGTGAAAATTTACCCTTGTTGAAGAAATTAATCTGAGATCTGGATCCCTCTTTGTTTGCAATTAAATTAAAATCGTGACTTGCAGTCTATTATTTTAAAATCTGATTCGAAAGTTATTGTTTTAGAAAGTGTTTAATTTTCTTTCTCTCTATGAGCTGTATTATGATTTTAATTTGTGTGAGTTGGATGAATTTTCCTTTCAAGCATCTTTCATCAAATTTGAAAGAATTTTCAAGAAATTTTGAGTGTTTGCACGCCTTAATTAGTTAGATGGCAAGATTGCATTACTCCCTTGTACGAAAAAAGAGACTAATAAATACGAGTTTTGTCAATATATAAGATGAAAATTGTTAAAGAAAACAACTTAATTTATTAATTAAATTAAAAATATTAAGTACGTATTTTATTCTCAATTAATTACCTCATCACGTTGACAACAAAAATTATCAATTGAACTCAAATGGGTGAAGTATTAAATTTTCCTCAAGTTAATCAATTTTTATAAAGGGAAAATAAAATAATAATAAAATCGAATAATAATTGCACATTATAATAAGACATCAAAACTTTAGGTTGGATGTACCTGAATTATTTTTTAATGCATGCTCTTGTAAAGACAAACAAGCAAACATGTTCTATCTCTACTGCATTATTGCTCTGGTAAATGGAGAGGAAGCACGTGCACATGCCAGGTCAGGAGAGATGTTCTGAAATCTGAATCCTAATTTGGGAGGTGGGCAGTCCAGTGTGGTACCGTCGGCAAATTAAGATTGGCCTCTTGGCTCCTTCTGCTATGTTCTGAAACTTAAAATCGTTCAATGAATCAATCAATCGCCAAGTCCCACGTGTCTCTAGCCATTTTGGTCCAGGCATTGGGGCCTCCATTTGGCACCATCTGGCATGTATCTATTGGCTGTTGCATGTTTCCTTTTTCTATATGATCAAACTAGAGTTGAGACAGAGATTTCTTTTTCTTCTTTATTTTTTGAGAATGACAAAGATTGGGTACTGTGCCGACACCGGAACTTGTCGACATGATCAGAGCAAGATCTTTGTTTGGGTTTTTGTCACGGTTTCAATTAGAACGTGCGCTGAGTGTTCAAATTACAAAGATATATAAAGATCCAATGAGAACCAGGGAGGCAGATGACATGGCATTCACTGTTTGCAAGTATTGCACACACAACAAAATACATTGCAGACTATACATAGATCGTATTTAACAAGTTATGAACGCTTTGTACTGTTACTACACCGGCTTAATCTGCATCTTTCTTTCTTTTTTTCATATTTTGATTTTTTTTTAAATGTTCATGTTTGGCGGGTAAATGATTTTTTTTAAGCTTTTGGGTCGTTTGATCTTGTTTTTTCTTTTTTCCACATAGAAGTGCATCTTACTTTTTGAACAAGGGATCACTTGCTAGTTTGGAGTGTGAATCTCCATGATCATGCCGTCTAGAATACTTGGTTTCCATTTGCTTTAAGGATAGCAAAAACAAAGAAAAGAAAAGGGCATGATCATCATGCATTATGTAGAGTAGCATCAATAGCAGAAATGCTCTACTTCGGTGCATGCCCAAATCATTCATGCCCACCAAAAGGGAAAGGTGGTGAAGAGAAGAAAGAATTAAACCAAGAAAAAAATAATGGGGAAAGGCGAGATGGGGCCCAGTGACAACAGAAACTCATAATGAGGTGCTCAATGCCAAAATCTTTGGGTTAATGGATACAATAATTATGTATTGGTCAACTCTGGTCTCCTACCATTCGGTCAATGAATGTCCTTTAAGATCACTGATTAGGGCTCCACTACCCTAGAGAACAAAACCTCAATGACAGTTGAAAATTGTGTCAGTCCAAGAACGTCAATGGAAAATGAGGATTAGGACCATTCTATTATTATATTGCATTTGTTGTAATGTCATTTTCTTCTCGATAGCGTAATTTTAATAAGCCCTTGATGATTATCATGCCGCGATTAGAGTGTCAAACCTAAAGCCATTTTCTCATGGCGGCAAATTTAGGCATTTGTCGGTTAATGACTTTTCAAATTGGGTTTCTGGGGTTCAATCTTTACCCCTTTTGCATAAAATAAACTTTGACCATAAAGTTTTGTAGTTAATACTTATAATAATATGAGGAAGAAGCTAGAAAAACTTTAGAAAGCAGAGAAGTATTTATCTTTTGTTGGTATCACTTCGATTTAATCGAAAAGCTGATTAAACAAACAATGATCTTCTAATGTGCATGTTAATGTGTCTAATCATAGAAATCTTTTTGTATGACCTAACCTAGCCTAATTGAGAGACAATCTGAATATAAGATCCAAGAAAAGGGGAAAGATCCACAGTAAGTTCAAATTTTTATGATAATCAGTTGAAGGATTTCTAATTTGGTAGCCTCATTTCACCATGCAAAGAATTAAAATGAACCAATCGTTTGAGCCCAATATTATGCCCATAAATATCCTTTAAAATTGTAAATAATGAAAATTGTCCCATTATAAAAGAGAATTGGACTTACTTAAAGTTTTGTTTGGCAAAGTTGAAATATTTTTTCAAGAAAAAAGTTCAATTTTTTCCCTCATTTAGAAGAGGAAAAACTTTTACAAATATAATATTTTACGGGTTAATGAAAAAATTAAGTTAATCATCATAAAATGTCTTACGTATGAGAAAAATTTTAGATATTTTTCCATCTGTCTTCTCTTCTAATTTTGACATCCATCTCATCATTTTTAAGATTGATTCCGCTTGAAAAGAATTGCCTTACCCTTCGCAATTAAACAATAAAAAGCATCATTATTTTCTTTTTTCTTCCATTTCTTTATTTATTATTCTTCTTTTCAACAAAACGTTGTTAATTATTTTTATTCATTTATTTCATATGGATCACATCATTATAATTATTTACAAAAATAGTATAATATTTAATATAATATAAAATAATTAAGATCAATTAAAAAATTTTTATATAAAGTAAGAAATAAATTTTTGACAGATGAAAATGTCTCATTTCTTTTAATTTCAATATATAACTTATTCACTTAACAAACTAACTTGTATAACAACATGACGAGAAATAAATAAATAAAAATGATTAAATGTTATTTATATATAATATTTTTGAAATTGAAAATATATTTTGATGCATTGCATATTGATAAATATTAAAATTTTTATGATATGGTGGAAAATTATTGAAAATGGATAAGATAATTGAAATAATAAAAAATATTTTTGATAATTTATATAAATAATAAAAAATATTAAATTTTTAAATAAAATATTTTATTAAAAAAATTCTTTCAACAAATTATATTCAGATTATCAAATGGAGCCTTAAGATTAAGAATTTTGGACAGAAAAAACCCAACTCCTTTGGTAATAAAGGGTTTTCAAAGTCTCTTAGTTGGCCACATTCTTGGATGTGATTTTTGATTTGACCCTAGTCTTGCAATAAAAATAATGAGTATTTGCATACTTTAACAAAAACTTAACATCCAATGCAGCTCATTGGTTGTTGAGTTCCATAGTCCATAGCCTTATTAATTTAAAGTTTAACCCTTTTTTTCTTCCTGAGGTATTAAAAGAATATAAGTTTTTAGTGAAACTAGGTAGCTATATTGTCATGAAAGAAAGAAGAAAAAATTCAATCTTAGATTTGGGTAGATTGCGAACATATGCCATGAAAGAAAAAAAGCTGAAAAATGCGGGCAGCTAATATATTATTAAAACACTGCCTAAAGTCAAGGGCAATAATAATGTAAGACACTACTGGAAAATGCGATTGGTCCATTGCAACAACCGCACACTTTGCTACATTTAGAGGAACAAAAACAGAACCCTTTGGTCAGTTAAATTAGGTGAGGAATCATTTCTTTTCTTTCTTTCTTTTTTTTTTTTGCCTTTTCTTTTTCTGAGGTACGACCCGCCGTTAGGAAAATTTAATTGGGTATTTTTAGTCAAAGAAATGGAAATAATATTTTCAATGAAAATGAAAATCTTTTCGTCAAGGCAGGGCACATTCAAATTGAATATATTGTCAACCCAAATAGGACACATCTTCGACCGTTGGTGAAGAAAAGGAGGGAGTGGGACGCAACAAATTCAAAGCGAAGGGGGTCCCAGATGAGATTAGTAGAAAATTGAACCACTTGTTTTGTTTCCCCAAATAACTTCCACCGTATCACGTGCACCTTACAAAATTTTCATATGTGATATATGTCAATGTAATTAAATTCATGTGAAAAACAGGTCATTAATGTTGTTGTAAGGTACGTGTAGGATGCTACAAGCTAGCAGGGGAGCGGGGAGAGCCGGGGACTAGATGAATGTTGTCCGTTTGCAGAAAATGAGAGTCTAAGCTTGCCAAAAGTCATATATACATAGAATTAAGGAGCAAAAGGTAATGATTCAAATTTTTTTATGTCTTGTCTGAGGCCACGCTAGTTCTCACCTTCAAGATCTTATGGAATATGATGCTGTGTGAAAAAAGACCAGCCATTACAACATCTGAAAAGTCGTGAGGACCAAGGAAAAAAATGTGCAGAGTCCATGGCATTTTGCCGTTTTGGTGGGTCAAGTATAAGAAAACAAAAATTAAATATTTGAAGTTAGAGCTGTTCATAAGAACAAGTAATATAATTAACCATTACAATATGTATATATATATATATATATATGTCTAAGCCAAAGTTTTATAGGATTCCCTTGTAAAATCGCCATGTACTGTTAACCCAAAGATAAGATCAATGTTATCCTGGGAAATAAATTTGTGGTGGCTACTTTCGGACTTGAAAATTTTTGTAAGAATTGTTGGCGGAGTACAATTGAGACATTGGGGGGTCAAAAGTTTGGCCCCGTGATCAGTTATCCCATTTCTCACCTAAATTTTATGTCAACATCATTGGCGTAGATCCATAAACTTGCTGTATTTGATTTTGCAGGGACCTGTTTTCCTTTATCTTTATTCTCTTTGCTTATTTTGAGTTCAAATCTAATTCACACATCTCTAAAATTTTCCTGTATCAATTTCCACTCCTCTACCAACCAGTTCCTGATTAGGTGCCATATATTTGTCAGGCCAAAGAATGTTTCCCAAACCGTAGATAAACTTTAACAACGTGTTAAGGCTTTAGGCTGGCACACCAAATATATCAGGATCTATGGGAACAGATTTGATGTTGCATCTATCAGATCCATTTGATATCCAAATGTTCATTGAATTCATTCATTTTAACCCAAGTTGTAAAAATCCATCACAAAGGTGTGGCTTTTCGAACGAGATTGTGTTTGCGATTTGCATGATTATAGAACACCTAACATCCTGCATATTCAAACTGCAAATTATGCATATCTATCTATCTCGATCTATATGTTACAGAGTTCGTTGGGTGTTTCAAGACATTCTTAGTTGTATCCTTCGAAGAATGCATTCATTTCCTTTCAAGGTAATGCCAAATACAGGTTTAGTCTAACTAGTGAACAGGTTGAGCTTGGGATGAGAAAGTATATGCACATTTAGGTTCACACTGCTTTTAGGCCAAAACAAAAGTTAATTCGTTATTCCAAAAAGCATAAACCCTTGGTCTTAAAAGAATCCTAGTACCATAAATTTTATTTTTCTCATAACAAAAAGTAACAAATTCCAACACCTTTCCACTCCAGTCATTGATTTTATTTTGATGAACAAACTACCGTGCTTTGCTGGGGCAGTTCAACAAATATTTCGACCAGAACACTCTAGCAGCTATACTTTATTATTGTCGTTTTAGCATCCATATGTTCCATGCATGCTGCATTTTGAGCAAGGTCAAAAGTACAAATATTTTGCGTCATGAGTTACATGTCTTACAGAAAACTTTGAAATTTTTGTTGCTTTTTTGTCTTTTATTTAATTTGGAGTAAATATACAGAAAGTTAACGAGTCACACTACTTTAGCAGTAATGAATCTAATGATGACAGTAAATCCATCCCAGAATGTAGGAAGAAAAAAACAACTGCGGATCGACTTGCAAATTTAACAAAAGTAGATAGCTAGGACACTTCGCTTCTACTATATAAGTAATTTCAATGAAATGAAGGTCAATGCACTGGCATGAGGCGGAATCAACAAGAATCAAATAAAAGTTGTAAAGGACAAAAATTATGTGATCTACTAGCTAGTTATTTTATGTGGATAAGCACCATGAGCAGGCAACACCATGTAATTTACCTTACAAAATCTTTTATTATATGCAATAAAATAAAATAAAAATGCATAGGGGCCGGCACAAAATCACTGTAATAGTTTTCTTTGGAGGAAATAGGATTAAACTAACAGCGAATTCGATGCAATCAACACTTCTTTTTCATGATACAATTTTATAATGGGAAAAGAGATGTGGTTAAATTACTATCCTTATCCTTCCCATTATTTAAAAAGCAGGAAGAAGAAAAAATAATTGTACTAGTGAAGTATTGTCAGCAAGATTTTCTCTTGATTACAATGGTAAGATCCTGCCTGGAGCTTGACATGAACAAAATCAGAAGAAATGATTTGATGACACTGACCTTTGAAGGCTCTTATTAACATTAGCAACAAAACCCCAAAGTCATAAGGTCATGCATTGATATAATAATTAAGATTTGTTATCAAAGTTGAAAACTTTGATTGGGTGTGAGAGCTTTCTTTCCTTTTCCCTTTTTTTTGTTTTTTTTGTTTTTTGTTTTTAACTTGTAGAGCCATCCCATGTTTTGATGATCTCATGGGAGGGAATAATTTTTATTGGGAGATAACATCATTGAGAGTGAGTGCCTTGATGCTTAAGCAAATCTTTTAGGTCCAATGTCCATTATCCACTAATCAAAAGTGATTAGGGCCTCATTTTTAATGTTTTAACCGACAGAATGTTTATAATCTTAGGGCAAAATTATGATACGATAAGATTCCCTGGCATGCCTTGTAGTCTACTTTTTTTAACTCGTTGTCGACTTCATATTCTCTCTTTCTTGTGCTTTGAAATAACATAAAAAATCAAGCCCATCCCAATTTCTCTAAAATCTTACATGCCTTATCTCATCATGCCTCTAGCTTGTCTTAATTGTTGTTGTTGTTTTGGTGGTTACATGATCATTTTGTCTTTTGTCTTCCGATATGCGGTGTTTTGTATTTGGATCGTGTGGTGCACGTGCAATACGACGAATATATTATTTTCAAAGAGTATGATCAGCAAAGGAAAGGGAGAAAGAAGATTGAAATATTGATCATTTTTTGTGCGGTGAGGGGGACAAAGGGGGACTCTCTTTAATCATTCTTCTCTTGGCCCTAATCACTCTTTTTGAACTGCAACTTTAATGTTGTACGCTCTTTCTCTTGGGAGGTTGCAAAGCATGGGGAGGGAGTGAGGGTCGATCCTGATATATAATGGCATCATGAGTTTGACTTAATATCATACAGTTTTTCAGCTGTTTAGTGGACTTTGAATGTTTCACAACAACTCTGTCTGTCTGTATCCCTCTCTCTCTCTCTCTCTCATCATCTTTTAACTTGTTGAAGCAAAGTATATTTGGCTGATTGTTTCTTGGCAAGAATTTTCCTTATCAAACAGTACTTGATGTTTTTTGCTGCCTAATTATTCTGTTGGTTATAGGGGCAAATGAGATTTCTTTTTTACAAGAAATTAATGGTACGTACGAAAGTGCTCAAAGGGCCATACACGATTCCATCAAAGCTTTATTTTATTTAATTTTATTTGGAGTTTTGTTTTAAGCAAAAGATACACATTGGAGAAGAAAGAAGAAAAGACATCTCTTAGAAGATCTTTATAAAATAAAAGATGAAAAACACGGGGGCCCCGCTTGACCTTTATTGCCCTGCCCTGGTTGGTACAAAAAACACAAAGCATGGCCAACAAGAAAAATCATGCTCTTGTCACAAAGAGAGTGGTAGAAATGACTTACCACACATATTAAAAAATAAGTGATCCAGGCCGCTGCCCTCACTCATCACTTTCTCTTCTTTTATGTATATGCATATATGCATATATATATATATATCTATATATATATATAAATATTTTTATTTTCGGTCCCCAAAGGGAATCCCATGAGCCCCATTATGGTGATTTTCAGTTTCATCAAACCATGCAAGCATTGAAATTTGCAGTACAAGTTCCATGATCTATAACACAATACTGTAGAAAGTGGACTCTCCCAAAGCCTTCTTTTGACTAGTATAAAAGCTTTACCTTGACTGTAACCAGTCGTCTCTCCTGTAGCATCAATTTAATATCTCGATGTGAGCCGCTTCTCCTTAATAGCTTTAGTCCAAGATTTGATGGCATGAACGTGCTACTTTTTTCTAAATTCTAACCACCTGCGCTGCTTATTTAATAACAAGAAAGAATTGAATTCATCCAAAGGATTTGACTTTTTGTACTCACAAACACATGTTTCTTTAATTCATTGATTCTGATTTATTTCAAATTTAAAAATTTACAAGTACAAGAACGTGTAACACAAAAATATTCAACACATTTATATATATATATATATATTTGATAATAGAATGGAAAATTATATACCTGTTTTTCTATGTATAACATAACAGTGAACCGAATGACGTTGTTTCGGTTATTGGAAGGGGTTGGTTCTGTACACAATATTAAACAAATTTATAATCACAAAAGTTATATTCAGATATTTTATTTTGGAATTAGATTTTTATTTTTTAAATATTTTGATTTAAAATTCTTAAAAGTCGAAATTCAATGTTTGGACGATTATTGGATTTGAAACTCCAAGATTTTAAACACGTAATTTCCAAATTCTAGATTTGGACTTCACCAAACAATGGATTTGGATTCCAAATCCCATCCCTGGAATTCAAGATGTCAAACGGACCCAAAAAGAAACGGATTTATATATAGATGCATGCTCACCCTTGTCCAGACTCCACAACATTAGCAAATTACATGATCAAACTTCAAAATCCCCTTTTTAAAACTAAGCTCTTTTCCCATGAAACTCTCTCGCTATATAATACAGGAACATCGGTTGAAAAATATACAATATTATTTTGTAGATTATAAACTTTTGAGAAAATAAAAGAAATGACTGCAAAAAATTGACACAGCGTGGCCAACAAGGAATTTTGAGAAGAACGCGACCATCTCTTAATCATCAACCTCATCACTTATGACATGCTTTGTTTCTTCAACTTTGGTGAGATCAGATGTCCTGATCTTTGACTAGCAGCTTTCAGTTTCTTCTTTTAGATCTGATGATGATCTAGGTCTTTTACTACTTCTATTTGCCACATCCTTCTCATGCGGTCTTTGCACAAGAATACCAACCAACACAAACCAAGACAAAAAAAAAATATCATAAGAATTAAAAAACTGATCATGAGACTTAAGCCCAGCAGATTCCAAAAGGCACCAAATTAGTACAAGACACAAAAAGAAACACAAGATTCGTTCGTGTATTCACAAAACTGAAGTTCTTCGGTATTGAAGGCAAATATTAAACTAATTCCTTGTGTAGGGCAGCTTTCCACATTCTATCAAAGTTCCATATTATGAGCTCCAACATCTTTTGGTTGCAACTTAGGGTTCATGTTAACTAAGGCTCCCTTTTATAAACCAAAATGGACTTCTAAAACAACATTATTTTCAGTATGAAAGCATTTTCCAACAAGTACTTTCTTGTGTCCGGCATTCACCAGAAAACTTTTATCATCACTGTCCAGTGCTACTATTGTAAGCACATAACTAACAGCAAAATATTTTCTAAATCACTGATCACACTCTTAAGCAACAGCAGATTTACAGAATCTAAATTCTTTAAAAAAAACAGTAGAAAATCTTCTCCTATTTACATCACCATTTCCATCTTCCACTCAAAAGAAATCATGCAAAAAATTACTCAATTTGAACTCAAATTTCGGTTGCAGTCAACCATAAAATCTCAATATATACCCATCACCCAAATCAACATAAATCCAACGAAAAAATGAAGCTCCTCTTGGTAGTTTATGTGATTGTGCTCTAAGATTTTTTTTTTAATTAATTAAAAGAAAGGTTGAAATGAAGGAGATTTAGGGATCTGGAGGGCTGCTTTAGAGCAAAGAGATGAAGGAATATGGTGGCCTACTGGTATTGCAAAACTGTCACTGGTAAGCCTAACAGCGATGGTGCAGGAAGCAATGGTGAGGGAGACAAGTAATGTGAGAAATAGCCTTTTGAGAGAGAAACAAGTGGAGGGGAACTTGACGGAGGAAGAGAAGCAAACAAGGGAGAAGGAAAGGGAGATCAGAAGACGGGAAGGAAGGAGGAAGGCGAAGTGAAAGGACGTGGTGTGGGGTTTTGCTGGCATTGGGTGAAGAAGGTTGAGGGGTTTAGGTGCAAAGGCAAAGAACCTTGGGCTCTTCGATAGTCTTTCATTCTGAAAAAAAAGAAGACAATTTCCTTAATTTTGGACCTTTTTGCTGTTGACCAGAAATCCACTTCTGGTTGACCACGTCAATTTTTGACATCCAAACATCACAAAACAAGGAAAATGGCTTCCGGAAGCTATATTTCCTGGTTATCAAATGAAACCTAACTTTATTTCAATTGTGACTTCTGCAATATCCTTCTCAGATTTCTAGGTAACATTAAAACAAAACTAATTTATACTTCATCATAAACCCAACTGCTAATTACCGTAGGGAAGAAGATGCTGACTATTGGTACAAAAATCTTGGATGCACTCTTAATGAGGAAATTTAAAACTAAATTCAAAAGGATAATCTTAAACATACCTTTTGCAAAATTCCTTTCTTGTATTAATCGCAATACCTTCCTTTATCTCTTCAATGCTCATCATATCATCAAGCTTAGATTTTAATAAATTGGAACTATCAATAAATGCAGCAGACTCAGCCACACCAAAAACAATTGACGAGTCCTTAACCTTTTCTTTGAGATATTCCATCAAAATGAATCCTGGAAAAAGTTCAGAAGAACTAATTAGCGAAAAAATTTCAGAATTTAAGAATCAAGATCAACTATATGTATAATGGAATAACAAGCAAAATCCAGAGGCTAGATTCATAACAGAGAACAGAGAAACTGAAATATTGCAAGAGCCCAGAGAACAGAGATGCAAAAGTGGTAAATATACAAGGGTCTAGGATTAAAACCTACTACATTCTCACCAAAAGCACTACGATATGCCATCCAAAATCGCCTAGCAAATAAAGCCAAAAAAAAGATAAAAAAGATAAAAGCTTTTAAAAAGCATCTCCAAATGTTGGATCAACCATAAACCCCCTATGTGAAGTTTAAATACAAGACAAGAGCGCTGCTCCATAATCAGTGCCTAAACTATTCCTAGATTATAAATACTCATGTGACTAAACAGAAAAAGATTTAGGCCATATAGATCTTCCAAAATTCTAAACTGTGATAGCACTTGGATTGTGCGAGTCCCCAACAAGTCAAACACAAGAACATATGAGACACTTCTCAGGTGGAGATGTTCTGGCAAAATAAATTGAAATCATTCAAGGCTTCAATGAAGCAACCAACTGCAGGGAAATATAAATGAATTCACCTAAAGGACAGACAGTAACATAAATAATACATACAGTAGAATACACTAACTCACTTTTTTCTGCAAGGAGTTCCATATATTAACTTAGTTTACACCTCTATAATAAAAGGAAGCAATTTAAAGAATCCTAACAAAAGAGAGTCAATGTACTGTTACATACAGTATCACTTAGTTGACCACTGCAGTTTCCCTTTAAACATCAAGCGCATGTGCGCACAAAAGAAGATTATCAATAGTGTTAAATAAAAATGCTAAATACATGATTAGCAGAGAAGGTGAAACTTTTGTCAAGTGTTTATCTTGTTCGTAGATGGTGAACAAAACATAATTAATATTTCAACAGACAATTGTATTTAAGCTCCTATATATCAGCTCTGTCTACTAATACAAAGGATACTCCGATTGCATTTGATAATTTTTCTCTGAAAACACAAAAAGGGGTGGCAGCATAATACCAAATAAATGGATCAAAAGCTCACGTTTAGACCCCAACAAACGTGATCTGATTGTCCCAAAATGATATTAACAATTCGAAAAAGAAAATAAATAACAAGCATTGACAAACTACAGAACTTAAAATTTCACTCTAAAAAGTGCTGAATGTTGCAACCAGTAAGACTCTATGAAGGAGCCAATGCCACCATCTTTTCACAATAATGCTTGCATTAGGTAAGCACAGACATGAAACAACCCAACATGCAATGATAAAAAATCCAAAATTCTCAAAACAGCTTTAAAAAGAACCGCAAGCTTATAATAATAAAAAAAAGAACCGTAAAAGCAGAAACAACCCATCAAAGAAAATTATCATATTAACGCAAGTTTGAAGCAGAAAAAGAAACAAATGTATAAAAAAGTACCAAGGGCTCGAAGCATCTTCAAATCAAAATTCTTGGCTAGCTGTACATGCCCAATTACCCTTGCACGTTTCATGGCTAGCATCTTTAAGCTAATCAACAAATCCTGCAAATTGGGTTCAGATTGATTTGGGTTAATGCTCAATTTACATACAGATTCTCATTAAACAAAGAGAAAGAGAAAGAGAAAAAGAAAACTCACAAGCTCGGATTCAGAAAGGGAACAAAGCCAACTGACATCTTCAATGCTATTATTTCCTAAAACTTCTTCTTCTTTCTCACCCATATAAATGGAACGTAAAATTTTATTTATTTTGTGTTTAGAATTACAATGGCACGAGTATGATGGAAAAGTTCGGCAAAGGTTTTTCTTTTCTTTTTCTGTATTCTACCTTTCATTGAAGCTTTATAAAACCTCTGCAGAGTCAAAAGGAAAATCGAAGAAGAGGGCTTAGGTTTTTTAAGGTCTTAATAGTTTGGGCCGAACAAAGAGGTTATTCTGGTTTATGAAATTGGGCTTGAGCCCATTCAAGTTTCAATTAGATCTCCCAAAATCATTTGTAAATATTAATAATTTATAAGATAATTTTTGAGTTGAATGTGATTTTTTTTTTGTTTTTATTACAAGTGAAGACTTTTTTTTTTTGAAGAGCTATTACAAGTGAAGACTTTAAGAAGAAAAAACCATGTTGTTTTAGTGAATAATTAATGTATAAAAATAGACAAAAATAATAATCAAATGATAACACAATATTTTTATGCATGTTTTTGGTAATTTTATGTTACTCATTATAGTATAAAGTAATCCTCATGTTTCAATTTGTTTAACTTTAACTTCGATATATGATTTTGAGCAGATATGCATATATATAGTCTTGGAAGAAAGGTAATGTGAATATATTTAGTTTCTTTTATTTATCTATTAATGGCTGAAATATAAAAGGAAAAGACAGAGACAAAGATCATTGCAAAGAAAACAAAATTGATATTTTGCTTTCAAATCCTTGAATGAATTAAAGAATGAGAAAGTTTGATATCATTCCTATAAAAGGCAAAAGCAAAAGGAAAGTAATATTAGGAAAAGGGTACTGCTAGTCATTGATGTATATGTTGGGCTGTTTGTCACATATCATCTGTAAATTGATAATTCTTTTGATACAATTGTTCTTTGAATGACAAGACTTTTGCATCAACTCTTGCTGAAAAACCAATGTGGGTAGATCTCTGGGAGTTTCTTTGCTCTCTTAACCACATTTGATTATCTGTGACGATATCTTTCTTGATGCAGTACTTCATTTCTTGGATGATATGATCGTCCATGGGATAAAATGATCTTTGAATGACAATGTGTGTGAAGTAAGGAAGAAGAGAAACAATGACGACGAGCAAGGTAACCATCCAATACAAGGGTGCAGGTCCAATACCTTCAATGAAGACCTGAAATGCGTTCCCTGATACATATGGAGGCAATGCACCATAGAGTATCAAGAAAATGTACCATAACAAGATGCTGCCCCATATGGAGAGATGTTGGATCCAAGTGAAGTGGCTTGTGATTAGAGCAATTTGACAATTGACTGTCCAGATTATGCAGGTGTATGTTATGGCACCAAGAGAATTGATATCTGCTACATATCCATTTTGTCGGAATGCACTAGGAGAAAGGATGTAAATGTTTGCCAGGAATATGACTAGAGAAGTTACCATGCCATTCAATATCCAGCCAATGATGCGGCTCCAGTTGAAATGTACATTCCTTGGCCCTTGCTGATAAAGGGCTGGAAACTGTTTCATTTCAGAAGAAACAGAAGTGTTAAGAGAAGCGTTTTTAGTTAGGAAAATCTGTTGATGTTTGTGAGATCAACCTTTTTGTGGCGGTAATTAATTACTTTACCTGCAAGCATACATCTGATAAAACATCCTGTTCCAGGACTCCTAATGCTATCACAGGCAAGGATGTCAGCATCACATTGAACATTGTCATATACCAATCATTGTACAAGACCTCCCCAGAGAAACTTGTGTATAATTCATAGTAGAATAGGGTGAGGCCAAATGCAACATTCTTGTAGACAAAGTACAGAACCTATAACAAGTCACCATAAACATTAAGAAATACGTTATGTATATACATGAACTAAAATTTAATAGAAATTAAAGATTTACCATCTTTGCTATTCTCTGATAACACCAATGCCCATGAACTATAAGTAATCTCTCCAGGAATTGAAATTGAGGTAGTGAGAAGTCACTAGCCATGACTGCCTGTAAGTGATAATCCAAGAAAAAGAACTTTTAGCTTTACTAGTATCTGCATCTCTGCATCTTTATTGCGCGTCATCCATATATCCTTTATATCCTTCTAGTATATTTTATTCTCGAGGAACACTTGTTACAGATTTTATGTTCATCAACCAAAGTTCATGACTGAAAATTGAACTTAAAATTAATGCTGAAGCCTAAAGATTCCTTGCCAATATTGATCAAAATGAATTCTGAAACATTACCTGCATTCCCTCCATACCACTGATCCCAACTCCAATATCAGCTTCTTGAATCATGCCAACATCATTTGCCCCATCTCCAATTGCAAGAGTTGTTCTGCCCGTATATTCCTTTACCAATCGAGTGATCTGTCATAGACAGGTTTAAGCTCTATTTAGAGAATATTAGAAAGCGTAACTGATGAAAATCGTATCATTTGAAGATGAATATTAAATTAGCTCCTAATTCAAATATTATTCAAACAAAGCGCTTTCAGAAAGTAATAGCAAACAAAGACAAAAGCCATACTAGAGCTTTCTGTTTCGGGGACACTCGGCAGCATATGACAGAAGCACAATTAACAGCCAATTGTAAGAACTGATTCTTCACGTCACCCCTCAAAGCAACTTCAAGAGCTTTTCCATCCACAATCAAAGCAAATGGAGCCTCTTTGTTTCTTTCTTGACACATAACTTTGTAAGAACTTTCAATTTGGCGCAAAATATATACTTTCATAGCCTGCAAGGCTAGATAAAGGTCATGTTATTACCAACCCCAACTTGTACCAATTCCGCAAGATAATGCATTAATGAGATATCGTTTAGATGAAGCCTCAGCAAAATGTCATTCTAATAATACCATGAACATTCTTTAGAATAAAATGCCTAGTGCCTATGAATGTGTAAAGTAGAACGAAAAATCAGATTTGAGTAGTGTTTCATATGGCTTGAGAGATTACAATTGAAAGGTAACAAGAGCTGGTACTGAAAAGGAAATTTCTGAAGTTCAGACAAAGAACAAAAGTGTCTATGCTATTTTCTCTGTTTTCAGAATTGATATGGAGGGTGATCACATACAAGCATATGATATAAAATAATGCCTATTCAAGGTAACTTTTACCTTTACTTGGTTGTTAGACTCTGCTTCTCTGCTCAAACTCAAATGGAATTGTTTCATATCCTGACGGAGTAAGCTGCAAGCAAATCTGCCAAAATTGGGGAAAAGCAATAACAAATCAAAGTAGTTAAGTAAGGCAAAGCAAAAACACCAAACAAAGAAGTATTAGTACTAATTTTCAATTTGATATGATACTTTATTTCTTTCTAAATCAAAAGAATGCAGAAAGATATGGAATTCTGATAAGCCTCACCCTATATTTATTGCCGTCTCCCTCTTGTCACCAGTAAGCAGCCATATTTTCAACCCTGCTTGAGCAAGTTTATCTATGCACTCTGGAACCTATAATGTTTGTAAATGAAATAAGCAGTGAGCTGCGGGGAACTGATGTTGAATTATGCAAACAAAATGCGGCTTTGAGTCTCAAAGAAATCTCTCCCTGGTAGATCAACTAGCAAAAGCAACAAGCAGAGTGCTGCAGATGGTCCATTGAAATTCACAGCACACACAACAATTAGAATCATAACAGTTTTCATTTTGCTTACATGCTGGAAAATCAGAATTAGCCAACAAATTTTTATTATAAATGGAGTCATAATGTTCCGGTCACTTCTAGTGGCATTTTCTGATTGAGCAGTCAACAAAGCTGTGTTTATAAATGACTAAAGAATTTAAATAACCACCAATTTAGGGGAAAAGTTTTAAATAATTTCAATGTCTCTTCAAATTTAATTGCTCTTAATAGGTGAAAACCACCTTCTGGCTTGTTGACTAGACCAATTGAATCGTCCTTTTTACTGAAGTTTGTCTGTGATCTACATAAATTAACTTGGTTTAAGCTTGAGAACATGCGCAATAGAGGATAGCTGCAACCCCAAAATATAACTAGTACCAAGTTTTCGGTGGGTCAGATGCTTTCTCTAGATTCTCTTCTCTTCAATACAAGCAGAAACACATAGAGATGCTCACAAAAGAGGGAGATAACTAACCCCTTTTTGTAACTTGTCTTCAACAGCTGCAACCCCCAATAAGATTAAGTCCTTTTCTATCATTTCCGATGCTTTCTCTAGTAATTCTTCTCTTTCAGGACCAATTGTGGTTCTGGCTTGCGTAAATATCGTATTCCAACATTCATACTCAGCTGCCTCAACTGTCCGGTAAGCAAATGCTAGAGTGCGAAGACCATCTTCTGCATAATTTGAAAGGTGCAAAGTTGTTGCTTGCTCATAAGTCCTACCATTATCAGCTAGTCTATCGAAGATTATGCTGGAATCCAACCAATACAAAAAATATGACATAAGAGACATTGATTTCAATTGAGTTGATCCTTAAGTTATGAAAATTCAATTATTAAAGCTAATCAACAAGATACAGAAAGAAGATAATGTCATTAACTTAATTGCTAGTCACTATCTTCTGTATGTAAAGTTGCATTGGCGTGGAAATTTGTTGTTGGAGTAGCACTGCGAAATTCAACTGGAGTGGGAGATATACCTGTCTGCACCTTTGCAAAGTAGAAATATCTGACCATCTTCGTTGCTCACTATCACAGACATCCTCTTACGCGAACTACTGAACTCCAAAAGATTAAGTAGCTTGTACTCCCTGAAGATAACGTTGATATCATATTTAGGCATTACAATTTGAAAGATACTACTTCAAGCATAAGGAAATTTTCAGAAGCAAAGTAAATGTTGTGAAAACAAAAGTTACCTTTCCACCTCCATTCTAGAAGAGGGGTCAAACTCCTTAAGAACCATCACTGATTGTGTTCTTCTGAAAAATTGGAACCCAAACTCTTGCGAGGCAACGAGAAAAGCTACTTCTTCTGGTGACTCTGCTTCATACCTTAGCTTATTGATTTTATCATCTTCAATAGGTATGCCTGTATGACACAAAGCCATAACTCTAAAGAACATTGCAATTTCCAATAAATTGGATCCATGCATCCAGTTCTTGTTCAAAAGCCTGTCATCTCTAAAGTTGAAACCCTTGATAACAGATTCCTCCTCGGAAAGTCTTGAAGTCCCTTTATTAGTATTATCCAGAACTTCTCGGCATCCGAGAACAGCCTTCTTAGCACTAAAATCAGATACTGAGAACTCAAATACTTCATAGCTTTGGCTTATTCTATCAGACTCATCAATAATGAACTGACTTGCCTCAAAATCAACATCCATTCTTTTTGATGCAGCAAGGTCAACTTCAGTTACATCACCACCATATGAAATTCCAGCAATCGAGCATTTCCTGAACTCCATCTGATTACATGTCAAAGTCCCAGTCTTATCTGATAGTATCATTTCTACCTGACCAAGTTCTTCATTTAAATTTGAAGTCCGGGCTTGAACTGACTTGCGTGTTGCTTCATCATACATTTCTATATCCTTATTAATAAGCATTGCTTGTAAAACTTTGACAACTTCAATGGAGACATACAAAGAAATGGGGATTAAGTAGCCATACAGTATGAGGGCTCGTATGAACTGTAAAATAGCAGAGTTTACCGGCTTTGACGGATTGAAGAATTTATTATTATCTTTTTTCCGGTTGGAGGCATCAAGGTCATGGGCCTTATTATCATCTGGCAACTGAAGGTACCACCAATCAACCATGTCGTGCCTCAAAAAGAGCGAAGATCCAATGGAGGAAACCAAGGAAACCAACAGAAGCATTGAAAAAAGAAGGTAGATAATGCGATCCATTATTCTCTCCATCCGGCTACGTTTAGATGGTGACCTTGTGGAGTTCCGAACTGCCTTGGTATCATGTCCACTAAAGATTACCACTCCATAAATGTAATCAGTGTTTCGGAGTTTTGAATCTCTTAAAAGCACTTGGGAAGGGCACAAGGGATATGATCTATTCTCAAACTCTAAATTCCCCACAAAGGTGTAAAGATTAGGATTCGGATCCTCACATCGGACAGTGGCCTTGAAATTCCTGAATTCTTCATCCTCATTCAAAGAAAGAGTGGCTTCTAAGCATCTTTTAATTTTCAGATTCGTTTCCCCATCAAGGTTCATGGTCTCTACATAACAAACACCATCCTCATAGCTGGAAGATATTAAAAGAAGATCACTTGGAAAATATTCATCTTTATTAACCTTTACAACATCTCCTACCCGAAGTTCCTTCCACAACTTATCTACAAATACTCCATCGCTCGCATGAGCATTTACAGTTCGATTGTTTACGTCCAAATCCTGCAAACAGTTTTCAAATAACATGATAACTATGTAATTGTCAAGGACAGATATAGATGATGAAAGAAAATTGTTCAGGAAGCTTATCAGACGAGATAATTTTCCAGAGAAATCAAATGAAAGAGTATTTCAAATAAATAAAAAAATCCATAGTGGAGAAATCATGCAAAACTTCAAATGTTGCAAGAGTACGAAACAAAAGATTAGGAGAGTTGAATAGAAACAAATATAGGCCTAAAAGAAGTGACATGTTTAGCTTGAAGTTACCTGCAAAAATCTATGCCAATCTTCCACTGCCTCTTTGAGCATGCTGATTCCCACCACAAACACCAAAGGAGCGATCAAACTTGCTCGTGAAAAAGGAGCCAGAGAAAGAAGCGACAGAACTGCTGCCAATAGAAAATAGAAATTGGCAACTCTTCTGAACTGCTCAAAAAGTGCTCTTGGAAGGAACGTCAGAACGTTGTATTTAGTTGTGGATATATAGTTGTGAGGGTACTTGAAAGGCTTTCTCTTGTGCAGTTGAGGTTCGTTGCAGAAAACCACCCGGGAAAATCCTGGCTGGCCGATGAGCTCTTGAGCGGAAGATGGTTCGGATGTTGATGGCCGCAAGCATGCAAAAGTATACAGTTTGCTCCATCTAACCTTCCCCTTCCTTCTCCTGGATGAGGCTGCCATCTTACCAAGTTCCCAAGTTCACCTCCCCTCTTCAACAGTTTATCATTTCCTCCTCAACTAGATGAAAAGGCTATGGAAACCATATTGACTGATTCATGATCTTATTGCCCAACCATGTGATGTTTGTTGCTCATCCCACCGACGGACCTGGCCCCTTCAACAAAGGAACCATAGATTCCAACCATTGTCATCGTAGATACGTATATATCATGTACAATCAAGCATCAGACAACTAAACAATACTCATCGAAGTTTTGTCTTTTCTTAACCGTCCCTGCTCTTATTTTTATGTAATTCTGTCTTTGTACTTTCTGAGAGAGAGAGACTTCCAATGCTGAACTTTGGACTTTCCTAGATCTAGCAGGCCTTCAATTAGCCGCGTTTCACGGATTAATAACATTTTCCTCCCTGATCCTAAGATATGTCAGCCTTCCATGGAGCCAGATATGCATCAATCTTACCTTTCAGTGTACTTCAAAATACCCAAAAAGGTCAGGAACACGTGGTAACTGCAAGTTCAAGGAAGCTAGTCGACTTGATTTTACTGGATCAATTAGGATAGCCTCTAGATTCGAGAATTGAATCTTGGGAAGGTTTTTTACTTTTTTTTTTTTTTTCTTCAAACCAAAACCAGTTGGTCAATTTTCAAGGTGTCCAAGAGCATCTTACCGTCCACTGATTATTCATTACAAAAAAAAAAAAAAAACAGCATAATTAAACCATCGTACTGATGTGCCTCTAGATTCGAGTTTTTACATTCATAAAACTATCTATTTCCTGTCTTATTACATTCTCTTTCTTGAATGCCAACCAACCCTTTTAGCCTCAAGACAAATAATTCCATAGAATCATCCGTGTTTTATTATATTCATAAAATATCCTTGCTTTCATTCTAAATTATATATGTTACCCTGGGCATCCTCCAAAGCTGTTGAATTATTCCTTAAAATTTAAAATTCCATTGTTAAGTAATGCATAAATCACAGTAGACAAAGAAATTATCATAAACTGTGGCTCAGTGGCCACATGGAGAATACTAGAGTTGCTTCAGAATAATGGAAGAGATTTACGTCCACTTAGTTGAAAACTAGAAATATTGAGACCCCATCGACCTCTCCCCAGAGAAAAAGGAAAAACAAAACAGAATACGGATTCCTAATAGGCCTCAGCAGCTGCGTAATCTTGAGATGATCTACTGTTTACCTTTTCCACATTTCAAACCAGAAAAAATGTACTGTTTCTGGCAAAGAGAAGACGACCGATTTGTTGGGAACAGAATTGAGAAGCAGTCAAAGAGCAGAAAAGGGTAATCTTTTGAATTCATGCGTGTTTATTATATCCAGGTTCATTCAATGCCGCTCTTGTCAGGGAGCTTTGCGGAGAGCCTAGACAAAAGATCAAAGGGGAGCTTTTGCATAGAGCTTGCCGAATTGCGAAAAACCTCAACAATTAATTAAACAAGTAAACAGACTTTGAGTGTAACGGGTATATATTAAATGATATTAAGTACCAATGCAACTAAAACCTCCATGGGAAAAAGATGAAGACACAAGGCAGCAAGGTGACGAGTAGTCAAACCAATTGGTCCCAACATAAATGGATGATAAATTTATTGACGGATTCTAACTTATTGCATGGATAGCTAAACAAGGACATCTGGATGGAGCAATTGCAGCTAGGTAAGCCGGCTTCTATCCAAGCATCTAATGCCGCTGCAATAGGAAGTAAAGATACGAATTTGTAGATACTCTTGTCCTTGAGCAATGGAGCTCATTTGGTATGCCGGATGGCCATGGTGGCATGAGCTCTTTGGAAACATGTTATTGATGTCATTGACATGCTGAATGACTTCTCAAGTAAGAGAAAATAAATTAATAAGGGAAATACGATCAAATACCTTCTATACTAACTGATTATAATTGTGAAATGATGATATATATTTTCCAAAATAATAATCTCGATAAATTAACACCCTTAGAGCATTTGTAATTTGTTATAGTAATTAAGACCCAGAAATAATATCTTATCCTATTAATTGTACCTAATGCACAAAACAGCTTCTCCATAAGCGATTTAATTAGGAAATGCCCTTTTAGGCATCAGCTATTAATTTATTGCAAGAGTTGCAACAATTGATTATTGAAGGAAGTAACCTTTGCTTACTAGATTTAGCACCAAATGATGTTTTAGCAGCATCGAGGTAACATTTCCAAATTAACCATTAACCATAATGTCCCTTTGGGAACTTTAAATCAGATATATAGCAGAATAAAGCTATATTTTCTACTACCTGATCAGCAGAAATTAATGTCATACCGCAAAAGAACAATTTGTTATAAATCCAGTATCGAACACATCAAACAATAACAACCCCAAACTACAAAGTACCGACATTATCCATCACGCGCTTTTAAGTCATCACCTGACTTCTTAGGTAATATTACTCACCTAAAACAGAAGTCAGTTGCCAACGCTTGAAGAAGAACCCATGTACAAATTTTTAACTCAAGTAAAAGTAATGTTGTATACCTATTATAAGACAGTATTGAATTTACATTGAAGTTCAAATTAAGCATAAGCACAAACTCATTGAATAGAACATTAGTTATATCTACATTGCTTAAATACATCAAAGATCACAAACCATAGATCCCAGTGTGTTCAGTTTAACAAGATAAAAAAATGCACTTTCAATAAATGGCTGCTATCAGTGTCCTTGTGCTTGATTTGGCTTATGCATTTAAGGCCACATGATACATGACATTGAAACCATTCAGCTTTAGGATTCTACAAGAATGGCACACATATGGTATTCTAGCTGACCAAGATCTGATTTGACATTGAAGGAAGGTACTTCATCCATAAATTGCCATGAGATGACTCCGGCATGGTGTCATTGCTAAATTCAGAGCAAACAATCTTAGGCCCATCATAATGAATGACCATACTCTTTTCTGTGATTTCTAGTGATGCTGGTTCCTTCACCAACCAGGAATTTGAAAGCTTCAGATATCTGTTGTAGAGTGCTAATGCTATTGCTGGATTTCTTTTACTGCTCCTGCATATTATAAACACACAAAAGGTAAAAGTAAAACAATCTTTGAAGAGAATAACTAAGTAATTATAGTATCTTTTATGAAGAATTTTATGGCAGATCACCACCAATTGTAAATATTATCATTAGTAGTAACCAGCAGAAGGGAAGAATAAGAAACCTGTCACTCCAATTCAGAACTTTACTCCACCATAAGACAGCCTCCAAAAACTCCTTCTGCAATTTCCTTGCATCAATCAAAAGCAAACTTAAGTCAGGCATACATGCATCCTTCACATAAGGTGTCACAGATACCCATGGCTTTGAGGCCGATCTTTGAATAGCATCCAAAACATATGAGTTCACGTAGCTGTTCAGCCTTTTAGAGCAGTCCTCAGCAGCTGCAATAGCATGGGTGCTTAAGTCAATTCCAGTCAGTTCTTCTACTCTTCCCTGCGATACAAGCAGAGTCTGATAAGAACGATTGCCAAGAAATTGCCATCCCAACAAGAAAATAGCAAAATGATACTGATTTGTGTGGGAGATTTTCTCACTTAATGTAATTATGTTCAACCGCTAATACCATCAGATGACATAAATTAATTGACTATCAAACCCTGTAAGCATGTAACTGCCCTTCTGGGTAAGTTAAGCACCGAACAACTAAAATATGGTTAGAGACAACATAGAATTTATTTCTATTGCATGAGAATGCCATCATATGTGAAAGTGTTTCAATGTTGCAAACAGGGAGAGAAGAAGCTCAGGAAGAGACTTCAGAAATTAAGTAATTTGTTCGCAAGTGAATTAAGATGGGAAAGAAGGAACCAACCTTCAATATTAGATCGGGTGAAACATATATGAATTTTCTCAGCGTCCGGTGGACACTTGGTATAATAAAAGGTGCTATTTCCTCAAAATTGAAACTGGCATATTCTGCCTCAGAAGTAGCAATCCTAATTATTTCTTTCACTTCCTCTTGCCTACATTTCGATAATAACATCAACAAGAATCAAGAGATGGACTTTGCAAGTGTGTATAAAACAGAAAAACCAATATCTTACCCATGAAGTTCAAGGTTTGAATGTGGAAATAATACTTTCAACTTATAAAAGGAAACTTTGTCTTTATTCCCCTCGGGTGTAAAGAAATGAAAATGAACTAGGTCTGGATATCTGGATATTAAGAAAGCACAGAAAAATGAGTAAGCAAAAGTAGAAAAGTTGGTATTAACCATCAGTGTATGTCCACCAATTTTAATAGGATTGCAATAAGCACACAACTTCAATTGTATCCAAGGGATCTTACATGAGCAAATTCTGATCATTATAATCAATCATGGTCTTGCAGATTTTGAGTGAAGTTAAGCCTCAAATGTTGAAGTCAAAATCTTTATGGTAACAAAAAAAAGGGAAAAAAGAGGAAACGCCTCTTGCTTATTTAAAATGCTTAGTACTGCATTGCTCTAAGGATCATTCAATGGTCACATGAACTTCAAAATTAATGTTGGCACCCCAAAAAACGAAGAGAGTTGAAACCAGAGCAACTTTGATACCTTGAACTCGAAAGAGTTGAGTTGGCAAGAACTGCAAGCACTTTAAGATCCAAACACTCCATCCATGAAACAACATGTACCATACCGTCCTCTTCATAGCTTCCTTCACTCTTTGACTATTTTGATAATATTGAAAATAAAAAAAAAAGAAAGGAAACAGAAAAAAACGTCGGGATTTATAATTATTGACAGGAAGAACAAGAACTGAAAAAGAGAAAATTGGACTTACAGCGGAAGAAGGAGAGGAGTGGGGGTTAAGCGGGACCCAGTTTCTGAGAGGGTCCGAGGGGTGGCGGAAATGGGAAGCGGGTAAGAATTGGAGGAGGCCGAGAAATATGATGAGCCCAAACGCGAGCAAGCGAATGATGGGTTTTGGACTCGGAGCCGGACCTAGGTCGGGAAAGATGGGTCCAGGATTCCTAGGATTGTCAGTGGGTTGAGTTGGTCTCCTGTTAGTGGCAGCAGATCTCCAAGGCATGTACGAGGGAGACATTGACTTTTTCTGTCCAACTTTTTGTATATTTGTTTACCAATTCCGCCGCTGTTGAAATCCTCGAAAAGTTCGCTTTAGCGTCTCTAGAAGTGCAATAATCAGATGTGTGATGTGTGCAATCCTTTATCATTGTGACATTGGAATTCTTTCTTTTGTTTATTTTCATATATATATATATATATATATATAGTAACTTCTTTTTCTTGTTTTTCTTCAGGCTATGTTATATTATGTACATAAATTCCTTATACTTCCCTTATTTAACTCCAAGACATGTGCATAAATGACAGTAAACGATAAAAATTACTATTAATATATAATAAGAAGAAACAGTAATATCTACTATATATAAAAATAGTATAATTTGATTTTTCAATTTCTTTCAATTGAGTGTCTAATTGAATTCTAATTGAATGACAAGTGTCATTCAATTAGAATCCCTCCTTATATATTTAATTTTGTAATTAAAATTAATTTATCTTTTTCTCTACTATATATAAAAGTAATATAATTTGATTTCTCAATTTCTTTCAATTGAGTGTCTAATTGAATTCCAATTTAATATCTCTCATTCAATTAGAATCCCTCTCTATATATTTAATTTTGTAATTAAAATCAATTTATCTTTTTTTCTACAAACAATTTATCTTTTAAAAATATCAAATTGAAATCTAATATAATATAATTTATATTTCTTTTAACATTTTCCGTAGCGTAGTTACGGGTATCATTCTAGTTACTATAATACTGGTTTTATGGTTTAGTTTTACGTAAGTGTAAGAATTAATATTTTGATTGGGTCAGGTCAGGGTTAAAAAGGTTGCCAGGGTCGGCCCATATTTAATGGACTCAGGATTGGACTAAAGCCTATTAAACCATGTGGGCCTTGTTTCTGCCCCTAGTAGCCCCTGCTCAAAGTAAGAAGCCCTTAGGGACCGTTTCGTACATGGAATATGCCCTGAGATTGTAACGGGGAAAATTGTAACGTTCCATGGGCATGGGCTAACGTAAACTAACTAAAATTTTGTTTTAGGCATTCCTGCCCCAATTGCCATCGAGCTCCTCTCCTTCAACCGTCTCTCGTTCTTCTTCGTTCTTCTCTAGTAACCCAAACCTAGCCGATCCACAGCCTGGTTTTCACACCAGTTCCGCCTCATTTTTCCAGCCAAATCTCCTTGAACTCTTTCCTCCGTCGACAGGTAAGTACTCCGTCTTGAAGCCCTTCCCTTCACAATTTTTTGGTTGTATTTGAATTGATATGAATTGTTCCAATCACTACTATCAATTGGAAGCAGGGAATAAAAGTATGCCTGCTAAAATGCTGTTTGGGAAGGTTTGGTGGCTAATAAACTTTATAGCAGTTTATTCTAGTTCCTTTTGCAAAGTTTCAGACTTTCAGTTCACTGACTCAGCGACCGTTGTCTGCAGGTCGGCTTTTAGAAACAAAGAATTCTCTCGAAAAGCGGAGCAAACAGCTTAACTCATTCCAGAAAAAAAATATGTAAGCTTTTTTTTTGCTGTTCTCTGCAAAATTTCTGAAGAGTATTCGAATTCGATGATGATTTTTTTTTCTGTTTTTAAAGGTCAAGAATATGTGTGAAAAATCTGCCGAAACATGTAGCGGAAGATCGGCTAAGAGAATTCTTTGCGCAGAAAGGAGAAATTACCGACACCAAGCTTATGCGCACCAAGTAACTTTCACTTGTTTTTTACCTTCTTCTTTTTATGTTTTAGTTTTATAATTTATTGGTGTTAATTGTTTCTTAATATTTTTAAAATTTAAATATTTAAATCAGAGATGGAAAGAGTAGACAATTTGCATTTATCGGGTACCGTACGGAACAAGAAGCTGAGGAAGCTATCAAATACTTTAACAAGTCTTATCTTGATACTTCTAGAATCATATGCGAGGTCTGCCACTGTTTTCTTATCTCTTTTTTTGTCTTCATTTTCATTCTGTAAGTTATTAATTTAGCTGTATGTAGCTAAAGAAAGAAAGATACTATAATTATTGGAGAAGTGAATTTGGTTATGAAATATTAGAAGCAACACCTCCAATTTTGCTCTCTTTCAGATTGCCCGTAAAGTTGGGGACCTCAACACTCCCCATCCATGGAGTCGGTATTCATCAAAGAAACAGGAGAGTGTGACTGAAACTGGAAAAACAACGGCTGGGGTTAAAAGTTTGAGCATAATTGATTCTAAAGGAGGGAAAAAGGTTCTTGAAAGCAGTGAGAAGGATGACCCACAACTTCAAGAGTTTCTTCAGGTTATGCAGCCAAGGGTTAAGTCAAAAATGTGGGCAAATGACATTGTAATTGATACTCCAGCTAATCAGAAAAGCAAGAATACCGAGAAAAAGGCTATAGCTGAGAAAGAAAGCAGACAGACATCAGCTTCAGTGGATGCTGAGACAGATGAAACCAACATTGCATTGGATGATGATGAAACCAAAGCATCGGACACTCTTGCTCGTGATGAGGTTATTTCTGATATGGATTACTTCAAGAGTAGAGTGAAGAAAGATTGGTCAGATTCAGAAAGTGAGGAAAATGATGATGGTGATGATAGTGATCAAAAGAGAAAACACAATGCCCTCTCTGAGGATGTTATCCAGGATCAGATTCAACAGGGTTCTTCCAAAGATGCTGATGATGAAATTATTGATCCAGATAATCCTTCTTCAGTCTTGAAAGATGATAGAGATGAAGTCCTTCAAAGTGGTCGACTTTTTGTCCGTAACCTACCATATACAGCAACGTACATTTCTCTGCACACACCCTTTTTTTATCTTTTTATTGTCCTTATGGCCATTTTCATATTAATGTAATTTGCCTCTCTTGATTCTTGTCTAACAGTGAAGATGAGTTGACAGAATTCTTTAACAAATTTGGCGATGTCTCACAAGTCCATCTTGTCATTGATAAAGATACGAAACGTTCCAAGGGGATTGCCTATGTTCTTTACAAGGTTCCAGAATGTTCTGTGAGGTATATATTTTATTTTGTTTTAGTGGTGGTTTTGACACTTTGAAATTTGGCAATGATGATTTCAAGGTGTGTTAATCCATACATGCTGAAGGCTTATAATTGTTACATATAAGGATTACATTTTCTAGTGTAGCTTCTACGTAGTGTAATTTTCTGGTTGTTACCCTTAAATTAAGCCTTGCATAAGGGTTAACTCATTTCTGGGCTCATCAATTTTGTAAGTTCTAAGGCTTCTTGTGCGTTAACAAGTAGAACTTTCCAATATCCTATTTTTCTACTCTAATTTATATATCATAAATTATAAGATCCATTGTGCTTCATCTTCAAAAGCATAAATGAAGGTTGATGCCCTTTGGGGCCTTTAATTCAAAAACTCTGTTGTCTTATTTCACTAATAGAAAGCAAAACTGGTTATTCAGTTTCCTTGCAGTGTTCTTGGTAACATATAGCCTCTTGTAGTTTGTAGCTCCTTTTCCATCCCACTATTTGCTGGCAGGAGGGATATATTCTTGCTTTGCAATTTTATGATATGCTATATGAGCTTCTCAATCATATTGCCTGTTCAATTTTTGTAGGGCTTTAGAAGAATTGGACAAATCAAGTTTTCAGGGCAGACTATTGCATGTTATGGCAGCAAAACTAAAAAAACCAACAGGCAAACAAGAGTAAGCAGCACCAGTTGTAATCAGTCTCTACAGCCTTCTAGGTTTCAAATGATCCTTGCTTCCCATTATTATGGTCACTAATCGAACATAGATTTCTTTGTAGGACTGACGCAAACCAAGGTTCAAAAACCTTCAAGCAAAAGAGGGAGGAAGAAAGGAAGGCATCTGAAGCTAGCGGGGACACAAGAGCATGGAATAGTCTATTCATGCGCCCTGATGCGGTATGTTTTATTGAATATATCACAGAATCTTTTTTTCTTTTCATAAGATTAGTCCTCGGCAGTTTCCCTATGTTAGTTGAATTTAAAGGATGTTCCTGATTTTTCCTTTTGATCGCAAAATTATTGTGCCATTCCCAATCATCACTGATCCAGGATTTGCAATTCATACATTCTTTGACTAATTAACTTAACTATGTTGGAAACTTCACCAATTGATATTGAATATCTCCTATCCTGCTTTGGCCTACTGATAATAGTATTCTCACATTTTTGGCTATGATTTACTGAAGTGCTTTTACCTATTCTTTACATCATTATTTTATTATTGACCTCACTTTCATCCATTTTCCTGCATGTTAATAGGTTGTTGAAAACATTGCTAGGAAATATGGTGTGAGTAAGAGTGAGTTACTTGATCGAGAAGCTGATGATCTAGCTGTTCGTATCGCTTTGGGGGAAACTCAAGTGATTACAGAGACCAAAAAAGCCCTTGCAAATGCTGGTGTAAATATCTCTTCTTTGGAAGAAGTTGCTGCTGGTAAAACTGATGGCATGAAAAGGAGCAATCATATTCTGTTAGTCAAGAACTTGCCATATGGTTCATCAGATGGTGAACTAGCTAAGATGTTTGGAAAATTTGGGAGTTTAGACAAGATCATTCTTCCTCCAACAAAAACATTGGCCCTGGTATGCATATATGTTCTAATTATAACTTTTAGATAGATTTTTGGTTCTTCAGGTTTAATTATCTGAAATGTGCAATTGGCAACTGTTGTGAATATGTGGCACAATCCTCTACAATATCCAGTTTTCAATTTAATATGAGCTCTAATTACGTTTTCGTCTACTGCAATTTGTTTAACAACTGTTAGACTACAGCAGTTCTGCATTGCCACACAATCTGAGAGGGAGAAAGAAAAATGAAAGTCTATGTCTTGGGAGTTGGGATTTAGATAAACTGAACATGGCTTTGTGAAGTAAGTCAAATGAATGCTTTAGTAATATTTCACATGTATAACAGGAGGTAATGAGGTAGTCGAGCATCATCTTTTACACTGTTTTGTTGCCAGTGCGGGCATCTCCTTGTTGGGAGCATGTTAGGTTCTGGATAGAACTTTTTCTGCTCTTTCTTGGAGGGGCAGGGGGTACTTTCCCTTTTTCTTGTTTTAAAACTTATAATGTTGGAACATGTAAACTGTAAAGAACTGTCAGAGTTAATGTCAGGATAAGTGGCTGTTGAAAGGCATACGACTCTTTTCTCCTTTATTGATGTTTTTGGTGCGTGGCATTTCAGGTTATTTTCCTTGAACCAGCTGAAGCTCGTGCAGCATTTAAGAGTTTAGCATACAAACGTTATAAGTGAGTTTTTTCCCACTCTTTTAGCCATTAGTTGAATCTCTTTATAACTATTCAGAAAAATATTATGCAGAAATATTGATTAAGTCTCAAATTATCTCCCGATATTTACTATGTGTTTGACTTTAATTGGTGCCTGCTTAAACTGGATGGTTGTTGGAAGACTTTACATATGTTTCTTAGGCACTATAGTGGCTTCTACATTTAAATTCTTCAAGTAAGCTGGAATTGGTATTAATGGAACCTATAATTGGGTTTCTTTTATTAATATAGGGATGCTCCTTTATACTTGGAGTGGGCTCCCAACAATGTTCTTAACAAGAGTTCAACTTCCGAGGGTGAGAAAAAGAATAATGCAGCTGTTGGTGAGCATGATGTCAAGAGGGCAATTCTGGAGCAACATGTGGAAGGAATTTCAGATGCAGATATTGATCCGGATAGAATTGAGGTTCAGCATATGATTTGAGTTCCTTCTTGATTTTCCTCTACTTTGCCTTCTTCTCTATCCCTTGATGCTGTAATAGTTGCTTTGTTTACTAATCTTTGCTTTGCTACCTCAGTCACGATCTCTATTTGTCAAGAACCTTAATTTCAAGACTTCTGAAGAAAGCTTGAGGAATCATTTCACTGAACATGTGAAGGAAGGAAGAATACAGAGTGTCAGGGTAATTATTTGGATATCCAGAACTTTGTGTACATTGCAGTCAATCTTATCCTTCCAAACCTTATGAGTTTGTCATGTCCTTTGCCAGATAAAAAAGCACTTGAAGAATGGCAAGCAAGTCTCGATGGGTTATGGTTTTATTGAGTTAGATTCGGTGGAGACAGCAACCAATGTTTGTAGAGACTTACAGGTAATTACAATTAAAAAAGCTTCACAAACATAGTTTTATCAATTCAAAGTGCAGCTTTTTGATACCCCTTGCTCTTTTAGGGAACTATTTTGGATGGGCATGCTCTTATCTTGCAACTTTGTCATGCCAAAAAAGAAGAACAAGCAGTGAAAAATGTTGAGAAGGATAAAAGTTCAACAAAGTTGCTTGTAAGAAACGTAGCTTTTGAAGCAACAGAGAAAGATCTGAGACAGTTATTTAGCCCATTTGGCCAGGTATTTTTTTATTTAGTATATTAAATTTATGAATGATTAAGGACTACATCTCCCCATTACATATCTAAGACTAGTTGTTATCATTATAGTTTTGATGGCTCAGTGCTGAACTGTTTATTGAGCTAACTATTAGGACACAGAGGCTAGGATATATACAAGTTTGCTTAAGGGAATGATTAAAGCAGTGAATGGTTAACATTCTTTCAGAACCTTGCAGAATAAAGAATTTAAAGAAAAAAAAAAAGAGATACTTGATGAGCTTGATTTAGTCACAATTCGGACCAGCTTTATGTTCATTTTTTAACCAAATTTGCAATTGTTGTTGTTTGCTAAAAGTTTTATGTTTATCTAGTTTGACCCTAGTTTTCTTTTGGTTGTTTAGATCAAGAGCTTAAGGTTACCAATGAAGTTTGGAAACCATAGAGGTTTTGGGTTTGTGGAGTTTGTTACGAAGCAAGAGGCTCAAAATGCACTTCAAGCGCTTTCAAGCACCCATCTTTATGGTCGTCATCTGGTAAGTCATGTCCCAGTTTCAACAATGTTGCATGTCCTGTTTCAGGAGCAGCAACATAACTGCTCTCTGTGATTTTCAGGTGATTGAAAGAGCAAAAGAAGGTGAGAGTTTAGAAGAGTTAAGGGCCCGAACAGCTGCTCAGTTCACTGATGAACAAAACGGGTTTCAAAACCCAACTAGGTTATCCAAGAAGAGGAAGAACATGGAATTCTTGGATGGTGACAGAAAGAAGTTTGAAAGGATGGCAGACTAGCACTTGAAGAGAATCATTTAGTGATGTAGTGGGGTGGGGATGAGTCGCTTTTCTCTATTTCTTTTCCCTCCCATTTGTTAGGTTAGCTTCATTTTTGCTTGTTAGAAGCTAGCATCAATTTTGTAGGCCTCTTTTGCCTTTATTATTATTATTTTTTTAATTTTACTGATAAGTGAATGAGCAAAGTGTAAACTATAGGTACTTCTTTTTGTGTAAATTAACCACTTTATATCAACGTTTCTGCCTTACTCGTTTTACTGTCTTTTCAATAACAAATGTTCTTAGTTCTTATATTTACTACCCACGAACTTGTGTTTTCTTCGCAATGATTACCATTTGGCGATGAATGTATGTGGAATGGAAGTCAGTTGAACCATTTTTTTGTAAGAATTGTGAATATGGTAGAAAAAGTCGAGGCTGCTCCTACAGGTTAACTGATCGCGACCCTTTTGTTTTCTATGGGGGCGAATTTTCGCAACTCTTTTCCTGTGTTAAACAGTAGCAGAATATGATATGTTTGGTCAGTTTTGAGTTTTTGATCACATAGAAATGAAAGATTTATGGTTTGATTGAATCAAAGGCGGGCTCCAATGACTTAAATAAATGCATAGATGGAGAAAATTAGATATCTTTTTCCATATATTATCTCATTAAGTTTAGAAACTCAGCAAAGGTTTTCTGGGTCGAGGAAGAAAGAAAAGCGATTACTATAGAGGACAATGTTTGATAACTTGATGGAGTCAATAAGGGAAATCAGACAAGTAGGGGTTCAAGTGAATAGGATCCTCCCTAATCGAGTTCCAGTGGTGCCGAGGATCATAAGTAATCCTATTCTATGGAGTCAAATACCAAATGACACCGTTGCTTTATGTTGCCAAAAACAGAAACTTTCCTTTTTCAGTATACAATTCTTGGTTTATATTCTTCATCTTTTTACTGTGACTAGGATACGAATTATCTGAATCTGTAAAGGTGCTTATATTTCCTTCTCTATTAACTTTGTACCATGACTGGTACTGAAAATTAGCATAAAATTTTTTTTCTGATGAAAACCCTTTTGATATAATCAAAGTTATAAGCAATTAAAACAAAGACAAATGAAGGAGGGAGACTGCACTGAATTTTCTGTTGGCTATATCCGCTGCACAGTTTCAACAACGAAAAGTAGTAGTAATTTCACATTGAAAGTGAGCGATACGTATATCACTACAATTACAGCGAAAGAAGAAAAAAAGAGGCAAAGAACATCAGAGGGTGAGACAACTGTATCAGATTGCAACTCCTACTGCGTGGTCTTTGGGAGTAACTCCGATCAGTATACTTCTGCCCTTACCACCATGCTGCAATAAAAAACCAAGAAGAGACATGGCCGTGTTCTAACTTCACTTCTAAACCAAGTTTTAATCAGATTGGTATTCTCTACAACGTTCTCATCCTAAACATACTACTTTACTACTAATCTCCCATGCACATCAAAAACATAAACTCCCTCTTGACATTATTCTGTCTTTACTAGATTAAAAACGAAAAGCTTCCAACTTAAAGCTGATTGGTAGTTGTCAGAGAGGTTCATGGTTATTGACTTAAGTAACGAGATGATGGAGAGATATATCCCTTAACATCTACCAATTACTGTATAGCAGGGACGTACCCAAGGTATAGTCAACCACTGGCCTAAGCTCATCCCAGTTCTGTTGTCCGAAGAATTCACCTCCGTTTGGGTTCGAAAAGCTTAAATAGGACGGAACTTGAGTTGTTCCTGCAGAGAACTGGGTCCTTCCAAGCAGATGGTCATTGGCAAGCTTCCTTTCAATCTCCTTCTCATCTAAAACTCCGAAACTCTTCACCTCGACGCTATTGTCTGACTCTATGCTGCATGTTCTGGAGCCGGAAGCAGTTATATATTGTTTGGAAGGATTCTTCTTATTTTGCCAATCCGATGCATATTTTCTGTAGGAAACATCACGCTTAAAAATTCTGCATAGTGTCCAAACTTCCTGCAACCCCATGAAGAAAAATCTTCAAGTCAATACTTACCCAAAAACCCGATTGAATTGATCATCAATTCATCACTTGTTTATAAGATTTTTACTAATTTTAAAAAGAAAAAGTAAACAGTATTATTGAAGTCTACTACGTCAAGGTCGTAAAGATGTTAGTAGTTATTACTAGCAGCTATCAGTAAAGTTCAGAATGTTCAGATTCTAAGCCCTTTACTGTTGGGTTTAACATAGAACTTAATTTTCAAGAGAGATGAACCCATTAACAAGTTTATGGTAAGGAAATGGAACTTACAGCCTCTGGCAAGTTGTCTTTCTTAGTGTTGGAGAGACTGGGATTTTGACCGGCTGGAAGGCGAAACTCATGCATCATCCAATCGGTTTTGGTGCCTTTCCCTGCACTTCCCCGGTAATAGACTAAGGATTTCTTTAGGCCTATGCAATCATGAAATTCTCCAACAGAATATATTGGCTTGTCGATACCAGTGGCTTTCCAGAATCCTGAGCCTGTAACCCTGTTTGGCCTTATGCTATTCCTGTATTTTCTACCTCTTCTACAAAAGAAGTACCATTCCTTCTCTGTAACAGTGCTAACCTTGATAACTTCTGCACCATCCATAGTAATTAGTTAGCATCAATTAAGCACCAAATTAAGAAGAAAGAAAGTTTATTATACATGAGATTCAAATTTATTGATTAACACCCTTTAATCCACTTTCTTCAACGATCAGAGGGAATGAACAATAGTTAAGAACTGAAGAACAAGGATTGATCGAAATTTCATGCTTTTAGAAGACAATACAACATGGAGGATATTAACATATTCCCCTCGATAGCTTAATGGAATTTTGATTCCAAAAAAGAAAGAGGTAAAATATTTGAATCATACTTGGAAGATCCCAAGGATCGTATTTGTAGATGTCAACATGTTTGATTAAGTCGATACTAAAGAGTTTCTTCTCCACCTTCCTTTTAAGATAAAACCCCACAAGCTCTTCATCAGTAGGATGAAATCGAAAACCAGGAAGCAAAACATCTTCATCATCTTCATTGTTCCCTGAGGAAATCATCTTCTCCACCTCCATTTTTTTCTCCTCTTGAGTGTTTCCCTCCCACTTTGAGAATGCAACACAGACGTTATATGATGCTTGCGAAGAGACTAGTTTTCAGTCAAAGTCATAGTATATGACTGAAACATGCAATGAGATATTGCTTGCTTAATTATTGAAGACTTGGTTTATAATGTTGAAAACTTATGTTTTAATATAGATTTTGTTTTTAGTCAGATGTTTCAGCGAAGCAAGGGACAATTAAAATCCTTATTTGAAAAATATTTTGGCCCCGTAAACAGCCAACAAGAACAAGAAAAGTCATTAGCAAAGAACAACTAGTTTGACAAACGTTTGCCTCTAGGCATGAAAACTTGACTATCCACTTTGTGTGGCATTCCACAATGAGAAACTGGTTTTACGTAATCGTTTCCTGTTTTTTCCAGGACATAAACGTTTTTGTCAGGGCAGCAGTTGGACTCTGAGCAGATGATATATGCATTTTAGGCAAGGATATTTCTCATCCATATTAATCCACATTTTCACATGTAAGTGGCCATCCATTTTGATACGGACACGTGAAAGACATCTGTAAACATCGCAGTACATCAATAAAGTCAAATAGTACCCATGACTATTGTCTATAGATTAAACCGGCTTAGAGACGAAACAAAAAATGGAAAATGGAAAAAGATTTTTTTTTTTTTCCATCTAATTGAGTCCAAAATATCCTAATCAAATGTGCTTTAAGTTGTGACACGTTCGAATTCAAGAAATTTGAAGATTAATTATACTCACCTCATGATTTGAATCGAGTTTTGACTATCTATGGATTGTTGTTGGAATATCTTGTTTCATGTCTACTTACATATACGACAATGGCTTTAAGGTTTTGGTCTGAAATATAGACCGGCTCTGTGGGAAATGGTGTGCTGTATAGCTCTCATCAAGAAATGAAATTAAACTTGCATGGCTATTGCCCACTCTGTCGGCCATATGAATGCATGACCCTAGTTTCTCCAAAGGATGGAAAGCAGTCGAGTTAAAGGGAAAACGTGATTTGGATTGATCAGCTTTTTTGCAAGGGACAAAAACAAATTCATTGCTAGAATACCAAATTGGAAAATATAAAAAATTGACTTCAAAGTGTATATTAATGTTATTATTTTAAAGTTTTATTTATCCTCACTTGTTTTGTAATGTACAAAACAGTTATCAACATATAAACTTTGAAAATACAATGAAACCCAATAAATGAAAGTGTTTTATACTATCGAAATCAATCCATTGAGTATTCACTGTTTAATAAGATTATCAAACTTCTATAATATTTTTCTGTAGAAAAATAATATAGAAGAAATTTTGAAAAGTATTTGAAAAAAGAAAAAAAAATTGAATTTTTTATGTATGTTATGTGGATAAAAAAAAAAGATTTAGATGTATGTTATTAACAAACATTGTTTGTGTTTGTTTCAAATAACAACTACTATTAGTTTTTTTCAATAAAAGTAATTTTTTTCTTAATCTTTTATTTTCGATAAATATAATTTTCAAATATAATTTTTTTTAACAATCATAATTTTTCTTTTTATTCTCTTAAGAAATCGTATATTTATTTAAAAATTTCCAACATTCATCACACCAAGTGAAAGGATCAAAAATTAATTTAATGAAAACCCAACACAAATTAAGATTTAATCAAAAAAATTAGTAGCCCTAATTAACAACCTTTGTTTTGTATTCAGATCCATTTACCAGGTTAAAACATGGAGACGGAGTATATTCCCGTCGTATGATACAAAGCAAGGATTGTACTAAACCTGCCGGCCACTTCTGGTTTAAGCTACGCCAGTGAATGTTTTCCTCGTACCTCTCTACCAGGCCTTCTCTCCTACTCTAAGGCCTAGACTGAATCAATATAAATTTAGTGAGAAGGTAATTTTAGGAATTTTATATTTTGAATTTGATTATAATCTTTATATATTAGATTACTTATTTGATTTGTTCTTTGATTTCTTTTTTATATAATAATTATATTATATATATATATATATTGAAATTTATTTGTGATAGTGATTATTTTATTTGTGCATGCACTGTCCCAAGGGGAGAAAAACAAAGACAACAGGCTAGAAATCCTGCTAGGTAGTCCTTGTCGACATAGAGAGGAAATTTTCTTCTCTTAACCAACACATGCTTTTTTTTTTTTTTTTTGTCTTTCTGAAATAAGAATAAACCAGTTTAAGCACAGAAAGTCAAATTTTAACAGGGTAGTGCTCACATTTTACCTCAATTAAATCAGCAAAAACCATGTGCTAATTAAATGAGGAAGCAGAAATTCAAATGTAATCATTTAATTACATTATTTTCCCACTCTAAAGAGAGAAAAGAGAAATGATATTGCGAGTGAATTTTGTCATCAAGTTATACTATGAACAAGTCTTGTATTCTCAATAAAACAAATAATTACCACAGTAGGGAGCTTCTATGTGAAAACTTGAACAAGCAATCGACATACATATGTGTACCGGCCATAAAAGCAATGGACCTGCATATGGGATTTTAACCCAGAGTGAAGATGTGAACAGGTGGGGAAAGGATTTTTGTTTGTGTAATCATGTGCAATGAAAAATCCGAGAGGCGTTGCTAAGAATTGATCTCCATGTCAATGAGGTAGCTATCCCTTCTCCCCCTACCAATGCTGACAAATAAGAAAGTCTAACAGGGTAGCAATCAAGACACACACATCAAAAAGCTTTAATTGCAATAGGAATGGAAGAAAAGGTCAAAGTTCAAAGTAGTTGATACCTAAGCAACTTGCTGGCCCTTTGGAAACTTCTTGTACTTGAACTCGCACAATGTTTTCCATAATTTATTTATTTTTGCGTCTTTGTTTGACCGTATAAAAGTACTTGTGATCAGATCTTCTGCTGTTTTTGGCTTTATTAATACAATAGCATTAAAAATTTTTGAACATTTGTGTGGAAAAATATTCATTCCAAAGCATTTTTCTTGTGAGAAAAAGTTAACCTCCTCATCAGTCATCAATCTCTCACACTTTTCGTCTAAAAGGACACCAGCTTGCTGAACCCATAGACATCATAAGCCAAATATGATCTAATAATCATTTATCCCATTCATTAATATATTTGGACCATCAATTTGATCTCAAGTACAAGCCTGGGTCTTTGCAAATGGCCATCTTAGCCCAGCCAAGTGTAAATTTGGGGGCTTTTACACAAAACCCAAGTCCAAACAATCCAAATCAATTTACCTGTTTTGGGAAGGCTTCTAGCCGTATTTGAGCCCAAATTTAGTTTGGATAAATTTCAAACTAGGTATAAAGGTCAATTGACATGAGACCGTACACGAAGCGAAAAGCAGTAACCAAGTCTTTAGCAGTCACTCACTCGATTGATACCACAAGAGATTCCGGACATGGAAGCCGCTTCTTGTTCAATCCTTTACACTCTCCGCTTTTCAACCAACACAATGACTGCAAGTATGAACAACAAGAAGTTGTGCTATGAAACATCACTTCCTAAAAACCGTCTTTGTCTGCTTCCTTCTTTTCCCTCTACTTTCTCAAGAAACTTTAACTTTCGTGGAAAAAACCTGCAATTCAATGGCTTTGCTGCTTTCAGCTCACCCTCTAGTGCCCAAAACCAAAACCCATCTCAGGAATTAGCTGTTCTTCTTGAAGTTGATGGGTAATTCATTTGTAGGACTAACTTTTGGTTTTTGATAGTGTTTTCTCATTTTAGTTACATTTCTTGTTCTGGGCTTTTTCCTTGATTTGTTTAATCAGTTATTCATTCGATTAAATGGTTGTTCTTTATTTGTATCATCTTTTATGTATTTGGGCGCTTTTATCTTCAAAAAAGAAGTAAAGAAAAACCTTTGCACTGTAAATTTGGATTGATATGCTCCTCTCTCTGCTTCTGATTTACATTTTACGCCTTTTTTTATGGATTTGTTATTTTGTTTTTGCCTAGTTAGTGTTTCAGCTCCTACTTGAGTACGTTTTTCCTGGTTCTAACCTTGAATGTTGTCGCTATCTTGTTCTAATGACAAACAGTTCTTTAGGAGTATGTTTTACTTTATCTTCTTCTAGAGGTCTATAAAATTACATGTTTTTCTTGCTTGTGATTTTTTTTTTCATTTTTAATTCTTTCAGGGTCCTTATGGATGCATACCGATTGGGTAATCGCCAAGCCTTCAATCTAGGTGCGGCAGATGAAGTGATCATATGTCTATTGCGCAAAAGGATCTAAGTTAATATTTCAATGATTAAGCTTCATGGTCATTTGAAAATCATATGTTAATTGCTTAATTTACTGCTTTTTTTTTTTAATACTGCCAGCATTTCAGAAGCTCGGGCTTGACTGTGCAAACTGGACTGAACCTGTCTATTCAGATCTTCTAAGGTGAACACTCACACAAGATTGTGTTTTTATTGTGTGTTATCTTCAAAATTAGTGCATTTTTAAGTATGCTATAAATCAACTATTTCTTCATCATTTTGGTGGACTAAGTCGGAGTTGATTGGATTTTATACAATGGTATAAAATTTCACCTTTTTCCTTGGGTCATTTTAGTGGAAAGTCGTGATTGATACTGAATTTTGATATTCAATCTTGTTGAAAAGCAATTTTATGATTACTTTCCAGGAGGAGTGCTGGTAATGAAGAAAGGATGCTGATGTTATATTTTAACCGGGCAAGTTCTTGTGGTTAAAGGCATTAAGCTTAGGGGTTAGCTTTCTGTGTTTTCCATGTTATTACATAGATTATCTCTCTTATTATCTCCTGTCATTTGACAGATTGGTTGGCCTACTTCCTTGCCCACAAGTGAGAAGGAGCCATTTGTGAAAAGTGTATTGCGAGAGAAGGTACTCTGAAATGCAATAAAGAAATGATATAACTTTTCGTAGATGTACTTATGTCTCTGTTATCTTTTATCTGATTTTCTCAATCAATAAAATGGCTCATCCTGTTGCAGTTATAGTCTTGAGTTCTTTCTTTTCATCACAATCTCTCTTCTAATTATATAGGCTTTTCTTGCCATCATGTTTAGCTTGTGCTTAGAGTGTAGCATGGTAAGCTAATGAATTGTCCTCTAGTTATTGGCAGAAAATTGCACTGGGGGAACTGATGTTGAAAAGTTTACCTTTACGACCTGGAGTTGAGGAGTAAGTTGTCATCTAGTTATTGTGTATGTTGCCCCATTTTTATGTTCTATTCATTTCTGAGAGTGACTTTTCCTCCTTGGCATCTAGTCATTGTCATCAGTATTTACCATTTGTTTTTTTGCAGTTTTATTGATGACGCATGCAACAAAGGAATACCTGTGATCATCTTAACATCCTACAGTAAAAGTGGGGATAAAATTGCTCGGTATGTTCTAGGGATCACCAATGTCATGCTGTGTTGTTTCTGAAATATGAGAAATGTCATGCTGTTGTGATTCAAGCTTGCTGCCAGTTTTTCCTTTCTCTCTCTTTTCCTTCTATTTTTGTCCAATTAAGTATGCTCCAGTCCATTATACAGCAGCACCATGTAAATGCCAATTTCAATCACAAGGCACATGATAGTTCATCTATTCCATATAGTCCTTTCCCAACACCTCTTGTATAATACCTTAGGAAAATAATGATTTGTTAAGTTACTGTATTGAAATTTGTACACTTTGCCTATTTGCTGGAGTTCAGGGTTCTTTGTTGACAGTGTTGAAGCTTTCTAATGTTTCCCTTTTAATGTCAAAAAACATTAGATCTATTGTTCAAAGGCTTGGTCATGAACGACTCTCAAAAATAAAAGTCATTGGGAATGAGGAAGTAGAAAAGAGTTTATATGGTCAACTTGTATTTGGTAAAGCAATGACTTCTTCTTTGGATGAGCAACTAGCTAAGGAAGCAAGAAAAGCAGGTAGAATCTCAGTCTTTGTGTTTGGTAAAGAAATGGTATGCGTCTTTCAGTTCAACGGGTCTCTTACAAATCGGTTTCATTCTTGCTTGACTGCCAGCTTCTGCTGAGAAACAAAGAATAGCAAAGGAGGTTGCATCCATGCTGAAAGTGAGTGTTGACATTGATACCAGCTCATCTGAGAGGTCAGACCATCCTTTTTTTTATGTTTTTTCCCTTTATTGACTGAGTTTAATGTAGTACTTGTCTACTGCAGCAGCCAGCAAATCAACCTCACCACTGGCTAGCAACTACTCATGCACCATTACCATCAATAACTACCATTAACAAACAATACCATCAATAACTGCCATTAGCAAACATCATTAGCAACTGTCAAGAACGTTGCTAGCCAATGCTGATTGTGTAGAAGGATATGAATATACCAAAATCTTTCAATAATTTTTCAAGCGAGGGAAAATATAAATGAGAAATAATTCACTGTTGAAATATTTTCTTAGAAACAAAAGTCATGAAAAGTCAACTAACAGTTCATGTCTGATGTATCAAGTCATTTATTTGGTGCCAATACCAACTTTAATCTGATATCATGCATGGTATCCAGCTTAGAGAAGATTGTAGCTGCACTACGTGCAGGGGCAGAAATTGCTGGGATGCCGGTCTACAAATGCATCCTCATTGCAGGAAGCAAATCTGGAGTTGCTGGAGCTGAGCAGATAGGCATGCCTCGTGTTGTGCTGCGGAGCAGGTAAAATGCTTGCTTATTAATCTTGTCAAATATGTGATGAATTCATGCCTGTTTGCAATTATGTGATGCAATTCATTCTTTGTCTATTCTTTTGTAGTTTCACATCTAGAGCTGAGTTCCCTTCAGCCAATGCTATAATGGATGGGTTTGGAGGTGCTGATCTAACTATATCTAAACTATGCCAAAAGCGATGGTCATAAGATGAATTGCCTGGCTGCAATTTTTGTTTCTTGGGTTTGAAATATTATTGGTCAGCATTTCATGCAATCCAATGGAAAACTTTCGTAAAATGACCAAGTTCTTTGCTCAAGCAAATACAGGCTCAAAACTTATCATACAATATTATATGGATTTTGCCCAAGATTCTGAATACCTTGTTCCCGGCAACTTTTGTTTTTCTTAAAATTAAACATTTTCACATGGATGGAGTGCTGCGAACTGTTAAATGTCAATTGTTTTGCAACTTCTTGCCTGAAATTCCCATGGGCCTGTAGGGTGTAGCCCCGACGTTATATCCGCTACAATCACAAAGAAAAGATGGATAATAATTTTGCGGAGATAGAACCTCAAGTCATTGCGAACTAAAGTGGAATAAGCCACATCCACTGTACTTTACCAGGCTAATTCTCTTCTATTAGGCCCTGAGGACTCTGAGACAAGACCCGATTAGATCCCTTCCCAGGGAGAAGGAAATAATACTTCTGTTTTCTTAAACCAAATAAAGCCTTACATTTTGTGAAGGAAACAACTCACTGTTGTTAGAAGAACAAATAGTTGTGATGTACATTTACCCAGAGAGTAGAAGCAAAGATAAAGCAACGTAAGCTGCAAGCAGAAACCAACTTTAGAGCATCACGTATTATTTTCAGCTAGAAATCCTGGACAGCCGCCTGAAAAGAAAAGAGATTTCATTAGGTAAATCTATGAGAAAATATACAATACAAATCGCCCTGCCAACTTTGGTGTTATCCTATTCTAACCTAGAACATAGCCTAATCCTGCATCCTGGATTATTCTTTTGTTACATATGTAACAGACTCTCTCTGTCTCCATATATCCCCATTTTTTATGCCAAAGAAATTTTAAGTTGCATGAGGAGCAACTAAACCTATTTTGGTATACATTTTACACTGGAAGACTGGCTTTTATTAAGAAAGCTCTGCTCCTTGAAATTTCGTACTTCTTCTCTGCGTTAAGTTAGGGCTTGAGTACTCAATACCACCATCAGACGCTGAAATATTGGATGATACAGATGACTCTGGAATTGAGCTCGTTGGATTTAGCTGACTTTGATTCCTGAAACTCTGAAAGGCCATTGATGGTTGTTGCCTGGGGGCCCCGGCAGTTTGATGGCCCTGAGCCTCTTCAGCAAGTCGCCTTAGAAGATTCACAACAGTGGGAAGAAACCTTGAAGAAATAGAGATCAACCCAGCCAGCTGGTAAGAAGGCAATCAAAGAAATTGAATCAGTTTGAAACACGTTCCTCTAATTTGGGCAAGAAAACTAAAAATTAGTTCCTGATGATCTTTGCCTCTCATATTAAAAGTACAAGTCTAGCTTTAGAATTATAAAATTTCAAAAGAACAAAAGAAAACATGAAATATTTTGGACATAAACCCACGGTAAAACGTTTTAGCACCAATTTGCTTTCAACATTACAAGAGTATGATACTGCTCATGCTCTCAATTTCAAGCTAAAATGTGCAAATAGGATTTTGAAGGAACACGCCATGTGCAAAATTAACATTTTGAAACAGTAAATCACACGTCAAGACAAAAAGCAAATTTGGCAAAAATAGAACGCATTCTCTTTCTTACAGTGCCATGTTGAAACTGCCCTCCAACATCCATCTGTACCCACATGGCTTTTGAGAGTAAATATGCAACAAAAAGAAGCAAGAGATAGAGAGGATTCCTGTTTCATCAGCAGAGAAACATAGCGAGCAGAATAATTAACATGATAGTAGAAAATAAACAAAGAACATCCACGCTAGTATTATGAAATGTGCTAGGAATCTAACTCCAGATGAACATCCATGCTAAACATCGGGCTTGGCCCTGTAGGTTCACCCACTGCCTTTGGGGATGGCAGTCCCCCAGAACTGAGGTTCTAGCCCCAGCTCCTGTTGAAAGCCAGAGGGGTTAGCCCCCTTAAAAGCATTGCCCAGCAAAAATAGAAGTAAAAAACAAGACAGAGAGAGCGGTAAAAAGTAGAGATACTAAAGAATCCAGATTAGATGAAGTTACCTTAGAAGGAGCATGAATTCATTAAATCCAAGAACAACCATCGCCACAATGGCCCATGGAGGAGGTAACCAGTTGTTACTTCGCTTGTAAGCCTCCTAAAGAAAACAACCAAAATCATTACCAAGAGAGCCTAAACTATTTCCTCATTGATATGACATCTTGCCCCACATGTAGCACGAGTAGCAACCAACTGGAGCCTTAGATAACATACCTGTGCTGAAATAGCTTGAGTAACTGTATACTCAGTCTCTGCTTTGAACTGTCTCCACAGTGACTTGCATTGCACTGGTGTAATCAGGGTATTATTTGGAGAAACCTAATACATGCGTGACTTTCAAATGAGGAATTTCAGTTCATAAAAGTATATATTACGAAATTAACCAACCCAATCACTACCTCCTCCCACGTGCTAGAGGCAAGAGGGTCTGAAGAAGTTGATATACTTCTTTCTTGTGAAGATGCAACAGCCAAACTTCCATCCATTAGGGAGGAAAACAGTATGCTTTCAATTTTATCCCATTTCTCATCCAACCTAATGGCAGCCATTACAGATAACAGCCTCAGAGACTGCAAAAAGAACAATGGTTGAAAGTCTCTCAGATTGCTGCAACATGCACAATTGGTGATATATCAAACTTCAACTCATGAAATGATCCAGAAAATTACTGCAGTACGAGCATCCTTCGTAATTGTTCTAATATCTTCTTTTCCAGTCCAAACTCTTGGCATTGAATCGTTGTCATGACTGAAGACAGTTGAGAACCTGATACATGCAATCAAAGCATTACATACAACAGATTATTCTAAATAATAATAGAAATAATAAGGAATGTGACATTTAAGGTTCTCTACCTATCTTTCATGCGGATCAGAACTTTTCCAGCTTCTTCTCTTGCCTTCTTCTCCACCACGGTTCTCGCATAATTGCTCAAATCTTGCAGCATTTTCTCATTTGTCGGTTGGTCTAACTCAAAACTAGAAATGGCAGTTGAAAACTCCGATACAGCAGTCTCAGTCTCACGTGCAAGAAGCTTTCTTATAGAAGCCCAGGTGTCTATTCCAGCAGCATCAAATAGAGACTCCACTGGTTCAGATAGTGCTTGACTAAGTTGTTTCTGAGTAGGGAGTAAAATGTCAACATTTTGCTTATGTTTGATAAAAAAATGGCGCATGGTTTAAGGAATATCCATATATGAAAAACAGTTATTGAATTAATAAATAAAATTACCTCATAGCTGGCCATCAATTCTGACAATTTTGCATTTCGAACAGATGATGTGTGGGCATCAATATCACGGCGAAGTTTATCCCTAACTTTAGAAGCATCCCAATTAGCCTGTCTGATGGCAGCATCTGGAAGAGGAAAAAATAGACAGATAAGTCTCAAAGCAGTACCTCTAAAGATCATATTATTATTATAATAATTTAGGATAGCTTTGTATACTTCATAAAAGTACAAGTTTGTGATAAAAACTTATTACATTACCTGCACATCCTTGGTCAAATTCTAGCATACAAGATTTGATACATGTATGAGCAGAAGCTGCAAATCCTTCTCCTTTATTCAGCATCTGTTCCAGTCTAGATTTAAAATCTTCAAGTGCTTTGACGCGTAAATTTCCCAACAGGTTAAGATAAGCAGGATGCACAAACTGCTCAATTCAGGAGAACCTCAATCAGGGAAGGAAGATTTTTTACCATATCAAAAATTTTAAAAAGCTTACTCATTATGATGCACACAGTAAACCATTTGGAAACCATATCTGCATTCTTAAACACATGAAAACAATCCCAGAGCTATGAAGGGGCAACAATTGGAAAATTCTCAATCACTTGGCCTTGAACAGATTAGCCAGCAACAACACTATGTTTAATTGCTAATGGATATGTCAGCAGTTTACGAACATTATGCTCACCAGGACGGCAGTACTACACTATCATAACCATAGAAACAGGCTTTATAACGCTTTAAGTCTCATTTTGCGCTCTACCTAAGAATTTTACAACAAACTTGTAGTTTAGTTGCCAGATTATTCACCATCAAGGAAAGTCCCACAGAAAATTTCCTTGACCAAATTAATATATACCAGGCCCCAGAAAAATATAATAGAAAGCTTTAAATGAAGCCACAAGCAGAATTATTAAAGCCAAAGAGAAGTGACAAATACAAAATGATAAATATTGATCAGATCACACCATCATGTTTCAAACAGAATACTGGTTATAATGAAGATGGAGATTATAACAACTTCCGTCATAAAAAAAATACTGTAAACATTATGAATGCTATTTAGAAATGCAGCTGTAGTTTCCTAATTAATATAGCTTCAAGTGCCTCCATTAACAGCTAAAAAGCCTTGGTGAATGCTACAAACTGCTTAGAATTAAATCCTAAAAGCTTGAATTTTAACTAGATAAAGAATCCACTTTTTTGAAACAAAAAGTATCCTAATGATTGAAGTACATGGTACTTACATCCAAAGCTTTTGACTCCAGTTGTTTTCTTTTGGCATTTCTTACACCTTCATCAAAGTAGATTGCCTCCATGTCATATCTATGGCAACAGAAATTTGCAGTGTACAAGCAAGATTAGGGCTTGCAGGAAAAAGAAAAGTAGTTCAATATGAATCATGAATTTTTAGAACCATTAATTCAATAAACAACTAGCATCTATCCATAGAAGTTTGAGGAGTGAAGAAACTTTTCAAGTTGCACTGGCTGGAAGCGTAACACACAACTTAAAGTCTTTTCTACAGGTGTTTTTTCAAATCAGATTACCATCCTTTTGCATACAATTTAAAACTGATATACAGATACATCAAACAACAATATGTTACTCAACATACTAGACATAGACAAAACTTACTCTGAAAAGTAGGTTTCTAGGATAGAAGTCAGCTTTCTCCCAAAACCAGATACAAGCCCAGACTGAACGGCTTCTTCCAATGCTAACCAATCCTATACAAAAGTTACTTGTGCAGTTAACTAAAAGAAGTATTCAATCAGCCAAAGTAACAGCTAAGAGGAAGTTAACTGCAAAAATACCTCATCAGAGGATAGGCAATGGAGCTTCTCGTTGGCAATCTCTTCACAACGAACTGTGGCAACCATTACCTGATGACCATGATGAAAAGACATTTACTTAAATCAGAAACAAAGAAACACTATTTGGATAGTAAGACAAGGATGAAGGGGAAACCTTGTGAGCAGGAAGATCCAGATCCTTGTTCTCTTTAATAACTTTCCATATCCGCTGTGCACTAAAAGAGAATCCAGAGGCAGGGACAACACCACGTCTATCACCAGCAAGTCGTCCTGGAGAAATAGAATTGAAAAACCGTTGTCTTAGTTCAGCGACCTGCAAAAGATATCAGACAACACGGTAAGGCGTAAACCCTTTTTTTTCTAATAGAAATTTAAATTGCTAGTTTACCATCAAGGTCCAGGATTCAACTCACACCCCACCCCCCCCCCCCCCCCCCCCCCCCCCCCCCCTCCCACCCGTCTCTTCCTCTTCAAGCCTTCTCCAATGTACCAAAAGAAACAAAGAGTCATGATGCCCAAAACCCATTTATTTGGTCAAGCAAAGTAACATGAAAAGACTTAACTGTCTCTAATAGTCAGTTACAGCAAATATTTTGAAGCATGATGAAACTCCAGTAACTAGACAGTGAGAGGTTACCTGCTCTTTGAATAGCTCCTCTTTTTCTTCATAGCTTGATAAAGCAGTGACCTCCACCTTCACATCAAAGATCAAATGTGAAACAATGCTTATACCTATACAGTAATATGTAAGCAAAATACACAAAGTGACCAGCAAAAAGAGAAAACAGATATTTTCTTACATTAAAGAATTCACTGAGGGGTGTATCTTTAAGGGCCTCAGGTTTACGAACTGCATTCCATATCTGCAGTGATAATCATAAATTAAAATGCTAATAAAAAAAGAGAGAGGGAAAGGGAGAAAGAGAGAGTGAAAGGAAGAAAAATAGAGAAATATATATGCAATGTTACCTTTTGAATATCTTCCCTTAGAATAGGCTCCAAATATTCAAGAGGAGTCTACAAAAACAGTCACAAAAAAGGAAAAAAGTTTATCTCAAAGGTTTTAGCACAAAGCCACAAAAATATCACAAATTAGTTTATAAGAAAATGAAAAGGCATTAATCCAGACCTTTGTTTTATCACGTATAACAAATAGCAATGTTGTTTTCCGGGGGCTGAATAATCGCATCATAACCTAGGTTAAAAATAGCAACAAGACTGTCAAGCACAATAAACAAGCAGAGATAGACAGAAAACGAAAGGATTAGGTACACTCACGGACCTGAAAAACTGTTTTCAAAAGAGGTTTGTTGGCAGCCTGCTCCCGACCAATATCATGACACCACCTATATCAATAACCAATATCTTATTAATGCCTAAATTTATTTCTAGGATCCTCTTTGATAAATAGGCGCAAATATAGGAACAGCATCAGATGGCATAAAAGCAAAAGCCATGCATGATAATGTGTGGAACAACACCACAAGGATAAAAACACAAATAAATAAAAACAAGGATGAGAAAAGCCACTTTGATTTATTCGTTGGATCAAATTTAAAAGTAGTGCTATATTCGGTATTCTCCTAAAGCTGAACTAACATATTATAGCATTATCCATTTCTAATTCAGGATTTATTGCAATCAAAACAAGAAAAGAAAAAAGAACAACACTACCAGAGCCATAAGTGAGAAACGGGGGCAACTGATCTTGCAATAGAGACAGGCCATTCTTCCAGTGCTAGAATAACCTAGTCAGGCTGATCAATTGATGTTTGGATACATGTGAGACATTGAAATTTTTAAATCTTGCTTCACACATTCTTTGTTAAAGTTTATGAATGTGTGCATATTTAACCTATCCAATTTTTACAGTATGATAGTTGACTGTTTACGGACTAGCCATACCTACTGTTTCGTTTTTGGGGTCAATATCTTCCATCCAGATCTCAGTTCTATTCATTTAATTTAATATCCCTGATGTGCCATTGGCATGACATAAGAGATGTCAGCTTCATCCAGTGTAGGCAATTAAAATGCCAATAATACAAATAAAAAAAAGGAAGCGAAGACACACTGATAGGAATACGTAGTGTTTTAAGAGATCCTAAAACATGAGCAGTACAACTGACAATTCTGCTTTTAAGACAAGAGGCCCTCAATTCTTTTACCTATTCATTCTCTAGAAGGTCCAGAGTTGTTCACTGCCAACATTTCTACAGATAACACAGCTTAAACTTTGTAAGCTCCAACCTAATGCAAATAACAATCAAATGCATAAGGCATTAAAGCATCTATTTAGATACTTACATGTTTATTAGCACAATATCTGCAACAGCCAAAGCAAAAAGGGCACTTTGTTTCTCAAATGTAGTGTCGTCCTGAAAATGAAAAATAATAAATAAAATTTCCAAAGTGTACAAATATTAACAAAGAAATGTAACTGCCGAAACACAAACAAACAAAACTATCCCCAGAATAGTCAAACAATAGGTCTTTTTTATCTAGTCAGATATACACTGAGGTTTCCATTACAGAATCAAAACAACTATATGCTTCCATGGCGGTCTCTCTGTGTTTGTTGTTTGTCGGTGGGTGGGCGGGTGGGTTGGGGGACCAAGGGGAGGTACAGCAAACAGGATTTGAGATATACATTCTGCCAATGCCCCAAGCAAGTTCATGTTTATATGACCATATCTTGCCAAAATAAAACAAATCCTGAGGACATTTGACTCCATCAATTTGATTCAAGCTCCATTCTTACTGAATAGAGCCCTTCCCCTCCTAATGAAACAACTATAAACCATGCTTCATTGGTGCAAATAGTTTTATCTTCCACAACCAAAAATATTTCAACAAGGCTAGTTACCTCGCCTCTTTCTCTTCCATCAGTTCCTTCCAAATCCATGGCCATTGTGAATGGCTCTATACCAACACAGTGTGCAATCCAAATACCCTTCGTAGTTTGACTCCTGCAATGAAATTAGATCAAAGTAAAAGCAGAAAGAAAATATAACAGAGCAATAAGATAAATTTTTATTCCTTTTGAAACTATAAAATTTGAGAAATGAAAGAACTAACCTTCCTTTGTATGCATCCATCTCCCTGAAATTTGTGTGGAAAAGATGATTTAACAGGGTGCTCTTTCCTGTTAACAGAAGAGAATGCCTTTTAGTCTACAAGACACATACCATTATAAGCAATACATTGTACAAAGAGTGAAAGAGTTAAAGACACACTGGCATCCCTGCAAACTACATGCCTCAGAAAATATTACAACAACAGGTACAATCAATCTGACGGGATCACTAATGAAATTATATATAGAAAGAAAACTGAAATAATCTCACCATTTTATATAAAAAATTATCATGGAAGGATAAATGAATGGTAATCTCTATATCAGCACGCAAGCATTTCAAAACCAACTTTCTAATTAAAAGAATTGGACAAACATTCTCTTCCAAAATCCACTAAATGGTAATTCACGGACAAGTTCATAACTTACATTATCATGAGAAACTCAAAGTTAGAAAATTTTGAATGCCAAGATTCACTCACAGAGATAGTTATGCACAAAAGCCAAATTCAACTACACACAATCAATCAATGCCACTCAAAATTCACTCTCATTTGAGTATTAACATAAGAGAATCCAGTAAAGAAACTCGATTTGCATCCAAAAATGAAGTCTTCAAAAAGCTCGGAATTCAACTAAAAAATATTGAACTTTGACTAGAAACGTTAACGAACTAAAAAGCAACATGCAGGAATCAGAGGAACAAAACGAGGTAATAAGAAGGAAGCAAAGGTCGATAATAATCGAAAGGCAACGCACCGCTACTTTGAGGGCCCATGATGGCAACAACGGCATAAGAGAGGCCACAGTTAGAGAGCTTAGTGGCCCGCATGAAGTTGTCGAGTCCAACCACATTGAACTCTCCATCTCCGTCGATCAACTGCGTCGAGTAACAATGGTCCACCCCCGCCATCTCCCAAAAAACCTACGATCAATGAATCAAGGATGGATCTGTAAACACAGAACAGACAGTAACCAATTAGGTTTTCTTTTTTCTTGGTTTTGGTGAAGACAGAATCAGATACTGTACGACAAAGCTCTTTTTTTTTTTCCTTTTTTGCTTTTTATTTTTCTTGAAGGTTACGGTTTCGCTGGATTTTGGTTGATGTAAGAAGGAGAGCGACAGAAGGGAAGAAGAGTAGAGAGGAAGGGAATGGAAAGTGAAGCAATTCTTCTGTTTGTGACCGGAGCTCTCAGGTCAGAATGGCTTGTCTCGGGTCGCGAGAATTTCTTTTGTTTTCTTCTAATTGTCTTCCCCTTTTTTCTTTTTTTTAACTTTTTTGGCAATGATGGAATATTGAAGTGATGATGCTGGTAATCATGGAAATTTAATTGGTTTATTTGGTGTATTCATTGTCAGGGGGATTGGATCCGGTCAGGATTTTGATTGGAATAAGTAAAAAAATTATTACCATGCTTTTTCTTTTTTTTTTGGAAAATGATTCGAAATGTTGCAAATTATTTTGTACATACGTTAAGTTACTAATTGACAAAGTGATGTTTACATGAATCTTGCATATTCTGGAAAGTGAAGCATGCCTTAATCATAACCGATCTGTCTCCACAAGTTTAACAGTAAGTAACTCAAACATTGGTCCTGTTGATATGATGTTCCAATGTTTAATTTCATAATAAATTCAAATTCGATACTTTAAAGATCTTAAATTTATATTTTGAAGGAATGTAAAAATTTTATAATATGAGAAAGAGATTGTACTTTTTTTTAAAATGTAATTTAAGCTCAACGTGTTTTTAAATATCATAATAAATGATATCTAAAACGTTTAAGAAATTAAAATATAAAAATCGCTTAGGATCATTCGGTGCTATTTACCATACATAATTTCCTTCAAAACAATAGATCACGTAACAAACACTTTAATTTATGAATTTAGAATTCAAATGAGTAATCTAAAATCAAAACTCAAATATATATATTATTATTTTTATTTATTGAAACGACTGTGTGAAATTTCAAATTTATAAATAGTGGCACGAAAATAGAAGTATAGAACTCAAGGTTAAAAATATCATTATTTGGTGAGTTTTTTTTTATTAAATATTATACATCAAAAATATTGTTTGAAAAGAACTATTACTTAAATAAGTTTTTGGAAGCTTAAAAAAAAAATTTCCTTTTATCTATGCCAAGATCAAATTTTGCATCAAAATAATATAAACAATGTATTTTTAATGAAAAGAATGTATTATTTTGATTAAAGTAAAACAATGTATTATTTTGATGAAAGTAAAATCATATATTATTTTAATGAAAATAAAACTTACAGAAATCTAGACTATTGTTTAAAAAATATATCTTAGGTTCCTTAAGAAGCTTTGCCTTTCTTCTTTTTGTCACATTAGTCGATCTGTATATTTTTCATTTTTTTTTCATTTTTGCATGGGCTAAACTTCCTTTTGTCTTCTCTAAAGTTCTACATTTTTCTGCTTTGTTATTTATCTTTCTTGTTTCATCTTACCATCTCAGCTTTTGTATTTTTCTCTTATCCATTTTTATTTGTCAAAGATGCATGTGTCATTTAATTTCAAAGCAAAATTAAGATGAGGAATTGAAACTTTATTGGTATTCAAGAGTTTTACATTCAAGATCATTTTTCCTATATACAAATTTTCTTTTTTTTTTTAATTTTGATAAGAGTTTATTTCAATTTTTCTATTTTCAAACTAACTAAAGGAAGACTTCCAAAAGCACTCAAGTGATTAAAATGGGTATGAGTTTGAGATGGATGTTAGAGAAAATTTAGCTCTAAGGATACGATAAATGGAAAATATTAAAATGATAAATTATAGTTTCATTAGCTTAAAAGAATGTAAGTGAAAGCTTTCAAGAAAAACTTAAGTTGTTGAAACAAGTGTGAAAATATGAGGACAGGAAAAGAACAACATAAATTTAGAGAAAAGATTGTTAGAAGTTGTTAAATGATTTAATAAAATCTTTAGTCTTGAAATAAATAACAGATTCCTTTATTGTGTTGGTTGTATGTGTTAGGCTTCCTTGAAGCTTCGAGATCAATTAGCTAAAAGAGCTTAATTAAGTGGTTTTGCTTTGGTAAAGTAGCATAAAATGTGAGAGATATGCAATTAAATTATTTTTGGAAATTGCATGCAATGTTTTGATTATGTTATAATTAATGTTTTCAAAAAACAAAATGTGTATAGGAAATGAGCCCTTTATATTGTATGTTTTGCCCACAATTATATTTAAATTGGAAATATTATTAACTTGTTTGATAACTATTAAGGGTTTGAAACATGATTTTTATGATTAATTTGTTCTATGAAATATCATTTGTGATATGATTATACTTTCTTTGTTCATGTTGGATATAGAACTTGTTTGAGAACTATTAAGGGTTGGAAACATATATGATTTTTATGATTAATTTGTTCTATGAAATATTATGTGTGGTATGTTTTTAATTTGTTCTATGAAATATTAATTTATTCTATGAAATATTAAAAGTTGAGAAAATGTTTTTAACGTGGAGCACTTACTTAAAGTCTTAGGATAGCAATAGTTTTACTAATTATTATTCACAGTAAAACCACCCTAATTAGTGAGGGAAAGTAGGGTAAATAGTGCTAATCTTGTGGTTTGAGAATAGCACAAGCGATATTGAAGTCAGTAAGTTGAAATGCGTTGACTATATGGGTTGCTCACTCATCACGTGTGATATGTTTGTATTTTGTCTTAAGTTGCTCCATTAATATATTAAATTTTGATCATAATGCTTAGATTATTTGATATATATTGTTATAAACTTTTTACTACTTTAAAATTATACGAATGTGTTGAAATGTAAATATTTTTTGAGTTAGATTAAGTGTAGTAAGTTTTAAAATGAGAAAAGTACCAAAACATATAGATTTTAAATGAAGTCCCAAAACTAGTTTTTTGTGTTTCGATACTTAACTCTTATTTTCAATAAACATGATTCTTTTTCATATGATTTGAGATATATGGATTTTGATTTTCTAGAATATGATTATATTAACATTTTATAAATAAGATATGATGGGTTTTGAGTACATGTACGCATAATTTTATGTTTTTAAATAAAATTGTACGTTTTCAAACTAAAATAGTATTGTTTATTAAATACTCTCCCGTTAATATTCATTTCTCCTCCTTATCCCTCATTGAGTATTTGTACTCACTCTTTTAAAATTCATGTCTTTTGTTTTCAAAACAGGAGTTAGTTGAATTGTAAAAGAATAGTTCAATCCTTATTTATCATTGTCGTAGGTGTTACTATGACATTCACTAGGCCCCATCAACTTGTATCACTCGTAATAGGTGTTATTATAATATTTACTAGGCCACATCAACTTCTATCACACTGTTATTCCATCGTGTTTAATCTTTGTACTAAATAAAAGACGTAGCCATCAGATGCCAATGTGTTAAATACTTATGATGGAAAAAGTTTAAAGAGAACGTTAACACTTGATATAATGTTGAGTTAAGGCACACTTGATATAATGTTGAGTTAAGGCACATTCAAAATATGATAGGTGTTTGGATATGATGGATATATGATACGAGAGATGTGGAAATCTATTTGATATAGGTATGAGGATAAGGTTTGCTTGGGTTTAATGGGTTTTGCCTATTGGACCCTTGCTTCGGTATGACCCAAAATTAGATCATGATAAAGTGAAAATGCCTTTTTCATCCAAAGAAGTGAATTGAAAAAATCAATAATATTACAATTATTATGAAATAAATTTTAAAAGAATAACTATGAGAGAAATATAAGAAAAAATATTTAGAAATAATAAGATCTTATTCAAATGTGTATTTACAAACAAAGTGAAGGACCTATTTATATGTCAACAACTCCTTGAATCATAATCTTAATCTAATTCTATATAAAAATTCAAATCAAATTACATTTCTTGTATTTTGTCTATCGGACTTTTTGACTTGATCTGCACTTATTGAGTCATAACATAATGAGATTCACATATTTGTTCATAAAAATAATAATCAAATTTGGCCCTGGTGTAGACAACATTTTAAAAAAAATAAAATAAAATAAAAATTTTAAAAATAAAAATAAAAATAACAAAAAACAAAACAAAACAAAAAAATAAAGAAACAGGGAGGAATGGGGCTCTGGCTACCAACTCCCTAATGCCAGAGCTCCATTCTGGATTGTCCAAAATTTTGGACAATCCCAACTGCTAAAAAGAGGATTCAGAAAACAAAAAAAAGGAGGGGAGAGCAATTTCAAAAAAAAAAAATGAAAGCAGGCAACCAAAAAGCTCTAGTTCTCTCTAACAGCCAGAAGATACCCCAATACAAAGATTTTTTTTCTCAACAACAACAAGCCACAGTCTAAACCAAAAAAAAACATCATCAAGGCCAGATTTGCCGATCGGCAACCAGCAGATCAAGGTGAGGGACCCAGATCTGCCGATCGGCAACCAGCAGATCGGGGGTGAGGGACCCAAATCTGTTGATCGGCCAAGAGGGCGAGAGAGAGAGAGGGAAGGAAAATGGGTCTTTTCGGCGACGAGGGAAGGTAGGTTGACGGTGGAAAGTCGGACCGGCAAGGCGGCACCAGTAGGGAGAAGGGGCTGCGGGTTATAGAGAAGGCAGAGAGTGTTTGGGCTAGAGAGAAAGGGGGGAAGGGAAAAATAAGGAAAAAAAAAAGAGCCTTTTATAGTAGGAAGAAAAGGGACAAAACGACGTCGTTTGGGATACAAGAGGGAGCTGAAGCTTCCAGCGCCAAAACGGCGCCGTTTTGAATGACTCCACGGGCCAAAAACGGTGCGTTTTGGACCTCTTCACTACGGGCCTCTTGAGCGGACTCGTGGGCTTAGGCCTTCTGCGGACTCGTGGGCTTGTGAGCTTGGGCTGACCTCAGCCCAACAAGGTAAAATCCATTCCCTTTTAATTTGGGCTTAGGATGGACCTAGTTTATTTGTTTAATTAAAATGCAATTTTGTTTGTTTTAATTTGAGTATTATAGGTTACATATATGACTATTTAACTAAAAAAATATGAATAAAATAAATAAAATAATAATAATGAAATAAAAAATATAAAAATAAAAAAATAAAAAATAAAAAAATAAAAAATATATATAATAAAAAATAATAGTTACGTGTATAAATATAGAATATGAGATATGACATAAATATATAAATAATTAAAAAAAAGGGTGAAATGAAATGATTAATTTGAGTATCCGATGATGGAAATTAACCTAAAAAGAGATAAAGAGTTATCTCTTTCGGGTCGATTTTCTAGGTGAGAAATACGAGACGGATTTTCATCGAAGCGTCGGGATAAATCCGAACTTTATATTTTGATATTCATTACTCAAATAGTCAATATTGGAAATAGTAGACATTAAAAAATAAATTTTCATAATGTTATATTTAAACTTGAATTAAATTTAAATTAGTTAATTAGTTTAAATAAATATTACCAAATAAAATTAATTTGACCATAGAAAATTTTAATCGTTTGTTTAATTAACTATAATTAAATAAAATATCAATTGATAACAATTAAAGAATAAATATTTAAATAGAAAACAAAAGGTAAAAAAAAGAAAAAAGTAAAAATAAAAATAAAAATATAAAAATATAAATAATAAATAATAAATAATAATAAAATAAATAAATTCAAAAAAAGTAACAAATGATAATAAACACAAATAATGCAATAAATCATCTTAAATTATTAACCACATAATCGGGTGAATTACGAACCCCCCTAAGTCAATAAACGCGTGCATATAGACATCATCATTTTATCTTGTCATAGCATGCCACATTTACCTTGTAAATGAGGCGGGAATTCTGATGATGGGATTTCTCCGAGGAGCTTGTAGAGATGAGTTTTTTCGGAGATATCTCTAGGTGAGGAAAACGTCGAGACTTCACCAAAGCGTTGGGATGGTCTTCGAATGATTTTCCAATAAAAGATTACCGACCTCAACATTTAAAATAAATAAATCATAACATCATTTTACACTTGCAACATGTGCATACGTAAAGCCGAATAAAAGATCAACTCAATAAAAATTGGTTAATAAGCAAAGATTAAGGAAACATAACCATAAAATCGAAATCAGGCCGTAATAGAATGACTTAAGATTAAATGGTACCGTTCGTGGAACGGGCGTCACGGAGGTGCTAAACCTTCTCCGTGCGTAACCGCACTCCCGAACCCGTCTTTAAAAAAAAAACGTAGACCAGTTTTTGTTCTTTCAATGGACCTGAAATCAATTTAGGACTTCATCGATTAGAACCGAGTCAATAGGTGACCAATCGCACCTATAAGAAATGATTGGTGGCGACTCCTAATTTTCTTTTATTTTCACCCGCGTCTGGCGGACGGGTTCCACGGACCAGCACGTTGCGACAGCTTGGCGACTCCGCTGGGGACGAAGCGAGTCAAGCCATTAAATAATCATAAGTCATTCAAGGCCTTAAATAATTTAATGTTTCTCTTAATTTTGTGCATTTGCTTTTACTGCTTTTTGTTGCATTTATTGTTTTAATTATTATTTAATTGTGGGGAAATTAGGATAGAGGGATGTGAGATTGTTGGCAGAAAATTGATCTGTTCTTTCACACACACAACACATTTTGCGTTCATGCATAAGCCTTATACCCGGGCTTTGTCCTTAATTAGAAGGGGGTTAAGTAGCTATGCTCTCGTGAGGTGATAACCTCCGCATGGGCTAGTGAAGACCCCCACTCAAATTGAACTTAGTCCGTTTTAAGCCTATAATGGGCAAGGACCGAGGTGCCTTGCTAGTCCGTGTGGACGACAGTGAGGAACAATTTGGGAACCTTTAGCTCTATTTTCAACCCAAACTCAGCATGTAAAATACCGAGAGTCACTTCTGTCTAGGTAGAACTTTGCCCGTGAGAATATACCTTTGACTAGGTACACATGAATGAATTTTTCACACTCTCTTTACTCTAAATTCTCCTAGCAAAATAATAAAGGTATCATGTATACCCATGTTATTAATCATTTTCTTTTTTTTCTTCTTGAGAATTACTCTTAAACATTTTTACTGATTTGAACTTTTGGTCATTTTTATTTTGCATTATAATTTTGCATCATAATTTTGCACATAGAAAAATTATTTGTCACCTAATAGCCATTGACGGAGTAGATGTCATCAAGGAGAATAATCTTATGCAATGAATTACTTTATTGATGGGATTTATGTGACAAATAGTTTTAGTACATGATCATTCATACATGCATTTCATGGCAATAAGTTTTTTCATCTGAAAATAAAAATAATGTGTTCATGCACCAAAATTGCATCTAATTCATGTTTATGATTTTTTTTTAAAAAAAAAGAGAAAAAAAGAAAGATTTCAAGATAGCTCCACAACCCAAAGTCGGTGACCAACGTGTTCATAATACTCGTCGACGAGCAAGGATCATGGAAGAGGAACAAAGGGAACGAATAGATAGAATGAAAAGAGCTCAAGAGGAAATGAGAGAACAGCTAGCAAAAATGAAGGAATTGATGATGAGTTTAAGCAAAGGAAAAAGAGTGGTTGAAAAGTCATCTCTGTCAGAAAACCCACAAATACAAGACACTAGCAACCTAAGAGATGATCCGCTTTGTCCCCCGGGGTCCACTCCACCCCATGCCCAAACTTTTCAAAAGGTCCACCCGCAAGTGACACCACCTGTTTATTACGACGTGCCACCTCCAATAGGCCATCAATCGGTCCAGGGGCAATTTGGGTCAAATTCCAGAACAAATCCTGTTGAGCCAATTCATGTTCCAGATCTGAACGATCCAAAAGAGTAAGAGAAATTAAGAAAGGATTCATCTCAAACGAGAGAGAATGAAGAAGTTGAGAAAAAGTGCGATTTGTTGGAAGAGTGCCTACGTGCTATCGAAGGAGTCGATAAGTTCGGTACCATGGATGCAACCGAACTATGCTTAGTGCTTGATGTGATAATCCCTCCTAAATTTAAGGTGCCAGAATTTGAAAAATATGATGGGACAAAATGTCCAATGGCACACATCACCATGTATTGTCGGAAGATGGTCGCGCAGTCTCATGATGACAAGTTGCTAATCCATTTCTTCCAAGATAGTTTGATTGGGTCAGCTGCCCGATGGTACATACAACTAGATCGAAACCATGTTAAGACTTGGAAATATCTGGCAAGAGCCTTCGTAACACAATACAAACATGTCACTAAATCAGCTCCCAATCGGTTATCATTGCAGACCATGGAAAAAAAACAAAGTGAGAGCTTCAAAGAGTACGCCCAACGGTGGAGGGATACCGCAGCACAAGTTCAACCACCTCTCACTGATAAGGAAATGACTGTGTTGTTTGTAAACACACTCCAAGCTCCATTCTATGAGCGCTTAATTGGCAATGCCACAAAAAACTTTACGGATTTGGTCTGATCTGGAGAAATAATAGAAAGAGCTATCAAAAGTGGGAAGATTGAAGGACATGAAGTTATTAGCTCAGAGAAAGGGAGTATGCCCAAGAGAAAAGAAGGGGATGTACAGGCAATTGCTTATGTTGGTCCACAAACCCATAATTTCAATCTATACCATTTTTATCCCACATACCAACCTTCTTACCCCACTCTGAATCATATTTCCCATAACTTATATCCCTATCAATTGGTTTCACAACCAATTTCCCATTCGAGAGTAACCACATTGCCACTTACGCCTCAATCATGGCGAAGACTCAGCCTTTACCAACTGCCCATGCCAATCTCTAAGCTTTTGCCTTTATTAATTGAGAATCAATACATCAGTCTTGTGCCGATGAAAATAATTTCAAACCCATCAACAAGAAATTATGACCCTAATTCTAAATGTGACTATCACATGAGGGCAATCGGACACTCAACGGAGAACTGTAGGCAATTGAAAGAGAAAATTGAAAATCTCATCAAGGATGGCACTTTGACTTTTGAGCTTATGGAACATTGAAAATCGACTTTGTCATAAATTGGGCTCTTAGAAATGCCTTGAGTCTCGAACAAATTGCTTGCAAGAAAAATGGTTGATTTGGAGCCTTTCAGGGGCATGGCAGAAGTAGGATTTTGCTAAAGAACATAAACTTCGGAAGCTGTAATTGAGCCTTAATGTTTTGTTGGATGAAAATCTCTGAAGCTTTGTGTTTAATTTGAAAAAAGATGTGATACAATTGATTTAGTCAAGGTTTCTATAACATGTTTTCAAGATTAAAAAAAAAAGAAAAGAAAAAAAAGAAATTTAGGCAATAAAGTGCACACATGTTCTCGAAAGAATTGATGGTTACTGTTTGGAATGAACTTATCCTTGCAAACACTCTCTAACCATTTCTCCAAACCCTTGGGAACCCAAAATCCTTCAAATAAAGGCTATTCAAGAATTCAAAATCCAAAAAGAAGCAAAGTTTTGAAAATGCATCAACCCTATCTTGTGATACCCAAGGACAATGATCTTTGTCTAGGCAATGATCAATGTTAATTGATTGTTTTGCAAAATTCTTCCTTTAGAAAGCAAGCAAATGAAACAGTCTTATAAAGACTCTAAATGGGGTAGGTTAATAAATGTCAAGACTATTCTGAAGTCTCAAATACCCCAATACCTCTCAAATTCTTTCAATTTGGATACCAAGACTGAACCTTGAACCCATTGTCTAAAGCTTTTCTTTACCCATATTCTGGGGCATGATGACCAAGAAAAAAAAAGAAAAAAACAAGATTGCCCAATTCCTCTAAGACACATTGGTTTCAAAATAGCGCTTTTTTCTCTCTCATTTCTTGTTATAAAGAGTTAATCAGGACAAGATATTCTGATCTTTGAAGGCTTCTAATCTTGAGTTGTGAAAAAAAAAAGAAAAGAAAAAGAAAAAAAAGAAATAAAAAGTGACATTATGCACTTGAGATATTCCAATGATGCTAAAAGTGAAAAAACAAAGAAAAGTCAACTTTTCATTTCTAGGGATTGCTCTTCAAATATAAGTAACCATAATTGAGAGGATAAATGGCCATGTTTCACTTTTCTTTCACAAATAAAAAATTATCCACTTGCTACCCCTTTGAGCCTATCGAATATTTTTCCTAAATGCACCTCAACCAAGGATCACCTCCCACATTGGGGGGCAATTATGAAGGAAAATTTTTGTCAAAAATATAGATGATGAAAGATTCATTCCAACTGACAAGTGAACATCTGATATACTGTGGGGGTAGATGCAAATTTGAGTTCTTGAAAATTTCGAACTCAATCCATTGATATGCCAAAAAAAAAAGAAAAAGAAAAGAAGAAAGAAAAAGCCGAGAAGGGAAATGCTGAAAAAAATCAAGCTTTGAAAAAGATAAATGTCTTCAAAGAGTCTTTTGCGCGGTAATAAAGGATCCTTGGTTTAATCACCTTTAAATATAAGTTTGGGCCTTTGTATTTATTTTTTCAGAACCCTTAACTATAGCCTACATTACGTGCTTAAAAAATCCATTTTGATCAAGTGTGGATACTTAAATTGAAGAGCTATCTTATAGAGAAAGATCATCACATAGAGAATGAGACGTTGACCTCTTTTCTTTGCCAAAATTACCTTTTCGAATCCCTCAATCCATTTTGGATGGAGTTTGAATTTTCTCAAGTGCATGGTGGAATGATTAATGAAAAAAGAAGAAAAAAGAGAAGAAAAAAGTGAGTGGAAAAGATGAAGCTCTAGGTTGAAAACCCAAAAGGGCAGTCTAGAGCGAAGATGGAAACTTATGAAGCCACTCATGATTTTAACTAAGGTGATAACAAGAAGCACCAGAGAGAGACCATTTCAAAGTAGCTAGAGTTCATTAGACACTTTTCAAGTGCATAAGACTCTCAAGCACCTTAAAGATTCAAGATCTATAAGAAAAATCCATATTAAATTTTGAGCCTATCTTTTTTAAAATAGCCTTCTGCAATGCAAAACCTGTAATGGCTGGTTTTGACATTTATCATCTTGCCACACGTCATGAGGCTTTGAGAATGTCAAATTTGATTGTGATTTAAAAGAAATCATTTTGCAAAATTTGATTTTAAATCACCATACATTTGTGAACTTAGATAAAGAAATTTCAACTCTTTCTTTTTCATGAAATGGTGAGAAACCTTTATTGTCGACCAAGACCTTGATGAGTTAAACTATCCTATCTATTTGAAAGGTCAGATTGTCATTTAGCTCATCAAAAATCATTTCAAACAGTAATCATCAATTTTCAAGAGATTCAAATATCACACGTTTTCCAACTTGGATGTTTTATCACTTTAACAAGAGAGTGTGGAATTGATACATTTTTGTTCCAAGATTCAACTATCTTTGATCATAAGAATAATCGTGTGGGGCAATTTTGTTGTGATTTTGTCAAAATTAAGATGTTTTTGAAAACAAAAGAAAAAAGAAAAATGAGAGTCTTTACGATCTGTGTGAGAAAAATTCGTTAATCACTGAGAGATAAGACCAACACTTTTGAAAAAGACAAATTCATTTCTCCAGAAAAAGTGAGAAAAAGTAATGTGAAGAAGAGCTTTCATGATCAATGGCATCAATGCATTGAAACTCAATTTGAATTGGTGGTCTTTGATTGACAAAGAAATTGGCAGTTGCACAAGAACCCTATCAAAGAATGAGAAGCTGAAGAAAACGATCTTGCAAGCAAAGAATATGTGGTGCAAAATAAAAAGAAACAATGCATCAATTGTCCATCATTCAATCATGCATACATGTCCAATCATGCACATGACCATGCATCATCAAAAAGTTTTCAAACAAATGTCAAAACTAGTGCAGTCTTCAGATAATCAAGTGAAGAAAGATTTGAGTCTTTCATTGGAAAAAAAAAACCTCCCAACAAAAAAAGAAGAAAAAAAAAAGAAGAAAAGAAGAAAAAAAAAGAGAAAAAAAAAAGAAAAAAAAAAGAAAGAAAAGGTTTAAGCCCAATTTAGCTGGCATCCAAAATGTATAAGTCCAGTTACGTTGGCACGAGTGAGTTTAAGCCCAATTTAGCTGGCATCCAAGATGTTTAAGCCCAGTTACGTTGGCACAAAAAGATTTAAGCCCAATTTAGCTGGCATCCAAGATGTATAAGTCCAGTTACATTGGCACGAGTGAGTTTAAAGCCCAATTTAACTAGCATCCAAGATGTATAAGGCCAGTTACGTTGGCACGAGTGAGTTTAAGCCCAATTTAGCCGGCATCCAAGATGTTTAAGCCTAGTTACGTTGGCACCGAGTGAGTTTAAGCCCAATTTAACTGGCATCCAAAATGTCTAAGCCCAGTTACGTTGGCACAAAAGATGAACAAGCCCAATTTAGCTGGCATCCAAGATGTTTAAGCCCAGTTTATCTTGGCACGAGAAAATTTAAACTACATAGCCTCGTTTTGAGATGAGGAGTCTTTTTTCTAAAACCTCCGGGTACATTTTCAAAACCTCCGAATAGTGTAGCCTCATTTTGAGATGAGGAACGTTCTTTTTCTTTTTAAAACATCCGGGTACATTTTCAAAACCTTCGGGTAGTGTAGCCTCATTTTGAGATGAGGAACGCTCTTTTTCTTTTTAAAACCTCCGGGTACATTTTCAAAACCTCCGGGTAGCGTAGCCTCATTTTGAGATGAGGAACGTTCTTTTTCTTTTTAAAACTTTCGGGTATATTTCCAAAACCTCCGGGTAGTGTAGCCTCATTTTGAGATGAGGAACGCTTTTTTTCTTTTTAAAACCTCCGAGTATATTTTCAAAACCTCCAGGTAGCGTAGCCTCATTTTGAGATGAGGAACGCTCTTTTTCTTTTTAAAACCTCCGGGTACATTCTCAAATCTTCTGGGTACACTTTCTAAAACCTCATGGTACATTTCCAAAACTTCCGGGTAGCGTTGCCTCATTTTGAGATGAGGAACACTCTTTTTTTTAAAAAAAACCTCCGAGTACATCTTTAAAACCTCCGGGTATATTCTCAAAACCTCCGGGTACATTCCTCATTTTAAGATGAGGAATAATCTTTTTTCAAAACCTCCGGGTACATTTTCTAAAACCTCCGGGTACATATCCAAAACCTCCGAGTAACGTAGCCTCGTTTTGAGATGAGGAACAATATTTTTCTTCTAAAACCTCCGAGTACATTTTTTAAATCCTCCGGGTACATATTCAAAACCTCCGGGTACATTTTCTAAAACCTCCGGGTACATATCCAAAACCTCTGGGTAACGTAGCCTCGTTTTAAGATTAGGAACAATATTTTTCTTCTAAAACCTCCGGGTACATTTTTTAAATCCTCTGGGTACATATTTAAAACCTTCGGGTACATTTTTCTGTTAAAATCGTCGGGTAATTAGTTTTAAATTGTAGAAGCCTAGGTCAAGTCTAGGAATTTCTTTCTTTCAAATCGAACCTGTTTAGGTCGAGCCTAGATCAAGTCTAGGAATTTTCTCAAAATGAAATCGAATACGGTGTCTACGTCTTTGCACTATTCTTGATTCTCAAGAATGTGCAAAGAGAGGCAACTGTAGACACCATTTAAAAAAATAAATAAATAAAAATTTTAAAAAAAAAAAAAAAAACAAAAAACAAAACAAAACAAAACAAAAAAATAAAGAAACAAGGAGGAATGGGGCTCTAGCTACCAACTCCCTAGTGCCAGAGCTCCATTCTGAGTTGTCCAAAATTTTGGACAATCCCAACTACTAAAAGGAGGATTTAGAAAACAAAAAAAAGGAGGGGAGAGCAATTTCAAAAAAAAAACACGAAAGCAGGCAACCAAAAATAAAAAAACCAAAAAGCCCTAGTTCTCTCTAACAGCTAGAGGATACCCCAATACAAAGATTTTTTTTTCTCAACAACAACAAGCCATAGTCTAAACAAAAAAAAACATCATCAAGGCCAGATCTGCCGATCGGCAACGAGCAAATCGGGGGTGAGGGACCCAAATCTGTCGATCGGTAACCAGCAGATCAGGGTGAGGGACCCAGATCTGCCGATCGACAACCAGCAGATCGGGGGTGAGGGACCTAGATCTGCTGATCAGCCAAGAGGGCGAGAGAGAGAGGGAAGGAAGTTGGGTCTTTTCGACGACGAGGGAAGGCAGGTTGATGGTGGAAAGTCGGACCGGCAAGGCGGCACCGGTAGGGAGAAGGGGCTGCGGGTTAGAGGGAAGGCAGAGAGTGTTTGGGCTAGAGAGAGAGGGGGGAAGGGAAAAATAAGGAAAAAGAAAAGAGCCTTTTATAGTAGGAAGAAAAGGGACAAAACGACGTCGTTTGGGAGACAAGAGGGGGCTGAAGCTTCCAGCGCCAAAACGGCGCCATTTTGAATGACTCCACGGGCAAAAAACGGTGCGTTTTAGACCTCCCCATTGCGGGCCTCCTGAGCGGACTCGTGGGCTTGTGAGCTTGGGCCTTCTGCGGACTCGTGGGCTTGTGAGCTTGGGCTGACCTCAACCCAACAAGGTAAAATCCATACCCTTTTAATTTGGGCTTAGGATGGACCTAGTTTATTTGTTTAATTAAAATGCAATTTTGTTTGTTTTAATTTGAGTATTATAGGTTACATATATGACTATTTAACTAGAAAAAATATGAATAAAATAAATAAAATAATAATAATGAAATAAAAAAATAAAAAATATAAAAATATAAAATAAAAAATATATATATATAATAAAAAATAAAAAATAATAGTTACGTGTATAAATATAGAATATGAGATATGACATAAATATATAAATAATTAAAAAAAAAGGTGAAATGAAATGATTAATTTGAGTATCCGATGATGGAAATTAACCTAAAAAGAAATAAAGAGTTATCTCTTTCGGGTCAATTTTCTAGGTGAAAAATACGAGACGGATTTTCATCGAAGCATCGGGATAAATCCGAACTTTATATTTTGATATTCATTACTCAAATAGTCAATATTGGAAATAGTAGACATTAAAAAATAAATTTTCATAATGTTGTATTTAAACTTGAATTAAATTTAAATTAGTTAATTAGTTTAAATAAATATTACCAAATAAAATTAATTTGACCATAGAAAATTTTAATCATTTGTTTAATTAACTATAATTAAATAAAATATCAATTGATAACAATTAAAGAATAAATATTTAAATAGAAAACAAAAGGTAAAAAAAAAGAAAAAAGTAAAAATAAAAATAAAAATATAAAAATATAAAAAATAAATAATAAATAATAATAAAATAAATAAATTCAAAAAAAGTAACAAATGATAATAAACACAAATAATGCAATAAATCATCTTAAATTATTAACCACATAATCGGGTGAATTACGAACCCCCCTAAGTCAATAAACGCGTGCATATAGACATCATCATTTTATCTTGTCATAGCATGCCACATTTATCTTGTAAATGAGGCGAAAATTCCAATGATGAGATTTCTCCGAGAAGCTTGTAGAGACGAGTTCCTTCGGAGATATCTCTAGGTGAGGAAAATGTCGAGACTTCACCAAAGCGTTGGGATGGTCTTCGAATGATTTTTCAATAAAAGATTACCGACCTCATCATTTAAAATAAATAAATCATAACATCATTTTACACTTGCATCATGTGCATACGTAAAGCCGAATAAGAGATCAACTCAATAAAAATTGGTTAATAAGCAAAGATTAAGGACACATAACCATAAAATCGAAATCAGGCCGTAATAGAATGACTTAAGATTAAATGGTACCGTTCGTGGAACGGGCGTCACAGAGGTGCTAATCCTTCTCCGTGCGTAACCGCACTCCCGAACCCGTCTTTAAAAAAAAAACGTAAACCAGTTTTTGTTCTTTCGATGTAACTGAAATCAATTTAGGACTTCATCGATTAGAACCGAGTCAATAGGTGACCAATCGCACTTATAAGAAACGATTGGTGGCGACTCTTAATTTTCTTTTATTTTCACCTGCGTCTGGCGGACGGGTTCCACGGACCCACACGTTGCGACACCTGGCCATATCAAAAATACATTATAATCCATTAAAAATTTTTTATCGTATATATATGTGTTATGCATGTTTTTAACATAAAAATAATAAAAAAACATTTCATCAACACATTCAATATCTAAAAAAAAACAACATTTAGATTTAATATTTAGTATATCAAGTTAGATTTCGTTATAGGTTTTCATGCTATACACGAGTATTGCATTTATTTATTTATTCCAATTTATAAATTATTTGATAGACTATAAGGTTTTTCCAACTCTTTATAACCTTACTTTTATCTTATTAAATAACAAGAACAACAATAATGATGATAGCAACAACAACAACAATAATAATAATTTATTACATGTATAGAAGCCAAAAAAAAAAAATCCACCCAAATCATAAAATCTCTTACAATCTTATACCCATTTTTAAAACCCAACTCAACCTATTAATCATTCACTTCCATTCAAAAAATTCTCCTCTTTTTTCTCTTTAATTTTTTTGTTTAACCTTTAGTATAAAAAATTTTAAAAATAGAGTATCAACCAAAGGGCTTAAGGAGTATCAACTTTAAACCTTATTATGTATCTAACTTATATACTTATATATATGTATACATGTATTTAAGCTCATTTGAATTAATAAAATGAAGGTAAATAAAAATAAATTTATAAAACAAAATAAACCCACTTTTAAAAAGTTAAAAGAAATAAAGGTGATGATGATGAAAATAATAATAATTGTTATTCACTATGTGTAAAATAGTCCAAAAAAAATCCACAAAAATCATAAAATCTCCAACAACCCAACACTCAACCCAAAACAAAATCCAACCCGACTTGTCCACCACCCATTTCAAAATTTGTTTTCCTTTTTCTTTTGACCTTTTTTGTTTAACTTGTAACATAGAAAATTAACAAAATGACCACATCACATGAAAATAACATGCAACATTTTCAATATAAAAGAGTGCCATGTCGGTCAAAGAGCTTGCTAAGTGTCAACCTAAACCCCCCATGTACTTTGCATTTTGTCGTAACGTGCGGGTTTCAGAACTCGATCTCTAAACGTGTAGAAACACTTAGGAGTCACTACTAGTATTTTTTTTAGGTGTGATTGGTCATCTATTGACTCAATTTTAATTAACGATGTCTTAAATTGATTTTAAGTCCGTCGAAGAAATTTTAAACTAATCTATGATTTTTAAAATTGGGTTCGAAAGTACAGTTACATCCAGAAAAAGATTAACACTTTCATGACTTCCATTCTACAAACAGTACCATTTGATTATAGATTATCTTATTGGAGCCTTAATTCTTAAATTTATTATGTTTCCTTATTTATTATACATTTATTTCATCCTCTATTTTATTAAAATATTTTATTTGACTTTACGAGTGTGGTATGAACATAAGGTATTCGTGAAATGCATGGTATAAAATTCAAATAATGTCAGACGAATAAGCTTTTATTAAAGATATTTTTCGAATCTACCCATCATATTGGTGGGATCTGAAGATATTCTCTCACCTAGAAAATTATCTGGAAAATTTACCTTCACAAGTTTGATGAATAAATCCCATCCTCGAGGTTATCAAATGCGTTTTAGAATAATAGTATTTCATAAATACAAACCTATTACGAGAAAAAACCTTTTTATTAAAGATATTCCTCAAGCCTTCCTATCATACTGGTGAGACCCGAGAACATCCTTTCACCTAGGGAACTTTCTGAAAGAAACTCGCATTTGCAACATCTTTCGGAAAATCCCATCATCGGGATTCATATTTATATACATAAGTATCTATATGTCATGACGTTTACGATGCAATAATGATGCATGCTATGCTTATGAAAATTCATTATTTTATTTCTAAAATCTCCTATATTTTGTTATTTCTTTAAGACTTTTCTTTTTTATCGTTTCTCTTTATAAATACGTATATTATGAATTATATATATTTCTATATTATTTTAGTGTATATTTTTTTACTATAAAAATTATCCTTTGACTTAAACTCTATAACAAGATATCCTATTTCATAATTATATGTATTTTGATTCAACTTTTTCCTCTTTTTATTATCTATCCTATTCCCTTTTCATAACACTTATAAATTTATTACTATATATATTTTATACAACTAGATATTTAAATTTTATGTTTTAAACATATTTATTATTTTGAATTTTCCATCATTGAATATTTTATTTATTTATTGTTATGAGTATTACCATTTTCACAATTTCATTTTTATCTTTGGACAACTTAAATGAGTATATGTCATCTATTCTTTTATGTTTATTATATTTGTATTTATATTTTGACTAATTTATTGTATAATAATTTTTGTTTATTTAAATTAAGAATCCCATAATCTTATAATTGAGACCCTCCAATCATGGAGTCTTAATTTGGATCTCGAGCCTAGGGAAAATTCATCCGGGATTGTGACTCCTTGCATTCCGACCAATCATCCCATCATCGGTATCATTTATATATTATTCCAATAGTTAATATTATGGTATTTTAAAATTCAATTTTCTAAGGTTGATTCTCATACCTATCTTATTATAATTATTTGACTAACTCTACCATTTTTAATACTTAACATATGATTTTTTTTTTGGTATTCTTATTCACGAAATATATTTTATAATCTAATGTATATACATATTTCACATGCTCTTTTATATATTTTTATTCAAGAATACCCCACTAATAGCCCAATAATTTCCAATTTTACTTAATTTAATCTATATATATATTAGCCTATCATTTATTTCCTTCATTTATATTTTTATATTTTTTATTTATCTCTCTAGCTCTATCACTATAAACCTATTTCATTTAGCAATTTATTTTCTATTTTGCATATAAACTTCACTTACCTAAGTTTATATACTTTTAATAAATATTCTCCTACATTTAAATTCTTTTCTTAATTAAATATACACTTTATTTTTATATTTTTATATTATATTATTTATATATATATTTATATTCCTCTATTTGTGTCATTTTCTTTAACCTAAAAATAATATCTCAGAATTTTCGGAACATCATGCTAACATAATCTAAAACTAATCCTACATGATTAAACAATAATCTTAAGGACCACTAAGATGAATTAGCCCAAACCATGAAAGATCCAAGGAAAATGAATAATTGTTTACCTTTCTGGGCTCGGTTGACCCAAATAAACGGCCCACTTCAACCAATTTGCTACTCTACAACCGGCAGTCCTTCGCCTCAAAACGCACCGTTTTGGTGCACAAGCCACAGCCTTCCCACTTCCTGAAACTACACCGTTCCGATAACAACTCCTCTTTCTCCAAACGACGCCGTTCCACTCTAACCTTAAATATAAAACCATTCTTTTCCCTACTCTCTCTCCATTTTCCCTCTTTTGTTTCTCTCTCTAACCGCCGATTCCCTTACTCGACTCTAAAACTTTCCTCTCCTTTCTCTCACTTTCTCCTTCGTGGATGCTCGGCAAATCATGTCCCTTTGCCGACCCACCAAAGATCTGCCCCCAGACCACCTCTAAATCTCCCCAAAAACCGCAACCTTTTCCTCACCCTCTCGCTGGCAGTCTGCAAATCGTGTTCCTTTGCCGACCCACCAAAGATCTCACCCTAAACAAACTCTAAATCTCTCCAAACTGATGCAACCTTCCTCACCCTCTTGCCGGTAGTCTGCAAATAACCCCCAAAAACCTCTAGATCTCGCCAAAAACCGCTACCTATCCCTCCCATTATATATATATATATATATATATATCTTGTGGTTTCTGGCTGCTAGATATCTTTTAGGGTATTTTCTTTGCTTCGTTTTTTGTCGCAGGGTTTCTCTCTCTTTTTCCTTTCGCTGCTGTCGGGTTTAGGGGTTTTATATATCCGCCTTGGATGCTGGGGATACAGCCACAGCAATCAGTACTTTGAGTAACCAAAATTCCAAGCCAGACGCCCAACGTTACCGCCTAGCAGCAGTAATCAAATCGAAAATTCAGGTTAGAAAGACAAGCTTTTAACATTTCGTTACGATTTTACTGAGAAAAGGGTATAGGTCTTGATTTTGGATCAATTAATTTAAGAGAGAAGGATAGAAAATTTCCTATTTTTCTTAAAAAAAAAAAACCTTTAATTTGATTTAGGGTTGTGCTTTTGCGAGTATTCAATTTTGCCTTGTTCGAACCTTGATTGTTCATGAGTATGATTTGTCATAGAATTGACTAGGGTTTGATTAATCTGATTTTTTATGTTAAAAAACAAAATCATGGATTTTGCTTGTTTTTTGAGATTTCTCCGGGCATTTTTGGGGACTCTATTTGTTAAAATTTTTTTCTAGCTTATCGTTGCTGGTTTGATAGGGTAGAATTAGAAAATTTTGGTTTGATTTGATCTATGTGGATGGTTTCGAGCTTTTGGTAATTGATTTATGTAAAATGTTACTGGTTAGTAGGTTTAGATTCGTATTTTGTGTCATTAACTCGGCTATGAAAGCTTTTTTGCATGTCAATATTGGTTTTGAGCTATTTTGCTTGTAACATCTTTGTTGAATTATGTGATATGTTGTTGGATTCAGATAGAAGAAGATGAATGGAGAAATCTCCAACATAAAGAAATGGGTAGTTTTCTATCCAGTTTATATTAATTCAAAGAAAACAGTTGCTGAGGGGAGGCGAATTAGCTTGACTAAAGCATGCGAAAATCCCACTTGTGCTGAAATTGCTGATTGCTGCAGCCATCTCAAACTTGTGAATGCCATTGAGGTCTGTTCTTGTATGATTTGCGATGTTACTTCGTCGATCCTTTATTCTCCTTTTTCATTGTGGAAACTTGGGGAAGAATAAGACCCAAGCTCGAATATGAACTTTTTGTGCCTGATTAGAAGCCTGAGGTTTCAAGTTACTTATAAGTGTTTCCCTCAGTGATGACTGGAATTCCCTGAGGACAGTTGCCGACATTATTCTAACAATTTTAAGTATTTGTCTTAGTGACAATCAAAATTAACCAAGGACAGTCACCAATGTTATATATTGCCTCCTTTCTGTTGTAGCCTCTGAAGTAAGAATGCCACAAGCATGGTTTTTGGGGCTTTCAGGCACTGCTCCTTTCATCATTCAAGGATCCATCTGAGAGTGTGGCTCTACATTTGCAGTGTCTTACCCATAGTTTCTTTTTATCTTTGCTTCTTTCTGCCCTGTGTCAGAAATCTACCCCTATCAAACATTTCATTCTTACTATTATCCGTGTCTCATAACTTTGAAGCGTTTTTTTTCCCTGCAAGAAGGTTGCCCTTAAACCTCAATAGGCTGCTACCTTTAGAGCAATTTATTAGCTAAATTATTTCTTCATCCCATGACAATAATCATCTGCCTATTATTTTGTTTGGGAACTTGGGCCATGCTATAAATATATGCCAAGTATCTTCTCCATCTCACTCTTGTTGCATGCTTAATTGACTTGTTACCCTTCGGCAGTTAAACAAATTAGTTCTTGGTACTTGTTTATAACAGGTGATTTTTCTGTTTATTGCAGATTGATAAGGCATACCCTCGTGATTTCATGCAAAGAGGGAGAGTGAGGGTCCAATTGAGAAAGGAAGATGGGACTTTATACAATCCAGCCATTTCTTCCAGTAAGTGTAATTTCACAAATAATCTAATGCAAGTTCGGAGCCTGATTGTAGAATAAAAATATTAAGTGCTTGGAAAAAACGCTATAGTTTTTGTAGAAACATTTGCGGGCATGTAAATATGGTTCCCAAGGGGTTTAGTAAGTTGCAATACTGTTTATGCAATTGAAGGTTTGTAATTTGAGTTATCTGATAGTTTTCCTCTGCTCCTGTACTGCATCATAAGTTCATCTGAAGTAAAATGTATAAGCACTTTCACTCCTTGATTCACGAAATTAAAATTATCAAGGGGGAATGTTTCCTTTGTCACATTAATTTCATTAATTAGAAAAAAAGAGTAGTGCCATAGTGGATTATGACTGGATTGTAACTTAAGAGAATGCCACCATTAAAGACCCTACTTCCCTAATTTGTTTGGATATAATGCAGGAAAGCAGCTGATGCTCCATGTTGCTGAGTTGGTACCTAGACATCCTGGGAGGACTAAGAAGCAGGAAGCTCCATCCACATCAAGTGCTGGACCATCCAAGAGTGGGAAGGGTGGAAGAAAAAAGAGATAACTCTTTCACTCCTCACGGGATAGAAGATTTTGGCTTTTGGCATCCAACTCTCTCTCTGAAGCATGGATTTCCCTTAAACATGTTAAATTTCTCATTGACTTAAACATCTTCATATATAACAATTTTTTTTGGGGGGTTTATCTGAGTAATCTTATAACTTTTCAGATAAAACATTAGGTTATATGTTTCAAAACAAATTCCTCAAATGCTGGACAGGACAGTCTTTGAACCTTTGACTTTATTGCTCTTTAGGTTTTGGATTATCAAATACTGCTTACGGTGCATATTATTATTATCATAACCAAAACTAAATCCCTGATGCTATTCCTCGAACACTGTTTTTATATGACGTAAATACTGTTCAAGGAAACAGTATTACCCATATCTCTAATGCCTATATACTATTGTTTTGTTTCTCATGCTTTGCTAATCCTTTTATTTGCCAGAAAGCAAATCATAGAGGCAAGTAATGCGTTGCAGATAGCTTTTGGTTGAAGGTACACAATGAAATAATTATTAGGCTTCGAGAATCTTGGCCATTGTTTTGTTGACTTTCACCATTTATCATGTGTTGTCGCTAGGTTTGCTGTTTTGTGGTGCGTATTCAGTACCGTTGGGTAGCACATCGCAGTTTTGTGGTGTCCGTCTGGTGGCACGGATGCACGGAAGGTGCGATGAGTATGTCTCGATTTCCGCTGCAGTGGACCCCGTCAATCCAAAACTCATGGTACCGTATATACTCATCGTGAGAACCGTAATTCGAAAAGGTATCGGTAAAACTTAAACATGTGGAGAAGGTTTTAGAAGCAATTTTCATTGACATTTTTTTAAAAAAATTTTACATCGAAACGATTACCAAAGAAAAATAAAGACTTGTCCCCCTTTTTTAAAGCATGCGTGTAAAAACTAAAAAGTAGGCAGCATTAAATTGTCAAGTGTATGAACCCACGCTCCTACAATACAGTCCCTTATTTGCAATAAATGTTGCTTTATTAATGGAACTGTTGCGAATATTCAAGTGTGTGGATATTTCCCATCTCATTATCCTTTTCATCACTGTCCCAGTATTAAATACTAGATGAGTCCCACAGCAACTTTGATGTCCTAACTCTTTAGTATTCAACATATTGCTCTTCTTAAGGTTGCTGGATTTGTGATTATTAATATAGGAAAGTGGTCAAATTGTGGAAATGTGATGATTGAGAAGATTACATTATAGTGTCTGGTTTGAAATTATTTTATTAAAAATGTAATATAAATTTATAAAATTACCCTTACATATAAAAATATAAAATTCAATAAATTTATATTTTTTAATATACAATTTTAACTTTTCAACTATTTATTAAAATAATAAATAATAACATAATAAAAACAACACAATACTTTATATATTAATTATTTAAATATTAAAATATATGAAATTACTAAATATTTATTTTTACCTTAAACTTATAAAAATTAATAATAATAATATTTAGAATTATCACATGGATAATAAAAAATATTATCCAAAGAAAAATCTATTGATAGATATATAAATTTTTGATTGCATGTATCTACCTATCACGCTATCTATCAATAGATACCTACGGTCAAAAATCTATGGGTAGATGTTCCAATCTATTGATAGATGTACTATTTTAAGAGTGCTTGACGTTTCCTTTCTCTCGTAAATCCAAATTATCTCTCCCTTTCAAATTTTTTCAACTCCTTAGTACATTTCTCTTATTTTTAAAGTGTTTTTTCTATCAATTTTAGGCACTAAAAACACAAATTTTTTTCAAAACATTTCAAATTTCCTTCTCAATTTTCGACATCAAAAACACAAATTTTTCTTAAAATATTTTCAAATTTCTTGAAATTTTGAGTTAGGGTTTCATAAAACCTTAAAGGTCCTAATTTCTCGAATTTTTGAATTTAACAGTAAAATTTGATCCAAATGTACTGGTGATCGACTGCCCCTGCCATGGGCGGTGAGAAGAAGGAGAAGAAGGTAGGAAGGAAGAAGAATAGAACGTAAAATAGAAGAAAAGGGTCTTGGGATTAAGTTAGGAAGAAAAATATTTTTTTACTTTCCCGTTGTCGAGAGAAAGTAACTTTCCTTCCATTGACATTCCCTTCTCTCATTGTAATCCAAAAACGCCAACCAAACAATGTAAGGACATTCCCTTCGCCTCCCGTCTACTAAACGCTCCCTAAGTGACTTTTAAGGTTTTTTTTTTTTCTATCACATCACTATCATCATATTTATATTATGTTGCCACAATTTTTTATTTATCTACAATTTGTGTCACTCACAATATTAGTGTATGCATAAGTTATCAAGATGGGCATTAATCTGGAGCCAAAATAGGTTGTAAACTTTGGTTTGAATTGATGCCCTAAAACACTTTTTACATGTTTGGTATGAGGGAATAGTTATTTCATTTGTCCATATCTTTCATTCCTCTTTTATTTTCTTTATTTGTTTACAGAATGGTCATTCTTAGAGAAGTCGGAAAAGCTTCTATTATCGACTCCTCTAAAACACCTTTACATGTTATGTAAACGACAATTCCATTACATAAACGAATTTATATAATAATTAATTTTATCATATTTTGTTTTTACATAATAGTTATTCCATTTACATTTTATTTCATTTTGCAAACCTAACATGTCCTTTAGATTTATGATGGAGCTGTAATGTGTAAATTTTAGTCACTATTATATAAAAAAGAAAGTTGAAATAACTAAGATAAAAGAAAAAAATAGTATTAAAATTTTCATGTATAATAAAGAAGAGTAAAAATGAAGAACACAATAGTACTAGTTTTTGAATGGACGGGAGAAAAAAACATATAAGCTTGTTCATATAACTTTTTTATTGATCAAATTAATAACAGATAGTATACATCATCATTTGAAAAATATAAATAGGAGACAGAACTATATATATGTATATATATAACTTATATCTATAGAACTTGTTGTAGTGAAAAGCTTAAAAGGTATTATCAAGAGTTAGCAAAGGACAGAGAGAATTAAAGCAAACCAATAAGAACAGTAACGAATTTACCATAGCTTGCATTTGTACAGCTAAAATAATAAAAGTGCAGGCTAGAGTCCAAGAACTTAGAACGAAAGAGACTAGTCAAGGGGCTTCGAGACCCCATGGCTCGTCCTCTCTCTGGTCAAAGCCCTAGTCAAAGTTACCCTGGCAAAATTTTGGTGGGCCTTTTCCTGTCCTAGCTGGCAGCTAGAGAAAAGCGAAGGAAAAAGTCTGCCGATGTGGCACTCAGCTTTAAATGTCTTGCCTTAAAAGACGAAATTGACATCTGTATCCCAAAAGGACAAAACTGTCCTCTTCGTCTCATAATGTCCAAACCCTTGAGGGGTCTTATTGTAATAATCTCCCCCCAAGCCCCAACTACACCATGTGACCGTGTGTGCTGCCGATTCTATCTGTTCTCCCTTGTCTATCTCTTGCATGGTGGCATGGGATTTATTTAAGATGCCTAACCAAATGATTAGGGTGCTCTTAGCCATGTTGTTTAGTCTTTTAATGTAGATCGTTCTTGCCTGATCTTGCTTGCTTAGGGGAAAATATCCTGTGCTTCGCGCGTTATCATGATCTTATTTTATCAGTATTGACTATTATATTTGGACAGCTGCATCAAGTTTCAATGCAATTGTCTGCAAGTTATTCATTACTAGTATTTGATTAAAGTAGAGAAATAGAAGTCAATTTATTCAAAACTGCGTTTAAATGGAGTTTAAAAGTCAAATGCTTTGTAATTACCAGTAATAAGTAGAAGCATTTCTTTTTGGCAAGAAATGTCTTAGGAATGGGTACAAAGTTGTTCTAAAAGTGTTAATGGAAAGTGTAGGGAAGAACTGTAGAGGTAGTTCAAAAGCGGTGTGATGATTGGTGGCTTAGCCACATGTGTGGTCTTCATGTTGACACTCTCTCTAATGCAGGCAACACTGCATCTTTTTCTCTATCCTAATCTACCTTTCGTAGAAAAAGATCTCTCCCTCTCCCCCCTCCCCCTCTCTGTGAAATTTTTTGGGGTTTGTTGATATGTCAGTTTGAATGGATTTGCTTGGCCTTTTCTTATAATGGTACGCTAGATGGCTCTTTCTCTCTCCCACCCTTCCTCTCTCACCCCCCTTCTCTCTCTCTCTCTCTCTTTGTTTTCTTTCCCTCACTTTGTGGGGAGCAGTGGTTTGAATAAGTAGTTTTAGATTTCAACTTTCAACTTTGAAGATTTTTTTGATGATTTTAAGGGGGGGGGAGTGCAAACCAAAGCACAGGCACACGAAAAAGGAGTTGAAAGTTTGAAGTGGAGGAAAAAGAAGAGATAGATGGTGACAACAAAACAGGCAGCTGCTTAACTTGGCCTTGCTTCCCCCATTTTCATTTCCATTAGCAAACATAATTCTCCTCTTTGAAATCACCAAAATCATGCAAACAAGATGACCCTTTTTTTTTTGTCTTAAAGAGTGATGTTTGTTGAGGCACTGATCTTTAGCTTTAGGTAGAACCCATATTAATTCTTGCCTCAATTAGCAATCTTGTGATATTTGACTACTTTTGCTACCCGACATCAAATCTGGTCTCCAAAAAGAGAGCAAAAGTCACAAGTATTCAGTATTAGAACCCCTTGGGCCAAGTTTTCATTTTTTCAAGCTCCTCTTGTAAAAAGGGTTCATCCTGCTCCCTTTTCTTGAGCATTAATCAGATAGCTCCAGCTTCTCCCTTGCTCTCCTTCTCCCTCATCTCTCCCTATGTTTTGTTAGGGTGTCGCATGCACTTGGTGATGGCTGATCAAGGTGGTAACAATATTGTAATGAGGGAATACAGGAAAGGAAACTGGACCGTTAATGAAACAATGGTATTGATTGAGGCAAAGAAGATGGATGATGAGAGGAGAATGAAGAAAAGTGGGGACAGTGAAGGGAGGAGCAAACCAACAGAGCTGAGATGGAAATGGGTGGAAGATTATTGTTGGAGAAAAGGGTGTTTGAGGAGCCAAAACCAGTGCAATGACAAGTGGGATAATCTCATGAGGGACTACAAGAAAGTGAGAGAGTACCAAAGGAGAACAGCTGAGACAGGAGAAGGGAATAATAATAATAACGAAGGATCTTATTGGGAGATGGAGAAGAATGCAAGAAAAGAAAAGAACTTGCCCAGTAACATGTTGCGCCAGATATATGAGCATTTGGAGGAGGTGGTGGAGAAGAATGGAGTTCAAAGGGTGGTGGCTGCTGGTGGGTCAGGTCCCGATCCCAAAATACCTTATGTTATGGATAGACCAATGACTAGTGTGCAACCTTCATTGCCTCCTCTATTGCAACACCAACTTCCTGCTGCTATTCCTCCAGCAATTGCATTACCTCTACCAGCGCTGCGGCGGCCGCCGCCTCCAACAGCTGCTCCTGCACCACTTGTGCAACCATCTCCCCTTCCTTATGCTCAGCCATTGCCCACAGTAGGTACTCTTCTCTCTCTTCCTTTTCCTTGCTCATGTCGCATTTTTTCACTATTTATCATAGTATTTCTAACAATTTTCTGAATAATATTCTTTCTTTGCCCATACATCAAGGGTTGCCTTAAATTTGCTCCATACTAATGTTGAAGGGTTTGTATTTTCTCTCTTTTGTGATATTAATGTACTACTTCCCATGCTTTTCGTATGCCATTTTAGAAACTACTACTGTTTTATGATGATGCACTGATTGAATGTGCCTTTTAAGAGTAGTATTCATTTTTGTTGGGAAGGGGTGAGAGTTGGCTGATTTCATCACTAATTATTGATAGTAGTAATCATGTGTCATAAATTTTCAGTTAGTATTGATTGATTTCATTGGTTCCATATTTTTATGTTTTGGAGATGTGTGATAGCTCAGATTCTGATACAAGTGAGTATTCCGACTCACCTGCAAAGAGAAGGAGAAGATCAGGAGGTAATGGGGAAGGCACCAGTGGCACTGCAAGTGCAAACAACTCAAATGAAGTGGGCACTGCAATCTCTAAAAGTGCTTCCATCATAGCAGAAGCCATTCAGGCTGGTGAGGAAAGAGAGGACAGAAGACATAGAGATCTCGTTAGTTTGCATGAGAGAAGACTCAAGATTGAGGAATCTAGGACAGAGATCAACAAAAACGGCATTGATGGCCTGGTTGCTGCCATTAACAAGCTTGCTAATTCTATCCTCGCTATGGCTTCCCACAAGAACCAGTCAGCTCCAAAGTGATTCTCTTATTGATGAAAAAAAAAAAACTATCCATTAATATCTAAGACAGGGAGAGTTTAATTAAATCACATTTGTAGTTGTACATAGTAATTGGTAGTCCCATTTGTGATCTAAATTTTATGTTGTACTCACTTTCATTGATCATTCTAATTATGTCTTTAAACTCTTATCTCTTTCATGTCAAGTGTTTAAACACAAAGTAGGGTTGGTTGTAATACTACCAAAAATGAAATATAAGCAAATTGTTGTGCATTTGGGTTTATCTTCAAGGGCAGTATGGCTTGAATGTGGATTACATTAATTCTCTTGTTGATCAGATGGTAAGCTTTATATGTATAGAGTGAGAAAATGATATATTCTTCATCCAAATCCTTGCTCACATGAATTAAAGTGGTAGGTCACACCATAAGTGCTTGACATCTAGATTGTGATACAAACTCTACAACTTTTATTAAGTTGCCGTAATTTGTTACGGACCTGCAGTGTTACACCACCTTTGCGAAAAAATGCACAGGGAGATTCCGCAAAAGTATCTAATGCCACAAATGGGATATCAACCCCACTCTCTCTTGTTTACAAAAGAAACCAAGGATCCGTTTCACATTAGAGTTTGGAGTGTGAAGCACACATGCCATCGTGGGGAAGTGGAACAAGAAGAGCTGCTTATCTTATCATTTATGAGGTAGAAATGTGAGAGAAACGTTGCAGCAACTGGGCAGTGACCAGTACTTCTCTGGGACTGGTCAAAGGCGACCAGTCAATGGATCTCTGAACCCTGAGGGATGCCAATGGTTGATAAATTTACCAAAGTGCCATTCTGGCGCTATTATTGGAGGTAGTCTTGTATTCTCTTGAGAAGGCTGGTGGCCTGTTGCAAAAGTTGGGCCTTCTTTCTTTCTCTTTATTTTCCACTGAGAATTCAGAGTGAGAGAGAAAGGAAGAGAGGGTCATTATTGGCTAATTCGGTAGGCTTGGTTGTAATTTTCTGACAAAAGGTTGTGTACTAATAAAGTTTGCCTTTTTCCTTTATAGAGTGTTATGATAGAGAGCCTGGATATAATGGGCATTTTCAGCTTTTGTTGGCTTTTTTCTGTGTTATCATCAGTCAAATGACTATCTTACCACCCCCTCTATTTTGGCCATTTGCAAAACTTTTACTGTTTCACATTTTTTGTTCTTTTGGTAGAATGGTACTGCTGCTTCACCTTTCTCTCCCCACCCCCCACACTGTCACAAAAAGACAACAACCCCTTCTTCCCACTGTGTTTTATCTTCTTTTCTTCTCTCAGGATGAATATAAAATTGCTCTGCTTGCACCGTCTGAAGGGTCTAAACTCCTAAAATCTGCATATTACTTCATTATTTATCTTCTCTTAATACAAGCAAGTAAATTCTCAATACTCAAGTTTTGTTTCTGACTGAAATGTCTAATGATTTCAGAATTCGAAATTAAAGTAACAGTAAGGATAGTACTATGACATTTACTTGCAGACTTAGCTAACCCCATAAGACCTGATAATAGTTGTTGTACAGTAGACATTTGTTTGTATAATATAAATATATACTTGGGAAGTTAAACGCAACTAATTGGCAGGGACGACCCATTGATGTGCCCAACATGAATTCGAAATGGAGGACCATGACCTTTCAAAGATGCCTTACCAACAATAAAGCAAAAACAACTATAACTACTAGAGCCATCTTTGTGTTGGGACTCCAGGTAAAAGGCCAAATCTGCTTGCTTCTTGCTTGTTCCAAAAATGCTTTGTTCTGATCTGACAGAGCATACTAAGAAAAAAGATCGGGGAAAAAAAAAGAATAAGAATCCCCAAGAACATCAACATTTCTAGCCATGGTGCACAGAATATCAGCTTTACCTTTAGAGCATGCTCATATAAAGAATGCTTGCCCTAAGAAAACCTTAGAAGTCTTGTCTTTAGACTCTAGAGATTAGAAAATTTATTTTCATCCGTAAAACTTAGTAGGCAGAAGCAGTGTCATGCACTATTCCCGAGAACCTTGATATGGGATTCAAAGGCTTTTAACATCCAAATGAAGAGCATTGAGAAGCTTTGCTGCTGAATTTGAGAACTCGAGATCAACTATGCATGAAAATCATCAACAGCTCAAATTTTGATTCTTCACTAATTACACCAAATGAGAAGTTACACAATACAAACCAATTATTCACTAGTTGGAAGTTGTCACAGTTTTCTATTAAGATTTCTTCTATTATTGGGGAAACATGTCTGGAAAATTTATGAGAGGTTTGAGTTCAGAACTTGATGTTTCTGCACATTATTAGCAGAATGAGGTTCCATGGCCTGTCTTATGTGTTTATGTTTGTTGCCTGGCTTTTATGGAAATGCAAATGTTGAGAGATGTTTTGGTTTTCCAATCCTTTATTTTCTTGGGCTAGTGTTGGTGAACCCCGGTTTTTCTGAGTCAGGTGGGCTCAAATGCCCAACGGAGAATGGGCCCTAAAGGTCTTGAATCCTGAAATTGTATTGACAAAGCCCAAGCTTGTTAAGAGTCATTCAACAATGGAGCTTAATCTAGGGCAGTGGCGAAGAGCAGGTGGGCAAAAACAGAAAAAATAATGGCTCAGCTGTTGCCGCGTGGAATAGTGACGAAATAAAAGTAAAAGAGGCTATAAAAGAATGAAACGCAATTCCAAGGAAAAGAAAAAATAGAATAGCGATCGCTTTCGAGTTTGGGTTAAGACATTGTAAGAGAGGGAGAGAGAGTATAGTTTGGTTTGAGGGTTGAGGAGGATCCTTCCCTTTGCCTTTACCCTTTTGCTTTAACACCCTCTTTCTTCGTCAACGCCTCCTGCAAGCCACAACTCTCAATTGTCTTTTTAATTAATACATATAATTTTCCTAGATCTGTTTTTGTTCGGAACATAAATCTGATTGCCGAGGATCTCATGGCCACCACTGGAAACAAGAACATTAATGCTAAATTGGTCAGTTTCTCTCTTTCTCTTTTGATCTTAAACCCTGCTTTTGTTCCCTAAGATAGTCCTTTTTTCTAGTATTTTGTAATTTGTGCGTTGGGCCGGGTTTAGATGCTGAATTCTGATCTGGGTCTTGGTGGGTGATGCATGTCTTTTTTTTTTTTTTATGTGAATTGTGATAAGGGTTTGGCTTATTTTTGGAGAATATTGTTTCGATTTTGTTGGTTTGTTTTAGAGCCGATCGAGTTATGTGGGTTTTGCTTTGATCCTCAAATTTAATTTTCTTGTTTTATTTTCCTTTTTTCTTTCTCTTTTTAGGCAGCTGATTTAGGTTGTTTATAACTTAGAGGTTTTGTTAAAATTTGGACTTTGTCTTACTTGCGAGTTTATGCTTAGATTCATGCTAATTTCTTTGGGATTTATTGTTGTTCTTATAGTGGATATTATGTTGATATTGTATCAACTACTTTATTGTATTAGCTTCGAATAGTATTCATGTGTTCTAATTAGAGACCTTACACTTTGTGGATGCATCGTTTTGGCGTCAAATATATATATATATATATATATATTTTCATTTGCCATGGTGCAGCAAAACATGTCTAGAATTTGATCACCTAATTGTTGTGTTTATACCAGAAAGTTGAGTTGGGCCTTTGGTTTGAACTTTGAACTGGTGTTTTTCTTCCATGTAGCGGTTGTTAACATGTATTTTTTAATTCAGGTTCTACTTGGGGATGTTGGAGCTGGGAAGTCTAGTCTTGTGTTGCGCTTTGTTAAAGGACAATTTGTTGAATTTCAGGTTGGTGCTGTTATGGATTTTTGTGAGTTAGAACATTATTGATTCAAAATCTCACTTAGGAATATATAATTTGACGTTTATCTTATAATGACGTAGGAATCAACCATAGGTGCAGCTTTTTTCTCCCAGACATTGGCTGTGAATGATGCAACTGTAAAGTTTGAGATTTGGGATACAGCTGGTCAAGAGCGATATCATAGCTTGGCACCAATGTACTACAGAGGAGCTGCAGCTGCAATCATTGTGTATGATATAACAAATCAAGTAAGTTCATGATGGCAAACCATTGTCTTCTCTATGTGTTTTGGTCATGTGAAAACTAAACTGCCTATTGCTCAAAATGTGAAGCTGGGAGATGAAGCATCAAAACTTTGGGAACATGTAATACTTAGTTAAAATTCACTAAACATTACCGTTCTCAAGGCAAGCTTTCTATGAATCTAGTTTTAGGATGTTTGCAACTCTAAGTTTTACTTAAAATTTGTCTGGTTGATGCCTCAATCAAGACTACTGGACTATCTTCTCCAGAATCATGTTAGTCATGCTATGATTTCGCTTAGAGGGATCTCAAATATGAAGGTTGTCAGTTGAAGGAAAAGTAAGATTCTCCTGGATTAAGCGTAAATTTGTTATTGGTCCTTCTTCCCTTCCCCCCCTCCCATTCTTTCCTCTTAAATACTTTTGTTCAATTGGTTTCCTCTTCTGTATGTAAAGTTGCTCTTATTGCAAGAGAAGAGAAAAAAAAAAGGAAGGGGCGGGGGTCTGTGAAAAGGATTTATATTTGAGGCATTTTAGTGCATAATTCTATACAGTATTAGAACTCGCCAACTCATTGAAGCTAACACTTATTATTAAGGATTTGAAAAACTCAGGGTGAAATTTTGTTTTAGTTTGAAGATTAAAACAGTAATATTCCTTTTGTTGAAATTTAGTAGAGATGTGGAGTGAAATTTAGTATCCAAAAGAATAGTAATAGAGTTCTTATTTTGTAGGCATCATTTGAGAGAGCCAAAAAATGGGTCCAAGAACTTCAAGCACAAGGTAGTATTTTTGCTGATCATAAATGTTTAGTTTATTTTTCTTATTTTTATCCTTGTGACATTTTTTTTAATTTTATGAGTAATTGAATGCTAATTTTTTGATGTTAACTTTCTTCTTTTCCTTTTCCTGTGAAGGCAACCCTAATATGGTTATGGCACTTGCTGGGAACAAAGCTGATTTACTAGATGCAAGGAAGGTGGCAGCTGAGGCAAGTCATCAATTTTTACTTCATATCTCTTTTGCTTTCAAATTTAAGCATTATATCTCTCATTGAGATGGTAAAAGGTCAAATAGACATGGTTCAAGTTTATTTTGACTTCAACCTACATACAAATGTCAATTTGACTTCTTATTCTCCTTGGTGATTCAGGAAGCACAAACCTATGCTCAGGAGAATGGTCTTTTCTTCATGGAAACTTCTGCAAAGACTGCATCCAATGTCAATGACATTTTCTATGAAATAGGTATTTTATTTGTTAAGTTTCCAAAAAGCATGCATTATTTGTTTATTGAATTGGCAATTGACTGATTTTATTTTATACAGCTAAAAGGTTGCCTCGAGTGCAGCCAGCACAAAATCCTGCTGGAATGGTTCTCATGGATAGAGCTGCAGAACGGACAGCAAGTGCATCTTGTTGCTCTTAGGCGGTGGTTGTTACCTGCCTGAAACTTCTAAGTAGCTCTTGTAATGCTCTCCACAAAGCAAAGTTCTGTCTTCCTTACTTTACCTTGTTCATTCAGAACTGTACATGCATGTCGTCCAGACCCATTAATTGCGATGGAGATTGGTTTTTCTTGTAAATTAAGTGTGGTAATGGTATGTTTCACTTCCATAGTATAACCTACATGTTGAAATAAAAGATGCCATTTCCTGTGTTAATTGTGAAGAGAGTGTATTGCTTGATAACGATGTACTGAATTACCATCTGGATTCTGGGTGTTGGGGGTGACCTATACTCCTTAACTCCGCAATTGGGGCGCACCCGGACTGGTTTTTGCTCATGTCAGTTTTTGTATTAAGTGAAAGACGCTAAGAATGCTGTTCCTTGTGCCGCTGGTAGCTTTTAAAATGCTTGGGAGTGGATTGTGTGGCCTTGTTATGTGCAAGGACGTTGGAACTTTTCCTTTTTTATTTTCTCCTGCTTTAAAGCAATACAAAATCTTGCTGTAGGCTTTTAAAGGGTGGGGCTTCATTTTCCTGAAGTGAATATTTTAAAGCTTCTTGCAGACCTAGCACTTACCGGAAGATGCAAAAGAATACCAATCAGCCAATTTCAACATGACGATTTTTATTCTTCCTTCGCCATGATTACTGTGAAGTCTCAACTTGGGTAAATCTAATTAGAAGCCCATGCTTCTGTTGAGTTGAGACCCAATTTTTTAGATGCTGGATTCCGTTCCTGAAGATCGATCTCTGCTCTAGTGATAGTTATGGTTTACGAGCAAAGTCTAAAAGGTATCGGTATTATTAGATACTACAACAATTCTCCTGTTCAACTCACTGTGGGGGAACAATGGGAGGCAAAGCTTTTGAATACTCTTTATTCCGGATATTATAGGTGAGCTTTTCAGTTCCTAGTTTCCATTTTTCTAACCAAGCCATGCTTCTCGCTTGTTTTAGTTCTGTTTTGCTTATTTTAGACTTAGTTGGTGAACTTAACGGAACCTTATATTAATAAATTGTTTGATGGCGTAATCAAAATCCAAATTCATGTTATTTGGCATATCTGATAGAATTTTTTTTTTTTTTTTAAAAAAACCTCCATCTTCCATGATCGTGGATTGGATTTCTAGCTGGCAAGATGGAGCTTTAATTTTATGCTTGGACTTATGTTAGTTAAGGACAAGTAGCAGACTGAGTAGAGGACGAATTAAGCTTAATTATTTTAAAAATGAATCTCTTGGTCAATAGCAATGATTGATTGCATGATAAACAAAATACATCAATATTATCGTGTGAAACATAGAGTAGAAAAAGAATCCCATGATCTCTAAGTTGCTCAAGATTCCACCAATTTTAAGATGTTTATTTCTTATGCTCTTTTGGCATGTGCAACACTACATCATCCTCATCACACCCATTACTCTGATAATATGCTTCATAAAAACTTGCTCCACCATAATTTTTTTCCTTGTAGGTAAGCAATAAGAATAACACCAGCTCGTTTATCTTGATAATTCCAAAACCTTACAGCATCAAATCTAGTTCGTACAGGACTAATTATCAAGTACAAACTAACTTCAGCAAAAATAAAAAAGCAGCGGCTACAACACATTATTCATATGTAGAAACTGTCATGCCTCATTATTATGTGGGCCAAATGATGCACCATAGGCTAACAGCAAGAACTACCATTAACTACCACTGAAATCAGTTCTTGTGAAGTCCCTGAGAGGCTGCGGCTGCAGCGCAGTCCATTGGTTGAAACCCAATTCTCTCTTTCTCCAAGTCATAGACAACTTTCACGTTTTGCTGTTGGAAGTTCCCGAATACCCCGGCTGGTCCGTAATTACCATCATCCATGCTTTGGAACAGTAGGCATTTCACCCCAGTTGAGTTACTTGGAGCACTCATGGCATAGAAGTAGTTAGCTTGGGGCAGAACAAGACTTACATTGTTCAAGAAATGGAAAGTGATTGAAGGGAAAGGATCATTTGTAAATCTGTTATTTGGACATGGAACTCTATAACAGAGATCAAATCCTGTTCGCGTTTCTACATCTGTGGCTCGAGGATAGGTCACCACTGATTGGAGCATTGAGAGAAGTTGTGAATAGAATGGCTCTGGGAGGTGAGTGTAAGTGGTTCCTGAATCAATCAACATACCCCCATTGCCTTGCGAATCGAACTCCCTCAAGTTTAAAGGGACTTCAGCAGAACTAATATTGCCTACAGTTATGGCCTCTAGACCAATGTAGTAGTAGTTGGGGAACATGGGACTCTTCAGCATTGGGGTGAACTGCAAATTGTCATTGGAAGATATAGCAACATCTCCCATGAATAATGGGCTTGAAATATTCGGATTGTTGGCATACTTAAAGGCTAAGAAGCAGTGAGAAAAGCCTTTTTGGAGGTACCCTAACTGTGAGGGTAGAGAAAGTACACCCTTACCAAACCCTGCAATGCCAATAGGCTCTCGATAAGTAGAGCCGACACAACCGAAAGAAAACCTGGGAATGTCCTTAGTGATTTCGGGGCTACTACCATGAACCCTAAGGTTATCCCTGGTGAGTGTCCCTGTGACTAGCCCTCCTTCACCATAGGTATAGGCGAAGGAAGGACAGGGCCTTGAACAGGTGGCTTTGAGTAGGGTATTTAATGAACATCCAGCCTCAATGCATGGATCGAAAGAATTATCAGAGCTATGGATGTCAATGCAAAAAGAGCTGCCGCAGGAGTCTCTGACAGCTGAAGAAGAATGAGAAGGGGAGAAAGTACCCATTAACTTATTGTTCCTATAGTCATCACAATCAAGGCAATCAAAAGATATATTGCCACAAGGAACCCAAGTCAGGTCACTCCCAGTATCCATGTAAACTTGAATGACCTGTGCAGGTGTTCCTATATTTAAACTTATCAAATACCCATCTCTAACTGCCCTCAATTGCTCAACCATATCTGATACTTCTGAAAGTCTCTTTCTTGAGTGTTTGGAGGCTTTAGGTATAGGAAAGGAAGTGCTAGAACGTTTAAGACCAAGAACGACAGAATTAGGGTTTCTATTCCCAGCTAGGGTTTGATTGAGATTGAAGAATGCAATGAGTAGGAGGAAAAGAATGGTGGTGATGATGGAGTAAGATGTTGCCATTGCAAACTGTTTATTTGTGTTCTGAGATGAATTGCATCTATCGAAAGAAGGTATTTATAGATGGAAAACCTTGGTTAAGTTATGGCTGAAATAGGTTATAACAGAAATTGCATAAACAGAACAATATGAATAGGATTTTGAACGTGGAGTGCGCGTGATCCACATTTATTCCCACCAACATGTCCATGAATTATAATTTCTGCATGACATTAGTTGAAGTAGAAATGGACGGCAAGCGGCGCTTGCTGAATGGATAATCAGAGGGCACTGCAAACAAAATCCCCTTTGAAACTAGTTGAAGTGCGCATGCCAAATATTATAATACGTTATATATGGTATCAAAGTTTTTTCTTCTGATTCAAGCAAAACAAAGAGGAACCCATGTTTCAGTTTCATGTGAAGCAGGAGCTTCCATGGAATATTATGTCTTAAAACTTAAAGATGATAATAGTGGCGAGCACGCATCATGCGTCGTTACTTTGCTAATCACTGAACACAACTGCTGTTTAGAAGAAAACATTTTCATCAGACAGGCATGCCTTTTTTGTGGAAGCATGTGCTAAACCCTTTTAAGATGCTTAGAATATGGGATTTACTTTGCTCCAATACTTCTGTGTAGCAGAGCCATAAGTTACGATATGATCAGTTTCAAAACCTCTTCTTCTGTAATCTTTCAGACGATGATGTCCTTAAAAAAAAAGGCTTCGTAATTAATCTCTACTCGAAGAATGGCTTAGAAAATTTCATCTCTGTCTCCAATTTGATTCAAAAGTAGTTGTAAAAGGAGATTGAATTTAGTTCTACCATTTTGATAATATTATAATGGGAGTGAAGACAGCAGCAGAAATCCCCGCAGCATTGCCTTTCTAACTTTTAAGTTTCGCGTTGGATAGAGTCATTGGAGAGATAGTGGCCTGCATGATACTTAATCTGAGTACGCCAAAAGGTTGAATGCAGCTTTAGGAGCTTTAAATTTCTGTAAAATTAACAGGAACAATCGTTGGACCAAATCCTTCTTTTCTGCAGGCAATGACATGGATTTGACGCGAAAATCCATAAACTCCAGCGTCTATGTGTGGCAACACAATTGTCGCATGAGAATCACATATAATTCTAACACAAAATTCTCACATGCCTTTGACTTCATTTGGCAAAACTAACTATATATATCACTACATTTAGTAAAATACACAAACCCCTTGAAAATATACCAAAACTACACTCGGCCCATATCTTATTTCAAAATGCATTGTTTCTCCCACTTGCAATCCACTACGGTTAATCAACTGATGATCATTTTGCAACGAAAGGGGTTTAAGTGTACTTAAGGTATATTTTCAGGGGAGGAGTTTTGTATTTTACTCATGAATGATGTTGGATTACAATATCGGACCACTTCCAAAGACATTCTTTCTTTAGTTAGGACTACAACTCGTGAATGTACTTGCCAGATTATTATAATTAAGAAGTTAGTTTGCTGTCAGATGTTAAAGATTTAAAAACAATGCCCTCAGCTCCTCTGCAAGACTGCAAATACTAAAGGACTTCATCCTTTTCTTTTTTTTAATATTGCAAGTACCTTAACTGCTTGCACTTTTTGTAGGTTTGTCTTTTTTTCAACTTTTTAATGGAATTCTTACAGCAAAGTAATGCATTAAAGAGCTTCAAAAGTATATACATTTTTTCTTTTAGTTACTGTACTGATCCTGTCAGATTTATATATGTGGATGTGCTGTTAGGTTACTTGGATTAATTCATCGTTTTGAAGCCTGATCAGTTGAACAAATTTGTGCTGAAATTAAGAATGGAAGACTACAACAAGTCCAGGAGGCGTATGAATTGAAAGCTTGCTAGCTACATATATACTTGTCTAATTTAACTTATTTTTCTTCACTGTATAGGTCTTTTGATCTAATTATAAGGAAAAGGAAGAGAGAGAGAGAGACAAAACAGAAAGAAGAGCTGCGTAAAAGCATTCGCATGCCAGGTTAGTTTCTGGTACCAAAAGTAGAGAAAATTAAAATGATGTTCAAGATTTGTCCTAACGCATCGTCTGCGTCATTAAGCATTACAGAGTAGGTAAAAGACATGGGGCTTAATCTTAACAGACTATGGAAAAATATACAGATGCAAAGGTGCTTTTTTGTATAGAATAATTGATAAACCAACCTTTGATATCTAGTGAACAACTCTCCGCTGCGATATGTTCTTAATAAAGAATCCAGCTCATTTCTGCCAATCCCTTATCTAGTCTTTAGCAGAAACTTCGAGAACAATATGGCTTGTTGTAGCCACCAAATCATTGCCTGTTTGCCTAGGTCAGTTGTGTTAATTACTCGTTAATGAAAGGAGTTGCAGAGGCTTCAACATGTTACGACCAAAGAAATTTCCTGTGTACTTCGTCCCAAGTTACTTGTTAAATATCTGTTTATAGATCACTTCGGTTGATTGTTTTGTTTGGTCAATGACGTCTCCATTTTAATATACGCAAGCCATTAAGGGCTTGAATGCTTGATCAGTATATATATCTGATCAGCTAAAAATATAATGCCAAGTTAGGCCTCAAGGTCTGACTTTGCATAATCTCAGAATAAAACCACTTTCTGCAATGGTGGTTATATGAACAAATTAAGAAGGAAAATGTTGATACAATTAGCCTACTTCCTTTTTGCTGGTAAGTATCAAGGTTACTGCTGTCCCATGCAGATCATTGCTGATAAGGCTTTTTGGTTTTGGTGTTTTATCAATGTTGATACAAGTACATTCCACTAGAGGTAGAACGGTTTAGAATTCAATTGGTATCATAGCGAAACAAATAAACAAAATAAGTGAAAAGAACAAAACTGTAGAGGAAAGGGATTTATGCATGAGCATTATGTTTTCCTGTCATTGGTGCTAGAGATGAATATTACTGGCGAATTGCATTGTCCATTCCAATAGACTATTACCTAGGAAAAAAACTACTAGTATTTTGGTGAATCAAGTGACATATGCAGAAGAACCCCATATAAAGAAACATTTCTGAAGAATAGTATCTTCGTGGTTGTGGTGTCAATCAGAGAATCCTCAATATGCTAAATGAAGTAATGTGAATATCAACCAGCAGAGTTTAGCACCCATATTTGGGGTGTGATACTGCAAGCATGTTTAGCACCCATATGCACTTGAACAAGGTTTTTTCTCTTGATCAATATCAACTAGAATAATGACTGAGAGAGTTTACTGCCTTGTGACCATAGACAAGAAAGGGATCATGAACATGGGTTATGGTGGAATTGTCGATCTGTTGTCAAAAAACGGGAGATTGGCTGGTTTAAAAAGATGGTCAGTTTTGGGCCAATGGAGTGGAAAAGACCAACACTTTTTTGTCTTTCGGATTGCTCTATTGTATGTAGGACCATCTTTAACTTTAAACGAGAAATTCTCCACAAATACTATAAACAATAACAAAGCACATATATTAATCGCCACCACTTCATCATAAGTACATTGATTCTGATCCTAGTGGAGAAGGATTGAATTGGCTACATGCAGAATGAATATGACTTAGCTGATAGTTAGGTATCGGCGTTTTGCTTTAAAATATTACTTGTCCTTAGAAATCTTTAGAAGTAACTTACATTCATAAAAGCCAATAAAATTGCAGGATACGGTGTACAGACCTAGTATAAGACAACTCTGAACCAGACATTTGAGGTAATTACTGAAATAGTATATTAAATTGGAACAATTTACAGCAATGTCCATCTCCAGCAACTGGAAAAAATCAGATCAGATTCATTTTTCTTTGGTACTCAAATTTTGACCTTTTCGCTATCATTTATACATTGCAGAAGTAGAAAAATATACAAAGCTTTGACAGAACAATATATGAAGATATTAGATTCATGTCTACTTCATCTGGTATCCGTTATTGCCTCTTTGCTAAAGTCTTCACCAAACCTTTAACAATTTTCCCAAACCACATCAAGTTCATGGTAGCTAATACTGATGGCACCCCAAAAACCAAGACATAACCAAAGGTATGCATCTGGATCACCTGCTGAGCCAAACAAGTCAGAACAGATTTATACCAAAAAACTTATAGCAAAGCAATCTGTGATGCCGGATCTGTTCAAATAGTATATTGTTTGGACATGGAATTTCTAAAGAGTTTGTTACTGCAGCAAGTACAGGATCAATCTACAGTAGAGTAGCAGGCTTATAGAATAAATATGAAACAGAACCAAAAAAAAGGGTAAATTTCAGGATGAAAAGAAGACTAAAGACTGATATGTATATGACCCATGCTTTAAAATATTACTTGAACTTTTTATGGGATGAAGTATACACAATACTTGGAAGTCGTAATTTGTAAATCATTAAATAATTAATGACGCTCAGCAATTCTTTGGTGCAGATAAGAAAGATAAGGAGAATTTAAAAAAGAAAGATGGGCAAGGAAAAAAGAGGTTGCAGCAAAGCTGGAAACAATAGCCACTGGAAATTTAGAAATTTTGTTTGACTAAACAAATGATAGATTCCTACTTTTAATGATATTTCTCTCTTCCAGACACTACTCTTAGCAACAACCAGATATTAACAGAAACCAATTCGAGAAAAAAAGATATGGAAGCATAGAAAATATTAGTCAATGCAGCAAACTCGTTGAAGACAACATAAATATTCAGTTAAAGGTGGAAATCAGGAAGGTGAATTTACTTGATCATAATGCAAGTACACATGGTAGAACATGTAGCCAAACAGCAGAACTCTTGCAATCTGCAATTCAAATTTACTTCAGCTCCTAGAAAAGGTTTAAAGTTCAAGGAAAAGGAACTTATTAAAAATGAAAAACAGCAATGAAAAAAAAAATAAAAACTTAGGAACTTCCCTTCTTTTCTCTCACAAAGATATGCAATATCCTCAAGAAAGTTTCTAAGCGATGAAGAAACTTCAGTCAGCTAGTTTTGATGGCCATTGGCCATCCACATTTAAATATCAATGCAACCTTTCTTCCCCTTCGCTTCCCTATTCTTTCTATGGCATAGGTTTTATGGTGCAATATCTAACAACACATGTTCATTTTATAATGAAAACTTAAGAAAAGTTTCGCTCACCAGCCAAGCAAAAAAGATGACAACACCATTAATGAGATATGCACTGGACCTCTTCATACCAGCGGCATCAAGATACCTTCATCACAGAAGCATGAGATGTTTACAATCAGAATTTCAACAAATAAAAACCTAACTAGTAAGAACTTACCATCTCATATTAATCTCTGGAGTTGTCACCTCAGATATAAGAACCATGTACGTGTAAAGCTGTGCTTCTCCAGTAAACATCGCATATGCCACTGCAATTCCAGAAAGTGAGTGATGGATAACCTGCAATCAAATGCTAGTATCTTATTATTCATCACTTAGATTGCATATACTCCACAAACATATGCACTTTAAGCATGCAACACCTTATAATAAGTGACCTACTGTGCTTTTAAACAGTTACCAGTTTTATGCAGATTCAACTCTACTCAACATGAAAAAGACACTAGTCAAAGTTGTTCCAAAATTTAATTAAATTAAAACCTTGGATCTAGAAGCCTAACTACCCTATGCTTGCATGCTTTCTGTTGCATATTCAGTTAATGAACCATATTTCAAAAAAAATATATGTCAATGAACCAAAATGGGTTTTTGTAAGTTAAATGGTGTAAAGAAAATAGCTGAGCCTTTAAAGATTCAGCTTACAAGGATGTTGCAGGTGTCATTCAAATGTTTAGGACAGTGCCAACAGCTGAACTGTTACCAACATTCCTTACAAAAACAAATAAACAAAAAATTAACATGCAAGCCAGAGTGCTTTTGTAATAGAGAATACACTTACATATTCCATTCCACCTAAAGAGGGATATAACCACAAAATCATTCCAAGATCCAAAAGGAAGTATCCAACAGAAACCTGTAAAATATTGTAACATTAATTTAAAAAGTCCTAAGATTTATACCAAAAGCTGCTACCTAATAATTTATCCGAGAAAGTGATCGAAGAAGCTGTGAACATCTATAAAGGTGAGAAGCACGTTTTGAGCGAAAAAGAGAAAAAGGAAGGGATGTCACTTCTGGTTGCCATTATGCAGTTTGTTCTAAAAATATGCTAATCACTTCATTCAAAAGGTGAAAAAGATAAAAGAAACTTTCTTCTTGTAAGAAACTATAGGCATATCTCACCTAATGAATGAGATGAAAACCAGAGGTAGCATAAGCATATACATAGGACATAGTGATGCCTCATTAAATAAGCATAGAACATGGAAACTAGTTCAAAGTTGAGACTCTATAGACTCAACAGATAAATTTTTCACAGATACATGGTTGAACCTCTTCAAGATCACATAAGAAGATGTTCAAAACTTACCCCTAATCCGAAAGTAGAGAGTGGTGAGCTTCGGAAGACGACAAGACCAGCAAGCTGTTGATCAGAAAAGAGATCCGACCAGAAAACGAAGTACAATGACAAAGCGGATACAAAAATGGCATGAATTGTAGAGATGCCACTGCCAAGAATATGTTAATGACCAATGAGAGATTGAACATAATAACAGAAGCGGAAAAATAAACCAGATCATGCACTAAACTAACCGATTGTTCCACTCTACTCGTTGAATTTTAGTTAGACTGGGGTAAGTCTTGATGTAAAAGTTGCTGATTAACTGGGTAAGATCATAGGCCTGAGGGATAGGAAAAACATGTGAACTGAATCAATAAAGGAAACCAAGGGAAAAGCACCCATGTAATCACATAACAATATCAAAATAAAGACTTATGATTTAACTTAAAATATGTAAATTCATTCCTGCAAGCTTCATTAAAGGGTATGAGGAAACAGCCTGCCTTAGGATTCAATGATCCCGAATTCAAAAGTAAAACATATTTACTAGGGGGAAAAAATCAGTATACCACTTTGCAAGCAAGAATGCCACCAAGGATGGAAGTGTATGGAATGAAGGGATCTGCCAATAAGTAGTTCTTAACCAACATCTGAGCCTGATTTTGGTAAGACTTTATAGCCATAACTGTCTGTTTAGGCACTGCCGTCATATTGCAATCTCAAAATAATCTTAGCAGCAAGAGAATTCCCCTAGTTTAATCAATCCTTCATTCATCAATTCCATAACAAATACAAAAAGGTAGTCAGGAAAAAAAAAGAAAGAAAACCTTCAAACATGTCAATTTTAGAATAAAAGTTCTAAAGAAGAAAAATAGATACGGAGGAAGTTTTGACATTTGATTCTGCATCAAGCATCTAGTCTACAAGCAAACACTCCAAGGAGATAAATAATCAAAACAGATACCAAATCCGTCCTATTCCAAGAAAAATCAGGTATAAAATCTTCTCCATTTAAAAGACAACTTCAATTTAGTCAAGTTGAAGCAAACAAGAACCAACCAAAACTCTGAAAGCTTAATTAAAATGAAGAAAGCAAATACTAATAGTTAAGATTTGAGGACTGAATACAAACACATATTTTTCATTTCAGATAAGCAAATGCATTTATAATGAAAAGCATTGAAATTTGAAGTAATCTATGCGGCAAACACCTAGATTACAATGGGATGAAAAGCAACATTAGGTAATCAAATGTAACATGACAGAAGCAAAGAAGCTTTAGAAATGAGACATATGTGCTTACCATAATCATGACCCACATATTTGAAGAACCAACCATGCAATCAAAACAAATGCAGGTAGGTATATTTAAAGGGAGAAAAGGAAGAAGTAAAGAGGAACCTCAAACCAAGGACCAGAAAAAAAAAGGGTGCTTGAAGAAAAACCAAAGCTAATCAATGCCTGAGACCCAAAAAGAAGAAAACTTTAACCCAAAACAAGGAGTACAAGCAAATGGGTACTTGACAAAATGACAAATAAAAAAAAATGGTAATCAATACAAAAACCAAAGCCTTTCAATAAATGCAAAGGGGAACAACAACCCATGAAAGAGAAGGCTCAAAATATAGGGTGAAAAGAAGAGAATGGCCGAAATGCTATTATCATTTGGATACAAGAGAAAAAAAAAATAATGTGCACCAACCGTAAGGTTCAATCAATTGGAAAGAGTACTTCGAATCTCCAACCAACTCAATAAATGAATGAAGGACTTTTAAATAACTAAACCATGGGGATATGAAAATTAAGGGAGGGACCGAAGAAGGCAAGGGCAGTGGGATCTGTGGATACGTGGGGGGTGATGGGATTGGACCATGATTCCTCGCGTGTAGTTCTTTGGCTGGTTTCGGGGCCCTGAGTGTGGGGGTGGTTCATCCTGGCAAGATTGGGGGATACGAAAAAAAAAAGGGAAATGTGTGACTCCTGTTTTTGGGTGATGTGGGATTTTGGATTTTGCTCTCATAAATTACACCATTCAATTTCATGTCTTCTAAGTATGTATCTAACTTCTAATAGTGATGAACTTTAACATGGCTATTGAATTAAATAATTAAGACAAAAAACAAAACCATTATAGTTCCAATTTAGGATTTCTATCCAACCCATCATCTCATTTGTATTTTGGTGCCACTTTACTTTTTTGGGTTATGCCACTTACACGGTTGGTTGGATAAACCAGGAAGTTTCTTGCTACTCTTCATTTCGTATATCCATTTCTTACCAAATAAAGGGCAGTTTGGCATTGGAATTATGGTAAGATTTTTAATTTTTTTTATTCAAATTTAAGTTTTACTATTCGAAATATTTATAATCCACTCTACTTGTAGCAATTGTTTATAAAGAGAGTACCAAACTCAACATAAATGCTATGAGCCGAAATGCATATGACTTTGTAGGTCCTTATTAAATCCACACCCTATAATTACCCCATCTGCTAGTGTGGTGTGGTTGTGTTAGGCGGGGAGGGGAATGGTTGGTGCTTGGCACTGGGGAGTAATCATTTGATGCATCAAGGTGTAGGGCAATTAGCAAGGGATGAAGAGCTTGTGGTCCAATTTAGTTTATCTGAATTTTACACAAGTCCAAGAGAATAGGGACTCTACATTTGCAAATATTGCCTCATACAGAGATTTCTTCAACTAAGAGAAGTTTACCATTTTGTTTTTTTATGAACAATAAGTTGTTTTGATTTAATATTGCAACCATTTATTAAGTGGTTGATGTGAATTTAAATCTTTTATTAAGAAATGGATTTCTAAAATGATTTTACAGAAACCTTTTTTGCAATTGCATCCACATTTTGTTGATTGTAAGAGTGGGAGTGTAATAGTATAAATCAACCTTTCTTGGTCCCCCTTAGGTTTCCAACCAATTTGGTAAGGCACTTCATGTGGCATCATTGAAGATAACACTTTGAAGAGGATATATACCATGCCCATACCTTCAATCTAAGATATAAATTTTCTACCCAATTTCACTTTTAATTATTTTTAAAATAATATATTAATATTTTTAAATTCTAAAAAATAATTTTAATTATTTTTATATTAATATAAGTCACATGATAAAAAAGTTCATGTTAACATGTCACGTTGTTATATAATTGAAATTAATACATAAATTAAATTTAGTTATCCTTAAATCAAATTTTTAATAAAAATATAAAAATAAAATTTGCTAAAATTGAAGTAGATACCTTAAAACTATATAATTGAGAGACCTCAGCCTTCAAACTTGATCTGTAAGATGTAATCAAGGTGTTTGAAACCAAATGATTCCAAGACTGAGTAATGGAGTTCCCGAGCGGATTAAATGTTGTGTGGTGGAATAGAATTGGAAGCATGCATTCAAGTATGAGCTAGTAAAACAGGACTAGAGAGTCAAGAGCATTCTCCATTTACGTCTTATATGAGATTACTGCAGTCTTGTTGAAAAAAGCATCTAAGGGAAATTAATCTCATGCAGCATGGTGTGGAAAACGAGTTCCACGAGTTAATGATAATTATGATGAGCAGACCATCCCTTTGTGCTTTTTGATAGGGATGTCAACTGGTCAGATATTTTATAATTTCGAGATACCCGAATCCTAATTTTATAAAAAATTAATTATCTTAATCCTATTAACTATTTATTTAATTTTAAAATTACTACCCTAACTTTAATCATAATACATTTTCACTACCCTATAATTATCCTAATCCGTTTAAATACCCAATTAAATAAAAAAATTATTACAATCGTTTTCATGAATATCCAATTACTCAATTACCCAATTAACTTTTCTAATCTAACTTACCTTTAAATTTATATGTTATATATTTATATAAATAAACATATATATATTGTAATTAATAATTTTATGAGTTATAATTTTTACAATGTTAATATAAAATAAAAAAATATATATCTATATTTAAAGTACATAATATATACACACACGCATTCATAAAATTATTAATATTATCATATTAATAATTAGAGTAACCATACTTTTCATATATTTGTTAGTTTTTAACAAAAAAAATTACTTGTAAAGTTGGTAAAAATTATAAATTTTTAATTTAATTATTAAAATAATAATAAAATATTTATAAATAGTAATCGGGTTCGGATAACGGGTACCCAAAGGGTGGTACCCGAACCCTACCTTATTAAAATTTTAATAGTGAAATCACTATCCTAACCTTACCCGAACCCATTAATAAGTACTCTAATCTTGTATAATCGGAACGGGTATTCGCGGATACCCTATAATAGGGTACCCGTTGACATCCTTACTTTTTGGCATGAAGATCTTCCATGGCTGGACAACTCTTACACTTGTTTTTCTAGTTTTTTAACAATAAACAAGAAGCATATGACTTGCTCAACCGACTCATGTCTTTTTCACATTTGGAATCCAAGCCACTTGCATCTCCAAGCTGTTACGTTTTCCTTTGCTAAGTTTATTTGTAAAACCGAAGGACCATGGAGAAACTTTCGGCCATCAATTAACCAAAAACCTGTTTTCATGCTTTTTTTCCTTGCATGGATTATTCTAGAAAAGAGAGAAAAGAATTTGCAAATTCTACATCGAATTCTTTTATCATGAACGTCAACTCTTCAATATTTGTGATAGCAATTGATTTTTGTTTTTGATTATATGAGATTGATGATTTGGTAGGTGGTATTTGTTATGGTATTTGTTAAGGTCCGTATCATTCTTTGTTAGGTATTATCAGTTTTGGTCCATTGATCTTATAATTTTGTCTTATAAAAAGTTTCATAAGTTGAAGGTGGTGTGAACTTTTAAATGACCATGACATCCTTTCATGTGAATTCACATGGTTCCACATTAAAAAGGATCCGCGGTTGTTTATGACACATTGTTAGTACCTCAAAGTCTACTTTGATATTAACTATTAGGATTTGCACCAACTCTTATGAGATATTATCTGTTTTGACCTATTGACCTCAATGACACATAACTAGTATCCCAAAGTCTACTCTAATACTAACTGTCATGATCTACATCAATCCCTATAAAGTATTACTGCTAGACTTGGCAATTCGTGTTTTTGTGTCGTAAACGTGTCAGATACAATTAGACACGAAACACGTTAAGGCTAAACACAAACACGACACGTTTAATATTCATGTCTTAAATTTAAAATATATATACGTATACGTTTAATAAATATGTAATATGACACAACACGATTAATACGTTTAACACAATTAAATAAAAATATTTACAATTAAATATAATTTTATTATCTAAATTTAAAATTTATAATTATAAAAATAATTATAACAAAACAAAAATAATAATAATATCAAATATAATAAAATTTAATATAAATAACATACATAAAATTTATTATCATATAATAAGATAAAATACATCATTAACATCTAACTTTCAAATACTAATAATATAAAAAATCATTCATAATTTTCAATCATAATAATTATATTATTACCCTTATAAAATTAAAAAAACTTCTTAAAATAATTATTTAAAATTATTTATATAAGATTAAAATAGTCTTTAGCTATTAATTTTTAATAGGCTAATAAACGTGTCATGTATACACGTTTAAACACGATAACACGATTAAGTAAACGTGTTTAAACATGTTTGTCGTGTCTGACACGATAAGACACGAAAATTTTCGTGTCTAAAAATATCAGACACGATTATACACGAAACACGTTAAGACTAAACCCAAAACCTGCTTAACTCATATCTTTTCATTTTGTGTTAACGTGTCGTGTCTAAAAATGTCAGGTCTAATTACTACTTTAGCAAAAAGCACCTCACAAGTTGGAGATGGCGTAACTCATGTAGGATTCACTTTAGTACAGAATTAATGTAAGATTTATGGCTCCTCCTAAGACCATGAAATTATCCCGCAGCTTCTTGCTGAAAGCTTCCCTTCGATGTGACTTACGACTTTATCTATTGAGAGTATATCTCTATAATGTGATATTTACACAATTTCACGTTAAAACTGTGACACTATTACTACTGTTAGAGAAATATATATATATATATAGGGAAATCTTAGTTAAAGAATTGTGAAAGAACTTAAATGAGGGAGTTGTATTCAATTTCTCATTTACTTATATACAGTTTTGCTTGTCTCTAAATAGTGATTTTAATTTGATAGGAATTTAGCTGCCTCCCATAATCAATAGGCTTCCACAAACCTATAAATATCCTATTACTACTTTACGCAGTGTATTAATAAAATCCATATTTTGGCTCAGACAAAAAAAAAAATGAAGTTACGAAGATCCTCTCTCTTTCCCATTCATTAATTAGGGATAAACATGGTCTGGATTAAGATCACAGACCACTATTATCCTTACCTTAAAACCCAAACCAGTCTGCTACATTGGGCTTGGGTTTAAACTTCATAATGAAGTTTTAATGGGCTACTTTTCAAGGGCTGGTGACAGTTTGGACTGACCTCCAATATAGGCCCTAGGCCCAAGCCCCCGATTTTGCATCTCTTTTGAATCTGCTTTTCATTGCAATTTTTAGTCAATTCAATACTAGTACCATGCTAACACAGAAATGAAGATGTGTGATCGTTGGCTTAGAAGTTAAACCCTAATGTAGGATTTTATCAAATGGTAAAACAGAGCTCAAAATTTCCATAAAAACACTGGCTGATATTCTCAAAAAACCCTGTTCTTCCTTTATTGTTCTTCTTCATGACCTGAAGAAGCTTGTTTGGTGATAAACCCCTGAATCAGGTTAGCAACCCCAATCAACACGGGAGTCCACGGACTTCTCTTTTTCATGTTCTTTACTTTCATTTAAGCTTTAACATGATATAACCACAAATATTTTCTGTTGTTCCTCTCGAAAAACCGTTTTCAATTTTGTGTCTTTTTATCTTTATCTGGCTATGTTTGTAGGCAGAATACGTAGGAGGATTTGTAAGTTGTCTAAAATGATTACCCATTTGGACAAGTTTGTTGTTTTGTCTCCTATTGTCTATGAGAAATCCGATGTTGTTCACAACCTATGTTCTGCTTCACTCAGTGTTAGATACTTTAGGAGTTCTAGACTTGTCTTTAAACCAAAAGCATCTCTGCCCGATTCCATACGATCATCAAGTTCTGGTTTGGCTAGCCGTATCTCACGGGCGGCTAAAACTGAGGCTCAGGTTGTTCTATTTGATTACTTACATTCTACTAGGAGCTTTAGCTTCATGGATGCTGAGCATATTAGCAAGAACTCACCTCACTTTCTTCAAAATTTGTTGTCCAAGATTGATCCTGAGAAAGATGTGGCAAGGTCTTTAACTAAATTCCTTAGGTTCAATCCTGTTAATGAGTTTGAACCATTTTTAGAGAGCTTGGGTTTGAGCCCTTCAGAGGTATCGACTCTTGTTCCTCAGCGCTTGATATTTTTGAGGGATGATAGTGTCATGCTTGACAATTTTCATGTTTTATGTGATTATGGCATTCCTCGTAGTAAGATGGGTAAGATGTATAAAGTGGCCAGGGAGATTTTTGGATATGATTATGGAGTATTGGCTTTGAAGCTTCAGGCTTATGAGAATTTGGGTCTCAGCAAACCAACAGTTATAAAGCTTGTTAGTTGTTGTCCATTTCTTTTGGTTGGTGGTGTTGATGCTGAATTTGCTGGGGCTTATGAGAGATTGAAAGTATTGGGGATCAAGAACGATGACATTGGAGGGTACCTTTCAGGGAAGGGCATGTATGATTGGGGTAGGATGCTGGACATGCTGAATTTTCTTGATAGAGTGGGTTATAATAAGGAGCAGTTAGGTAATTTATTTAAAACAAATCCTGCATTGTTGTTTGAAGGTTCAGGGAAGAAGGTTTATGTACTATTTGGCCGCTTAATCAAATTAGGTCTAAGGATGAATGAGGTTCATTCCCTGTTTATGCAGAATCCGCATATCTTGTCAGTTAAGTGCACCAAAAATCTTTTTAAGGCATTGGATTTCTTGTTTGATATTGCAATGGATACTGAAGATATTGCACACATTGTATCTAGGCATGTGGAACTTATGGGTTCATGTTCTCTGAAAGGTCCTAAAACAGTTTGTCGGGAGTTAAATGTTGAGAAACAAGAATTATGCCAAATTATAAAGGAAGATCCACTGAAATGGTTCAGTTTGGCTTCTAAATCAAAGGTCCAAAGCAGTGGGCAGGTAGCTTCAAAAGATACAAGTAAATATCTAGAGAAGACAACATTCTTGTTGAGATTGGGTTATCTGGAAAACTCAGATGAGATGTTGAAAGCATTGAAACAGTTTCGAGGCAGAGGGGATCAATTGCAGGAGAGGTTTGATTGCCTGGTAAATGTGGGTTTGGACTGTAATGTTGTCAAAAACCTAATTAGACATGCTCCAATGGTGCTTAACCAGTCAAAGGATGTAATTGAGAAGAAAATTGACTTCTTAAAAAACTGGTTAGGCTATCCACTGGAATCTGTAGTGGCATTTCCAGCATATTTGTGTTATGATATGGAAAGAATTGGTCGCAGATTTTCGATGTATGTGTGGCTAAGGGAAAGAGGAGCAGCCAAGCCCATGTTGTCCTTGAGCACAGTGCTTGCCTGTTCAGATGCACGATTTGTAAAATATTTTGTAGATGTCCATCCTGAAGGTCCAGCCAAATGGGAGAGTCTAAATAAATCATTACATTCAATTTAAGTTAAATTCCATCCTTTCTTTGTACTCATTGTATTTTATGCCTTAGAAATTGATGAATGTAGGATACAAGTGGAGTCTGATACACACATAGTATAAATTTTTCTTGTCATCTATGGAATCAGGTTTTAGTTGATACTCTTTTAAGGCAGGCTAGTAATATGGGGCTGATTTGGTAGCGGTTCTTTTGGGTTTTTGTTTTTCTTCGTTTCTGCACCTGCTATGGCAAAAAATTCTTCCTTTTTTACTAAATGAAATTCCTAACTTGGAAGAAAATGTTCTCTTCTGTTTTCATTCAAGAAAAAGAAAATGGTGCAACATTTCAGAACTAAGATTTTCATGCGGCATGCAATGTGCTCACAAAAAAATTCGAGTTCATATTTCAGGTATTGTAATTTTGAAGCGTCGGAGTCCATTTATTCAGGCTCCATCATTGACACTCGATCGTTTCCTATGATTTTGCCTGAATGATCATCTTGATAGCGTAATTATCTTTGCAATATAGAAATAATCTGTTATATCTTCACTTACATAACAGGTATATTTGACATAACATTGGTCGCGGAGCTACCTTTACTCCCCAGGGATATTCTACAGGGCTAGTTTTCATGTATGGACATCGTCAGCTTCGTAGAAAACAAATGTTCCTTCAATATTTTGTAAGCTTGTCATCTACACGTCTTTAAGGATCAGAGGGATGATGACTATAAAGACAAATTAGTGCAGTTAAACTCAGCCTTGTCCTTGTCAAATGACCCCTGAATATCCTCTTTTTCCTCAACGTAAAACAAATCAGGAAGATCATCCTCCATGAACTTATCTGGCACTTCTGATCAATTAGGAATATAGCGCCGACCCATCTCATATTTACGAGAACAACCATATAATGATCATTGGTCAGAGCGGCCCGATGCTTTTTTCAAGGTGCACAAGTCTCCTTTGCAGATCATCATGCACTGTTTTGGAAGTGACCGACACATCTGCAGCCATTTGATTGCCAACTCAGTTCCACCCTTTGAAGCTTTACCAGGCAAACGTTGGTTTAGTTACTGATTAGTTATGGGTTATTGGGGTTATTGATCCCCCGTCAACGTCCCATCATGCTACTGTGTAAAAGCTTAAATGCTCTAGTTTCTGCTGTCCTTTTGTGTGCCAGATTTAGTTCACAACAGATGTCTTGATACCCAAGTTTCTTGGTTCCCAGCATAATCAGAAGGGTGTGAGATGGATTCGTTAACTCAATTGCCTAAACTAGACTAGAAAATGTGGACAGACGGTGAATGGACAATGGCATGTCTACGGTAAACGTTGCAGAGAATAAAGGAGCCCCCCCTATTCTGTTGTGAACGGCTAAAATTGCTGCATGAAGGTTGATTCCTTTTAGCTAAGCCTGCTATAAGCCAAGAATTCTTCCTACTTTCCAGCAAATTTTCTGATGCAATCGTTCTTTTTACAGATTTAAGACTTTTGCCGGTATCCGATGCGCTCACCAAAAGCAGGAGTTCACATTTTAGATGGTATCCACGGAATTGCTTAATGCCATGGTACGCACATCAGGATGTAAACAAGTATACGTGAGAAATGCTTGCAAACATGAATGACGATCCCAACTGCCAGCTATTTTCATTGAAGATAATGGGTTTGCATGGCTTTATGTTCTGCCGCAGACATTTTCGATTGAGAATATTAGCTCATAAATTTTGAACTCCACACATGAACTGATCTTCTCAGTCTCAAGACTTGCCAATTTCACCCCTTCCCAACGCTTTATCTGCAATTCAGCGATACAATGATCACCATTATGAAGATATTATCTCTGGGATTTACAAAAACTGTCACTTCCTTAACATATTTACTCACAACCCATTCTTCAAAAAGTTTGACGTAATATCCTAAAAGTTATTCACAGGAAGATACAAGGTTGTATAATTTTATATAAACAAGAACACAACTCCGTCTTCGTTATCAGCGTCATTCTCTAACGTGAAAAACTTTACCAGACCGACCTATTGATCCAAAAATGCAGCAAAAATTGAAAGGTGATCGAATCAGCTTAAGAATTCTTTTATCAGAGTTCTCTGAGTCACCAAAGAACATGACATTCCTATAGACTTTTTAACGGTATGTAACTTCTGCTACCTTTTATCGCCAAAGGCTAAATTACAGAACAAGTTTTCCTGGCTAAAACTTTATACACAGGAGCAGCAAACGCTTGGTTTCTCTCACGAGAAACCTTTGTTTGAACTCCAAAGCTTTTAGCTCATGACCATCATCATTATTGTAGACAACCTACATTTCTTCACAATTTTCTGAGCTTGTAAGGGCCACCATCTTTTAAAGATGATGATGATGAGGATGAAGACAAACCAGTGCGGTTAAAATCAGCCTTGTCCTTATTAAATGCCTTCTGAACATCATCCTTCAGCTCCCTGAAACGAGACCTCTTTATTTTCTGCTCCTCTGGAGAGCCCTTCTCAAGGTAAAATAAATCAGGAAGGTCATCCTCCATGAACTTATCTAGCACTTCTGAGCAATGAGGGAAATAGCGCCGACCCATCTCCACTGTGACATAACAACCACAAAGATCAGACTAAGAAGTTGCGAGGAAATTTTGCTTGTTTCGATTTCCACTGATTTTACATCTCCTGAAGATGTATTTCTTTAAAAGAAGAATCTGATGACTTTGTTGAATGCAAAAACCACAAAGCAAGATGCATGATAGTTTGTGGAATAAGTAGCCCAACATTTTAAAGGCCAAAAACTCATAGTGGTCAATGAAAATAAAAGATGCAAAATATTTTTGGGAACTCTTATTTTCCACAGAATGACAGCAACAGCTCTTAGTTAGGCGCTCAACCAACACAAAAGATAAAATTAGAATTTGTTCAAGACAACATTCCAATATTGCGATGAAGTCAATGGGAAACAGTACATATCTGAGGAGAAATCTGCATGTGTGGTAAAAGCTTAGTACAACATAACAAACTGGAACTTCCCTAACTAGTTGAATTGTAAGAAAGAAATGCGATAGGATGAAACCACATAATTTCATAAAATCAAACCAAGTATGAAAGGAAGAAAAATTTAGTAAGAGAAGATGTGTCCAACTGTCCATAGTAATAAAATCCATTAAAGCCTAAGATATCACTAAATACAGGAACATCTTCACAAATATGACCAAGAGAGAATAATAAGGAAAACTTTTTTTTTTGGTCAAATTTCTTATTTTTCTTCTCATTTTTTTCTTTAAAACTAGCATTGGTTTATAAATCCATTTACATTCTCTCTACGTGACCTAAAAACCAGTTCTTTTGTTCAACCCCATAAGACCAAACACTGTTTAATAATAGCAATTTAGCCATACTAGTGTGACCAATCACCATTTGAGAATAACCATTTAAGAATAGTTGTTCGAACAGGACATTAAAAAAAAAGTGACTGCTAAGTGCTAAACCCAAAGCCCAGGCTGCCATCTAAATGTGAAACAAAAGACCTGCACATGAGGTTATTTAAAGCTTTCAATCACCTGTTTTCATGAGGGCCTCCATCCTTGCAAGAAGTCTTTTCTTCTGCATAATGGGCGTCTCATTCAAGTCAACCTGCCTTAAGTTTCCATTTGAACCTTTTGATGCACGAAGACCAGCAAACTCAGAGGTTGTCTCAGCATGTGCTATGTCCATAGCAAGTTTTGCTTCACTAGGGAAAAGTAACCTTGCAAAAGCCACTGCAATTGACAACAACAATCAGAGCTAATTCTCATAAATATATAAACTCATAAAAAAGGACCTCGCAGGATGAATCAAATGATAGTAGATAAATCCAAAGGACCCAAAACTACATCTTAACCAAATTCATAATGTGAAAATGTTTCCATGTGTAAGTCTAAAATTTAAATGAGAGCAAGCCCTTTTACCAAGTCAGACTGGCCAAGTTTGTGCAGCTAACATAGGAAGCATTTCATTATATCACACTTTTTCAATTAAAAAATGGAATCTTTCATTGGGACATCATAAATGAAAGACTACATATAAAAGATCTAACAATTTTAGCTCAGCTACAGTTCCAGCATGACTTGTCCTAAAATGATGATAACCTCAGAAACTGCATCTACAACAAAGTTAGCAGCCATTATGGAATCTTCACCTATATGCACATGGGAATGTATCTGACTTTTGAATGAGTTATTCAAATGTACTATGTTGCTGATTAACACTTCAAAATTCCCCATATATTATTCACAATGAAAAGAATATAAAAAGTGTCTTTTCAAGACATGGTTCCTTAGCTTTATCCATGCGGTACTATTTGTACAAATTTGATATCACGTGTCAAGATATATTACAGCTATTAAGAAAATTTATCTATGAAAATTTTGATCAAGTTGATAATTTTACATTTACAACAATAATTGTCCAGTATTCAATGAAAATTTGGGAAATGCAATCTGATAAAACAAGAGTGGAAATAGAGAGCCAGAGAAAATTCCCACAGAATAATACCTCTGTTCTCTAGATACAGAAGTCTCATGTGCAGATCATCAGCCAATGTATGGGAAGTAACAGACACATCCCCGGCCATTGGATTCCGCCTCATTTCCCTTTCTAGAACATCAATGCATATCCTGTCTTTATTTGTTTCCTTTCCTTGCTCTGTTTTTGCATGATAATCCTTTGGTCTTGTCAACCTCTGGCAGATGTTAACCGCACTTCGTCCATCCACTGTCAACTCTGAAGCAGAGGCCCCTTTTGCCAGAAGAGACATTATCACTGATGGTTCTTTACGCATTGCAGCAATGTGAAGAACCGTGTAACCACGAGAATTTCGCAGATTGACATCAGCCAGACGCAGGCCAACAACCTCAGAGACAACCTTGGGATCACAATATGCTGCAGCATAATGGAGGGCAGCAGCATCATCCAAAGTTATGTCAGACTCAGTTAAAAGTAGTTTAACAAGTTCAACATCATCAGAGTCTAATGCTTTATGTATTCTCCGGATTCTTTTTTCTCGCAAAGGGTCAACCACTGCCTCATTATCTTCACCATCAGGTGGAGACTTACGGCGAAGCAATCGAATACTCTCCGCAACTTCATAAGGAAGCTCTTTCTCAATAGAGATGCTATCAAGATCTGACCGTGCCACTCTATCAACACATTGAGAAACAAGTTGACTGCATTGACAATGGAAAGCAACCACAAGGATTGTGATAATATCTTCTACAAGAGCCTTCTCAACAAAATTAAGGAGACGCCGCTGCAAATGCATAAAAAATGAAATTAGTATACCTTCTCTTGGTCTAATCAAGCCAAAGAGTTGTTTAAATTACAGTGTAAATCAGGGGCCAATACCTAGCCATGCTTCTTAATTTCAATCACCACGTAATTATAATGGTTCCTATTATATTGCTAAAGGATGCAAAGGCAACCATCTTGTTGCATCGATCTAATAAGTTTCATCTGTTAAAGCATTCGACATATCAGACGTTCAAATCTAACTTTACAGCGAGTAGATATAAATATTTTTCTAAATATTGAAAACTATTACCATGATAGATCACACCATTATATCAAGTCAATAGTCCACACTAAAAGATGATGCTCTTGACAAGTAAATAAATTTGCTAAAAGAAATTCAAAACCATCACAATATCAATTCCACACTCACCTGAAAAAGTGAAACCAGCTCCGGTATTTGAAATATCGATGATGCATACATCAACTCCACGGCAAAACTGATGGCGGGTCGACAAGCATCATGAGCACAAACATTATCAACACATGTTGAAACCTCCATAGGAGAAGGCTTCAGCTTCCCAGTGTACAAATAATGCAAGACAATCCGAAAAGCTTCAAGTCCAATCTTGCCATAAGGTAACAACTCACTCATGTTATAACTTGGTTTTCCTTCTTTCTCACAAGACCCATTTCCTTTCTTGAATAACTCATTAAAAAACTTACTCCTAACAGCTAAAATACATCTATGAACACCAACAGGAACATCTTCAACAACTATATCAGCATCACTAAAATCAGGACCGTTGTCATCAACGAGTTGCTCCAAGCTGGTGCTGAGCTTGGTCAAACTTATAACTTCAAGGCTAGCCCCAGTTTCAGGAACAGTAAAGGAGGGTATATTGTGAGTAATTGAGCCATTTGATAGATGAGAAGATGAACTGAAGCTCAAAGAAGATGATGGCTCAGATAAATACGCCATTAAAACCGTAGTCAAAGTCTTAATTCATGAACAACAACGTTCAAACTTTCGTCCCAAAAAACCAACTTCCTATTGCTATTTGATCTAAAACACACCCCCCCACCCAAAAAAAAAACCCAAATCTAAAAGTTAATTAAAAACAGGTACTAGTTTACATCCAAAAAAAAAATGTTAAACAAAACCAAAGTTTTTAAAACTAACAATAAATCCTATATTGGTTTTCCAGAGAACAAGTATACAAACAAATTATACACAAAACTCAGTCTTCTTTTGGTTAATTTTCTTAAACTGATATCATTGCAAAAATCTTACACAACAAAAAGGCTGAAAGTGAAGATCCCAGATTGAAATTTTTGATAGCATTATTTGTATCAAATCACATGAATGAAAACAATTATATGAAGGCATAAAAAAACCAGCTTGCTTGAATTTCCAGGACCTCTTAATTAACATAATAAAAGATAAAAAAAAGAAATGAAAAAGATTTTTAAAAAAAAGACAAGTTTTTAAAGGACGATAACGAATCAGATCCTAGAAAAAAGAAAACCCAATAAACATTTATATGATTACTTTACAAAGATGCAATAAAACTAGATACTTGGCAAAGATCAGAGGAATTGAGTTTGCTTTTGTGTTGAAGAGAAGATAGCTAAGACTTGAAAGAAAAGAGAAGGGAGTCATGAGAAAGGTCAAAAAATAATTAATGAAAATTAAAAAGAAAAACAAAGAAATCGGAGAAAATAGGAATTATCATTTAAAAAAAAACCGTCGCCACGTTAAAAATAAAAATGATAATCAGGAAGTTTCATTTTTCGCTGTCGATGGTTTTGTCAAAGAGAGATGAAGTCGTTTGGGTGACGACGAAGATGACGTGGTAAATTGGAGCTGGGTTCCACTGACGTCAGCGATGGCGTTGGCGGTGTGAGGGGATAGGGGCTGTTGTGTGCACATTTAAGATATTGCCTAAAAGCGTCCCTATCAACGATTTCTTTTTCAACCCAAAAAAGATAAACATAATCATTAAATTATTATAATTTTTATGAAAAAAATATATATTACTAATAAAATATTTAGTGACTGTTTCAATGTTGTAAATTAAAATTAAAATTTTGAAAATAAAATAATATTTAATATAAATTATTAATAGTTTTTATATTAATTTAATAAAAATGTAAAATATAAATATTTATTTTATATATTAATAATAAATAAAAACATTGTATTTCGAAAATATACCGGCAAGGATGGGATAGAATAAAATTACAAAACTTGCCTACATTCCAACCTAATTTTCTCACCTAACTTCTTATATATTCATCTTTTGATTTTTTTTTTTTATAAAATCTGCCTAGATAAGACCTTTAGTTGTTTGGTTATATAAATTTTTTTTATCTTATATTATTTTGTAATCAATAAAAAATTCATTCGCTTTGCTGATTTGAATCATCAATTCTCTCATTATAGTTATTCAAAAGGTGAATTCTCAAAGCAAGCAAAAAATTTCACATTTATATCTTAATTAAAATAATTTATTGGTGTTTAAATTTTTAATTAACCAAAAAATATATATATTGAATTTAAAATATAATTCCTTTTAGGACACATTCAATGGAGAGCCTTCACTTTCAGGATCAAGTCTTCACCTTTAAAGGCGAATTTTCCATAGGTTTAGTCTTCTATTCTCAAGGTCTACATTAAAGTTAGTTATTCTCAACCCCAAATTCTCATACTTAAATACAAATAAAATCCTTCTTTTATCTAAAAATATATTATATAATATAAATATTTTGATGCTTTTATTTTAATTGAGAAAATGATATTTGAACTTTATTATTTAAGTAAGAGATCATATACTAATTAATGAATCAAATATTAAAATACATAAAATAATTGTGTGTTTTCTTGCATTTAAAACAAAGCACCCAACAAAAAAATAAATAAGCTACCTCTTTCATTGAAACTTATATATATATATTATTAACTATTCAAGTTAAACTGAAATGATTCCAAAAAAAAAAAACAAAAAAGAGTGAACAAATAGAGGAGGTTAGCTCCAGAAACAAACAAAACGTGGGTAGCTATAATAAGTAAAAAATTCAACTAGTTTATTGCAAACTAATTATCTGCAATTAGGGAAGAATAATGGTTTAAAAGCAAAACCTTTGTTCATTGAAACTTAAGCATGAAAAACGGTGATAATTTAGTATGGGCATCGTATGGGTAGTTGAAACTTGAAGGTGAATGACATGGAGGGGCCAGGGAGAGAAGGGAGCGTGCACTTTCTCAGATCCCTCGTCTCTACCGACAGCAGTGAGAGGTTCTCTCCAGTCAATATCTTTACTTTCACTATTTAAGTCTAATTTATCAAACAAACAAAATAAAAATTAATATCTTTTATTTTTTTGATTGACTCCATTGACTTTATATGGCCCCATTCCCCTATTGCTAAGATTGGGACATTTTCTTTTGTTCCTTGATATCCTTTACCTTTCTTTTCTGCATTATAAGAGATATTACAACAGTTTTTTTTTTTTTTTAAGAGATACTACAACAGTTATCAACTCAACGGTTCAATACAAAAATCGATCATATATTTGTGTGCATTAATTAGGTAAAATAAGATTTATGGTTTAGGAGGAATGAGCGTCGCATTAAATTAATGTGGTGAAGCAGTCAAATTAAATGGAAGACAGTACCGATGCAAAATTAGCTGTTCACTGTAGATTTAAAGGTTTTTAATTTATTATTTTGCAATGGACTAAAGCACATAGGACAAATTTCTTTATAAATAAAGTGAGAAGTCAAGAAATGTGCATGTGCATGTGCATGTACATGTACATGTACATGTAAAGTCGGCAAACACCAAGTTGTGTGCAGTTTCCAAGATCCTTCGCTTCAGGGTTTCAGTTACGTTGACAAACAGCCATCCTTTCCCTTCTCCAATCAAATTGTTCAAAAGGTATTTGCATTGACGTATGAGCCTGAGATATGACATTGTGACATACAGGTTCAATGTTATTGGACTTTTTCTTTAATTTCCACGTGGATACTTAAAATATCTTATATTTTAATTTACACCTTGAACAGATATAAATAAAATAATGTCCACTCATTTCTTGAAGTTTCTATGTACTATCTTATCGATATTCAACCATGAGGTAAATCAGAAAACACAAAACAAAGGGAAAGAAAATAAAGCAGCGTTTCTTGTACGTGTTGCTTTTGTCAGAAGCCCAATAATTAATTAAAACGTGAGAGAAACTAGTTCACATAACATGATCCTCTTCAGAAAAAAAAAAGTCCTCTACCAGATATGGCGATCTTAGCTAAACCAACTTGGCAGGGCGGCTAATTCTCCACGGTCAAATCTTTCATTTCTACACTTTGTTGTATTGTTGAACGGTAAAAAGAATACGTTTCTTTGCCGACTCTATGTTAAGCTGAAGCTCTTCTGTTTTGTTACTGGTCTTGGATTAGACGCGGTATTTATGGGGAAAAGAAAAGGAAATGAAGAATCTCATTTAGAATGGAAAATTCAAGAAGGTGAATATATGCTGCTTTACATCCCACGTTAACGCTTTTTGACTGTTGGCCAGGGAGTTCCCATCCCAGGGAAAAGCAGCCTCCCTAGCTAGGGGATTTATAATTTGTTCCCTCTATTCTCTTTCAAGGCACTCGTCTTTTCAGTGTTGACTTGATTTTTCCATAGCCATTTTTGTTTCATGTCATGTTAATGTATAGCTGAAAACAAGAAAAATACTCCTTGAAGAACAAGTAAATTAATTTGAATACTAAAGAATAAGCATGCAATTATGCTCATTCCAGTAATTTTGGGTGGGGAAGCAAAGAAGGATAAAGATAGTTAAAAACAACCAGCCGCACGTTAAGAACATAATTACTTCATTAGATTCCACTTATGTCAGTACCTTAACTTTATATCGAAACTAAGTATAAAGGAAACACTATGATTCCAAAGTGGGTTAATATGCTTTCACTGCAATTCTAATCTTGCTTTAAATGCTTAAAGAATCTTTACATTTTGCGTGTTAGTCAAATATTCTTGTGATCTAATTAGTTCGTGGTGCATATCAGAGAATGGGGGACAAGGGTTTTCTGCCTTTTGCAAATACTCAAAGTGTGGTTTTCCATTTTTTCGGCAGAGTAAGGCCTGGAGTCTGGACCATGACTGACTGACACACCCAAATTGCTTGAGATGAGGCCCAACAGCCAATGGGCTTCTTCATTGGTCCTCTCAGCGGTCGATTATTTCTTTTCCATGATTCTTGGGTTGAGACTTTTGAAACTTGTAACCTTTTCAACAATCCTCTTAAACTTGTAAATTTAGTATTGCATCAGTATCTTGTTCGCCACAAGGTTAATTAAGTATATAGTAGCCAAAAACTTCCAGCAAAAAGTAGGAAAAATTTATTGTATTCTTGTATTGTACTTTCGTACGGGTAATAATCAAATTGAAAAGAAGTTATATATTGAGTTAAAGATTCAAAAATAATTTTTAAAATATTAAAATATTTAATTTAATGATTGATGTATGATTTGTTAATTAAAAAGTAAGATTCAAATATATCTTTTCTCAAATAAACAAATTTCTTAAAATGTTTGACCCAAGCTATCACTGTTTGTTCGATAGGTCAAGGATCTATGCATTCCTTTTACTAGTTTGAAGCAAGAGATGAAAACAAAAAACACTTTCAAAGTTTTAGTAGTAATACTTTTTTTGCACTAATCTAGGGCCTTTGTGTGTTAATTATATTTCCTTTGGGTCAAAATACCTCAATAGTCCATATACTCATGCATTTTTTTTAATCCTTCAATTTAAAATCGTAATAATTTAATCTCTTAATTTTGAAAATTACTTCAATTTAATCATTTTAATTTTTTGTTCTGAAATTACGTTTCACAGAGTTGATGTCATTGTTGACATGATGCTGACATGACATCGCTTACTGACGTGCCATGTGAGGTGGATTGAAAATACTGACATGGTAGTACTATATCACTTTGACATGCTAATGTGACAGTGCCACGAGGCACTAACATGTTGATGTAGATGTGCTATGTGACATGTCAGCATTCCATATGGTGTGACATGGATGGGTGCTGAAAGAAAGAGTAACATGCTTGTTGAGTTTCGAATCCAAAACGTCACGCAAACACAACAAGCTTTTTACCACCTACTCTAAGCCTTTGCCTTTGATTATATATTGCTTTAGTTTTTTTTTTCTTTTTTACTTCTTTTCTTTCCTTTTTTCTTTTTTTCATTTTTTTTCCTTTTTTTCTTTCTCTTTCCTCTCACCTTCTCTCTTAAGGACCGACTGCCAATCATCAAGCATAACCGCTAGTTGCCGATTGAAGGTCATCGGTCATGATCATGGCATGGCATGTCCAATGATTGTCAACCAATGACCAACATCTAATGATTGATGACCAGTGACTAACAGCGACGTCCAATGATTAATGATCGGTCCTTAAGGGGGAAGGTGAGAGAAGAAGGAAAGAAAAAAAAGAAAAAAGATAAAAAAGAAAGAAAAGAAGGAAAAAAAAAGAAAAATAGCATATAAACAAAGGTAAAGATTTAAAGCAAGTGGTAAGGAGCTTGTCATGCTTGCATGAGGTCTTGAGTTTGAAACCTAACAAATACATAGTATTTTTAGAGAAAACAAGAAAGAGACACGTGTTACTCGCTTGTCATGCCATGTGTCACTCTTTGGACATAGTATGTGAGATGATATGGATGGGTGCTGAAAGAGAGTGTGACATATGGTGTCCTTCTTTACATGCCACATGGCATATCTACATCAACATATCAATACCACATTGGCATGTTAAAATGATATGGCACTATTATGTCAATATTTCCAATCCACCTCACATGCCACGTTAACAAGTGGTGCCATATTAGCGTCACGTCAATAACAACATTAGCTCTCTAAAAAGTAATTTAAAAAATGAAAGAGATTAAATTAAAATAATTTTTAAAATTAAAAAATTGTTATGAAATAAATATAAAAGAACAACTATAAGAGAAAGTATTTAAAGAGAAAAAAAGTATCTAGAGAGAGTAAGAAGATTTTATTCAAATATATCTTTACAAATGAAGTGAAGAGACCTATTTATAGGCTAACAACCCCTCGAATCATAATCCTAATCTAATTCTATCTAAGAGTTCAAATTATATTACATTTCTTGTATCTTACCTTTCAGGGTGTTTGACTTGGTCTGCATTTCTTTGGTCATAATATAATAGACATTCACATATTTATTCATAACACTCCCTCTTGAATATCCATTATATTAAGAATATGCCTCGTTAAAACCTTACTAGAAAAAAACCTTATGGGAAAAAAATCTTAGTGAAGGAAAAAAAGTACATAATTCTTTTCAAGAATACATTTTGGAAATACTACCTCATTAAAAACCTTATCAAGAAAAACCCGTTGGGAAAAAACCTTGATGAAGGAAAAGAGTACAATGCGTGTTTTACTCCCCCTGATGACTGAATTATAAAGATCTTTAAAATGATGCATTCCAATCTTTTATACCAACTTTTCAAATGTTGCAGTAAGAAGGGCTTTAATGAACAATCTGCTAGATTGTCACTTGGCTGAATTTGTTGACCACTTATTTCACCTTTTTCTTAAAAATCCTGTGTGAAAAAGAATTTTGACGAACTATGTGATTTGTTTTACCGCCTTTAATATCTCTTTCCTTTAATTGTGCTATGCAAGTAGTATTATTCTTATATAACATTGTTGGAATTTCCTTCTTGGTTGACAAATCACACGTTTCTCGAACATGTTGAGTTTCAGATCTTGACCAGACACATTCACGATTTACTCATAAGTTGCTAAAATTTATGCATGGTTAGAAGAAGTAGCAACTATGGTTTGTTTTATAAAACACTATGAAATAGTCATACCTCCGCATATGAACAAGTAACTTGTTTGAGATCGAACTTTATTTTGATGTATTTGAATAATATAAGCATATATCCATTGTTCCTCGGAGATATTGAAGTATATGTTTAATTCCATTCTAATGTCTTCGAGTTGGAGAAAAACTATATCTTGCTAATAAATTCACAGAAAATGATATATCAAGTCATGTATTGCTAGCAAGATACATTAGTACTCCAATTTCAATAAGATACGGTACTTCAGGACTAAGAAGTTTTTCATTATCCTCACGAGGTCGAAAAAAGTCTTTTTCTACATCTAATGATCTTACAACCATTGGTGAACTCAATGGATATGTTTTCTTCATATAAAATCGTTTTAGTATTTTTTGCGATATAATTTGATTAATGAACAAAAATTCTATTTGTCAAGTATTCAATCTAAAGACCCAAACAATACTTTGTTATTCCAAGGTCTTTTATCTCAAATTCTCTCTTTAAATAATCCACGGCTTTTATAATTCTTCAAGAGTTTCAATAATGTTCAAGTCATCAACATAGATAGCAATTATAATAAATTCATATTTAAACCCTTTTGTAACATACATGGGAATATATGATTATTTCTATAACCTTCTTTCAACAAATATGCACTAAGTTGATTATATCACATGTGTTTGGATTGCTTCAATCCATATAAAGATTTGTTTAATTTGATCAAATAAATTTCTCTAGAATTCAAAGTTTTGTTCTTCAGGCAATTTAAATCCTTCAGGGACTTTCATATAGATATTGTTATCAAGTGAGTCATATAAATAGGCTGTAGCTACACTCATTAGACGCATTTCAATCTTATCATATATTGTCAGACTAGTTAAAATAGAATTGTAATTATATCCACCACAAAGAATAACTTCATCTTCAATACTAGATCTTTAGAGAAAACCTTGTGCGACAAGTTGTGTTTTATATCTCATAATTTCATTTTTCTCATTTCATATTCGCACAAATAACCATTTATATTCCATTGGTTTAACACTATTTAGTGTACGGACTACAGGTTCAAAAACTTCAAGTTTTGCAATTGAATTCAATTCCACTTTGATTGCGTCTTTTCACATTGGCCAATCATTTATATGTCTACATTCTTCAATAAATATAAGTTCAAGATCCTCGTTTTCTTTCATAATATTGAGCTTTATATTGTATACAAAATATTGTCGACATTTATTTATTGGTTCTATCTTTTCCCATCATGACATAGTTTATTGAGATCTTTTTATTTTCACTAATTTTAGGTATCTAAATTTCTTTTGGAATGTTTATCAATTATGTCAAGGGTTTCTTCTAGAGTTTCTACTTTCTCTTTCTGACCATCTCAAATATTTACTCATTTTTTTTTCGAGGATTTTATCTTTGAAACTGATTGGTCTCTATGCTTCTAGCGTGCCTTGTCTGTAAAACCCAGCCCTATAAATACATGTCATGACATACATGCAATGAACAACGTGTTTGTATGTTAGGAAAGTCTCAAAGAATAGCTAAAACTCGGTATTGTACTAAATGGTACACTTAAGTTGATTTAACCTCGAATTAGTTCAAATAGGAATTTTAAGATGAAATTTAATATTTCACAGTCCAAGAATGACTTAAAATGATGTTTTGGAGTTCGAGGGTTAATTTGGGATGAATTTGAAAATTTTGATGTCTAAGGGTAAAATCGTCATTTTACCACTCAAGATAATAAATTGACCATGGAGTGAAATTTTTGATCAATATTGACTATTTGGAGTATAATTTGATGATAAGAAGTGAAAATTTTCAATTTCGACAGTTTTCGAAACATAGGGGCAAAACTGTAATTTTTACCACTTAAAACTTGTCAAAATCTTAGGATTTATACATTTTTGATATGAATAATCATGGTATTTCAAGTGGTGAAAAATTGAAGTTTAAAAGACAAAATTTTAAAAATGGATCCTACAAGAAAGTGACACGTGGCATTTTTAATGATTTAATATTATTTTAATGATTTAATATTATTTTAATGAATCAGCCCATTTAAACCCCTCAGCAGGTGAAGCACGACCCTAAGGAGAAAATAAGAGAAAAAATAGAGAGGAAAGGAAGAAAAGAGAAAAACCAAAAGAAAAGTTTGAAATTTGATGAAGAATTCGCGGTTTTCCCGTCTAATTGTAAGATTTTTCGATTTTGGCTTGGTTTCTACCTTTCCCATGCTTTTGTTTTCATTTTCCATGCTTCAAGAGAGAGATCACAAAATAGATCTAAGGGTTGGACGAAATTCAAGGGGGGAGATTTTGAATTTTTCAAGTTTCGATTCTTAGCTAAATCGGTAGTTTCGGTTAGTTAGAGGTGTTTAGAAATTAAATTAGACTCGAAAGTATGAAATTTTCATAATACCCACCCTAGGCTGAATCTTCAATGCTGTCCAATGGTGATGAATTGATTTTTATTCAAATGAATTGAAGGGAAAATGATGAAAAATGATTAATTGTGCTAGAAAAACAAAGTAGAAAATTTACCGAGTGAATGTCTCATTTTAACCGAATTTTTCAAGGAAGAAAGTGACTTGAATTTAGTGATTCCAAAGGGTTATAAGCTGGTATTTGATGGTTAAAAATGTTGGAGAGAGAATGGGATGATTTAGAGCAAAAATGGAGCGCGTTAGCAATTTATCGGGTAAAGTACCCAAAATAGGCTAGTACCGCGTTTAAGCCGTTTTAGACCGTTGCATTTCATACCATGCATTAATATAGGATTTATATCAATTATATAGTGATTTAGCATAAATGTGTTGAATTGTGTGATTTTTGTAATTTATTAAGGAGGTGAGACATCCGAAAAAGGCAAGGAGGTCATACCCGAGGAAACGTGATCGGGACGTTTTTTCTTCAAGAGAATTGGATTTATATGACCAGTGAGTAAACTTATTATTATTGTAAACTATCTAGAGTTTCTTTTTAAATGTCAATTATGGATTTTATGCAAAGAAAATGATTGTAAAAAGAGAAATTTTGCTGTATGCAAATAAGTAGATTTAAATGTGAATATGTGATTTTAGTTAAAAATTGAGTAGCTTGGAGGCCTTCACTTATGTTATAAATGAGATTTTGATGAAATTGGCTTATGAGATTGTGAGTATATGTGGCTGTATTATAAACTGTATTGGGAATAAATGTAAGCTGTTTTACTATGCAGGCTGGGTAAATAAATAAAAGCCACGTTATACAGTCGAAATTTTATTAAAATTGGTGGGTTTAGTTACTACAGTAGTGGGTTTCTGTGGATCGCCTATTAGAGGGGCACGGTAAACCCGGTTATATAGTTACTTCGGTTGTAGAGGCGAGGAGGGTAATTCCCGGGGTAGTGTTAGAGTTTACTTCACGTATAACCCACACGTGAATGTGTATCTCGGCCAACGCCAAGGAACGGCTTGTTTTAAAAACTAAAACGTGTTTAATGTGTAACTGTTTTGACAACCTTGGCGGACTCGGGTAGATGCCTCAGCCAAGGTATCCCCGAGGACTAGTTTTGGCTTGAGCCATGATTTTAATAAAAGTCATAAGCCTTAACAATTGTTTTGATAAATTATAAATATTTCTTGATTTAAGAAATAAAATGAAACTTTATGAAATGGTTTGTAATAGCTATTTAAATTTACCTCCATTTTACTTACCTTTAGATGTTTATGATAATGTTTGTTTACTCATTGGGATTGCAAAATCTCACCCACCTCCTGTCCAAACATTTCAGGCCTATGGTAGCTTGTAGATACCAGATTTTGTCGAGGACTACCGTAGATCGTCTTACCACGACAGATGGTAGGTTTACTGCCATTGTCGTATTTGTATAGTTATGGGCCCACTGGTCATTGTAATTATTATTGTACATTATGACTTTGTAACTTAATGTATGTATGAATTTATTTTACTTTCACGCTATAAAAATTACTTATACGCGTGTCTATAAAAATTATTTTATAAGAAAACGAAATATTTTTATCAATATTTTTGAATAGTAAAATGTTACTTTAAACCCTTGAAAAAGAAGGTTTCGAACTTCCGATTTCAAATCCGATTTTCAGATTATGTATTCTGGATGCATAAACTATATTTTTACCAGATTTTAATGTTTTCGTCGAAAAATGACCAAAATACCCTTGTGAGTCAAATTTTATATTTTGATTTATTTAAGTCAGAAATGAGTTGTAAACCCTCAAAAGGGGATGTTTGGAAAGAATTACTCACAGGGAAGGCTAGAAATTGGTACGTAAGCTTTACGGGGTTCCAGTTGGCATTTTGGATAATGAGTATCAATTGGGACGTCGTGGCGGTTGTCAGGGGCCCGAGAGAAGTTTCGGGTCGTGACATTGTCCTACAAAGACATTAATGTTAATAGGAGCATTTGTAGCTGGTATATAAAATTTAGTTATTCTTTTAGGTCAGTAAATACGTCTGGCAACTGATTTATTATATTTTGTAAAAAATTATCTTTTGAACTTCAAGTTCATATTGTTTTGTGCGATGATCAAAACTAGTAATGATAATTCTTTCTAAGAAATTTTCTTTTGCTGTTGCCTATTCCCCCCCCCCCCCCCCCCCTAATGTTGGAAAAATTGTTTCATCAATATGACAATTGACAAACTTTATCATGAATAAATCTCCTATTCATAAATCTAAATATTTAATTACAAATGGAGTTTTGTATCCAACATATATTCCTAACCTCCTTCGAGGACCCATCTTTGTGCGTTGTGGTCCTGAGATGGGAAATATTTGGTTTCTGACCATAAACCAATTATATAAGGAGAATTTATAATAACTCGTTTGGCCTGATGCATACAAATGCTACTGCATCCAAAATGCCATACCCTCAAGTAGACATTGGGGGTTTCAATTTCATAAGTAATGGCCTTGCAATCAGTTGGAAGTGTTTAATAAATAATTCTACTAGACCATTTTGTGTGTAAACATAAAGAATGGGCCATTCAATAATTATTCTAACTAATATGAAATATTAAAAGCTTGAGATGTAAATTCACCAGCATTGTCAAGACAAATAATCTTGATTATATAACTAGGAAAATGTACTTGTAAACGAATGATTGCAAATGTCAAATTGCAAACTAATAAAAAGCACACATGTGACTATCTAGTCGATGCATCGATTAAAACTGTAAAATATCTAAATGGCTCACATGGTGGATGTATGAATCCATATATAACCTTGAATATTATTCAAATACGTAGGAAATTCAATTCTAACTTTAGTTGGTGATAGTCTTATAATTTATTTACCTTCAGAGCAAGCAACATATAAATTTCATTAGATTGAAAAATCTTTTAGTTTTTCAATGAATGATCGTATAAATTTTCAATCATTTTTTTATTGCATCTTTATTGATCTGAGATGGTCCAACCGGTCATGCCAAACATTAAAATCATTAGTAAACTTCAGGTTTACTATGTGTTTCAATTATTCTAATATTTGTATAGTTTAATTTTAAGAACAAAACGAGTAATTTTTTTCAACACACACTTTCTACTTGAGATAATAAATGTAATATAGATGTATTAAGTGTCTCTTTCATTCATTGTCTCAATATGATATCTATTCAAATGAATATCTTTAAAACTTAATAAACTTCATTGAAACTTAATAGAAAATAACGCATCCTCTATTACTTTATTCCTCAAAGTAGTAAAATATTAGCTCTTCTGGAGCTTTCAATTAATCTTGTACTACCAGATATTGAATTGACATTAATTTTTCTTTTGTTGTCAAGTAGGAAAAATATTTCTTGTCTTCAAATATAATGTTGTAGTAATGTCTGCTAGACATATATTTACATCATAGATTTTGGATCCAACAATATGAATATCCCATTTTTTTCAATAAAATACGACATATACAATAAGAAACTTACAAGTTATCATAAAAGAATATTAAATATAGAATTAAAACACATAATAAGAATATATCATTTAAATATAATGAAAACATATTAAAACATCTTTATAATATAGTTATACTAAAATATACTAATTACTATTAAGTTCATTCTTGAATACTTCTATTACTAATCGAATGATCAATTCCTTCTTCAGGATAAAAAAATCAATAATAGATATTTTTATTTTCAATCATGTAATTAATTCCTCTTTCAGAGTAGACAAATATCTTGATGTGCTAAATCAACTTGGCTATGATTAAAATTATCACAAGATGTTTTAATCTTCAATGATGCTTGATAAAATTTAAGACATACATCAGGTACGTAACAAATGGTTTTTCATACCACATTGACGACAATACATTTTCTATATTCCTTTTATTCTTTTCATTATTTATTCATTTCTGGTGGGTTATAAGTATTCATCCACTTCTTGATGGGTTATCCATTTTTGTGGGTTAGTGGGTTAAAGTGTCAATCCACTTTTGGTAGGTGATCTACATATGATGGTTATCCATTTCTGGTGGATTATCCATTTTTTAGTAAGTTATAACATTCATCCACTTCTGGTGGCAAATTATCCATCCACTTCTGGTAGTAAAATTATCCTTAGATTCTGATGGTAAAATTATTATTCACTTATATATCCATGATCATAATTATTAAATGATATCGCATTCACTTCAGGGAATGGATAAATTTATAATCTTTTTTTATTAGTATATCGTTTGTCACATTCACTTCAGGGAATGAACATTCATTATTTTTCATTAATAGTTATATAATAGCAAATTCACTTTCTAATCGAAAGATAAAATATAATTTATACAACATGATAGTAAAATTCATATTAAAGTTGATTTTAAAAGATGGAAATACTAAAGAGATATCAAGTCACTTACCTGATTTTTTAAATTCAGAAATCGAAACCCAATCATTGAAATCCTTTTGAAACTTGAAGAAAATGAAAACATAATAATTCTAAAACTTGAGAGATCAGAAAATCGTGTTGATAACGTGTTATGAAATAAATTTAAAAGAACAACTATAAAAGAAAGTATTTAGAGGGAAAGAAAGCATCTAGAAAGAGTAAGAAAATTTTAGTCAAATATATCTTTACAAATGAAGTGAAGAGGCCTATTTATAGGCTAACAACCCCTTGAATCATAATTCTAATCTAATTCTATCTAAGAGTTCAAATTATATTACAGTTCTTGTATCTTACCTTTCAAGGTGTTTGACTTGGTCTGCACTTCTTGGGTCATAATATAATAGACATTCACATATTTATTCATAACACTCCCCTTTGAATGTCCATTGTATTAAAAATATGTCTCGTTAACACCTTACTAGGAAAAAACCTCATAGGAAAAAATCCGAGTGAAGGAAAAAAAGTACATAATTCTTTTCAAAAATATGCTTTTGAAATACTGCATCATTAAAAACCTTATCAAGAAAAACCCAGTGGGGAAAAATCTTAATGAATGAAAAGAGTACAGTGCGTATTTTACTCCCTTGATGACTGAATTATAGAGATCTTTAAAATGATGCATTCCAATCTTTTATATCAACTTTTCAAATGTTGCAGTAAGAAAGGCTTTAATAAACAAATCTGCTAGATTGTTACTTGGTTGAATTTGTTAAACACTTATTTCACCATTTTCTTAGAGATCATGAGTGAAAAAGAATTTTGGAGAACTATGTGATTTGTTTTATCGCATTTAATATCTCTTTCCTTTAACTGTGTTATGTTAGCAGTATTATCCTTATATAACATTGTTAGAATTTCCTGCCTGGTTGATAAATCACACGTTTTTCGAACATGTTGAGTCTCAGATCTTAACCAGACACATTTATGATTTACTCATAAATTGCTAAAATTATTACGATTTTAAATAAAAAAAATTAAAGTAAAGAAATATATAAATACAGAGACTATTGATGTATTTTAACCATTCCCTTTGTGTCGCGGGGCTACAATAGATGTAAGCCATGAATACCTTCCATGTAGAATCGAGGATGTAACTAAAATGCAGATGAGGTTGCTTTTCCTTATCTTCAGTTCCTTGACATGTTGCAATCACCAAGGACATTGACATCACAGTCCATGGACTTAATTTGCATTAGTAGTTTTTTTTTTCTCATTAAAAAAAGAAAGTAAGAATTGTTAATTACCATAATGAGGCCAAGGCCAAGCCGCCCTTCAGAACGGACTTGGCAGCTAAGGGAGTAAATCCTAGCTGGCAGGTTGTCTTCTACTCTAGAATAATAAGTAGCAAGAAAAAATGCCAAAAAAAGGAAAAAGATTTTTAGTACAATTATATCCTAATTATAGACTTATCGTTTTCCTAAACGTTTGTTTGGAGTCATTCAAAAATAAAGCCAAATTAATTCCAAAAAGAATAAACGGCATCGATTACCGACATGATTGATTACCATCCATGTAAAACAATTTTTATCCCTCTCTCATGCAAACTGGTGTGAAATGGCAAAACCGGGGTGAAAAATGGGAGACAAAAGAGGCCTAGTTGCCAAGAAACAAAGAAAATGACATTGAGAAATGAGAGGAGGGAAAAGACAGTGGACAAAGTCCACAAAGCGTTAAAAAAGATTCTTGAAAATTATCTTCCTAGGTGGCTAGCACAAGACTGGCAACTCTTGCCCTCTCTCTCCTTTAATAAATTGTTTTCCCAAACTTCTCCTAGGCTTAGCTTAATTATAGAATCCATGGTAGGGCAAGTCTCTGCCCTCCCTTACCCTTATAAGTTATTCAGTAATCACATACTTGAATCATTGGTTTTTTTTCTTCTCAAGTATCGTCAAAAGGTTGCATGCTTTTTTAGGGCAACATCCAAGGCTTGTAAACAAGGGTTCATAGACAAATAATCCCTTGGAAATATCCATCGTCTCGTGAATCATATCCCTTTCCATAAAGTTGATAGGTCACCATCCAACGCTCCAAATTCAAATGATCTGGCATATGGGTTGTTTTGCACCATAGTCCGTCACAATCCTGGCAAAAGAAAAAAAAAATTATCTTCTCAATGTGCTGGTCCGTCCCACTGTCAAATTAACCTGGCTATGGACTGCACTTTATCTAAAGCCATCAACCCTTTCTTTCCATTTGTGCATTGAGAAAATGAGCAGAACTGTTTGCGTTTCTCTTTATGGATAAAAAATTAATTTACGGTCCTCAAATAGAATTCAAATTTCGAATTTTGTTCTCCTATTAAACTTATAAGTAATTATAGTTTATTACTAAAGTTTGCAGGTATAACACATGTAGCTTTGAACAATATCTCAAAGGGAGTTTAATCATAGCTTAAACTTAATCTAAGTAAGGCATAATTAATATAAAATAATTTGATAGCCTAAGGTTAAGAAGACAAGCAGTTATAATAAACTTTTCCTGACGGAACCCATAGTTATTTGGGGGTGATGAACTGCAGCTGATAAATCTCCATCATTATGAAATCAATATCGAACAGTTGCTTTGCATGGGAATCTTGAAACCTCAAATAGGGTGATTATCGGGTGGGGACCAGTTTACATAAGCAGATCACATGTGTTCCATTTCCAAAATATGCTGTTTTCTTGTTTGATACCATTGGTCTCGTTGGCCTATTAGTCTTTGAATTTAATTAGATTCAGACATCAGATCAAATGTCCTTTCTTATAATAGTATGTTTTCAATCCCTCTTAAATCCGGTTCAACAGAACTGAACCCTTTTGGCGGGAAGTTTAACTGCTTTTAACTGGATTAAACCGGCCCCGTCCGGCCTCTGTGTAATTTGCTGTTCATTCAGAGTTAGAATCATATAAGAAGAAAAATATATATATGTAAAGTAGTTTTAACGGTCGAAAAGGGACAAAAACAAAATCACCACCACCAAAGTCTGATTGTCCTCATTTCCATGCCTTTCCTGTGCCTCATTTTTGCATTTTCTTTTCTTCTATAGCTGTCCTTTTGTTATCTTCTAAATTTTGGGTTCTTGAAAGTATGTCAGTGAAGCTTTACAGACTCTCATTTCTTTGCTTCTTCAGAACCAAGCTTGAAAATCCTCCAAGAAATGGCTTCTTCTTTACAAGAATTGCTTACGGAAGAAGGATTTGAGAGAGGGAAGTCATTGAAGAATCCTAGAGAAGTCAGGCTTAGAAACACAAGTAGAGCACCAGATGAGTCCGTAGCACTGCCTAAATACATCTGCCATGATCCAAAAAGCTTGGACAAATCCAAGCACAAGGCTGAGAAGACTGTTATCCGAAATGGGTCCTCAGTGTTTTCATCTAGGAGGTTGTCGAATTCAGATAGAGCAAAATCTAAATCATTGATAAAAGATGGTCCTTCAAATAGAGATGAGCCTGCAATCGATGACGTTGCCATTAGAGCTGTAATATCTATACTTGGTGGCTACATTGGTAGGTATATTAAAGACGAGAGTTTTCGAGAGATGATCAAAGAAAAGTGCAACTCTTGCTTAGTGAGGAGAAAGAATGGTTCGGATAATGGGATTTTTGTGAATATGGAACTTGGTATTGAGAGCATAGACAAGTTAGTGGAGGATCGAGGGAACAAAAAGGAACTTAATGTGAAATCATTGAGGAATTCGATTCGGCTTTTGAGCATCGTTGCTTCCTTGAATTCTAAGAAATCAAGGAATGGTTCAACTTGCGGAGTTCCCAATTCTCATCTTTCAGCATGTGCTCAGTTATACTTATCTATAGTTTACAAGCTCGAGAAGAATGATAGGATTTCCGCCAGGCATTTGCTTCAAGTTTTTTGTGATTCAGCCTTTCTAGCTAGAACCCACCTGCTTCCTGATCTATGGGGGCACTTTTTCCTTCCCCATCTTCTTCACCTTAAAGTTTGGTACCACAAAGAACTTGAATTTCTCTCCAACTTGGAATATGGTGAGAAAGAGAAGAGAATGAAAGCTTTAAGCAAGCTCTACAATGACCAAATCGATATGGGAACAGTTAAGTTTGCTATGTACTATAAAGAGTGGCTAAAAATTGGGGCCAAAGCCCCGGCAGTTCCTACGGTGCCTTTGCCATCAAGTCCCAGTTATAGATCATCAAGAAGGAGATCATCTGATTCTTATGCTTCACATTCTTCTATCAACAAAAACCTGTAAGTTAATTGTTAATTTGGATACTTTTGATCATTTTATATTAAGCATTCAAGAACTTAATCATGATTAGTTCATTTTTATCTCGTTTTCTTAATTTCCTAAATGTTCACAAGGTATCAAGCTGTGTTTAGTGCCACAACTGAGCGGCAATCCATAGAGCTTGATCATCGAATCAGAGCATCAATGGATAAATGTCGACTCGAGGAAGAAGAAACTGAATGTACAGATGAAGAATACGACAACGGTTGCAATTATGTTCATGTGGGTGTTTCTGTCTCTTTATGAAAACTTCAATTTTTTTATTTAAGCTACAGTTAGAATGGAGAGTTTCATTTATGTTTCTGAATTTGACAGAACAAGACGAAGACACGTAGAAGGTCATCAAGCCAGATTTCTAGAACTCCTAAAACTGAATCATGGACTGAGACACGGAAATCAGACCATTTTTGGCTGTTTACCTGCCAAACTGGGCCAACAGAATGCTTGGTAAATGGCAAAAGTGTTGTCAGAAATAATTCAACGACAAAGGAGGAAAAGGTCCATCTTCCTTTGAGTGATCTAAGTAAAGCCATTGCTACTATTTGCTCTTCAGATAGTCTAAGTGACTGTGAAATTGCAATCCGGGTAATGACCAAAGCATGGTTGGAGTCACATGCTGATCCCGCCGTAGAAACTGCATTAGCAAAGGCACCTGTTATCCATGGAATCCTTGAGGTTTTGTTTGCTTCCAGTGATGATGAAATTCTAGAAGTAGCAATATCAATTTTAGCAGAATTTGTAGCTAGGAATGAGGTGAATCGGCAGATAATACTTAACTCAGATCCACAGCTTGAGATCTTCTTAAGACTATTAAGAAATAGTAGTCTATTTTTAAAGGCCGCTGTGCTGCTTTACTTGTTAAAGCCAAAGGCAAAACAGATGATATTGACTGAGTGGGTTCCGCTAGTTCTTAGAGTTTTAGAATTTGGAGAGCAGTTGCAGACTCTATTTACAGTAAGGTGCAGCCCTCAAGTCGCAGCATTTTACTTCCTAGACCAACTTTTAACAGGTTTTAATGAAGATAGGAACTTAGAGAATGCTACTCAAGTAGTTTCGCTTGGCGGATTGAGCCTCCTGATAAGAAATTTTGAGATAGGCGGTGTACTTGAGAGGAATCATGCCGCCTTGATCATATCCTGCTGCATTCGAGCTGATGGAAGCTGTCGAAACTACTTAGCTGATAAATTGAACAAGGCATCTCTAATTGAACTTATTGTTGTGAACCGCAATGATTCTAATGGTACTGTTGTTGCCTTACTAGCTGAGCTACTCTGCCTAAACAGGTACCAATCCGCTTTTAATTTACCATGATTTTCTGATTAGTTCCAGAGTTTCAAACACATAACCTGATGACCTAAGGAATCTTAACAGGAGAACACAGATAACAAAATTCTTAAATGATCTGCTGAATGGATGGGGAGGCTTGAATACCAGGCACATCTTATTAGCATGCCTGCAGAGAGCTCTACCAGAAGAACGGCCCCTGGTTGCAGCCATCTTATTACAGCTTGACCTTCTGGTAATTAATTGATTTCATTGCCATTCACAGCATATATGCATGGACTAATGCCTTATGCTTACCAAATAATGAAAGAAATGGTAGCCATAAGTAATTCAAGCTTCTTCCATTAATTTTAGTTTCCTCAGGAACCAATGTTGCATATTGGATCCAAAATAAAAGAGAATCAGATCATGCAATGTTTTGATTTTAGAAATCATGGATTACAGTCATTTTACAGGGAGATCCTTTGAGGTGCAGTGTCTACAGAGAAGAAGCAGTGGAGGCAATTATAGAAGCTTTGGATTGTGAAAAATGTAATGAAAAGATTCAAGAACAATCCGCTAGAGCTCTCATGATGCTGGGAGGCCGTTTTTCTTGCATGGGGGAGGCAACAACAGAAAATTGGCTTTTGCAACAAGCAGGCTTTCATGAAAAGTTAGAGGATTCATTTCACAGTAAGGAAATAGTTGATGACATCTTGGTAAGCTTGCCACTGTTTTAAACCAGCAATAGATTTCTTGCCTGAAAATAAATTAACCGAAGATTGAAAAAAAAGGAAAAGAAAAAGCACAGAAAAGACGTTCCTTGTCAATATCTACCAAAGAATCACATTCTAGTGCTCTGGCTAGAGTCAGTCAAGATGGACCTTTGCTGATTCATTACCAACTTCTTGATATAAAACATTGTGAAGCTAACCACAATTTCATATTCATAAATACTTTGTCCTTCTAAATCACCGGTTCAACCTGCAACCAATCTTTAGTCGATTTAGATTAAACATATTCTTCTAGGTTCTATCCTTGATGTTGATTTCTTGGATAGAATTACAGTCCGAGTTCCATAACCATTTAATATCAATTCTAAATCAAATGATCAAAATCTAGTCAAATCCTTTGGCATTGTAAATGTGTGTAGTAGCAGGAATTTTTCAAGCTGAAAATGAAATTCTTGTAGAGTTACAGTTGCTACATATATTCTTCTTAAATATATTCTTTCCATTCTAATATTTGTTCCTTTTGTATCTATAATCACTAGCATGAAGAGGAGGAAGCAATAGAACATTGGCAAAGAAAAGCAGCAATTGCTTTGCTAAACAGTGGCAACAAGAGATTCTTGGCCTCTCTTTCAAATTCTATGGCCAAGGGCATTCCTAGTTTAGCACGAGCTAGCCTCTTAACTGTTGCCTGGATGAGCAGCTTTCTCCATTCAGTTAGAGATAAAGATTTCCAGTCCATGGCATGCTCAATATTTGTGCCACAGTTGCTAGAATCCTCAAATTGCAACCAAGCACTTGAGGAAAGGGTGCTTGCTTCTTTCTCATTGCAGCGACTCATAAAGAGTTCAGGTATGGTAAACAATTTGACATTCTCAAAGCTAGCCCTGGGCAATTATTCTTCTCTTATGTCCTAGAAGCATTATAGTAACTTTCTTGCCTCTTGTCATCCTCAATGAAATTTTTGCAAATTCATCTGACACTGTAATCACTAAATCCTTGAATCACTTAAAAAAACTTAAAAATGGAATGTCTTAAGTTAATAAAATTCCAATGAGGATCGTTGTGGTAATTAAAATCCTGCAAATCATATACTCAGTTAACTTTTAAATGCTGGCAGAAATTGGAATTTCAATACTTTTCCTATCCATTGAATTTTTAGTATTGCTATATTTTGCTCACTCCTTGACGGTTCAATTTGTTAATTTTTAATAGAATATACCTCTATAATTTCGTCGCTGGATGAAACGTTGGTGAACCCTCTTAGCAATCCTTAATCCCAAGCTAATGAGTTTATTCAACCATCACAAGCACTGCAAGGCATTGATCCGTAGCCTGAGCTGAAAGCCTAGAAGGTCTGGCCAGTTAAAGAAATGAAACAAATCATCTCAACTCTTGATTCTAAAGAGGGACTATCAGAGGGTCTGATCATGGCCGGGACCTATTTGTCAGAGGATGATAAGTTGTAGTTCATTCAAATTCCTTTCCATCTTTTGAGAGTGTATGTAAATGTTGTAACATACAGCACAATATTTGATACTTTACAGAACATAGAGTGATTTAGAGAGATGTGAAAAGATTGTTTCCTCAAATAAAGAATGAAACGAAAAATCTCTTCTCTTCAAGGGAAGACATGAGCAGCAGTGTTTTAGTGGCATAGCAGATAAGAATTTAATGGCTTCTGGTTCTTGTCTTAGCAATGTTTTCTCGTTGGTTTCAAAAACCATGCAGGAGGGTTGTGATAACAAAATGGAGAAAATGGAAAAATTGAACTAGACCTTAATGTTTTGACTGGGTTTTTTTTTTTTTGGTTGTATTTGTTAGATTTCAATTCTACAATGATAAAACCATTTCCCTTCTTTTGATTGAAAATGTGGTTATTATCTGAATTAGTCCAAACAAAATTGAAATCATTACTAATTTAAATGCTAGTGATAATTCTTTACCAAATTTAAACCCTTGATAAAAATACATCCCCACCTTGGAGACCCCCTTCTTTAGTTTTTTTCTTTTTTTTGAAAATTGAACTTCTTGAGTTCATTTAACAGATGAATTATATGATGCCCTGAGAAAAAGCAGAATTCACTGACCAGAAATGGACAGGTATGAACCCCACTGTCTTGTAAATAATAACTTGAGTCTGCGTTAGGCTGGTTTTAGTTTTCAGTTACTCCTCTGTTAAATTAGTTTCCATTTTCAGACATATTTTTTGCTAAGAGTAAGAGTATTTCCCCACTTTCACCTTTGCACTTCAGTTGTCACCATCCTGCATGTCACAGTTTGTCTGATTCGGCAGAACGACTAGTGATTCCACCGTCCGGTTGTTTTATCTCAAATCCTTTTTATCCTAAATTCTGCATCAGTCATGGCACATGGCTACTCGGCAGTGGATATTTGAATTCAACTGATATCACATAAATCCAACAAATCGAGTTTGTGGCGCTGTCCTCTACTGGGAGTAAAAGGTGCAGGTCTTTCCAGTGAATAATACAATGGCAGCAGCAGCAACTACCACAAAACCTGTCTCATCCAATTTCTAGTTCTGAATAACCTCACCCACGTTTTCAGCAACACTGCCAGTCGAATTGGCCCAGCCTCACATGCCTGACTAGCACTAAACAATCTCTAAATCTTTCTGTATTAATTTGAACATCAGAATAATGTCTGACCAAATCTCCAAGCCATCCATGTTCTGGACCACATCTGAAATACTTCCAGCAAAACCCCCATAGGTCATTTACAAAAGAAAAGAAAAAGGTTAAAGAGCACTTGAATGAACAGGTTCCAATTCAAAGTTCTATCACCAATTCCAAGTAGATGAATCTTACAGACCTAACCTCATCTTTTAACAGTCCCAAATTTCTTAAGATCTGTAAAAGGTTTTCAACTTTATTATTCTTGAATTCTGCCGGTTAGCTAGTACCTCAGACCTCCTCAGCAATGGTAGGCAACCAAAGGTTAAAATTTTCTGCAGTTTGTTTGTTTAAAGGTAAAGGGAACAGATGAGAAAAGAGCTTTTTCAAGGATGTCTCATATAAGGAAAAGATAATCAATGGCACCAAAAGCAGACGGAGTTGACATATGAATTCAAGCTTCAAAAACTTTTGCTGCCAAACACAAACATAGCAGCTCGACTTGGTTCATTTTCTAGAAATCTTTAACAGCATTCATACTCCTGGGACAGAAACTTGGATATGAGGAATGAAAGAGCAAACTCAGAATGAAAAGAAACATAAAATTAGGGTATGGTATTAATCATAAAGTTTATCATTATCAAAACTAATCCCTCAATTTTGATCTCTTGCCTTTTTATAGCATAGATGCAAGATTGGATGTAAGACAGCTTGACATTTTCACCACTGACCTCTGCATATATAGAAAAACAGTGCTGCTGAAGCAAAAGTAATATCCAAAACATTATTTAGACAATCCCATTGTATCCTGCAGAATATATGGACAAATTGAAGAGGTTGGCAACAAATGCATTGACAGAGTGGCAGAAAAGTTATTACCATAGGAACTATGACAGTAGACAGCAGTAAAACCCCTTTTGCAGCAAATTTAAAGGTGGACTAAATGCATGCCCTGGTTGTTGAAACATGCTCCATTTGAGATTAAAATTACTACCAGAGCATTGATTTTCAACATCTTATCCGAATGAAAGATAATACTAAAACCTTTGCTTATGTCTGGTATTCCTATATTGCTCCGTATCCTTTACCCATCCCAAAAAGGAAATTAAATCTTATAATTTGCTGGCTGCAGATAGAAACGATTTCAGGCACCAGCTTGAACAGCTATATCATTTCTTGCAAATTTACCAGGAAATACCAACCAGTTTAAAAATAATTATCTTTTTCTTTCTTTAATTTTTCTGTAGATATAAAAAAGAATTTCTTTTTAGCTGGAAGAGGATGGATTTTATTTTATGTTAAGTTTGAAATTTTATTTAGTACTACTAAATAAATATAATAAAAAAAAATTAATGTCAAACTCTAACCAACCTAAATCCAAAGCCAACTCAGAATGTTTGGATATCTAGGACTAATTTTTGGCCCAATTATTATTATATTAAATGTCTAAAATTGATATTCAAGTAGTGGTTGAGATGGCAACCAGCAGATCACCTATATTTATGAAATATATGATGCGCCTTTTTAACATGGGTTTGTTCAATAAGATTTCAAAAATTGCTGTTATTTAACAAAATAAATTAATAGGATTAAGATATTAATGAGTTCATTGTAGGAATAACAATAAGATAAAGAGGTCCAAAAAGTAAAAGGCAACGAAGTGATCAACTGATACATCAAATGGAAACAAAACCTACTTATTCATTCATATAGAATATAGTATCATAATGGTTTAGGCATTGTAACTCAGTCCCCAGGGCAGTGCTAAGCTAAAGTGGAGACAAGGAAAATGCCCAGACCAGACAAATATTTACATAAGACTTCAAACCAATCACTAGGTACTGACGTATAATTTTATAGATGAAACACACTTAAAAATCAAAACATAACCATGGAGTTCCTCTCAAATTCCATGGCCAGTATGAACCATGACAACTGAGAGGATCTGCTGAATGTGACACTTATTTATAACTGGAAACCAATTAGATTCACGCACAAACTCCTTCACTATGCTGATTAGGCAAGGAGTTTATCATGGGGCAGTTCTAAGAGGCCTTTTCAGATGAAAAACATTGAATTTTGCAAGTCAGGATGGACCCTGTAGGAGCTCTTATTAAATGCAGCTGCTGATGGCTGTGATGGTGATGCTGGAAGAGATGAAGATGAAGATGATCCTCTCGATGAAGCTTGAGACTTCCTGTCCAATGCATCCTGGTATAGCCGACCTCTATATGCAGCAAGGTCAGCATAGTACACTGGTGGGACCAAGGAGACAGGCTTGGTGCACCGAGCAAATGTGAAGCACATGCTATGTATAAGCTGCTGGATGTGGTCACTGGTAAACCTATGCTCATCCCAGAGGACCCGGTATTGTGTCGACTTGCTTGTCCCAATGCTACTATACTGACTAAATAGATGGAAATGAAACCCAGAAGGATCAACAACAGTTGAGTCAATAACTGTTCCTGGAGGCACATTGCCAGAGGAACCTCCATCTTCCTTGGTCTCTAGAAAGAAACGAGTGTGGTGTCTTTTCTGGGCTACAACAACTGTGATGGTTGGGAAGTAATTCATTGCTTGAAAGGCTCCCTTGACACCAACTAGCTCCTCATTAAGAACCATATCAAACTGGGTGTCACTAACGCCATCACGAAATATCATGATTTTGGCTGGCTTGACTTTATTTAACGTAACATAAGAGTCAATAAGCTCCAAACACATCTCCCCAAAGTCCCGAATCTTCTCTGACCTTGGATCTTGTGGGCGAATTTTTGCTGAATAGCGATTAGGAACAGGCCAGCTCATAGAAGCTACAACAGCTGCAATTGATGGACTTGTTGAGTTCTTAAAACCAGGGTGATTGACATCAGCACCCACAAACATAACATGGCCTTCCCCTTCAAAGTGAAGGAGGGGTTCAATGATCTCCACATTGAGGCCTCCAAGCTTGGCATTAATCTTCAATGCAAGATTAGCAAGACACTGGTCTTTCACTTCGTTGGCTCCAGCAGGCAGACAACATTGAGTCATTACACCAACTTTCGTCTCAGAAATAAATTTAAGGAAATTGTAACCAGGAGGCTGTTTAGACATCACACAAAGAAGAAACTGTAGATGCCCTTTCCCCTTTTCATAAGATAGGTGCTGAATGTGCTCAAGCATCTCCTGAAGCAAATCTTTGTCATTTAAATTGTCCATTCTAGCCATCTGATAATGGAGAGGTTCTTCCATACGGATCCCAAGATTATTGCACCGATTTGTAAGCTTTTGGATGAAGGGTTGGTTTGGTGTAGCAGAGCTGAAATCAAGCACAGCCCAACGATCAATTTGTTTTCCTTCAAACACACATTTACGAATGAGGTTCCAATGGCATTTCTCATTATCAACTTTTATTTTCATCTTCCTGCCTCCAGGAGCACCAACATTCAACTCAGGTGGACTAAGAACACGACCTGCCACTTTTGTCATGTTCATGCTCACTTCCATTCCAAAATTTTGCACAACTTCTCCACTGCCAAAAGTAAAACACATTAAGAATTCAGATAAAAACTTGATGAACACAGCCTTCATGTCACAATTTTTTATTAATCAGGTATGTTCAAAGTCTCAGTTCAGTATGGCAAGGAATATCGTATATAATTAGGCAGCGGAAAAGTGTAAGTTCATATTTCAACCATAAAATCATCTTTAAATCAGCAAGTTCAAGAGACATGAAGTTTGTATACCATCCAACTAATGTTCGACCAGCTTATGTGATTCACATCAGATTTGTAAGAATATATTCTAATAAGGAAGTACTTTTAGTCCCCAAAAGTCACATTTTAAATTGCTAGAGATCTATATTGGTTCTTGCTCCAAACAAGGAGCACATTATGGGGGTTTCAATTCCAGAACAGAGATGAAGTCACACAAAAGGAACCTGAATACCGTTGGGATAATATAGCAAATCTAAAATATTGTCAAGATACATCAACAATGGTTAATCAATTCTTTGTAGTCATTCTTAAGTAATTTAAGAATTTGTTCTCTTTTTCACAACATCAAACAAGGTGCACAATAAGTGGGAATTAAGTTCTAAAGTAAATATTACTTTTAAAGAAAAGAAAAAAAGAAAGTGCAGGGAAAGAAAATTCAAGTGCACTATAAGTTTAAGTTTTAGCATTAAGCAATGAGGCAATAGATGGTAATTAGGTTCATCAATCTGTCCCAACTCCCAACTGATGTCTGAGGAAACCAAGTTATAATTGAATGCAGAAATGAATGATCCACAAATAAATCCAAATAAAAGTTGAAGTCTATCAATACTTACCAGCAAGGTCCACCCTTAGCCCGCACCATGTTATAGATTGTTTTCTCTCGAACCTCTGGCAAAGCCAGTGATATATTCTTCAACTTCTTTGCAGCATCTCTATCTAGCAATTCCATCGGATATTTCTGTCCTTCAGCTAAGACACATAATTCCATGGGCACACAATGACTTCTATTTTTCTCCCCCAATTCCAAGCAGGGAATATTTTTGTACATGATATCCTTCTTATGCTTCTCCTTGAAATAATCTACAAGTCTGACTTGTTGGTCGCCTATGGGAAAAGAAATATTTTGTGCATCCTTAGTAGTCAATCCAGATATCAAATATTTTCTGTTGGTGTCAGGATGAGTTTTACAAACTCTCAACCCTGTCAATTCTGATTCAACTTTATTTTTGAAACTTCCAAACTTGTCTATATGAAAGCCATCAATCCGCTCGGCCAGGTACTCAATAACAGGCACTGACTTTCGAACTGGCAACACTAAGTAGTCCAGACAAAAGGCTAAACCCTGAGAAGTCAGCTTCAAACTATGTTTAGGTTCTCTAGAGGCAATGATACCATGCCCAAGGTCATCTCCTTGATGAAATTCTATAGGATGGAAACCATGACTGAAGGAGTTCATATTTTCCTTCATTACCAAATCCATCCCATGTAATATATCACGAGGAGCCAAAAAGACTTTCCCACTAAGATAATCATTCAACTGTGAAAGCCTGAGCTCACTCACGAGCTTTAGTGTCACCAGATATGAAGACTCCGAGAGTTGCACGGTAAAATTTCCAGTAGGTAGTACTACTGCACTAAAGATGCTCTTTTTTCCATCATAAGCAGTCATTTCCAAAGGAACCTGTATATCCAAAGACATCTGTCTCCTTATCAAATACAAGTCTGACTCTGATAATTTGACTGGATGTCCATTGCCAGGAGCCACCTTCGGCTTCACATCAAAATCATAGCGCCATATGATCTTCTTAGGATCTAACTTAACAGGAAAATGATTGACATGAAGGTTAAGCTTCTTAATGGCATGTGTGCCACCATTATCAGGTCGTTTCACAGGCAGAAGTATTTGCTTTGTTTCTGGACTTGACGACGACGATGAAGGCAGCACCCTCTCTGAAATTTTCAGCGATGCCATTGCAGGAACAACAGGACCTGGAGGTGAAACAGAAAACTAATGTATTATAAGCAGACTACTATTTGGCAGCATTAACAGAATATTTTTCAAAATAAATATAAAAAAACTCAAGCCAGATTTTCCGAAACAGTATGTTACCAATTTTTGATATGGAATGGGAAGAACAGAGCCAGAAACTTTCTTTGTAAATAGAGAGACAACAAACAACTGAAACAAGTTAATATATCTTTATCCTTTTTGTAGAATGAGCTGAGCAAGAAAAAACCAAAATGAAGTAAATATAAATTACAATTAGCACCATGCTTTATGAGAGTCAGCTTGATTAATCAGTTTATCTCATTAAGAATTCTCGTTTAGAAGATGATCCAAACATAAAAACTCAATTTCACAAACACTAAGGAGGTGACTACTGAAGTCAAAAACACGTACCGGAAACAACATTTGCAGGAGAAGAAGATTTTTTGCGTTTCCCTTGACAGAACTTGAGCAAAAGAAGGACCAGCACCCCAAGACATCCGACCGCCTGGGCTAGGAACCACATGAACATGACCCTGCTGGACTCCACCTTGGATTGGAACCGGACCTCGGCTCAGACCCTGGTTAGATCCTCTTCCCTGCTGCTCCTGCGGCTGCTGCTGATGATGATGATGCTGACCATCTCTGCCTCTGCCTCTTCCACTTCCTCCAGCAACACCATACCCACGACCTTACCCCCTAAACCCACCTCCCTCCATTGCAACAAGAAACAAACCAAAATTGTGAATACTTGATCTCTCTTAAACAACTGAGTAATTTGCGCAATGGAAGGGTTGGACTCATATATATATAGTGATGACCAGAACTGATGGTGGGCTCACCTTCTTTTGTACTTTCTTGGTCTACAAGGATTCTACCATCGAGTCTGCACAACGCAACGCGTTAAGCAAAGATGCCAAAAGAAAGGGTAACGAGAACGAAAGAAACAAGTTCGTTAGAAGACTTGTTAGAATCTAGATTCTAGAGTCTTCCTTAAAAATAAAGTAACTCCGTGCCCAAGTCAATGAAGGGATGCTTTTCTCCTTTTGCTGCACAACGAAGAATTGGAGAATTGGTAATTGAAAAATAATTTTTTATGTAAAGTATTTTATAAAAAAATTTAATTTTTTTATTATTTAGATAAATTATTAAAAATATTTTCTATTGTTTATTACATCATCTTGTGAAAAATATATTTCACCTGAAAATAAAAAAAATTTATAATAATATTTTTTAAAACATTTAATCACATATTATAATAAAAATAAATTCTAATTTTTTTTTAAAAAGATTTCATCTCATTATTTTCTTATCATAACACTATAAAATATCAATATTTATCAATTATGTAAAGTATTCAAAATCTATATTTATAATTGTATATTTCGATCATTGAAATATTTTTGGTTATAATTATTAATATAATTTATTCAATTTATAAATAAAAATATTAATTACATTGAATAATTTTATTAAAAAATATTTTTAATTTTAATATTATTGAGTAATTTAAATATTAATAATTTTAATTAAAAATTTTAAAATTAAATATTAATATATATTTTTAACATTTTAAGTTAGATATTAATACTAAGTAGCCTGATACGACTAAGCTTAGTATAAGAGTAGTTTTTTTTATATTTTTAGAAAATGTCTTAGACCTTTTAAGGATATAAGATATTTTACACGTAAGATATTTTATGTGATCAATGAGAATTTTTTATATTGATATGTAGAATGTTTTACATCTAGAATAAATTTTTCGTCTTTCAAATAAACATAAGTCTTGAAAACATTTTCAAAAAAATATTTTACGTCAAAACAAACCAATCCAAAATTGTTTTCTTAAAATATTGGCTTTACATCCATTTTTAAATTATCATACATTCATCCAATCGTACTCTTATATTTAAAAATATCATAATGAAAAAGACACATCGGATTATGCTTTTCATGAAAATCTAGTTGAAGTGAATGACAAATGTGTTAGTGCTATATTTTATTTTTCCTCATTATTCAAAATCTATATGTGCCCTCACAATAACTTTTCATTAACAAATCTAAATTCTTTGGGTCTCAACTCTCATAAAATGTCATGTCTCTATTTTTTTATTATTAATCAATACATATTTAATTTTAATTTTTATTCTTTTTTTTCTCTCACCAATTATTAGGTTTTTTTTTTTTTTTCCTTTCTCTCACATTTCTTCTTCCTCTTTATGTTTGGGTTTCCTTGATACTAAATTTGGGTTAATGGCTATGTATCAGCATGAGTTATAATTATTAATTTTAGGAATATTTTAAGGAGAATATTTTTCTATTTTCTTTTACTTTGCTTGTACTCCAAAGAAGTTTAGAGTTAGAATACTTCTTTATTTGCTATTTGATAATTCTATTTTATAGAATTATTTTAGACTAACTTGGTTATTAAATGTTAGTTAAGTTTTCAATTTTCAATTACAATTTACTTATTTTCAGTTGTTTTTATAATTAGTTTATTTGTAAGTGAGTTATTTTAATTTTATGTTATTTCTTTTAATTTGGTTATTATTGATTAGTTTTTATATCTTTTGTAAGAGTAAAAAAGATTGGGTTTAAGTTTGGAAAGTAAGGTGTTGAAAGACCTAGAAGTCTGCTTACATATGTTTTAGTATTTTGGCCATATCTCGAACTACAGAACTCCAAATGATACGATTTTTAGACCATTGGAAAGTTAAGAGACAGAGCTATAATCATCACTTAACCTAGTTCTGTCTAGAAGATAGAGAAAATTGCATTGGAAAGTAGTTGGATGTATTGTACCGGGAATGAAAATTTTAAAGGCTGACAATTGATTGTTTTGGGCCTTTCATTATTCTTTTAAGCCCAATTGAACCATAGTCAACTTAGGAAATTTTATGTTAAGTCTATTAGGATAAATAAGATATTTTCAAGAATATTAGGAGAGATAACTTTCAAGAGACTTATCGCATGTTTGGTTGGGGGAATGGCCAAGCCATTCCCCCTCTATTCCCAGTCAATTACTATTGATTTGTTTGGTTGAAAAGAGACGTCTGGAATAGAAATTCCGAGGGAATGGCTATTACGTGAAATGGGGCTTATAGGCGGTTTAACCATTCCTTTCCTCCCCCTCGGTAATATCTATTCCTCCAGTCATGGAATTTGAATTGTCCGGCTTAATGACAAAAATACCATCATAACATTTACAAAATCCCAAACTAGTCCCTATAAAATATTTCTGCCCCTCTTTCTTCCTCTTTTACCTTTTCTCTCAACTGAACTTCAGCCCCTCATCGTCTCATCAGTCGATCTTCCACTGTTGATCGTAAAGTAGCATCTCCCCTCTCGTCCTGGATTCTTTATTCTCTCAGCCAATCTGCAACCGTTTCCTCTCATCAGTCGACAGTCCACCGTACTCTGCATAGTAGCAGTGCCCTTCCAATCATCGTATACTCTTCTGTCAGTCGATCTGTAACTGTTTCCTCTCATCAGTCGACAGTCCACCACGTTCTGCATAGTAGCAGCGCCCCTCCCGTCATCGTTTCCCTCTTGTCTCAACTGATCTGCAGTCGATCTTGTCTTAGCCGATCTGCAACCCCTGCTCCGGAACTCTCTCGGTTGTTCTCTGATTTATCGATTATACCTTTCCACACTCTAATTCCTTTCAATTCCAACCTTTTTCGCTCTCTTCATTTCACTGGTCTGCCTCTTAAACTGTCTCTTTCTTTTTTTGTTTTAAATTTTGATCTAGCTTTGCTTTTTATTTGAATTTGTTAATGTTTTGTAGGTTGCTTAAACTGGTAGTGAAGTGCAAGGTTTGAGTTGAAAAGAATAAACAGAGGGAGCTTCGACTTTGTGCTTTCTGTTCTGTTGATCTAAAAAATACCTCAGTGACTTTTGGATTCCACGTTAGAGGTATTCTTGTTTTCTTTTTCTGCACCTTGTGTTTCTTAGTTGAATTTTTTAATTATAAATTATGAAGTTTTTCCCCTAATTCTTTTTATGTTTCTTGTGTTTCTTAGTGATTGTTTAGGCAGTGTTCTTTATGTTGTTGTTATTTCTTGGAAATTGATATAAATATGGAGCTTTCGTTGATCGTTTTTAGTGGAAAGGAGAATTTGAGAGGAAATTACAAATGGAGAAAATTTAATTTTAGTTTGTAATTTTGGTGTTTGTTACATGTGGAATATTAGCTGGTTCTGCGAAATGAAGAAGCATAAATGGTTGTTCTTGTTTTTAGTTGTTAAGCAGAATTTTGTAGTAAAGTTAGAGGTGACTTGCTAAATCTTTTATGACTTAAAATATGCTGAACCATGTGTAGATAAACAATTTGGTATTCCAATTCCATAGAAGTTTAATTTCAATTCCTCAATGCAATGAAAAAGCAGTCGCTTGAAAAATTAGTAAACAAGGGATTTAGAATATATTTGTAAAGTAAAATATGCTATTAATTGCCTTATTTGGGAAATTAGTACCATGGTCTTCTTATCAAATTTAACAGGGGCAGCATAAATATTTTCTAAGGATGATATAAAAGCTTTTGGTTAATACCGTGTAGGATTAATATATATACAAGAATGTTAAAAAGCTAATATAGTTAATGAATAAAAAATTTTAAATAGCTTTCATTTCAATTTTTAGAAAAATAATTGTGATTAAATATATATAGTAAGAAGGTTCTAATTACGAATATTGATAATTGAAAGACTGTTTCTGTATTTTACTTTGTTATCACTGGATTCATTTTTTTTCAATCATTGTTGTTATTCGTTTTAAATATTGTACTTTTTTATCATGTGTATAAGGTTTGACAACTTTTACATATATTATTGGATCTATCGATTTTCTCATTTTATTTTTTATATAATTGATGTTTAAATTTTTATATTAATTTGCTTAATATAATTTATTTGGTTTATGGTAGAAAACAATGTCCACATCTTCAGCCCGAGCTTCTCAAAGTTTAAAAGGCACCAAAAGAAAATGGAATTACCATGAAGATGTTGCACTTATTTTGGCATTGATTGATTTGCATAATATAGGGAAATATAATGCTGACACTGGTTTTAGAGGCGGTTATTTATTGGAACTTGAAAATATCCTCGCTACGAAATTATCGAATGCAAACTTGAAGGCCAAGCCCCATATAGAGTCTAGAATAAAGACTTTGAAAAAAGAATGGGCCATTATATACGATATGGTGCAAGGGACAACTACTAGTGGATTTGGATGGGATGAGCAAAGGAACATGGTTGTCGCTGAGGATCCTGTATTGGAATCTTACATACAGGTAAGCTTTTTGGTTAAACTGATTTATTTATTTCATATTAGTTTCTTAATAATATAGTGAACTAATATGTAACATTTTTTTTTAGAGTCACAATGAGGCTGCCCCTTTCAGAAGAAGGAGTTTTCTTTTCTTCAATGAGCTGAGTGGTATTTATGCAAGAGATCGTGCCACAGGCAGAGATGCGCAAACTACTGCAGATATCTTGGAAGAAATGCAAGATTGCACTGATCCAATAAATGATGAAGTTGAAAGTGAAAACGTAGTTGCATATAGTTCAGATGATGAAGATTTCTCAAATATTCAACCTCAAACATCAGCTAATAGAAGTGACACGACTTCATCAAGGAAAAGGAAAAGGTAAAATGAGACAAGTGACTCCATTACATCTGAATCTATTATTGTTGCTGCAACAATATTAGGTGAAAACATAAAGAAGGCTGGAATTGAGTTTAGTAGAAGTGTTGGGGTAGAGGTTAACATCCAGCAAAAGGCCCAAGAGTTGGATGTGATTTTAAGTCAGGTAGAGGGTTTGACATCGATGGAAAAGGTTCTTGCTTCAATTAAACTGCCTGAATCTCCAACTCTGATGTTTGTCTTTTTTAGTATTGCTCCTGAACGAAGACTAGAATGGCTGAGAACTTTTTTAGCTGACCGTTGACCCTGTATGGATTTAAACTTTTTGTGAATGTAAGTTATTGACATTGTAACTATTTAAATCTAATATGGTTGATGTTGGTACAAATTATGACAAGACTTATTTTTATAAAGTATACTTTAGTTTTTTATTATATGTAATAATATTTTCATCTAAAGGGCATTTATAGTATGACAAGGTTCTTTTATTATTTATTAAGTAAAAATTATAAAAAAAATATAAAAAAATGAGGTGGCCCAACCTAGCTCATGGGTTAGCAAGAGGTGGGTTGGGTTGAGGTTTTGGTGGCCCATTTAAAAAATGGGATGGCCCGTCCCGCCCCATATTTTTTCAACCCACAAGGGCTGGGGCCGGGCCAACCCATATTGACAGGCCTATATGTGAGGTTATTACTCTTCATAACAATTTATACACAAATTTTAATTGATTATGATGGATAAAATATAATATAAATTATGTTTTAAAATGATTATTTATTAATAAAAATATATTATTACATTATAATTAGTTTTAGAAATTGAGATAAAATATAATTATAATGGATAATTGTCTATTTACTGTTTACCTATTTTAATTATAATAAAGATAATATCTTTTTTTAATGAAAATTACTAAGTCATATGAGCAAGGGTATTTCTGTCTTTTTGTCACCTATTCCTTTCTTATTCCAATCTTATTTCTACCAATCAAACACTACATTAAGTAGTAATAGACATTCCTGCTCTATTCCATTTACTGAACCAAACAAAGTAATAACTATTTTTTTCTATTCCCACCTTATTCTATTCCCACAGAATACCTATTCTGTTCTATTCCTGTCTATTCCGCGAACCAGACGTGCTGTTAAGAAGTTAGAAGTTAAGGCTGAAACTTGGAGATCAAGGCAATAATTATTTGTTTTGTTTTCTTCCTTAGCTTTTATTTTTCTTGTTATTCTCAATGGTTGAATTTATTATAATATTATTTGTTTTTACAATCATGAGTAACTAATTTTCTTTTTTTAGGATTGCAATTAAACTCACATGTAATCTAAGTTTTTAATTTTTTTCTTACTTATCTTCAATGAGATTTGAGTTGTTTATTCCAATTTGTTCTTAATGCTTTTAATTGCTTGGCTACCAATTAAATTGATTTAGGAACCTAAACAAACTTGGAAAAGAGAGTTTAGAGTAGACTAAAATTAGGATAGCATATGATCATATTAATTGATTTGTGTATAAGATAGGGATATACCTATAGGCCATGTGTAGCCAGATTATAGCATGAACTTAATGAATCTATTTTAATTTCAATTCACATAGGGATATAGTATTTTGGTTAAAATAGATATTTTTATAAGATGAGTCGGGAGACTCTTTTAAATAATTTAGGACTTTATATTAGCAATTCAATCCATTGAAATAAGTTAAGGAATAGAGGTAAGATATAGATGAAGTGTGAGGGATATTGTAATCCTAGGCTTGTTTGATTTGATATTTTCTCAAGTTATTATTATTTTGATTTTTCTTGTTAGTTTAATTTTTAGTTATTTAGTTTTAGTTAATTAATTAATTTTGATTGTTTGGATAAGATTGAATTGTTCTAATTTTAATAATTAGTAAAATTTTAGATTAATTCTCTATGGGATCGATACTCTACTTGCTGATATACTATCTATTTGATATGTATACTTGCATAGTAAAAAATTAACTGACACTATTTTCTTTTTTTGCACATCAAGTAGGTTTATGTTTAGTTGGCTACTATTGTAGACATCCTTTTATATAATAATAATAATAATAATAATAATAATAATAATAATATAAAAATAAATAAAATTAAAAATTAAAAAAAAAGAGAAAATGGTGAGGCATGGCTTCCATTGTCAATAGCCCTCAGAGCATTCAATGCTCTTTGAGGCAATTGGATTTTGGGGTCACTTCTAGGTGATTTCCTTTGACTTGGAAGGCTACCCCGTCTGAGATTCAAGTTGAAAAAAAGCATGGTTGATTGTCCAAAGATTTGGACAATCGGGTTCTATAAGAACCCAAAAGAAAAAAGCTTTGGGGGGGGGGGGGGGGGGGGAAGCTAAGAAATAACCTAGAAAACCCAATCTTTCAAAAGAAATCAAATCCAAAAACAACAAAAAAGTCCCATGCTTTAAACCAAAAAAAAAAAACACAAAATCACCCAAAGCAATCCAAAAAACCTAAGCTTTCTAGCAGCCAAGAATCACAATCCCCAACTAGAAAAAATAAAAAAAATAAAAAAAATCAATCCCAAAATATATACAATGAAAAAGTGAGATAAGTGAGATAAATTTGTTTGAAGATTTTTATTTGGGTTTCCTGGGGTTTGGTTGCCATCGGCTTAGAGTGGGTAAAGGAAGAGTTGCTGGTTAGGAGAGGAGAATCCTTGGGTGCTGTTGATTAGAAAAAGAAAAAGATTTGGGGTGTCGCCGGTTAGTGAAAAAGGGGAGATCTTGGGTAAAAGAGCAGAAAAATGGGTAGATAGAAAGGAGAGTGACCGATTTAGGAAAGAATAGAAGAAGAAAGAAAGTGAAGAAAGGAAAAATTAGCTTGGGTGGTTAGGGAGAAGGCCACTGAACGGTGTCGCATAGCTAGGGGAGGAAAATATTTTTTTTCTTTTTCCTAAACCTTGCACTTGGAGTAGATTAGCTAGAACAAGGCTAGACTAGAGGCAAACCTTGCAGCCCAGTGGAGCCTGAACCCATTTGGAGCATTGGGTTAGTTTCAACCCAGTAAGTAATGGATCTGTTCATTAAATAATGGTTTGGGTTTGAGTAGTTGAAGTTGTGGTTTGTTAATTTTTTGTTTATAAGTGTTATAGTAGTTTTATTATTTTTCTTGGTGTTGTTTGAAATTTATGCATATGAAAGCTAGAAATGAAAATCTTTAACACAATAGATAGTAAACTTAGTAAATTAAAAATATGCATATATATAAAAAAAAAACAAAAAGTAAGTGAATGAACGAGGTAAAAAAAAAATTAAATGGAAGATTAGAAAGTACTTAGTTTTTTAAATAATATATAAAATAATTAATAAATAATAGAAATGGGTCTTTAAAAAAATAAAAATAAAGTATAACATGAGAAATTGGAATGTTTATGTTACAAAATTCATCTAGGTATTTATAAATATATAGAATATACAATATAATATTAAATTACGAATATTAAAAATCGAGCGGTTAATTTGAGTTAATCCAATAATAGAATTTCACTTAAGAAGGGCAAAGAGTTGCCTTTTTTGGGTGAATCTTTTAGATGCAGAGTTCAAGATAGATTTTCATTGAAGCATCGGGATAAATCTGAACTTTATATTCCGATATACATTAACTCAAACAATCGTTATTAAAGTATAATAAATAAAAAATATATAATGTAATTATAATTATTATAAAAAAATGAATGATCAGATGATATAATTTCACTTAAAAAGGGCAAAGAGTTACCTTTTTCGGGTGGATTTTTTAGGTGTGGAATTCGAGATGAATTTTCACCAAAGTGTCAGGATAAATCCGAACTTTATACTCTCATACCCATTAACTCAAATAATTGTTGTTAAAAAATAATATACATTAAAATAATAATAATGAAATAATAAATAATAAATAATAAATAATTTATGAAGAATAACAAATAAACTTATAAACAAGGTGATAAATTATTTAAATTATTAAGCACATAATTGGATGAATTACGAACCATCTAAGTCAATAAATGCGTGCATGTAGATATCATCATTTTATCTTGTCATAACATGTGACATTTATCGTGTAAATGGACCGGGAATTCCGATGATGGGATTTTCCGAGGAGCTTGTAGAGACGAGTTCTTCCGGAGATATCTCTAGGTGAGGAAAACTTCGAGACTTCACCAAAGTGTTGGGATAGTCTTTGAATGATTTTTCAATAAAAGATTGTCAACCCCATTATTTAAAATAAACAAATCATGACATCATTTTATGCTTGCATCACGTGCATACGTAAAATTGAATAAAAGACTCCATCAACGGACTTAATAAAGAATTAATTAATAAACAATGATTAAGGAGACATAAGAATAAAATCAAGGTGGGCTACAATAGGATAACTTAAGATTAAATGGTACCGTTCGTGGAACGGGCGTCACAGAGGTGCTAACCCTTCTCCGTGCATAACCGCACTCCCGAACCCATCTCTAAAAAATTGTAGACCAGTTCTCATTCTTTTGACGAACTTAAAATTAATTTAGGATTTCGTCGATTAAAACCGAGGTAATAGGTGACCAATCGCACCTTGAAAAAATGATTGGTGGTGACTCCAAATTAGTTTATTTTAGTCCATGTCTAGTGGTCGGGTTCCCAGACCCGGCACGTTACAACAATTATAATTACGTTACTTGCACACTAAGTAGGTTTATGTTTAGTTGGCTATTATAAATAGTGTCTTATATAGTTCTTTATTTTTTATCAAGCAGTTTAATTCTTTGCTTAGATCTTAAATATTTTCTACATAATATCAGAGCAGTTCTAATCCGAAAAGAACTCTTTAACACAAATCTCGTACTAAAAAAAATCACCATCACATTTTTTTTCTTTCTTTTATTCATCTGAAACTACATGGCAGAAACCAATTCCATTCTAAGCAATTCCATGGTTCCAATCGTACCAAACAACCTAATACCACCAATTATTGTCCACTGAGTCAGTTCTGTGTTTCCTACCGGTATTAGTATATGAAACAAATTACTCATTATGGTTTCAACTCATGGAGATATGTATTAACGTTAGCAATAAAGCTAGATATCTTAGCAGATAAGCAAAAAAAACCTACACACGGAGATTCAAATCTTGGAACATGGATTACTGAAGTTTACAAAGTGAAAAGCTAGCTTATTGACTCAATGAGTGCATCATTGATGCAACGATTTATTCATCTTCCCATAACCAAGGAGATATGGGAAACTATATTGAAAACCATCTATAATGGATCGAACAAGACTTGTATTTTTGAATTGAACCAGATATCTTTCTCTACTAAACAAAATGGTCGACTATTATTAATCTATTATAATGAACTTATGGCTATTTTTTAAGAAATTGATCACAGGACTATCTAGTAAGAAAAAACAGTTGAAGGTGCAGTCTAATTGCATTTTGCAATGGATAGGCTTCGAGTCCATATTTTTCTAAGTGAACTTGATTCTGAATTTGATCAGGTTTGTGGAGAAATCTTATGAAAAGATCCAAAATTTGATTTGGAAAGCATGTATGTATATGTTAGGAGAGAATATCAACAAAGATAGACAATGGGAGGTTCTCATCCGAATCTTGAGAGCACAACTATAGTAGCCAATCGAACTCGATAAGGACCATTGTCTAGCTCTTTGAAGAATTGAAGCAATCAATCAACCAGAAAATTTGGCATTCTAGTATGTACTCATTGTGGTGAAACAGTCATTCGAAACAATGATGTTATGAAATCATTGGTTATCTTGAGTGGTGAGACTTCACAAAAAAACCTAGAAAGAAGATTGCAGGGAAAGCCATGGTGACATCCATGGAAGAAAACTAATCGAAGCTTACAGCAAATGTTACTGACAAATCACAACCTACAACAAACATTGATTACTCAGGATTGGGTGGTAAGGCATCGATATTCTCTGCAACTTCTAAGAATAATACTTGGATTATTGATACAGGTGCATCTGACATATGACTAAGGACTTTAGTCAGTTATAATCAGTTTTCCCTTCTTCTCAATTTGTTATCTCCACAACTAATGGTAGTATATGTCTTGTTATCGAAAAAGGATTTGTCATATTATCTAATACTCTTACATTAGATACAGTTCTTGTTATTCCATTTGTAGACACCTATTAAAAAAATAATAAAATAAAATAAATATAAAAACTAAATAAAAAAATAAAAAAATTAAAAAAAAATCAATCAATCATCAAATCCCTGCAAAGTCATCGAATTTTGGAGGATTACCCAAATCCGGTGATTGACCCCTAATTGGCAAGGTTTAGCGAAATCATGCTCAGAAGAACATGATTTCACTTCTAGATTGTCCAAAATTTTGGACAATCCAGCTGCTAAAAGGGGGAAGGTAGGAAGCAAAATTTTTTCAGAGATTGAAACCAAAATTTTTCAAAACCAAAAAAACCTTCTTCAAACAAAAACCCTGCATTCAAAGAAACCAAAAATGAAGCCAAAAAAAAAAAAAACCAAAAACCAACCAAAACAACAAATCCCTAAGTTCCTCTAACAACCGATAGGATACCTAAAAAAATAAAAAATAAACCCTAAAACCTAGCAACCAGAAACCACAAATAGCAAATACAAAAAAATCAAATCAAAAAATCAAAAGGGGGGTCACCGGTGAGGGGTCGATGGTGTGAAGGGAGGCCGATCAGTTTTTTTTTTGGAAACAAGAGGTTTTGTTTATTTTTTTCCTTCCCTAGAGTGAGAAACGGGGTGGGAAAAATAAATGGGAGGTTTTGTTTATGTATATGTATGTATATGTTAGGAGAGAGATCTGCCTTAGAGAGAGAAATGAGAGGGGAAAACTAAAGGGAGAAGTTGAAGCGTCCAGGGCCAAAACGACATCGTTTTGAAGGGGCATCAAAGGCAGAAAACAGTGCGTTTGGAAATCGGACTGTGGGCCTGTCGGATAGGATCAAGTGCTGTGGTTCGGGCCTTCTGTGGGCTTGTGAGACTGGGCAGATCTTAGCCCAGTAAGGTATAATTCATTTTTTTTAATTTGGGCTTGTTTTAATTAGTGTTGGGCCCAGTTGTTTATTTAATTAAAATGTGATTTTAGTTTCAGTTTGAGTATTATAGGAACAGGTTATATATATCTATTTAACCATTAAGAAGTTAAATAAATAAATAAATCAATGAAATAAATAATAATAATAATAATAATGAAATAAAAAGATATAAAAATAAAAAAATAAAAAAAGGAAATAAATAAATGTAAAAATAACTATAATAAAAAATAATGAAAAAAATAATAAAATGATTATTTTGAGCATCCGATGTTGGAATTCAACCTAACAAGGGGTAGAGAGTTACCTCTTTCGAGTAGATTTTCTAGGTGAGGAGTACAAGATGGATTTTCATCGAAACGTCGGGATAAATCCGAACTCTATACTCTAATATTCATTACTCAAATAGTCATTGTTGAAGATGTACATTAAGAAATAAATAACAAGATAGTAATAAATTTTCATAATGTTACATTTAAGTTTAAATTAGTATGATTAGTTAATTAGTTTAAATAAATATTATCAAATAAAGTTAATTTAATCATAGAAAATTTCAATTGTTCGTTTGATTAACAATATAATTAAAAAAGTCACTAATCAATAATGTTAATTAAAAAATAAAGATTTAAGTAAAAAAATAAAAAAAATAAAAAATAAAAAATAAAAAATAAAAAATAAAAAATGATGAAAAAAATAAGAAAAAATAAAAAAATAATTCGAAAACGTAATGAATGATAATAAATACAAATAATGTGACAAATTATCTTAAACTATTAATCACAATATTGGATAAATCAAAAACCACTTAAGTCAATAAACGCGTGCATATAGATATCATCATTTATCCTGTCATGGCATGCTACGTTTATCTTGTAAATGGGGCGAAAATTTCGATGATGGGATTTCTCCAAGGAGCTTATAGAGACGAGTTCTTTCGGGGATATCCCTAGGTGAGAAAAACATCGAGACTTCACCAAAGCGTTGGGATGGTCTTCGAATGATTTTTCAATAAAAAATTACTGACCCTATTATTTAAAATAAATAAATCATAACACCATTTTATACTTGCATCATATGCATACGTAAAACCGAATAAAAGATCAACTCAATAAAAATTAGTTAATAAGCGAGGATTAAGGAAATATAATAATAAAATCAAAAATCAGGCCGTAACAAAATAACTTAAGATTAAATAGTACCGTTCATGGAACGGGCATCACGGAGGTGTTAATCCTTCTCCGTGCGTAACCGTACTCCCGAACCCATCTTTGAAAAAAAATGTAGACCAATTCTCGTTCTTTCGATGGACCTAAAATTAATTTCGGACTTCATCGATTAGAACCGAGTTAATAGGTGACCAATTGCACCTATAAAACATGATTGGTGGCGACTCCTAATCCCTTTATTTTCGCCCGCATCTAGCGGTCGGGTTCTCGGACCTGCACGTGATGACAGCTTGGCAACTCCACTGGGGACGAAGCGAGTCAAGCCATTAAGTAATCATAAGTCATATTAGGCCTTAAATAATTTAATGTTTTCCTTAATCTTGTGCATTTGCTTTTAGTACTTTTTGTTTTGTTTGGATTATTATTATTATTATTTAATTGTGGGGAATTTAGGATAGATGGATGTGAGATTATTGGTCGAAAGTCGATATATTCCTTCACACACATGACACATTTTGCATTCATGCATAAGCCTTCTACTCGGGCTTAGTCCTTAATTAGGAGGGGGTTAAGTAGCTACGCTCTCGTGATGTGATAACCTCCGCATGGGCTAGTGAACACTCCCACTCAAATTGAACCTAATCCTTTTGAAGCTTGTAATGGGTGAGGACCGAGGTGCCTTACTAGTCCGAGTGGACGACAGTGAGGAACAATTTGGGAACCTTTAGCTCCACTTTCAACCCGAACTCATCATATAAAGTACCGTGAATAGCTTTTGCCTAGTTAGAGCTTCACCCATGAGAGAATACCCTTTGACTAGGTACACATGAAGGAATTTCTTCATATACCCTTGCTCTAAATTTTACTCGCAAAATAATAAAGGTATCGTGCATACCTATCTTATTAATTATTTTCATTATTTTTTACTCTTAAAACATTTTTTTGTGCTGATTTGAACCTCTTATTATTGTTATTTTGCATACGCACATTTGCATCATAATTTTGCATATAAGAAAAGTATTTGCCACTTGATAGCCATTGATAGAGTAGATGTAAAAGATGACTCTTGAGTTATAGTCAAAGACAATATATATTGCAATGGATTATTTTGTTGATGGGTGTTATGTGGCAAATACTCTTAATATATCATTCATACATGCATTTCACTCGCAATAAGTTTTTCATCTAAAAATAATGTGTTCAGTTTCATTCATACACCAAAATTGCATCTAATTCATGTTTATGATTTAAAAAATAAGGATTCCAAGATAGCTCCACAACTTAAAGTCGGTAACCAACGTGTTCATAATACTCGTCGGGTAAGGATCATGGAAGAAGGATAAGGGGAACGAATAGAAAGAATGAAGAAAGCTCAAGAAGAAATGAAAGACAATTAGCAAAGATGATGGAATTGGTGATGAATTAAGCAAAGGAAAAATAGTAGTTGAAGAGTCAACTCTGCCAGAAGACCCACCAACACATGACACTAACAACCCAAGGGATGATTCGCCTTATCCCCCAGGATTCACCCCACCCCATGCATTTGAAAGGGCTCACCCGCAAATGGCACTGCTTGTTTATTACAATGTGCCACCCCCAACTGGTCATCAATCGATCCACGGACAATTAGGGTCAAATTTCAGAGCAAATCCTGTCGAACCAATACATGTTTCGAATTTAGATGACCCAAAAGAGCAAAAAAAATTAAGAAAGAGTTCATCTCAAACATGGGACAATGAAAAAGTTGAGAAAAGATATGATCTGTTGAAAGAGCGCCTTCGTGTTATCGAAGGAGTCGATAGGTTCGGGACTATGGATGCAACTGAGTTATGTTTGGTTCTCGACGTGGTGATCCCTCTAAAATTTAAAATGCCAGAATTTGGAAAGTATGTGGGACAAAATGCCCGATGGCACACATTACCATGTATTATCGAAAGATGGCTGCCCAGTCACATGATGACAAATTGTTAATCCACTTCTTTCAGGATAACCTTATTGGATCGGCAGGTAGATCGTATGTGCAACTTGACCGAAGTCATATTAAAACTTGAAAGGATTTGGCTGGGGCCTTTATGGCACAATACAAACATGTCGTCGACTTGGCCCCTGATCGCCTATCACTTCAGACTATGGAAAAAAAAGCTAGTGAGAGTTTCAAAGAGTATGCTTAAATATGGAGAGATATAGCAGCACAAGTGCAGCCGCCATTGACGGACAAGGAGCTGATAGTATTGTTCATAAATACGCTCAAGGCTCCTTTTTATGAACGGTTAATTGACAATGCCACCAAAAACTTTACAGATCTAGTCTTTTCAGGAGAAATAATTGAAAGGGCAATAAAAAATGAAAAAATTGAGGCGAACGAGGCCACTAGCTTTAGAAAAGAGGCCCCACTTAAGAAAAAAGAGGGAGACATGCGGGCAGTTGCTTATACTGACCCTCAAAGCCAAAATCTCAACCCTTACCACCCATATCACCCATATCTACCATTCTATCCTAGTGTAGGCAACATTACCCAGAACCCTTATATATGTCCGCCTACCCAACAACCAGTGTTTCGACCCAATACTTTCCCACAGTCACCAACACCAAGACCCACATCCTCAACCAATAACTTCAAAAATGCTCAAAGAGGATCCAAGACTACTCAAGAAAGGCCCCAATTCGATCTTATCCCAATCTCTTACACCACCTTGTTATCACAACTGATTGAAAATTGACTATTAGCCCGCACCCCTTTAGAACCACTCAAACCCCCTTATCTAAAATGGTATGACCAGAATGCACATTGTGATTATCATTTTGGGATCCAAGGGCACTCCACGTAAAACTGCACTACACTTAAGCATAAGGTCTAAGCGCTCATTAAGGTAGGAATTTTAAACTTTGCTAAAAGGGATAACTTAAATGATGGGGAAAATCCCTTGCCTGACCATGAAAGGCCAACAGTGAACGTCATCCATGAAAGATGACTCAAAAGATTAGAAGGAGTGTCGATAGGGTTTAAACACCAATGGAGAGAGTGTTTGAGGCATTGTCCAAAATAAATGCCGTCACTCCAAAACCAATGGACACAAAAGAATCGGGGCATGACCTTGCTTGTTCTTGCAAGTTCCACATGGGGGCTGTTGGACATTCTATCCAAAATTGTGTTGGCTTTCGACGTAAGTTACAAGAGTTGATGGACTTTTCAGTGATCAAATTTTACGTCGAAGAGGAAGAATTTGAGGAAAAGATGATTCCCTTTTTGCATAAAATGCCAAAAGAGGTTGTTGGGACTTTTGAAGAGGCGTTTGATGAGCCATCAATCCATATGATTAAGGATGAGGGAGTTGATGAAAAGGTCCCCAGGGTGTATCTAATATTGCTTAGGGAAGAGTTGACCAATTGGACAACCATGGAGCTACTGATCATCTTTGAGTCTTTGAAAATGTAATGAACAGCTTTCCCTAAATGCCTATGCCCAAAGGCATTAGGGTCAATTTCTTGTTTAAATAGAGCTTTCTTTTACTTTAATCTTTCAAATAAATGACAAGCATGATGTTTTTTTTCTCATTCGTTACCATCCTTTCTTGCACACATCATTTCCGTATCTTTCCTTTAAACCAATAAATGATTGCCTGTATATATGTCCAATTGCACCTATCTGCAAGTCTTTAAATAATGAACACGAAAAAAATTTTGAGCACAGTCAGATTGTTGATTTTGAAAAAATGTCGAACATTGATGAATTGAAAAATAAAGAAGAATTGGATGACTATGATCTACCCTCATAATTGTCAAGGTTGTTGGAATAGGAGGAAAAGGATATTTTGCCTTATCAAGAGCTCATAGAGATGATTAATTTGAGAAATGAAGAAGAAAAGAAGGAGGTGAAGATTGATACCTCATTATCATTTCACGAGCAACAAAAGCTAAAAGAGTTGCTTCGTGAATATGTGGATGTGTTTGCTTGGTCATATCCAGACATGCCACGTCTCAATACTGACATTGTTGTCCACAAGTTACCTTTGAAGCCAAATTGCAAGCCAGTTAAACAAAAGTTAAGAAGGATGAAGTTAGAGATGTTGCTGAAGATTAAAGAAGAAGTAAAAAGCAATTCGATGTTGGGTTCTTGAAAGTGGCCAAGTATCTTGAATGCGTAGCTAATGTGGTCCCAATTCCTAAAAAAGATGAAAAAGTTTGAATGTGTGTGGATTATAGGGATTTGAACAGAGCAAGCTCGAAAGATAGCTTTTCTTTACCGCATATCGACACTCTCATAGACAATACAGCAAAGAACGTTTTCTTCTCATTTATGGATGGCTTTTCGGGGTATGATTAGATTAAGATGGCATCAGAGGACATGGAGAAAACAACGTTCGTGACCATGTGAGGAACGTTTTGTTACAAAGTGATGCCATTTGGACTGAAAAATACAGGCACCACTTATCAAAGGGCCATGGTGACTTTATTTCATGATATGATGCACAAGGAAATAGAAGTGTATGTGGATGATATGATTGCAAAATCTCGTACGAAAGAGGACCATACTGTTAACCTCAAGAAGTTATTCAAGAGATTGCAGAGGTTTTGGCTTAAGTTGAATCTTGTAAAATGTACTCTCGGCGTTACTTCTGGGAAATTATTGGGGTTCGTGGTAAGTTAAAAAAGAATTGAGGTTGACCCAGATAAAATACGAGCTATTCGTGAACTGTCACTTCCCAAAACACAAATGTGACGGATTTAGAAGTTAAAAATAAATAAATAAATGAAATAAATAAATAAATAATAATGAAATAAAAAATAAAAAAAAATAAAAAAAAGGAAATAAATAAATGTAAAAATAACTATAATAAAAAAATAATGAAAAAAATAATAAAATGATTATTTTGAGCATCCGATGATGAAATTCAACCTAAAAAGGGGTAGAGAGTTACCTCTTTCGAGTAGATTTTCTAGGTGAGGAGTACAAGATGGATTTTCACCTAAGCGTCGGGATAAATCCGAACTTTATACTCCAATATTCATTGCTCAAATAGTCATTGTTGAATATGTACATTAAAAAATAAATAATAAGATAGTAATAAATTTTCATAATGTTACATTTAAGTTTAAATTAGTATGACTAGTTAATTAGTTTAAATAAATATTATCAAACAAAGATAATTTAATCATAGAAAATTTCAATTGTTCGTTTGATTAACTATATAATTAAAAAAGTTACTAATCAATAATGTTAATTAAAAAATAAAGATTTAAGTAAAAAAATAAAAAAATAATAAAAAATAATAAAAAATGATGACAAAAAATAAGAAAAAATAAAAAAAAAATAATTCAAAAACGTAACAAATGATAATAAATGCAAATAATGTGACAAATTATCTTAAACTATTAATCACAATATTGGATGAATCACAAACCACTTAAGTCAATAAACGTGTGCATATAGATATAATCATTTATCCTGTCATGGCATGCCACGTTTATCTTGTAAATGGGACGGGAATTCCGATGATGGGATTTCTCTGAGGAGCTTGTAGAGACGAGTTCTTTCGAGGATATCCCTAGGTGAGGAAAACATCGAGACTTTACCAAAGCGTTGGGATAGTCTTCGAATGATTTTTCAATAAAAGATTACCGACCCCATTATTTAAAATAAACAAATCATAACACCATTTTATACTTGCATCATATGCATATGTAAAACTGAATAAAAGATCAACTCAATAAAAATTAGTTAATAAGCGAGGATTAAGGAAATATAATAATAAAATCAGAAATCAGGCCGTAATAGAATAACTTAAGATTAAATGGTACCGTTTGTGGAATGGGCGTCACGGAGGTGCTAATCCTTTTCCATGAGTAACCGTACTCTCGAACCCATCTTTGAAAAAAAACGTAGACCAATTCTCATTCTTTCGATGGACCTAAAATTAATTTAGGACTTCATTGATTAGAACCGAGTTAATAGGTGACCAATCGTACCTATAAAAGACGATTAATGGAGACTCCTAATCCCTTTATTTTCACCCGCGTCTAGCGGTCGAGTTCTTGGACCTGCACGTTACGACACCATCCCTTAAATGTAATCTTTTTTCTGTTAGCCAAATTACCTCTGCTGTTGATTGCACTATAACTTTTTGGCCTTCATTTTGCATTTTTCAAGACATTTTGACTCAGAAGGTTCTTAGTTATGGTGTTAGGCATGGCAAACTTTACTATTTAGAGTTAACAAAAAGTGAGAGACCAAAATTCAGCAAGGTGAATCTAACTAGTAGTAAAGACAAATCTTGAGCGACTATATGGTTATGGCATTGAAAATTGAGACATCTTTCTTTCGGTTATCTTAGATAGTTACAACTACAACTACTTTCAGGTTTGAATGATTTAGATTTTCATTGTAATGTTTGCGAACTAGCTAACAGCCATTGTCACGTCCCGAAACTCCCCATCAGGCTCGTGACAATCGCCGTGATATCTCGATAAGCATTCATACCTTGAATACCAACCGAAACATCGCAAGGCTTTCGTACCAGTTTTCTTACCTCCCTTGTGAGTAGTCATTACCAAACATCGTATTTTAAAATATTTAAATTTTTTTTTCAATTCAAAACAATAAAAAAATAATTTTAACCTCACAGGGGTATTTTGGTCATTTACCCTTGAAAATTTTAAGAAAGGCGAAAAATGCAATGTGTGGGTGGAAACCGCATATTTTGTAACCAGAAATAAATTTAAAAGTCTAAAACATTTATTTGAGGTAAAACTGTAACTATTTGAATGTATATAAAAACATTCAATAAAATATTCTAATTTCTTATAAAATAATATTTTCAGAAATATCTAAAAATAATTTTTACAGCGTAAAAACAAAGTAAATTCACATATACTATCATACCGTGAACCAGGGTATGAACTTTAAATTCCAGTGACATGTGGGCCCCCAACTGACCAAGAAGGTGTAGTGCTATGAACCCTTACTTTCTAGAATGCAACTCCGAGATTAATTCTCATCTTAATCGGCTATTAACAAATTGTCTTGAGCCTGAAAAAATGTATAGGAAGAGGGGTGAGATTATAAAATTCCAGTGAGTAAACAAATGCCAACTAAATTATCTAAAGTCGAGTAAAAGGAGACAAAATTTTAAATTTGCTTTCTTTGTACTACCATTTGTCTAATCTCAACTCATTTCAATTGAGTAAAGATAAATAAAATATTCTATCGCGCAAAATAGAATTATTTTACTTGATTAAATTAATATTTAGTATGGCTTATGTATTTATCAAAATCTCAACTTGGCTCTTGCCAAAAATCATTCTCGGGAATATCCCTGCAGAGGCATCTGATCGAGACCGCCAAGACTATTCAGTATCATATACATATGAATATATTTTTTTATATCTGAAAATCTTATCTAGCCATGCCTTGGCGTTGGCTGAGTCTCACTCTCACGCGGTGGTCCACGCGAAGTGCACTCAAACTTTACCTCCATAAAAACCCCACTTCCCCCACACCTAGCTCTCCAATAGAGGTAAGATAGTCTAATTCTGTACCCCCACTCTTAGGCTGGCCCACAAAATTGGTGTCACTGCAGCGATTCTTTTACCTACCACCTCATTTATAAAATCTTAACTAGCATGATATGGCAATTTATTACAGTCTAGCCTCTTAAGGCTGAAAACACAATATATATAATTTTTGCAAAAACTAGTCTAGCTATTCATGCTCATATAATGCTATAAGCCATATAATTTAAAACACCATTTATAACACAATTAAACCATCTCCAATTACTCTAATTTCAAAACGAATCGTACCATTTTTCAAATCAATTTATAAAAATTCAATTTACTTAGTAAATTGAATTTATTTTCTAAATTTCACATTTTTCTCATAAAATCCATAATTCAGCCAATACAATAATTTTTTTTCATAAAATCATTAAATTTACTAAAATCTACTCCAGATAATTAAGATTATAAATTGTCCACTCACTGTATTAGGAGTAGAAATACTCCTATCCTCCGTCCTCGGGTGCAGTCTCTTACCCGAATCAATTGGCTCACCTCCTATCCATAATCCATGACACAAAATTCAATAAATTGTGTCAATTTATCATAAATTATTTTAGGCTCTTATCCATGCGTATGCACTAGATAGGGTTTAAAATGTCTTGACAATCGCTTAATTGTGATGTCCGACCTAACTCGCCTATACACAGTGTAAATTCCTAAAATCTCCAATTCAACTCTAATTCCGTCCATTTCAATTTCAATTATCCAATTATATCCACAATACCTCAATGACTGTGAATTTGGTCCAATTTATCAGTCCGGCCTATAAATTACACTTTTACCCCTAGTGGGTAAAAATTTCAATTTTTACACCGAAAATTTCCATTTAATTTCCAACCTCATAATTCATCGTTTTTCCATCCAATTCTCTTAAAATAAAGTCAACCTCATCCGCACACACCATTGGCTAGATTCGGCCTAGAGAAATTCATGGAAAAAATGAATATTTTTCTTATTGTTTTACTCATAAACATACTAAACTAACACTAAACACTAACATAGTTCAAAATCAAATTAATTTAACAACTTTCTCTCTCTAAACCCATATGATCAGATTTGAATCCATCATCAAAACACATAATTTAACCATGGAAAATGAGGAGAAATGCATGGAAATGATAGATCTTAAGCTAAGCTTGAAAAATCATACCTTTAAACACTTGAATTCTTGAAAATCACACTTTTTCTTTGATTTTCTTCCATCTAGGGTTTTATTTTTAGTTTCTCTCTCTTCCTTACTGGTTTGGACGAATTTTAGGGGTAGAAGAATGAAAATTTGGCCTTTTTATCATTTAAATAAAATAATAATATTTTATTATACTTTTTAATTTTTTATTAATTTATTTTTATTTTTTTTTCAATCCTTATCTTTTGACTTTCTTTTCAGCCACCAATTTCCTTCCCTTATCCTCAGCCTTCATGAAATTTCTAGACCATTCCAAAAATTTTGATGGTGTAATTTTGTAAAATTACACTTTTACTCCTAAAAAGTGTAAAATTACATTTTTACCCCCAAAATTGAAAAATTGCCCACAGACATATTTTTCACCCATCATACTCATACTATTCTCCAATTTGTCAAATTAGATCTAAATTCTCTCAAAATCTTAAATTTTGTCTATGGGTGGCAAAATTACGATTTTACCCCTGCACTCTAAAAATCACCGAAATTAAACTTTTCACTGCCAAACCCTCCAATTGTACTCCAATACTTAAATCATATTCAAATATGTCAAATGGGGTCAAAATCTTTTCTAAAAATTCCCGTTTTGATCTTTAACGGTAAAATTATCATTTTACCCTTGTGTCCTAAAAATACCGAGAATCATAATTTTTCATTGCTAATATTCATTTTATGCTTCGATAATCATATTATATTTCATATAATTATTCTTGATCATTTGAAATCAAAATCTTTATTAAAAATCCCCATTTTGTCCTGAAATTGAAAAATGGCCATTTTGTCCCTAATCGGTTAATTTTTCCGATTGACTCCAAATTTGCCCTCGAACTCCGAACTACTATTTCGAGTAATCCCTGGACTGTGAAATTCCTTATTTCACTTTAAAATCCCTATTTTATTAGTTCGAGGCATAAATCAACTTATTTGTACTTCTAAGTACAATACCGGTTTTTTATCGACTCTACTGGGCTATTCAGATATGCAAGCATGATGTCACATATGTAAATGTCATGTCAGATAATTTAGGGTCGGGCTTGACAGCCATCGCATTTCTTATCCCCTAAATTTGAATAAAAGTTCAGAACCTTTTGATGTTTGGGTCTTGCCAAAATTCTTTTTATCTCTAAAACTCGTTACTTTATTACATTTATTGATGAATGCACTAGAATGACTTAAGTATCTCTGTTTCAAAATAAAGTGACATATGCATAATATTTCAGAAATTTTATACTATGGTGGGCACTCAGTACCAAAAGCAAATTCGTGCTTTACAAACGGACAATGGTATTAAGCATGATGGATCTCTTAACGATTTTTTGAGCCATCATGAGATTCATCATCAAACTTCTTGTACCTATAATTTGCAGCAAAATGGATTGGCAAAGAGGAAAAATAGATAAATATTAAAAGTGGTTCATGCCTCTCTCTTTGGCAAGAACATGCCTCAGTTTTATTAGGGAGAAGTTATAAAATCTGCTACCTACCTTATTAACAAAATACCTTATCAAGTAATAGACTTTCAAACCCCTGAACAAAAATTACGATCTTTGCTTTCAATCCCTCATCTCCCTAATCTTGAACCACGAGTTTTTGGTTGCATTGTATATGTTTACATTCCCAAAAACTTACGAAATAAACTTGCAAATTACATTTAACCTTGGATGCTTCTTTTCATGAATTAGAACCTTATTATTCAGGAAAAGTCTCTAAACCTTCTCTTTAAGGAGAAAGCTCTAGTGAAAAGAATGTGTTACAACATGGTGGTGAAGGAAATGAGTTTATGGAGTTAGAGAAAGTGATTGACCATTTTGAGAAAAGTGTTCAACAATGTTGTGATAGTATTTCTGAAATTGAAAGTGAGTTAGTTCTTCCTGCAAGTGAATCAAGTGCTTTCATTACAAAGTCCTCAAAATTGCCTATGCTTACGCCTACACCATCAACTAAAGAATCAACCCAAAATGTTCTCTTTTAGGTAATCCTAAATCCCATATCTAATGAGGTAATCTTAAATCCCATATATGATGAATCCTATGAAATCTTGAATCTAATATCTAATGAATCCTATGAAATCTCGAATCTCATATCTGATGAGTCCTATAAAACACATGTTCCTATAGAAAGGATAGTTTCTAAATATTCATAAAGATCGAATAAGGGAGTCCCAAAGAAACAATATGAACTTGATCCTAAAGCTAAGGTCAAATACCCAATTAGCAATTATGTGTCCTCCTATAGATTGTCTCAATCGTATGCATTCACTATTTATCAATTATCCATTGTATCTATTCCTAGTAGTTTGCACGATGCATTAAAAGATCCAAAATGGATCAAGGCGATGAATGAAAAAATGGAGGCTTTGCAAAAGAATGTTACTTGGGAACTGGTTCCCTTACCCGAAAGAAAGAAGACGATTGGATATAGATGGCTATTTACGGTAAAACTCAAAGCAGATGGCAACATTGACAGATAAAAAGCGAGGTTAGTTTCAAAAGGGTATATGTAGAGGTATAAGGTGGATTATCAAAAGATTTTTGCACTAGTAGCCAAGATCAATACAATTCGTATTCTCATATTTATAGCTGTAAATCGAGATAAGCCTTTATAACAATTTGATGTTAAAAATGCTTTCCTCAATGGAGACTTAAAGGAAGAAGTCTACATTGAGTTACCACTAGGAATTGAACACAGTCTTTTGTGTAAAAGGAAAGTTTGTAAATTAAAGAAGTCGCTACATGGGCTAAAACAATCACTTAGAGCTTGGTTTGAGAGGTTTTCTTCTATAATGAAAGCATTTAGTTATAAGCAAAGTAACTTAGACTAAGTTTTGTTTATAAAACACAAAAAGGAGAAGGTAACGGCTTTAATCGTGTATGTCAATGATATGGTCTTGATGAGGAATGACCCATACGAAATGAAAGCATTACAAGAATATTAGGCTACTAAATTTGAAATAAAGGATTTGGGGTAACTTAAATATTTCTTAGGGATTGAGGTTGCAAGATCGGAATAGAAGATTTTCCTTTCGCAACTAAAATATGTGCTAGATCTCTTAACAAGAACCAGAATGCTTGCTTGCAAACCAGCAGACATGCCCATAAAGATGAATTATAAGCTTGGAATTTTTTCAGATCAAGTTCCAACAGATAAAGGTCATTATTAGCGGTTGGTTGGGAGATTAATTTATTTGTCACACATAAGACCAGATATAGCTTATGCTGTAAGTGTCGTAAGTCAGTTTATGCATGCACCAAGTGAAAAACATATGAATGCAGTATATCAAATCTACAGATACTTAAAGAGTGCTCCAGGAAAAAGTTTGTTATTATGAAAAAATGGTGTCTCTGACATTAAAGGATTTTACGAATTCTGACTAGGTAGGTGATCAAACAACTAGAAGATCCACATATGGTTATTTTACTTTTGTGGAAGGTAATCTTGTCACTTGGAAAAGCAAGAAGTAGAAGGTTATGGCAAGATCAAGTGCAGAAGCTGAATTTTGAGGTATGGCTCATGGTGTACATGAATTACTGTGAATTATGAGTATTCTCGAAGAGTTGGGAATTGAATATGCAAAACCTATGAATCTTTATTGTGATATTAAGGCAGCCATTGAAATTGCATAAAATCATATACAACATGATCGCACCAAGCATGTTGAAATTGATCAACATTTCATCAAGGAAAACCTCGATCAAAAAATTATACAATTTCCATTTGTCCAATCTAGACGTCAGTTGGTTGATATTCTCACAAAAGTAGTTTCAGGGAAAATGTTCCATGGTATCATTGACAAGTTAGGCATAATTGATATCTATGTTCCAACTTGAGGGGAAGTATTAGCATAAGTTGTAATTATTAATTTTAAGAATACTTTAAGGAGAATATTTCCTTATCTTCTTTTACTTTGGTTGTACTCCAAGGAAATTTAAGGTTAGAATACTTCCTTATTTGTTATTTTCTTTTCTTGCACATCAAGTAGGTTTAGGTTTAGTTGGTTATTATAATTACTTTACTTGCACACCAAGTAGGTTTAGGTTTAGTTGACTATTATAAATAGCCTCTTATGTAGTTTTTTATTTTTTTTCAAACAGTTTAATTTTTTGTTTAGATCTTGAATATATTCTAAACTATGGCATTTAACCCAAACTTTGTAAACAATAGTTACTTTTTTTTGTCATTCAAATGTGATAAGATGAAAATGTTTATGCCACAAACATGAATTATGATCACTCAAAGATTAGAGTTGCCAATGGGATCTAGCCATGTCAACAGATAGTGTTATTACCAAATTAATCGTCAATGGTACTACACCAAAATCTTCCATGGTACATGTTCAAATGCTAATGTTGTTTTGTTTTTAAAACCACCCACTAGACCGTTCTAATGCAATTACATTAATGATTTGTTTTTGTAGGGCAAAAGGGCAAATGCATTGGAGGCAAGAGATACTCATCTGTCAAAGAAACCTAAACAAAAAAAGGAAAGAGGATATATGAGAGAAAGAAATAAGGAAAAACAAATCAAATTAGTAATACTTTTTGTGAAAGAGGGAAAAAGGAAAAAAAATAAAATCAAATATGTATTTGTCACTTCCCTATCTTAAGCAATGACTAAGACGAGGACCCGATGAAGATAATCCACCAAGCCCAAGTAAGCCTTATACATCTCTATCATACCTTGTAACCGGCATTACAAAACATATGCATAATGTGCCAACTCATAGCTACATAGCTTTACTGTGGGCAGTTACATCATATCACATAACCGTATATACATACATATAAAACAAGGTCAAATGACCAAACAACATATAAAATCCATCTTTTTAAACTCCCAGTGGAATGACTTAAGTTTACGGAAGATCCTACTGCATGCCATGGTCATTTTACCTACCAAAAGAGTACACGTATCTCTCATGCATCTTAGACTCAGAGTGTTCCGTATCTATAAAACATGAGTTTAAAAGATTGAGGGATATGGAGGGGAACAAGCAGCTGCTAGGAATAAGATTTAAAAGAAATGTTCAATTTACTTGAAATCATGCACTTTTTCTTAAGCAAAAATTAAGATGTATTCGGGTTTCTACCCATTAAAACATTACATTTTATCATTTCCATCAACATATAATAATGCATACATGAGCTCTCCTTCTTAGGTGGTACTACTCCACCTCGTTAAAACAATGCATATATGAGTGCTTCGACCCTCATTATCTTAAGTGGTTTTACTCCGCCCCACCTTCAACCCCTTTCTATGGTGGTTTTCTTCTACCTTATCGAGGCCATCTTCATCATTAAACGTGAAAATCAAATAATTCATTTATTTATATCATACCAATACATACACACATAACACTTATCCATAACTATCATTTATAGCTCAATACATATGCTTAAAGGCATATATAGATCTCAACCTATCATAGGGCTCATGCAACATCAAAGAAACATAGCTTGTTCCCACGCATTTATTTTTTGTAAAAACATTCACTATTCAACAGCCTTAAACCTCATTTCATGTATTTCCAAAATCGTTTGGATGCAATATCCACTCGCTTGTCAATTTACCTATATTGTAGCTTAACTAGCATTATCACGACCCGGAACTCCCCATCGGGCCTGTGACAACCGTCGCGACGTCCCGATAGGCACTCATTACCTAAAATGCCAACCGGAACCTCGCAAGGCTTAGCATCAGCTTTTGCACTTCCCCGGTGAGCAATAGTTATCAAATATCATAATGCACAGGCTTTCGAGTCATTTCCAAATCAGAACATTAAAATATTATTTTTCGACTCACATAAGCATTTTTGTCATTTTTTTTCGAAAATCTCAAAATTGACTAAAAACGTAGTAAGTAAGTAGAAAACATATATTTAGTGATTAAAAATAAATTTAAGTATCTAAAACGTTTGTTTGAAGTAAAAATTTGACTATTTAAATATAATAAAATATTCAATAAAATAATCTATTTTCTTAGAAAATAATTTTTATAAAGCCATCGGTAAATAATTTTTGCAGCGTAAAAGCTAAATATATTCTTACATACTATAATACAAATAGCCAAAGTATGAAATTTAAATTCCAGTGACATGTGGCCCCCACAACTAACCAAAATATATCGAGAACTTTGAACCTACAGTTCTTATCGATTCAAGTCCACTGTGGTCCTTGATCGAATCCGCTAATTACGGGTTATTCTGAGCCTGAAATGTGAGGAAAAATGGGTGATGAGATTATAAAATCTCAATGAGTAAACAGATACCATCTAAACTATCTAAAGGCGAGTAAATGGAGATGATTTCATAAACCATCGTAAAACGGTTCATAACACTTCAGTTCCTTTCACTAAGTAATATAAATTTGTTTTGTTCGAAAAATTAATATGGCTTATGTTTTCTTAAAAACTTGGCTTATGCTAATAAAATCATACTCAGTGACATCTTGATCAGAGGTATTCGACTGAGACCACCAAAGCTGTTGAAATTTCATAATTCCACAAAATGCAACCGATCCTTGGTGTTGGCTGAGTTCACTCTCACGTGGGGGTTCGGCGTGAAGTGAACTCTGTCATACCTCAGGAGTTGCCCTCCACGCCTCTCATCAGAGGTATAATATAATGGGTTTTACCGTGCCCCTCTAAATAGGCTGGTCCACGGAAACCCGTCACTGCAGTGTAGAATAAACCCCACAATAATAATAAAATCACAATAGCATGGCATGGTAATTTTGTAACACCTGACCCTAATTTATCTGTGACAGGTCATTCACATACTTTGGGCAGCATGTTTGTATATTGAATTGCCCCGAGAAACAAGTTAAATGACAATATTGCCCCTAAGGGTATGGTTAAGTTAAATAAGTCTCGAACCAGTTTGAACAGAGAATTGAGGATGAATTTGAGAAAACTAAAACCCACAGAGTGATTTAAAATAGTGGTTCGGAGTTCGAGGTTCAGTTTGGGGTTAATGAGGAAAATTGACCGATTAAGGACAAAACGGTCATTTTTCAATTTCAAGACAAAATGGGGATTTTTAATAAAGATTTTGATTTTTATGACCAAGAATAATTATATGAAATACAATATGATTATTGGAGTATAAAATGAAGTTTAGCAGTGAAAAGTGCAATTCTCGATATTTTTGGGACGTAAGGGCAAAATAGTAAATTTATCATTAAAGGACGAATTTGGAATTTTTGAAAAAGATTTTTTTATCCCATTTGATTGAGATTGATCATATTAATCAATTGAAGTGTTATTTGAGGTTGAAAAGTGGAAAAAGAAGAAATTTCGATGATTTTTGGAGTGCAGGGGTAAAATCGTAATTTTACCATCGAAAGGCCAAATTTAATTTTTCGAGAGAATTTAGATCAAATTTGACAAATTGGAGTATAGCATGAGTTTGAGGATTGAAAAATATGTCTTATGGCAATTTTTCAATTTTTGGGGTAAAAATATAATTTTGTACTTTTTAGGGGTAAAAGTGTAATTTTATAAAATTACACTATAAAAATCATTAAAATTTCTTCTAGAAGCTCCAGGAAAATCAGAGGATGAGGGCTGGAATTTTGGACTGAAAAGAAATTCAAAAAGAAAATAAATAATAATAAAATAATGAAAAAAGTTAATAAACATGTGAAAAATTGAATATTTAATTATTAAGTGATTAAAGCCACAAAAAAATCAGCCAAAAGCCATAGGTAATTTCGGCTAGAACCAGAACAAGGAGAAAAACCATGAAACCTTGCTGATTTTGAAGGAAAAATTAAGAGAAATTAAGGAAACAAGCTTGAAAAAGGTGAATTTCTTGATTTTTCCTAGTGATTTTCATTTCCTTAGCTTTCTTTTTCCATTTTCATGCACAAATAAAATATGGGTATTGCTGCACCTTGATGGCTGGATTTTTGGGTGGATTTGATGCTTGAATATGGTGATTTTTAAGTTAAATAGGTGTTATTAGTTAGGTAATAGTGAATTATAGTGATAGATTTCAAGAAATCACATTTTTTTCATGTTAGAAACCCAATTTAGCCGAATATTTAGAGACTTTTTAGCTGCTGGAAATGCAGCAAATTGATATGGTTGAATGGCATTTTAGGTAAATTTGATGAATAGTAAAAGTAGGAATTAATTAGGAATTTTTAGAATAAAATTTGAAATTTTTACCCACTAGGGGTAAAATTGTAATTTTGCATTCTCAGACTGGTAAATTGACCCGTAGTTGTTACCATTGGATAATTGGAATATAATCGAACAATTAGAAACTGAAACAGGTCCAATCGGAGTTAAATTGGAGATTTTAGCAATTTAGACGCGTGTAGGCGAGTCAGTCGAACACCGTGAATAAACGACTGTCCGGACCATTTTTAGCTCATTTCATGTATCATATAGAGCCTGAAATTGATTATGAGAAATTGACACAATTTATTGAAATTCGTGTCACGCGTATCGCTTAGGTGGTGGGTCCCCTGGACACCGGAGAAAAACGGTGTAGTGGACTTAAAAAGCGGGAGTATCGGGCACTCATGTGATGAGGTGAGTGGATTAATTATCATCTGTAATATCTGAAGTGGTTTTATTATGGTTATATGCTTTTAAAAGCATGATGAAATTGAAAATAAAAATACTATGATTTTTTATTAAAACGTATTTGATGAAATACTGTTTTGAAATTAAATGTCAATTTTATGAAATAGAGTACATAGAGACCAAATTAGTGAATTGTGCTATTTATGAAACAAATGAAACTTATGGCTTATGAAATTTTAGAAGCATGACGGCATGATTGGCTAAATTGTTTATTGTATTGGAAAATGTGAATTGATTGTTTTGTTCTGATAAATTGTTTAGAAATAAAAATTGCCAAATCATGTTAAATGAATTATTATCGATTGGTGGGTTGATGAGTCGCTGCATTGATGGGTTCCGTGGACCAGCCTATTAGAGAGGCACGGTAACCTCGTTATATTATACCTCAGTATGAGAGGCGCGGAGGGTAACTCCTGAGGTATGGTTAGAGTTCACATTACGCCGAACCACCACGTGATGGTGAACTCCGCCAACGCCAAGGAATGGCTATATTTTTCAATTATGGTATAAATTGTAACAGCCTTGGCGTACTCGATGGGACACTCTGATCAAGTGTTCACAAGTATAAGATTTGGTCAAAGCCTAGTTTTTACGAAATAAATCATAAGCCTTGTGTTTGAATAAATGAAATTATTTGGCATGATTTTACTAAATTCGGTGTTATGAATTATTTGTTGATATGGTATTTTTATTATATTGTCTCCATCTACTCGATTTTAGATGTCGTGGATGGTAGTTATCTAGTTCACTGGGTTGTAAAACTCACCCCCTCAATTTCTCCATTTCAGACTCACAGACATTTGTAGATAGTAAATTTTGACATGAAGTGCATTTGTGGTGACGACCTTAGCTCTCACAGGTTCATCTCGTATACTGTATTTCTCTATTTTGGGCCCACTTAGCATTGTAAATTAAATTTTATACTTTAGTTATCTGTATTACTATATGTAATAGTATATTTTGTTTTTACGCTGTAAAAATTATATCTGGATATCTATATAAAAATTGTTTTATAAGAAAATATTTTATTTTATGAAATATTATTATTTTATTTCATTAAATGAAATTTTACACAAATTTCATGTTTTAGATATCCGACTTCAATTCTGACTGCAAATTATGAATTCTTTACGCGTAAGTAACATTTTTCCAAATTTCAAAATTTTCGACAAAAAATGACCGAAACGCCCATGTGTAGTAAATTTCATTTTTTTCCCCGTTTTGGTCCGAAATTGGATGAAATGTTTTAAAGTATGAGATTAATAAATAAAAACTCACAGGGGAGCTGGAAAGACTGGTACGAGAGCCTTGTGAGGTTTCGATATGATACTCGGTGGATGAGTGCATATCAGGACATCGCGGCGGTTGTCACGAACTCGAGGGTGGTTCCGGGTCGTGACAAATTTCATTATTATCCGATTTATCAAAACAAGGCAGACAGCTCATATTTCTCAGTACAATTATCAAATCAGCCAATCATGCCATATATACCATAAGCCATTTAGCTCAGATCACAATTTATAACACATCAAATGTCTCCAATGACTCTAATTTCAAAACTATTGTTCGATTTCCAAATCAATTTATAAAAATTCATTTTTAATTTATAAATTCATATTTTTCTCATAAAACAAAACAATTCATCATTTAAATTCATTTTTCACTAAATCACCAAATCAAATAAAATTACTCTAGATAATTAAGGCGATAATAAGTTTGCTCGCAGTTTTCAAAAATCGAATCTAGGTACTTTGACTAGTGATCCTCGGGTGCAATTCCTTGCCTTTCTCGGAGGATTCACCACCTTGACACAGTACAAAATTGAGAAATTTACTACATTGCCCCTAAATTGTAATAAACTAATTTAGACCACTAATGCATGCTATGAAATGCAAAAACTGTCCGAATATTGCTTAAACGCGGTGTTGGCCTAATTCGGCCTATTACATGATAAAATGGCCATTGTGTCCAATTTAACTCCAAATTGCTTCATTCCTTTTCTAATACCACAAATCACCAAATATCAGTCAAATGACACAAAATTCAACTTAATTACCCTCCCATTTCTTCATGGGAAATTCGACCACATTGGTGCATTATCACTAAAAATTTTCCTATTCCATTTTCTCACTATAAATCATCATTTTCTAGCCCATTTTTCTTGAAACAAAATCAATCCACCATCCACACAGAACATGGGACATTCGGTCATTGAAGGATACCGAAGATTTTGTAATTTTCTTTACTTGTTTTCATACTACATATCATTAACTAACCGAAAATACTAACATAACTCAAAATCAAGCCAATTCCAACCTTAATTCTTCTCCATACCCATTCGGCCAGCCAAGAATTCACTATGAAAACATGCTTCTCAACCATAGAAAATGAAAAGAAATGCATGGGTATTGTAGATCTCAAGGAAAAATGAAAAAATTTCACCTTATCTAGCTTGATTCCTTGAATTCTCACACTTTCTCGTTGAATTTCTCCACCTAGAGTTTGTTCTCCCTTTTGTTTTCCTTTCTTCTGGTTTTGGCCGAATATGAGAGTGAAAATGGGGGTTTATGGCTGATTTTTATATGTTTAATATTAAATAATTCAAACTTGACACATGGCATAATGTGACTGGCTCATACTTTAAATATTTGACTTTTAATTCTTTAATTCTCCACCACACAATTTCTCATATTTTATCTATTTCCATGATGAATAAAATCTCTTGGACTTGACAAATGTTGGGGGTGAAAAATTACTGTTTTGCCCCCAAGGTGGTAAAATTATGATTTTACCCCTATACTCCGAAAAGTACCGAAATTACATTTTGTTCACTTTCCAACCTCAAATTACACTTCAATTGATCAATCTTAGTCAAATGAGGTCAAAATATTTTCTAAAAATTTTCATTTTGTCCTCAAGTGGCAAAATTACCGTTTTGCCCCTATGCTCCAAAAATATTGAGAATTAAAATTGTTCATTGCCAAACCCCATATTATACTTCAAATGATTAATCTTGGTCAAAAATTTCATTAAATAACCAAATTTCAACTTTAGGTGGCAAAATGACCATTTTACCCCTAATTAGTCAATATTCTCGATTGACCCCAAATCAGCTTTCGAACTTCGAATTACCATTTTAACTCATCCTTGGACTGTGAAATTCTTAAATTTTACCTTAAAATCCTATTTCAATTAGTTCGAGGTTTAAATAGACTTAGTCGTACCTCTAGTTATAATATTGACCTTTAATACCTTTCTGAGGCCTTTAAGTATACAAACATTTCATCCAGCACATGGATAACATGGCATATATTTTATATAGCTGGGTTTTACAAGCATCATTGATCAAACCTTTATCTACAATACTCGACACTTCAAAGGTAGTCTAGCATTAAGCCAATGCACAAAATCAATTAATGCACTTAATTCTTTATCATTTTCCTAACTAAATAAATTTTTGCTTAAGGTTTTGCAAACCATTTCTACCATGATTTCTATTTAACTTACTTGAACACCCTTGTTTTCATGCTTTTCCACTTCCTTCATAAGCAAATGCCCAACGTACATAGCTATACTTAGCTATTCATATTCAAATCTAGTAACTCGTTACTATGCCATTATGTAATGCTTACCTTAACTTAATTCTCCCCTCTTTCAGCTCACTTCTTCATTTGGGAGGCTTCCTTTAATAATCTTTCATTGTCTTAATCCTTAAAATTTTGCTAGTACATTTAACTTGCTTTAGAATTGAGCTATATTATAGCAACTCACCTGATACAGGAGTATATTATTAGATTATTATTATTTAAGAATTATAAGTATAATAAAGTTCTTCCTTTACTTGTATTAGGATTTTAAGCTAGTCATATTCTATTTAGGAATAAAACAACTATTTTATGTAAATCTCTTGTTAATTATTCTAATTGTATTAGATAACTAGAAGTAGAGTGTTATAGGATGTGGGCCTATAATACTATAAATTGGACCCTTATGCTTAGTTATTATTCACATTCAAGTTAAGAGTTAATAAATTATATTTTCTTAACTAGGAGTGCTTATTTCTTTGAACTCTTTTTAAAGAGTAAAAGGTTTTAGTATCTTTTGCTTAGCCAATCAAAATGGCATTTTGGTTATTCTTCACCTTAGTGGGGTTTTTTAACCTTGTCAAGATTGGTGATTTACCTTAGTAGAGTTTCTAACCTCACCGTGATTAGTGTCTTTCACAACACCAAGGTGTTTTTTATAGTGCCCCAGTGTTAGTTTGGTATCAGAGCGGGAGGATCATTGTTCACTGCATAGTTTAGGTTCGCTATTGAGTTTCGATACTCCCTGTTCGGGTAATTTTATTTATTGATTTATAGTTATATCATCATCTTTTTTTTCTACATCACTACATCGTCATCACCATACAATAAAATGTCGTCAAGACGTCAAAATAGTCAAATAGATGATCATGAGATCGAGATTGTAGAACTACGTCAGCAAATTCAAGAATTACAAAAGCAACATGCAAGACGTGATGCTCAAATCAACAATAGCAGCTATAATGATGAAAAGAATGACATCAACTTGTTTCATCAAAATTTATCCTCTGATGAAGAAGTACCTATTCGTCGCCTGAGAGCTGCTGCTACTAAAGGTTTGGGAATCAAAGTAGACATTTTTGAGTTTAAAGAAAAACTTCATCCTAATGACTTTATTGATTGGCTTTACACAGTGGAAAAAGTTTTTGAGTTTAAAGATATTTTCAATGAAAAACGTGTGAAGCTTGTGGCAATTAAATTGAAGAAGCACACTTCTATTTGGTGGGAAAATTTCAAAAGGCAACGAGAAATAGAAGGCCACAACAAGATCAAAACATGGGATAAAATGCGTGAAGAACTCAAACATAAGTTCCTTCTTGAGATTATCGATAAGAAATTTTTATCAAATTTCATAACTTGAGGCAAAAAACAATATCGGTGGAAGAATATACAATGGAGTTAGAACAACTTTACATGAAGTGCGATGTCTATGAATTTGAAGAACAAATTGTAGTTCGTTATCTTGGGGGTCTTAATATTGAAATTGCAGATGTTATTCAACTATAACCATATTGGAACTTAAATGATGTCATCAGAATAGCATTAAAGGTTAAGAAATAACAATTACGGAAAAGCTCAATGAGTTCATCTAAACAAAAAGATTCCACCTCAAACCATGGGAGATAGAGTTTGGCAACCATTACACCTTCAAAGGTAAACTCTTTCAAAACTTCAAACAATAAAGAGATTACTTCTACTTGTGCTTCTAATGTTAACAAAAAGTGCTTCAAATGCCAAGGATTTGGACATATTACATCTGATTGTCCAAATCGAAGAATTATCTCTTTAGTTGAAGAAGAAGTTATGGAAGAACCTAGCCTAAAAGAATTAGATAATGAGTTAGAATTATTCAACAACTAATAGATAGAATAAGTTTCTGCTGACCATAGAGAAACTCTTGTTATTCGTAGTAACCTCAACACTACTATGATGACTGAAGATGAAAGTTGGCTTTGTTATAACATATTCTATACAAAGTGCACATCCCAAGAAAGGGTTTGTAATGTTATTATTGATAGTGAAAGTTGTGAGAATGCTGTTGCCAACTATATGATGGAAAAGTTGAAACTTTCAACTGAAGTACATCCTTATCCTTACAAGTTACAATGGTTGAGAAAAAGAAACAAAGTTAAGGTAACGAAATGTTGTTGTGTTCAATTCTCTATTGGAAATAAGTATGAAGATGAAGTCTAATGAAGATGAAGTCTGATGTGATGTTATCCCAATGGACGCATGCCACCTGTTGTTGAGACGCTTATTGCAATATGATCATCTAGTTCACCATGATGGATACAAGAATAGTTATTCCTTCATCAAGGATGGAGTAAAAATTATGTTAACTCCATTAAAGCCAGAAAATCGACCAAAAAGACATAAAAAAGATACAACACTCATCACTATGTTTGGCTTAAACAAAGCTTATTGTAAGTTAGCCATTTCATACCTCTTATTAGTTTGTGAGGAGCATAAAGTATCTTCGCCTTTATCCAAAGATGTTAAACCCATAATTGAGGAGTTTTGTGATGTTGTACATAATGAGATACCCCATGGACTGCCATTAATGCAAGATATTCAGCACGCTATTGATTTCATCCCTAGTTCTGTAATTCCAAACAAATCTGCTTATCACATGAGTCCGCAAGAGCATAAAAAGTTACAACATTAAGTCAAACAACTTTTGAAGAAAGGCCTGGTAAGAGAAAGTGTTAGCTCTTGTGCTATTCTTGCTTTATTAGTTCCAAAAAAAAATGGCGTATGTGCATTGATAGATGTACCGTGAACAAAATTACCATCAAGTATTGTTTTCTTATTCTTAGACTTGATGATTTGTTGGATTAATTGCATGGTATCCAAGATTGATCTGCGTAGTGGTTATCACCAAATTTGAATGCAACTAGGGGATGAATGGAAAACTGCATTTAAAACTTGTGATAGGCTATATGAACCGATAGTTATGCCATTTGGCCTCTTTAATGCGCCCAGCACCTTTATGCACCTAATGAACTAGGTATTCTGCCCTTTTATTAGAAAGTTTATTGTGGTTTATTTTGATGATATTTTGGTGTATAGTAAAAGTCACAAAAGCATTTGGAACATTTACGGTAGATATTTGAAGTACTTTGAGAGCAAAAGCTTTTTACTAACTTAAAGAAATGTGAATTTATGACAAACAAAGTTATCTTTTTAGGATATGTTGTTTCAAACCAAAGGATTGAAGTGGACTAAAGCAAAGTTGATGCTATTGTCAATTGGCCAATTCCGACGTCACTTCATGATGTTTGAAGTTTTCATGGATTGACATTCTTTTATTTGCGTTTCATCAAAAACTTCAGTTCTGTTACTGTTTTGCTTATTGAATGCCTCAAGCAAGATAGTTTTATATAGAGTATCAAGGCACAACATAGCTTCGAGGAATTGAAAGAAAGGATTATTAAAGCTCTTGTGCTTGCACTTTCGAACTTTGATTTGGAGTTTAAAGTTGATTGTGATGCCTCTAATAAGTTCCAAGACACGAAATGGTCTATCAGCTCAAAGAGATAGTTTTGCATGAGACTTAAGAAAACGTTTTTTCCTTAAATGAATCCATATTAAGTCTCATTTTTTAAAACTAGCTGGCTTTTAGTGCTTGTTGGCCTATTTTTGGTATCTGTCAGTCTGATGAATAGTCTTTTCTCGAACTTCTCCATGAAGCTTCTTAAATTGTTTAGCAGATAATTCAACATCAGCACTAAACTCATGAGTAATTGGTAATACAAGAAGGTCTAAAGGACTAAGAGGTCATTTTCCATACATTACTTCAAATGGACATTTTCCAGTGGTTTGGCTCACAAAATTATTATAAGAAAATTTTGCTTGTGTTAACACAAGATCCCATTGGCGAATGTGTTTACCCATAAAGCTTCGTAATAAGTTTCTCAAACTTTTATTAACCATTTTTGTTTGACCATCTGTTTGAGGGTGACTTGCTGAACTAAATTGCAAGTGAGTTTCCATTTTTCTATAGAGAGTTCACCAGAAATGACTCACGAACTTCACATCTCGATCTAAAGTGATGGTTTTTGGAATTCCATAAAGACGCACCATTTCTTTAAAGTATAAATTAGCTATGTGAGAGGCATCATCAGTTTTATGGCATGGCACAAAATGAGCTACTTTGGAAAATCTATCGACGACCACCATTACAGAGTCCCTTTACCTTTGAGTTCTTAGTAAATTCAAAACAAAATCCATACTCACATCTACCCAAGGAGCTTCAAGAATAGGTAATGGTTTATACATACCAGTGTTTTGATTTCCAGGTTTGGCAATATAGCAAATACAACATTTTTTAATATGTTGATGATATCTCATTCCAACTTGCGCCAATAAAACTTTTCTTTCACAAGAGCCAATGTTTTGTTTTTCCCAAAATGTCTAGCTAATTTTCGATTATGAGCTTCCCAAATAATAGATTGCTGTAAAGAACATTGAGGAATGCATAGTTGGTTTACCTTTGAAAAGATACCCTTCTTGTTGATGAAATTGTTGATAAAGATATTGGGAACTAGATTTCCATATCTCACCAAATTTATGATCTTTCTTATACAACACTTTCACAACTTCAAAGCCAATAACCTTCAATTGTAAGGTAGAGATAAGACTAAGGTGATGACTTAAAGCATCAACTACTTTGTTTTGTACACTTGATTTATGCTCGAGGAGAATTAGAAAAGCTCGAAGAAACTCACTCTAGTTGCGTGTCGCCGATTAAGCTTGTGTTGTTAGTTAAGGTGTTTGAGGGCTTCATGTTCATAATACAAGATGAATTCTTTTGGCAATAAATAATTGCTCAAATGATCTAGGGCTCGAAAAACAGCATAAAACTCTTTATCATATGTTGAGTATTTCGATCTTTCATCATTGAGTTTCTCATTAAAAAAGGCAATTGGTCTTTTTTCTTGAGAAAGAACAGCACCAATACCAACATTAGAGACATCACAATCAACTTCAAACACCAAATCAAAGTTCGAAAGTGCAAGCACAGGAGCTTTAGTAATCCTATCTTTGGCCTAGCCAACTAAAGTGGGATTTTAGCTATTCTTCAGCTTAGTGCAGTTTTCTAACCTTACCAAGATTGGTGACTTACCTTAGTGGGGTTTCTAACCTCGCCAAGATTGATGTCTTTCACAACACCTGGTGTCTTTTACAACATCTCGATGTTATCACTTTTATTCCAACTAGCTTAAAAATCTTTTGGATGACTTCATTGCATTGAATTTTAGCTAAACCCTTGATTGAACATTTTCCATAACTTCAAAACCTCTCCTCTGGTAGCAACCACTTTCTTCCTTGATATTGTATGAAAATCACTCTAATCGGTTTAGTTTTTACTCAAATTCACTTGGGAACAAGTTTGCAATGATTTCTAGAAGTTTTATAGGGAAATGCTTTCATTTAGTTTAGGTTTGGTTCTAACCTCTTGATGGGCGTTCAAACTAATGCCCACTTACAATTTTTTTTTTTTTTAAATTCACTTTAGGTATTAAGACTACATCTCTACGTCCTTAGCATTTAATGTCTTTCCAAGCTCAAATAGTAAGCCTTTCTTTATGTATCGACACTACTTCTCTTGGTCTTGAGGACTACACATAATTTTGCCAATTTTTAGTGGCAAATGCTCAATGTATTAGGACCTCTCTTTAAGGTCTCGAAACCTCATGTCTCCTTGGCCAATTTCCAGAACACTATGGCTTATGTATTAAGACCCATTTGCCCTTGTCTCAAGACATGTTCCAAACTTGTAAGTTTTCATATTTCAAACACTTTAGCTTTTACATACCTCAACTTATTTCATTTCTCGAGTCTCTCAAAGGCAATTTCACTTAGCCAATCACAATAAACCATCAAATAAACATCAACATAACACTTCTTTAGTTAAGCTTCTAGGCACTCCATTCACTAACTAAACCAAATTTTCTACTATAGGCTATTATCTTCTACCATGTATACATACATTAAACATATCTCTGCATTTACACCTATAAGCAAGTATGCAATCATTAAACATGCCTTTAATTTATTGATTCTTGTCAAAATATAATCACATTCTTAGTTAAACCCCTAGACATTTAATTCATCAAACAAATCGCATATTACATGATTATATACTCACTTTCCAAACAGTTAGATGATAATTCTATTTTATAGAATTATTTTATTTCAATTTTGTTATTAAATATTAGCTAAGTCCTCAGTTTTCAATTATAATTTACTTATTTTTAGTTGTTTTTATATTTAGTTTTTTTTAAGTGAGTTATTTTAATTTTATATTATTTTCTTTAATTTGGTTAATATTTATTAGATTTTATATTTTTGGTAGGAACTAAAGTAATTGGGCATAATTTTGGAAAGAAAGGTGTTGAAAGACCTAGAAGTCTACTTGCATATACTTCAGTATTTTAGCCATATCTCGAGCTACAGAATTTCAATTGCTGCGATTCTTGACCATTGGAAAGATAAGAGATAGAGCTACAACTTTGGTGAAGATAACTTTGCCCAGTTTTGCCTTGAAAATAGAGAAAATTGAGTCAGAAAGTTAATAGACGTACTGTTCTGGGAATGGAAATTTGTAAAGACTGTCAAATGATTTTTTGGGCTTCTCATTATGTTTTTAAGCCCAATAAAACCCTAAGTCAACTTGAGGAAGTTTAGGTTAAGTTTGTTAGTATAAATAGGATATTTTTTAAGAACATTTGGAGACAACTTTTGGAGATTCAAGAAGTCAGAAGTCGAGACTGAAACCCGAAGATCAAAACAGCAATCATTATTTTGTTCCTTGGCTTTTATTCTTCTTGTTACTTTCTATGGTTGAATTATATACAATGTTATTTGATTTTGTAATTATGAGTAGCTAATTTTCTTTTTCTAAGATTGCAATTGAACTCATATGTAGTCTAAGTTTTTAATCTCTTTCTTACTTATTTTCAAAAGGAATTGAATTGTTTATTCCAATTTGTCCTTAATGCTTTTAATTGCCTGATCAACAATTAAATTGATTTAGGAATCTAAACAAACTTGGGAAATAGAGTTTAGAGTAGACTAAAATTGAGATAGCATATGATCAATTTAATTGATTTGCGTATAGGATAGAGATATACCTATAGGCCATATGTAGCCAGATTAGAGCCTGAACTTAATGAGTCTGTTTGAATTTCGAATCACACAGGGATATAGTGTTTTGGTTAAAATAAATATTTTTATAGGACGAGTCGGGAGACCTTTATAAATAATTTAGGACTTTAGGTTAGCAATTCAACCCATTGAAGTAAGTTGAGGAAGAGATGTAAAATTTAGATGAAATGTGAGGGATATTGTAATCCTAGGATTGTTTAATTTGATATTCTCTTAAATTATTATTATTTTGATTTTTCTTGTTAGCTTAAATTTTAGTTTATTAGTTTTATTTAATTACTTAATTCAGATTGTTTGGATAAAATTAAATTGTTTTAATTTTAGTACTTAGTAAACTTTGTAGATCAATTCCCTGTGGGATCGACACTCTGCTTGCTTATACATTATCTGTTCGATACGTATACTTGCATAGTAGAATTTTAACTGACAAGTTTTTGGTGCCGTTGCCAGGGAATCGTTTCTAGAATTTTTATCAATATTAATACCAAGCAATTTAATCTTACTTCAAATTTTATTTTTTTTATTTTAATATTAGTTTTTGTTTGTTTGTAGGTATCTTTGGTCATTGTATGCAAAGAAAAAACAACTTGAATCTTGTTCATTTTGATCTTGAGATAGAAAGAACTTTCAGAAGACGTCGAAGGGAGAATTTGCAAGTTGCAGCTTTAAATCAGACAATGGCTAAGGATAATAATAACAATGGTAATAATGCCATTAATCTAGTTCCCGAAGCAAATAGAGCACTGAGAGATTATGCTGTTCCTCTTTTGCAAGGTTTGCACCAAAGCATTATGAGACCTTCCATCAATGCGAATAATTTCGAAATTAAACTAGCTTACATTCATAAGATTTAGTCTTCAGTTCAGTTTGGTGGGTTACCCAGTGATGATCCTAATTCTCATTTAGTAAATTTCTTGGAGATTTGCGATACCTTTAAATACAAAGGAGTAACTGACGATGCTATCAGATTGAGACTGTTTCCGTTTTCTTTGAGGGACAAAGCAAAAAGCTGGCTTAACTCACTACCTAATGGGTCTATCACTACATGGGAAGACTTGGCACAAAAGTTTCTTGTAAAATTTTTTTCGCCAGCCAAGACTGCAAAGATGAGGAATGATATCACCTTCTTCACACAATTTGACGGTGAGTCCTTGTATGAAGCCTGGGAGAGGTTTAAGGAATTATTGAGAAGATGTCCACATCATGGGATTCCTAATTAGTTGCAAGTTCAGACATTCTACAATGGGCTAGTTGGGTCAGTTAAAACTACAATTGATGCTGCTGCTGGTGGGGTATTAATAAGTAAGAATGTTGCAAATGCCTATAACTTGTTAGAAGATATGGCCTCCAATAATTATCAATGGCCTTCAGAAAGTTCCAGACCGCGAAAAGCGGTTGGAGCCTATGAAATTGATGCACTTAGCAACTTAACTGCTCAATTAGCTTCACAAGTGGCTGCACTGACCAAAAAGTTTGACACATCAGGAGTTCATGCAGTTCAAAATTCATTAATAGTTTGTGAGATGTGTGGAGATGGCCATTCATATGATCAATGTCCATACAATTCTGAATCAGTCCAGTTTGTGGGGAACTTTAATAGACAGCAGAATAATCCATACTCTAATACTTACAATCCTGGTTAGAGAAACCACCCTAACTTTTCATGGAATAACAATACAGGGCCTTCCAATCCAAAACCCATCATGCTTCCTAGTTTCCAACAACAAGTTAGACCACCAGTTCCTGAAAAGAAGTCTCACTTGGAAGAACTTCTCTTGCAATATATGTCCAAGAATGATGTTTTAATTCAAAGTCAAGGAGCTTTGATTCAAAGTCAAGGAGCTTCCTTGAGAAATCTTGAGACCCAAGTTGGACAGTTTGCAAATTCCATCAACAACAGACCTCAAGGTTCCTTACCCAGTGACACACAAATCAATCTTAAAGGTAAAGAACATTGTATGGCAATCTCTCTCCGCAATGGAAAAGAGGTATGTAAAGAGGTAAGTAATCAAGTTTTAAATTTTGAGATTTCAATTCAATTTAATGAAAAAGAAATTGAAAAAGAAGCTAAAAAAGAAATTGTGATTGAAAAATCTGTTGAAATTTCTAACGATAAATCACAATCTACGCCCACAGCTCCACCACCTTTTCCTCAACATTTTCAAAAGCAAAAATTGGACAAACAATTCCAAAGATTTCTTGAGGTATTTAAAAAACTACACATTAATATTCCTTTTGCTGAAGCTTTAGAACAAATGCCAAGTTATCTTAAATTCTTGAAAGACATCCTAACCAAAAAGAGAAAATTAGAAGAGTTTGAGACAATTGCACTTACTAAAGAGTGCAATGCTATAATCCAGAATAAGCTACTACCAAAGCTTAAAGATCCAGGGAGTTTTTATATTCCTTGCACTATTGGTAGTTTTAAAATTTCTAAAGTTTTATGTGATTTAGGTGCTAGTGTTTCAATAAAGCCTTTGTCTATTGCTAGAAAACTTGGATTTCAGGAGATACAACCTACTACAGTTACCTTACAATTAGCAGACAGAACAATTAAGCACCCAATTGGGATTATAGAGGATGTTTTGCTTAAAGTTGAGCATTTATACATTCTAGTGGACTTCATTGTGCTTGAGATTGAAGATGATGTTGAAATTCCTCTTATTTTGGGAAGACCAATCTTAGCTACAACTGGAGCAATAATTGATGTAAAGAATGGCAAAATAACTTTCAGAGTTGGAGAAGCTAAAGTTGTATTTAATTTATTCAATTTAACTCAGTATCCCTACACAGATAGTTGTTATAAAGCGGATTTAGTAAAGGTAAGCCTATTCCACCACCTTTAATGGAGCAAGCACCAATCTTTGAGTTTAAGCCATCATCTCCACCTGTGAAACCCAAGCAATTAGCACCTGAGCATTTTCCACCACCAGCTAATTGTCCTTTTGAGATTGGACAACAAGTAATGATGTTTTCTCGATCGTACTTCAAGCTTTTTCTATGGAAACACAAAGAAAAATGGTGGGGTCCTTTCAAAGTACTAAACGCTTATCCTTGTGGAATAATTGAGATTTCTAGTGAGGATACGGGTACAATCATGGTTAATGGATTGAGCCTCAGACCATAACTAAAATACTTCCAGCAAAACACCTATAGGACATTTACAGAAGAAAAGAAAAAGGTTAAAAGAGCACTTGAATGAACAAGTTCTAATTCAAAGTTTTATCACCAATTCCAAGTAGATGAATCTGACAGACCTAACCTCATCTTTTAATAGTCCCAAATTTCATAAGATCTATAAAAGTTTTTCAACGTTATTATTCTTGAATTCTACTGGTTAGCTAATACCTAAGATCTCTTCAGCAATGGTGGGTAACCAAAGGTTAAAATTTTTTGCAGTTTGTTTGTTTAAAGGTAAAGGGAATAGATGAGAAAAAAGCTTGTTCAATGATGTCTCATATAAGGAAAAGATAATCAATGGCACCAAAAGCAGACAGAGTTGACATATGAATTCAAGCTTCAAAACCTTTTGCTGCTAAACACAAATATAACTACTCAACTTCGCTCATTTTCTAGAAATCTTTAACAGCATTCCAACTCCTAGGATAAAAACTTGGATATGAGGAATGAAAGAGTAAACTCAGAATAAAAAGAAACATAAAATTAGGGTATGGTATTAATCATAAAGTTTATCATTATCAAAACTAATTCCTCAATTTTGATACCTTGCTTTTTTATAGCATAGATGCAAGATGGGATATCAGACAACTTGACATTTTCACCACTGACCTTTGCATATATAGAAAAATAGTGCTGCTGAAACAAAAGTACTATCCAAAACATTATTTAAACAATCCCATTACATCTTGCAGAAATATATGGACAAATTGAAGAGGTTGGCAACCAATGCATAGACAGAGTGGCAGAAGAGGTATTACGATAAGAACTATGACAGTAGACAACAAACAACCCATTTTGCAACAAATTTAAAGGTGAACGAAATGTAAACCCTAGCTGTTGAAACATGCTCCATTTTAGATTAAAATTACTACTAGAGCATTAATTTTCAATATCTTATCCAAAAAAAAGATAATACAAAAACCTTTGCTTATGTCTGGTATTCTTATATTGCTCCATATCCTTTACCCATCCCAAAGAGGAAATTAAATCTTATAATTTGCTATTGAGATAAAAACTAGCTTGAATGTAGTTTTCTTTAACTAAGAATTGGACAAGTGTCCATTTTGCTTCGTTGTACTGGTTTAATAAGCTAGATTGCTTGCTATTGATACTTGTCCTTTGAACGTGTAAGCATTACATGCTTACCTTAATACTATATTAAACACTTGGTGACCTTGTACAAGTGTTGATCATGCATTTTATGTATATATTAATGTATCTTTCCTCAGTTAATGATATGATCAATATTAACCAAGTTCCTCTATTTTTCATTGTCTTTTACTTTTTTTCTCTGCATGCTTAATACTTTTATTGTGAATTAACAATATCATGGTATCGGAGCTTATAACCGATCCTTAAGTCACTTAGATATTCACAAACAATCTTAAAATTTTACCTTTCATCTATTATAACCAAACTCTTTTTCAAAAATGTCAACTTTAACCTTAACTGTTACATAGCAGTCACCACCTTCTTTTGATGGTTCAAACTATGTTGTTTGGGCCATAAAAATGAAAGCATTTCTTAGAGTCGTTAATCTTTGGAATGTTGTTGAGTTTGAGAATAAATTACCAGCGCTGAAAGAGAATGCTAAGCAGGCACAAGTGAAGTAACATGAAAAAGACATTGCAAAAAGATATAAAGCTCTATCCTTCATACATTCAGCTGTGTCTGAATCTATTTTCAATAGGATAATAGGATGTAAGACTACAAACCAGGCTTGGAGTAAGCTTGAGAAGGAGTTCTTGGGGTCTGCAAGAAACAAACAAGCGTGTTTGCAAAATCTCAAAAGAAAATATGAGCTTCTAAAAATGAAAAAGAATCAGACAGTAGGTGAATTTGTTAAAAATATGATGAAATTGGTAAACCAGATCAAACTTATGGGAGACTCTCTTATTGACTTAAAGGTGGTAGAGAAGATTATGTTAGCTTACCAGAAAGGTTCAATCCTACAATCACTTCTCTGGAACAAGTAAAAGACATCTCAGAACTTTCAATATCAGACTTGTTTAGTGCTTTGGAAGTTGATAAACAGAGGAAGGCAGCAAGAAGAGATGAAAGAGTTGATCATGCATTGGTAGCTCGTGCAAAAGGTAAAGCTCCTGTTGATTCTTCATTTAAAAAGAATTCGAATAAAAATAAAGAAAAAGACAAAGCTAGTATAGCTATTGGAAGGTTTCAAAATAAAAGAGGGAAGTTTTCAATTTGTTTTTATTATAAGAAGAAAAGCTATTCTGAAGCTTATTGCTGGTTCAAACATAGGGTCAAATGTAATCCATGTAAGTAGCTAGGACATATAAAAAAAATCTACAAGAATAAAACTAAGGTTGCAAATAAAAAACCCCAGATTGCAAAACAAGTCGAGAAAGTTAAAGTGGCAAAAGAAGTCTTATTCATGGCTATTGAAGATTTTAACTCAACAGATACAAACCGGTGGCTTCTTGATAATGCATGTTCTAATCATATGACTTCAAAGGTTGAGTTATTCTCTGAACTTGATACTGATCACTGTTCTTTATTTAAAATTGGAAATGGCTTTATACTAAATGCTCTAGGGAAAGGAACAGTTGCAATCCAAACTGCTTCAGGCACCAGGTATGTTCTAAATGTGCTTCTGGCTCCTGAAATAACTCAAAATTTATTTATTGTTGGCCAGTTAGTTGATGATGATTATATGTTGGTATTCAAAAACAATGCATGCATAGTTTATCAATCTTCTAATGTCTATATGATGTTTGTTCCTATGGTGAGAAATTGTTTTACTGTTACATAGGGAAATATGTGTTTGTCTACAATAGAATTTTCATAAGAACAAACCTATTTGTGGCACAAAAGGCTAGGCCATTGTAATTACAAGTCTCTATTACGAGTGTCTCTGGTTTGTTGTTGGATCTTCCTAAATTGCATGGAAATGGTCCTATATGCAGCTTATGTTAGCATGGCAAGTTGACTAGAAAGTCTTTTCCCAAGTTAAGTTTGAATAAAGCAGAAAACAAATTGGACTTATTTCATTTTGATATTGCTGGACCTATGAGTGAGCCTTATTTAAATGAAAGCAAATATTTTGTTATTTTCATTGATGATATGTCTAGAATGACCTAGATTTATTTCATACAACATAAGTTAGAAGCGTTTTCAATGTTTCAGAAATTAAGGTAAGAGTTGAGGATGAATCAAGTTGCAAGATCAAGACACTCAGTACAGATAATGGAGGTGAGTATACTTCTTCAGAATTCACAAGCTATCTGAAGAATGAGGGTATTCATCATCAATTAACATCTTCATATTGTCCTGAACAGAATGGTGTTAGTGAGAGGAAGAACAGAACAATTGTTGAGATGTCCAGTTGCCTTCTGTTTGAGAAGATGCATCCTAAAAGCTTCTAGGCTGAAGCAGCTAATACTGCAGTCTATCTGCAGAATATTTTGATCACTCAGGTTGTGAATAATAAAACTCCCTATGAAGCTTGGCATAACATTAGGCTTCTTGTGGATCACTTGAGGATCTTTGGATCCATTTGTTATCTTCATGTTCCTGAAGAACTTAGAGATAAGCTGCAGCCCAAGGCAAAGATGGGAATTTTTCTTGGTTACAGTCAACGATCTAAAGCTTACAGAGTTTATCAAATTGAGTCTAGTTAAGTCTCTGTTAGTAGACATGTAGCATTTGATGAAAGAGCATACTGGAACTAGGAGCAAAAGCTAGTGCAGCATACCCAAATTTTAAATGAAGATGTTAATCTTCAACCTGTAAACAGTGATGAGATTCTTGATACAAAATAGATTGTAGATGAACCTCTTATGAGAGGTACCCGATTGTTACAAGAAATTAATGAAAACTATAACGTAGCAGTATCAAAGCCTGCTACACTTGGAAATTTATGAAAACTATAACGTAGCAGTATCAAAGCCTGCTACACTTGAAGAAGCTGTTATGTTACCAGAATGGAAAAAAAGCTATGAAAGAAGAAATAAAGATGATAAATCTCAACAAGACATGGAGCTTAGTAGATAGACCTAAGCATCACCATGTTCTTCGAGTGAAATGGGTGTTTAGAAAGAAATTGAACTCTGACGGTTCTTTGAACAAGCTTAAAGCAAGGCTTGTTGTCAAAGGCTTTGCTCAATTGCCTAATGTAGACTATCATGAAACATTTGCACCAATTGCTAAAATGGATACCATTCGATTGCTCATAGCATTGTCAGCTAAGATTAAATGGAAAATATTCCATTTAGACATTAAATCTGCTTTCCTAAATGGTGATTTGCAGGAAAAAAATTTCATTGAGCAACCTTATGGTTTTGAAATTGAGTTTAACCGAGACAAGATTTACAAACTTCATAAGGCACTCTATGGTTTGAAGTAAGCACCACGTGCCTGGTACTGCAAGTTTGATGACTATCCGAAAAGTCAAGGATTTCAGAAGAGTATTAATGAAGCTTCCTTATATATATAGAAAACAAATTATCAAAATCCTTTGATTATCTCATTATATGTTGATGACATGTTAGTTACAGGAGGAGATGATCAAAGAATTGCAAAACTCCAGCTTGAAATGCAAAACAGATTTAGAATGAGTGATCTTGGATAGATGAGCTATTTTCTAGGATTACAAATTCTCTAATGCAATACAGGAATTTATACATTCCAATCAAGTTATATTGGTGAAATTCTAGACAAGTTTAAAATGTCAAATTGCAAGATTGTAGGAACTCCACTTGTTACTCATGAGAAGCTATCAGTTGATAAAGGATTTGTACTTGAAAATCTTTCAGCATTTAGAAGCTTGATAGGATCATTGATTTATATTTGTGTTTTAAGGCCTGACTTGATGTTTGCTGTGAATTATCTGTCTAGTTTCATGCAGGTTCCTACCAATAAGCATTTTTCAATAACTAAAAGAGTGCTTAGATATTTAAGAGGTACTGTTATTCTTGGTCTTCAGTTCACTTATTCTGATACAAAGTCAGTTGAGTTAGTTGGTTTCTCGAATAGTGACTGGGCAGGATGTGTGGATGATTGCAAAAGCACTTCTGGATATGTGTTTACACTTGGAAATGGTGCCTTCTGCTGGAATTCAAAGAAGCAAGAGACAACTGCTCAATCCTTTGCAGAAGCAGAGTATATAGCAGCAGCTATAGCTACAAATCAAGCCATCTGGGTGAAGAAAATTTTAACTGATCTTGGTTTTCTTCATGTTCCTCCAGTCAAGCTATATGTGGACAATAAGTCTACTATTGCTATGGTAAAAAATCCTGTTTTTCATAGTAGAACAAAACATATCAAGGTCAAATACCATGTCTTAAGAGAAGCTGAGAAAAATCAAGAGATATCCATTCAGCATTGTAGTTCCAGTGATCAACTTGCAGACATTCTAACTAAACCTTTGCACTTGTCTAGGTTTGAAGAACTAAGAAGTAAATTAAATGTTCATCAAGCTAGTGTTTAGGAGGAGTGTTGAGATAAAAACTCGTTTGAGTGTAGTTTTGTTTAACTAAGAATTGGACAAGTGTCCATTTTGCTTCGTTGTTTTGGTTTAATAAGCTAGATTGCCAGATCAAAAAAAAAAAAAAAAAAATAAGCTAGATTGCTTGCTGCTGATACCTGTCCTTTGAACGTGTAAGCATTGCATGCTTACCTTAATGCTATGTTAAACACTTGGTGATCTTGTACAAGTGTTAATCATGCATTTTATGTATATATTAATGTATCTTTCCTCAATTAATGATATGATCGATATTAACCACGTTCCTTTGTTTTTCATTGTCTTTTACTTTTCTTCTGTGCATGCTTGATACTTCTGTTGTGAATTAACAATATTATTTGCTGGCTGAAAATAGAAACGATTTCAGGCGCCAGCTTGAACAGCTATATCATTTCTTACAAATATACCAAGAAATACCAACCAGTTTAAAAATAATTATCTATTTCTTTCTTTAATTTATCTATAGATAAAAAAGAATTTTTTTTTTAACTGGAAGAGAATGGATTTTATTTTATGGTAAGCTTGAAATTTTATTTAGTACTACTAAATAAATACAATAAAAAAATTTTAAATGTCAAACTCTAATCAACCTAAATCCAAAGCCAACTCATAATGTTTGGATATCAAGGACCAATTTTTGTTCAATTATTATTTTATTAAACTTCTAAAATTGATATTCAAGCAGTGGTTGAGATGCCAACCAGTAGATCACCTAGATTTACGAAATATATAATGCGCCTTTTTAACATGGTTTTGTTCAATAAGATTTCAAAAATTGCTATTATATAACAAAATAAATTAATAGGATTAAGATATTAATGAGTTCATTGTAGGTATAATTAACAGTAAGATAAAAAGGTCCAAAAAGCAATAGGCAATGAAGTGATCAGCTGATACATCTAATGGAAACAAACCTACTTATTTATTCATATAGAATTTAGTATCATGATAGTTCAGACATGGTAACTCAGTCCCCAGGCCAGTGCTAATCTAAGTGGAGACAAGGAACATGCCCAGACTAGACAAATATTTACATAAGACTTCAAACCAATCACTAGGTTCTGACGTATAATTTTATAGATGAAACACACTTAAAATTCAAAACATAACCATGGAGTTCCTCTAAAATTCCATGGCCAGCATGAACCATGACAACTGAGAGGATCTGCTGAACGTGACACTTATTTATAACGGAAACCAATTAGATTCACGCACAAACTCCTTCACTAGGCTGATTAGGCAAGGAGTTTATCATGGGGCAGTTCTAAGAGACCTTTTCAGATGAAAAACATTGAATTTTGCAGGTCAGGATGGACGCTGTAGGAGCTCTTATTAAATGCAGCTGCTGATGGCTGTGATGGTGATGCTGGAAGAGATGAAGATGAAGATGATCTTCTCGATGAAGCTTGAGACTTCCTGTCCAATGCATCCTGGTATAGCCGACCTCTATATGCAGCAAGGTCAGCATAGTACACTGGTGGGACCAAGGAGACAGGCTTGGTGCACCGAGCAAATGTGAAGCACATGCTATGTATAAGCTGCTGGATGCGGTCACTGGTAAACCTATGCTCATCCCAGAGGACCTGGTATTGTGTTGACTTGCTTGTCCCAATGCTACCATACTGACTAAATAGATGGAAATGAAACCCAGAAGGATCAACAACAGTTGAGTCAATAACTGTTCCTGGAGGCACATTGCCAGAGGAACCTCCATCTTCCTTGGTCTCTAGAAAGAAACGAGTGTGGTGTCTTTTCTGGGCTACAATAACTGTGATGGTTGGGAAGTAATTCATTGCTTGAAAGGCTCCCTTGACACCAACTAGCTCCTCATTAAGAACCATATCAAACTGGGTTTCACTAACGCCATCACGAAATATCATGATTTTTGCTGGCTTTACTTTATTTAACATAACATAAGAGTCAATAAGCTCCAAACACATCTCCCCAAAGTCCTGAATCTTCTCTGACCTTGGATCTTGGGGGCGAATTTTTGCTGCATAGCGATTAGGAACAGGCCAGCTCAAAGAAGCTACAACAGCTGCAATTGATGGACTTGTTGAGTTCTTAAAACCAGGATGATTGACATCTGCACCCACAAACATAACATGGCCTTCCCCTTTAAAGTGGAGGAGGGGTTCAATGATCTCCACATTGAGGCCTCCAAGCTTGGCATTAATCTTCAAAGCAAGATTAGCAAGATACTGGTCTTTCGCTTCGTTGGCTCCAGCAGACAGACAACATTGAGTCATTACACCAACTTTCGTCTCAGAAATAAATTTAAGGAAATTGTAACCAGGATGCTGTTTAGACATCACACAAAGAAGAAACTGTAGATGTCCTTTCCCTTTTTCATAAGATAGGCGCTGAATGTGCTCAAGCATCTCCTGAAGCAAATCTTTGTCATTTAAATTGTCCATTCTAGCCATCTGATAATAGAGAGGTTCCCCCATACGGATCCCAAGATTATTGCACCGATTTGTAAGCTTTTGGATGAAGGGTTGGTTTGGTGTAGCAGAGCTGAAATCAAGCACAGCCCAGCGATCAATTTGTGTTCCTTCAAACACACATTTACGAACAAGGTTCCAATGGCATTTCTCATTATCAACTTTTATTTTCATCTTCCGGCCTCCAGGAGCACCAACATTCAACTCAGGTGGACTAAGAACACGACCTGGCACTTCTGTCATGTTCATGCTCACTTCCATTCCAAAATTTTGCACAACTTCTCCACTGCCAAAAGTAAAACGCATTAGGAATTCAGATAAAAACTTGATGAACCCAGCCTTCACATCACAATTTTTTATTAATCAGGTATATTCAAAGTCTCAGTTCAGTACAGCAAGGAATATCGTATATAATTAGGCAGCAGAAAAATGTAAGTTCATATTTCAATTGTAAAATCATCTTTAAATCATCAAGTTCAAGAGACATGAAGTTTGTATACCATTCAACTAATGTTCAACAAGCCTATATGATTCACATCAGATTTGTAAGAATATATTCTAATAAGGCCCTAGCAAGGAAGTACTTTTAGTTCCCAAAAGTCACATTTTAAATTGCTAGAGATCTATATTGGTTCTTGCTCCAAATAAGGAGCACATTATGAGGGTTGCAATTCCAGGACAGAGATGAAGTCACACAGAAGTATCCTGAACACAGTTGGGATAATATAGCAAATCTAAAATATTGTCAAGATACATCAACAATGGTTAATCAATTCTTTGTAGTCATTCTTAAGTAATTTAAGAATTTGTTCTCTTTTTCACAACATTAAACAAGGTGCACAATAAGTGGGAATTAAGTTCTAAACTAAATATTATTTTTAAAGAAAAGAAAAAAGGAAAGTGCAGGGAAAGAAAATCCAAGTGCACTATAAGTTTAAGTTTTAACATTAAGCAACGAGGCAATAGATGGGAATTAGGTTCATCAATCTGTCCCAACTCCCAACTGATATATGAGAAAACCAAGTTATACTTGAATGCAGAAATGAATGATCCACAGATAAATCCAAGTAAAAGTTGAAGTATATCAATACTTACCAGCAAGGTCCATCTTTAGCCTGCACCATATTGCATATTGTTTTCTCTCGAACCTCTGGCAAAGCCAGTGATATATTCTTCAACTTCTTTGCAGCATCTCTATCTAGCAATTCCTTTGGATATTTCTGTCCTTCAGCTAAGACACATAATTCCATAGGCACACAATGACTTCCATTTTTTTTCCCCAATTCCAAGCAGGGAATATTTTTGTACATGATTTCCTTCTTATACTTCTCCTTGAAATAATCTACAAGTCTGACTTGTTGGTCGCCTATGGGAAAAGAAATATTTTGTGCATCCTTAGAAGTCAATCCAGCAATCAAATATTTTCTGTTGGTGTCAAGATGAGTTTTACAAACTCTCAACCCCGTCAATTCTGATTTAACTTTATCCTTGAAACTTCCAAACTTGTCTATATGAAAGCCATCAAGCCGCTCGCCCAGGTACTCAATAACAGGCACTGACTTTCGAACTGGCAACACTAAGTAGTCCAGACAAAAGGCTACCTGAGAAGTCAGCTTCAAACTATGTTTAGGTTCTCTAGAGGCAATGATACCATGCCCAAGGTCATCTCCTTGATGAAATTCTATAGGATGGAAACCATGACTGAAGGAGTTCATACTTTCCTTCATTACCAAATCCATCCCTTGTAATATATTACGAGGAACCAAAGCGACTTTCCCACTAAGATAATCATTCAACTGTGAAAGCCTGAGCTCACTCACAAGCTTTAGTGTCACCAGATATGAAGACTCCCAGAGTTGCACAGTAAAATTTCCAGTAGGTAGTACTACTGCACTAAAGATGCTCTTTTTACCATCATAAGCAGTCATTTCCAAAGGAACCTGTATATCCAAAGACATCTGTCTCCTTATCAAATACAAGTCGGACTTTGATAATTTGACTGGATGTCCACTGCCAGGAGCCACCTTCGGCTTAGCATCAACATCATAGTGCCATATGATCTTCTCAGGATCAAATTTAACGGCAAAATGATTGGCATGAAGGTTAAGCTTCTTAATGGCATGTGTGCCACCATTATCAGGTCGTTTCACAGGCAGAAGTATTTGATTTGTTTCTGGACTTGACGACGATGATGAAGGCAGCACCCTCTCTGAAATTTTCAGCGATGCCATTGCAGGAACAACAGGACCTGGAGGTGAAACAGAAAACTAATGTATTATAAGCAGACTACTATTTGGCAGCATTAACAGAATATTTTTCAAAATAAATATACAAAAACTCAAGCCAGATTCTCCGAAACGGTATGTTACCAATTTTTGATATGGAATGGGAAGAACAGAGCCAGAAACTTTCTTTGTAAATAGAGAGACAACAAACAACTGAAACAAGTTAATATATCTTTATCCTTTTAGTAGAATGAGCTGAGCAAGAAAAAACCAAAATGAAGTAAATATAAATTACAATTAGCACCATGCTTTATGAGAGTCAGCTTGATTAATCAGTTTATCTCATTAAGAATTCTCGTTTAGAAGATGATCCAAACATAAAAACTCAATTTCACAAACACTAAGGAGGTGACAACTGAAGTCAAAAACTCGTACCGGAAACAACATTTGCAGGAGAAGAAGATTTTTGCGTTTCCCTTGACAGAACTTGAGCAAAAGAAGGACCAGCACCCCAAGACGTCCGACCGCCTGGGCTAGGAACGACATGAGCATGACCCTGCTGGACTCCACCTTGGATTGGACTCACCGGACCTGGGCTCCGACTCTGGTTAGATCCTCTTCCCTGCTGCTCCTGCGGCTGCTGATGATGATGATGCTGACCATCTCTTCCTCTTCCTCTTCCTCTTCCTCTTCCTCCAACAACAGCATACCCACGACCTCTCGCCCTTAACCCACCTTTCTCCATTGCAACAAGAAACAAACCAAAATTGTGATGATCTCTCTCAAACAACTGAGTAATTTGCGCACTGAAAGGGTAAGACTCATATAGTGATGATCAGAACTGATGGTGGGGTCACCTTCTTTTGTACTTTCTTGGTCTACAAGGATTCTACCATCGAGTCCGTACAACGCAACGCGTTAAGCAAAGATGCCAAAAGAAAGGGTAACGAGAACGAAAGAAACAAGTTCGTTAAAAGATTTGTTAGAGTCTAGATTATGGAATCTTCCTTAAAAATAAAGTAACTCCGTGCCCAAGTCAATGAAGGGATGCTCTTCTCCTTTTGCTGCACGACGAAGAATTGGAGGATTGGTACTTGGAAAATAATTTTTTATGTAAAATATTTTATAAAAAAATTTAATTTTTTTATTATTTAAATAAATTGTTAAAAATATTTTCTATTGTTTATTATATCATTTTGTGAAAAATATTTTTACCTGAAAATAAGAAAAAATTATAATAATAATTTTCAAACCTGCAATCACATATTATAATAAAAATTAGTTTTAATTTTTTAAAAAAAATTTCATCTCATTATTTTCTTATCATACCACTACTAAATATCAATATGCATCAATTATGTAAAGCATTCAAAATTTATATTTATAATTGTATATTCCAATCATTGAAATATCTTTTTATTATAATTATTAATATAATTTATTAAATTTTTAAATAAAAATTTAATTACATTGAATAATTTTATTAAAAAATATTTTTAATTTTAATATTATTGAGTAATTTAAATATAATATTTTTAATTAAAATTTTTTAAAATGAAATATTAATATATTTTTTAATAGTTTAAGTTAAATATTAATATAAAGCAACCTTATATGACTAAACTTAGTATAAGAGCAGTTTTTTGATATTTTTGATAAATGCCTTAGACCTCTTAAGGATATAAAGACATTTTAGACGTTTACGTGATAAATGAGAATTTTTTCTATTGACATGTAGAATGTTTTATATTTGAAATAAATTTTTTGTCTTCCAGATAAACATAAGTTTTGAAAACATTTTCAAACAAATATTTTACATCAAAATAAACCAATCCATTTTTTTTTTTTAATATTGGCTTTACATCCATTTCTAAATTATCATACATTGGCACATCAAATTCGGCTTTTCATGAATTTCTAGTTGAAGTGAATGACAAATGTGTTAGTACTAGATTTTGTTTTTCCTCATTATTTGAAATCTATATCTGCCCTCGCAATATCTTTTCCTTAACAAATCCAAGTTCTCTGGGTCTCAACTCTCATAAAATGTCATGTGTCTATTTTTTTATTATTAAATAATACATATTTAATTTTTATTTTTATTCTTTTTTTCTCATATTTCTTTTTTTTCTCTCACGGATTATTGGGTTTTTTTTCCTTTTTTTCTCTCTCACATTTCTTCTACCTCTTTGTGTTTGGGTTTCCTTGATACTAAAATTGGGTTAATGGCTATGTGTCAGCATGAGCTATAATTATTAATTTTAAGAATATTTTATGAAGAATATATTTTTTTTTTAGTTTGCTTGTACTCCAAGTAAATTTAGGATTAGAATACTTCTTTATTTGCTATTTTCTTTTCTTACACATCAAGTAGGTTTAAGTTTAGTTGGCTATTATAATTAGTTTACTTGAATACCAAGTAGGTTTATGTTTAGTTGGCTATTATAAATAGCCTCTTAAGTAGTTCTTTATTTTTTATTAAGCAATTTAATTCTTTGCTTAGATCTTATATATTTTCTACATAGTATTAAAGCAGTTTTAATCCAAAAAAAACTCTCTAACGCAAATCTCATACTCAAAAAATCACCATCATATTTTTTTTCATTATTTTATTCATTTGAAATTACATGGCAAAAACCAATTTCATTCCAAGCAATTCCATGGTTCCAACCATACCAGGCAACCCAACACCACCAATTATTGTCCATCAAGATAACTCTATGTTTCCTACCAGTATTACACTTGATAAGACAAATACTCATTATGGTTTCAACTCATGGAGATGCATATTGACACTCGTAATAAAGTTGGATATCTAACTAAAGAAGCAAAAAAACCTACACCCGGAGATCCAAATCTTGGAACACGGATTACTGAAGATCACAAAGTGAAAAGCTGGCTTATTAACTCAATAAGTCCATCACTGACGCAACAATTTATTCGTCTTCCTATAACCAAGGAGATATGGGAAACTGTATCAAAAACCATCTATGATGGATTAGACGAAGCTTGTATGTTTGAATTAAACCAGAGATCTTTCTCTATCAAACAAAATGGTCTACCATTATCAATCTACTATAATGAACTTGTGACTATTTTTCAAGAAATTGATCACAAGACTATCTCGCAGGAAAGAACAGTTGAAGGTGTAGTCCAATTACATTTCGCGATAGCTAGGCTTCGAGTCCTTATTTTTCTAAGTGGATTTGATTCTGAATTTGATTAGGTTTGCGAAAAAATCTTATGAAAAGATCAAAAACTTGATTTGGAAAGCACACATGCATATGTTAGGAGAGAATATCAACAAAGATAGATAATGGGAGGCTCTCATCCTAATCTTGAGAGCACAGCTATGCTAGCCAGTTGAACTTGGCAAGGACCATAGTCTAGCTTCTCGAAGAATCGAAGCAATCAATCAACCAGAAATTTTGATATTTTGGTATGTACTCATTATGGTGAAACACGTTATTCGAAACAACGATGTTATGAGACCATTGGCTATCCTAAGTGGTGAGGCTTCGCAAAGAAACCTAAAAAAAAGATTGCAGGGGAAGCTATGGTGACATCCAAAGAAGAAAACCAATCGAAGCTTATAACAAACGTTACAGACAAATCGCAGCCTATAACAAACATTGCCTACTTAAGTATAGGTGGTAAGGCATCGGTACTCTATGCAACTTCTAAGAATAATACTTGGATTATTGATACAGGTACATCTAACCATATGACTATGGCCTTTAGTTAGTTACAATCAGTCTTCCCTTCTTCTCAATCTGTTATCTCCACAACTAATGGTAGTACATGTCTTGTTATCAGAAAGGGATTTATCATATTATCCAATACTCTTATATTGGATACAGTTCTTGTTGTTCCATCCCTTGAATGTAATCTTTTTTTTTTGTTAGCTAAATTACCTTTGCTCTTGATTGTATTGTAACTTTTTGGTCCACATTTTGCATTTTTCAAGATATTCTGACTCAAAAGGTTCTTGGTTATGGTGTTAGGCAGGGTAAACTCTACTATTTGGAGTTAATAGAAAGTAGAAGCCCAAAATTCAGCAAGGCGAATCTAACTAGTAGTAAAGACAAGGCTCGAGCAACTATATGGTTATGGCACCGAAGACTAGACATTTTTCTTTCTATTATCTTAGGAAGTTACAACCACATCTATTTTCAGGTCTGAATGATTTGGATTTTCGTTGTGATACTTGCGAACTAGCTAAAAGCCATTATATTTCTTATCCACCAAGTTTGAATAAAAGTTTAAAACTTTTTGTGGTTATTCACTCTGATGTTTGAGGTCTTGCAAAAATTCCTTCCATCTCTAAAGCTCGTTGCTTTGTTACATTTTTTGATGAATACACTAGAATGACTTAGGTATCATTGCTTCAAAATAAAAGTGATGCATGCATAGCATTTTAGAAATTTTATACTATGGTGGGCACTCAGTACCAAAAGCAAATTCGTGCTTTACAAACGAATAATGGTGCTAAGTATGATTAATCTCTTAACAATTTTTTGAACCATCATGGGATTCATCATCAAACTTCTTGTACCTATAATCCACAACAAAATGGATTAGCAGAAAGGAAGAATAGACATATATTAGAAATAGTTCGTGCTTCTTTCTTTGGCATGAACATGCCTCGATTTTATTAGGGAGAAGCTGTAAAATCTACTATCTACCTTATTAACCGAATACTTTCTCAAGTTATAGACTTTTAAACCCCCGAACAAAAAATGCGATCTTTACTTTTAATTCCTTATCTCCTTAATCTTAAACCATGAGTTTTTGGTTGCACTGTATATGTTCACATTCCCAAAAACTTGCAAAATAAACTCGATCAATGTGCAAAACGATGTGTTTTTGTTGGCTATTTTGATTTTAAAAAAAGGTATAGGTGTTATGACCCTCAATCCGTAAATTACATGAAACCTTGGATATTTCTTTTTGTGAATTAGAACCCTATTGTTCATAAGGAGTCTCTAGACCTTATCTTCAGGGAGAGAGCTCTAATAAAAAGAATGTGTTACAACAAAGTGGTGGAGGAGAAGAGTTTATGGAGTTAGAAGAAGTGACTGAATGTTTTGAGAAAAGTGTTCAACAATGTTGTGATAGTATTCCTGAAATTGAGAGTGAGTTAGTTCTTCCTACAAATGAATCATGTGCTTTCATTACAGAGTCTTTAGAATTGTCGATGCCTACACCTACACCATTAACTAAAAAATCAACCCAAAATGTTTACCCTCAAGTAATCCCAAATCCCATATCTAATGAGGTAATCTCGAATCCAATATCTGATGAATCCAATATCTGATGAATCCTATGAAATCTCGAATCTTATATCTGATGAGTCCCATGAAACACATGTTCTTATAGAAATGATAGTTTCAAAATATTCACAAAGATCGAATAAATGAGTCCTAAAGAAACAATATGAACCTGATCTTAATGCTAAAGTCAAATACCCAATTAGTAACTATGTGTCCCCTCATAAATTGCCTAAATTGTATGCACTTACTATTAATCAATTATCCATTATATCTATTCCTAGTAGTTTACAAGATGCATTAAAAGATCTAAAATGGATCAAGACGATGAATGAAGCAATGGAAGCTCTGCAAAGGAATGCTACTTGAGAACTGGTTCCCTTACTCGAAGGAAACAAGACGATTAGATGTAGATGGGTATTTACGGTGAAACTCCAAGCAAATGGTAACATTGATAGATATAAAGCAACGTTAGTTGCAAAGGGGCATACGCAAAGGTATGGGGTGGATTATCAAGAGACTTTTACACTAGTAGCCAAGATCAATATAAATTGCATTCTCATATTTTTAGCAGCAAATCGAGATTAGCCTTTGCAACAATTTGATGTTAAAAATGCTTTCCTTAATAGAGACTTAAAGGAAAAAGTCTACATGAAGTTACCACCAAGAATTGAACACAGTTCTTTGTGTAAAAGGAAATTTTGTAAATTGAAAAAGTCATTATATGGGCTAAAACAGTCACCTAGAGCTTGGTTTTGGAGGTTTTCTTCTATAATGAAAGCAGTTAGTTATAAGCAAAGTAACTCAGATCATACTTTATTTATAAAACACAACGAGGGGAAAGTAACGACTTTAATCGTATATGTCATTGATATGGTCTTGACAAGAGATAACCCATACAAAATGAAAGCATTACAGGAATATTTGGCAATTAAATTTGAAATGAAGGATTTGGGGTAACTTAAATATTTCTTAGGGATTGATGTTGCAAGATTGAAACAAGGGATTTTCTTTTCGCAATGAAAATATGTGCTAAATCTCTTAACAAAAACCGGAATGCTTGCTTGCAAACCAACAGATATGCCCATAGAGATGAATCATAAGCTTGGAATTTTTCTAGATCAAGTTCCAACAGATAAGGGTCGTTATCAGCAATTGGTAGGGAGATTAGTTTATTTGTCACACACAAGACCGGATATAGCTTATGTTGTAAGTGTCGTATGTCAATTTATGCATGCACCAAGTGAAGAACATATGAATGCAGTATATCAAATCTTAAGATACTTCAAGAGTACTCCGAGCAAAGGTTTGTTATTCTCGAAAAATGGTATTTCTAACATTAAAGGATTTACGAATTCTGATTAGGCAAGTGATCAAACAACCAGAAGATCCACATTTGGTTATTTTACTTTCGTGGAAGGTAATCTTGTCCCCTGAAAAAGCAAAAAGCAGAAGGTTGTGGCAAGATCCAATGTAGAAGCTGAATTTCGAGGTATGGCTCATGGTGTATGCAAATTTTTATGGATTAGAAGTATTTTCAAAGAGTTGGGAATTGAATATGCAAAACCTATAAATCTTTATTATGATAATAAGGCAACCTTTGAAATTACACAAAATCCGGTACAACATGATTGCACCAAGCATGTTGAAATTGATCAACATTTCATCAAAGAAAACGTCGAATAAAAAATTATACAATTTCCATTTGTCCAGCCTGGAGGTCAGTTAGATGATATTCTCATGAAAGCAGTTTTAGGAAAAATGTTTCATGGTTTAATTGACAAGTTGGGTATGATTGATATCTATGCTTTAACTTGAGGGAGAGTATCAACATGAGCTGTAATTATTAATTTTATGAATATTTTAAAAAGAATATTTTCATATTTTTTTTACTTTGCTTGTACTCCAAGAAAATTTAAGGTTGAATACTTCCTTATTTGTTATTTTTTTTCTTGCACATCAAGTAAGTTTAAGTTTAGTTAACTATTATAATTACTTTTCTTGCACATCAAGTAGATTTAGGTTTAATTGACTATTATAAATAGCCTCTTATGTGGTTTTGTATTTTTTATCAAACAATTTAATTCTTTGTTTAGATCTTGAATATTTTCTAAACTATGGCGTTTAACCCAAACTTTATAAACAATGGTTACTTCTTTTTGTCATTCAAATGTGATAAGACGAAAATGTTTATGCAACACAAACATGAATTATGATCACTTAAAGATTAGTGTTGATAATGGGATCCAGCCATGTCAGTAGATAGTGTTATTGCAAAATTAACTATCAATGGTAATGCACCAAAACCTTCCATGGTACATGTTCAAACACTAATGTTAATTTGTTTCTAAAACAACTCACCAGACCATTCTAATGGAATTACATTAATGATTTGTTTTTGCAAGGCAAAAAGAGCAAATGCACTGGAGGTGAGAGATACTCATCTGTCGAAAAAACCCAAACAAAAAAAGGAAAGAGGATATATGAGAGAAAGAAAGAAGGAAAAAAAAATTAAATCAGTAATCCGTTTTGTGAGAGAGAAAAAAAGGAAAAAAAGTAAAACCAAATATGTATTTGTCACCACCCTGTCTCAGGTCGTGACCGGTACGAGGACCCGACAAAGATAATCTACCAAGCCCAAGTAAGCCTTATACATTTCAATCATACCTTGTAACCGGCATTACAAAACATATTCATAGTGTGCCAACTCATAACTACATAGCCTTACTGTTGGCAGTTACATCATATCACATAACCGTATATGCATACATACAAGACATGGTCAAATGACTAGACAACATATAAAATCCATCTTTTTAAACTATCAGTGGAATGACTCAAGTTTACAAAAGATCCTGCTGAATGCCGTGGTCGTTTTACCTACCAAAAGAGTACACGTATCCCACACGCATCTAAGACTCAGAGTGTTCCGTATCTATAAAAAATGAGTTTAAAAGAGTGAGGGATATGTAGTGATGTCAACGGGTCGGGTACCCTATAATTTCGAGGTACCCGAACCCTAACCCTATAAAAAATCAATTACCCTAACCCTATTAATTACCCGTTTAATTTTAAAATTACTACCCTAACCCTAACCCTAATATATTCCCACTACCATATAATTACCCTAACCCGTTTAAATACCCGATTAAATAAAAAAATTATTAAAATTTTTTTCATGGGAATCCAATTACCTAATTAACTTTTCTAATCTCATAACTTACCTTTAGATTTATATGTTATATGTTTATATAAATAAACATATATATATTGTAATTAATAATTTTATGAGTTATAATTTTTACAATATTAAAATAAAATAAAAAGTAAATATATTTATATTTAAAATACATAATATATACACACACGTATTCATAAAAGTATTAATGTCATCATATTAATAATTAAAGTAATCATATTTAAACATAAATAACAATATAATAATTTTTTAATTTAAATATATTAATGGTATCACATTAATAATTAAAGTAATCATACTTTTCATATATTTGTTAGTTTTTAACAAAAAAATTTACTTGTAAAGTTGGTAAACATTATAAATTTTTAATTTAATTATTAAAATAATAATAATATATTTATAAATAGTAATCGGGTTCGGGTAACGGGTACCCAAGAGGTGGTACCCTAACCCTACCCTATTAAAATTCGGGTAGTGAAATCACTACCCTAACCATACCCGAATCCGTTTATGAGTACCCTAACCCTATATAAACGGGTCAGATACCCGCGGGTACCCTATAATAGGGTACCCGTTGACATCCCTAGGGATATGGAGGGGAAAAAGCAGCTACTAGGAATAAGCTTTAAAAGAAATGTTCAATTTACTTGAATTCATGCACTTTTTCCTAAGCAAAAATCAAGATGCATTCGAGTTTTTACCCATTAAAACATTACATTTCATCATTTCCATTAGCATATAATAATGCATGCATGAGCTCTCCTTCTTGGGTGGTACTACTCCACCCCACCAAGACAATGCATAAATGAATGCTTTGACCCTCATTATCTCAGGTTGTTTTACTCCATCCCACCTCCGACCCTATCTACGGTGATTTTCCTCTGCCTCATCGAGGCCATGTTGTTCACCATTAAACGTGAAAATCATATAATTCATTTATTTATATCATACCAATACATACACACATAACACTCATCCAAAACTATCATTTATAGCTCAACGCATACGCTTAAAGGCATACATATATCTCAACCTGTCATAGGGCTCATGCAACATCAAGGAAACATAGCTTGTTCCCATGCATTTATTTTTTGTTAAAACATTCACTATTCAACAGACTTAAACCTCATTTCACATATTTTCAAAACCATTTGGATACAATATCCACTCGCCCGTCAATTTACCTATACTGTAACTCAACTAGCATCGTCGATCAAACCTTTATCCACAATACTCGATACTCCAAAGGTAGTCTAGCATTAAGCCAATGCACAAAATCAGTTAATGCACTTAATTCTTTATCATTTTCCTGACTAAGTAAATTTCTGCTTAAGGTTTTGCAAACCATTTCTACCATGATTTCTATTTAGCTTACTTGAACACCCTTGTTTTCATGCTTTTCCGCTTCCTTCATTAGCAAATGTCCAGCTTATGTAGCTGTACTTAGCTATTCACATTCAAATCTAGTAGCTTGTTAGTGTGCCATTAAGTAATGCTTACCTTGACTTAATTCTCCCCTTTTTCAGCTCACTTCTTCACTTGGGAGGCTTCCTCCAATAATCCAGCACATCTATGAATCTGTCATTGTCTAAATGCTTGGAATTTTGCTAGTACATTTAACTTACTTTAGAATTGAGCTATGTTATAGCAACTCACCTTTATTCCAACCCGCTTACTAGCTTAGAAATCCTTTGAAAGACTTCATTCCATTGAATTTCAGCTAAACCCTTGATTGGACATTTTCCAGAACTTCAAAACCTCTCCTATGGTAGCAACCACCTTCTTCCTTGATAGAGTATGAAAATCACTCTAATCGGTTTCGTTTTCACTCAAATTCACTTGGCAAGTAGTTTGCAATGATTTCTGAAAGTTTTAGAGAGATATGCTCTCAATTAGTTCAGGTTTCGTTCTAACCTCTTAATGGGCCTTCAAACCAATGCCCACTTATATGTTTTTGTTAAATTCACTCTAGGTATCGAGACTACTGCTCTTGGTCTCGAGACTTTAATGTCTTACCAGGCTCAAACAGTGAGCCTTCCTCTGTACATCGAGACTACTTCTCTTGGTCTCGAGACCTGCACCCAATTCTGCCAATTTCCAGCGGCAAATGCTCAATGTATCGGGACCTCTCTTTGGGGTCTCGAAACCTCGAGTCTCCTTGGCCAATTTCCAGAACGCTATGGCCTATGTATCAGGACTCCTTTGCCCTTGTCTCGAGACATGTTTCAAACTTTTAAGTTTTCATATTTCAAACACTTTAGCCTTTACATACCTCAACTTATTTCATTTCCCAAGTCTCCCAAAGGAAAATTTTACTTAGCCAGTCACAATGAATTATCAAATATACATCAACATATCAATTCTCTAGTTAAGCTTCTAGGCATTCCATTCACCAACTCAACCAAATTTTGTAATAGGGGCTTTTATCTTCTACCATGTATGCATACATTAAACATATCTCTACATTTACACCTATAAGCAGGTATGCAATCGTTAAACATGCCTCTGATTTATTGATTCTTGTCAAAATAAAATCACATTCTTGGTCAGACCCCTAGACATTCAATTCATCAAACAAACCACATAATACATGCTTATATACTCACTCTCCAAACAGTTAGATCATCATGGCACGTCTCCAATCTCATCAATATACACATCATGGCAGGATCAAGGTTCTTACTATGTCCACATGCACAATAAGATCAAACATGAAACTCTTCTTTAAATAACAAGATTTAAGCGCTGCCTTTACCAACATCATTTGAGTTTCTTTTTGTTTGCATTCCTCCATCTCATATCCTACTAACCAATGAACATTGTATAGCTCATCCTAGCGTACCTAAACAGACATATTCTCATTTAATCATTTAATCTTAGCAATCACGGCATTAAACATACTTGTACTTTACAAGTTCATGTCACAGTTTCTTTTGCATCCATTCATGTGCACATACTGCATCAAACTATATATTCATAGAAATTCACTTACTTAGGTCACAGTTTTACATTGATAATTCATAGCATGTACACATAGCTAACATAACTCATCAATCACATGCACGTCATTTGGCCTAGCTCTCTAGGCAAACATAGTTTTATACTATGGCTGCTTTACTTAGGTCAGGGCGTTGCACTATTAATTAATAGTAAAAATGTAAACACATGATACTTTGGGGGAGTTGGAACACAAAGTGAGGTAGGAAACGGGGCAGAGGATTTGAATTCTTTATCAACTTTCCCAGTAAACAAACCACCCTCTTTTCTATTCTTTCTTTCTCTTTGGGTCAATCTTCTTTTCCTGAAATATATCTGAGTAACTGTAAATTATGCCTTTAGTGGCAGTGAGAGTAACAAAAAAAATTTTTTTTTTGATCCAATGATGAAGCTAATCACTGGATGAATTACTTTGGACATCCTTTTCCAACAAGGCAAGGCGCACGAATAAATGTACTAAGCAGTTCAGGAAAGAAACACAAAAATAAGAAACAAAGAAACAAATAAAGGTGTAAACCATCACTGAGAAACAAAGTCCATAATTCATTCAAATGCAACCATAAAAACATGAAAACCCTTCTTCATGGTGCTCTTTGCCCCATTCAAGTTGCTTTGGAGAAAAGAAGCACAATTACAACAACCAAATGCATGAAAAACCAAGTCCACAAGGAAATTCCAGAAAGATATGAAAAAGAAACAACAAAAACAAATGAGGAAAATACTACAAGTCTTCAACCCATTAGATTCACGCACAAACCCCTTTACTAGGTGTTTAGGAAAGGAGTAAACCTGCGTTCAGGGCATTTTTTCCAAACAGTGGCCGTCTTCATCCACATTGTGAAAGGGAATTTGGCCATCTTCAGTCAAAGAAAAAACATTTTGTTTTTCAGGTCAGCATGCAGCCTGAACGAACCATCGAATGAAGCTGCAGATGACAGTGACAATGATGCCAATGATGAAGATGAGGACAGTGCTGAAATGGAAGAGTGTCTTTCCATCATTGCCTGATGGTACAGCCGTCCCCTATAAGCAACAAGGTCAGCATAGTACACAGGCGGGACCAGAGATACAGGTTTCGTGCACCTTGCAAAGGTAAAGCACATGTTGTAAATAAGCTTCTGCAACTGGTCAGAAGAGAAACCATGCTCATCCCACAAGACATGGTAGTGTGTTGGCTTGCTAGTACCAAGGCTTCCATAGTGACTACAAAGATAAAAGTCAAACTCAAACCGGTGCACAATGTCAGTGTCCACAACTGTGCCTGGAGAGATATTACCAGTGGGACCCCTGTCTCTCTGTGGAAAGAAACGAGTTTGGTGCCGCTTCTGTGCGACAATGAGGGTGATAGTAGGAAAGTACTCCATTTTCTGGAAAGCACTCTTGAGATCTACTAACTCTTCATTGAGAACCATATCAAACTGACCCTCACTAACCCCATCACGGAAGAGCACAATTTTTTCTGGTTTGACCTTATTTACCCGTTCATAAGATTCAACAAGCTCCACACACATTTCCCCGAACTGTAGGATTTGTTCTTTGCGATGGTGCTGGGTACGAACCCTTGCTGCGTAACGATTAGCTTCAGGCCAATTCACTGTGGCTACTACAGCTGCTATTGATGGGCTAGTTTTATTATGAGAGCCAGGATGATTAACATCTGCTCCCACAAACATAACATGGTCTTCACCCTGGAAGTGTGGCAGCTGGTCATTCAGCTCCACATTGCTGCCCCCAAGCTTGGCATTGATTTTCAGGGCAAGGTTAGCTAAGTACTGGTCCTTCCCTTTGTTTGCTTCGATGGACAGACAACACTGAGTCACCACACCAATTTTAGTCTCAGAGATCCACTTGAGATACTTGTAGCCATCATCCTTCCTTGACATCACACAGAGTACAAATTGTAAACTTCCTCTCCCAAGCTTATGACCTTGACTAGTAACTTTTTCAAGCAGTTGACTAAGTACATTATCATTCGAAAGTGTTTGCATTCCGGTGGCTTCACGTAAGAGAGGTTCCTCCATTCTCATCCCAAGACTTGCACACCTAGCTCTCAGCTTTGAAATAAATGAACCATAATTCAGTCTGAATTTATCAGCAACACTGAAGTCAATCACAGCCCAGCGCTCAATTGCTTTGCCTTCCACAACAGCCTTTCCAACCAGGTTCCACTGGCATTTGTCTTTGTCAACTGTTATCTTCATCAATTTGCCAGTAATAGGAGCAGCCAGTTTCAAAACCGGAGGCCCAATGACACGTCCTATCACTGATGTCATCTCAGTATTGACTTCAATTCCAAAATTTTGGATAATGTTTCCACTGCCGGTAAGAAATATATAAGATTTTAAGAAGATTCAAGATTGCAAAACCAGATTCATATTATAGGTGACCATTCCAGTTGATTAGGATGATGGTCTTAGAATAGGATGATATTTGCAGCTTTTGGATAGCAATAATATAGTATAGTGCCTTCATTTATATCCAGGCATCATAAAAACAAAGTAATAATCTTAAGCATGAAAACTAGCAAAACTCATACATTTAGAGTCATTTAAACAGCACTTTGGTTAATATAAAGCACCCAAAAAAGTGATAAGAACTCATTCATTCATGCCAGAGAATGCACCTTTCATCAAGTGAATAAACAAAAGTTGTTGATCCAGGGACTTATGCAAGAAGGAAAGTTGCAACAGTGGCTAACTACTAGTATCAACTATCATGGCATTAAGTTTGTGACTAAATGTAAGGCTAGCTAAACTGGGGCTTTAAAGCATGTAAAACAATTACATCATCACAACAATGTCTAATCATCTAAAACTTATATAATGGATGGTGACACAAAAGGTAATTACATTGGATATAAAGGAAACAGAACAAAAGCCCCATTGCTCAAAAGTAGAAGAATTCTCATCAAATGTTATCTAGCAACAAATTCATTACTTGTGAGAATAATAGTGGAGACAACAAAGGCAAAAATGTTTTGTCAAATGAAAGCAACAAAACAGACAACTTGTCAAAGCAAACAGAGAAATAAAAGGCTCAATTGTCGTGTATACATACCCACAAGGTCCATCCTCGGATCGAACCATGCAACAGATCTTGCTCCGTCTTTCCTGCGGCTTTGCCAGTGATATGTCCTTCAACAATAAGGCTGCATGTCGATCCAAATTCTCCTTTGGATAGACCTGCCCCTCGGCTAAGACACAGAACTCCATTGGGACATAGTTTATCCGATTGTGCTTGCTCAAATCTAGACAAGGAATATCCAAGTGGGTGATATTCCTATTGTATTTCTCCAAGAAATAATCAACAAGCCTAATGCGCCTTTGTGGAGCATTGGCATCTGGAAATGTAATATCGCGAGTTTTGTTACTAGTCAACCCCACTACAGCATATTTTTGTTTGGTACGTCGATGGGTTACATTAATTTCCAATTTTCTCAACACATTCTCAACCATTCTCCTATACTGTCCAAAAGCATTCACATTAAAACCAGGAAAGTGCTCTACTAGAAATTCTATAACTGGCATTTTCTTATGAAATGCTAAAACAGAATAGTCCAGGCAAAGCGCTAGACCTTGGAAAGTGGGCTTGAGGCTATGTTGGATTCCTCTGGATGCTATGATGCCCCGTCCAAGATCATCTTCCGGACAATATTCAGTAGGATGGAAGCTCCGGCCAGTATAAATCATACGCATAACTGGATTCTCCTTCATAACCACATCCATCCCCTGTAAAATGTCACGAGGTATCGAGATGTTGCCTGTGGTCAAGTAATCCTTCAACTTGCGGAGCTTGAGCTCATTCACAAGCTTTAGAGAAACAATGAATTTACGAGACTTCATGTCTTCTTCCTCAGATAATTCCACCTCAAATTGTCCTTCAGGTAACTGAACAGCACTAAATATATTCTTTTCACCATCATATGCAGTCATGGTCAATGGGAATTCAGAATCATTATCAGTGAATAGCTTTTTCCGGATCATAGGCAGTAGCATCTTTGGTAGTTTCACAGGGCGACCATGCCTTGGAGACTCCTGTGGCCTGACATCAACATCATAGTGCCTTATCACCCTCTCAGGATTGAAATTGACCCGAAAATGATTGACATCAAGCCTAACAGTTGCAACAGCTACTCCTCCACCTTTATCAGGTCGCATAATTGGGACATATCTATTCCTATTCTCTGGAGGAGATGATGTAGAAGCTAAATGTTCCGGCGCAGCACAATCTGTAACAGAAAAAGGGCAAAATTTTTCCCAAAAATATATCTCAAATCCAAACAACAGTAACAAATCAAAATCAAGCCTAAAGTCTAAGCACATTTTACCACAGAACTTTAGTTAATGAATGCAAAATGACTCTTTTGATCTTTTCCTTAGTAAGGCAGAAACAAAACTTTGCTATCTCAAAATAAATTGTCCAACTTCATCAACATCATAATAAACTTTTGCCACATAGTTAACAAAGTCAAAACCAAAAAGATTTATACCAGGAACAGGTTGCACAGGACGAGAAGGCAATGCCGGCTCGTGAATTTGAGGCCGTGCTGGTGGAGCAGCACCACGCCCCCATGGTCTCCTCCACGGCCCGCCGCCACTGTGACCGCGCCCGGCTGATTCCATCACATGACTAGAACTCGGTCTCTCCAATTGAGGCCGAGGGACCCACGTTCCCCTTCCTCCACTACCACCAGGACCACCAGTGTAACCACCTCTTGTGAGACCTTGTCCTGTACCTTGATTAGGACCCCCTTGAGTAATAGTTGGATTCCAATGGACCCCACCTTGTTCTGAAACAGTGTGATACGGCGGCTGATGACCTCCGCCGCCGCCATCTCTTCCTCTACCTCTTCCACCACCTCGGTAACCACCTCTTCCACCGGTTCCTCTTCCCCTATAACCACGGCCTCTCTCCATTGGACTCGGGAGCACAACTCGGGGGAATTCGAACTCGGTCGTTACTCACTCAGTAACCACCAGATCACACAACCAAAAATAAAATTAAGGGAGAACAAATGTTGGCAACAGTCCCTTCGTAAACAGGGCAGGAAAGAGTGAGAATCGCTGGTTTTAAAAGGGCAGGAGAGAGAGAGAAATACTCAAATAGCCTCTCACGCGCGTTTAGTCGTTTGGTAAACGATTAGGTGGAAAATTAAAATAATTAGTACATGCTTAGCTTAAACTACGGGCTTAAGATAATAATGATAACTAATGACTAAGAAAGACGAAGGGGAACTGAGCGTGGAATCTGAAAAGCATTCCAGAAAGTTCGATGGGTCCGAGGCAGGCGGGGCTTTGGAGAAATTGGACTTGTGGGGAAAGTGTGAGGAAAGGGCGGAGGATTTCATGGCTGATTTCCTTGAATATATAACATCAGGCAAATTATTAAAGCATTTTTGCACAAACAATCAACTTTGAAAATAAACACCTTAAAAACACCTACCTTTATGACAAGTCCTACCTTTTTTAAGTAAGAAATTGTGAGAAATGTCTTTTCGTTATGAAAATATTTTAAAAATAATCATCAATTTAATTATTTTTAATCATATTTAACTATAACTTGATAAAAATACTCTTTAAATTATTTTAAATAAATTAAACAATTCATCATAATTTCTCTCCATTTCTATTTCAGATTTCTCTCCCTCACCATCCCACTCTCTCAAATTTTATCGATTTCTCTCTTCGACATTCGTCTGCTATACTTTCGATTTATCTCTCTCGCGTTTTCAGATTTTTTTTTCTTGCGCTTTCAAGACACTAAGCAATCGTTTCGAAGTATTTGGGTGGGTGGATATTTGTAAATTTCGATTTTTAGATATTTTGAAGAAAATTAAAATGGTAGAAATAATCACAGATGTATGAAATAGCTTTTAATTGAATCAATTCGGGATCTAGACACCAATAAATTCAAAATTTTGAAATTTATAAACTTAGGTTTTCAAAAAAACAATTTTTTTAATTTTTAGTCAAAGTAGGTGTTTTAGATAAAAAAATTGTATTTTGATTTATGAAAACATGTTGGAAACACTTTAAGCAGTGGTGTGTCACAGATTTTTGTACATGGCGTGTCACAACCTAACCATGGCTTGTCACAGGTTTTTGTACATGGCGTGTCACAGCCTAACCATGGCGTGTCACAACTTAATCATGGCGTGTCACAGATTTTCGTACATGGCTTGTCACAACCTAACCATGGCTTGTCACAGGTTTTTGTACATGACATGTCATAACCTAACCATGGCGTGTCACAACTTAACCATGGCGTGTCACAGATTTTTGTACATGATGTGTCACATATTTTTGTATATGGCATGTCACAACCTAACCATTGCTTGTCACAGGTTTTTATACATGACGTGTCACAGCCTAACCATAACGTGTCACAACTTAACCATGGCGTGTTACAGATTTTTGTACATGACGTGTCACAACCTAACCATGGCTTGTCACAGGTTTTTATATATGGCGTGTCACAGCCTAACCATAACGTGTTACAACTTAACCATTGCGTGTCACAAGTTTTTATACATGGTGTGTCACAGATTTTTGTACATGACATGTCACAACCTAACCATGGCTTGTCACAGGTTTTTGTACATGGCGTGTCACAGCCTAACCATGGCGTGTCACAACTTAATCATGGCGTGTCACAGATTTTCGTACATGGCTTGTCACAACCTAATCATGGCTTGTCACAGGTTTTTGTACATGACATGTCACAGCCTAACCATGGCGTGTCACAACTTAACCATGGCGTGTCACAGATTTTTGTACATGATGTGTCACAGATTTTTGTACATGGCATGTCACAACCTAATCATGGCTTATCACAGGTTTTTATACATGACGTGTCACAGCCTAACCATAACGTGTCACAACTTAACCATGGCGTGTTACAGATTTTTGTACATAACGTGTCACAACCTAACCATGGCTTGTCACAGGTTTTTGTATATGGCGTGTCACAGCCTAACCATGACGTGTTACAACTTAACCATTGCGTGTCACAAGTTTTTATACATGGTGTGTCACAGATTTTTGTACATGACGTGTCACAACCTAACCATGGCTTGTCACAGGTTTTTGTACATGGCGTGTCACAGGTTTTTATACATGGCGTGCCACAACCTAACAATGACGTGTCACATCATAGCGTGTAATTTCATTAAGGGTATTTTTGTCCAACTTGATTTAAAATAGTTAAAATTATAAAGATAGTTACTTTTGAAAACATCTTATCTTTAAAAGTTATTTTTTAAAACGTCCCTTTTTTAAGCCATTTTAGTAACATAATTCAAATTTAGTTAATAATTATTTTCTCATTTTCAGAGAATTACTAAATAATATTTACATTTATTATGAGCATTAATTTATGATTTAAATTGTATCATGTCAACATTTCACCTTAAAATCATAACCTAAATAATGAATATAAGAGTTAATGCATTTCGAAATTGCAATAGTTAATCATTAGTAATGGGAAGGGAGTCTTTCATTTTTTATATATTTACTTTTTTATTAAAAATTTGTTTGGTTTGGTTTTTTTTTCTCTTAAAAACTATTACGAAGTTCTTATAAAAAATAATAACTTTTAAAATTAAGCTAAATCTGTTTGGTAAATTTATTTTTATAAATTCTTTTTTATAAATAAGATGTTTGATAAAATAATTTATATATAAGTTTTAATTTTGATTAAAATTACCAAAAAAAGTATTTAATAAATAATTTTCTATTTATCATAAATTCTTTTGTTCATAATGAAAAAATATTAATTTTAATTTTTTTTATAAAAAGTATAAATTTTTTTTTATATAACATAAATTTTATAATTAATAATAAATCATATAAAAATGAAAATAGTTAATATTGTAATTATTTTTAATAAATGAGAATATTTTTGAAACAACAAGAAAAATTTTCCAAAAAAGAGATGTGTTTTTAAAAAAAGATGAGAGAAAACTCCGCTCCCAAGCTTTTTTTAAAGTTCTTTTTTTTTTAATTTTATTCTTAAAAAAAACTGCTTATCTTTTTTAAAATTTTTTTAAATTCTTGTTTGACTTGACTTTTACTTTTAAGAAGTAGATAAGCTAAAAAAAATAAGTCGAACAAGCACTAAATGATAAAATTCAAATTTAATTTTTATTATATGGATATGTATATATATATGTACGGTCCAATACATACACAAATTGCACATTATTTTCAAAGTTGGGGAAGGTAAAGTTTCTTCGTTTTTTTTGTTGGATTGACGTGCTTGTTTGTAGTACTAATTGCAACCTTCCTTCCTTTTACCATTAGAGTACTTAGAAACATATTAGTGGCCAAAAAATTTTTAAAAAAAATGCAATTGCAAATGAAATAATGGTTACTCTAAACAAAAGAGGAGTTCGTTAAAGAGCATGAAACTATATGATGGAATAATATCTAAAAAGATATATGAATTATTTTTAAAAAATTTAAATAAATCATTATTCTTTTATTATATTTAATCACACCATTATATTTTTATTTTAAATCAAATAAATTTTAATGATTAAGGTTAATAAATTATTATTAATTAAAACATCATTTATTTTTTTATATCACGTGATGACATCGATATAACATATTGATATATCATATTAAATAATAAAATGAAATGTTGATGTGACATGATGATATTATTACATATTTTACTTTTCACATTAACAATACGCAAGCATAAAATGACAACTTGTCATTTTAACTATGACAAATAATTAATTATGAATTATAAGAACTTGTTCGATAAAAATAAAAATATAAAAATTTAATTAAACATAATAAAGGAACAATCACTTATTTGAATTTTTTTAAATATTATACTTTATATTAACCTATACTATCCTATCATCATCTTGGTTTCCATTTTTTTGCTTTCCCTAAAGCAACTTTTGTGTGCCATATATTTTTATTGGTTAGTACTAGTGTAAGTCCCATTCAAATGCATGTTCTTAATGGAACTTGAGAGTCGAAATTAAAGGGCGGCAAACACATGGCCTAATATAGGTGAAATAGAACACAGGTCATTGTATTTCAATTATAACCGTTGGCTTCTGTGAAGAAAAGTCTGGGTCCTTTTCCTTTCGTATAAAGTCCCATGACCTGTTTATGATGGAGCCTAGAAAGATGCAGATAGTGAAAGATTCAGAAAATAAATTTAATACGTCATTGTTGACTCCATTTATTAGTAAGGTTTTCTGTTGATATAAGTGGTTTGGGGTTCTAAATCTATTTTAGTGCATGTTTAGCCTGGCTTTTTTTCAGCTTATCTACCTCTTAAAAGCAAAAGCCAAGCCAAACACAAATTTTAAAAAACTCTTTAAAAAAAAGCAGCTTTTTTTTAAGAGTAAAATTTAAAAAAAAAGAGCTTAAAAAAAAGCTCCTGGGATGAGCTTTTTCTTCTCTTCTTTTAAAAATACAAAAAAAAATTTTATTCTTATTTTAAAAATATCCTTATCTATTAAAAATAATTACAATATTATCCTTTTAAAAAAAAGAAATACCCTCTAAGATAATTTCAATCAAAAGTATAACTTATATAAAAAAACTTATAAAAAAAATTTACCAAACAACTTTAACTTAATTTTAAAAGCTATTATTTTTCATAAGAGCTTTATAATAGCTTTTAAGTTAAAAAAAAGTCAGACCAAACAGCTTCTTAATGTAATCTAATGATAAAAAAATATATAGAATAATATCTAAAATTTTTAATCAATTATTAATTAATAGTTAGTTAATTATATTAGTTAAAACGTCACTTGTCATTTTATATCACATGATGTTCATATAATATGTTGGATGATGACTAAAGATGATAATATGATATCGTGTCAATTTTCACTTTCTACATCAGTATCATGTAGATATAAAATGACAAATTCATTTCAATAATGATAATTAGTCATTTATTAATCCTAAGATATATTTAATTACAAATAAAAATACAAAATTCTGATTACATGTAATAAAAAATAAAAAAAAATTTTAAAATTTTTAATTAATATGTAATTTTTTTAAAATATTATGTCAAATAAATTTTAACCTCTATCTTGATTTGAGGTTAAAATAATTCACCTATACAAAAATTTGTCTACTAAAAAGGAAAATGAATTAATACAATGTAGGAATATTTTCGAGTCAATCAGTCTAATTTCTATGCGTTGACAAATTAAGAGAAGAGTAGCATGCATGTACTATCGAGTTTTAAATTTGAGATTGCCTTTGGATTTTGTGCATAATTCCACTCCATCACGAATGGATTTCATGATAAGACTTACCTGCCAACGAAAAAGGTCCACATTTTCTCTTCTTACCTGCCCGCTGGCAAGTCTTCATGATGCTGTCAGCTAATTAAGAGATGATTAATAATAGTCAATAGTAATCGTTTTGTCCCAATAAACAACTCTATATTTCTTGGTGCTTTTTCATTTTCCAGGTTTGGTAAGAGATTCCTAATTAAGGACGGCAAGTTTCTTTCTTTTTTTAATTAATTCACTTCAACATTGTCATATTCAAACTCAAATTAAGTTGACATATCCTAAATTTTTTATAAAAATTCAAAAAAATTCTTCATTTTAAAAAAAAATTAAATTTTTTTATTTTTTTATTATATTCAATTAAGTTATTATTCTTTTATTTTTATTATATTTAATTTCATTACATCAATACAATATTGTTAATCAAATTATCGTTTATTATTTTATATTCTATTATACTGATTTGAAATGCTAACATATTATAATAGACAATAAAATGATATGCCTATATAATATATATATATATATATTATTATCATGTAATATTTTTACTTTTCATATTAATATCAAGTCAATATTTTTAAAATACAGAATGGTACATGATATTTTCATTAATAATAAATTAATTATAAAAATTTATTTTATATATAAAAAAAAAAAAAAACAATGAGGACTATATGGATGCAGTGTGTCAAATATTGGGTGTTAATAGGGAGCATTGGGATGGAATGTATCTGGACATGCCATTAATTAGTGGAGCATCAAAACGACAAATTTTCAGCTATGTGAAAGATAGAGTGATGAAGAGAGTTTTTAATTGGGAGAATAAGCTATTGTCGGTAGCTGGCAAAGAAATACTGATCAAATCTGTAGCCCAAGCTGTGCCCACTTACGCTATGAGTTGTTTTAAACTCCAGGATTCGATTTGTAAAGAGATTGATTCTGGTATCGCTCACTTTTGGTGGGGTGGAAATGATAGAGATCAGAAGATACACTGGAAAAGCTGGAGATCAACGTGCATTTCAAAGCACTATGATGGAATGGGATTTCGAGACACTAGAAGCTATAATTTAGCAATGCTGGCTAAACAGGAGTGGCGGCTGCAGTTGAAGGAACCTACCCTAGCTTACAAAGTGTTAAAAGCGAGATATTTTCCTAAAGGAGAGTTTATGGAATTAATGTTCGTGATAGTTGAGGACTGGTTCAGGGAAATTCAGAACAGGGTTACTAAAGATGAATTGGAAGACATAGTAGGCATTATGTGGGCGTTATGGAAAGCCAGAAACCTGCTCATTTTTAAAAACCAGCATTTGGATCCGTTGGCTGTCATCAATTTGGGGCAGGGCATGGTGCTATAGTATAAGAAAGTCAATAAAGAAGACATAAGAAGGGTCGATGCAGGGATCCAAGAACATACAAGATGGAGATGTCCTAGTGGCTGGAAACTTAACACTGATGCTGCAGTCTTCAGGACAGATGGAGTTCAGCAGATAGGAGCAGGATTTATTGTTAGAGGACCAACGGGTGAGATGCGATTAGCTGGTGTCAAAAGGCTTCGATCTGGTTTGTGTGCAGATGAAGATGAGTTATTGGCTTTAACCTGGTCTGTACAGTGCTGCATTGAAGAAAATATAGAGCTTGATGAAGTCGAGATTGACAACCAGACAGTGGTTGGATGGGTTATCACAAGAAATATAGTGAAGCTCCAGGAAATATTGTGGAAGACTGTGTAATGGCTTTGGACGAAATAAGTTGCAGGTCTTTGGAATATTGCCCAATAGAGTGTAATGCAGCGGCTCATATGATAGCGCAGGTTGCAAAGGGCTTGGATGCAGAACAGCTGTTCTGGAAGGATACAATGTAGATGCCAGACCAAGTCAAATATGTAATCTGGAGGGACATTAATATGGTCAGCTAACTGGTATGGGGCTTATGAGAACAGGGAAAGATACAAGATAAGCAAAGGCACTCTTTTTCCATTTTTATCCCAAAGAGTTTTTCCATGGAAAGATTTTTTAACGAGGCCTTTCTTACATGTGTAGGGTGATTCAATGTTATTGAGACTGATTATAGATTTCTATAGTGTCTATCTGTTACGAGCTCTCATTGTAATTCTTACGATGAATTAATGAAATACATCATTCGTTCCAAAAATAATAATAACAGCGTAAAAATTTAATAAAAAATAATAAAAATATTATTTAAATTTTTTTAAATAGTTGAAGGTTTTTTTTAAAGTATTATGCCAATTAAATCCAATCATTCATTAAAAAAAGAAAAAAATTAATTAAGAGTTATAAAACTTACTAACACCTAGAATAAAATGGATAAAGTTGAAGTATTATCTCAAAAGTGAAAACACCTCTCTTTCACTTGGAGGCACAAAAAACAAAGATTGTTCATCAAGCTTACAGACTATAGATTTATTTCAAACTTTAAATAAGTGTAAAAGGGGTTCTTAATGATAAGGAGAGGAAGTGTTGCAAACAAATAAAAGATATACCAAAGGTGACGGAGAGAAAGATTGGAGCAGTTCTTGAAGTACTAAATGTTGTGGCAAGTGGAAAAGAATAAGAAAAGAATAAGTGTTTTAAGTGAGAATAGGCTACAGAAAAAGGTTGTGAGTGAGAGTCGAGTAATTCTGAAAGTCTAAGAAAAATTCTCTTTTGAATTGTGAAGGCTCTATATATATAGTGTCAAAAGTAACGGTTATAAGAAATTGTTTTAATACATGTAATAAATAATATTATTAATGAGAATTTTAATGCTAAGTAACCATTACTAAGAGTTAATGTCGAATAACAGTTAGAAACCATTATGTGGCTATTGAAGTAAATAGATGTAATAAGACTTGTTCTCGAGTAAAAATTAACAAAGAAAAGCTGTACGTGAACAAGTACCAGAGAAGAAGCTGTACTGAACAGGTACAAGAGAAGAAAGTATATGAGAACAAGGTAGAAGGGTGAAACACTTGTGCTTCAGGAAAAGGTTAAGAAGAAGATCTCTTAACTATTTCCATATCTGAGCCACCAAGCCAAACTCTCTTGAACATCTCAATATGAAAGTAACTCATGAACCCTACCACTTATTCCGAGTTGCTTTCACTATCATCCAAGTGAAGTGGTTATTTTATACGAAGTAGCTGTTCTACTTGTTTTAGTTATTTTGTTTGAAGTAGCAGTTCACTTGTTCTCTGTACAATATTATGCGATAACATTATTTTTTAAAGAATGTGTATTAACCAAAATCAAGTATCTACAAGAAGCATGATCCAATTAACAAAAGTTGAAAAGTACATACATAATCAAATAGACATACTACTTTTTTGTTTCTTCATTTCTCATTTTTTGCTCTGAAATGGTAACCTATACATCATGCCTGCTTCCATTAGCATTCAACACAAACAAAATTCCTCTTTGAAATCACCAAAACCCAAAGTTTTGGCTGCAAGAGAATTGCAAACAAGGACTTCTGAGTTATGATATGATCCCCAGGTTGCACAGACGAAATCAATTACAGAGCTTAAATAATAGAAATTCTGAAGCATTAGATTTAGGCACAAACTATCTCTGACACATTAGATTCACACACAAACTCTTGAGTGTGCTTAGCATGGCTTTCTTGGTCAACCTCGGATCTGCAAATTTTATACTCGGAACAGTATTACTAGACCTCAAAAAAAAAATAGAATTCTTTTAAAAAATATCTTTAATACATAAAATGTTTTTGAAAATAACTCTCTTTATAACTTTAATTATTTTTAATTAAAAAAAATTAATTTTAGATAAAATTACCCTTAATAAAACTAACACATATGTTTAAGTCTGCACCTTAAACGGATTCATATCTTTTAAGCTTTCTTTGCAGATTATTTATCTCTAGAGTATTTTTTTGTCAGAAAAAAAAAACTTTTAAGTATTTTGAGTATTTTTTGAGTGATTTTTTATATATAAAAAAAACTTTTAAGTATTCTTCGTCAAGTAGATATATTCGTTGATTATGTTATTAAATGAAATATGGTGTATTATTTGAAATTGTTGATTTTGTTAAATGGAATTTAGTAGGTTTGGCAGTTTTTAAACATTACGTAATCGATTTTTGAGCATTGCATAATTAGTTTTTGGACATTGTGTTACTAATTTTAAGATATTACGTGACTGGTTGATAGACGTTGCGTGACTGATTAGTAAAACATTGCGTGAGTGCTTTTTAGACATTATGTGATTTAGGCATTGCTTAAAAATCAATTATGCAATGCCTAAAAATTAGTTACACAATGCTTAAAATCAGTCACGTAATGTCTAAAAACTAATCTTGTAATGCCTAAAAATCAATGGCACAATGCTTCAAAATCAATAATGTAATACCTAATAACTAATTGATTTGCCTGTTCTCAATCAAGTTTAAGTTGCAAAAGTCATACAGTATTTTAATTTATAAATATGTCTAATTAATTACAATCCCTCAATTTTGGGATTTTATAAATAAACCAATAGACTCAAGAACCTAAAATACATACGTTGATGTCATTTTTATTCTTTCGAGTGGCGAGAAAGAGCTGGGTTGAGAGATAAATGGTATTTGGTAAGAGAGAAAAATTGAGATTTAATTTTAAGATTTTTATTTGAATGCTGGGATAAAGAAAACCGAAATCATTTTAATTTGCTTGAAATTATTTAAAATGCATTATTATCAAATCATATAAAAAATAATTAAAATTATAATAAAGTATATTTTTGAATTGAGTTTACGAATAGAATTATTTTTCACAATTTCCTCATAACAGTATTAGATCAACCAGTGATTCAATCTTTCTTGACAAAGTACAAGCAAATCCCGTGCCAGCTTTCTTGATTATAGCTCCAGTTCAGAGATATAATTGATTAGTAAGACAAGAGCTGAGAGCCTGTAAAAGGGGTTCTTGGTAATAGGAAGAGGAAGTGTTACAAACAAGTAAAAAGATGCGTCAGAGGTAGTAGAAAGAAAGATTAGAGTAGTTCTTGAAGTATTGAGTGTTGTGGCAGGTGGAAGACAATAAGAAGAGAATTAAAGAGAAGCTCTGGAAGAGAATATGTTAGCGGAGGGAAGAGCCCCCTCAATGAATTATGAGGCTCTATATATAGTGTTAAAAGTGACGGTTACTCAAGAATAAGTTTTAATGTGTTTAATAAATGATATTATTATGAAAAACATTAATGTGAGTAACCGTTACTGTAATTGGATGTAATAAGACTTGTTCTCAAGTAAAAGGTAATAGAAAAGAGTTATACATGAAAAGGTATAAGAGAAGAAACTGTACGTGAACAAGTACAAGAGAAGAAGCTGTACAAGAACAGGTACAAGAGAAGAAGCTGTACGAGAACAGGTACAAGAGAAAAAGCTGTATGAGAACATGTATACTAGAACAAGGTGAGACGGTTAAACACTTGTACTTCAGGAAAAGGTTAAGAGAAAGATCTCTTAACTACCTCCATATCTGAGCCACCAAGCTAAACTTTCTAGAACATCTCAAAATGAAAGTAACTCATGAACCCTGTCACTTATTTCGAGTTGTTTTCATTGTCATTCAAATGAAGTGGTTATTCTATGTGAAACAGCTATTCAACTTGTATTAATTATTCCATATGGAATAGTACTCTACTTATTCTAGTTGTTCTAAGTGAAGTAGTAACACTTAACTTATTCTAATTGTTTTATGTAAAGTAGCATTTCACTTGTTCTAGTTGTTCTCTATACAATATTATGTTGTAACATTATTCTTTAGAGAATAGATATTAACCAAAATCAAGTATCTACATAGCCCTACGGCTCCAAACTTCTCCACGGAGGAAGGAGTTCCTCTTGTCTTGCAACTCTTTGCTTGCAGAGATGGTCTTATTATAAAGTGATAAAGATCCAAAGATGCCGAGACCAAAGTGACCAATCACATGGAAGTGTCGGTGGAATCATAGGAGTCGTAAAGTGGAGTACATTGCACGCTTGGACAAGAGCCAGGCTGCCACCGTAAGAGAGTGAGTGCAATCTTTTGCCATGATAGTAAAAATGTACTATTGAGTTTATCTCAGGTTCCTCACAGATAAAAATATTTATGAAAATATTACAGTATTTTTCAGTATCTAACATAATTATTGGGAACAAAACAATACGAAGTTGTGAACACAAACTTTTTTTTTTTTTGTGGATTAATGCAATTTATCCAAAAATGCAGGGAAATGTCCTGCTACAAAGAACACTGTACATCAACCAATGAGATTATACAGATAACATGAAACATCTACAAAGAAGTAACTAGAATTTTTCAGCTATTACACAGATTGGCATTCCTATCTTTGACCTCTTGAAGTAAGATGAGCAGCTTGAATCGAACTGATCAGTCCATGATAAAGTTGAAGATATCAGTAGTAGCACAAGTTTTCTTCCCATATTTCCCGTTGTTTCGCTCAATCCAAATATAATAGATATAGGCTTTCAGACATCTTTAAGAATGATCACAACGAGAGGTTTTCCTTTCAGCTTCTTTTTCCAGTTGAACTCTTCAAGCCAGTCACCAGCAGTCCTGTGAATATTGAGGTCTGCAAAACTTTCTCTTATATTTTGCTTATTATCAATGGGAACTCTCCGGCAAGAATGTCTGCATGATGAGGGTTATTGCAGTAGTGTTCCGGCCTCAGTTTCTCTTCAGGTCAGACAAGCTTCTCGGTGGGGTGAACAGCACGATAATAGTGCATATCCTTAATGACTTGATGTTCGAGACAATCAAGCTTCTGGATGTCATCATTTAACGCATCTTCGTTCCATGGGGGTCGACGATAGCCATGAACAACAGTCTGAAACTCTCCAAGTAAGACATACTTTCTGAGAGCGTGAGCGACGGTGTCAGTTGACAATAACAGTCATCAATCAATTGATTTTGGTTTTTTTTGTTAATCAAATACTTTTAAAAATTGTGGTCTTTGTTCGTATCATCTTCTAGTTGTCATTACTTCTGCTTCCTAATGTCCCTTGATGTATTCCTGTTATGATCATAGCCATGAAAGAAAAGGAACTTACAAATTTTCTTCAATGGATTTACGCCCATTTCCTTTTGATTGACTTGTAATTTTCAATACCCAAATTGGGAGTTGGAAAAAATGCTCTGATATGGCTCAAGACTCAAGACTAAAGTGAATTTTGTGCCAAACTGAGAAAGCTTATATTTACTGATTCAGGCAAAAATACCAGCACCATTTGAAGATTGGATCATATCAACAAGGAGTGGGAACTGTAAGAAGGCAAATAAGGTTACAGGAACACAAGCAATTAAAGCTGCTGGGACAGCAATCCATGCGAGTCTTTGGCTAAGGACAATGCAAAAGGTTGCACCAAATGCTACAAGCATTGCTGCTATGGATAAAAAAAGGGTAGCAAGGCCAACAATCAGTCTCTGTGGGAGTAACCTAAGGAAATCTTCTTCTGCATAACGTGAAGTGAGGATTGACAAGAACATTAAGATAGAGGTGACTGAAGAGAACAATGCCAGTGCATCTGATATAGCAAAAATTATGAAAGATTTAGCTTCTAAAAATATGGGAGTGCCTTTGTCATTGTCATTTCCTCCTGGTACTGTAAAGATAGCAGCAAACATTACAGTAGTGATTAGTGTAGCAACAAGCATGCACGATGAAGCAGTGCTCTTCATCCACTTCTCTCCTTCCTTGACCAAGTTTGCGTGCTCTTCTGTGAATAAAATTCGAGGTGTTCTGCCGTGAATGTCTCTCATTTCCTTGTATAAGGGTTGAACATTCTTCTCTACTTCCTGCAATGTCAAAAACAACTTAATTTATGAATTCTTAAGTGAATGTAAGAAAGGAAGTATTGAAAAATTCAGGTATAGATGGTGTTAAACCTTAAACCAAAGTAGTTCTCTTTGCATTTGAAGGGCTGCACCAGATACAACATTAAGTCTATTTGGAGGTGCTATCTTGCCAGCCAAATGCAGTATGCAGTGATTGTTTTTGTCTTTGTAAGCAGCAATCATATCCTTGAGTGATCCTATATCACGGATAAGTCTAAAAATCTTTTCTTGGCGATGAATGACTGCTATATGAAAAATGCTACGGCTATGCTCATCAACTCGCCATATCAAATCAGGGTAAGACTGAATAAGCTCAGTTATGAGCTCAACGACTCCAAATTCTGCTGCAATAAATAAAACCTGTGAAGGGCTTCTTAGTATATCTGTAATTTGTGAGTCTTCTAAGGATAGAATTTGTTCCCATAACAGCTTCACAAGGACAATGGCTTGCATATGCAATAACTTTTTGTTGTAAATGGCTTTATGTCCTGGGACTAGAGTTAAACACAGGTCAGTTATTGGACTTTTAATATACAAGCAAAGTATCACTAAAATTGAAATTAACACCTACTTGTTTTCTCTATTGCGTGCCTAAGTTTTCCAGCTAAGCCGATAAACACTGCAGACATTCCAAACAAACTTGCTTGTTAATGTTGAAGGTTTGATCAACCTGGAATATCATAAAACTTGATCATTTGTATATGCAAGATTTCCCATTTAAATGGAGAAAAAACTGAAATGAATAAATTATGTCCCAGAAAATCGAGTCTCTATGAGAAAAAATGAGATTATGGGAGAGAAACCTTGATTTGTATGGTCGCAGCAGCATTTTGACATGCCTGATGGGCAACTAGATTTAACTAGTGGTTCCACATAGATCCCTGCAAGAGCATAAAAGTATATATTAATTTTTCAGGAAAAATTCGAAGTAAAGCTTCTAAAGAAAGGTTCGCTCCTCAGCTAAGGACTGCTATTTTCTTGGTTCATACCACCGACAAATGTAACTTACATCTATAAATTTCAAGACTCCTACAGAGTAATAATTAACTTGTCCATCTGCTGCCTTTGACATCTACAGGCAGCCCAGTAGGTTAACTAGTTTGAATTGAGTTCATTTGGTCCCATGTTTCCTATTTATCTCGAATAGCAACTATAGCTTTAACATGATTGGGAAAGGCCAAGAGAGGACTATTACTTTTCAGTGATAGTGTGCTCTGTTTAAACTCTGTTTCTCAGTGGACCTGGGTAAAATGTCACTGAAACAGTAAGATCTAAACTTCTCTTATATGTTCTTTATCTAGTGTAAGAATTGCGGTGAAGGTTCACAATGTGGCAATTATTGATCAACACTGAAGGAGCAGTGGGGAGTGGAAACGATTACAGGTTTGTCTAGGTTACAAGAATTATATACATAAAAGAGATATAATCAGACATTCATAAAAATCACAACATATAACAGTTTGAATCATGTGATTGAATTTCCAGTGCTTCCAAAATCCAGCTAATTAGGTAATGAAAAGAATATTAAAACAGAATTAGAACACTTACACGGGTAGATAAACTTTTCCCAGGTTCCCAGCTCACATTTGCTGGCAAACGCTGAAGGCTTTCGAGCTAAAACATGAAGCGCAGTCTCCCCATTTGAATCACGCAGAGTAGCCAATTCTGGATGGTGCTGAATTAAGCAAAGAGCTACATCTAAGCACAAAGGAAGAATGATTAGCTATTTTATTAAGGTTCTTCCCATAAGCAGTTCTTTCCAACAACTAAGGAAAGGGCTATGGACCTAATGGTACTAACCCTTTCTACATGCTAAGAAATTTAAAGTCTTGAGCCATAGATATAGTAGAATCAATAAGCTTCTTGATTTATTCGAGTTAAAGATGTTACCAGATTGAAAGGGCAATGTGATAGAATTGACTGCATATGTCCTGCTTCTTACCAAATAAATCAGTAGTGATGGTGGCGATAAGCAGCCCGATGTAATCCTCTTGAGTTAGATCCTCAGCAGCGGTCACTTTGTAGAGATACCAAACCATGTCTCTGTGGCCAAACAGTGCGGCAATGTAGAGTGGTGTCACTCCCTTGTTCCCCCTTATTCGTGGCAAACATTTGTTCTTTTTCACCATCACCTCTGCAATCCTAGTAATACCCGATGCAGCAGCAACACAAAGCACTGTGTTATTGTACTTGTTCCTTCGTTCTAAATCTGCTACACCCATCAATTTGACCAGCTCCTCCACAAAAGCAATGTGCCGGGCCCCTGCAGCAATGTGAAGAGCTGTTTCCCATCCCTTGGTTATCCTGACATTTGCAGCACCTGGATGCATGTTCAGGAACTCTTTAGCTCTTCCCCAATCACCTTTCAGTGCAGCTTGATATAAAGGTGCATACAAGGTAAGCCGTGTAGAATTCCTGTTAATGTTCCCTGCCATTAAATTGATTGAATATTAGAATCCATGAGCTCGAATTATCATTTAACGCTAGTTAATGCCATCTCTGAAGTCTAATCCTATCATTTCAAGTTTTCCTTAGACAACAAAATATCCAATATAAAGAAAAAACATCCAAAAGCCTTTACAATAGTAAAACCGAAAAAAAAAATTGAAAACTGTTACCCACCACTTGTAGGAACCGAACTTGGTAATGTAGAGGCTGGGGGAGTTGTAAGAGAAGGGGCGGGTATAAATTTGTCAACCACTTGAACAGGAGTTGCAGCATTAGCATCGTTGTTGTTGTGGTGGTGATTAGTACCATTAGTCTGCTGTGAGACCAGTCGAGCACTTGCATGTTCTGGGAGTGGGAGTTTAGAGGCATTGTTAACAAGTTTCAAAGGCTTCAAGGCAGCCCGGCTGGAATTAGGCTGGCTCTCACTGGGAGTTGCAGTTGCAGATGATGCAGCGTAGCTTCGCCTGGAGTTTTGTCCGCTGTCATCGAAGTTTGAATCAGAGAATCTTTCAGGAAAGCAAGCCCTGATAGAAGGATTCCTACCCAACATGTTTAAACTTCCTTCCAATTTTTAGCGTCTCCTACCAGAATCACTATATTTATATACAATGCAAGCAAGCATAAAAGTCAACAGCAAGAAAAAAAAACATCCATTATAAAAGGTCAACTCAAGGAAGAACGGGATGATCTGCAAGAGATTTCTTAGCAATTAAATTATGTTGTGAGAAACCGACTTCTAAATGAAGAAATGGGAAATTTCTAATCCTCGTGTCAGGAAGTCAAAGCAGCGTTAGAGCTTCTAGATTGCTGCTCAGTGACATGTTCGTATATTATCAGCCTAGTTTCTGAGCAACTAAGATTATCATGGTCTCATGGAAAGTACCTAGTCATTACTAAGGCAAGCCCCAGGACAGGCGGTAGACGCGTTAGCAACTTGACTTAGAGACTACCTTTGTTCTTATCGGGAGAGGAAGGAGAGGAAAGTTCCAGGATAGAACGGAACGGATTAAAAATGTGGACCTCTCTTCTTTCTGCCTGGTGAAGGAGAGAAGAAGGGAAAGGATATGTTTAAGAGACCATTGTTCTCGACTCTTTTTTTTTTTTTTTTGAAAATTAACAATACATTCATTTCTGAGGGAAACAATTCCTTGACTTCTGGAAGTCATTTTCGACCTTATCGTACTAAACATGGCTGAATATTACAAGCCCCCTACCCTAGGAAAAGCAACCTAACTCACCATGAATGGGTTGCGATAATCTCAACTTTGGTTGGATGATATGAAGTTTTAACCCTTTCTTTTTAATGAGATTATACTGCAAGTAAATGTTTAATACAAGTAAGTCATCTTTTTTTATAAAATTCAAGTTCCAATAAGCCTTTTTACATGCTAACAACATCAAAATTTAGCAAAGATTAAGGCACGACCGATCCCACTACATCTTGTAAACTAACATACCAAAGAAATCAGTTGTATAATGTCATGGAATTCTCCTATACCTTTACCTTAGTGAAATCTGTTCTTCCAGAGCATATTTTCTTTTATTTTGTTCATACCCATAATTTTTACGTAACTGTTAGTTACACCAAAAGGTTTAAGATCTTTTATTGTAATATGGTGGATGAAATTCGTGAAGCAAAACTGACGAGTCTCATCGGCTTTCTCCCAATAATACATGCACTCTTTCCTCGAGACTCCTGAGTTTTCCTTCATAAATGGTTCCATCCCATCCCTATATAAACCGCAAGAATTCACAGTCTTGTTTCCATGTCTCTCAATCTATCCCATCATCTCGGGAATGGCTTCCATCTTCAGGGTCTTCTTTCTGGCATTCCTGTTAACTCTGAGCTTGCTGTTCGTAGCCAAGGCAAGGCCGGCTGACCCCATGCCAACAAGCAATCTCGAGGCTCGGTTGAAGTTGGATGACGGATCAGCCAACTGCTGGGAGTCACTGGTTCAGCTTCAATCATGCACCGGAGAGCTTATTATGTTCTTCCTTGATGGTGAGACCAACCTTGGGCGCAGCTGCTGCCAGGCAATTCGTACCATAAGCCATCGGTGCTGGCCAACCGTGATCGATGCGCTAGGCTTTACCACCGAAGAGACCCACGTTCTTGAAGGCTACTGCGACCATGAAGAGTCACCGCCATCCGTCGTTGGTCCCAATGGAGTTGTTTCTTCTAAACCAACTGGTCCCTAAGTGGATCAATTTTCTGTCTTGATAATAATCTGATCATCCAATAATTAAAGTAAAATGCTTAGTAAAGCATGCTTTGAGTATGAAGAATGTATGGACATTTGATTAAAAGTCTGCATTTTAATTTAAAACCCAATTAAGAAGGCTTGCAAAAGAAGCCCATAAAGAAATAATTTGAAGCCCTACATAGTCTGAGATGCAAGGCCCATTTCAAACTTATATGCCCGAAGTCGAGTTATGTTGGGCCGAGCCCATCCTATATCAATAAGGAACAAATTGTGATTTCATAATAGTTACACGTGTAGTATGGTGATAGGCTAAGAGGAAGATAATAAAAATGACAAAAAAAAAAAAAAGAAAGAAAAGAAAAGAAATTGTCTGCTTTTGAGCCATTGACATGGTGGACACTAGAGCCAGAGGGAGGAGCATTGTAGATAACAGAAGCTAAATTTGAAGAAAGTTTAAACCTGTTCGGAGTTATGGATTCCTTCGAAATGCTTGGGTCTTCAACGAAGCTGGTACTTTTTCATTTAGCTTAAAAATTTTAGAATTCTGACTGGCTACATTTATCTAAAAACTTGCTCTCTATCAGTTTGTCACGATGCCGTAAAGAACCTTTTTTTTTTTTTTCTCTTTCTTCGTTTGGGTTTTATTGTATCTGGGTAAGCCTGTCTGTGCATAGCTACTTCGAGATTATAAAGCATGTTACATTTTTGTATTGGATTCAAAGTATTTGACTGATTTGTTTTCTGATCCCAAGTCAAAGACCATCCTATATTTGTTAGCTATCAGCTTCAAGTTGAACAGCATTTTAATTACTTTATACAGTTTATATGCTATAATCTGAGGATTTCATAGTGATTTGGAAAGCTTACCGTATTTATATTATATATCACTATGTAACACCGTTGATACAGTTGATGCTGAGGTTAGTTTTTGGCATGATTGTTCTGATATGGGAGATTTCAATAACGTTCTCTGTATAAGATGGTTTTGTACATAATCCACTGGTACTAACAGAGAGATTTCAGAGTTGGGTAACGAATCCTTGGGCTAGACAACTTTCTAAGCTGAAAGAAGAGAGATCTTTTTCTTCCCTTCAATTTTCGGTTTACATTGGTAAAGTATCATCTAATAATATGTGCAAGATCTTGAGCGAGTGAAGTAAATTCTGTGTTTCTTAAGTCTCACCCAAACCAAAGTTGCAAATTTGCATGAAATAGGCACAAACATCCCCTTTTTTACGCCTATGCTTGGGAGTATGGATTATGGTCTTATCTTGGCATTGGTCGGGCACAATCTTTGTAGAGGTTTATCTTCTTTCTTTGTTTCTTCTTCATTTTTTTCTGGTTTGCCTCTTCTTGTCCTTTTAATTAATAGCAAGCATAAGAAGTTTGGTGGCACTAGCTCTGCCTTATGACAAAATCAATAAGATAAATGAAAATACTGAGATTAATACAATATACCGTTGTTGTAGGCCTATGACAATTGTCTATCCTCGTGGCAGAAAACAGAATCAGAAGACATAAATAATATGATGAGTGACATTTATCAAGAAGCAGGACCCACTCTGTTAGAGGAACCAGAATCAAGCATAGTGTTCATGGATCTGCACAGACAGGATGAAGATTACAGTAGAAGGATAAAGGAATTTCAGGCTTACTTTGACATGGTATTTTTTTCTCACATAGCTATTCTCGTTTTCATCTTTTACAACTTTCTTTTTGTAAAATTCTGGATTAGTTTTGATCAGTTAATTCTACATATGTGGCTCATTGGTCTTTGTGTGTGTCTAACAAACATGAAATCCACCTTTCTTTCTTGGTGCTTATGGGATCAAACATTAGAAATATGGGCAAAGTTTGTGAGAAGACAGCTGTAGATACTTGATTTTGGTTAATACTTGTTCCCTAATGAATAATGTTACAACATAATATTGTACAGAGAACAACTAGAACAAGTGAAGTGCTACTTCACGCAGAACAATTAAAACAAGTGAAACACTATTTAACATTGAACAACTAAAATAAGTAGAACACTACTTCATATGGAATAACTAATACAAGTAGAATAGCTACTTTGCATAGAATAACCACTTCATTTGGATAACAGTGAAAGCAACTCGGAATAAGTGGCAGGGTTCATGAGTAACTTTCATTTTGAGATGTTCCAGAGAGTTTGACTTGGTGGCTCAGATATGGAGGTAGTTAAGAGGTCTTCCTCTTAACATTTTTCTGAAGTACAAGTGTTTCACTCTCTTACTTTGTTCTTGTATACCTGTTCTCGTACACTTTCTTCTCTTGTACCTATTCATGTATAACTTCTTCTTTTGTACCTGTTCTCGTACAGCTTTTTCTTTTGTACTCGTTCACGTACAGCTTTTTCTTTTGTACCTTTTCACGAATACTTCTTTTTTATTACCTTTTACTTGAGAACAAGTCTTCTTACAGCCAATTACAGTAACGGTTACTCACATTAATGTTCTTCATAATAATATTATTCATTAAGCGCATTAAAGCTTATTTTTGAGTAACCGCTACTTTTAACACTATATATAGAGCCTCACAATTCATTTAGGAAGGCTCTTCCCTCCACTAACATATTATCCTCCAGAGCTTCTCTCTCTACATTCTCTCTCTAATTCTCTTCATATTGTCTTCCACCTGCCACAATATTTAATACTTCAAGAACTACTCCAATCTTCCTCTCTGCCACCTCTGGCGCATCTTTTTACTTGTTTGCAACGCTTCTTCTCTCTATTACTAAGAACCCCCTTTACAACAGCCTATCAATAATTTGTGAGAACACAGTTTTTGACCCAGCTGAAGAGCGGAAAGAAGAATTGGGTAGACTGTAGCAGAACCCCATTGATTAGGATTTCTAGGTTCTTTAGTTTAAGTATGAAAAATTTCACCTTGGAAGTATGTTTAATTTAGGGTTTCTAGTTAATGTGTCCATAGCTTGGCTGATTGCTCTTTTTAAGCTCAATGAGATCCATTACATTTCTGTCCGTTGAGAATGCGTGGTTTCTTATATCTCTGTCTATCTTTTATATCAGGATTTGAGGGCAATGTTCTGATTTTTAAAGCATGGGAATATAATAATGTTGTTTCTTGTGAGAATACACAATCATTCATGTGTATATTAAAAACCTTGGGTAACTTTTAATTTAGTCTAAGGGTGAGGAGGTTAACCTGGAGCTTGGCATGTCTCAGGTGAAGAGGATGGTGAAACCTGGTTGTTCACAAGAAGTGTTAAAAGTGGCATTGAATTCCATGTCCTTGCTAGTAAGCATCCTTACCTACATGTCCTCCTCTCCAAAGCCCCACTCCTCACTTTGAACAAGAATTAATCCAGCGCTGTGGTCATGTTGTACACAAAAGAAGAATCTGCCTGGATGTCCATTAGATGAAATTGCATGTTGCAGATTTGCATGCCTGTATCTCTGTATTAAACCTTATGTTCTACCTTTTGTATAGTCACATAGTGGTCCAGATCAATGCACATTTAAATTTATCGAAGAAGCAAGATATGGGAATGTTCTATTCTGAAACTTGTCAGCACACAACATTATGCATCGCAAGCTGTCACACTTGTAGTTAATTATTATTCATTTATCACGATTATTGAAAATAAATAGAGTAGTACTAATTTGCCTTCCTATCTTCCTTGAAGCAATTTATTTCTCTCCTGGGGGGAGGGGGGTGTTTTAGAAAACATACTTTTGATTGAATGGATACATCATTAAATTGCCCAAATTGTTGTTCTTTTTGAACAAATTCTCACTATTTACATTACATGAAGTTACAGACAGCAGCCATAGATAAAAAGTACAAATATCCACATAGGCAAGTGCTGCACTAACCAATGGCATTTTTGTACATAGAATACGAGATTAGAACTTTGAAGCACTAATGGAAGAGTCAAGGATGCTTGCCTATGATAAAAGAAAATAGTCAAGGATGCTTGTCTATGATAAAAGAAAATAAGTCCTTAAAAGGTTAGCTCTCTAAACTTGGGTCAGGATCTGGTTGCTTGAGGACAACAGCCCCACTGTTCATTCTCGCCCGTGCCTCGGCAAACATCCTCTGCTGCTCCGCCACTGCTTCTTCCTTAGTCATCTCTGCTCCATTTGCCACCTTTCAAAGAGTCCTGCATGGTCTCAATCTTGTGTTGCTCATTTGCAGCATATACCCTCTTCAATGTACTGTTCAAACCCGAGAACCTCTAAAAGTGCTCAAATTTTAATCAAATCTTTAGAATGATAACGATGTAGGGTAAGATAATTATGGCATAGTAGATTTTCTCTTTTTCGTTTTTTTTTAGTGCCAGAGTAGGTTATTTTACTTACTCCATGGGACACCAGGGGCGCTATTGATATATGAGCCAGGTAGCTAATGTCTAACGGCATCTTTGACAGAGGACTAGGAACAGAGCAAAGGTTCTTTTCCCAAGAAGAAGAGGAAAACTGAGAAGAGGGCCACGAGTCCAAAATTCGGAGGGACGGACACCCAGGCTAAAGGGGGCCCCCCAGGCCCCACATCCGACTCCAGGAGCAGCAATTCGGCCATCGCCCCCCACCTAGAAATGTGAGCCAGTTGGGTGTGTTATTTTTCTGAATGTAGGGTTTAGCTTTTTAGCTTTTAGGACATGCCCCTGCCCTGCCCTGGCCACAAAGACCTAGGGCTTCACGAAGCCAAACCAAAACACAAGCAGCAGAGTGAGATTCGGATGTGTCAGTTTTCACCCGGAAATACCCTTCAAGTGTGTGCCCATATATATTGGCATCATCACATAAATGGACAGCAGCCCTCACATGGGACACCCATCGTTTTCATTTTCTCCTTTCTCCTTGAAGCGAGGACGGGTCGATAAATGTCCTTTTACGTGTCCTTGTTTAAGGCCGTCCTGCTCTCCCAGTGGTCCATTAGTGCTTGTCATCACACCGAAGGACAGACTCTAAAGCATCTCCCCTTTTATTACCCTATATAAACCACACTGTTGCACTCTTTTAATGAGATACAACAAATCTATCCTTCTTTAAAGAATCGAATTTTGATTAATATTCTTTTTTCTCATAAATTATCACCACTCACTTTGGTACAGATAATTTGTATAAAAAAATTTTATAATCAAATGAAAATTAAAATTCAATTTTAATTTTTTAAACTTTTTGTAAAGTCAAAATCAATATATAAATTGATGAGGTTAATAACTGTAACTAAGGTTTTTGATCATTATTATTTTCTAAGTGAAGCAAAGCATTTATGTAACAATGTCATAAATGTTGAATCCTTTTTGAGGGGCAATCAATGCTACTATCACGACGAATAATTGATTAATGGAAAGGTTTTTAGCCATTAATTGAAAACCAAATTGAAATGGTAAAACGTTGTGAACCCCATAGAAACCAGAAACATGCAAAGTATCTATACCTCTCAATAATGGAGATAATCTACACTTCCTAACTCGCTAGTGCCTACCCATGCATATGTATCCTTTTATAGAATCGTGAGTTGTCATAAGATGTACAAGATTGGCATTCATTATCACAATTTAAAAGGCTATTCAAACTAGATTTTTGAATAATTATTTGTTCCCCATTTTGATTTGGTTTCTGTTTTTCTTTTCATGGGAATAAAAGTTAATATATTGGAGTAACTAAATAAATAAAATATTGAAACCTCTAGATAAATAATTTTGATTCAAATTCAACTTTTTAAATAAAAAAATTATTTATTAATCAATGAGTCAAATATTCAGATACAATATTAAATTTGGTAATTGATAATAATGAAAATAAAAATAAAAACTATTTGGCTCAATTCGCAATGTTTAAACTCCCATATCAAACTAATCCAGGTTACAATTACCAAGAAACTACCAATAAATTAAACCGAAGAAACTCTCTGGCGTTCAATAGTTTTAGTTTTTATGGCCATGTTCAGATGTTCCATGCTGCCCTTCAAAACTTCAGAAGTTCATTCCAACTTGCAACTAAATTACAGTAAGCCAAAGTTAATCCCATGCTGATCAAAGAATATTAATACTTACATACATACATTATAACATCAATTGAAAGATTAAACTAAAATTCAAGATCCTTTATAATCAGATTGAATCAAGACCATGGTTGGTACAATGTGTTAGACATATGCCGATAAATTCAATCTTATTGGTTATTTATAATTAAGATAAATAAATTAGTATATCAATTATTGATTTCATATACATATTTATATTGATGGGTATTTTATTTATTTATGACATATATGATATGATCATAAATTTTTGATAACAATATAGAAAAATTAAACTAATATTTTATGAGTTATTAAGTAGGAAGTTGTGGTTCTTTAATTACACGGGTTTGATGTGATCGTGAAAATTATTTATTCATAAAGCTCATAAGGAATATTGTACGACAAAAAGATTGATTAATAATGATTATGATGAAAGAGACCTCATTGATATTTTTTTCTCTATATTGATGGATATTATTATAATTAATGGGTAAATAAGATTTTTTTAACTAACTTAAGAAACTAAATAATAATATTAGATTAAATGAAATTATAGGTAAAATATTAGTCATGAGATCTAAAGATCTCAGCATTTGTTTTGGTTTATATATGTATTTGGATTATGGATTGGGTCTAATGTAGATTCAAATCTATTAGTATATGCATAGGATTGACACTTAATTAGTCATTAATTTTTTTAAAAGAAATTATATTTTATTAAAATCTTACAAACTAGTATGTCATCATAAGTCTTGAATCATGATAATAAAAGACTTTAGTGGTATAAAAAGATTTGAAGTACGAGAGTCCTCTACCATCACAAAAGTTGCCAACTATTCAAAAGGTAATTGACCATCAAAATTAATTAGCAGCAACAGTTTTTGGAAAACAAAACAAACCTAACAAAAAAGAAGAAAGTGTGAATTTCTTTAAAGACAAGTCATTTGAATCACTTTTTAAGAATATATTTAAATTGCTTTTAAAGTACGTATATCTTGATTTATAATTTTCTTTGTAATAGATTTTTTAATTATTGTTGTTATTGAAATATAAATAAAAATTTTATATTAATTCGTAAATAAAGAAACTAACACAATGATTGTCGGAACTTAAGAAAAAAAAAGAAGAAAAGAAATGAAATGAAAGAGGAAACGAAACAACTCTGCCACCACCACTGGCAATCAACGACAAGGTTTTATAGTAAACTTTTATTGTAACCATTCCAACTCAATACTCACGAGGAATGGACGCAAACACCTGCCCCGGGTCCCCACTGTCAATCAGATAGCACCGGACAGGTTGTGATGATTTAAAGAAGAAATAAAAAAAACAAGCTAGTGAATTATCTTTTTCATTATTCATACCTTTGGCACACGTTTTGGACCGGAGGGTGTTATATATTGATATTAGCACGCTAAAAAGAAAAAATAAATGAAACAAAATGTTGCTCTTTTGGCGTTTACTGGTGGGACAGTTAAAGTGCATTTATCAAATCAGATCATTTCCCCCAGCCTGCAAAAACTGATCTCTTCTGACTCCTTTGCAGTTCCTTCCTTTGCAGTCTTGTTGTTTGCTATTTTTCCACAATCATACTATTAAATGCCCGCCCTCTTTTCCAACATTTATTGGGTTTTGTTTTGTTTTTTGTTTTTCATTCTCGAAAAATATTGATCTTTTTGATATAGTGAATAGCATTTTTTTTTTGTTGAAAATTTCAATAAAAAGAAAAGGGAAGTGTATTTTTAATCGTCTGTTGATGTTATCATTGTGGTTTTCTTGGTTGTCACGATGGTGATGGGTTGGCTTCCATCGGGTTCAAGGGATAGTCTTTTCTGGATTCTTTCTCATGCATGATCATCTCTTGTTCCTCTTTGTTTAAGTTTTGTGTCTTTTTCCTTCCTGGGTATTGCTCAGAATTCAGGTTTCTTTGGCCCTTGTATGGATTTCTTGTGGCAGAGAAATGCGGATTTCAAAGCAAGGTAAGGCCTTTAGCCAATTTTCATCATCTTCCGTCACTCTCAACATTTCTCTTTTCTGCATTACGTGTATTTTCCTTCGGATTATCTGCTGTTCTCTTTTGTTAAAATTGTTAGGCTGATAAGGAGATAAGCTTTATTGGTTTATGATATTGTTTTAACTCTCTCGGCTTGCATTCCGCATCCAAGTTTTGACTGTCTTCTTTTTCTTACAGTTGAATTGAGCTTGTTTTACACCTACGCTAATCAAGCATAATGTTTTGCCATCTTTTCTCATGCTTAAATGGATTCTGATGACAATTTCCTCCCTGAATTATGCAGATTCTGATATCAAAGGGACATTTTTTTATGTTATTTCTTTTGGTATGTGCTAAATCTGTTGTTGAATTCTTCTATGGTCTCTTTTCAATGAGGTTGGTTGTGAGAGGGCTGTAAGTTTGTGAATTTTAAATGGACTTGTCCTCTAACTGTAAGCGTCCGAGGTTGTTCGGCTGCCATTTGACTTCTGTAACATGCAAATGTCTTGCTTTGGTCACTATTGCTCTGTTTTTAAGAGTTATATTGCTTCATTCATTTTCTGCCAACGGTGCGATTGAATGGAACAATCTGGATTTTATTCTAAGCCGTTCTTTGTTGTTGAATTTTGATGGTGGGATTCGTAGAGATAAGTTCTTGGAGGCTCCTCAAATTGTGTGGGGACTAAACAATCAGAAGATAGCATTTGCAAGAGCTTGTCTAACTGCTAGAATGCTGAACCGAACTCTTTTGATGCCAAGCTTAAGTGCTTCACTTTTCTACAAGGAAATTGACCGCTTGCAGCCTATTTCCTTTGATAAAGTCTTCCAGTTTGATAGGTTTAATTCACTTTGTAATGGGTTTGTGCGGTTGGGTCGGTACTCGGATCTTAAGAATCAATCAGGAATATATGATCTCCAAAAGGGAAGTGGAAGAAAGTGGACTGTTGAGAGAGACCTGGAGCAGTTGAAGCAAAGTATCGGAGGTCCAGCTGATAAGTATGAAGTGGTTAGAATTGTTGGAAAGAATCCGTTTCTATGGCATGATCATTGGCCTGTTAAAGACTATGCAAGGGTCTTTGAGTGCTTAGCTTTGGTTGATGAGATAGCAAAAGAAGCAGATGAAGTTGTGTCCAAGATTAGGCAGATAGGAAGAAAGCTTAGGAGCAAAACTGAGCCAGTAGAAAACCATTTTGATGCGGAGGGTTCTTCACTGCCACCAGCTCCTTACGTAGCAGTCCATATGAGGGTAGAGATAGACTGGATGATTCACTGCAAGAAATTAGAGCTAAGATCAGGCATAAGCCAAATTTGTAGTAGCAAGCAAGAAATTATGGAAAGAGTGGGGAAAATTGTCAGCTTTGAATCTCCCACTGTTGTTTACCTTGCTGTTGCTGATAGCCTCCTCAATGATTCTTCAATATTGGGTGGTTGGGAGAAAGGATTGCTTCCTTTTGAGAAGAAGAAATTAGGGGTTGATGGAATCTACAAGAAGCATCCATATCTCATTCAGTCAGCAATTGACTATGAGGTGTGCTCAAGGGCTGATTTATTTGTAGGGAACAGTTTTTCCACTTTTTCTAGCCTCGTAGTTCTTGAGAGAACACAAAAGATGATCAGAATGGGCACCACAAGCTCATGTGGCATTGATGTTAGGTGGCCATCTTATGCATACAATATACCAGATGAATCAAATGGGCCTCAGAAATGGATGACTAATATGTCTGATTCAAGTCTCAAAGCAATTAGTTATGGTTCTAACGTCATCTCATGTTGAAGTTTGTCCCTGCACAATTCCCTACTTGCTGATGGTATTATCACTGTTCAGCAATTTTTGAACCCATTTGACCCTGCTGGTTGAATGGTACTAAGGATATATAGTGTAAAGAAAAGCAATAGGAGAGAATATTGAGATACAGTGGAATACTGAAATAGGTATAGTTTCATTTTTGTAATTTTGGTATTTCGCTCACTTCTTTTTGATATATCACATGTTCATAGAGAACATATTCATCTTGAAACCATAGTCCATAAATTTGTTTATTGTTTGTTTATATCCTCATAAAATTTTCCTATTTTGTTGCTTCTTATTGGTTTCTATTGGCAAATGGAAAGACAGTCTTTTCACCTGTTTCTGTTGTGGGATTTCCTCCACACCAAGACTATATATGGTTTTAATCTTCCATTACTTGGTTTTCTGGTTTGTCAAAGTAAAGCATTACTATTGGTCATTGCCTTAGTTATATTCCTTTTGTTGTTTCCGCCATTAAAGGATAGGATAGGAGCAAGAGTGGAAAAGTGAAATGAATCACCAGGCTTTGTTGCGTCCACTACAATCAAAGAATTCTTGTGTAGGTCCAACATTCGCCCCGATGGTCATTCTTTTTGGCTTACACCGCGTAATGCAGTCAATGATGGGATGAGCTGTATGTTTCTAAGAATGGACATTAAAAAGAGTATTAAAGGGTTTTGCCGCCTTCTTTTCTTTAATGTCTTGTCTAAATGAGTGTGCTTATGACTTTTTGTTTGCTGAATGCTTGGCTCTTTTACAATGATTTTCTTGCTCTATTCTGCTGTAATAATAAGTAATTCCGTTTGTCAATTCTCTTTTGTCTTAATCACTCTCCCAATTTCGGCCTTCTAACATAGTAAGATGCGCTTGTCCTTGTGCTTTGATGCGCGTATACCCAGAAAAAAGTACTTCCGTGACCTGCCTGTAATCAGAACAAGTGAAAATGAAATAGATCTTTTAAGAAAGGAAGTGTGCAGTGACAAGGTTGTGAAATCCCAAATCTAGCATATCTGCAGAATTTGACTTATGAGCACATTGTATTGTTGATTCCTATGTGAAGCTGAGAAGATGTTTTTGGGTTCATAGTCTTGAGCCTATCCTCTCGGAGAGCAGTTGCCAACGACTCCATGGAATCACATCTGCTGTCAAGAGGAAAAACTGCTAGAGAGAGAGCTAGTCAAATGCACACGCCACCCCACCGAATAATAAATTTATAAAAAGGAAAAAAAATGTGGGGGATAGTATGCACTAGGAATATTAATTTATATTGGTAGTGGCTGAAACTTTGAAACTGAAAATAAAGACTACAGTGGGAATAGTAAACCCAAGATCTGCCGAAAATTGTTGAAACTCTAGTGCCATTTCTCATTCCCCGGGGAAAACCGGAAAAGTCAAATTGCATGTGCCGGTGCCTCTCTCTCCCAAGTCTTGCTCGGAAGGCTATGTAATGTTCATTAATACCAATGAAGAATATACGAAATAAACAACACAATCTGTAATACTTTGAATTTGGATTCTCTAAGATATCCCCACATAGTAATGGACTTCGCTTGGCACAATTGATGCCGTCTGTCCATGGTACTAGTCCAGTTCACCAGGCGCAATTGACAATTCCAATCAAAGAACAAAGATCCTGATCTCACTCCATAATGCAAGCCAATCCTTATTCCATTTTGGAGGCTTGGAACCCATATACCGTAGTCTAACCGGCTGTTGAAGCAGTTAAACAGAAAACTGACCCCTCAAATGGGTCATTGTTTGATCCATTTTGGAAAATACTGGTACCGATCAGTATAACCCTATGCCTATGAGCAGCGATTTTGTTTGCTAATACAGGACCAGACAGTTGAACTGTTATTAATAACCATATGGCCAGCCATCTCTGCTATAAAGACCTCTGTCGGCGGGCTGCTGCCGCTAGGGAAATTTAAAGTTCAACCACATGGCTGGCTTAAGTGACGCTAAGCGTAAAGTCATACTAGAGAGAGAAGAAAATGAAATAGAGCCCCATTAGAACCAGCATAGCAATTAATGTCTCCGGAAGAGTAGCCCGACCCTATCATAATGCAGAACAATTAGAGCTGCGCTACAACATCATATTCATAATGAGCTCAGTGAAACCAAGAGAGTTCCTGTAACTTTAACATGTACGGAGGGAGAAAAGAAAACAGTTTTCTTAGCAATATTAATGAAAAATATTGCATTCAAGAGAGGCCATGTCAAAGAGAAAAGATTTGTTTCATTAACTTTCTTTCAATTTGATGACATTACTAAGATGTTTACCCTATCTTCTTTCTTTTTCCTTCAAAAAGAAAGCAACTATCATGCAAGAATCTTCCGCAAAGACCTCCAGGGTATTTTATCTTCCAGAATGTAGTTAATGACTAAAAAGAACTACATAGAGGGAGGAGTGCTGATCTCAACAAATTTGTGTAAATGAAAATGGAGCCAATAGAGTGAGAAACTCTTTGCCTCTCTTGTAAACCTTGTTGGATTCATTAGCAACTTATTACCTAATATTGGAATGATCTACACTAGCTTCATTGGATATAGTCTTCGTAGTAGTTGTCACTTATTACAGAGACAAATCTTTCGAGCCAAGGAAGCTGATGAAGGTCCTTCATGGCATCTACATAGGAATCTGTACAGCGGGGTGGAGATTGATATGGGTGATGCTCACTCAGACTAAAACCCCCAGCGAGGAACCTTTGTATTAATGCCAGCTGTGATCTTTCTTGGTCTGAGTATGCATCCATGATCATAGGGAATGAATTGAAAGTATCCCATGTCCATTGTTCTGATTCTTGGACAGAATGTGTGACCAAGTCTTCAGAGTTGTCTTCATCCCAAAAGGCACATTGACAGGTCTGCTGATCATCCCTGTACTCAGCACCACAAGAATAGCAGAACTCATGCCCGCACCTGAAAAGGAGACATGGAAACAATTTTGGTTTCAACAACCCCAAACCATTTGTATAAAAAAAAAGGTCATATAACACTATATTGCACACATGTATAAAATATGTGGATACACTTCTTCACATGCGGACAAATAAGAGATGCACACAAGCATACAAAATTGCATGATCAAAGGATGACTAACACCATTAACTAAGTAGTTAAGTCGTGGATGACTTGGTAATATCACAGGGCAACCAAAAAAAGTCCAAACATACATAACAAAGTTTTAAGTCCAAACATCAAATGACCCTTTCAGTGTATAAGGTCTCCCTCAGCCACACACTTGAGTCAAGTCTCAACCATGTTACCATTCCAAAATAGTCTAATCATTTTGAGTAATCATATGATTAGACCGTTGCACAAAAAAAATACAATTCAAAGATGGTACAAACTGCATGACCTGTGATTGGATTCAGGAAAGAAATGCAACCAATATAAAGCATCTCATGCAGGAAGGAGATTGGCATCAAATGGTTTCATCTGCCAAAGTTCAGTCTGTTCATTATTTAATCAATTCTATCTAAATTCTTTCTAATAACCAAAACACTATTATGAGAAGATGGATCTTACCAGCATGTCATGTGATAGCAACCTTGAGTAAGTTCAATCATCCTACGGCACTGCTGGCAACGCCTCCACCTCTTGTTTCGTGCCAACCGATGCAAAGTAATATCTGCAGCATCTCTTTCCTCCAGGGGAAGGTTCTGATACTCTTCACAACTCATTGACAAATGCCATGGAACTCCACATTCCACACATATAAACCTTCGACAAACTGGGCACTCAACACAGCTATTATCTGATTGACTAGATGAACTTGCCCTAGTTGACAAGCATTCACGAGGATCAAGCAAGACAGAACAATTTGGATAAGGACAGTATATTCCATCTGAATGAAGAACATTTGCTTCTGCTTGGGCTCTTTCTAAAGCCTCATAGGAAGCAAGAGGAAGAAAAGATTGACACTCAGCAGTGGAGATGTAATATTTGCATCGTAACTGAGGACACCTGATTGGGACTTGGGATGACTGGACTTTACCATCAACATAAGTTCTCATACAATGGGAACAGAATTTATGGGAACACTTCATGGTGATCATCATTAACGATAACTTGTGCTCACAGCAGATAGAACAATTTTCAAGAGATTTATCTCCCTTGGCAGGGCAAGAAACGACTCCTATTGCTACTTGGGCTAGCTGCAATGGCCTTAGAAGATTGGTGCTTGGAACAAGTTTCAGAACAAACTCTTCCAGATTACGGGTATGTTCGAGGATTCTTTCCCTCAGAGCCATCAAAAGTGGATTATCGAGTTTTTCCTCGCATGTAATCTGCCATAAATTCTTGTCAGTAAAGCATAGTTTAAGCTATATCATTAAAGCTATTTGGGTTAGAAACAATTATGAACTTCAAATATATTACCTATCAAAACAATTATTATGGGTGTTTTCCTGTAATTCATCATAAGCAACCACTAGTTGTTCCTTTTGCCCAAGTTAATGATTTTAGAGATGATCAAAAGTTTTCATAAATAAGCCATAAATGATTGGACACATACAGATCACACAGTTTGCATTTAGTCAGTTTGAACATTAAACAAATAAAAGTTGCATGAAAATTAGTTACTAGCACTAGCTTTGATGAAACTAAACTTCAAAATTTAAGCTACCAAACTTTTAGCATACTTGAATGTTCTAAGTCTAAAATCAGGAGATGAAATTAGCAAAAGCCATGTTTCATGACTCCAAAATTTAACAAAATGCAACGCAATGGATTTGCTCTTCAGATAAAGAGAAATAAGCTTTTACGAGACAAATCGAAGCAAAATAAAATTTCACATTATAGTCAGGTTATGTGATATTGTCTGATGGAAGTAACTGTTCCAAGTGTCATATAAAAAGAGGTAATCGTTAACGTTTGATATCCAAACAACATCATGAATATACAATTCTTAACTGACCTGATCATATAACGTTGCGGAATCAGTAAAGGCATATACACGGTGGATTTTGTTCTGCACAGCCTCCGTCAAACCATCCATTATAGCTAAATAATCAGCCACCGATTCCTCCACATAAAAGTCAAGCTTTTTCTGCACTTGAATAACAGGACTATCAGCTGATCTCTCCATAACCACCCCAATTCCTGAAAACCCAGAACCAGAGTCTCCAGTGTCAGCTAAAGAGATGCCCTTAAAGAACATCTTCACTGAAAATTCATCAAGCTCTTCCCTTTCTTCTTCCTTTACCACTTCTTCAGTTTCCTTCCATACCTCATCATCCTCGCAACAGCTCCGAAAGTCTTCCTCGTCTTCTTCTACTCTAGCTTCCCTAGCTAAGGATACAGAGGCCTCAACAGGCAAAACTTTTTGATCCTCCATCTTTTAAGACCAATTCCTCCAAATATTCAAAATGAGCTCTGCTACTCTTTACACTTCAAGTAATTACTGATATCCAAACCTAAGCATAACCAATTAGGATAAGAAAATCCATCTCAAATTGCATGTCACTCAAAACAAAAAGACAAGAGAGAGAGAGAAAAAAAAAAGTGATCTTTTCTAGCTAATATTTCTAGAACAAAATCCAACAGAACCATCAAGGAAATTGACCTAGACCCCAGATTTTATTACCAAAATCCAGCTGAAATCACAAAAAGAGATCCGCAAACAAAGTGTTGATCTTCGAGTTCCTGATTCCAAATCAGGATCTAACAAATACCCATCAACAGATCAATTCAAAGCTCCAAACTTTGATTAAAAAATAAAAAATAAAACTTGGAACTTTTTCATGAACCAAACTCAATAATCCAACAACCCCAGAAAGATATATAGTTAAATCTTCCGAGAGATCAATCCCTCCATTACTTTCGATAAAACTACAGGGCAAAATAAGTTATATACAAAAGATTAAAAAAAAAAAAGAAAGGGTATCTATCAAATAAAATGAAACTTCCATACCATGGCTTGGAACATTATCCGGAAGGGGAATTTGTGGGCTGTCTTGTGAATGGTATTAAAAACCCTAATTTCGATTTCTGACAAGCTGCCCCTTGCCAGAAAATTAAAAAAATATATATTTCAATCTACTGATGTTAGATTAAAGGAAGGATCATTCATCATTTTGTGGAGAGAGAAAGAGAAAAAAAAAGAAAAAGAAAAAGAAAAAGAATCATCAGTTACTGTTAGTTTGGTGTTAAATGGCGTAGGAGAAAAGGAAAGGCCTTTTTTTTTTTTAATTTTTCTTTGTTTTTTTTGCTTTGCTGGCATTCTTTTATTCTTGCTTGACTTAGATACAATTATGCTTTTACAGTTCTCCAGATTCCCCCATTAACAACGTTAAATAGTGTCACATGTACAAGGTTCAACATTTACTAAAAACATTGATTTATGTTCCATTTTAATTAATTATCTAGTAAAAAATTCTTTCTGTGGTTGAAAATTTCGCATTAAAAGATACAATCGGGTCATAAATTTTGAGTGCTTCTTATTATAAAAAAGTATATAAAACTGTGTACAAGATAAAGAGAAACAAGCGAGAATTTATACCCATTATTATCTCAAATTTCATTTGTGGGTGGATATAAGTAGTACAGTACTAATCTGTTTTCTTCCAGTGATTCCCTAGGTGAGCTCCCTAAAAAATTAAAAAAGATTCCCTAGGCATTTTTTTTATTTCCAAGAAATTGTATTTTTTATTTTTTGTGTTGTAATTGTCTCTCAATCACCAAATAAAATTAAAAAAAGAAAAAGAAAAGTTATATAGTATTGGATAATGCAATAAGCAAAGAAGCAGATTCTCAGCCAGAAAGTGGAGAACGTTGGTTTAAGAAATCTATGCACATGGGTTTTTGTCTGTTTGATGAGAAAAAATGTGACTCTGTTTTGACTTTTTCCAACCCAATACAATTTTGATTTTATTTTATTCATTTATTTAGTAGTAAAAAATAAATCTGCAAAAGTTACTGTAGCAGGGTTGGAAAAATGAGACAATAATCATTACCCACCCCACCCTTTCCTTGTATTTTTACTACTGCAATGCGACACACCTTGTCTAATCCAAAAACAGGGAAAAAAGGCAACATGAACACCACATTAATAGTCAGTTAATTCATTAATTAATCAATGGAAATACTTCACAATTTCCTTGTAAATCTCTTTCCACCACCCTTCTTTAAAGCTTACTAAACTCCCTTGGACAAAAGTTCCAGAGAAGAAAAACTAAACTTGCGTTGTTTGTAGAGGAGAGAATGACACTTGGATTTATGTTGTTTGTGGCCACACTAAAAGCTAGACTTGCCAAATTCAAGTCAACTTTATAGTTATAGCAGAAGGAGGATTTGAACATCTGTTGGATACGTGCAATTCTTCTTTCCCTTGCACTATAGCCAAGGTTTTCTCGAAACTTTCCGGCTTTCATCCGTTTTTTTGAAATATGAACTAATGATTAGATGAGCTTCAAGTGATTATCATAGAAGATTGATCCATTACTTACAATTAATTGCATGAATCATGATGAGTAATTAAGTATATCTTTGGGCATTATACTAAGCTGGTTGCTGATGTGTTGTTTTGGATTTTTCTTACTTTCTGGTTGGTGCAAAGCTGCAAATCTCAATTATTTCCTATAGCTAATGTTGTTCAACACTGTTGGGCTTATTTTTATTACAACACTTTTCCTTTTTTTTTTCTCCATTGTCTGGTATGGTGGGTGTGGTTGGTAGTTTAGTTGGAAAACATTAGCAACAAAAATAAATGTAGGTGATAAAGACAAATGGGTGAGTCTTCTATCATTGCCCTTAACTACTCAAAACCAAAATTCATAGAATGGAAGGGAACTTTGATCATTAAAAAGCTTTGGGTCGAGTTGGATATCTAGAATTTATTTTCGAGATGAGAGGAAGGCAGCCAACAACAAATTGAAAATGAAATGTGTAGTTGTAGAGCCCATGTGGAATTCTGGGTGTTACAAATTTGGATTAAATGCTTGGAACTTCGAGCTCCCTTACCCTTTCTTGGGCTAACAATAGTGATTAATATTAACCACACAAGAAGGGAAACGAAAGGAAAAGAATATAGATTTTGATAGAGAAGCAGAAAAATTAGTATTTCTGTGGGAAAATTCAAGGAAAGAACCCCATTATTAAGTAACAATTATTGTATGGAACTCATGTCTTCAATAAAACGCTGTTGGGTGTCTGAGGTGAATGTCAAGTTGTCAATGTTAGGCATTCATCAAATCACTCAACAAATCTGTGGCCCAATCTCCTGTTTCTTGGGTCACAGTCTATTCACCCAAAAAATCTTGACCCTTTTAAAGGACCCGGATCCAACAACTTGGAAAAGAATGTGGCCTCAGTTTGCTTTCCTTTACTATACCATAAAATAAATAAATAGATTGCAAGACCAATTTATATTTTTCAGTGCTTTACTTGCATCTTAAACATTAATCAAGAGATATATGCTTTATATAAAAAGAAAAAAGAGATCTATGACTTCATGAGTAGCATTGTGCTAAGGGAGAAAAGGGCAAGTAGGTCTATGCCATGCACAGAAGAAAATGAGAAAAAAGGATAAAGGATAAAGGCCAACTAAAAGATCTTTAATACAAACTGAAAGGGTGGAATTGGTTTTCTTTGAATGGTAGTGGTACATGATGAAAGGGTCACATAATAAAGGTACATAATGTAACAGTGAAGTAGCTAGCTGAAAAGATCAACTTGCAAAAACATGGTTTTCTTATAAACCTCGGTAAGATAGTTCATTGCATGTGACATTCTTCTCTTCCTATGGCAAATGTTCTCTCCAGATAATTTTGACCATGATCAAGCCCATTTGGCCATAAGAGACATGCCACCAGCACCCAGAAGACCTGCAGCATAGGACTTTATTTGGAGCTTAATGCTACCCTGCAACTTTGGACCCATGAAATCTGCTGAAAGAAGATCAACCAAAGCCATGTAAATCAAAAGCCCAGCTGATGAGGCATTTAGCAATCCTACTGTGATCAAGGCCGTTGGACTGTTCTCCTTGTATGTCTTGGGCAGAGCAATTCCCAGTGCAATACCAAATGGGGTTGTCACAGAGAAGAAAAAGGCCATGATAAACTTCTTCAACGTTTTGTACTCGGCCTATTTCAAGAGTTAAATTGAATTACAAGTCTGTGTGGGATATTTTCATGGGGCCTTAACTCTGAAGCGTAAAATGGAGTAATGGTTGTAATTAATTTGTAGGAGATAATTACCTGAAGAATGCAACCGCCTAGACCCATCCCTTCAAACGTTTGATGAAAGCAAAGGGCTGCCACAAGACCTCTAATGGTGCAAGTGTTGTTTGAGGATCCTAGTGAAAGGCCTATCACCACCGAATGAACTACAATTCCCAGTTCTAGTACCTGCCAACCGTGCCGATTCACGACATATAAGTCATCACCTTCATTGCTACTATGAATTAATCAATAATTGTGGTGATCATATCTGCTCAAGGTGCTCGGCCCCTTTAGTAGTCAACATAAACTTTTATGTTTTTTTCTCCTCCGTGATTATATTCATTAATTACTTGTTGAAAACGTTTGCATATGCTTGTGTGAAGTAAAATTACTGTTGGCAGACGACACTTGTTTAATCAATTTAATATTTACTAGATTCTAGAGTTCGGCTCTGTTCAATCAGCCTAGTCCATTTTCTTTTAATTTTCTTAGGATTTATGTTTGGATAAGACCTAGACCGGCTAGTAGCATCTATGGCCGCCCCTGACAATTGGACCATTGTGAAACTCAGAAAAACTCCAAAACTGAAAAGGTATCTGCAATTCTTTGGAGGATACGCCAAAAACTATCCAACTCATGGAGACGGGGGATAAGAACTAGTTGCAGACAAGATGAAACCGCTTGCAATCGACAATTGATAATAAAACATGCACAGAAATGTGAGCCAAGTTATGAATAATTTGGAACACCTGGAAGTCTCTTGCTATTGCATTGTTTATTTTGTTTTATATGGCATCATATTATCATCATACTTATTTTTATGATTCTGCAGGAAAAGATTAAAGATTAACGATTCTGACCATGGCAATTGACTTTGTCTATATGTAAATTCATACTATGCACAAGTCAAGCCAAGCTCATGTAAATATATTAATTTATATTATCATTGTTGATATTCATGTCGTCAATCTTATTTCAAGCTGAAACTTTCTTACCATGGCATTGACACTGTAACGAAGCAACTGTTGATCCAAATTTCCTGCGGGTTTTGGACCATGATGGTGCCCATGGCCATGAGATTGTCCAATATTCACCGCAGACATCTCGTGCTGTCCTTCTCCAATTGCAGGTCCACCTTCTGGGATAACCCCAGAGATGCATTTCTTGCTGTATATTGATGTAGCCATGGAATCCACCATTAAAGTCACTATAGCAGATAACATTGCCACAAACCCTGTGAAGGGAAACTTGTGCCATGGGTTCCCTTTCAAGCAACTAGACAATAACATGTCGAAAGAGTCCGGCAGGACGTGCATGAAACCGGTTGCTAGAATGATACCAGCAGCAAAGCACTTAACAATTACAAACAAATTTCTATCGGGGTGAAGAGCTGGGATTGAACGTGTAAATAAAGGTGAGCATACACCTATCACGCTAGCGATCAAGATTGAGAAAATGGCTACGAGCTTGAGGGGTAAAGCCTTTTCTTTGTTAGTGCAGCCATTAGTTTCTGTTTGACATTCCTCTGGTACTACTGAAAGTGCTGGTGGAGTGAAGAGGGAGACGATAATCAAGAAGATGGAGAAGAGCTTGACAAGTGGGGAAGCCATTGACTCTTTCCTTGATCGCTCGCAAGATTGTTGATTTTGAGACTTTGAATTATGGGGATGGGAAATTGATAAGGTTCTATATATAGAGATACGTGACATCATGTCACCCATGTTATAAATATTAGTAAGTGTGTTATAGTGACAGCATGGGGCTGATATTCTTTCACAAAATTATTCCACATTCTTTCATTGCTATATCATTGAAAGAGAAGTCAATATTTGCAAAGAAAAAGAAATTTGTAACAGATTGTATGTGACCCAACTCACAAATATTAGTTGTCCTTTCAACCATAAGGAAATTATTCTTCTTGTACTTAATTACGATTACCTTAGATCCCCAAATGATTGTTACAGCCTCAATTGAAATCAACCTAATTTTTCTTACCATAAGCGAGAAAGATAAGAAAAAAAAGACAAGGAGATGAGAATGTTTTAATTTAGAAATTAATATACATGTGGTTCTTTAATTCAAGGTGCAAAAATTAATAGCATAAAATTCCATGCCTTCTCAATATTGTAGGTGTAAGCATTAAAAATGGAAACAAGAGCAGAATAAACGGACGGATTACTAATTTCCAACTGATTATTATACTTGTTATTGTTCATTGACTCTTTCAAATGATTAGCAACTCCAAATTATTATAATATCAGGTTGCTTGCCACGAAGTGAGTGCGTTTTGCTTGTGGCTGCTTGTGTTGAGCTTATGTTTGACGTATTTGTGACTGCTTGGGACTGTGTTAGCTTTTGCCAGCAAAACTTTACACCCTCGGTTGTGCTGGTTGGATTTGGCAGTGCTCCGCTCAGTTTCGGGAATTTATAGTGATGAAGATACCAACATGAGAAAGGATAAAAGTAAAAATTAAAGTTTGTAGAGGTTTGTGTAAAGTGGTTCTCTTGAAAGAAGAGTGTTAATGAAATAAAATTGAGGCTTAATTTTTCTCTTTATATTCATTTAAAACAAAGATATATATATATATATATATATAAGAGCTTTTTTAAGTAAATATATACAGAAAATTTATTATAATAATATAGAAATATGCTGAGATTATAATAAAAAGAGAAGAAAGAAGTAGGGGTGGAAAAAGAGGCCTTCGGAAGGAGACAGTATTGAGAGTTTTCTCGAAAGAGTTAAGAGTTATTATTGAGAGTTCTTCCAACTCCAATTATCAAAACCCTAAAACTCTAAAATACTAATTTTCAACCCTAAAACATTAAATCATTTGCCAGCCCTAAAGCTCTCCTTTAGTAGTAATCAAACCTCTAATTAAGTAAGAGTTGAAATCGTATGTATTTAGGGGCTTAGAGATGGCATATATGAGTCGTTACCAACAGGGACCCAAGGAAAGTTGTATTGGTCCCATGCAAATTATAAGAAACATTAATTAAACAATTAAAACGGCAATGCCCATCCTGTCTGTGCTTAGGTTGGATTTCTAGCTTGTATTTAATCAAGCTGCGAATTCTTTACTTGTACAATATGTAAAGGATAAGAATCAGATGTTCACTTCTTATTGATCCAAGTATAGGATAATTGAGTCATTATCAACAAGTCTCATGCCAAGGACATCAAGTACAACGGATTAGTTTGATCTAACCCTGATTAATTAAATGCCAATTTAATTAATTAGAATACAATATCTTTCTCTCTCAAGTTATTATGTCATACTACACAAAGTGTAAATATGATTGTTTTAGTATAGCGTAACTTCAACCAAAGAAAATGTAGTAATAATTATCTCTTCTAACTTTTTCCATCGGTGGTTTGATGGGGGAAAAAAGAAAACAAGAGATTGTTTACCATGAAGAGAGAAGTCAATGAGAATGACAAGGGTGTTACATTCTTGCAATTGAACAAGAAATTGACAGATTAAGCAAAAGGAGAGGACTCTACCCCTATTAATATAAAGTTTGGTTCCATATCTTTTTCCTCCAACAAACTTATGCTCACTAGAAAAATAAGAGGTAGAAACAAAGTCTTTCATTTTCCTGCATTTGTTATTTCCATCAATGTAAGGTCACTTATAAATCGAAAGGCAGAGATCCAAAAGATTTGGTCCAAAGTCTTGAATTAATATATTGAGTGTCCAGATCCTATAAGCTAGCTGAAAAACACTTTAACTTAACCTTCAAAATGTGATTCTAATTTTGATGGTACTATAGTAACCTACACCTAATTTCTCGACCAATCAATGACCTTGATTTTTTTTTTTTATTTGGATGGCATTAAAATTTTGGCAAATTGGTATAGGATAAACAATCATAATTTAGGGTTAATTCTTTAGTCAATGTAGCAAGCATTGTTAATATTGTATTTATGGCCACTTGCACTTGGTAATGAAAACATTAAAATAATATAATTTTGTGTCAAGTCCAAATCTTGCTTATTAATTGAGCCAAGTTGAAATTAACTGTGTTATTATAATCTCGATTGAACTTGATCTGCAGTGTGATTAATCTTTGAGATTATGAGCTTGATCTATGCTTCATCAAGCTGAACAAGTCAATATTCAACCCCACTTGTTTGCACCTCTGCTTGGATATCTGTAGTTTAAACCATGGAAGATTGGGAAAAAAAAATGAAATGATGATTTTAGAAGCTAATTTGCTATATTGGTGGAACAATGCTTTCTGCTCCTGGAACAATAAGCCAGTTTTTGCTCTTATTCAGGCGATTGCTTATTGCTTTGGCATTTACAATGAAACTTGTTCACGGAATTTGCTTATTCATTAGTTCTGTGCAACAACCCTCACCTACGACTGTTGCTGGCACATAAGTCACGTAGGTAAGTCCACATAATCTGGCACGCCTTTTACACTTGATTTATTTTACCAATATTTTCCTCCTATATATTATTTTTATCATTCCAATTAATCACGCGCGTTAAACATCGATACAACTATCACATTTATAATATGCACTAAAACAATATTAATTAAAGTTTTATCGTACCACATATTTTCAAATGTTTATACAACAAATTTTAAATAATACAACTCAGAATTTTAATTTACAACATCCAAGGGTCTTTGTCCAAAATGGTTTTAAACATATTAGTTCTTATGAATTGGAAATGACTTGATGACTAGACAACAAAGTGACACAAAAGAAAGTTAGGAGATGCCATTTACCTACACAGCTACAGAAGGTATCCTCGCCAACGATGACCCTAACCATTTATTTATTTGCATAATAACATATGTGGGTGAGTCTTATAGACTCAGTAATTATCGACTCAATGAGTAAGCGGAGAGGGAAAACAAACATAAAAGTGGAATATTTATAAATCTAGGAATAAGTGGTGAAAATATAATCAATTAAACCTAGAGATTTTTATACCTTGCAAGTCTTAAAAAATATGAATTCATAAGTATACACATATGGAAATAGTTATAATTAACATATTGGAAAATCTTTCAGCCTCAGTATCTTTTCAACAATAAATCAAATGGTAAGTGTAAAATGAGTAATCTCAAACATAAAAATGCAAAACAACCAGTCATCAATAAATACATAAATCTCATTTATTGTGTAAAAACAGATTTCAAGTATTAATGCCATGCCATATTTAATAAAAATCCATGAGTGAACAGCAACCTCGGGTAGGTTTAGTATAACCGTTAGGCTTACTCTCTGATGTCAATAGCATCATTACCTACTCGTGGGAACTATCCATGCCACTAGATATAAATTGAGACTTAAAGTCTCCTTTACCTACTCGTGAGAATAAATCAAGGCTTCAAGTCTCTCTTTACCTACTTGTGGTAGAGCCGGCCCTTGGGTGAAGCCACCCAAGCAAGGGCTTTAGGCCCCCAATTTGGAGAGGCTTTATAATTTTATAATAATTATAATATAATTAATTATATTAAAAATATATAAAAATTTTAAAATATATATAAAATAAAAAAATAATTGTTATATGTATTTAATCATCTTCAACGGTTATTTTTTTCTCACTTATTTCTCTTATTTCTAATTAATGTATTTAATGATTTCCAACAGCTATTTTTTTCCTATATATAAAACAAATTATTTTTTTCAATGTATAATATCTACTTTTGAATTCTTCTTTTCTCATTTGTTCTTTCTTTCTTTAACTTTAATTTTCCTCCAAAGAATACACAAGAAGTCAGTTATGTTATTATCTTCATAAAACTGTGAGCTTCATTTACAGTTTGCTATAAGCATTCAACAATTAGGTACTATTGTTTTAATCTTTACAAACCTTTTTACTTTAATTTAGAGTTTATTTTATATTGTTATCTTGTCTTTTTTTTATGCAATTGTTAATTTATTTGAATTAAAAATTTTGATTGTTAATTTTAATTATATTAGCTATTTAAAAATATAAGATAATTATAATAGCTAAATAGTTTTGTTCCTCATAATAAATATTTGAATATGTCAAATAAAAAATATGAATCTGGTTATTCAAAACTTAAAAAAAAAAGAGAGGAAGAATTGAACGTTTAATGCAACCTCAAAAAGAAGCACTTGATAAATTTTTTACAAGTACTAAAAATAATGAATCAGAAATTATTAATGAATATCCCTTAAATGAACAAGTTAATAATCTTAGAGAGTTAGATGATGATGAAATACTGAAACAAGAAGTTAATGAAGAGATTTAAAATGATCATAGAAATCATGAAGAGATTCAAAATGATTATAGAAATCATGATGAAGAGGATCAACTTATTAATTAAATGATTGCATTCGTAAAAATATTTACGATCCAAATCAATGGACAAATATTGATACAAATTTAAGAGATTTATTAGTAGAAAAGGTTTCAATTAAAGTTAATGATTTTGAATTTCCTAAAGATGAATTTTTAAGACATTTTTTTGATTATATACTATATTTAAAAGTTGACAAATGATGAGACATACGAAAGAAGATGGCTAGTTTATTTAAAAGATTTAGATAGAGTATTTTGTTTTTGTTGCAAATTGTTTAATTTGGCTTCTAGTACAAGTAAACTAGCTAATGTTGTCCTCAGAGATTGGAGAAACCTTAGTGCTAAGCTTAAGGTAGCGTTTGGTGTGAGGGAAATGAGAGCACATTCTTGCAATGTGTCCAATTAAATCACATTACAGTATTTGTTTTACAAACAGACCACTGTAATGTAAGATTGCAATGCAATCACATTACAACCAAAGGATGTAATGTGATTGCAGTCCAAAACCAATGCAATCACATTACATTACACTCTGCAATGTTATTGAAAATATTTTTATCTTTCAACTTTATTACTTTGTTAAAAACATTTTGTAATGTTATAATTAAAATAAAATATATAATATAAAAATTAAAAATTAAAAAAAATAAGAAATAAAAATTTATATAATATAGGTAAAAGAAATTAAAATAAAATATATAATATAAAAAGTTATATTAAAGAAATGAAAATAAAATATATAATATTATAATAAAAAATAAAAATAAAATATATGACATTAAAAATATATTTAAAAGATGATATTATATAAAAATTAACAATAAAAAATATAAGTATATTAAACTTGTATTTTAATAAATAGGGGTAATTTTGAAAATTAACATTACATTTCTAACAAAATACTTGTAAACCAAATGCTACAATGTTATCTTCTCTACATTTTAATCATTATTTTGTCTGTATACCAAACACTGTAATGTTATTTTTCCTGCAATCACATTATTTGTAATCACATTATCTATAATCACATTGCATTGTAAAGTACCAAATGCCACCTAAGAGTCATAAAATGAGTAATGAGCATATTTTTAGTATGAGTTCTTGGATTGATTTAGAAATGAGATTATTCAAAAATAAAACAATTGATAAAGTTGTTCGAGAACAAATAAAAAGATATGAACATTGGAAAAAAGTATTAACAAGAATTTTTGTTGTAGTAAAAACTAGGATGGAGGAATTATGATTTTTTTAATAATTTTTTTAGTTTCAATAAAAAAGGTCTCATTTGAATATTTCGCTTTAAGTTTTTGAACTTATTGAGCTGTCCCTGACTCATGGAAACTGCCTACATCACCAAATATAAATCTAAGATTCAGGTCCCCCTTTATCTACTCGTAGTAATTACCCACATCACGCAATATAAATAAGAGCTTTAGGTTCCTTTTTATAATCAAATATCAATAATTAATAATCACTACTTTGTGCACAAAAACCTTACAATCTAGTGCGGTAACAGGTTCTACCCTCGAGTGTCTCAATCACATGAAAAGAAAAATCGTTGCAATTTAATGCATTTGCAAAACATGATTGATCAAAAACAGTGCAATCATAAATTGAATATTATGCATAATTTATCTCAAGGTATGATGTATCTATCAAATTAGCATACTAAGTGAAATTGACAATTTAACATTAAATCCCATTATTCAAGTAATGGTCATTGGCCTAAACACTACACAAGCTTGCAAGGCATGATTTTAAAGTGAAAAACTTATCAAAGGTTTGTTACTTCATATTTAAAAGCATGTAATTATATACATATATATAATATAAAGAAAACGGATTTAAAATCTTTATCACAATCACAAACAACTTAAGGCATTCAACCAGTTTATGCTTTCTAAACTTTGGTTCAACCATCAAATGTAACATATATATTATATTTTCAGAATATAGTTTTAAAATTTAACGCCCATACACCTCAATTGGTAGAACTTCTTGCCAATATTTTGTCCATGCTCAATGAAGGATTTTAATTAAAAAGTTTCCAGCAACTTGTATTTGGCACCAAGTGCTTAATTAAACAGCTCTTACACCGCAATTCCTTTTTGTAGCAGTCAAAGTGTCAGCTCAAATATTCACTGGCAGCATACACAATGTCATATCTCAGTACTAGAATCAACACTACACATCATACAATTTGGGCAACAAGCATAATAGCAATTATATTCTGATTTGAGCTACTTTCTTACCTTCACAGTTCTGCCAATTTCAAATACTAGTCCTCAATTAACAAGTTCCAATTGCTATCTCATTTCTATGGCAACCTCCTAACAATAAAATGGTTCAAGAACATTAATGTATTTCATCATCATTTCTCCGTATATAATTTCAATAATAAGGATCAAACTTAAGTCTTATTTTCACTCACCGTTTTACCTCTTTAAGCTTTAATCAAATTTCTCCACTAATCTTCAACAACCTCCTTCAGCCGAGAGCCTCTCACTTCTGCAGAATTAGCTTTATTTCTTAGCAGAACTTTTATTTAAACATATCCATAGAACACAAAAACCCTCACCTTTCTTAATGTGCCAGCATGGTTCACTAGGAACCTCATGGGCGGTAGCTTATTTCAACCAAAATAAATTGCTTAACGGCTATTTTGCTTATCATTTAGTTGAACTTCTCACTCCCTTTGATTTTGCCTTTGGCTGCGTTATAACATTTGGGAATTTAAACTTGGAAATGAACTTCAAGAAGGGACGGGTTTAAAAGAAACATCGACTTACCACAAATAGCAGTACATTTAGCATTTCCCTTTTCTTTCTTTGATTTCCTCTTTCTTAATCCAGACTCCCAGCTTTAGAGTTGACCGCATGTTTGGTTGGCGGAATGGCTATGCCATTCCCCCTCTATTCCCATGGCATAGCCATTCCCACGTTTGGTTGGCATAGAGCACAAGGAATAGGAATTCTTTAGGAATTCCTATTCCTTGCAATAGGGGAGAACACGGTAATAGCCATTACCGACTCCCCCCCAGTAATGCTTATTCCGCGTCCTAAGGAATAGCCAAATGAAATTTAATGACTAAAATACCCTCATCACTTTTTAAAAATTACAAGTGTGTCTATATAAAAGCAAAATTTTCTCTCTCTTCGCGTTTTCTCTCTTCCTCCTTTTGTCTCTCAAATGAGCTTCATCGGGTCTTCCTCCCTCTTCCTCCCTCTTCCTCCCTCTTTCATGACCGAATGTGGTCGGAAAGGGTCCACAGAATACCTTTCCGACCAGATTCCACCGAGATCTGGTCTCAAAGGCCAGATCTCGCCACGGGAAGCACCGGATCTGGTGCTTCCCTCTCCAGATCCCGCGATTGGATCTGACACTCCATGACTAGATCCAACGTCGGGAAACGCCGATCTGGCGTCCTAGTGGCCAGATTCGGCCACATGGTGCTCCAGATCGACGCAAAATGACACCGGTCGCCTTTCTGGTGACCGAACCTGGTGAAGAAAAAAGAAAAAAGTTAAAAAAAAAGGAAAAAGTAAAAAAAAAGAAAAAATATTTATAAATATTAAAATATTTATGTTTTAAATATTAATATTTTATATATAATTTAAACATTATTAATTTTAATATGATTAAAATATTAAAATATTAATGTTTTATTTATTAAATTATTAATATATTAAATTTTTAATGAATATAAATAAAAATAAAAAATATTAATATTTTATATATAATTTAAACATTATTAATTTTAATATGATTAAAATATTAAAATATTAATGCTTTATTTATTAAATTATTAATATATTAAATTTTTAATGAATATAAATAAAAAAATATTAATATTTTATATCATAATAATATTAAATTATAAATAAAATATTAATATTTAAAATATTAATAATTAAATAATATTAAGATAATAATATTTAAATTATTAATTATTAATATTTTAATTAAATTATAAATTATCAATATTTAAAAAATAAAATAAAAATAAATAATTATATATATAATAAAAGGTATTTTTATCTTTTTATCATTTATTTCTTTCTTATTTCAATCTTATTTCTACCAACCAAATATTACATTAAGTAGTAATAGTCATTCCTACTCTATTCCATTCACTGAACCAAACAAAGTGATAATTATTCTTTTCTATTCTCACTCTATTCTATTCCCACAGAATACCTATTTTATTCTATTTCTGTCTATTCCGCGAACCAAACATACTGTGAGAGTTTTGAAAATCGAGTGCTCACGGAAGACTAAGGAGGCTTGAGTTTTTGAAGAAAGCAGGGCAGCCTGTCATTGTTTTTCAAATGGTGGACTGCCCAAGGCTAGTTCCACTCGAGAAGCTTTCCCTTCATTTCTCTATGCTTGGGTGAACTGCCCCATGCAATCCACTAGCCTTTTCTTTTTCCTTTTTATCTCTCAAACACTTTTCTTTCTTGCTTGGCAGATTACCAATTGTAACCATTGGTTTCTACAAGTATTCGCATTACCCTTTTTCTTGATTTTTTTTTTTAATTTTGGTTTTGATTTTTTTTTTTTTTACCATGAGCAATCGCCATTGTTTCCTCCTTTCAACAAAGTACATGCAGATGTTGCATTTTACATTCGACATGTTTCTTTTAGGGCCGACCTATTACAATCCAATTGGCCCAACTTCTTTATTTAGATCATCTTTCATTTTAAATAATTAAATTTTGCTTCCAAAAAAAATTTTATGTTTACTTATATACTTTATTTTTATAATGGTACATAGATCCTACCAACACTCCATTTTTTTAAAAATTTTTCTATTTTTCCACTTAAGTCAAACTTAGCTCTTGAAAATCGACTTCCTATATTACACTATTTTATGCACCCACTACCAATAAATGAATATTATTTATTATTACATTATTATTTTATTTTTTATGTCATCTCCGTCACTTTCACATATTTTCTCATATTACCGACATCCATAATTCAACTTAATTGGTCAAAATATTTCATTAAATTAACATATGGGGATGGGATGTTACATTCTGCTTCTGCTAGAGTCCAATTTTCTCTGCCAACGAGCCAAGCTGACTGCAATGAACATAGATGCCTTCTCTTTCCACTCATCGATGAATTGAAAATATGCAAGCCTCCAGGACTTCTTCAACAACAATGTTCCACACACTCCCCAAAATCCCAGAAGAAATCCCACCAGTATTCCAATGTAGAACCATTTCATTTCTATCACGTTGTTTTCACCAGTGTCATCTCCATCAGCATGAGGATCACTTGACATTCTGTCATCCTCACATTTATTTGTTAGTGGAACTCCACAGAGTCCTGGATTACCCTTATAAATGGATGGATCGTTCAAGGTTTGCAGCTGGTTCCCTGATGGAATTTTCCCCACTAAGTCGTTGTAAGATAGGTTTAAGTGGTTTAAGAATGATATTGAGGACAAGCTCGGCGGAATTGAACCGGAGAGTTGGTTTCTTGACAAGTCAAGTGTTTCGAGCAAGTAGAGATTTCCAATATTAGATGGAATGCTCCCAGTTAAATGATTGTTTGACAAGTTTAACGTACCCAATCTGTGCAGCTTGGTAATCTCCTCAGGCACCTTACCAGCTAGATTGTTTGCTGAAAGATCTATGATCTTCACCAGTGGGAGTGTGCTACTGTATTCAATTTCCTTTCCCTTGGCCACAATCATCACATTCCCTTCATATCGCTTTGCATCTTCAAATTGAACTTCTGAGACCATGCCAGTCAAATTTCCAAGACATGTAGGGATGACCCCAGATAAATTGTTGTCTGCGAGGTCCATCACATGCAGACTTCTAAGATGGCATAGGTGTCTAGGAATATTACCCGTAAATAAGTTTGATCGCAGGCGGAGAATCATGAGGAATGGGGTACTGTCTCCTATCCATGTTGGTACCTTTCCTGAGAATTTGTTCTTCCCAAGATCAAAGCTCCACAGCCCTCTACAGTTTTGCAAAGATAAAGGAATTTCTCCTTCAAAACTGTTGCTGCTTAAGATTAGCAATCGAAGTGAATGAAGAGCACCCATTGAGCCTGGAATTTCACCTGACAGACTATTATTTGTTAGATCTAGAACTTGCAAACGTTGCAATTGACTCCAATCCTGAGGGAGTTCTCCGGATAAGTTATTGTATGAAAGAACAAGGGATTTCAAATCCTTTAGTTTAACAATGGAAGAGGAAATGCCACCAGTGAGAAAGTTACGAGAGAGATCTAAATCCCTAAGCATTGGCATAGTTTCACTGATATTTTCAGGAATTGGACCAGAGAAGGAGTTACTCCAAAGGTACAGGCGGCGCACATTAGACCACAATGGGATTGGACCCTCCAAACGATTAGAAATCAAATATACATTTGTTTCATAATGAAAATGTAATGATCTTGGTAATGTGCCACTTATGTTGTTGTTTGCAAGATCCAAGTCATCAATGCGCTGTGAACACCAACTCCAAAACCAATCTGGGAGTTTGCCTGAAATCTCAACATCATTAAGAAACAGAGTGGCTAGATTACTTTGAGTTTGAATCCATTCTGGAAATGAAGGACCTACTTTGTTGTGCGCAATGATGATAGACTTGAGGTTAAAAGGAGGAGTCCACTGGCTGCGCCAACTAAAAGTCAAGGCCTTCTTCCGGGATGTTGAAGATATTTCCAACTTTTCTAACTTTGTGAGATTTGAGAAATGTTGCTCTGATATAGTCCCCCTCCAAGCAGTTTGTCCGAAATCCAAAACAACTAACTGTGAAAGTTGCCCAATACTCTCTGGAATACTGCCATTCATTGGATTGCCAAATAGGCTTAAATGTTGTAAAGATGATAAAAGTCTGATAGACTCAGGAATTGAACCCCAGAACATATTCCCCCTAAGGACGAGAGATCTCAAGTTTGTAAGGTTTCCTAGTGCATCAGGCAAATGACCACTAAACCTGTTCTGTGTCAAATCTAAAACTTCCAAGCTGTTATTTTTTGACAAACCATCTGCGAATTCAATCAGATTGCCGCTGAGGTTGTTAAATGCCAATGTCAGCGATTTTAAGTTTGAGAGATTGCCTAAAATTCCTGGTATTGTACCTTCCAAAAATTGATGGGACAAATCAAGCTGTTGAAGAGAATGCATATTGGCAAAAGCACCAGGAATGGTACCGATGAGATTGTTAGAGCTAAGAAAAATGCTTTTAAGCCCAGTAATATTGAAGATCCACCTAGGCATTGGAGAATTAAACAAATTGTTGGACATATCAACCGCTACCAGTGATGTAAAGTTAACAAATGGGAGGAAAAAAGGAAAGGTGAGGAGTTTGCAGCTGGACAAGTATAACTCTGACAAAGAAGGAAGCATGTTAACTTGTTGCAGCCAATCAGTCACAGCACTGAGATCAGCCCCTCCCATATCCAAATATTCCAAAGAAGGAAGACCCCTTAACCATAGAAGGTCATTGGCATTTAATTTGGAACCTGAATCTAAGTATGAATGAAGATCAAGATATTGCAAATTCGATAAGTTTCCAAGGTGGGGAGGAATAGTCCCACCTAATTGAGAATAAGAAAGATTTAAATAGCTCAGAGTTCTCAAGGAACCTATGAACTGTGGGATAGGGCTGCCTTCAAAGTTGTTCATACTGAGGTCTAAGTATCTTAAATTCTTCAAGTTAAGCAGGGAGGAATTGATCTTACCCCTTAAGGCTGAGTTCTTCTGAGCTGCTTTGTTAGTCTGCAACGAGTTCCGAAGATCAAGCTTCGTTACTTGTCCTGTTTCACTTTTGCAACTTACTCCATGCCATTGGCAGCAGTCTTCACCCACCCATGAGGAAAGCCTTCCAAAGGGATCTGTGAGACTTTCTTTGAAATCAAGGAGAGCTTTCTTCTCAATATCAGAGCAACCGATATTAAGATCATTAGCATTGCAGAAACAAAGAAAGCATAGAAAAAGCTGAACAAAATTCAGCTTAAGGAGGTGATTACCACTCTTCTTCATGATTGTAGAGGATATTCACAGGCATTGCTTTAGTATAATCTGTTCAATTGATGAACCAGAACATTTTGGTATCAAATCATGGTCTGCGGCTTGCTTAGTTTTCTTCTAAATTTACCGTTTCTTGACTTTTTTGCGGCTAAGCCAGCTAGCAAGCTCCCTTGTGAGACCTTGTCAATAAATTAGCCTTTCAAAAAAAAAAAAAACAAAAAAGCCAGCTAGCAAGCATTCAAGCTTCAAAGTCAAGGTGTAAACGCACCATGAAGCCAGGAGTCGAGCAAAACCGAGTAAGGACCAGGGAAGAAACGGATAAAGTTGTTGCCATAACGTATCCAACAAGCAAATGAACATATAAAACAAAACATCTCCATGCCTTTTTCTGGATCAGTTTACCTACTCTGAAATCATTTGGGTCCCATTCTGCCATATGAAATGTAATCTAAAATTTCAATCCTCATGCTTCCTTCCATGCAACTTTGGACCCCATGAAAACACTAGAATTCTACCAATACAATGTAACTAATTCAACAGTACTCCTGCATAATACAATTCCATGTTCCCGCAGAACTGTTTTACTATACTCACTTTTGACTACAGGGAAATCTCAAGCACCATTCCTAATGGAGTCATGGTTGGTAAAAGTAACACTATAGTTGCTTTCATATTCTTTCCGTCCGATATGCTTCCACCTTCTTCACATTGAGCCTTAGTCTATTTCTGTATTTACTAATACAGAATATGATTTCCAAATACTAAATACAAGTTTGAAGATTGCATACTCGTTCAGAGTGCTAACAAAACTTAGCATCCACTGCTGTTTAGGGGAGGAGTGGAGTGGGAGGGGCTCCCACCACACTGTTTCCGCACGTTCAAACGGGCCTTTAGTATGCACCTCCATATGATTACCATGACCGTGACCATATCAAAAGTTCCCCAATTCCTTCACCATCTCATGATTGGGTTGGGCTGAGCACTTCGTATTGGTTGTTATAATCCAGACAAACGAACAAGTTAGCTTTTGGGTTAATATTCATAATGATGGATTCATGCTTTGCTGTATTGGACTAAGTGGGCCAACTTAAACCCTAAAGATATTGATGAGTTGGGCTCCCGCATCCCAGCTCCTGTAGCCCTTCTTATGTAGGGCTTTGAGAGCCCAAGATAGGTCTGCAGTCTGCACTGAGCTATATTGCTTGATTCCTATTGGATCATTATTGTGCAAATGTTTCTTGTCTAGGTTTGAGGTTTTGAACAAATTTAGAATAAATCCCATGCCAAATATCTACCACCTTCTAGACTTGTTTTGTTCCGTTTCTTCTTAAAAATTTTCCATTTTATATTGTTATTTTCTTGGTAAACTAATGCTGGCTTACTAGTCATAACCACAAAGATTTGTAACATCAGACGGTTAGCTAGCCCAAAGTTGAATTTATGGCACTGAACACTTGGGTATTTTCTTAAAATTTCCACTTGCATGAATCATACATGATTTTCAAAAGGATTATACATATTCTAAGAAGGAAGAGTTTAATTCTGACTTTGGCACACGTAAAATTGTAGTATAGACCAGTTGGTCGTGGTCCAACCATATCCCCTTGGAACCACCCACTCGGTACGGCCCATTACCGTGATGGGCCACACACATTCTCTCTCCGTGTGGCAAATGCGTTCATGATAAGTTTCAGCCGTTGGATGCAAAAACCAAGTCAATACGCAGGTCAACTTTTTTCTGACAAATTACCCTTGCATTTCAGCGTGTAGCAAACGCTTTTTTATCAAATGCAAGAGAAAGGTGAGAAAGTTGAGCTTGGGAACAAAAAGGAAGGGACGTGTAGTTGCCCAGCAATCTTGATACTTCACCTATATGATATCCTAAGTTTCAAATTATTCCATTCCAACATTTTCAGTAACTTGGGTTCCTATTTCTTCCACATAGAAAAAGTCAAGTTTGCTTAGATGTAATGGGTGCCCACTTGGACAAGGTGAATGGAATCACAATTTCTCTCTCTCTCTCTCTCTCTCTCTCTCTCCCTCTCCATATGAAGGTCCATCCACTAAAACCATTAATGTTGGGTAGTTGAGTTATGTTGTTCACAAGGACTTTTAAGGTTTAAAAACTTGAGAAAGCAAGACATAATCATTCTACCCAAGATGGGTGTTGGGTTGATTTGCACTGAACAGCTTTGATGCTGCAATCTTCAAAACCCCATTAATGGAAGGAAAAGGACCCAAAAGGTTCTGTAGGGTTAGCACCAGGGAATTATATTTTAGTGGAAGAATATGATGTGTTCACCCATCACTGATAACACCCCTAGAAAAGGAATACTTTTTATTTGTTCCCTCTCTAATAGGTTCATCCTTATTGGGTTTTGATTGATTCAGCCATGGAATAATGATGCCTTAGCTTTACTTCTACTCCACTGCCCCTTGTATATACACACATATCACACTACCAAATCCATGCCTTGAAAGTAAGCCCATGGCAGGCTTTAAAATTCCCAAATAAAGGGGTATATATGCATTGTGGAAGGGTCATGATTCTGGATGTGGGTAGTGCTCTCTCTCTCTCTCTCTCTCTCTCTCTCTCTCTCTCTCTCTCTCTCTCACACACACACACACACACACACACACAACTTGTCCTTTGCCAGTGGGACCATGTCATAAAGGGAAAATGTGTTCTAGGGGGAACAAAAGAAGCAAACGTCAATTTTAAGGTGATGGACCAGTAACTGTGTGCCCCAATCCACATTTAGACAATGTTACCCCAAAAAATAAAAAAAAAATAGAATAAAAGAAAGGTTAAGATTCACATCTAGGGCCCCACAGCTCTTAATTGGATCCATATTTCATGTTCAGCTTTGTGCACTCCATCCCCCTCAAACCCCACCCAACTGCATGGAATATGGATGGGATAAATCTACAAAGTGGACCGCTTTATGACACACCTTTCCATCTCTTTACACAACTGGGACCCATTCCCTTATATTTTTCATTTCAAAGATTCAGAGATTAGGGACAAAGACATGGGCCTAGATACTGGGATCCTCCATTTTGTGTCAGATGGGTCCCCTAGCACTGAAAAATACCAATACAAATAAATAAAAAAGGGGTGGGGTTATGTGTCATTTTCGTACTTGTGTCATGACAGAGGGTTGGCAAAACATGTGGGATGAACTCATAGGTAGTCTTGATAGCCTGTTATGTTACTATCTTCTTGATATGGCCATGTTGTCAAAAAGATGAGCCTTATTCTCTTTGTGACAAAGTTCTCAAAGCATCCACCACCTTTTCTGAAAGCAACAATTCACCAATATATCTCCTATAGCCTCCAACCATTTAATACATTTATATATACGTCTTTTCACAATAACAATCGAGTGAATGTAGTTCTTCTCCCATTTCATATTCGATCAAATTCAATGCTTAAAGACAACTTTTAGAAATTTCAGATTATTTGTTTTGATAAGCTCCCTCTTTATCTCCACACCAGTGTTTCAATAACTTTCAAGTTAGTTGGCAAACAAGCAAGTTTTCCACCACTTACATACTTGTATATGTAAAGTCCATTAATTCTCTTAATTAATTAAATCTTAATTCTTGAACTCTTTTGTTTAGAGTGACTGATCATTAGTTAACCTTTTAATCTTGGACACAAGAATCTTTATCATATGGTACATGAATCCTTTGAATCTAAGTCTTGTTGCCAAACTACTTAATATCTTAATCTCAATCCCCTAACCTTAAGCAAGACCCTAAAAGGAGTTTTGAACTAAAATTCAATGATATATACATCTCCCAAGTTCATTTTCACTACACAACCACAATTTCTTATGCATTGCACGTTACCCCCACTGGTTTACAAATGTGTAATCAAGCAAAAGTAAATGACAAAATTCTTTTTCTGTTGAGTGCAACTTTTCATCAAAGGACATGGTGCGTGGTGCGTGGTGCATGGAGCTTGAGCCTAAAACTTTTTCCCACCTTAATGTGTGTTATGATTGAGGATAGAAAAGAAAGTTTTCTTGGGAGAAAGGGAAAGGCCCACATGACATGAAGATGGGATTCTATATATGACATGAGGAGACTTTATTTTTATTTTTTTGGTTTTGATTTCACTTTGGTCAAGATGGCAAGAATACCACAAATTCAAACTTGTTGTGGCTTTGTTTATTCACACCTCTTTTTCTTCTTTATAGTATTATTTTCTTCTCAATCAAGAGTGAAGACTGAAGTAGACATGAGGGTGGTTGGCCCCTTTTTTCTTTAGCTAGATTTTTAATTTCCTTTGAAGTGATATAAGATAACAAAAGAATCAAAAGATGAGATTAGACACACACACACACACACACACACATATATATATATATATATATATATATCTCTCTCTCATACATTGCACAAACCAAGCAAAACAATCCATGAGAAGTGCACAATTAATTTAGTACTGATGAGACACCCTTTTCACAACCCTAAGAAATTTTCCATCATTGACGAAACTTTGTAACAATGACAACAAGAAACAAATATTTGCATTAAAATGGAATATTCCCTTTTTATTTTTATTTTTTTATTAAAAAAAGAAAAGAAAAGAAAAGAAACGAATTTGTCAACTAGAAGATGATCATCCTGGGGTTCGTCATGGGCGGCTAGTTGGTGCACCATGTAACTAACCGAATTGCTTAATCACAAATGCATGACCAATTAATTAAGATCTTATTTAAGTATTTTTTTTTTAATTTGATGATGTAGTTAAACTTCATGTGTTTAGTGCATGAACTTGATTAAGGCCATCACTAAAAATTCTTAATACCATTGATAAAGATTAAAGATTCGTTTCTGTTAGCCAGTTGTGGTCCTTCTTTGAGGGATACAAATATATCAAAGAGAATATAAAAACCTATTGGTACACTGAAAAATGCGTTGATTAGAATATTTGTAGTAATTGTTGGGAAAACTAAAGTTATTTTGGCACATCCTTGGAATTGGCCTTTCCCTAATACCAACAAGTTGGATATTGTGCGTATGAATTTTGTAAGGATAGATGCCTGTGATTGCATCAATTTCACCAGGCCAATATACATGAAAAGAATACAGAAGAATTTAGAACATCACTTTCCAAAAATTATTAAATGAATAATGAAAAGAATACACATAAAGAGAATACAACATTATGAAAATTAGTAACTTTTGTTGATTACTTCACAGTTAAAAGTAACACCCCTCCACCAAAACAAAAAGGGAGATAAGATAAGTTTAGAGAATTAATTGGAATTAGATGTGCAATGTTAGCCCTACATTGCTGTATTTATTTGCCGCCTACCCTAGATTTTATCACTACAATAAATATATATATATATATTATAAAGGTGCGCTAAAAACTAATTTTGAACCATTCATTAGGTGTTTATTATCAAAAAATTGCATGTTGACGTGGAAAAAAATATATTTACAACATAAAAATAATAATTAGTCAAAAAAATTAGGTCAACTTTCATTAAATTTAATTGGCCTAGGAAATGTTCCTAGAGATTCATTACACCTTAATTTACGTGTAGCGCATGTACTTTTAATGCCGTGTGCAAACCGCATTCAAGGAAGGACCTTATAATTGCATTCTACAAGGAGATCAAACAAACCACTTTCTAGGAAAATTAAATAAATAGAGTGGTGGGCAACTATATATATAGAAAAAAAAAAAAAGAAGAAGTTTGCTTTTTAAAGTAAGCTGTTTACTTAGTTCTGATTACATTATTGGGAAAGTAATAGTGCTTTAATTATTTAAGGGGAGAACCCAAGCCAGTGAGTTATGAGTATTGTATATATAATAATTTGCAAAAGTGGTCACTATCAAAGTGATTGTTATGTGGAAGATATCATTATCAAAAAACACCCTAAACGTGTAAAGATATATTATCATGAATCTCCCCCCATTTGATTAGATTAGATTAGATTAGATAGGTTTAAAGGCGAGATTGGACAAGAAAAGACACTTGAAATGGAGGGATTCATGTGAAATTTTTGACCCTTGGATTCTCTTTGATTATTTTTTCGAGAGTTTGATGCCGGTCACCGAGGGACAAATCAAATTAAGTGGATCCCACAAATTAAAGAAATATCCATCATCATCAAATGCTGCCTTCATGTACGCCATTATTAAGTAATAATAATCAGTTTTCGGCTCACATTTTTATTCCCCTTATCTCGAATTAGAATCCCGGGGTTTGCACGTTGACGCGAATAACTTAACAAGCTAGGGACAGAGGGTGTTCTATTATTATAGTATTAATATCATTAGAAAGACTATCTAGAATACGATTAAAGCAAGATGATGATGACACCTCATATTTAATTCTTTTATTCGTCGGATTCTATTGCAAGTCCACCATATCACGTGGAATTCTACAGTAAGGTTAGATCAACATTTAACCCGACAAATTAAGGAAATAAAGGTGTAGTATATATCTGTAAAATTTTAATCAAAATTTATAAATATAAACTAGACTTGATTAAATGGTGATAATTGGTTGCTGGAAAATTAGATTCTAACCACAAGTTTCTAGGAAAGAGGTCATATGCACTTTATATTGAATCAAATGTTCATGTATGTGATTACATGAAATTTCAATTGATGTTTTAATAATGTCAAAACCACTAAATGATTTCACTTTTATTTTTCTTAGAAAATAGGGATAATTAAGGACGAAACAGTAAAAAAAAGGTTATTCCTAAGCAAATCAAAACCACAAAATGCAATAATAATTGTACGAAACTTTTCCTATTTCTGCGAACTACATTTATGTGAAAGGATAAGGAATGAGTAGATATGATGATGAAGGCAATCATCCTCTTCTCTTTGTGGGTTAGATGAAATTAATGTAGCATCTGCTTGTCCCTTTACGGAGAGTGGTTGCCATATACCTCTTACATGTTACAAAAGGAAGTTTAACTTATGTCATGAAGCTAAATTAACTTTTATCATGAAGAAGAAGATAAAGAAAAGGAAAGAAAGAAAGAAAGAATGGGTCATCAATTGAATAGGCTTACCAAATTAACTTTTATCACGAAGCCAGTTGGTGATAGGTCAGAAATGTATAGAGGGTGGTTATGACTTATGTCATGCAACTAATAAAGTCCTTCTCATCCATTTTTCCATTCTTGCTTCGTCAAAAGTATGCTTTAAAAGTTTAAATTATTAAAAATTGAACTCTCCACAATATTTTCAGCTTGTAAAATATGTAGGAGAACGTCTACTTGCTCATTTAATTAAGTTTATCATCGACAACCAAACATGTTAAAGAAATTTAAATTGAATTAAGATTAGTTGAATGTACCACTTACTTTATCAAAAACAAAAAATGACAACTTAGTTCCAATTTCAAATCTTGAGTTCCTTTGTTCTAGTTATATGAGGCAAATCACTAATTAAGTAACATGTGCAAATGAATCTTCGTATTCTTACAACTAATTAGGTGATTTGGAAAGCTAAGAAGTACCAACCGATTTGACGGTGCACGTGATTAGGGTTTCCCTAAGCATATTGTTTGTAAAATCGACAGCTACTAAATTGTCCTCAATGAAGATATATATGAACCAACTTCCACAAGGAATTACATTGAGACAGTCTAATTTGGACGCGGCGTCAGATTTAACTTAACGTTGAATTATGCTTCATTGCCAAGGGACAATGTCTCCACTCCCTGCAACACCCACAAAGGGAAGCTTCCTTATAGTTGTTGTTCTTTTTTACCAAGTCTTGGACAATGATTTGTTAAAACGCTTATATTTGATAGGGAAAAATTATTTGCGACTTTTCAAAGGTAAGTTTCCCCTTCACGAGTTATGGTTGGTCGTAGATTCCTGCTGATGACCGGCAATCATTGAGTAAAATTTTCCCACCACCAATCACAAAAATTTCTTGCCTCTTATCGGTTGGAATATCGTTCTAGCTTCTTTATCATTCAACAAAAAAAAAAAAAAAAAAGAAAAGAAAAGGAAAGAAGAGAAACCCTCTCATCTACTTTATTCAAAGATCAAAACCAAATTTCCACGAATACTACATTTTCATCCATATACGATACGAAGGGCAATTGACACATCTACTTTCTTCAGGTACCTTGGACATGTCTCTCATTCGGTACTCTTCTTCATCCTTGCTAAGTTAACGTTTTCCTAACTTCATTATAAATTTCTTGACGCAGAAAACCTGCAGCAGTTGTTGTGGTGGTAGCAAATATACCTACCAAACTTTGAACAATTAAACCTGGTCAAACAGCGCTTATCTGCTTGCCTTACGTACATGTTGAAAATTTCCGTAACAGCTTGCTAAACGAAGGAATAGGAAAAATAAATAGGGAATGAGAATGTCATGTTTGTAATTCGGTGAAGTATTGAGGGAAGTGCCAAAAACAGTGTTCCTAGTAATTAATTTCACGAGGTAGTAACTACAGAAAGAAAATTTTATCAAATAAAAGTAAATAATATGAACTTAAAAAAGACAATTTCGTGTTAATAAAAAAGAAAACAAAGACACGGAAAGAAAATCAAAAAGTGGGGACCAAAAAACATGACATAACATGGAAGAGGGAAGCGGGAACAGTAAACAAGGATGACAAAGATTACACGTGTCAAAAACCCAAAAGGGAGCCCACCAGTGGGGGAGGTAAAGCATAGTCCTTTCACGTGGACCCATTAAAGGGGTTTTGTCATTATTCAGAGGACAAAAATTTATGGGACACTTAAACTCACACAAAAGTGCCAAAATTAGCAGATTATGGTCTTCTTTTTCTGCTCTTTTGTTGTGCCTGCTTTACCCCCCTAGCCTTTCCCCTCTTTTTTATATTTTAATATTAACCTCCTTTTAGCTTACCCCCCTTCTCTCTCCCTCGCCGTTTCTCTGATTTTGTCGGCTTTGCACCCTCCAATATTAGCATCACGGCACTGTGCCAAACCTCCACACAGAACAGAAAAGAAGACTGGTTTGTTTTATTATTATTGATTATTATTATCATCTGCAGTACTGCAGGCTGCAGCAGAAAGAAAGATAGGAAACGCCAAGTTTGAACGCATGTTCCCACGCTCACAGCAGCCCCCCCACTATCGTACACCCTTTGCTGCAGGTCCTCGGCGTGTTTCCAGGGTTCTTTCTCCTTCCACACCCCCCCCCCCCCCCCCCCTACCCTTTTTTTTGGTTGCTTTCATTTGGGGTTTTGGATTCACCTCCCTTGGACAGTGCCCTTGTATATATACAAATGAGAAAAAGATGAAAATAGATTGAGTTTTTCATTTCTCAATTTGGGCCTATATAAACATGACATATGCCATCGACGTGGACCTTTCAGTTGACTCATCTCTCTCTCTCTCTCTCTCTCTCTCTCTCTCTCTCTATGAAATTGCACGCACAATATGACATATTAAGATATATAAGATTGAAAATAAAATGTAAACAGAAATTACATTTTTTTTTTGATAGTTAAATTGAGATTTTATTAAAAAAACGTAAGGAGAATAAAATAGTTTGCTCTGCCTAGGTACAAACAGAGCCCTGACAAAACAAAAACCTCAAAATATTGATTGACAAACAGAAATTACATTAATAACAAGTTAATTTAAAAGAAGTGCTAAGTATGGAATCAATGGCAATAGGAAGATAATAGCTAGTAACAAGAGGATAATTGGATGTTAATTAGATGTAGGGTAAAAAAAAATACACAAATACAAACAAAAGGAAGTGGAGAATCAAAGAGATGGAAAAAGGGGCCATATATATAAATAGATAGAGAGAGAAGGGCACGAAACGAATGATGCTAATTTTGATGGTGTGTGTGGAAGGAGTTTGCACCTGGATCACGCATATAAAGGGTACGGTGACAGAGAGACAAAATTTTTGGATTGGTCCTACCTCAAAGATTATTACAGTGTCTCTTCAATTTTCTTTCTTTTCTCTCTCTACCTTGTATTTTACGCTGTTTCTTTTGAAGCAAACTTGTGATGGTACTGCCATTTGCCATGCAGATATATATACATACGGTATATATTTATATATATATATATATATATATATGCAGTGTTATTGATGTTTTTGTATGTATACGATCACACATGGGTGGGCCTTTCTCTTAAAATATTATCTAGTGTCTGTTTCATGTCTGATGTGTCAGCTCCTCCTTCCCACTTGCCACGTTCTCTTACTTCAATTCACATCTCCTATTTTCTTAATTACCTCTAATCTGGATATATATCCCTTCCTTTTATTATCTAATATATTTACTTGTTAACATTAAAATTTTTAAATTACATAAACAAATATGTATTACATGGATTCTCATTTATTAATTTCATTATTTATAATTTAATATATATTTTTCAATTTTACGAATTTGTTTATAAAATTTAAAAATTTTAACAATAATGATATAAAAATTCAAAAGATATCAAATAATCACTTCACTTTTTTTATTATAAATTTTTTTTGTTATTATTAAATTAGACCCGATTTGAACTTATATCTATATCGAAAATTTACTGATGTTTGTGATTTATTAGACAAACTAATATAGTGGAATTAGTTCATCTCAATAATTTCTCTGCTATTTGGTTTTAACTTTTTTCTTTCCTGAAAATATAAAGATTTATTTTGATATGAACGAAAACACAAGGATAATAGGCTACGTTGTTATTAATTTAAGTTATAGAGAAAGTTGATCATTCAACCATCTCAACAAATAGAATTAGAGTTGAAGTCCCAATTTCCAATTTAAAAATCTCACATTTATTTGACGTGTAGCTAAAGGAGTGTATTAGAATTGAATCCTACTAACTATGAATGTAAATATTGATGATCTAACTGTATGAGTGAACCGATCAATAGATATTGTTATTATTTAATGTAACAAGTAATAACAAAGCTAAGGACCCAAACCTCTCTAATTGGATAGATACCGTAGGAGGCAGGTACCATGGCAAGCTAAAGGCAACCGAGCTAGTACTTGATAGTATTAAATACGAGTCCTTCGAAGGAAAAGGGCTGAGCTGACAAGCTTTTTCTGTGCAGAGGTAATTTATTTAATCATGGGAAAGCAAAGGCAACTAACGCTTGTCGCCGACCACTAATTCCTGGGCAAGTTGAGTCCCATAATGACTCACGTTGTGGCAGGCGTTTGGGTCATGGCTTTCGCCGGTCACAGCATCCCCACCCGAGAAGAGCCGTCCTAAAGCAAAAATTTTGTTCGACTGAGAAGGGATAATCTTTTGGATCTTTTGTCCGATTCCTAATGATATGATTACATCATAATAATCTCAGTTTGGTGGGAGCTGAGAATAGTGATGACATGACAAGTGAATGCAAATATTTTTTGTGCCATCTTTCAACTTTAAAATATGTCTCTGCCTTTCACGCTTTATAAAGAAGAAAATTTGGACTAAAAAACAAAAGACATTGAAAAGGTGAAAAGGAAAAGAGTGGGAAAAAGAATGGGGAGAAAATTGGGGTCACAAACCATTCATTGCTTTTTCCATCTAATTTCAATTGAGGAGTAAGTACAAACACAAATCATAGTTTTTCCTTTTCTGATACACAAAAGAAAACCACTTATTGGAAATGAATAATGATTGAAATTCACTAAAAAACTCAAACCAAAGAGAAAAAAAATTAAAAAGGTGAACAAGGGGGATTCCTAGAAGATGGCTCTAGATCTTGGTTATCATTTCCTAGATTGGCCACCAAAATCCACTTTTGGGGTGAACTCATTAGGGTAGGGTGAAGGGTTTTTACTCCTAATACAACTTTTCATAGATGCCTGTGTCAGTTGTTCAATCAAAACTTTTTCTAAAATTCATAATTCATGAAATCCATTTAACCTTAATCCATTTCTCAATTCTAGGTCATATGAACTCAATGTGGTTGGAAACATCTTCAATACCCTTTGAATTACAAACCAAAGACATTGACAAGAATCCAACAATGATAAGGAAAAAAGTTAAAGATGGTATTAAAAAGTTACACCCAAATCTTTGTTACTGTTAAATAATGCAAAGATCTTTTTGATTCAAGAGATTTGGTACAAATTGGTGGGTGTGGGGAGGGGGGGGGAGGGGGGTCTGGGGATGACTAACCCCACCGTCGCCTTTTCCCTGGGGGCAAAAAAGGGGTTGGGAATTTAAAACACACAAGAATAAAGGGAAGCTCGTGACCCCCTCCATAGGGATCCTTTAAGCTTAAAACGATAGATAAAAGTAAAAGGAATGAATGAATGAATGAAGCTAAGAACCAACAAGGCTACCCCTCAAAATCACATAATATCTACCTTCAAGACTCCAACCCTTGCTTTTTCTTGTTTTCATCAAAAAAAAAAAAAAATAAAGGCGGGGAAAGAAAGTTGCGTTGCCGAGAACAGAGAAAATGAATAATTGTCCCCACTTAGTAAATGAACCATAATGCTTAACTTTGACACAGTTTGGTCAAGGAAGCCTCCACACGAGATTCCCTCACAAGCAACTGTCTAAACTCTAAACCCCATTTGTATTTCACCGCGTGCATTCTTCCAACTCATCAAAAATCCTTTTTTTCTTTGATTAACTTTTCAGGCTTTTGCTGCCAAATGAATTAAAAACAAAAGCCATAAAAAAATCTCACCCAATTGGCCTGCTTCCAACTATTGAATCACCATTCTCAATGGTAAAATAAAAGCAGATAAAACATTAACTCACACAGCAAAATGGAAAGAGACAACAGATAAATGATGAGATGGAAGAGATACCCATAACAAAAAAATTTTCTATGATCCGTTTCTAAAAAGATATTTGCATTTCTTTTTCTGTTTTGTTTCACTAAGAACTCTAAAAAATTAAAAAAAAAAATTTTAGGACATGTTAACATGAACACTGGCATTGGTAACAGAATCACAAACAGGGCAAGTTCCTACCAGGGTGGACCCACACATTGTACACAGACAAAGATGCCTGCATGGCAGCAACAGCACACTTGACTCTTTCTCCCCACACTTTCTACACTTTCTATTATTCCCAACCACCGCCTTATCTTGCAGACCACCACCACGCCCTTGTGGTTGTGGTGGCACCACCTTGCGCCACCCTTCATCACTGCTGCCGCAACTAGACTCTGCATCATCAGCCAACGCGGCTGCTCCCCCGCTCACATGGCGTTCCTCGCTCACATGCGCCAGTACTTGCTCTAAATTGGTGCGTAGGGAATTGGCTGTGGCTTCATTTGTTTGTGCTAAGTCCCTCCAAAGTTGGTTCTCTACGTATAGACTTTTCACCCTTTCTTGAAGAACCCAGTTCAGTTTCCCCATTCTTTGTATCTCTTCATCTTTTTCCTTCAGTTTCTTCATAACCCCTTCTTGGATTGCTGTTATCAACATTCTTGATTGCCTCTTCCTTCTTTCTTCAAGTTCTAACCTGACTTTTTCTGTCTGTAATTAATGCAAAAAGTAAAAATTCATATCAATAAATTGCATTGTTCACTGAGCATTAAAAAAAAAGGAAAGAAGGGTTTTTTTTTCATTGAAAGTTGAAACAGCTGTATTAAGAAAAAATTGGCTTTTTTAGAACTTACGTGTTCAACAATGAAGCGGTCAATCTCTTGTTGTTGTTGTTGGATCTGGGAGAGGATCTCGTCATCAAGAACAGAGGAAACACCGGAAATTTTGTTCTTTTGAGACACTGGGTATGAATCAAAGCCACTGATGAATGAATCTCTAGGCCTTTTTCTTGGGGCTGAAACTGGAATATTATAGGTAAGCCCACTGTCAGCTTTGTTGATGGAAGTCTTGGCTGAAGTTGGATCACAAACAAGGGATTGATACAATGGAAAAAGCTGTGAAGCTTCTTGCATTGTATCAACCAAAGGAACACAAGAATCCATCTGAGTATTGTATATATTGCCACTCCCTTGATTTGTTTTGATAAAATCTCTGCTACAACAAAAGAAAGAAAGAGAAAGGAAAATCGCATGTTAGAGAAAGAAAAACTTGAAAACAGATTAAACCCATTCTTTGTAAACAAAAGAAAAAAAAAGAAAAAAGAGGAGATATTTTGAAGTACCTGTTGGTGATTAACTGAGGAGGGAAAAGATTCATATGTCGAGCTTCAACTGCCATTGGATAAAGCTGTTGGTGGTTTGATTCTTTGCTTCTACGTGATTCCTTTGCTTTGCTTTGATGTGTCGTTGTTGTTGTTCTTTGAGTTTGCTAAGAGGAGGAATTATAACATAGAAATACAGAGAGAAAAAGAGATTTATAAGGGAGGAGGGGAAATGAGAGAGAGAGTCCTTGGGTTTGAAGGAGGAGAGATGAGCATGCGAAAGAAAAACTGATAGAGGTGGCGAATAGGGAGGCTCTCCCTCAATGAATTGGGTTTATTTAGGCTTTGGTTTTTAATAGAGAGAGAAAGTAAAAAAAGACTTTGTTACAAAGAGGCAGCCAGAGAGAGAGAGAGAGAATCAAATCGTTATTTATTGCACACAAATTTTTCTTTACAAATTAGCAAAACATGGGGTGCCAGATTTTGTCTTTAGATATGGTTACTATATAAATTCTTTCTTCTTTTTTTTTTTCTTTTGCTTTTTACATTAATACTGCCACTAACTTATTCAAATTAACTCTCTTTTATATTTTTTCCCACTCGGTTTTTGCCCCCGGGTTTGTCTCGGTTAAAGTAGACTTGCAGGGGTATTAATGGAATTTCACTATTCCCCTTTCGGTCTGTCAAACGTGGGATTTAGTGTTTTAACCAAAAACGATGTGGCTGTGATTTTTATCTGAGTAACTGACCTGCGGCATATCTGCCACGTATCCGCTCCATGCAGGCTTGCCACGTAAGCCGATCACTAGGGTCCAAAAAAATTAAAACAGGTGAAGGCCCGTTGTGAACGTGATACAACAACGGACCCCACCTTATCGCACGTGTGAAGTGTGGGATCTTTTCTTTTTTAGTATTTAGTAAAATAAATTATATAAAATAATTTTTAAAAAAAATTAAACGAAGAAAAAAAAAAAAAAGAAAAGAAAAAGAGGACACTCCTTGCTCCTGTTGCTAGCCCACGTTTGAGGGGTCCATAGTAGGGAGTGTGGGGCCCAGTTACGGTTTCCCCGTTTTGCTTCCTTTGTCCTTTTTTTTAGCTGGTGTCTCTGTACGGACAACTAGGCATGGCGGATAGTGAGTGAATGATCTCTTGTGGGACCCCTTTCTTACCTTACGTAATTTTTTTTTGAAAGGCAACGCTATTTATGTGTTTCTTCTTGTATTTTTTTAAAAGAAAGAACAACTTTTCAATATTGTGCAAATTTTTAGATAAATTTGTGCAAATTTTTAGATAAATTTGTGCAAATTTTTAATTAAATAATTTTATCAGTTTTTTAAATTTCATATTTAGAATAATTATCTCTCTTACTAAATACTGCTAAATCACTTAGTTTATGATAGAATTTGAAGTCAAAATCACCTATATGGAAATAAGATTTGGATGATACTTACATAGAATCAATTGGATTGGCCAACCATTTATGCATGTAGACATTGGCTAATAGTAATTAAGTGCAATAATTGTCATTTGTCGTATTGTTCAAAGCACCAGTTGGGCTACTTAACTTACTAATTAATTAATGCTAATGGACTTAACAAAGGATAAGAAAGTATAATTTTTCAAAAAGAAAATTAAAAGATAAGAAATTATAGAAACCTCATATGGTAATTACACTGTCATCTTTTAAGCAAAGGGTTCAAGACAACCAGACGATTTTTGTGTGACAGATTAGGAGTTCAACTGGTTTGGCATGACATAGTTAGAGACTAATATACTTTGTGATATTCTAATTGCTCACTTAATTTTTATTATTACCAAACGCATGATATAAGAAACATAATCATTATTACCAAACAATTAATTACTCCTAAAAGGTACAATTACATAAGTAATTGGTTTTCAAGTAAAGTTAGTTCAAATTTTTACAAACTTGAGGATAACGTTTGATAGCAGCAACTCATTTTGACATAATCCAAAAGTGCTAACATAAATGCTTTAAAGGACATTAGATGTCTACACTTAGCTTTATTGTTTATATAATTATCCTATACGTTACTTATGGATTTTTTTTAGGTTTTGTAAACGGATTAAAAGGTTGACAATTATTTCATGAAAATATCTTTATAAAAATTAATGAATAATTAATTTATTAAATAGAGACGTGATAATCATTTAATTTGTTTGTGAAATTTATAAACTCGACAGTTAGAATAGAAAAAAAAAAGGGTTCTTGTGAATATTTCTCCACCAGGCATATGCAATTTTTCTACTTTTTCCAAATTAATTAAGAAATATTTTAATGGAAAAATAAAAAAGAAAGTTGTTGTTCTTGCTAATGTTATTATATAGATGCATTGATTTGCCAATATAACATGAGAGGGATCTCTATATTTTTACCTCAAATGACTTCAACAAATTAAACAAGATTTGCTGGTATAGTCCATCATGTCCATGCTTGGACTTCACTTGGCTTAATGTTAATTATGACAATAGATCACCTACATTAACTATCCTCATTAGCATTCTATATATATATATATATATATATATATATACAGATTCATTTAATATGATCCCTTTCCTAAACAATTCATTTCTTCTTTTTTCAGATTAACATTTGACAGAGCTATTCCTCTTTAATTATATATATATATATATAATATTAATCTGTCAAGTTAACATCAGATTCATTTAGTTAGAAAAATAAAATATAGTAGCATGTTTCATCCATAAATTCATGAGTTGAAATTGTATGGAGTTTTACAAAAATTGGGCACTACAAGAAGTCAAGAATTAATGAAGAATACCTAATTTTGAGCTCTGCCACTAAATTTATGAAAGAGCACCTAATTTTTGATGCAACTAAACTTCACTTGAAGATGTAAGGAAAATAATGAGACCATGAGGCGTCCATGACCACAAAATTTTCTTTTCTGACTTAGCATCTTCTCTCTAAAAGTATCTCTAATAACATGATCTTGATTGTCAAATTGCTATCATGTCATATCAATTTTTGGTAATGTTGATTCTCAATGCAACTCCAATGTTTATCCTGTTTCTGTTCCATGTCATTTTTGGATGATAGAGAACTCTGCACAGAATCACAGTGTGGTCGATATTCGCCATACTTCCACATGCTTTTCATGTCCTTTTTATATTCTTTTTGTTCTTTAAAAAAAAATATTGAATGCTTTTTTGGAGTGTGAGAATTGATATCAGAGGTGGGGTTGTGGATTTTAATAAGGAATTTACTACAAAAACTATCGCAAATAGTACTTGCTTATAAATCCCTAACATGACTATTGCTTGTCACGTTAATTTTTATTACTCTTTTTTTTTTTTTGGGTCCCTTATAGTTTTTATGCTTTTTCTTGCTTTCCAAACAGCTCAGAGTTGCCGGTGCCATGTTAGGGCTTTCCTTAGGTATTGTGATGGAGGTAAAAAAAAAAATGTGGAGAAAAATGCTCAATTTCTACGTACTTCAAAGGACTGTGTCTTACCATGGAAACTATTTTCATTAAAGGTCTCAAACACATGCATTGCATTGGGATTGTTGCAAAATTATGAATCAGCCATGATCTTAATTTAGAGTTTACTTCTAATAAGGAGTTGGGATTCCTGTCTTTGACTAAAATTCCATTTCTTTTTTTCTTTTAAAAATTCCTCATTTGAAGGTCAATCTGTTTGTGGGTTTTCTTGGCTGGCTTTGAACAAATTATAGCTAGCTGCCATAATTTGATCAGTGATTCCCTTTGGTTTCTCAATTCTCCATTAAAATCTTTCATAATTAATTTGGATACCTATAATTTAAGTTTCAAAAGGAAAGGAAAGGAAAGGAAAAGAGAGAGGTAAAGATATCTCAAAGAAATATCATGATTGTTATAAAGGAAAAAAAATATAAAATAAAAGGCCAAAACATACACATTACAAAAATGACAAGTCAAATTGATCATAATCCAATTTCTTCCAGCAACCAAACGTTGGTCCCCCCTTCTTACCTACACAAAATTGAATTGATGGCCAAATCTTGGAACCGCAATGAGAGGCTATTGACCAAATTGAATGGGATAGAACAGTCATCCCCACCATGTCCGAGACTATCTAACATCCCTAATTCAATTCCCTCGCACACACGCACATTGAAAAGGAAAAGTAGATGATAATAAAAGAAAAAAAATTAATAGTATAAAGGAAAAAAGAATAGGAGTTGGCAGTTGCCACCAAGACAGAGAGAGCAAATAAATGTAGACAGATGGATTCCCACATCCCACCACCGTCCCCTTCTCATCTTTCGGTACTCTTTTTTTTTCCTTTTTTCATCTCCTCCATTATTGCTTTGCTTCCATCATCATCCAATGGTAAGGGTGAGCAAATAAATGAATTAGGTGATTTGGTTTACTATATTTAAAGATTAAATAGATTAAATATTTTTAAAAAATTAATTAAAACTGATCAAATATAAAAAAAGATCAAATCGACTAAATATAAAATTAATTTGATCAATTTAATTTGGATCAATAGATCAAAATTTTATATATTTTTTTATAAATTATAATATTAAAACTTATAATCTTCATCCATAATTATAAAGTATACAAATTATGTATAAATTAAATATATGTAAATATAATATATTAGTTTATTATATATATGAAATTAATGATACAACTTATACGTTATAACATTTTAATTTTTATATCAAGATTTGTATAATTAATAACTAATTATAAATAATATGTTATAAAAATTAACATGATAACTAATAAAATTATTAAGTGTAATAATATAAATAAAGCCTATTATAAATTACAGTAATATTTATGTATAAATTAAATATATATATATATATGTATAATATATTACTTTATTATGTATATATGAAATTAATGACATAATTTATATGTTATAATATTTTATATCAAAGTTTGTATAATAATAACTAATTATAAATTATGTGTTATAAAAACTAAAGTAACAATTAATAAGGTTATTAAGTATAATCATATAAATAAAGTTTATTATGAGTTATAGTAATGCTTATATATAAATTAAATATATATATTATTTATACAATTATATATATATATATATTCATAACATTTTATATTACAAACCAGTATCAAGGTGTAATAATTACAACATATTAGTATGTAAAATATTTACAATCATATATTATAATATTAAAATATAAGTTATATAATTTAAAATATATAACTTGTAATTTCGTATTAATACAAATTTATAAATAAATATATAACTAAAATTAAATTACTATGATTATGATTTATATGTGTAAATATAATAAATTAATATATTTTAAATATATTATTAATTAAGTTTATCATCAATTCTTCTTAATATATAAAAAATATTATATGTTTTAATATATATAAAAAATATATAAAAAATTAGTTTAGTTTTTTTAATGAATTGGTCTAAAAATTTTAAAATCGAGAACAAATTAAAAAATCAATTATATCAAACATTTTGGATCAATTAATCCAATAAATCAATTAAATCGAATTGTTTTATCTAAATCGTATTTGATTTGGATGAATAATTGATTTGATTTGATTTTACTCATCCCTAACCAATGGCCATAGGTTTCCCTTGATAAAAGAAAAGCAACAACGAAACATGTACATCAAGAACGCACACAAAGCAAAGCACAATTTGTAGATAAGGAGGGATCAGCTGAGTGCATCAAATATATGTTTATACATCATTGTGCTGTCAAGAACTTAACCTAATTATAACTATATTGTATACATGTATAGTGCAGGTAGTACTGATTAATAAAGATTGTGGATTCTGATATAGAATTTAATGAGTAAGATCATGATAATATGCAAAAGTAGTTTGAAACAAAGTATAAATTGGGAGTGTTTGCATTGCTTAGAAGATACAAACAAAAGCAAATTAGACCAATGCAGATTTCCCAGAAGTTTCAAATGGGATTCCTAGAAAACGCAGCGCTTCACCTTCAAAAGTAGACTTGTAGGGTTGTAGCAACAAAAAAGCCAGTAGCCACTAGCCTGCCACTCTTACTTTCTTTTTATTACATCTTTCAAAGGTAGGTTTTATATGCCAACCACTGGGAGATCCCATGATGATTCAAAAAGCTCTCAAATGTGGGAACCACCATCTGTGGGGGAGAGAGAGAGAGAGAGAAAAAAAAAAAAAGGAAGAAAAGGAAAGGTGTACTCTCTCATCCCCCCTTTTTGGGGTTTGCTTAATTTGCAGCATATTTGGATTGTTTTATTTTATTTTTTCTTCTTCTCCTTCGTACTTGTGCTTTTAAATTATCTAAGGAAAATGTAATCTTGTAAACATGAGATGAAGCAGATCATTCCTTTAGTACAAGCCTGTGGGTGCCTTTTAAAGTGGGTGGCTAAATGATAGTAAAATGGAAAAAAAAGAAAAGAAAAAAAATCACTGATAAAGTGCTAATGCTTTTCTAGTGAGGCAAAAAAGGGTCTAACATGGGTCCCTCCAAAAACCTTAATTTTAGGACATGTGCTTTAGAGTTGTGATTACTGACCTACTTGAAGGAAAAGAAAAAAATAATACCCAATTAGAGTAAAATTAGGTTTGTCATTGAGACCAAATGATTTGACACCACCTTAGCATGCTTTTCTAATGCAAGTTTTACCCTAAAGTATAATAAGTTCCAAGTGGTCATTGGTTTCACATGAACTTTCCTTAGCCAACTGATTACTTAACAATTATGTATGTTGTTGGTTAGTGCGAAACTTACCCTAAATTAATCAGCTTGAATTTGCCTATTGGTTTCACACAAAACATGAGTATCCAAGAGAGAGAGAGATCATGCACCAAATGATGCTATTAAGTTGTTTTTCCCTGTTTCCTTTCTGTCACCCACCTTTGATAAGATTTATGTGGAGATATTAAAAGTTTTGGTTCCAAGAAACAACGAAACCCTTTTGTGGGGACAAACTTCATTGGATGTTGCTGCAATTTGTGACAATGAATTTTGCCAAGATGTTTATCTATAGTTTACTTGGAATAAATGAAAGGTGGAAAAAAAGAAACCAATTAATTCCCCATTGTTGCATTTCTTTGAAGGCATTTCTCTCTCTCTCTCTCTCTCTCTCTCTCTCTTTATTTGGAGGCAAAAAGGAGAGGGGGGGTTATTGGTAGGATATTATTGAGTTCAGGACCTATAACTCTCATCCTGCCACCAATTCTACAACGATGGTGCCTGACTACTACGCCTTGATAAAAACTTAAAATATGTACTTTTGAGAAGAAAAAAATCATTAATATTTTCAGACGGGTGGACAATAATTTTCCGTTTTGAAAATTGTTTTCAGTCCTCGTTGGATTGTCCCTTCTGACAAACGGCCAATATGTAAGGGCATTCATTATTCAAAATACAAGTACATGGTAACTTATTTGGATTATTATTGGTTATTCAAAAGGAAATTAAATCTAGAAATGGTGACGAAGGTAAATACCACTTCACCCCGACTGTATAGTTGTACCAACCCCATGTGGCAAATCCCAGCAGTAGTTTTTCTTCTTTTTTACAGATACAGGCAAAAATAATCGCCAAAGGGAACCGTCAGGGGAAAGAAATTGGAATACAAAGACTCCAACAATCGGGGGTAATGCTGATGTTGAAATTTCTTGGCCTTTTTTAGTTGGAAAATTAAGTTCCGGGGGGCCATCATTTGTGAAGTTGCCTTGAAACAACACCGAGTTGCAAATTTTGTCTAAACAAAATAATTGAGCTAACCCATATCAATGTTATTTCTTCTTACTTCTCAACATCACATGGACAAGGAAAATGATAAGACATAGTTTGAGCAAGCAAAAACCTTTCATTTTCTTTTCTTTCTTTTCATCGAGGAGAGAAATTGCTCTCAACCTTTTGCTAGTGACTGACGCGTAGCATATAGGGGTAGAGCCCGCAACGTCGGCTTTGGGTGATGGCGCTAGCCATAGCTATTCCTTCACTATTCCATCAACTTTTCGATAAAAATTCCATTCATGCATTATACATAGATTTTATGTAAATTGACAAACAAAAGGATCCCAGTTCAAATCAATAATTTTCGACCACTCAAAGGGACAAATAAATTAGAAAACCGTCCCCCTAACCCTAAGCGATGCTGATGGATTTCACGTCGTTTTCTTGAGAATTTCTCTTTTGGAGGCTGCTACGAAAATATATCTATTTTTTTCTTCTTTTTTGAAGTGTGTCCTATAGACCTTTAGTGTTGTCATTAGTCACGTACTTTATCAAAATTAATGTTACCCATTGTGGACCAAGTTTCCAGCCTTTCAAACGTTTAATGATGTGGATGGATAGTGGTCTATGTCTTGTTTGAAGTTGAAAACAAAATTTCCGATTAAAGGTGGGTACTTCTTTGGCTTTACTCATAAATAAATATGTGTGTATATATCTCTGTCTTTTCTTTATGATGATGAAAACCCTACAAGAAAATGAAACCCTAGCTAGATGTAAGATATATAGTTGGTTTTTCTTTCTTCTTTCTTTTTTTTTTCTCTAAATTCATTATTACCTGAATTTGGGGGTCATTTTCTTTGACTAATTATAAGCTCTCTAACAATATATATAAATTTCAGAGCTGTTTTAATACGTATACACAATCTGCCTAACATGTCTATTTATTCCACTATGCAACCCTAAGCATTGCTTGAAGTCTACGTAATCCATTTTGCAAAAAACAAAAAAAAAAAAAGTTTTCTTCTAAAAAAACCTTATAAATTGCATAACGAAATTAACTTAATTTATCCTTTGGTAGCCCATAAAGGACAAAACTTAAATTTCCACACTCTACAACCTATTACTTCCTATTGCATACATTAAAAGCACTGTGGCACGAGTCACCAAATTAAGTAGGAAGACAATTTGTTGATAACCTCGAAGATTAACGAAAGCTAAAACTGATTAGACTGGACAAGTCTCAGTTGTGAATGTTTCTTGGAGTTTAATGAGGCAAGGGTCAGTGTTGATAGGCATGTGAATATTATTTCTTGAAAGTGACCAAAGGAATTTTGGCAGCTAATTTTCTTGTTTTTTTTCGGCACCATGAACGGTGCACCTTAGTTAGTTAGCCGTCCTTGTTGGGACACGTTATTGAATTTCATCAGTAAGTGAACAACGTAAAATTTCTATACAACATTGAATGATACTTTTAGGTTCTTATCCGAAAGGAAAAAATAGAAAAAAAAAATAAAGCTTCTTTTTCGAGCCATATAGCATCACAAAAACCGAATTTTCAAGCAAGCATCAATTCATCACAACCTGGTAGTGGTATATAGATAGATGTATCAATTTCTTGCGATTTCTCCTTCTCTTTACTCCACAATCGACATAAACGTGAAAGTATTGAAGAATCATTTGATGCCATCCGCACAAATAGCACTTAATTTTTGGCTTTTGACGTGTAGCAAATAGCAAGGTATAGCCAAAAAACAAGTTGTACTCAATAAATTTGTACCTTATTATAGCGCTTTCCACATTGTCATGCACGAAAGAATCGAAAGAAATGATAAATAGAATATTTAAGTAAAATCAATGTTATCTATCACTAATGAAAGCAGATTAAACGGATTGTGATCGCACCCATCATGTCTAACGTAAAATAATTTATCTTCTGAAGGCTGCTAGAGTAATATGATGGCTACATTTTGCAAGTAATGTGCCATTAGTCATCTCTTTTGACCCTAATCTTGATACGCAATTATGGGTTGAATCATCTACACATGCTTCCTCTTTTAAGTTTTTATCAATATTGTGTTAGTGGTTTTCATTTCTTGGAAGCTGAGGCAAGAATCAAGCGAAACATACAGGTCAAAAATACATATAAATTAGTGATCAAAAATAGAAGTTAGGTAGCTTATCTGGATCACGAGATAATTAACATCATTGGGATCTGTCTTTATCATTGAAACCATAGAATGTCACCTAAATGTTTCATAAAGTATATATTGCAAATATTGAATTGGTCTCCTTTTGACTAAATTCTAAGCAAAGATAATCTTTTGCTGATGCCCTAAACAGATTTTATTAAGATTCCCCAAGCTAGGTGATCACCTCGATCCGTTTGCTATGCCTACATCTTTTGTTAAAGAAGCCGAAGAAACAAATTAATTGTAACTAATTATTTAGTTGAATATTGTACTTGAATCAAAGGGATTTATTATCTAGTGAAGAGAAATGAAAATTTGATGAGCTGAGAAAAACAAAGCATGCACTGTTTGTTGAAAGGAAAACCTTGTTGCGGTGTTACCGGAATAGACTACCATTTCTACGGTAGACTTTGTTTTGCCAGTACGACAATTTGCAAAATCACTTTCGAAGAAGGCCCCATTGTCAAAATTAGACCAACCCATCTCCTACATGTTTCAGTAGAGTTTTAGGGGACTCTATATAATAGGTATAAAGGTGGAGTATTTGCTATTAATAGTGAGTGCTTAGACTTAGTCAATAAAAATTTTCAGCCTAAAATGGTTCTGGAAATAAGGCCTTAATAAATTAGGAGGTAGCAAAGCTACCACTAGACTCAATTTGACAGGAACTAGTTTTTATCATCCACCAATAGTCAGTGAGTTACATCAATATATACATATGCCAGCCAGTCTTTGCTGTATGCTCCAATTGATCTTCCGTTTTAGTTCTTTTTGTATGCCCAAATCCCTTGATTAGACGAAGCCTTTCATTTGTTATATATTTTGTTTGGAATTGAAATAGCAATGAAGTATAAATGAATTTAATATTAGAAGTTAGATGCTATGTTGTAAACAAGCCATGATCTCTGTTTATTAGGCATGTAATACTTTCACTTTGGAAGCTTCATTCCAAGTCCAGCTAGAAGAATGAAAACCTAATCACATGCACTGTCATTTGAGTCGGATTGAATTATTTTCTAATAAAAGAAAAACCTTATAATCACTACATTTCCTGAGTTGCACATGTTAGTCAATCAATAATTAATTACCTATTGTGTTTTATTGTTTTATTTAAGATAAGGGGGATGACTAAAATTGAAGAACCTAGCTAACTTCTTTTTTTTTTTTTTCATTTTCAAGAATGTCTGCATTATAAAATCTCATGTGACTGAAATAATTAATAATATTATTTGAATTTGTGATTTTTTTTTGGTCATAAAAGCAGGCCAAGGAAGCTGTTAGGAATGCCCTGGCAGAATGTGTTCTTGTGACTTTTGAATGACCAAATCAGGGGTCGACATTTCTATGCAACTTTTTTTTTTGGGTTCTTAACTGTAGAAAACTACAGAGGTTGGACGTTTCAACAACCTCGTGGTTCATGAGATCTTATAAGTTTTGCATTAATAGCATGCACCAATAAACCTAGGAAAAATTAATAAAATCAATGTCAGCTCAATGATACAACACAAAGCAAATTTGGGAAAATTTATTGTTGATAATGACCTTAAGTAGGATAAAAAAAAAAAAAACTTGTGATAATGGTTAACTTTCGATATTGATATTCTTCTTATAATTTTCAACATAAAGAGCAGCATGTATATTTGGCCATCAAATTCACAACAAAAAACTATATATATAGTCTATGGGAGTTGCTTTCAGTTCTTGTTTACAAATCAAATCGATCCATATATATAATTAAATTAAATTGAAGCTGCGACTTGACCAAAAATCTATAGCGATAATGTTAGATTAATGTAACTTGATTCCTTCAGTAATTAAGAGTTTTTTTTTTCTTGACATATTCAAAAGATACAAGAACAACTCTTGCATTCAATGAAATTAAGAAATTTAATTCTAATTATTACATTTATTTACGGATGAATTAGCTATTGATATTTCCTCATGACAAGAAACAAATTATGTCATGATTTGTCTTTTATCCCAACAAAGTTACCTTGAAAATGCGGCCTTTTCAACATCTCTAATTGTTCATGCATTTCCTCTATTATATACATATATATATATATATATATAGTGCATTTCCTCTATTATATATATATATAGTGCATTTCCTCTATTATATATATATATATATATATATAGTGCTTAATTTTCTTATAATTCCAAACCTAATTCTCCCTGTACCATATGCAATTGCAAGACCACCTTCTTGTGATTGGTGTTAGGATCCTAGGAAATGGTCTAAACACCTTTGACTGTTTTTTATATTTTTTAACTTTTCTTTATCGGTACTAAAAAATAAATAACTTAAAAAGATCACAGAAAATATTAATTATGCTGGAGTAAACTTTAATTTGGTACTTTTAAAAAATTTTATAGAGAAAGTTATATTGTATTAATCAACTGCATGAATGTCTAATTTTTATTGATAGAGAAAAAAATAAACTGATATTAATTGAAAATAGTTATTTGCTTTGGTTTCAATTACTGGAAATTTACACCTACATATATGATTATAAAACAATACTTATCCAAATAATACAATAATCTTATCAAAAATTATTAGATGTATAATAAAATATTAAAAAATGAGAGAGTATATAACATGTACTATTGCCAGATTAAGATAAACAGTTATACAATATAAGAAAACCATATAATTTAAAGATCCTATCAATATAAAATAATTACTGATTTCTAATAATATATCTTTTTTATATATAATGAATGACTAAAAGTTGTCAAATTTAGTTGATTTATTTATTCAATGATGACCATGTGCTATGTATATTAAGAAATGAATAAACCTTTTTTATTTTTTTATTTTGTTCAATGAATTGGATGAATATTTATTGAAATTTAAACATTCATGTATAAAAAATATGTCAAATACTATAGATTCAAGTTCATATAGAATAAGAGGATATAAACATAAAATAATATTAAATAGTAATTTATAAATATTAAATGAATCTATATTCTAAACATTAAGAATTAAAAATTATTATTTTTAAGTATTTTTTTACTTAAAAAAAAACCATTCAAATGTAAAAAAACAACACAGCTTTGATATAAAGTGTAAAAAAAAATTTAATTCAATTAAGAATGACAACCAATTAACCCAATTAGTTATCCTATTTAAACAAAATTTATCCAAAAATAATAACAATCCTATCAAAGATTATTATATGTATAATAAACTATTAAAAAATCAAAAAGTATATAAGCTATACTATTAACAAATTAAAATAAACAATTGCAGAATATAAAGTAACAGTATAATATAAAGATCCTATTAATATAAAATAGTTAATAATTTCTAATATCATCTATTGTTTATATATAAAATAAATGTTTAAAAGTTATCAAATTCAATTAATTTATTTATTCAATGATGACCGTGTACCATGTATATTGAGAAATTAGTAGAGCTTTTTGATTTTTTATTTTGTTCAATGAATTGGATGGATGTTTATAAGAATTTATATATTCATGTATAAAAGAAATGTTTATATACTATAGATTCAAGTTGATGCAGAATAAGAGAATATAGATAAAAAATAATATTAAATTACAGTTGATAAATATTAATGAGTCTATTTTATAAGCTTTAAAAGTTAAAAATTATTGTTTTCAAATATTTTTTACTAAAATAAATAAAAGTAAAAAAGAAAAAAAAACTTTCAAATGTCAAAAACAATGTAGTTTTGACATAAAGTGTAAAAAAATATTAATTCAATTAAGAATGTCAAATGTCAATTAATTGACCCAATCAATTATCCTACTTTTTATAATTAATTAGATGGATATTTATTGAAATTTAAACATTCATGTATAAAAGAAATATCTATATACTATGAATTCAAGTTAATGCAGAATAAGAGAACATAGACAAAAAATAATATTAAATTACAATTGATAAATATTAAATGAATCTATCTTATAATTATTAAAAGTTAAAAATTATTATTTTCAAATATTTTTTACTAAAATAAATAAAAATAAAAAAGAAAAAAAAACCTTCAAATGTAAAAAACAATGTATTTTTGAGAAAATGTGTAAAAAAATTAATTCAATTAAAAATGACAAATGTCATCTATTTTCTAAGCATTAAAGGTTATAAATTATTGCTTTCAAGTATTTTTTATTGAAATAAATAAAAGTAAAAAAATAAAAAAAAACCCTTCAAATGTCAAAAATATCGTATATTTTGACATAAGGTGTAAGAAAATATTAATTAAATTGAAAATGATTATAGAAAACGAAAAATCAAAAAAATAAAAAAGAGTTATAATTGAATGACACTTGTCATTCAATTGAAGATTTAATTGAAAGAAATTGAAAGTAATTGAAACATCCTACTTTTATATATATTATAGATATATATAAATATATATATATATATAGTGCTTAATTTTCTTATAATTCCAAACCTAATTCTTCCTGTACCATATGCAATTTCAAGACCACCTTCTTGTGATTGGTGTTAGGATCCTAGGAAATGGTCTAAACACCTTTGACTGTTTTATATATTTTTTAACTTTTCTCTATCAGTATTAAAAAACAAATAACTTTTCTTTTGCTTGTCCCTAATGATCATTAATTAGTATAAAATATATTTTATTATACACCGACCATTCTCATTTGCTAGCAATTGGTTCCACGAAGGTGCTTACAACTTGAGAACCAAATTGATGAGACAAGAAAAATAAAGTTTAATAATAATTATTAGATTCGTTAATTTTTTTTAATTAAACAACTAGCCAGAGGGTCCATAATCATAGTAAAGTTTACTAGGTATACCTATTTAAACAATTAAGGTTTCTACATGAAATAATGTAGCATTTTGATGAACATGATTTGTCGTGTATGATCTTTCACAAGCAAATATGTAATTAAACCTAGTAAATTAAGATGTTTTGTCCCTCGATAACCAAACATTGAATGTTTAAAAATATGCCAACACTTATTGGCCTTTATAATTTGTGTCAGAGATTACAATTTCAAAAAAAAAATTGTGTCAGAGAATATTGATTTTGCTTCCATTTTTATGAATACATGAGCTGATCATATAAAATGAAATAATCCCCATTGAAGGCACATGCTTCCCTTAAATCTTGTTGAGTATGATCCATATATTGCTGTAGTGTGGTGTTGGTGTAGCCCAGCTTTCAATAAAATAAAGGTAAATTCATAATTGAGAAAAAAAATAACATGAAAAATTAAAGTTGACCTAATAAATTTGAATTATATTAATTCAACCAAAGATAAACTCCACTTCTTCTATTTGTTGATCTTAATTCAAATTGCACCACAATTAGTGATTGATTAAGCCATGGAGAGTGATGAATAAAATGGAAAGTTGAGCTAATTAATTAATTTGACTGGTCAATGAACCCAAGTTTTTGAAAACAGGAATTAAGTATTTCTTTTTATTCTCTCAATAATGTGGGTACTCGATGTAGTTCTAGTTGTATACATCCAAAGAAATAATTTTTTTAAACCAAGTGCCGTACATCAGATAGAATATGTTAATTATTAATAACATTGCAAAGACAAATGAGAATTTTTTTAATTAGTGTACTTAGGTAATGTTGCAACCACTCATCAGAATAAATTAATTGGTTAATGCTGAATATCACTGCAGCCATATCTTTAAAGACCACGACTGATGCAAAATCGATAAATAAACATCTTCCCAATCACTCTTACATCAAAATGAAACACAAATAATAAAATCAGATAACGTACTCAATTTTAGTTTAGGCCGGTTCAAGCTTTAATTTTAAAGCAATTTGACATATACCACATTAATTCTTTAACTTTATGATTATAATCTTCTTTAGATAACATTATTTTATTCGATTGCTTGGAAATGATAAAGACATAATAAATATAATAAATTCATGAACAATTCTTTTTTTATGATCGAACAATCAAATTGCTGAACATTTTAATACTATTTTTTTTTCTTTTGTATATTTTTTGTGGAAGTAGTTGAACGTAAGCCCACCAAGGGTAATATATCAAATGTGAAAGCAGAAACTTGGAATACATGCCATCCTCAATTTTGTTGGTTTAAGAAGAAAAGACAGGTCCAAAAGGTGAGCCAAACGAATTAATCAACCATGAGTATACTCATCCATTATATTCTTGTGATGGTATTCTCCAATCCAATGTCCATTGTTTCTATGATATCTATATATATAATATATTCCCCCAAATCTCTTTGTGTGGAGGACCACAACGATTGAAAACAAAAATTGAAATGGATGTTAAAGCTTTACCTGTTAATGGGAGCTTTTGATTTTTATGGATTGTATGCACTAGGTGACATATGGACAAGCAAAAATATATGTGACAAGGAATCAACTCCTCTCATGCACCATCATCAACAAGTAGCCTGTTACGTATTGCACCACTTGCCACCTTCACGATCGTTTTCTAGCCGACTAGTTTGTGAAGAAAAAAGAAAACCAAAAGAGAGGAGAATATTTCTTATCTTTTTCTTTAATGTTTGATCCCTTATCGTGAGATTTGCATCGAAATTAATAAATTATTGTGATTATGCACTAGTTTAATTTTTATTTAATGCTTTAATGCTCAAATCACCTCAATCATAAGCATAATAAATTTTTTTTTGGTTCTCGTGATTAGAAAAAGAACGCCAACAACCCACATGACTCCTTGGATAAGGAAAAACAAAGAGAAAAAAATATATATATAGGAAAAAGTGTGAAATGTGAATAAACTAATTACCCTAGCTTATTTGATCTGTTATCTTAGCATGGATGACAACGAAAGGGGAAAAAGAAGAAGGGATCTCTTGTCTAGAAATCTAATGTAGAATAGGAATAGGATGATACATATCTCATGTTATTATTAATTATTAAATGAAATGTGGGTCCTTTTGTTTGTTTCACAACTTTCTCTGTATTTTTACTGAATAATAATCACAGTCGGGTGGCAAGTTTTAGTCGTTTGCAGGGTTTCATGTTGCGTGTGCAACATGCCCTCGGTGAAAAGAACCGTCCAAGGCCAAGCCTCCTTTTGACAAAAGTCTCTAATCAATCTACTAATTTAATCAGTGAGGGGGGAAACGACGAAACGTGCTGTCCACGAGTTGTGCTGACTGATCTTTAAACACCGTGTAGCACCACTCAAATTCACAAAACTTTTGGATGAACATTATTAATTCAATTAAAAATAAATTTATTTTTCTCAGGCAGATTGAGAGAGATTAAGACGCTTTATATTACAAATAATTATTAGAAGTTGGAAATTAAGAAAAAAGAGTCGTTTAATAAATGCTCTTGCTTGAATTAAAAGGTTGTGGGTGGGAAGATGATTAAGATAGGGCACATCACTTGAATTTTGTCGCATTTATGATTTAAGCTCATCCCACATGCTACGGCAGAAATCAAGTACTCCTTGGAAAATGACCCATCCCCCATTTCTTTTATTTATTTGAGTGTATTCTCAATTTGGGTTTTTTATGGGAGGGGAGTAATTGAAGGGAAACCAGAGAGGTTGAGACTTGAGATCATATTGTAGGCCCACGTACTTGTGTATATCCCTCGAGGCATTTGATTGCTGTTTGACCCATATCTGAGCCTTTGGCAGAATCATATCAAGTGGACAGACAAGCAGAGCACGTGCATTATCCTCTAGTTTTGAACCTGTCCGTTTTATGAAGAAATATTTTTGAAAACAAAGAGGAAGGGCTCGGGGGGGAGGGAGGGAAGGACAAAGTAATTAAGAGCAATGGGACCTGATTCCTGAGATGATGTTAACCTTAAAGTTTTGGTATTGCCTTGTTGGGTTTTATTTTCATTTTATGATACTTTTTTTTTTCTGATTTATTGAGATGGGTCCGCGTTACAGGGATAGACTTTTTATCCAAATTTGAATTTAATCGCAGTTTTGTGGTTTCATTCCATTTATCTCAATTTTAATGAAGTTAATTCATGTATTTTAACAGAAATCCAACTTAAGGACAGGTGATAACAATATTAAGATTTTTTCTTTTTATTTAAATGAAAAACATTAATTTTTTCAATCATGTGACACGTATTAATTTAAAAAATATCATATTTTGTTTAAGTAAATGATAATTGATAATTTTTAAAAAATGTAAGAAATAAATTTCAGTACTTCCTATTAAAAAATAAAATTTTGGTTTGTATTTAGCATGTCACTGTAATTAATAAAAAACCTATAAACGACTAAATTTAATTGTAAAAAAATTTAATATCCACTTTTAACAAAAGTATAGGGATCAAATTCATTAAACTTAAGATAAAAGGGTGACAACGGCAAAATTGAGATAGTTGAGCGGCTAAAATTCAAATTTAAACTGAAAAGAAATTGAAAAAAGGGGAGTGGATCAGCAATTGCAGTGATTAGGACAAGTTCAAAGAGTTGGGCCGAGTGACAAGTATGAAAAACGACCGAGCCTCGAGCGAAGAAATGATGGGCACAAGTAACCATCAGGGAATTAATATAGTAGTTATGGGAGCGAAAGCTTAGGTGTGGCCCATAGCCTTTAACCTGGTAGGCCTGCTAGTAGTAATTAACAAGATTCAGGTGAAGTCAAGCCTATGGATCCAAGGGAAAAGACAATCCTGGTCAGTCAAGTCAAGCATCAAGAAGAAAAACTAATTTATTGTTTATCTGGTAATATCCTGTTGTGAGGTGAAGTTTTGACATTTATTGTTGGATTGTTTCGGGTCAGCATTCAGCAGAGCTGACGATTGTACATAAGCTTTGGAATTTTACGTTTTCTTTGTGGGGTTTCAATGTCCATTGACTAAGATCAGATATGATTGCAGCTATAATAATTTACATTGACAAAGAGCTTGCGAGGTGGAGGCATTGGAGTTTCTAAGTTTTTGACAAATAGAGATACCAAATTGAAATCTTCTCCCTCTAATAAAATTTAAGAAAACTGGTAACAAGTTTGAACGTTGTAGGACCGGATAGAGTGAAATCTTCCAACACTCGTATGCAATTTGATTTGTCCAACTTTGGAGAATTTGAAGGCGTACCGGACCAACTTTTTGAATTAAGGCAGCTATTCCTCTATAAACCTTTTTGGGCATCGACAAGAGTGAAAAATGTTGATGCTTTTACCTCAAAATGACACAAATCAAGCCACATGGCGGGGATAATTACCGTCCAACCCACAGTATTTGGCAAGCAATCCCTAGGCCGAATGCACCGCAGCTCAGGGCCAGAATCAGGGCTGCAGCCTGCAGGAGGCTATCTGAGACTGGGCTTCAAAACTTTCACGGTTGTTAAAAGTTAGATCCAACAACAAAATTTGTGCCTATTCCACTACCAAATCTTTCCTAGAGAAGCAATACATTTGTTGGTTGAAAAAACAACAGAGAGTAGGAAACAAACTATTGAAGGAATGACCAAAGGTCAGTCACTTGTATTTTAAGGAAACCAACTTTTGTTGAGTTCAGCTGTAACTTGGGTCAGTCCTGGAAGTTGAATGGTTCTTTTCCTTGTGCTTGGATGTCAGTGTTGGGACATTGATCTCATGGCAACGAGGTTCTGACTCTCATCATCAGCCACCAGGCTCTTTATGTTGGTCGGATTAATGATTGAATCAAGCTTTTTGGTGCACATGTCAGTTAATCACAAAGCTTGGACTACAATGCGTAATGCTTCATAAAAGATTTAAAGAGCTAATGGGTTGATTCATTATGGTCACCTTTATCAATAGCTAACATTTTTTTTGAGTTGAACCTTCAATATCTGAGATATAAGAACAATCCTCTATCAAATTATAATTACAAATAGGTTGGATAACACATTACTTTTCTTTTTACCCAAGCGAGTAAAGATGAGGAAGCCAGCCTATAATTTAAGAATAAGAGGGGGGCCGTCAACTTTAAATGAGGAGCTAATGTAATAATACCTTCAGCGCAATGAGTTTTGGGCTAGTGTATTAATAAAATCTCATAAATAGAGTCTTTATTGAGTTACTCTATAAATCGTTAGGCCTGTACTACGATATTTCTTTATATTAAGTTTTTATTTTAAAATTATACTAAGGCTGATATAAATAATCTATTTAACACTTAGCAATCATTTTTATTGTTGATGGAGAAAACCCTAGAAGAGAAATAGAGGTTGGAAATTAAAGAAAATTTCTTTCAATTGAAAGATTAATGCAAAATTATAGTTTAGTTTTGAAAAATTCTTATATTTTGCATAATTGTACACAAAAGACTTATGTTTATATCAAGTTTTTTCAATTTCAAGACAATATACATGCCATTCTGGTGACATGACGAGCATTTAAAAAAAAGGCTTGAAGAGATTTTTCTAATAATTTTTGTAACATCTCATTTGATTAAGTAGTTAGAGAGAGAATAATTTTTGAAATTGGTTGAAAACTCATGTGACCGTCTCAATGATCAAACTTTAGGTCGTAGGAAATCCTGTATTCAGTAACATTTTTTGTCGATTTTTTGAAAGTTTTTGTAATATGAAATGTGGTTTTTTGTTTTCATTTTAATGACTTAGTTAGGAGTTTTATGTGTTAAGAAAATTGAGACTCAAAGTAAGTTAAATGATCATAAAGATTAAAAATTCTGAATAATCAATATCGATTTTGTAACTTTTCCAGCAAAAGTTGAGTTTTCAAACTATCTTTGTTTTTTGAACAAATTTTGGGTACTGAGTATGCCATCATAAAGTTGAGTTTTCTGGATCTTATTGAGTTTTTACATGAAAAAATGTTTTTGACATTATCTTTCAATCGGTATATTTAAGAGAAAAATTCATTAAAAATCTTTGAAAGCTAAAGATATTAACTAGTTTTTAGAGTTTGATGTAACGGAATTTCATATTTGTTATTGATATTATATTTTAATCTATAATTTTCTAATTTTGAAATATTTTTATGTTTTTTGTAAATACCGCGTTTAAAAGACAAAAAGGTAAAGGTGTTGAGGTTTGAAGTGTTTGTACCGAAATTAACTACCAAAATAATGAATCATGGATTACTCTAAGATTTAATTAGATGAGTGATCTAAAAAGATGGGAGTGCTCCAAAAGTAGGACCAAAGAAGAAGTTGTCAACAAGAAATTGAATGATTCATAGCAAATAAATTTGTTTTAAGTGCATATTGCAGGCAGCTTAAGTTCGTTTCAAAATTAATATTTCAATTTTCATTTCATTTAGTAAACGGAAAAAAAAAAAAAAAGTAGTTGTTTTGTTTGATTAGTAAAGCCGAAAATCAAAATTCCCTTGCTTCATTGGCATGGCCCAATTTCTTTGCCCCTTTAGGCCCTCACAATCACAGGTCACAAATAATTTAACAAAATTACTTTCCTACCCTACAATCCAATTTAAAACCCAAATATTTAGGGTTTTAGTAATTGTTCTGCCCCCTTCCTCTCCTCCCTAAGACTGAACCTCATCGATGACACAACCATGAAAAACCCAAAATCCAAAAGAAAATCGAATGCCCAACAGGGAACAACTCCTCCAGGGGACTTCTCATTCAATATAACCAAAGTAGCAGTCTCTCAGATCTGCAAATCAGTTGGGTTTAGGCGTAGCCAGGTCTCAGCCCTGGAAACCCTGACCCTGGTAGCCGCCAAGTACCTGGAAGCCTTGGGCAAATCGGCTGTATCATTCTCCAATGCCGCCAGCCGCAGCCAATCCAACCTCCTGGACCTTACCAATGCCATCCACGACCTGTCCCTCCAGGCAGGTTTCGCGGGTGCATCCACTCCCTATGACAGCAATTGCTTGTTAAAGTCCAGTGTATTGGAAGGTCTGTCATGTTTTGTCCGCTCCACGGATGAAATACCTTTCGCCAAGCCTATTGAGAGAGCTAAAGAAAGGGAAAGGGAAAGGGAAGGAGTAAAAGCATCTCCAGGGAATTTGCAGAGAGGTGCTCATGTACCGGAATGGTTGCCAGGGTTTCCTCATATGGGTAGTAATGAGAAATGCAAGAAAAGAGCTAATGGGGAAGAGCTGTGGGAGAACTCTAGCTCGGTTTTGGGATGTCAAAGTGATGTTTTGGAAGAGAAAAGAAATGGTGGTAATGGTTGTAAATTGGCAAAGAAGAGAACAAGGGTAAAGTTCAGGATTAATGGTGTAGGGAAAAGGATGCATTGGAATAGGTATAGTGCTAATAATGAGTTTACTCAAACTAAAGATGAAGATGCAGAAGCAGAGTATAAGAATCCTGTCAAATCCAAGGAGGCTCAGACTCGTGTTTAAGAGGAGAAAGCGATAGATTGTTTAGATTTTCTTTGTTACAAGTGATGGAAACTGAAAAATAGATCCTTCGGATTGCATGGACATGCCAGGCTCAGGAGTCTAGGCTCTTCGTTACAAGTGGGTTTTATTCTGGCAATATTTTTGGTTGGCCCTGAGAATTGAACCCAGGAACTCCTTGAAGAGAATCTAAATGTTTAAAAAACTGTGGCCTCCAACTGGGCCACCATTTTGCAGGGACGTTTACGATTAAGAATATCTTTTTTATTTGCTTTGTATCCTTCAATCGAGTCTCTATTCTTCAGTACAATTTTGAACCTGATGACCTCTTTCACAGATTCAGCGTGCAATCTCGTTGCCATTTTGAGTGCAAAACTCGTGTCGACAAAACTAGAATAGCACTATTAGCCCTCTGCTTTCAAGTCAAATATCAAATGAATTATTAGTGCTATCTCTCCAAGCAATTGCACTTTGCAGTACCTGTTGACTGGTGCAAGACCTTGAGCTAAGCACTAATGATGGCATGGGACTAAAGAAACATTTCCACCAGTTTTGCGATCTTCAAACAAGCAATCAATGGTTAACAAGATTGAGCTAAAAGGTATAAGTTCAAACAAGTTCTTGTCCAGGCCAAAAATGTGCCAACTAACTGTGAAGCTTGATAGTAAACAACCAATATGATTGTTGCAAAAGCACATTCATGTAATACAATAAAAACTTATAGGGTTTGCTCACATTCAAAAATAACTTGCACCAAACATCTGGTGACTGCTAATTTTTTATGACAGACGAAGTCATTTTAACATATTTTTTATCTTTCCCCTCACAATATTATCACAGAAGCCCAGGCCAATAAGCCTATTCAAGAACAGCATTCATTTTCCACAGTTGAAACCATGGCAAACAGAGAGGACAATGATGAGGATCAAGGCAATCAGTATTCCTAGAACAATCAGCTTGATCTTCATGTTTTGCAGCCACATTTTTCTTCGGATTTTTGTCCCGGTACTTCGAAAGTCTTGAGCCTACAAACAAATCATTGCAGGAAGTCATAAATATCTAATTTTGTAGCTACCTTGAAAACAGGTTAAAATTGTGTCTCCTCGCATGATGCTTTATCGGTGAAGTTCTGCAGCTTTCCATAGCATACTCAAGTAAACATCTAATGCTATTAACAAGAATATCTCTTTTCTTGTATTTATGAGGATTAAAACTTCCCTTGCTGATAACTCATATGTTACAGAGTACCCCGCGCCAAAACTCAAATCTCACATGACATCATAAGAAACAAACTTAATTGAAGTTATTACAAGTTTAAATTTGTGTGCATACCCAATTGATACATGAAAGTGAGAGAAATAGACAGACAAAGAGAGTCACAAACCTGTTGATGAAGATTCTCAGTCTTATCCACAAGCAGCTCTATCTTTTCCCCTCTATCTAACACCTGCAGGAAGGAAAATCAGTATAAATTACCAAAAGCATGTCCCTAGTGAGTCAGTTGATTACCAAAAATGCTATCATAATTTAATATGGGAAAATTGTTCTTGCCCATATTCTGGTTGGAAACACAATAAACAGATTAGCAGCAATAGAAAACAAAGATGCAAAGACAAACTTCAGGTAATTTTCCCCCCAAAATGATCGAAAAGCATATTACAGGATGGCAACTTCAACCAAAAGCCTACCAGAAAATGTGATATTTGAAAAACTGAACCAAATTCTTCCACAGTGACATAGAACAACTATTGGCATTTTGGCAGAACCAGCAAATGATTGAAACTACTTGAAAGTTTCGATCCCACACAAATATCTCACCCTTAAGATTTAAAAGCGTAAGTTCTATAGAAAATAAAGGAATATCATGGAATTATTAATGTGATCAAAGACATCTGTCACTATGATTATGTAGTAGAGATCAGCCTAAGCGTCAATGGAAGGGAAACCTCTATAAAGAGAGCACCAGCCCATATCATCTACTCTAGTGTGATTCCATTTACCTAGAACTAGCTGGCATAACAACAGGAGCATAAACAGGTGCGGTTTACAAAGCCCATCTACCTTTTCAATGTTCTCCATCATGACACCTTTGACTTCTGAAACCTGAGCTTTAACCTTAGCAAGCTTGCTTATTTCTTCAGGATGCTCCACACAATACTGCATATGTTCTTTTAGTTTTGGCCTGCAATTGATAGCATGTTATATATGATAGAATAATAAAAAAAGATCTCCCCATTAAATATTTTCATGATTTTAGTCAGAGGTAGATACCCAAATTCCTTGTTCAGGCCATTGGCAGGAGCTGTAGCAGCCTTTCCACTACCATATTTTGACACAAAATCATCCTTGATACGCTCCAAGAAAGCAATTGGTACTTGCCTTCCAGCTGACTCATCTGCAACAACACAATATGCTGCAACATCGAAAAGTCAGCCAATCTACCAACATAATAGAAAAAGGGGGCCATTAATGAAAGTGCAAATAATATCACAGTAAAACCCCATGAAAGATTCTTTCAACAATTCTTGGAGTCAATTAAACTTCATTGAAGCAGAATGCATAAACAATAAAATTTAAATGATTCTTAAATAGACTTCTAATATCTCTTCAGGGGCGATATCCATATGCATTCACTGGAAGTCAGTTCATAACATTTTAAAGAGACAAAGTATTCCAATCATCTTCAGAAGAAGCTCACAGCATAAACAAAAACCAAAAACGAAAACAAAACAAACAAACAAACCACACAACACACTTACAAATGGGCCTTCAAGGCTTTAACAACCTGCACACTGCACGAATCCAGTACACCACATATGCGCAAATTTTATGTTAAAAAAAATGAAACCGCAAGATCTCCACAATAAACCATCATTTACTAAGAAATCAATTTGAGTAGTTCCCAACACTACTTTGCACAATCAACAGCGACAAACTTTAAAACTTCAAAAACAAAGAGCAATAAAACACAAAGTTTCTGTGTTTTTTATTTAAATATCTACCAAGCAATTTTCTCATAATCAAATGGGCAAAACCCAAAATCCAAGCTTTCCCTCTGGATCTCAAATACCATTTCTTTTCCAGCAATCAAAGTATAGCCTGAAATTAAGAAAAGAAGAAACCCCCAAAGTTTTTTTCTTCCCTTTCATCTTGCTTTTTCCGTTCATTTTCGAAAGACCCAAACTTTGAAATAAAGGAAGCCACGATTTAAATTTCTTGAAAAAGAAAAAAAAAGAACAAAGAAGAACTTACTGTAGCCATTGTCAACAAGGTAATTGAAGGTGTGGCCATCACAGTTGTAAGTGAACTTGTTGTTGGAAGAAGGAAGCTTTTGGAGGCATTGAAAAGCTATGGAATTGAAATTCCCACTGAATTCAGTGTACTCCGCTAAAATAACTTCCCCACGAGATACAAACGCATAGATCAATGATTTCTGCACCATTTTTCTTTGAAATTTTTGATATGGTACTTTGGGTTTCCAAAGAGAAAGCAAAGAAAGATCTGGGATTTGAGAGGCTTTCTCTGTGTCTCTCTTTCTCTTTCTCTTTGTTTCTCTTCGGAATCACTCTTTGTTGGGCTTTTTTTTATTTTATTTTATTTTATTTTATTTTGCTTTTTTGAGATAGAAACAAGAAAAAGGCAAAGTGAAAAGGGTTTAATGAGGTTTAAAATTTAAGGGAGAAAGCAACAGTTGAATGGTTGTTTTGTTGGGTAATATAATGGGTTTATTCTGGAAAACTTTTTTTTTTTAGTTCAAATTGCAAATAAACAAGGAAAAAGAAAAAACATTTATCTAATTAATTATCTTAACCAAAATATTTTCACTTCTATAATTGTTACTTACTTTGCTTATGTTTAAAGTTAATGTTTTCATGACATTTTTTCCCTTCCAACATATAATTCCTTAGTTTAACTTTTTTTTACGGATTTTAAAAAATGGGAAAAAAATAGAAACTTAAATAAATCACTTTTAAGGCACTGTAAATTTCCAGTTTAAATCTAAGAATTTCTGTCGGCATCAAAATAGGAAATAAAAATAAAAGGAATTATTATGTTGGTGAGCAAAGACTATAGTTGGCATTAAAAGTGAAGTGATATGTAAAAGATTTCAACATTTCACCTATTTCACAATTAGGTATACTTAACCCTTTTTTTCCCTTTTGATTTTAAATCATCTAAAACCAAAAAGCTGATTAACACTAGGTCATCTTCAACATGAAGATTCTTTTATCTTTTTCTATTAAGATTGCAAAATCAGTACCAATATTTAGGTAATGGGTGATTTGATTGTAGTCCAATAACAAGGTTTTTGAACTCAGCATATCCAGTTGATATTTTTGATAGCTTTGATAATTTCTTTGTCGGAAACTTGATGCCTGAAGGGTCCATATGAACTTGGGATGTCCAAATTGTGTGGAGCAGATGCAGAGAATGTGATTATGCATCTTTTTTGAATAGGAAACACAGCACAGTTGTCTTGCCCTTGGGCTTGTGTTGTTGAATTCCAATGTTACTTAAAAACCGCAGAGTAATGCTTGTTGGTCTCATTAGAAACGATAGAAGTGTCACTATTCAATTCATGGATGCAATCGTTTTTTGTTTTTCTTTTTGCTTTTCACATGTTATTGACACACCAAATTATTTTAATGGGAATTGACTCCCTGTCGGAGGTTCATTGCAGAGGCAGATTTAAGATTACCATCCACCATTTGCTTTGCTACAATCAGATAGCAGATTCTGTTGGATGGAGTTGATCCCAGAATACATATTTTGGTTCTGCCTACACAAACACGAGAGGAAGCGCCGCCCCGGAATCTGACAGCAAGCTGAATCTGCATTTTCAAATCCTTAAGAAAAGGAAGATATAGGGATCAAAGGGTTAGAACAACAGATACTTGATACATCAATCCATTTTCCAAATTCCAAAATGTACAAGGGAAAATGTGAATCACCGTATGATTTATAGTTTTCCAGGATATCTTCTAAGATTGCGTAAGCATCTAAATAAACGAATGTTGATCTTGCGAGATTTGCTGTAAGCTCTTGGAGCATGCTCTTCAGTTTAACGTTGTATAACTTGGCTTGTTCATTGATGGAGGCAACACAAGCATCGGGTGGATATGGGTCTCTCTCAAAAGGGATGCGCCCAAGGATTGGGGCATTTGTCACTGCAATCTTTCTGGCATCCAATTTGTAAAGCATCTACTAGATAGAATTAGAAATCTTTTGCAGTTAGATTTAATTTACATAAACAAACTAGAGTCTAGAGAAACGCTATTTGTGTCGATTGAACTTAGCATTGTCAACGGGTCGGGTACTCTATAATTTTGAGATATCCGAACTCTAATCTTATTAAAAATCAATTACCCTAACCCTATTAATTACCCGTATAATTTTAAAATCATTACTCTAATCCTAACCTTATTATTTTTTTATTACTTTATAATTACCCTAACCCGTTTAAAACCCAATTAGATTAAAAAATTATTAAAATCTATTTCATGACTATCAAATTTCTTGAACCCATATACATATACAATAATATTTCTCTACGTATTTCATAAAATTAACTATTAATTAAATTAATAAAAATAAAAATAATAAAATTTAAATTTAAATAATCAAAAACAAAAATCTTAAACATAAACTTAAATAACTAAAAACAAATATCTATACAACGATATAAATTTAAATAACTAAATACAAATATCTAAACAAATAACATAAATTTAAATAACCAAACACATATCCAAACAACAACAATATAAATATAAATAACTAAAATAAATATCCAAACAACTAGTTAAACAACGTTGCAAATTGACAATAAGGTAAGCTCATGAACAATTCAATCATCTTCTTCCGTGTCAGGGTCAACACATTTGGCAATTGAATCATCAATTGTTATACATGATCCTACATAAATAAAAAAAATAAGAATATATAACATTTAGGATAATAGATAGTTTTTTAAAGAAAACAAATGAAATAAAAGTATAATGAGTTTATTTACCTTTCATTTCATTCCTCAATGAGTACACATCAATGCTTCCAAAGTAGATGGTTTAAGCCTACTTCGATAGTCAGTCACCACTCTCCCGCCAGTGCTAAAGGCTGACTCAGATGCAACTGTAGAAATAGGAATAGTAAGAAAATCTCTAGCAATCATTTGCAAAGTGGGATACTTTAATTTATATAAAATATAGATATTATACATGAATCTAATTTATATAAAGTATAGATATTAAAAGATATTACAATTTAATTAATAATCATAATTTTATTAATTATATAAATTTGTTCTTAGTTACATGAAATTTTATAAAACATAATTAAATTTTAAAATTATTCTAATCTCACAACTTCTTTTTAGATTATTAACTTTATATATTATAAATTTATATAAATAAAGGTATATATATTATTTAGCTATATATATTGTTAAATTGAATTTTTTCTCTTATGCTCTAATTTTTATTAATTCTATATTATGGTATAGAATTAATACTATTTTCTTATAGTGAAATATTGCATGTCATTATTTTATAGGAGGTTGATATCATTTTATGGTATCATTGGCTTCAATAAGTAATACTTGTAGTTGTTACACATTAATTCTTCAATATAGAATTTAGTACTCAATGTGATGAGTTAAAAATTATTTTTAAACAATTTAATTAATAATCATAATTTTATGATATGATATTCATATTAATATATAAAACATAATTAATAATTTAATAATTTTTTTATTTATATATATTCATATAATTGCATTAGTTATTTAACTAACTATATGTTAAATATAATAATGTTAAATATAATATTTTGTCTATATATATCAAATGAAACAATTTGGCTGGACGGTGGAGGCTTAGGAGGGCTTAGGTTTGAGTCACCACACTTACATTTTACTCTACCATTTGATTAATTAAATGAGTAATTACCATTTGACTAATTAAATGAGTAATTAAACGGGTTTTAATGCGGGTACCCGCGCAACTCAGTAAAGAATTAAACGGGTAATTAAATAGATAATTAAACGGGTATCTAAACGGGTTTAGAGTGGGTACCCGCGAAAACCCGATAAATAAATAATCGGGTTCGGGTAACGGGTATTCGTAGTGTAATACCCGAACCCGATTTGGGTAGTGAAATCGCTACCCGAACTTGCTCCTAATCCGGTTATACGGTACCCTAATCCGGTATAACCGGGTCGGATACCCGCGGGTATCCTGTAATAGGGTACCCGTTGACATTCCTAATTAAACTTGTCCAACTAGAGACAACAAAAATAGCGTGCCTCCGCCATTGAATGTGCAAGTTTGAACAATGGTCGGACAGTTTCAGTGGGTATAATTGGCACAACTCTACAACGGATACCAGTTGAATAGGTGGAAGAAATACTTCCTGTAAGCTGGGATCTAAATTTGGAGATCAAATTATCCAAGTAATTAACACCATTAGGTAAGGAAAGCTTCCTCATTATGATATCATTCGAGCCCATTACAACAAAGTGGAGTGCTTGTCTGAGCAGTCTCCGACCTGCTGGTGCACCAATTCTTTTTGCCTAGTTTTTGCAAAGTCACCGACCTGTTTATCCATGCAAATATGAGCACCCTACATGAACAATAATGCATTAATACCCATTCATCAATTTCATATGAAACCTTCCTCTTTCCTATCTTCTTCTATTATTCCTCCCTTCAAACATATATAGAAAATGAAATCCTTTACCAGTAATTAGAAGAAGAAAAAATCTTACAAAGATTGATCTGGAAGAATTAAAAATTTTTGATCCAGTAAAGGTATGGTTGACACTTTTCAAAACCATATCCCTAGTGGGCATTTGGATCCAAGTAAGGAGGTACAAAGTTTTCAAGCCCAATTCCTCTTCGGATAAAACACAAATTTAAGTAAAGAATTAAGTAATCATTAATCTCAACAACTAATAATTATCGAGGTTAATTCATAACAAAGAATAGTGAAATTTGCCTATAATGTCAGCAGCAGTTCTAGCATTGGTATATCGTCTGGAAGGGTTCCATTGACAAAGTCAATACCATTTGGAAACCTTCGCTTTGCAGTTGTTTTTATGTAGAGGTTGTTTCCTACGTAACTCAACCAGAGAATCTCCAAAAACTAAAAACGCAGAAACATTCTGTGCAGAGCAAGTGCCCGCCATTGTCAAGTAGTAAATGGCTAAAATCTGATAGACCTGCTCTAATTATATTTTATACATATACTAGTTATCTTGACGCATTGAACTCTAAAGCAAGCCAAGATAATCTAGAGAGTAAATAACGATCCACATAAAAATGATTTATTACCGATATTCTAGAGAAACAAAAAGTTAAATTTAGGTAGATCATTATTTTTAATTAATTTTTTATATATCATTCATCTATGCATTCATTTAATCAGTTAATAATATTTATTTTTAATATACTTTTCAAAAAAAATATTTTATTTTTAAAATTACTTTAATTAGCTATTTTTAATTAAAAAAATTAAAGAGACACACTTGTAAACTGCATAAATAATGACGTCATATTTTATATATGAATTTGAAAATAAATTATGAAAATTATTCATACAATTTATAGTCAATCTTATAAGAATATTAACCCAAGTCTTGTGCAATATTAATAAGCTGCATAGATAATTACGATATAGTTTAAGATGTGGTCCATGTATAGCCCCATTTCCTTTGGCATTTCGGCTCTTAGAGAAAAATTGTTTGCTAGAAAACTGGACTCGAACAATAATGATGATGGAACTTTATTATTGTTATGAGTAAAAATTAAGCCAATTTGAGCTGAAAATGTTAAAATAAATGACATTGCATTTGTAACCCTAAACCCTAAACGTGATGCCAAACCAGCCCTAAAACTCAATTGATCCCTAAAAAGGAAGGCTTTCATATCGCCGTAAATCTTCTACCTCTTACTATAATCTACACGACAATACCAAATAAAGAGAACATGGGAAAGGAAGGCTTATTTTATTATGTAATTAAATTATTGATGTTTATTCTTTTTATTCACTTAAACCACTCCACTTGCGTATGTACAAAAATTTTCTGTTTCTAAGAATGTGCTTCATCTCTCTATCCCATTAATAAAATCTTGATGAGTAGCATAATTAAAGAAAAGTAAACCTTGTTTAATTGAAAACCTTTGTTATGCTTAAGAAAAAAAATTTCTTTAATGATAATCTTTTCTAATATTCAATATAATAAGGTAAAATATCCCCATCCTCTAAATTTTAATCAAAATTTCAAGTATATCTATTAATTTTTGAAATAAACATTTCGGTCCAACAGTGCAAACACCATTAATAAAGATTATGAAAAAACTAAACTACTCTTTCTTTCTTTATTAATTTAAAAAATTATTATTATATAGTTTAAAAAAAAATAGGGAGCACTAAGGGAAGGGAGCTCCATTGCTTCTCAAATGGGGAGCTTTTTTTTAAATTAATAAAAAATAATATAATAATAATTTTTTAAATTAATTAAAAATAATTTTTTTAATATTATCAGGTCATTCAACTGATAGAAACACTAATGGCTAGACTTACATGACTACTGAAAAATATTTTTTTAGATAGAGTATCTATTTTGAAAATTAATAAATTTTTATATAATTTCGATCAAAACTTAAAAAAATAAAATATTTTACCCTTAATAATATGATATATGAAATATATTCTTATAACATATTTGATTGAGAGAACGATTATTCTATTTTCTCTTATTCTAATGTGAGGCCCAATTAGTTTGGTTTAAAATCCCGCTTCAAAACAGTCTTTCCTAGAAATGGAACTTATGGAGAGATTAGAATAGTTAATAGGGATCCACTTATAGTATTAATTATTTGGAATTTCAAGAAATAAAGTCTAAATAATTGTAAACAAAAATAATCCTGCTAATCTTGTGAAATTATTAATCTTACCGTATAAAAAAATTTTCTTTTTCCTCATTTTCCTCGTGTTCTCTCTCGTCCTCATCTGCCTCTCCCCCGTTCTCTCTAAGCAAACCCTAGCTCCACAATCGTTGTCTTCCTCCACAACTGTCGGCAGCACAGCCAAACTGCATTTTTTTTTGGTCTTCCTTTGACCGTACTAATAAAATTAATAGCAAAAGTAATGCATAGTGTTGGGAAGGGATTCCGCACTGTTAAAATTGATGTAATACATTAATTTATTTTTCGATTGATGGGTTTCATATCGATCTGAATCCTCATATCGAATTCAATGCATTTTAAAGGTTGCTCAAGAATTCATAAGTTGTCGAATGTTGATTGGCGAAACATAGTTGAGGCCACCATCTAGTGCATGCTTTGCTGTAATCAGATTAGCAGTCTCTGTTGGATGGAATGGATCCCAGAAGACATACTTGGTTCTGTCTCGACAAACTCGAGAGAAAGGCTCGCATGGAACTAGACCACCATGTTGTCCAATTACTTGACAACAAGCAGATTCTGCATTTTCAAATCCTGAAACAAAAAAAAACCCAGACAGACAAGCGCATCAAAGAGTACTAGAAGATGCAAATTTCAAACATTTCCCATTTCCACATTCCAGTATCATATCAACGTCAAAGGGCAAACGTAAATTACCATATGATTTATAGTTCTGTAATATGTCCTCTGCAATAGCGTAAAGATCTAGATAAACAAATGTTGATCCTGCATGATTTGTTGTAAGCTCTTGGAGTAGGCTCTTCAACCTACTGTTATATAACTTGGCTAATTCATTCAGGAAATCAACACAACCACCTGGGGATGAATGTAAATCTTTCTCAAAAGGGACGCACCCAACGACAGGGGCATTTGTCACTACGATCTTCCTTGCATCCAAACTGTAAAGAGTCTACAAGGTAGGATTGCAATTTTTGCAGTTAGATTTTAGCTATTGTATATGTAACACATTGTTGAAGATAGGAGTTAGCTTGAAGAAATATTTACTGTGAGTTGGGATTGAAATTTGGAAATTAAATTATCCAAATAAACATCACGAGAAGTGGAAGCCTCCGCCGCGAAGATATCATTTGAGCCAATCACAACCAAGTAGAATGCCTGTGTAAGCAGTCCCTGAGCTGCTGGAGCACCGATTCTTGAGATGATGTCTTGCCTAGTCTTTGCGAAGTTGTTGATTTGTTGATCCATGCAAATTGGAGCACCCTAAAAAATAATGCAACGAATTCCATTAATCAAATTTTGAATAACTACTGAAGTCAAAGGCTGTAATCACATTTTAACTGTATAAAACGGGAAATAAAATCCTTTACCAATAAATAAAAGAGGAAAGAGATAATCTTACAAAGATTGATCCGGTGGAATTAAGAATTCCTGATCCAGAGGAAGCATAGTTGACACCTTTCAAAATCACATCTCCAGTGGTGTTCGGGTTCAGGTAAGGAGGAGTGAAATTCTTAAAACCCATTTCCTCTTCTGCGAAAACAAAAAATTTTAGAAAATAACAAAGCTCTCAACAACATCTTAAGTTGTTCCCATAGTATTCATGATCTGATAATTATCTGAGTTTACTTTACAAAAGAAGAGCAAAACTTGCCTATAATGTCACCCATCGTTCTAGCGTTGGTATATCGTCCGGATGGACTTCCATTCACAAAGTCAATGCCGTTTGGAAACATTGGCATTGCAGCTGTGTCAATGTAGTAGTTGTTTCCTACATCAACCAGAGAATCTCCGAATATAAAAGCAGCAGAAACATTTTGTGCAGAGCAGGTGCCTGGCGAGTAATGGATGGCTAAAATCTGATACATTACATGGATCAGGAAAACCCTGTTCAACTTGGTGCCCATTTTACCAAAAATGTACCAGAAAATCCCCTCAAAAAAACTAATTTGTAGATTGATTTGGATGTATTTGCAGAGATAAACAGTATTCTTTTATGCTTGTAGCCATCCAGCAAACTGGGAGGTGGGAAAGGACTTATTAAAGACGGATTGATAGATGCATTAAATGGTAAAGCAAGCAAAGGTAATATGGGTACTAGGAACGAAGAATGAGACAGCCGCATAATATTCCATCTTTTGTTTTCAATCTTAAAATGTGATTGATTACTAAGATTATATTAATTGATGTTAATATAAAGGGTACGACTTAGCAGGAGTTCCTTAATTTAAATTTGACATAATACTCGAAAACAATTCTAAAATTAATTAAAAAATTTTAAATAAATTTTTATTCTTTTATCATATTCAATTAAATTTATATATTTTTATTTTGAATTAAATAAATTTTTATAATTAATAGTTGAATAATTTTTATTAATTAAAATGTTACTTATCATTTTATATCCGTATGACATTAGTGTGGCTTTAACGAGAAATTTAAAAAATACCACATGATAATGTGATCATGTTACATTAGCATATCAAGCTATTATTTACTACGAGATTTTAGCATACTACGTTAGTGTCATATAGTATAAAATGACAAGTAATATTTTGATTAAGTTAACTATTAATCATAAGAACTAATTTAGCTTTAAATAAAAAGTATATTGACTTATTTAGTTAAAAATAAAATATAAAGATTTGATTAAACGTAATAAAAAAATAAAGATTTATTTAAATTTTTTAAAATAATTTAGAGGCTTTTTAAATACTATGTTTTTAAATTTCTTATGAAAGACAATTTTAGTAAGAACTTGGAAATTAAACAATTAAATCAATAAAACATTTTAATTAACACATCATGTATCAAAAATATTAAATAATTTAAATAAATTTTAATATTTTATTTAAATATAATTCAAAAATCATCACATTAACGTATATTTTAATTAATTATTGATACATTATTCATCCAACTATTAATAGACTATGTATAAATATATTCTCATTTAACAAAAACCATTAATATGGTAATTACTATAATATCACTTCTTAGGTTTCACGACATAAGTTTTCTTACTCTGTCAAAGGCAAAGCTAGGTTGCATATATATTAGTATTATTTAATGACCCCGACAACAAAACTCTATTGTGTCACATATGTCTGCTACTATTTAATAATAAGTTGCCTACACAGTGACATGGTCCGCAGCCAATAATACGATTTACATTGTTTTTTAGGCCATCACTTTGTTATTTTCCTAGACCTGCACCTACCACAATTTTTCTTCTATTCCAGTTATGTATTTTAAATAATTTGATTTTTAAAAAAAAACAGAAACAATAATAAAAATTTTATTCATCTTATATATATATATATATATATATATATTTTCGAGCAACTTACAATTTTCCTGTCTCAATATGCGAAGACAAAAGGTCGGCTATAGCTTCACAATCTATGCATATACTTTTGCCACTCTACCAACAACCTAGGCTCAGGGCGGGTAGCAATAGGTGATGCCTATCACTGGTGGCACTTTGGCCCAATTGAAAAGTTACTGTGCTAGAAATTGACATTTGAACAAATTATGTATGACCAAACTTTGTTTACTTTCATTAAAACATCAACTTGAACTTGAACTCAAAACAAATAAGCTTAACTTATTTGACATTGTGTTTGCAATTCATACAAAAGTTTTTAAGAAACTAAAAATGGTGCTGTGCCAGCTCTAACAATCTATTGGTTTTCAAGATCCAAGGAATTATAATGGTTTGGTTGCAATTGCAGAGGAAATGCCATGGTTTCACAAGATGGAATAATATAAAGTTGTTTATAATTTGGGATCCTTGGGGACGGTAAGAACTTGTTGAATCCCAGTTCTTTGCATTCATGTAATGAAATTACATATGTCTACAGTCTTGAGTAATTGATCAACGGCTCAAATAAATTGATAAATCACTTTTTACGTATAGTAACATTGTAAATTTTTAATTTGAATCTAACAATTATATTATTATCAAATAAGTCCAAAGCGGAGATTCATTGAGTTTTCAATTGACAAGAATTTAAAATTTTATTCAAATATTTTAGTTTGTATACAACATTAAGTAGTTATACTGCTTTAAATTTCTTGTTTTGCATTGAGTTTTAATCCTATCATAATTTGGACATTTTATATTGTAATAATGGATCATTAATCTTTAAGAGATTATTAATATTTTTAGGAACCCTAAAAAGGGAACACCTTGTAACTATTAAGTGCTAGTGGCAATATGAGAGGTCTTTAAGTTGGTTTGAGAAACTATTGAGAAAGATCGTATTTTACTTTAATTTATTAATAATAAAAGAATTGTTCAATATGAGAATATAAGCAAAAGTCAAACCACCATGTAAAATTTTCTTTTTTTTTAATTTTATCTTTCTCATTATTTTTTTGGAGAATTTTCATAATAAAAATTATCTCTTCCGAGTACTTGTGTGATTTTTCAATTATGGAAAAAATCCGCGTGATGTTATAGCATGTTTGGTTGAAAAAATGGAATAATCAATTCTCTCTATTTTTAATTTTTTTTTAACATTTTATTTGGTTGGAAGGAATGAGAGATAAGAGATTAACCAATATCGAGATGCTATTCCAAGAGATAAGGAATAGAATAAAAATATTAATAAACAAAAATATCCTTCATTAATTTAAAGAATTAGCATGCTACATAAAATATATTTAATTAATTTTTGCAATTTCTTTCCCTCTACCGAACTACCCCTCTCTTCCCTTAACGTATGTTTGGTTGGCGGAATGGCTATGCCATTCCCCCTCTATTCCCATGGCATAGCCATTCCCATGTTTGGTTGGCATAGAGCACAAGGAATAGGAATTCCTCAGGAATTCCTATTCCTTGTAATATGTAAAAACACGGTAATAGATATTACCGACTCCCCCCCAATAATACCTATTCCGCGGCTCAAGGAATAACTAAACGAAGTGTAATGACTAAAATACTCTCATCACTTTTTGAAAATTACAAGTGTGTCCATATAAAATAGGAATTTTCTCTCTCTTCGCGCTTTCCCTCTTCCTCCTTCTTTCTCTCAGTCGAGCTTCCTCGGGTCTAAGCCGATGCTTCTCCCTCTTCCTCCCTCCTTCATGACCGAATGTGGTCGAAAAACGTCCATAGAATACCTTTCCGACCAGATTCGACCGAGATATAGCCTCAACGGCCAGATCTGGTCGCGGGAAGCACCGGATCTGGTGCTTCCCGACCAGATCCCGTGGTTGGATCTAGCACTCCACGGCCAGATCCAACGGCGAGAAATGCCGATCTGGCGTCCTAGTGGCCAAATCCGGCCACATGGTGCGCCAGATCGACGTAAAATGACACCGGTCGCCTTTTCGGTGACCAGACAATGGTGAAGAAGAAAGAATAAAGGAAAAAAAAAGAAAAAATTATTTATAAATATTAAAATATTAATGTTTTAAATATTAATATTTTATATATAATTTAAATATTATTAATTTTAATATGATTAAAATATTAAAATATAAATGTTTTATTTATTAAATTATTAATAAATTAAATTTTTAATGAATATAAATAAAAATAAAAAATATTAATATTTTAATCATAATAATATTAAATTATAAATAAAATATTAATATTTAAAATATTAATAATTAAATTATATTAAGATAATAATATTTAAATTATTAATTATTAATATTTTAATTAAATTATAAATTATTAATATTTAAAAAATAAAATAAAAATAAATAATTATATATATAATAAATGGTATAGGTAGCAATTTTAAAAACAAAAAATAAAAATAAAAAAAATATATATATATATATAATAAATGGTATTTTTGTCTTTTTATCATTTATTCTTTTCTTATTCCAATCTTATTTCTACCAACCAAACACTATATTAAGTAGTAATAGCCATTCCTACTCTATTCCATTCACTGAACCAAACAAAGTAATAATTATTCTTTTCTATTCCCAGCTTATTCTATTTCCACAGAATACCTATTCTATTCTATTTCTGTCTATTCTGCGAACCAAACGTGCAGTTAGAGTGTTTGGTATAGAAAACCATTCTTCCTTAGAGTTAAAAACAAACAACAAAAGCTTCATTTGATTTTTTTTGCCGACGTGTTATTCCACGGAGGTGATGATTGGCGGGTATGGGTCGGATCCAAAGTAGCAACATTCAAATTACAATGTTATTTTATATTTTATATTTTGAGAAATGCCTTTACTATGATTTTATTTCCTTAACCTAAAGAAATAGTAATGAATGAATAAGGTTAACTTGATTGACATAAATTCAAATGTTACACCAGCTAGTACATATTGTGTTAGAAAGAGATTCCTTATCATTTTTTCTTGGATGTCATCAATTTTTATATTGCTTTAACATTTTATTCAGATTGTATGAGACTCACAATGACATATGCTGGGTATAAGGTTAATAAATTCACCTTTCAAAATAAGAAAAAAAAACATTTTATTCAGATTATTTGAATAGGTTGCTGATCAAGCATTAGCAAGCTGTCGGATGTTCATGGGTGAAACATACTGAAGGCCACCATCCAATGCATGCTTTGCTCCAATCAGATTAGCAGATTCTGTTGGATGGAATGGATCCCAAAAGACAAACTTTGTTCTGTCTGGACAGACTCGAGATAAAGATCCGCATGGGACTAGACCACCACGCCGCCCAATTACTCGACAACAAGCAGAGTCTACACTCTCAAATCCTGGAAAAGACGGAAAAATATGTCATCAAGGAGCAGAAAAGACTGCAAAATTTAAGTCATTTTCAAAATTCCAATCTTTTCATAGTGTCAAAAGAAAAATGTGAATCACCATATGATCTGTAGTTGTCCATTATATCCTCCAATATTGCAAAATTGTCGACATAAACAAATGTTGATCCTGGAAGATTGGTTGTAAGCTCTTGGAGCAGGCTCTTCAATCTAGAGTTATATAACTTGGCCAGGTCATTCACGGAGGAAACACAACTGTCGGGAGATGAACTTACATCTCTCTCAAAAGGGATGCACCCCACGGGAGGGGAACCTGTCACTATAATCTTCCTAGCATCCAAATTATAAAGAGTCTACAACGATAGTAATGCATTTTTGCAGTAAGATTCCAATTACAAGCATATATAGTTGGAATGAAATGAGAGAGTACGCTGGAAGAGACATTACCATGAGTTGGGATTTGAATTTGGAAAGCAAATCATCCAGATATTGAGTAATATCCTGCGTTGTAGAAACCTGCTAGGATAAGATATCGCTGGCACCAATTGCGAGAAGGTAGAGTGCCTCTCTGAGCAGTATTTGACCCGCTGTTGCGCCAAGTCTTAAGATGATGTCTTGCCTAGTTTTTGCAAAGTAACTGACTTGTTTATCCATGCAAACATGCTCACCCTACAATAATAATCCATCCCCTTCATCAGTGTAATATGAAATCTCCCCCATTCCTAGCTCCCTCATTCCCTTATAAGGATTTACTTGACATACAAGTCAAAACTACTTGACTGAAGATTCACTTTAACATGTAAGTATGGCAACTCTAATTTTGTGACTACTAAGGCTCAAGATTGTTAAAGCCTACAATCACAATCAATATCTTTGAAATGGAAAAATGAAATCCTTACTGAGAAGTAAAAATGAAGAAGGAATCTTACAAAAATTGAGCCGGTAATAGTTAAAATTCCTGCTCCAGAAGAGGCATAGTTAACACCTTTTAAAATCACATCTCCAGTTGTATTAGGAGCCAGGTAAGGGGGAGAGTAATTTTCAAAACCCAATTCCTCTTCTGCTGAAACACAAATTTTGGGAAATTAGCTGAGGCGCAACATGGCTTATATTTACAAAGGAATTGCAAAACTTGCCTATAATGTCAGCAACTGTTCGAGCATTGGTATATCGTCCGGATGGACTCCCTTTCGCAAAGTCAATACCATTTGGATACCCTGGCTTTGTTATGGTGTTAATGTAGTAGTTGTTTCCTGCCTCAACCATAGAATCTCCAAAAACAAAAACAGCGGAAACATTTGCTGCCGCGCAGATGCCTGGCGACAAGTGGATTGCTAAAATCTGACACGTTGAACAAATGATGATAAGCCTGATCGAAATGGTGCCCATGTACCAAAAATTTGCAAGACAACCAGAAAAGGTAACTGATAAAATTGTTTGGAGGATCTGCTGATCAGGTACAACTTTATGTTATGTGTTATGACCAACGTCCCAAGTTGAAAGGACTTAATTAACTCAAGCTCTTTCGATGCTTTAAATAGTAAAGCAAGCAGAGGTAACCTAAGAAGATGGAGTATTTCAACACTGAAGATTTCAGTGATTCCAATTTTTTTGGCCATATATATGATAAATGATAATTACTTCCCCAAGTTATCATCGCTTGATATTTAATAAAAATATAAATTACAAGATCCGTACATTTTATAATAAGTCGAATATGTCAAATTACACCGTTTTCTAACTTTTTTTTTATTATTCTTTTTGATTATTTTTCAGAAAAATATCAATGAAATGGTGTCTTAATTTATTAAATAAGTTGCATATACAGCCCCCATTCTGTTTGGCATTTCGGCTCATAGATCTGCGCCTACCGATGGTTTCTGTTCATCTTTTTGGTACGTAAAATGAATAAATGAATGCAATTTCATTCAAGAAAAGCAAAGAGTTCTGAAAACCATAAGAAAATGAATCCGCCCACACAAGGACAACCTGATTACAGGTGGTAAAGCAAAAATACAACAAAATTCGCTTCAGTAACTCAACATTGGAATCAAAATTAATTACATATACTTTGTATGGGTAAAATACAAAAACCCCACAATACACTTTCAAATTACACTTTGACACTTCTTGTTTCAAAATGCATTGTTTGACCCATTGTCTATTTGTTACCATTAATCAGGTGTTTATTTACAAATTAAAAAATTATAATTACCTTCAAATAATAAAAAAAATAAAAAAATATAAAGAATATCATAATTTAATTTAATTTAATAATAATAAAAATATTTTTTATTCAATGTTTATTGACCTAAAAAATAAAAAAAGGACACATAAGGATGAAAAACAATGAAAAATTAAAAGAAAGAAATATATTATTTAGTATTATTTTGTTAATAATTAAAAAAACTCATAATTTTGAAGTGAAAAAACAAAAATCTAAAAAAAATTAAGTTAATATTCTAATGAAATTAGTTATAATTTTTTAATTGTTTTCTTTTATTTTTTTCTATTTTCTCCTTGTTCTTTCCCTTCTTCTGGTTCTCTTTTTTCTAGTGTCGAAAAGTATAATGGTTGTTTTCTTTTTCTTCCCTTCCTTCTTCTATCTCTCCCTCCTTCAATTTCTATGCACCGCCTTGACTTCAACCTAAATCATTATTACCAAGATACCAACACCATATAGTGGATTTTTCAACAATAACCACAAAACTTTAACAAATTTACAATATTTTACAAAAAATAATTATTCAACTTTTATAAAATTTCACTACGTGGTGTTGATGTCTTTATGATAAGGATTTTCTGTTGTAGTCACACTAGTGTGTAAAAATTGAAGGAAGGAGAGATTTAATGGTCAAATTATGCAATTAGTCTATATACTCTATCAAAGTAGTGAATTTAGTTTGAATTTAATCCCTATACAATGATTTGTAAAAATCAAGTCTCTTTACTTTCCAAAAATGACAGTGTTAGTCTAATATCTTAGTAAAATTTTATTATTTATATTGATATAGTATTTAGTTGTGTTGACATGACATTTTCTTATTAATGTAATATTGAATTTGATGATATGATATTTTACGAATGATGAAATAGTAATATCAAGGTAACCTAACCAAGTGCTAACATGGATTTTATAAGTCTGGTTATTAAAATGTAAGTTAATGGTTTTAAATAGGATTTAAAAAGAAACAAATAAAAAATAAGAATAAGTTTTTTAAATTTATAAAAAAAGAGTACATATGAGCATTTAGCTCATTGATTAGTGTATAATCCCCATGTCTAGAGAGTAGAGTTCGAATTCTCTCTCTTCTAATTATAAAAAAAAAATTTAGAAAAAGAGTGTTGTGAGATAGAGAAAAATTGAATTTCTGTAGCAAGAAAAAGAGTGTTGTGAAATAGATAACAAAAATACCATATCATCATCAATAAATCATCATATTCGATACCATAACAACAAGAAAATATCATGTTAGGATAATTAACAGAAAAATTTTAATAATGTTAATAATTGGACTAACATTGTTAATTTTAAAAATTATAAAGACTCAAATTTTACAAATTATTATATAAAGACTAAATCTACTACTTTGTTAGAATATAGGGACTAATTACATAATTTAACCGAAATCTACTTGGGAGAGATAAAGCAAGAAAGGGACCATTTTGTATTTCGACACCAACAAGAAGAGAACCAGATAGAGGAAAAGAACAAAGAGGAAATAGAAAAAAATTTTTAAAAATTATACATTGTTTACTTAAAATAATATTATTTAATTTTTTTAGATTTTATTTTTTCACTTCAAATTTGTGAGTTTTTTATAATTCTTAATAAAAAATCCTAAATAATTTATTTCTTTCTTTTAATTTTTCCTTTTTTCACCATTATGTGTCTCTTTTTTTATTTTTTTAGTTGATAAATGTTGAATAAGAAACATTTTCATTATCATTTAATTAAATTAGATTATGATTATTTTTCAAAAAAAATAAGATTGTGATATTATTTATATTTATATTTTTTAATTATTTAAAAGTGATTATGACTTTTCGTATTTATAAATAACGGTTGATTAAAAACAATGAATAATTCAAACGATATATGTTGAAAACAATGAGCAAAGTATACTTAATATGTTGAAAGGGTATTTTGTAATTTACCCTACTTTGCAACCATATTAACAAACTAGGCCTAGAGTACTGCAGGGAGGTTTTAATAGATATCACTCCAAGTTCTGTGCAGAAAGTGATCGGCTAGGACGCCTTCAAAGAATCAAAGTTGCCAGCCTAACACTCCATTAAATATGGTCCCGAAGAAGGAATATGCTTACTTTCATCCTGCCTATGCTGCTACAAGACTATATTCGTTGAGTGATTTACTCTGGGAACCATACGAAGATCAGTACAGATGGAATCGTGTGAATGCTAAACTATTTGGGATTGCAGCTGCACCCCATGCAGGGGTAAAGTTAGCCAAATTTTATTGGGGGGCTAAACACAATTGAATAAAGGTTAAAAATTTTAAAAAACTAATATGTTAAATTCAATCAACAATAAAAATATTAATAATAGAAATATGAAATTAAATATAAAATTATAATTTATAAAATATAAATAATTAAAAACGATATATAAGATTAATAATTTTTTTACATAATTAAAATTATTTAAAAACTATAGATTCAAGATAATTTCATTTCAATTAAATGTAAAACATAAAACATATAAAAAAATATACTCAAGTTAATTTTTTTTATATAATCAAGATTAATAAAAAAATGATACATTAATGAAATTTTAAATAACAATGTAACACTACAACTTATATTTGAGAACTATATAACAACTTATTAATTTTAAAGATTAAAATCATATAAAATAAAATTTACGTAACATGAAAAAGAACATGATAAGTAGAAGGTAGGTACCACATATTATATAACAAAAAAAAATAATATGGTTAATGGTTTGTGAAATTTAAAAAAAATTATAAAAACTTATAATATATGAACAAATAGAATAAAAATGAATAAATAAATAAATATAAATAAAAAAATATAAATTAAAAAAATTTAAAATTAGATGAGATATGTGAAATCATTTTATTATTTTTTATTTATATTAATTATTAAATAAAAAATTATTTTAAAAAAGTCATTAATTGAATATATAAAAAATTTAAAAATTTTTATATGTTATGAAAATATTTTTAAAAGTTTATGACCCCCAACCCCCATCACATAAGGAGGCTCCGCCCCTAACCCCATGCAAAATTTTCAACGACTTAAGCATGATGTCACACCAGCCCTATAACACTCTAATTAATGGTCCCTACGAAACGATATATGGTTTCATCTGCCGGACGATCTTACTTTTTCGACAACTGTGCTATTGGGAATAAGCCGGTGGTGGTCAGAAGATTAGTACTGAAGGAACCATGCACAACGCTTAGTTTAATATTCCAGTGATATACGATAAGAATTTGCTGACTGCTTGTTATTTGCTTTCAATTTAACGAGAATGGAGTAAATAGGCTGCTCTCTCTCGACTTTGCAGGGCAAGGCGCAGTTTTAATAAGTCATCTACAAGACACAAGAAAGAGTGGTGCACACATTTTTCAAATATCCTAAATTACAAAACCATTACATCTTGTCTTTGTAGGTAAATCTATTTACTTTTTTTGTGATTTTAATTATTTTCAAATAATATTCTGTAGTTCTTTTTTTTTAATTAGCACCTTATCGATATATATTTCTCAATTAACATATGGTGACTAACTTCTGATCTCAAAAGTGTTAATCTATAATATTTTACTCAATAAAATTTTTAAAATATCTTTAATTCAAAGTTAACTTATTTGTTCATATTTAAGGATATTTTTAAAATTTTATTAAGCAGAATTAATAGCCAAACAGAATAGAAATAATTAGCATAATGTTTATTTAAAAACAAAAAAATATGTCTTATGAAAAAAAGTTGAAACCACAGAGAATGTGGATGGAGTTTGCCCTTTTAATCATCGATTTAGCTACCTTGGAAATGGATGATAAATGGCTTTCAAAAAATTAAAAAAAAAGTTATCCTTTTAGTTTGGTCTGGCATATGGCCACATATTTAAGTTCCCAGAGCTAAATATTGATGGGGTGAAACATGCAGTCTCAGGGAATTAGTTATGCCTGTTAAAAACATGATTAGACATAGATCTAGAGGGATAGCTTCTTGTAACTGGGTTCCCCCTTGGTTAATAGTCTTGATTTGCATATTGAACAACTTCCTTACGGTTTCAGATGATGCCAGGTGTATCCTTAGTTCAACTTCTTATGCGCAAACCAATGAAATTTCATGGAAGAAAAAAAAATAATCAACAGAAAAGGCTATCAGTTTAGAAAAATGTTAAAAGTCAATATCTCAGAGGTTATAACCATACACTGACTGTAAAATTTTCTACCTTGATCTCATAATCTAGAAAATGGGACGAGAAATCTCATGTTCAAATGAAAAAATATATAATCGAAATACAGGATCTTTGTCACTCTAGTCCTCTAAAGTGATTCACTGATTTCCTTCTAACTTCAGATTAACAATGTCCGAAACATAGAGATTTGTAGCTCAAGAAGGAAATGAAATACCTGCATTCACCGGCAATCATCTCCATGCTGGACATTTGCAATAAAACACAGCTTCTTGAACTGAATCTATGGTTGGAAAACTAAGGAACAAATGTTACATCAAAATGTGATATAATTTTTGGTTATATGAGCAGCTTGTGCCGCAATACTATATATCAAGAATCTGGACGCCACAGTAGTTAATCTTTCAGTGCTATAAAATGGAAGTTGAGTTTACTAGTGCCTTAGGCTGATCAACTCAATATCAAATATTAGGGTACCCAGTGTTGAGCCTTCTCCATTCGCAAGGCGGGTTGGATTGAAAATGGTAGTGAACAGCCTCTGCCTGTCAAAGAACTATAGCAGAACAGAAGACAAGTAAACATTGGTAAATTGTAACAACCAGAACAGAGTACTATAGCCAAAAGAAAACCATAAACATTCATTTTAGCCAGGTTTTAGCAATTCTACGACCTCCAATGTTCGTATCAGCTAAAATGTGTTCCTATCAGTTAACTATAAATACCAGCTGAAATATACCAATTACTGAATAATGAATATCTTCAATTTTTCTAAGCATGCTTTCATTTTGAAAAAAACATTTTGGTAATCATGAAAGAATTTGAGTCCAAGTTCCTTTATTAAGGAATCATGAAGATGAACCTATGTTTCTATACCACTGTATCCAGCAGTCTCCATGGTCCTTTCCTGATATCACTGGCAATGCTACTCAACGGTTATTTTCAGAGAGAACATAAATTTTTCCCCTAAAGTCATCACCCTACAGTGAAATTAGACCAAAGAATTCATAACTCATACATATTCCTCAGAGCTGAAGACTTCTCAAGATTGAAATCTCCTTTTCATTTTTTTTTTGTCCTTTTGGCCGAAGTTTTTTGTATACTTAAATGAAGGCTTGGAAACTTAAATCAGAATAGGAATAGTATTGAGTTCCAAATTGGAAATTAAGAGAAAATAAATTCAAATTGATGAAACAATGGAAATGTAAAGGTTCAAAGAAAAGAAGTGGGCAACAACATTACATACATTAGGAGGAATAGGTTCCTGCGAAGTGTTCTGATATCCTTGTGAGGGAGGAATTATAACTCGACGAGTACCACCTACTTTCATTGATCTGACAGCTGCTTCAATCCCGGATATGACCTACATTTATTTTTTTGAGCCAAAGTTACTGCTGTAATATGGCTGCGGACGTTCAAATTCGATCGATGTAATACAATAACCATAACTTAATGAAGGAGATTTGACTTGAGATCTTATTCTCCTTAATTATAGACTATGATCATTGACTAATTGCTATGATTAACTTCTAATTCCTTACTCTAAGGCATAATTAATGCCTTTACATTTGACAGCAATTTATTGTAAATATTTCTTTCCTTTGTATTACCATCACAACTTGTATTTAAGCACAACATGCCTATCAATAAAATCATCAAATAGAGTATTCAAACTCTTCATAACTCAAATTTGAACTGATATGGATTAGCAAGTCAGTGATATCTAATAAATGTTGGTAAACTTGAAAACCATATTAGTTGGGATCTAATAAATACCACCCAACTCTATGTACACAAATTGGACTTGCTAGACAATAAAAAATTAAGCCAGTGAATATCAACCCATAGTCCCACCTAACCCTCCCTCCCTTCCCTTAAACCCCAACAATCTTTCACTGAGGGTGGAATTCATTCCAATTCAATCCCGTATATGTTTTCGTTATAACCATTCAAAATTACAAGCAGAAAGAAAGCAAAGAAAATTATTGGTTAAGGTAGTTTATTAAGACCTTCAGCTTCACATCAATACACTATATCAGCTAGCTACTAAAACAATCAAAACCCTGTTAAATGTTCTGACAAACTTACTTTCCCGGAGCCAACAGTGAAGACAAAAGGAATTGGTTCCCCGGTGCCATCTTTATGATCATACGTGGAATCAAACCGCCACCCCTGCTTTGCTGCTAGCCTTCCATAGTAATGTATCGCAACCTGTTTAATTACATTTCATACTCAACAATTAGAAATGGGAGAAGGCCATTAAAACTATATGTGATGTGACTAAGTGCATGCATTCATAAACAAAAACAAAGAGTCCTTTATTACACGCAAAAATATAAAATTTAAGTTACCTGGAAGCCCAAGGTGTTATAATAAAAGAAATATACTAATAATTAGAAAGGACCTGGTCTCCATCGACGGGAGTGGCACCGGTGCCAGTACGGAGGTCCAACGCCTTGACACCACCGGAGTTAGGGAGGTCGAAGAAGTCGGGGTTAATGGCCGATTTTGAAAGAGCAGAACTATAGAATGACAAGATTAATGAAGAAATGGTGGTGGTTGCTATAGACACTGATAATGTTCTCCTTGAACTTGTTGTTGAAGACGAAGAATAAGATGAGGGGTGAGGAAAAGTTGCAGAGATGGGATGCACGGGGGTGAGGTGCTGATGCGTAGCAGTGGATCAGCAGCATTATCTTGTTCTTTTAAATAAATTTCAAACAAATAAGCAAAAATAAGTTGTACAACGCCGTCTGTGGGAATCGAACCCACGACCACGTGGTTAAAAGCCACGCGCTGTACCGGCTGAGCAAAAACGGCCAATTTTATTTAGCCTCTGAACTCTTATATTTTTAGTCTAATAAATTTCTGAATCTTATTTGAATGCTTGAATAAGAAGTGAGGTTATTGATATGCCAACAACTTTAATTTCACAAAGAGATAGAGCTCGTTCCTCTCTTATTTATTTAATTTTTTAAATATTTTTTTGACCAAATATTTAAAAAGAATTTTAAACTATTTAAGAAAATTTAAATAAATTTTTATATTTTTATTGTATTTAATGAAGCTCTTATAATTTTATTTTGAACTAAACAAAGTGCTATATTTTTATTTTGATTCAAACAAGTTATCATATTTTTATTTTGAGTCAAATAATTTCTTATAACTATCGATTTAATCAAAATGTCATTTATCATTATGTATCATATAACACTGACATGACAAGGTAACATATCATAATTGATAATAATGTGGTATACTAACATATCATAATTAAAAATAACATGACATGCTAATTTTGCATAATTACATGATGATGTGATATTTTTAATTTTTCACATCAATATTATGTTAGTATTACATGAATATAAAATGACAAGTGATATTTTGATTAATAACAATTAGTCAATTATTAATGATAAGGGTTTATTTAACTTAAAATAAAAGTATTGAGATTTTTTTAAAAAAAGTACAAAGGTTTGATTAAATGTAATTAAAGAATAAGAATTTATTTGAATTTTATTGAATAGTTTAGAAGCTTATTTGAGTTTTATATCAATATTTATTTTTTATTGGGTTTAATTAAATTCTTATACTTTTATTTTGAATTAAATAAATTTTAATAGTTAATTATTGATTAATTATTATTAATCAAAATTTTAACTATCATTTTACATTAGATGATGCTAATATAACATATTATAATAAATGATAATAAGATATATTGATTGTGACAAGATGATCATGTGATATTTTTATTTGTTATATTGATGTCACATCAATTATATAAATATAAATATAAAATGATAAATGATATTTTGATTAAAATAAAAATATAAAAATTAAAGTGAATGTAAGAGAAAAATAAATTTTTATTTGAATTTTTTTTAAAATAATATAGGTGATATTATGTTTTTAAAATAAATTGGAATTTCCATGAATGATTGCTAATAGCGTGAATGTGATGCATTTCGCAAAATTAGTTGTAAATTCCTAAAGGTGAAGTGGTAAAACTAACTAGTAAAGTCCCACACAAGTCCCAAGGGGCAAAAGCCAACAACCAATATTACATGTACCCTTTGCGGTTTGGCCTCGGTCGTCACCAAACTACATGTTCTGATTTCGAACTCTTCCTCTTTGCTCTGTTCAATATTTCAGACTTTCAGTTTCACTCACTGAAGCTTGAAGAACCATATATTTGAATACCCAACGATAGAAAGAGGAGGGTAACCCCCAAAAGATTGAATAATGGAGAGCAGTGAAGACGATGAGGACTTCCCATCTATTGAGAGCATCACTCCACAGTCCAAGATTGATTCTGTGCATCAATCCCACACTGAAAAGGTCATTTTTTCCACCCTCTGCATTATTCCCTCTTTTTTTTTTTTTTTGCTTGTTTCCCAGAAATTGGAAAGGAAAGTAGTTTCTTTTTATTTTTTCTGGTTTGCTTTTTGTTTTCTTTCAAACTTTAGAGGCTAGATTCTAAGTTCTGGGTTTTCTTGTGCTTTGTCGCCCATTTTTCTACCTGTGCTTTTGCTTATAGTTATATCTTTTACTGTAGATTTGTTCTCTTGAATATGGGTTGGTCCTATTTCTAGTCAAATTTCAGGGAAAAATGTAGCATTATTTTCTACATTTTCTATCTGGGAAGTGGAAAAAAAGGTCTTTCCTGGGATTTCGTTACATGGGTTTTTGCTCACTCCGCTTAATCGATCAAAGTCTCTCTATTTCCCTGATTTTTCCTGCCCAAAGTTTCTCCTTTTAGGAGCATGAAATTACCTGGTTTCAACCACGATCACCGGATTTGATGTTTTCTCATGTTCTTTTTTGCTAGTGTAGCATGTAATTTTGGATATTTTGATGATGCAGGGGATCAGAAAACTCTGTTGTGAGCTTTTGGATCTGAAAGATGCTGTGGAGAACTTATGTGGGAATATGCGCACAAAATACTTGGCTTTCTTGAGGTAAAATAGAAGTGTTCCTGTTCACCTTTTAATGATAAATGAAAATAAAATTGAAAAGTTTTCTAACTATAGTTCTACTAATTATTTTATCTATTTCAAATGAGTATGATTTATTGTAATTGTAATTGTAGAATATCTGAAGAAGTCGGTGAAATGGAGCATGAGCTGATTGAGCTGAGAAAGCATATCTCTTCTCAAGGGATTCTTGTGCAGGATCTAATGACTGGGGTGTGTTGTGAATTGGATAAGTGGAACCAGGCAAATGCTGATATGAACGACACACCGCCAGACCCTGAAATTAGTGAAGTTCAAGATCCCTTGCCAAATAAAATGGATGATCACAAGAAAATATTCCTTGAGAAAATAGATGTTCTTTTGGCTGAACATAAAGTTGAAGAAGCACAGGAAGCTTTAGAGGCTGAGGAGAGAAACTTTCCTGAGCTAAAAGGATCTGGAGATTCGTCAACTGAAGCATCCACTTACAAGTCTTCGTTTCTAGAAAGGAAGGCAATGCTTGAGGATCAGCTTATTGAGATTGCTGAACAGCCTGCAGTTAGTGCTAATGAACTAAAGAAGGCATTATCTGGTTTAATTAAGCTTGGGAAAGGTCCTTCAGCACATCAATTACTTTTGAAATGCAGTGGTTCCCGCCTGCAAAAAAACATTGAGGTTTTTCTTCCTTCATGTTCTGTCTGCCCAAAGACATTTCCTGCCACACTGTCTAGGCTTGTTTTTTCTATGATCTCGTTGACAACTAGGGAATCTGGCTTGATATTTGGTGACAATCCTGTTTATACCAATAGAGTTGTTCAGTGGGCAGAGTGGGAAATTGAATTTTTTGTTCGTTTGGTGAAGGACAATGCACCTTCTTCGGAAACAGTTTCTGCTTTACGTGCAGCTAGCATTTGTGTTCAGGATAGCCTTAACTACTGCTCAATGCTGGAATCACAGGGGTTGAAACTATCAAAGTTGCTTCTGGTGCTCTTGCGTCCATATATAGAGGAAGTGCTGGAGTTGAATTTTAGGAGGGCTAGAAAGGCTGTTTTTGACTCAATAGAAGTTGATGAGAACTTACCTATGTCACCTCACTTTGTGTCTTCTTTGACGGCTTTTGCAACTTCTTCAGATAGTGTGCTCGTGGACAGTGGAATGAAATTTTTGTTTATTATGGCTGTAAGTTGGTCTTTTCTCCATGTTTAAAAGGTTATTTCTTTTGTGTGTTTGCACCTCAATCACCATAAATACTTCATTCATTTAAAAATGTTAAGATGTAAACAATTGTGACTTAAAAGTGACACTTTTCTAGAGATAGAGGCTGAAGAATTGGGGTACGATTTTATAGCATATGATTGAATTTAGGTATTATGAAGAAGTAATCTGTAGTTCTTTACTACTTTTTATCAAATTAAATGACATTGAGAAAGTGCTTGAAAGAAAGGCTCCACCATTATAGGTACAATAAGTACAAGGGAAGCATCTCAATATGGAATTCTAGAATGAATTTACATATGGGTGCAGGGCATTTATGCCTTTGCTTAAGCTTTGTATTGATGTTTGCATGCTTATCTTTTGTTTGTTGGTTTTGTTTAATTAATTAATTTTTAGTATTATTCTTTAGTCTTTCATTGGCAGATGGAAGTTATTAAAAACCATAAAAAGTGGCTGCAACATATAAAACTTATTAGTATGCATGGTATGTTTTGAATTTTAACATTGTGGCTTTTAGCTATAAAGGTCTATGTATGCAATAACTACAAAGTATAGAATATTCTGCATGCCAGTATCCAAGAATGAAACAATAAGTCTACTGTTCTGTTGCTACTCAAATATTTTAGTGATGCAATGCTGAAGTTAAAATGTCATGGACAGGATATTTTGGATCAGCTTACGCCACTGGTGGTTTTGCATTTTGGAGGAAACGTACTAACTAGAATTTCACATCTGTTTGATAAGTATATGGATGCATTAATTAGAGCCCTGCCTGGCCCTTCTGATGATGACAGTCTTACTGAGCTGAAAGAGACCATACCTTTTAGAGCTGAAACAGATTCAGAGCAGCTAGCTATTCTGGGAATAGCATTTACAATTATGGATGAACTGTTACCTAGTAGGGTAGTTAAAATTTGGAGTCCAAAGGGTGCAAACCAGGAACCAGGAAATGAAAACATTTTTCCTAATCCAAGCACCACTACTGAATTAAAAGATTGGAGGCGCCAGCTTCAGCACTCTTTTGACAAGCTTAGAGATCATTTTTGTAGGCAATATGTTTTGAGTTTCATCTATTCAAGAGAAGGTAAAACACGACTAAATGCACAAATTTATTTGGGTGGAGATGGAGAAGATTCACAATGGGACACTTTGCCTTCTTTGCCATTTCAGGTAATCTCACTAACTTCCCTTACAGCACAAGAGTTCTTCCATTTCCTTTAGATGCTGCACATGGAAGAGTTTATTTTGCTTTCCATTTTAAGCTTATTCTTTTTTATCTTTAGAATTAGGGTAGTTGTTATATCTTCAAATAAACACAAATCATTTAAATTCTAGAATATTTAGTTTTTTTTTTTTTTTTTAATGCTGGAAGTTCTCGCAGGACCCAGCTATCCTGTATATATTTTATTAATAAACGTGAAAATGAGGTTCAAAAGGGAGGGGGGCATAAACCGATCTAGAATATTTAGTTATTTCATCTTATCTGTAATTTCTTAAGAATCTCCCCTGCACCTTTTATTACTTTTTTTTTATCAGATTATACATTACGAGTATGGTTTACAGTTACATATATCTTTTGGTTTCTTCAATTGAGGTAACTTGTTAATCTGTTTTAGTGCTTGAATAGGAATTAAATTGCAAGCTCTTTTATTTTTCTTCTGTGCATAAAAATGCAAATTGTATGTATATTGGCATGTAAAATGTATTATGTGATTCCATGTGAGAAGCTGTATTTATAAGTTTCATTTCAGGTGTCAATAGAAATCGTTTTCCTATATTGGCATGTGAGGACTTATCTGTCATCCATCCATGCAAAATTTGGACATATTACACACTTGACCGAAATCATCTCTTGCTAATTCTGAGTTTTTGTTTTATTATTATTGCAGGCATTATTTTCAAAGCTACAGCAGTTAGCAACTGTGGCTGGAGATGTGCTACTTGGAAAAGAGAAACTGCAAAAAATTCTGCTTGCTAGACTGACAGAGACCGTTCTAATGTGGTTGTCTGATGAGCAGGAATTCTGGGGTGTGTTTGAGGATAAATCCACTCCACTTCAGCCACTTGGATTACAGCAGGTAAAGTTTTTTTCCATGACAGCTTTTTGTTGGTTCTGAAGCATTTCTATCTCCTTTTGAATATTATCACTTTTGAAAGTTATTATTGTATCCTTAATTTAAATCTCTTTCCTTCTGGGTTTGTGGTTGATCTTTACCATAAATTGCAGGATTTATTTACAATTTTAATATTATGTTAAAGTGGAAAAGGAAGCAAAATATATGTGTTTTGAACAGTTTTCTGCAATTGTGAACTCAAAGATTTAAATCATTGTCAGCTATGTTTAAGTTCTGAATAATTCACACAGTGTGTTTATCCTCATCTTCTGCCACTTTCCCAAAAATTCATTTTTGTTATTTCATCATTTGGAAGTGGCTTCACTTAACCTTCTAAATAAATCTTTTCTGTAGATTTTGCTGTGTACTATATACGTGGTACATGAGCTTCTGCTTTTTTTTATTCTGTTTAAAGCCACATGGCATTTGTTGAGGCCTGTTGTACCTCAAGATGATAAAATTCTCTTGCAAAGTCATCTTGGCAACTCCATGTTTAACCTGTTTGTTCCTTGGCCTCAAGGTATTCATGTGTAGACAAACCTGGCAATAAAAGGCCCTTGATTTGGCATTGTAATTTTATATGCCTATAATGCTGTCACTGCCCTATAAATTCTAATGTGACTTTGTTTTGGCAGTTAATTCTTGATATGCATTTCACTGTTGAAATAGCTCGTTTTGCGGGTTACCCATCTAGGCATGTGCACCAGATTGCATCTGCCATAACTGCTCGCGCAATCAGAACCTTCACTGCCAGAGATGTTGAAAGGTACGCATCCTTCCCATTCTGATATTCTGGTTCTTACCTTCACTTTCTGCTGGCAACTAATTTTGCCTTATCTTGGCAGTGCACTCCCTGAGGACGAATGGTTTGTTGAGACTGCAAAATCCGCAATACACAAGCTTCTAATGGTAGCATCTGGCTCAGACACATCTGAAATTGATGATGATCACATTATGATACATGATGACATCGGCTCAGATTCTGATGATTCTGCTTCATCCCTATCATCAGTAGAATCCTTTGAATCATTTGCTTCTGCTAGCATGGGTGAACTCGAGAGCCCTAATTTTACTGATCAAGAAAGCTAGAAGTTGACTTCAGGTAGAGGAAATGTGGTTTTCATACCAGACCCAGAATGTGCTACTGTAATTACTTACAGAAACCGATATTTTCTTATCAAGATTTTGAGCATGCAGATTCAGATACCATCGGTTAGAAGCAGAAAGTAACCTAGGATTTGTGTTCACAGATGTTGTAGTTTATTGTGTTTTGTTGTATCTTGTATTAATTGTTTTGTCCAATACAGGCTTTGACCCTTCGATATTCAAGATACATATAGAATTCACTCAGCTTCCAAGTTTTGCTCTTCTTTAAGGACACTCTTTCAGAGAAGCCATTCTGCTCAGCATTTGCCAAACTATTAACGTCATGATCCATGAAAAATGACATAAAGGTACAAATATGGTGCTTCCTCCTAACCCTGACCAATTTGGTTTGTGTCTATTGTCTAAACATTTGAAATAATTAAGCAAACTTGTGAATAATAATTATGTTATGTATGTTGACATGAGGGTGACTGAATATGCCCAAATCTTACATCCCACTACAAGTTACAAGTCACGTCAGATCTCCACCACTAACTCAGCTTTAATATCTATCCTCTCATCACCACCTTGAAAATTCTTTGCAATTTCAAGTTCAATGCTAACAAAACTAAAATCACTTCTATTATCTTTTTCATATATTGACCATTTTTAATAAAATATTTTAGAAAACAGAAGAAGTAAAAGGGAATTTTTTTTAAAAAAAAGCACCCAAAGCTGGGCCAACCAAGCGCGGGAAAAATTAACTCGAGTGCAGAGACGGTGAGAACTGAGAAGTCATAGGAAAGCCCCATTTTTGAGGCTTGGAGAGAATTAGGGTTAGCGTTTGAATTGAAGAGGGGAAAAATGGAGGAAGATAAGGGGAACAACAGGAAGCATAAACCTAAGCCAGAAAGACAAAGAAGAGGAAGTAAATATAAGTGGTCAAGTCCAGCACCTGCCATGCTGCATCAAATTCAATGGTCCTTGCTCTGTTTCCCAATACTTCAGACCCAAAGCCAAAGGTATCCCCTTTTCCTCTATGTTTGCTTCTCATATATAAATTTTATGCAAAGGTTAAAGATAGGATTTTTTTTTTTGTTGGGATTTATTTTATGTTAAGTAGGGATGGAAATTGATGGGTTAGCAGTAGAGGAAGCACATTTTAGAGGAAGGAAGCTTCAAGGAACTACAATTTCTATTCCAAATAGATATTCTGGTATTTTTCTTCTTGTGGTTTTTTTTGGATTTGTTTTTAATTAATTCCCATGTTTTATTTCGTTGGAAAGATGAATTTTTTGTGATGCTGTGGATTTGAATTTTGAATTCTAGTTGTATGTTTGGGATATGGCTGATCAAAGCATGTAACACTGGAAACTATGAGAACTTTGTTGATAACAATATTTCAAGCCTATTGAATTTGAGGAGGATAAGCTAAGAAATTATAATGATCTGGAGGATTAATAGCTTTCATTTTACAACGAAAATATTATCTGCGAAACAATGAGCAAGATATTGCATTGTCATTGATTTATTGGATGTGGTCTTGTGTCTTTTCTTTTTGAATCGGTTAATGAGAGTGAAAGGTAGCGCTTCCCTGGAGACAAATGCTCTACTTGGGTGCTCTGAACATTCTTGTTTTTGCTTCACGTGTTTGTATATAATTTGATCAATTTTAGGAAGTTGCACTGGTCTTGCAGCAGGCTTTGTATTCCAACTATACCAATATTAAAAGATGCGTTGACATAGTGTTAGGTTTTATTTTCCATTTCCTCTTAGAACAACTCTGGCAAAAAAAAAGCTTGTGATGTATCTGAAGGGAGCTTCAACAGCTGGCAAATGAAAGCAAAATTTGATAAATTAACATATTGGAATCATGATAGTCCTCCTTCAAAAGATGAAGCCTTCTTGCGTTCTTTTCATTGGTTTGCTGTTGCAGAAGCTGTGCATTTCTCTTTCTTATGTTACATAATGCTACAGAAATATTCATTTATACTGATCATTTTGGCCCTAATTATCACTTTTACATTCTTTTGCATTTAGTCCGAGGATATAGGCAAGCCTGTGTATTTAGTCTAAAAATTAATAGTCTAGTCAGTTCAAATTGTTCCATTCTTGATTAAGTTGGCTGTGGTCTTGGTTGAAGTTTGAATTATTTATGTATGATGTATCGAACCACATAGATCATATCATTCTTCCCATCTTAATTGAGAATCATATCTTGCAGCTGCACAAACCAGTAAAAGCTGAAGGTTTGACTGCTGCTTCTATTGCTTTGGAAAAGAAATGACTGACCAATAGCGACATGTATGGAGTATCTTCTGATCTTTAGCACCGTTTTTCTTTCTTGTACTGGTTGTGGAGAAAAAATTGACAGGCTGATAGAGAAAATGAGGAACATCCCATAATCTTCATCAACAGTTTTGCTGTACTTGTCATTCTTAAAGTAGTTTGTCTAGTCAAAATTAATTATCGCTTTGCAGAAGGGCACAAACTAGGGAAAAAATTTGTTAGAAGTGTGTATAGGTCGTTCTGTTCAGGTTGGAAAAAAGCATACATGGGTTGCCAATTAATGTAGACGTTTCACAACATCGGATGTAGCCGTGTAACTTGAACGCGAATGGGCCCTGTAAGCCTGATACTGTCAACTCTTACTGTATTTAACTATTTTTTCTTTTCCCTGGCAATTTCTTGACAGAATATGTAGAGTGAATTTAGTAAACTCTTAAGGGCACAATGCAGCTGAATTTTTGTTTTGTTTTGTTTGGGGAGTCAATCACTGAAGTTAATTCCTTCTCTTTTCTCCTTTTCCTTGCTGAGAAGGTTTAGAACCATTTCAGGCTACTAAAAAGATGAATGCCTAGAATCTTGCATCGGAACCAATGTGCAATGAAGCATGCCTTTAAAGACGAGACAGGTACAAGGAAACTAGGTGCAAAAGTTCAAGACCAAGAGTAGGCATTAAGTTAAATGCATCTTGAAGGCAAAGGCATTCTTGCTAACACATGATTCACGTTGGTTCTGTGCATGCTTTCGAAAAGAAAATTGCAGTAGTGAAGAAATAGTTGGAGGAGAAAAGCTTCTAGAACCAGAATATACTCGAAATCACCAGAAAATTAGCTATATATTACTATTGTCTAAAGTTTAGAGGGACGCAGACAGGGCCAGGATTATAATACAAATCCCACTACAAAAAATCGCAGTATTTTCAACGGAAAAAATTCCGTTGGAAATTTTCGTTGAAAATTTTTAACGAATTTTTATCTGATTTTTAATGAAATTTAATTAAAATTTGTAAATACTTGCTCCGATTGCTTTTTAACGGATTTCCAACGGAAATTTTTTAACGTAAAATTTTCTTTGGAAATCCGCCACAAATTGAAATTTTCAATGGAATTTTCGTTGGAAATATGTAGGAAAATTTACATTTGAGGAGCAATCCGTTAACTGTTTAAAATTTCCAACGAAACTTTTTGTTGGAACCCAAATCTGCTTAAAAAATCGAATATAATCTTGACATTTCCCACGGAATTTTCAACGAAATTGTTCGTTGGAATTTTCCAACGAAAAATTCCGTTGGAAATTCTGTAGGAACCCTCAACTCATCGAACCCACCGTGTGAAGCTATAATTTTCCAACGAATTTGTCTGTTGGAAATTTCAGGATTAAATGTTGAAAACATAAATAATTTAATGTTTTTACTTAATTATTTAATTATTGTCTTAATTGCATGCGGGTGACACGACAAGTCATGTAGACATGTTGGTGACACTCCAAGTGCATGCAGACACTAGTGGTCACAGGCCAAGGCAGGCAGACCTTGGTGGTCAAACGACAAGTGCAAGTAGAAATAGTGGTGACACGCCAAGTGCATGCAGAAATGGTGGTGACATGCCAAGTGCATTCAAATATGCTGGTGACACACCATGTGCAACCAGACGTACTTGTCACACTCCAAGTGTAGGCAGACATGATAGTGACATGCCAAGTTAGTTTATACATGCTGTTGACATGCCAAGTTAAGGCAATCATGCTTATGACAAGCCATGTGTAGGCAGACATGCTGGTGACACACCAATTGCACGCAGACATGCTAGTGACCTCCCAAGTTCATGCATATTCAACTTTAGAATACATAAGAACAAAACAAATAGGATCGAACAACTTCCAACAGAAGACAGTTTATGTTTCTTTAACAGTTAAAAACAAACTTAAAACCACTAACAGTGATGACTTTCTCCCCCCCTTGATTTATTCAATGTACTTTAGAATTCTCCAACCCTGAGTATTTGAAATCCGGATTCTTTTCATCGAAATTTGCTCTTGCGTAATGAATATGTACAACAAAACATGGGATAAATATCATTACACAAGAGCAAATTTCTATGAATTAGACTCTGAATTTCAAATACTCAGGGTTTGACATTCTCATGCGCGGAAGAACTACCAAGGAAGCATCGACAAAAATGCTTTTGAGGAGATGTACGGTCTGTTGCTGATAACTGATCATTTCTCATGAGGAGTTGTGGACCATATATAGTAAAGGAATATAAACCGATGTAGACAGTTTAAACGTTTCGGGTATTGGCGCAGACCTGGTTGTTTCACGCTAAGTGCATGCATACTGGTGGAGACACGCCAAGCATTTGCTGACATGGTGGTGACACACCAACTGCATGTAGACATGATGGTTACACACCAACTGCACGCAGACATGATGGTGACACGTAAAGTTCATGAAGACATGCTGGTGACACGCCAAGTGCACGCAGACATGATGGTGACACGTAAAGTTCATGAAGACATGCTGGTGACACGCCTAGTGCATGCAGACCTGATGGTGACTCGTCTGGTGCATGTAACGATTCTGGTGACACGTCAATTGCATGTAGACATGCTGGTGACAAGCCAACCAGAAGTATGCCATGCTGGTGACACGCCACGTGCATGAGGTCTTATGTGGTCGCACGCTGGGTAGATGCAGGATTTTGTGTTGACACGCCACAAATACTTCTGTTGTGACACGCCAAGTATATGCAGAATTTTGGTGACACGCCATGCATACTTATACTATAATTATACAAATTATGATTATACAAATTCTCCGAACGTGTCACCCACATATTCTTCGAAATTTATCAGTATTGATATTTGAACAAAATCATTATAAAACTTTAAATTTACATACTATATCAAAACAGAGAAAAAAAATACTCAAACGTAATGTAATTTATGCAAAATTAATGGGAAAGTAATGTATAAACTGATAAAGTTAAAATCAATAAAATGAATTGGTTATACACAAAAAAAAGAATCAAATATAGAGTGGTTGAAGCTGTTATGTTCAAGGTTAGCTCTCACAACTGTTGGAAAAAATTTCGAGAGCGTATTGGCTACGCAAATGAATATCATATTCTGTTTAACTCTGATTTTGTCCAAATGCAAAATATCATCTATGTACCCAACCATGAACATACCGCATCTGACACTATCGTTTTGCCGATGCACTGTAGCTTTTGGCATATGAATTTCCAATGCCATCGGCCTTAGATCCTGTTTCTTCTGGCGTGTTCTGTTGAAATAACCGGCTTGGTGATAGATGACTGGCAGCAATGTCGTGAGGGGGGTCATTTGAACCGCACAAACTCCATTATCCTAAGCAGCCGAAGTTATAGCGGAGTCCATTACCTTGATCGTCCACCTCACCAAGTCAATCTTCGCCACCGCCCAATGGCCACCCACATTGCAAGGTGCGAGGATGAAATCGACATCTTCCTCCATTTTTTCGCATAAGTCAGCCTCTCACCCTGCACGTATCCCCGCAACTCATTTGTAATTTCCATGTTGGCACGGGCATTTTCATTGGGGAACGCCTAGTGTAGCATATGGAGGGTGTCATGTGAAGCATGTATACATTAGCTTACAATTCTTGCAATAAATAACTTAATATTTGCATAATTGAAAATAATGAAAAATAAACTTACGAAGAATATTGTATCAACCACGCATGCACGGGCATTGTACATCTTCCACTTCGGACCTGCCATTCGCTTACAGATTACACTAATGCATGCGTCGACATGTTCACTTGTCATTTCTTCGTCGGGATCCTCTAATGAAACTAAAAATTTCGCACCTTGGTCCCTTAAGATCCCGACGTTACACCTGTATATGTAACATAATGAACTTAATCTATTTAGCGTTGGTGGATAGATGTTTAATTAAACAAGAATATTTGCAATGTTATTTATGCAGCTGACCTCGCACACTTGTTTTTCTTGAAAGCATCGTACGCTTCCACCATTGAGCTCTTTTGATCTCGAGAATCAATGAGGGGTCGACATACGGGCTTGCAATGTACTTGCTTGCCATTCTCACCCGTGCCCGCTCAATAGGGTCTAAAATGAATACTGCCCGATCTTGGTCAGCAGACGTCTCTGTTGTCGATAATCCTGAGATGCTGGGTTCAGAAGTACTGTACAGAAAATGATCCCTTTCGTAGACGACTATTGCAAAGTTCCCATCCCCTCCCGCAGGTGAGTCGATCACTGGATCAGCATCCGCTGCGACAGTATCATGTCCGTCTACACCAACTACCTCATCATCGTCAATGCCAACACCAGGTTCATCATGGTCTAATGGACCAGAGGCATCCTTGTGGTCCTCACTAGCATCGTGAGATGAAGGACTGCCCTACAGAACGAGACAAATGATAAAATCGTTAGCATAAACTGATGCCTCAAATTAGAACTTATCGTTATGTACATAAACAACCAATATTATACGCAAAGATTGAATACCGTACTTGTAATTTCAGTTCTTCTAGAATCCGAGCGACGATGCGGTCCTCAAACATCTATAGGGACAGAGTTAATGACTGGATTGAAGCCTTCAGCACCGACATCTCCTTTTTATGTCAGATCTCTGATCGTCGCATCTGACGTTTCAGTTGATGATTTGTCACTAGTCCACTTTTGACTCTTATGGATTCGGTCAACTGCAATAACATATATGCTATAAATTACCGTGTAATCATATATGGAATTGTTGAACATTAACCGTTAGAAGTTTAAAATCTTTATCGGTGGCTCGTTATCGGTACTGTGTGGTTAAGCATGATCAATCGACTTTTGAGGTGCTTGTACTGCCGCCTCCCTTAACTATAATGATAAAAATTACAGTGTTAGTCGAAAAACATATTACAAGATCTGTTTAACCAGAACCGTTACAACCGATCTTATCGATGGCTTGTTAGCACTGTGCGTATGATGAGGAGCTATTGGAGGTTGAGGAGCTGTCGTAGCATGGTCACCCCCTTCTTGCATAAACTCAAGTACTGACTGCTCATCCTCATCATCTAAAATAGCGGATGTGCGCCTCCGCTTAATTTCACCACTGACTCTTCTGTCCTTTATTTGCCTCCTCTTTTCCCTCGCACCTAAGCCCCAGTCCGCACGATCCTCTATGTGGCCAATAGGCACATACTGGTGTCCATCGCTCAGCGGGACATCAATGTCCACGAAGTAATTCTGCTTGGCCTCATCCGGGGTAGGTTCCAAGGTCTCGACTGCCCACAACTGCAAAATAAGGATTGTGATTAAATATCATTTTATGCGTTTCGGGTAATAGTAATGCGAATCAAAAATTGACCAAGCTGTTCACTCACCTGCTGAGATAACTCTAACTTCTCAACAGCTTTGTAGAAATTTGGAGGCTTCTGATTGCATTCCCATTGTAGCATATGTGGGTAGACATCATTTGGAGCAAATGAGGCAACTAGTTTTCGGAAGGCTGAAATTGCCTTCATTGCCCAGAACTACAAGTCATATATACCATCGTTAGACCGTAAATGATAAACTAGTGCATCATATGATTTTTAAGTCAAAAGGAAACTCATCAATGCTAATTGCTTGTACCTGAATCATTCACGTGAATCCGTAAATGTTGTAGCGTAAACGGGTTGTCGGACGCAAGTTTGAGGCATGCACTTCGAACCCCTTCAAAAGGTAGTCTTCTGTCAACTTCTATACATAATGACCCCATGGGAAGGCATTCCAAGAGTCGATGTCCTCCACTAATGACAATAGCTAAGGCGTCACCCATCTACGGTAGTCTTGACCGAATAAAATGTTATTCGCGATCAAGACATGGGCCATCTTGATCGCGTCACTTGGTCGCTGCAAGCTGCCTCTACGGAATGTATTCACCTCGTACGGTTGTGTGAACACATCGGGCATTGGATCAAACTTTAATTCGGTGATAAGGCAGAACTCTTGCTTAGATATACGTGCCTTGTTCTTGCCAATGGCAAACCACAGCTCGTGCTCCACTGATTATGTCTCCTTGATTCGACCAATCATGATGTTATGCAAGAGACCGGCGCTGAAGTAGCCCTGTGGATATACGTCCAGAAGCTGTCCGAAACACGTACTCTTCACTGCATTGTACTCCCCTTTCTCTTGGAGAGTCTTGTTGATATAATGTAGCTGCGACCACTTGCAGTAGGTGTTGATGCCGACATTGAACGCCCACTTGTCCCTCGACAGAAGCAGCAAGCTATCAAAGTCCTCATGCTGTTCGGACTGCATCTGTAAAACATGAGACACACGCACAATTGAGTTAGCCGATAACGAGGAAACAAGGTTCAATGAAGAAAGAAAAAGCAATGAAGAAATAAGTACTGTGACACGCCATGCATTAGTGTCGTGACACGCCATGAGTAAGTTTTGTGACACGCCATGCGTTAGTTTTGTGACACGCCAGGTTGGGGATATGTGACGTGACACGTCATTCGTAAGTGTCGTGACACGCATGCATATGTGTCATGACACGTCAGGCGTCAGTGTGGTGACACGCTATACGTTAGTGTCGTGACACGAAATGCATACGTGTCGTGACACGCCATGCATTACATTGTCGTGACATGCCACGCATAAGTGTCGTATGGTGCCATGCACCTAAAGCCGTGACATGCTAAAAAACCCAAAAAACTAGTTATCCCACAACACGATACCCTAACCTGTGACACGACAAAAAACTCAAAAAACCAGTAAACCCACAAGACTTACCGTTTTGGGGACTCGGACCCCATTTTTCAATAATTTTCCTAAACCTTAACCCACGAATATAACAGTTACGCCATGCATAACATATGGAAAAAAAAATCAATACCAACTTATCAAACCAAACCTAATCGAAAAAACAAGGAACAGAAGAAAATTTTAATTTGAATTTTAGACCCACTGACCTGTACACTGATATCAGACATTGTTGTTGTGATACTACTGAGGTTGCTAAGAGCAAGGTCAAATTCTCTACTACGTTTTGGGATGATGATCGATTCAAATTCTCTAACTTCCTTCACATACGAGGTTGCGATTTCAGAAAAATATTTACTTAAAAGTTACTCAACTTTTACATTCATTTCATAAATTCGGTGGAAGTCCAACGGGTTCCGTCATTATTTTCGCCTAGTTATTTGCTCACCTTCTTTCATATTATGGCTTGTCAGTTCTTCACCCCATGACGTGTCACAAGTGGAGACCATGGCCTGTCACACACATTATTACCATGCCGTGTCAGACACGCTAAACCTACCGTATCAAACACGTTAAACCTGTCGTGTCAGACGTCAAAGCACGACGTGTCACACACCCGAAACCATGCCATGTCACAACCGTGTCACACATTCTCCCATGCCGTTACACAGTTTATAACCTTGCCGTGTCACACGATAGTACATGGCGTGTCACACACTATACTCCCAGCCGTGTCACACATTTCCCGTGCAATTTCACACATTATAAGCCTACCGTGTCACACGTCTGACCATGGCATGTCAGACAACATTTGGACCCAACCGTGTGACACATTCAGTCGTGCCGTTTCACATATTATAACCCTGTCGTGTCAAACGTCTGACCCTGGTGTGTCACACACCATTTGGACCCAGCCGTGTCACACATTCAGTCATACCGTTTCACAGATTATAACCCTACCGTGTCAAAAGTCTAACCCTGGCGTGTCAGACAATCTAAACCCAACCATGTCACATATTCAGCGGTGCCGTTTCACATATTATAACCCTGTCGTGTCAAAAGTCTGACCCTGCCATGTCAAAAGTTTGACCTTGGCGTGTCAGACAATCTAAACCCAGTCGTGTCACACTAGCTACCATGCCGTTTCACAGATTATAACCCTGCCATATCAAATGTTTGACCCTAGCGTGTCATACACCATTTGGACCCAGCTGTGTCACACATTCAGCCATGCCGTTTCACAGATAATAACAATGCCGTGTCAGACGTCTGAAAATGGCGGGTCACAAGTCTTATCATGGTTTTATAAAAAACCATGATAAGTTATAAAAATCATTTAAATAAAATTATATAACTTTTCGTTACGTTTTAATTGTAATGAGCAAATATATACAATCTAGATTGAAGTTTTATAATAAACTTATTAATATTTGTGCTTAAAAAAAGTTAATTTTATTATATCTATGTATTAATTGTAAATTTGACCAAGAGCTTTAGAAATATATATATATATATATATATATATATATCTATAGATAAACTTGTATATCTATAAGAAAAAAATCAATATATAATTGTACTAAAATTATAGTTCAAGTTATATTTTATCTGATATACCTTTATAACTTAATATTTATATATATGACAGATATTAAATAAGGGTATATATATATTAATATATCATTTGAGTGTTGAATATAATAAATTTCATTTAGATGATTATATTTATCTCCTCAACTTAATTTATTATTAAGCCAAACTGAATATATATACCTTTACTTAAAACGGAACATTTCCACTACAAGTCTGGTTTGATTATCCCAACTTCAAAACGACGTAGTTTTGACTCCCTAAACCATAAGTAAAAATTTCAACTTTCCCCCCCAACCCTTTCTTTTCCCATGCAATTTTTTCTCTCTACTCGTGCTCGATTGAATCGAAGATCCCCCGTGCTGTCCCCTTGCTAGTGGCTTTTCTCCGTTCCACGGCGTTGTCCTATTCAACTCTTTCCATTGTCTGTCCGTTGCCTTTTGACTCGTCATCATCCTTACAATTACTCCCGTTTTGATCCTTCTCGTCGTGACCCAAAAGCTTCATGCTTCGAAAATTTCTGTGCCCGTCGCCTTAGTCCCCCTGGTCCTTCAAACTTTGCCATCCGATCTCAACTTTAAATACAGCCATAAGTTAAATTTTCTATATGTGCATTATATTATTTTTGTCAATACTTGTTTAAGGAATGGTGCGACTTAGGTTAATTTATCGATTTTATATACCGTTTTAATTATTTGATTTAGGGTTTGAGTCCAACACGATTTGACTATTTGTATTTCAGGCAAAGTCAAACATTGGCTCTGGAAGAGGCAAAAAAGTGTATAGTGTCTGCTGCAAAATGAGATTTTGCCAAATTCTTGAAATTTGTAGGTGACTAACACAACCCTTGTGTCAATTAAATGTTGGTATTTGAGAACTGACCACCCATGTTTGGGATTATTTGATTTGCTATTACAATGCTAAATGTTTAATTGATTTAATTTCAGTAATTGGCAATTGGTTATCAATGAATTAAGTAACAGTGTGCACTCTGCTTCTAAACGAGATTGTGTTTAGGTCTGATTTTGGAGGTGAGTAACAGAAACACACAAGCTTTTAAATGTTGGTATTTGAGAAAACAAATCCCATGTTTTAATTCAATTTTAGGGATACTTGTAGTAAAATTAGACCAACAGATACTAGTACATACATTAATTTTAATCGATCCACACTATTCATGCTGTTCTATTTGATTTTAATTTGCACATTTTGAATGTATCGCCCAATATTTCATGGTTAAAGCAATTAAATTACGTAGCATTTAATTTTTTGCTATTAAGCGTATGGAAATTTGATGATATATATACAAGTTTAGATTTTAAAAACATATATGGACAATGTTTAAAATAATAATCCGACGAAAATTTATATGAAAATATCAGACTTGTTTGTATGTTAAGGATTTTAATTTGTCACCTAGTATGTGTAAGTTTGAATGGACAATTAATAATGATGGCAAAAAATATTTTATGACACTTATGAGTACAGAATGTCGAGAAATCGCTCTTGGATGTATCGTCGATTACAGAATGGATTCATTACAGTTGATTTTGTAAATGGAGTTACTAAATTCATTAATTTTGCATGTTTGAAGACTACATTTATATGGAAGAATAAAATTAGATGCCCTTGCACACACTGTAGTAACAACAAGTTCTTAGATAAAGATCAAGTCACATAACACATCCTAAATCGGGGTTTTACTGGGACTTACACAATTTGGAGTTTACATGGGGAAGCTGATGTTGGAGAATCATCAATAAGTAGATCTCTTGTTGAACCATCCCTTAGATTTAAGGGAGATGCTACTTTTCGAGAACCCACATATGATGATGAAATAGAAAATCTATCTACTAGAATGGTTAGGGATGCTATGCGTCCTGAATTTGCCTTCAACAATGCCGATTCAAATGAGTTGAGCTTTGTCGAGGAAGATCCCAATCCAAATGCATCAACCTTCTACTCTTTGTTAAACAATGTAGAGGAACCTTTGTGGGCAGGTTGCACAAAGCACACAACGCTTTCAGCTGTGTCGTAACTTTTAAATGTTAAGGCGGAGTACAATTTGAGTGAATCATATTTTGATCGACTGTTGTCGATAATAAAGAACATGTTGCCATCTGATGAGAATTTACCTAGCAATTTTTATAGGGTGAAGAGGAAAGTAGCAAAGCTTAGGTTGGGATATATCAAAATTCATGCATGCAAGAACAATTACTTGTTATTTTATGTGGAAACTGCCACATTTGAGAATTGTATGGTCTGTGAACATCCTCGGTTTAAATAGAGGAATTCAAGTGTGAGAAGCCAGAAGAAAATACCTTACAAGATTTTGTGTTACTTGCCACTTATACCGAGGCTTCAAAGGCTTTATATGTCATGCAAAACGGCTGAACATATGACGTGGCATGCGCAACACCAAAGTGATGATGGACTCCTTAGATACCCCGTTGATGGTGAAGCTTGGCAACACTTCAACAGCACACATGAATTCTTTGCAATGGAACCTCAGAATATAAGACTCGGGTTATGTGCTGACAATTTCAGCCCTTTTGGATCATGTGCAAAACCGTATTCTATTTGGCTAGTAATGATTTGTGTGTATAATTTACCCCCATGGATGTGTATGAAACAACAATGTATATTTCTTAACATGGTTATTCCAGGCAAGAAAAGTCCAAGTCAAAATATAGATGTTTTCTTGAGGCCGTTGATAGATGAGTTGACATTATTGCGGACAGAAGGTGTTGTGACATTTGATGCATATAGGAAACAAAAATTTCAAATGAAGACAGCATTATTGTGGACAATTAATGATTTTCTTGCTTATGGTATGTTGTCAAGGTGGAGTACACATGGACGATTATCATGTCCATATTGCATGGAACATTCGAAAGCTTTCATATTGGAACATGGTAGGAAACCTTGTTTCTTTAATTGTCATTGGCAATTCTTGCGAGCTAATCATCCTTTTAGGAGGCAAAGAGACAAATTTAGAAAAAAAGAGTTGAACATGACTTACCGTTTTTGCGATTATCAGGCGAGGAAATATTGACAAGTTTGAATTTTATTCCTTATTTCCCGTTCGGAATAAAATATGGTGGGCGAAAGAGTTCAAGATATGGTTTTTGTCATAATTGGGTGAAGAAGAGTATATTTTGGTCTTTGCCTTATTGGCATACGCTTCTTATTCGTCACAATCTAGATGTTATGCATATTAAATGTAATTATTTTGAGAATATACTCAACACAGTGATGGATTTTAAAGGAAGGACAAAGAACAACATAAAAGTACGACAAGATTTGAAGGTGTGTTGCAAGTGGCCAGAATTGGAATTGGTGGAACATAATGGAAAACTGCACAAGCCTAAGGCTACGTACACATTAAATAAGGAGGAAATAAGAACTGTCTGTGCTTAGGTTAAACAGTTGAGATTACCAGATGGTTTTACGTCGAACATTTCTCGGTCTGTTAATGAGGATGATAGAAAATTTTATGGGATGAAAAGCCATGATTGTCATGTTTTTATGCAACGATTGCTCCCAATTGCCTTCCGTGATATGCTGCCTCACCAAATTTGGGTTGCAATTATTGAGATATCCCAATTTTTTCGAGATTTGTGTGCAACTAAAATTCCTGTTGATCATATGGAAGCGTTGCAAGGAAAAATATGTGAAACAATATGCAAACTTGAAAAAGTATTTCCGTAGGGGTTCTTTGACTATATAGAACATTTGCCGATTCATTTACCTTATGAGGCTAAGGTTGGTGGACCCATCCAGTATCGATGGATGTATCCATTTGGGAGGTAATTTAATTGTTATTTGTTTTCATATATTTCGTTTGAAAAGTTTAAAGTACATCACATGATTGATGAATATTGTTATCGATAGGTTTTTGCAACAGTTGAAGAAGAAAGTTAAAAATCGTGCCTTTGTGGAAGGATCTATATGTGAGGCATATGTTATCGAGGAAATATCATCGTTCTGCTCATGGTATTTTGAACTTTCAATGCGAACAAGAGTAAACAGAGTACCACGTAATGATGATGGAAGAGAGATGGAGTCTATGGGGCGTTTATCGATTTTCACTCACCCGGGGTGAGCTTTTGGTCTATTAGATAAATCTTGATTTTTAGATGAGGATGAGTTTTATGCTGCTGAGTTATATGTTTTAATGAATTGTGAAGAGATGCTCCCATATATAAAGTAAGTACAAGCAAGTTTTTTTTAACTTGTTAAAACTCGAAGATAAGATTGAACTTAATCCCGTATTTGTGGATATGATGTTAGGAAATTTGATGAAATTGTGAAGGGAGACGTTGTGGATATTTCGGAAGAGGAATTGGAGAAAGTACGTGATGCGCGATTCGTTAAATGGTTTAAAAATTATGTAAGTTTCCAATGCATCAGAAGTGAACTTTTAATAGAATTGATGAATAAATTTTAAAATAATCAATGTTAAATGTTGGTATCTCATGTTCGTAGGTTGCAAAGCATAATGATGAAACAGACCAACGTATAATTGAAATCTCTTATGGTCTAGGACGTATGATAAGGTGTTATAATGGATATTTTGTAAATGGTTTCAAGTTTCAAACTTTAGATTACGGCCAAAATTGTAAGACAATGAATAATGGGGTTTGCATCAAAGGGAGTTTTTACAATGATCAATCGCGAGACTTTTATGGCATCTTAGTGGATGTAATTGAGTTGGAGTATTTTGGTATAGGAAACAGAGTTGTTCTATTCAAGTGTCATTGGTTTGATACTGACAAAGGAATAAAGGTAGATCGATTGCATGGTCTTGTTGATGTGAAATACAACTCAATACTGGCCAGTAATGAACCATTTGTTTTAGCTGGCCAAGCTCACCAAGTTTATTATAGTAGTTATCCATCAAGATGAAGAGATCGACGTGATTGGTGGGCAGTGTTTAAAACAAAAGCTAAGAGTAGATTTCAATTTCTTATTAGAGGTGATTTGGAAAATGAAAGTGATTTGAATGAAGGAGTATACCAAGAAGATGTGTCCAATTCATTTACTAGTATACAATTAGAAGAAATGGATTTAATAGAGTTAGCGAGTGGTGCTTACGAAGAGGTTAATTTATCGATTGAGGATGAAGAAGATGATATCGATAAAGATGGAGATGAAGAAAATGACATGGAAGGAGAAGATAATGAAGATTAAGATGAAGATGAAGATCATGTGGACCACCATGATTGTGAAAATTATAATGATGATAGTGATAATAATGCAGAACATTAGGAAATTATTTACGAAGTGAATGATGACGGTAGGCATGTAAATTATATTGGTTGCATATTGTCTTTTTACGAAATTGTTTTACTTTATTACCATAATATTAAAGTAGTTTGACATGTTGTAATATAATAACGCTGGCGTAAATATGTACGGATAAATAATGCAATTACTTAATATATAATTGCTGCTTTGCTTAATATAATTAATAATCATATTAACATTAATTTCTGTGAATTGATGTTTTTTATTAAATTATAGTTCGAATATATTTAAGTAAAATGGCTAGTGGGATTTTAACAATACAATATTGTAAGAATGATGGTTAAAGGGAAGCAATCAAAATCGATACCTAGGTCTTCATATGCATCGGTCAGTATGGATGTGCCGCCAAGTCCCCAAGCGTGTGATGGTATAGCAATTCCAAGACAAGTCCAGCAGGAGAACTATGATGCGCCATTTGAGACACAATCTGTGTACGATGCATTTGCAGAGCAAGTAGAAAATGCAACATCTACACATGATATTACAAGATCCCCATCTATTGATTTAGGTGGAAATGCAAATGAGACATCATCAAGATCAAAAGGTAGGGGCCCAAGTGTTGGATTACAAACTCTTGTAGATCCATCGGATAGATTGCGTATAACTCCTATTGGGGATAGGTATGGTATCTTGTTAAACTTGTTACATTTTTCAACGAAAGTTGTGATTTTTTAAATTTTAGTATATACAATTATTTGGATATTTTACAAGCACGTTTTTCAAGAAATGGATCACATCTACAATAACAAGGATCATAAAAAATCACTTTCATGCTCCATGGGCGACATGGAGGAAAGTCCCTGATGATATCAAAGACTTAATGTTCCGAAAATTTCAGGTACAATTACTTATTCTGCTATTAAACGTTTTTTTTCCATTAATTTGTTTAGCTTTGCTAAATTACGATATTACATTATGTTGTAGGAAAAATGTGTTTGGGACTCACATCAAGACATTGTAGTTCGACGCATATGGGAAAAAATTTATTCTGATCGATTAAGAGACATGCTTTCAGAAGAAATGCATAAAGCAATGAATGAAGCGAAAACTAACAACATTATAGAATGCAGAGGCATGTTGAGGGAATGGATCACAAATGAGATATGGGACACCATGATCGATACCGTATGGGGTACAGAAGAATGGCAAAACAAATAGCGAAAAGCAAGGCAAAACCGTTTAACGCCAAAACAAGGAAGCATTCCAAAGCACACTGGCTGTTCAGTTCCGTTTGTGGTTCATGCAAAAAGGATTGTATGAATTACTGTTACAACGGAATTTATATGTATGTTTTCCCATCAATTTCATTAAAATTATACGTTTAGTAGTTGGATTTCGATTGTGCTTTACATGTTATATATATCATGATATATATATCGATTATGATTGATTACATATGATTGTTAATAAATTCAGGCAATTAAGCTGAAACGAGATGTTACGTTCTTGGAAGTGTTCAACCGTACTTATAAGCGCTCTGGGGGTCATGGTGATTTTATTGATAACAAGTCCAAGTCAACGAGTGTAAGTAAAAATTGATTAATTTTTACTATTTTTTTTCGATGGATTGATACTTCAATATTAATCATTAAGTATGGTTTTTATCTAGGAAATGTATAACTCTGTATTGTCGCAGAAATATGGCGATGATTCATCTTCTCAACTAGAGTTCGATCCGCATGCTTGGACTGAAGCTATTGGAGGGAAGGAGACTACAGCACTCACATGTATGGGTTTGGCATTCGTGTCCCCGCTATAGCGTTACTTACGGCAACACAATACAATGTATCAACATCGGAGTCTGCGTGTGGCTCTATCAACTCAAACGTTAACAGTCCCGTAAATACATTGAAAGAAAAAGTGGAAAATCTTGCACAAAACTTGAATAAGATATGCGACGAAAAACGCGTGGAAGTACGTGAAGAAATGAGAAATGTAATGACGGAAGGCATGAGTGAATTTATGGCACGTATGGAAATGATGTTCATGTATAATGCGCGTTTAATGTTTGGCGATGCGGCACCTTCAAGATTTGACAAGTAAGAATGTTAAAATTCCCTCATATTTGATAATTTTCAGATGAACACTTGGATACTTTTTAATATAGTTATGTTTAATTTTCATATGTATCTAACTATTTTATATATTGTGTAACAAGGTTCAATTTGTAATTATTGTGTTTAGAATGGAAAAGCACTTTTGTAATGTCATTATATTATATATTTTACAATTCGAATGCGGAATTAAATTTAGTATCGAAATAAAAACTGTTCATTTTTCTTAAAAATTTATTATAAAAAAATTAAGTCATTATATTACCAATGGAAAATTCCGTTGGAAATATTTTTCCAACGAAATTTTTTGTTGAAAATGATAAAAATTTTTTCGTTGGAAATTATTGTTCCAACGTAAAAAATTTTAGTTGCTTTTTCTATTAGAAATTTTCAACGGAATTTTTTTCAACGGAGTGCTAAAAAACAATTTGGTATTTTAAAAATTTCCAACGGATTTTCAATTGATTTCCAACAGAATTTTCGTTGAAAATTTTCAACAGATTTTCAACGAATTTCCAACCGAAAGTATTAGTAACAAAGCTTGTATCGACGGAATTTTCAACGAAATTTTCTGTTGAAAATCCGTTGAAAATAAATATTTTCAACGGAAAAATGCCTATTTCCAAAGGATAATTCCGTTGGAAATAGGCAAAAATTTTGTAATGTCCGTTTCATTTTCGGAACAAAGGCATGTATATCCGAGTAAATTTAGGCCAATAAACAAAGGTTGATTTTGAATGTCTTTTACCTTTAGAAAGGCGATTACTTTTTGAGTTGATAAAAACACCATGCAAGAACGCTGTCAGCAGATCAAGCTGCTATCTCTTTTCATTAACAAATCAACACGGTAAACCTGCTGGCAACATCACATCGAACGAAGAACAAAGAGAAACAAAGCAAGGCAAATGGAATTTGATATAATGACTCTTTCAAACACAACCAATCCCTTTATTCCTTATCGACGAACTAATTTTGAGGAGGATTCAAACATGAGTGATCAGTGTGGGCGAGGCATCAAATTCTCGATTGAGGATCTGCCAGCTTTAGATAAAAAAACGTAATGTTAAAACTTTGAACTGTTGAAAAATAAAATTTTATTATTTGAAAAATTGAAATATTATTAAAATTTTTTTTATATAATTCATATCTTACGTGACAGAGATATCTTCTTAATAAATTTTGAAAAGATGTTAATGATAAAGAAAAAGAATTGTTTTGTTGTTTATTCTCTCTTCTTTCTTTTTGGGGTGGACCATGGGAGGATTTTAGCTTTCAACTTGTTCAAAACTAAAGTGTTTACTTTATATATTCTTAATAGATTTGATCATGAGTTATAGATGGAGGACTGATTAGCCCTATTTACATATTTTTTATAACTATTTTTCACTCTAAACATATATATAATACAGGAGGTGGAAACTTCATCGGATATGTAAGTAATAACATTAAAAAAAGAGAAAAAGACATGGTAACGACCTAAATAATACTAATTATAATAAATAAAGATACCCTTCTTTCGGTAAAGTTATAATGGGGCATTTACTTGATTCTTTCCGTTTTCCAACTTGTTTCGGTGTGCTTTCCTTTGAGGGGTCATATTCATGAATGCAGCAAAAAAGAATTCCTTCCTACCTCACACCTTCTTTTTCCCGCGTATAAAATCACTTGCCTTGCCTCACATTCATTTCAAAATATAGAGGCCCCTCCACCTTCAGCATTAACATATTCACAATGGCTACCAAGCCTCATCACGACGCAGACTATAACGCTATAATAGAAGAGCAGGTAATTAAGCATATATATGATTATCTCTTTCTAACTCAATACATTAAATCTTGAAATCCAATAGTAAAAATTATTTTTGCAGGGTGATTATATATTTAAACCCAGAGGATTTAGCATTGTATGGGGAAATGATAATCGTTACTGGAGGATTCCATCTCGCTCATCATCGGCACGGTAGGAATTAATTAATTTATGTTACTATATTATTTGATAGTTTCTTTGATTATGTTGTTTTGAGTGTTAAAAATTTTATTGTAGGAATAAAAACGATGAAGTTGCAGAGCTGGTTAAAGTGTCCTGGCTTGAAGTAACCGGTGTAGCCCAACTAGTACCTTCGAAAACTTATCAAGTTACCTTCAAACTGAGCTTCAAAGAGAATGCATCTGGTTGGAGCGGGTGCCCTGTTTTCTTGATGGCTAAGGTAGGGAAGAAGGGAAAGTACAAGTGGAAAAGGCTAAAGGAACTGGAATCCCTTCCTAAGGTACCGACAGAAGTTCCAAGCAACAGTGAACCGTTCCTTGTTGAAGTTCCGGGTGATGTTCCTGACAAAAGGCTTTATTTCGGTTTGTATGAAGTGTGGAGCGGGAAATGGAAGGGAGGATTAAGAGTTCACGAAGCAACCGTCAAGGAAAAGAAGTTAAGAAAGATATAGATATATTGGTGTATATACAGGTATGGCATGGCTTTATTTTGTATCGCATGCATATGGTAAATCATGAATAAATGGGACTGAGTTGTAAGTTTCATAACATGCTGAACGAACAACGGCCACATTACACTTACCTTCTTTGCTAGCAGTTTGTTTGAATATAGATTGGATGGATACTATAGTTGCACTTCATCTGTCCTTTAATTAATTTCTGAGGGATCTAACCAACTTGGAATGCCAGTTTGATGCCTTTACATTTCGTATTCATCATGACTTTAGACAAGCTTTACTATATATAGATAAAATCCATGAGCAAGTATACAACAAACTTTTCTTTGAATTTCTTCAAAGGCGAATTATCCTATTACTGTGGAAAATTCATGGTCCTTTCAATGTCTTGGAGATTAAACCAAAATCGAAAATTTGTTGCCATTAATGTTTCTTCATTAATATATATATATATATGTATATAAATTAGTAGGTAGTTGTATATATCTTATTGGTTAATTATGTGGTGTATAAGATTTAAAGGTGCAGTGTTAATTATACAAGTATAAAAATAGATCCTAAATACCAAAATTATTAAATCATAACCTAGTCATAAATTTACGGCCATCAGCGTTAGTGAATGAGGCTTAAGGTGATATACATATATATATATATATATATATAGATATATTTGTAGGTTCAAAGTCATCAGATGGATCCTGCACAAAGAGAGAAAATTTTCAGTGGAAAAGTCTGTTTGAATCCAATTCCAAATAAGCTGTCTCCAGGCATACTACTACCAGCTGGTTGAACCTCTTCTAGATAGACTTGCTTGGTTCTTTAACTTTTCATATGGTAACTAAATAAATCTCTTTGATCTAGCAATTCATCCAATGCGAAGCTTGCAAATGATATGGATCTGTAACAAAATACTAAAACTTAAGCAGGTTCTTTTTTTTAAAAGAGTTAATCCCTTCTTCACTTCTTCTCTCTCAGTACGGCATACTGAAAGGATAGATTTGCAGACAGATATATTAAAACTTAAGGCTGCTGCAAAAGCAAAACTGTTGGCAAAGCATCTTATCCTGTTTGCTTTAGCATAAAGCAACTGCAAGGTGCCGATAATCTTCTCTAAATTCGACACACAACTTTGCGTAAGGAATATATAGTCTGGAATGGATGGCTGCAAGCTCTTGGAGCATGCTCGTCAGTTTAATGCTGTATAACTTGGCTTGTTAATTGATGGAAGCAACACAAGCGTCGGATGGATATTGGTCTCTCTCAAAAGGGATTCACCCAAGGATTAGGCTTGGGGCATTTGTCACTGCAATCTTTCTGGCATCCAAACTGTAAAGCATCTACAAGATAGAATTAGAAATCTTTTGCAGCTAGATTTAATTTACATAAACAAATTAGAGAAACGCTTTTTGTGTCGATTGAACTTGTCCAACTAGAGACAACAAAAATTGCATGCCTCCGCCATTGAATGTACAAGTTTTGAACAATGGTCGGACAGTTTCAATGGGTATAAATGGCACAACTTTATAACAGATACTAGTTGAATATAGGGATGTCAACGGGTATCCTATTATAGGGTACCCGGGGGTATCCGATCCGGTTATACAAGATTAGAGTACTCATAAACGGGTTCGGGTAGGGTTAAGGAGGTGATTTCACTACCCGAATTTTAATTGGGTAGGGTTAGGGTATTACACCTTAGGTACCCGTTACCCGAATCCGATTACTATTTATAAATATTTTATTATTATTTTAATAATTAAATTAAAATTTATAATTTTTACCAACTTTACAAATAAATTTTTTTTGTTAAAAACTAACAAATATATGAAAAGTATGGTTACTTTAATTATTAATATGATGACATTAATATATTTAAATTAAAAAATTATTAGATTGTTATTTATGCTTAAGTATAATTACTTTAATTATTAATATGATGACATTAATACTTTTATGAATGTGTGTGTATATATTATGTATTTTAAATATAAATATATTTATTTTTTATTTTGTATTAACATTGTAAAAATTATAACTTATAAAATTATTAATTATAGTATATATATGTTTATTTATATAAACATATAACATATAAATCTAAAGGTAAGTTATGAGATTAGAAAAGTTAATTGGGTAATTGGGTTCCCATGAAAAAAATTTTAATAATTTTTTATTTAATCGGGTATTTAAACGGGTTAGGGTAATTATAGAGTAGTAGGAATGTATTAAGGTTAGGGTTATGGTAGTAATTTTAAAATTAAACGAATAGTTAATAAGGTTAGGGTAATTGATTTTTTATAAGATTAGGGTTCGGGTATCTCAAATTATAGGGTACCCAACCCGTTGACATCTCTAGTTGAATAGGTGGAAGAAATACTTCCTGTAAGCTGGGATCTAAATTTGGAGATCAAATTATCCAAGTAATTAACACCATTAGATAAGGAAAGCTTCCTCATTATGATATCATTCGAGCCCATTACAACAAAGTAGAGTGCTTGTCTGAGCAGTCTCCGAGCTACTGGTGCACCAATTCTTGAGATGCTGGTTTGCCTAGTCTTTGCAAAGTTACCGACATGTTTATCCATGCAAATATGAGCACCCTACATGGACAATAATGCATTAATACCCATTCATCAATTTCGTGTGAAACCTTCCTCTTTCTATCTTCTTTCATTATTCCTCCCTAAAAAAAATATAGAAAATGAAATCCTTTACCAGTAATTAAAAGAAGAAAGAAATCTTACAAAGATTGATCCGGAGGAATTAAAAGTTCTTGATCTAGCAGAAGCATAGTTGACACCTTTCAAAACCACATCCCAAGCGGTATTTGGATCCAAGTACGGAGGCGCAAAGTTTTCAAAGCCCAATTCCTCTTCTGATAAACAATATTGTAAGTAAATAATTAAGTAATCAACTAATAATTATAAGAGGTTAATTCATAACAAAGAATGATGAAATTTTCCTATAATGTCAGCAGCAGTTCTAGCCAGGGGCGGCCCAACAAGTTCAAAGGTCTAAAGCGAAATATTAAATGTAGTTTTTTTTATTAAAATTAAAAAAAATTATTAAAATTTTATTCTTCTAGCTTTTTGAGATGCAAAATTTTTAGTTAAACTTTTATAATCAAATTCTTCTAATATTTATTTTTCAATTGATAATATAGTCAATCTATTTAATCTTTCTTGAGACATTGTTGATCTTAAATAAGATTTTATTAATTTTAGTTTAATCCATTTAAATAAGACATTTTATAATCAACTATTATAATTATCTTATATTTTCTAAATGATTAATATAAAATCAACAATCAAAATTTCTAATTCAAACAAATCAACTATCACATGAAATAAAAATAATATAACAATATAAAATAAACTCTAAATTAAAGTAAAAAAACTTGTAAAAATTAGAATAATAGTACCTAATTGTTGAATGTTTATTACAAACCGCAAATGATGCTCACAGTTTTATGAAGATAATAAAATAATAGACTTCGTATTCTTTGGTAAAAAATTGAAATTAAAGGAAGAGAAAACAAATGAGAAAGAAAAATGTCAAAAGTAGATATTATACATTGAAAAAAAAATTGGTTTTATATATAGGAAAAAAAATAGCTGTTGGAAATCATTAAATGCATTGATTGGAAATAAAAAAAATAAGTGAAAAAAAAATAACTGTTAAAAATGAGTAAATACATATGACTGTTGGTTTATTGAAAATAAGAGAATGTAGTTGAGAATTAATAGCATTCTAGAAAGAAGGAAGTAATAGAAAATTGAAATTATTAAACACATAATTAAAAAAATGAAAAAAAATAATTTTAATAATTATTTTTTATTTTTATATATTTTTAATATAATTAATTATATTATAATTATTGTAAAATTATAAATATTTTCCAAAATTGAGGCCTCCCCAAATTGGGGGCCTAAAGCCATTGCTTGGGTGGCTTCACCCAAGGGCCGGCACTGGTTCTAGCATTGGTATATCGTCTGGAAGGAGTTCCATTGACAAAGTCAATACCATTCCAAAACCTTGGCTTTGCAATTGTTTTTATGTAGAAGTTGTTTCCTACGTACCTCAACCAGAGAATCTCCAAAAACCAAAAACGCAGAAACATTCTGTGCAGAGCAAGTGCCCGCCATTGTCAAGTAGTAAATGGCTAAAATCCGATAGACCTGCTCTAATTATATTTTATACGTATACAAGTTATCTTGACGCATTGAACGCTAAAGCAAGCCAAGATAATCTAGACAGTAAATAACGATCCACATAAAAATGATTTATTACCGATATTCTAGAGAAAAAAAAAGTTAAATTTAGGTAGATCATTATTTTTAATTAATTTTGTATATATCATTCATCTATGTATTCATTTAATCAGTCTAATAATATTTATTTTTAATATACTTTTCAAAAAAAATTATTTTTAATATTATTTTATTTAACTTTTTTAATTAAAAAAATTAAAGAGAAGCACTTGTAAACTGCATAAATAATGACGTCATATTTTATATATGAATTTGAAAATAAATTATAAAAATTATTCATACAATTTATAGTCAATCTTATAAGAATATTAACCCAAGTCTTGTGCAATATTAATAAGCTGCATAGATAATTACGATATAGTTTAAGACGTGGTCCATGTATAGCCCCATTTCCTTTGGCATTTCGGCTCTTAGAGAAAAATTGTTTGCTAGAAAACTGGACTTGAACAATAATGATGATGGAACTTTATTATTGTTATTAATAAAAATTAGGCCAATTTGAGCTGAAAATGTTAAAATAAATGACATTGCGTTTGTAACCCTAAACCCTAAACGTGATGCCAAACCAGCCCTAAAACTCTAAATTGATCCCTAAAAAGGAAGGCTTTCATATCGCCGTAAATCTTCTACCTCTTACTATAATCTACAAGACAATACCAAATAAATAGAACAAGGGAAAGGAAGGCTCATTTTATTATGTAATTAAATTATTGATGTTTATTCTTTTTATTCACTTAAACCACTCCACTTGCGTATGTACAAAAATTTTTTGTTTTTGAGAATATGCTCCATCTCTCTGTCCCGTTAATAAAATCTTGATGAGTAGCATAATTAAAGAAAAGTAAACTTTTTTTAATATGAAACCTTTGTTATGCTTAAGGGAAAAAAAAATTCCTTTAATGATAACCCTTTCTAATATTTAAAAATAAATTAAAATATCTTCATCTTTTAAATTTTAATCGAAATTTCAAAAGAATCTATTAGTTTTTGAAATGAACATTCTCTATCAATTTAAAAAATTATTATTATATATATTTTTTAAAAAATATTGAACACCAAAAGAAGGAGAGCACTAATCGGTGCTCGTCAAAGGAAAGGAGTACTAGATTGGTGCTCCCAAGGGAGGGGAGCTCCATTGCTCCCTTGATGGGGAGGTTTTTTTGTTTAATTAATAAAATTATATAATAATAATTTTTAAAATTAATCAAGGAAAATTTTTTTTATTTATTATCATGTCATCGAATTGATAGAAACACTAATGACTAGATTTATGTGTTCATTGAAAATTATTTTTTTAAATGAAGTATCTTTTACAAAAACTAATGAATTTTTGTATAATTTCGATCAAAACTTAAAAAAATAAAGATATTTTACCCTTAATAATATGATATATGAAATATATTCTTATAACATGCTTAAACGAGAGAATGATTATTCTATTTTTTCTTATTCTAATGTGAGGCCCAATTAGTTTGGTTTAAAATCAAAGTTCAAAACGGTATTTCCTAGAAATGGTAGGGGTGAGTAAATAACCGAATAACCGAATCGAACCAAAATAAATTCGATTTTTTCGGTTTGGTTAATTCAGTTTTTGGTTATTTTGGGTACGAGAGTTCGGTTATTAATATTAGTTTGGTTTTGGTTTCGGTTAGAAAAATTTCTAACTGAACTAACCGAACCTGTATAAGGGTATTATAGACATTTTATATGAGAAAAAATCCTCAACCTAAATGCTATTCTCCACCGTCCCACAATCCCACTCCCTTTCAACCCTTCTGCCGACTGTCATCCCACTCCACTCCCATCTGCACTCTCCAAAATCCCAGCTCTCTGATCTACCTGCCATGCCATCCTATTTTGCGGTTCTGCCACCCAGCCCATTCTTCGATCTCTCCTTTTCTTTCTCGGTTTCCCCAACAATTCGATCCTTCCTTTCTTCCCCTGTTTTACTGTTTATCTGCAAAATAAAAACCAAAGATAAAATTACAAAATTCCAATTCTCCCAAAAAAAAGAAAAAGTCTACTTTCTCTTAAATCAAAGCCTAAGTAAGGCAGATGCCTTCTTTTTGTTTTTTGTTTATCAAGGTCAAGAGCTTACTATATTTCTGGCTTTTTAAGGTCAAGCATAGGAAGTTTCCCATATGAATTGATACTAGAATTTTTTTTTGGAACAATAGTCTTGATGCATTATAGCTGATTTCCAGTTTACATTATCCTACATAAGCAGTTTAAATTCCAGAAAAGATACATTAGAGCTGATTTCGAGTTGCATATGTTACTGCTGACCATGATTTGTTCCAAATACCTTCATATAATTACAACTTCTTTTTCCCCATTCTCCATTTGTGATATAATGATGCTGCTGTGATTATGTACAAAGGCTTTCAAGTGATTACATGGTTCAACTTACGTGTAAAAGAACAAAAAAAATAAAAAAGCATTTCGCGAATTACAGTTATCACCAATTTACTTTTTGTTGCTAGAAAACACCAATGTATTTGCTGCTTCCTCCACCAGTGCTAGTGTTGCTCTTCTGAATGAATTTAAGAGATATAAGATTGCAATTGGTAGGGAAGAGGATAAATCAGAATTGGAGAAGTATTTGAGTTTAAATGAGCCTGATGCAATCGATATGTTCTCATTTGGTGGAAACTCAATAGTTATAGGTATCCTACTCTTACCCTACTAGCTCGTGATGTATTAGCGATTCCTCCATTCATAGTTGCTTCGGAATCAGCTTTTAGCACTGGTGGTCGTATACTTGATGCATATAGGAGTTTTTTAATGCCTAAGATGGTGCAAGCTCTTATTTGTGCTCAAGATTGGCTACGTGGATCTTCCTATTATCTTCATGACATTGAGAATGATTTGGCAGAGCTGGAGAAAGTTAATGAAGGTTAGTATTTTATTTATATCATCATTTCATTTTTGTTGTTTTAATTGTTAATATATTATTGCTTTATTTCTTACTTTCTTGTTTATATATTGTAAAGTTGTCAAAGATTGTAGTGGACAATGTACTTGATCATCTTTAAGGTAATCAAGTAATGTTTAGTACTTGATAAGTACACTCCTAAATATTTATCAAATTAACAATTTTATATTATCTTATTCTTGAAAAAGTTTAGTCTTTATTGAGGATAATTTGTTTAGTTTTCATTTTTCCATTTATGGCAGTAATCTTTAGTTTTTATTCTTGAAAATTTTATATGCGTGCTTTTTGTTTTTGTCAATTGCTTCATCTTGATATTAACGTAATTATTCTTTTACAAATACTCCTAATTATTAACTTAGGAAAGGTATGGCTGCCAGAAAAGCTATGGCTTCCAAGAGCAGTTGATCAATAGGAACTCATCGGGTATGGAAGAATTTTATTATTCCTTTCCATTTTATGATCTTTTATTCTATTTAGGAAATTGAAAGCTTATTTTGTGATTTGAGCTACTTTTGCTATTGTTCCAGTTTGATGGGGCCATGGGGGTGCTAGCGTGCTGCTGCTTGCTAGACTGTTGGAGCATTTATTGTTTCCTAGTTTCTTACTTTTGAAATTAGTGCTTCTAGTGCTAATGTTAGTAATATCTATTTTTGTTAGTATGTATTTTTCAAGCCTTGGTTTAAGGGTACAATCTATTTGTTGTTGTTTTTTATCTAGTTAAATACTATTAATGATTTGTTATTATTTCTTCAAGACTATTTGTTGTTGTTTTTATCTATGTTTTTAATTATTTAGTGTTGTTTAGATCATATAAATTATATGAATATTTATTTTATTTATTATAATTTCTTATCATATAAAATTATATCATATAATTTTATTTATCACATAAATCATATAAATTATGTCATCATGTCCATTAGAATGGATCCTTTGCAATTGTACATCAAATTATTTATTAAGTTCGGTTTTTGCAAAAAAATAAAAAAAAATTATTTAGTTCGATTTTTGGTAACCGAACTGAACTAACCGAATTAGTTCGGTTTCGGTTAATTCGGTTATTTAGGATCTTCGGTTCAGTTTTAGTTAGTTGTTTAGAAGAGTTCGGTTAGTTCGGTTACTGGATATCCAATAACCAAATTAACCGAATAAACCGATTACACAACTCTAAGAAATGGTACTTATGGAGAGATTAGAATAGTTAATACTAATCCACTGATAGCATTAATTATTTGGAATTTCAAGAAATAAAGTCTAAATAATTGTAAACAAAAATAATCCTGCTAATCTTGTGAAATTATTAATCTTACCGTATTAAAAAATTTTCTTTTTCCTCATTTTCCTCGTGTTCCCTCTCTTCCTCATCTGCCTCTCCCCCCTTCTCTCTAAGCAAACCCTAACCCCACAATCGTTGTCTTCCTCCACAACTGTCGGCAGCACAGCTAAACATCATTTTTTTTTGGTCTTCCTTTCACCGTACTAATAAAATTGATAGCAAAAGTAGTGCATAGTGTTGGGAAGGCATTCCGCACTGTTAAAATTGATGTAATACATTAAATTTATTTTTCGTTTGATGGGTTTCATATCGATCTGAATCCTCATATCGAATTCAATGCATTTTAAAGGTTGCTCAAGAATTCATAAGTTGTCGAATGTTGATGGGCGAAACATAGTTGAGGCCACCATCTAGTGCATGCTTTGCTGTAATCAGATTAGCAGTCTCTGTTGGATGGAATGGATCCCAGAAGACATTCTTGGTTCTGTCTCGACAAACTCGAGAGAAAGGCTCGCATGGAACTAGACCACCATGTTGTCCAATTACTTGACAACAAGCAGATTCTGCATTTTCAAATCCTGAAAAAAAAAAAAAAAACCGGACAGACAAGCGCATCAAGGAGCATTAGAATATGCAAATTTCAAACATTTCCCATTTCCACATTCCAGTATCATATCAACGTCAAAGGGCAAACGTAAATTACCATATGATTTATAGTTCTGTAATATGTCCTCTGAAATTGCGTAAAGATCTAGATAAACAAATGTTGATCCTGCAAGATTTGTTGTAAGCTCTTGGAGTAGGTTCTTCAACCTACTGTTATATAACTTGGCTAATTCATTCAGGAAATCAACACAACCACCTTGGGACGAATGTAAATCTTTCTCAAAAGGGATGCACCCAACGACAGGGGCATTTGTCACTACGATCTTTCTTGCATCCAAACTGTAAAGAGTCTACAAGGTAGAATTGCAATTTTTGCTGTTAGATTTTAGCTATTATATATGTAACACATAGTTGAAGATAGGAGTTAGCTTGAAGAAATATTTACTGTGAGTTGGGATTGAAATTTGGAAATTAAATTATCCAAATAAACATCACGAGAAGTGGAAGCCTCCGCCGCGAAGATATCATTTGAGCCAATCACAACCAAGTAGAATGCCTGTGTGGGCAGTCCCTGAGATGCTGGTGCACCGATTCTTGAGTTAACGTCTTGCCTAGTCTTTGCGAAGTTGTTGATTTGTTGATCCATGCAAATTGGAGCACCCTAAAAAATAATGCAATGAATTCCATTAATCAAATTTTGAATAACTACTGAGATAAAAGGCTGTAATCACATTTTAACTTTATAAAACAGGAAATGAAATCCTTTACCAATAAAAAAAAGAGGAAAGAGATAATCTTACAAAGATTGATCCGGTGGAATTAAGAATTCTTGATCCAGAGGAAGCGTAGTTGACACCGTTCAAAACCATATCTCCAATGGTGTTCGGGTTCAGGTAAAAAGGAATGAAATTCTTAAAACCCGTTTCCTCTTCTGCGGAAACAAAAAATTTTAGAAAATAACGAAGCTCTCAACAACATCTTAAGTTGTTCCCATAATATAATTCATGATCTGATAATTATCTGAGGTTACTTTACAAAAGAAGAGCAAAACTTGCCTCTAATGTCACCAATTGTTCTAGCGTTGGTATATCATCCGGATGGACTTCCATTCACAAAGTCAATACCATTTGGAAACATTGGCATTGCATCTGTGTCAATGTAGTAGTTGTTTCCTACATCAACCAGGGAATCTCCAAATATAAAAGCAGCAGAAACATTTTGTGCAGAGCAGGTGCCTGGCGAATAATGGGATGGCTAAAATCTGATACATTACATGTATGATGAAACCCTGTTCAAATTGGTGCCCATTTTACCAAAAATGTACTAGAAAATCCCTTCAAAAAAACTAATTTGTAGATTGATTTGGATGCATTGTCAGTTAAAATTCTATTACGCAAGTATACGTATAGAACAGATAGTATATAAGCAAGCAGAGTGTTGATCCCACAGGGAATTGATCTAAAAATTTACTAAGTACTAAAATTAAAACAATTTAATGTTATCCAAACAATCCAAATTGAGTAATTAAATAAAACTAATAAACTAAAATTTAAACTAATAAGAAAAATCAAAATAATAAGTTGAGAAAAGATCAAATTAAATAAGCCTAGGATTACAATATCCCTCACACTTCATCTAAATTTTACCTCTCCTCCTTAACTTATTTCAATGGGTTGAATTGTTAACCTAGGGTCCTAAATTATTTATAAGGGTCTCCCGACTCATCTTATAAAAATATCTATTTTAACCAAAACACTATATCCCTATGTGATTTGAAATTAAAACAGACTCATTAAGTTCAAGCTCTAATCTGGTTACATAAAGCCTATAGGTATATCCCTATCCTATACACAAATCAATTAATTTGATCATATGCTATCTCAATTTTAGTCTACTCTAAACTCCCTTTCCCAAGTTTGTTTAGGCTCCTAAATTAGTTTAATTGTTGATCAGGCAATTAAAAGCATAAAGAATAAATTAGAATAAATAATTCAATTCCCATTGAAATTAAGTAAGAAAGAAATTAAAAACTTGGACTACATGTGAGTTCAATTGCAATCCTAGAAAAAGAAAATTAGCTACTCATAATTGCAAAATCAAATAACATTGTATATAATTCAACCATTGAAAATAACAAGAATAAAAGCCAAGGAAGAAACAAAACAATAATTGTCGTCTTAATTTTTGGGTTTCAACCTCAATTTTTAACTTCTTGAATCTTCTCAACAGTTCTTTCTTAATGTTCTTTTAAAAATATCCTATTTATATTAACAAACTTAACCTAAACTTCCTCAAGTTGACATAGGGTTTAATTGAGCTTAAAAACATAATGAGAGGCTCAAAAAATCACTTGTCAGTCTTTACAAATTTCTATTCCCGGAACAATACATCCAGCAACTTTACAATGCAATTTTCTCTATCTTCAAAGCAAAACTGGGCAAAGTGATTTTCATCAAAGTTGTAGGTCTGTCTCTTAGCTTTCCAATGGTCAAAAAATTGCAGCAATTGAAATTTTGTAACTCGAGATATGACTAAAATACTGAAGTATATGCAAGTAGATTTTTAGGTCTTTCAATACTTTACTTTCCAAAGTTAAGCCCAATTACTTTAGTTCTTACTAAAAATATAAAATCTAATAAATATTAACCAAATTAAAAGAAATAACATAAAATTAAAATAACTCACTTAAAAATAAACTAAATATAAAAACAACTAAAAATTAAGTAAATTATAATTAAAAACTGAAGACTTAGCTAATATTTAATAACAAAATTAGAATAAAATAATTCTATAAAATAAAATTATCACACCCCCAAACTTAAGATTTTGCTAGTCCTCGAGCAAAAGAAAAGAATCACAAAAAGAAAACACAAAAAATCCTTAAACAAGAGATAGAAGTACCAAATCATGATTTCTCAATTTTTTTTCAAAAATTAACTCAAATTTCAGCTTAAGGTAACATACAACTAATCCTTAAATTCATGCATCAATTCAACTGAAATTTTATTTTTCGATTGGACTTTCGTGTGTGTGTGAATGCTCTTTTACAAAGAATATCATGCAATTCAAATTAATTTATGCCAAATCTAAGCATAGATTAGTACTTGGATCCCATAAGTTTGCTTTTCATCTCTCTCTCCACTAATGTAGATTAGCACTTATTCAAGGATCAATAGGTCTTTATCAAGCTTGTAATATAAGGCTAGGGTCGAGGTGTAATAAAGGATATATTTAGACTCAAATTCACCTTAAGCACTTAATCAATCTAAAACACATAAAGAGCTCAATTTTTTTTATAGCACCTCCAAACTTGAAGTAAACTTTCTTTTGTAACACACATTTTATTTCTTTTCTTTTCTTTTTTGTTTTAACCCCCAAACTTTTTTTTGACAATTATAAACAAGGGGTAATTTTTGCTAACAACCATCACTTTTTTTTTTTCACACCTTTCTTCCTTAATTATTCTTTAAGCTCAAATCATTCCTTAGAAAGATTAAAATACTTAAAAGGTGAAAGGTTCAAATTATTGGATTTAAATAGAAAAGCCATGGCTAACATAATTGTGTAATTACAAAGAAAAGGTAACTTAGGCTCAAAAAGGGTAACTAAGGATAAATATAACAAAGTAGGCTCAAAATGGCTCAAACGATCCAAAGATGGCCTAAATCACTTCCTATCCTAAGTGTTATCTAAGATTTCACCTCTAGAGAGAATCAAACAAATTCTAGAATTTTTGACTTCATTATACTTTTTCATCAACATAAATTTTCTCTAAATCACACAAAAATTCTAAGTAAAAGAGTATAGTGCTCAAATTATTGGAAGTCACATTCTAAAATAAAGCTAATACAAGAATATCACATAAAATTAGATCATAACTATATGCTTCTCAAAAACTAAGAATAAAAAGATAATTAAAATATCATCCTAGGATTTGGACAATCATGAATAAGGTGCAACTATCTCAATTTTTTTTGAAAACACAAATGAAACGTGCAAAATATAAATAAACATGCAAGACAAATTCTAAACCAAAGCTAACTAAACATAAAAAAATTAAATAAAAAAAATTCGATACCACTAAATTCTAAACTACCCTTAAACTTAGAATAAACATTGTCCTCAATGGGATAAAAGAAAAGAAACAAAAAGGACAATAATACTCTCTTGACTTCGAAGCTGCAGACTACAAATCCCATGCATCATCACCTCTAAAATCATCCTCAGAATCAGAATCTGTAGGCAACGAAGGAAACGTAGTCATGTCCATCCCAATGTATGCACCATAAGCTTTCATCATCTGTTCAATCGCTCGATTCTGCCTTTCATGGCGATCTAATCGACGATCAATACGCTCCATCCATTGAACGATACTGCGAGTGGGAATTGCCTGTGAAGTTGGAGGAACGACTTGTGAAGATGAAGGGGCGGCCTGAGAAGAACTACCAGCGACTGGTGCAGATTCCTTTAATCTTTTAAGAATACCCATGGTGATTCGAAGCTTTGGTTGTTGCAGCTCTTCTTTATCGCTCCAATGCACACCAGCTTTTGCACATAAAGCAGTAATTAAGGAAGGAAAATCGATATCATCTCGTTTTGTGCGGCCCGTATGTAAGATGGCATGCAATATAACCTTACCAATATCAATGGACTTATGTGTGACAATAGCATAGATAAGCACCGCACGGTCCCTTGTGACATCACTGATATGCGTGGAAGGGAGCAACCATGCCGCTACAAAGTGCAACCAAGCCTTGGACTCTGTTTTCATGGCATTGCGTTTAAATGACACTGGTTCCCCATGTGATGTCTTCCATTGAGCTCCCTCAATACACAACGTCGATATAATCTCATTACAGTCCTAATGATCGCCCAAGTATTGCTCGTATTTATCATTCTCAATATTGGGGGTTCCAAAAAATGCATTGATAGCCTGGTTGTGAAAAGGTACTCATTTACCATGGATAAATGCCACACCATCAACATGTTCGACCGCATTTGCATAAAATTCTCAAACTACAGGTACAACTGCAGCTTCAGGTTGAGCACTAAATCTGTGCCAATGTCTATCTAGAAGCATGTCATGAATCGCCTAGTAGGGTAAGGGAGGAATATCTATTCCTCGTTTAGGAATAGGTACTTTGTTGATCAATGACGTGTGATATCGCTCAGAGGCTTCAGCAGAGATGAATTTTGATCTATCAAAAGACCCACTGGAACTTGATTTGGATCATTTTGGTGCCATTCCTAAAAAAAAAATTATCAAGAAAAATCCAAAAGAAAAATATATATATATATATATATATGCAAATGGTAAGGTGAACAAGCATGAAAATGTGAAAAATCGACAAGCATTAATTTAATTTGTTCCTATCCAATGCAACATCCAAGTTCAAGATTTCCATTGACAAGCTCAATTTTGAAGATGCAAAATAAATTTTCCTAGTTTGCACACATCCAGACAGCATCCTTATAATCAGAATCTTTTCAATGCAACAGTCCAAAATAAAAATAAGTCAAAGACAATGGACTCATCCAATTTACCAGCTATTGCATGTTGTTGCATCATCAAATCCAAAATGTATTTCTACTTGCTCAGCCAAACATCAAAAATTAAACGGAACATTAAACCATCATGTACCCACACCAACCAAGCTGTTATCAATTATATTGGCAGCAAATAAAATCCATGAATCCATTAAATGGGTAACAAGAACTAAGCACCAATCATAAAAAAATTCTACACTCAAAGCATAAATCGTGAGAAAATAGAAAAACCCATTCAAAAACATGTATAATGGACTCATTTATATTTTTCTCTCACTTAAAAAAATCACATATATGGTAGAGAGAGAGAGAGAGATAGAGAGAGAGAAAGAGAAAGAAAGAGAGAAAACTTACTTGGAGGAAGTAGTGAGCGAGTGATTTTAAGTGAAAATAAAAGAAAAATCTAAGTAGAAATAATGTACATAAATTTTAAGTGAAAAAGAGAGAGAGAGCGAAAGAAAAAGCAAGTTGTAGAACAAAGGAGTTGAAGGAGAGGGGAGAGTACGCGGCAGAAAAGAGAGAAAAGTGAAAAGAAGGGAAAAAGAAAGAAAGAAAAAAAGATAAAAAAAATTAGTTTTCAAAGGGTCAAAAAATTTTTTTGGCACCCGAAGCATTACGCTTTGGGTTTGAGCGTCGCGGCTCTGAGGTTGAGTGCCGCTCTGTGTTTGCCCGTTTCATTGCCCCTTTTAACGCCATGGCGCTCCATTTGAGGGCTGCAACACTAAACCTTACTGTTTCTGCTGCTTTTGCAGCATCTTTGAGGGTCGCGGCTATCAATTTGAGGTCCACAGCTCTTTTTTTCTTTTTTTTTTTGAAAATTTTTTTTCTTTTTTTTTCTTTTTTTTTTTGATTTTTTTTTCAATTACATGCAAAAGGAAACAAGGAAAAATTAGAATAAAAAGAAAATAAATAAATAGTAAAATAAAATAAAATAAAATAAAACTCATGATATAAAATAATGTTGAGAATAAATAAGGTTGAGGAACTTGGGTTGCCTTCCAAGAAGCGCTTGTTTATAGTCACTAGCTTGACTAAAGTATCCCATTTTTCAATTCTTCATCCGCGAAATAAGGTCTGAGGCTCAATCCATTAACCATGATTGTACTCGTATCTTCACTAAAAATCTCAATTATTCCACAAGGATAAGCGTTTACTACTTTGAAAGAACCTCACCATCTTTCTTTGCGTTTCCATGGAAAAAGCTTGAAGTATGATCGAGAAAGCATTATTATTTGTTGTCCAATCTCGAAAGGACAATTAGCTGGTGGTGGAGGATGCTCAGGTGCTGACTGCTTGGGTCTCATAAGCGGAGGTGGTGGCTTAAACTCAAAGATTGGTGCTTGCTCAATTGAAGGTGGTGGAATAGGCTTACCTTCACTTTTATTGTCTAAATCCACTTTATAACAACTATTTGTATAGGGATACTGAATTGAATTAAACAAATTAAATACCACTTTCTCTTCTCCAACTCTGAAAGTTATTTTGCCATTCTTCACATTAATTATTGCTCCAGTTGTAGCTAAGAATGGTCTTCCTAAAATAAGAGGAATTTCAACATCATCGTCAATCTCAAGCACAATGAAGTCCACTGGAATGTATAAATACCCAACTTTAAGCAAAACATCCTCTATAATCCCAACTGGGTGCCTAATTGTTCTGTTTGCCAATTGCAAGGTAACTATAGTAGGTTGTGTCTCCTAAAATCCAAGTTTTCTAGCAATAGACAAAGGCATTATTGAAACACTAGCACCTAAATTACATAAAGCTTTAGAAATTTTAAAACTACCAATAGTGCAAGGAATAGAAAAACTTCCTGGATCTTTAAGCTTTTGTGGCAGCTTATTATGGATTATAGTACTGCACTTTTCAATAAGTGCAACTGTCTTAAACTCTTCCAATTTCCTCTTCTTGGTCAAGATGTCTTTCAAGAATTTAAGATAACATGGCATTTGTTCTAAAGCTTTAGCAAAAGGAATATTAATGTGCAGTTTTTTAAAAACCTCAAGAAATCGTTAGAATTATTTGTCTAGTTTTTGCTTTTGAAAACGTTGAGGAAAAGGTGGTGGAGGTGTGGGCGTAGATTGTGATTTATCTTTAGAATTTTTAACAGATTTTTCAACCACAATTTATTTTTTAGCTTCTTTTTCAATTTCTTTCTCATCAAATTGAATTGAAATCTAAGAATTTAAAGCTTGATTACTTACCTCTTTACATACCTCTTTTCCATTGTAGAGAAAAATTGCCATACAATGTTCATTACTCTCTCTTCTTGGGTTGGGTTCAGTATCACTTGATAAGGCACCTTGGGGTCTATTGTTGATGAAATTTGCAAGCTGTCCTACTTGGGTCTCAAGATTTCTCAAGGAGGCTCCTTGACTTTGAATTAAAGCATTTTGACTTTGAATCAAAGCATCATTCTTGGACATGTATTACAAGAGAAGTTCTTCCAAGTGGGACTTCTTTTCAGGAACTAGTGGTCTAACTTGTTGCTGAAATCCAGGAGGTATGATGGATTTTGGATTTGAAGGCCCTGCATTGTTATTCCATGAAAAGTTGAGGTGGTTTCTCCAACCAGGATTATAAGTATTGGAGTAAGGATTATTTTGTTGTCTATTGAAGTTCCCCACAAACTGGATTGATTCAGCATTGTATGGACATTGATTATATGAATAGCCATCTCCTCACATCTCACAAACTACTAATGAATTTTGAGCTGCATGAACTCCTAGTGTGTCAAACTTTTTGGTTAGTGCAGCCACTTGTGAAGCTAATTGAGCAGTTAAGTTGCCAAGTGCTTCAATTTCATAGGCTCCAACCACTTTTCTCGATCCCGACCTTTCTGAAGGCCATTGATAATTATTTGAGGCCATCTCTTCCAACAAGTTATAGGCATCTGCAGCATTCTTACTCATTAATGCCCCCACTAGCAACAGCATCAATTGTAGTTTTAATTGACCCAACCAGCCCATTGTAGAATGTCTGTACTTGCAACCAATCCGGAATCCCATGATGCGGACATCTTCTCAATAATTTCGTAAACCTCTCCCAAGATTCATACAAAGACTTACCATCAAATTGTGTGAAGGAGGTGATATCATTCCTCATCTTTGCAGTTTTGGCCGACGAAAAAAATTTTCTAAGAAACGTTTGTGCCAAGTCTTCCCATGTAGTGATAGACCCATTAGGTAGTGAATTAAGCCAGCTTTTGGCTTTATCTCTCAGAGAAAACGGAAACAGTTTCAATTTGATAGCATCATCAGTTACTCCATTGTATTTAAAAGTATCGCAAATCTCCAAGAAATTTACTAAATGAGCATTAGGATCATCACTAAGTAACCCACCAAACTGGACTGAAGACTGAATCATCTGAATGTCAGCTGGTTTAATTTCGAAATTATTTGCATTGATAGAAGGTCTCTTAATGCTTTGGTGTAAACCTTGCAAAAGTGAAACAACATAGTCTCTCAGTGCTCTATTTGCTTCAGGAACTAGATTAATGGCATTATTGCCATTGTTATTATTATCCTCAGCCATTGTCTGATTTAAAGCTGCAACTTGCAAATTCTCCCTTCAACGTCTTCTAAAAGTTCTTTCTATCTCAGGATCAAAAGGAACAAGATTCAAGTTGTTTCTTCTTTGCATACAATGACCAAAGATACCTGCAAACAAACAAAAACTAATATTAAAATAAGAAAAATAAAATTTGAAGTAAGACTAAATTACTTGGTATTAGTATTAATAAAAATTCTAGAAACAACTCCCCAGCAATGGTGCCAAAAATTTGCCAGTTAAAATTCTATTACGCAAGTATACGTATCGAACATATAATATATAAGCAAGCAGAGTGTCGATCCCACAGGAAATTAATCTAAAATTTTACTAAGTACTAAAATTAGAACAATTTAATCTTATTTAAACAATCCAAATTAAGTAATTAAATAAAACTAATAAACTAAAATTTAAACTAACAAGAAAAATCAAAATAATAAGTTGAGAAAAGATCAAATTAAATAAGCCTAGGATTACAATATCTCTCACACTTCATCTAAATTTTACTTTTCCTCTTTAACTTATTTCAATGGGTTGAATTGCTAACCTAGAGTCCTAAATTATTTATAAGGGTCTCCCAACAATCTTATAAAAATATCTATTTTAACCAAAACACTATATCCTTATATGATTTGAAATTAAAATAGACTCATTAAGTTCAGCTCTAATCTGGCTGCATATAGCCTATAGGCATATTCTTATCCTATACGCAAATCAATTAATTTGATCATATGCTATCTCAATTTTAGTCTACTCTAAACTCCCTTTCTCAAGTTTGTTTAGGTTCCTAAATCAGTTTAATTGTTGATCAGGCAATTAAAAGCATTAAAAAATAAATTAGAATAAACAATTCAATTCCCATTGAAAATAAGTAAGAAAGAGATTAAAAACTTAGACTACATGTGAGTTCAATTGCAATCCTAGAAAAAGAAAATTAGTTACTCATAATTGCAAAATCAAATAACATTGTATATAATTCAACCATTGAAAATAATAAGAAGAATAAAAGCCATGGAAGAAATAAAACAATAATTACCGTCTTGATCTTTGGGTTTCAGCCTCAACTTCTAACTTCTTGAATCTTCTCAACAGTTCTCCCTTAATGTTCTTTTAAAATTATCCTATTTATACTAACAAACTTAACCTAAACTTCCTCAAGTTGACCTAGGGTTTAATTGGGCTTAAAAATATAATGAGAGGCCCAAAAAATCACTTGTCAGTCTTTACAAATTTTCATTCCTGGTACAATACATTAAGTAACTTTTCAATACAATTTTCTCTATCTTCAAGATAGAACTGGGCAAAGTAATCTTCATCAAAGTTGTAGCACTGTCTCTTAGCTTTCCAATGGTTTAAGAATCGCAGCAATTGGAGTTCTGTAACTCGAGATATGATCATAATAGTGAAGCATATGCAACCAGACTTTTAGATCTTTCAACACTTTACTTTTCAAAATTAAGCTCAATTACTTTAGTTCCTACAAAAAATATAAAATCTAATAAATATTAATCAAATTAAAAAAAATAACATAAAATTAAAATAACTCACTTAAAAATAAACTAAATATAAAAATAACTAAAAATTAAGTAAATTATAATTAAAAATTAAAATTTTAACTAATATTTAATAATAAAATTAAAATAAAATAATTTTATAAAATAAAATTATCATGTATTTGCAGAGATAAACAGTTGTCTTTTCTCTTGTAGCCATCCAGCAAACTGGGAGGTAGGAAAGGACTTATTAAAGACAATTTGTTATATTGATGCATTAAATGGTAAAGCAAGCAAAGGCACTATGGGTACTAGGAACGAAGAATGAGACAGCCGCATTAATATACCACCTCGAGTTTTCAATCTTAAAATGTGATTGATTACTAAGATTATATTAATTGATGTTAATATAAAGGGTAAGACTTAGCAAGAGTTCTTTAATTTAAATTTGGCATAATACTTGAAAAAAATTCTAGAACTAATTAAGAAAATTTAAATAAATTTTTATTCTTTTATCGTCTTCAATTAAATCTATATATTTTTATTTTAGATCAAAGAAGCTCTTATAATTAATAATTGATTAATTTTCATTAGTTAAAATGTCACTTGTCATTTTATATCCACATGACGTTAACATGGCTTTAACGAGAAGGGTCAAAAATACCATATGATAATGTTATCATGTTACATTAGCATATCTTGCTATTATCAATTATGATATGTTAACATGTTATACTATTATCAACTATGATATTTTAACATACTATATTAGTGCCACATAGTATAAAATAATAAGTGACATTTTGATTAAATTAACTATTAATCATAAGAACTAATTTAGTTCTAAATAAAAAATATATCAACTTATTTAGTTAAAAGTAAAAATATAAAAATTTAATTGAACGCAATAAAAATATAAAGATTTATTTAAATTTTTTAAATATTATGTGTTTAAATTTTTTATGAAAGACAACTTTAGTAAGAACTTGGAAATTAAACAATTAAATCGATAAAACTTTTTAATAAGCACATCATGTATAAAAAATATTAAATAATTTAAATAAATTTTAATATTTTATTTAAATATATAATTCGAAAATCATCACATTAACGTATAGTTTTAATTAATTATTGATGCACTATTCATCCAACTATTAATAGACTATGTATAAATATATATTCATTTAACACAAACCATTAATATAGTAATTACTATAATATCACTTCTCAGGTTTCGTGACACAAGTTTTCTTACCATGTCAAAGGCCAAGCTAGCTTGCATACACATTAGTATTATTTAATGACCCCGACAACAAAACTGTATTGCGTCACATATGTCTGCTATTATTTAATAATAAGCCGCCTACATAGTGTAACTTTACAGTTTTACACATGGTCCGCAGCCAACAATACGATTTTCGTTGTTTTATAGGGCCATCACTTTGATATTTTTCTAGATCTGCACGTACCACAAATTTTCCTTCTATTCTAGTTATGTATTTTAAATAATTTGATTTTAAAAAAAGAACAGAAACAATAATAAAAATTTTATTCATCTTATATATATATATATATATATATTTGAGCAACTTACAATTTTCCTGTCTCAATATGCAAAGACAAAAAGTCGGCTATAGCTTCACAATCTATACATATACTTTTGCCATTCTAACAACAACCAAGGCTCAGGGAGAGTAGCAATAGGTGATGCTTATCACTGCTGGCATTTTATTGTGCTAGAAATTGACATTTGAACAAATTATATATGACCAAACTTTGTTTACTTTCATTAAAGCATCAACTTGAATTTGAACTTAAAAAAAAAAAAACTTAACTTATTTGACATTACGTTTGCAATTCAAACAAAAGTTTTTAAGAAACTAAAAATGGTGCTGTGCCAGCTCTAACAATCTATTCGTTTCAAGATCCAAGGACTTATAATGGTTTGGTTGCAATTGCAAATGAAATGCCATGGTTTCACAAGATGGAATAATATACAGTTGCTTATAATATGGGATCCTTGGTGACGGTAAGAATTTCTTGAATCCCAATTCTTTGGATTCATGTAATGAAATTATATATCTCTACAATCTAGAATAATTAATCAACAGCTCAAATAAATTGATAAAACACTTTTTATGTATAGTAACATTGTAAATTTCTAATTTAAATTTAATAATCACATTGTCATCAAATAAGTTAAAGGTGAAAATTCGTTGAGTTTTCAATTGACAAGAACTCAAAATTTTATTCAAAGATTTTTATTTATGTACAACATTGAACAGTTATATTGTTTTAAATTCCTTGTTCTATATTGAGTTTTAATCATATTATAATTTGGATTTTTTATACCGTAATAATGGATCTTTAGGCTTAGACTAGTAATGTTTTTAAGAACCTTAAAAAAGGAACACCTTGTAACTATTAAGTGCTAGTGACAATATGAGAGGTCTTCAAGTTGGTTCAAAAAACTATTGAAAAAGATTGTATTGTACTTTAATTTTTTAATAATAAAAGAATTGTTCGATATGAGAATATAGGCAAAAGTCGGACTACCATGTAAATTTTTCTATTTTTTTATTGATTTTTTAGAATTTTATCTTTATTTTTTTTTTTGGAATTTTTATAATAAAAATTATCTTTTTTGAACACTTGGGTGATTTTCCAATTCGTGGAGAAGATGTGCAATATTTTGTTGGGGAATGAAATAGCCATTCTCCTTATTCTTAATCTTTTTTTAACACTTTTGTTTTGGTTGGAAGGAATGAGAGATAAGGGATTAGCCAATACCAAGGCTCCTTGTTATTGACTATTCTGAGAAACAAAGAATAAAATAAAAATATTAACGAACAAAACTGTCTTCCATTAATTAGAAAAATTATTATATTATATAAAATACATTTTATTTATTTTTTACAATTTTTTCTCTCTCTACTCACTACCCTTTTTCTTTCTCTTACAGCGTTTGGTACAGAGAACAATCCTTCCTTAGAGTTATAAAAACAAACAGCAAAAGCTTCATTTGATTATTTTTGCCCACGTGTTATTTCAAGGAGGTGATGATTTGCGGGTATGGGTCGGATCCAAAGTAGCAACATTCAAATTACAATGTTATTTTAGATTTTCAGAAATGCTTTGACTATGATTTTATTTCTTTAACCTAAAGAAATAGTAATGAATGAATAAGGTTAGCTTAATTGACATAAATTCAAATGTTACACCAAGTAATACATATTGGTAGTGTTTGGTATAAGGGAAGTAAGAGTACATTCTCTACAATGTATCTAATTAAATTATATTATAGTATTTGTTTTGTAATAGACCACTACAATATAAGATTATAATGCAATCACATTATAACCAGGGATGTAATGTGATTGCAGTCTAAAACAATAAAATCGCATTACATCACACTCTGCAATGTTATCAAAGATATTTTTACCCTTCAATTTTATTACTTTATTAAAAATATTTTGTAATGTTATAAGTAAAATAAAAAATATTAAAATAAAATATATAATACAAGAATTAGAAAATAAAATAAAATATAAGAAATTAAAATTTATATAATATAGGTAAAAGAAATTAAAATAAAATATATAATATAAAAAATTATATTAAAGAAATTAAAATAAAATATATAAGATTATAACAAGAAATGAAATAAATATATGACATTAAAAATATATGTAAGAGATGATATTATATAAAAATTAATAATAAAAAATACAAGTATATTAAATTTATATTTTAATAAATAGATGTAATTTTTAAAATTAACATTATATTTTCAGCAAAATACTTGCAAACTAAAAGTTGTAATGTTATTTTCTTTGCATTTTAATTGTTATTTTGCTTATATACCAAACACTGTCATGTTATGTTTCTTGCAATAATATTATTTTCAATCACATTACTTATAATCACATTACCTGTAATCACATTGTATTGTAAAGTACCAAACGCTACCATTGTATTAGAAAGAGAGTACTTATCATTTTTTTCTTAGATGTCATCAATTTTTATATTGCTTTAACATTTTATTCAGATTATATGAGACTCACAATGACATATGCTGGGTATGAGGATAATAAATTCACCTTTCAAAATAAGAAAAAAAAACATTTCATTCAGATTATTCGAATAGGTTGCTGATCAAGCATTAGCAAGCTGTCGGATGTTCATGGGTGAAACATATTGAAGGCCACCATCCAATGCATGCTTTGCTCCAATCAGATTAGCAGATTCTGTTGGATGGAATGGATCCCAAAAGACAAACTTTGTTCTGTCTGGACAGACTCGAGATAAAGATCCGCATGGGACTAGACCACCACGCCGCCCAATTACTCGACAACAAGCAGAGTCTACACTCTCAAATCCTGGAAAAGAAGGAAAAATATGTCATCAAGGAGCAGAAAAGACTGCAAAATTTAAGTCATTTTCAAAATTCCAATCTTTTCATAGTGTCAAAAGAAAAGTGTGAATCACCATATGATCTGTAGTTGTCCATTATATCCTCCAATATTGCAAAATTGTCGACATAAACAAATGTTGATCCTGGAAGATTGGTTGTAAGCTCTTGGAGCAGGCTCTTCAATCTAGAGTTATATAACTTGGCCAGGTCATTCACGGAGGAAACGCAACTGTCGGGAGATGAACTTACATCTCTCTCAAAAGGGATGCACCCCACGGGAGGGGAACCTGTCACTATAATCTTCCTAGCATCCAAATTATAAAGAGTCTACAACGATAGTAATGCATTTTTGCAGTAAGATTCCAATTACAAGCATATATAGTTGGAATGAAATGAGAGAGTACGCTGGAAGAGACATTACCATGAGTTGGGATTTGAATTTGGAAAGCAAATCATCCAGATATTGAGTAATATCCTGCGTTGTAGAAACCTGCTGGGATAAGATATCGTTGGCACCAATTGCGAGAAGGTAGAGTGCCTCTCTGAGCAGTATTTGACCCGCTGTTGCGCCAAGTCTTAAGATGATGTCTTGCCTAGTTTTTGCAAAGTAACTGACTTGTTTATCCATGCAAACATGCTCACCCTACAATAATAATCCATCCCCTTCATCAGTGTAATATGAAATCTCCCCCATTCCTAGCTCCCTCATTCCCTTATAAGGATTTACTTGACATACAAGTCAAAACTACTTGACTGAAGATTCACTTTAACATGTAAGCATGGCAACTCTAATTTTGTGACTACTAAGGCTTAAGATTGTTAAAGCCTACAATCACAATCAATATCTTTGAAATGGAAAAATGAAATCCTTACTGAGAAGTAAAAATGAAGAAGGAATCTTACAAAAATTGAGCCGGTAATAGTTAAAATTCCTGCTCCAGAAGAGGCATAGTTAACACCTTTTAAAATCACATCTCCAGTTGTATTAGGAGCCAGGTAAGGGGGAGAGTAATTTTCAAAACCCAATTCCTCTTCTGCTGAAACACAAATTTTGGGAAATTAGCTGAGGCGCAACATGGCTTATATTTACAAAGGAATTGCAAAACTTGCCTATAATGTCAGCAACTGTTCGAGCATTGGTATATCGTCCGGATGGACTCCCTTTCGCAAAGTCAATACCATTTGGATACCCTGGCTTTGCTATGGTGTTAATGTAGTAGTTGTTTCCTGCCTCAACCATAGAATCTCCAAAAACAAAAACAGCGGAAACATTTGCTGCCGCGCAGATGCCTGGCGACAAGTGGATTGCTAAAATCTGATACGTTGAACAAATGATGATAAGCCTGATCGAAATGGTGCCCATGTACCAAAAATTTGCAAGACAACCAGAAAAGGTAACTGATAAAATTGTTTGGAGGATCTGCAGATCAGGTACAACTTTATGTTATGTGTTATGACCAACGTCCCAAGTTGAAAGGACTTAATTAACTCAAGTTCTTTCGATGCTTTAAATAGTAAAGCAAGCAGAGGTAACCTAAGAAGATGGAGTATTTCAACAATGAAGATTTCAGTGATTCCAATTTTTTTGGCCATATATATGATAAATGATAATTACTTCCCCAAGTTCTCATCGCTTGATATTTAATAAAAATATAAATTACAAGATCCGTACATTTTATAATAAGTCGAATATGTCAAATTACACCGTTTTCTAACTTTTTTTTTTATTATTCTTTTTGATTATTTTTCAGAAAAATATGAATGAAATGGTGTCTTAATTTATTAAATAAGTTGCATATACAGCCCCCATTCTGTTTGGCATTTCGGCTCATAGATCTGCGCCTACCGATGGTTTCTGTTCATCTTTTTGGTACGTAAAAAGAATAAATGAATGCAATTTCATTCAAGAAAAGCAAAGAGTTCTGAAAACCATAAGAAAATGAATCCGCCCACACAAGGACAACCTGATTACAGGTGGTAAAGCAAAAATACAACAAAATTCGCTTCAGTAACTCAACATTGGAATCAAAATTAATTGCATATACTTTGTATGGGTAAAATACAAAAACCCCACAATACACTTTCAAATTACACTTTGACACTTCTTGTTTCAAAATGCATTGTTTGACCCATTGTCTATTTGTTACCATTAATCAGGTGTTTATTTACAAATTAAAAAATTATAATTACCTTCAAATAATAAAAAAAATAAAAAAATATAAAGAATATCATAATTTAATTTAATTTAATAATAATAAAAATATTTTTTATTCAATGTTTATTGACCTAAAAAATAAAAAGAGGACACATAAGGATGAAAAACAATGAAAAATTAAAAGAAAGAAATATATTATTTAGTATTATTTTGTTAATAATTAAAAAAACTCATAATTTTGAAGTGAAAAAACAAAAATCTAAAAAAATTTAAGTTAATATTCTAATGAAATTAGTTATAATTTTTTAATTGTTTTCTTTTATTTTTTTCTATTTTCTCCTTGTTCTTTCCCTTCTTCTGGTTCTCTTTTTTCTAGTGTCGAAAAGTATAATGGTTGTTTTCTTTTTCTTCCCTTCCTTCTTCTATCTCTCCCTCCTTCAATTTCTATGCACCGCCATGACTTCAACCTAAATCATTATTACCAAGATACCAACACCATATAGTGGATTTTTCAACAATAACTACAAAAATTTAACAAATTTACAATATTTTACAAAATATAATTATTCAAATTTTATAAAATTTCACTACGTGGTGTTGATGTCTTGATGATAAGGATTTTCGGTTGTAGTTACACTAGTGTGTAAAAATTGAAGGAGGGAAAGATTTAATGGTCAAATTATGCAATTAATCTATATACTCTATCAAAGTAGTGAATTTAGTTCGAATTTAATCCCTATACAATGATTTGTAAAAATCAAGTCTCTTTACTTTCCAAAAATGACAATGTTAGTCTAATATCTTAATAAAATTTAATTATCTATACTGATATAGTATTTAGTTGTGTTGACATGACATTTTCTTATTAATGTAATATTGAATTTGATGATATGATATTTTAGGAATGATGAAATAGTAATACCAAGGTAACCTAACCAAGTACTAACATGGATTTTATAAGTCTGGATATGAAAATGTAAGTTAATGGTTTTAAATAGGATTTAAAAAGAAACAAATAAAGAATACGAATAAGTTTTTTAAATTTAGAGAAAGAATGTTGTGAGATAGAGAAAAATTGAATTTCTATAGCAAGAAAAAGAATGTTGTGAAATAGATAACAAAAATACCATATCATCGTCAACAAATCATCATATTCGATACCATAACAACAAGAAAATATCATGTTAGGATAATTAACAGAAAAAATTTAATAATGTTAATAATTGGACTAACATTGTTAATTTTAAAAAATATAAAAACTCAAATTTTACAAATTATTATATAAAGACTAAATCTACTACTTTATTAGAATATAGGGACTAATTACATAATTTAACCAAAATCTACTTGGAAGAGATAAAGCAAGAAAGGGACCATTTTGTATTTCGACACCAACAAGAAGAGAACAAGATAGAGGGAAAGAACAAAGAGGAAATAGAAAAAAAAATTTAAAAATTATACATAGTTTACTTAAAATAATATTATTTAAATTTTTTAGATTTTATTTTTTCACTTCAAAATTGTGAGTTTTTTTTATAATTCTTAATAAAAAATCCTAAATAATTTATTTCTTTCTTTTAATTTTTCCTTTTTTCACCATTATGCGTCTCTTTTTTTATTTTTTTAGTTGATAAATGCCGAATAAGAAACATTTTCATTATCATTTAATTAAATTAGATTATGATTATTTTTCAAAAAATAATAAGACTATGATATTATTTATATTTATATTTTTTAATTATTTAAAAGTAATTATGACTTTTTGTATTTATAAATAACGGTTGATTAAAAATAATGAATAATTCAAACGATATATGTTGAAAACAATGAGCAAAGTATACTTAATATGTTGAAAGGGTATTTTGTAATTTACCCTACTTTGCAACCATATTAACAAACTAGGCCTAGAGTACTGCAGGGAGGTTTTAATAGATATCACTTCAAGTTCTGTGCAGAAAGTGATCTGCTAGGACGCCTTCAAAGAATCAAAGTTGCCAGCCTAACACTCCATTAAATATGGTCCCGAAGAAGGAATATGCTTACTTTCATTCTGCCTATTTACTGCTATAAGACTATATTCCTTGAGTGATTTACTCTGGTAACTATACGAAGATAAGTATTGATGGAATCGCATGAAAGCTGCTGAATTAGTTGTCCAGTGGGAAAGATTTTATCTTTTTTGGTTTCATTGGAGTCGAATTTGGAATTTTGGATTACACTATTGATGGCTTTTCAGTTTGGAGATGGGATAATAATTTGATTTAGTTTAAGTTCAAGTCATTTTTAAATGTAACTGCAAATTATATATGTACCTAAAATAAATCAGATTTTGAACAACTCAATTGGGTCAGATCAGTTCTTGTCAGGGACGGGCTACATGTACTTGAATCAATGGAGTCCCCATTTAACTTTGAAAAGTAATTATTTGTAAAACATGAAAAATTTTGGTATTTTTCCTCCATTGAGCCCTTTAAAATTGAAAAAAAATTTAAAAGAAAAGAGTCAAAATTAAATTTTATCTATTTTCTCGCAAGAAAAAGACCAAATATATGAAAATTAGTATAAAAACATCACCTATCTTGGTAACTGGTGTTTCGATGGGAACTTGATCACAAATAGGAAAGAGGAGAGAATTGGATTTAGCTTAGAAGGAATTGGTGTGTAAGAGTTTCCTGGGTGTCCAGGATTCAAATTATGCTAAATTGATGGCCATCACAACTGCACTTCATGTGTTTTGCCCCTCCTTGGTGTAGCAGTGAATCACTTGTAATAGAGTTAAGACCCTTGAGGTGCCCATCTTGTGGGTGTGCAATATCCAATGTCAAGACCATGGAAAACACATGAAGTGCAGGTCGGTGGAAAATTGTGGCAAGGTCGAGTTTGTCTATATCTTGAGAGAAGTGAATTTCTTTGCGGATTCGTTAGCAAAGCTCGGGGTTGAACGCGAAGAAATGTTTCAAGCATGGTGGTAAAGAGGAACCTTGTAAGGTTGTTGTACGACTGCCTTGGAAAGCTGAGTTGTCTGTCCCTTTGGTGTTTTGTTTACAGTAAGGTGTCTTAGCTGTGTTTTGTTTGCTGCAGGGTGCTCTGTTTCAATCCTGTTTGCTGCATAGCGGCTGTTTAATCTACTGGTGTGTTACGGTGGGGTGTTTTGTTTGCTGTAAGGTGTCTTTGTCGCTGCAGGGTGCTTTGTTTAATCTACTTCTGTACGGGGTTCTTTCTTGCTGTCTCTGTTTCCATGTAGGGTGCCATGGGTGCTTCTTTCTTGCAGCGGTGCTTCTTTTCCGTTCCTTCTCTGATTTTTACTTTTTGATCAGACTTTATAAACAATCATGCAAATTGTAGAAATTGTCTCCTCATTGCCATTCATTAATTTGTCTCCTCAGCCCCTCAGCATTCAGAACCCACTTTCTCATTCGCCAAGGGGTGTTTTTGGGATCATTGACCCACTTTGCCGCATTCGAGGATTCGCTCTCAATGATGATACCATGTGTGGACGCCCATCGGGAAGCAACAAAAATCATAATGCCTCTCTGATTTCTGAAAGTTCCGTAAGGTTCAAGTCACCTGGACTTGGAGAAGAGGACTCTAAACTCTGCCCGTGTTGTCCCTCAACAGATCACCGATACCTGCATCCCCCGGAGACCCCCTGACAACCCCATCCACGTTACACTTGAGTGTGCCCGCAGGTGAGCAGCCCATTTCGCATGTTGAGGATTTTTGGCACACATGGGGAAGTGGAAGATATCCAAAAGTTGTGCTGCAGGTTTCAGGCCACTTTGCTCGAGCCCATAGAGCAACTTTTAGCTTGATAACATCGAAGAGCTGGAGCGCATCCCAACATTTACCTTGAAAAGCGTGATTTTAGCACTTAATTATATGGTTTCATGGCATTCTCCTTTAAGCTTAATATTCTGAAATTTGCTAAAATTTTTAAGTTGCTTATATCAATTGGTTACAGTTTTACAGATGTTTCATAGGCCAAAGCCTATTTAATTTATATATACACTCACAAACCCCATTTTCATGGGGAATTCGACTCTTAGATATATAAATATATATATATATATATATATATAGATATGCTCGCGCGTTGAAATGACTGCAATTTTATTCAAGAAAGCAAGAGATACCCAAAAGGATAAGCAATTTAATCAGCCCACCTCAAGGTAACCTTATGAGAAGTCGTGAGGAAGTACTTATACTTTGCAACATTATTAACGAGTAAGGTTTGCATAGAGCTTTTAATAGGCAATCCCTTAGAATTCTCTGCAGAAAATACTAATGTCTATCTATTACGCTTTCAAAGGAATGCGGGCAGATTTTTCATTTTTATTTTAGTCTTCTCTCAAGAGGTTTTTCTGGAATGCTTGCTGTGCTAAATATTTTTCGGATGCGGGAAAGGGATTCTCGCGTGCTCTTGAGTGCTCCCCGAATGGACGGAGACCTTGGAGTGAGGCTGGGCTTGTTTTTCGTTTGATTGCTTGTTTCTGTCATGAGGGTTGCTCTTTGCTATGATCTGACACATTGAGTCTCATCCTGTGTTGTCAAAGAAATGACCTGGAGGACTGGGTTCAAGATCTTTCTATGCAGGATAAAGTTCTCTTACGTCTCCCCTTTGGATTTAATCTGAATCAATTGTATGGTGCAGATATATAATGAACAGAGTTCTTGTCGCATCTTTTTGGATTTTATGTTGTATTGATACTTTTGTTTGTTTTTTCTGGTTGTGTTGGGATGTTCATTGGGTTCTTCAGCTTGCTGGCTAGAATTGCAGTATCTTCACCTGTGTTGATCCAGATGCAACCAGAGGGGTGATTTTTCATTCTTGTTAGGCTGCCTTGTTGAGGCGGGGGAGGTGTGTTCCCTCTGGACTTGTATGTGCAGAACCATCTGACAATGGGTAGGCTGTTGTACTATCAATGAAACCATTTATGCCTTCCAAAAAAAAAATATAGCAGATACTACAATGGGTCTGGGGAGGAGACTATCTTCCTTGACTGATTTATTTTGCCTATATATATGTAATATGCTGGTCACTCTCGCTTTCGCAGAGGCGGCACGGCTGTAATAGGCAGTCTAGAAAAGGAAGAAATGGCATTGTAAATACCTCCCAAATATATATCCAAAATGGAAAAAATTTATTACAAGATGTTCTCTTTAATTGACTTGGATAATTCAATCCTTAACTGTATCAGAAACAGCTGCATTCGAAATGGATGAAAGAGAAAATAGACAGCAAATATATGGCATGTTCTTCATTTCCCTAATCTAGACAAGTAGTATGGATCAAATAGGGATAGCTTGATTCAAACGTATTATTGTTGTATGAATTTATCTTTAGCTTGAGCAATATGAGTTATGTTCAAAATTGAATACAAAGTTCAAGTAAAGATTACGCGCAAGTGAACGCGGTCATACAAGTAGTAAAGAAATGAGTTGAAGGAGTTGATCTAACAATTGTTGCTAAGTACCAAAATTAACACAAGTTAATTTTATCCAAGTACCAATTTTTGAATGATAATTAAAATGTAACCTAATTAACTAACCCTAACCTAAATGATGCAATTAATAAATTGATGTGGGAATTATGATATAATGAACTAGGATTATGGTATTCTTTAGTAGTTCACTTGAAGTTTGATTGGCTCAATTATTTAATTTCAATGAAAGTTGATGTTAGTCTAGAATCCAAAAGTTTGTGTAACTCTCCGTCAAGATATTACACATACTTAGTATAATTGAATCACAACATGTCTATAGGAGACAACTAGCTTAAGTTCTTTAAATCAAGATTCTACAAATTGACTATGTATGGCAATTAAATGTATGTCTACTCTAATTGCAAATCAATACACTGAAATTTCTTTCTAAGTGTATTAAACACACATTATCCAAATCAAGGCTTAATTTAGACTAACTCTTTCAAGTGTCATCTAAATACCTAAACACATTTAAATGGTGATCAAGCAAATAAATGAGTAATAAATACTAATTTGAGTAAACATCAGTCTTGCCATTGAAAATAAGTAATAAATCAACCAAATATCCCAGTTACATATTAACATCAACTATAATCCTAATGTAAAAGGTTTAACTCAACATACTAAGAAGGAGAGTACACATTTCAGCAAGCAAAAGCATTGTTTTACAAGATGAGATAGAGAGAGAATCAAATCTGAAAAGAAAGAAAATGTTCTGAAGCAGCCTTTTTGTTGATTTCCAGCCTTTGATTCCTCTTCCCTTTTCCCTTTTTGTTCCTGCCTCAGCTTGCCCAAAGTAACCTCTCTAAATCCTCTTTTTCTCAATGCAAAATTATCTATTTATACCCCCCTCCTATCTCAGCTTAACCTAGGATCCCGTGTCAAAAATTCCTTGTCTGACGTATTCTGGCTGTAGCGAGATTAGGTTTTGGCTGCAGCTAGAAACTTTCTGTTTTGGCCTTGTAAATAGCAGCATTTTGGCTACAGCGAGAATTGGTTCTCGCTGTAGCCAGAAGCTTTCTGACTTGATAGCTTAACTCTGCCCCTGTTTCTCACTACAGCCAACTTGCATTCTGGCTGCAGTTAGAAACTTTCTGTTTGCTCTGTGTAAGCTGTTGCAGTCCTCAATCTTTAGCTCCATAATTGATCATGATTTGTTTAGATTTGGGCGAAGTGTTGAACACCAAAGTTGTAGCTCATTGTCTCGGCTTTCCATTGGTTCAAGCTTCACCTCGATCGGACTTCCACAACTCGATTTATGCCTCAAACATTTCAGCATGTCCAGTTGCCATTAAAGCTCCTTGCACCCTCCTTTGCAATTGTGGTCCAATTCCTTGCATTACCTTCAACATTAAAAGATTAAATGATCAGAGGCTGAAATAAGTATCTTTGGCACGAGATTAAGCTAAAATTGCATAAATTGAAATTGTTGCCACATACACTAACCACTACTGAAAGAAACATAGAAATTTCCTAAGAATTGCATTAAAAATTCAAAGACTTAGCAAAATTTATGCCCCAAAATAGTGTATGATAACTCTATATAATAGAGTTATCAATTATGAATTGAAATGTTACATATGTATAGAGGGATTTCTTCATTGTTACTAAAAAATGATACTAATACTTTTATTATTTAACAATTCATGGATGCCAACCAAATTTTTCTGCACATTTTATTCAGTGCATTGATTTCAATGGGTAGCTTAAGAATTAGCAAGTTGTAGGATGTTCATGGGTGAAACATATTTATTGTCTCCATCCAATACGTGCTTTCCTACAATCAAGTTAGCAGGTTCTGTTAGATGGTATGGATCCCAAAATACATTCTTGGTTCTGTTTGGACAAACTCATGATAAGATCACACTAGGGATTCGACCGCCATGCTTCCCAAGCACCCGACGACTAGCAGAATCTGCATTCTCGAATCCTGAAAAAACCCAAAAAGGGAAAAATAAAAGAGCAGAAGAATGCGAATTCAAGGCATTTCGAATATCTAAATTTCCGGTGTCAGAGGGAAAATGTGAAATCACCATATGATTTATAATTTTGTAAGATAACTTCTAGTGCCGCGTAAGTATCTTGGTAAACTAATGTTGATCCTGCAAGACTTGTCGTAAGCGTTGTGAGCAAGTTCTTCGGCCTAGTGTTGCATAACTTGGATAGTTGATTTACACGTGCAACAACACAATCGTCTGTAGAAAATCTATCCCTCTGATTAGGGGTGCACCTAACGGGACGGGCATTTGTCACTGCAATCTCTCTGGCATCCAAATTATGAAGAGACTACATGGAAAAATTGAATATTGCGCAATTAGATTTTAGTTATGTAACAAACAGTAGAAATGTGAGTTAGCGAGAAGAAAAATTTACTGTGAGTTGGGATCTGAATTTGGAAATCATATCATCGAAATAAATACAATCATCATCATGAGATGAGGAAGCCACCTTATCGAAAACTTCATTTGTGCCTATTACAATAATGTAGAGTGCTTGTCTAAGCAGTTTTCGAGCTGCTGCTACGCCGATTCTTGAGATGATGTCTTGCCTTGTCTTTGCAAAGTTATTGATTTGTGCATCCATGCAAATTTGAGCACCCTACAAAATAGTAATGCAGATATTTCCATTCATTAAGTTCTTATGAAATCTTCACCTATCTCCGGTTCGTTTGTCCTTCCTTATAAAAAGAGATACTTCAAGGCATTGTGTTTAGTTTTTTACAAGTATTCCTACATACATCTTGACCCCCTACCCCACCTTTCTCAATAAATTGAATAGGAAAGAAATCTTATGTATTTTGATTCGGTAGAGTTAAAAATTCCTGATCCAGAAAAAGCATAATTGACACCCTTCAAAATCACATCTCTAGTACTTTTCGAGTTCAGGTAAGGAGGAGTGTAGTGTTTAAAACCCAATCCATCTGCTGCTGAAACACAATTGTTTAGAAAATAATAGGTAAGCTCTTTCAAGTTTCAATATCTTAAGTTGTTCTAATATATTTGTCTAGTAGTAATAATCTGCCCTTAATTTAGAAATGAGTAGCAAAAAACTTGCCTAGCTATAATGTCAACAACTGTTCTAGCGTCAGTGCACCGTCCGGATGGACATCCTTTCACAAAATCAATACCATTTGGACACGTTGGCTTTGCAATTGTGTTAATGTAGAAGTTGTTCCCTACCTCCACCAGAGAATCTCCAAACACAAACATAGCAGAAACTTTCTTTGCAGAGCAGATGCTTGGCGAGAAATGGATTGCTAAAATCTGATACATTGCAAAAACGATGATAAGCCTATTCAACATGGTGCCCATGCAGCAAAAATGTGCAAGAAAACTAGAAAGATACTTTATAATGTATATATTGTATGGATCTCTATATATAAAGCTTTGCAAAGGTAGTTTTTCAGTGTTACATTTATAAACCAACCTGCCAGATGAAAGGTGGCGATAGGCTGGAGTTCTATTAATTGATGAATTTAAGAATAAATTAAGCAAGAAGCATATATAAGTAGCTAGGAACTAGGATATAGGAGTATGGTAAAGCAATAATGATTCTGTTGAAACCTTTGAATATCAAAAGATGAAAGAGATGATGAACAGGGGAAAGAACAGTTGAGAGAGAAAAAATACTTCGTGCTCTGAAAATAGCCTTTCCACTACTATTCATTTATTTAACAACCAATATATGTTGTTCTAGGAGAGAGAATATGAGGAAAAAAGGAAATAACAAACCAGATGAAGCCATCTGGCATTACAAGGACCGAGGTTCTGAAATGAAAAAATTTCTTAGCACAAGACTCGTACACTACCACTACCACACAACTTCACTAATTCATGCAACCAAGTTTGACTTTTCAACCAGCATAAAATAAATAATAAAAGGAACAAACATATAAAAATTGAATACGACTTCTTCTTCTTCCTTCAGAATTTCAACTCGTGAAATCTCCATTAATTCTTCCTCTGCTGTAGCTTCATTTGCAGATCAAAAAGCCATCAATATTCAACAGATTCCAATGGCTCCAATATGCACTCTAAAACAGATAATTACAACCACAAATGATCATTTACGTACCCAAATTATTATCAGGCGCAATTGATGAAAAGCTTTTATTCATTTACATGATCAGAGAAATGCTAAACTATTTGGGATTGCAGCTGCACCCCATGCAAAATTTTCAACAACTTAAGCATGATGTCACACCAGCCCTATTACACTCTAATTAATGGTCCCTACGAAACGATATATGGTTTCATCTGCCAGACGATCTTACTTTTTCGACAACAACTGTGCTATTGGGAATAAGTCGGTGGTGGTCAGAAGATTAGTACTGAAGGAACCATGCACAACGCTTAGTTTAATATTCCAGTGATATACGATCAGAATTTGCTGACTGCTTGTTATTTGCTTTCAATTTAACGAGAATGGAGTAAATAGGCTGCTCTCTCTCGACTTTGCAGGGCAAGGCGCAGTTTTAGTAAGTCATCTACAAGACACAAGAAAGAGTGGTGCACACATTTTTCAAATATCCTAAATTACAAAACCATTACATCTTGTCTTTGTAGGTAAATCTATTTACTTTTTCTGTGATTTTAATTATTTTCAAATAATATTCTGTAGTTCTTTTTTTTTTAATTAGCACCTTATGGATATATATTTCTCAATTAACATATGGTGACTAACTTCTGATCTCAAAAGTGTTAATCTATAATATTTTACTCAATAAAAATTTTAAAATATCTTTAATTCAAAGTTAACTTATTTGTTCATATTTAAGGATATTTTTAAAATTTTATTAAGCAGAATTAATAGCCAAACAGAATAGAAATAATTAGCATAATGTTTATTTAAAAACAAAAAAATGTCTTATGAAAAAAAGTTGAAACCACAGAGAATGTAGATGGAGTTTGCCCTTTTAATCATCGATTTAGCTACCTTGGAAATGGATGATAAATGGCTTTCAAAAAATTAAAAAAAAATGTTATCCTTTTAGTTTGGTCTGGCATATGGCCACATATTTAAGTTCCCAGAGCTAAATATTGATGGGGTGAAACATGCAGTCTCAGGGAATTAGTTATGCCAGTTAAAAACATGATTAGACATAGATCTAGAGGGATAGCTTCTTGTAACTGGGTTCCCCCTTGGTTAATAGTCTTGATTTGCATATTGAACAACTTCCTTACGGTTTCAGATGATGCCAGGTGTATCCTTAGTTCAACTTCTTATGCGCAAACCAATGAAATTTCATGGAAGAAAAAAAAATAGTCAACAGAAAAGGCTATCAGTTTAGAAAAATGTTAAAAGTCAATATGTCAGAGGTTATAACCATACACTGACTGTAAAATTTTCTACCTTGATCTCATAATCTAGAAAATGGGACGAGAAATCTCATGTTCAAATGAAAAAATATATAATCGAAATACAGGATCTTTGTCACTCTAGTCCTCTAAAGTGATTCACTGATTTCCTTCTAACTTCAGATTAACAATGTCCGACACATAGAGATTTGTAGCTCAAGAAGGAAATGAAATACCTGCATTCACCGGCAATCATCTCCATGCTGGACATTTGCAATAAAACACAGCTTCTTGAACTGAATCTTTGGTTGGAAAACTAAGGAACAAATGTTACATCAAAATGTGATATAATTTTTGGTTATATGAGCAGCTTGTGCCGCAATACTATATATCAAGAATCTGGACGCCACAGTAGTTAATCTTTCAGTGCTATAAAATGGAAGTTGAGTTTACTAGTGCCTTAGGCTGATCAACTCAATATCAAATATTAGGGTACCCAATGTTGAGCCTTCTCCATTCGCAAGGCGGGTTGGATTGAAAATGGTAGTGAACAGCCTCTGCCTGTCAAAGAACTATAGCAGAACAGAAGACAAGTAAACATTGGTAAGTGGTAACAACCAGAACAGAGTACTATAGCCAAAAGAAAACCATAAACATTCATTTTAGCCAGGTTTTAGCAATTCTACCACCTCCAATGTTCGTATCAGCTAAAATGTGTTCCTATCAGTTAACTATAAATACCAGCTGAAATATACCAATTACTGAATAATGAATATCTTCAATTTTTCTAAGCATGCTTTCATTTTGAAAAAAACATTTTGGTAATCATGAAAGAATTTGAGTCCAAGTTCCTTTATTAAGGAATCATGAAGATGAACCTATGTTTCTATACCACTGTATCCAGCAGTCTCCATGGTCCTTTCCTGATATCACTGGCAATGCTACTCAACGGTTATTTTCAGAGAGAACATAAATTTTTTCCCTAAAGTCATCACCCTACAGTGAAATTAGACCAAAGAATTCATAACTCATACATATTCCTCAGAGCTGAAGACTTCTCAAGATTGAAATCTCCTTTTCATTTTTTTTTTGTCCTTTTGGCCGAAGTTTTTTGTATACTTAAATGAAGGCTTGGAAACTTAAATCAGAATAGGAATAGTATTGAGTTCCAAATTGGAAATTAAGAGAAAATAAATTCAAATTGATGAAACAATGGAAATGTAAAGGTTCAAAGAAAAGAAGTGGGCAACAACATTACATACATTAGGAGGAATAGGTTCCTGCGAAGTGTTCTGATATCCTTGTGAGGGAGGAATTATAACTCGACGAGTACCACCTACTTTCATTGATCTGACAGCTGCTTCAATCCCAGATATGACCTACATTTATTTTTTTGAGCCAAAGTTACTGCTGTAATATGGCTGCGGACGTTCAAATTCGATCGATGTAATACAATAGCCATAACTTAATGAAGGAGATTTGACTTGAGATCTTATTCTCCTTAATTATAGACTATGATCATTGACTAATTGCTATGATTAACTTCTAATTCCTTACTCTAAGGCATAATTAATGCCTTTACATTTGACAGCAATTTATTGTAAATATTTCTTTCCTTTGTATTACCATCACAACTTGTATTTAAGCACAACATGCCTATCAATAAAATCATCAAATAGAGTATTCAAACTCTTCATAACTCAAATTTGAACTGATATGGATTAGCAAGTCAGTGATATCTAATAAATGTTGGTAAACTTGAAAACCATATTAGTTGGGATCTAATAAATACCACCCAACTCTATGTACACAAATTGGACTTGCTAGACAATAAAAAATTAAGCCAGTGAATATCAACCCATAGTCCCACCTAACCCTCCCTCCCTTCCCTTAAACCCCAACCATCTTTCACTGAGGGTGGAATTCATTCCAATTCAATCCCGTATATGTTTTCGTTATAACCATTCAAAATTACAAGCAGAAAGAAAGCAAAGAAAATTATTGGTTAAGGTAGTTTATTAAGACCTTCAGCTTCACATCAATACACTATATCAGCTAGCTACTAAAACAATCAAAACCCTGTTAAATGTTCTGACAAACTTACTTTCCCGGAGCCAACAGTGAAGACAAAAGGAATTGGTTCCCCGGTGCCATCTTTATGATCATACGTGGAATCAAACCGCCACCCCTGCTTTGCTGCTAGCCTTCCATAGTAATGTATCGCAACCTGTTTAATTACATTTCATACTCAACAATTAGATATGGGAGAAGGCCATTAAAACTATATGTGATGTGACTAAGTGCATGCATTCATAAACAAAAACAAAGAGTCCTTTATTACACGCAAAAATATAAAATTTAAGTTACCTGGAAGCCCAAGGTGTTATAATAAAAGAAATATACTAATAATTAGAGAAAGGACCTGGTCTCCATCGACGGGAGTGGCACCGGTGCCAGTACGGAGGTCCAACGCCTTGACACCACCGGAGTTAGGGAGGTCGAAGAAGTCGGGGTTAATGGCCGATTTTGAAAGAGCAGAACTATAGAATGACAAGATTAATGAAGAAATGGTGGTGGTTGCTATAGACACTGATAATGTTCTCCTTGAACTTGTTGTTGAAGACGAAGAAGAAGATGAGGGGTGAGGAAAAGTTGCAGAGATAATTCGTGATGATGCTGGAGTTTTCCGGGCAAGGTAATGGAGGGTGGGATGGTGGGAAGCACGGAGCTGAGGTGATGATGCGTAGCAGTGGATCAGCAGCATTATCTTCTTTCTTTGATTGTACTTGGACGCAAAGAAAATTATCCTACATATTAAAAAGGTTATAAAACGCCGTCTGTGGGAATCGAACCCACGACCACGTGGTTAAAAGCCACGCGCTCTACCGGCTGAGCTAAGACGGCAGCTGCATAACCAAATAAAGAAAATATATTTTAGCCTTTGAACCTTGACCTTTTTAGTCTACTAAATTTGTGAATTTTGTTTAAATGCTTGGATAAAAAGTGGGGTTATTGATATGCCAACAACTTCAATTTCACAAAGAGATAGAGATTGGAATATTGCCTAGCATGGGTTCCTCTCTTATTGTTCCTCCGTCTAGTAGTTCATAATTAAACATTTTGTGAAGTGTGATGAAAAGAAATTAGCTAGGTAATACTACTAATTATTGATGTTAGATGTTTATAATAACTTTAATAGTTTAAATAGTTTATCAATTTTTTAAAAAAATTTTAAATAAATTTTTATGACATAATATATAAAAAGATTTCTAAATTTTTTAAGAAAATTTAAATAAATTCTTATATTTTTAGTGTATTTAATGAAGCTCTTATATTTTTATTTTGAATCAAATAACCTCTTATAACAAATGATTAATTTAATTAAAATGTTATTTATCATTGTATATCATATAGCACTGACGTGACATGATAATATATTATAATTAATAATGATGTGATATATTAACATATCATAATTAATAATTAATAATAACGTGACATATTAATTTTGCATAATTACATAAGGATGTAGTATTTTTTACTATTCACATCAATGTCATATTAATATCATATAGATATAAAATAACAAGTAATATTTTGATTAATGACAATTAGTCAATCATTAATGATAAGGGTTTATTTGATTTAAAATAAAAATATCGAGATTTTTTTAACAAAAAGTACAAAAACTTGATTAAACTTAATTAAAGGAAAAAGACATATTTGAATTTTATTGAAGTGTTTAAAAGCTTATTTGAATATTATGCTAATATTTATTCTTTTATTATATTTTTATATTTTTATTTTGAATCAAATAAATTTTAATAATTAATTATTGATTAACTATTATTAATTAAAATCTTACTTATCATTTTATATCACATTATGCTAATATGACATATTATAATAGATAATGATATGATATATTGATTGCGATATGGTAATCATGTGATATTTTTACCTTTCATTTTAATACCACATCAATTATATAAATATGAAATGATAAATGATATTTTGATTAAAATAAAAATATAAGAATTAGAGGGAATATAAGAGAAAAATAAATTTTTATTTGAATTTTTTAAAAAAATTTAGGTGATATTATGTTTTTAAAATAAACTGGAACTCCCGTAAATGATTATGGGTAGCTTGCTAATAGCCTGAATGCGGTGCATTTCGCAAAACTAGTTGTAAATTCCTGAAGGTAAAGTGGTAAAACTAAATAGTAAAGTCCCACACAAGTCCGAAAGTGGCAAAAACCAACAACAAATGTTACATGTTCTCCTCGCAGTTTGCTCCTCGGTCCTCACCAAACGACTACTTTTTTATCTCTTCTTACTGGATACTGCTCATTTCGGGCTCTTCCTCTTTGCTCTGTTCAATATTTCAGACTTTCAGTTTCACTCACTGAAGGTTGAAGAAACATATATTTGAATTCCCACCGATAGAAAGAGGAGGGTAACCCCCAAAAGATTGAATAATGGAGAGCAGTGAAGAAGATGATGACTTCCCATCTATTGATAGCATCACTCCACAGTCCAAGATTGATTCTGTTCATCAATCTCACACCACTGAAAACGTCATTTTTTCCACCCTCTGCATTATTCCTTCTATTTTTTTTTCGCTTGTTTCCCAGAAATTGGAAACTGAAAGTAGTTTCTTTTTATTTTTTCTGGTTTGCTTTTTCTTTTCTTTCAAACTTTAGATGCTAGATTCTAAGTTCTGGGTTTTCTTATGCTTTGTCGCCCATTTTTCTACCTGAGCTTTTGCTTATAATTATATCTTTTACTGTAGATTTGTTCTCTTGAATATGGGTTGGTCCTATTTCTCGTCAAATTTCAGGGAAAAATGTAGCTTTATTTTCTACAATTTCTATCTAGGAAGTGAAAAATAAAAGGTCTTTCCTGGGATTTTGTTACGTGGGTTTTTGCTCACTCAGCTTAATCAATCAAAATCACCTATGTATTTGATGGAATTGTAATTATTAATCTGTGTTGTTATATGTTTTATTAATTAAACACTGGAAAAGTTTCTCTATTTCCCTGATTTTTCCTGCCCAAAGTTTCTCCTTTTACTGGTATGAAATTACCTGGTTTCAACCATCGTCACCAGATTTGATATTTTCTCATGTTCTTTATTGCTAGTGTAGCATGTAATTTTGAATATTTTGATAATACAGGGGATCAGAAAACTCTGTTGTGAGCTTTTGGATCTGAAAGATGCTGTGGAGAACTTATGTGGGAATATGCGCACAAAATACTTGGCTTTCTTGAGGTCAAATAGAAGTGTTGCTGTTTACCTTTTAATGATAAATGAAAATAAAGTTGAAAAGTTTTCTAACTATAGTTCTACTAATTGTTTTATCTATTTCAAGCGAGTATGATTGATTGTAATTGTAATTGTAGAATATCTGAAGAAGTTGTTGAAATGGAGCATGAACTGATTGAGCTGAGAGAGCATATCTCTTCTCAAGGGATTCTTGTGCAGAATCTAATGACTGGGGTGTGTCGTGAATTGGATGAGTGGAACCGGGCAAATGCTGATATGAACAACACACCGCTAGACCCTGAAATTAGTGAAGTTCAAGATCCCTTCCCAAATAAAATGGATGATCACAAGAAAATATTCCTTGAGAAAATTGATGTTCTTTTGGCTGAACATAAAGTTGAAGAAGCACAGGAAGCTTTAGAGGCTGAGGAGTGAAACTTTCCTGAGCTAAAAGGTTCTGGAGATTCTTCAACTGAAGCATCCTCTTACAAGTCTTCTTTTCTAGAAAGGAAGGCAATGCTTGAGGATCAGCTTATTGAGATTGCTGAACAGCCTGCAGTTAGTGCTAATGAACTACAGAAGGCATTATCTGGTTTAATTAGGCTTGGGAAAGGTCCTTCAGCGCATCAATTACTTTTGAAATGCTGTGGTTCCCGCCTGCAAAAAAACATTGAGGTTTTTCTTCCTTCGTGTTCTGTCTGCCCGAAGACATTTCCTGCCACACTGTCTAGGTTTGTTTTTTCTATGATCTCATTGACAACTAGAGAATCTGGCTTGATATTTGGTGACAATCCTGTTTATACGAATAGAGTTGTTCAGTGGGCAGAGTGGGAAATTGAATTTTTTGTTCATTTGGTGAAGGACAATGCACCTTCTTCGGAAACAGTTTCTGCTTTACGTGCAGCTAGCATTTGTGTTCAGGATAGCCTTAACTACTGCTCAATGCTGGAATCGCAGGGGTTGAAACTATCAAAGTTGGTTCTGGTGCTCTTGCGTTCATACATAGAGGAAGTGCTGGAGTTGACTTTTAGGAGGGCTAGAAAGGCTGTTTTTGACTCAATAGAAGTTGATGATAACTTGCCTATGTCACCTCACTTTGTGTCTTCTTTGTCGGCTTTTGCAACTTCTTCAGATACCGTGGAATGAAATTTATGTATATTATGGCTGTAAGTTGGTCTTTTTTCCAAGTTTAATAGGTTACTTCTTTTGCGTTTTTGCACCTCAATCACCATAAATACTTCATTTGTTTCAAAATGTTAAGATGTAAACAATTGTGACCTAAAAGTGACACTTTTCTAAAGATAGAGGCTGAAGAATTGATATACGATTTTACTGCATATGATTGAATTTAGGTATGATGAAGAAGTAATCTGTAGTTCTTTACTACTTTTTATCAAATTAAATCATATCGAGAAAGTGCTTGAAAGAAAGGCTCTGCCATTATAGGTACAATAAGTACAAGAGAAGCATCTCAATATGGAATTTTAGAATAAATATACATATGGGTGCAGGGCATTTATGCCTTAGCTTAAGCTTTGTATTCATGTTTGCGTGCTTATCTTTTGTTTGTTGGTTTTGTTTAATTAATTAATTTTAAGTATTATTCCTTAGTCTTTCATTGGCATATGGAAGTTATATTAAAAAACACAAAAAGTGGCTGCAACATATAAACCTTATTAGTATGCATGGTATGTTTTGAATTTTAACGTTGTGCCTTTTAGCTATAAAGATCTACGTATGCAATAACTACAAAGTATAGAATATTCTGCATGCCAGTATCCAAGAATGAAACAATAAGTCTACTGTTCTTTTGCTACTCAAATATTTTAGTAATGCAATGCTGAAGTTAAAATGTCATGGACAGGATATTTTGGAACAGCTTACGCCGCTGGTTGTTTTGTATTTTGGAGGAAACGTACTAACTAGAATTTCACAGCTGTTTGATAAGTATATGGATGCACTAATTAGAGCCCTGCCTGGCCCTTCTGATGATGACAGTCTTACTGAGCTGAAAGAGACCATACCTTTTAGAGCTGAAACAGATTCAGAGCAGCTAGCTATTCTGGGAATAGCATTTACAATTATGGATGAACTGTTACCTAGTGAGGTAGTTAAAATTTGGAGTCCAAAGAGTGAAAACCAGGAACCAGGAAATGCAAACATTGTTCCTAATGCAAGCACCACTACAGAATTAAAAGATTGGGGGCGCCAGCTTCAGCACTCTTTTGACAAGCTCAGAGATCATTTTTGTAGGCAATATGTTTTGAGTTTCATCTATTCAAGAGAAGGTAAAACACGACTAAATGCACAAATTTATTTGGGTGGAGATGGAGAAGATTCACAATGGGACACTCTGCCTTCTTTGCCATTTCAGGTAATCTCGCTAACTTCCCTTACGGCACGAGAGTTCTTCCATTTCCTTTAGATGTTGCACATGGAAGAGTTTATTTTGCTTTCCATTTTAAGCTTACTCATTTTTTATCTTTAGAATTAGGGTAGTTGTTATATCTTTAGGTAAACACAAATCATTTAAATTCTAGAATATTTAGTTATTTTGTCTTATCTGTAATTTCTTAAGAATATCCCCTGCACCTTTTATTGCGTTTTTTTTTTATCAGATTATACATTACCAGTATGGTTTACAGTTACATATATCTTTTGGTTTCTTCAATTGACGTAACTTGTTAATCTGTTTTAGTGCATGAATAGGAATTAAATTGCAAGCTCTTTTATTTTCCTTCTGTGCATAAAAATGCAAATTGTATGTATATTGGCATGAAAAATGTGTTATGTGATTCCATGTGAGAAGCTGTATTTATAAGTTTCACTTCTGGTGTCAATAGAAATCATTTTCCTATATTGGCATATGAGGACTTATCTGTCATCCATCCATGCAAAATTTGGACATATTACACACTTGACTGAAATCATCTCTTGCTAATTCTGAGTTTTTGTTTTATTATTATTGCAGGCATTATTTTCAAAGCTACAGCATTTAGCAACTGTGGCTGGAGATGTGCTACTTGGAAAAGAGAAACTGCAAAAAATTCTGCTTGCTAGACTGACAGAGACCGTTCTAATGTGGTTGTCTGATGAGCAGGAATTCTGGGGTGTGTTTGAGGATAAATCCACTCCACTTCAGCCACTTGGATTACAGCAGGTAAATTTTTTTTCCATGACAGCTTTTTGTTGGTTCTGAAGCATTTCTATCTCCTTTTGAATATTATCACTTTTGAGAGTTATCATTGTATCCTTAATTTAAATCTCTTTCCTTCTGGGTTTGTGGTGAATCTTTACCATAAATTGCAGGATTTATTTACAATTTTAATATTATGTTAAAGTGGAAAAGGAAGCAAAATATATGTGTTTTGAACAGTTTTCTGCAATTGTACACTCAAAGATGTAAATCATTGTCAGCTATGTTTATGTTCTGAATAATTCACACAGTGTGTTTATCCTCATCTTCTGCCACTTTTGCAAAATTTTTTTTTGTTATTTCATCATTTGAAAGTGGCTTCACTTAACCTTCTGAGTAAATCTTTTCTGTAGATTTTGCTGTGTGGTATATATGTGATACATGAGCTTCTGCTTTTTTTTATTCTGTTTAATGCCATGTGGCATTTGTTGAGGCCCGTTGTACCCCTAGATGATAAAATTTTCTTGCAAAATCATCTTGGCAACTCCATGTTTAATCTGTTTGTTCCTTGGGCTCAAGGTATTCATGTGTAGACAAACCTGGCAATAGAAGGCCCTTGATTTGGCATTGTAATTTTATATGCCTATAATGCTGTCACTGCCCTATTAAATTCTAATTTGACTTTGTTTTGGCAGTTAATTCTTGATATGCATTTCACTGCTGAAATGCTTGTTTTGCGGGTTACCCATCTAGGCATGTGCACCAGATTGCATCTGCCCGTAACTGCTCGCGCAATCAAAACCTTCACTGCCAGAGAAGTTGAAAGGTACGCATCCTTGCCATTCTGATATTCTGGTTCTTACCTTCACTTTCTGCTGGCAACTAATTTTGCCTTACCTTGGCAGTGCACTCCCTGAGGACGAATGATTTGTTGAAACCGCAAAATCCGCAATAAACAAGCTTCTAATGGTAGGATCTGGCTCAGACACATCTGAAATTGATGATGATCACATTATGATACATGGTTACATCGGCTCAGGTTCTGATGATTCTGCTCCATCCTATCATCAGTAGAATACTTTGAATCATTTGCTTCTGCTAGCGTGGGTGAACTCGAGAGCCCTAATTTTACTGATCAAGGAAGCTAGAAGTTGACCACAGGTCGACGAAATGCAGTTCTCATCCCAGACCCAGAATGTGCTGCTGTAATTATTTACGGAAACCGATATTTTCTTGTCAAGATTTTGTGCATGCGGATTCAGATACCATCGGTTAGAAGCAGAAGTAACCTAGGATTTGTGTTCACAGATGTTGTAGTTTATTGTATTTTGTTGTATCTTGTATTAATTGTTTTGTCTAATAGAGGCTTTGAGCCTTTGGTATTCAAGATATATATAGAATTCACTCAGCGCTTTCAGAAAAGCCATTCTGCTTAGCATTTGCCAAACTATTAACATCATGATCCATGAAAAATGACATAAAGGTGCAAATATGGTGCTTCCTCCGAACCCTAACCAATTCGGTTTATGTCTATTGTCTAAACATATGAAATAATAATTATGTTAGGTATGCTGACATGAGGGTGACTGAATATACTCAAGTCTGACATCCCACTACAAGTTACAAGTCACTTCTGATCTCCACCACTAACTCAGCTTCAATTTCGGACTTTTACTCGATCTAACCTCTCATCACCACCTTGAAAATTCTTTGCAATTTCTTAATTTCAAGTTCAATGCTAACCAAAACTAAAATCACTTCTATTAAATATTATCTTTTTCATATATTGACCATTTTTAATAAAATATTTAAAAAAAAGGAAAACGTACGTAGAGATATTAATAGGTATTTTATTATAAGGTACCTGCGAGTACCTAATTTATTTATACAGAATTAGGTACTCTATAAACGAGTTCGGATAAGGTTAGAGTAGTGATTTCTGAATTTTAATAGGGTAGGGTTCGGATACTACTCCTTAAGTACCCGTTATCCGAACTCGATTATTATTTATAAATATTTTATTATTATTTTAATAATTAAATTAAAATTTTATAATTTTTACTAACTTTACAAGTAATTTTTTTTTTGTTAAAAATTAACAAATATATGAAAAGTATGGTTACTGTAGTTATTAATATGATGACATTAATATTTTAAATTAAAAAATTATTAGATTGTTAATTATGTTTAAACAATTTGAATATTATGTTTAAAAAATTATTAGATTGTTATTTATGTTTAAGTATGGTTACTTTAATTATTAATATGATGATATTAATATTTTTATGATTACGTATGTATATATATTATGTATTTTAAATATAAATATATTTACTTTTTATTTTGTATAAATATTATAAAAATTATAATTTATAAAATTATTAATTACAGTATATATATATATTTATATAAACATATAACATATAAATCTAAAGGAAAATTATGAGATTAGAAAAGTTAATTGAATAATTGAGTACTTATGAAGAAAATTTTAATAATTTTTTATTTAATCGGATATTTAAATAAGTTAGAGTATTTATAGAGGAGTGAAAATGTATTAAGATTATGATTAGAATAATAATTTTAAAATTAAATAAATAATTAATAAGATTAAGATAAATAATTTTTGATAGGATTAGAGTTCGGGTATTATAAAATTGTAAGATAGCCGATCAGTTGAACGTGAGTACAAGGTAATTTTTTTTAGAAAACAAAAAAGCACCCAAAGCTGGGCCAACAAAGCGCGGGAAAAATTGGGTGTAGAGAAGGTGAGAACTGAAAAGTCATGGAAAAGCCCCACTTTTGAGGCGTGGAGAGAATTAGGGTTAGGGTTTGAATTGAAAGGGGGAAAAATGGAGGAAGATAAGGGAACAACAGGAAGCATAAAACTAAGCCAGAAAGACAAAGAAGAGGAAGTAAATATAAGTGGTCAAGTCCATCACCTGCCATGCTGCATCAAACTAAATGGTCCTTGCTCTGTTTCCCAATACTTCAGACCCAAAGCCAAAGGTATCCCCTTTTCCTCTATGTTTGCTTCTCATATATAAATTTTATGCAAAGGTAAAGATTTTATTTTTTTGTTGGGTTTTATTTTATGTTAAGGAGGGGTGGAAATTGATGGGTTAGCTGTAGAGGAAGCACATTTTAGAGGAAGGAAGCTTCAAGGAACTACTATTTCTATTCCAAATGGATATTCTGGTATGTTTCTTCTTTTTTTTTTTGGATTTGTTTTTAATTAATTCCCATGTTTTATTTTGTTAGAAAGATGAATTTTTTGTGATGCTGTGGGTTTGAATTTTGAGTTCTAGTTGTATGTTTATGATATGGTTGATCTAAGCATGTAACACTGGAAACTATGAGAACTTTGTTGATAACAATATTTCAAGCCTATTAAATTTGAGGAGGATAAGCTAAGAAATTATAACGATTTGGAGAATTAGTAGTTTTCATTTTACAAGGAAAATATTATCTGCAAAACAATGAGCAAGATATTGCACTGTCATTGATTTATTGGATGTGGTCTTGTGTCTTTTCTTTTTTTGAATCGGTTACTGATAGTGAAAGGTAGTGCTTCCCTGGAGACAAATGCTCGACTTGGGTGCTCTGAACATTCTTGTTTTTGTTTCACCTGTTTGTATATAATTTGATCAATTTTAGGAAGTTGCACTGGTCTTGCAGCAGGCTTTGTGCTACAACTATACCAATATTAAAAGATGTGTTGACCTAGTGTTAGGTTTCATTTTCCATTTCCTCTAGAGTCTTCCTATTTTCTGGTTGTTCTGCAGGCTTTGTTCTGGGCAAGAACAACTCTGGCAAAAGAAAAACTTGTGATGTATCTGAAGGGAGCTTGAACAGCTGGCAAATGAAAGCAAAATTTGATAAATTAACATATTGGAATCATGATAGTCCTCCTTCAAAAGATGATGCCTTCTTGCGTTCTTTTCATTGGTTTGCTGTTGCAGAAGCTGTAAGTTTCTCGTTCTTATGTTACATAATGCTACAGAAATATTCATTTATACTGATCATTTGGGCCCTAATTATCACTTTTACATTCTTTTGCATTTTGTCCGAGGATATAGGCAAGCCTGTGTATTTAGTCTAAAAGTAAATAGTCTAGTCAGTTCAAATTGTTGGCTGTGGTCTTGGTTGAAGTTTGAATTATTTATTTATGATGTATTAAACCACATAGATCGTATCATTCTTCCCACTTTAATTGAGAATCATATCTTGCAGCTGCACAAACCAGTAAAAGCTGAAGATTTGACTGCTGCTTCTATTGCTTTGTAAGAGAAATGACTACCAATAGCGACATGTGTGGAGGATCTTCTGATCTTTAGCACCGTTTTCCTTTCTTGTACTGGTTGTGGAGAAAAAATTGATAGGCTGATAGAGAAAAATGGAGAATATCCCGTAATCTTCATCTATGGGTTTGCTGTACTTGTCATTCGTGAAGTAGTTTGTCTAGTCAAAATTTATTATCACTTTGCAGAAGGGCACAAACTAGGGAAAAAAATTTGTTAAAGTGTGTATGGGTCGTTCTGTTCAGGTTGGACAAAAGCATAGATGGGTTGCCAATTAACGTAGACGTTTCACAACATCGAGTGTAGCTGTGTAACTTGAACACAAATGGGCCCTGTAAACCTGATACTGTTAACTCTTACTGTATTTAACTATTTTTTCTTTTCCCCTGGCAATTTCTTGACAAAAATATTTAGAGTGAATTTAGTAAACTCTCAAAGGTACAATGCTGCTGGTTTTTTTTTTTTTTTTTTTGTGTGTGGGGAGTCAATTACTGAAGTTAATTCCTTCTCTTTTCTCCTTTTCCTTGCTGAGAAGGTTTAGAACCATTGCAGGGGACTAAAAAGATGAATGCCTGGAATCTTGTGTCGGAACCAATGTCCAATGAGGCGTGCCATTAAAGGCGAGACAGGTACAAAGAAACTAGGAGCAAAAGTCCAAGACCAAGAGTAGGCGTTAAGTTAAATGCATCTGGAAGGCATATTTGCTAACACATGATTCACGTTGGCTCGGTGCATGCTGTCAAAAAGAAAATTGCAGAAGTAAAGAAATAGTTGGAGGAGAAAAGCTTCTAGAGCCAGAATATACTCGAAATCACCAGGAAATTAGTTATATATTACTATTGTCTAAAGTTTAGAGGGAGGCAGACAGGGCCAGGATTATAATACAAATCCGTTTCATTTGCGGAACAAATGCATGTATATCCGAGTAAATTTAGGTCAATAAACAAAGGTTGATTTTGAATCTGTCTTTTACCTTTAGAAAGGTGATTACTTTTTGAGTTGATAAACACACCATGCAAGAACGCTGTCAGCAGATCAAGCTGCTACGTCTTTTCATTAACAAATCAACACGGTAAACCTGCTGGCAACATCACATGGAACGAAGAACAAAGAGAAACAAATCAAGGCTAAGGAAATTTGATGTAACGATTCTTTTCAAACATAACCAATCCCTTTATTCCTTCTCGATGAACTAATTTTGAGGAGGATTCAAACATGAGTGATAGGTGTGGGTGAGGCATCAAATTCTCAATTGAGGATCCGTCAATTTTAAATCAAGAAACGCAATGTCAAAGCTTTGAATTGTTGAAGAATAAAATTTCACTACATGAAAAACTGAAATACTATTAAAAAAATTGTATGTGGTTCATATTTTACGTGACGAAGATATATACGTATATATGTAAATCTTGAAAAGATGTTAATGATAAAGAAAAAGAATTGCTTTGTCACTTATTCTCTTTTTTTTTTTTTTTAAGATCAACAATGGGGAGGATTTCAGATTTCAACTTGTTTAAAACTAAAGTGTTTACTTTATATATTCTTAATAGATTTGATCATGAGTTAAAGATGGAGGACTGATTAGCCCTATTTACATATTTTTTATAACTATTTTCACCCTGAACATATATGTAATACAGGAGGTGGAAACTTCATCGGATATGTAAGTAATAACATTAAAAAAAAGAGAAAAAGACATGGTAATGACCTAAATAATACTAATTATAATAAATAAAGATACCCTTCTTTCGGTAAAGTTATAATGGGGCATTTACTTGATTCTTTCCGTTTTCCAACTTGTTTCGGTGTGCTTTCCTTTGAGGGGTCATATTCATGAATGCAGCAAAAAAGAATTCCTTCCTACCTCACACCCTCTTTTTCCTGCGTATAAAATCGCTTGCCTCACCTCACATTCATTTCAAAATATATAGGCCCCTCCACCTTAAGCACTAACATATTCACAATGGCTACCAAGCCTCATCATGATGCAGACAACAGCGCTAGAACAGAAGAGCAGGTAATTAAGCATATATATGATTATCTCATTCTAACTCAATACATAAAATCTTGAAATCCAATAGTAAAACTTATTTTTGCAGGGTGGTTATATATTTAAACCCAGAGCATTTAACATTGTATGGGGAAATGACAATCGCTACTGGCGGGTTCCGTCGACACGGTAAGAATTAATGAATTAATGTTACCATATGATTTGATACTTTCTTTGTTTATGTTGTTTTGAGTGTTAAAAATTTTATTGTAGGAGTAATAATGATGAACCTGCAGAGCTGGTTCAAGTGTCCTGGCTTGAAGTAACCGGTTTTGTCGAACTACGACCTTCGAAAACCTATCAAGTTACCTTCACACTGAGCTTCAAAGAGGATGCATTTGGTTGGAACGGATGCCCTGTTTTCTTGATGGCTAAGGTAGGGAAGAAGGGAAAGTACAAGTGGAAAAGTCTAAAGGAACTGGAATCCCTTCCTAAGGTACCGACAGAAGTTCCAAGCAACAATGAACCGTTCCTTGTTGATGTTCCGGGTGATGTTCCTGACAGCAGGCTTTATTTCGGTTTGTATGAAGTGTGGAGCGGGAAATGGAAGGGAGGCTTGAGAGTTCACAAAGCAACCATAAAGGAAAAGAAGTGAAGAAAGATATAGATATATTGGTATATATATAGGTGTGGCATGGTTTTATTTTGTGTTGCATGCATATGGTAGATCATGAATAAATGGGACTGAGTTGTAAGTTTCATAACATGCTGAACGAATAATGGCCGCATTTCACTTACCTTCTTTGCTACCAGTTTGTATGAATGTAGATTGGATGGATACTATAGTTGCACTTCATTTGTCCTTTAATTAATTTCTGAGGGATCTAACCAACTTGGAATGCCAGTTTGATGACTTTACATTTCGTATTCATCATGACTTCTAGACAAGCTTTACTATATATATATATAAAATCCATGTGCAAGTATACAACAAACTTTCTTTGAATTTCTTCAAAGGCGAATTATCCTATTACTATGTAAAATTCATGGTCCTTTCCATGTCTTGCAGATTAAACCAAGATCAAAAATTTGTTGCCATTAATGTTTCTTTATTAATATATATATGTATGTATATAAATTAGTAGGTAGTTGTATATATCTTATTGGTTAATTATGTGGTATTTAAGATTTAAAGGTGCAGTGTTAATTATACAAGTATAGAAATAGATCCTAAATGTGCATCAAAATATAAATTGACACACCAAAGTTATTAAATCATAACCTAGCCATAAATTTACAGCCATCAGCATTAGTGAATGAGGCTTAAGGTGATATATATATATATATATATATATATATATATTTGTAGGTTCAAAGCCATCAGGTAGATCCTGCACAAAGAGAGAAAATTTTCAGTGGAAAAGTCTGTGCGTTTGAATCCAATTCCAAATAAGCTGTCTCCAGGCACACTACTACCAGCTGGTTGAACCTCTTCTAGATAGACTTGCTTGGTTCTTTAACTTTTCATATGGTAACTAAATAAATCTCTTTGATCTAGCAATTCATCCAATGCGAAGCTTGCAAATGTAACAAAATACTAAAACTTAAGCAGGTTCTTTTTTTTAAAAGAGTTAATCCCTTCTTCACTTCTTCTCTCTCAGTACGGCATCCTGAAAGGATAGATTTGCAGACAGATATATTAAAACTTAAGGCGCTGCTGCAAAAGCAAAACTGTTGGCAAAGCATCTTATCCTGTTTGCTTTAATTAGCATAAAGCAACTGCAAGATGCCGATAATCTACTCTAAATTCGACACACAACTTCGCGTAGGGAATATGTAGTCTGGAATGGATGGCTGCCTTATCACAGAATCATAAACTTTTTGGACGTAAAAGACAATGGAAAACGAACCCTTTTTTTTTTAATTTTCTAACTATTACCGGTCCTATTCAAGCATGAAATTCCCAAGATCTATTAATTTTATATTTCACTTTTTAAAAAAATAAACTTTTCTTGCTTATTTATTTAATAAAGAGTTTTATTTTCAGTTGTCAATTTATATGAATAGATCATTGTAGTGATGGCAAGTTAATTATTTCACTCTGTCATGCTATAAATAGTCTTCCATTGAAGGAGCATAACTCAAACTAAAGATGGGGGCTTCACCGTCACAAGTCTCAGTACCAAATGTAGAAAACAATAATGTTAAGCCACAGAACCAGGAAAACCATGCCCAGCCAGTGGAAAAACCAGCACATCCGGAGCTTGTTGATGCCAAAGCCAAGGCTGTGGAGAAAACAGAGGCAATTATACAACTTCCACAGAACTATAAAGCCATCTTGAGAGATGCCGACTCACCTGTTGAGAGCTCCTCCGTGGATAAGTTGCTTTCTCAGCTCCATGCCGGGGTTTACTTAAACCAAACGAGAAAGGTAGTCAAGTCCTATATATGTTATTTTTAAAGATCTCATCTTTTATTCGAAAATGAATTTCCATTTACGAAAATTTGAATGGAAGAAAAGTTTCACGACTTTGTTGTTGCCATATTGTTGTTGCAGAAGTACTGGGTGGATAAGAAGTCAAACAAGAACTGTTTCATGTTGTTTGCAAGAGATCTCTCAATCACTTGGGCGGAAGACCACTGTTACTGGCAGTGGTCAAAACAAAAAGAAACAAACAGGTTGGCGAAGATTTATTATCCATATCAGAATCCCTACTGAATTCATAGTTCTAGCTCAACGGCTTTCCTAAACGCAAACTTTTGATTTTGCAGCAATGTGTTCATTGATGTTGCCGAACTTCTACAAGTATGTTGGCTAGAAATACATGTGAAATTCGATTTGGCAAAGCTCTCACCGGGAACTTTGTATGGAGTTGTGTTCGTGTTTATGTTGAGAGATGAAGCATTTGGATGGGAATTTCCAGTGAACTTCAGAGTCACTCTTCCAAATAGGTACAAGGTTGAACACAAGGAAAATTTGATGGCCAAGCCGAGAGGAGTATGGATCGAAATCCCTGTTGGTGAATTTACAACTTCATCCGAAAGTGTTGGAGAAATAGATATTTACTGTCATGAATATGACATAGGGAACTGGAAGAGCGGACTTGTTGTTAAAGGAGTTGCCATTCTGCCAAAGAACTAAGTTATAAATTACTATTTTCACAGAATAAATATGTGAAAGTGCTGTAGTTTTTACGTCAACAATGCATCAAACCAATAACTCTGTATCTACGCTGCACAAGCAGTAAGGCCCAGTTCCCTGCCTTCTATGTTCAAAAGGCAGGTTGCTTCGACCTTAATGGAGCTGAAACATTCCATTAACAATAAAAAAAGTTTCTAAAATCACCTGTAAAAAAGTCTGAGGCATGGTAAAATTATAAACGCATAACATTCTTAAAGTACCAATGGAAACACAAACAAAAAGAAATTTGATGGAAAAGATATGATTAGAAATGATGCACACAAGTAAAACAACAACTGTAGTAGTAATTTGAAGTTAATAACGGCTAATACCCATTGCCACCAGACCATTACATATTTCTTTACTAACAATGAGAAATATAACAACAAATGCCATGCATGTCTATCCCACCACTGGCTCTTTCCAGTTTTGTCCAGTCAAAAGGCATTATAAACTGCCACCACTTGTTTAAACTCTCTTCTTCGGCTTGTAATGATTTTAACCACATTGCAATGGCGAATTCGCTGGCAAAACTATATGGCTCTGCAACAAGGCACCAAGAAAAAATTTATTAAAACTTTCTTTGCCATGATTCCTCAATTTTAAGAATATCTGAAAAAGGTAATATTTTTTTTTAATCTTTTGTCCCATAAAAACACTTATCAAATATGATAAGTTTAAAGCATGTTGGAAATGGAAGGGTGCTGATTTCCAATATAAGTACAACTGACCATTGGAAATGGGAGGGTCTTCGTCTCAACATGGGGGAAGGGGGGGTGTACTATTTTGAAGACCTAGGAGAGGGCCATCTTGCACTGAAGTCAATATTATCACTTAATGCAAAATAAAATTAAAAAAGGATATGATTAGGTAATTTTCAGTGATTGGCGAATTGAGCAGAGAAGAAATGTGATGGAGGGAAATGCAGAACCAGAAATGGTGCTGGCTAGTAAGAGGTAGAAAGTTCTATATTCCTCAATGCTAAATGTTGTTGAAGCTACAAAGTACAAAACATAACACTTTCTCAAATTAAACACCAAAAATATTATTTCATGTATGTGTGAGAGAGAGATCCTAAACCTAACAGAAAGAAGAGCAGATTCATGTAGAAAGCTTAATTGAGTTTAAGTTCCAGCACACACATGCATGAGAGAGGAAATAGCAAATGTGCTTTTAACAATTGAAGATGTGAAATAACTTTAGAAGTCATCTCATCATCTAAACAACTGTTTTCTGTTTTAAGAAATTGAAAAACAGGGATAAGAATGTGCAATTACCACAAGAATGTATTATGCATATTCTACTGTTTTAAGAGAAAAGGTATTATGTGTATTATATCCATAAACCATGTTTCTGGAAAATAATAATAACTGAACTAGACTATCATTACCCACATGTAAAGAAAGTTCATCTGAAGAAAAGTTGTAAACATTCAAGCTATGAGAGAGACCTGCTTGCCGCAAAGAACCTTCTTGTTGCGTCAGGAAATAGAAGTATAACTCTTTGGCATTTCAAAGATCAGTGAGGTAATTCTCTGGCTTATACCATAATGAGAAATCAATTCCTTTATCCTTCAGTTTCTCTGTTGCAGGTGCGATCCTCTCCAAAAGCTGCTTTTCATAGTAATTGAAACATCATACCTTGGGTTACAACCAATGCACAATACGATTTTGGGTCTTATCTTCCTTTCTACAACATGACAAAATTGATCTTTAGAAAAATGAAATGAGTCTAACCTTGGCATGAGTTGCACCGTTAGATACCAAAACAGATCTATCAAAGACACAAAACTTTCCACCATCCATGCGAGTCACTGCACCACCAGCTTCTTCAACTATCTGATCATAAAGAATTAAAAAATTTTTATAAACAGCAGAAAAGAAATCTGCACAACCCTCATCCAACATGCTTTGCATCTTAATTATCACCATTTTTCACATTAGTATAAATTCCAATGAAATGATACAAAACAGTCTCGTGACTTAGTAAGTGTGAAGCAATTGAAGGGATATCAAAGGCTTTTCTTATGGGCTAGGTGCAGTTATTGCATCCTATGGTATGCAAAATAAGTCTGTGAATTGTCATGTTGAATGCAAGTTCATTAGCATCAGAATTTAACAACTGACATCTGTTTTAACACTTCATGTCTTCCCATAAACTGGAAGTTGAGAGTGACTCTTCTAATGCAATTCTCTGGGCCAAGAACCACAAAAAAGTTCCTTGGCGCATGAAGCTCATCTCCAATTCCATTGAAAGTTGTACCAGCAATATTTTGGACCTCTCCTTCATCCATATCAGACGAGAAGCTAACTCACTCGATGATGGGCTCGCAAAGGCTGGTGTTGCAAGAGATTCAAACTTCAATGCTTACTTTGAATTTGACTTGGAGGTGGAAAACGTTTAAATGGGCTCTTGCTTATTACGTCAATGTTGTTGTTCTTACTAGGGATTTCTTAGTTTAGTGTGTCCAGTGTTATTGTAAGATGAATGATCAACTAATGTACCTTACTGTTGGCATATCAGAAACCATCTGATTTTGCCAGTCCTTACGCCAAGGACTCTTTTTGATTTTGTAAGCCACTGCAGTTTACCTTTGTCTCTCATACGAGACTATTAATAATATCATCACTTTTCAAAAAAAAAAAAACACTTGCAGCAGCTCAGTATCCCTTAAGTATAAGAAGAAAAGTGGAAAACGATTATTTTATTCACTACTTTCAGTAAATGATTCCACAACAAATTTGAAGTTAAAATGCTTTACCAATACACCAGCAGCCATATCCCATGGTTTTAGACGATATTCCCAATACGCTTCGGCTACTCCCAGAGCTACATGGCACATGTCCACAGCTGCAGCACCAAGCCTTCTCACACCCTAGTCATTGTAAATCAGGAAAAGTTGAAGACAGAAAAAAGGCAAATAATGAGTCTTGTTATTTTGGGAGAAAGAACTCAGTTAGCATCAAAGGTCCTTTTAAGATTCATACTCTACTGATGTCAGTAAATTCCTTGAATAATTCGATGTTGGTAATCCATGCATCATCATGTTCATATCCAAACCCAGTCACAAGAAGAGATTGCTCCACCTGCAAACACGTATTTCTTTGTAAGTCAAAACAGTTACCTTTTGAAAATCATAAGCATATTGATGATGGGAACCCACCTATTAAATGATACTTTTTAAAAAAACAATGGTAGTTATAAGCTGATAAATGACCAATCTAATTCGAAGGTATCTAAGGCTAATGCCTCAACAAGCAATGTACAAACATATCCATAGAAAATATTAAGGGGCACCCAATCATTAAGGCCTCGATAATGTTTGTCCCACCAGAATACATGCAATGTGTCATCAGCCAAGATCATGCATATTGCAGTTTTGAGCAACAACTTTTCAGTAGATAATAGTACCATCTACTCATATTAAATAATTCAATACATATTTAACTTTTTGAATCAATCGGACTACTCACCTTATCAGTTTGACTAGGATGGATTTTCTGTCCATTACAAAATGCTCCCCCACCTAGAACCCAAAGCCTCAATTATCTGGCCATAAATATACAATTTACACAGGCATAAACATTATGGAGTTTTAACGTTCCACGTTTCTTACCAGCAGTAGCAGAAAATGTACGGGTATTCCAACACATAGGCCCCCCAACAAATTCCACCTGCAGGTAAAAAAGTAACAATTGTCACTGTCCCTTTTACATCAACAAAAAAGCAAGAAACTGATTACATAACTTTTACACTAAACATTCCGTAAGAGACCACATTTTTTATGTTGAAATTATGTAAATATAATGTTGACAAGATTCAAGTAAGAAATTAATACCACAGAAGCAGCGGCAGGATTTCCTCGAAACAGAACACCCACTGAAACTGCAAAGCTAGGATAACAGTGTGCAAAATTTGTTGTTCCATCTACAGCAGGTAGCAAGGGTCAAATCAACCGAGCACTTATATCTAACATTTACATAAAGTACTGATACAAACAAGCAGGGAAATTAGTCATCAATACGAGCTATGATATGCCTAAGCATTTGTGCAGGCAAGAGTGCAGTACACATATAGACTGAAAAGCATAACTCTCCCTAGTTCCTGGATATATTTCTTGAATACTTTATAGAATAAAAGCATATAAACTGTCTTTGCTAAAGAAACTAAGGGCTGAGAGAGACAAACCTAAAGGATCAATACACCATAGATAATCTGAAGAGGTATCTCCTATAATTCCTCCCTCCTCCCCAAGGATCAGGTGATCTCCAAAATTCCTTTTTACTACTTCAAGAATAGCAGCCTCACTCATTTTATCTGTGCTGCAGATAAAATCATGTGAAAATTGTTAGTCGTGGCTCCCTGTCGGAACTAATCAATTGCAAGCCAAAGCAAGGAGGATAATAAGTCTATACCACATAATCACAGAGATTTGAATCTATATCAGTCATTGTAAATTAATAAAATAATGTAATTAGAAAATAATTAATAAGGAAGAAAACACTTAGATGTGAGTGTTCATGTTCAGGCTTATACTAACAACTACAATAAAGTAGTAATAGACGAACTTTTAAATTCAAGCATGACCATGTCTGTTTGTTTAGAGATTGGGAGAAAGAATGATGGGGACAAAGGTTTAGGATAAATTATGCTCTTTTGAAATATAAGTACATGGTGACAACAGAAGACCAAACTTGTGGTGGGAGGACTTCATTCAGTGATTATACCATGAATTTTTTTTTTTTTAATTTCAAGAATATGAATTACAAAAGCACGCAACAACCCTTTTGCAGTGATAAATAATTCAATCAATATCATTTTAATGTTTTAAGCATTTGACTTCAGTGGCAAAATTTTGACTTCATTGCTCATAGTATCACAATTACACCGCATAACAGTAAGGAACAAAATTATTACAACCAGGCACAATGAGCTGCAGTTTGATAAATCAATCTATAATTATCTAATCACAATGTTGTCAATCCCGCCACCCCATCCCCTTTAGTAGTATTTACGAGAGAGCAAAAAACTTGCTTCACAGGGTGAGGACTTTGAAGCATAAAGACAAAATCTGAATCAGTGACAGAACTTTGAAAAGTTCTTACTCGGTTACCAAGTCGGTTAGTCCTTTATATGTGATATTTCTTGGTTTGTTGACAGCATCCATCACCACCTTTAAAAAAAATGAAGATTAACAAAAAAACTGAATATTGAATTGTAAAATAGAAATGTAAAGACATAAAAGAAACACAAAAAAAAAAAAAAAAAGAAAGGCCAACCTCAGCACCAGTTTTTGCAGCAGTCTCAACAACTTCAATGAGCTGACTAGGAGGAATTTGTCCAGTTGATTTGGCACCAACTTTCGGATACTGTCTCTGGTTAGAAACCTCTGATAACAAGGCTCTCGTGCATAGTTTTCTAGTGGAATTGGTGTTCAAAAATCCAACTTTTTGATGCCCCAAAGGAAAATTTGCAGTGAATTTGTAAGGTTGGTACTGGTTCGGGTGAACCCGAGGTGAAATTGATCTGGGTGCTTGAGAAAACCTGAGAGGAATGTTGGTGGAGAAAACTAAAGATCTTCCCATTTTTGTTTTTTTTTTTTCTTGGATGGCAACTGAGAATCAAAATGTCTTTGCTTTTCCGAAGTGTGATGTGTTTTTCTATGAGGTTGTCTTGTGGGTAGTTCGCACTTACTCTGTCTGCGCCACAGGCATCAGATGATGATCCATCTGATGCTGTTTCTGTTACTAGAATTAGTATAGCATATATTTTTTATTTATTTTTATTTTTAAACAGTTGTGTGATAAAAAAATTATACTGAAAAATTAAATAGAGGACGTAATATCTTATTGAAAACATTGACAATGATCGCTATAGGACACAATAATAACTTGATAACAATTCAAATAATGAGGCAAAAATGAACAAATTAAATACAGGAATCTGTTGAAAGAGCTACGGAGAGAGCTCTTTCAAGGTACTAACAAGAACAATATATCTACAATAAATATTATTTTGATCCTTTCAATATCTAGAATTTTTATGGTAGGTAGTTGCTTCATTTTCTTGTTGAACATTTCTAGAGAGGGTAGAAAGTCTTACACTGAACTGTTTTTCTCTATGATTCAGCGTGTATATTGGTCTACAAAGGAAAAAAGGCCTGCCTTTGTAGATTTCTTCTAGAACCAGGTAGCCTGTCTGGAAGTCAATCTAAAACTTATCTTTTTCTATGACTGCGCCCAATATATGGCACATGTCGTAACCCAACAGGCTGATAAGCAATAATTCAGCAGCCGCCGTTTATGAAATCTGTATTTCTTTCCCCATATCTTTAAGCAGCATTCAAAAGCCAACCTGACTTCAATTCTTGTTGGGAACTAGAGTCATAATTTCAGGATTCCATTTTGGTAACATCTCGTATAATTTGTGTGATCATGAGTTACTACAATCACCAACAGGCTCCAGGTAAATATGCTAGCGAAAAGTACAACTCCTTCTATGTCTGCGTGCTAACTTTGGTGTAAAACTGCTCGTTTTCTTGTCCATTGTCAAGCCCTGAAACTGGCACGTTACATGTACTGAGGCAAATTTTATAGTAAATTGACGGATTCCTGTGGATCTTGCAGTGGTATATCCTCCACCCCCTGCTTCATATCCTCCAGCGGCGCCAGGGCAAGTGTATCCTCCTCCGCCTCAATCCTATCCCCCGCCAGTCCAAGGTCCATATGTTGCTCCACCGCCGGTTGCTTACCCCATGAAAAATGGAGTAGAAGTACAGCAACACCCACCAGAAACTAGGCAGAGGGGTGACGGGTTCTGGAAAGGATGGTAAGCATTTTGTTTACTCTCCTTCTTATGTTACATATGCTACGTAGGATAAATGAAAAGCAATTAAAAAGGTGGGGAATGGGAAAGTTTGGTTAATATCTTGGTTTGATGAGTTTGATTGATGAAAGTTTTTGTTTGTGATACAGTTGTGCTGCCTTGTGTTGCTGCTGCCTCCTAGATTGGTGCTTTTGAGGACTCTCTCTGTCTCAGTCTGCCCTTGCCTTTATCTTCTTCTTGATTTTCCTTTCTATATATAGAATTTGGTATCAGTTCATGCAGTAGGAAATAGGTAGAATTAGAGAATAATTGGCATTTTATGTACTCCGTGCTCTCACAGCACAATAATACCATCTGGTTATTTGAAATTTCCGTGTGAATTAGAATAAGACGTTTAAAGTAATGAGACTACCTGTGTTTGTCCATGTCTATTGCCATAACATTAAAATTAAAGGAAAAAAAAATTATAAAGTCTTAACTAACATTTGCATTGAGGAAAAACATTAAGGAGTAAACAACAAATTTATGGATGAATTTTCTTTGTCAATTACCCAACCACTGTTAGTGTAATAATGACTTTGATTGTGATACTCAGCGGATATGTAAAAAGAATTTGACATGGTTTTTGGTGGTTGCTGAGGTATCCCTCAAATCAGATCATAAAATCAAATGTTCTCTGATGGATCCATATGTTAATGGATATATTTGGTATCCATCGGACTCCATGCAAATATTCAGCTTTTCTTTGAAAGTTGGGACAGGAAGTGGCTGTTACTCAATTCTGATTAAGTGAGATTTCGAGATGCTTAATGAACATTTCTTGCTGTTGGTTTAATCGGTTTCAACTTTCAAGTCTGGTGGCTTGATTGATTAAATCAACTACTAATTTGGAATGAAATTCTGCAAGGCAGACTAACCAAACTTCGTTTCTGTCACATAAATGATCGAAGCAAATTCCAACATATTTAATTTAAGTTGCTCCAAAAACCACGGCTTTCCACATTCTTGCCCTTCAATTCAGACATACAGGGCTCCACTTTGGCATTGCAAGCTATTTCTAACACCATTGCTCTGATACCACCACACAAAAGTTGAACAATTTATCACTGTTTATTACGTTATTAGTTACCATAGCTATGTACAAGTGCATTTATACCATGGTTCAAGTTCAAAGTCTTTAGCTCTTAATATACAAGATACACAGAACAAGGCTTTACTTGCCCCTTTCATTGAGTTCAATAATTCAATTCTAAGCATCAACGGAAACACTTATGGCATTTAGTTCAATGTGTTGCTTGCCCTCACTCTGCGGATGAACAATAACAGTTGCATGAGCCTCAGACCTTGCAGATTGCTGATTTCCCCCTTGTGAAACAGATATCGAGCTAACAAATGGATTCCTACTAGCCACATCGTCAAGATTGTCTTGTTCTTCAGAAACAATTTCCCATTCCTCTTTGAGTGATGTAACTTGTAAGCCTTTCTCTTGGTGACTTTCCATTTCAAATGCTGTTGGTAAAATCACATAATCATTTATTGGGTTGTAGAAAGGGTCTGGGTCACCTGCCTTCAACCAGTGCTTGAGAATTCGAAACACATGAGGTTCGCAAAGAATTCCCCGATGCTCACCAGGGACTCCAACCCTTGCTTCTGCATGGAGTCCATCTGCCTGAAAGTAACGAGAATGAAAACAAGTTAGACATACTGCTACTTCATTTTTATACCATTGGCACAATATAAAATCTAAATTACATTTCAGAAAGAATAATTGGAGAATCATGGCTTGTCATCTACTTCAGAATTCATATTTATCAATCAAAAACAGTCATTCTGATATATTAAATAATGAACTTCCTTTTCTAAGGATGAGGTTATTTGAACTCCAAAGCTTGTGGTCACCATAAAATTCTAGTTGACTCACATAGCCACATTCAGTACATGGATTTACTTTTTATATAAATCACAACAATCCTATAAAATTCATTCCCCATGATATATGCAGAGTACATTTGTTAATGGGATTTAAAAGCATTATCATTAAATCAATTAATCCAGTAAATAATAAAATCATAGAAAGATAAAAGGGGAGTCAGCTAACCTTAGCTGATTCTGTTGGAACTGTTCCATCACCATCAACACATACATACGTGGGCTGATATGCACAAGAAAGTCATCATCAATAACCAAATCCTTGAATACCAAAGATCCAAGCAAAAAAATTTTCCATACTACTACAAGTAAAAAAAAAAAAAAACAGAAAATATGAAGTATCACAAAGTGGCCTCTAGAAATACAGCGTATCTATGGAAGAGCGTTCGACAAGAAAATAACTACCTGAAAAAATGGTAATTCTTGTAAATCTGTGACAGGTGTCTCCTCACTTCCATAGCTGCAAAATTGTCAAAGATAATAAAAAATCAAAAAACATATACAAAATACCAAGAAACATATACTTGCATTATAAAGTTTGTAACACAATATTAATTGAAAGAAAAAAATCATGGAGCATTACCAAATGCTGTGTGGTGTCTCAAGATTGATCCCATATATATTGTAGAATTTAACTCCAGAAGGAACCTTAGCATGAGACAACACCTTCTGTGTCTCTTTAGCCCATTTCAAGATCTCCAAATTGAAAGGTAATGGAATAATCTCCCCATCATAATCGACCTAAAAAATAAAATCAAGCAATTTTACTCCAGATAACAAATATCTTAAACCATTTACAAAACTACTCATGGAATTTCTTTAAACCCTTAATGGAAGATAAACTCCATATTATATCTTAAGGTACTTGTCCCAGTCGCTTTCCCTTTTCTATTTATTTATTTTTGGCAATCGACTCAACCCAAGATTAACTTTCTTTACTCTTGCACAAGCAATATTCATAGCTTACCAAATTGCCTGAAAGAGCTTCCTTAAAAATATCAATGCTTTCTCTTGGGTGATAGGACTCTAGAATAATCCGAGGATGACCATCACAATCTTGTTTCTCCCTCCAGATCTCAAGAAGTGGAATATGTTGCCAGTGGAAATGTGGACAAGCCATTAACTCATATATCGATGGGCACTCAATCAGCTGAATGATGCAGCACATAAATAAATAATCTGAACCACCTCAAAAATAACAATGAAGAAAAACATAGCAAAGCAAAAGCTAAATGAACATTTCAACATGCTAGAATGTGGCACATACTGACTCTGTGCACAATAAAACAAGCATAATCTTCCATCCAAATAACACAGTGTGGAGTAGGATGAGTTGGCATCAATTGACTTACAACACTCAATTACAGATTAAACTTCATTAAAGGTTACTCATGTATGATGAACTGGAAAAGAAGTACCTTCATTACTCTTGAGGCCAACCAATTTAAAGTTTTGGCCTCAAAGTAATCACTCATTACATTCAGGTCTAGAAGCTTAAGTCATAAGCCCCCAAGTTACTGCTAGCAGCAGATTTCTGCCACTTGAGTCTAAACAAAAATAAATAAGTACATAAAATACAGAGAAGGGAATTGAAATTGCAGAAGTAGGTGAGAGTGAGACATTCTAACAGACTCTAAACCAATATATATATATATATATATATATATATATGATCAGAAATAAACTTTTTTGAAACATTCATAAATAACAGATATACCAATATAGAGTCAATGCCCTCACAGGCATCCAAGGTAAAATGCTGAGAATGACGAAAGTAATTAGAACATAGTAACATACCAATTGATGCATGCTCCACTTTGAAATGAAAAAGTTCTGCTCCCACCCATCAACAAATGACATTCCATTTAGAAAGGTAGAAGCAATATATCCAGGTGCACCTGTTTAAAACATTTAAATCACATGTCAATAAGCAACTTGAATCAAAATTATATCCAGCTAACTACTAGATCCTATTAGTTAGAAAGACCACTTACCGCGGAAAGGTGCAGCAATTGCAATCCAATTCTTCACATATTTCTCAAAAATCTGTACAAGGAAAAGTAGACAATTTATCAATTCTCTTTCCAACAAGCCACACTGTATCACAAAGAGGTATATTACTAACCTACAATTTGATATGGAAACAAGGAAAGACAGAGCAAGATAAACAGAAAAAGAAGGCGATAGAAGAAGATTAGGGTGGATTCCTTACATCACTGTGAAGGCCCATGAAACATTTTATCAGAAGGCCCCCCATAGAATGACTTATGATGTTTATCTTTTTCCCTCCAGAAGCTTTGTACACTGACTCCAATTTTGCTGCCAAACGATCTAATGTTTCTTGCAATCTTAAAGAAAAACAAGAATCAACACACTGAAAGCAAATATGTAACTTACAAGGACAAATTCAGGCCACCACCCTACACTACAATGAGATATAATTACCAATTAATTGATAAAGATATGATTATACCTGTTACTTTGCCGAAAATCATAACCAAAGCCAAAAAGGGTTTTCCCTTCTTGAAAACCCCACTTGATCATTTCAACAATCATATCATGGAAATAATAAACACACTCACGTCCAATGATCTACATGAAACAAAAAGTTCATTGAAACCGATAATTAGTTCATATTCCTACCTTCCAAACTCAAGGAAAGACTTGGATATGCGTTCTCTTGGCATTTCAGTGTCCATAAGTCAAATTTTAAATTTTTACTTGCAAAATGGAGCTTAACTTCTCATTAATGCAGCAATTTTCAGTTTTTTAAGGTAATAGCCAAATAGACCTCCTTGATCATGCACTACGAGATAAATATGAAATACAAAAATATACCATGTCAGGATCCAAGACATCGATGGCATGAAGTCCATATCTTTCTTCAGGAACTGTTATACTTATGCTTGGATCTAAGGACACAGTTCTACCTGTTTCATAACCAATGACCCAATGATAACATCAATAATCCACATAATTTCAATTGAAAAAACTAATATATTTTCTTAGCTTGTTACACCTAATTCAATTGAGACAAATCTTTCAATAAATTTCACCAAATATTATCTCGCAGTTCCCTACACGCATTAGCTGATTTCAATGATTAATGAATAAAAGATTCTCAAGCTTATTAAATTCTCCAAAATACTCTAGAGAAAAGACGGTTTCAAAAATTGCACTAAATTTCATTTAGGCCAAAAAATTAAAAAAAAAAAAAAAGAAGGAAAGAATTACCAGTAGAAGGATCAAAGCGAGACCACAGCTTGGTCCGAAGCTTATAATCGGCACCGAGAATCCGAACCCAAACCCGCTCTTCTTTCCCGTTCTGACCATCCACGGCATTCAAAATTGACCCGGCAATTCCCGGAACTAATAAAACCGGGTCGAGGTCCGGGTCAACGTAGGGTTGAGGTTTCCTTATCAGCTTCAACCACATCTCCACCGATTGTACTATGTCTTCCAATAACATCGCCATTCCTAATCAAAACTTATTTTCCCCAATTAAAAAAAAATAAAGAAATTGATGCAATTTTTTTTCTGTACTTTTTACACTTTTTTGAAGTGTGAAATTAAGATGGGAGATTGTGTTTTTCTTTTCTTTTTCTTTTTCTTTTTTTGGTTTTAGGGTTTGGGTTTTTTGGGGAGACTCTGTTACGTGGAGTTGGAGGGGAGAGAGGGTAGACAAGCAACCGATTTACTTACAGGGCTAAACAAGGGAGAAAAAAAGAATAATATAAACAAGATGTAGTCATTATTATCAAAAAAACAAATTATTAATTTAGTTTAAGTAGTGGTCAAAATATACGATTTCTTTCCATATGAGTAACGGTAATAATATACGCTCCTGCGCACCATTGTTATCGTAGTTCATCACTCCAATTTTGTTATCATACTCCTAGTTTTTTTTTTTTAAGTCAAATCTAATTGGTTTCCATGGGATTACATCGGATAAAATACATTAATATATTTAATTTTTAATTATAAGTATACATGAATTTATTAATGTATAAAATAGATATAAACGAGGTTAATATTTTAAATATAAAATGTTTAAAAAGTCAATTTTTTTTATTCTTATTTTTTAAAATCAATTGACAATGTTTTTTATTCCAACTGACTAACTTATTGTCGAATTTACCTCAAATCCAATCAAATTTTCAAGAGAGTAATAGGTGCTCTCAAGACCATCGATCAATGCTCCTTAAGAAGCATTGGATATGTGTTCTCAATGCTCCTTGTAGAGCATGCAAATGATGCTCCCATGGAGAGCTAAATCTAGTACTTTCTAACGAAATTCGCTCATGTGATGGTCAATGGTAAGAGGTAAGTTAATTTTTTAAAAATATTATAATTTAGTACTTTTTTAAATTAATAAAAGATAAAATTATCATTTTAATGATGTCATATTATAAAAAATTTTAACAATTGATTAACAGTTGGATCTATTGTCTAATGAAAGATATTTTTTTGAAATAAAATATTTATTTTAAAAACTAATGGATTTATGTATAATTATGATTAAAACTTAAAAACATTAGTATATTTTTATTTTTATTTTTTATCATAATTGTAAGTAAAACTCAAAGATGTTAATGTATTTTAATTTTTATTTTTGATCATCATCAAGGATGAGTATATATTTATGTTATTAGTATGTTCTAAAATTATATTTATATATTAAAAAATTATAATTTGTTAACATTATAAAAATTAAAAAAATTGTTAAATCTACTAAAATTAAAATATTTCTTTAAAATTATATTAAATCAAAATTTAATTTGAAATAAAAAGAGCATTTAATAGTGTTTATTAAAGTTGATGACTTGTGCATGAATCCAAGAAAGTCCAATAGATTGGTATCCAAAGGGCGACAGCCGTGTTAATGTAATTTAGCGCCTGTGGTACGGAACGCATATGATTGTCCCCCCCCCCGTCCCCCAATGGCTGACGCAAGAAGGAACTGGATTTCTGGACATGTACCGGCGACGTACAAAATACAGATACATATGATTGGTCAGGCTTGTCTGACATGTCCACATCCGAAAACAAGACAAAAGCAAGAAGACATTTTCCGCCAAATAATTAAAAAACTTCCGAGGAAAAAAATATAAACCCTTCATTCATATTTATTAGAAATAAAAATTGAATTATGAATTTGTTCTTTGCTTTTATAGCTATTTATGGGAAGAGTAAACTAAAAGGGTAGGATAGTTAGGTGAGAGTTTCCTCGCTCGAGGTGTGCACCTCCATATTTTTTTTTTCAAAAAATAATTTGTTTATTTAATCACTACTACTATAATATGCAAGCGAGGCTGAATTTTCTCCCGATAAGAAACTCTGACAAAGGGTGAGGCATGTGGCGTATTTTATTGGGCTTGATCTATAATTGACGTGGTGGACCATCCATCCACCTCCACCGACTAAATCTCGTACTAAAAGATAAGAGAAAATTATAGTTTTTTAGATAATGTTTTGAAAACTATTTTTAGTAAGTTTTATTTGTTTCATTAAATATATGTGTTTTTATTTAAAATAAAATAATTTTTCATGAATAATTATAATATAATTACTATTAGTTAAAGTGTGATTTGTTATTTTACGTGTATATAAGTTGAAGTAAAATAATAAAAAATATCATATGATCATGATATTATTTCATTATGATATGTTAATATGTTACATTAATGTCACTTAATATAGAATAATTAGTGATATCTTGATTATAATATTTAGTCAAATTTTAATTATAAAAATTTATATGATTCAAAATAAAATATAAAAATTTAATTACAAATAATAAAAATAAAAAATTTTATTTAAACTTTTAAAATTATTATACTATTTCTTTTTTGTTTTGGTTGTTTAGCCCATTTGAAAAGAACAAAGAAAGTGGGCTTTTAATGTTTTTGCAATCTTAATACAGCCCACTGTAGAAACCTTCAAAGCATAATGCTTGGGCAAGAAAACTTGGTCTGGACTCTGGCAGTGAGGTTCATTTGAAGTGATTAGTTTCTTGGGTAGCTCCATTGTGTCTCCCACGTCCCACTCTCACAAACAAATAAACAGAGAGATAAAGGGAAATGGAGATTGTTTCTGCGGTGTCTGGTTGCAGCAATACAGCTCGTTGTTTTCTAGTAAAGGTATTTTTATCCCTCTCTCTCTCTCTCTCTCTCTCCCCATTTTGTATATGTAAGTTCTTGCGAACTGATCAAAGGCAGTGATACAAAATGAGGGTGTTCTCAGGGAAATGCAAACCAAGGTGGTCCTCCCTTGAAGCTGAAACAAGTTGGACGAGTGAAACTATTCAAGAACTTGGCTCCGCCTTTAATTGCTGCACTCGTTGCCTTATCTCCCATCTGCAGCACCCCGGGTAACCTCAAACAATACCGTACACTTGATGGCTGTTTATTATCCACATTGCTTTTATTGTACTTAAATGCCCCTGCATGTCATTCTATATGCCACATTGCCATCATCTACAATTAATGCCATTATTGTTTCAGTTGCTGTAGAGATTGATAGAATGAAGAAGACAAGAACAAGTTTCTGGGAAGTTCATCGATTTCTCATTACCCATAAAACTGAATAACAGAGTATATATATAGTCTGATCTCTAACTAACTGGACAAAGGCAACCAATCAGTGAAGAGTAAAAGTTACAGAGTTAGTTAACGTTAACTGACTATTATTTACAGTCAACTAAACGGTAAAGGTAAACAAGTAAATAAACAGCATGTGACTTCCACGTGCTTTCTTCCTTACTGCTCTGTTAAATCTTTAATCCTGGAATTCATCAATCTCTTCTCCGGTTCATCAATCAACTCTTTACCAGATTGATACTCCCCCTCAAGATGCATGTGTATGTTATTAACATGTATCTTGCCAAGTAGTCTATAAAATTGTTTAGGCTGTAAAGCCTTAGTAAACAAGTCTGCAATCTGATCATTTGTAGAAATATGAACTGGTTCAACAACCTTCTCAAGTACCTTCTCTCTTATAAAATGGCAGTCAATTTCAATATGCTTGGTGCGTTCGTGGAAGATTGGATTCTTACTAATATGCACTGCTGACTGATTGTCACAATAAAGTTTTGTTGGAATGTCTTGACTAATTCCAAAGTCTGTCAAAAGGTTCCTTAACCACACCACCTCACAGACTGTAGATGCCATTGCTCTATACTCAGCCTCAGTTGAACTCCTTGCTACTACTTGTTGTTTTTTAGATTTCCAACTGACCAAAGAATTGTCTAGGAAAACAGTATAACCAGTCACTGATTTTCTTGTGTCCTGACATCCTGCCCAGTCACTATCACAGTAGGCAATAAGCTTTAAATTCGAAAGAGCTTTCATTAGTATCCCTTGTCCTGGAGATCCTTTTAAGTATTTTAACACTCTATGTGCTGCCACTTGGTGCTCCTTAGTGGGATTGTCCATGAACTGGGATAAAGTTTGAACTGCATATGAGATATCTGGCCTTGTAAAGGTCAAGTACAATAATTTTCCAATCAACTGTCTGTATCTTGCAGGATCCACACCTTCATCTGCTTCTGTTTTCTTTTTCAATTTAAGATTGTAGTCCATTGGAGTAGTCATTGGCTTTGCCCCCAGTAAACCAAAATCTTCCAGAAGATCCAGTGTATATTTTCTTTGACACAATGAAATGCCTTCATTTGATCTTGCAACTTCTAAACCTAGAAAGTACTTTACTGGTCCGAGATCCTTGAGTTTATATTTTGAGTTCAAATAAGCTTTAACATCACATATAGCTTGAATTGAACTACTGCCTAATAAAATGTCATCAACATAAACTAACAAAGCAATGAACTCACCATTATTTGTGACCAAAGTGAATAGAGAATAATCAGATAATGACTGCTTGAATCCATATTCTAGAAGTGTAGCAGTAAATTTTGAATTCCATTGCCTTGAAGCCTGTTTAAGCCCATATAGAGACTTATGCAACTTACATACCAGTTCTTTACCAGGTTTAGTATGCTGATACTCCCCCTTAACAGAAAACCCCTGAGGCAATTGCATATATACAGTTTCTTCCAGATCACCATTGAGGAAGGCATTGTTGATGTCTAGCTGAGACAATTGCCATCCCTGTGCTGCTGCCAAAGCCATAAACACTCTAACTGTGGACTGTTTAGCAACAGGACTGAAGGTTTCTTGATAATCAAAACCTTCTTTCTGGTTATATCCTTTTGCAACTAAACGAGCTTTGTATCTATCCACACTACCATCAGCATTCATTTTGATTTTATACACCCACTTGCAGCCAATAGCATGAGAATTTGGAGGTAAAGGCACTATACTCCATGTACCATTTTCTTCCAAAGCTGCTAATTCAGTATTCATGGCATCTCTCCAATGAGAACAAGTGACAGCTTGATCAAATGATGTAGGTTCAAAAGTGTGAGACAAAGCTGCAGTGAATGTTTTGTGTTTATGTGACAATTGATCACTGGATAGATATTTAGTGATGGGATAGGCAGTTACATGATTCATGTGAGAAGGAATATTGACCTGATATGCTTCTAAGTACTTAGGAAGGTGTTTAATTCTAGTGCTTTTCCTGAGATTAGGATCACTATTTGAAGTATCTTGAGAAACAGAGGAAACAGAATCTGGAATAGGTGAATTAGGTGAATGTACATGAGTATCTGATGTAGAAACAATATCAGAAGTTGAAGGAAGTTGGGATGCAGGCAATTCAACAGGTAGTGAATCAGGAAAATCAGAATTAGCACAATTGAAGTCAAAAGCATCAAGAACAGGATCATGCATACCAACTGTTCGAGGAAAAGTAAATGAGTCTGTGGCAGAATTTATATGCTGGAAAGGAAATATATGCTCATGGAAAATGACATTCCTGGAAATGAGTACTTTGTTGGCATCAATATCATAAACCTTAAATCCTTTTGTACCATTAGGGTAGCCAATAAACACACATTTACTGGCTCTTTTGGCAAATTTTGTTCTGTGGTTAGCTAAGGTTGAAACATAACATAAGCTACCAAAAACTTTAAAGTAATCATAACAAGGAGACTTATGATAAAGACATTCATATGGACATTTGTCACGAAGAAGCTTTGATGGTATTCTGTTTATAATGTGGGCTGCAGTAAGCACTGCATCACCCCAGAATTTTACTGGTAGACTAGACTGATGCAAAAAAAAAGCCCTGGCTACATTGAGTAGATGCTGATGTTTACGCTCAACCACACCATTTTGTTGAGGGGTTTCAGTACAAGATAACTGATGTATGATACCTGTGGAATTAAAAAAATCAAAAAGCTTGAATTCTTTGCCATTGTCTGATCTGATGCATTTAATGGTGGTTGAAAATTGATTTTTGACCAGGTTATAAAAGTAAGGCACAATAGTGGAAACCTCAAACTTGTTTCTCATTAAAAAAACCCAAGTAAACCGTGTGAAATCATCCACTAAGGTAAGAAAATAATGATGGCCATCAAGAGTTGGTACTGCATATGGTCCCCAGATATCAGCATGAACAATTTCAAAAGGAAGTGTTGAATTCTGTATATGAACAGGAAAGGACAACCTTTTTTGCTTTGCTAAAGGACAGATATCACAAATCAGGTTATCTGAACAATGAATTTCAGGATGCTGTTGATGTAATACATTCATTCTGTTTAAAGGTATATGACCAAGTCTAAAATGCCAAATATCAAACTGATTCTGAGTTGTTTTACAACCATTTGCAAAAACAGTTGAGGGAAATTTCAAAATCTTATCAATGCTAAATCTTGACAGGTATTGTTCATCTTGATTGTCTTGTATGAAATACAGCCCAGAGGACATTCTAGCAACCCCAGTCACTTTCCAAGAGGTGAGGTCCTGAACAACACAACATTTATCAGTGAAAATGACACAGTTTTTATGAGAACCAGTTAGTTTACTAACTGAAATAAGGTTGAATTGAAAAGAAGGTACACATAGCACATTATGCAAGACAAGCAAGGGAGTTAGTTTGACAGTTCCTACATGTGTGACCGTAGCTTGAAGGTTATTTGGCAATTGAACAAAACAATTACTAACAGGATAAGCAGTACTAAAGTTCTTTAAGGAACATGAAACATGATCACTTGCCCCAGTGTCCATTATCCAGGAATTTGGTTTAACCATGATGCTATAAGTTTGATCCTGTTTAGAAGAGACATTATGAGCTGTGTGAGAATTGAAATGATTGGAAAATATACCTGCAATGCTAGAGTTGACAAGGGATGGTTTGAAATTTCCAATGCCTTGATCAGTGTCTCCATTGTTCTCATTGATGAATGCCATAATCTTCTGGAGTTGTTGCTTTATAAGAGAAATTTGGGACATAGAATCAGAACCAATCAGCTCTTCTTCTTGCCTTGACTGAATTTGTGCCTCTGTAGAAACTGATGAACCAACAGACACGTTGTTAACAGATGATGTCTGTTTCTTGAAACTTCCCTTATCCTTGTCTTTGGTGAATTTGAAGTCTTTAGGAAATCCTATTATCCTGAAGCACTTCTCCTTCAAGTGACCCTTTTTACCACAGTGACTACACATGATATCTGGTCTCCCCTTCTTCCTGTTTTCATATGTCACTGCCATTGCAGATGACTCAATCACTGGATTGGATTGCAACAGAAGACTTCTTTGATTCTCTTCTCGTAAAATCAAATTATACACCTTATCTAATGTGGGAAAAGGCTCCATAGCAGTAATGTGAGTTCTTAAAGCAGAGTAAGTGTCATTAAGCCCATTGATAAATCTGAAAACCATGTCTTTCTTGTATTGATCAGAATACCTTTTGAAACATCCTGGATTGCAATTACCACATTCACATTGTGGTAGTGGTCTATAATTCCTTAATTCTTCCCAAATGCCTTTAAGCTCAATGAAGTACGAATCTACTGATCTGTTTCCTTGTGATACATTGCCAAGGCTATATTGTAGATTACAAACTCTTGTGTCATCTGGCTGATCAAAGTTTAACTTCAAAGTATTCCACACCTCAGTAGCAGAATCCATAAAAAAAACAGTAGAAGCAATAGGAGGTGTAAGAGATTCCAGGAGCCATGCCAAGATCAGATTATTGCAGCGAATCCATGGTCCATAAAGTGAATCAGTTGTGGCTGGCTTAGGAATTGTTCCATCTACAAATCCAGTTTTATTCCTAATCGATAGGGCTAGCATAAATGACCTACTCCAAGCAACATAGTTGCTGGAGTTGAGTTTAGGAGTGATGATAACTGATCCATGGTGATCAGTGTGATGTAGGTAGTATGGGGATTGTAAATCCTCAATGACTGATGTTGAGTTCTTCTGACTCATCCTTTCCATGCTTCCAAAGGAAATTCAAGATTTTAGAGAAACAAAAGCTTAATAACCTCAGAAACCTTTCAAACAGATCGATAACAACTAACCACAATCAAGAACTGAATCTGGTGCTAACACAATTGTATATCAAGAATCCATTTATCATCAATCATTCAATCTTGAGGAAAAGATTAAGAACACATACCAAGAATCCCTGGAACCTGCTCTGATACCATGTAGAGATTGATAGAATGAAGAAGACAAGAACAAGTTTCTGGGAAGTTCATCGATTTCTCATTACCCATAAAACTGAATAACAGAGTATATATATAGTCTGATCTCTAACTAACTGGACAAAGGCAACCAATCAGTGAAGAGTAAAAGTTACAGAGTTAGTTAACGTTAACTGACTATTATTTACAGTCAACTAAACGGTAAAGGTAAACAAGTAAATAAACAGCATGTGACTTCCACGTGCTTTCTTCCTTACTGCTCTGTTAAATCTTTAATCCTGGAATTCATCAATCTCTTCTCCGGTTCATCAATCAACTCTTTACCAGATTGATAGTTGCAGAATTTTGCTGTCCTTTGATTCTTACCATTTGTTAAGAAATAATTTGTGGTTATCTTCTCACAACACAATTTGCATCTGCTAGTACTAAATTAGGATGAGCATGCTTCTGAAAAAAGCATCTGCTATGGCTAGTGTTGTATTACATGATCAATTAATCATGATTTGTTTTCCCTTTATCAATATTTTTTCTCCTTTTGTTTGTTTTTCCCTTTGCATATATAAATACTAGCATTTTAAAGGACCAACTTAGCAACAACTATCTCAATAATTCTTAGGATGCAATATAAATTGATCATCATCTTATTGTCATGATGGGTACCACCCTCTTAAGTTTTGCAAAAGAATGCCAAATTTTAATGAGGATAATTACTACAATAGAAGTTTCATTGCTTAATCTATCATGATTTTGATTATTGAGGAGCATTTTTGCTTAAAAAAGATTTTCTTTTGAATGGTCCAATGGACCCTTTGTTGTGATTGTCCAGTCATACCAAGTGAAAAACTCTGAACATATGATCATCACAATCCAGAATCAATTAATGTTTACTACATATCGTTCTTAGCTTTTCTTCTTGGTGCAGCTCTTGCACAAACCGTTGATATACAGAGAGGAGCCACATTGTTTCGTCAAGCTTGTATTGGATGTCATGACGGAGGTGGAAACATAATTCAGCCGGTGAGACTCTTTTTACTCACCAAGTACTGATGATTAAAGTTTCCTCCATGATTTCCTCTCTAATCTACTGTCCCATCTTCATTTTAGGGTACAACACTCTTTACAAACGACCTACAGAGGTAATGAGGCTGCTGTCTTTGTTCATCAGCAGCAAAATACATGGATAGGAATGCAGACAACTATAAACTCCTGAATTAGATACCCTTCTAGTCTCTTGTGGTATAAATGAACCAAAAAGAACCTGGAACTTGGAAAATGAAATGGTATTACTCAATGTGCTTGAATAAGAAACCAATTTAACCAAATTGTAAAGAACTTCAATTTCTTTGTGGTTTTCTCTGTTTTCCAGATATATGGTTACACCAAAAAATACTATATGGTTGAACTAATTGTCTCCAAAGTCTTGCATCCATTTTATATATGCCAAATTTAAGTTGATAATTGTGCTGGCTGATATGCCTCTTCCCCTTAACTCTAAGATGAATAAATATTCTAAAAATTAGTTTTAGGCAATGTCTCTGATTGATTGAATAATTACACTACAGGAACGGAGTTGACACCGAAGAAGAGATATACCGTGTTACATACTTTGGCAAGGGAAGAATGCCTGTAAGAATGCCATATATATATATAATTTGACATTTTTGCTTACAACAGCTGCTTTATCTTTCTTATGATTATTATTTGGCTTGTTTGAAGGGCTTTGGTGAGAGCTGCACACCGAGGGGACAATGCACATTTGGACCACGTTTGAAGGAAGATGAAATCAAGCTCCTGGCGGAGTTTGTGAAGTTACAGGCTGATCAAGGGTGGCCAAATATAGCAAGTAATGACGATTAATTCTTGTTTAGAAAGACAATTAAGGTTGTTGCTCTAGAGATTTAGTTAGTAGCAGCTATAAATATAGAGAGAGAGAGAGAGATCTAAAATGCTAGGAAGAACGTTTCTCTGGGTTGTTATTTAAGTTATACGAATACATTGATTCACAATTACAGTTGTTCATGACAATCATTGACGTAATAATAATAATAATTGATCTGGAATCAGCCCTGGCCACTTGGTTTGAAGTGTTTTATTGGGCTTAGATTTGATGAGGGTGATTGGACCTTCCTAAGTTTTTGATAAGGCTTGGCCAAGGCTTCTCAAATCAATAATTACTAATTTTTGTTGTGAAGGGAATAGCATCGAATATGAATGGCACCAATAGCGAGCTACCCTAATTAATATATTGGTTGGACTGTCTTTGCAAAGTAATGTCTTCCACCAAACTTTTAATTATTCTTATATTATTTCTCAGATCTATTACAGCTTGAAGGTTTTCTCTTATGTATGTACATTTGAGTCCTTGATTAATGAATGATGCAAAAAGGTTGCAATAAATTAATTAACGTCAGTAATTATCATCTGTAATGCACCAATGGGGTTTGTTCTAAAAAGAAAAGCTGGCTCGATGCTTAATTTTATTCTCCATCTGTTTAGTCAACCATAGGTTATTTAATTGATTAAACTAATCTAATCCGTGCAAAAGATGAATCTAATGGCTCTTTATGCCTTTAGTTTTCTTTTTGAACAATTTGGTCAATATTCTTCCTTGGCCTTAAGAATTATTACTAAGATGGAAGACAGCCAAGGAAATCATGTCACCAATTAATGCTTCTTCTCCAAGACTTCATCCTAATTCATATTGAAATGGTTGGACCTGAATAAAGTACCATATGTATATAAATAAGGATCAGAATCAATGATGGTAATAAATATGGATTACTGGAAGTAGGAGTTGTCACCATGGTTTTAATTTTCAGCAATCAAAAGATGAACAAACTAGTAATTAATGGCATGAAAACATGCTATACATATGCATATAGTTTTAACGGACTTCAATGGGAGCTCATCAGTGACACGTGTAGTGGAATGAAAAGATTTTTGCCCTTCAAACTATCCAAAATGGCAAGTAATCATATCACTTGTCACTCTGGTTAATGCATCTTAATCATTATCTTATATATGTGGAATTGAATTAATCAAACATGTTTGCCATGGTCATATATATATATATATATATATATATGTTTAGACCATCATTAACTTTCAACAATGCCATTATCAACATAGGAAACACAGAGACATAATCACATTTGGATGGACCCCCCGGCCCTTAATTAAACATTGTTTAAGTGGGAGAAAAATCAATTTAATTATACCTGCTAATGTCTCTAAACACTTCCTTTAATCATGACCTTTTTCTTCGACAGGTGTTCAACAAAAGAAGTTAACTTGCTGCCTCAGGTTAATAGCTTAATGTCAATTTGTCAAGCTTGGTGGCAGAAATTACGGCATAGTTTTGTAAATTCTTCAAGTTGAGGTCTAACAAAGGTAAGAAGTTAAATTAAATTCTGAAAGCTGTGAAATTAGGCACATATTTATAAGTAAACAAGAAAAGTTTGGCTGAAAACCACTATTATTTCCATACGAAAACAAATAGAGTAAGAGTAATAATTGTGAACAGATTCGAATTCTCTTCTTCTAATTATAAAAACAAAAGTAATAATTGTGAAACATCACATCACTGCTGATAAACTTCAAGAAAATGTTAAAGATAATGTTTAATGTGAAAAATAATTAAGCTTTTCCATCCCAATACAGAAAGAAATCAACAGGGACTGATAATTAAGATAATAGTTTAAGCTACATATATGAAAAGATAAAGTAGGTTTGGAGTCAAAGCAAGGTGCTTCAATTCCAAGTTGATTGAAAGGTGCAATATTCTTGTAGTTTCTGCATGCATGACAGATATCTCAATTCAAATCCTTATATACTTCCTGGCAGATAGGGCTGGTGTTAACTAATTTGTCAATTAGTCCACCAAAAATGACCTATATATGAACTACTGGACAACCTAAAACTTACCCTAATCCTAATTATATATAATTAAAGAGCTAGCTAAGGCTGTGTAGATGCAGCGGGCCATTAGCCTAAACATGGATAAAGTGGGAATTGGCAGAGTTAAAAAATATTATCGAGTTTAATCCCAATGCCACGCACTACCAAAACTCGGACTTTTAGGTGTTCTTCTCACTAAACCCTAGAAGAGAACATTGAAATGCGCAAAATATCTGATTATTGTATGAAATTAAAAAAGTAGTTCCAAGATTTAGGCCATTGTGAAACAGTTAACAAGTCGTACAAAAATCTGTGTGTTTAATTGCTCCTGCTTTTTAATACAGGAAAGTAAAAAGATTCCATGAGCTTAGAGAGAGAGAGAGCTGTCTATTTTTCCACAGGCTAAGATTAACATTGGACACATTGCAGTGAGGCAGATAGGACAACCTACAAATCCATTTTCCAATGAATAAAAATGTGTTGAAAGGTCAAAGGGCAGACAAGCCAACAAGTTCCTGGTGATGCTGGTTGTCACCTCTTTAGTTTCCACGTTCCATTGAATTTCAATCAATATGGGCATTTATCAAACTTCAAAGCTGAATTGTAACGTGTAAGTTGCAACAACTCACACACCTTCTGTCAAAGGTAAATTAACAAGCAAACAACTCATCCACACACACTGAATGATTTAAAGTATGTTATTCTGATTCTTGTATCATATATAAGACTAAGTTGCTAAAACTAGAAAAGTTGACTGTCACACAGTGGCAAGTTGGCTGAGCAAAATACTATTATATGTTTTTAGTAATTTTATGGAAAGAATAATACCTAGGGGAGAGCTTTTCTCGTGTATCAAGCCAACAGAAACGAGGAGATTCCTTCTGACCTATAGAATTGTTTCCACATGAGTTACATTATAAACTTATTTTGCAACTTAGTTTTAGTTTTGGAAATGTTACAGATTTCTCATGAGGATGATAATTAACCTTCTTTCTCAATGAAAATGAAGATTCAAAAGCATTATAACGAAGAAATCCTTTTGTTGGCGTAATTCTGGGCGTAGGATAATGAATAATTAACAAGATAATTATATGCGATGGCGAGAAAAGGTCAACAAATTTGATAACATTGATTTCATGCCATTTCACATGGTTAGTATTTTTAAATGGTGAGGTTTTATTGGGTGATTCCCAGGTAAAATCTTTTATTACATCTTGTCAAAAATGTGTTAAAAATAAATAAAATTGCACCTCACTCTTCTAAGATCTCTTCCACACAGATTTGAGTACAAAAATAAATTAATAAATAAAATATATAATCAGGTCATATTACCTAAATAACAAATGTTGATGAATCTGTTATTTTGTTAAACTACTAAAACAACCTTTAAAAAGCTTAATTACCTTAACTCGATTGTTGCAAACTAAAATGTCCAAGGGATCTTTGTGCAACCTCCAACAATAAGCCACATTCACAAAATCTTTTTCTAAAGATTGGAAGTGTTATGCCTTGATAATGTGCTAGCAAAGATGAATTTCATAAACTCAAATTCTTATGCAAAACCTGATGAATGAACACTATGAAAAATTAAGTGAAAGAAATACTATTTTTCTCTTCACAAAGGGTGGCTAAGCAATAGAGTTTTTCCAGTGTGTCATCACTTGGGAGGTTATAACGAGCTAATTATACCTTAGATTAATTTTAAAACCCAAATTAGATCAAGTACATAATTTTTATGTAATTGACAATTAATCTAACAACTTAATTAAACAATTTAATTAAGTCTTTAAGAAATTTATATGTTTTTATTCAATTAAGTCCAATAACTTAATTAAACAATTTAATGAAGTTCTTGAGAAGATTATAAGTTCTAATTTGATTAAGTCCAACTTAATCACCTCTCCCTTTTTATTTTCAATATTCATTTTAAGTATGTGACTCATTAGATTTCTAATATATTAGCAATAAACTTATGATATAATTCTTGAGTTAAACTTAGAATCAGATAAATTTAAGCTACTCTAAATATGTCATTAATCAAATTAACTACCTAGAGTTCATAAACCAATATCGAGATCTAAGAATCCATCATGGCCACCAAAATGTTAGAAGAGTCAAGCTGGTTTGACTCAACCTTTCAGTGATCAGCTTTTCAATATAATTTATTCTTTTATTGTATACCTTGAACATGATAAGAGTATGATGTTGATCTCCATATTCATTCTTGAAGTTAGATAATTAGCTTTATAGAGACTTATAAAACTTCTTTTATAATCTCCAAGTCGTCTTAGTCAAAATATTTTAATAAGCTAATATCATTCAAGAACCGTTAAGATATGTCCCTTGAACTACTTAAGGTGATGATTCCTTTTTTGACCACTCATTTGCCTTTCACATTTTTCATGTTATACTCAACCATATGTTGTTTTGGCATCCTTAGTAGGACCTATAGGGATATGATAAAAAATATAACACTCTACATATAAGATAATTTGGTGTCTCAAGTTTAAAGAGTATTTACACAATTGTCACATGAGAAATATTTGCATAAACAATAGAGTGAGATGCCAAATGCATTTCTAATGTCGGGTTATGTTCAATGAATTTGTTTTAAGAACAAACACTTACATTCCAGTTTTAGGTATTTCCATACTTCAACCCAAGAGATCGGTTACTTATTTCTCAAGTAAGAAACATAAAATGTACTCATCTTTAAGCATCATTGATATTCAGTTTCAATGATACATCTACTAAAAATATTTAGAGATTATGTTTTGATGCATAAAGATCTTATAATTGTAACACTTTACAATTCCCTTGCAAAGCCTGTTAATCTCATGGAGTTCACCTAATAGACTTATGATCATTGTCTTATTGATAAAAGAAAAACTCTAATCATTCGTTATGAATGATATTGTTGCATGATTGGATTTAAGCCTTAACCAATTCGATTGGCTGCAAGGCTCAATCCAACAATGCATAACTTGCATTCCTTCGAATGTAAACGAACTCGAGTTAAACATAGATGGATCTACTAAAGACAAATCAAGGCTTGCAGTATGCAAAGTAGTGTTAACGGACAACACAGGGTCTATCATTGGATTATAAAGGTCCCTTGAGATTCAAAAGTCAAACCATGTGAAGTTTATGTCTATTAAACTCACACTGAAACTGTTTGCATCCTTTTTTTTTTTTTCTATTAGCCAAAGGAAATTTATTAAATAGAAAGGTTACCATCAAACCGTAACCCTAAAACGTATAAACAATATGCACAATTCAATAGCCATGCCATCATTTACACCATTTAACATAGGGCCCTATATAATAGTTCACAAAAGCTTTCGTGCTTGCTTATAAAACCAACAAGGTTTCACGCATATAACCATTCAAAAAGAACTTTTAACCCCCATTAAGTATCCCCATAGGCCACGATTTAGATCAAAATCACCCCTTCCCACTCAAATAAGAAAACAACAAAAATTCATTTGCCTAAAAGTATCTATCTTATCATGAAGGCAAATAAACCATCATAACAGTTTCAATAGCAATATAAAAAACAGATCAGGCCATAAAAGACTCATTAAACCTAACACCAAACCACACATAAATCAACAACGGTTTGCAAACCTTGCAAGTCATTACCTCTATCCTCCACCATGATTACAACCAAAAACAAAACCTTCATCAAGTAGAGTTCAATAAGCATTAAGCTTGTGGGGAGTTCACAACCAAGCAACGAGGGTCTCTTTTCTTTCAATTCTTGTTTTAGCCAAATAGTTAACACAGTTGTTAGCTTCTTTTAAGGTGTTTGCACTTACATCGATCTTACCAACATAATTAGCCCGTCGTGCATTAGAAAATACCTTGACCATCTCCACGAGTGTATTTACATATTCACAAACCAAGATGCAATAATTTTGGAATCAATCTCAATAGTTAAAGATTTCACATCCAACCATTTAAATTGGCAAAAGAGGTCCAATGTAGTAGAAATAGCATAGAGTTCAACATAGTTCAAATTTTCCTCATAAATAGGGCTTGAGAACAAAACTAATATATCCCTTTTATCATCTCTCAAGAGCCACTCAATTGCCCTTAGTCTCGATTTCCTTCTTGCTGCTCCATTGTGTTAAATTTCATTAAGGTTTCTTTTAAAGGTTTTCAAGTCTCTTTATTTTTTCTTTTCTCTCTCTTTTTATTCAACTTGGAGACTAAATCTTTTCTCGGTTTATCCACCAACTAGCCTCAATAATACTATAGGTCTATTGGATTTTTAAAGATAAAATGAATGGCTCTTGAATGAAAAAAAGGGTGAATAATCAAAGGAATCTGAAGGTTAACGAATACACAAAAAGAAGAATATCATTAATGGCTCTATATCCTCTATTAAATACAAAGCATAATGAAAAGAATTGAAAAACAAAATGCACCCCACTTAGCTGTCCATTGCTTCAACAATTCAAATGAAAGCAAGGCACGTGGCCTTTACATCAACTGAGGCAAAATAACTAACAGAATATAAAAGAAAATAAAACAGAATAAAAAGAATAAACATGTGTATAGCACGGCTATTCAAATAAAACTAAGAACATGTAATAGGCACATGCTTGTCACTTTACCAAATCATTTAAAAACCTTCGCGCAATAAATTGCTAAACAGATTTCCATATCAACAGGTTCTCTTCTAAGGCTTTAATCCAAAAAAGAGATCTTAGTTTGACTAAATCCACCAAAGGTCTTATTTCCCACTTCTTACTCTTAAAGATGGTCTCATTTCTCGCTCCTCACAATGTCCATAGAATTATTCCCCATATCAACATCCCTCCTATTGTCTCTAGTCCCTCCCCCCTTCACATAATTCTCCATGTTCTTTTAAAAATCTTAGTATGGAAGATGGTAAGCATCTTGTAATACCCCACCATTTCATAATCTCACTCTAAAAAATCAACTCCAATAACAAATAAGAAGCGGATGGTTGTACTTCTCCTTAACCTCCTTACACCAAGGGCATAAGCTGTCCTTCCTTAGCTTCACCCCTGTCTTAGTCAAGAATTCTTTTTTCAGAATTCTCCCTAAGTACAAAAACCATAAAAAACAATGAACCTTAAAAGAGACTTTCATTTTCCATAATCTCTCAAAAAAGCTCTCATTTTGAGTGTCTGGTAAGTTACTAATTAACTAGGTGAGGTTTATCACTGAAAAAGTGCCATGAGCATCGAACTTCCATATAAGGATGTTCGCCTCTCCCACTTTTAGTCTCACTCCCTCAAGCTTCTCTTTCAATTATTTTTCCACCTCTTTTTCCCTTTCCAAAAGTGGCCTTCCAAAATCAATCTTCTATCTATTATCTCCGACTTGATCATCTCCCCAATATTCGCACACCCTCATCTTTTGATTACTTGTTAGGTGAAAAAGTCTAGGAAATAAATCCTTGAGAGGCTTATCACCAATCCATTTATCAATTCAAACCATACTACCTTCACCTTTACTTATGCAAAAAAGTTTGCATCCTCCTCTTAATTGAGTTCGAAAAGGCTGATTATTGAATCAAACTCAAAAGTGACACTTTCATTGGTGTATAATGAGGAATCTAAATCCTCTATCCCTATTCCCTACCCCATTTCGTACCTTAATTATTGCATATTGCCACAGGTCTATTTTTTTATGACGGGATTAATACATGTTTGGTTTTAATTTTTTCCTCTTTCTCTTCTATATTTTTTTCCCTATTTCTTCTTCACAACTCATTTTCTTTCTGCAACTTAATTTCTACTGCAATTTATAAAGAATACCAAGTACACCTATCTTGAATCTACCTACATATATATTTCATTAATCCTTGAGAACAAAGAATTAGAAATCAAACTAGAAATTTAAAATTTTACATACAACTAAGTGCCTTACATGTATATTGCATTGCCATGGCTTGGCTACTCCATTTTTGATCTAAGAAGTAAGGACAACAAAAACTGCCATCAAGTTATAACTGACTTTTGGTTTCAGAGAACCCAAAGCAGCAAGAAAAACTTGAATATCAAGTTATAACTCATCATTTGCAGCCCTAACCTCAACTAGAAGCATAGTAGATAGATAAGATAAAAAAAAAAACTTAAATCATAAACCAAAATTGACTTAGAGAGCAAACCAAAAGCCTTTAATGCTTCGAACCTTTCATATGAAGAAATCCTAAAATATTTATCTGAGAAATAGGGGAAAAAATACAATAAAGAAAGAGACAAAATATAAAACCAAATATGTATTAATTTAATGATAACAAAAATAGACATGCGACAATTTGTGAGAGTTGGGACACAAAATTAATGTAGCATGGAATGAAGAAAGAGGATTTGTATTCATATAATAACCAACTTAGTTAGAACATGAAATTATTGACAAATTTTTTTATAGACAGCCAATAGACAATGATTAGTGACATCGTGTTTGTACACACATTTTGAGAAATCAATAATTTCGTGAATTCGCTTTTAAAATTGAAAGTAAAAAGAGTTAAAATGTTTATTGAGTGATGGTAAATTTACCATAATCTGAAAATTGTAAATTGATATTACTTATTGCCTTGTTTTATTTTTGTTTTCAGCTTGGTGTGAAGTTTCAAGCTAAGGTGGGGAAGGATAAATCATGTACTTGTTAGGTGAAATTGAGGACTTTAAATATGTATCGTTTTTTTTTTTTCTTTCGAAAAGCTGTTTTTCGTAAGTATGTACTGTTTAGGCTTGTTTATTGTGGCTTGAGTGTGATCTTTATTTGAAGATCAGTAATCTGCATCATTTCTTGATACCATAATAGAAATACCATCTTCGATTAAGAAAAAGAAAAAGCATAATGAAGAGAGAGCAACCCTGGTCTAGCTAGCAACTTCAGTAGGAGGAGGTGAAAGGGTCAATTTCTCTTAAATAGTTAACTTTTATTCTTCTCTGCAAATTGATGATGATGATTAAGGGAGCTCTTCAAAATGGGGATGCATCATAATTTGAACAGAAACAGATAAACTGTGCGGACCAAAACATAAGGCGTCTGGAAACCCTATCTTCAAAGGAACATGAGCTAAATTATGAACACAAGTGGGACCAAAAATAATGAATTTTTTTTTTTAAAAAAAAAGGGAGAGAAAATCCTGACATATAATTTGTAAAGGAGAAAAACCCTAATTAAGTCTAATATACAGCTTTATTCACAACCACCACATCACCTTCCTTAATCAAATAAATTGGATTCAACACTTTGAGCTAAATTACAAAGCAAAACCATGTGACCCTATCCATTAACCAAAACTATTAAAAAGGTGTGGTCCTTCCCTTCCATTAGGGCTTTGTCTATATGTCATTGTTTGTCAACCATGGACACCCAAGACAGAAGAACCACCCAAAGCTAAAGACAAAAGGATGCCCCCCTCCCCTGATTCCACCAACCTGGCCAATTCATACCCTTCATATAAAATAATTAAAATGTATATTTATTGAAGGGACCAAAAGGTCACTAAGCACATGGCGACCGCCTTTATCTACAGCCGGCTTAATGTTATGTTGTTAGAAACTAAAAACAAGAAAAGATTTATCTTTGATTTTAGTAACATCTATATACAAAATAAAGGGCATTTTGTAAAGCGACAAAGCAAAACCATGCATGCTTTGAACCATCAATGTCCAGCTTGTACCGTTGCTTCTTCTATGATGCAACCGTCATATATGATATTTATATATATTTCTATCGTGGTCCAATCATAACTAAACAACAGAGAGCCCTTCCTTTTAAAACAAGAAAAAAGAAAAAAGAAAGAAGTGCTGCTGCTCAAGAGAGTCAAAATTAATCACAAGTTTGATTGGTTTAGTGAATTGGGTAGGTAAATTGAATTATAACTCCACCAAGAAAAACGATAAGGACAAGTCAATTCTTGCTAGTAATCACACGTTAATTAGGGTCAGTACTGTTTGCTTTCCAAACAGACTTTAGAGTTGACCATTTCTTTACATTCAGATTCAATAGTACAAAAAACCAACCCATTTTAATATGGGTTATAAGCTCTTTTATTATAATTTGTTTAGAGGCCCTACTGGTCCCCTATCATCTTAATTTATTTGTATTAGTCAGGTTAACCATAAAGAGAGAGAGGAGGAGAGGGGCAAGAAGTCAGTGTCAATAGCTGTATGGAAGGACCAAAGCCTCCATTAAATACCCCTCTATGACACAGTACAAGAAGAAGGAGGAGGTGCATTAAATTATATAGATTGGAGAGGAGAGTCACGAGGGATTTGGTACCTAAAGACATGCATGTCTCGTGTACCTCCTTTGTCAAATCTTTTAGGTATATGGAAAACTTCTGCTTCTTTTCCTTCCTATATAGGGCTTGATAATTTTCCAGCAAAGGCAAAAACCTTGTTCAACATTTGGGTTCCTTTCCTTCTTGTTTTTTTTGGTATATATATGTTGGTTTGAGAGGTTGAAGCTGCCAGCATGATCTGGTAATGAACCTGGCTATCGCTCTTTTTTCTGTGTACTCTTTTGCCTCTTTAGTCTTTGTGTAGCTAGTTAAGCTATCTATATTGATGACAGACCGGTAGTTGATAAGTAGATTTTATGACCAGTTTTGGTTCAAAATTGTTGAGTCCCAGATGAGTTCTTTCTGTGCTCAAAATGTTATCAGGACAAGGATATTGTCCATTTGTTAAAGGGGTTTAGAGTTTGCCAAGGGAATTTAGATGTCTTGATTAAGAAGCCTGCTGGAACTCATAGATATGGTTCACCATCAGGTCATCTTGCAGCTTCAATCACTCACTCACCAACAAAAGAACTTTCTAGCTAGTCATGGATATTTAAGATTTTGGTTTCTCTCAAAAGTGAGACCTTCATTCCAGGTAATTCTTCTATGCTTGGCTCAAAATTTTTTTCAATTCTTGATGAATTTTTCCCTGATTGATTTGGTGAAATTGCAGTCTCTGAATGTTTGGTAATTTTCTTAACCTAATCTTTCTTTCTTTATTGCTTGCACACATTACTCATACTTTTTGCAATTATGCACATACATAACTTCCACATGAAGCCACATGCACAAATCTGCCGGTCCCAGTCAAATTAATATGATAACTTTCAGCTTTATCCCGGTGCCGGTTTAGACCTCTTATAAATAGCTGAAATTTGTCAAGGAAGATAACGTTTACTCTGTATCTCTCTTTCTCTCTCTCAGTTGCTTGTGTCGTTTGCATGCCTGTGTGTGCAAGTTTGTCTTGACTTCCCTGGTGGTATCCAGAATGAACAGGTAAAACAAAATCCCATTACACAAGAAAGACATGATAGCTAATCAGACAATGCACAGTGTTATAATATTGTGACAGTGGTGTATCAGCACATTAACAATTGCAACTACATATTTATATAATTTCAGTAATCTTATTTCTGATTCTTGAATTTTAATGCCCTTAATGACCACACTGTTTTCATACTGCCTGGGAAGTTGAACCTGAATTCAAATAGGAGAGAAAAATACAGGCGTGATTTGGTTGCGTCCTTGCCTCTACCAAATACTGTTAGGGACCAGTTTGATGTTTATGACCCACCAATTTGAATACACTTTCTTTTCAGAAAAAAAAAATATTGAATACATTTTTATTTCAATGTACTAGTACTAACCATTTCACCCAGAGATTGAATCTATATATGTATGTACAATAATGCACTGAACTTGCTGTATATATATATGCCCTACCTCATGAATATAGGTTGTTTTATTGGTGAGATACTAGTCATGGAAGTTAAGATGAAACCCAATGAACTAGTTAGCATGTGAAATGGCTTGATTGTGTTTTTTACTTCCACTTTTTTCTCTTTACTTAGGTTTAATAAAATGGACTCTTGTTCTATCATATAATAGCGCTTCTCTGTAATGGTGGTACTGTATGGAATTGTTTGATGATTAGACTCATCTCCATATGAAACAACCTATATTCATGTCTGAACAGCTTTTGGGAACATGATTAGCTAATTTAATATTGCTGACATTAATTGGGTGCCCCTCTTCTAAGTGTTTTTCATTTTCAGTAACTTCAAAGAAACAGTTAAATACAATTATTTGGTTACTATCAGCAAATTTATTTTACACGCATACACACCTTCAACCATTTCAAGTTTTTGGGTTTTTCAGGCTATGTCAAGTTTGATACTTTGTTTGCATCTTGTTTCTTTTTGTCTCATTATTTCTGTTCGCCTTGGCAGAAATTAGAAATAAAAGGGAAAAAAAAATACCTTATACAAGCATTAATTGCCTTGAGTATCAACAACTCTTTTGCATAACAAAAATGCTTCACAAGAAGTGGTGCTTCATCTCTGCATTATTTTGTTTTGTGTAAATGATCATGTCATGAGGAAACAAAAGAAACTCCAAAATCATTAATTTAATATTTGTGTATAAGATGATTTTATTGCTTTTTATAGGGTGATTAAATTAACCTCTTCCTATTCCTCAAAGACTTGAAAATGAAACTAACCTCTTGCAGCTTCAGTCAGTCACTCACCAACAAAAGAAATATCTTAGAGTTGCTTCTTCACTTTCCAAATATATAACCAGATCAGGTAGCATACAGCAATTCCCCCTGAAATATGGTCATTTATATTGGACCTTAAAAGATGCAAAAGGGACTCAGAAACTTTCAGATTTTATGTATCTGTTTCAAAGAAGAATTAGCATGGAAGGTTGGTATCAATTCGAATAACTTTGGCATAAAAATGTTATTTACTTCAGCATTTAAGTTTTGAACCACTGATCTGTGACTGTGTTGCTTTTTCCCAGAACATTAGCACATGATCTTGGGACAGCAGTTGGTGGCATTTTAATTTGTGGATCGGCAAAAATTTTCATAGAGATATACATTTTTTGTTTATGAAAAGCTTTATAGAGATATACATGTCCCTGTATTTTTGTTCTTAATTTGTTTCATGAAAATTAATTCAAATTGAATCGATCACTCAAAGTTTCTCTCTTTAGTGCCATTTCTTTTCTTGAGGGGGTGGAGGTGCTCTCAGCTGCATTTGTTGTTATTTATGTAGCCTAGGACTGCATCCTTGTCATTTCATTGCATTTGGGAGTGGGAGAAAATAATTTGTTGTATATGTTAATATAGTAGAATTCTGAATATTCTACATAAGTGACACTTATTGTAACAAAGTGTAGAGAGGCTGCCTATGCAGCAATATCTGACTGCATTGATTGCTTCACATTAAAAAAAATAGGATATAACTACTGAAACCTGCACTTTAATTAGGGTTTATCTTCTAGATGGTTGCTAGTACGCTTTTAAGTCATCTCTAAAAAGAAAGATGGTTCTTAGGTTATACTTACAAGAGGCTAAGTTAACGCGCGGTTTAATTAGTTGGGAGTGCTTTGTGGAGTAATCAGATTCTGCAATTAATCCCATGCATTTAGCTTCTAGTGTGGACTACAACACAAACTTAAGGAACTCTATTTTGCATTTGTCATCTAATTTCTACTATCACAGAATGGTCTTTGAGTTTTTCCCTTTCAACTGCATAAGTTTTCAAATGAAGGTATATAATATGTGTAATAGGTTATAAAACCTTGGAGTTAGTGGTTTTCCCTAGTCTTTACACGCTCAGACACTTGCAGATATATAAAGATTTAATGAGAATTGGGCTCGAAGATAGAGAAATATTCTATCAAGCAGTCTTATGTGAGTCAACCAGATGACAAAAAGATTGGTTTGATTTCCTCCAAATTCCATTGAAATATACGATTAGTCCATTTAGAAAAATGGGTGAGTTTCATCTGTATTCAAAAGAATGGTGGCAGGGTATGAGAGGAAGAGCATTCATGACTCGTTGGCCTTTGATATATAAGCTGCCCTTTGATAAATAAGCTGCTGCTTAGATTGCTTAAGCTAGGAAAGCCAGACATCTTTCTTTTCTCATCTTCTCTATACAATATTCAGCCATGTGCATATATCATTTCTTTCTTTTCATCAGTTTCCTATTGTTTCTCCATATATTATATGGTTTACTCTCTCTCTGACTTTTTGATTTCTATGAAAAGGGCTGGCCGGCCGGTAGCTACTAGCAAAGGGTAGATGGAGACAGTTTTAATTTAGAATAAATGATTCCATGTGATCTTGACTTTATTGGTAGGATGAAAGGTTATAAGAGCCTCCACCCATTGAGGAAAAGACTTTTGAAAAGCCATTTTGATTTAATTTGTTTAACAATGCTTATAACAGTATCAATTCTGTTAACCAACCCATTCTTGGTTCAGCTTCTTCTTCATGTTTTCTTGGATAAATCCTTGTCTATCAACAAGCTAATTTGACAGCACCAACCAAACATCCAGAATATATATATATATATATAGATATAATTTCAATCTGATATCAACTTTAAGGGCCGCCCGGCTGTGTATAATCGATTGGAAATTCCTAGAATTAGTCATTCAATATCTATGCATTCACAGTTTTTGGGGTGTGCTACATGAACTTGAGGCTATGCCCATGATTGAGGATATTATTTTATATCATATTGGAGAATTAAAGGGGAGTTTGGTAAAGCTTCACCATCATATATACCATGTAATAAATCATTTTTGGCTTCTTAGCAGAAACCTAGCTAAGATTGTTTGTTTTTTTAACCTTATTCCTTTTTTGAAAAGAAAGTTATGGTCAGGTGAACACTAGGTCAATAGTCAATTTAGTTTATGTTTATCCAGAAAGCCTTGCTTACCTGTTTTTTCATCCCTTTTTGTTCAAATGTCTTGCAATTATAATATCACTCATGGAATTAGTCATTATTTGGAAAAAATGGAATTTTTATTATTTTGAAATAGAGACTATCATTAATGTGCAATAATGGCTATTTCTTACAACAGAATATTCATCAACCCTACATCTATCTTCACTTTTCATCAGTATTCAACCAGGGAACTTTTTCCATAGCACAACCAGGAAAATACTAGTATTAGGTTTGAACTTTGAACCAAGCAGTTGTACAAGACTTTCAACCTATGTTATTAATTAGAATTGAATAGACAAGGGGTGAATCCCAAATTACCCACCAATGCTTTCTTGGATGTTAAGTAAATTATCAGCTTGGGTTATTCACAATTATCATGAACAGCACTTATAGGTTGACTTGTGGCTCACCTCCATAGACATGCATTGATGACCATATATAAAACTATGTTAGTGGCAATATCATTACCAGCCTGAGGGGATTTTCAGAGGCATGCATGCATGACGATGGCATAAATATATATATATATATATATATATATATATATATATAAAGGGAGGTTAGCAAAGGAGGTGAACCAATTAAAAGGACAAGAGTTTGGTGAAGAACTGTTAGAATTTTTTTTAAAATGTATTATATAATTTACACAATGATAATTAATTAAATTCGAATTTTAATTTATTTATTTTGTTAAATAATTATAAGAACTTACTATAAACAAACTTTTCGTATGTTTGTTAATTTTTTATGATATATAATTTAAGTTTCAATACTCTCAAGTTATAAACATAATTAAGGTGTATATATAATATAATCAACAACTCTTTTCAAAAAAAATATATAATCATCTACTTCTTAATTATAAGTGATTTTTAATTTTTTTTTATGATTAGTTAAATCTGGTCAAGGAACCAATCAAAGTGAGGTATTAAACCACCAGATGAATATAGAGGATTAGTCCAATAACTACATGCTGGGGTTGTTTTATCTGGAGACTAATCCATAACCATCTATTCCTCTATTTGCATGGTATGTCCCATTGATGAGAAAACATGCAAAGGAGACATAGTACCAAGAAATGGCATACAATCAGAGACAACCATTGACATGATCATTTGTCTTAAAGCTTTACATAATATAATAAAAAGTTATTGATTTGTCTCTTCTCTCTCTCTCTCTTTAATCAAATTAGTCATGTCTATCAACTAACCAAGCTCACTTCATTATTGCCCAAATTAAAGCAAAAGAGTAGCTAGAACAGATCATAATTATCAAAAATCTCATGGTACCCGATCTGTTGAAAGGATTGAATGGCTTAACCAACATGGCAACCACCATTAACAACCTCTGCCACTAATGACTGGTCGTTCCATCTTCTGTTACTTTGGTCTCTAGAGCTCATCATCCCTTTCAGACCACCGCATCAAACCTCAAACTCATCCTCCTCGCCTTTAGAAAAAGGTTGTTCCCTAAAAGCTTCACTCTATTTTACATCATTGAACTCCCAATGGGATATATTATATTGTCATGAAAGATTATGAACCAATTAAAAAGAAAGAAAACAAGTGTTTTCATCATGATACGTGCATGATGACTTTTGGTGAAGTTAATAGCTTGTTTTCGAGAATCCGATGCCTTGATTTTCTAATAAATCGTACACCATCTCTGTAAATTATGACAATCTTATATTGTAAATTTTGGCTATAACCATCAATGCGAAGGTGATATATATGTCATGAGTTTCACATGGCTAGCAGCTTAATTTTCATTTTCATTTTAGTAGGCCACCAATTCTAAATTTCGTAATCTTACCGACATGTTTGGTATATGTAGCCAAGTCAATGAAATATATATCATGTGAAAATTCAATAATGAAATCTATCAAGTTTTAGCTGGACCTTCAAATTTATGACTAAAATATAAGTTTAAAAAATATTGAAATAAATTATTGTCAAATAAAGTGAGATGAATATATAATTTGGGACAAAAAAGTTGGAGCAAATACAAATTTTCGATCCTTGTTAGCAATAAAAAGATAAAAAAAAATATATACATTCAATTCTACTGTTTTTAGCCTTTTATTACTGCAAATAAACTGTTTGAAAAAGAAAAAAATTTCTAGAGGAGCAAACTGTGAAATAGAACAACCTAGAAAACATGAAACCACGTCACATTCATGAATTGATTTCATTTGATTCACAACATGACTAAAAGATATTGTATTCTTTTGCCAAATCCAACAGCCAGGATAACTTTGATTTGGATTGGGTGTATGGAGATGGGATTGGGACCGCAACAAGTCCCTTGGCCAATGAAGAAACCCCTGCGGATGGAATGAAAAAGACTCGGTTAATTGCCATATAGCGTTTGTTGTATTCAATAAGAAAGATGGGCGGAGATGATTTTGTTACAATCAAGCAACGGTCGCAATGCAAAAGCATTCATCTTTGAACAATTCCTGCAACATGGGGAATCCAATTGCTATCAGGTTGTAGATTCATTAGCCACTGTGCTAGGCAAAACTAACATTTTTTCCATGTTTCTAATTCTTGATAGCTGTTCTGTTCATACTCCCACTTTAGGAGTGCTTATGGTACACCAATTCAACAGGTAACACGAATCAACGAAATATTTAGCACAGGTACTACCTAAACATTTTTTCTACTAAGACCGTATAACCATATATGTAACCTACCGTCGTAATGTAACCAAATGATTGGGGAAAAAATGACAATAATTTCCCCCAGGTGATGGGGGTGAACCTCAAACTCCTTTACGCAGTCCGACACTTAATACTTACAATTTTTTTTTCATTTTTATAATCACCGAGGCCCAGCAATTTGAAGCTACGAGAGAAATAGTTGTGTGACCAGGTTTTGATGAGATGAGATATCCCCCAAGCAATTTGCCTTTATTCCATTACTCTTTCACTTCCGACTCTTTGATGCTACACAAGGAATCCGAATGTTTTCTTCTCTTTGGTTCAGGCTCACCTAACTGCAGTGAGACATAAATCTCCTCATCTGAGTCATTCCTTAATGCTGAAAGATTTCTAGATTCTGGGTTTTCCCGTTTGTTGTTATCATGAACTCGAGACGTTCCATTGAAACTTGGAATAAATTGATGTTCCAAGTTAGGAGCTGCTTTGACCCTATCTTCTGCTCGATACTCATTATGCATGATTGGCAGTGTAACTCCTTGCTGGGACTCGCCTTCAGCCAAAACTTGCTGGATGTTCAAATTAATTGGCTCAAAGTTCTCTTCAATCTTATCTTTAGATAGAGTCCGGACCAGGGGAGATGACTCCACAACAGTAGAATCAATCCCTGCTGCAGAAACATTTCTTTGATCTTGCAGAGCAGCTATGTCAATAACAAAGACAAATAGAGTGTCAAAGCTGAAGTTAGGGACCAGATGCAGAAATATTAACCATAAGGGCAAAGAAAGGTTCTTTTTCCTCTTTCTTCCTTTCTCCATTTACACAGAGTTTCACATGATAAATACTCTGACTTCAAAATACTGCATTCTTGCAACTTCATAATCTAAGCAAATAATCAGTGAAAGGAAATAAGTGCACCATTACTAAATTTACCTTTTGGCCAATATTGTCTAGTTATGCATATTATCATTCAGTGTGCGCTGCAAGCTATTTATTTTTTTCACCTTTATGGTATCTGGCAAAGTAGGGTAATAGCCATTTCTATCAAATTATATAAGCCATTACAAATGAAACTTTCATTTCATCATGTACTTTGTTTGGCTCAAATCACAGTTTGCAGCATAATATCGATTAACTGAATAATTATTCATAAGCACACTAAGAACCAACCGGAGAGCTACAAACTGGAAAGAAATACTGATTGTCTTAGGAATACAAACCTTGAAGCCCTACATTGGTTGTGATGAGATCGAGTTCAAGAAGGTCCAGAAGCCGCCCAAGATCAACTCCACTAGTCCAATTTTCTGGGGGTTGGCCAACTTTGAGTTTCAACCGACCCCTATTAGCAGTCCCACCCCAAATGATCCCAACAGGCCGTGGCTTCTCCCTATTCCGACCCGTTAATAGTACGAGGCTTCCACTATCACCCTCAAGGTCAAAAGTCTGCTGGTTCTCACCAACAACAAGAAAATCAGTAAAGAAACAGATCCCTTTCTCATCATTGTACTCTAAAGCATATGCCATTATTGTCCCAGTGGTCAAGCCAGAGCTTCTTCCCACTTTGACGACTTGCCTCCCAATGAGACTGCTAATTGGAGACTGCAAGTCTATGATATGAACATCACCAATCTCACCTACACTTTTTACAGTAGTAGTTACATTGTTCATGTCGAAATCTTCAGCAAAAGGAATAAAAGCTCCATCTGCTCGCACAAATGTTTCTGCAGGCGGACCAAGTGGTAATGGGCATGTAAGGGAGTCAGGACGCAATGAAAAATCCAGTAGCACAAAGTTAAACATAATATGTGGATTCTGAAACCGTCTAAATCTTGAACTGAAATTCAAATACTAGATACTAGCATCCTGATCTGAATTTGTTCAATTTCTCACTTTTGTGCTTAAATTTTCTAATGCAATCATCAACGAATTTTCTACCGGAAGATGCAAAGGCAGACAAACAAATTTGGAACTGCATTACCTGGATTTATACCAGCAAAGATTCCATACCAAAGCACATCTGTGATAAATGAGGTTGCCCTCTCTACAGCACCAAGATACACTCCAGGTCCAAGGCTGGGTGGTAAAGGATGAAACATCTTCTGATTTGGGTAGTCCAAGTCAACCGCAACATGCCGATTTGTGAGGAAACCTACCTGCCGATTTCCTGTTCGACTTTTCACAATAGCACCCAGTGTTCCATATGTCTCTTGGCTGGCAACCTACACGTACCAGGACCAAATCAGTGGCTTAAATGGTAATTATCGAGACAGTAAAGAGTTATATAAACAATTGTCATCACAGTAATCAAGGTTCAGGGCAGAGTATGAGGGAGAAAAACTGAAAGACTATAGGACCATCAGAGCCAACCAACAAACAAATCATCCCCCCCCTCCCTTACTCACCTAGGGGTAAAACATAATCAATTAGTATTTATTTTTTCCTCAAAAGACACAAGTTACTCAAAGAGAAAGTCCTTTAACCATCATTATGACAAGAAAGGTCTTAATACTCTCCCAGAATGATTAGGAATAGAATTTGAGAATAACTTGTACGCATGATACAAACGAAAAGATACCCAGCAATTCTACAATGAAGACTCAAGCTTGACATTATCAAAATGTCAGCACGTGTAGGATTGAGAGCACAATGATTGATTCAGTCACAACTGTATCATAAAAAAATCATTAATAAAGCAAACCATCTTCACTAATAATTGTAATAGCAAACTGTTTTTTTTTATAATCAAATTTCTAGCAAAATGTTGTCAGAAAAACTGAAAGTTATCCTTTCACATAGTGTATATTCATTATTAACTTCAATGTACAACATAACATAAAGCCTAAATAAATGATAATTTAGATAATTATAGAGAATGTGCTCAAACGGTCATTATAATTTTTAGGTGGAAGCAACAGAAGAAAGTGACCCATTATTTTAAAAGTGAGCATTCTTTCCCCACTTGGTATTAGGACTGCAAGACAATATGCCACAAATCAGAGTATGAGATTGCATTACCATGAAGTGGCTGAAAAAAAAATGAACGTGTTGAACAGAATTCTCCATACTCGTATAATTAGTACCCAAATAATGTTGTGACTATGATGGTGGAGGTATGTGGATGACACAATTATCACTACATGATGCTCAAAGAGAATAATACTTATCAGGATGTCTTTTCAGCCCAAGGAGGAATGATGCAGGACAGAACTTCAGAAAAAGAACAAATGAGGAATGCAATTTTATCATGCTACATTTCATAGTACTCCAACAGACTAGCAATCCTCCAGACTTATTGGGGAGACTACTTTTTTGCAGTACTGTGCACACTATTGTCAAAAATACCAATCAGAATTTTATCTCTTTTTCCTTCTCCTTTATATTGTTATGAGCAGTTGAAAGTGGGGTTTAATTCTAACGTTAGGATTTAAATTTTAAAAAAGGTTAATCTTTAGTCTGTAATAAATTACGTTAGGAGTATATTTTAGCAGAGTACTGTCTCTTAATTAGTAATAAAGAATTAGCCTGTGGCTTTTTCAAGTTCTTTAGTTATCTTATGAGTTACATGATTTACACCAGAAAGAGGTTTTTCCTCTCTTCCCTTAAAAATAAAAATCGAAGTGTGTGATAGCAAATTAAAGAATGCCACCATTTTATTGTGCCACCAACTGCATGAGTCAATTAGAAAATTCAATAGCCAGCAAAATAAGAGCCAAGAATAGTACTACACGGTAAGTGTTCAACATTAACAGCAGAATATATGTAGGTGCAATGCAAACATGAGAATAAAGTATGTGTATTGGAAATCTTAAAGGATCATGGTGAGTACAGCACCACCAGGACTGTCTAAAAACTAGTCCCAGAAAAAAGAAAAAAAAGGAGTCCAGACAATCAAATTCCCCCACGGAAAGATAGACTTGATATTTCTTACTTACAAAATTTTAGAAGTAAAATGCTGTCAGCTACAGGGGAAAGGCAAAAACATTATGGTCAACATAATCCCCAAAACAAAAATACCATGCTGGCAAGCAGAATGTGACTGACACCAGATTTTACCAACCATAAGGTAACACTGTTAACCAAGCCAAAAACAAAGAAATAAAGATTTTAAGTTACAATAAGCCCACAAATACCTTTTTCATTTAACCTTTCACTGATCGATAGACTTTAGGTACTGCATGTCTAGGAATGCCAAAATAACCAATTTGTACAAACTTAATAATAACTATTACCTGTGAACCAGAACCAATGATTGGATCACTTCCCCTCAAGCCATCTACAAGCTCAGTATATAATTGTTCCTTAGGGGTTGCTGCAGGTGCACCATAATATGAGAATTCCACAACATCTACATCACACCACACGCCTCCAGGCCCCTGACCCAATATTAAAAAAAATACATTTTAATTTTCAAAACAAAAGATAAGTCAATTAAGAAAGGTTAGTCATAAATTTGAAAATTTTTCTTGCTTAGATCCAATATGCTTGTTTAGAAACTTCTAAAACTTGGAACATCTCATAATTTTAAAAGAGTTAAATCTGGCATGAAATAGAAAACTTCTCAAGGATATTGTAGCATCATATTAGCAGCTATGGATGATTTCAAAACCAACAAATTTAATGTCAGGTTAGAACAAGAACAGCCTTCCCCTCTGATCCCCACCCAAAAAAACTGGGAGATACCAAACAAGTAAAAATTAAGAACAAAAGAATCCACGGAGGTTTAGTAAAAGCAGTGAAGCCAGATGCATTAAACTTACTCACCTCTAGTGCAGCAGGTAGACATTGAAACTGGCTAAGCCATTGCCTATGAACTTTTCGAGCAACAAAGACGAGAATAGCTGGTATTTTTGTCAAAACACCCCGTCGAATACGGAATCCAATTGCTGTACCAAGACTAAACCTACGCAGTTTTTTACTATGGAATGCCCTAATGGTCATCAACTCAAGTAACGTGGTCGCTTGCTGCCCAGATGGCAACCGGCCAAGAGTTTCTGGCAACACCCCTTTCTGTAAGTTTCCAAAATAGTTTGCCCTATCTTCTGCTGCATCAATTAATCGACTTGAAGTAGGCCATGAGAAGTAGGCAGCATTGCTCTCAGAATGCTGAGCACCAGATGCAAAGGGTTGAAGAGGTGAAGGACTAGATGAAGGCAGATTAAGATGATTGCAGCAATTTCTTTCCAAGTCTAGAGCAGACTCCTCTGATTCTATTGATCCAGAGTGATGAAATCTTAAATCCAATCTGTTCCTCTCCATCTTTCAGCTCTCCTAACAATAATAATTCAATTTGTCTCACAACTCGACTTATATTTTAGTGATATAAAGCAAACCAAAGTAGAAGTCTGATCATTATCCTAGACAATACTCACTCATGATTACATTCAACGCTAAAGTTATAATGCCAAAAGAAGAAAAGGTTGAAAATCATTAAAATAGAAAAACAAGTATAAGTGATACATACTAACTCTGTTAATTCCATAAAGGCTGATAAAATACGAGGGTAGCTAAATGGAAAACCAGAGTAACTGCAAATAGGAAAAGATCAAATCAAAAAAAGAGTTTCAAGAGCTGTGCAGTCAAACCTCTTACATTGAGAGAATACTAATACAATACAAATCTATGAAATGTCAGTCATAGCCAACAACTTATCAAATATGCATAGAACAGGTGACTATGAAATACATCAATAATCCACCCAAAAAACACAAGTAGAAAGTAAAACGGGACATCATTATAGTCAATGTCCTATAACCCAAGAGGAAAGAAAATTCTTCCAAGGGTATATTCACGAGTGAAAGCCAACCCAGATAAAACAATGATATCATCCTCTCCAAGCTGAATGAGGCATATAAGAGTGAAAGAAAATAGGACCAATAGGGTGATAGCTTAGATAGCTGTGGAAAGAGATAAACAACAACCAAATTAGATACCCTTCTATTGGAGGAGGTGAAAAAAGAAAGTGCTACAGAAATTGAAACATTTGAATATGGGTATTTTAGGAGTTGAGTTATAATGGACTAATCAAACCAAGAAAGCAAAAAAAGCACCAATTCTACATATTAAATCCCCAAATACACATATATGTGTGTGTGTGTGTGTGTGTGTATATATATATATATATATATATATATATATATAAAGAAGCTCAAAAGAAAAAATAAAATATTCGGACTAAATTTAGGAGCAAACCCACATAAAGATATGAACTTTATGAGAATCTGAGCATATATTAAGCTAAAACTTACCTATAAACAATGGTGGAGCTGGGATGGAGGACTCAAAGAAAAGATAAAATATTCGGACTAAATTTAGGAGAAAACCCAGATAAAAATATGACCTTTATGAGAATCTTGAGCATATATTAAGCTAAAACTTACCTATAAACAATGGTGGAGCTGGAATGGAGGACTCAAAGTCAAGCCTTTTGGAGATTTTCATGCCCTAGTGGTTATTGCACATAAGCTGCTAATCAACAAAAAGAACTTGAAAACTGTCACTCTGTTATTCTATTTGTATCTCTGTGCAAGAAAAGAGAGGCTCTAAATTTGGAAAGATTGAAGCTTTTTTGAGGAAAAGAAAGAAAGATGACTCCAATTTAGAGAGAGAAAGAGAGAGAAAAGGCCGCAAATATCTACTAGCGGATGCTGCTATATTGTATTACAGAAGAACTAGTTTTTTTTCCTTTGCAAACGGAACAACTATTTTAATAATGGGTCTTTAAAGAAAACCTTGAAGAAAAAAAAAAAAAGGAAAAAGAGAAGCTCTTTTTTCTTGCTTTCTTGTATGCAGTCTTTTATCTTCTCTTTTTCTTCTCTTTTTGGTTGAATGGCATATAATGGTGGAAAAAAGAGTGCAAGCATGACAAGAGAAAAATATAATGGAGCAAGAAATGGGCAAAGGGTAAAATAATTTTTCCTAGACATTGATATTTAGTCTGGTGGGGAAAATTAGGGGCCCACCCATATTTGCTCCCCAAAAGTAGCACACTCTTCTCTCAAATAATTCAAAAATCCCACCTATTGATTGAGGTGGGGTTTAGGGTTTTGATTTCTTTTTGTTTTTGCAAGAAATTTAGTACTAGTGGTTATATCTCCACTGTTAATTTTTAAACCCAAAGTAGAATTCTTATCTTGATTAAATTTTTTTTCCTTTGTTGTTGATAGAGATACTTGAAAGATTTTTGAGGCTATCATTTAAAGGTGGTTCACTATCAGATAACATAAGATTGAAATTGATGTGGGGCATAGAGGGACTAATTTGGGGGTAGAAGCCCTCAATATCCCTTTATATATCATTACCACTTTTACTTTCCTCCTTTTAATGGGTTTTATCTAAACAGTGAAATTTCCATTTCTCTCTCTGCCTTTTTGTTCTGTCTCCCCCTCCCTCCCCCCCTCTCTTTCTCTTTCTCATGTATGATGTGCTATTTTCCATTATTTTCCCCCTTCCATAGCCTATCTCAATAGTAGTTCTCTGCTAAAGAGAATTGCCTTTCTAGAAGTTAAAATCCAATCTCTCTCTCTCTCTCTCTCCCTCTCCCTCTCCCTCTCCCTCTCCCCATCCCCCTCCACTTGCCACATTTTATCTCTTACATTATCTTCTTCTTCACATTTCAATCATCAATTATGATCAGCAGAACCCTACTCTAGTCTCTAATTTATGGAATGGAACTGTAATTAAAACAATAAAAAAACACATGCACTAGCCAAGGGAACTGTATCCATCAATTTTATATCAAATCTATCACTTTTAACATGCCAAAACATGCATGATTTAGATCATAAATTTGAGTGTCAGAAGATTTGAACCTTTTACTAAATGGATTCCTCACCCTAGCATATCCCCAAGGTACCATCCCTTGTTAGATGATAGCAATATACCCTGTTAGCTGGAAAAAAATAAATGAACTGTTTTTTATGTGTAATAGCACCAAATTGGGCTATATAGTTGGGAAAACAAACTTCCATGGAAAATACTAAATCAATGTTCATACTTGATAGCTTTGTTATGGTTACTTTTCATCGCTGAGTGACAAGTGTTGTGTGTGAGAGAGTGATAAAAAGATATGGAAATGGAGGGGTGGAGGAGGAATAGAAAAGTTCTCTGTAAAGGGCCCAAGGTGGGAATTCAACAATGCAATTATTGAATCAATGTACCCAAAAAAATGATGGGTTCCACCACAATCAAGCCCTTTAAAGAAAGAATGGCTGATTTGGTGAGAGCACTCACTCATTGTTGGATGTACTAAATTTCAATATATTACAAATTAATGCACACCTTTTTTTTTTTTGCCATCTTCTTTTGACCTTCTCTGGCATTATGTAAGAGAGGTGTAATGCTTCATAAATAATGCAATCAGAGTTGTTGAGGGGGGGGAAGAATTAATTAAGAGATTCTGTCACAGTTTTGTGCTTGGTGAAGATAGTTTTTGTTTAGTTGGTTGAAACTTTAATGACTAATGAAATTCTGATTACTGGAAAACTTACAGCATATCTGCATGCCAAGGGTACTTCTACCTATAATAATATAATTATGTGCATAATCCAAGATATGATTTATTGTTCTCCCTCTCTCCCATACGATCCCTTATTGACTTAAACATCCAAGAGTGAATCATTCCAAAGCCTCTTGTGCCTCATTTATAGGTGTACATGTTTCTAAACAACTAAACTATAGATATAAATTTGCAAAATAGACAACATCGTGTAACCGATCACCATCTAATAATCTTATCGTCAGTTACCACGAAATATATTACCAAAAAAAGGTAAAACAGTTGCTGATAATATGATTAATGGAAGTTTCGATTTAGACAATTTTGTTTTCTTTGATGTACCACCTTTAGTCATTAAAAGGCCGTTGGTGAATAATAAATTGAGCAGTTGATTTTCCCGCATGGTTAGAACTTAATGAATAATTTCATCCCTCAAAACAAAAAAAAAAAAAATTCTATTACGATCTAACAAATTAAAATTAATATGAAAATTTCTTGCCAATAATAATTTTTTTTTTCCTGATTTTTAATTTTTCAAAAGCTTGCTTGATTTTATGAAAAAAAAAATCCTTTCACTACCTAATGACGTGGCACACACCGTTTGGCTATCAGTACATTATTAATAACTTAATCTGATGTGGATCTTTGTGAACGAACTGTTATCAAAGATGGGAGAAGCCGGCGGTGACTCAACAGGGTGCGAGAGGCTCCAGAAGGCTCTATGCGAGTGCCACCAACGTTTCGGACCGGGTGCGACGCGGGACGCGGCCTGCCGGCACTTGAACCGGGCATTAGCGGAGTGCTTGGTCTCCGTGCTGTGCCCTGCAGAGTCGGAGGCTGTTAGGACATTGTGCGCCAGCGGGGGGACCCGCCTGAAGAGGTCCCAGTGCCAAGAGGCTCAGCTTTCTCTCTCCGTCTGCATCTCTTCTCATCAACAAGATTGATTCTTTCTCGCTTTGGTCGTCTTCGCATTTAGAATTACCATTTTGCCCTCTCTTGAATTTTATTCAAGTAATTTTCCAGTGTTGTGATGGTACTTCACAGGCAAAGGCCAAATTATATGATGTACCAAGAGAAAGAAATAAATAGTAGGTATGCAGAACTTAATGCCATCCGTAGATAATGTTACACAGAATTTCTTGTGGATTTTGTTGTCACTATGATAATAATAGATAAATCCGGTACTTGTCTCTTATCCGACAACTGGACGGTTCTCTTATTTACAAATTAATTAGTTTTTATACATATTTATTTTTTCGGAGTAGTCCCACAGTTTATCACATACTCTTGATTGATATATTGAAACACAACAGTGCCATCCTTATATTTGGACAGTGAGATAGCTTTGTTGTCTGGTAATTAGATTACATGGATGTAATATGTGACATAACTCTTTCTTTTCTCTCCTCATAACCTTACATCCCCATTGAAAACGTGAGATTCCATATCTTGTACAACCACCAAAGACTAACACCACCATTTTTGGACAGCTAAGCTTTTAATTGCTGGTACCATGCTGTTGTTTCTTTCTAGACAAGGGTGGGAGGAAGTGGACTTTCATGGATATGTATACTTCTAAATCAGCAGGTCATCAATGGGGGAGGAGCAAGCTGGTGACAGAGGTTGCCATGCCAGCTTCTGGAAATCTGCCTTCTAATAAACCTTCCTTCTCTAGGGTTTTCTTTTAGCTAAACATACTTGTTTTTATGTTCTTGAATATTTCCAAGGAAATGACTGATGGGTTATGGTCTTTGCTTCTGCATTTCAACAATGTTTGATTCACTCCAGAAAACAGATAGACCTTGCTAGTTAATCAAGTTTTTAGACTGCAAGGGGATACTACAGGGTTTTAACTTTGAAGACCATGCAAGTCCCGGACCAAGCTTGAAGAGTAAAACCAAATCCTACAAAAATGAAAAGATCAAACTGCCACTGCTCCTCACAAAGAGAAGGGCAAAACCCACCATGCTGTTGTTGTTTCCACTGTTTCTGCTGGATGATTAAAAACACATCTAGTGCTAAACAAAAGTTTCGCCTAAAACATTGATCGCAAAGTTCAGTTCTTCTAACCTCAACTATTTATCCCACATTAAAATCCAGTGTTATAGTAGCATATTAACAGAAAACTTCCAACTGTTCCAGCCATTCAACCAAAGAAAAAAAAGTTCTATAACTGAGAATGAATATTTCGTTATTTTTTTATCACAAATGATAACAAGGCCTGAAAAGATGAAGAGAAGACAGTTTATTACTAAAGAGAAAACTTCTTTACATGCACTGGAAATATCAGATGTACATGACATAATATGCTTGTAGTGTATTTGTAGAGACAGACATTATTCTGATACAACAAAGAGCATAGTGAAGTGACCAACATTACAACATTGTTACCTTTTCTTTTTTTTTTTTTTTCCTTCCATTGTGTTAAAAAAAATACTACTATGTTGTCAAAACCCTTATCTAAGAGAGTAGATACCTCCTTTTTTGAGAATTAACTCATCTTCACAGATGTGAGGAGAGAAGTTGTCTATACCAACAACAAGCATCACTGCATCACCCACCAAAATACAGAACAGCTTACCGTCTGGGATACATACAGTCTATGCAGAAAATCTTGCTCGGTCATGTGGAGAAGAATAATCAATATTTGGGCCCAGAGGAATTATACCAAAAGGATTTATAGAAGGATGGCTTCCATAGTAATGCTTCTTGATGTGTTGCACATTCACTGTACTGCTCATGCCAGGAATTTGGTACATGTCTTTGGTATAGTTGAACAAATTTGGGTACTCCCGCAGAAGCTTCTTGTTGCACTTGAAATGCACTGCATAGACCTGTAAGAACAACAAACTCATTGTCAAAATGCATCTTAAGGTGTTTCCTTTCTTTTTTTCTGAAAAGAAAAATGGAACCTTTTCCTTTGCCTGACAATAATATTACTATTTGAAAAACAAATGTGAAAGATTAAGATGTTCTAAACTAAAAGAAATATATCAAATATTAGAAAGCTGAATGGGCAAATAAATACCTCATCAAATCTTATGAGGGTAACAAAAAGTCGAACATCAGCCTCAGTCAGAATGTTTCCACAAATGTACCGCTGCTTGGAAAGAATCTCCTCACATTTGTCCAAAGCTTCATATAATTGTTTTACAGCCTGATGGTCCAATGAATATACTTAAGAAAAGAATTTATAAAGGACGAGCTCCTTCAAGAATGTAAAGACCAAGAAATCCCACATTAAATAGAAGAAAAACTACCACATAAAAAGTACCTCATCATAAGGCCCTTGCTTTCTTGCAAACCCACATTTGTAAACACCATTATTTATTCCACTGTATATCCATTCATTTGTCTCATCAATTTGAGCTCTCAAATGAGGAGGATATAGGTCCAAAGCAGGATTCTCTGCTATATCATTGAATTCAGTATTAAGCATGCGGATTATCTCCGCACTCTCATTACTAACAATAGTCTTGAATTTCTTGTCCCATAGAACCTATAAAAAACATAAAGCACCAGATGAATTAAAAGTCTTGAACATTGAAAAGAAACAATAAAACAGAGCGAAAGAGAGCTGGAAAGTGCTTTTAATTTTTAAACTTACAGGAACTGTGTACTTCCCGGTATAGTTTGTACTTGCAAGCTCATATAGTTCCCTAATACTCTTTGCTCCATTAAAAGGGTCAGGTTCAGCACCTGGCTCTTCTGTATTAGAGGTGGGAAAAACCCATCCCATATGCTCGTCAGTTTCCTTTGTTCTCTCCCATATAGGTTTGACTGACTGTTCAGCAATTGAAGGGAAAAGATAGTTAGCTTATCGACAGATTGAGTCAAACTATAATAGATTAAAAGTCATAACATGATTCACCAACCGTGAAACTGATGGCTTTGTCAAGCCCTTTGATCTTCAAGTATGCAAGGCACCTGGAAGCCCAAGGGCAAGCATAAGATACATACAGATGATACCTTCCTGACTCAGGAGGAAACTGAGAATTTGGGTCACGAGAGATGATATTACGAAATGTTGAAGCAGTTCTCATAAAAGCCCCAGAATCTGACATTTCATCCAGTCCAGTTCGAGCCATTTGAAAAGTGCACTGAAAAATGCATCACTTCAGAAATTATTATAACTTCTCAAAGCCCAATAAATCATGCCATCTTTAAGATTCAATTAATAGGCTAGAAAATTCTCAACCCTAAAACATACAGTGTGGTCTTTTCTTTTCTTTTTCCCCCATAGAATTTATATCTCTTCCATTTTAGTTCTTCCTGTCCTGGATTTTTTTTTTCTTTCCTTTTCATTCCAGATTTTGGAGATTGTTACTTCAATCCGCAAATATAAATTTTCATCAAGGAAACTAGACATATATTAAAAGAACTCATTCAGCTATTAGCTGGATACGATAATAAATTATAAAAAAAGTTCATTGCATGTGGCAAATCATACAAGGCAATCAATGGAGACTTCCATATGATGCACAATAAATAACCATTTTATCTTACTAACAGCCAAAACAGATCTTTTCAAGCAAATAAAGCATTGAGATCAAGTTAAGCCTAAAACCTGAAACTGTTTTTACTCACACAGACAGTGTTTATACTTAAATAGACAAATATATATGTGGTCTCGATTCCTCCAATATACACCCAAAATTAACTAATACTGCTACTATATACCTCATTAGTCATAACAAAATCCATCATCATCAAGAGAAATCTGAATTGCAATAACAACCCAACAAAGAAGAAACCTTTCTTCGGTGGAAGCAAACGAAATATTCAAGAGTAGCTAAAGGGACTAACGGAAATCATGCACCTTATAAACTTGAACACAGAAAAAGAGAGAGATGAGAGATCAAATTAAAGCATAACTCTTACCTTGAAAGCAAAAAATGGGAGAGAGGAGCTGTTTGCACCTAAAGCTGACGGAGTTTTGCAAGGGAAAGTGAGCATGGCCTATTCTAAGGTTTTCTTTTTCTTTTTTTATTTTAATGTGTGTTTTTGTGTTCCTATAATACCCTTTATCGTGGCTTGAACAGATTCAATGTAACATGGCTGATGCATCTCATGCTTAAAGTATATAACGGCAAGATGTGACAAAAGCAAGGGACACCGAAGGCATCAGCCATTAGATCAGAAAAAGGTCGCATCTTTGACTAATATTTTACATGAGGCTGCTAAGACAATTCTTCAAAAACAAACAAAGTTCTTGACGAAACCTTGACATCATATCAATTTTGACTTCCATCACGATTGGATTTGGAAGGTTTAAAAGAAAAGGACGGAAAAACTGTTCCCTTCAGGTAGCATGATTTTGGAGGCTAAAAGGTTTAAATACTGAAACATAGGAATTCTAGTAGTATCAAGTATGCATTTCAAGTGGGTTAATAAGAGTCAAGTATCAGACAAGTAGGTAACTCGTCTGTGTTTTGATTGATTCCTCGTATGTTAACAAAGGTTTGAAACCCACCCCCCCACCCCCCGCCCCCCCCCCCCCCCCCCCCCCCCTTTTTTTTTTCTCTTTCTTTCTTATAACAAAGCCATCCTTCTCTGTCGCTCAGGTCCCCATTCCCAGTCCTAAGATCCTATTTAGAACCTCTGCTAAGACTTTAGAGGATAAACACGAGCAAATCAGGCTGCCTTTCAACGTGATTAATGCAAACTTCCTTTTTTTTTTGTCTTGAAACGTCAGTTTAAAGATACAACAGTGCACTCCTCATTACTCGCAAAAACACCAGTTGGCAGTAGAAATGCCGATAGAAGGCTGAAGAATCTTGCATTGCCGAAGGAAAGGGATCAAAAGATTCAACTTCCTTTAAAAGTCCTCGCAATAGATTCACTCCTCAGGAGAACTTCATGTCTTTCATTCAATCTGCTCAAGCAGAAAAGCTCTCAATTGCAAATATAGCCCATTTTCTAATAACCTGCTGTTGCAGCCAGGTTGCTAACCAATTCCTTTAGAGATCCTTTCATTCAGGTCAGAAACAAGGGCAAACTTGTCAGTCTCATAACATGCAGTCATGAATGCTGCCAAAGTTACATGATCAACATTGCGATCCTTATCTAATAACCTGTGAAAGAATAAAGCTGCTATGCCTACTTTCTTCTCACTACAAAGCTTCCTGATCAAGGTGTTAACTGTCCGCATCCAAAGTTTTCTCTCTAACCTTTCCAACAAAACCATGGCGATGGCAGAATCACCTTTCTTGCAATACTCATAAGCTATTGTCACCCGAGTTACTTCGCAAGGAAAGAGCCCCTTGTCCATCATAGTCTCGTATAACTGGCATGCCTCCTCCAACCTAGACTCTTTGCAAAGTCCACTAATCACAGTTCCATATGTGATGCTATCTGGTACACAACCGTGGTCATTCATCTTGCTGAAAAACTTTAGTCCCAAGCTTACATTTCCATCTCTGCAGTACCCACATATCATGGATGTATATGTTTCCTTGGTTGGAACCAATCCAAGCCTCAAAGCTTCCTCAAAAAGGTTCTCACTTTCTTTCATTTTCTTTTGCTTACAGAATGAAGCAATCAATGTGTTATATGAATGCATATCAGGCTGAAGGCCAACTTTAACCATCTTACAGAAAAATGCCAAGACTTGTCCAGTATCAGCCTGCTTGAAGTGCTCAGTCATGAGAATGGTATATGTAACCCTATCAGCTTGCAATCCATGAAGAAGGCCATCCCTAAGCAGTTCATGGGCTTCTTCAACCCTTCCCTTCTTACAGAGGCCATCAATAATTGCATTGTACGTACATATATTTGGAGCAAAACCTTCTTTATCCATTACATCCATAAATTCATATGCACGTTCTAAATTTCCCAATTTGCAATGACCATCAATAAGAGTGGTATATGTGTTGGTGTTAGGAACCAACCCCTGCTCTTTCATTCTGCTCAACAACATCTCCGCCCGATTCAACTTCTCCTCTTTGCAGTATCCACTGATCATAGAAGTATATGTATGCACATTCGGCTTGTAATTATCACTCCTAACAAGCTTCAGAAACAACCTAAAAGCTTTCTCAGTCCATCCTTTCCTGCAAAGCCCGTCAATCAAAGCAGTATGTATATACACATTAGGCTTCCAGCCTGCCCTAACCATGTCCTCCAATTTTCCAAAGGCTTGCTTGATGCTACCCCTCTTACACAACCCATTTATCAAGCAGGAGTAGTTAATCAAATTTGGCTTAAACCCCATCTTCACCATCTTATCAAAATACCAGGATGCTCTACTCGCAAAACCCTTCTCACAAAACAAACTAATAACCAATGTGCAAGTAGCATTATCGACAATGAACCCTCTTCCAAGCATTTCAGTCAACCATTTATCAACCTCTGAAACCATCCCCATTCTACAACAGCCTACTACCATCAATTTATAACTACTAAAATCCCCACACACACCTCTCTCAGACATTTCATCAAACACTTTCTCCAAATAGTCAAGCAACCCCATTTCGAAACCAACCCCCAAAATACAATTCAAGGTTTCAGCCTTCGGCTTCAAACCCTGATTTTGCATCTCAAAAACCATCTCAACAGCCTCCTTCAACCTCCCAACTTCAGCAAAACTCCTCACCAGACACTGCATTACTTCATTAGCTTTGTCAAAGTTGCCATTTTTAATCAAAGAAGTGGCAGTTACAATGTAAAGTCTCATGAAAAGTCTAAACTTAGAAATCTCAAGTACCCAGTGAAAGAAACTGAAAGCAACCATGGAACCAGCTTCATTTGCTAGAGAAGCAACAATGGAAATGGCTTGTTCATGGGTCAAAGAATAAGGATTGATGTTAAGGGTGAGCTTTGGAGGTGAAAATCTTGAATGGGCTTGTTGGTGATAGGATTCGTAGACTTGAGAACAGATTGTTTTGATAAAAGACTGGGGTTCTGGTGATGGTGTTGGAGATCGGGTATCAATAAAATTTGTATCAAAATGGAGATAAGATGGGTTGAGAGTGAAGAGGGGATTGGTCGATAATCTGGGTTTAATTCCATGAAATCTAAGAATCATTGACAAATGCCAAAGAAGGATGCTAATGAAAAAATAAAAAAATAAAGAGTAAGTTATAGTAGTATTAATAGGACTTTGTAATTTACAATTCAAAACAGAAGTAGTACTCTGTGGCCTTCAAAAGAGCAAATGTTTGATATGAAATTGTGAACCTCGGAAACAAGATTTGTAGAAAGGAAACTAAAAACGAAAATGGTGAAGTAATGACCATTCTAACGGGAAAGTAAATAGTAGCAGCAGGATTATTATATGTGAAATGGACTGGGCCGTAGTTATAAATTGTAATGGATTTCAACTGTCAAGCTGGGTCTTACTTGTCGTAATATGTCAGGTCCAAAGCATCACTCCTGTGTCCTCACTCCGTTTGTTTGGAAAGTAGCTGAGACCCTAACCCAAGGCCTTCCGACACTCAAAACTTGAAACCAAAATAATAACAATAATAATAAAATATTTTTAATTTTTTAAGTTTTGATTAAAATACAAAAATTTATTAATTTTTGAAATAGACTGTGCATTTTAAAAAATTATTTTTTATTAGATACATAAATTCAGTTATTAATCAATCGTTAATATTTTCGTTAACTTTCTGACGTGAAAAAAATAAAAAGATAATTTTATCTTTAATTAAATTTTATAATTATTGTTATATAATTTTTTACTTTTTTATTAATTGAAAAAAAAAACACCCCATCGGAGGAGCATCGATTTGGTGCTTTCCCCATTTGGCGAGTATCGATCAGTGTTCTCTTTTTTTTTATATTTTTTTAGAAAATGTAATAATAATTTTAAAATTAATAAATAAAGATCTTTTCTTAATTTTTGTTAACGGGTATTTGCATTTTTGAAGTTGAGTGTTCATTTTGAAAATTAATGGATCCATTTGAAATTTGACTAAAACTTAAAAGATGAGGTATTTTACCCTAATAATAATAACAATAATAATAGTAATAGTAATAATAATCTAAAAACCCTTTTGCACACTCATTCAAGATTGTAAAATCCTTTATTAAAACAAACAAACTTGTAGATTAATAAACCAAAGCAACCTAACTCTTTTATTTTGCACGTGAACTATGGAAAATTCCCTGGTACAGTGCACCGATTACAAGTTTTACATGCACTACTCATTAACACATCATTGTATAAGATATAATAATCCTAGGATTAATTAACATTATATATATATAAATATAAATATAAATATAAATATAAATACAAAGCAGGATCTTTCAACGATTTTTCCAAGTTACTAAATTGTACATGTTCCTAGATACATGTATCTTTCTGGAGCTTACTTATTCAATGTAGATAAGAAAAAGATTCGTTTTGATTTATATAATTAGAGAGGCAAAGAAGAACAAATCCTATCTGCAATGGCTCGTTTGTAATTAAGATGTAGATAGGCTTATTCAGCAATGGTTTATTTTGTATAAATTGAAATGCTCAGCAAAGCTAATTTGTTGTCTTGTTCCCAACCAACATCATCGTTCATTCTTAGTCTAATGTTTTGCATTAGCATTTCTTCTTTTCATTAGTCTATGTTCAGTTTAGTAGTGGATTTTTACTAACAAAAGGCAACCTGACATAAAGTTGATAGTCCACTCCACCACCCATAAACACCTTTACATGTTTCAGTTGATTGCTCCTTGATGATCGCCAGACTGACACAAGCAAAAGCAGGAAAGTGGCCAGAGATGCTAGGCCAAGAGAGGAGGGCAATGAAATGAGTGGAGTAAATGCACAATGCAGCTGCAACTCTCTGGATCCTGGCATAATTTTTGGTAAGTTTTGCGAAACAAGTGAAGAATAAGAATTTGAATGTCTTAATGAGCAACTTCTGACTTACATAGCAAGCATAATTTCACAGGTGAAGACGCAGGAGAATGAGGAGATAAAAGCAGCCCAAGACTTACAACTGCAGCTGATATTACAAGCTTGGAAAAGTGACCCTGGAAGTGGGAAGGGTTGACATATGCTTTTTCAGATCACAAATTGGTCCATCTTTTACCGCTTTAAACCATCTCCTTTGATGATTAGGCGGGTGCAAGGTGTTCTCCCTTGTTAGGAAATCAATCATCCCCTATAATTAAGGCATGGGAACTGGGAAGCTGAAGATGCTTATTCTCCATCACATGCATCTGCTTGCCTTTTTCCATGATTGCAAACTAGTTATTTTTTTCCACAATAATTAACTGTAAAGGAAAAAACTACCGTAATCAAGTGGCACATGTTTCTTCTGTGAGCTCTCAGGTCATCCAACCCCACATATTAATGGAATTAATTAATCCAAAAGCAACTTGCCGGTCCACTTCATTGCAGTTCAAGACAAACACACCAGTTTACCTGTAGAGTAAGCTATTTTCTTCTGTTCCAAGCATTGAAACTTGGTTCTTTGAGCAAAATTCCATATTGGACCATATCCTCCATTTTGACTAATACTCTTTAATCTCTTTACAATCATACAATCCTTGAAAGAAACTCAATTATAATTATAGACAATCTTGTGAAAGCTGCGAAATTGAAAGAGAGAGTGGGTTAATCGTTCTGTATTTTTCGCAGTATTATATTTATGTTTGAAAATTCAGTTCCCCGAGAAACACAGATAAGTCAAAGATATTGAGAGAGAAGAGGTGTAGCGTAAAGCGGAGAAGAGTAAGAAAAGGTATCACATGCTTGCTTTTACTGAAGGGTACATCCATCATTCAGATTCACTCTTCTGGTTTTGACTCTCATCATTTTTCTCTTATTTAATTTCGCCACTTTTACGCTAATCACAACTTAGTCAAGGGTGTCCATTCCAGATATCTAGTAAGTTATTAGTGTCTAAACCTATAGGAGGGCAATGCCCGTGGACTATCAATGGTTTCCAGGACAAATGGCATATATGAAAACTTAAAATACACCATTGAATTTGTTATAAAGCATTCATTATTAAACAAACAATGGGAAAAATATCATCATCTCAAGGAGCAAGGTTATGATCTAATCCAGGTTTTGCCTCAACTATTAAGGGTTGGCAAACTGGTAGATGGAGTCATTAGGGACTAAGAGAGAGGAATCAGAAGCCAAAGGTCCAGTAACAACTGTCCTAAGTGCTAAAAAAAAAGTAGTTCTTTGTTGATCCCAATATTCCACAATTACTTGATTGAGGGAAGCACAAATATATAATACGGTTTGTTAGCCCTACTCCTTATCTAATATGTGAATGAGATTAAAGAACAGAAAACAAAAGGGGGAACAACATTGTCATCATTAAAAAGTAGACAAGGATGGACATTGAATTATGTAAACATGCAAAACAGTGTCCAACACAAGGAAAATAATAAAGAGGAATCTCAACCACCCTCCATTTTATTCACATCCTTCCTTCTATAAGAAATCTCTCTTCTCTTAACCGTCACAAGCCACAACATTCAAAGAAACAGGCAACAGCAAAAATGCACAAGCTCTCCTGGTATGTTCTCCTGCTATCACTCCTTTATTTTCCTCTGGCTCTTTCATGGAGTCAAGACACTCAATTTAACCAAGCTGAGAACTATGAAGGTTCCTCAGACCTAGTTAACCTTGAGTACCACATGGGTCCTGTCCTTGCATCCCCTACCAATCTGTACATAATCTGGTATGGTCACTGGAATCCAACCCACCAAGCCACTATAAGGGACTTCATCTATTCCTTGTCTTCTTCAGCTCCTTACCCTTCTGTTGCTGATTGGTGGAAAACTGTCAGGCTCTACACCGACCAAACAGGATCAAACATCACCGGTAGCATTTCCCTTTCAGGAGAATTCTACGACTACAGATATTCCCATGGTGCTTATCTAAGTCGTTTATCAATGCAGTCCATCATCAAAACTGCCGTCACCTCCTATCCAAGGCCACTGCCCCTCAATCCTCGCAATGGCCTCTATTTAGTGCTGACTTCTTCTGATGTCCAGGTTCAGGATTTCTGCCGCGCAGTCTGTGGCTTTCACTACTTCACCTTCCCAACCATTGTTGGCGTAACAATGCCCTATGCTTGGATTGGTTATAGTGGAACTCAGTGTCCAGGCATGTGTGCCTATCCATTTGCCTGGCCTAATTACTCAGGGAAGCCGCCACCTAGAACAAATGGAGGTAACAACATAATGCGCGCGCCGAATGGGGATGCAGGAGTAGATGGAATGATCAGTATTATAGCTCATGAGCTTGCAGAAGTGTCAAGTAACCCGCTGGTTAATGCATGGTATGCCGGAGATGATCCAACTGCACCTACAGAAATTGCAGACCTGTGCCTAGGTTTGTATGGTTCTGGTGGTGGAGGTGGGTATGTGGGTAAAGTTTACAAGGATTCTTGGGGGAACGGGTACAATGTGAATGGAGTCAAGGGAAGAAGATTTTTGGTGCAATGGGTGTGGAATCCTGTGAAAAGAAGATGCTTTGGGCCTAATGCCATGGACTAGAAGTGTAATATGTACAGAATTTTAGACTGTTTCCTACTATTTAGTTATCAGTGAGGCAGGGAAAAAGGCCATGGGAATCATAGAGGGGTTGATTGGCACGGCAATAGAAAGAGTGAGCTGCCTTGTTGATAAATATTCTACTTCTAGGAAAGAGTGACGGGGATGATGATCCTTTGCTTGTTTAATTCACATATCCTTTAGTGTATGCCAAAAGGATGTAGAGCAAACCACCGGCCTCTATGTTCGGCACCGTATTCACATTTGCAGCAGAGTTTGAATAAACGAAACTTGCAGAATTCGACGACCCAAGATACCATCCGAATATTATATCCAGTTAAACACCACATTCTAACTTGAATTACTTATTACTTTTGCGTTGGCTTTCACTGTTCAGTCAGATTTTTATCATGGACTTAATTCTACCTCCTAACTACAGTTCACCCGAAGCTAACATAGATATCAGCACAATGTCAATGTGATAGCATACACGTCATCGATGAAATTGATTGCAGTCAATAAAGAAACCCATGGAAAATTCATTAAGTATTACTCATTAACCATCCTATACCCTGAAAAGGTGATGTATTATTTGCCTCTCAATGCCAAGGTACATGTCTGCCGAACCTAATGAACAAATAAATTACAAAATGATTCTGATTTTGTATAAGCAGGACAGCCCTAATCATTTAGCTAAAATAAACAAATGAAATTACAAAACTGTACATCTATAAGAATTTTGAACAATCTCAAAATAACAGGAAGCAAGAGATTTTGCAACTGCCGGTTAGAGAAAAAAAATGCTTTGATCAATTCTTAGACAAGACTGAGGACGAGGAGAGATGTGAAATTCACAACAAATCAGAGCAATGAATACAGGGATAGTCAATAAGCCTGGTTACAAGGCTCTCTGGCTCCGGAATGAGAGCAGATGTCAAGCTGTTCCAAAAATGAAATGTCACGGACTCAGCCAGAATCTTTTGGAATAAAGCATCTTGTTGTGATTTATCAGTTTCTGTCGTCGGTGCAACAAAGTATCTGTTTTACGGTCCAAATGAGTTACGGCAATTTAAGACTTCAAATAAAAAGAAGTGCAACAAGTATAATGTAATTTGAACTGTGCAAAGAGACATAAGGCAAGCTAGTGAAAAATCTCTCATGCAACTACAATGTAAATTTGACCTCATGAGAATGCAATAGTGTGCCATGAGGATCAATTATCAGGTAATACCTTGTACTGAATGTAGAACAATTTCTGCAAGAGAAGCTCACGGACAAATTGTTTTCTGGTAAAAAGTAGGTGTTTTTCCTAGGTTCTAACAGAGTTAAGCAACGTGAGAGAAACACCCAACACACTAGAGACTATAAAATATCAAAGAGAAGGTCAAATGACTAAATTTTTCATCCTATAATAACAACTCTTCTTGGGTTTGTCTAACCCTGGAAATCCGAGGATCCATTATTTAAAAAGGATTTCTAGCCAAAATCCTAGCAAAAAAGCCCAGATAGTGGAACAGAAATCCCCAAAGAGAATATAATAATAAACAAAAACCAGTCACTCATCCTCCCACAAATTAATCATTCACTAAGGAGGAGCAAGAAAGGAAGGCAGTAGTATAGGAAAGTTGAAATTGGGAAGTATGGAGATGCTTCAGTAGTCAGATTTTGCAATGATAAGAGCCAAACATACATATGATCTTAAACATGTATAGCTGTGAAGACATGTATATTTGTGCATACATGAATGTTCCCTAAAGTGCGTCTGAATTGTGAATTTTGTCCCATACATGCATTGAAAAAATGATTTTCAAGAGATGCATATGAACATAGAACAGTACCTTGTTATATGCTGAGAACTGATAGGGAAGAAAACAAAGGAAGGCCGCACATTCAACTCTGGCTGATTGTTCAAAAACCTTTTTGCAACTCTTGATAAAAGATCAGCCCCATTCCATCTCAACTGGGTATCATCATACGTCAAATAGAACTCCTTCAAACACTCCATTATGAATGGACTGCACAAGAGAACACAAAAATCAAAGAAATGATTTGATTACTAGTATAAAGAAAACCAACAATCTGGCAAAAACATACTGAAAGTGAAAAAAGCTTGTGATTCTCAACTTCAAGATCCCTACCAAAACCCAGAGTGTGTCCACCCACCTACAATCCCTTCCACCTAAATCTTTGAGAGAAAGACTTCTCACTTCAGAAACTAGATATAAATTATGGACTTAAACAATTGTACCACAGTCATTCTTAAACAAGGTATCCATAAATATATATTTCCAAGAAATTATGAGAACAGGCCTCAACACAGAATCGACAAAGATACAGCCTTCTATTGTAAAAATTATTCAGAGAAAGAAAAAAGAAAGAAGAATTTTCTCTACAAAGAAATGAATATGAAGGTGCAAAAAAACAAAAAAAAACATGCTGAGAAGAAGACAGTTGCTCAAAGTGACAACACCCTTTAGACCAAAAGGCAAGTTAGACTGTTATGCCTAAAATACAAATATTGCCAATGAAAATTTTAAGAATTTATACAACAGAAATATATTGCTTGAAAAATCTAAGTATAAGCAACAGTAATTTCAACCAAAATAGAAACTAGAAAATAAAATTTGAGCACACAAAAACCAAGTACAGTCATTACCTTTGCTTTCTGAATGCCATTAAAGCTCCATTCAAAGAACTTCCAGCAGGCTGATCTTCCAGGCCAATAGAATTATTGAGTGCCAACAATGGTTTCAGAACTATAATATCAGAATCAAGATAAATGCCACCATATCTGCAAAACAGACAAAAAAAGACATACTTGGAATAAGAGTACAAGGACAACAAAGACTGTAAACATTTAAGCTAAAAGATAGCAGTCTAACCAACTGAAGTCTGATATAAAGCAGACCATTAAAACCAATGCTATAGACAGTCCAACTTAAGTTGAAAGAAAACAGAGACTTCTTCATAAATCCTGTACGTAAAGCACTGACAAGGACTAACTATACACCTCTACCATTTTAAAAACAAGACAGCTGAGCTCAGAACTCCAAATACACCCATCGCGTCCTCAACATTTAGTAGGGAAAACTACTTCCCTTCTGTATCACTTTAGGCTTGTGATGTTAGCAGTTAAATCCTCTTCTCCCTCAGGGATGTGTCCACAAAAATCAAGCACATCTAATTTTGATGGACCAACAAATTTAATGCCTTAAATTATCTAAAAATCCAAAAGAGAAAAAAAAAAAAGGGAAAGGAAATGAATTTCAGTACAGAAAAGAGCATAAATCATTGAACCAAGATCCAATTTCCAACATGTATGGCAGCAAATTGACAAGAAATTGAAAACTGCATTCTAAACTTCACAAAAGTAAATGCATAAATGAGCAAGCTTACTTGTAAAGAGCAGCAAGCCGCACAAGCTCACTATAATGGATGGCATAAAACTTTGTCTTTCTCCATTCAAACCACACAGAAGCAAATGCATGGGTGAGCGTATCTTTCAACAATTCATCAAGGTTTGGCATTGCAACAGCAACTTTGTAACTGTGTGGAACAAGAAACCATATAAAACAATAAATATAATAAACCAAAATACAGAAAATACAGAACTAGAACAAAACTTACCCATCTTTCACAAAGCTTTCTTTGAAAAAATCAAGCTCAATCGTTTCAGAGAACAATATGACACAAGCATCTCGATGCTGAGCAAGCAAACTCTCAAGCCCTCTTTGGTGCCTAACACTATACATCCACGGAGGGGAATTCCATATCATAAAAACTCTCATATCACACTTCCCTTTCCTTAAAAATGCATCCATGAAATCTGAAAAAGACAGCCTAGAATCTAATCCAGGATAGTAACCCCATCTCTTTCCATCCGCATATATGTGACCTGAAAACTCAGTGTTCATCTTATCAGCCTCCAAACCTCCATTCTTCACCTCATTCTTCCTACTATTACTTTCATTAGTCTTATTCCCATTTGTATTCGAACTCGAGTCTTTAATACTATTTTCTCTTTTGCTCAACACATTCCTCGCATTATCGTTTTTCTTATCCTCACCGCCTTTTTTATCCTCTGACCCCTTCTCCAAAATCCCCAAAGGCTTCTTCCCAGTTAAAGGGACCTTCTTAAACTCACTCAAAATCCACTTTTGTACAATTCTGTCCCCTCTAGTCAATCCAGTAACACCAACCCCATCAGGGTCTTGCAGCAAAGGATTATTCAAAGGATTCAAAACCTCCAAATTCGACTTAAACATCCTATCCCGTCTCAGAAAATCGCCTTTCTTATCAAACCAATCCCCCCATTTCTCCCTCAAAGGATTCGCCTTTTTCCCACCAACTTTCTTCACCAACAAAGCATCTTCGACACCTTCCACTTCACTCATTTTCCTCCTAACTTCCTCATCCAATGGAATATCATCGGATCCAAAGGCCGTCTTAATCTTAACATCGTCTCCCAAAAACCCTTCGTTCAAAAACCCTCCATCGTAATCCCAATCTTCAATCGAACGTTTATTGGAAGCTCTTCTAATTGACCCGCTCAAATGGTCGAAATAAAAATGCCCAGATGAAAAGATCTTGTTTTTTTTATTCATTTTCGTGATTTCTTGTTCTTCCTCTTGCTCGATTTCATTGTTGTTGTTGTTGTCGTCTTCGGTTAAAACGGTGTCATTATCTTCGAGGGTGTCGAATTCGTCAATTTTGTCGTCGTTGGTGGTGCTGACGTCATCGTCGGAGTCGGAGAGGAGAGGGTTATTGGGGAAAGCGACGTCATCGTTTTTGTCAATGGAAGAGTGGTGGGGATAGATGTGCGGTTTGGAAGAGAGAGAAAGGCGAGAGTAGAGGAGAGAAACAGAAAATAAGAGGAGAAGAGCTGAGATGGCGGCGCATACCTGTGCACCGTAACGCGGCCGCCGCCGAGATCGAAGATTTCTTAACATTTCTTTTCGGTTAAAACACTAACGGAAGTCCGACATGGTACAGAAGAGAGAGAGAGAGTGAGGAGAAGAAGATGGACTGCGAGTTGCGACTGTACAACAAGCGCCTAGCTTCCTTTGACGGGAAATAGAAAGTGAAGAATACTGTGAGCGTAAATGTAAAAATTACAAATAATTAAAAAAAAGGTTTCCTAACCAGTCTTGATTATTTAATTAAGAAAGAAAGATATGCTAAGTTTCCAATTAAACCTTTGATATATGAACCCAAAATTTGTAACTGAAATTTCAACTTCTAACAGTTTCTAAAGTGTATCTTCTTCACCGAATGAGTATTTTATCTCTTGGTCTTGACATTATTATATATCGAGAATCATGAAATACTCCTACATTAGACTCTTGATTCTAGTTGGTAAGATAAAATATCAAGAGGAACCTATTTTCTCGCACAGTCAAATAACTACTTAACATTTGTGTCACAAATCTTGTATTAGTAAAAGACTTAAAAAAACTTTTACTTAATAAATAACATTTGAAATGTGAGTATGATATCAAAATCTATAAAATTTATTCATTTCTTCAATAATATAAAACTTTTTATGAAACAAATCCGAATTTAAGTGAGTCATACTTTATATGTGAAAAGAAGTTGAAGGCTCACTTCGATTAAAAATGAAATGAATTTTAAATTTATAAATAAATATTTTATTGCACTTAATAGACCTATATTTTGTAAATGTGAGTGTCACCACCCACTTCCCATGAATCGAACCTACGAATGCAAAGGCTTCATACCAAGGAATCACCAGTCAGCAACCAAAACAGGAAAGAAAGCTCTCTTGATGCAATTAAAGACAGTAGTAACAGACGATGCCATGGAATATCCATCATGTTCTCTTTGACAAACTAGGGCAGAAATGAATTTTACCCAAGAAAAAAAAAATCTTCTACTAACCAAAAGAAAAGAACCTTCTTTAGTTGTAGTTAGCAATGTTGTTGGACGAAATTCACATCACTGTTAGCACATTTTGGGCAATTCCAAGGGTAAAAAGAGTAAGGATAGTCCATGAACCGGTATATCTTTGTCTGCTTTCATCATTCCCACCAATGTAAGTTCATGACCTTGACTTTGAGTTTTGGTTGCCTAGGACGGTCCTTTGTTGCCTCATGGTCATGTCACAACTGCCCCAGCAAATTTTGTCGCTGTCTTCAACAATTTGACTAAAAACCATTTTCACAGCTTTCACCTTCACTGTTTGTAACAAGTATACTTCCACATCTAACATTTCCATCACGTATTTCTTGCTGATTCTTGCATATTAAAGCAGTTGGTTGTTTCAAAAGTTGACTCACATTGTCTCTCACCAAATCCAAAAGATTGCTGCTCTCTGATTTCTTGAGGTTCCCATTTCTGCAAAAATTGTACATAAAAGTACAAGACCTCCAGGAGGTCCTGTCTTAATTTAAAGTTCTGATTCCCTTTAGTTCACATTGCTTATATGGTTATCTCACCACCAGCAGCTTAGATGTCATTGATCTGTTCAATATTGTGCAACAACTCACTCTTTGCAACTCCATTGCCATCACTGTCTTCACAAAATTTTGGAGATGACTCATGATTGGAATGGCTCACATTATTACGCTCTTGGAGTAGTCCATCCCTCCCTAAATCTCTATTACTGAAATCTTGCTCAATTTCTTTACACATGTCCCCACAAGACACTGAAGTCATACTTGAGATGCCATGATTTTGTGATGATTCTTTTCCATCTTCATCGGCACTTCTCAAGGCAATTAAGCTTTCCATACTGAATTGTTCTGAGTTTGAGCCACTGCCCTTGTCAATGTTGCCTTCAACAGCAGTCTGGCATATCGCATTTGGCAATTTAACATATTGTGATGTATCATCTTCATTTTCGTGGCAAACAGAAGCCTTAATACTTTCAGCATTTTTACTGACAGAACATGCTATTGAGGATGCTATTAAATTTTCTGGAGCATCACCTGATATGCCCCTCTCAAATGACTCATTCTCACTGAAGTTTGGCCTAATCAATTTTCTCCTTTTACTTTGTGAAGCTGATGCACTCTTGTTCTCCAGACTTTCACAATGGTTTCCAGTCTTACCATCTTCAAGGTTCTTTCTCACCGCACGACGACGTCTGAAATCCACAAAAGTTGTCTCTTCAGTTTTTTGGCTGCTATTCTCCTTGCTGAATGGGGCAGGCTTCAGGTTCATCTCCTTTGAGATCATAGCCAAGCTTTCCTTCTTGGCAGCCTGTTTTTTATCCCTAAAGCTGGCAGCATTATCATGTTGCTTAACCAACTGTTTATATCTTGTCTTCCTCCAATGCTTGTGGCTCCGGTGCAGCATGTCCATGACTTCATTCACTGAAGTATTCCTATCGATGTCAGCAGTGCCAGGAGTGGAGTTACTTTCTTGTTCACATAGTTTAGGAGGCAAAGCTAAGCGAGAAAACACACTACCCCTTTTCTTCCGGTGATCTGGATATAAGCATTCAGAATTCTGATATGCAGCAGGATTCAAAGAAAAAACTTCATGGTAGTCTATGTTTGCAGGTTCATGAACATGCAGCGGGTAATGGCTCTCTTTATCCTCACATTCCACATAATTGTCTGTTGCAAATGTGCCATCCTCAATTGCTTTGTTCTCATCATAGAAAGAGTCCCCATGGTGCTGGTACTCTTTAAACATAGAAACATCATTCCCAAATCCTGCATTATTTTCACGCTCTGGCACTTGACAATCATGTCTCTCTTGTAATAATGTAGGATACCTGTTAGAAAACATAAGAGAAGGAGACTTGCTAAGACTGGTTCCATAAGATGATGGCTGCGTACTCATCCTGACATTATTTCTAATTTCAGAAGAAGGAACAGGTGCTAAAGAGGGCTTCAGAAAGGAAACATCATCAGAGCATCCATTTTTAGAGTATTCAGCTGCTATGTCATCAGAATAGGAATGTCTGGGCAGGCTAGTCCTGCTGGAGTGTTCATACTGATTAGAATAGGGCAATGGAATGAAATCCATAGAACCAGAGTTGACATCAAGGGTTATGGTTGCCGTAGTCTCTAACAATGAAGGAAATGATTGATTCTTGGAAAAACCAAGGACATTAGCAACAAAACTATCATGACTAGAATATTCTTGAAATGAAGCATGGCCCTGATTGAACCCCAAGGATGAGGGGCCCTGATTGAACCCCAAGGATGAGGGGCCCTGATAATTGATACTAGGGACATCGGGGTCATAAGGAAGAGTAGTTGTAACAACAGAATCTTCATAAGTCCGTGGATAACTAACATTAGGATTTTGCAGCTCCATTGAGGGACGGAATGTTGAGGATGGTCTAGTTGGGTCATGAACATACGAATCTGTTTCAAGAACATGTTTGCTAGGACATGCATGTGGATTAACTTTAGATTGAAAAGAACTAGGATATGTTGTTGAGATGGTTGAAGCAAAACCATCATCCTTATAACATTCTGTTTCAAGCCTATCACTCTTCCCAAACCTAACATCATTGGAAAAGCTTCTGAAATTACATAAAGAATACCCAACTGAAACCTCAGGTTGAAGCTCAACACCAGTATTCTGTTCAATCTCCAACCTATCACTTGTGGTGCATTCACCAGCATCTATGTTCCCTCCAACTTTACCCGTATGATCCTGAAAGCACTCATTTAAGAAGGCACTTGCTTTATGCTTATATCCCATGTCCATGTATGTTCCAAATCCACCATCATCTGTTGCTCTGTCATCATTATAGAAAGAGTCCCCATGGTGCATAGTTGAAATAACTGGTCTGTGATTGTTGTCCACATCACATTCACCCGGAACCTCGTTACTCATTAGAGACCTATCATTATCAACTACTCTTCTAAGTTTTCTTGTAGAGTACCCACTTGGCCTTGCAACAACTTTACTTCTGGTCAACTGTCTCTGAGGTGCCTGATCTTTCAACCTCTTCAAACTGAACAATAATAGAAGCCTCCTAACCTACACATTTTACACATTTTAAACAAAGAGAAAAAAATTAAAACATTCTTAAAAGGTAGCATTTCAATTTATTCAGGTTGGATTTTGATAGAAAAAGGACAGACCTGATCTTCAGACAGTCCAAAGTTAAACTTGTATCTGGAAAAATAGTTTTCTCTGATAGCATCACGAAATTCATTTTCTGAAAGTGGTAGACAATCCCACATAGGGTTGACTTTTACCTGGATGAAGTGCTCTAAGGATTAACACCAACTCCAAAAATGCATCCTTTGCATCCTTCCCATCCTTTTTCTTTAAAGGAGGGGAGAAGCACATAATAAACAAAACTAGAATAAATGTTCCTTACCTGTGCAGGGAATTCCTTCCCTGATGAACTGAATGCATGAGGCAGAATATTCATTGCACCGTCAGAGCATGCTTGAAAGACACCATGAAGTTCTCTCCTCTCAAATTCAAACAGGAATAGAATCATCCCAGCTCTAACTTGTTTCACAAAGTGGTATTGCGAAGAAGGGAGGGCAAAAATTTTTCTTCTTAAACATTCTTTTTTGGTTGAATTGTTTGAAATGAAGATTGCACCAAACTCTGGACAACTTCCAAACACACTATTCTGCTCCGCATCATCCATTTTGCTCACAAGGACATGCTGTCAAGTTCAATAAAAATGATGACAATAATGGCAACTAAATGAAGGTGTATATGGTCCAATTTGATTAGTCAAAGCAATTAAATGAAAAACTAAAGCCCTGGCTTTGATGACACTAAACCTATATAATTTAGCCAAGTTGCATTAAGGTACAAACCATCTTCAGCCAAGAACGAATATGAACCTCTTGTCTGCTTCCCCTTTCTTTCTCCCCCTCGCTTTTCCAAAGCAAGAAAGACACTTCTTTACAAATACATATCATAAAATTATAAGAAAAGCATACCCCATTAAATATTAAGCAATAGGCAGCAGCAATCAAGTATTATGCCATCAAATTTCATGGAATCACCTGCAAGCTATTAATCTGCTTGACAGAAGTGGAATCTTAAAAGCAAATACAGTTGAATTTCTCTAATTATTACCACTTAAAAATATCCTTTACCAGAACCAACACAGTAATCCAACCAAATTTACCAGTACAGTAATACATATAGCAGCCTTCAATCTTACTACAATTTGATCACCAAACAAGCAAAGTTGTCATAACTTCCACAATCATAACTCATTTCTTTATGTTCTTTCAAGCAAAATAATTTTACACAATTCAAATACTAATAATGTAAGCAAAATAAACAGGACTCAACAAATGTACCACAAAAATACATAAATCAACAAAGATATAAAGTGTTAACATTCTTTTCCTCCGAGAAAATCGATCCTCAAAAGATAAACGCAACGAGGAGAAACTTATTATCATGCAAAAAAAAAAAAAAACAAATAAATCAATAAAAAAAAAGAGAACTTTTATTGAAAGATTATAAAGAGAGAGAGAGAGAGAGAGAGAGAGATCTAAACCTGGAAAAGCAAGTGTCTGTGGCGTTTTCACAATCTCAATACCGAAAGAGCAAAACCACGCCGCTTTATCACCCTCGTATTAATCAATCAATAATAACCAAAAAAGATCGAAAATCTTCATTATAAAAATTAAAATAAAAATATAAAAAAAGATTTGCTGATAAAAAGAAAGAAAGTTACTGAAACAAGAACAATGGAGTTTGGTATTGTAGATAAGAGCCCAGAAACGGCGTTGTTTCAAAAGTTTAAACGGAAATTTTGAAACCTACACGTCGCGCTGGTTTTGGAGAGAGAAAAAGAGTGAAGAAAGCGTGGTGCTTGCAGGCGAGTTATTTATATAGGCGTGAGACGTGGCAGTTGGCCACTTAAAAAATAATAAATATAGAAATGATAAAAAGAGTCTCTCTATTATTTAATTTTGTTTAATTTAATTTTTATATTTAAAATTAAAGTAATTTAATTTTTTAATTTTAAAAATTATATCAATATAATCCCTACTTATAATAGTATTCAATTTTATCGTTAAAAGATGGCGTTAGTGTTAATATTATCGATGACATCCATGCTAATGTATTACATTTTAATAATGAGACAAGACACATGGCATGTTAATGATGATGTGACAATGCCACATGACATTATACAACAATGCAACCGTGCTGATACGGTAATACCACATGATAGATCAAAAAATTTTTCAAAAAAATTATGTTAAGTTATAAGGATTAAATTGAATAAAAATATATAATATAAGAATTAAATTTAACAAAATTGATATGTTGAGGGACCAAATTGAAAAAAATATTTGAAAAATATAAATCTTTAAGTAGATTATTGATATGTTTATTAATAAGTTACATATTTAAATGTAAAAGATTTATCATGTTAATATATGTATATAAATATGTTTTTATTTGATTATGTAAGATGTAAATTAATTTATATTTTTTACAAAAATTAAGTTTGAATACTTATTCTACAAAAAAATTTGAAAAAAATTTCATTCTTGAAATTAAATTTAATGAATAATTTATATTACATTAACATAAAATAATATAAAATGACTAAATAAAATTTTATTTGTTTATAATAATATAAAATTTTGAAATTTATTTAATATAGTTTTTAACTTAAGTTAAAGTCAAGTTAACAAAATATATTAATTTAGTTTTTTTTTTAAATGAAAAACAGAGATATGAAGTTGGCGATGATTATAAAAATAATTCTTTGTTTTGACTTGTTTAATTTTGATATGACAAACTTCTTATTACAATCATATAATTTGAGCTCTATTTTTTTAATTTTTTATTTATTTTTTATGTTTTATTTTATTTAATATTTCAAGTTATATTTTTTAAATTGAAATTTCTTAAGTAAATATTGCATTTATAGTTGATAAAGTTAAATATAATTGTAAATATTTGTATTGTTTTATTTTATTAATAATTTTTTTATAAATCTAAATTAATAATTTAAATTTAAATTTAACAGAATTTGATGTGATATTTGAATTTAAATAAAATCGTTTTATAAGAAATTTTAAGTAAATTTAAATAAAAGGTAAATTGAGTATGAGTTGAATAATTGCAAAAAAATGTATATTTGTAAATTGTAAAAATTATAATTAAATCAATATATTTTACTAATTTCAATAAATTTAAATAAAAGGTTAATTAGATAAGATTTAAATAATTTTTAAAAAATGTGTATTTTTAAATTATGAAAGTTGTAACTAAATCAACATATTTAGTCATTTTATATTTTTTTATTTTAACATAATGCAAGTTATTTATCTAAATTTGACTTTAGGTATGAAATTTTTTTAAATTTTTTTTATAGAAGAAGAATTCAAACTTATTTTTTGTAAAAAAAATAAATTAATTTACATATTCTATAATCAAATAATCAAGTAAGAAATTATTTATATATTTTTTAATACTATAAATCTTTTACACTTGAATATTTGACTTATTGATAAGCATATTAATAATTTACTTAAAATTTGTACTTTTAATTTTTTTTGAATTTGGTCCCTTAACATCTCAATGTTGTTCAATTCAATCTTTGTGTTATATATTTTTATTTAATTTAGTTCGTATAATGTGACAGACTTTTTTTTTCAAAATTTTTTTGATTTGTCACATTGCATTGATATGTCAGCATGTTAATACCATGTCAGTACTGTCACATCATCATATAATATCACGTGGCGTTGCAACGTCATCACTTGATACCAAGTGTCATCCCACGTCATTATCTCAACACCATGTCATACCAGACGTCATCTTTTAACAATAAAATACCAGACGTTATCCTTTAACGATAAAATTAGATGCTATTAAGAGAGGGATTAAATCGACACAATTCTCAAAATTAAGAGACTAAATTATTTCGATTTTGAATACGGAGATTAAATTGAACAAAATTAAAGAGTACAAGAACTTAAATGATCTTTTGACCATATAAAAATTGTATGTGATTTTTTTTTTAAGTGCTTGGGCGTCATTATCCGACGTGCTTTGATTGCCTTGATCTCGTCGTTACGTGTACTTTCGACTTTTCCCATCAAGGGCGATGGGCAGCTAGCTTGTGAGTTCAGGAATTCGATTTGCAGAATTTTTATATAGATAAAAAATGTATTTATGTTTACATAATTTATGCATTTTATTTGTATATTGAATTTGAGGATGAATTAGAGTCGAAATTTGAACTCTTTATTTGAATTTATGATAGTTGAGTTTAAATAAGTTAATACTTAATACTTCCTTAAGCTAAATTCAAGTAAAATGAAAATCTGAAACAAAAGTTAACTATTTTGCTTGTAATAAAAGATAAATATGTTATTATTATAAAATTTAAAAGGAAGTTCATGTCCGGTGCGCGCCACCGATTGCATTCGTTTGGAGTTTGTACCAAATCTAATTAAGATTTCACCGTCATCACCGTACGCAATCCTTCCACCTGGCTCTGTGGTCTAGAGTATGGGCCTTCGATGACCCAAAAATTTTGAAAATGCGTTTCACAAAGCCCAGCCCTACCCAATCTAATGCCTTCTTCCCCAACAAGAAAACTTCCGATCTAGCAGCTACAAAAGGTCGCTCTTTTCTTCTTCTCTTCCCACTCCCAAAGTAAATCCCTTTGCTTTCTCTTTCATTTCTATCTTCGTTTTCGCTACTCTTTTTGTTAACTATTTTGCTTCAATTTTTGTTTTCCATTTGTTCAGGATTTTAAATTTTCGCATTTTTGTTTCTCCGTGAATCAAAACCATGGGTGACAGTCAATATTCCTTTTCTCTCACGACATTCAGGTATTTCTTCATCACTTAATTGTATTATTAGATGAATCACTTATTCTTTTTTTTTTCTGGAAAAAAAATTATATTATTTTTTGTGCTTTTGAACAGTCCTTCAGGAAAGCTAGTTCAGATCGAGCACGCCTTGACGGCGGTCGGGTCGGGTCAAACATCTCTTGGAATCAAAGGTTTATTTTTATTTTTTCCCGCTTTTCTTATTACTTTTTGTTTTTTAAAGACGGGTTTAGGGGTTTAGAAATAGTGCAATAATTGCTGATGCTTTATGATTACAATGGGTATAATTTGATGATGGGTTTTGAATTGCAGCTGCTAATGGGGTTGTTATTGCTACTGAGAAGAAATTGCCTTCAATCTTGGTTGATGAGACCTCTGTGAGTATATTATTTATTACTCTGCGGTTATAATTCGCATAATTTTAAGAAAAAAAAGGTACTTTTTAGGTTAATTGAAGAAGGAAATGACTTGAAACTATGTTGCCTCGACCATGGTGTCAATGCAAGCTTGGGTATTGGGTTCTGACCCTCCAAAGATAAGGGAGTAGTTAAATGCACCCGAGCCTGAGCAATGCAAACTTGCAATGATTGTATTTGTTTTGTCATTATGATTTTTGTTTCATGAAAGTGTGCAAGTCTATGGGTGTTTTACTAAACCATTTTTTAATTTATATTATTATATAAAAGTGAACAGATAATTAATGATGCTTAGTTTTTCTCTTCCATGTTCTGGAAGTTGTATTTCCCAACTGATGAGCAGTTATTAATTACAGTGAATTTGGTTGTTCAATGTCTGATTTCAGGTTCAGAAAATTCAGTGTCTGACGCCAAATATTGGAGTTGTTTACAGGTTTGGTTTTATGTCTACAAGTATTTAGAAAGCTCAGTTATTTAGTTTTTTGACTGGGAGATATGTTCACTAAGACTAGTGTGTAGGTGTATATTGCCTCAAATAAGGCTTGATTATCTACCAAACTTTTACGTCCATGATTATCTTTATGTCTTGTCAATGACTTGAGTAAGTACTGGTTGATGTGCATCTCTGACATGGTTGACTTAGCAAACTAGAGGGTTCCGCAAGAAGCACTATAAACAATTTGACTTCATGTTTCATAAGGTGGTCCATCTTAGAAAACTGTTTTTCTAAATGTTGGATATCAAATACATCGCCTGCCTTGTGTTTCATGGAAGTTATTCTCCTTCGAAAAATTTTTACTTTTATTTTTTTGTTCTATGATTAAAGAGATTATCTCTACAGATTTAGTTGATTGAGATATAAAAAAACATGCTACTCATAAAGAAATGTTCAGTTATGATCTAGTTGTCTTGTCAAGTTTTCTAAGAAAGCTTTTTAAGTGGTTTACCACATATTATGTGCACTTTTATATGGTTTGTTATCTTTGCTGGCCTTCATGCTACATCATCACTTACCTGAGGCTTTCTTTCATATATCTAATGTTGCATTGGATATTGCTATCTCCAAACAAAGGAAAGGAGACTACCCTTTTGATTTTGGAAAAAAGGATTGTGTGTAGAAAGTTAACATGCATTAGTGTTTACCAAAATATGTAGGTGGGATTGTTAGGCTTCTAAATAAATATACTTGTAATTTGTGTTTTAATCCAGTCCTTTGTAGCTAATATGACTTCTCAGTTGATGATACTTATACATATATTTTCATCCATAAATTCTAATACTGTTCTGCAGTGGTATGGGTCCTGATTTTCGAGTTTTGGTTCGGAAAAGTAGGAAGCAGGCAGAACAATATCATAGGTTGTATAAGGTATCAATGGCTCTTAACGATATTTAATTTGTTTAATTCACTTCATCGTGCAACTGGGAAATATTAATCTGGGATGAAATAATGGACTTATCCATATGTTTACCTTTTAACATTTTATTCAACAACTTCATTTCTTAGTTCAAAAATAAAAGGCTATATTTTTTTGTTTCTTGCATGATATTTTTAACTTGTGTGCGGATTTTGTTTTTGCAGGAACCAATTCCAGTAACACAACTTGTAAGGGAAACTGCAGCTGTTATGCAGGAGTTTACTCAGTCGGGGTAAGAATTATGACCTTATGTCCCTATGACAAAGAGTATGAGGAGTCTGAATGTTTTAGGAGTTTTGTAGTCTCTTATCAGTCAAATTCAAGTTGTGCTTTTCTTCATGTGAGCTATTGGTTCGTAAAATAGCATAGTTTTAATTGGCCAAAAAGAAAGTAGTATGATTTGAATATTAGGTTTTTTCTTAGAACTTTTTTCAAATATAATTTTGGCCTCGAGATTTTTGCATGATGTGGGCTGAAATTAGAACAAGTGAATGGAATTTTTGAGAAAAATGCAATGTTATAGATCCCTACTTTTTCAAATGCATTTCAACTAAGGAAATTACTGCTGCATTTTGGGTCAATCTGAATTGGGCCAAAAAGTGGAAATTGAAAATTGAGCAATCCTCTGGACTTGGTAGTTAAGTTTGATGTATCTTTCTTTTTACTTCATAGTGGTGTAAGGCCTTTTGGCGTATCTCTACTGGTTGCTGGATATGATGACAATGGTCCACAATTGTATCAGGTATTTCTTATAGCTAATATTTATTATAAGATCACAAGTAGAGATTGCATAGAATGTGTTATTTGCTTTTCAGCTGTATGATTCTATTCTTTTTCGCTAGGTGGATCCATCTGGTTCCTATTTCTCATGGAAAGCCTCGGCAATGGGGAAAAATGTCTCAAATGCAAAAACATTTCTTGAGAAGAGGTAACTGCTCTAGAATCTGGTTCTTATAGTATGCAAAACTAAATTAACTGTAAGTTTCTCTGATTTGTTATATTGATTATGTTCTTTACCGGTATTGACATGAATGGTGGTGTTCCTGTCTCATGGTAGTCAAAACTTCTCTTGTAATCTTTCATATTGATGGTTGTGGCATCCAACTTTTGTCACCGTTGCTCATGAGAATAGGACTCTTCCTTCTAGAATATGGACTATTATTGCATGATCTAATTAATGGTTGTTCTGTGAAGTGGCTTTAGGATTACCACTTTTTTCCATAGCAACCTTTTGGATGGAGGAAGAAGGCAGAGGAAAGGAAGATCCTGATTTTAGCAAGCTAAGGGAGGGGGTTATGAGAGTTTCTGCATTCCTTTCTCTTCCACTCAATAGTCTAATTTCTCGTTCCCCCAAAGGTTGGGGTTTTGGAGCTGAGGGAATGAGCCTTAAGTAAATTTTATTTTGTCAGTCCAATTTGAATCTCCCAATCCTCATTAGGAAATAGTATAGTTAGGACGGCAATTTATAAGAAAAGGATTATACCATGATTATGCATCTTTTCCAGAACTGAGATGGACTTTCTCTTACTTTACATTTTTTTGTTGTTGAAACACTGAAGATGCCATTGATTATGTTCGTTTCTTGTAGATACACTGATGATATGGAGCTTGATGATGCTGTGCATACTGCTATTTTGACTCTTAAGGAGGGGTAACGTCAATGTTAAAATTTCCTTCATCTGTTTAACTTTAAATGTTACAGTTTAGGAGTAACATGATCTATATATATCAAAGAACCTTCGAAAAAGATGTTAGTCTGAGGTTTAGTAATCTTTAGTAATCTTACATTATGGTGTCTGTATACATTATGGTGTCTTTAGTAGTCTTACAAGCCATTTTCTCAATTTTGCAGATTTGAAGGACAAATCTCGGGGAAAAACATTGAAATTGGGATTATTGGAACTGACAAAAAATTCAGGCAAGCTCTGCCTGACTCTTTCCCCACGCTTTCTAAACTTTTTTATGGTGTTATGCTGTTGGGAATTGGGCCTTTTGGCTTTGGGAAGTTCCAGAAGTGACCCTAGTGAAATGCACTGTTTTGCTTGCAATCAGCACCAATACATTGCATATGGCAATTATTGTTGTTGTTCATGCAATTTCTATTTCTGAATTTCAGAATGATTATTTCTGCTTCTTGGTTTTCTGATCATGAAATAACTCCTCTTCCAGTGGCTGAATTACTCCTAATGTGCTTTCTTTCTTGCAGGGTACTAACCCCAGCTGAAATTGATGATTATTTGGCTGAAGTCGAGTAGCTTGTCTTCTTTCTCAAGACCACCTAGGAATGATTATTTTATGCAACATTTGTGTTGAGACGTTCAGTTCAGTCAAATGTTGTAGTTGATGCACCTGAATTGGAAAAACTTTACGAAATGTGTACGTGATCTTGGAACTGAAATGGGATGAGCTGTGGTTCTACACTTGGTGTTGGGTCAGATATAGGATTTTCTTATTGTGACTGACTGGAACTTATTAAAAGCTTTTCTCTTTGATTACTCTTATTCCATTCACTCGTTAGAATCTTGCCCTTGGTCAAAGATATGTCTTATAATTTCCTGGTTCAATGGTAGTTTAACATGATTAAAGTTGTTCTTCATCCAATCTGCATAATCATCCTTAATATCCAGAGCAAGCAAGAATTCCTACTATTTACAAATGTACTTTCCCGATCGCTTAGGACCTCCATCAAAGAGTCTTTGGGTGGTTCAGCCCGTATCACATGGGTTAAATTCTTTCCTAGAAATAATGTGCTTATTTCAGAAATCTTCAATTCCCTCCGGATCTCTAATCTCTAATCATCCTTTTAAACTTTCATTAAAGTGGTAATGGAAACGAAAATTACACAAAAATAATGATTGAAAATGAAACAGTTTAATTTTGTTAAGGGGGAGGCCAATGAGGTAGCCCATGCTTTGACTGGTGTGGCAACTCATGTACCCCTGCCAGGAGATATGGGAAGACTTCTACCGGCTGATGGTCTACGTATTAGACCACTCCCTTAAAGCAGAATAAGTAAAAAGAAAAAGAAAAAAACAGGTTTCTTACGTGTCATATCTCAAGATATTTACGAGTATCTTTGTCTGCATTATTTTCGCTCTCTCTGCCACGTTATCTTTTTCAGTAAATTCTCAACTCCCAAGTTTCCAAACTGGAATCTCCTTCTCTTCGTGTTCATGTAAGTTCAGTTCTTAGCTCTTCTACCACTGCAACCTTCTTGCTTCAGTTCCATTTTTATATCTGTTTCTGACTTTCGGAGGCATTTTTCTTATTACTTCTTTTTTGTCTTATTTTTTCTGGTTTAAGTGGCATTTGCTTTGTTTTGTGAACTGGGTTTCGATTATATTACACGACACTAACGTAAAGAGGAACAATATTTTTTAGGTTGGTTGCTGGAAACACGCTGAGCCAAGCTTACATAGTACCAAGAAGCTATAGGCCTAGTTTCAGATTGATAGCAAAGAATTCTTCAAGTGATGTAGCTATTGAGAAATGGAAACGTGATGGTGTTTACATTGACAAACGTGGCAAATTGAGGACCTTTCACCACAAAAAGCTGTCCAGGAAACGATGTAATATCATTATCTAAGTTTCAAACTCATATTCATGTGCTTTTTAGTAGTATTTGTATAGAAGCATCGGTTTTGAATAGTTTTATATTTATCTTCTTCATGTAGGCGGTTCATTAAGAGGACAAGGATGGAAATATGGTTCTGGTTTTGTGGATGGAATTTTCCCAGTGTTGAGCCCCATTGCTCAGAAGATTTTGGATTTTGTACAGGAGGAGGTTGATGCTAATAGAGTTTGGGGTTCTCTTGATAATCTTTCTCCCACTCATGATACTTGGGATGATCTTATTAATGTAGCTGTTCAACTTCGTATAAACAAAAAATGGGATCCAATTGTGCTGGTAAGAAAGATATAATTACTAGTCCTACATTTTTTGTTCTTTTGTTTGGTGTGGGTTTACTTTAAGGGCATGCTCTTATTAACTTTAGAACTTGACATATCCATTTCTTGATGTCCCTTACTCTTCCATGGGATAGATTGTTTTAGATTTCCAATATTCAGTTGAAGTAATTTTTCTAAGATATTTAGATTTATTCAAGAGAATTATCTGATATTCCCTCTTTTTGTAACTACAGTCACATGAATGACTCTGTTTTTTCCTATAGTATACAATCAAGTTTGAGAAAACTAATATCCCATGTCAAATTGGCTTCACTCAGGGAAAGAATCGTTTGTTTCAAATTTAGAAATTTAAATGTCAATACTTATCATGAATATTCTAAAATGAAACAATTGGGATATATATATTCTTGGTATTGAATTATGTAAATTCGCTTTCTTATAATCTTCTTAAGCGTAATGATACTATTGTTTTACAGATTTGTGAGTGGATATTGCGCAGGAGCTCCTTTCAGCTGGATGTCATGTGCTTCAATTTGCTCATAGACGCTTATGGGAAGAAATCACAATACAAGAAGGTGGAATCTACATACTTGGAACTTCTTGAAGCTCAATGTGTACCCACTGAAGATACTTATGCACTTCTTATCAAGGCCTACTGCTCCGCTGGGCTGAAACAGAAAGCTGAAGCTGTCTTTGCTGAGATGCGAAAGTATGGCCTCCCTCCAAGTATGTCTGCCTCTCCAGTATTAATTTACTGCCACCTGATTGTTATTATATTGCATTGAGGAATCCACTCTTTCGCTGTTTAGAAGAGGAAATAAAAAAATCTTTGCATTTTTGGTTGTTTTTAATGTAATCTGAGCATGCAAGGATTTTAGATTTTCATGCATTTCACTGCATGTAATCTTTCATATTGAAGAGTGCCAAACTATCATTTACAAATGAATTTAGATAAAAATTTCACTTCAGGTGCAATTGTTTACGATGCTTATATTGATGGGTTGATAAAGGGAGGATACTCTCAAAAAGCTATAGAAGTCTTTCAGCGGATGAAGAGAGATGGCTGCCAACTGTCTACTGTAACCTACACACTGATGATCAACCTGTATGGGAAGGTAACTTAAAATTTATGCTGGTCGTACATAATTCTGCAAACTATTAAGCCTTAATGATATCATTGCCCTCCTTCAGAGTATGCTCACTTGATACAACCATCAGACATCAACAAAAATTAAAACATTAAGTAGAAACTTAACTTCAAGCTTCATTACTGCTTTTTGCTGTGCAGGCAAGTAAATCCTATATGGCCTTGAAGTTGTTTGATGAAATGAGAAGTCAAAAGTGTAAACCAAATATCTGCACCTACACTGCTCTGGTGAATGCTTTTGCTAGGGAGGGACTCTGTGAGAAGGCTGAAGAGATTTTTGAGCAGCTTCAAGAAGCTGGGCATGAGCCTGATGTGTATGCTTACAATGCTCTCATGGAAGCTTACAGGTTCAAATCCTTCATTATTCAGTACTTCGCGATTCCTGGCAATAAGTTAAGAGTCGGATTTTCAATGTTCAGAAGATTAATTGGATTAGCTGGACTTAAGTTCTTTGAGGCAGGGTTTTGAGCTTCTCAATATGATAGTAGATTAGAATCATTTTAGCAATGAACGATCATGACAGGTTATTATTTCTTGAAGTTGCATTCAGGTTACAAGATGCAAAGCCTTTTTTGACTCTCTTTTCCCTAACAGCCGTGCAGGTTATCCTTATGGGGCAGCAGAAGTATTTTCACTGATGCAGCACATGGGGTGTGAACCAGACAGAGCTTCCTTTAATATCATGGTTGATGCATATGGTAGAGCTGGTCTTTATCAGGGTAAATATCTTCACTGAAAAGTAGCGCTATTGTGTTACTAACTGGAGTTACCTTGCACACATCCTTTACATACTTTTTTTGCCAGAAGCCCAGACAGCAAAATCTTACAAGAACTTAAAGCAGCCTTTAATGTTCTCTTAGTTTCTAGGGATAATTCGTCAAAGAGAACGAAAGACTGAAGTGGGGAATTTTCCCTGAGAAAAACATAATTCATTGCTCACTTTCCTTTCAAGATACTATAGGACTGATATTACTTAGCATGTGATACTTTTCTAATCTAACAAAATATAGCCTCAATGTTGCATGACTGTCTATTTGTCACCATATACCATTCATGTGTTTTGACTTCTTTATCCAAAATTTCAGATGCTGAAGCAGTATTTGAAGAGATGAAGCGGCTAGGGATAACCCCTACGATGAAATCTCACATGCTACTTCTATCTGCCTACTCCAGAGTTGGAAATGTAGCTAAGTGTGAGGACATTGTAAATCAAATGCACAAATCTGGGCTTGAACCAGACACCTTTGTCCTCAACAGTATGCTGAACCTGTATGGCCGGTTAGGCCAATTTGAGAACATGGAGAATGTTTTAATTGCAATGGAAAAGGGACCCTATGAAGCTGATATCAGCACGTACAACATTTTGATCAATGTCTATGGACGGGCAGGGTTTTTTAAGAGAATGGAAGAGCTGTTCCAATTGCTTCCTGCCAAGAATTTGACACCTGATGTTGTGACATGGACTTCACGGCTTGGAGCCTACTCTAGAAAGAAACTATATACAAGATGCTTGGAAATTTTTGAGGAAATGATCGATGCTGGTTGTAATCCAGATGGAGGAACGGCCAAGGTACTTCTTTCAGCATGTTCTAGTCAAGATCAGATTGAGCAGGTTACTACAGTGATTAGAACAATGCACAAGGATATGAAGACTGTTTTGCCAATCGAATAAATACTTGCCCATAAGTAGATCATACCCAAATGTAAATCTGTATTGTCTTCTTACCTTCCTTTACTACTTGATATGACAGGCATCAATGTATTCACAGAAGTAAATTTCTGTATATACAACAAACTGAATATATATAGATTCTCATGCAATGTGTAAATAGCAGATATTTCATTGCTTGCTATTATCTTTGTGCTATAGAAGATAAACTACTTACAGGCCAAAGTTGATGCTACCTTGATGCTAATTAATGTATTTCGGAATATTTATGCTGTCCAATATATTCAAATGCCTATATAGGCACATGCATCATGCCCTACGATACTTTTGAACTGAAATTGATACCTCAAATTTCAAGCTATTCTAAATACATATTCATCGCCTTGTCAAACAGTAAATGATTATTACGCAGATTGCATTACTTATATGCATGAGGGAAGATAAGGTAAATTAAAGGGAAAGAAAAGAAGTAAATGGAGGGTAACCCTGCATTCACTGGAAGAGAACAATGTAGTGAGAAGCATTGAGACACTAGACATGATAGCAAAAATAAATTAGATGGAAAAGGGCTACTCGAGAGTTGGATGCTCTTTAATGAGGATAGATAGATACATAAGAAATCGAATCCTATCTTTGGTAAGGATTAACAGATGGGGACAAGGTATCCTTATCGTGAAGTCCCAGAGCAGAGGAGTCTCCATATGTACATAAAGAAATTAAGGGGCATGTGCTATGATTAGATACGTTTTCAAAATAAAACCAAGCTACTATATTTGCTCAAGACTCAGAGATTAACTAAATTTCATTTCAAATGCAAAGATCTGTTAAATGTTTGTGAGTGTCTGAGATGGTGTCTGTTCTGCCATGTGTGAATTTCGCTGTAGAAAGGCAAGACTAGAAGCAGATTTAAGTCCCATTTTCTGGTCATCAATCAATTATATGCTTTGGTCATGTACCTTTATATAGCATTTCAAGAATTTTTGGCTCTTTTAGATTGTGCAAGGAAAAGAGTTTTAGAAAATGCTTTGCATTAATCTTCAAAAAAAAAAAAAAAGAAGAAAAAATGCTTTGCAGTTCTGGAATAACTATGTGTTTAGCTTGCATACAACATTTGATAACTTTCCTGCCCCTCAATTTTGAGGGCATAATCACATGATTCTCCTATTGGTGAGGGAATGTCTTCAGGGTCTCTTCTTGGTTTAACCCATCTGCCATGTTCATTGCAAACCAATCCTTTGTTGGGCAATTGGTACCAGCAATGAGGGATCCTTAGTTCATCCACCAACATATCACACGCCTTATTCACCAAGTTAACATCCCTGCGAGCATCAGATCGGAATGTAGAGTCTGCACTGTGGAACCCATCGACAAGGTGAAGGTATGTCTCAAGGCTATGAAATCCCAATGGATTGAATCCACGCTTGAGGTAAGGTGATGAACTAACATCCAGCCTCAATTCAGCTCCTACATGGGTGTAAACCCATTCCAATGTCCCCGTTATATCGTCAAACCTTTGTAAACTCTCATTGAAAACAATCCCTGGCATTCTAGGGACTAAATCTTGCTTAACCACCACTCTTAATGTTTTGACTCCTAATCCATCAAGCTCATCCCTGAAGGCACTGTTGCCAACTCTGGGTGCACCAAAGGAAATCACGCTCACAGGAAGGCCTGCAAGACTGGCTGCAGCTTCATAGGCATTGAGCAGAGCCAATGCACCACCCAAGCTATGCCCGGTTATTGTTAAACTCACTTCTTCGCCATTTCCTTGGTAGAATCGCACAAGCTTTGTCACTTCTTCCATGACTTGCTTCGAAGCACTTGACTTGTTGTATCTCGTGGATTCATTCTTGGAAGTGTAAATGCTAAGAAATCCATGTTCAACTTTAGCATCTCCAATCCCTATTGGTTCCAAGTTCCTTTGAAAATCCTCGTACCATTCGGATGGTGCCACCGTCCCCCGCCAGGCCACGACAATATCTCTTCGTCCGATCCTACGTGTCTCCTCATCGTCGCTAACCGCCACATAACCCATCCAGTTGGAATCTTTGCTCCACGTGTCCATCACGTGTGACCTCTCCAGCCACTTTGGCATCTCAATGTGTGACATGGCATAGATGTACTTGGTCACCTTGTAACCATTTTTACCAAGGCCTAATTTCTCAAAAAGCTTGTTACGATTGTACCTGCAGCTGCCGCAGAACTCCGAGAAGGAGTCAAAATCAAAGGCATCATAAGTTGCTTGAGCAAACTCTCCATACTTGACAATTTCTCGCCGTAGCCAAGGGTGAAGTGGGTCCAAAAGATTTTCCCAATCCATAGAACCATGAATGTCACGCCATTTATCAGCAGTCATCTCCTTGGGAGAAGTTGTCGGGGTATTATGTTTCTCTTCATAAAACAAATCCCAATTAGAGTGTTGAAGGTTTTTCCTTGAAGGGGGTTCTATATGGAGATGGAGAAGGTTTGATACTGATTCAGCCAGACGTCGAGCACCCGTATTCGATGCCTTATTAGCTTTGGGGTGATGAAAAACAACTTCCTGGTGGGCACGGAGAGCAGAAATCCGGTTAACGTCGGTGTTGAGAGCTGTTGGAAGATGGTTATGGATCATTGCTGAGAGGGCCATGATTGTTGGTATACTCGTGTAGCGTAGCAAATTTAAATTGGCGAGGCCTAGCAGGGAGTTTGATGATTGCGGAGACTAAAGGTTGCAAATTGCAAGAGGAACCGCATGATGGGAGGAGATATATATAAGGCAAAAGTTTCCAACAGTCACATAAGCTTTGGAATAATTGTTACGCGTTAGTATATATTGAAACTAGATGAAAATAATGTAAACTAATAGGGTTTCATACGTGGAAGTCCATGTCCGTACATTTTAGACTCTGTCTGATGTTTGATCAGAAGTTGACGTATTAACATGTTGACTCTTATTATTCGTGTAGAGTATGCCTTTGGGACTATGGCTAATACGTTATTGGAAGGAACTTCGAAACAGCAAACTTTGGAGTAGAAGTTGACATTCAACGCGTGATATTCATCTTTTTCCATGCACAAACTTATTAATATACGTATATTGTTCTGTAGGGTTGCGTTTGTCATGGAGCTTCAGTTAGCACCTCAGTTTCCCGAAGCACCCCGCAGTTTGGTTATTGAAAATGACTTTACATTAGTTTGTAGATAAGTATTGCCTGGCGTCCATTGCCAAAAAACAATCAGAAACATAGGTATTGCCGTAGAGATCTTCCCTTCAGATGGCAAAGTATGTAGAAGGACCACATTTTTCATGTGCAAAATTTCACATTGCTTTTGTTTATGTTGATTTTTCTTTGATTCACCTTAGGTTGTCGTGCTTGAGGGCTAATATTAAAAATTTCAAAAGGCTACCCAAGGACGGCTAAAGGACAAAATGGACATGGAGTAGTTGATTTTACGAAAGATACCAGCCTATTGGCTATTTCGTCCATCTACTTCAACTAAAATCCACAGCTCCTCAAATAATTCAAGTCCATGGGGAAATTGCATCGCTGCTGCTCGGAAAGAAAGACGAAAGAGAGATTCCATTATTTGGATCCTTGAATACCAGCCACAAGTTCTCTGCATCAACTATCGGGAACACTGCTCTTTGCTCAAAAGCTGTAAAGGTTTAATTGTACTGTCTTTGTCATACACAATGAAGAACGAAGACATAAATAACAGATATATCAACTACATGACACTTGTTAAGGATAAATGTTTTAATTAACCTCTATTAGAATAATATTTTTTCTTTATTAAATCTTAATATATCTTAATTATATTGTTATATATTTTCTATACATATTTAATCCAATACTTTTGTATATATACTTTGTTTTCTAATCAATATAAAATAAAACAATTTAGTCCCACTTATATATTCTTTAACAATTCTACTTTTTATGAATGGAAAATTATATTTTTAGTACTTGTGAAAGCGTATTGAGCTTCATACACACACACCAAAAAAAAAAAAAAAAGCAATATCTCTTCTCCCACCAAAAGCCTTTATGAAGTTTTTTTGAGTATCTTCATTTTCTGTCCCCAAAATCATTAATTTCTTTTATTAAATTTATTGTAATTATGAGAAGGAGACATTATGAAGAATAGATGGACAAGGAAAGAAGTGAAGTAATTAATCAAACTAATTAATTAACATTATACATGTTGCTTAATTTTAATTTATTCCTCCCTATAATAAATGATGAAGAGAGTCCAAACCTTTCCTTAATCTCAGTACAATAGGGGTTTTGTACCTTCTAAAAGTCCAAGTGGGGGAACTCCCCTCTTTGTGATCACTATGTCAAAACTCAAGTGTTTTGGTCTACAAGCCATAAGAACTTCACTTAACATCAACTATCAAAATGTTTCTTTGGATCTCACATGCTTTATTTGACTGAGACATCACGTGAAACACAGTCTGTTTTGTTTCTAAAGCATTGTAACGCCAACTTTGCCGGCGGCTATGTCCCAGGCCTGATACTATCATATGTAGTTGAGTTGGACAAGGCAGAGGCAAATAGGGGTAATTTCAACCCTCAAGAATTATAATTCCTAAAATCCCGGGGGGACCCCAACCACATGGGATGAATTGTCAAAGCGTTTGGTATTGTAAGGAAACATGGGTGTTCGATCCCACGTTTTGGAACTCTCGACTCTAACAGTTGCCCTGGGAGACCAGAAACCTTGCTTTGCATCTGGATGGCGACTTTTAGCCTTGGTCGGTTCTCCTTTTCGTTGAAGCCGCGCCAAGATGGTAAAACTTGATGACTTACGGTCCCTACTTTCACCTTATAATTAATAACCACCGACCTTTAAATGGAGCAATGAGAGCTCATAAATGCATATTCTAATTGTCTTTTTCTATTACTATATTGTACTAAGTTTTAGGTTTAAGTTTTTTGTTGGCTGATCATACATCTTTGTCATGCTCTAATCTCATGGAAAATTATATAAAATTTGGTTCCCTAACTACGTTCCAATTGAGATACACAAATTAACATCTTAAGTTTATATTCAAAGGGATGTGTAATCTCTATCCAAAACTAACATCCATCCTTCACTACTTCAGCTGATGAAGGCCACGATAATATATTGGACTCCAATCCAAAAGTTTTAACAGATGGACAGGAATACAGTTAGTCAATTTTCGTTAAGCAGTCAAACATAGAAGAATAAATGTTAAAAATTTTAAAAATTAATATGTTAAATTCATTTAAAAATAAAAAAATTGATAATAAAAAGATATAATGTGTAAAACATAAATAATTAAATATGATATATAAAATTAATAATTTTTTATTATATAATCAAAATTGTTTAAAGACTATATATTCAAAATAATTTCATTTCAACTAAATATAAAATGTAAAACACATAAAAAATATACTTACGTTAATTTCCTCTTATATAATTAGGATTAATAAAAAATAATGCATTGATGAAATTTTAAATAACAATATAACACTACAATTTATATTTAAAAATTATAAAATAATTTATTAAATTTCAAGATTAAAACTATAGAAAATAAAATTTTCGTAATAGAAAAAAGAAGAACATGGTAAGTAGAAGTTATGACATAACAAAAAAAAAAGAATATAATTGATACTTTGTAGAAATTTAAAAAAAAATTATAGAAACTTAAAATATATGAGCAAATAGAATGGAAATGAAAAAAATAAAAAAATAAAAACAATAATGATAATGATATAAATTAAAGAAAAAAATTTTAAAGTTGAGTAAGATATGTAAAAGTATTTTATTATTTTTTAGTTGTATCAGTTATTAAATAAAATTTTTTTTTGAAAAGACCATTAAAAAATATATAAAAAATTTTAAAATTCTATATGTAATAAAAAAAATTTAAATTTTTGAGGGGCCATGGCCCCATCAATTAAGGAGGCTCCGCCCCTGCAGATGGATGCTTCAAAATCTAAAACTAAATAGTTCGTAAACCACCTTTTCTTGGTAGTAATGGTGATGATGGGACAAAGGGGGAGCAGCTTCTCCAGCTGAACCACTTCTCCTGCAAAATCAGGTAACCCTGAGTGGAAGTCGAGGTTTTTATTTGAAGTTGCACTTGGATACTTAGTGACAGCCACCTATATTTGTACGTAGAAGAGATTCTTTATTGACTCTGTACTGAGGTGTAACTGGAGGGGACCGTCTTCCTTGTAAGGAGCTTTGTTATTTTACCTAACAAACTTTAGGATTGAGAATGGATCAAGGAAAGTGAGACGCGTGTCCCCACCAGCATGGGCCTAGTCAGGACCTTCGGTCTGGTCCCCATCAGGTATGGAAACAAGAAAAAAAACATGATTAAAGACCAAGAATTCGCCTGGCAAGTCAAAGGATGATCGATCATCGCTTTCATACGGTCGTACCATTATTATTTATTAATGACAAAGTGGCCGATCCTCCTTTGATCTTTCAAAATTTTTAATAATTTTTTAAAATAATTTTTTATTTAATAATTAATATAAATAAAAAATAACAAAATAATCTTACATATTTCACTTAATTTTAAATTTTTTTATTTCAATTGATATTATTTTTATTTTTTTTATTTTTATTCTATTTATTCATATATCCTAAGTTTGCATAGATTTTTTTAAAAATTTCTACCAATTATTAACAATTTTTTTAAAATTTTTGTTATGTCATATGTGGATTTTATTATTTACTTGTCATATTTTTTTATTATGTAAAATTTATTTTTTATAATTTTAATTTTTAAAATTAATAAATTATTAAGTAGTTCTTGAATGTAAATTATAGTGTTGTACTATTATTTAAAATTTTATTAATGTATCTTTTTTTATTAATTTTAATTATGTAAGAAGAATTTATGTTGAATATATATTTTTTATGTGCTTTAAATTTTATATTTAGTTAAAAGAAAATTATTAATTTTATATATCATATTTAACTATTTATATTTTATTTATTATAATTTTATATTTAATATTATAAATTTAAATAAAAATAAAATAAAAATATTAGATGTTAACTATAATAATTTTTTTAAAATTTGATTAAAGTATGAGTAATTTAAAAATAATTCATAAATTTTAAAATATATATATATAAATTATTCAAATAATTTTTCTACACTTAAATCACCAAATAAATATTTTTAAATCACTTATTGGCTTGCTTCTAAGAACATGCCACTTCAGCACTTCTCTTCTTCTCTTCTCCAGAAGATCAATGGGCTCGTGTAGCAGACTAGGGCAATACTGTTCTAGGATGCGTCTAGTTGAAGAAGCCCAACTCAAAGGATAAGCCCTATTGTAAAAAGATGAAGAGTTCTTCGCCTTCTCGGCCTAAAAATAATTGCTAGGATTTTGGATGAGTCATGTCATTGCAGGAACGCTTACCTTTGTGGATTCGGATGCAGCATTAAATGACGAAATTGAAGACTGCTTTCCTTCTTAAGTGAAGTGATGGTATCAATTCTTCTTAAATTTCAGCCTCCAAGCATTGATAGCAACTACTCTCTTCACTTATATCCAGCAATAAATACAAACTTTTAATAAATACCCTTTTTTCTTCTTTGTTTGTTCGAGGAGAGGAGGGATGTAAACGTGCTCATTAAACAAAAACTATAATACACTTATTTTAAAATTAAATACATAAATATTTTAATACTTGGTTTGAAAATCAACCTGCACTAATATATTTTACTACAGTGCAAAAAGTCCCACTTTTGTTTTATACGAAAGAATTGTTAATGTACCCAATTCTAAATTTGAACCGCTAGCATTATTCTTTTATATCAAAGCATATAATTAATCAAGTGAATGCCAAACAATTTGGAGTCCCTTAAATAGCCAAATCCTTTTTTTTTTTGGTTAATTATGGAGGAAATCTATCGAGTCCACATATCACGGTCTTCACATAGACGTGAATCTCACATCGTTGAGATAATGCTGGGTGAGCTACAAAGTTCACATCGAAAAGAAACTTCCAGTTAAGAGTAAGAGTGGGTGTCATGAATTTCACATTAATTATGTACTAGAATGACATTGGGAATATAAGAGTTTACACCACCTTTAACCTGTGAGGTGCCTTTTGTGGGACAAAACCCTGAGACCAACAAGCCAAAGCGAACAATGCCTCACAGAACACAGAAGTTGGTGTGAACCGTAACAATTGGTATCAAAGCAGACTTTGAGTCAATGTGCCACTAAGGACAGTGCACCCTTGTTGAAGTGAGGGAAGATGTTATAGTCTTCGCGTGGACGTGAATCTCACATCTTTGAGATAATGCTCTTAGCAGGAATGTCATGGTCCTAGAGAGGAGAGCCATGAATTCCACATTGGTTATGTACTAGAGTGAGTGATACTAGCTTGTAAGATTCCTTTTGTGGGCTGTGAGGATGGCCCTCGAGAAAGGAGCTATGAATCCCACATTAGTTACGTACTAGAGTGAGTGATACTAGCTTGTGAGATTCCTTTTGTGAGCTATGAGGTTAACACTTTGTTGAAGTAAGAAGGATGTCATAGTTCTCGCGTAGATGTGAATCCCACATCGTTGAAATAATGCTTTCAGCGGAGATATCATGATCTTAGAGAGGGGAGCCATAAATCCTACATTGATTATGTATCAGAGTGAGTGATACTGACTTGTGAGATTCCTTTTGTGAAATAAAGTTGTGAGATTAGCAAGTCAATATGGACAATACCTCATAGGGTTGATATGTACCGTATAGGGCGAATTGTAATGCAAGACAAAAGTAAAAAATAGTAAAATAACTGTCTTGTGGACTTAGTCCATGCATGCATTAGCAGAATATATTCCAAGTCTCCCTGTTCATGTTCGCGACCAATTTGGAAATGGACGCCAGACGCGTTACTTGTTTAGCATAAAATCAAATATTATAATAACATGAACTGGATCTGGGGCGGAATTCTTCTTCTTGACCCAGCCAACCCCATCCCATGAAAAAAGAGATTAGGGAATAAGGTTAGTTGTAGCTGCCATAGATGACAGTATTTCACCATATATTATTATTTTATCATCTTATTCTTATCCGAGGATTAGCAGCCACTTGCTCTTATGGTTAACCTTAACCAAAATGCGGCTGCTTGAATATATTTTGTGTTGTTTAATTCAGTCTCAAATGGACTTATAAGGTACAGGCAAGGAAAAACAAAAAGTCTAATAATTGACCGTTAGGTTGTGGATGGCTCAGAACGCAGAAGGTTCCGGCAACAAACTATTGCTCTTCCAAAGGCCTATTGTGAGATGTTCCTTTCTCTGAATCGGTACGATATAAACCCTTCATTCCATGGCATTTGCAATTTGCATCGAACAATACATGTTTTAAGTCACCAAAAAGGGTAGTAAAAAGAAACACGACGAACAATCTTTCTGTTCTCTGCGATATTATAAGCTTTTTCCTTTGAGCCCCTTTATGGACAAAATGGAGTTGTCGCCATTGAGAAACGTCACAAGGCAGAAAACAGAAAAGCCAAGAACCGAAAGGGTGTGGAGATTGAAGCTTCATGTTACCTGGCAGGGTATCAAGAAAGCCTTGAAATCCGTTATGAGGCATCGGCGGCTTCATCTTGCTTCAAACCTGAAAACCCTCTCCACCCTCAAGAAAGATATGGCTATTATTAGGCCGATTCGACATGTAATGAAAAAGAAAAAGACCCTTCGTCTAATGATGCCATTAGGACAACTCATTCAATTGCCGTACACAGCAGCAGATTTCATCGACCGCGGTGATGCCATGACCCCTACCAAGTCCCCAAAGGAGAATATATCCACACAATGGCGTGAGCTTCATGGCTTGCACCACTGGGATGGCCTCGTCGAGCCTCTCCATCCTTGGCTTAGGCGAGAGATTGTCAAGTATGGAGAATTCGTCGTAGCAACTTACGATGCTTTTGACTTTGATCCTTTATCAGAGTTTTGTGGAAGCTGTAGATACAATCGGCGCAAGTTCTTTGAAGAACTAGGCCTTACTAAACATGGTTACAAGGTTACCAAGTACATTTACGCCATGTCCCATGTCGATGTTCCTGAATGGTTCGAGAGGTCATATTGTTCTTGGAGCAAGGATTCTAACTGGATGGGGTACGTGGCAGTCAGTGGTGATGCCGAATCTGCAAGAATTGGGAGGAGAGATATCCTCGTGGCATGGCGGGGCACGGTGGCACCTTCCGAATGGTACACTGACCTCAAAACAAGTCTGCAGCCTCTTGGAAAAACCAATATCAAAGTCCAGCTTGGATTCCTTAGCATCTACAGTTCCAAGGGTGAGTTTACTAGGTACAACAAGTTGAGTGCATCTGAACAAGTCATGGAAGAAATAAAACGGCTTGTTAGCTTCTTCAGAGACAGAGGCGAGGAAGTTAGCTTAACGATCTGTGGTCATAGCCTTGGGGGTGCCTTGGCACTCCTTAATGCCTATGACGCTGCAACTTACTTCCCTGATCTCTTCATCAATGTCATCTCTTTTGGTGCACCAAGAGTCGGGAACATACATTTCAAGGAGAAGCTCAGAGAACTTGGAGTCAAGACACTACGGGTTGTTGTCAAGCAAGATATAGTCCCAAAACTGCCAGGGTTTATACTCAACACGATTCTTAACAAGTTCACCGCGGTTACTGGAAGATTGAAATGGATTTACAGGCATGTTGGAACACAATTGCAACTTGATGCACTCGCGTCACCCTATTTAAGGCGTGATGCGGATTATACGGGGTGTCATAATTTGGAGACATACCTCCATCTGGTAGATGGATTCATTAGCAAGACATCAAAGTTTCGATGGAATGCCAGAAGAGATGTTGCCTTGGTGAACAAGACAACCGATATGTTGATAAAGGAGTTAAAGATCCCTGACTCTTGGTACCAAAAGCCATTCAAGGGACTTGTGCTGAATAAATATGGTAGATGGATTAAACCAGGAAGAGAACCTGAACACATTCCTTCTCCACTAAGCATTGGTACCCGTCACGATCCTATATTTTAGATAAATGTTGATGTCCATTCAAACATGGATGTAGAGTCCAATTTTGAGTGTTTCTTTTCCTTTTTTCTGTCGATATAAATTCATTTATTTGTTCAACACCTGATCTGTAAAAGCTCTCCATCGTTGAGGTTTTGGTTTGTAATGACATCTTGTTCCACAAAATATATAGTTTTTGAGTACTTTTTTGTTAGATTTGATTTCACAGTATTTGAGGAACACTAGTACTCGGTACAAGGAACAATCTTGAGTAGTGGCATCTCCGGATTAATATGCATTTAAAGCATATTTTCAATCTTGAACTGATTTGAAAGACCAAGCTTGAATTCGTAGTCCAATGTTGTTAAAAAGAACTGACCTAATAGGCAATGAGCAACATAATGTTTAGCAGTCCCTCTTCCCTCATTTTATTGTTCAAGCTTTATATGAACTTGTTAAGGTTACCCTGTATAAGCCAAAGGTCAAGTCATTACTTTGGAAGAAAAATGCTTTTGTATACAAAGAAAGAAAAGTTCATTTCTGCTATCTCTCTCCTTGCATAACTCTGCTCGTTTTCGTTGAATAATGCATTTTGTTTGAGTAGTCTATTGAAGGAAGAGGTAAAACCTTGCGCCTAGCCGTGTGAAGAATTCATCATGAAGTAATAAACGCAGCAGATGAAAAATAAAGGTCGTGAGTTGGGCCGAAACTTCTTCATTTCAGATTTTTCAGGTCCAACCTCTGCGCAGCAAGCTGTTATCCACTTGTAAGCAATTGACATTGTTGACTTGGTTTTTCATTTTTACTTCTTCTGACAATAAATTGTTCAATTCAACATATGCATTGGTAACCAATGAATAGCTAATAAGCAGTAACCATAATTAAATAGTTTAATATGCCTGCAGGGGTGAATTAAGAGAATATATCAGATGGTATCTTTCTATTTCTTTTTGGTCTAGAGAAGAATCTGATATCTTTAATCAATATAAAACTGTGATTAGCTGAAGATAAACTATTGGATGAATTAATGAATAACAATGGATGATACTTGCAGAATCTTGACCAATAGTTTGCATATAGGATTTCTTAGGCTTAATCACTTGAAAATTGTTGGAGTATTCCAAGGGAGAAGTCGATTGCAACTCTTATGAGAAAGAATGAGCATACATATAAGGAAGTTGATGTTAAATATCAAAACAGTATGTGAATAAAAATGGAAGAAGCTGATAAAATTGCAGTCAATGGGGTTGCAATTCGAGCCCATCCAAGCTGAAAGAAAAGAAATGCCAAGTACAGAAATTCAAGCAAACGATTGGAAGGACATGATTATGTTACAAGCAAACAATCTAACAGCATGGTTCCCTAAAGCATATTATCAACAGACAATCTAAGTTTCAGAGGAGTTGTGCTTTGAGACAATAAATACCAGGTTATCTCAGTGGAAATACAGAAAATATACATCAAACAAATGATCCTGTTCTTGAAACTTGAGATAAAGCATCTTCAAACTGTTCATCTTCTCGCTTCTCAGAACACAAGCTTGGTGGGATATAGGATTTGAATATCTGTTCCATCTGAGGAGTTTCCTTTAATTCTTGGCAAGCAACTTCCAGAGCTGTGTGACAAAAAGCCTTGTAGAATTTCTGTCTACAGACATAGGCGAAGATCAGAGACAATATGGGAAGTGGAATTAGGATGGGAGTATAGTAGAATTTCACGACCCCAAAGTAACCCAACATAGTAGCTTGGTATAACAGCAGGGCACTGATGACTCGTGTATGCATGTGAGGCCACATTTTTCCGTAGCTCTCATATGCTGGAACATAAACTTTGAGTGCCTGTTACAAGAGAGTATAAACCTGATAAATAAAGACAGTAACAGTTACCAAATTTAAAGCTTTTCTTCAGTTTTTTCTTTGGTGCATATCATCTTCAGTTCTTAAACCCAAAAAAAAAGCTTTAGTTCAGAAAGTTGTTCCTTTACAATACAGAATAACTTACATTTTCCACAACTTTAATAGTCGGTTAAGGATTTGCAAGTTTTATATAGCCTGTTCTTTTAGGGAAGAATGCACTACGTTTAAGAAAGGTTTCTGATTGGGTGAGTTGAAATAAGTAGCATTGCTCATTTTTCTGTAACATGAAACTAAACTTGAATTGTAAGAATAATAATTGCATGCAGAAAAAGAAAGCAATTCTAAAGGCCATTGAGAGAAATACCTGATTCCGGAGAATAAGCCAACCCAAGGCAAAGTAAAGCACTCCAAATGGGATAATCACAGGCGCAATAACTGAGTAGCAGAGAACAATGGTGAGTATAAGCATGTCACCAGGAACTCTAGTGGCATAGCCAAGATCTCCAGGAAACCAAGCTTCTTTTAACTCGGCTTCAGTCTTGCAAAGATATTTCCTCTTCAGATGATAAATGATTAGAGGAACTATTCGAGAAAGCTCAAGCCCATAACCGACAAAGAACCTGGTGGAACCATAACATATAAATTATGAAAGGTCGAACCAAAACCAGTAAAATTCATAGAAACAGTTTGCACTTGTTACAATGCCAGCTGAAAAGAGATTTGACACCGCAAAAATTTTAAATGCTGTGTAAAATTATAAAAGGAATGAAAAAGCAAGAAGAGAAATGACATAAGTAGAAGAATTTCCTTCAATAGAATATAACTTGGACATCAGAAGGACACAAAAAAAGCACAAATCCAATTCTTTTCCAACTAATTTCAAGAAAAACCTATCCTTTAAATGGAGTCAGTAGAACACTTAATCGTAAGAGAAAGAAATATCCTTTGCTATAATAAGTTGAATTAAAAACACAGAGGGGAGAGGGTGGGGAAGTAGGTGTTGAAGCTTACTTTAGAGCCACAAATGTCAGGAAGAAAGTTGCATTGCCTGGGAGGCTTTTTGCCAGCAAGTTGAAAACGCTGTTAGGATGCTTCTCGATGGTCTTGAATGTACTGAACAAAGTTCCACCAACAGTAACACCAATGAAAACGTTGAACACAGTGAAATAAAAATATTTCCCAGATGCAGCCCTTACTACGTGGCTCCCAGAAGGAATTCCCTCAGTCTTGGAGAGAAACAAAAGAAACTTCGGTAATAATGCCAAAAATATAATCAGTGCAAGCTGGGGAAGATATGCCTCCAATACTGTCTTAATTGCATCCTGCTTAACAATGGGCTTCAAGAATGGGAGATATTTTTTCAGATTCGCAAGGGTTGTGAGTGCCGAGATAAAACCAATTGGAATCATATAAAAAACTATAGTCAGAAACACGACAATGTAAACAATATATTGTCGTATTATCCTTTCAAAAAACTTGAGACTCAGATTGCTCCATACAAGTTGACGAGGTTCAGGAGCTTCCGTAACTGTCCATCTGTCAACCATCTGGGCATTTAGGCTTTGAGCAGCCGAGGCTGCAGTTACCCTGCTGGTAAAGAAAACCAAAGCAGATCGTTGTTGCTTTTCCCGGAGGGTCACCTTTTGTTCAGCTTCCAATTTTTGTGTCAGTTCATTGATCTTTTCAGTGCAGTATTCTAGGCTGTCAACCTTTTTACCACAGAGACCAAGGAAGCCAGTTTTGTTGGTTGGCCTTGTCCCTGCTGAGGTGCCTTTCTTCTGGGACTCCGCATATATTGCTTCTGCACGTGCAAGCTTCTTTTTGTATCCTTCCAACTCTCCCCAGATTTTGTCAACCTAAATTTGAACAAGATGTTTGCTTTAATTGAGTGAAATCGTATAAATGCCAAAGGAACAGAAGAAGTCAACAGAACATCCACAATGAAAAGATTGGTTCAAGATATCCGACACAGACACAATTTATCAATTGCCAAAAAGGAAAAAGAAGGAAGGAAGGAAAGGAAGTGGAAGCAGCCATAAAGAAGTCAAAATCTACTCTCAGAGCAGATGGGAAAGGGAAAACAAGAAGGTAAGACTCGATTTCGAAGGGATCCATATAACTCAATTAATGATAGCACAGCAAGGATAAACTGCATATAGATGCAAATATATTACCTCTTTGTTGTTTGTGACCACCATTGATCTGTAGAATGTCTCAGCATAGAGAGATTTAAAATATGAATCAACCTGCTCCTTTCTAGTTTGACCTTGAGTGACATCCGGCAAGTCTCTAACAAGAACAGCAAATTGCTCAGGTTTCACTTCAGGAGACATTAAAGCATTAGCTCTCAGTGCAGAAACATGTTTGTAAGCCTTCCAGGAAAGGAAATAGGTGACAACAGAGACCCAGTAGGTGGCTATCAGGAATGCCCACAGCCTTGGACTCTTCTCCTGTATAGACATCAAGAAACAGACTTGTATATCAAAATACAGTCAGAAGGTTGAATGTTTGGCAGGATAACATAAGCTGCTAAGAAAACACAATAAAAGATTCTTTTTACAACAATTCTAGCTTATCAAAATAGTATAGTGTATCTGAATCATATCAGAAACCACCAGCACGGAAATATTAAAAGAACAATTTCTTCCAGTTCATGAAAATGTTATATAGCTTACTTCAATATTTGCCATTGACAACTTGTCAAGGTCACTGAAAGTCCCATTGCTTGTTGTCTTTGAGTTTTTCTTTACACCATCATCAGTTGCAGCAAAAGGTAGAAGAGCTGGAAGCAGTACAATGCCAGACAAAACCAATATTCCCAATACTGGCACATTGATCAGGATACAAGAATTTCAGAATTTGTCTGCTTTTACCATCAAAATATTTTACATTGAATGTATCATTGAACCAGTCTCTAGCATATTATTTTCTTTCAGACACTTTAACTTGCATACAATATGTATTTAAGTGAACGTTTTCTTCCTTACATCAAGCCAAGCAATGGTCAGGATCAAAAAGCAACAACTGGTTGATATTTCCATAATAAAATTACCTTTGACTACCACGTTTAAGACTAAAGAAACAAAAGAAATCATGCCTAGGAAATGAGAAAATGTTCCAAGCTTTAGCCACTGAGAAACATTAATTTGATCACTTCATTGAATCAGCAGGTGGATAATTTATCAAATCTAGATAGTGATTTGGTGAATACCAACTGGATCTTCCTTTTGTTGGGAAACTTGGATACTTGTAACGATGAGTCCCCAGAAAACCTCACATACCTAATTGTATCAGTCCGAACAACAAAGATCCTACAATTCCTTACCTTAATTGGAAAGCAAAATGATTCCCAGAACCCCATCAAGTTTCAGGTAGAGTCATAAGCACCCAAAAAACTCAGCATAATGACTAAATCCAACACAACTAAATGGTGGATGGTAATTTACTTGTTATGTTTGCTTGTAAACAAAATTAAATTCTTTTTTTACCAGCATTTTGATCAGTAACTAGATGTTCTCTGCACTGATTTAGTTGTTTTCGTACATTATCAGGTTACCAACCCAAAAGTTTAAACAAACCAAAAGTCCTTGAACAGCTAAACTAACACAATTTCAAGTATGACAAATGAGATTATTAAGTATATTTGACTTCTAAACACGAATCTCATTAAAATAGAAAACAAAACCGTCCAAAAAGGGAAACAGAGAAAGTAAATATAGAATTCACTGCAGAAGAAGTTTCCAAAAAGCAACTTGCCAACTTTGGAAGCAAATCATATTGTGAAAATCACCCTAAAAAACAACAAACCAACAAATATTAGCCTATTTTCAAGGCCAAAGGAAACTAGTAATCAAATCAATCAACATAAAATCTCAAACAACTCCTAAACTAAACCTCATAAAAGAAACACAAACAGATCTCAGTCTCAAAACAGAAGAAAGAAAGAAGAAACAAAAAGGAAACAAATAACCAAACTAACTGAAAAAGAAAAACAACATTTGTACATAAGATTCACATGTGTGATTTAAAAAAAAAAAAAAAGAGAGACAAACGGGTAGAGACAAAAACCAGTGCTCAAGAATACAAAGTAGACGGCAGTGTCAATCCCAGACATGTTGATGACATTCTGTTCACTAGAAGACAAGGCTTCCCCTATCCAAGCAAAAGGGTTTCGTGTCCTTGACCCGCCTTCCCAGGGTTCCAAACCTTTCAAGATCCGGTTTGGATAATACACCACCGTGTTTCCTTGCCTTGTCGAAAGCCAAGCAAAGAGCAGCATCAAAACTATGAATATTATAAAGGACGTCCCTAAGGACGTTAAAAAGGAACTAAAATCCATCTGGGTTTTTGCCTAAAAATCAAACAACAGCTTCTTCCGCTTCCCCTCTTTTTTCTCACTCTGCTATGTGAAGGAAGATGAAGGAACTGCAGTAATAGACTTTAAAAACGGTAAAAAGTAACCGTTAAGAAATGGAGAAAAAACGAAAGAGGAAAGGATTTATATTAGAAAAAAGAAAAAGAATTGACAGCTTTTAATAGGGAAATATCTGCCAAAGGACTGCGGTTCGGATTAGCTCTTTTGTGGGGTATGGCTTCTTGGTTTTGTTCTACGTTTCCGTGGGGTTTCCGTGGGGATTCTCTCTCTCTCTCCTGTAGTCTTTGTTCTTCTTTCTTTTAATGCAAAGATTTATACGAGACCTGTGTTTCAAAGCGGATTTGACTGAAAGATGGTGGACAGTCAGGAGTCATGACAACAATGTGTTACCCTTACAATTACAGTTAAGTAAGTTTGTAACTGTAAAATAGTATATTGTCATTTTTTTCAGTTCTAAGTCTAAACTCTCTCTCTCTCTCTCTCTCTCTCTCTCTCTCTAAATATATATATATATATAAGTGAAACGCTTGGTTTTTCCACTTCTGTTGCTTGCATGGAGGCAATCTGTCGGTAAGAAACGAAAAAGGAGAAAAAAGAAATTGATAATAATACCCTTTGAATTTTCATACGTCAAAATATTATGAAAACCCTTAGTAAAATCAAACTCATGTTGATTCTCTTAGATATATTAACAAATTAACTTACCAATCCTCTATATTGACGGAGTGATTGCTATTTACTAGCAGTCAACATCGAATCTTGGACACTAACAAATTCTTTTTATGAATGAATAAAACTAATAATGTAAACTATGTAATTTAATAAGGAAAAAAAGTGATGAAGTTCTCTAAGCTATATTATATGAAGATCTCAATGTTAGAAAAATGACTGCAAAAGTCTCTTACCAAAATTCAGATTGCCTCAGGAAGTACAAATCTAAGGTGTGGTTTTTCTACAAGTACAAGGCTTTAAATCCTTTTTTTTTTTAAACAATAAACTTAATTTTAAAAAGAATAAAAAAAAAAGGCTGTCTTAAAGATTCGTCACAGAAAAAAGAGTGCCTTGACCTTATCCACTAAGAAATCTGTGTGACTCACAAATTCCCACCTCACTCCAATTTTATTATCCAAAAATAAATTCTTTTTATTTTATCTTTTTCTAGCTATACAACGCCCCGACATCAAACTAAAGCTACTCTCCGCATGAAAGTTACTCGTGTTAATCCCCGTCCTCTTAATCCTTATCCCATCAGCATCAGCGAACAGCGAGTACGGTGTCCGAATTTACTCCTGGCGAGTAGAGATGGCTTTCTTCACCAGCTTGAAAAAGACACGTGGAAGGAAAACAATGGGACACGGATTTCATTTCCAGGTAGGACACGTGGCGAGATGTCGGCACTGCCGACAGTATGATGGGGTATATTATATATATTTTAACGGTCGTGGCTGGAAGGAAGGCACGAGAGCGGAGGTCTGTTAGACATATTTTCCTTGAGAGAAGAGCAGGTCGAAGAGTGGAACGTGGCGGGCCAGATGGCGAGTGGGGGCCCACCTACTTGTGCAGTTATGTAATAGTTAAGAATGTTAGTTGGTGAAAGGGGAAGGACTACGGAGTGGAAAATATCCTCTGTATTTTGGGATGAGAAATCCTACCATAAAATAAAATAGCATTACAAATTTTCTTAAAGGAGAAGACGCAAGAAAAAGAAGAATTTGGTCCTTTACATGTGATCCACGATTAATCTGACCGGGATTGGGACGAGCGGTATCATTGATTTTTATATAATAAATAAAGTAAAAACATTTTGCCAAACGAAATGCAAAAAGGGGTAGCAATAATGTGGAACCAAAGTGGCTAACCCGTGGGGTCTGTATGTGGGTTGGGTAGCTTTTCATTTTATTGAAAGATACAATTAGATGGTCTTGAAAGCGTAATACACACGTAAATCAAAAGGAAAGAACCATTCCAGGCCAGCTGAGTAGTTGTGTAAGTTGGCACATCATGAGACTTGGCTCCAAGGCAAGGCAACCTTACCTTGGGCCGGGGCTTTTTAATTCCATTCATGACAGCAATAAACTCTAATCATGCAATGCAGTGCAACGTAAAGATTGTCTTCAGTTCGCAGGCTCTTCTCTTCTTCAATGATGATAGATGCTGCTTCGACTCCATTTTTTATTCCGTACGAGAAACGCTATTTCATTCCTTTTGTTTGTTGTTTGTCGGATGATCAATGCTCGACCCTCTCCTCTTTTACTTATGCTGCTTCGGCTGTGAGCTTAGGAGTAGTATTCAGTCGTAGGATTTGCTTTTCGCTTTTCTGAAAAGAGAAAAGCAAAAACTTGAACAAAAGCTTACATAGATTTTCTTAGTTGGCATATTATAATGATAAAATCTTTCGAATTTTCATCAGTATTTTTACCAAATAATGTGAAAGTAACCAATATTAAAATACACTACCTTTGTCCTGGGACTTGGGCAGTCATACGCTACCTTAGTCCTCGATTATGTGGCTTTTAAAATGAAGTAGGGGTAAAAGTAATTGTTATTCAGATTACTGCAAGATTGGAAGTGGACTTAACCAAAATTATAGACCTATAATACTTAGGAAAAGCAATTAAAGAAAGTTTTTTTGTATGCAACAAAACTAGGAACGACTTGAATTTTCATCATGGGTATAAGAACATACTTTCTACAATTAGCCTTGTTCTTCCAATTCAAGTCAAGTGGCCTACTTATCAGATGTGACAGATTACATGGATCAATCTGTATCTCAACACTTAAACCCTCTACAGCTCACTTCAATGGACAAAACTTGGGAGAAGGGATGAAAATACATGGGGGAGGACGGCACTACGTGCGTGGATAAAATCAACTTATAGAAAGCAAGAGCCCCTTGCTGTCATCTGAAGTTGCAGCAGTGTGCCTGACCTCTCGACAGCTTGTTCCAAAGACAAATCATCTGTCTTGGGGATTGGTAATGTGCAGTGTAATAGTCTACCATGCATCCGTATTGACAGAACTTCCAGTTGTGGGAGTACTGGACAGTCGTGGAACTGTTAAATTGTTCAACCCACATTCCCATACTCACATCCTCCATCTTGAAAAGCTGCCAATATATACAAAAATGGTGTTGATCAAACTGATGAAGCAGATTGGAAGACAACAAAGCTATTTTTAACACCAAAAGAGACATATAGGAAGAAAAGAAGGGGGGTTGAAATAAAATATTTATATTTTTTTTATCCAAAAAAGTAAAGAAGCAGACAAACTTCAGGGAAAGCAGAGTCAATAAGAATTTTTCAATACAACTAACCCTTAATTTTCGATTGCCATGTTGTAAGATAACAAATTCGGCAATATCACTGGAAATAATATATCCAGGTCCATTTGCATAGGGAGGATAAACTTCTTCCGGCCACTCCTGTAACATCAGACAATAATCACAGAAAAATAGGTTCAGTAAAGGAGTTCACAGCATTTAACTAAATTCTTGAAGCAATAGCTCCAAGTTGCCAAAGAGTGTATTTAATTTCAACTTCTTAGAATGCCTCAGAACAACAACGTCGATGGTAAAGACATTTTAGAACAAGATAAGCAATTAAAAATTTTTAACCACGAAAATATGAGCTTAAAGAAACCCCAGCAAGTGATATCATCATTATGCAGCTTCTTATAATTAAACCAACATAAACAATTTAAGAATTCAGACACAACTTTGCATTTTGCAACTGAAAATAGGACATAAAATGAAAGTGAGCATGGCCTATTAAAATGGAGAAGACATCATAATGGAAAATCACAAAAAGTCCACAAAACTCATACATACTACACATACCTCATATGTGACAGCCCATTTTCCATTTCTCAAAGGACGATGCAGGAGGTTGAGATTACCCATATAGAGCGACTTTTTGGGAGAAATGCCATCTATTTCTTTCAAGACAGTATCAACTCTAACAAATGTGTCATCATCACATTTCATGATGTAAGCAGCTGAAACATTCTGCACCTGCATGTGCATAGAGAAGATTTCAATATCAGAATAACCTTTAAAAGAAATTCAACCCACCAAAACACATAAATACAGGTAAAACATATTCATGAGGAAGACTCAGAGAATCAAAATGACCTTTCAAAGAAATGAAATGAAAGAGGGATACATCATGAACTCACCCCAAACTCACAAATTGCAATAGTTTTAAGAACCACAAGCTCATAGCGGTCCATAAATGGCAAAATCACAATATCGCCAAAATAAGCTGCCTCCTTCTTCAGCACTGCATTAACCTCCTTCCTCGCATTCTGCAATTTATTGCATTAATAATTAGAGACAAAAATTAGTGAGAAAAACAATACTAACATTGATGGCTAGAGAGGAATGTCTAAAAAAAGGACAGCTATTCAAGAACGAGAAAGTGTATACGAATAGATAAAAGCCAGGCCACCAACACACATACCAGCAATATTTTCCTTAATCTCGTGGAGATATTTGCAAAACAAAATGAAATTAGCATGCATAACACTTTAGGTATTTAAAATGATCATAATTTCCCAAGAAATTTAAATGCAGAGACCATACCAGTGCAACAAAGAACCGGACCACTACATTTGAAGACTTGATGGCCGAAGATTGCATCCAAGTTTTTCTGACTGCCATGCGTTCAGCAAAATGATTGGTAGCAGACAGAACCCCAATAAAAAGTTGAATAGATCTCCTAGGCAAAGGATACGCTTTCCATTTTGGTGACATCTCCAATACTCTTTGGGGAGAGAAACTTGGATGAGAGGTGGGAAGAGAGGTTGCATAAACTGAGTGAACATCCACATCTCCTTTTATGGCCAGCCCTGTTGCATCTTCAAGAGAAAAACCCTGGTAATACAGTGTAATCACAGCATGAGATTTCCCAGGCAAACTTGAACCATGAAAGTTAGATCCATTGATCTGAGCATAAACATCATTTTTTCTCAAAATTTACACAGTAACATACCGTCCGATATGGAAATGAAGTCACATGTCGACCCCCGACGTTAATATGGTATCCATCAACAGCAGCACGCAGGGTCAGGATAAATAGTCTACCCTCTGCAAAAGGAAACGGCCACGTAACTTCCGGTTTCTGTTCCCGCCCTATGAACCGTTTGAACCAAGAGGTTGTCTTGGACTCTTTTGAGTCTGCAACATCATCCCGGATCCATTTTTCACATCTTCGCTGTCCATCAACTGCCCAAAATACAGGCACTTCATAAATGTACTTGAAATTTTTAAAAAATCAAACACTCAAAAAAATAGAAGACATGAGTTGAACAACTCCATAAAAATATACATGAAAGCTCTCTCACCCACATGCAAATACTACACATGCAACATGTCCCTCACTCATATTCTTCTAGCCTGTAGTTGCATGAGAACACAGGCACAACAAAGTGTTTCAAGTGGAAAAACTTCCCTGTAAATTACCAGCTTGCATGCCTTTCTCTAATAGTCCTAGTAACTATAATCTTTCTATTGAAATACCACTGAAACATTTAAGAAAAGATAAGAATCTTTCTAGATAATTCCAAGCTATAATCATTGATATATTAAGGGAGTTGAATGCATCCTATAGACCAGTAGAATAGTGAAGTTTCCACCATGTTCTTGTTTCATGACATGTAGTCACAAATTTATATATCACCTCATTGTGTGACACAAAACTGGCATTGGCCTGGCTTATTTTCAAACAGTTAAAAACTTAGTAATTCTTTTATTCCCCCCAAAATTAATGCATGATGAATTTAAGTTGAAAAATAAAAAAGAAAAGGAGAAAAAAATAAAGTCACTTGATGCTTAATAAAATTTTACCCAGCATGTCTTCATCATCCTTGGATCGTAAACCATCACACCTTTGAGCTGCACCCCATTGCATTCTATAGCATGTGTTGTGCTCAATGACTGGTCGGTGGCTCCAATCTCCTTTCAGTCGAGGATTCAAATGCAAAATTTTTGGCGGATCCTCACCATCCACAGACTTTAAGCCTTGCAATTCAACCATAAACTGTGAGACCATTACTAGGCCATCGCCAAGCCTCAATTTTGCAAGCTGGGGTACAAACTCCTGATGAGCATACCGGGGTGTTCCCACAACTGTAATTGAAGAACCCGCTTTAAGCCCACATGGAAGGAACATTAGCCTGTCTCCACTTGCCAATTCTTCTCCACTTACAGATAACCATGAAGGACAGGACTCAGGCTTCCCATCAAACAAAGAATTCTTTTCAATCTCCTTTCCATCAAACTTATCCACTTCTTCCCATGCCTTTAATCCCAACGTCCAAGCCTCATCAGCCATTCTCTCAAGCACTGACAACTCACTAGTTTTATTCATTCGCTGCATAATCTCACCTGTTATTCGACCATATCGATGCTGAAGCGGCTTTATAGGCTGCAGTCTCCCTTTCCCCTCCTCCAAAGGTTCCTTGCTAGGCCTCAAAGGCGCATCCTGGTTTAAATTATCTTCTAATTTCCGGTGAAATGTATCTTTATAAACAGAATTAACCAATGGTTTATTAAAATCTGCATCATTAACATCTCCAACCACTTTCCCATCCAATTCATCATAGCTACCATCTCCACTCAAAACTGATGCTATCTCCAAAAAATGCGGGAACTTAAAAGCTAAGAAGATTAAGTATAACCCTCCTATGCCCAATAAGAAATGAGACAACTTGAACCTCCTCCCACTGGAAAGTTCAGTCTTTACCCTCTTCATCTTACAATACCCAACAAACAAAACCACACAATAAACTTCATAAAACCTAAAAATAACCCAAATACATTTCTCTAAGCAGGCAAAGAACCATCGAAACAAGCAAAACCCAGATTCATGCAAACCTTAAAAATTCACACCTTTATTTAGCCTATCAACTCAGATCAACAAAAACCCTAATATTTTTCCAACAAGAAAAAAAGCAAGAAAAATCAAACCTCGTTCCTCCAAGTCAGCCAATATCGCAATTAAACAATATTTGGGAACCAAGATTTGATCCTTTCAACAACGTAGATGCCAAGCTCCTCAACATTTCACCAGCATTCTTGAAATGGGTTCGATCTCAAGAAAGAAGAAAAACGAAAACTTAGAGATTAAGGTAAAGAAAAATGTACATTGTTAGGGTTTCTCTCTTAATAAGACCTTAAAGGCCAAAAAACTACAGCAGAGAAAAAGAGAGATGGGTACGGAGTAATCTGTAACGTGTGTAAGGGTGAAAGAAATTGGAAACTGCCAGTGGAAATAAGTGAAAGCGGAAGGACTTAACTGAAAAAAAATAATAATCCATGGGAAATCCATTTGAAGTGGAAGGGATGTAATGGATGCAATCTCTTCTTGATATAAAAATAGCTTTATTATTATTTATTATTGTAAAACTGTTACAATTGTGGGGTTCATGATCAGATTCAGCACCTAAAAATACGATTATAAATTTTATCCCTTTATTATTGGGTTTTTATTCTTTGTTGAAGTTCTAATGACTATATGGTTTTAGGATAAGGGTGCTTTAATTTTAGCTCTGAGCAACAAATTTCTACAGGGCAAGAAATTTTATGCCTTTTCCCTATAACTGTGTCCATCTGAAAACAATTGCCAATCCTTTTTTATCGTTTTTTCTGGCTCAAAAACAATTAATCCAACCATATATGTTTGTATACATGAAATTGCTATTAATGGGAAGCATTGATTCATGCATGCATCACAAGATGTTAAGACATGGGACCCAAAGAAGGAAATATGTTCACATAATAAATGCGGTTATTCCTTCTAACATATGTAATTATTCTGCCATTTTATCATTTACTTTTTATTTTATTGTAATTTTTAGGAAAACAAAATATAAAAAATACAAAGGAAATAATAAAATTGATTAGTGAAAGTGGAAACAAATTAACTAAAAATCTTAGGCTAATAATGGATTATTAGTTAGTTAACTCATATTGTGTTTGCCTTCTCAAAGGCTTTGAAACTTTATAGTAATATACTTTTCTTTTTGTAAAGTTTATCCTTTTCTTCCAACACTAGAAAAAATAAATTAGGATTGTTTTGTAATTCATTTCATAAAGCTTTAGTTTTAAAAAAATTATGAAATTTAAAAAAAAATTTTATTAAGTAAAATGTACCTGTCATAAGACTATTATTCTTTTTTAAAAAATAAATGAATATGTATAAAATATATAAGTTTTATAAACTTTTCAAAATCCTTTACATGTTTAATTTGAAAATGAAATATTTTACATGTTTAATTTTATAAGTTTTATTTACGTGTTTTTTTTTTGTTTTGAAATTGAAAAAATAAAAAAACGAAATGTATGCTAACATGGCAAATGGCACTATGGTAATATGGTAAGACCAAAATCCTTATCCAATATTTTATCGGGAAAACCGCTCACAGAAACTTCAAATTTCCGAACATGTCCTGTCCTAAAAGCCAAACCCCAACAAACCAAAACCCCGAAATATTATTCTATGCCACTTTCTCAGCTGATGCCGCTTCATTTCCTCAGCGCTCAAACAGATTAAAGCTCCCGGTTTTCAAATTTTAGTTTTTCTTGCGGATTTCATATGCCGAATATTGCGTTGAGTTGAAGATGTCATCTTTATCAGTAAAGTTTCGGTATCAAGGTGCGTATTTACCTCTTTCTTAAAATAAGAATGCTTTTCGATATATTTAAACTCTTTTTTTTTTAAATTATTTTATCTTTTTTGGACTTTGGTAGATAGAGGCGTACCTGCTGGGAAATCAGGCTACAATCACTTACAGGTTAAATTTAATACGAATTGCTTTTTTTTTTTGGTTTGTTTGTGTGGAAATTTTATCATATTTATTTTGTTTGCTTGAGTTTTAAGCATGTAATTATGGAAGAATTAGTTTTCTTTGAGCTTTTTCTGTTTAATTTTTTTTGTTTAGAATGCGAAAATGGTATAAAGTTCTGCAATGTTCAAAATTTGCCTTTTTGTTCGATGAAGGTTGCTTCATTTCAATCTTTTTAGATTTATCTTACTATTGCTATTCTTTTTTGTGGTAAATTATCCAGACATCCTTTGTAGGTTCTTTTCCGGCTGGAATATTGCAAGTTAGAGTTGGTTTGAATAAACCATCAAAAAGGGCTAATGTATTTCCTTGTATTAAGTGTGAAAAGAAGGAGGAACCTTTTGAGCATGTATCTGTCGAGCGTCCTCCATATTATAGCTATATGGACTCAACGTCTGGGCAACTTGAACCAGCATCTGGTGCTCGTGCAAGTATTCCAGGAGAGGAGTACTGGCCTGAAGGCACTGCTAGTCGAGTTAGGGCTGCCAGGGCCCCTGAACCAACTGGAACTTCGGAGGGATCTCCATCTTACGGAAAAACTCCAGGAAGTAGGAGGAAGAAGTATAAAACGGCAGCTGCTGCTGAATCTTCTCAAGTGAGCACTGAACCAAGTGATCGTGTGGTACCTGAAATCATTGAGGAGATGATGGAAGATCTAAAAGATTTCTCATCAGACTATGTCATCTACCAGAGAGAATTTGAAGAAGCTGAAGAAGCTGGATGTGAATTAGACAAGAAATTTGGACGCCCTCATCCATTTATTGATCCAAAAGTGAAGAAGCCAATGGAGAAACCACTTACTAGTGAAGAACTATGGTGGAATTGGAGAAAGCCAGAAAAAGAACAATGGTCTAGATGGCAAAGGAGACGACCTGATGTTGAAACAGTTAGTGCAATTACTTTTTAAACTGTCTTTAAGGAATACTATGTTGATGATGATTGCATTCATGTCAATGCAAGCAGTCCAAAAGGTTTTATTTTATCATAATGTTTTTTGTGGGTGTGTATAATAAGAGAGAGAGAGAGAGAGAGAGAGAGAGAAGCAATTGGTTGCCCTATGCTTCATGCACTCTGACATGTGCTTTGAAAGGTTTGAATTTAGGATCTATTAATTGGTCCCACCTCAGTGATCTCTCAGGCAAAGATCACATTCCCCAATGATTTTCATTTGTGTGATTCAACGGTGTTCTCTGAGGTGATTGTCCTTAAAATGTTGTCAAAAGAGATGGGATGACTTTGTAACCAGATTATAGTCTTGTTTTGAGTCCATTCATTGATAGTTCCACATTTCTTTTCATTTCCCACAAGTCAAATTATTTTCACCCAATGCTTTGTGCTAGTGAGCCATGTGGTAATTCTTAGCTTTGTGCTGAAATTTAAAGTGGCATCATTCCATGATTAACTATATGCATGGTGAACTCATACACATTTCAGTTTTTTCTCAAAAGAGGCAGTGATTTCTCTATTTGATGCTGACAACTGAAATGGTCTTTTACATTTTTAGGTTTTTCTCAAAGCAATGGCTGAGACTGGGCAAGTAAAGCTTTATGGTGAACATCCAACACTAACTGAAACTTCCCTTTACAGAGCCAGGCGTCATCTTTTCAAGGAAGAAAGGTGTCATTGATATATGATTCCTTAGAATTTTTCACTCTCTCTCTTTTGAGTTCTCTCCTTTTTCAAACCAGTATTTTGTTCTAAAGGACTGAAACAGGATAGAGGGAGATATGGAATGTGAATAAAAAAAAGTGAATGATGATAAGACATTTGGAAGTTGAATAGATAAAGGATGAGGCTTTGTTAGTCAAGAACTGATAGATACTTAAAAATTCCTATTTTCCATATTAAATTGATTATTCATAAGTTTGAAATTGGCTAATAAACTAGTGATAATAAATATCACAGTTTCATTTGTGCTTCCCCTGCTTTTGTCTACTACATTTTTTGCATTGCTTCAAATTCACAACCTGATTAATTATCGACAAAACCTTTCTTTGGAATGTATGTTTTTCAAAAGAGCCTTTTAATGCTTAACAAGTAGGTATTTTTGCAGGCTTAAGGCTGAGCAAGAAAGACTAGAAAGAATTGGTCCAATGGCATACTACTCTGAATGGGTAAAAGCATGGAAGAGAGACACTTCACGTGAAGCTATTCAGAAACATTTTGAAGAGACTGGTGAAGATGAAAATACTCAACTGATTGAAATGTTTTGTCATCAAACAGATCGAGAATATCGGTTTATGATGGGGACTGACATCCGTATTCGGAGGGATCCTCTAGCAATGCGAATGCGAGAGGATCAAATTAAGCAAAGTATGTACTCCATGCTTGATAAGTTTCTTCGTACTGTTTTTCATTTGTTGTCACACAGGTTATTGTCATTATACTTTCTGAAACAGTGAGAGCACTATATAGGTTGTAAATTTTTACTTTCCTTGTTAGAAATATGATGCATATGCCTGGATATATGAGGAACTATCTGACCCACATGTACTTTCTCTTATGCTTTAGAATGAATGATGAATTTTTCCTTTCTGTGCTTCTCTTGCTGTCTCTATCTTGGATTACATTTCTAACTGAGCTCAAGATATGAATTACATGCTTCTTTCCTTCTACATGTATACATGATATTCTGGGATTGACAACATCCCTAGTTAACCACACATACTATTGTCACTTTTTTAGGCAGTTCTATGATATAATCTAGTGATTTGGCTTCCTATTTTCTCCCTCTGCCTGCTAAAACTATTGAGACACAATTATTAGCAATGACCAATGTTGGATCTGCATCGTCTTTTCCATTGACAAGTAGTTTGTACTAAGTTCTTGCAGTTAACAACTGTGTTGGTATTTGTAGTATGGGGTGGAGATCCAGTTTACCCAACTGTGAACTACATTCAAGATCCAGATGAAGTGATTGATTATAGGGGACCGGATTTTCATGAACCAACTCCAAATATGCTGGCTCATCTGAAGGAGGTCTAAGTTTAAACCTGTTCTTTTAATACTTCCTTCCTTTGAATAAACAGTGTTTTGTTTACTAAGGTAATTAAAATGTTTCATTTATTTTAATATTGGGCATTCCGTTTAAATATGAAATGATTTCTGCATTTCAGAAAATCAAGCGAAAATTGTTATGCTCATGTGGCCTCTTAAGCTGTAGTTCTAATTGGAGCCATGTGGGGTCCTAAGAGTAAAGCTGCAGATGATTGACGGCTTGTTGTCATTAATAGTACTTCACCAGTGTTATGAGTTTAGTGCTGAAGAAACCCTTCATGTCCGATCTCCCTCCCTCTTATCCTTTTTAGGAGAAAAACATTTTGGCATCTTTTTTCTCTGGATGATGTTCCATTTCTGTCCAGAAGAATGCACAGATTTGTTATTATATTTATTTCTCATGTTTCTTTGTCGTTTACAACCTTGACTCTTGACATATGAAATATATGGCAGTATGCCAATGTTCTTTTAGCAGATGGCACCTTCACAGTATTTTAGCACCTTGACATTTATTAGATCTGGGATTAAGCACGGTTGTTGCGCTAGCTTGACCAGAATATCAGTCTTGCTTTATGAACATATATTCTACTGTAAGAGGATTCAAGTACGAGACTGAGTTAGTTAGAGATTAAGGCTATTTAAATTGTATCGTCCTATTTGTAAACTTTTTTTTTTTTTTGCCTTAAGCCTGTTCCCATGACTCTTTTAAATGGGGTGTGTTGTTCCATCCTTACTCAAAAACTGCTTTCTAATTTTGATTTGGAATTCTTGATCATTTTTTAAGTCCTGCACTTAATTTATGTTCCCCTATTATTATTTCCTCCATCAAGTGCTTACTTTCCGTTACTTTTATCAGCATGGCAAGATCATATCAAGGGAGGAGCTTGAGAAAATTTTGGCAAAGGAGAAGACTGAAGAACTTGAGGTAATTAAAAAATGAGTAAAAACCTTCATTGCTGAATGGATTGAACAACAATCCAGTCATGCCATTTCAATGCTTTAGCCATGATACTTTATTGAGCTTGAGAAAGTGGCTTTCCTGTTTAAGCAGAAAGCTAAAATTTTCATATAAATGTAATTAACTAGAATAGAATCAAGGAGAATAAATTGGCATGTGGTGGAAGCATACAGGACATACAGTGCACTAACTAATCACTTTTGACACATTTCATGCAATGACATTGTGTTTTTGTTGTCTCATTTTATTGGTTCATGTTTCATGTTTTGGTTGGATGGTGATGTTGAATAAAACTGTTGAAAGAGGCCAATCATCACTACAAGTGTTAATTTCAATTAGTTCTTGATAACTTTTAATTACTGCAGATAACAGATATGGACGATGCTATGGCACGAGCTGTTGATATTGGTGAAAATGAAGTGAGTCTAATTGTCGTTTCTGCTTTAGCTTTCATCCTCTGTGTTTTATATCTATTTTTTCATTCTTGGAAGTGGTTGTTTCATACTCTAGTTTTGGTTGCTGTGAGAGTGACATTATTCTCTTTTGAGAAATACCTTTAGGAGGATGAAGACAATGAAGCTGACAGTGAGGAAGAAGAGGAGAAAATCACACGGAATTGGAGTGTTCTGAAAAGTACTCCGCAGCTTAAAAAGTCAAAGGTGCTTCTTTTTGCCTGCCTTGGTAGTTTTCTAGCATGATTCAATCTTTATTTCTTATTTTTTGGGGCTTATTTCAAATGAGCATCACATAGATTGAAGGGAGGATAATTTCAAGAGGTTGGAAAGCTATGAAAGCAAACATCCAAATTTGATTGCTAACTTATAGTTCTACTAGCTCGCTACTTACTGTTTGTTTCAAGCAATATGTAATGTCTTCTTCCTTGACTTTGCAGGCTAAGCCAAAAAAGGGGGAACCGATGTCCTTGGAAGATGCAGTCGAAGATTCTGAAAACTTGACTGATTTTCTCATGGACTTTGAAGAAGATGAGTGAGGGCTATCCACCACTGTATATTTCTATGGGTTGCATATAATATGATTTTTAGGGAGTGAATTTGAATTACCAAGTGAATGCTACAAGGTGAGATAAGAGAGTTTGAGGAGGTGGGATTTGGGTGTGGAGGAACGGATACACGAGTAAAGTGAAGATGGTGAAATGTACAAGGTTTTCATTGTCAAAGGCACTCTTATTGATTGATAACTCAGCTACTCGAGGACATTTGAAATTTTCATGACAGCCGAATGAAGATCCAAAGAGGTTCCTTTTCAATTGCATTCTGGAAAATGCCTTCAAACCCTTGGGAGTGAGGAGGGTGTCCTGTGTCATCTCAGGGGCCTGTATTCAGAAGTAAGAACCACTGGCAAGTGGAATGGGTCAGCAAAAATGCAATCACAATTACAGGGCTTATTAAGAAATCATTGGATATTGTTGCACTTGTAGATGAATTCTGTAGGCACATTACACCTACAATCTTTTTCTCAAATTAATTACAACGTCAAAACTAATTACCTCACATTTAATTAATCCCCTGTTATTATACCAAATAACTCGAAACAGGCTGCTTTGAAAGTTTACATGAATCTCCTACGAAAGGAAAAGGTATAAATGAATCATGGTAAGTGGGTGAGGCACAGGTCTGGGCCAAATCCGAACAAGGCTGGGATAGAGTTTGGACCTGCTGGACTTGTTGAATTATGTAGCGGGGCTGCATTGTAGGAGTCCAATCTAATTTTATTAAATTTCTCAATTTGTAAACTCTTTATTCATAAGGCTTCAAGCTGGAGAAAACCCAAAAAAGGACTCAAGCTCAGAATATTTGCTGATCAAATATTTGATTACTTATTATGAGTTGGAGATAATTGCATATTTGGAGTTGTAATTGGTTAAAAGTTTGATATTTTCATTTTTTCTTTGTCCAGGCGAACATTACAGGAATATCTACTTTCCTTCAGCTATGGTATTTGCACACATCTAGAAAATTTCTACTCACATTATTGAATTGAAAAAGAATTCACCCAAATTTTAAAAAGAAAAACAGCCAAAAAATAATGAGTTGAGGCCTTCAAGTATTGGTCTGGTCAAAAGCTTGGCTTTTTTATAACTTGATTAAATTGCAAGTTGCTGGAAAAAGTGGAGCAAGTGAGGCAGCATGGTTTCTTTCACACACATTAATGGTTTAGGTTATAAACCATTCATTCCATTTCCTAAAGTCATTGATCATTGAACTTTGCAGCCCTTCAGTGCAAGTTGGAAGATATACTATGATTCAAGCCACTTCAAATTTTCTCAAACTCAATGTTAAACCACTTTCTTTTTTATTTTTTTTAATTTTCAAACCTAATTCAGTCCTTTTCTTGACCAAAACTTGAAACCCAGAGTTTTTTCTCCCACATTATTCTGAAAACCCTCCAAACTTTGTTAAAGATAAAAATTCCTCTGTCTCTCTCTCTCACTCTCTCTCATGATTAGGAGATAAAACTTTTTTTTAGGGGGGGGTGCAGTGTGGCTGAGAATAAAAGATGGACCAAATGAAAAGGGACATAAGCAATTAGGGAGTTTTGATACCTTGAAAGGTGGTAGCAAAGGTCCTCAAGAATCCCATGCAAAGGGAGAGATCATTAGGGCTAGACCCTCATTTCAGACTTTAAGATTTTCATCTTATGTAAGCAGATTTTCACACTTTTCTCCACATTTCAAAGTTGGGACTTGTTTCTTTTTGGCCCTAGTGACTTCCAGAGGATAGATATATCTACCATGTAAAGTGTATAAACATGCAATTATGCACAGAAGCTAGAGAAGCTGTCCCCAGCTACCCATCTACCTTAATTTATTCCCCTCTGTCCCACACTATCTATCTTGATGCCTTTGCAAGATCTCAAAAGTGCTTTACATTATTTCTTTTTTAATCTCTCAATGCACAAGTAATATACTTTATATTATCATCCATACAAAGAAATGCAATATAACATTAGTAAATGCTTTTTCTTTTAATGTTCCTTGTTCTCCATTTAATTAACAATTTCTGTAAGGAGAAAATCTGCAACCTGAAGATTATTTTAAACTGACCCATATTTTTTGTGCACCTGACTTGATGTGTGTGTTTCAAAAGTGGTCCCATGCATAGTGCATTTGATTCTGACTTGAAAACTTCAAATACTATTATCAAGATCAGAATCTCTACATATACTTCAAATATTCTATCCAATTTCACGAAGCAGAGAAATCTAGTATTCCCATAAAGAGAGGGAAGAAAAAATGAAGGGTCTAGCTGGTTGTTTTTGACTATTTTGTTTTTGAAGTACTTGATATAATTCTTTGGATATACTGAAGAAATTTATTGTTACATTGATTCCACAATGGTTGGTTCTTTTTTTCTCTGGCCATTAATAAATCGGTTCAGCTACTGTTGAATAATGGAGAGAGAGAGAGAGAGAGAGAGAGAGAGAGAAATCATTTTGGATTATTGTAGTTGTGGAGACAGCAGATCCTTCTTTATTTTTTGCCTGGATGATACAGAAATGATTAGAGGATGAGGGTGGTCAGCAAAACAGCAGAATTAACACAAATATGGCAATGAGTTACTGTTTTGTTGGAGACTCTCTGTCACCCAAAACATGATCAAGAAAAGATCCAAGGCATTGCTGGTCTGCTTTCTTGCTCTCCCTGCCCCCTGATCTGGAAATACCCCTTTGAAAACAAAAACAAAAAAAAAAAAATTGTCAGGTAAAAGCACAATCCCAAACATGAAACATCTGGTCAACCCTGTTTGATCCCTATATATGTTTGTGTCTCTCTTGCATTGTATGCCTCCTGTTTAGAGGGCGAGGGGTTCAAAAACTAAAAAAAAAAGGGGTCAGTAATGTCTAAACCCCCTTTTGATTAATTATTATTAATCATTGTTAATGACCCTTTCAACATCAATTAGTCATGTTGTCATTAAACATTAACATGATTAAAAACACTGGGCTCCACACTAAACAATCCATTATGTTGCCTCTCCTCAGTCTCCCTTAGTGTCATTTTGTTCTTCAGCTTGTCTTATATGTGTATTCAACTTTTTAATAATACAAAGCAAATCTTAGTTGTTGAAGAATTAAGATTACAACAACCTGCACACACTTAAGCTCAGGTGTGGCTTTCAATGTTGGGATTAAGAACTTTAAGACATGTTCGAAAAAAATTTTAGTGATCATCAGATTGCGGCGCGTATTCCGTCCAATTAGAGACGTGCACGCATTCGACAAATGTCGGTGTGCATGGTGATTAGGGCAAAGCCATAATACATTGTTGGACAGTCATTTGTCCGAAATTATATACATGTCAGGGTCTAATCTCTCACTATGTTCCAAACTTTGGCCTATGACCAGCAAAAGACCAGGGCGTTTTCCTGGGGTATCACGTATCAGTTTTCTTAATTAATACTTCAAACCAGTCAAAAAAGCATATGTTGAAAATGGCATGAGCTTCTGTTTTTTGTTTGATTTAGCCGGCCTCTATATCTCCACTACTGCACAAAAAAGCTAATTAAGGTTACTTGAACAAAAAGGCAATATACATATATCCATCCATTTAGGGTTTCCAAACGAAAATAAACCCTAAAATATTTCTTTCTCTCTCTCTCTCTCTCTCTCTCTCTCTCCCTCCTGTTATAAACCATGATTCAAGAAATTTTCATTGAAAGTAGGGCATGTACCTAAAAGGGTTGGCAGGCTCCAAGCAGACTTGAGAGAAGGAAATGATTGGTTTCTTTTCGTCATCCCCTTATCAACGAATATGTTCTATATGCTCCCGACTACTAATAACAATAATAATTATTCCTTCACAGAAGAAAAGGGTTTCCCTCAGCTTGCAGGTGCTGAAGTTACATTTATCTAACATCCTCTAATTAATTAAAAAGCATATAATATAAGAGATTTAGATGCACTGAAATTGCTTAGGACTCAAGCTAAGCACACTGCCCTAAACTTGCTTGGACCGCTAAAAATTCCAAATTCCTCTTTTAGTTGAGATATAATTAAGAACTTTATTTGCTTCTGGGTTTTCGTACAACTATATTTCCTTTTGAGTGCTTTCGTTTTCTTTTCTCCACCGTTTTTGTTTTCTTCATTATTCTTTCCCATATTAGAAAGCATGGAGTTTAGGGCTATATCAGTACATCTATGCTTTGCCTATCTTATATCAACAAATGCAGGTATAGCACGTTAGTTGGGCTGAGATAAAAATAGCCTAACATTGAGCGTGGGCTAAAGTTTTTCCCAATACACTCGGTTTCATTTAATATAATATGATAACAACAAAGCAAATAGTTAACATCCAAATATTTAATTTAAAGATAAATGTATGTATTTAATATTAAAAACTAATTTATAAAATTCAGGTCTTATTACATTTTATTACACGTACATTTTCTTTTTTTTAATTAAAAATTATTAAATGTATATATATTAAAGTTTCAAATAATAAATTCATTTTATTTTTTGGTGCTATTGCTAACACATAGGACGAGGGTTTTTTTTTTTTTTGACTGCAGTAAATATAAATGATTAAATAAGATAATCATAGAAGAATGAATCTTTTTGTGAATGGGTCCGACTTGTCCAAATTGGAGCCTGTCAAGTGGGTCCTAAGTTACGTGCAAAAAATGTTTCAATAAATAATGGTGGCCTTTAAAGTTTTATCTTCCCATCACTTTGAAATTTGAAACCCAATCTTACTATAGTTGATATTTTTATTTGCCAATTATTGATATCCAAAACTACCATTAATTCCAATAGAAAATAATAGAAACTAATAAGAGTATATATATATATATGTATAAATATTTTTGCTTGATAATTTTATATAAATATAAAAAATAAATGTTAAATAGAAAAAGTAATGTCCAAAAGAAGGAGGAAAGAGGCGTATGGGGAAGCGAGCGAGCGAGCGAGCGAGCGAACGGGCGAGCGGGCGAGGGGAGAGAGAACCGGGTAAATGGGGTCGCGTCAGAGAGGGGATGGGGGACGACCAAATCTAGAGAGCAAAAATGGATGGACCCCACAAATCTAAGCGGTGAGCTGTTGCTTTTTTTGACATCTTTCGCTTTTTCCCTTCTCTCTCTCTCCACTCCCTTTTGTACAACAAAAGAAAGCAAAGAGAAAAATACTACAAACACCCTTAACAGGTCGCACACCCCCAAAAAACAAATGAAGTGACCCACAAAGCTGTTGATGGTTCATATTACCTACTCGGATTTTTCAAATATATAAATATATTTATTTATATTAATTAAAATTGACATTATTTTTTCCCAAGTCAATAAATCATTTCGGATTTTACAAGATTAATGCAATGAGAAGTAGGCATGAATAATTGGTTGGAATATGTTAAAGTTATACTATTTTTGCTAAAATGAATTTTATTTCAATTATTGGTGATTGGCAATGTTTTCTCTTTTGGCCTCCATGTGCATGGAATTTACGTGGCCTGCCATGGTTCGGCGTTAAGCCATGATGGAGACCTAAAATACCTTAGCCGACTTTTTTGAAAATAAACAAAAATAAATCTAAAATTGAATGAATTGGAAAAAGTTTTCATGGCCGACTTTCTTGATATTCCGCTGCTTTTTGGTTTCCTAAATCCTAGGTTTAGGCTCACTATAAAAGGTCGGGTTCAAATTAAAAATGTCACCAGTAAAAGGCAAAATCGAACCTTATAGTATGACCGCCCCCCCCCCCCCCCCCCCCTCTCTCGAGAAAGTAGAAGGCAAAATGTAACATAAAATTATTTACGTTTTAAACCAATATTTTTCACTAACAACAAGTTATAATTTGTAATATTTAATTTTTATATATATAAAAAAAACCAAGTTTAGATATTTTGTAGTATATATGCTTAGGAACATGCGGTGGAGATACTATGAATAGAATATATCAATAATCAAAGCTTTGACAAGAGTGGGTGGTTTAAACTTAAAACGTGAAGAGAACCAAACATTTAATACGACAAAATTCAATCCAGTTAACTACATTACTCGTTCATTAATGGAAGTTTTCTCCACATGCAATGGATATATAAGTTTGAAGTACAAAATAATATCCTTAAAAGCTTTCAATTTACTTGAAAATTTCAAGGCAAAATAGAAAAAAAAGGAAAAAAGAAAAAAAGGGGGGGTGTTGATGCTTGAGTTCAACCATCATTCAGTTGTTCCGAAGCTGGAACGATCTTTTCAAAACTTCAATCATCAAACGTTGTATTCAAAAAGATTTATTTTATTTTATTTTATTTTTTGTCTTTGAACTCATTGCCTGAAATCGATCACTCATTGAATGGGACACTCTTTGATAAGCAGTATACGTCAAAAAAAAAAAAAAAACTAGGGTGTGGACAAAGCTCTTGCATATATATATATATATATATATATATATATAATGGAAAGATAATTAATTAGAGATTGTTTATAGTGTAAGTTCATGCAAGGTGTGGTTCCCACAAATTTCTTTGATTCCCCCAATCTACCAACGAAGTCACCTTCCATGAATTCCATGATTGGAGTTATATTGGTCCCTACGTTGAAGTAAATCACTCTTGTGACTTCCGGTGGACCCTTGTTTTTGTTTCCTTATCCCAAAATTCCATTCTCAGTTTTCTGAATAACTTTGAAACGCCCAAAAATATCAATGGTTTATGGAGGTGAACACGTTTCAAGTTTCATCATCATCAATTTTTTACCATCAAAGTATTGATTAAAAATGGGAGTGAGAACAGAGTGTAAATGGTGGTTGCAACATTGTTCTTACTAGAGTATATATGTACTGGTTAGGTCCAATATTCTCTTAGGAATATTAGCCCTTTTCTTTAAAGCGGGATGAAATGCCACTGAGTTAGTGCCATCTAATCTTTATTGTTTTTGACTGTGGTACGAGATGAATTTACTTTTTGACTTTACCACGATTCCCATTTCAACATAAACTTGGGGACAGGGAAAAGGAAGCTGTCATTTTCTCTTGGAGGACTCTTTTCCTCACCCAAAATTTCCACCAGGAAACAAATTAGAGGAGAAAAAACTGCAACCAAGGAAACACTTGGAGGCTTTTTCTTAGTTTTTTTTTTTATTCTAATATAGAAGAGGGTTAAAAGGAAAGAGGTACTAGGGTAAATCCTCTTCCTGCCCTAGGAACTCAAGAAGCAAAATATATGTCCATAGAAAGGGCTATGACTAAGAAAATGATTAGGGTTTGAAAGCGACATGGTTTCTACTCCACTTGTTTTGCGGGCTCTCCACCCGCAAATCAGAATCCTTGGGCGCTTCTTGCTAAGCTAATGTTTGAGTGACTTAGTCAGAATAATGAGAAATTTTGGTGGCCATAGTGGGATTTTTAATTATGATATTCCATGGAGGTCCTTTCATAAAACACTATTAGTTATCTAACATTTCTTTGAAATCCTAGAATCAAAGTCATTCTAATGGAGGAATATCACAAATCTTCTAGCCTAGGTTGAAAAGGCAAAAAGCTTCAATTGAAACTAGAAAAAAAGATAAACCCAATGCTTGCTATCTATCAAATCTTCCCCAATCCCCACTATATATATACCAAAATTGTTAATCCTTAGCTTTTGCCTTTTGACTCTTTTTTTTTCTTTACTAATTCTTTTATGAAAGTTTGGAAGTGAAATCATTTGAATCAAGAATCTCTTTTCTTAAAAGAGAGGTATGGCACCTGATTTAGTTAATTATGTCGATCTTCCCCATTTTTTTAATCTTAATCTTGTTATATATGTTAGATAAAGTAATCATGACAAATGAGGGCTGATTTTACACCTCTACCTATGGCTGAACGTAAAGATTTGTGCATTCTTACAACAACAGTTGACTGAATAATTGTACTAAAAGAGAGGTTAAGGAAATAAAAAAAGTAAATCATTAGTCAAGTTGATCAATGATCTCTTGATTTGAAAATTTCATGCCCTAGATTTTGGTGATTAATTAGAAAGATATGCCAGCTTCATCACTAAACAGGATCATTAGGATTAGGACATATAGCAACAACAGTAGCAACCCTTTTGCTATAGGTCCAACGTTTAAAAATTATGGTAAGGTTAATTAACTCTAATCTCATCTCATCTTATTGTGAAATGAAAAGTACAAGAGTACTAAAACTTAGGAAATTAATTAATCTTAGATGCACATGTTTCTCGCTGGTACGATTCCTGTAATGTGGACGTGCATGGTTAGCAGTGTAGCTCTCTGATTAATGTGTAATTTAAACACCAAAGAAAAAGGATCACGTTTAGATCATGCCATTACCTAAATAATTCAAGCAACGATATAGGGTTTCACAATTGAACCAGCTAAGCTTCCCGGATTGAGAATTGGCGGACAGGAGGCAGGCCACGATTGCTGAGATGATGAAAACTTTTCACAATGTTACCATATTTGCATGAGGCAATGGCTTTGGCACGAAACTAGAAGTGGAATGATGTGATCTCTTTGATTTAGAATTTGATAAATAATGAATGATTTAACAGGCATCCTTATCCTTTGTAATGGAAAACTAATGCTCACATGTGATATGGGCCAAACCTCCGAAGCAGTTGGGGAAATTCCTGTGGATAAAGGGGCTCTTTTTATTTTTGGCAATGAACATTAATTAAATGAGATGGGGCTCCCTTATAGTCAATATGAGGGTCAGCCAAAACTGGTTTCTCTGTGGTAATTTATGATGATGTGCTTCCTTTTTATTTCAAACTTCTAGTGTAATTTCATGGATTAATGTTGGAGAATATGGCTACAAAGTGTACCAAAACAAGACACATATCAAATCTTAGTTTGTACATGCTGATATGAAGTACTTTTAGAACTTAATTTTATCAGGGATGCATGAACTGTTTGTTTGTCAAATGATAATGTTTTTCTCCCTTCTAAGGCTGCTAACTTTTCCAGGCGAAGCCCCAACACAGACAAACATAATACTCGTACAGAAATTGTTAATTAGCACATGGCAATTGAATAAGATTACTTGTTAAAAACCAAGACAAATAAGGGCTTTAGGTTGTTGTGCGTGCAGAGTACAGCAAACAAGTTAGAATTCCTAATTAAATTTACCAATGAAGAATTTAAACTTCACCCTTCCAAGGCACGAAGAGCTGTCAAGGACTCGAGGCTGGAGATAAATCTAAAATACTACTACTATAACATTTTGACCTTTTTGGATGCTTTCCAATAAACAAATAATAGTGAGCAAGTAATCCAGTGTATATAATTTATAAATAAATTATTTTTATTCGAAATATGTTTACGTTTATCCAAATCGATAGAATATAATTCTTTTTCTTAGAAAATTGGAAAATAATAATAATAATAATAAAAAAGACTCAACTTCATGGTTGCTATGATATAGTTCAGATTATCTCTATCTTTTGATGATCAAAATTTATCTTCATGCAAAACATAACAAAAAAGGGCTTGGTTCCTTTTAGGGTCCATTTGAATTTGAATAAATTTTATTGTGTTTTATGAACAATATCATGAAAGACATGTAATAATAATGAACCAAGTAATTAAATTATTGCTGGTATGACCACTTTGTGAATATCAAATCTATATAACATGAAATGATGCTATTTTTGTGGTACTTTTTTTTTTTTTTGTTATATAGTTTGTTAGATTTATGAGAACATTCTGGATCAACCACAATCGCCATGGTAATTAATTTTACATGTGAGGTGAGACAAAGGTAACACAATAGTTTCTTTTTTTTTTTTTTTGAAGAAATTTACTATTTTGTATTTGAGTTAAATTCAAATCAAGTAACATGGGTAAAAAGAGCATACTCTACCAAATGAATGCATATACATTTTGATTATATATAATTAGGTTTAGAGAAGATTTTAACTCAATAAATAACTCATTTCTTTAAATAAAAAATGGTCACCACACCATATTGATCAAGGTAAATTTTTGGTTTGGAAATGCTTAGGCTTGTAATAATTTTAACCCTTGATACTTATTTACAAAAATTTTGCTATTACCTAAAAATATTTAAGCATTATTAATACATATTTTCAAAACCCGAAATCAAAAAAGTTAATATTCAATTATTAACTTTAACATATTTATTCATTAAGTCTTATTAGTATTAGTATGATGATAAAAACAGATATCATCTACAATATATGATAAAATATAATGACAATCGATGATGGTATAATTTCAAATTTAATTAACCTCATAACCTTTGAGCTTATATATTTTCGCTTAAGACCATGATAATTTTTAAGAACACACATTAAAAATTTAATCATTCTAAGTGTACATTGGGCAATAAAACATGTTCATGTATAACCAATGAATCAGAAGGGAAGAAAACAAATCAAGCAGGAAAGAAGAAGAAGAAGATAAGAAAATGACAATGATGTTTCACCCCCTTATTTTAATTTCGAATGCCCCCACCTTATTTCACTTTCAAATTTGCCAAATTTACGATTCCTGCCACTTTCCCAACCGTTTATTATTTGTAGTCTGAATAAAAGCCGCGTGGGGCAATCCATTGCGTGTGCCGCTTCTCCATCGTACGGTCCTGACAGCGACCAATGCAAAAGAGTAAACAGTGATTGAACGTCAAGTCTCGGGTCCCACCCCAATCGGGTCCCACCTTTCCTTAAACCAATGGTCAGGATTCGTCCTTTAACCCCTGTTTTCTTCTTTATCGTACGTACGTAGATCACACATCGTCCGTATGTAAGTAGGATCACGTCATTTTCTCTTTTTTCTTTTTTAAATTTTTCTACAATTTTCTTTTTATTATCACGCATAAAAATAATTTACATGGAATGGACAATAATTGAGATGCATTAAATTATTTAAATAACAACATTTTTCCTTTTTCTAAAAATAAAAAATAATTCAATTACACTATACGTAATATTTCATCACACACGTTTATATAAAAATTTAAGACAATAATTATTCATAACTTGAACTTAAATTTTTAAAAATCAAGTTATTTAAGTTCAAAATTCTATTAAGTCATTAACACTTATAACCCGATCGTTTCCACAGTAAAGAAATTGAAATCAAATGAATGGATACTATATATAATAGGTTGCTTTTTATAGAACTGAACTTTAATCATAATTAAAAAGGATACATGCAAACAAATAGTATGTACCATATCCTAAGATTTGTTGCGTAGAAGCTTTGTCAAGGAGTACCATTAATCATTATCATTATGTATTTGTGAAACCAAACATTCCCAACATTATTATTATCAATTAAAGATTCAATTTTTGTCACGTCTTAAGTTTTACAATAAAAGGAAGGTGGGGGGGGCGCTACAGCATGCATAAGAGAGCATTAATTACCACTGCATGTACGCATTGTGCATGGGAATGATGAACAAGTTTTCATTACGCCAGATGCCTCCTTTATTTTTAATGTAATCACACAGCAGATCGAGTTTGTGACTTTGGATCAAAGATTTTGGTTTAATGGAGCTAAAGAATTTAGTTTGAAACTCCCAAATCTGAAGTATTGTGGTGCTCGAACCCTTGGGATATAGTTTGCTGCACTGCATGCTCGAGGCATCGCATGTTAAATGTGTAACTGGCAACTTGTTTTGTTGTTGCAGTTGACGCTGAAATATGAACAAATGAACGAGAATTGAAGAATGAAGATGCAGGTGTCATGATTTGTCTAAGAGAAATTTATTATCTCTGACCCCATGCGTCGGATACTGATACACAGGCGATGGAAATTATTGAGGGTTCAGTCATGAGTTTATGCAATAAATACAACATTATAAGTGATGTCTAGGATCATGTATAATCATGAGTAATTATGGGTTTAAAGCCTTAAAATGCAGGTTGGCTTCATTCATACACTTAGCAAATTTTGTTCCCAAGCATATATTCTTGGAAACTTTCAAGTTTTCTAACTTTAAATGCACTTCAGGACTGGTAAACCGGTAAGTTGTTGGATTTTCCTGAACATTGACCGCAAAACAAATGTCATACCTAACAAAATTTGTCTTCAATTAATCTAGTACTGCAAGTGTTTTTCAAGATGAGAAGCATCAATCCCTGCAGCTTAAATGGTAATTAACTCATATTTTAATTTGGGGAGATGAGCTTTCACAAACTTACAAGGAGATACCATGGAAGTAGCAGGAAAAGAAACTAGGAAATGATTGAGAAATTTCACGAAGTTTGAATATTTTGAAGTTCAATTATGAGATGGATCAAGATTCCTAGAAAAAATGTCAGCTCAAACAGGATTACGTTTATATCTTATTGAAGAAAAAAAAAAGGAAGGTTCCTCAAAAATGCCATAAAGCAGACAACAATCTTCCTGACTAAGCTTGGAAAAACTAAAAGAAAAAAAATTCAGAAACAAACTTAGATGGACCCTATGATAGGATGTAATCCCTCCTTGAGTTTATATGAGATGGACCCTAAACTCATAATTTCCCTAACCATGTCACCTCAAGTAGTACATATATCTTCATGGATTGGGTGGACCTAACCATGGAAAAATTTGTAAATACCCATTATCACATACTTATATCACTTAATAAATAAAGTATCTCATCCCATGCATTTTGGATGTAATCTCTTGGCATATCTGGACTACTTGTTTAGCCATTGTCCTCTCAAAGCTTCAGCATTTCTTCTTTATATCTTTATCTACCCTCCTCCCCGCTCTCTTTTATTTTTCCTTCTTTATACCAAGGGATCTTTAATATTGAGAAATATAACATGCCAAAGTCAAACGTTCATAAAAGAAGAAGTGCTTAAGATGGCACTACCTTTCTATTTCTTGCAATGGAACCAACCCTATCCTCTGCAAGAATGCAACCATTTTCATGTGAATAATAGAACCTAAACTGAAATTTCCACTTATCTTGTCCTTGGTTTAATGTTCAAGTCAAGACTTGCCATCACCTCACTTTCCTCACATAAATATTCCCATTTATTTTCATTAATCACACTACTGCAAGTACTACTTTATGGACTTTGCAGTTGGGCTTGTGTGTTGGCCCATCTTGATTAAGAGAGAGGCACATGCAAGTTGCAAGTTGGCTACCATATCATTCAAGATACTCCCCCCTGAACAGTGGTTCCCCTAATCACTTCATGCAAATGTTGAATTTGGAAGTCTTTTTAATCAACTACCTTGTATTTAACAAACTAGAAAATTACTAGTCGAAAAGAAAAAAACCTGGTTACAAAACAAATGGTTCCTTAGTAATTGTTCAAGCCTTCAAGGGCAATTCAATCACCTCCAAAATTTGGCCATAATGGTCACTCCAAAGTCACACTACTAACAAAACCCAAAATAAAAAGGAAGAAAAGCAAAAAACCTTCCCTCTAAGAAAAATCTGACACTTTCTCTCTCTTGAGGCACTTTTTCTTTTCGCATTTTTTCTTCACTGGTATATAAAAAAAGACAGAATAATAATAATAATAATAATAATAATAATAATAATAATGGCGGTTGTGTGTTCATTGATTGGAGGAGCATTAGCAATCGACCAAAGAGAGAGAAAGAAAGAAAGCAAACAGCGAAGGCAACGAGCAGTAAGTAGTAGTGTAGTACAAGGTGTAAGCAGCAGGGGACGCTCTTTCTCTCTCTCTCTCTCTCTCCTCAGTAGTCATCACTCACCGGTCACCACCACTATTTCCATTGCTGGAAACAAAAACGAACCTCCCACCCTGAAAACCAGTAAAATTTTTAACATCTTTAAAATCCTCAACCATAGATATAAAACATACTATTCTCTTCTGCAAAAAAAGAAAAAATCTATAAATACCCAATACCTCTTTTGAAAACAGTTGGACTGTACAAAGGAGAGAGAGAGAGAGAGCTTTGAGAGAAGAAAGCCCAAATGCATAATAGTAATAATAATAGTACTACATGATTCTTTTAGCTTGTACCTTTGCATCATATTTTTTTTGGTTTGTGAGTGAGAACAAAGATCTGGGCTTTCTCTTTGTTAAAAAAGAAACTTATTGGTGAGAGAGGCTGGAAAAAATCGTTATCTTTCAAGCTGAGATCTGTTGTGTATTTTTGCTTGCTGGGGTTAGTGGTTACAAGCTTCGAGGAACTCAAAGAAAAAGCTGGTATTTTGTACACCCTTTAAGGATCAAAAGTCTTTGTCTTTGGGAGGTGAAATGTGGGGCTAAAGTGTTGGAACATAAAAAAAGAAAAGACTATGTTGTTGTTTTAGCATGAAAGTCTTGATTCAAGAGAAGAGCACTTGGGTTTTTGGGTGGAGAAGAAGAAGATAGGAGGCGGATGAGGCTTAAAGCGATTGTTTTTTTTAGTAAAACCGGTTTCGGTTGAAAAAAAAAACGAAAAAGATAAGAAGTCTTGTGGTGTTGTGTTTTTTGTATTGTTTTTAAAGTCTCTTCTTTGAAGGGTAACTTGTCATCTTTTTGCTTAATTGGAGCCGGTTCTTGTTAAGGCATGGTGTTTTTGCGGAAACAAAGGTGTAGAAAGAAAATTTTTTGAGTGTGGGTGTCCTTATCTGAAGGATTTTGGTACTTAATTGGTGTGGTTAGAAGGAGGGGTCTTGGGGGTAGGGGATCTCTTTTCTTGAGGGTATAAACTTGGGATTTAAGGTTGTTGTTATATTTGTTTTGAGAAAAAAAATGAGGCTTGCTTCAGCTGGTTTCAATCCACAAACCCAGGAAGGTATGCTTCTTATTTATCAAAGTTGCTCAGTTGCTGTGTCTCTTCTTTTTTTCTTCCCCCGTATTTTTTCTTTAAGGATTAGTTGAGTTCCTTGGGAGAGGGGAGCTGAAATTATCATGTGGCTGTTAGAATTTGGGATGTCCATTGGCTTTGTTTTTTGCTTGAGAAAATTTAGCAGAAGCTGAAACCTTAAAATGTTAAACCCCAGATCAGTAACTCCAGTTTATTTGGATTTACCAAGTCTCCAATGCAAAGCTATAGGAAGATAATTGGATTTCCCTTTGTTGGTTGGTAGAATTCTGTCTTTATTAATTCATTTCTTTTTTATTTTTGTCTGGGGTAAAGAAGTGCACAAAGTTTTCCAAAATTCTACTTTGATTTGATTCACCGTTTCCTCCTAGACAAGCTGTGGGTTAATATGGTTATGTCTTGCTGAATTTGTCCCTTTCATTTCGTATATGGTTTTGTTTTTTGTGTTCTGATCAAGCGTTATTTTGGAGTTTAATGCATACCCATACTTCTTGGAAGGTTGGGTTTCTTTTGGCGTCCCTCGACCTTTAGATGAAATGTTTTGTTTACTAATTGGGGGTTTGTGCTTTGTAATCAATATCAGCTCAATTCTTTATTTTCTTTTCTCTTTTAATTTTGTTGAAGTGGTTTTACATTAATGCTAAATAGATTTTGCAGGAGAGAAGAGAGTTCTGAACTCTGAACTTTGGCATGCATGTGCGGGTCCTCTTGTTTCTCTACCTCCGGTCGGAAGTAGGGTTGTTTATTTCCCACAAGGTCATAGCGAACAGGTTAGTATGCTTGGATTTGGGTTTAGCTTGTTCTTTGTGATGGATTTTGAAGCACATTTTGTGTACTGCTGATGGTACGTATGTATCAACTTGCGTTTGCTTCGTGAAGAACAAATTATGAATATTGTTTCACTATTTTTGCCCAGGAAAAAGGCAAAAAAGTTATTTTGCACCGTATCATCATTACTTCCCTTTCCCAATTAATTGAAAGAATGTAAATAACGTAACTGTGATCTTCAAATGTCTCCTTTTCAGCACCCAATACCATCTTACTGTATGGGCATTTGTGTGCTGAGCCTCTCCCTAACTCCAACTCATCTGCCTTTTAGCTACCATAATCGATCCTCCAATAGATCTATAATGGATTTGAGTCTTCTAGCATTCCTTATCCTTTTTTGACCTTTTTACCCTTCTATAGAAATATTTAAACTAAGTTTGAGTATGATATAAAATGTCAGATGGAAGGAGCTTTATAATTCTGGGCAGTGAAACCAGAGTTTTTGCCAGTCTGGAATTTTGTGGAATTTTTTCATATTACCATCCTATCTGACTTTCACACCAACATTAAAAAATTGCAATATACATGTATCTGTCGTTGCAAATCCCTGGGAAACCCAGATCGTTAACCCCACTTTCCCTCCCCTCCTTGTTAGGGGAGACCATAAGTGACTGCTGTAATTTTGTCCTACGTGGTTGGAACCATCGGCTGTTCATATTGAGTGCTTATGTGGCCATGGATCATAGGGAACTGTTGGTGGATCTGTATCAAATCTAATTCTGGTTGAAGTAATGTCTCTATTAAGTGAAAATCCATGCATTTGTGAAGGTGTGCTTTTACTTTTCATTGGACCTGCAACGGCTTTCTTCCAGTCTTCTGAGTCCCTTCTGCTGTTAATGCTGTATAGATTCTGTTGTTTATGTTGGTTCTTCATATTTAAACTTTGAAAACTATAATTTTTTTTTAGCAAGGATTGGTATATATGTACATATTTGAGTTATGATTGCTGATTATTAGTCTCTGTGCTTGTGTTATGCCTGCGCATGGGGAGTTTCAAATACATAGATTTTTATGTAAAACTCTTATGTGACAACTCAAGGTTGTCACAGTAGTTTCCCTTTTATCTAGATTGTATTTGTATCTAAAAGTCTTTGGCATATTAAATATATTAGTTGAATTTATCCATCTGGTTCTTTCCGAATATAACAGTTCATTTTACATAAATAGACATCATATTCGGTAATTGGACATGCTTTTTGAAGCATATATTGGGGGTTTTCATTGTAGGTTGCTGCATCAACCAACAAAGAAGTGGATGCCCACATACCTAACTACCCGAGCTTACCTCCGCAACTTATTTGTCAGCTCCATAATGTTACCATGCATGTAAGGCCTGTTTGGTTTGATTTGGTTTTTGTGATTCTATGTCTTCCTATAGACTGGTCTCTGAGGCCTCAAATTGTCAACTTCAGGCTGATGTTGAGACAGATGAGGTATATGCACAGATGACCTTGCAGCCATTAACTCCGGTATGCTATTTCATCTGGATTCTCATTTTGATTTTGCCTGTCTTATTGATTGCCTCAAGTATTGAAGATTACATGTTCTACAGCAAGAACAAAAAGAGGCTTACCTACCAGCAGAATTGGGCACTCCCAGCAAACAGCCAACAAATTATTTTTGTAAAACATTAACAGCCAGTGACACAAGCACTCATGGAGGGTTCTCTGTTCCTCGCCGAGCAGCCGAAAAAGTGTTTCCTCCATTGGTAAACTGTTGTCACCCTAAGTTTTAATGTCCTCCTGTGCTTTTAATGGTTTATTTCTAATTTTACGCTATTGATTGCCTGCAGGACTTCTCCCAGCAGCCTCCAGCTCAGGAATTGATTGCAAGGGACTTGCATGATAACGAATGGAAATTTAGGCATATATTTCGGGGTGAGTTGACGAAGCATCCAATTTTCCTCTTTAAGTATGGATAAGTTTGACCAAGAAATGCAATTATCAGCTTCATATTCCTGTTAAGTTGTAGAGAATGGCTTTTTAACTTATCATGTGTGCTCAAGAAGTCATAAGTAATTTTTCCAGTTAGACAATTGAAACTTCCTTAATTATAATTCTGGCTACTGTTGATTATTGTCCCAAGACTATAAATTGTACTTAACTAACTGTCATTGACTTGTGTGATGCAGGCCAGCCTAAAAGGCACCTCTTGACAACTGGATGGAGTGTATTTGTAAGTGCTAAAAGACTAGTCGCGGGTGATTCAGTGCTTTTTATCTGGTAGGTATCTGGCTTGTCTTCCATTTCAGCTTGCCTCTACTTGCATCAGAACAGATTTCATTTAATTTTTTCTGTGTGTTTCTTTAAAGCCTTATCAATCTCATGTCCAAATGTATAATTCAAGCCATTCTTTGGTTGAACTTTTTAGTCTGCCAAAAAAAAGATGTTGAGAATTCTAGCCATGCTACTTGTATTTTTTGCTTATTTTCTCGGATATTTAGCCAAAAAAACACCGATGACTTTCTATATAAAAGCTTGATATGACATTTGTTTAGGTGCATTTCATTAGTTAAGTTTTGGGGTAGAAATATTCCTCATGGACCTTCTGAGAATCATTTCTTCTCCTTACATGTTACGGGAAGGGTGCAGCAATGGAGAATGCTCTCTCTCTTTCTCTCTCTTTCTCTCTCTTGACTTTTGTCTCATCTCCAACTTTTGGGGCTCTTTGAAATATGATGCTCACACCAACATATGGGTTCTTTTGACAGGAATGAAAAAAATCAATTACTTCTTGGTATCCGACGAGCTAATCGACCTCAAACTGTAATGCCTTCGTCAGTTTTATCTAGTGATAGCATGCACCTAGGGCTTCTTGCTGCTGCTGCTCATGCAGCTGCAACAAATAGTCGTTTCACTATATTTTATAACCCAAGGTATGGTGCTATTGCTATCCATCGAAAGACTCATTACACTTTTCTGTCTAGTGATTTCTTAACCCATGTAAACTTATTCCCCTACAATTCAGGGCTAGTCCGTCAGAATTTGTCATACCTTTGGCAAAATATATCAAAGCTGTCTATCATACGCGAGTCTCTGTTGGTATGCGCTTTAGAATGCTGTTTGAAACAGAAGAATCGAGTGTTCGTCGGTAAGTTTCAAATCTTTTTGCTTTAAGCTTTAACAGTTGTTTCTGACTGTTTAAAATGGCTTTCCTTACAAAAGGATTAAATTATTCATTCTTTTAACAGTATATTCACGTCTGACTGGCTTTCCTTATAGAAGGATTAAATTGCAGTCATGCTATAGAAGTTAGATCTGCTGTTTTATTTGTGCCCTTTTCTAATGCCTTAGACAATCATCTAACAGACCCGTGTTCTCTTTCTTTTGTTTTTTTTCCTATCCCATATGTTTTCTTGTGAATATTGTGGGCTTTGCATCTGATGATTTTGCATTACCCAGATACATGGGTACGATAACTGGCATAAGTGACTTAGATCCTGCTCGGTGGCCAAATTCACATTGGCGATCAGTGAAGGTATATTGAGAATAATTGCCTATATCATCTGTTTATTGAGAATTTTGCATATTTGTTGTTTCAGATTTTCTATCAATGGTGATGAGATTTTGTGGAATTGAACTTATTTGCATAGGTTGGCTGGGATGAATCAACAGCTGGAGAAAGACAGCCAAGAGTTTCCTTGTGGGAGATTGAACCATTGACAACATTCCCAATGTATCCATCTCCATTTCCTTTAAGGCTTAAACGACCATGGCCTCCAGGATTACCTTCTTTCCATGGTATGCTAGTCTGCTGCCAATCCATGGCTGTGCAGTTGCAACTATCTGTTTTGTTCTCTTCTCTCCTTTGCTATGTTATCTTTGAACATCATTGATAAACTTTCAATGCCTATTTCTTTTTATTTGTGTGTGTAACTCTTTAGCCTCCTTATTCCTTTAAATTTGACTTTCTTTTGCCTTAGGCATCAAGGATGATGATCTAGGCATGAATTCTCCACTTATGTGGCTACGGGGAGATGCAGATCGAGGAATGCAGTCTCTGAACCTTCAGGGGATTGGAGTTACATCATGGATGCAGCCGCGGCTGGATGCTTCCATGGTGGGTCTGCCGGCTGACATGTACCAAGCTATGGCTGCTGCTGCACTGCAAGATTTGAGAGCTGTGGATCCTTCCAAACCAGCAACTGCTTCCCTTCTGCAATTTCAGCAACCCCAAAATCTCCCCTGCAGGCCTGCTGCTCTAATTCAGGCCCAGATGTTGCAGCAGTCTCAACCTCAGGCCTTTCTTCAGGGTGTTGAAGACAACCAGCACCAGTCTCAGTCTCAGGCCCAAACTCCGCCTCATCTGCTTCAGCAACAATTGCAGCACCAGAACTCGTTCAACAACCAACAGCATCCACAGCATCCACTGTCACAGCAACACCAGCAACTGGTCGATCATCAGCAGATTCACGGTGCAGTGTCTGCAATGTCACAGTATGCTTCAGCCTCTCAATCCCAGTCGTCGTCATTGCAAGCCATACCTTCACTATGCCAACAACAGAGTTTTTCTGATTCAAATGGGAACACAGTGGCCAGCCCTATAGTCTCTCCTTTGCATAGTCTTTTGGGTTCTTTCCCCCAAGATGAATCATCCAATCTGCTCAACCTGCCTAGATCCAACCCTGTAATTACTTCTGCTGCATGGCCATCTAAGCGGGCTGCTGTTGAAGTTCTCTCATCTGGATCTCCACAGTGCGTTTTGCCCCAGGTAGAACAATTGGGGCCAACCCAGACAAACATGTCTCAAAATTCTATTTCTTTGCCACCCTTTCCTGGCAGGGAGTGCTCGATAGACCAAGAAGGGGGTACCGATCCACAGAGCCATCTCTTATTTGGTGTTAATATAGAGCCTTCATCTCTTCTAATGCAAAATGGCATGTCAAGCCTTAGGGGAGTTGGCAGCGATAGTGACTCCACTACCATACCCTTCTCTTCTAATTATATGAGTACTGCAGGCACAGATTTTTCAGTTAATCCAGCAATGACACCTTCCAGTTGCATTGATGAATCGGGTTTCTTGCAGTCTCCAGAAAATGTGGGCCAAGGAAACCCACAACCTCGAAACTTTGTTAAGGTCAGTTGCCTTCTGTTTTTAATTTATACTTCAAGATTAATGAACTTGGTAGGTCTTCTGAGTTCCATTGGGTTTTTGAATTTTGTTGCCCTTGTTTTACAGACGCAGATATTTTGATTCTTGGAAATTGATTTGAATATTTTTTACTATGAAACAGGTTTATAAATCAGGGTCCTTTGGGAGATCACTGGATATCTCTAAATTCAGCAGCTACAATGAGCTGCGCAGTGAACTTGCACGAATGTTTGGCCTTGAAGGCCAGTTGGAGGACCCTCTGAGATCAGGCTGGCAGCTTGTATTTGTTGACCGGGAGAATGATGTTCTTCTCCTCGGTGATGACCCTTGGCCGTGAGTTTCTGTTCTCATTTCCATTTTGTATAATATAGTTTTGTCGCAAACCCTAGGATGCAAGTCGAGTTCTTTGGACCATTTAGTTTAATGAAGTGTTGCATTCCATCCTACAAATAGTTTTGACATGCATGCACATGTATGAAACTTGGTGGGGTAAATATCTACCCTTTTGGGTTCATGCATTTAAAATCTCTTTTGGGGTTCCACATGCTAACTTCTTCATTTGCTAATTCTGTGGCTTCTTTTTTGTCCTTCCACCAGGGAGTTTGTGAACAGTGTGTGGTGTATCAAGATACTTTCACCACAGGAAGTGCAGCAAATGGGCAAACGAGGCCTGGAGCTTCTAAACTCTGTCCCAGTTCAGAGGCTCTCTAATGGCAGTTGTGATGACTATGTGAGCCGGCAGGACTCGAGAAATTTGAGCTCCGGTATTGCTTCTGTGGGGTCGTTGGACTACTGAACAATTTGACCGGTTAAGATGCTATGTCTCTCCTGTAATATTAGCGAATCTTGAAACTCTTTTAATTTTTATAGTAGGTGGAAAGACCTGCCTAACTCTAGCTTGAAGTTTATATATATCATATATATAAGCTAATACTGTAATTATAAGAGATCTTTGTCGCATATATTATTGAAATATGTACAATCCATATTTATTAGGATATCAAATATTTGTGAAGCAAGCTTAGCTTTTCCCCTCACATTCTTGAGTAGTCAATTCATTATGAGGTGAACTTGTGAAGGTTACAGAAGAAATGACAATGAACTTGATGCGCAACCCTTTTGAAGTTTCCCAACTTTTGAAAACTCCTTTCTGGTATGAAATTGGATGGCTAATAAAATCCAAGAGCCATGTGATGGGTCCTTAATAGTAACAAAGCTGTCAAAGACCAACCGTTTCTGCATTCCATTAGTTTGAAAATTGGCCCCCTTTTTCTTGATTTGTTCCAACTTTTGAAAAGTGAGCATAATCCCTTGCTTTCACTATCATCATCAGCTCATCAGCCTAGCGGGGTTGTCTATATCAAACTGAGGGGAGACATGTACCATCAATTCGACCAAGTCACCTATTTGATGAAAGTGAGACTAGTCCTTCAAACATATCCTGGAAAAATAAAAAAGTTCTAGTGTCGGGGTTGTTTGAAGAAGGGTAAATGATGGCATCTAGACCCTGGGAAATATATATATCTGATGTTCCATTGCTGCTCATCCAGACGACACAATGATTATATAATAACCATTTTTCTTTGGGATGGTATTCTAAAGCATTAAGAACAGATTTTTATAGATCAGCACGACAAGGAAAATTCATCTAGCAAGGGTATAAAACGTCGTATCTAGGATATGTTTTTATGCCTTGATAGACTGCCCAGGGGCAGATCAAAATATCTGCTGCGTTTCTGTCTCATCAAATTGTGGCTACTTGTTTTTAGAGGTGAAAGTTTGCTGCAACTAAAATCAGGATGGCACAAGAACCCTACAAATCGCTAGGAAAACGTAATGGGATCACTCACCCGGAATTTAAACAAAAAAAAAAAGTATACTCTTCTTTTGTTTGATCTTTTTCCCCCGGGGCCGGGAAGGAATCACATGCAGAGCAGCCAGAAGATGAAACGGAAGGTTTTCAATAATTCCGTGGTCTACTTGACGGGGCCAGCTTGATGTCGGTGGACCTGACATGTAAGGCACGTGTCCTCATTCTTCTACCCTCATCCACAAAGCCAAATTTCATGGGAATTTCTACCACTAGGGGATAAAAATTCAATGAACTCAAAAGAAGGGGAGGGGAGGGGAGGGAGATGTTAGTTGAGGTCTCCTTTTTGGTTGTGGGACTGGGTGGCCACAGTGTAAAGGTGGGAAAATGAAGGGTTAGTTTTGTGTTTTTGTGATTTGCATGTTGTGGGGCATTTGATGATAGATAGGAATTAGTTTGAGGGATGGGAATGGTGACAAAGGTAGGGCACCCAGCAACAATGATAGTACCAACTAAAGGGTTGGGTTGGGTTGGGTTGGCAGTCCAGCAACCTCCCCTCTAGGCCCTTTATGTTTTGGGTGGGAAAAAGTTGTTCTTTTTCGTTTTAACTGGCACTGCACCAATGCTTTTGCTTTGACCCCATCTCCTGCCAAGCATGTAACATGGCCAAAAAGAAAACGTTCAAACTCGTTAATACGTGTGAAAAGCATGTCGTCAGGTCTTCATTTTTGGGTTGGCAAGTACTAGAAGATTTTATGTTAGCTGTAAGAGATTCGCCACTGCCCACTGGTGACGGAGGATTGGTTTTTCAAGTTTTTGTCAGGGAAGGACGATTGCTTTTCGTCTTCTCGATTACACTCCCCTTGCTTGGTGCATAACCTTTTTCTATCCCCTCCCTCCTCATGACTGTGGGGTAGATTAACAGAAATCTTCTGTTACGAGGGCAAATCCTTGGAGAGTAATGGAAGATGGTTGGTGCATTACGGTTCACAGGTTTATGTAAAACAAGGACATGAACAATAGTACAGCAAGTTTTAGTTTTTACTGAAAATCAGATTGGAGATCACTCAGCTTAAGCCATGTTCTTGATCACCTTCGCTTTTTCTACTTTTGACATTCTCGGTTGTCTGAACCCATCAAACTCATGGATAAAAGTCCTTTCTTTTCTTTTCTTTTCCACCCTTTGATTACTCTCACCAACATTCATAAAAAGAAAATGCATGGTACAAATTAAACAAAAGTCATCCAAAGGATAAGAAGAGGTTCAGAATTACTAGTGTTGGGAAAAAGCCACTGCTCCTCAGAGAATATGCTTGGCACAAATTAACCAAGTCCATGAATCAGAAATTGCTTGGTAATTGGTGTCGCTCCCCGAAGGCGTCAAACAGAAATCTAGTGCAGTGCTGGGGTAGCACTGGAGGGAAAATTAGTACACTTAAAATCCCAGAAGAACCCAAGTGATCAGAAAGGAGCTACTGATGTATAAATTGTCAAAACCAGCGTGCATGCTTTGCCATGGACCATGGCCCTTGGATCACCGAGTCAATTAGATCCGTCCTGGAGCCCAAATTATGCTCTAAGCCCAACAGCAATACCAAACCACGGCGGGTTTGGAGTTTTGGTTGACATGGGTCTAGTCTGTTTCAGAGGTTGAAGCTGCCCGGAGCCCAAGTCTTCAAGGCTACTGGCTGATCTACGCAGAACCAGATCGCAATAAGGGACATAAAAGAGTAGAGAGATTACACAGCTGATTCCCCTTCAAAAAAAGCCAACAGCACAGTTCCACATGAACTTTAAGCCATTAAAAACTAGCACTTGTATTTAGTTACCTTTGAACCTCAACTTAGAGGCTCCATTAAGTCAGGTAATTTGATAAATGATCCTTCCCTTGTGTAATTTTTCTTTTACATGCCAAGAGAAAAAGATTGGGATGCTGGAACAAATATTATTCCATGTTTTTACGGGGCATGCTTCCTTTGGAACCAGAGATACTTGGGTGTGAAAATACAATTCGCATTAACATTAATTGCATCGATTGCAGTATTCATTTCATCTTTCATGTAACAACAACAAAAAACTGAGGCCACGCTATTAAATACAACACTCTTGGACCATCACTAAAGCTCAAGACAGAGGACAAGAGATTTGCTACTTGGGGGCTCAAGGAGTGTATGAGCAATTTTACTTTTATTCATTGTTTACTATATTATGACAACCAGCCACAACAGATGTAATGGGATGATGGCATTCTTCCTGTTTGCCGAATGTATTCTGCTTGAGCAGCAGTCCTTTCGGCTTCTCGATTTTTTCTGGCTTCAGCTGCAGCTCGTTTTTCTTCTGATCTTTGCCTAGCCATAGCAATCTTCTTCACCATCTTTGCTTGAGCTTGGGCTCTCATTTGCTCTACTTTTGCCTGAAAAGTGACAGACTTACAATTATTACCAGTACTTATTGCTCAGCACATGGCCACATAAATGATCTTTTCTGATTGCAATCTTTCTGGTTAAACAAAGGCTCAAGTCAAATGTTTACAGATTTTGTAATGGCACTTAATTCAGTGAACTGCATGATCTCCACCTAAAACCATTTCGCAAAGTTCATTTGCGCTGAATTGTGTTAGAGATTTGAGTATAAGATTAACATAAGTCTCTTTCCTACTAATTTTTTATCCAGGTTCACTCTCTTTCTCACTGAGCTTTTACATAACCAATTGCCATCAAAGAAGAGCTCAGTACTCTTTAAATTTTCATAATAAGAATTACTTTTGAGTATGCATCGAAAAGGGATTTACATACCTCTATTCTCCGCATCTCTGCTTCTAATTTTGCTCTCTGTTGACTCTCCCATGCTTGAATTTTGATCTCTTCACGCTTATACCTAATAAATTGAAATATGCATTCAACAAAAGTAAAAAGATAGGACATAATTTTATGAGCATACAATATTGAACAAATTGGCGAAGTATTGGGTCATATGAGAACCTTGCCGTATGCCTAGACTTTTCAGCTTCCTCCCATGCTGCTGCTCGCTTTTCATATTCAATCTGTTCAAGCTCCTCAGTACTAGTGGTTTCAACTAAAGATCTATTGTTTTCCTTCTCATCTTTGCTTGCCCAAGCAGCGATATTCATCTTGCCAAGCTGGACACCAAGGGCTACAATCTCTCTTCTTGTCTTGAGCTTCAATTCTTGCTCAGACAACTCTTTCTTGCCATTATTAGTGGGACGCTGTGACTCATCATCTGTTGTGTGTTCCAAAGGCGTTGTTGTTGGTTCCCCTCTACGGGGAGTTGATGGGATTGAAGATGTTGGGCTTCGGAGTGGGGTTGTTGCCCCTACAGGTGTAGCTGTCCTAGAAGGCTCTTGACTTGTAACAGGGGTCATTTCTGTTCCCATATCTCTCATAGAAACTGATCTTATTGCAGGTACAACTGCAAGGTCAAATCTTAAGGTATGAGATATAGATTAAAGAATAAATAACTGCAAGAAATGAATTGTGAACTAAAGAAGATCAAAAAAGCCTCAGACCAATGGAGGAGTAAAATGAAAAGAAAATAATATTTTAACTTTTGTCCAAAATTTAAAAAGAAAAAGAAAAAACTGGCAATGTTGTGACAGCAGAAAAACCAAACTCTACAAATTCTCAAAAAAAAAATCTTATAAAGGACCCGGAAATTCCTATTTGTGCTCCCTACAGGGTTAGCTGACCATCAAGCCCATCAATTCATATGATGGTTTCAAGGCCCATATAGAAATCATCAAATGCACATGTAATTATATAATGGCTTAACCACAAACCCTTCACTCAACGATTGCAAACACATAAAATTCTGCTCCATCAAATGAATTCTAGCATGAAACATAGCATCCATTTGGAGACAAGCAGACTGGAAGAAGCAGTTGCTTAGCCCCATGACTCAATCAGTTGCATGCGGATCAACATAAAATGTTCTTAATCACATTACAATGCAAGTGCTCATTACATTGGTCTAATGGTACAGTAGACTAAATATCAACCGCATGTGCAGTGCATCACTAAAAATGCAGCAGCATAGTGATAAAAGCTCAATGAGCAAATCTACCTGTTGTATCTTCTGCTGAACTTTCCCTCTGAGCCACTTCTCTCAAGTCCTTACTTTGAGGACACTGATCACTTGACAGATTTCCTCCATACGCTTGAGCTGAAATTGGATGAGCTCCAGCAGGAATAAAAGAGAACTTCTCGAAAGACATCTGCACAGCAGATTGACAGAAATCTACCCTCTTAGTGTCAGCTATGCGATTAACAGCTGACCTCTGATCATAATTTGCAGATTCTGGAGCAACTCTCACCATATTTGTCATGTGAAAGCGATTAGCTTGGTTGTGAAATGCATTCTTCTTAGCATAGGTAGCTTGCAAATTTTGCCTGTTCATTATCCATTTCTCTGCATCATTCCACTTAGATGACATAGGTCTTGAGTATGACCTTGTCATGGAATTAGGAAGTGCTCTCTCCCCTTTGTGAAACTCAAAGCTTGATGAACTAGCATTACTATCATAATCAAGATTTTCATCTTCTATGGTCCTCATTGGATGAATTGCACTAGAATTACCATTATCACTCTTTGAGAATTGCTGCAACTTAGAACAACCCACATCGATGCTCTCCCTTGGCAGTGACTCCTTTGGTTGGCTAGAAATTTGATCGTTTAGGCTGGAATCCAACACTGTCTCATTGGATGTTTTGACAGGTGCAACATCTAAGCTGGGAACTGTGATTCAATCAAATATGTATAAATCATGATGCAGATTTAGATAAAACACTTTGCATCTGCTCCCTGTCTAAATCCAGGCCAAGAAGCAAATGGAATCATATTTAGCCGTGTTAGAGCTACCATTCAAATTTATGTTTCAACAAAAAAAATGAAAAATACTTAAAACAACATGTTAAAAGTGCATCTAATTTCAGGCTATATGAGCTTCAAGAGTAGCAGAGTTCTACCCAGATAAAAAACTTTCCGAAGCTTAGCTACTAGCATCATTAAGGGCAAAGGAAAAAAAAAGAAATCACTAGCTTTGCAGCACAGAAGAAGACCAATAGAAAGGTAATATAATAAAGAAAAGGAGAGAGACTAACAAACCTTCCTCATAAAACTCTCCACTCTTAGAGGCTAATAGACTGTTGACAAACTCAGCATCCTCAATCCTAGAAGGAGATGTCCTTGAAGAGTTGCTGTTTGATCCATCCTTCTTTCGATGAAGAGGACCCATCAGCTTCATCCTCAATTTACTTGGTGAAATAGAGATACCGCTCTGCAATATGGATCACAAAAGAGATTTCAAAGGAAAGAAAAGAAAGAAACTGTAATCCACAGCTTCAAATGATGAAAAAAAACAAAAGCTTCCCTTTACGTACTGTCAGTCTACCAAAGTCATTTTATTAAGCCCACATTAAACTTTTGATCAAATACGAGAAAAAAGATCACGATCCCTTTCTATTGCCTTGCATCCATCAATAAAGAGGAAATGCAATACAAACAAATTAAACCTTCCCATCACAGACAACTTTAAACAATAAAAAAAAAAATCAAAATCATTCAACTTCCTGGCTAACATAAGTGAGGACAACCAATTCCCAATTTCCCATCATCTTGAAAGCCTCAGTTTTTAGCCAAAAAGAAAGAAAGAAAAAATCAACCCAATACCAACAAATTGTTTGGCCTCACCTTTTAATTCAACAAAAACTTTGAACTTCAAAAATTGTTTAAAACCAGATCAAAACAAAAACCAAACACCACCCAAAACCAAGTTTCTTTTTTTCATTTCACATTTTAACTCCCTTTCTAAAACAAAGTTGCCATTAACAATTCATAAACCAAAATTTCGAAACCCCATTAGCTTACAAAAGCTAAAACAACAAAAAAATAATGGCTTACCTGAACTTTGTCTATTCGCTCGTACTCCATTAGGTTTCACTCCTGTCTTTCTCTCTTTAACTCTAATAAGGCTCTAAAAGCGCTCTGTTTCCTTTGTTTCTCTCACTGTAGAGTTTCTAACTTTCTAAGGTAAACAAGCAGAGAGAGAGAGAAAAAAAACATGACAGTCTCTGTGCTTTGAGTGTTTTGTAGCCGACAAGTGTATATGAATGTGACCACTGTTCAAATAATGGATCCTCTCTTCTTCTCACTTCTCTCCATGACAACCTTCTACTCCTTCCCCCTCTCTGATCTCGCCACGTCATCACTTCCTGGGGTCGTCTGACGTGGCCGTATCCGTGTGGGCCGACCCATGTTAACCCTTGGTCGGCGCTATGAAAAAGTTCAACCTTTGAACACAAAGCTAGCCCGAGGAATCGCCGATTACTACAAAAACGATTTCTTTTGTGGTAATTCTTTTAATTAGTGGGTACTAAGAACTGGGTTCTTTTTTCTTCGACAAAAGACAAAGGAAAATATAGAAATGACGAAGACCCCAAGGCCTCGAACCTTTTCAAGAACTGCAATGATGAAAAAGTGGAATTTTATTTTGCTTTGAATAGTACTGCCCACTGCCTTCTAAAGCAGCAATTGGGTCATTATCAATCATTCACAAAATTTGCAAATATAGGATGGCAACTCCATTATTATTACACTTTCTTCCCTTTTTTTTGTTTATTCACTGTTTTGAGGATTAACTATGTTTAAATGTTTGCAGAAAAGCATATTTGAATTAAGTAGTAAAAGAAAAAGAGATCATAACGCCAGATCAATCAAGTCTAATCATTTAATTTATGTTCTTTCTTTAGTAATTAATGAACTGGAAAATTTGACTGGTTGGGTCGTCCTCATTGTTCCCATGTTTGACCAACGTGGATAACTACATTTATTGTTATAGTACAATGAAGATTTTCTACCCCTTATTTATTACCCACGTTTTGCTCACAAAAATGTAAGTATTATCGATAAGTGAATAATACGGTCAAATTAGGTAATTAGTGTTTTTATATTTTATTAAAATAATAAATTTAACTTTTTATGTAATAATTTATATAAATTGAGTGATTACATTTTTTTAAAATTAACAATATCAATTTAATTATTATGAATTTTAAATTTTATATATTATTTATGTTGATATAATATTTTGATTGTGTTGATAAGATATTTTTTTTGTTGACGTGATATTGAATTATGTAGCATTTTACCAATGATGGAATGATAGTATTGACAATGATATGACATAATCAAATATTGATATTGATTTTACAAGTATTAACGTGAAATTGTCTTACATGAGATTACCGTATGAAAAAATATTTAAACTACTTAAATACTGACTAGTTGTGATTAATCAAAACTCTTAACCAATATTATGTTTTAAGGCATATTTGGATAAAGGTGAACTGCATAGGTTAATTCTCTTTGAAATATTCAATATTTTTACTTTTTACATTTATATTTATTACTATAAAATAAATAAGAGACTTCTTCATAGGTTAGACTATGGATTTGAAAGTGCATTTCACTATTTCTTCTGGTTTTGTTACTCCTTTCCTTTTAATTTGCTTCATTTGTTTGGGAAATATTCAAATACTAAATGATTAGACTTGAAGAATCAACATGGTTGGGCATTTGGTAAAAAGATGAATGAATGACACATCATTGGAGTCATAATTCTTTCTTCTAAAACTTACTTTCGTTTATCTTATGTATCTGAATCACGCAAAGTGTGTAGACAAACTAACGAGAGTGAACCCAAGGCCATAGGCCTGGCACCCTACCTCCCTCCTGCAAGAAAAAACAATGAAAAACCATTTCTTTTCTTTTCATTTATGGAAAAGAAAAATAATTGAACCCAAAAGAGCAGTTGGAAAAAGACATGGTTCACGCCCTTTTTATAGTCTTGAGATTGTTTGCTTCTACCTTTGACCAATGTCGAGGAAGGGTAAAATGGAAGCAAAAGATGACGCCAGGACCGTACCAGTTACAACTGAGATAAAAACTGCAGAGAGAGTGGTTGGTTGGGGGAGTTCAAATTGGCCAATAAGGTTTGTTTTTTTGACCATTGTGTCAAAGGTTTGGTGAAACTCGAAAGATTTCGGCAACGTAAATCTAAGCGAAAAATCTAATGTGATTGACATGACTTTCTACCAATATATTTCGTAGATATCTCCAAACAAACGGAAGCCTCCAAAGATTTACCTATAAAATGTTTTTACTCCCCACTAATCACCATATTAATTATTCCTGGATTTTTTGCCCTCACTTTTAATTTATAAAAAATAACCCTCTCGTGGGCCGGTTAGCTTGTGATTGGCCGGATTCGGTAAGAGAGTGCTAAATCGGTGCTCTCCAAGGGAATCCAAAAAAATAAGTAGTTGGTCAATGTAAAGGAACTCGTCGGTTACTTTGAAAAAAATAAATAAAAATATTTTAAATATTTTATGTTTAACATTAACGTTATTTATATGTTTGTAACATAGTATTTATTTTGAAAATTAATAGATTTGTGGTAATTATAGTTAAAATTTGAAGGTGTTAATGTATTTTACCTTAATATTTAAATTAAAAATGTAAAGACCGCAGCAAGGCTCTTGATAGAAAATTAGAAAAAATTAAGACACTTTACACAATATTTTCCCTAAGCATACTACAAAAGGGATCGTGGCATGATAAAGAAAGCGCTTGGATTAAAATTGTTTAAACGTTTGGTAAAAATTTTTGTTATAGTAACTTCTCAGAATTTCCAAGATTCAAAAATTAAAATAAAAATAATAATATCATTAAGGTTAAATTATACAATTAGTCATTATACTTTATCAAAATAGTAAATTTAATCTTCTTACAATAATTTATAAAAATTGAGTCTTTACGTTTTTCAAAATTGATAATGTCAGTCCAATGTGTTAAATATTTTCTATTATATATATTAATATGACATTTCAAAAATATATATTAATAAGATATTTAATTGTGTTGATGTGACATTAAATTTGATAACATGGCAATCAAAGGCAAATTTAGCTAACTTTTTGAAGGGGGTTACTGATAGAGGAATAAGGGTTAAAAATTTTAAAAACTAATATATTGAATTTAACCAATAATCAAAATATTCATAATAAATAATAATTTTATATAACATGTAAATTAAGAAAATAAAGACTTAGAATAGTCTTTTAGTAAAGTTGTGCTCGATGATATTTTTTGAATTCAAATTTATCAATTATTGACTTTATACTAAAAAGCATTCATTTCTCAAAGATTGAGTCTTAAATATTTTTATTCACATTATTCTTATTCATGAGTTAAAACAATTGAGGCTTTGTGGCTCACGCGTAGGAAATTTATTTGAATAATTTACATATTTTCTTTTAAAAAATTTATCAATTGCTTTCAACTTACTCATACTTTTAATCAAATCTAAAAAAATAATTAATATAGTCAATATTTAATATTCTTATTCTATTTTTATTTAAGCTTGTAATACTAAATATTAAACTATAATGCATAAAATATAAATAGTTAAACACAATATACACGATTAATAATTTTCTCTTATAATCATGATTGTTTAAATATTAAATATTCAAGATAATTTCCTCTTATATACTTAAGCCCAAAGTTTATTTTTAGTTTTGGCATATTGCAATGAAATTGCATACTCTTTTAAAAAAAAAAACTAAATATAAAACAAATGGAAAGGACAAACTAAAAATAATTTATTCTTTATGATTAATAAAAAAAAAGTAAAATACCTTGACTCTATAAGTTTTAGTCATAATTTTATGTTGGTCTATTAATATTCCAAATAAACAGTTAGCCTTAAAAGAATATCTTTCACTGAACACATAAGTTTAGTCGTTAATCAACCATTAATATTTTCATTAGTTTGATAACATGGTAATTTTTTTTGATAATTTTATCATTCGTTAATTTTAAAAATTATCATATTAGAAAAATTATAATTTTTCATTTTTAAAATTTTTTTCTCTCTTAGTAAAAAAAACTTCTCTTTACCTTATATCTCACAAGTTGAGCACCCCACAATCAAATCTAGCCAAGGAGTGCTAGATATGGTCAAATCGCACTCCTCTATGGAGATATAATTGGATTTCGTTGCGACGTGACGAGTCAGAATAAGAGAGTGTTGTCGATCAGCCTAAGAGAAAGAAAAATAGTAAAGAAAAAATAAAAGCATTTTAGACATTTTATGTTTACTCATTAATAGATTTTGAATACTAATGGACAGTCAAGATATTTTGCCTTAAAAAAAAAGAATCATTGATAAAATTTCAAGCAACAGTGTATCACTACAACTTATATTTGATAATTATATAATAAATTTTTAATTTTTAAAGACTAAAATCATAAAAAATAAAATTCACATAATAGAAACAAAATAATAACATGGCAAGCAGAAAATAGAATCCACGTATGACAAAATAAAAAAGAAAAAAAGAAGAATATAGTTGATGATTTATAGAAATTTGAATAAGAAAATTTATATAAACTTTAAACATATGAGTAAATAGAATAGAATGAAAAAAAATAAACAAATAATAATAATATAAATTGAAAGAATTCTTTATTTATATTAATTATTAAATAAAAAAATTATTTTGAGAAAGTCATTAAGAGAATATATAAAAAATTTTAAAAATTTTTTATGACATATAAAATTTTTAAAAAATTTTAGGGGGCCATAACCCGCCATAACAACAAAAGGATCTATCCTTAATGGAGATTATGATGTGACATTTTATAAATGATGTAATAATAATATTGATATGACGTAATTAAGTATTATTAATAAAATTTATAAATGTGGATATGGATTTATTTAGTGTAAATTAATGGTTTTAAGCATGATTAAACAAGAAACAAACCAAAATTACAAATAGGTTTTTAGGATTTAAAGAAATAGTGTTTTGAGATAGAGAATAATTAAATTTATCTGTTCCATAATTTAGAGCAGTGACCAAGAGTGCTGTGAAATAGATAAAAAAAATCATAACATCATTAATAGATCATCATATTTAATGTCACATTAACAAGAAAGTGTCACGTTAACATAAGTAATAAAAAAAATTTAATTAGATTAACAATTGAATTGAAATTGTTAATTTTAGAAATAATAGGATTAAATTTTTACAAATTCTTGTACAGACTAAATCCACCACTTTACTAAGCACATGACTAATTGTATAATTTAACCTTTAATTATTTATCATAATAATAATCAATAATAAAATTGAAATGTTATAGTTGCAATAAATATTACAATGTCCTTTTCTCTTTTTTGAGATTTCACTAAATATTTTTTTTTCATTTTAAGACATCTAATACTCTTACTTTTTTATATTGAAAAATATTGAACATCCATTTTATAAAAAAATTTCAAAATTTAAAATAAAGTAAATGAAAATCAAAGCTTTTGTCTTAGTTTTAGTGAAAGTAAAAAAAAAAAAAAGATAAAGAAAAAAAAAGTTTAAGTTGCTCCTATCATTATTCAAATGGTTAAATCATTCAATGAATTAGTTATACAATTAAACACAACTTATAAACTTATAATTTTTAATAAAGACAATATTAAATTCCGACACTTCAATATAATTTAAAAAAAAAGTACTAACTAAACGAATGGGTACCTTGTAATTGATCTTATTATTATTGATCTTAATTTGACGGTCTGCAGATTGCAAGGTTTCCAAAAGTAAGAGACACGATTTTTTCATTTTTGGGTACAAATATCTGATCCACGATAAATTGAATGAAAGAAAATGCGCCAAAAAATGAAGGGTGGAAATCGACGCCGCAAATCTCGCCATACCGATTCTTAAAAAATCAAACAATAATCATATTTTTCAACGATTAAATATTTTATAAATATGATAAGAAATAAAATTATTATACTAGCGGGAGTTTTGAATTCCTCGCAGAGTTTTTTACGATCATTTGAAAGGCATATGATTGGAAGGGAGTAAAGGGTAGTAGTAATATTCAACAAAACAAGGGAAAAAAATAGAACGAGGGAAGGTAGGAGCTAAATATCCCTCCTTTTTAAGTCAGAGGGTCAAAGATACTTGGGAGGACACATCCACCAATGTCCTTTATTTATTTATTTTATTATTGCAATTATTATTATTATGTGAAGGGGTGAATGAATGAAAGAAGAGTTGTCAGAAAAGAGAAGGGAAGGTTTCAGAATTCCATAATGTGACCTCCGTTTTTTTACCCTTAAAATAAAGGGACACCCTGCCCTAAACCCTGTTGGGGCATTAACTAATTAAATCCCATTTTTAAATAGTGAGAGAGAGAGAGAGAGAGAGAGAGAGAGAGAGACATCTGGATACGTCCCTTGTCATTGTTGCTTAGGCATATAAGATTTGATACAGCAAAGTACCTAACCCATCCTCTCTAAACTTAGTTTTTTGATCCTCAAATGTTGCTAGGCCTCAGATAGGGGGAAATGGCTTTATATCTATCTACTATAAATAAGAACCTAATATCATCATCTTTTCCATTCTTTTTTATTTTTAATGATCTTGAGACATGTGCTGAAATCAAATTCAGAGGCTTCATCATTAAACTCTCCCAAACTTAGTTGATGAAGGGGTGAATTAAGAATTAATCATGTCAAAAATTGTAAGATGGAAGAACATAAAACACCCATTATTTTCAGTCCTTTTTTTACATTTGATGATATGCTTCCATGGGGTGAAAAAGGAGAAGGCTGAACTTGAATAAGATGATATCTGCAAAAGAAAAAAGGAAAAGGTTGAACTTGTATTGATATAAATTCTTAAGGCTGTTTTAGTAAAGAAAAAGTTCATAACACTACTTCTTTTGGTTAAAGATTAAGACACCATTGTCAACATTTCTTAATCCTTCATTTCCCAAATAATGCTAAGAATGGAACAGCATTCCAAGGTTCTCTCTATAGAATAAGGTACAAATTTTGGGAAAATGTTAATTAGGGTTAATTTGGTAGCACCGCTCACCAAATGGATAGGATATAATTTGGGTTATTTGGGATATTGATTGGACCCTAGACATTTGATTAATGAAATTAGTATAGGTTAGATGAGAGGTTTTATATCACTTTCTAAGGATAACAATGCCATAAGACCAGATGTAACATTCCAAAACAATTTTCCAAGCTGCCGGAGTCACGGAACCAAGTTAAGATTTGTCTTTTACCAAATGATTTTGGCATACTAGACCTTAGCCCCTGGGTGTATTAAGATTAGAGCTTCTTTTATCTTCACCAAATGTTTCTAGGCTACAAAATCCAATGCTCAACCTTGGAAAGCAAATAATCCTAAGTCCTAACGCCATGTTGGGGGAAAATACCTTGTAGTAGGATTCCAAGGTCTTTTTTCCAGATGTATTAAGAATTAAGGGCACTAAACTCAACCATTAAATGTACAAAAAACAAAAAGTAATTACGTTATCCACTCACTATAATTTTATTCTAGGCACAATGCCCTAGGGAAAAGTTTAAGGGTCCCCTCCCTCTTATGATAATTTTGATGAAAAGGGGAAGGGTGGGGGTGGGGGGGATGTCCTTGCCCGCTAGCAAGCAGTCCTTTCTATAAGCTTTTCCTTGGAAGAATTTTTGCCTTAAAGGAAGGTGTACATTCTTTATATAAATGTGTCGTAATTAAAACAATGGTGTGGGGCTGAGTAGGCTGTGGATTTGGAGATGTATTCACATGTAATGTTCCCATTGTCACCTGGTTCATGTCCTTTTTGTAATTAAGGGCAATGGCATGGATGTCGTTGTTCACGGCTTGGGTGGCCGGCCCTTGGATGGCTATAGATGTGAACTTGGTGACTTGGCCAACATTTTTTGACCATGTTATCTTCATGGCAAGAAGAGCCCAAGAGGTGCTCTTGACACACTTACCTCTTTCTTTTTGTTTTTATCTGGGTTCTTATCTGTTTTTCTTTTATATATATATATAATTTTAAAGTATTCAATTTCAATCATGAATTATTTAGATGAACCCAACACTCGTAATTTCATAAACCAATATTATATACAATTAATTGTAAGAGATATACAATGGCTTGCGGGGTTGATTTGGAAATATGGGAATGTGCCCAACTTTAGAAGAAGCCATGGAATACGGCTTGAGATTGGCCTGAAATTGCGCTCGAAGAAGATAATGTCATTCGGGACTTGACGATACAAATAGTTCAAATAGTAATTGCATTCCATGATGCAATTACCATATGAAAATTCTTTTTTTTTTTTTGTAGTCTGCCTCTTGAGTTGTCTTAATAAGTCAGGTGATTCCTCATACCACATTGGATTTGATAAGGTACGACGGTCTTCAAAGTTGATCTTTAGAAGTACAAATTTACCTGGCAATGTATGATGATGTACCTATTCAGTCTTCATAAATGAATGAAAATTATAAAATTGTTACCTATCTTAAATACTTTGTCTCTTGTCTTCCTCATAAAAATTGACAGGGTTCTATGTCTATGTCTATCACAGGGCAGAGCAGAGCAGAGCAGAGCATAGGTCAAAATTTTAACCCCTTGGGTACCTGCAAGATTGCCGGATCTTCTCTTTTTCTGCCATTTTTTGTTTTCTTTCTTTCTAGCTGCAAACCTGGAATTCCTTTATGTTATCTCTCTTCTTGGAATCCCCTGTACCACTATGTTTTGCAAGTTCCAAAAGACAATTATTTTTGCACCCTAACAAAAAAAAATTAAGGAACGTGGAAGGAAATTCCAGAAAAATAACAAAATCTTTAGAATGGAGGGAAATCTGGTTCAGAAATTTGAAAAAGGATGGACAATGTTGGTCAAACCTGTAGTTTAATGTCTGGTAGAATTTATATTGGCAGGACAGTCCAAATTTTCATTCATGGCATAAAAAGACCTTTGTCCATATTCCCTCCTAGCTATTTCCATTCATTTCATCATAAAAAGTATCCAAACTTTTTTCAAACTTTCTCAACTAATCAGAGAATTTTTAGACCAAACCAGACATGGCCTAGACTTAGCCATACATGTGCCTGTATAGAAAACGACAGCTCTTATTTAAAACTTGATTTTGCTGTGGAAATTCCATAGTGGGACGTGACAATGGAGGGAATACTAGGTTGGACTTGTTCAAAAAAAATGGTGTTTGAAATGGAGCAGGGATGATCTTTCCATCTTTCTCATATGGGTCCCTTAGTTTGTCAATTTTTCCTCCAATCTTGGAAAGTTCTGGTCTGTAAATCTCTCTTCTTTGTTCAAAAGTTTCAGACATTAATATATGTTTGTTTAGCCTCAAGGTCAATCATGGAATAGGACCTTTTGGAAGGAGAACTTGTTGAAGGTAGGGTAGGCACAATTCAAAATTCTCAATTACCCTTTAATGTGGGTCATGTAATTCATTGGAGGGCATGTACTTCGCTTGAGGATGGAATTATGGAAATCTCACCTACCAAAGGTATTTGATTGCTTTCAAAAGCTTTGGCAATTGATGTTGATTCACCAGGAAACCTGGCAGGGGTTAGTTAAAGTGATTTATAAAGTTAATTGGTACCAGCTTCTCTGATATTGAAGATCCCAAAACCAGGTTGAAAGTTAAATAAAAATGGATATGGGATTAGGATATGATGACCCAGATTACGTTAACTTCATATCATATCATCAAGTTCGTTGAGAGGTTGAAGTGCTAATTAATTTGCCTGCCTACCATGTAACTTAACGTGTACATTATAACTTGGTGAATAAATGGAGTGAAGAATACAGATTTTGTTCCTTCTTTGCTTCTTTAATTACCTTCATTGAGCTAAAAGCAACTGTTTCTAACCAATCTCTTTAGCTCCCACTCAAGAAAGCATGACCACACCCATTGGAATCTTGGTACCTTTGAGCTTCCAATTTCTATCATTTGCAACGATTACCACACCTTATATTACTGTGGGTTTTGAGCTTTGGAGATTATAATAACAATTATGATTAGTCATAAAAGCTTGATAACTTAGTTAAGGTGAGAGTTTAGGTTCATAGTGTTCTCCTATTGTATCCGTCTGATGAAAAGATAATCATACTTTAATAAAGAGAAGCTTTCACGTATAAAACCTGAAATAATTGATCCGTCGCAGAGGGTGGCAAGCTCGATCAAGTGGTTCCCTAAAAGTTGCAGAGTGGGACTAACATGCTATATTCACTTTTTTACATTGTCGCCTCAGAAAATTAACACCTTTAATGACCCAGGAATTAAGTTCTTATCGACTGCTCCTTTTTTCCATTGTTTGGTTAAAATTTCAGAGCGGGGCTAATGAATAGGAATATCACAGCCAAGTAAGCACAGAACCGTGCTTGAAGGCCCCAAGTCTTGGGCAAATCTAGCCCAAGTTTATGCTTTGGCAGGCTTAAGGTTGGGCTCAGTAGTTTGGTTAAGCCCATGTTTTACTCCAATCCATCAACCATCCCATCTTTCAGATTTTGCTAAAAATTGTTTGTTAATCATTCCTTCATACTAATTCCGAGTCCTTGGCACCTCTCACTGGCACAATTGTGAAGGCCAGAAACTGGTGATTTTATGATTCAATGTATTGACCCTTACCCTTTTTACTCCTTTTTCCTCAAGAAAAGTGGAGATGTTTAGTACAAAACACATAAAAGCCCATTGAATCTCTTGTTCCGGGCTGCAGGTTTTCTTTTCTGTTTCTTGGTAGCTTTGGTAATAGTAAAACTTGCAATAGTATTTCATGTGTAAGTTCAAGTATTCAATTGATATGTACATGGGGTATAAACCATATATAATCTAACCATAACTAGCCGTACTCAATCCCTTTGAGTATGATGCTAATGGTGGTATATGCAACGAATTTTTTACATCAGCAAAAAGTTTATGCAAAATTGCCAAAGGACATTTTTGTTTAATCTCATATGATTCGTCCTTCATTCGTGGTTTCTCCGCTATTTTCTAGTACATGATGATGAGGGGGAATCTGATAGTTGTGTACATTTTCACTGCTAACATAGACAACCCAGAAAATGTCGTACTTGACAGTGAGGGAAAAACGCTCAAGGTAGGGCAGCATTGTTTTCCTATAATCCGAGGCAAGGATCCATGAGTAACATAGTTGAAGAGATTTCCACACGTAAAGGCATGCTACCCTTGGCATGCTTTGGCATTTCAAGCAAACTCCTGCTGTTGCCCCTTCCATCTTCAAGAAACGCGACTTGAATAAGGCTAAGTTGGCATAGGAGACATCATTTATGTCACTGCGAGAAGATGCAATCACATTCATGGAGACTATGTCACCTGTGGAGTACTTGGCAGCATTGGACCCATCTTTTGATTCTCCGGCGTATGCATCAAAGAAGCTATGTTCAATTAGAACAGCCATGCTTGACATGCTTGCTAACATTGATAGCTAGAGAAAACAGATCAGAGTGGAGGATTAAAAGTTAGAGGATCTCAATCCTGATCAATACTGCAATCGGAAACGAATGCTATGAAACATACGGAGCAGTAAAGAAAAGCTTTGAGTAATAATTCTGTCATAAAACTGATTCTGTTTCTATGTTGTTGGTCAAACCAGATACTTATTACACAGCTAAAAAAAAGATCCCTTCTAATGGCTGGCACTGCTAATAATTACTGTGAAAAGCCCAAATGATGTTTGATTCTGCTCCAAAGCTTTTTCTTTTTACTTTGGGACTAAAGCAAATGGCATAGTTCAGATCATCATTCATGCTAAAACTAATTTTTCCATCATCACCAAGGGACAAGGTCTAGGACATTTGATAACAAATTTGTTGCTCATGTTGCTTCCATAAAGATGGCCTCATTAAAAGAAAAAAAAAAAAAGAAACACTCTTTGGATTATTTCTACTTGTGCCCTGTTATCAATTTGGTTTCGCATGCTTGCAGAGTTCATCTTTGTATTGGTTTTATACAATTTCTTTCTTGAAAGTGTTTAGACATTTAGACGATCCAGCTGGGAGAAATATTGCAATAGAAATTACAGGAGGAATCTAACTTACAAGGGTTGCAGTTAAAACTTCTTTGTTTTCAGTAGATTTCTTCATCCATCCTCCATACCATATGATCTGAAGAGAAAACAAGCCAGTTGGAAATAACTTCAAAATCGAACAAACTTTGGTGCAGAAGATGACGGAGAAACAAACAAAAAAAAAAAAAAGAAAAGAACAGGACAGCTAGAAATGAGTTGTTGGCTTTAGCTTACCAGATTACCATGGATGCTCTTGAATATAGAACTTTGAACACAACCAAGAGTTTCAGTGGATACACAGAACTGTTTCAGTGAGTCAACAAGTTCATCGACGAGTACAACAGTTGGTCTAAACAAGAAAAGGGTTACATCCAAATTTCTGTTATTGAAAGGAACAAAGCAAGCCATAGCGTTCTTCTCTCACCTTTCTTTCTTCTTCCTCTTCTTTTTTTTGGTTGCTTATATATTGAAATGAAGTAATTAAAGAAGGATAGGAAATGGGAGCTTGAAACTTCAGTTTGGTGCCGTGGTTGAGGGGTTGGAATAAGGAAAGATGAAATTCAACTAGTCATGGGAGTTTGCCTGGTCTACCTTGCCTACCTCCTAGGAAAACTGTAAAACATGATTTTGAAAGCCCTGAGAAAAGACAAGGTATTTTCTCGTGTTTTGACTCTTTCTACACGAAGTTTTTGTTAACAAAATCTCGTTCCACATCATTACCAAAGAGTTGGTTTTAAATTGGGATGTTCAACTTGTCTTTTATTATTATTTATACTCTTTATCAATAAATGCTTCTATTATTTAATTGTAACTGTATGATAATGGTATATTTGAACACAGCCGTATAACGTGTTGAAAGAAACTAGGCAGCTGATGGCTACTTGGTACTGCTGCAAGTATTTTTAGTTTTATTTTTCATCCTCTACAGTGGGCAATTCCTTCAGTTTCAGTTAATTGCAATGCAAATTTCGCAACATGCGGGGGATGAATTTATGTTTCCACCATCCACAAGCTATAGTAATTGAATCATTTTGACTAAAAAGCATTTCTAAAAATGAATGATACATGGAAGAAAGAGGCAGTATCGGTACAAGTTTAAAGATCAACAACATCAGAAGGATCCCCCTTCTGCTTTCTACTTTTCTCTTTCTGAAATTGTTAATATCTTTTATATCATAAACTGTAAACCCAAGCTACTGAAGCTATAAATAATTTTACTTCAACACAATATCATGGCTCTTCTCCCATCAAATGGGATGGAAAAGTATGAAATGCTTTCGTGGTCCACGCATAAAACCTGCATGAACAAGAAAAAAAACAGGCGTTTGTTAATAGATAGATATAATTTTTTCTTCTGTGGGACTCGAACATGTATTATATCGCGGTTTACAGAGCTAAATGCTGGTTCTAGCTGTGATGATTAAGCTTTCTGTTTAATTTAATTCCGAGAGAGAGAGAGAGAGAGAGAGAGAGAGAGAGAGAGAGAGAGAGAGAGAGAGAGAGAGAGTGAGGAAATAATAAACTAGACAGTGAGCAGGATATTCTCATGCGGCATTAAAACAACTTTCCAAGGACATGCCTCACCTCATTATAGGTCTATGGGGACCCTCAGACCGTCACGTGCAAGTTGCACATGGATTCCTTCCCTACATACAGATAAGAATAATAATAACAATATCTAATATCAGTCTACCTTTTTAATAAAATCTTTCTGAGAAACTCAGGTATACTACACCATACAATTCGCAAAGTAATTGAGAATCAATATACCTCTCAGACCACTCCATAAGAAACTTATTGTCCTTCTCGTGATCAAACTCATGAGTCATTCCAATTAATAAAGCTTGTTTTGGACATATCCTCTTTAGAGCCTCAAGAGTCTGCAAAAATAAGTGGATGGAAAATGAGCGGCCTCTGACCATATATATACATATATATATGAAGAAGAATTATTGGAAAATGTGGAACAAACCTGAGGTAAGCATAAGTGAACGTTATGAGATCCTCTCTGCAATGCAGAAAGCAGAAAACAGAAAACATTAGTTCAGATAAGAAGATACATAGCAAGCAAAAATGTCAATGAAAGGAAAATTGTTAATAAGTGAATATACAATAAATAATTGAGTGGATGCGTAATTTACAATTGCAGTGGACAACTTCATCAAATCAATTTTAGTAAGATATCTGTGCCCCAACCATGATCAGACTAAGCCAAGATGTTTACACTTCAAATGCACTACAGGAAACTGTATCTAAAAATCTTAACCCTTCTCGTACGGAAGAAAAATAGGCCAACCATAATATCTTTAAGTGTTGGGTTAAGAAAACATAGAGAATAATTCACATCTAAAATTCTAGTTATTCCAAACCATATATTTTTTTTTTCTATTTTCATTATAGCTATATAATAGTTTTTACTATTCCCAAGTCTCTGAAAATTGAGTTAATACCAATATTAGATTAAACTAGCCTTTCCCCATGTTTTCTTTCCAACTGTTGCATATCAACAGGCCACGATTGGTAATCCAGAAGAGAATCCCACCTCACTTGCAAGTTCATGTTAACAATATTAAATAATTATATATGATGCCAAACTGGGCTGTAAGAACATAAGATGCACAGTGGCACACACACATATACAATTATATCTTATGTAAGAATCAGCATGAATGGAATTCACAAAAAATGAAAGCTGGCAGTCAACAGTATAAAAATTAAAAAACAAGGCAGTCACAGACCTTATATAAACAATCCAATATCAGAAGATCCAATTGTCCAGCACCATTTTTGGAAATAACTGCAAACCCAATATTCTGATCAAATGTTGATCAAACACAATATCTTGCCATAATTTATTTTACCATGAAAACTCAATTCACAAACAAATAATTCAGAAAAACAATAATTAGTACACCAAAAACTTATAAGTGAGAGGACATGCGCTTTCTGTTCACCAAGTACCAGTCAACATTAAGATCAGAGTAAATGAGGTAAAGGGATGATCCCTAAGCATCTTATCTTTATCAATTTTTAGGCAAGTCATAAAAAGGTTTCCTGTTTGTGAACCATGCAGGACAACTCTCTCACTAAGATTAAGACCTATCATCTGTTTAAACAACACAAAAAATATTTGAGTGAAAATCTTAAAACAGCTACTTGAAGGATCCATTTATTTTTGAAACTACCTTACAGCAATCTACATATTTCCTTAGATTGTTAACACATGAGCTAAATCTGATAAAATATATTCCTACAATGCTAACATTGACAAGCAGCTCAAGACGATATGTAGTGAATAGATGTCTCATATCCACATTTAACATCACCAATAAGATATAACATACATGTAGGTGTAATGCATGTATGCCTACAAAAACAGGATAAAAAGCAGCACCTACCATACTCTGTGTTTGAAGGAAAACGTGAGACATCAGATATATAAGCCACTTTACACTTTTCACCAAAAAGAAAACCTAAACAGATATAATCTTCTCCATGCATCACCTACATCAAAAGTATAATCAAGCACTTAGCATAAATTTTCAGTGATGTCAGAGATGATGTATTATCTTAAGAGACAGAAGACTAACTGGCAACGGGACAAATTTTAGTCCTGATGCAAAAAATGGTTTGTCATATTGCTCCTCAATTATTCTCCAGTCAAGCTGAGCCACCCGCCTTACTTCTTGGCCTTCTCTAAGTTTCTTCTGAACCAAGTATGGAAATTTTGTGGCAATGCTGTTTAGGGACAAAGTAAACTTCAGCCAAGGTTACTAGAGGCAGGATAAAACCACAACACATTCTTTCTTCTATTGACTGCTTGTTTGCAAAATAAGCTTCAGTTCTAATTCGAAACCAAACTTTTTACTACGCTACTTAAAGCATATTAAAGCGATAACCTTCACATTATAAAATATGTGAACAACATATGTCTTGATAATGTATCAGCATAACTAACACTTGTTAAGCTAGAAAAATAGTACATGCATGGTGACCCTACAAATAGAAAATTAATATTATACCTATCCATTGCATATTGAGTTAGGTAAATGGCAGTGGGATCAATATCATTTGTAGAACTATATGGTTGCACGGCACGTATGTCATCCAGACCAAGAACAGCATCAGCATGTTCATGAGTCAAAATAATCTGCAGTTCACACAAAATTTAGTACTAGTTTTGAATTCCACTAGTCAACTGAAGGAACAAAATATAATTTGTAAAGTGTACAAGCCATTATATAGATCAACAAACTCGCTTAATTGCTATAAATCCTATAAAACAATTGAACAGCGAAACCAATTATAAATGCTAACTGCTATACCAAGATAGTACCATATGTCATGTTCAGAAACGCCTTTTTACTAATGTATATGTCAATAATGCCTTTTTACTAATGTATATGTCAATAATGCCTTTTTACTATAAAAATTAAAACTCACAGAATCGATTCGAGGAATCTTGTGGAAAGTGAACCATCGAAGAACTTGCTCCCTGAATGTCTTCCCAACATCAATTATAACATAATTGTGTTTACCATCGCTCGAACAGTAATCGATGAGCAAAGATGTATTACACCTGAAAAAACAAATAGCTGCAAAATCAAAGCTAAAAAAACCTAAAATTTCTGAAAAAACTAAATTGAAAATGATCACATTATTCACAAAAAATGCACTAAAAGAGTCAGATCTACGTCATTAAAAATTGCAAGGACAATTAACTTTCTTTCAAATAAAAAAGAAGCGAAAAGGAAGTAACCTGTAATTAGGGTTACGGTCCGGGGGGATGGAGAGGGATTGGGAGCAGACGTGGCAGGGAGGATCGGAGGGCTGGATCAAGCACATTGCGTTGGGGACGGCACTGGAGCAACCGGTTCCCAGGAAGATCAGAGCCGATCCATCACCATCACGGTCACGCTTATCAACGGCTAAAAGATTATCATCAACCTTGTTTCCATTTTGAAGCGGCTTTTGGTTCTCCATTTTTCTTTTTCTTTGTTTTTTTTTTTTTTTTGTTTTGTTTTAGAAATTTGAGTTTGGGGTGCAGAGAGAGAGAGAGAGAGAGAGAGAGAGAGAGAGAGAGAGAGAAGGCGTAAAGGGGACGGAGAGGGAATTCCAGGAAAGGTGGAGGGTATTTGTAGGGAAGATTTCGCCCGCGATCTGTAACGGTTCTGGCTGTTTCATTATTGGCCACGTGGCAGTAGTTTAAGAGAGCTGATAAATACGATATCACTTGGGACATGAAAATTCAAGTTGGCATGACACAAGCCTACAGGCGCATCAGTTATCAAAGAAATTTCTCGGTTTAACATCTTTAGCTGTAAAAGCAAAGTCCAATTTTGAGAGTTATCAATGCAGCTTATCTATGAATAAAGTAAAAAAAATAACAGATTATTCAACAATTTAGATTCATACCTTACTTTTCAAATTGATAAATTATTTGTGATTAAGAAGAACATGAATGATGTACACATATGTTTTTCTTTCGTTACACATAAGCATACGAAAGCAAAATTAAGTTCACCTAACTTAGGGCATTTTCTTTGGGTACAAAATTTTAATGGGCTTTATGGCCCAAATATGGGGCCCATGAAAGCAGGCCCAGTTTAAGAGGCCAGGGCCATAATACTCCAATGGGCAGCCTCAGCCTCAGCCTCAATCCTCTAAGCACAAGCTGCAAATGGAGGAGGGCTCAAAAAGGGGAGGAAAAACAGAAAATAGACCTAGTATTAGTTTGTTGTTTAAAATGTTTAACGAGCGGCCTAATGTACCCCTATCAACGGTGTGAAGCGCGACAGACTAACCCGGATTGAGAAATTTGAAGAAGCTCGGCAAGCTCCTGAGTCAATCTACACAAAGCATACAAAGTTTCCTAGGTTTTATCTGTTCCTCTTTTATCCGTTAACTTAGTGCAAATGCACTCTGGTTCCATTTCTTATCCTAGAATTCGAGAAATCCTAGCTCGGCCTTGTAAATGTTTTGGTTTCTTTCAGTTTCATACATGTTTTTATTTGAGTAAGGTTGCGTTTGTTGAAAAAAGGCTTTCTTGTGAGCGCACGAGCAGGTTTTACGATTACCCATTTGCTTATACTAGATTTAATGCATATTTCTCATCGTTCTTTGTAAGGAATTTCAATTCTGGTTCTCATTTTTTGAGTAATTCTAGTGTCCAATTTGTGGGAAGAGATAATTTTGATGATGGAAATGATGATTATGCTAAATTTAGAGACATGGGTGTCCGGGATTCTGGGGAGTTGTGTTTGTTTGGTGATCATAATGGTGGGCGTCAAAAGAACCGAAACCTGAAATTTGGTGACTTTGATGAGGTTGAAGAGGAGGAAGTAGAAGGAGACGAAGGACGGGATTGTAGTGATATTGATCATAATTTTATGATATTGAATTCCTGTAATGGACATCGCGTGCAAAGAGAGGATGTTTGGAGAGTTGAGTTGGAGGAAGATGAATTTAGGCACCCTTTGGTGAGAGAAATTTGTAGATTGATTCAGCTTAGGTCAGCTTGGAATCCAAAGCTTGAAAGTGATTTGAGATACCTGCTAAGAAGTCTCAAACCTCGTCAAGTTTGTGCTGTTTTGCTTTCTCAGGTTGATGAACGTGTTGCTTTGGAGTTCTTTTATTGGGCTGATCGACAATGGCGGTACCGTCACAACCTGATTGTCTATTATATAATGCTTGAGATCCTTAGTAAAACTAAATTGTGTCAAGGTGCTAAACGGGTTCTTCGGCTCATGGTACGTAGGGGAATTGAGTGTCAGCCTGAAGCATTTAGATATTTGATGGTATCATATAGTAGGGCTGGCAAGTTGAGGGATGCAATGAAAGTATTGACCTTAATGCAAAAGGCTGGAGTGGAGTTGAATTTGTCAGTATGTAATACTGCAATTCATGTTTTGGTGATGGCAAATAGGATGGAGAAGGCTCTGAGATTTCTCCAACGAATGCAACTTGTTGGCATTACACCTAATGTTGTTACTTATAACTGTTTGATCAAGGGATATTGTAACATGTATCAGGTTGAAGATGCACTGCTGTTGATTGCTGAAATGCCATCTAAGAACTGTTCCCCAGATAAAGTTAGTTATTATACCATAATGAGTTTCCTTTGCAAAGAAAAACAGGTAAAAGAAGTGAGGGACTTAATGGAGAAGATGTCAAAAGACAGTAGTCTTTTTCCAGACCAGGTTACTTATAACACTCTTATCCATATGCTGTCCAAGCATGGTCATGCAGATGAGGCTCTTGAATTTTTAAGGGAAGCTGAAGGGAGAGGATTTCGAATTGATAAGGTTGGGCATAGTGCAATTGTTCACTCGTATTGTAAACAGGGAAGGATAGATGAAGCAAAAAGTATTGTGAATGAAATGTTGTCCAAAGGTTGCAGTCCTGATGTGGTGACTTATACTGCTGTTGTTGATGGCTTCTGTCGGATTGGGAAGCTGGACCAAGCTAAAAAAATGCTTCAGCAAATGTACAAACATGGCTGCAAGCCCAACACTGTATCATATACAGCTTTGTTAACTGGGCTTTGTCGGAATGGGAACTCATTAAGGGCAAGAGAGATGATGAATGTTAGTGAGGAAGAGTGGTGGACCCCAAATGCCATCAGTTATAGTGTTGTGATGCATGGGCTGCGTAAGGAAGGACAATTGTCTGAGGCATGTCATGTGGTTAGGGAAATGGTTAGCAAGGGCTTTTTCCCAGGCCCAGTTGAAATTAACTTGTTAATTCAGTCACTTTGTCAAGAGGGGAAAATGGATGAGGCTAAAAAGTTTTTGGAGGAATGTATGAATAAAGGGTGTGCTGTTAATGTCGTAAACTTTACTACTCTTATTCATGGATATTGTCAAAAGGATGACTTGGAGGCTGCTTTGTCATTGCTTGATGATATGTATCTAAGCAACAAACATCCTGATGCAGTCACTTATACAACAGTAATTGATGCACTTGGAAAGAATGGTAGAATAGATGAGACAACTGATCTTATCATGAAGATGCTAAAGAAAGGGTTGGTTCCAACACCTGTTACATACAGAACAGTTATTCACAGATATTGCCAAATGGGTAGGGTGGAAGATCTGTTGAAATTATTGGAAAAAATGCTTTCAAGGCAGAAGTGCAAAACAGCATATAATCAAGTTATCAAAAAGCTTTGTAGTTTTGGAAACCTCAAGGAGACCGATAAACTGTTGGGTAGGATTTTGAGAACAGCTTCCAGAACTGATGCTAACACCTGTACTATGCTTATGGAAAGTTATTTGAGCAAAGAGATGCCTCTATCAGCATATAAAGTTGCTTGTCGTATGTTTAACAGAAATCTGATTCCTGATCTGAAATTATCTGAGAAGGTGATTAAGCAACTCATGTTAGAAGGAAAATCTGCAGAGGCAGATAATCTCATGCTACGGTTTGTTGAGCGTGGATGCCATTCTCCTCAGTGTGAATAACATTTGCATAATCATGTTGTTCAGTATCAGACTACTGTAGATATGGTTCTGATGACATATTTTAAATTCTCTGATGCTGGGAACTTTCTCTTTGAAGTTCAATGGCTTAGAAATGGTAATCCTGAAACTCTTCTTCTTCTTCTTCTTCTTCTTTGGGTGCGGGTGCATTGGGGTGGGGTTGCAAGTGCACGCTAACACTTTCCTTTATTTCCATCCTTAGTTGACCAAATTCTTTCATTAACACATTAGAATTTTTATGGGGCAAGATTAATAATTCATTGTATGTTTTAGTGCTGCTAATGAAGTTTGGTACATCCTATGATGTCTAAATTAAAGCTGTTAAATTTAAACTCCATGGTATCATGTCATAGAAATGATGAGAAGTGTCAAACATTGTTATATAAATCATTTTCTGGCAAAGTTACTTTGAAACATATGCAGGAGCTGAAAAAGGATTCTTGAAAAGTTGTAGAGATTCAATGCAATTGTGTGATTCAGTCAAAGGGTAAGGCGATTGGATACAAGAGGAATTCCTATCGCAGGGGTGCTGGGATATTATGATGGACCCAGCTTCTTTTTCCATCTTGAATATTGTCATTTTTGTTCAGCTTCAACATTATTGACAAATGATTGATAAGCAAAACTGTTACATTTTTGTTTTTGAGTGGGTGCAATGATAACCTAGTCCGGATGGATGGTAAATGGTGAATAAAAATAGCAGATGTTACTTAAAAATTTCCTTTTCCTAGTTAAAATGTTCTAGATCTAACATGCAGACTGCCTAGGTGCTTATATTGTTCATTTATTTTGTTGTATGCTTTAGTTAATTCTTGGTCAAACATGATTAATTTGGAGATAGATCCTTAGTTACTGACTGACACCATAATGGGACAGGACTATGGATCTGCAATCAACAGTTTGTATATGGAGAATGATTCCTGATAGAGAGTGAGGTAAAGTTTGCTAGTTGAGGTGCTGTCTCCCACTATAATTGTTTTGCATTGCTGTTGGTATGGACGTGTATGACATCTTCACTGTAACAGCATGACTACCTCCATTATTGCCCATCTGAAAGCTGATGTATAAGTATAATGTTTCAAATTGGGATATTGCTTTATCGTCTGCCTTCCTGATGTCGTACTTGGACTAAAAGAGCTGGTTGTTCTCTCACATGGCTAATCATCATGTCCTCGTTGCTGTCCTTGGATATCGTGAATTGAAATAGAGTCAGATAGGTTGAAGCAAGTTGCATGAAGATGGAGGCAAGTGGTCATATCTGAAATGACAACGGAACGCTCTGGAAAATTCAGAGCAAAAATTCAAGTGTCTTGATATTCAATGTTCATGCAAATCCTGCTGGATCAGCTCTGGGACGACTGTGAACCAGTGAAATTCGTGGTCATAAGATCTGGTCTCAGAATTTGTTGATTGTGAAGTACTTGGAGCTTCTCATGAGGGATTTAGGATTACAACTGGCCAACAACATTTCAGAGATTGCGGGGGATTTGATTTTGAAGAGACTGATATTGTTCCATTGTTTACCTGTCAGTGCTACATGGTTAGTTAAAGCAAAAAAAGTCATCATACCGCTTCGTTGCTTGCTGCTACTCATTGAAGGCATCTCCCTGAGGCAAGGAGCCAAACAATCTGGAAAGATGACAAGGAGAACTAAAACGAATGGTGGAGGAGCCCCGGTTTAAAAAAAAAATGGTGGGGCTTTGACTCGCTTTTGCTTTAGCATTTGTATTGGATATATCAAAACGGGTATCTCATGTCGAAAGGCACCATATGGAACCTTCTAACATGTCTGCTCCATGGCCGACCCATCCATCTGCCAAAGATTCTAGCGTTCATCCCCTTTTGGTGTATTAATGAAATTTATCTCTTGTGAAATTCACTCTTGAAACGTGTTGGACAGCTCTGATTCTTTTAACTTACAAAAAACCAAATGTCCTTTTTAAAGGATATAGTCTGTTCGGCTTGGTTTATTTTTAACTTATCTACTACTTAAAAGTAAAAGTGAGTCAAACAGGATTTTATGAAAAATTTTTAAAAAATAAGTAATTGTTATGAAATAAATTTAAAAGAGTGAATAAATATAATTTGAAAGAATAATTAAAGAGAAGAAAGAAAATATTGAGGGGAGAAAAGAGATCTTATTAAAGTGTGTATTTACAAATGAATTGAGAGAGTTTATTTATAGGTAAATAATTTGTTTATCTTGATAGAATTTACAAGATAAAGATAACACTTATATTAAATGGATTAAATTCTAATCCAATTTAATTTACATCAAATCTAGATATAGATAGAATAAATGGATATTCATAAAAATATTCATAACACTCTCCCTTGAATATCCATTGTATTAAGAATATGCATCGTTAAAATCTTACAAGAAAAAAACCTCATGGGAAAAAAATCCAAGTGAAGGAAAAATAGTACATAATTCTTTTTAAGAATACACTTATGAAATACTGCCTCATTAAAAACTTTATCAAGAAAAACCTAATGAGAAAAACCTTGATGAAGAAAAAGAGTACAATACGTATTTTACTCCCGTGATGACTGCATGATAGAGATCTTTAAAATGATGCATTCCAACTTTTCAAATGTTGCAATAAGAAGGGCTTTAGTAAACAAATCTGCTAGATTGTCACTTGGCTAAATTTGTTGAACACTTGTTCTATCCTTTTCTTGGAGATCATGATTGAAGAAAAATTTTGATGAACTATGTTATTTGTTTTATCACCTTTAATGTCTCCTTCATTTAATTGTGCTATGCAAGTAGTATCATACTTATATAAACGTTGTTGCAATTTCTTTCTTGGTTGATAAACCATACGTTTCTTAAATATGTTGAGTTCCAAATCTTAACCAAACACATTCACGATTTGCTTATAAGTTGCTAAAATTTCTGCATGGTTAGAAGAAGTAGCAACTATAGTTTGCTTTACAAAATACTATGAAATAGTCATATCTCCACATATGAACAAGTAGTTAGTCTGATATCAAGCTTTGTGTGGATCAAATAAATATCCTGCATCTACATAATCAATTAAACTTTATTTTTATGCATTTGAATAATATAAGCCTATATCCATTGTTCCTCAGAGATATCGAAGTATATGTTTAATTCCATTTCAATGACTTTGAGTTAAAGAAGAACTATATCTTACTAATAATTTCACAGAAAATTATATATCAAGTCATGTATTGCGAACAATATACACTAATGTTCCAATTGCATTAAGACACAGTACCAAGAAGTTCTTCATTATCCTCACGAGGTCAAAAAAAATCTTTTTCCACATCTAAAGATTTTACAACCATTGGTGAACTCCATGGATATGCTTTCTCCATATAATATCACTTTGCGATATAATTTGATTGATGGACAAAAATTCTATTTGCCAAGTGTTCAATATAAAGACCTAAAAACAACTTTGTTATTCCAAGGTCTTTTATCTCAAATTCTCTCTTTAAATAATTCACGGCTTTTGATAACTCTTAAAGAGTTCCAATAATGTTCAAGTTATGAACATAGACAGCTATTATAATAAATTCATATCTAAACCCTTTTATAACATACATGGACATATAAGATTATTTCTATAGCTTTTTTTCAACAAATATGCACTAAGACAATTATACCACATGTGTCTAGATTGCTTTAATCCATATAAAGATTTATTTAATTTGATTGAGTAAATTTCTCGAGAATTCAAAGTTTTGTGCTTCAGGTAATTTAAATCCTTCAAGGATTTTCATATAAATATTGATATTAAATGAGCCACATAAATAGGCTGTAGCTATACTCATTAGACGTATTTCAATCTTCTCATATGTTGCTAGACTAGTTAAAATAGAATTGTAATTATATCAACTACAAAAAATATATCTTTTCATATTTAATACTAAATCTTTGGGAAAAACATTGTGCAATAAGCCGTGCTTTATATCTAATAATCTCATTTTTCTCATTTCATATTCATACAAATACCCATTTATATCTCATTAGTTTTGCATCATTTGATGTATGGACTACAGGTCAAAAAACTTCACATTTTACAATTGAATTCAATTTCACTTTGATTGCGTCTTTCCATATTGGCTAATCATTTATATGTCTACATTCTTCAATAGATGTAGGTTCATGATCCTCATTTTCTTTCATAATATTGAGTTCTATATTATATACAAAATATCGTCGATGTTTATTTACCGGTTTCATCTTTTCCAATCATGACATAATTTATTGAGATCTCTTTATTTTCACTGATTTCAAGTGCCTGAATTTCTTCTGGAATGTTTATCAATTATGTCAGGGGTCTCTTCTAGAGTTTATACTTTCTCTTTCTGACCATCTCAAATATTTGCTTATTTTCTTTTTCGAGGATTTTATCTTCGGAACCGATTGGTCTTAACGCTTCTGGCGTGCCTTGTCTTACAAGGACATTAATGTTAATAGGAGCATTTGCAGCTGGTATATAAGATTTAGTTATTCTTTTAGGTCAGTATATACGTTTGGCAACTGATTTACTATGTTTTGCAAAAGAATTATTTTTTGAACTTCAAGTTCATATTGATTTGTGCAAGGATCAAAACTAGATAATGATAATTCATTCTAAGGAATTTTCTTTTGCAGCTGCTTATTTTTCTCCCCCTAATATTGGAAAAATTGTTTCATCAATATGACAATTGACAAACTTTGTCATGAATAAATCTCCTGTTTATAAATCTAAATATATAATTACAAATGGAGATTTGTATCTAACATATATTTCTAACTTCCTTTGAAGATACATCTTTATGCGTTGTGGTGGAGCAATTGAAACATATACCGCACATAAAAAAAATTATTAGATGGGAAATATTTGGTTCCTGACCATAAACCATTTGTATAGGGAGATTTATAATAACTCGTTTGGCCTGATGCATACAAATACTGCTGCATCCAAAATGACATGCCCCAAGCGGACATTGGGAGTTGAATTTCATAAGTAATGGCCTTGCAATCAGTTGAAAGTGTTTAATAAATAATTCTGCTAGACCATTTTATCTATAAACATAAGCAACAAGCTTTATGCTAACTAATATACAATATTAAAGGCTTGAGATGTAAATCCATCAGCATTGTCAAAACAAATAATCTTGATTAGGAAAATGTGCTTGCAAACGAATGGTTGCAAATGCCAAATTGCAAGTTGATAATAAGCACACATATGACCATTTAGTCAATGCATCGATTAAAATCGTAAAATATCTAAATGATTCACATGATGGATGCATGAATCTATATATAACCTTGAATATTATTCAAATACGTAGGGAATTCAATCCCAACTTTAGCTAATGATAGCCTTATAATTTATTTGCCTTCAGAGCAAGTAGCACATAAAATTTATTTGATTGAAAAATCTTCTAGTTTTTCAATGAATGATAAATTTTTAATCATTTTGTACATAATTATTGATCCGGGATGATCCAACCGGTCATGCCAAACACTAAAATCATTACTAAACTTCTGGTTTACTATAAGTTTTAATTATTCTAATATTTGTATAGTTTAATTCTGAGAATTGAGCGAGTAATTCTTTTCAACACACATTTTCTACTTGAGATAATAGATGTAATATAGAAGTATTAAGTGTCTCTTTCATTCATTGTCTCAATATGATATCTATTCAAACGAATATCTTTAAAATTTTATAAACTTCTTTGAGACTTAATAGAAAATAATACATCCTCTATTACTTTATTCCTCAAGGTAGTAAAATGTTAGCTCTTTTGGAGTTCTCAATTAATCTTGTACTACCAGATATTGAATTGACATTGATTTTTCTTTCGTTATCAAGTAGGAAAAATATTTCTTGTCTTCAAATATAGTGTGTTGTAGCAATGTCTGCTAGACATATATTTACACCATAGATCTTGGACCCAACAATATGAATATCTCATTTTTTTTAATAAAATAAGATATATACAATAAGAAACTTGCAAGTTATCATAAAAGAATATTAAATATATAATTAAAACACATAATAAGAACATATCATTTAAATATAATGAAAACATATTAAAATATCATTATAATATAGTTATACTAAAATATACCAATTACTATTAAGTTCATTCTCTGATATTCCTATTACCAATCGAATAATCAATTCCTTTTTCAAGATAAAAAAATCATATAATCAATTCCTCTTTCAGAGTAGACAAATATCTTGATGCGCTATATCAACTTGGCCATGATTAAAATCATCACAAGATGTTTTAATTTTCAGTGATGCTTGATAAAATTTATGACGTACAATAGGTACGTAACCAACGGTCTTTCATACCACACGTTTTCTATATTCCTTTTATTCTTTTAATTATATATCCACTTCTTGTGGGTTACAAGTCTTTATCCACTTCTGGTGGGTTAGTGGGTTAAGATATCCTTCTACATTATTCATCTACTTGTGGTAGGTTACAAGTATACATCCACTTTTGGTGGGTGATCCACATATGATGGGTTATCCACTTCTGGTGGATTATCCATTTTTTAGTAGGTTACGGCATTCATCTACTTTTGGTGATAAATTATCCATCCACTTCTGGTGGTAAAATTATCCTTAGATTCTGATAATAAAACTATCTATCAACTTCTGGTGGTAAAAAATTATTTATCCATGATCATAATTATTAAATGATGTCACATTCACTTCAAGGACTGAACATTCATAATTTTTATTAGTAGCTCGCTTGTCACATTCACTTCAGGGAATGGACATTCATGACTTTTTCATTAATAGCTATATAATAGCAAATTCACTTTTTAATTGAGGGACAAAATATATACTACATGATAGTAAAATTTATATTAAGGTTGATTTTAGGAGAATGAAAATATTAAAAAGATATCAAGTCACTTACTTGATTTTCTAAAATCAGAAATCAAAACGCAGTCATTGAAATCCTTTTGAAGCTTGAAGATAATGAAAACATTATAATTCTAGAACTTGAAAGATTAGAGAATCGTGCTGATAACGTGTTATGAAATAAATCTAAAAGAGCAAATAAAGATAATTGGAAAGAATAATTAAAGAAAAGAAATAAAGTATTGACGGAGAGAAAAGTGATCTTATTGAAATGTATATTTACAAATGAATTGAAGGGGTCTATTTATAGGCAAATAACCCCCTTATCTTGATAAAATTTACAAGATAAAGATAACACTTAGATTAGATGGATTAAATCCTAATTCAATCTAATTAACATCAAATCTAGATATAGATAGAACAAATGGATATTCTCAAAAATATTCATAACAGTAATTATTTTTTAATGAATAAAATCTTTAAAAAAAGAGCTTAAAAAAGTTTCAATTAGAGCTTTCTTTTTTTTTAAAAAAAAAAAACAAGTCAGTTTATTAAGAGAGTTATTTTTTTCCAAAAAAATCTTCTCTCAAAAAATACTCCCTCCCTCTTTCCTTATTGATCTCTCTCTCCTCTCTCTTTTTCTGCAAATCAAGGTTTTTTTTTGTTTTTACAAAAATTAAGAAGAACGAAAATAAAAAAATAAAAATTGCATTCAGGTATTATTTTTTTTCTGTTTAGTTTATATTATTATTATTATTATTTTGGGTTTTGGAAACCCTGGATGATATATTTTTTTCATTCATTTTTATCACGAAGTTGATACTGTTAGACATGATCATATAACTTGATCCAAATCTCTAATCTTTTTTAAATTATTTTATGTTTATTTTTTTTAATTTCAGTTTTAAGTCAAGTTTTAGTATTCCATAAAAAAACTGCTACAGAATCAATATTCAAGACACAGACTATTATGATTAAATTGTTTTTAATTATTTTTCATAATAAAAGATATAAAAAGGATGAATTTTAGTATATCAATTATTTAGGTTGAATGTAATATCATATCGATTTGTTTTTGGTTAACATTGCGATATTGCCCTTATAAGTTACAACGTGTGTTGTTGATTTATGAAATTTTTTTTATGATTTATTATTAATTATAAACTTTATTTATATAAAAATATTTTTTATATTTTCAAAAATTTATTTTAAATAGATAAAAAATAAAGTTAATTTTTTCTATTTTGAACAAAGAAATTCGTTATTAATAGAAAGTTATTTATTAAATACCTTTTATGGCAAATTTAATTAAAATTATATTTTATATAAATTGTTTTACCAAACAGCTTATTTATAAAAAAAGAGCTTATAAAACGTAAATTTATCAAACAACTTTAATTTAATTTTAAAAATTATTATTTTTTATAAGAATTTTATAATAGCTTTTAAACTTTAAAAAAATCAGGCCAAACATGCTCGTAAGGTTGGAACTTGCAAGCCTAAAACTTGGGATAAAAATCTAGCTTACTTCTTGGGTTAACTTTATATAGCTTGCGGTATGAGATATTTTATGTGAATCCCAAGTTGTCCTAAAATTGAGAAATAACCAAGGGGCCCTGCCTGCCATTCCGGGAACATAAATTAGATGACATTTGGGATCCAGAAAGATCTAAGCTACCCTCTTCTCCCTGGTCTTTTTCAAGGATAAATTAAAACAACCCCCATTCCTGTAACATTTCATTCATTAATCCTTTGATTCATAATAGGGGGCCAAGATCAAACATGGGAAGTTCACAATGAATCAAACCAGGCCCTAGATAGATTCCTAGCAGTAAGAATTCCGATGCATATATGGTGCAGTATTTTATACATTTTTCCCTTGTAATATTTAGATTCCTTCTCCTGTTAGCTGGATGTCCTGTTTAAGATAGTGCACTTCCTTGATCTCATTTCTCTTTTATTACCAATTTGCCATTATATGTCTGTGCATTTTGTCCTTGTAGCGTCTTCACATGCCAATTCACAACATCTTTTTGGTACAAAAAGATCAATCTCATCACCGTGTTTCATGCCTGTGTAGTCGCCTTAAGCAACGTCCATATCCATGTCCCCCATTTGCTTTGGAAGTTTTTGGGAAACAAATATGCATGTTTTTCATTTGCAAATATTTGCCTTATGCTTTACTAATTAAGATATCAAGATATTCTACCAGAACTTCTTATTTAGTTTTAATGGAAACATATTATCCAAAACTTCTCCAAGTTGGATGCGGAAAGATATGTTGATCAACAGTGTGCGAGCTTTCTGAATTGTCCACGACATGGTTTTCGACGAGCTTAGACTGAGACATTTGTTTTTGGTTTCTCTGACTCTGCCTCTCTCTCCCTAGCTGTTATTTCATATAGCAATTAACTACTGTAAATGGAACTAATTGATATTTGTTGGTGTTGAGTGGGGTTTATGAGATTTATGAAGTATTCAAGAATAGGCAAAATTGGCTTTAAGGCGAGTCTTTTAAATAGGCGTCTATCTTTAAGACTTCATTTGCCCTCACCACTAGGTATGCAAAGGGGAATGATGCGACTAGTCTCAAGGATACAATGAAGCCAATGTCTAACTTTCGTATTGCACTTTACGAAACTAGACCGCTAGATACACCCGAGGTTTTGCAAAGTCGTTTGGCCTTAAAACCAACTTTCTACAGCAAGTAGATAATAAGGAATTCAGAATCTTTTATAGATGGTGGAAACTTTAGTGTTTTGTTCTTTTAACACAAACACTTTCTCTTGCTCTCTACACTTGTTGTGTCTAAATTTTGGTATATCCAAATGGATGACAACAAGCCCTTTATATAGGCTTCAAAGTGTCTCTTTTTCAAGATCACTTCCTTTTTATAAAGACATTTTTTGTCTAATAAGTATTTTTATGTTCCAAAGTCACAACCCTTTCATAAAGATCTCTTTCATCCAAAAAGTATCTCTACACTTTTTGCCAACACAACTTTTGAGCAAAAGATATTGTTTCAATAAACATTTAATGAATAGATAACTATTCATTCCATAAATCACACTCTTTGATTTATACTTTGAAACATTATCTATTCACATATAATCTTTCACATGTTACTTTACAATTATAATTATTCACATGTAGCTTTTCACATATTACTTTACAATGGTAACTTTTCACATGTGACTTTCCGTTGGTGTCTTTTCAACATGTATTTTCAAAAAACATAATTATTCACATGAAAACTTGTCTATATTACAATAGACATATTGTGTCACTTTTTGTGACATAATTGTTGAGCTAATGATAGCTCTCCATTATGTGACTTAACCTTTAATTTTGAAAATCCACCAACAATCCCCCACCATTTTCAAAATTTTCAAATACCAGCAACTTTGGGAAATCCTGTGCATCAATGAAGGTATCCCGCAGATTTGAACCTTCACCTAGTGACTGTGGTTGGTTCTAGTTTGAATAAAGTGGTTGACCAAGCATTGAACTATCGATTCTGCATTTGACTAGTCGGGCCACTAAACACCCACAAGTTTCCTTGCTCACATTGTATCTAGTTTTGCCAACACGGTTCATGGCCTTGTGCTATGCATCCATTCATGAGTATTGTCAAAGTCAAGCCTTTAGCTCCTATAAGCGGCCGCACTTCCACTCATATAGGTAGCCCCCATCGGAAGTACCCCGTAATTATTGTACTTCAACATTTACATGTTATGAGTCTATTAAGAACTTTTCATTCATCCTTACTTAACACATTACGGGAACCAAGCACTATACACCTTGGGATGGAATTTAGAATTTTGGTGCTTGCAATCTCCATGTGTTGGAATGGTTAGTACCCAAGACTTACAGGTCAGCCGTAAGCGTCGAGGTGAGCTCCCACCATTGGAGATTTAATTAATAGACTTGAGCCCTATCCCTCTTGAGGTCTTTAATACAAGGTCTCTTTTTATATCTTTAGTAAACAGATCCGTTAAATTTTCACCAGACCTCACATCACTTATAGTGACTATACCGTCACTAATCCTTTGCCTTACAATGCTATGTCGAAGTCCAATATATTGACTCTTCCCATTGTAAGCTTGATTATAAGCCTTTGATACAGTTGCTTCATTGTCACAATGTATCAAGATTTGTGCCATTGGTTTCGGCCACAACGAAATTTCATAGAATAGATCTCTTAACCATTCCGCCTATTGGGTAGCAGATGCTAATGCTATAAATTCGGCTGCCATGGTGGAGTCCGCTTGACAAGATTGTTTCTTAGATCCCCAAGAAACAACACCTCCACCAATTGTAAAAATCTATCCAGTCGTGGATGTGTAATCCATTCTATTTGAGTTCCAACTAGCATTCGTACATCCTTCTAAAACCGAAGGAAAACCGAAATAACATATGCCATAATCCTTGGTATTTTTTAGATACCTTAGAACTCTATAAACAGCATACTAATGCTTTTTACTCGGATTACTTGTAAATAGGCTTAGCATCCCAACTGCAAATACAATATTCGGTCTTATAAAGACCATTGCATACATAAAGCAACCAATCACCCTTGCATATTCATGTTGTGTTATGGCTTGTCTTCATTGGGTATGAGCCTTTGATTAGAATCATAAGGTGTTGTCATTGGCTTACAATCTAACTTGCCATACTTCATTACGATCTTTTCGATGTTATGAGATTGAGACAATGTTAGGCCATGTTTGTCTCTTATTATTCTTATGCCAAGAATAATATCCGCCATACCCATATCTTTCATGTCAAAATTCTTTGACAAGAACCTCTTTGTGTCTTCCACTTGTTCCATATCCGTTCCAAAGATTAACATGTCATCCACATATAAGCAAATGATGACACCCTTTCCATTTGGAACTTACTATAGATACACTTGTCAGATTGATTTATTTTGTAGCCATTAGCTAGCACAACCTCATCAAACTTTTGATGCCATTGTTTAGGCGCTTGTTTTAATCCATACAAGGACTTTACAAGCTTACACACTTTCTTTTCTTGATCCGGAATTACAAATCCTTATGGTTGATCCATATACACCTCTTCATCTAATTTACCATTTAGGAATGCTGTTTTAACATCCATTTGATGAATTACCATCTTATAAATAGATGCAAGTGCTATAAGCACTCTAATCGTAGCTATTCTTGCTACCGGTGCATATGTATCAAAGTAATCAATACCTTTCTTTTGTTTAAAGCCTTTTGCCACTAGCCTTGCTTTAAACTTTTCTACGGTTCCATCAACTTTCATTTTTTTTTTGAAAATCCATTTATAGCCTATTGGCTTGGAACCTGGTAGAAGGTCTACCAATTTCCATGTTTTGTTTGCCATTATTGAGTCCATCTCATCTTGTATTGCTTCTCTCCAAAAAGAAGCATCTCGAGACTTCATTGCTTCCTCATAAGTTTGGGGATCACCCTCACCTTTTACATTAAAGTAGTAAGGTAGGTATTTACATATTTCTTCTCTTGTACCTTCAACTAAGTACATGAGAAAATCTGATCCATATGTCTTTGCTTTTCTAACTCTTTTACTTCTCTGAAGCTCGATAGTTTTCTCATCGTTTTCTGATGAACTATCGCTTTTTGTTATTTTTTCCTTGGGTCTAGGAATTGAGTTGAATCTTATTTCATCAAAGATAACGTCCCTTGATTCTATGACTGTATTAATGGAATATGAATCATTAGGCTCTATCACCATGAAACGATATGCCTTACTATGTTCAACATATCCTATAAATATGCATTCAATTCCTTTTTCACCCAATTTCCTTTTCTTTGGCTCCGGCATTCTTACTATGGCTCGGTAATCCCAAACTCTTAAATAATTAAGGTTTGGCTTTCTTCTTTTCCATAGTTCATAAGGAGTAATTTTTCTCCTTTTGTTTGGGATTCTATTTAATATATGACAAGCCGCTAATAAGGCTTCGCCCCAAAATCCTTTTCCTAAACCCGAATTAGAAAGCAAAGCATTGATCATTTCCGTAAGAACTCGATTCTTACGTTCTGTTACACCATTTTGTTCCGGTGTGTATGGAGCAATAGTCTCGTGAATAATTCCAGTGAACTCAAAATATTTGGGATCATAATATTCTCCTCCTCTATCACTTCGTAAACATTTAATAGGCACATCACAAAACAATTCAACTTCTCTTTTATATATTCCAAATTTTTCCATTGCTTCATTTTTAGCATGCAATAAATAAACATAGCAATATCTAGAGAAATCATCAATGAATGTTACAAAGTATTTCTTTCCACTAATAGAGGGAGTACTATGTATGTCACAAACATCAGAATGTATCAATGCAAGCAATTTTGTCTTTCTTTCTACCTTAGGAAATGATTTCCTAGTGATTTTAGTGACCATGCATGTCTTGCACATAACATCATTTTCATCAATGCTAGGTATCAATTCTAACTTAGCCATATCATGTATTCTTCTATAATGAACATGTCCTAATCTATTATGCCATAGATTAGATAACATTGCTTTACTATCATGAACATTAAGCAAGGCATCAATATAAGCAGAATTATCATTTTTCTTATTAATATTAAGCTTGAACATGTTCTCACAACAATATCCATTTCCCACATATTGTCCACATTTTGTAAGGATGAACTTATCAGCTTCAAATGTTAATTTGAAGCCATACTTATTTAACAAGCCACCTGACACAAGATTCTTTCTAACTTCCGGTACATAATACACATTGTTTAGTACAAGTGTTTTTCCAGATGTAAACATTAGTTCCACGGTGCCTTTTCCTTTTACTTGTGTCGTGGAGGAATTTTCCATGTATAGCATGTTTCCATCGTCAACTTCTTCCAAAGTCTTGAAGAAACTTTTGTCACTGCATACATGATTCGTTGCACCAGTGTCAATCCACCATGCTCCATCATTTTGGAGAAGATTGACCTCGAAAACCATTGCCACAAACTTGTGGTGGTTCACACCTTGTGTCTTACTTCTCAAAAGTCTACATTCTGCCTTAAAGTGACCAAGTTTGTTACAATGAAAACATGGCCCCTTTTTGTTCTTTTTGAACTTATGACTTTTGTCATACTTGCCTACAGAATGTTTTCTTTTGCTTGGCTTGTTTGATGGTTTATGTTCCATCACATGGACCTTCAAAGTCACAAGATTCTTTTCATTAGAATCTTCATCTTGCTTGACTTCTTCTTGTTTCCTATAATCTTCTTCTATTCGAAGATGATTGCCAAGGTCCTCAAGAGACATATCCTCCTTTTTATGTTTAAGAGTTTTCTTGGTGTCTCTCCATGAAGTGGGAAGTTTATTAATTATTAATGAAACCACTATAGCTTCATCCATTTTAAGATCATATTGCCTAAAGCTAATTAGAATATGTTCAAGCCCATGCATGAATATAATAAAATCCATCTTTTTAATCAACATACGTTTTCCATGCATATCACATACAATATCATGTATATCCATATCAAGTAAGGAAAGAATATTTATCTTATGATCCGATGTAGAATCATTTTGCCACATTTCCTTGTCATCATTGAATCGATCCATCTTTTGCCAATGAGTAAAGCATCCCCTTTGAAGCGGTCTAACTTTATAATGTTGGTAGCCATCTCTTTGAGTGAAGCCATAATGAATATCACAAAATTAAGTCTTAAAATTGTTGGTGTTGAGTGAGGTTTATGAGATTTATGAAGTATTCAAGAATAGGCAACATTGGCTTCAAGGCGAGTCTTTTAAATAGGCGTCTATCTTTAAGACTTAATTCACCCCCACCACTAGGTATGCAAAGGGGAATGATACGACTAGTCTCAAGGATACAATGAAGCCAACGTCTAACTTTCGTATTGCATTTTACGAAACTAGACCGCTAAATACACCAGAGGTTTTGCAAAGTCGTTTGGCCTTAAAACCAACTTTCTACAGCAAGTAGATAATAAGGAATTCATAATCTTTTATAGATGGTGGAAACTTTAATGTTTTGTTCTTCTAACACAAACACTTTTTCTTGCTCTCTACACTTGTTGTGTCTAAATTTTGGTATATCCAAATGGATGACAACAAGCCCTATATATAGGCTTCAAAATGTCTCTTCTTCAAGGACACTTCCTTTTCATAAAGACATCTTTTTGTCTAATAAGTATCTTTATGTTCCAAGGTCACAACCTTTTCATAAAGATCTCTTTCATCCAAAAAGTATCTCTACACTTTTTGCCAACACAACTTTTGAGCAAAAGATATTGTTTCAATAAACATTTAATGAATAGATAACTATTCATTCCATAAATCACACTCTTTGATTTATACTTTGAAACAATATCTATTCACATATAATCTTTCACATGTTACTTTACAATTGTAACTATTCACATGTAGCTTTTCACATGTTACTTTACAATGGTAACTTTTCACATGTGACTTTCCGTTGGTGTTTTTTCAATATGTATTTTCAAGAAATATAATTATTCACATGAAAACTTGTCTATATTACAATAGACATATTGTGTCACTTTTTGTGACATAACTATTGAGCTAATGATAGCTCTCCATCATGTGACTTAACCTTTAATTTTGAAAATACACAAATAATATTTCTGGTAGCCATATACTTGGGTTAGAAGATTGGCTTCTTATTTCTCTTAGCAAAGTGGTTGCCACTCAAATGACAAGAAATTAGAAAGAAATGAAAACTCTGGGTTTTTCAGTTAAGGTGAATTCTAGCAAAAGCGAATGGACGTTTATGTTTTTTGCTTCATCCATGGGGGAAGGAGGTTCTGATCAGTGCCTTCCTATGATGGGTTCTTAGGGATCAAGACGGTTTATGGATTGATGAGCTCAAGCAGATGGATGAGGGTTTTAGATTATTAGGGTGTCTCTATGTGCAGATTTTTTTGTGTGCATAGAAGTTGCTTTGAATTCTACGATCAAGCATTTGATGGGTTGGTGATAGGTCTTGTGTAGGGATGTCAACGGGTACCCGATTATAGGGTACCCGCGAATACCCGACCCGGTTATACAAGGTTAGGGTACTCATAAATGGGTTCAAGTAGGGTTAGGGTAGTGATTTCATTATCCGAATTTAATAGGGTAGGGTTAGGGTACCACCCCTTGGATACCCGTTACCTGAACCCGATTACTATTTATAAATATTTTATTATTATTTTAATAATTTAATTAAAAATTTATAATTTTTACCAACTTTACAAGCAAATTTTTTGTTAAAAATTAATAAATATATGAAAAGTATGGTTACTTTAATTATTAATATGATGACATTAATATATTTAAATTAAAAAATTATTAGATTGTTATTTATGTTTAAGTATGATTACTCTAATAATTAATATGATGATATTAATACTTTTATGAATGCGTATGTGTATATATTATGTCAAACCCTGCCCTATAAAGTGATTGCAATGTCATTTACATGCTAGATAGAATGTTTATATATTGAGGAAGTCTTGAGAGATCGTTAAAAGACGATATTGCCCCTAGAAGTGCAGTTTGTCGATTAAACCTCGAACAAAATAAAATTGAGATCTTAAAGATGAAATTGAGAATTTCACAATCCAGGGATGACTCAAAATGGTAATTCAGAGTTCGATGATTAATTTGGAGTCAATCAAAAAAATTGACCGATTAGGGGCAAAATGGTCATTTTACAATTTGAAGACAAAATGAGAATTTTTAGAAAAGATTTTCTTAGCCCCGTTTGACATGTTTGAGTATGATATGAGTATTGAAGTACAATTGGAAGATTTAGCAGTGAAAAATATGAGTTTTCGGTATTTTTGGAGTATAGAGGTAAAATGGTAATTTTACCATCCGAAATCAAAAATTAAATTTTCAAAAGGATTTTGATCAAATTTAATTATTTGGAGTGTGATATGAGTATGAGGAGTGAAAATTATGCATTATGGCAAATTTTCAATTTTTTGGGTAAAAATGTAATTTTTGAAAAGTTCAAGGGTAAAAGTGTAATTTTAAAAAATTTACTTTACCAAAACTTTAGAAAAATCTGAAAATTTCATCTAAGACTTAGATAAGTCAAAGGGAATGCATGGTGGAAAAAGTAGGACAAGTGGATGGTTAGAAAAAAATGAATTAATAAAATATTCAAAATGTGAATAAAATAATATTATTTCATTAAACTAATAAAGGCATAAAAAAATCAGCCCATAACCCATTCTTCATCTTCAACATTCGGCCAAGCAAGAAGCAAGAGAGAGAAAGGAGAAAAGAAAACCCTAGCCATGAAATTTTAAGGGAAAATTGGTGGAAATTCAAAAATCAAGTGGAAAAAAGGTAACATTTCTTAAATTTATCTTGTGCTTTACCTTTCCCATGCATTTCCCATCATTTTTCATGGTTGAATCATGTGATTTGAGGATGATTTCATGGCTGGTCCAATGGGTTTAGAGAGAGAAAGTTGATGAAAATAATTGATTTTGAAGTATGTCAGTGAATTTAGTTAGTTAAACATGTCTAGGTAGAAAAACAACAAGAAAAATTTCGTTTCCCCCTTAATCTTTCATAGACCGAATTTCATAGTGAGTTTATTGAAAATGAAATGATTTCATTTCAAGTGAAATTGTTGAGAATTGATAAATTGAAAGATGAAAAATCAAATAGGAAAAATTTTAGTGAAATTTCACCTAGTATAGTTGAAATTCTCATGAATAATTTTGAAGGTAATTAAGCTGAATTTTAGGTTATTTGGCATGTATTTGGTGATATTTGATGAATTATGGAGTTAGAAAATTAAATGAGAATTTTCGATGCAAAAATTAGAATTTTTACCCACTAGGGGTAAAAGCATAATTTTTGGTCCGGACTGATAAATTGGACCAAATTCACAGTCATTGAGGTATTGTGGATATAATTGGATAATTGAAATTGAAATGGATGGAATTGAAATTGAATTGGAGATTTTAGGAATTTACACCGTGTATAGGCGAGTTAGGTTAGACACCGCAATTAAGCGATTGTCCAGACATTTCAAACCCTATCTAGTGCATACGCATGGATAAGAGCCTAAAATAATTTATGATAAATTGATACAATTTATTGAATTTTGTGTCATGGATTATGGATAGGTGGTGGGTTAATTGTTTCGGGTAAGAGACTGCACCCGAAGACGGAGGATAGGAGTATTTCTACTCCTAATACAGTGAGTAAACTTACTATTGTCTTAATTATCTAGAGTAGTTTTATTTAATTGTGTGATTTTAAGAAAAATGGTTGAATTGGAAAATTATTGTGTTTTATGGGAAAAATATGATTTTATAAAATAATTTTATAAATTTCTGAAAATTGAATAATGATTTCAAAAAATAGAGTAATTGGAGACCCACACTGTGATTTGTGTTGTTTATCCATGATTTTAAATTTAATGGCTTATAATACATGTGAGCATGACTGGTTGTTTTTATGATTTGAAAAATATGTGAACTGCTTTGATTTGCCTTGAATGTGTTATGTGCGCCATGTCATGCTATTGTGGTTTTTATTGATTGGTGGATAATTAAAGTGGGCACTGCAGTGACTGGGGTTCCGTGGGCCACCTATTGGAGGGGCACAGTTCTCATTTATTGAGCTTACCTCGATTGGAGAGGCGCGTAGGATAACTCCCGAGGTAGGATTTGAGTACACTTCACGCTAGCCACCACGTGAAAGTGAGACTCAGTCAACGCCAAGGAACGGCTGTGTTGTCAGAGGTAAAATATGTTTATGTGTGTGTGACGATAAACAGCCTTGGTGGTCTCGGTAAAGATGCCTCCGCGGGGTATCCCTAAGAATGGGTTTTGGCATAACCCAAGTGGCAGGAAACTTAGAAGAGGAAAGCAGAGAGCCTTTGCAAGGCTAGGCGAGATGCACCTCTAGCTGAGTATTCTGATAAGCCAAGTGTTTGAAAAACGTGTAGACCATATTGAGAAATTAATTGAAAAATAATTATTTATATGGGTTGGGATGAATTTCCAAGTTGTGAAATGTGATTTGCGAAGGGATATTTTTATTGTCTCCTATTACTCGATTTTAGATTATTTTGATGATGTCTGTCTACTCACTGGGATTATATAATCTCACTCCTTCTTCCTTAACATTTTTTAGGCTCAGAGTAGGTAATAGACCACCAGTTGCATCGAGAAAAAAATCTTGGAGTGGCATCTGAGAAAGTAAGGGTTCGTAGTCCTATACTTTCGTGATCAATTGGGGGGCCTACGTGTCAATGTAAATGAAATCTTATACTTTGGTTATTTATATTACAGTTTATAAGAATTTATTTTGATTTTACACTGCAAAAATTATTCATGGACTTCTATATAAAAATTATTTTATAAAATAATAAAATATTTTATTCAATATTTTTATTATAAACAAATAGTTACATTTTTGTTTTAAATACCGGTTTTAGATAGTAAAATTTATTTTTGATTTTGAAATATGTGTTTTCTACTCACTTACAATGATTTTTGTAAATTTTGAAATTTTTGACAAAAATGACGAAAATGCCCCTGTGAGGTGAAAATTATTTTCTACAGTTTTGAGTTAGGAACAAAAGGTTAGAATTTTCTAAAACATGATTTCAGTAATGGTTGCTCATAGGGAAAGTGAAAAAAGCTGATGCGAAAGCCTTGCGAGGTTTCGATCGACATTAAGGGTAGTGAATGTCGACCGAGGTTTCGCGACGGTTGTCACGGGCTCGAAGGGGAGTACCGGGTCGTAACATATTATGTATTTTAAATATAAATATATTTACTTTTTATTTTGTATTAACATTGTAAAAATTATAACTCATAAAATTATTAATTACAGTATATATATGTTTATTTATATAAACATATAACATATAAATCTAAAGGTAAATTATGAGATTAGAAAAGTTAATTAGGTAATTGGGTACCCATGAAGAAAATTTTAATAATTTTTTTATTTAATCGGGTATTTAAACGGGTTAGGGTAATTATAAGGTAATGGGAATGTATTAGGGTTAGGGTTAAGGTAGTAATTTTAAAATTAAACGGGTAGTTAATAGGGTTAGGGTAATTAATTTTTTATAGAGTTAGGGTTCGGGTACCTCAAAACTATAGGGTACCCGACCCGTTGACATCCCTAGTCTTGTGTATTTTTGCTTGGTGATGTAAATCTGCTGATGATGTGCATTAGAGTATTTTGTTGTTGATTGCTACGGGTAGAGAATTGAACGCCCAAGTGTGTTTTTCTCCTTTTGGTCAAAGCTTTTGAGAATGATTCAAACCAGTCCCTCTTCTTCTTTTGGGCGTGACCATTCTAAATTGTTTTCTACTTCTTTTAGAGGCTAACCTTTGGTTTCCTATGAGTGAATATAATTTAATTTTCAAAAAAAAACCTTGAACAAATGTAAGAGATTTTATTCATCATCTTTCCATATCTTTGTTTGATTACTTAAATTCCGTGCACCATTTGACAGAAACCGATTGATTTGTTCTTTTTCAGCTATGATTATGTAATCTCAATATATATATATATATATATTCTTGCTTTATCGGTGACGGAATCAAGATTTCGTGTTTGAAGGAACGAAGAATTGAAGACAATGTGTATTAAAACGTCGTATTAAAACTTTAATGTTTGACAAAAATATAAAATAATTTAAATAAAAAAATTCACTTAAAAATTATATAAATAAATCTTGAAAATTATTCAAGAAAGTCTATCTTAATAATTTGCTTAAAATAATTAACTAGTATAATTATAAATAATTCAATAATGATAATAATCTCAATTTTTAGATAAACTTAATAATAAAAAAAAATTAATAAACATATAAGCATTTAGCTCATTGATTAGTGCATGATTTTTTGTCTAAATAACATATAATAACAAAATCTCAATTACCTTAATAATTATCATTACATGAAAATTGAGTTATAGGTTTTCTACACAGAGAATACTAGTAAGCAAAAAAGTGTAAAAAATTGATTTTTTTTTGTTTTTTATAGTATTTGGTAAAAAGAAAAGAAATAAGTAGTTGTGAGGTTTTGTCGAAATGAGATTTGAGGATAATTTTATTATAATAGATTTTATTTTAATTTTATTAAAATTAATTATTGACTAATTATTATTAGACATCTCACTAATTAAAAAAGTATTGTATGAACAAAATTATAAAATTTTTAAAAAATAAAAATATGTTGAAAATTTTTTAAGAATGAAATTATAAAATTGAAAATAAAATAAAAATAAATAACAAAAATTTTAAAATTATTGAGGGAGCGCACTAGCCCCCCGCCCCGCCCCCCCCCCCCCCCCTATACACCTTTCCTTTTTCTTTGTTTTTTTCCCTTTTCTTGGAAACGGACACTTGTGCGGCAGAGTTGCTTACATTGTCTTCGGCCGTGTTTTGGACCGCACAGCTCAATTTTTGAAAGCAGACCGGTGGTGCTGTTGGCAAGTTGATTGGATTATTTGATAGATTAAGACATTCACGTTGGATTATTTCATCTTTGCTGCTATGCTAATGCTATCATCAATTAATGTGATTATTTTACCCTTGAACTCTTTTCCCCTTTTTGTCTTCATTACCTTGGCAGTACCTACCTCTTCTGTATTTTTCATCTTCAACGGTGTATTTTTGTGGTGATTAATAATTATCTTTGCTTCAAGATTGATGATGACTTGTGTTGGAAAGTGGAGGGTTTTGAGGCAAAAAGCTTTTGATGGCAATCAACTTAGAGCATGCATTGTCTGCTATTGAGCTATCAACCATCCTTCCTCTCACCTGACCATCATATTTTATCTTAATCCAGACTATCCACCAATAGTTACACTATTCAAACCATTTCCACAAATTGCTGCAATAATTAGAGAAATGATTTCTCCGTAAAATTACCCCAAAACCCTTAACCAACCCGTTTGATCCCAAAGTAAAATAGCAAAAGAAAATAAAATTTTCTGAAACTCTTTACTTTAACCATTGTTAATTGCTTAAAATTAACAAGGTTGGATGGAATCAAAAGGGTATGATAATAGCTAAGATACTAAATGGGTCATCATCTAGCATGAATTGGAAGTTTACCATCAACATTGAAAGTTGATCTAACAATTTGTGTATTCTAGTCTTAATTGTGCCGTGTAAACATAAGGTATTAATAGTTATACGGGTGAATACGAACATGACACAATTAATTAATCGTGTCAAGATCTTAAATACATATACAATTACGTTTAATAAATATATAATACAATACAACACGGTTAACACATTTATTAAATGTGTCGAGTTAGATTTTATATAATATGACACGATTAACACGATTAAAATTTATACGATATATGACTTGCTTATACAATTGATTCGATTAATATAATTAAAACGATTAAATTAAAATATGTATAAGTAAAATATGATTATGTTATTCAAATTTATAACAAAAAATTATAAATATCATAATATTTATCAAATATAATAAAATTCAATATTAATAAATTTAATTATCATAAAAATATTAATATTTATATAGAAAAATAAATAGTTCTTAATCGTGTACTAAACATGCCTACACGATATATAAAAATGACCAAATAAATATATAATAAGTAGATTACAAGTTACACAAAAACATGATAATACAATTAACTAATTGAGTTTTAAATGAATTAAGTGAATTTGACACGGTTAAAACACAATCTATTCATATCTTAACTTCATCGACACGATTAATATTAAAAACATGATTAGATTAAACCCAAAATAGCTTAAACTCATATCATGTCCGTGTCATATTACTGTGTCCTACATAAAATTACCAAACTTGATTGAAAGTAGTCGATCGTCTGTGTCATGCACTTTCGACCCTTACTAGCACAATCAAATAAGATATTGGGGTGTCAATGTCGGTTAAGGGCTGGTCACTCCATGTCTCATTGTATTTGGCGGTTTGGTAGAGTTGGGTAAGAATTATGTATTGTACATTTCAATCATCTCAAACTTTGTGTTTGGTTGAATGAGCTAAAGTAGCCGAGTCCGTGGAGTTATAGCTTGCCTGCTTTTGTTTGCTTCTCGTTGATCTCATCATCTCTACTTTTATGTGCTTTGGTTTTGAGTCTTTTTCACACTCCCTTTTTTTAAAAGTTTGGGTTTTTTTTTTTTCTGATTTGTACAAGAAGACGTTTTCTATAATTTGCATGTTGTTATCATTTGCTTAAAGTTTTGATATAATATTAATCTTAACTTAATTATCTCTTAATTAAGAGTAAGTTAATCGTAATTATTAGAGAAATGGTACATACTACATACTCTTAACTACAATTTCTCATTCTAGTAGTTTGGGATTTTTTTTTATGAAGTGTATAGATCATTCTATTAAAAACCTTCATAAGGTAAAATTGTTTGAAAAATTACCACGTCTTTCTCCTTTTTTTAGAAAATAGTTTTAAAACTATTAAATAAATAAATAAATAAATATTTTTACAGAAATTTTTATCCAAAAAGACAATTTTCTGTCCGAAATTAAGAATATTCTCAATCATTTTAAAAATTATTGTAGGACATCTGTACGTATGCATATAATATGACTCTTGCTAACCACATAAACTGTAGATATGAAAGGGAAAAAAAAAAAGAAAAGCATTGAAATTTTTGTCCAAAGGTGAAAAATATAAATTTAATTGACATGATTTCTTGATTCCTTTTACTTCAATCATTTTGACATTGAATAAAAATAAGTAAATGGTTTCTTTTTTTCTTTTTTTTTCCATATATATTTTTTACAATTATGCTCTCCAACTTCAATCAATCCTTCCTCAGAATTGGTTTTATTACGGAAAATAATAGTGCAATTCTAAACTAAACTATATGGTGTTATGTTGCACGCTCTAATCTATATGTTGCATAATAATATTTTGTTTATTGTTTTCAATTATTTTTTGCCCTTCACATTCCCATAATTCTATATACTTACCCCACATTTTACTTTATATATAAAAGTTTATAGCAAAGAACAACATCACAAATATAAACCTTTGCTTTTCCTTTATTTCTGGATCAAAATGAAACAACTTTACAACAAAAAGGAAAAAGAAAAGGGCTCACATTATATATATATATATATATATATAAAATTATAATTATAATTATAATTATTATTTCAATGTGGGGACTGAAAAACCATAAAGAAAGGAACAAGCTTTTCCCGGCAAACCGGCGTGTGTGTCAACTTTGATGATTTTCCAGTCCACCACATGTTCCCTTTCCCTCCCATCATCATCTCCTAGTCAAATACATCATTCTTAATTAAATTCAGTTTTAACATAATTCATAATTCAATTAAAAGAAGACGAAAAAGAGAGAAAAAAAAGAAAGAAAAGATAACCCTAAACTTTATCTAAAAGCCACTTTCCTTTCCCTTTTATCACTTTCGTTTCTTTTTATATAAGTAATCTTTGTTATTTGCGTACTCAAAACTAAAATCCCTTGCCATAGAAGCTATTCCCCGAGTTAAATGGATGAGTCTTGGCGAAGGTGCATGGGAATGCCAACTACCCATCATCTGCCGCGTCGAAAGTCCGTGGAAAATACCATTTTTTCAATGAGTCACCACGTCACCATGGTGGCTGATCACACTCTTGACGCAGATGACTTCTCCGACGTCTTCGGCGGTGCGCCTCGGAGCGTGCTCTGCCGGAAGTTCTCCGGCGACTTCACCCGGTCAACGTCTTTTTACGAGGAGGTTTTCCGGCCCCCGGAGTTTGTTTCGTCTCGGGAGACGAAGTGTGGCAGGAGCTTGCCGGCGTGTAGGATTCCGGCGAGGGGGGAAGGGTTTTACAGTGACATTTTCGGGTCGGATGATGATCTCCGGCGGTCGAGGGAACGGTCGGGGTCTAACTCGAAAGCGAAGTCGAACTCGTCGTCGGTGCTGAGTTCGGAGGAGCTGAGCCCTCTCCGGCCGCTGGTCGGGGATGATGTCGGGTTGTCGTCATTTGCTTCAAAGCTCAGGTAATATGCTCTCAAGTTTAAACAAGAGTCAACTGTTTCTTAAACTGTTTTTATTGGGTCGTGTTGATTTTACGTTTCTGACCCTGTCTTCTCCCTCTATTCAAGTGTCGTTTCCGGTTGCTTATAGGGCTAGGAAAGGGATCATCCTTAAATGCGGTCTTTGGTTTTTCCAACAATTGCATAGGATATTAGTATCACCCCAAAATATTCATTAATTAGACAATAATTTTGGAGATTTACGCATTTTTAGAAGGAGCCATTTATGATTTATCACATATATTGTTAGCCTTCAGCCTTCAACATATATAAGAAGCTGTTTAACTTTAACATGCAGATTAACATCTTAACGGATGTTAATAGACACAGATTAACATTTTTCTTGTATTAAATGATTTAATTTGAAAGTTTAATTTTTGCTTTGTGGTGAAATTGAAGAGGTAAATGGTTGTTAACAATTGACTTTGGTGGTGCAGGCCAATCAATGTGCCATGCAGATGGAACTCAACAACAATGATGCCAGATCAGGAACTAGGAATGCAACGAGGGATGGCACCGCCAGCATTTCCAGGCAGCCGTTCTTTCTACAATGAAAATCTTTACATGGAAAATGAACACAATGTCGACAACTTGAGAAGCTCATATTATGGATTCTGTCGACGTGCTTCTTCCCCAGAAATCATTAGCTTGGAACCTCATTCTTTCCGAAGTGTCAAAATATCAGCTGATGATTTGGAGTTTAACTCCCCTTCATCCCCTGCCTCTTCACTTTGTCATGAAGCAGAGGCAAGAGCTGGTGTCCAGACTGATTCAGTGCAAGAAGAAGAAGAAGAAGAAGACGAAGACGAAGAAGAAGAGGAAGATGAGGATGAAGTTATGAGTTCTTATGTTATTGACATCAATTCTGATCTTAGAGAGTGTACTGGTGAAGCAGTTTCGATTGATGAAGCAATTGCTTGGGCAAAGGAGAGATATAATACACAAAGTTCTGAAAGGGAACATGAAAAAGAGCAGCCAATTGAAACAGAAGGTGAGATTATTGTAAATTACAGTTGGATCTCAAATTCTAAATTTATATGATGAAGCTTCAATTCGCTTGGATAAATGACAGCATTTTATCATATGGTTTTGAATGGCTTGCAGCAAGGTCTAATAATGCGCATGAATATTTTGACCGCCAAACGGATGGCCATGGAAAAAAGCAACCTCCGATGGTAAAGTAGTCTACTGCCTTTTTCCTTTAGAGAAGCAAAACATTATCACATCGGATTTGGTATACAAAAATCAATAGCTCTTGAAACAAACTACGATATAAAATATGAACAAATGTTGAATAATTTGTTTCCCTGTTAACTTCTAATTTGCAGGAAGAAGAACACAAGAAGTCCAAAGCAGAAGAAGAAAAAGAGAGATCAGAAGAACATGTAAGCTATAGCCTTGTGGTGATGTAAAGTTTCAGGACTGGTCATCACTATAACTTTAGAGCTGATTTTCTTAGAAGAATCAGGAATAGTATCTACTATATATATATATATATATATATATATATATATTCAAACAGCTTAAATTAAGGCATGGTCAGTCATTGTAGCTTCTTTCTATTCATCAGTTTAGGAACAAGATTTGATCAATATGTAACGTTTTCCTTTGACGAAAAGTACAGATAAAGATGGGGCTTTTGGATGAAGATGTGAAGCTTTGGTCATCTGGCAAGGAAAATAACATCCGATTGCTCCTTTCAACACTTCATCATGTAAGATATAACCTTTTCCGTGCTTGAGGATTTCATTGATTTGTAGGCGACATTCGAACGGATGTTTAATTGATTGAAAACTGAACTCAGATTCTGTGGCCCAATAGCGGTTGGCACATGATTCCTCTCATGAGCCTTACAGAAAGCTCACAAGTGAAAAAAGCTTATCAGAGAGCAAGGCTGTGTCTTCACCCAGACAAACTGCAACAAAGAGGTGCAACACTATCACAAAAATATGTCGCAGACAAGGCCTTTTCCATCCTCCAGGTAAACTTTCTAGTTTCAAATGATTAAAAGTGAAGAGCCCTTTTTACATTTCTTCTGCAACATGAGCAAGTGACTCACTGTAACTATAGTCTTAATTCAAGCTATATCTAACATGATGCTACATAACTGTAGGATGCATGGGCTGCATTCATCTCCCAAGATGTCTTCTTCAACTAGCGGATAACAACCCTTTTCGGAAGCTTAAAGCAAACAAGGAGGCCCTGGACTCGAAGGATTGAGGGTACCTTTAAAAGGGTTAAAGCGTGTGAATGTGCAAGTATCTAGTAATTTGGTAGATATAGTAATAGTTGCAATAGATTATATATGCAAGAATTTTGTATGGTTGTTTGATGTTTTGCAAGATGCCTATACATTTTACTCCTCCCGGACGACCCAATAACAAGAAAATGAATCAAGATGTGTATGATGAGTACTACCAGCTAGTGCTGTTTGAAAATAACTTGAGAATTATAAGATAACCTACCCCTTCCTTTCTCTGTTGCTTCTAATCAGGAAAGACTTCAAAGAGCAACCCTGAGATTGGTTTTTGGTTTCATATTTCACCAGCTAATCGACCCTTCATTCCTACACGGCAAGGGTTTACGCTTTATGAAAAAGATCGCCTGAGAAAACAAATTTTCAGATATATATATATATATATATGTATATATATTTATGAATATGGTCTTTGATATCTCCCCGGTTATAGTTTCTCAGATTGAAGCTCCATGCCGATATCTTTTACTGCGTTTTCATCTGCCTAGAACAGGGTTGATCTTAAGTCTTTGACGTTTGACTGTCTCAACCTTTTTTTTTTTTTTGAAAGTTGACTGTCTCAACCTAACCTAACAGGTTGAAGCAAACGAATTCAACAAGCTAGGCCACAACTACGATAGATCTACCATTAGTTACATGCAGACTGCAGAGTATGCTGGAAAAGAACTTAACGAAATTAAAGCAATAATTCTGACAGCACAACACCTAATTACATCCCTATAGATTGAATTGCATAAGCCATTTTCTTAGAAGATAAGAAAGACAAAAAAAAAAAAAAGAAAATCTATGCTAAAGACCCCAACTCAGTGCAATGTTAATTTGATAATGAATCACCACAGGTGCAACATCAGCATTGAGCAAGCATGCAAGGACTCAAGCCTAAAATAATGAAATTCAGAAAAAAAAAAAGCTCTCAGAAGAGCCTATGAATCCTCAGTTCTGATCCAAATGAATAAAACTTCATAAATGATTCCCTCCTCTAAAGGAACTTGTCCTTCAGACTAAGCATTCATTGTTGGAAGGTCAGTTTCCTTTTTCACAGTTTCACACATAGGTTAACTCTCGCTAAAAGAAGCAATTTGCAGGACATAAAAAGTAACTAAATAAATACAGATAGAGCAATTCAATGTACTCTGCTGACACTAGTGCACTGTCTTTAACCCAGAACCTATAATTTACAAACAAAATTGTGACCTAAAAATAATTATTATGAAAAACTGTAACACTTGTAAAGACATAGATGAAAACACGGGGGGAGATTCCCCTCACCTTGAAGGAACAATCATTGAAACAATAAGTGTAAGTTGATAGTCTTAATTATTTCTTGTTATTACTCTTTGAGTAAGGTCTACTAGTGCCCGCCTCGACCTTTTTACTTGCTCATCATTGCTTTCCGGTAAAGACTCAATTGCTGCTGCAGCAAGGTTAGCATGCTTCATGGCTAGCTCTCGTGTCCTCTGTATTCCATGACTCGTCCCAAGGTACTCAAGGGCCTATCATTAACTCAAGTAAGTTTGACAAAATAAAGGTTCATATAATTGCCAAACATAGGTAGTTCAAATGTCAAAAGCACAAATATAATGAATGACCTGCAAGCCAAATTTGAAAACAACTAAAAAGTTCAAAGGAGGTTAGACACTTTAAACAACATAAGTCATATACTCTCTTGATCATTATCTCGTGAAGACAATTCCACCCAGAAAAATAATACCTTAAGAAGAAAAAATTGGTAATTCACAAACTCTATGCACTAGCTAAGCATTATAGAAGATTTTCGCTCAGAAAACACCTATAATGCTTGATCAGTGAATTATATTACTTACAATGTCAACATTTTCAGGGTTGTCAAAGCCTTGATAAACAATAGCATGTAACTGGGGAAACTCTTCCATGGCAAACAATATTGGAGCCGTTACAATTCCCTGCAACCCCAGATGATTGTCATGAACAGATATATTCATCATTATGTAGGCCATTTAAAAGCATCTTGCGAATCTAGCATGCACTAAAAAGACAGCCCTTGTCTAAAGTCAGTAAGAAAAACTTGGTCAAAACAAAAAGAGTAAGAAAAAGGTTCTTCCTTTGTACTCTTTAGTATGGAGACAATTGAGAAAATGAACAGGGAAAAGGTATTTTACAAGGGGTGTCGAATACATTTATACAGAAGGAATTATTACACCAAGTCTGCCTGCCGGTTGGGGTTTACAGAATACGCTTCCATAAGCTATTACTAGCTTGCAGCCATTTAACATTTACACTACTGATAAGACATAAAGGATAGAGAATTACATGCTGGATGTCAGATAGAGAACCCTTTCCAAGGGATGCTGATGTGCCTGTGAAATCAAGAACATCATCTATCAATTGAAACGCCAGTCCCTAAAAAACCAATGGAAAAGGTGGAAGTTAGCCCAAAGAATAACATGTAGAAATAGAAAAATGTAAACAATAAACATGGTCCACACGGATAAAGGACATCAATAGTGTGTGATGGTTCTACAGCTTACACCTAAGAGTAAATAAATCTCAGTTGCTCCACAATCATTCCATGTTTTGTTGAAGATAGTATTCTATGGCTTTAAAATTATCTAGTGTTACACTTTTGCACAAAGTGACCACCACTTCATATTTGGTTAACCATGTCCTAATCAGAAACAAGTTGGCAATTGCATCAAAAACCATTGATCCACACGCATCCATTATAACTTAGAAAATCAATCAAACTGTATCAAGTAAATGGGGGTTTTATACTGTAAAGAGGATAATGACAAATGTGAAAGAGTTGTTACAGGATTAGTTCAATCTTCAGATATAATCATTTGCTAGTCCCCTTAAATGACCAGTCTGAAACTAGCATAACAGCTTATACCAAATTTTGTTGCGCTGCTCTTCATCCAACGTAAAAGACAACTTTTAAACAGATTTACCTATTAATTAGTTTAGTAGATAGGGTTTTAAATTTATCAAATTAAAGGAGTTAGGATCTTATAGCAATTAACATGTTTAACACCAAATATTCCATCAACTAAACAGGGTTCTAATCACTTGGAGGTTTTGCAGGGCCAAAGCATCATCCAAGTCTAATTCCAGAAAGACATGTGCTCTAATCTTAAAGATATGCCTCAGCAAGTCTTGCAATTTACAATGGGTAGAAATTAAGCGAAACATAAAGGAGATTACAAACCAGATGTTTGCCATATTCAAAGGCCAACATTGCAACTTCAGCTGTTTGCCCAGCAAGAAGGGCAATTGCCTTGCAACTGTTTGATATCAAGGAAGCAGTCTTGTAGTATGTCTTTTGCATGTAATATTCCATGCTGCGTAATGAAAAATTATTCTAACTTTAGCAAACTACAAGCAAAAGATCCTTAAAATTCAAATCATGACAAGACAGAGTTAGCCATTAGCAATCATTCGCATGGAAATGCATAATCAGACAGTGAAAATAAAGGAACAATAGCATAGAGACTGCTTACACATTCCATAACAATCTATAGCTAAGAAAGCATGTGTTATCCACAAATATAAATTGTTTCTGATAAAGGTGGCCACTGTGTCAACACAAAAAGTTAGTATTATTTCGAAATTATGCAAACGTGCGGCAAATGGGAGACAGAAAAATTTACTAAATTTTTAAGTTGTTGTGCAGTTACATTAGACTACAATAAGCTGTAACTATCATACATTTAATAACTCAAGAAAAGATCAGCCCAAATACATGAAATAATATATACATGCTAATCAGGTGATCTAGCCTGCTGTTACTGTGATGGCTATCACAAGGCCTATCATAGTAATTAAATCAAAAGCAGTTGGAAAGTAACAAAACATGGCAACCATTTGAAGACATAGTCATCAAGAGTTGCAGACCAGCATACCTACAACGCTGCTCAGATGAAGTGCTCATTTGCATGGTTTCACCAGTAACAAGATGTTCAACAACTGTTGCTAGTAATGACACAACCTACAGCCGATGAATGGAGCTAATTTCAATTTAGAGTTACATTTATCAAATTCATACACAACCATGCAAATAATAATAATAATAATGATGATAAAATCAAAAGCACCTCTGTATTTTTTAGAGCAGCAAGGCTCACACAAGCTCGAGAAAGCAGAAAATCTCCAGCTAAAACAGCCAACTGCATTATAAACAAATAAGAAAAGTTTTGAAATTACTTAGGCTACAAAACTCTTTTGTCTGTTGCAAAACAACAAGAAAAGAAGAGTACCTTATTGCCCATTACAGCATTCAATGAACCAATACCACGTCTTTTATCCGCATCATCCAAGACATCATCATGGAGGAGGCTTGCAACCTAGATGAGGAAATGTCCATGTTAGACTTAAGTAGCCTGTGTAGAAGCTTCAGTGCATACACACATATGACAAACAAAGTTCAAATAATAAGGAACTGACATGGATCATCTCTGTGATCTCAGCGATAGACTGCTGTCTTGTACGTAAATCAGTTGTCAAGGTATCTCCAACACCACCAGCAGTTGGTTCAGGTATATGAACATTCAAAGCTGTAGCCATCAAAAGCAAAACCTGCATAGAACATATACAATAACCATTTCAGAAAGTAATCAAAATTATAATTTGAAAACTAGGTCAATCTGTCAATGCTTTCTAGTTTCCATAAAGCAAATTTCTCAGATATAAAGTAACAGAGGTCAAGTTTATGTCTCAGTCAAATGAATTTTTATTTGGAATGAATCAAGAACTAAACTGTGCCTATGGCATGCTACAAGTAGTACAACTATATATTTTAGGATGGTCCCTTTGCCTAGTGCAATGTAGAAGCAATGATGGAGCCCAAAGTCAAAGCAAAAATTTCCATAACTCATCAAACTTATGACAAACTGCAATAAAGAAAGGCTAGTAACCTCAAAGTTACCACATAGGTAACAAATACATTACCGTGGGACGAAATCTCTTTCCTTCCACCCCCAATTTGAAGAAGTACTCAGCAGCTGAAGCAAGCTTAGGAACCTGTATGAGATGGATGTGCAATGTTCATCAGATGATACAAAAGAAAAAAAAAATTGCTTTCTCACATAAGAAAATGTAATAAACTTTGTTCAAAAGACAGGACAAAGAACAGTGAGATACCTCGGCAACAACCATAGAACGCAACCTGTTAGCAACAAGTAACAGCTCATCGGCAACGAGTGAAAATGGGTCAAGTTGTTCCTGAAGGAGATGTATGGCCATCTTAATAGTGCAGTAAACAAAGACAAGATAAAAGAAGGGTAAAAAGGAAGAGAGAGGGAATGGAGGGAGACAAACAACAAGCAGATCTTAGAGACCACAGGCACCAACAATTAACAATAACAAGCATAACAGAAGGGAAAGTAATCTACTTAAGCCGAAGAAGACCTTTTTTTCACCTTTGAACATTAGAAATGTAAACACACTTGTGGATTATTTTGCAGAAGCTAACTATAAGCAAGAAATTCTGGACTGAGGGTAACCATGTATCTTGTCCTAAAACTATAAGGGAGAAATTAGGCAAAGGGAACAAATTAGAAGAATGAGCATTAAAATGATAACCTCTATGATGGAGCTGCTCTGATGATGTATTTGCCGTCCAATGCCAAGAAATGCAGGTAAACTCCAAGAAAAAGTTTCTCTACCACCGCAAACCTACTAATCCCCAGAAACAGTAACAACAAAAAAGATATATGATCAATAAATAATTTACCATCTCTATCCTGTGACATACATTATTGGGCAAAACAAAGAAAGAAAGAAAGAAAAAGAAATGCTGCAAAATATCTATTATCACATAAAACTCCATCCAGAACATAGCTATAGTCCTTTCCGAGGCATCTTCTTGGTGGCTCATTTGATTCAGTCATCATATAACTCATTAGACACCGTGATCCTATCCTTACAAATCTATAAGTTCACTGTGCCAACTTCACTTTGACTGAAAATAGTAGCTTTGACCACCGAATCAATTCATGCTGGGCATAGTCACAACATCATTGCATTTCAAAACATGCTTTTAAGGACTAAGCATTAAACCCCAAGCCAAGGATAAAGCAACAAACAAACGCAACTCAACAGAAAGAAAAAAGTATGACCTTTTATCAAACAGAGTACCTGAGCCATTTCCTACTTAGCTTAAGTCATGTAACAAAGCAGAAACATATGAACTCTTTTTAATTAATAAATTGAATAATTAACTACAACCCAACATGACAAACATAAAATATGAAAACAAAACTTAGCCAACTGAACTTAAGGACCAATTTCCAATTACATTTTCCGGCTTATGTCAAGGCATTACCTTTAGAGTAGAGTCAAGATACTGATTAGAAAGAAGGGATTGAGAAGGGCCAGTTGGACGAGAAAGAATGAAACCGAACAAGCTCGTTATGGGATTTCTAGAAATCCGAGAAAATCCCCGACAAAACAACATCCTCGTCTGCCTCGCTCTCTTACTACTACGTTACCGGTAACCCAAACAGAAGAGATACCCAGAAACTTAAAATTCTTTTATTCAGAGAAAATCTTTGGTATACGATGGGAGGCAGCCGAACAGACGTTTGATTAATGTGCAGAGAGCAGAAGACGCGCACAGGAAGCACAGCTTCAGCCACGTAACCCCCCCTTAAAAACCTTGGTTCACTTATTTATTTGCTTATAATGAGACCCTACTTTTTCTAACTAATTTTTTATCAAATCCCAACAAATTGGCAAATTATGCAATAAAGTCATATTTTTTACCTCACTGTAAGTTTATAAATTATCTATGTTGTTATTTTGAAATGATTAAATTTAAAAATTATATATTATTTATCTATTAATTTATTATACAAGTTTTTATTATTTTTTGAAAATTTTATTTGTTGATCTTACAGTAAGATTAAGCTTACTGTAGCATTCACCCTTAACTGTAGAAAAAATCTATTATTTATTATAGTAATAAAGGGTTATTGAGGCCCAAAAGAGGACAACGAATAAAAGTTATTTAATATCTTTTCTTAAAGAATGGCAATAGGGTTTGGTAGCAGTCAGTTATAAATATTGAAATGAATAAATTTTGATTACATAAATATAAATATTGAAATAATTATACAAAAAGGAAACAACGAGAACTGAGTCCTTGAATATAATATGATGGTCATTTATTCCTTGCGGTGAGTATTTGAGTGAGATTAATGAGTGCCTGCCTTGACTTCCTTACATCCACGCTGCCGCTTTCAGGCAGAGAATCAATAGCTGCGGCTGCAAGATTAGCATGCTTTGTTGCTAGCTCTCTCGTCCTTTGTATTCCATGGCTCTTCCGTAGGTACTCGAGAGCCTGTGTTCTCAAATGCATATAAAATTTGACAAATGCAAATGCATATTCAACAGTTTTGATTGGGTTCCAAAGCAATTCAAACTTACGGTGTCGACATTGGCAGGGTCGTCGAAGCCCTGCTCAATGACAGCATGCAACTGAGGAAACTCTTCTATTGCAAATAATATAGGAGCAGTTATGATCCCCTGCAAAAAGAATATGTGATAAATTATGCAAGCATGGTTCTGGCAAAACCAAATGCACCCCCATCAGTGTATGCACTATGAAAAAGGCTTTCAACAAAATGGAACGATTTGTACATGTGGTCGTTTGTATTCCTTCCAAACCAAACTGAGAAGACTTAACAAGTAAAGATGATTATTAACTGCAGTGTGCCATTGTCAAAATACAGACGCAGGGCCTAGCCAGGCTAACACATGCATATGTTTATTGCTTTTTACGTCTTATGACTGTGTAATATATCCAGGAATTGAGATAATGCATGAATTACCTGTCTTATGTCAGATAAAGAACCCTTTCCAAGGGAAGCTGATGAGCCAGTGAAATCGAGAATATCATCTATGAATTGATATGCCAATCCCTGGGAAAGGAGTTAAAAGAATCAGATGATTGTGACCCAAACGAACTACATATAAAACATGAATCATGGTAAACATAGCAAGATGCCAGAGTTTTTGGTTAAACGGAAATTGGCCATAAACGCGAGATGATTCCACTATAAATTGTGCCCCTTAGAACATATTTCTTATCAGGTAAGATGACTTAAGGAAATTTACAGACCAAATTTTTGCCATATTCAAAAGCCAACTTTGCAACTCCAGGTGTTTGGCCAGACAGAAGGGCAATAGCCTTGCTGCTGTTCGAAATCAATGATGCAGTCTTGTAGTATGTCTTTTGCATATAATACTCCATGCTGCAATTATTAATGATTATTTTCACAAAATAAACCAGAAAAAAAAAGTAGAATCAAATGTAGATATCAACAAAATTATATTAACATGCCAGAGATATGGACATGGCAATCAAATACACATAAGAAGATGTAAGTGGTGCTCTGTATGTATCACCACTTTGCCATCCATTTATTCTTACTGCAGACAAAGAAATTGAATATGGAAACTTGCGTAAGTTTATTAAGTTTACTAACTAGAAAAAAGCAGTTTATTGGGTATAAATGTTTAAGTTTAAGCCTTTTGCAAGTACAAGATTATCAAATTCTCCACACCGGATGGATAACTCACTGTGACTCTTGTGCAATTAAACCAGTATAACCCACAGCAGACAACTAGCCAAACTGGTTTTCTTGGGCTGTCTGAGCCAAGTCCGGGGCAAGCCTATCCCCAATATTTTTCTCTTTAATCACAGGTGTGGTTTAAAAATATACAGATACGCACAGAGAAGGGTGCATAAAGGTGTAGAGCATACCTACAGCGCTGCTCAATTGTTGCTGCCATTTGCATGGTTTCACCAGTAACAAGATTCTCTATTGCTGTTACTAGTAATGACACAACCTGCAGGCACATGATAATGGTGCAAAACATAGTTTGAACAACTAGAGGAATGCATATGATTACTAAAAATTAATACAATATCACAATCAATAGACAACACATGGTAATAATGATTTAAAAGAATCAGATACTCTTACAAGGTCATATTGAAGAATTTGGCTATCTAATAAAGTATTGGTGTGTGCTGTCAGTTGTACACCACATAACTAGTCTTTGGCAGCAGCCAGACACTTGTATTCTATAATTCTTTATCAGACTTCCACAAACAAAAAGGAGCAATTGCAGCCTACAATGTGGCCACCATGCAGAAGAAAAGAGAAAGCTGGAAGGGCAAATCATGAATAAGTTGATAGAAAGCTGGAAGAATTTATTAAAAAAAAAAAGACATTGGATGTCACCAGCATTTTCTCGACATCAAATGTCATTGGTCAGGTCATTGAAGAAGGTTTCTACTTCTATCCTTCCTCTAAAGAGAAGATCAAGGAATAGATTAAAAGCACCCTTCCACATAGTACAAAGTGAGACGGAGCTAATGTCCACATTTTCACATTTAAAATCATACATTTGCATATATAAACATATTTAAATACATATATTATATTACGTATGTATGTATATATGTATCTGTATATAAATACATACCTCTGTGTTTTTCAAGGAAGCAAGGGTCCTAAGAGCTCGAAAAAGCAGAAAATCTCCTGCCAACACTGCTAACTGCATCATATAGATAAATAGACATGAACGAATGGTAAAAAGGATAAAACCAGAAGATATTACTTTTTGTTTACTACACAGCTCCATTTTGATTACTGTAAGATGTCTATATGTTGTCAGTTGACAGTCAATGACGTGCAGTAGAACTCACCTCTTCTTGGAACCAACTACATCATCTACCTATGCATTTACAAAATGCATTATTCTTATCCCAACAACTAATATCATTCACCTTCAAATAGTGTATCGACACAAGCATATTTGTGAACAGTATCATAAGAAATTTTATCCCAATGCTTCCATAAACCAGGTAGAATTTTCAATCGAGGAATTTATCAATGACTTGTACCAGGAAAATTAAAACAAGTGGATAGTTACCTTATTTCCAACCACAAAACTTAATGAACCGATACCACGTCTTGTATCCGCATCATCCAAGACATCATCATGAATAAGGCTAGCCACCTAAGATCACAAGATTATTAGATTTGTCCACCAATGGCTATGGAGATGTTTCTTGACATGAGCAAGTACCATAATGAGGGTATACACAGCACATAACAGCATTTATTTTTTTTGAAAGGCATAACAGCGTATATTAACAGAATTTTGTTAAGAACAAACATGGATCATCTCGGTTATTTCAGCAATAAGTTGCTGTCTTCTACACAGTTCAATTGTCAATGTATCTCCAATGCAGCAAAAAGGTGATTCAGGTCTATGTATATCCATAGCTGTAGCCATCAATAGCAAGACCTGCACAAAAGCATAAAACTTTCCTTTCTAGCTCATTGAAAGATGATAGAACATAAATAGAATGATTGCAAGAAAATGACCAAGGGTGCTGCACTTCCAGTTGAGAACCTCAAATACCCAGTATCTCTCAATTTCTTTAGGTTGGAGATTGAGGAGCAAAACTCATGTGGCTGTTTATAATTATGGAGTACTTTTTACTGGTTAAGGATGAAGAATCTAACCAGGTAAATGAGACAAATGAAAAGGCTATTAGCAGCATCATAAGGTCAAGGATGGAAGGTTTCTCTAGCAACCGAAGAAGTATCAAAGGAACTGACAATCAAAGAAACATCACTACAGTTTTCATAAACCATATCAAACCACAGCCATGTAAAAAAGTAGCCTTATTCTTATTACCACAGAACATGTCCTCTTTCCTTCCACCCCCTCTTTGAAGAAGTATCCAGCAGCTGAGGCAAGCTCTGGGACCTAGATGACAAAGAAATCTGAGTTTTAATTGTAATAAGTCATTCAATCGTTAGCTATCATTCCAAGCCATTGCTTCTTTTACCTCGATAAGATAGTTAAAAATATGAGCCTAATTAGAATAAAACTACCATCCCTTCCAAGCATACCCACAAATTAGACCGCTAAAGGATGAGAAATAACGATCAAACACCTTAGAAACTACAGATGAACGCAACCTCTTTGAAACCAGTGACATTTCATGAGCAACGAGTGAAAACGGGTCCACCTTTTCCTGTGAAACAGCATCTCCCTATATCAGTATTGAAAGGAAAGGGTAAGATAGTTAAACAAAAACTACTCATAAAAGAGGGGAAAGAAAAGATCTTCTCTGGACTTAATTTTTAAAGGAGATGATGAACAATCAACTTTCAGCCTCAGATTATGGTTTTTGACTAAATATTTTTCACTCACTGGCACCCCAAAAAAAATGATTAAGCACCCTCGACATAGATCAATTAACTCTTTAAATTATAAATCAAAATGGCATCCTTTACTTCAAACATGAAACTCATTTTACACATAATAATTAACAAAAGAAAATTGAAATGACATGCTCAATCTTATTAACCCGTAGCTGCTCTGTATTAGAAATCGAACCTATAAAACGATGAAGAGGAAAGCTTTTTGGAGTGTACCTTGGGAGTAGAATCAGTGGGAGAGCGACAACTAGTGTTAAAGACAAGAGCTTGGCAGAGTTGAGGGCAGTTAAAAATGGTCTTCTTGGGGGTCCCAGAAATCCTAGAAACTACCCGAGAAAATAGAATAGTCATCTTCCTGCTATTGGTATGTTAAACTCCACCCAGAAACAGGGCAATGTTTTTCCTTTGAAGCTTATGTCAAAGTCCTTGATTTGGTCAAAGCGGACAAAACTAATTGCAGTTTTTGCTTCAAGTGAGGACAAAATTGTATTTTTGCTTCGGGTTCACGATTGGAATAAAAAATATATATATTTCAACAGTGTGTCCTAGTTTTATGATTTTCTTATTAGATAAAATTGAAAAAAGAGAGAGAGACTGCAAGCCCCATTGCACTCAATGGTCAAGAAAAGCTGCATAATAACTTAACAAGTCAGTTGATTGAAATATCTTACTGCTTTGGTCTTTCATTTACAATGCACCCGTATGAAATGGCCAAATTTACAAATGAAACAAGTCCAAAGAAAGAAGAAAATGAGTACATGCATCAGCGACTGCCTCCTTCCCTCAGCAACTCTTTAAACTCTTCACCTGTGCTCCTTAGCATGTTAGCCAAAGCCAATTTAACCCCACTTTGCATGACTTCAATGTGCCTTGGTTTTATCCTCTTCTCTAAACTAAAAGCGAAGAACTGAGGAAACTCCTTCAACTCCTCCAACTTCCCTTTCATCTCCTCGCTGAAGTACTCAAATTTTGGCTTGTAGTTGTTTTCTATGCTGAAAGTGAACAGCCCTGGACACCTCAACACCATACTTTTAGCCTCATTGGTTGAAAACCCTATACGTTCCAAGAACTTCAGTTTAGGTACCAAGGTATGTTCCACACTAGAAACCAACAATACAGGATCTTGATAGGCCAAAGCCTCTAAATCTTTAAAACCAAGCCTTTGAAGATAGAACAAAGCTGGTTTTAGCTGGTCTCTGACACTTGAAGTAAGCAATCTTGGACACTTATTAATGACCTTCCTATAGTTGTTTTCTGGGACATGAAGGTCTTGGGAGAGGAAACTGAAAACTGGGTTAAGGTCAGCTTTGATGTTAGAGGTTAAGATTTTGGGGCACATGCCAAAGATTCTAGGGAAGTCCTTTTGGTGAATGCCTTTGGATTGGAGGAAGGAAATTATGGAATGGATAGAATGGAGGGAAGTGGTGTGAAGAGAAGGGTTAAGAGAGAGTGCTTTACCTGAGTCAATGCCCATGATTTCAAGGCATAAGATTTTCTCTTTGATTTGGAGGGACAGATTTTGATGAGTTGATGAGTAGAGTGGGTGTTTATGGAGGAGACTTTTGGGCTTCGCTGCTGAAAGGCTGTTTGGTTGTTGAGAATTTCCAGGGGAAGATGATGGTTTCTGAGAAGAGATGCATAGGGAAGATTGTAATGCTGTTGCAGCCGCTGCAGACATGGTCGAGAGACGCAGAGATGGCTCCTGGAGTTGTTGTCCAAAGACTGATCTTATTGGTCTCATTTGTATGTTACGTGACAATGACACGTGGCGATTGGGTTGAAACTGATTGGCTAAAGCGAGATCTCTTTTAGATGACTTGGGTGGACAATTTCTTGATTCGAGCCATCCTCACCCACCTGCGTGAAATTGTTAAATACACACACTCCTCTTTAAACAGCAAATCCTTTTGTTCATTCATTCCCCTCTCATTGAGAGTTTAAGGATGTAGCAGTATCAATTTGCAAACTTGTTTGTATAAACTTTGTCCACTTACTAGATTGTATTGTACATTCATCATCTCATATTTCTTTTTAATTTTTACTCAAAACAAGCAGGCTTTGAAAAGGTAGTTAAGCTTAACACAACATATAGAATGCTTGTGAATTTCATCTGATTTCCTCAGTATGATTTGTCACCGCAAACAAACTCGATGTTTGAGATCAAGAATAGGCCACAGACAAGTTGGCCAATTGTGACTTGTAATGACGGAATTAAAGAGAGTAAAAACGCATTGTTGGGTGCTAAGCAGAGATATACCACTACAGCACCTACTCAAACTCAAATCCCATAAAGATGGTTGAGAGGCAACTTACAATTTACTCACTGTCTATTAAACAAACCAAAACCCAAAAAGAAACAAAGAAAACTGCTTTTCGTCCTCAAATTGACTTAAATTTGCACTGCATTTCAATCCAGAATCAACATTAATGATTTTATAAACCAAAATCAAACTATCAGCAGAATTCTTGTAGTCCATTGGCTACTCTTCCTTCCGCAGCTGCTGAACTTGCCAATGCATTACACAAGAAAAATATAACTGCTAAAAGAATGACCAAAGAAAATGTGGAACAAAATAAACTTCTTTACTAGAATCAAAAAAAAAAAATTTTTTAAAATAAAAAATTAAGACAACCATCGATTCTGCCACATAACAGCATACACCAATCCCAATGCCTAATAACTATGTTATATATCTATCATTTATCAACAATACCAACAACCGTCATCTTATTTGCAGTGTCATCACAATTCCCAATCCATGAAATGAAAATCTCACATAAAATTTGTAGCACTAGAGACATTTGTTCTTGATAGCAATGTTCACTCTCAAACCACTGATCAAGTGAATAATCATATTAATAATAGTCAGAAGAACCTGCTCAAAGAAGCAAAGAGATAATTTACGCAGAATAGACAGGTAGCTCACTTGAATAACACAAATTACTTTACCATGAAATACGGTTTTAATAAAAATTGAAGAATGACACAACTTCTGCTGGCAGCAGTTCCAGTGGCAACAACTGAAAAAGCTTCCAAAACGCTCCGACTGTTGACTGCTATTCCATCCTACATGACATTGACATACATGAAGGCTAGAGGGTAGTCATGATTAAATGGCTGCATGCTTAAAGTAAGCCTAAGCTACAGTAGAACATTTTCTGTCAAGGAGACAATGATATTTGCAGTATAAGATTTGAATGTCTAGATTACTTGTTCTACTGCTAGTTTTATAGACCGAAGCCCAAATGTCTGTTATAACTTATATCAGCATACTTTCTTCAAATTATAAAACCATGACCATGTTGGCACATATCACTTAAAATATTATAACGGTAAATCAATTATTTTTGGCATTTAGAGTAAGATACATGTGCTGTTAACAATAGCAAGTATTTAACTTTGCAATGCCAATTACACTCGTAATGCTAATGCACATCTCTTTCCATTTTTTTGGTTGGAGTTCAAAAGAAGTTTGCATTTGTGCTACATTTAACTTCAGGAGATTAAATGCCTAATGCTAGTATATATCTCTATCTTTTCACTTTTTCTAGTACTTTTTTGGGTTTGGCCATGATTAATGAACTTGTTCTGTAATCATAGGCATTAATAACCTAAATTCTGCATTTGTTTCAAAACTTGAGCTCCAAATTACCTATTTCCTTTTGTTGTTATTTAGACAATCAAAAGTTTTTCACTACATCTAGCCTTTCAAATTACATCCCAATTCTCATAAGAGCATTGAGGTATAATCAGATTGATAGTAAGATCATCCTTTAAAACAATCAATAATATGTAAAGAAATTTATTTCCAGCCAAAAGGAAATGCTCATAACAGCTCTATCAACCAACAATTAATTGCATAAAAAACTAGCAAACACATAATCAATGCCCCTTTGCAGTAAATTTATTCTAGTTTTCCCAAAACAACACCCTAACTAAAATTTGTTCCATAACTAAAAGGATCTCTCGAAAACTTGTTCCAATAAGATGATCCGAATCCAGTTAAAACAAGGATTACAAGAAGAAAGCCTAATTAGAGGGAGCTACAATCAATCATTTTACACAAGTGACATACTTACTAGCATTGCAGGTGTCTTCATGCTTCATGTTTGACTGTCAATGTTGCCCATGACTTTTGTTCATAGAGTGCCGTCGAAGGAGCTTTTTACCAGGAGTTTGGTGATCATCCTGCATAATGAAATAGCCTATTAGTTGTGGAAATGAGGTTAGTCTAGCAGTGTCAAGCAGATCAGAGGTTCCAGTAGCTGGTAGCAGCTGCTCCCATTATTGTCAAATGATAAGGCATGAATTATAACTACCTAGACATTAAAGTAGCTAGCTCTTTCCCAAAGAGAACAAGTTCAATTACAGAAATTATTAACCTACATCTGACAATTCTCATCGAGAAGCATAAGCACCAATAATTAATTAAAAATAATCCATCATCCAAAATTTTCCACCCTCCTTTGCTTGAGATATAATAACTGCTAGCATTTGGCTCAATGATAGGAGCATGTATTCCCCTACTCAAGAAGAGGGTTTGATGCCCCCTTTCCCCAAAATAAGAAAAGATATAATAACTGCTACAACAGTATTAGTTTAAATGAATATGAGCTACCAAATTTTTTCACTCTCCTTTGCTAATGGTATGCTAATTGCTACAAAATATTGGTTTAAATCAATAAGAACTAACCAAATAAGGGAGGAGTGAAAGTACCACAGCCCACATAGGTTAAATCCTTACATTGGCTCATTAAAGCATAATTGTCATATATAAGCAGTAGGTCATAGCTCGTAAGCAAAATTTAGTGGAAGATGGAAACCTTCACAGCCTTAGACTCTTTTCGCAAAGGGCTAGAGCAAGGACACACTGATACAAACAGCAAATAATTCAAAAAAACATGCATGTAAGAACAGGAACCAGATTCATGACTTGACAGCAGGGACTAGCTAGACCATCCTCTTCTGATTCTTAAAAAGATAACAGTATTCTAGTCATCAATGATAGCATTCAACAAGCTGTTCAATCAAGAAAACAAAAGCTAAAGTCCCAGATCCACCATGGTTCAGTATTAAGACAACTAACCTTATGCAATGATGCAGCTGACTCAGACTGTACTGTCTGCACAGGAATATGACCCAGTGATCGCAGGGCATCCAAGGCATCCAAGGTCAGCTGCCATCCACAAAGTGCAACAACATCAGCACTGGTGCTGGAGCCCGAGTTACTACAGCCAGCAGCAGCAACATTTCCATTCACCCAGGGGCAAAACTGGTTGTGATGAATAATTGGATCAAACTCCATAGCTTCTTCATAATTGCTTTCTCCTTTTGGTGGCCCTAAACATCAACTAGTCTTGATAAGGCATCCAGAACAGAGACAGGAAGGAAATAAAAACAGAGAACAACAAACAAATAAATACAACCTTCGAAATTTCAAACAGTTGAATGAAACACATAGATTACAACCTGGACTTGTGCATTATCAAATCCACATAAACTAAAGTCTGACATGATTAAAATAAGTCAAATAAATGAAGGTAATGTCAGTTAGAATTGAACTGGTACACATTTCCATGCAGATATGGCACACTGATAAATGCTAATTATGTATAGATCTAGCAGTCTATAGAAACAAAAATATAATCCAGATAGATTAAATTTGTTACAGCCTAGAAGACACAAATCTTTATGATCCCGACAATAGATCATTTCTACTGCTTCAGCAGACTGAATGAAAGCAATTTCAAACTAACTTTGAGGGTTACAATTGAAAGCTATAGACAGTTTGAAGAAAGATTATACCATATTAAATTCAGTGCGAAACAGACTTCTATCTTTAAAAGTTCCCCAAAAGTTATTTCAAATTATAGCATGCGCAAGGTCAAATTCCACGCATGCATCATCAAAATATTCTAAATGCAATGTAAGCTATTAGTCCTCAACATGTACGTCAACTAGTAACAGCAAACATAATAACAGATATTTAAATTACCCCAAAAACAAATGTATGCAAACTGAGTAGTCATTTTATGCATAGAGGCTAAAGTTTGAAAATCTACTAAGAACTAGGTGATACAACTATTGTTCAAAATTGGAACCAAAAGTTCCTAGTTCTCAAAAGAACCTAAAACCAACCACATTTTACATTCAATGCAATTTAACATTAAATGCAAGAAGTTATTCAGTACAATATACAGTATATCATTAGATTCAGGTTTCAAGAATCAAGACAATCTGAAATATGCAGGAAAGAATCAAACTCACAAAAACCATGGATAATAGAATAAAATTATGCAGAAGTGGCACAAAAAACATGGATAATAGAATAAATTTATGCACAAGTGGCACCAAAGAAGGGAATATTGCTTTTGTTTACATCCAGTTTCCTGATGAACTGGTTTATCATCTTATTTATGTGTTATTTAGTATGATAAACACATAAAAAAAAGGCCCAAAACTACCAAAGAACAGCCCTAAAGAGCCTTCAGAAGTAAAATCAATGCTAATCTTACGGCTTAGATCTACCAAGTAAGGACATAGAATTTACCTATCCCGTGAGCAACAGCATAATCTGATTCTGGGTCTGGGTATGGACAATTGTTTATGGAAGATGATTTTCCGGCGTTTGTGACCTCTTTCTTCAGTGTTTCATTACCAGAGTACAGATTAGCATTGCAGGAAAGAGAAGGATGAGCACTGTTATCTGGGACTAACTTGCAGCTTTGGCTTATCTTTTCACCACTTTCAACAGACTCTGCCTTGGCAGAACCATCAACCTTTGAACCACTGTCAGCCCTTCCTAGAGAGCGAGACAGCAATTCTTGGCTGTCACCATGAGGATCCTCCCGATTTATCTCATCAGGAACAACCTCATCCATCAACCCAGGATCTGGAGCAGATTCACCTGTTTGACCCTGATTTTCAGCATCTTCTATTCTGGGTTCTACATCACCAACTACACTATCTGTTCTATGCACAGAGACATCTGCTCCATGGATTTCAGCTTCATGGCTGGCACACATACCGACACTCCCCCCACTAATTCCAAAACTGAGCCCATCCCTGGCCTGAGCTGTCACAGTTTCAGCATTGAAAATTTCCTCACCATCATTTGTACTGCTGATGCCCATTTCTCCTGGAACTGCTTCAGCAGCTGGTTGGAAACAAATACTCTGCTGAGCTTGATTACTATAATTCAACTCTGATGTGTCATTCATGTCAAGGTGGCCATATGTACTTGAAGAGGGAAAATGGATATCATCGACATCTCCACGATAATTCTCAACACTTTCCATTGAGTCATCATCTGCGCTGTGGCACACAGTATCCATAGCAATGACAGAGGATGCACGTGTTGAGTCTCTAGTTGAAGGTATTCCAATAACATGGTCGCTTCCTTGCCTAAACAGAGCAACTCTATTGCCATCTGCATAAGTTTCAAAACCAATCGAATGGCTTGGACCTGCATCAGATGAGTCTCTTGGATAAGGGGAGCAGTAAGTATCAAAAATATCTGAATCACGAGCACGTTTTGAAGGCCCAGCAGAATATTGTCTGCCATCAGTGACTTCATCACCATCACGATCAATGACAGTCCCTTCAACACTATCAGCCTGCTGCACCCGTAACTGTAGCCTGTCATCTGAACTGGCACCTATTTCCAAGCTTCGCTTGCGAGAACTAGGACCCCGTGATTCATAAGAAGCTGCTCGATCACCAACCTCACTACCTGATGGTTGCCCAATCATTAGATCCCTACCCATGTCTGCATCATTCATATTTCTGGATGTCATAGTTTTACCCAACTGATTAAAAGAAAGACCCCCAGCCATCGTAAGATTCAAATCAACATCCGTTTTTTGCATCAATTTTCTGTCATCAGTTGTTCCTACTTCATCACGGTCTTCAGTCTGTTCTTTCTCTGGATCATCAGCAGCAAGCCAACCACAAATTCCACTGGCAGCACTTACTCCACGTGTCAATCCCATTTTTTTGCTTGTATCAGGGATGTCAATGTTGTTGGGAGCAACACGAGCAGGTCGAGGAACAGTTAAAAAATCCAATATCCTGACAGCAGCACCACATAAGCTACAATCTAACAAAGGTGACCTGAATTCAGATCTAGACTCCATGACTAACAATTTATTTTTTCCAGAGTCCTTGGCTGAAGCAGCAAGAGCATTTTTGCTTGGTCCAGGACCCTGTGAAAGATGGACCTGGGCTGCGCTAGGGCCAAAAGAACATCCATTTCTAGCCGATTGAGCAGAATGTTCTTCACAGTCTTGAACATTTAGAAGCCATCTTGGTTCCCATCCACACAAGCTTATCAGCTTTTGTGACTGCAAAAGGTAAAGCGCATAAGAACATTGAAACATTGCCATTTACCAGCAGATAAAAAAATCATTGATATATCTTACGCGATAATATAGACAAAATGCAGCATCTCTAGAGTTATCAAGTTCTTGTATACTCTCTGATCTGGATTCAAACTCTGTCATAAAATTCTGCAACTGGGACAGAAGGCGATCAACCTGCAGACCCCGAGACACTCGCATATGTTCCATTGCGGATGCAGCTATGACAGGAAGGGACTGAAACTGCAAAAGTCCATCACATCTATCCTTGTATCCTGCAATTAGAGCAGACTGAGGTGTTGGAGGGAATTGGACCAAGCTTTCTTGACAGCCGTTTCCTCTCCAAGGACAAGCAACTTTGTGCCCAACATCTAGCTGCTTAGAAAAGGCTACACCAGCATCCTCAGCTTGAGAAAGAAAAAATTCCCAAAAATAAGATAAATATCATTAGCAGATGAAAAATGGCAAAGAAGAGAGACCATAGCATAGTGTATGATAAGCATGTGAAAAATGGCAAAGAAGAGAGACCAAAACATAGTGTATGATAAGCAACTTACTGCTAGCATAATCACGAAAACTGCAAACAACCCCCCCCCCCCCAAAAAAAAAAAAAGAAGAAGAAGAAACACTATCCATAACATTAACTTCATGACAACCAAACCCCCACAATAGTTCAGTCCCACTTCTAGGTTAGAATAAACCAAAACAATTGTTATTGCTATTGACCACCATAACAAGTAAAAGCCAATGCAACATCAGGTATGAATCAAACAAACACAAATGGTTTAATTCACCATTTCCAATTAGCTGATCTAAAGAAAACAAATAAGAGCAGAAGAAGTATTAAGCATCAATCACTTGGAAACATATACAAAGACACATACACAAAGCTTTCTTGTAATTATGATTCTTAGCTACAACTATGTCAAATTAAATGCCATAAACCATTCCTAGACAGGCAAAGAACTACAGTTTCCTATGACCACAACTAATTTAAAAGAAAAAGAAAAACATAACAGCTCCAAAACTGAGTTCTTTTATCTATTTGTCTATCTACCACATCATTGTTCATCTATTTTCTTATATATCGGTAAGCATGTCTCAAAGCATCTAATATGTAGAAGGACCTAGGTACTTGTGATGTCCATTGAAGCTGTAAATGAGAAAAAAGAAATAGTCAAATTACAGCAGCTAACCTTCAGAAGCAGCCCAGGATGGGGAGGAAGCAAAATGCAGGCATGCCCCACATGTTTCGCATGCAATTTTATCAACATCCATATTCATCCAACCTCTCTGAGCACAAGCCAATGAGCTCGCAATCTGCAATTAATTTGAAAAGGATCAGTTTGATGCCTTAAGATCATATTAAGCATATTCTATAACATAAAGAAAAATGAATGTTTTAGACTTGATGCAACCACTTTTAACTCCAAGAGAAATTTAGAAGTTTATATTTAACAGTGGGTCCATGATGTCCATTGTGATAGGCAATTGCCCATTTGTGATATATATCAGAGATCAATACATACAAGCAAAGAAAACGCCACGTCAGTTTAATGCAAACTCCAATAATAAGGAGATACCACAGCAAGGGTGTACCTTAGGTTTCCCAAACCAATTCATAGGCTTAAATGTAGCCAAACGCCTAAGAAGATCCCCTCTTTCCCATGGTCGGCATGATGGTCTTGATGATCCAAGAGCAGATCCACCAGCACTCGTACTGAGTGAAGTCCATGGTGCTTGGGATCCAACAAAAGACTGAGAAGCTGCTTTGGAATTGTGTCCATGACCAGACCAATCTATACTGCCAACATTTGTTGGAACAGCAGGTGAAGATGCCCCAGCAGAACTGATAAGAACAAGAAGCATAAATCGTTTTTTTCTTTTCTGAATTCATAATGAAGCATCATGAATATGATTATTTCGTATAAAATGAATAAATTAACAAATAGGCATGTTCATGCCTCCTCATACTGTAAGTTAACAAGTCCCTTATATTTCAGTTTCTTTAACTTGAAATAACTTTCCTGCTAATGAAATTACATATTCCTAGCAGACTTGGACCCAGTTTCTATCCTTTAATCTCCCCACCCCTCAAAAATAACCACAAAAGAGGGTAATCTAAGGCTTAGCACGTTGACAAAACAACCATAGAAGTGATGAACAAATATCCTGTCTAGATCATCAAAGCATTATCACTGTGTTCTTCCTTTACATCACTCAAAACTCGAGCACAATTTTTCTAACAGAATGAACACTATCATTCATTTCAGATCCTTCTATATTATTGCTTATTTCCAAGGGGCACAAAATTTCCAGCTACAGGTCCAATCTCAAACTCATAATCTTAGAGATAAAAGCAAGCAACCCAGTGTAGTTGACCAACAAAAAAAAGCAAGGATAAAATTGAGTACAACCAATTAAGTTTCCATATAAAGCCATGTTAAGTGTCTAGAGAAATATATATACATAACCCTGTCTTTGAAATGCAAAAACTGAGTTAGATTCATTGTTTTTTTTTTTTTCTCTTTTTCTTTTTCAGGTTCAAGAGAGAGTGCGCCCTGGTTCAAACTTAGGATCTCTAGCCAAACCCCACTCCTCATTACTTGTCCTTCACTTTTCCAGCAAACAAACCACTTCGCTTTAACTAAATCTCAATCGTTTCTCCCTTTCCAAAACAATTAAACTCAACTGTAACTCCCAATCTTTCTCTCCTCGCTTTTCGCAGCTGCCAAACACAGTCAAGCAATCTAACCCTAACCCTAACCACACAGAAACACAGCAAATTGATTGTAATAAAAACCCCAGCTTCACCAAAAATAACAGAGATTGCGGAAACAAAACCCTAATTTGAGAATTGAGTTAAAAAGAAAGTGAAAGGAAAGAGTGAGAGTTGGTAGGTACCTCGCAGCAGGAGTGGGATCTATGGTCCCACCAGAGCTAATAACCTCTTCTCTCATAGCAGCGCCTTCCCTCCTACCTCTTTTGGCCTAAAGAAAATACTAATAGCAATAATGTCGAAACAGAGACCAACGACTGAGTCGAAACCGAGTAAGTAATTTGACGCTGTCTGCTCCATTTTATAGCGAGTATACTTGCCAGGCGCGCGTAACACTAGTAATTAGTTTGCGGTCATGGATATGGGCCGGGCTCGTTTCTCAGTATTTGGGCCTCCCAGCTCTCGCTTCTTTAAGCCCTTCGAGTTATAAAGCAAATTAGGAAAAAGATTACGAGTGGAAAATCCACTTAAATAGTCTCTAATTTTTGTTACTAATTAAGTTTCCTTTCAAAGCTTTACATATATTTACTTCAGATTTTTGGAGTCAAAACTTGGTCACTTGCCCGTTAAAAGGACTTGTCTCCAATTTGCCTTGTTTTATAGGAAGAAAGAAATAAAAGCAACACGTTTCAATCCCAAACACTATTTTCCTTTTTTCTTTTTCCCATTTTATTTATTCATAAATTCAAGTGATTGGTACAATTAGGTCTCAAAACAGCAGAGCAATCAGGTAAATGAGTTCTTTCTGAATCACAGCATCCAGCAGAGACAAACATAAAGCTGGCACATGTATAGAGTATTTTACACGATAAAGTTACAACCATCGTAAACAAGATGAACACTCCTTTGAGTAACCGGTATCTGAGGTTCGCCTGAGAGAACTGACGAATGCTCATTGTGGAAAACGCCAGTCATCGCGATGGAGCAGAACCAGTAGCAGCTCCTGCAATCATTGTAGGAATACCACGACAGAAACCCAAAAGATAGAAGAGTCAAATTATTGTCACTAGTACATGCTAGGAAAGAAAATTTTTTGACAACTAAGAGACTGGCTTTCTAATTTCTCACATTTCTTTAATGTAAATAAATAAATTATAATAGAACCCAGAGCATGAGAGCAACCTAGCTACATACCGGAAAGTTGATGTAATTTAGTTTAATTTAGCTTGTTCATCATTCCAACAGAATATAACATTTCCAAACTGCTAATTCCTGACATACTATTAAGTCATGCACATTAAGTTCATATATACACACACTTCAAATATTTTCCAAAAGGGTGAAGGCTGAAGGGATCAGATGAAAACACAACAATTTTCCCCAAATACGGGGAGTGAGATTCCAGTTAACTCACACAGACAACAACTTTAACTTTCAGTCCTGCTGCTGCCGTAGTATGAATATATGTTCAATTTAGATTCTCCATTGAACTAAAAGCATAGGAGGATAGGTAATTGACATTTCAAATACACACTTAACTAACTGGTATGATATACTAACCATCCTTTTCTTCCACTTTTCCTTCCTCTGCTGTTTTCCAAACAATATCTTTTAGCCCAGTAGAGAGATTATTGTAGAACTGTAAATTGAACAAAGCAGAGTGTGAATTCAAGGTCCTATAAAGCCAAGAGGTAAAAAGAAAGGGAAAAACACTCAGGTCAACTTCAAACCATGGAACGCCAAATTGAGATGCTTTTTGCATGACTTTACATGATAAAATGACCATGGTTATCAGCAAATTATTAAGTAAACCTATCTACTATATTAACAGTAAAGAGGCCTAGAATATTTATTAAATAGGGAAGCATTTTAATAAGTAAACAACACAGCCACACGAACATCAGGTTTGATACCTTGTGAAATTCCAGGGTATCTCCGCTAGACTTTCGAAGTTCAACCATGCAAAGTGAAGGAGCCACCTGAAAAATCTGAAAAAGAAAGGAGGCATGGCCCCAGGGGGTTATGGACCCGATCATCAATAACCATGTCCAAACAACTTTTAGTGAAGCAAAACGGAAATTATGCTCAAAAGATAAAGACTGAAAGAGAGGTACCTCCGTTGTAACAGCCAAATGACCCTTACGTCCAGTTTTTTCTCCTAGAAGCTTCATCTGAGATGGGCAAAAAAGAAAAGAGGATTCATCAGAAATGAGAAAATAATTTAACATTTGATTACTGATTTGTAGTCAAAGTTCTAAAGAGATTATATATCATCTCAATCTAAGTACAAATTGATCTTTCTATTTCAGCCAACAAGCCTCAGAGACATGGAAATATTCAAGTGCTGAATGCAGATATTCAATACTCCAGTTCTATTAGCAAGAACTTGATACCAAAACAACCTTTACCAAATGAAGTTGGTAAACAAGCATCAATCAAAATTTAATCTAGTGCAATCAAATATAGACCACTGCTTCATTGAACAGCTGATAAAGTAATTAACAAATAATAAAATATCATGATAAGTAAGCATGAAAAATGGAAAGTTTTTTCACATAAACAATAAAAGCAAATACATCCATCTAAATTTCTTAAGAAGATCAAAAGCAGTTACAACACAAAAAAGAAGTTAAACCTTGCAGTTGTTTTTCTTCACATCAAAACCCAAGGGCATTGCTGCTTCCTCTATTTTTGAGATTATCTCATTAGCAGGATATTTGGAAGCGAATCTTGTTTCCCGTTTAACAAGTCCCTGTAATCAAAGGAAATTGCATCAGCCTTATCTTTCAAGGTTATGTATTTTGAGTAAGATTACAAATAATATCCAAGAGGTACCCATGCTTGGTCAAACTATGCAATAATAACAAAACATGTCCCATCAGATTTAACAGATAGTCTAAACCTTTTTTTTTAGTTAATATTCAACCAGGCTGCATTCTCAAGAACTAAATTTTCAATTGCAGCAAAAAAGGACCAGTAAATAATGGAACATATGAATTATCTATTGCATGGTTTAAAATGGTTAAAATAATTTACAGGCTAACTCCTTAGTTCAAGAAGATTATCAGAGTGATATCTTTCTGTGACTTTGCAGCCAAAGGGCTTCCACTTCATTGGATGAATCAAATTGTCAGATTATCAATGGTTCTTTATTTATTTTGTGTTTAATATATTACAACTAAGTAAGATATAATTGGTTAACATACCATTTGCTTCTCGAACAGACAACTGAGGTTGAGACCCTGAGATGTAGAGATAAGTTCAAATGCATTCATAGTAGCAGGTGCTCTAGGTCTTTCTTCTCGCCGTTCAACAACAAGGTTTTGAGTATCCTGTTACCAAAATCATGTAAAAAGACTCATCTCATTGCATCGAGACCACAAAACTATGTTCCATATGTGAAAAACACAACTCTTACCCCTGATTCATTGAAAATGACATCCACATCATCAAGACTAACATCAGCTTGCTCAAACCTAGGTGGAATATATCCTTTCTTAAACCACTCATTCTCAATAATCTCAGGAATTGTTATCCTCTGGTATAATCACAAGTAATAAAGAGTGAAAACTATATACAAAAACAACTTAAAGAGAACATCAAGGACAGCAATCTTTGGGACAAAATCAATTCAAAAACACCACCAGAAAAACAAAAAATCTTTGAAACGGGGAGAAAGAAAGAAACCATGGATGAAGGCGAAGAGACAAGAACTTACTGTCAATGGATTAGGGTCTAGGATTCTCTTGATTAATTTCTTTGCACTTGAGGAGAACCATGGAGGACAATTGAAGTCGGCTTTAAATATCTGCAATCAGGAAAATCCTTCAGAGAAAGCATTTTAAACATAGAAGAAACAACTAAAACTTAATTGCAAGTTAATTTATCAGCAGCATGACAGCATTGCTGTATGCAGATACAAATATGACAGGCTTCCGTTTTTCTGTCTTATTTGTGTGCACATGAACTTTTCTTATTGATATCTCCAATGTATTGTCCTGCCTGGCTATGAGTTATAGCTACCTTAATGCCAAAAGCGATAATTTCCCAAGCCAACAACCACTAATAACAAAGACATTTAGTATTTTAATTTATTCTTTAAAGCAACAATATTGATTGAGGAAATGGTGACTGGCTAACAATAAAATCCAAATCAATATTTATCAGGAATAAATTATGTCCAGAATATGATACCATTTCATTCTTTGATTGATTTATGTCAATGACGACTTAATAACACATTTATTAAGCAAAATTGTTTGCTTTTGAAGTAAAAGGAAAAAGAACTTTGAGAGACAAAAAACGAGAAGAAGCACCTTTTTATATAGAGCCATCAAATTGGAGTTCTCAAAAGGCAAGTAACCAGCCATTAAGACAAAGAGTATCACACCACATGACCAAAGATCTGCCTTAGCTCCATCATAGCCTTTATTGTTAATCACCTGAAAAGTGAGAGCACAAAAACAATAAAGAAAAGCTAATGGATCATAAAGAAAAGGAATCATGTTTGCAATAAAAGCAGAAGTACCTCTGGTGCAACATAATTTGGTGTTCCACACGTTGTGTGAAGTAACCCATCCTCCTATACCAAAAGGACAACATATTCAGTTTTGAATGGTTTTATCAGTATATTACAAAAAGCTGCATGATAAAAAGCCATCCAATAAGGAAAACCAAATAAAATGTGCTTTTAGGTTCTGCCATCTTCTTTTGCTACCCACAAAATTCAAGCGTCCAAGCAAGACTAAAACCGTGCACATGCAAAGTGGGCACCATGTCATACTTCACTCAAGTGAAAAAGTAAAGTGATAGTACAAGACAACACAGAGCAAGCAGCCACAGAAGTAATCCCTAATGAATATAAGATCTTGGGGAAATATTATACTAAGATATTAAGACAGCACACTCACTCGAACTTGCTGAGGTAAAGCACTCAAACCAAAATCTGAAATTTTAAGAACTCCATTAGCATCTAGCAGCAAATTCTCTGGCTGTAAATTACAAAACACAGCAATGATAATGATATATCAAAGAAATTTACATATTTAACAGTTATAGGAAAAGGATTAATGAACACAAAATATATCCCACACCTTCAGGTCTCGATGGTAAACACCTCTGCTATGGCAGTAATCTACAGCATTAATAAGCTGCTGAAAATACTTTCTAGCTTCATCTTCCTTTAACCGCCCTCTGCTAGCCTGTCTCACGAACAAAACCAAAACAAATGCCAGATTAATAACAGTTATCAAACACTGATGAACAACTGAGATTTGATTCCTCATAGCACTTATACTTTGCGAAAAGTAAAACACAAAGTTTTTACTACTGCTATCTTACAATTTTGTCAAAAAGTTCACCACCAGTCACGAATTCCAAAACAATGTATATTTTCGTCTTGCTAGCCATCACCTACACCAAGAATACTGCTACAAGTTACCAAGAAGCATAGACATACCATACTAATATTGGTTATAAAGCCAAGTGGAGTCCTTTTCTGACAAAATGCCAGCTAGATTCCAAAGGGAACAACTAAAAGATACAAGGAAGAAATGCATGGAGACTAACAAAATAACTAGATTAAGATATACAAGAGAAACTTCATGCCAAACCTCATACATATGGATGACATTTGGGTGTCTAATTAGTTTCATTGTTGAAATTTCACGTTTAATCTGCAAAGGAGAAAGAGAATAAGTACAACGTAGCATGCACAAGGTAAAACAGAAACGAGATTCAGGAAAAACAAAAAAAAATTCTGAAAGTAAGGATATAATTTGCATGGCATCTAAGTGTCAGCAGTGAATAAGGAGAAAAATCAAGCAGTGTAGTAACAGTTCAAAAAAGAAAGTTTGTTAAAAGTCCAAACATAAAATTTTTTAAGGAAAAAATTATCATTATTTTCTGTTTATTACTATTTTGGAGGATAATTTCTTTCTTGGTCAAACACGGTGTAACCAAATGAGAGACAGTCGGATAAGTTAAATTCAATTTAGAACATTTGATTTAAGAATTACGTCAAACACAAATAAATGTGTATAATTTCTGCGAAACTGGAGGGGGGTGGAACCCCGTAGAAACACCAATTGTCTATCATTGACTTATTAGGTGGAATTCTACCTTCTTTTACAAGCTAATTCCTATTCCTCATGACAAATTGCAAATTTTGAACACTGAATCATCTTTTTATTCTAAAAAACACTGTGCAGGACCAAAATTAGTCAAATGAGAAACTATTACGATTATTTCTTATTGACAAATTAAGTTGACTCTTCTTTTTTGGACATAAAAACTCTGTTGCTTGCTAGTCCTTAATACTCTGTTTTTCACCCCAAACAATCACTAAATCATCATATTCTCACAATTCTTTACTGAGTCACAAGAAAACAAAAAAAAAGGAATCAAAACCAAACAAAATAGAAAAGACAAGAAACTGTGAAGCAAATTGAATTTCAAAGTCAATTCATGGTTAGCACCCTGATTAATCAAAAACTAAAAGACTAGAAAAATTATTAGAGTAACTAACAATCAGATATTAGTTAAATTAACTGGAAATCAATCAGTTAATCGTTATGAGAAGAATTCCAATTAACATAGAATTCAGATTCAGTATCAAGAAAACTTTACAAATCAAATCAACAGTTAATTAGTAGTAGTAATATTCACTTTTTCAAAAGAGATTTACTGGAAAACAATACGAATACCTGACCGATCATCTTATGCTTCAAAATTTTCTCTTTGTCAAGAATCTTGATTGCTACTTCATCTTCGGTCTCTATATTCCTCGCAAACTTCACCTTTGCGAATGTTCCTTCGCCCAACGTCCTCCCTAGCTCGTACTTCCCCACACGTGTCCTGCTCCCTGCATTCGTGCGAGCTGCCATCACTTTCTCTGAGATCCCTTTTTATTTCTCTTAAATTTATTTTCCCTTTTTTTGCCCAAAAATATCCTCTATTCCTTTCTGTTTCTTCTAAAGCTTGCAGTTAATCAAAGACCTCTTCTTCTTGCATGGTTGCCATACCTGAGACTTAGCCACCCTCATATTTTCTTCCTTTTTTCCTCAAAAAATAAATTGAATTCAAGAAAATCAATTCCCGTTTACGAAGCTCAAAACGGGAAAATAATTTAAAGCTCGACGATTACGGGGAAAATGTTGGAGAGAGAGAAAGGAAAAGCGGTGGCCATGGGATCAGACATGGAACCCATGAAGTCGAAGAAATCAACGGAGGAGAAATCGGTTTGAGAAAGGGAAGTAGTGATGCCGAGGGATTTCTGAGCAAATTTCACGTGGACAAGATTGATGAAAAGGGCAATTTAATCATAGTACTTTCAACTCTTTTTTCCTTTTCCGAGGATTTTGATTTGCACGAAATTGAAGGGCGACTAGATTGGAGAAATCGAATCTGGAACGTAGATCTATGGAGGTTTTCTTGAGATAATAATAAACTCAATACTATAACAATGCAGGTTACTGGGAGATTAACTTGACAACTTTTGTTTTTTTGGACACTATCATTGGTGAGGGAAGAGTTTTTAATGTTTTGGCGGTTTTAATATTTGGGTAATTATTGAACCAGGAGGAGAGGTGATCCTCTGCTTACAGGAACACCATCGCAACTTATAGTTTTTCCAATTTTTTGGCCAAAAACATTACGTTTCCCTTATTCTTTAAATAGCAACTAAATATATATTAAGAATTTTAAGTTGACATTTACAATTCTACCATATACTATTCAATTTTGTTGTAAATTATTGTTCAGAATATTCTTCTATGTTTGGTATTGACTGTTGACCCATCAAAAATAGGTAGGAAGAAGAAAAAAAATGTGACCAAGTACCATATTCTTCCTTTATTTTGAAAATTTTAAGTTTTCTTAAGATGATTTGAATATTCTTCTTGTCAATAAATAGATATATTTATCACTAAATTGAAGATTCAAATATCTAATTGTCACTACAATTGTATTGTATTGTGATGTTTTTTATAAATAAAATATACGTAACACTTTTTTTTCTCATTTAATATTAAATGTCTTTAAAATATATCAATAGAAACCATAAATGGCAACAATTTGGTTTACTAATTCATTTGTTAATGAAATTAAGATTTTCAACACCATATTAAAAAATACAATAAAATGCCAATTCGTTACAATATATTTTAAGAAAATAATATATATATATATATATACACACACATATGTGTGTGTACATATACATAATATTTTACTTTGAGTCTCATTGTTTTAAAATAAAAAAAATATTCTAAAATAAAATAAAATGGATACATTATCCAAAAATAATATATTATTTTCAAGTACAACAAAGTATGAATTATGGAGCATAAGTGTTGATAGGAAATTCCTTTTCCGGGAAAACATCGTGATTGCTCAAATGCTATTGGGTACCCGGAATCAGAGGATCTAAAGTGGGCATTAGGCAAAGATTCATAGTACCAATAAACAGGTTTATGCTTTGTGGATTGTGGGGGTTGTTGTAAGCTTGAAATAATGCGGGTTTATTGGTTTGGAACAGTAGTCAACGACTTTCGACTTTCGGTGGCGGTCGCACGCTTCCATCGGTGTTGAAAAAGTGCCCCTTTGGATCTTCCACCCAAATTACCGGCATTTAACCCATAAAGATGTTACATCCGTTTTGTCTTTGCTGCTTTTTAAGGTTTTTTTTTTTAAAATATATTAATAGAATGTACAGTCAGCGTTCCACGGGGAGTTGGGTATGAAAACTTTGTACACAAAATATTAAAAGTTAATGGTCCCAAAAGAATAATAAAAGGTTGGCCGTGGACGGTTTGAGCTATTCATTCATATAAAACTAAAAGTAACCTCGCAGAATAATCTGGAACAAAATTTAATCAACAAAAGGCCTCTTTGAACTTCCATGATAAAGACTCTTGGGTGGAAATTTCCTAAACATAATACTAATATAAAATAAATTACCATGGAAAATTTATCGTTTAATACATTCATCATATATTTTTTTAAGCATAATTCTATTTTTATTATATATTTGAAGTTTTTTTGGTTCTTTATTACCATTTAAAAGAATTGTTAATTGTTATAAATTGTGTGTCATGAATCTCACATAATTTAAAATTATATAAAATTAAATTTAAATTTCGACCGGTGACATGTGAACTAAGTCATCTACTTTTGACATTTTACAAGAAAGAAATATATCTGTCTCTTTCTTTCGTTTTTTATTAACTCCCTCTCGCTTCAAACAAGTAATATAATGTAATCTGCATGGAATAAAGCAAACAATTTGATTTGCGAAGGATGATATAACTATAACTTAATAAACAAAGCAGTAGACACCTGCCCCAGATATCACAACTATGAGTGTCTTAACATGACTTGATAGATAGGACAAGGTTAGGATACAACACAAGTACACAACAAAATGAAGTGTTAAATAATCCATCATCAAGTAATATCATATTACTTTTTGGGCCAGATCCCAGATCCTATGTTAAGATAATTACTACTTACATTTTGATTTATATTTTTAATATTAAGACTTTTATTTTCTTATTTATTTTTTTAATATCTAATATAAATTATAACGTTTGAAGTTAAAATTTTTTTATTCATTAAAAGACGAATTAAATTTCACATTTTTATATGTTATTTTTACTTCTACTTTTTTTAAAAAAATAAATCATTTTTTATTATATGTACAAAATTTTATTTTGACCCCTTATATAGATTTTTTTTATAATGTGATGGGAGAGCACTATATGGTAGGTATAAAACATGTTAAAATGTTATACAAAACTCATAATTCATTAAATTGTGAAATTTTAAGTAGTTATTACAAAGAAAAATGGTTTAATTTGTTGGAGAAACTTTTGCCAACAATATTCCACCGTTCGTATTCTTATTATTTTCTTAAATTGTATTTGGTTCAAGAAATAATCATATTTTAGTATATCCATTTTAAAAAAGGTTGGAATGGTCATTACCAACTCTATGACTATTTTGAGTTTATAAGAATAGGCTAAAAAATATAAAGTTGAAAAGATAGAGTAAACAAATTAATTAAAAGTTAAAAACCATTGGTTAATCCATTATTGAAAAAAAAAGCTTGGTATAATATTTTAAAAAATTCTAAAGTATTTTAAAATTTTAAATAAAAAATTTTTTATTGAGTTCAATCAATCTAATATATTTTTATTTTTACTTAATCAAAATGTTATTTATCATTTTATAGCAAGTAATAATAGCATGTCATAATGAATACTAACGCGGTATAGTGATGTGACGTAATGACACGATCATGATATTTTTCAACCTCCACGTTAGTGTCACATGAGCATTAATGACTAGGGATGTTAACGAGTAGGATACCCGTCAATTTTGAAGTACCCGAACTCAAATCCGATTAAAAATTGGAGTACCCGAATTCGATAATTACTCGAATTTTTTTTAAAATTTATTACTCTAACTTAAACTCTAATACATATTCATTACTCAATAATTATCCGAACTTATTTAAAAACCCGATTATGTACAAAAATTATTAAAATACTTTTCATGAATACCCAATTACCCGAATCTGAATCCGTACATGTATCTATATATAATAATATTTCCATCCATATTTCATATAATTCACTAATAATTAAATTTATAAAAGTACATAAATAATAAAATTTTAATTTTAATAATAAAAAATAAAATATCTCAAATATCAACTTAAATAATTAAAAACAAATATTCAAACAGCAACTTAAATATTACAAGTTTAATTAACTATATGGGTATGTCCATGAAATTAAAAAAATAACTATATTCCAAAATTATTCTAATCTTACAATTGCTTTTTAGGTATATATCTTATAAGTTTATATATACAAAAGTATGCATTATAAGCAATAATTTTATAAATTATAATTTTACAAGTATATTTTATAAGTTTTTTGTCAAAAGACCTATCTAGTATTTATATTCTTTAATTTTGTTCAATTTAGTTCATGTACTCAAATTTGAAGCAATTAAGTCAATTGATTTTGAGAATTGCGTCAATTTATTTCCTCCCTCTAACCACATCAAATTATGCCATGAAAGGATGATGTCAGTAATGACGTAATCACTGACGTATCACATTTTGATAATGTGACATTAAGATGATGACATAACATGCCATGTGGCATTATACGGTGACATGACTATACTAACGTAGCATTGATATGTTGACATGTCAGTATCACGTGGTAGATAAAAAAATTCTACCATATTATAGAGACTAAATTGAACAAAAATATATAATATAGATAATAAATTGAATAAAATTGAAATGTTGAAGACTAAATTGAAAAAAAAAATTAAAAACTACAAATCTTTAAGCATATTATTGATATGCTTATTAATAAGCTAAATATTCAAGTGTAAAAGATTTATGGTGTTAAAAAATATATAAAAATATTTTTTTACTTGATTATTTGATTATAAAATATGTAAATTAAATTTTCTTTTTTACATAAATTAAGTTTGAATTCTCCTTCTATAAAAAAATTTTAAAAAAATTATATATAAAATTAAATTTAGATGAATAACTTGTATCATGTTAAAATAATATAATATAAAATAACCAAAAATATTGATTTAGTTATAACTTTCATAATTTACAAATACACATTCTTTTGAAATTATTCAACTTTTACCCAATTTACCTTTTATTTAAATTTACTCAAAATTTCTTATAAAACGATTTTATTTAAATTCAAACACCACAATCAAATTATGTTAAAATTAAAATTAAATTATTAATTTGGAATTGCAAAAAATTTACTAATAAAATGAAATTGTACAAATATTTACAAATATATTTAAATTTATCAACCATAAATACAATCTTTAATCTAAGAAATTTCAACTTTAAAAATATAACTTGAAATATTAAACAAAATAAAAACATAAAAAATAAATAAAAAATTAAAAAGGTATAGTGTAGATTCTATGGTTATAATAAGAGATTTGTCATGTCCAAATTAAGCAAGTTAGAATGAGGAATTATTTTTATAATCATCGTTAACTCTATACCTCCGTTCTTCAATTTCTTAATAGAAAAAACTAAATCAACGTATTTTGACTAATTTGACTTTAGTTCAAGTTAAAACCTAAGTTAAATAAGTTTTAAAATTTTATATTATTATAAATAGAAGAAAAAAAATTATTTAGTCATTTTATATTATGTTATTTTAACATAATATAACTTATTCATCTAAATTTGATTTCAGGTATAAAATTTTTTCAAAATTTGTTTTATAGAAAGAAAATTCAAGCTTAATTTTTATAAAAAAAAAATTAATTTACATATTCTAAAATTTAATAATCAAGTAAGAAAAAACATATATATTTTTTAACACCATAAATCTTTTACAATTAAATAGTTAATAAGCATATCAATAATTTACTTAAAAATTTATATTTTTTAAATATATTTTTTTAATTTAGTCTCTCAACTTTTTAAATTTGTTCAATTTAGTCCATGTATTATATATTTTATTTAATTTAGTCCTTATAAAGTGGTAATTTTTTTTTGAACATTTTTTTGATTTGCCATATCATCATACAGTGTCACGTAACATTGTCAAATCATCACTCGGTGCAACGTGGCATAGCACGTCATCATCTCAATACCATATCATCAAAATGTTACACGTCATTTTTTAACGGTAAAATTGAATGCCGTTAGAAGGAGAGACTAAATTAACACAATTCTTAAAATTAATTGACTAAATTGCTTTGATTTTGAATATAAAAACTAAATTGAATAAAATTCAATAATATACAAATTAGATAGGTCTTTTAATCGATTTTTTTTATAATGCAATGGGAGAGCACTACATGTTAGGTATAAAACATGTTAAAATGTTATACAAAACTCATAATTCATAAATTGTGAAATTTTAAGTAGTTATTACAAAGAAAAATGGTTTAATTTGTTGAAGAAACTTTTGCCAACAACATTCCACCGTTTCTATTCTTATTATTTTCTTAAATTGTATTTGATTCAAGAAATAATCATATTTTAGTGTATCCATTTTCAAAGTGGTTGGAATAGTCGTTACCAACTCTATGACTATTTTGAGTTTATAAGAATAGGCTAACAAATATAAAGTTGAACAGATAGAGTAAACGAATTAATTAAAAGTTAAAAACTATTGGTTAATCCATTATTGAAAAAAAACTTGATATAACATTTTAAAAAAATTAAAAATTATTTTAAAATTTAAAATAAAAGTTTTTATATTGAGTTCAATCAATCTAATATATTTTTATTTTACTTAATCAAAATGTTATTTATTATTTTATATAATGAATACTAACGCAGTATATCGATGTGACGAAATGACATGATCATGATATTTTTCAACCTCCATGTTAGCGTCACATGAGCATTAATGACTAGAGATGTCAACGAGTAGGATACCTACTAATTTTGAGATACCCGAACTCAAATACGATTAAAAAATGGAATACCCGAATCCGATAATTACTCGAATATTTTTTAAATTTACTACTCTAACCCAAACTCTAATACATACTCATTATTTAATAATTATTTGAACCCATTTAAAAACCTAATTATGTAAAAAAATTATTATAATACTTTTCATAGATACTCAATTACCTGAACTTGAATCCGTATCCGTATCTATATACAATAATATTTTTATCCATATTTCATATATTCATTAATAATTAAATTTATAAAAGTACATAAATAATAAAATTTAAATTTAAATAATCAAAAACAAATATCTCAAATATCAACTTAAATAATTAAAAAAAAATTCAAACAATAACTTAAACATTACAAGTTTAATTAACTATATGGGTATGTCCATGAAATTAAAAAAAAACTATATTATAAAATTATTCTAATCTTACAATTTCTTTTTAGGTATACATTTTATAAGTTTATATATACAAAAGTATATATTATAAACAATAATTTTATAAGTTATAATTTATGTAACATCAATACAAAATAGAAAGTAATTAAGTAAACATGTTTATATTTGAAGTATACATACTAAAAGTATATATATAATAGTAATTGTATTTTTTATAAATTAACATAATATATAAAATATATGCATTAAAATATATTACAAGTTAATTAATAATAATTGTTTTATGAATTAATTTAATTAATAATATGAATTTATCTTTAATTATATAAAATTAAAAAAATATATAATCGGGTTTAGGTATCAAGTACCCAAGGATTGGTAACCGAACCCGATACGAGTAGTAAAATTATCACCTAAATCCTATGCAAACTTAATTATAAAGTATTCTAATTTTATATAACCGGATCGGGTATCCGCGAGTACCTTGACATATTTCTTAATGATAAGTAATATTTTAACTAATAATGATTAACCAATCGTTAATTATAAAAATTTATTTTATTCAAAATAAAAGTATGAAAATTTGATTTAATAAAAAAACTTATTAAAATATTTTTTTTAACATTATGCTAAAAAACACTAAGCATTGGGATTAAGTTGCATCAAAGGGTAAATTAAGGGAAAAAAATAGAAAGAAAATCAGATGCCATTTACGTGTTAAAGCTAGTTGTTGGGTTCCGTGATGGGTTCACATGATTCTGAAAGCATTAGAGCACCGCCAAACAGGGTACTATGACCATGACAAATGTCATCTGAATGATTAATTATATAATCATAACACTATAGACAGCCGCGCAATCAAACAAAAACAAACAAATAAACCTGCCGTGACGTTAGTTTCGAGCCTAGCTGCCGTTGCATTGTGCGTCATCACACAAGCAATAAATTAGAATTACAATTAAGCCTAAATACGTAAAGCACATTTCCTCCAACTATCATACGAGAGTTTTTGACTAAACCGAAAGGAAAAAAAAGAGAAGAATTTTGATATAACACGTAATTATATAAGATTAGTGGTTATAAAGACTAAGAAAATAAATAAAATTATAAATTATTAATGATTATGATGAATCATTTTGAAATGGATAGTGCATTTTGGTCCCACATTATCTATATGAACCATCGAGTTCTGATTGGCATTGACGGAGTCTACCATGAACATTCATGAACTTGACATTAAGCGAAACTTTTTACTACGTGTTGTGCTATTATAGATATTGGTCATGTAATGGAATAATTCTATTTAGTTGGTTGGACTACTCAACAATACTTTTAATCCCTGATTTCCTGTTTCAAGATTAATCAATATTTTTTAAAAAAATTTTGAAAAAAAGATTTAATTTTTTTTTAAAAAATCTACATTTACCATTTAACCGATCATTATTATTTTAAAAAAATTTAATTACTTTTCATGGTTTGAAACTAAATAAATTTGAACGGGTCAGGGCCAGATGGAGGCCCAATAGCATTTAGTTGAGCCAGGGCCAGTACCATATCTTCTTCTTTCTTCTCTGCCTTAAACCCTGGCTCTGAATTAGGGTTTTAGGCTTTTTTTTTTTTTTGGTTTTGGTGATTCAAGCTTGAGTTGAAAAAAATTCAAAAAAAAAAAAAAAAAAAGAGAAAGAAATGGAGGAAGTGAAGAAAAAGAGTGTGCCAATTCTTCCATGGATGAGAAGCCCCGTTGATGTGAGTCTTTTTGAAGATTGCCCTCTCAGTCTTGTCCCTTGTCTTGACCACAGGTACTTTCATAGGAAGTTCTTTTTTTTTTTGTTCATCCTTTTAACTGTGTTTTTTAATTTTCCTTTTATTCTCACAGCCTTAGCTTGCATTGCAGAATTTTTCGTAGGACCGTTGACAATTTTACTTAATATTGAAATATTTTTGAAGACTGACGAGTTTGATTATCCGATTTCTTTTGAGTAAGGTTGGAGGTCGCTTTGGAGAATATGGGTATCTCTTCACTCTTCCCAGTGCAAGTTGCAGTATGGCAAGAGACAATAGGGCCTGGTGCTTTCGAGCGAGATCTCTGCATAAATTCACCGACAGGAAGTGGGAAGACCTTAGCCTATGCTTTGCCCATAGTGCAAATGCTGTCGACTCGTGCTGTTAAATGTTTAAGGGCTTTGGTAGTGTTGCCAACACGTGATTTGGCGCTGCAGGTAATTGCCTTTTTCACCTGTATGACAATTCGCACTTTGTTTGTGCTATTTTTCTCTGTCAAGCAAATGAAAGGAATAACTGACTTTATTAAGCAACCTGGTGAATTCTGATTTATTCAAGAAACAATTTGTTGAGCTATTCAAAGAGAAAGCAACCTGGTGTTAAAATTAATAAAAAAAATTCCTCTTACAAATCTCAATCTAATGACCTGAAACAGTCCATTATGCTATTTTTTTGGTCATTTGTCTCCTCCTTCTATTTTTAAGGTACTTTGCTGTTGTGCCTAACTGTTATGACAGATTACCATGCTGGTTTTTGGTTCCTTTTGTTCAGGTTAAGGACGTTTTTGCAGCCATTGCACCTGCAGTAGGCTTGTCTGTTGGTTTAGCAGTGGGTCAATCTTCAATTGCTGATGAAATATCGGAGCTTATTAAGAGGCCTAAGCTTGAGGCAGGCATCTGTTACGACCCAGAAGATCTTGCATGCGAATTGCAAAGTTCAGTGGATATATTGGTGGCAACTCCAGGAAGGCTTATGGACCATATCAACTCCACAAAGGGATTTACACTTGAGCATCTCCGTTATCTTGTAAGTAAGTGGACTGCGTGTATGCATTCTAACCACTGTTGGGGCCTGACTACTATTAAATTCCAATGATATTTTTAGAATGTTTGAAATTTGAAGTTTAATGTTTGCGCTAAACATTGTTCATGGGATTAAAACATTTTACTGGAAACTCACTGTGCTTGTCAAGGTTTGGCTAGGAATGTTACAAATCCTATCTTAAATTTTATACTGACATCAATTTAGGTGATTAGTTCTGGATAAGTTTTTCTGTTACGCTACAAACACCTGGAACTATTTGTTCATGGATCTGGATTCTGGTTTCTGGACCATGCCTTCGACAGTTACACAATTTTTTAAAGATATTGAAGAACACACTTGTAACATTGGTATCCTACCTATGCATAGTACTTTATGGTTTAATTAACATTCTCTTTAACTTTTTCATTAATTATTAGTGTGACTCCTAATTTGGGGTGTCAGATTTAGCTGTTAAAATAATGACTTCTGGTTATGAAGGAAAAAGGAGGCTATTTTATGATTCTTTGGTTTTGAGTCAATTTTTTTTGTGGTTAACATGGTGCTGATGGATAAATTGTTCCAGGTAGTTGATGAAACAGATCGGCTGCTCAGGGAAGCATACCAGTCCTGGCTACCAACTGTGCTTAAGTTGACTCAATCTAATGATGAAAGCCCATTTCCTTATGCAGATTCTTTTTCATCTACATTTGGTTCCTTAAAAACCAGAAGGAGATTGTAAGTTCTATGCTTGTTATGGTCTTTTTCTTAAGCTATGCTTTGAACTTCAGCTATAAGCATCACTACAAAAAGGTCTGAAGTCTGAACTTAGTTTCACTTTTGATAATCAGTTCCTATCTATCAGAAATACATTTTTGTGCAGACACATTTACATGCATTTGGCGCGTGTACATATGCGTGCGTGTGTGTATTTATGGGAACTAGCTTTCCCACAAGGTGGAATGTTTTTAAGATAGTCTTATGCTTTTAGGCATGTTTGTATTAGCTTTTTCTTTCTTTAAAAAAATTTCGCTTTCTCCTATTTGAGGAGTGATTTTCCATTTTTTCTTTAAAAGATGTAGCACTAAGCAAAAGCAAAATGGCAAATAGCATGTTGTGATATCAAGTCATCATTTTTTTTCTTTAATTATATAAAATATTTAAAAAATACTAGGTAATACTGCTTAAAATAGCTTTTTTTTTTTAAAAAAAAAAACTGCTTAAAATTGTTTGCTCTCTGGATATTGATATTATAACTGCTATAAATGCTTGAAACCACCTCCACTGGTATCTCTAGAACTGTTGGGAATGGTAACTGAGTTCCTTGACAATTATTGAAAGTTTTCTGACCCTTAAATTTAGGATATTTTCTCAAGTTATTTGATTCTGTTTGAAAGAGTAAGAGAACCATATTTTATGAAATCCAGCATCATCATGATATGATTGCATATTTGATGCAGTGGCGTGGAAAGGGGGTTCAAGGGTAAATCTTACCCTAGGCTTGTGAAGATGGTTTTATCTGCCACATTAACACAAGATCCAAGCAAGCTTGCTCAGCTTAGTCTGCATCACCCTTTGCTGATGACGACAGGGAAAAGGCGTTACCAGCTTCCTGAAAAATTGGAATCGTACAAACTTGTATGCTATAATAACCCTTCTGGTGAATATATATACTTTGGTCTTTGTGAGTCTGTTGGTATTTCAACCTCGTGAGCTCCAATGTTCACAAGCTTCCTTCATTATGTTCATACTTATTTAAAACTATGGGGTTTTAAGTTACTTTCAACAAAAAAGTTGAGAGTCTAAATATTTTCTTTTGTCCAAAAGCTCGCTTCGAATCCTCCATTGGTTTTGTTGTCAAATGTCAGGACATTATTCATGTTTTAGCAGTTTATGTAAAATCAGATTGGACTTTTTCTCCCTGTGAATTCTCAAATACTATACATGTACACAGAATCATAGAATACTTGAAATATTTTGAAATTAAGAGGCCTTGTTGGCATAAGTCATAACTATACTGCATGAATCTTGAAAGGAAAATTTCAGTTGATTCAATAATGTCAAATCCTGTTCTGGTGCTAATTTCGAAGCTTGTGAATTTAGTTTCTAATGCACTAGATGCTTTCTTTTTCTTTTTTATTGTATTAAATTTCTATATATATTCTACAGATATGTGACTCAAACGTAAGGCCCCTGTATTTGGTTGCCCTTCTACAAGAATTAGGAGAAGAGAAGTGCATTGTTTTCACCTCATCCACTGAGTCAACTCATCGCCTTTGTACGTTGCTAAACCTTTTTGGTGATTTAAGTATAAAAATTAAAGAGTATTCAGGCCTTCAGCGTCAATCTGTAAGAAGGTAATGCCTGGATTATTTTCACCCAATTTTTGTTCTTGCTCAGCACCGGCTTCTATTTCTCATCTTCATAAATAAACAATTTTCTCTGCTTGGATGAGCCTTTTGCAGCCTATTGACAATTGACAATTCTTCTTTGAAGAAATTTGAGAATTGTTTTATGAAACTGAACAATTTTGTGCCATCTTAAGTGCTAAAGAACTACAATTGATTGAGCTTCACTAACGTAGTTCTTGTAAAAATTCACAGTAATCTTTCTGCAGGTTTTAGTGCTAGTTTAACCTTTGATTGAATGGAAAAACTTTTGTTAATCTTTCTTATGATTTTAGTTGAATATCAAATGGATCAAGTGATATAACAAAGGGCAATAAAAATTGGGGGATAAAATGATGGAAACTGAATGGAACAAAAGGACAGGTCTTTGGGATAGAAAAGAGATGGTAAAGGAAATGAGAACTAACTCTGTTTTTCTTTATTTGCTTGAGAGGCAGAAAAGGAATATGATAGATGCAATGGTGTAGTGTATATATTTGCCCCTCTTGAAAAAATTCCTTTCCCCTTTCTTGTTAGACAATTTTCTGACTAACGGTTTTGGTGGATAAATAAAGAACATTGATCCTTACAAATTGGTTTCCTCCCATGATTTTTAGCGAAACAAGAAATGGTTTATCCCTGTATCCTTTTTTCTGCATTTTTCCTTTTCTGGCTACCACATCTGCTGAAAATTAGTAGTTTTTTATATTTGAACTCTATTTCCTAATTGATAAAATTGACTATAATGTCTATGAGTTGATTGTAAATAGTCTTTATGACTTTTAATGAAATGAAACTTTGTGCTGCAGCAAGACATTGAAGGCATTCCGGGAGGGGAAGGTGCAAATACTTGTATCCTCTGATGCAATGACTCGTGGAATGGATGTTGAAGGGGTGAGAAATGTCATTAATTATGATATGCCTCCATATATAAAGACCTATATTCATCGAGCTGGTCGGACTGCTAGAGCAGGTCAAGCTGGGCGTTGCTTCACATTGCTCCATAAACATGAGGTATGTGAACATATCGATTGCTTCCAACCATGAACATTATATGTCAACGTGTGGATAGAATTTTCTTCCATCCTTGTTTTTATTATAATTTTTTTGGGTCCGTATTCAGTAAGACAAATATTCATACAATTTGAAACATGTAAAACAAATAGTCTTCATTTTCTTATCATAAAAGTTGACGTGTGACATAGTTGTGGACTTCTTTTTATTCTTTTTCTTGTTTCAGGTAAAACGTTTCAAGAAGATGTTAGGGAAAGCAGACAATGACTCCGTTCCTCATTACTCTGTTCCTTCAAGTTCAATTGAGTCACTGCATGCTGCATATATCTCTGGTAACTTCTTAGCTCTTTACTGATCCATGGCCAAGCAGGAAATAATATCTGCAATTGTTCAGACTTATATAAGATCTTTGGATTAATCCCACACGGTTGCTAGCCTCCTTTTTCCAATCATTTGCCTCATTAATCCTCCTTTTGTTTTGGGCTGGGGAGGGGGGAGGGATATCTTGGGACCAACTTTTCAGAGGTTAGGTATGGCTTAATGTTCCAAAAGTTAATGAATTTTTTGGTCCAGATTATTTGATTGGCCTTTTACACGTTTCTTTCCTTGTATATTTTCCAATGCTGTTCACTTGTTATAGATGGAAGGGAGTGAAGGAGAAATTATAGCAAATTTGGTTCTTATCTTGATCAAATGCAAAAATGATTTCAAGTATGAACTATCTTATAGAAGCTTTAGCTCTTCATTTTAGTGAAATGATATACTGTTCGGACAATACGCCTAGTTATCCCCTTATGCGCAATAGAAATTTGAAATAGGGTTACTGAAGCTTTTCATTGTTTTTAATGCATCAGCCTTAGGAAAACTGAAAGAGACAGTTGAATCAGAAGCATCTAGGAAGAGGAAAATTGATTCCAAGTTTTCAAGAATGAGCAAGAGCAAGAAAACAGATCGTCAGAAGGGATGATCTATTGCTGCAGAGGCAAGAAGTTCTTGTTACAACATAGTTCAATTTTCTAGATGGAAAGGGGCATTGCTTGACATGAAGGCAAAATGTCATGTTCTCATGCTTGGGTGCATGGGCATCTTACTGGCAAGCTGATAAGCTCAGATTACTTTTTCCAAGACACAAGTTTGGTGTATGGAAGCTGGGTGATACGTTTTCATACCAAAAGCTGAAAGCAGAACTATTACACAGATCTAAATCTGGTGCAAAAAGGATCGAATTTTGAGAGCTCAGGGAAGTTCATGCTGCTAACAAAGTTCAGTCATGTTCATGCAGTTATATGGAATACTGTTATGCCGAATTGTGTTTCAACTTATAGTCACGGAATGGACTGAAACCATGAGCTAACTGCAGTATAGATATTCCAGAATTGTTATGATCATTGATTATATTGAGAACATGCTGAAATAGTCGTAACTAATTCATCTTGTCTTAGTTAAAACATGCTTTTTCAATTCATATAATGAAATCATTAGAATGTAGAATACTGGTTACATGTTTAGAGTCATCCATGTCAGGTGGTGCTTGGTTAGATTCCCCATATCTTAAGGAATCTGTATATTTATGCCTTGGGTTTGGGACCTTCTCTGAAATCATACAGAGAAGTCCATCAGGACATGAACTGCCTGTGTGCATGCATGCAATTACTGTTCACCGAGCTGGTTCTCCATATCTCAAGGATTATGATTTCGATTCCAGGCTTGATGCCTTCTTAGCTGGTTCCACCGGCGGATATGGAAACTTTTTATTGAATTGTTAGGCATTAGGAATTCAGGACAACTGAATCTGCACAACTCACTGGTTCAAGATGATAAAGTCTAGTATCGAGGCTAATGTATCAACTTAATGTTTTTATTCATGAAAATGTGCAACTCTTTACAACTTGAAACGCTAGAGTCTTGCACAGCCCATCATAACATTGGTTACATTACCAAGTACGTACAGGTAGACCTACAAAAGTCTCAGCAAAGTCTTGGTCATCAGGCCAATCTCCCGGACTCCGTTAGTTGAAGAAAGCAAAAAGCAAAGAAAATTGGAGAACATCGATGCATCTTCAATAAACCAAAAGCAAGTCATTCTAGTCGTTGTAAATTGAAAAACTCGACATTCCTTTGAGAAAATACTTGGAGTTTGCCGTCACAGCAGTGGCAGAGGAAGAAGCCGCAGAAGCAGCAGCCATAGCACCGACAGGGACTGAGGTTGGTGAGCTCCTGGAAGTAGGAGAAAGAGAATCATTGTTGCTACCATCTCTATCCTCTTCACTTATGGTGTCCAACATCTTTCTTGTTCTGTGCCTCATGACACTAACAAACTGAGGTGGAGCGACCTCCATAACGAACCTCGTGAAACGCGAATTGGCCATGTCTAGTAGCTCAGGAAGAAGGAGAAGGCTGAAGCATGGAAACCCCAAAGAGGGAGCAGGAGTTAATAAGAGAAACACCTTTGGTTTTGGATGTGCAGGAGCTAAAAGGTGCGGGTGAGATTTATAAAGGTATGGTCAGGCTTAAATTGAGTCAGTGGTCGTAGTCAATGGCACTTGATCAAATTTAACTCCTAGTGCCGCCACTTACTATTGATATTGATGTGCAAAAAGTCTGATGGTTGATGTTTCGAATACAAGCTCCAAGAGATAACTACAGTGTGGGACCTTTCCCCTTTATGTGTCAAAGCCTGGATGGAACACCGAGGTTATCTCTACGGATATGGAATTTGTTGGGATCGACAGCTTCCAAATTTACACTTTTCTGAGCTCGACCGGTGGTGTGCCATCTGTCAGTTGATTTTTCTCCATTGAACATTGATGGACAGGTCCTAATTTGCCCCCTTGCATTTGTGGGGTGAAGAAAGGAGGGGAAGGGCAAACTGGTTTTGTCTGAGGTTGATATAGACAAATGAAATTTCTTGAAAATCTTTGCATGGCTGTTCAAGGAAGGGTCCATTATGGTTGGCTGGAAACTCACTGGCATGCATCATTGAAGAGATCTGGATCATATATTTTGCGTTACGTGTGTGTTTCTCTGTACGCAAAAAAACACTTAATTCTTCAATGCTTGTTGTATTACTTAATTTAAAAAAAAGACTTATATTATATATATATATATATATATATAAATGACGTGGAGAAAAAAGAATCAAGAAACAACAGTGAGAAAAATTCAATACATTACATGTTTAAAACACAAAATGTTGCTTAAAACCTAACTAGGGACATTAATAAGTATTTGATAAACGAGTAGCTCACTCTATTTGATCTATTAAATAAGAATAAAGTATTTTATAATCGGATTGAAGTAGAATTTGGATAGTAAAATTATTATTTATCATAGATTCCAATATGATTATATAATATTCACTATTCAAACTTGATTATAAATAATAATTTTTAGTATTAAATTTTAATTTTATTTATTATTTTTTTGTTTATAAAATTACTTAAAATTAATATAATACATATTAAAATTGATTAAGTGTTCTACAAATGATTTTAAATTTTAACTTACTAATTTAATTTGCATTAATAATTATATAAATTAATTTTAAAATAATTTATTGTTTTGAATTCGGATTAGACTTCTACTATTATGTGTTCATGTTTAATCAAGCTCGGATAAAGTATGAATATTTAAATTTTAATTGGATTTGAATTTGATTATTTTAAAATTAACGAGTAAATGCATGTGAACTTAGAAATTGAATATATTTTGTTAAATAAATAAAACAGTCAGTATGACCGCATTCCAGGGGTGTTTTTGGTAGAGAAAATAAAAAAAAAGTTAAAAAAGTATGTATGGTGAATTATAAAGATCCCAAATTCTCCACCGTCGGATATAAAATATTGAAAATGTATGTCGGCCCATCTCGAATTAGAATTTGATTGTCTAAAAATTGGCCCAATTCCAAGGATAACTTCTTCTTAAGGCCGCAATGGCCCATCATCACTAACTTTCACTAAAAAGTCTAAACCACTAAAACCCTAAAATTTGACCATTTGTCTTTCTCCTTACTTCTTTCCCTCTCCAAGCCCCGGCAGAGAACGTGCGGCTCTCATCACAAATTCACGATTTTCTTCTTCTTCTTGGTTTTTTCTTCTGGGTTTCTTTTAATTGCATTGAAGTTCTAATCTTTCTCGCTTTTTACAGTTGCTATTCCTTTTTTTTGGATAAGATGTATCTCCAGTTCTACATAAATGAGAATGGTGACAAAGTTTACACCACTAAGGTAAAAACGCATACTTATTTATTGATAATTAGTTAAAACTACAAATCATCTCAGGGTTCTGTTAGTTTCATAAGTTTTATGTTTTGTTTATAGTGATTGAGCCAGTGGAAAGGACAACCTTGTATGCAATGAAACTAAAACCTACTGCACACTGAGGAACTTATAACCCTTTTTTGTTTTCTCTTTTTAAATTTCAAAGCTGAGTTTTAAGCTTAGGTTGCTTCAAAACTTTGTGCTATAGCTGATGTTTTTTCTTCGGAATTTCAACAACTTTTTCTTCTTGGTAGGATTTTTTTTGGTCCTCATAATTGAGGGAGTTGATGGCTGATTAACTAGTACTATCCTGAGAAATGCATTTAATTGTGAGAGTTGAGACTAGGATTAGATTTTAATCTCTTACCTGCAGTCAAGCCAAACTGGCTTTCATCTTATTTTAACTTGTTCTAGCAATTTTTTAGGTTTCTAATTTATGTATAATCAATATTTTAGTTGCTTTTTTCTTTCTATATTTACATTTATATGGATTTTGTGTGCAGAAAGAATCACCAGTAGGGATGCCTACTCTGTCTGCTCATCCAGGTAATACAGCCTGATGCATTTAGATCATTTCTGGCATAAACTGATTAGCACTTTCATAGTTTTTTGGCCATTTGTGTTTATCTTGATGGTCTTCCTGATTAGGTGTCCTTTTTGAAGAATTTCTTGCACATTTTATGCTTGACCTGGTCTTTATTGTGGCAACTGAAGAAATTCATTTGGCTACTTACCTATATAAATTCCTTGCTGTAAGCTGCTTTCATAGGCACTTTGCTTTGTCTGTTTTGATGTGTAAAATCAATAGAATAAATTCATTTTGGTGGAGCATTGGTGGTGTTCTGACTACAGTCTACATGGTCATTTGCCATCTGTTTCTCAGTCTTCATTTTATTGACAAGTGGGTACTATACCGTGTCATCTATGGTACTCAACTGTAATGAATGATAACATTGGCTTCAATACATGTTAGGCTGTTGTAGGATTTCTTTTCTTGTTTTGTTAAAATTTTTAATAGAATCAAAGACAGTTTTTGGGAAAGTTGCATAGGAATGTTATTGAAAGTTTTTTGTTATGGTTTCTAATGAAAATTATTTTTTCCCTTTTACTAACAATCATGCAGCACGTTTCTCCCCTGATGACAAATATTCGAGACAAAGAGTTCTTTTGAAGAAACGATTTGGTTTGTTGCCCACCCAGCAGCCACCTCCAAAGTATTGAATTGATTAGATACATCAAGCTGTACTTTTATGAAGCTTTGTTTTTAGAGTACCAATGAGTGCCTGTGGCCGAATATGCAGTTTCTCTTAGCTTTAGGATGCTTATTTAAAACTGTACACAGTTTAATGTCTGCTTGTAAGAACACATCTCAAGTGTATGAATGCAAGTAGTATGATTTGTGTCAAGATTGTTGTTTTACATTTGTTGACTCAGTGATTTATGCCAGTTTGGTTTGGTGCATCCAAGCATCTTTTGGACAGGCAGTCTCACTGAAATTGCTTTGTAAGTTGTGTCTTAAATCTTAAATTTAGCTAAGAGAAGTGCTTTGAGCTGTGGGAGCGATGATTCAATTAAGTTGCTCTTATCATGGCCCCGACTCGAGGTCTCGGAACCATGACGTGTGACATATAGCGTAACTTGGTTAGTTGCTAGAATGTTACTTTGTTCCTTACTCTGTTTGAAGGAAAAAATAATGGTAACTAGGAGGTACGAAATTAAAAGAATTTTCTATCTTGAAGCTTTTTAGTTTTAGGGACAATATCTTATTTAGTTATTATACGTTAGGAAAATATTTAATGTGATACATGTATTAAAAAAAATTCATTGTGTTGCTCGAATATCTATTACATTTATCAATTTGTCTCACCTCAATGGGTCACTTAAATAGAAATGTTTCACCTGGTTTAATCAAAAACGAAAAAAAGTTACTTATGTGGTTTGGTATTATTTTTGGCATAGACACTGTGTGTTTTCAATTTCTTCTAAAAGGGTAGCCATTCAATAAACGTTCTCTAGCAATGGTCCGTACAAGCTAATTTGATTCTATTCTATTTCCATTCCAGTACATGGAAAGCAGCCATAAAAATGAGATGTGTTTCTTCAAAAATATATCGAGAAAAATGACTTAAGGTTCACAACACTTTTCTCATGGTTTGGGGTCCAACTCCGTAGTCTCATCATCTCACAGAAATCTTAACTTGGAGGTTGAAGAATTCTCAAACGAAACCTGATTGCAGACGGAACTCTTCTCTTGATCTGCCGCCGCCGCTGCTGCTTGGTTGAGCTCAACACCACCAAATTACTGAAGCCATCGCTGTATTGTGTCACATGCGCCGTATCTATCAGGGCAACAACTGGAAGCAAAACGCCTAACACATCCATTTCAGCATTCTCCAAATACAAACTTTTGCAATTAATCTTCACCCGTACCAAACAGGTGAAAAAGCGTTGCAACGTGTCAGGGCAAATGCAGCCGGCCGCCCTGTCATCAATTATCAGGAACTTGAAAAATGAGTTTTGAAATAGAAAGAGACCTTGAAAATATGACTCCAAGTTCTGCATTTAAGACCCAAAGCTATAAAACAGTACAGCCAACTTCCCTTGACCCATTGATATGCGTCAGTATAATAGTGACACACGATTAAAGCTTTATCTTCTGATGTTTATCTACGCACTGTAAAACCCAAACCGTAGAAAGCAACGAAAATGTAGAATATTAACTCAGTTTCGAAGCCATTCATTCTTACAAATGAATTTTCTTGTGGTCCAAACAGTTCACATGCATTGAACACAAAAGCCAGTTGTTTTGGTACTAGATGATAATGAGGACCCAATATTGCAACTACGGAATGATGTTACATTACAATCATTCAAATTATGGCATAAATTTGAATGGTTTTGGTTGAGACAATGCCATCCGTTTCTAAAGTGTGTCTAAAGCCTTGGCAAGTTAGCCTTTTATTCATGGCATGAACAGTCTCTTCGCTTTTCTAGCTGGCAGTTAAAGGGTCCACATCTTAGGTCTGGTTGGAATTGCTTTTAGTTGAAATCTTCTGGAGTGTCTTAACTAATTTCTTTGGTTCTTTTTTATGTACTCAGTTTAGTTCTTTCACATGGGGCATCGGCCGGGATTGATGCGTGATATACACAGATGGACCCAAGGAAATTACAGTAGGACAGCAAGAATGGAAAGCGATTGTGCTGTGTGCTGTGGATGAGTATAGTTTTAAGGCCTTCAAGGGCAAACACATGTCCCTATACTTGCAGGGTTTTTCTTTTCTCAGGGCAAGGAAAAGAAAAGGGATAAATCTTAGAAGTCATCGGCACTTCAACTCTTACTTATATGATTTTTTTCTTGCTATATATGATTAAAGTGCACAATTTGATATTGACCTGTAGTATAATGAAAAATTTGACCTTAATTTCTTAATTTATATATATAAGTGTATAATTTATATCATACGTATTAAGGGTGGTTTGATCATGTGATTACAAATAAGTAAAACTAATAGTATTTATTATCATTCATTAGTGAAATGATCATATTATTTAATTGAGTAAATCACGAAGAAACCACAGGTATAAATTTTGTCATAAAGTGTATGCAATTCATCACTTAGTATACACACTCACAAAAAACCCCCATCAAGCCTAGTATTTCATGTGGAGGAAAAAAGGTCTTAACTAGGTGCACATGATGATGGCTATGAGCGATGACAACGATTAGGATGATGATGTTGATCATCATGCTGTGTTCATGAGTTAATGAAGATGGTGACAAGAGTAACCTTTTGAGTCTTCTAGTAAGGTTCATCTCCAACTTTTCTAATTTTGTTTTCCTTTAACACTTTTGTTTGACTCAAGGAGAAGGACCGGTTGTGGGTTTTCCTTAATTTGGCTCGATCAATCAAGGGCGAGATGATCGGAAAGAAATAATGAAAGAAAATGGAAATGTGCAAGTTGTGTGGCACATTTTTGAAGATGGAATTGCTGGGATGGATATTACATTGTATGGTTCAAAGAGTACTCAGTTCATGGCCCTGTGTGTTTAAGATTCATGGAGGTGCTATTTAGAAAGCATAAATGGAGTTCAACCATGTGACTGAAGAAAAAAATTGTTTTAAGAGGATGTAATAATATCATTGTTCATACAAAAGTTGTGTCTAAATTCTAAACCTTCTAGTTTCATCGAACGAAAGGATATGGTCTCCATTATTTGCCTCCAAAATTCAACATGTGAATCATGGCTTATAGTTCAGTGATCAGTTTAAAAAAAAATTGTAATGCTAACAGAAAATGAGAGAAGGGTAGTAGTAAGCAAGAAATGGGAGGACAAATACATACGTAAAAGAGAGAAGGAAAAATACATGAGAATTAAACGTAAATTACGAGGAAAAACAAACTGGAGTCAATTCCTATTCTATCATGAAGGAGAGGTTGGTGTATGATGTTGAAGACGTAAACACAAGTAAATGATGATCGCAATGAGTGGCCACTCAATTAATCTGCATAGAGGGTTTTTGTTGCTAAACATATACGCGTAAGCTCACGATTATGGAGGAGAAATTTAATTCGTTAAAAGCATTGATCATGTGGTGCATCACTCTTTTAATTGGTTCCAAGGGCAGAATGAAAGAAAGAAGAAACAAAACCTGGGCTCCACCACCTCCTCATCTCAGCCATGGACAACACACCATCAAGGCTGCTTCATTGCAATTGCATGCTTCACTTTTAAAACGCGTGAGACGCATCACATGCACCGTGTCTACCAGGGCAAACAATGAAAGCAAACGCCAAATATATTCCAAGGTAAAACAATTTTGAAGAATCGAAATGACGATTTGAAATTCTGGGTTGATCCCCCCTTGACGTGGAGGGGGCGGCCTTAGCGTCAATGGGGACGAAACAGAAGGTTGCAATCAGTCAGGGAGAGACAAGCCGCCCTCAAGAATTTGACAAAGACCTATTGCCAAATCCAAAGAGATGTTATTGAAAAAGTGCATACCTCCAAATCCTGCACTTAATTCAGAAAGCAAACTACTGCTTTTTCTTTTTGGTTGCCGACGCTTTTTGCAGAACGACCCTTAATTATGTTTCTGAGACTTGCCAATGCCCTTTACTCTAAGGCAAACCAAATGGAGTAGAACTGTAGAAGTCAGTCTTCTTTATCCAATATTAATTCTAACCAAAACCATGAAGCCACGGGGAATGTTTCTTGGATTTAGGTTCTGTAATCAGTGGAGTTTGTCACCTAGCTACTTGCTTTCATCCTTAAAGAAGAGGATTATCCATAAAATAAGAACATTGGGTTTTTATTTAGCATTCTAGTTTATGAAATTGTTGACAAAATATGGTTTGATATGTGAATCTTATACTTGAGTATGCCAATTGTGTATATCTTTCTTTCCCTTTTCATCACTTGGTCAAAACAGGGATCCATTTTTTTCTAAGTAAATTGATATTCCTAATTGAGTTATACCTCTTTCTCTACTTTCATGCTCCATTTTCTCTTAAGCTAATATTCTTACCCCTCCTCTACACATTTCTGATTAACTATAACCACATTCTTTGCATCTATAAAGATTATTGGACTTGACTTGAATAGGTAAGTAAGGACACCCCGAGCTTTATCCCTTTTCATACTAGGAAAAAAACTGACATTTCAAGGAGTTTCATTTTCCTTCTCGAAAAAAAGTTACACAAGCCAAGCTCTAATTGTATTGGTTGAAATGAAAAAAGGAGGAAGAACAATACAAATTACACCATTTAATTAATGGCTCCATTGCAAACCAGTTATCTAGTAAAAGCCATCGCCTCTCAAATTTTCAATGGCATTAATGTAGTTATCCGAAAATCCAGGGGCATTCTAACCATTACTACTTCTATATAAATCAATCATAGAGTGCCACATCTGTTGACATTCCCTCTCATCCAACAAAGTTCATTCGGAAAGTCTCCGTACAAAAAGGTTTCCCATGGCTGATATCTTTTCAGTAACCACTCTCCAAGAAACACTCTGCCCTCCCAAGGCTGAGAGTCCAGTAGTCACTCCCCCCCTCACTCCCTTCTCTGCCGTCGTGCCTGCTCGTTTTACCGTAGCTAGGCTCAATATCCACATAACATTGGCAACCATTCATGAAGAAGAAAATGAAGAGGAAAGCATGGAGGTGTCACAGAATTCATCGACGTCTTTTTTATCCACTTGTTTCTTAGAAGTGAAGAAGCCCTTACCGTCATATAGTCACAATTGCAAGTGTGCTTAGGGATGTTCATAACTTGAACAAACATCTGATGTAATCCATGAATGGTTTTTTTTTTCCAATCTTATATCAAGGTTTGTTTTGTTGAGGAGAAATTTTTGTAACATATACTTGTCAGAAATTAGGAGACTCTTGCTGTTCAGTCAACAAGCTTTATCAATCGTTGGCTGGTTTTATGTCTATGCATGTGGTCAAACCAAGTATTAATAAGTAAATAATGGATTGGAATTGACTCTTCTTGTTCGAAAAATTTTCTGTCTCTTCTATCTTTTATAACCATGTTTTGCTCTTGGTCATGGAGCCTATCACTGGCATTTGAATAACGTTTAATCCCGTTCCATGGGCTCCGCTGCAGCATGAGGAGAAAGTTTCTTTTCTCCAGGCCCTGGAGGATCCTTCAAAACTTGTCTTTTCTTTTGTGAAGCAGGGTGTTATTGAGGGGTACAAGTCTTCTAATCCATGACTTCTCTGGTTAAGTACGTAGGAGCACTCAGCAGCTTGTAACGTAACATATTAATTAATGCAAGGAGGGGGGAAATTATAGAAAGTGAAATCAGGTTTGCAGTAGGCCATGTACATGAAGTTTGGCAACGCACCTAAATCGACTGTGGCCATTGGAGATCAGTTACTGCAGTCGAGATAAGGTTTGACTGTCCAGAAAATGAACCAGCCAACAGAACATTGTGTCAGCAGTGGGGCCGAATGAAGTGATTTTAGCTAATTGATTGAAACAGCATTTAATTTGGCTGTCAGTAATTTGTTCATTATGCTTTGCCTTTTTGCTGCTAGATTTTCCTGATTTGTTTGGATATATAGAAATTTCCATTATCCAAAAGAAAAACAAATCATTACCAGTGAAGTTCCCATCTCAGAAATGTAAGACCACCATCAGTTCATTGACTATCTGAGAACGAAGTCAAAAGCCTATAACTTAAAAGACTTAAGTTATGTCACACTTAAAAATGGGTTATTTTTATCTTTTAAGCAAATGAGGAATGTTGTAGTATTTTCCTAAGTTTTGCTTGTAATGAAAAATTGAATTCAGGGCATTCTAATTTGTACCCCTTGAAGTTAATCTTAAACCACAGTGTTTTGAGTTTGACAGATAACACCTAACCTGCACTCCCCTGGCCTTAGCTTCAAAAAGAAAAAGCCTCGTCAGACTAAAGTTAGCCCTGATGCAATCAGCTGCAACTATTATCTTCGATCCCTGTCTCAGGGGTTTTCGGGTAGTTTCTTCTGTGCACATTTAACTCAAAAGACACCTGTTAAGTTACATATTGATAATTAAGTTTCCGCTTCTTCTTCACTCCTGAAAATTTTTTCCCAGAAATACATTACCCAGGAATGAAGCGTGACGTGGAAGTGTGTCTTCAGAAATATCTTGAAATTCAATGATGATGCAGTTGCCCTTTCCTTCTGCCATCAAACAATAGAAATACAGCCTACAGCCTACAGCTTACAGGGGTCCAACATCTCAAATTATGTTGTCCCCCAACTTTCGTAAGCCATCATAAAAAATAAAAACTATGCAAACTTATTATGCTGGTTCAATTGGTAATACTAAAATCAAGAATGTATTACAAAATTCATATGACTAATACTTACTACCTTTCTTTGCTTGTTAGAAACTCCAAACCCGATTGAGTATTTGGCTAAAAGGAAAACTTTAGTAATAATTTTCTGATGATTATGTCAAAAACCTAAAATCGAACAATGTGACAACAAACCAAATTTCTGCTAGAGACCAAATGTTCTGTCTGTAGGGTAATATTTCATCAATGACAAATCTTGTGTTCTTTCTTTCTTTTTCCAAAAGGCAGCTCATGAAGATTTTGCCTACTTCATGTCGGAACAGCTCTAGCTGTGCAAACTTCAATGCTTCATAGATATTGTTACATGTTGATCACCCAGCGTGAAAAAGATCGATGTCATGATCAGACATGTCCCCTCCCTTGGAAACACATCATGGGAATGTTTTTGTTGGGTGGGGACTGATCATGCATCAAATGCAAATAAAATACAATGAAAAAAAAAAATTGCACCTCACTTTCTTAAGATCTCTTTTATATCAAATCGAGTACGAACTTTAATGAAATTAAAAGAATATGATCATATCACTTTACCTGAATAACAAAAGTTGATGGATCTTTTGTTAAACCACCAAATCAACCTTTCAAAGTTCAACCACTTCAGTTCGGTTGTTGCAAATCAAAGCTGTCTAAAGAATCCTTGTGCAGCCTCTAATGGTGATTGGGAGTGCTAAGCCTTGACAATGTGCTAGGAAAGACGAGTTTCATAAACTCATAATCCACACAAAATTATGAGGCTGAACACACAAAAGGAAGTGAATGAAAAACCCTTTTTCTCCACACAAGGAATTCTAATGTGCCTGTTCACCTTTCTTTTTTTTTTCAACCGTTCTCCACCTTTTTGTTTGGAGGCTATAGCTAGGTATTTATACTTTGGATTAATTTTAAACCCTAAGTACAAAACTATTTTGTAATTGCTAATTAATCCAATAATTTGAATAAACAATTTAATTAAGTCCTTTAGAAGCCCAATTAACTTAATTATTTAATTTAATCAATTAGGCCGAATAACTTAATTAAACAATTTAATTAAGTAAGCCCAACAATTTAATTGAACAATTTTAATCAATTAGGCTCAAAAATTTAATTAAACAAATTGAATCAATTAGGCCCAATAACTTAATTCTTTAATTTAATCAATTAGACCCAATGACTTAATTAAATAATTTAATTAATTAAGCCCAATGATTTAATTAAACAATTTAATTAAATAGGCACAACTTAATTAAACAATTTTAATCAAGTGCTTGAGAAGTTCATAACTTCTAATTTGATTAAGTTCAACTTAATCACCTCTTTCATTTTATTTTCAATATTCATTTTAGGTGTGTGACCGATTAGGCTTCTAACATGTTGGCAATGAACTCAATATATAATTCTTAAGTTAAACTTAGAATTAGATAAATTTAAACTTTTTAAAATTTATCAGTAACCAAGTTAACTACCTAGAGTTCATAAACCAAGATTGGGATCTAGCAATCCATCATGGCAACCCAAATGTTAAAAAAGTCAAGATGGTTTGACTCAGCCTTTCAGTGATCAGTCTTTTAATGTAATTCATTCCCTTATCATATATCCTAGAGATGATAAGAGTATGGTGCAGTATCTACTTTTATTGATCTCCATATTCGTTCTTAAAGTTTGATCATCAGCTTTATAAAGACTTATGAAACTCTTTTTATAATCTTCAAGTTGCCTTGGCCAAAGACTTTAATAAGTTAATATCAACCAAGAACAACTAGGATATGTCCCCTGCAAGACTTGGGGTGATGATTCCTATCTTGACCACTCATTTGCCTTCACATGCTTCATGCTATACCCAAAAGCATCTTGTTTTGGCATTCTTGATTAGACACCCATAAGGATGAAATCAAAGCATAGCACTCCACACATAAGACAACTTTGTGTCTCAAGTCTAGGGAGTATTTACACAACTGGCACATGAAAATTATTGCATAGACACTTGAGTGAAATACCAAATGCACTTCTCATGGCGGGTCATGTTTAGTGAATTTGCTCCTTTAGGCAAACACCCACATTCTAGTTCCAAGTATCTCTATACTTCAACCTATGAGATCGGTTGCTTACTTCTCAAGTAAGGAATATAGAATGTACCAATCTTTAGGCATCATTGATGTCTAATCTTAATGATACATTGACCAGGAACATTTTGAGATTATACTTTGATGCATAGGAATTTTATAACTGCAACCCATTATAGTTTCTTTACAAGGCATATTAATCTCATGGACTTCATCCAATTAGACTTATAACTCATTATAATTGATGTCTTATTGATAAAGGAAAACCTCTAATCATTCAACATGAATGATACTGTTGCATGATTGAAATCAAGTCTTAACCAATCTCAATTGACTGCAGGACTCATCCTAACAATCTCTCTAGCTAGCTAGACTGTCCTTAGAAGGACAAATTGAGCATGACATGCAAATTGACTGTCTCATTTTCTTAGGTTGGCATAGCTACTGGCAAATGCTTGTTACCTCTATAAAGATCATAAATTCTTTGCTCTCCCCCCAACATAACATTGTTGCTAGAGTACCATATTATTCAAATAGGTTAAAGGTGCTGAGTCATGCAGAGTTAACATCTTTCTTGATTGGACTAGAAATAGAAAGGAGGATGGAAAGTAAAGGAGAGAGATGATCATTTTCTATCTTAATTTATAAAAACAAATATCATTTTGAATTAAAAAGATTATCCATTTTTTTAAGTTGTAAGAGAATTTTTAAATCTAAAATTTTGTTCCTGACCACTTAATCACTTCAAATATTGATGTCTGTAAGTTGTAAGAGAATTATGAGTTTTAGGATTCGAGTTTGCACTATGATAAGAGCGAATGAGATGGAAACACTGATAAAAAAGATTGAAAAGGCTTGGCTTTCGAGTTCTTTTTAATTAGTGAACTCAAGAATAGCAGCGTGCCTTTGCTAAGGCACGTGCCAAAGTTTTTATTTTTGTTTGTTCATATAACAGAGTGTCTCAAATTTTATTTTAATTTTCTTTGGTAAAGCTATCTAGGAAGTCCTTATATTACAGTATTTTGGTCAATTTAACTCATGTGCTTTGATATTGAATGCAATTGGGTCCTCTTGACTAACTTCATTCAAATTAAATGTACTGAATAGGGATCAAATTACACCAAATTAAAAATATAAAAATTAAATTGAACAAAATTCTTTAGTGTAGAGGTTAAATTAAATAAAATTTTATAATACATGGACTAAATCAAACAAAATTCTATATTAGAGGGACTTTATTGGTACTTTTACTTATATACTTATTATTAATGTATCCTAAAAATTATAGTTTATGAAACTTAGATTTAATTTAATTTACTTTGACATTGTATAAACAATTTAGGCACATTAGCATCATTAATGGTCAATTTGAACAAAGTTAATTAAGAGGATCCAATTGCACACAATATCAAAGTATATGAATTAAATTGACCTGTTTTTAAGTAAAGATATTAAATTGACGAAAATGTTATAATACAAGAAATTTTTGAATAATTTGACTATTTCTTTCTCAGATGATTTAAGAGTACATTCTTTTATATCGATCTGGTGTAAATTAAAAATTTAATAGCTTAAGTTAAATTTAATAAATTAAAATCCACATTAAAGTTAGTATATAATATTTTCATGAAAGGATTTCTATAATTTAAGGCACAGTTTGATTTTTTTTTTTTTGAATTTCATTTTTTTACTTGAAAAATAGTATTTTGTTTTTGGTGCAATAAATAATAAATTTTTTTAATTTTGTGAAACTATAATCTAAAAGCTTCAAAACCCCAAAATTTATTCATCACAAGACAAAAAACAAAAAAACAAAAAAACATGTAGCCAATTATTGAATATTGACCCTGCATTGTCAAGGAAAAACGCTGAGTTATCACGTTTCTCACGTTTATTTAACTACTAACCTTTTTATCTTTTTGTTTTTTACCAAAAGTAAAAGAATCGAAATTTAAGAAAGGATAAAAAAGTAAAAGCCAAGTTACACGAGTGAGGCTGTCTAAATTAACTGTTAAAACTGTTCACCTTCTCGCGTTGTCCTGTCTTTTGACTGTTTCAAACGTTTGTCACATGGCTTTCTGTCCACCCTTCGATTAGCCTTCCATTATGCAACGAAACTTGTTCCACAATTTCCCTTTCTTCTCTCAAGCTTCCCCCTCTATATAACAACACACCAACTCGCCACTTCGCTGACCAAACCCCCTTATTTTCATCAACAAATTCAAACTTCTCTACTACAATTCATCCTTGGCTGCCACGATTTTGTTCTTCTCCAAGGCTTTGGTTGCAGAAGAAATTGAGCAAAAGGAAAAAAAAAGGAAAGAGAATTCAGAAAATATATACTAATTGCAGGAGGAAATGGTGAGCGGTATGAGGTACTTGCAAACATGTGAGAAGGCACCAGCCCTTGTTATTTCTCACAAGAAATCGTCTACTTCTCCAAGATTGGAGACCATAGTCGAAGAGGGGTCTGAATTGAACTTTGAGGTTGGACAGAAAATGGTGTTCTTTCTTCTTCCTGTATTTCTTTCTGTTATCTCTTATATTTTGTTGTATAGAGATATTGCTTGATGTGGGAGTTTTATATGTTTTTTCAACCCTTTGTTTTTCCAAACTTAATTATTCTCTACATCTGTTCTTTTTCTCTTTATATTTTAATTTTGGTTGCTTTTTGAATCATAAAAAAATAAATAAATATTCAAGAATCTGATATGGTAAAAACCCTTTATTCCTCATTGGGGTTCAATGTGATTGCTGGGGAGAAAAAAGAGTTTTGTTCTTGTTACGGGACATCATTGACATGATAATTTACTAATCCTGAAATGGTAAAATAAATGAGAGAAATTAAATACAAAGAGCAAAGCTGTTCAATTGCTTTTAGATAAATTTTAGAAGCATTGCGATTCCCGTAGACACCATCCAATGAAGAAAAGGGTCAGATATGACTTGTTAAGTTCCTTCAATTGCATTTTCCTTCATTCATCCAATGAAAAAAACCAATTCTGAAGCATCTCGACACTGCAAATCAAAGGGAATTATGAGTAAAAATGGTGGAATCTTGAAGCATAAGTAGCTCATCTACAACTCATCATTAATAACCCCACTCTTCAGTATCTCAGTTTTATATTTATTGAGGAGTCGTGACTGGTATATCTAATTTCTTTTTAATGCCTAAGTAGCTGAAATACTAGCCAAGATCTTCTAGTAGTTATATTGATGACTAATGATAATCTTGCTGAATGAGAAGTTTTATGAGAAGAGAGATGAATGATGGGTTAAAGGAAAGAAAGTATGCCTGGCTAAAGACTAAGCAGGCACTTTTAATTTACTGTATGACAATCCTCAATGATAACGTGTAGTGATCAACAATGCTAAAAATTGGGAGTCAAAATCCAACTAAAACTATAATTGTTGTCTACTTTGAAAACCCAAATATCTCTTAATTGAGTAATTGATTTGTTCTCGGGCAATTTGTTTTGTCCACAAGACTTTTTCAAAAGTCCCTTGGCCACTCATTCCTCTTAGCTGGATGCAATTCTTCCTTCCCTTCACTGCTCTTCCTCCACATTTAAGTTCACCCTTGTTCTAAGCTTATCTTTCATTAGCTCTCGAAGATACCGGCACTAGATAGACCAGTGTTGAAGAAGGGTACAACAACATCAAAGTCTTGCCTAGTAGGGCACTCTTTCTTCTTCCTGTATTTCTTTCTCTCATCTCTTATATTTTCCAGTTTAGACATATTTGATGCGTCCAACATTGTTTGAACAATGTTTTGGGGGGAAATTCACCTGCAAAGCGTTTTTAGTTAATTTTGTTAGAAATCATTTCTCTTTAAGCACAAGATAGACATTCCACTTTGCCCTTAATCAAAATACCATGAGCGAGAGGAAGGAATGAACTTGCATGATCAACCTTACTATCTGTCTATGAAGTTCTCACTCCAAGTGTATCTAAATCTTGATTCAGATTCCAGTTCATATTACTCTGAAACTAATTAAGCTTGGCATGTCTTTACTGCTACTCAAAGCAAAACAGCAGTTGATAAATTATTCAGCAATAAGAACCCTATTATTTGTGTTGCTGCAATGCTCGTTTTAACACTGTCCAAGTTATTAAGAGCATAAAAGTTTCATGAAAAGAATGGTTGCTAAAACGTTTGGTTCCCGTTTGCATGCTTCCCCATTAATCCTTTATCAGAATGAGCTGCTCTTAGATCACTTTTTATTGTTAGAACATTATAAAACCAAATTCGTTACAACAAGATAATGTCCTGTTAAATCATCCACCTCTAAAACAACTATTAAGATTTGATTTTCTAAACTGAAATATAATGTAACAAAAAATTTTGGACCATCGCTTTGGGATTTGCTTTATCATTTTCATTGGATATACATGGAGCCATGTTCTCCCTTGGGACACTCATCCACTTTATTTGACAACGATTTAATGCTGTCTTTATCCAAACGGCCAGCAAATTTGGTTACAGTTGTTCTGTTTTTACCAGATTCTTTCCTATTCTAACTCATTTCATTAACATCTTGATGTCCTAATTTTAGATGCTGTCTGCAATTATCTGTTCTACCGCTCTGCAATTAACCGTCTATATACATTTCAAGACAGCTTATCTGGGCTTTGGGCTCATTATAGATTTGGTTAACATTGTTATCAACCGCTTGCCGTTTTGATAGCTCCCCATGTAACTTTATATACCAAGCTATCACAAATGATTCTCCCCCAGGAACAATACAAGCTTCCTGATCAGCACCATTTTCTTTCTCCATTAGCCTTTTTGCATCAGAAGAAAGAGTTGCCAAAAGCCTTTTTTTTCTTATACAGAAATGGTGAAGGACGTGAGATCCATGCAAAACTTGGGTGAAGTAGCACCAGCCCTTCTGATATCTCACCAGAAACCTTCAAGTTCTCCGAGATTGGAGACCATTGCCGAGGAAGATTGTGGAGGTGTGCGCGTGCCAAAGAGGGTCTTCATTCTTCTTCCCGTTTTACTTTCTTTGTCCTTCTACGTTTTGTTGTATAGGTACATTGCTTAACATCAAAACCTCTATGGGAGGAATTTGGAGGATGGGCGAACGCCAAAAAAAAAAAAGAAAAGAAAAATCAATTGGCAAAGAAATAGCCAATATGTAGAGCATATTAGCACAATATTATGTCGAAGTCCCATAGATGTAAACTTCATTCATTAAAGTTAACAGTTTCAAGTTTCATTATTGTATTATATATCCTCTCTCTCTCTCTCTCACACACACACACACGCATTATATGCCTTTAAAAACCAGTTAAAGGTGGAATACTAGAACATTTTCATCTAAAAGGAGCAAGAGAATCCCCTGCTGCTACAAAAACAAGGCAGCTACGGGAGCAGATAAAGGAGAAACAAGTGTTGACAAAGCAAAAGCCAAGAAAACACACGAGCAGATCAGAGAGAAAACAAACAGCTAAATCAGCAGCAAAAAGAAGAACTAGAATGAAACACAACAGTAGGAATTGTCTTACATAAGAAGAAGGAATTTTGATCTTAAAGTTCATATTCTTAAAAGATGGCGGTGGTTATAAGTAATAATCACAAGACAAAAGAGATTCCACACCATAATTAACAATTCTAGTGTCAGGCAATGGAGATTTCTTGTATTGTGCAGAGGACAATTCTATAATTGACAATCACATTTTTCAATAAAAAAAAGGAGATTTCTTCAAATTCAAAGTTTCCTTTCTAATTTAACTATAAACATAGAGAAATGGAAATTAAATATTGCAACTTGGAATGACCTCCAACCCAAGCAAAACCAGGTCAAGACAGTCAAGTCATACCCTATAATCTCAGGCTGAAAACTTGTAAGCGGCATCTAGAACTAGAAGCAACCATTGGACGTTTAGCCATAAGAAAATGTCTGGCTGGATCATGTCAGCGAATGATGTTCACGCTTTAAGGAACTTTCTACATGTCAAACTCGATTGAAATGGAGAAATTAAATTGGGAGAAAATTAAAACAAATAAAAAAAAATTAACTGGTGATAATCTGGGTTCTTGTACGTGACTTTGGCCTTACACCATCTGGACCTGTTTATCAGATACCCAATTTTTGCAGTAATACTTTTTGGATAACTTAGGAGTTGTAGGCCAACCTTTCATATGTTTAGAAGAAACACCATACCAACCTTGGCATATGGCTTGAAAGCTTTTGTTCTTTGCTTTTTCATTCGGCAGCAAAACCACGATTTCAACTGTTCAATCATTGATTTTTGAGTACCCTAAAGACACTAGTTATTACCTCAGTAATTGCCTTCATTTTTCCTCCCCAAAATTGATAGTGCTAAGCTTTCTATTAGATTTAAGGTTTGATGGCTTGGTGGTTGCATGCCTTTAATACCAGAAAGAGAGAAATAAATTGGTGGATGATAACTATTGTTTATTGGCATTCAATATGTCAACCTGTTAACCAGAAATCGTTATAAGTTCAAGTCAATACTCTTAACGACCAAAATGAACAAGTAAAAACTCAACTCGAGAATCGAGACAGTTTCTTTCATTTTCTCTGTAATTTTTCTTGCGATTTCTCTCATTTTCTCTCTCAACAAAACAAAGGAAAAGATAAACGAAAAGAAAAGAAAAAGTAAAAACTCTTAAAATCAGAGACTTTCAAAACCAGAGACCGAGAGAGGTTGTTGCATTGACATGATAAAACATGATTTACAAAATTGGAACATTCCAAAGAAGATTCTTCCAAAATATTTGAATCCACTACCCCATCTCACATTCTCACAGATTACAATGCTATAAACTTATGGAACATTGATCTCTCCTTAAGCATCGAGTTGTTTGCTTGTTCATTTCCATGATTCTGATCATGGAGCCCAACACTCTTAACTTGTCTTTGAAGCCTCTCTCAAGCAAAGCAAATTACAACATGAAGATCATCCATATAGAGCCATTGTTTCCAAAATCCTATTCAAGCAAAAACATTGGGAGGTTTCATGCACAAAGAGTCACATCCTTGATTAGGAAGAAATAGAAAACCGTAGACAAGACCACGGGAAGAACAAGGAGGACTTTGTTTGAAAAAACTGCATGGTATTCACACCCTTCTTCATGAATGGTCTCTAGCCTTGGACAAGTCGAGGATCTTCTGGGATAAATGAGAGGGGCAGGTGCTACTGCACCCCAGTTTTGCTTGTATCCCACCTTTTTCATCATCTCTAAAATTGATAAAAGCTTATCAATGTTGGTGTTTTTCTCTTCTTATATTGAGAACAAGCTGTTTTCGTTTGGTTTTTGATGATGGGTTCGGGTGGTTGAAGGAGATTGAAAAGGGGCTCTTGAGAGAGAGATTGATATTCGAGGAATGGGTTGGGGAGAGCTGGAGATGAAAGCATAGTTTATATACAGGGGGATTAAGATGGTTTCCCAGTGCTTAAAATAAGGAAAGTCGAAAGAAAAAGGCTGAAGTTGGTTGGCAATTTAGACCACAACAGACAAGAATATTTAAAGATAGAGGTTTACCCACGTGAGCAGTGAGCTACGGTCTAGCCTTATCTTTCCTATTTTTAATTCCATTTTTCGTTTTGGCAAACTGTCTTTTCTAGTTTTCAAAAGGACGGTTGAAAGAATATGCAATTAAAGATCCTTTAGGAAGATTTCATTGGTCAAAGAAAATCTTCTAGATCATTTGTTTGTCAACTGAGGTTTATTATATATATTTTTTGGGTGTGCGATTTAGGACTAATCTATATAAAACCATGAGCTTTTCCCTTCTAAACCATTGGGCATCTAATGTCGAGAAATTTAGTTCATGCCATTTCGGTTTTTCTCAGACACCTTTTCTATTGCCTATGTCGATATGTTTCTATATTAAATTTCTTCGCATATGATGAAGACAAGACATAAAAGTTTCCCCAAGGAAGGGGCAATTGGATGCCTTTCTTCTGCCATAAGATCAATGTTCCATCCTTGTGAAGTTCAACTAACCAAATTTCGGCCTATAATTAATGGATAAGGATTAGAAAAATAAAATAAATGAGACCCCAACGGGTGAAGAAATTTGTAGTAAAATTATATGGTTGGTGTCCATAGAAATCGCCACCATCCTCAAATTGACTTAGCAAAGCACTTCACGGTCAGATTATAGACCAATAACAAAGTGACAAATTTTGCTCAGTCCAGGTTGCGTTCCCTGGCAGACACGACGAAATATCAAACAAACCCGACTGCCCCTTTTCAAGTTTCAACGCGGTTTGATTGAAACAGAGAAAGCGGCCAACTGGGAAGCGCGGCCTAGGTTAATGAAGACTCAGACGTTGTTGCTTTGCTTCCCTTCTTACTACTGATCTCAGGATCTGGTTAAACCTATCCCTTGAAGTCTTGTTTTTTTCTTTTCATTTTCTCTTAGTGGGACAGTGGCACGTGCAGTGGATACTAACTTCACGTGTCTATACATTGTGGTAGATTCTTGCCTCTTTCCAAAGCTATACTATCATGTAGAAGACGATAATAGATCAGGGAAACGACAAAACCAATCGGGTTTTGCAGGGCCACTGGCGACCTAACATCTGTCCTCACCTACGGAGAAAAGGGTATTTTAACATTATTGTATGCGAACAGAAATGAAAATTCAGAGGGTATCTATTTCACATTGATTTGTCACGTATAGCACTGGCCTGATAGTGTTTCTTTTGTCAAGCTATCAACATGTATAGCCAGCTGAAAGACACTCAAATTTTTCTCTTGCCCTTGTTCCTAACTAGTCACAAAGGGAATTGCCAACCGTTTTTCCGAATTACAGTTTGAAATCACTCATTGGTTTGGACGTTCAATATGTAAGATGTATCTCATCCCTGGAATCACACTGAAAGGCTTTTCCTGTTCCAAGGTAAATAAATCGTGTCCCCGTAAGGCCTGCAAACAGAAAGATTCTGGCTAATTAAGACCGTTATGCAGATTACAAGATGTGTCATGCAGCATTTTCAGAAATCTAGAAACGAGGTGATATCCAAGGAGAGTTATTTTATAACTCTAATATTTTTTGAAGGAAAAATATTTGCAGATAATATAAGCAACAATAGGTCCTAGAATGAAAGTTTAGAGAATTCAAAATTATGTTGTATATTACCTTTGAACTTTTACCTTCGATATCTTAGATGTAGCAGCAAGAAGACAAGGGCAAGGATAAGCGAAGAAGAACCAACAAAGACATAGGCAAGACCAAGGAAGTCATTCTTTCCCCCCAGCCAGCTTGATGTTGAAAGAACAAGCTTCTTTTTACCACTAAAACTGTATGTGTTGTAATTGTTCATTAGGTGGACCACTACAACATCATCCACATCCAAATCCTCTTCAATTCTCCCATACAATTTTCGGAAGCTAGGGAGAGCAGATATACGCATCCATACGATAAGATCCTCCTGATCGCTTAGCTAATCATTTTCATGCATCCATTCACCGGTACCAAGAAGAGCAAGAAAAACAATACCAAAAGATTATTTTATATCTCAAGCTTTAGCTGAATACATAACTGAAAATGGAAAGGCTGTATTAACATAATGAAAAGAAGAAAAGCGGTACTTGCAGGATATCCGCTAGTTGGTTGTTTCAGAAACTGGTGTTGTGAGTGGTAAACAAGTAATTTTGTGCTAGACGACAAGCATCAGAAAGACCATAAAGAAAGTCTATGTACAAAGCTAATACTTACAGGAATTCTTGGATTCAGCTTTCCACCACCAATCAAGGTTCCATTCTGGAAATTGTAAGGATATACTTTCTTTCCAAACTTGTGATCCCGGTCACTTTTCCAGGCAATGTTCTTTCTGTTGACCTTGAGTTCTGCTCTCTCACGAATAAATTTAAATGTATCATTAAATAAACTCCATGCTATCAACCCACAAGGAACAATAGCATGATCATTGTTGAACTCTACAGGTTGACAGGAACTTGTGTAATGATACTTCCGTCCATGTAAGAGTTGCTGATCACTTCTACTTTTGACATACCTGGAAACATTTAAAACCAATGAAGTGCACATTAAAGAAAAAGCAGAGATTAAACCAAGAATAACTTGAAATTTGGACAAATTGTAAGTAACACACAAGTAAACTACTAAGCTAAAAATAAATTTTGTATGCGGGCTCAACCATGAAAAGTTATTTTAACCACTGAAGGCAAAAGTAGTGCAAGAAGTCCCTTAATAGCTCATTAAACAATTTATTGGCTCCAGATCAAATTATCATCAATGTTGATGAAGCTAAAGCACTAAACTCATCAAGTGAAAGAGCCCGCACCGTCGATGGTTCTGGTAATAATTATCGAGCTGATAGTAAATGTAAATTGGAGCTTTCATGTACTTGTGCACCTGCAAAGCAAGTTATAGATGCAAAATTAACAAATATGAAAAAAAAATAATTAGAAGGGAAAAGCATTTCACAGTGAATAAAAGTTTTCGACATCAATCCATGGAGTATATAAACAAAGAAGTGCCACCAAAAACCAGTAACATACAGTTTACTAAAGACCTCAGCAATGACATTCTACTAAGAATAATGCACCTACACATGAAGCGAGTAGCTGTTTCTCTCTCAGCATCCACCCCATAAAATAAAAATGACTTACTAAGTATATGGTCAAAAAGGATAGAAAGAAAAACTATCTACAGAAAAGTGAAGAAATGACCAGAAGTCAAAGTGTTGGATACTTCAAAAGAAAGAAATAAGTGAAAAGTAAATGTTCTAATCTTCCTCAAATGTGTATTTAATTTAATTGAAAAAGAAAGTTAATTTAATTTTATCAACTACTTCGGGTATGATTGACACATTAGAGCAACTAGAAGTCAATCTAGAAAAACAGAATGTTTTAAGGCTAACCATTAGTTCAGTTACCCTTACTTCCAATTCAAATAAACTCCACTGCCATAGGTAAAAAGAGATTTTAATTTATAGTAAATTTCAAAGGTTGTGATAGGAATATGTACTTCTCCAGAAAGAAAGAGACACTCAGGCACTGACATTCTCTCCAGCAGCGTAATGCATTCTAATGACTAAAAGAAATGGTTGAAGATATAGCTTGGCATAGATTGAAATGCAAAGGCACTTTCCAGTAGCAACTCCCAATGGTCAGGGGAATATCTGAACCACCTAAGCCAACTCATATATAAACTAGAATACTTAAAAAGGTAGCATAGATTTTCACACTGAAGATAGATTCTATGCAGAAAGGAAGTATCACCTTCAAGAAACGAGAACAGTTCTTCGGAATCGAGTCATCCTGGATATATGAAACTTTATCAATTCTAAATGGCTCAGGTACACAGTCAGCATCATATCGGTCCACAATTTCAACAACCTACAGATCAAACAAAAAAGGTTATGCACAGGTATGTTCTCAATAAAACAATGAATGCTTGGAAAAGAAGTGTAATAAACAGCCACATTAGATGACAAGAGCCGTAGGATGGACAATTACACTACGAGAAGCACGCAGGGTAACAAGGCCAACAGGAATGAAAATGCAACCCGTAAACAAAAAGGTTGTAATAACCTGCAGAAATGAAGATGACAGCCATCAATAAAATTGGGGAAATTACCAGCACTGGAGACAGCCAATATTACAAAGTGCAAGATAAATATTAGCCAAAGATGAATAAAGCATTCATGTATTAAAGATTACAGTCATGCTCTCACCCATGCTGGTGTCAGGACAGGTTTGCAAGCTGGAAGTGTTTGCTGAGTAAACTTATAAAAAGCTGCAAAACCACCATAACAAGATCAACAATATATTAATGAGGCAATGTTTTATTGCTCACCAGACTACGTAGCAAGTTGCAACCAGGTACCTGAAGAGAGATTAATTCTAAAAGAAAAATAAAATAGAAAATATTGTAGACAGCTTTGCCACCACTTTATATAATATAGTAGTTCAGATATGAAGGCAAAGATCAATGAAAGGCAGGCATAAAGTCAAAATTTATGCTTGTTTATTGATCACCCAACCGTCGGCTGTTAGCACAACTGTCAATTCATTTCACTCTTGTCAATGTCTTGTGACCAAGCATAGTCTCCAAGATGTAACAAATCATTTCTCGCTTGTATCAGACTTTGTACATTGTGCTAATGTTTGTGCAGACATACATAAAGAACAAAAGGACTTGTATGCTGTATCAGCTATGCTCGGTCATATGTCTTCACATGATCATGGAGCTTGAGCACATGCATGTGCAGATAGGCAAGCATAAGTATGCATGCGTCTAGGTGGTAGTGGGTATGCATGAATCTAAATAAAAAAAAGGCAACAAAATTATTAAGGCAAAAGCCTCAAATGCCAAAAATAAAAGAACAGTGAAATAGCAAAAGAAAACCTGCTTCCTTGTTTCTGTCTCTCTCTCGATGTGTATCCGTCATTTCTCAATCTAAGCAGTGATGCTCAACCACTACACTAAATATTGTAATCCTTTCAAGCGACCTTTGAGTTTCCATATAACAACACAACAAAAAATAGAGCCCTTTAGACAACCCACACCAGAAATAAAACCTCATTTCAATCTGTTTGTGAGAAAAGGAAACAAACACTTCTACAATGTATTTTTTTCTGTGCACCTATACCTAAAACTCAGAATTAAAACCTACTATTGTAGAAGATAATTCATCTAAATTCTACATTTCATCATCTTCATAGTTCAGTTCAATTCAAACATTTCTCTGAACACATACATTTTACAGAGTAAATTCCACATTCCATTTTCTTCTTTTTCCGAATTTCCTTCCCTAGGTTACAAACAGATAAATGTACTACCAATTAAACTCAAACAGATAGTAATCTCATCTTAGCTCTGAATCTAACATCTTTGTTTTGCAATTTCCCAGCAATCAATGACAGCATAAAGTTACAAATTGAAATATATAATAAGTTCACCAATCCTGAATCTAATATTCCACCCTAAAAGATAAATAAATAAGAGCGAAAAATCTGATCTATGAACCTACACTATGATTTATTGAGTAGAATTTCTTTTGTACTAATTTGTTCAGGACCTAAGTGATAAAAGATTCCCTCCAAAAAAAAAATTCTTGTTTTCACTTTCTTTTCCCTCGCATTTTCTCGTTAGCCAAACATGGAAGAGTAAGAACCTTACCGAAAAAGTCAGCTTGAGCGAACTTGCGTCAATTTCTACAGCTCTGATCAGATAAAAAGGAAGAAAGAACAGGATAAGATCGAATGAAAGGAAAAATGAAGGAAAAAAAAGAGAGTAAGTTTTACCTAATTCGATGAGACTCAGTTGAGAAATTTGAAAATGGGAGGTCCGTTAGGGTTCTTTTCTTCTTTCTTTTTTTTTTTTTTTTTCACTTTGATTCGTTAATTGAAGAGGAAGTGAGAGATTGCTTTGGTCGAGGAAATTGGAATCTTTTGAATCTATAAAAAGAGAGAAAAACTGTATTTCAATTTTCAAGAGGGAAAGGGAAGATGTCAAGCAACGGAAAATTAAATCAATACAGGGAGGTTGAAAATTCATTTTTTTTCTTTTCTAATATTCTTCTATTATTATTAGTTTATTTGGATCTCACTGTAAGCTTTATTATTTATTTTTCTCATTCTTATAAGGAAAAGAAGTTTTGGTATTAAAAAGCAAAAGTAAAATCTTAAATATAGTTGTTAGTATATCTAAATAAATCAAACATTTTGTTATTAACTATTTATTTTAATTATTTAATATACAGTTTATTTTTGTATTTTAGACAATAAATATTCCTTCTTTTGGTATTTCTCGTAACAAACCAAACAAAACAAAATAAATTGAAACAAAAATTACTGTTGGCAAGGAAAATTATTAGTACATAATCACTAGTATAAATTACAAAATAACAAAGGTCATAGCCTCCAAAAATGCCCTTCACTTAACATGCTTCGCGCTCAACGGCCAAGACATTTTCTCTGCTCTTTCCCCTACTTTCCTGCCACCCAAACAAGGCATTTTAGCAGCACCTTCTCATCTCTATTAAACCTATGCAAGAAACCACAGCATCTACAACAAATCCATGCAAGATTCATCCTGCATGGCCTGCACCGGAACCCAACACTTTCCTCTCATCTCATTGATTCCTATGCCAACTTTGGCCTCCTCAACCTCTCTCTGCAACTCTTTTATTCCATTACCAACCCAAGTTATCATCTTTATAACACAATTTTAAGAAATTTGGCGACTTTGGGTGAATATAAAACGACCCTTTTGGTTTACAAGGACATGGTGGTAAAAAAATCCATGTGCCCTGATGGGAAGGCCTACCCTTTAGTTCTAAGAGCTTGTTCTTGTTTGTTAGATGTTGAGTGTGGGAAAATGGTTCATGGGCAGTTGGCAAAATTGGGTTTTGATTCCTTTGAGGTTGTGGGTGATGCTTTGGTTGAGCTTTACAGGGGATTTGGTAAGTTCGAGCAAGAGGTGGTTGATGAAAAGCCTGTTAAGGATTTGAATAATTGGAAAAGTTTTATTTTTGAGCCACCTCGAAGTGGAGGTTTAGTCTCTATGATTAATTTGTTGAGGGCAAGTGTTGATTTGGGTTCATTGGATGCAGGCAAAGCTGTTCATTGTTTGGTTCTAGTTAGTGATTTATGTAAGGATTTGTCTGTGAATACTGCTTTATTGTCAATGTATTCAAAACTAGGTAGTTTGAAATATGCAAGGTTGTTTTTCAAAAATATGCTGGAGAAGGACCTTGTTGTGTGGAATATAATGATTTCTGCTTATTCTCAGCACGGAAAACCTAAGGAATCACTTGAACAATTGAGGTGCATGGCAAATTCTGGGGTTAGAGCTGATTTGTTCACTGCTATTCCTGCTATTTCCTCCATTAGGCAGTTGAAATCCTTTGAGTGGGCCAAACAAATCCATGCTCATGTTATAAGAAATGGTTCAGATTATCAAGTGTCGGTTCATAATTCTCTTATTGATATGTATTGTGAGTGTGACTGTTTAATTTATGCAAGAAAGATTTTTGAAAATGTAACAAGCAAAACTGTGGTTTCATGGAGCTCAATGATCAAAGGATATGTAAGCCATGATCAGAATCTTGATGCCATTTCTCTTTTCTCCAGGATGAAAACAGATGGAGTTAAAACTGATTTCATAACAGTTATCAACATCTTGCCTGCATGTGTGAATATAGGGGCACTAGAACAAGTAAAATGCCTTCATGGGTACTCAGTGAAGTTTGGTCTGAATTTGCTGTCCTCTGTTAATTCAGCAATTCTTATCAGTTATGCAAAATGCGGGTCCATAGAAATGGCCAGAAAGCTTTTTGATGAAGAAAAAGTTGATGGTAAGGATATCATAACATGGAACTCTATGATCAGCGGGCACGCTAAGCACGGGGACTGGTCACAATGTTTTGAGTTGTATAATCAGATGAAGCAGTTGAATCTGAAACTGGATCAAGTTACCTTTCTTGGGCTACTGACTGCTTGTGTCAATTCAGGCCTTGTTAAAGAAGGCCGGGCATTTTTTAAGGAGATGAGGGAAATCTATGGTTGCCAACCCAGCCAAGAACACTATGCCTGCATGGTGGATTTACTAGGGCGTGCTGGACATATCAAAGAAGCCAGAGAACTTGTCAATGAAATGCCGTTCAAACCAGATACTCGAGTGTTGAGCCCCTTGTTGAGTGCCTGCAAGCTACACTCTGAGACCAAGTTTGCAGAGTCTGCTGCTGAGACACTTCTAAGAATGGAACCAGAAAATGCTGGAAATTACGTTTTACTCTCAAACATATATGCAGCTGCAGGAAAGTGGGATAAATTTGCTAAAACGAGGAGACTTCTTAAAGAGAGAGGACTAAAGAAAATCCCTGGCTGTAGCTGGCTACAAATAAATGGACATGTACATGAGTTTCGTGTTGCCGACCAATCTCATCCAAAAGCAAAGGACATATATGCTTTAACAGGAATACTAGAGTTTGCAATCAAGGAGGCCAAAGATCACACTGCTGGGAAAGTTTCTTAATGATCATTTTGTTCACTGGGGAATTCACAACAGATTTTAGGTAGTGCAGATCGCAAGTGATTGACCTTTATAATTTGCATGAAGTTTACACCAAAGATATGGCCAAAAGAGGCTAGATTCAAGGAAGAAAATGAAGCAGTAAACAGATCCCGTTCAGCTGGCATTTTGTGGTGCCTTCTGTTTTGAACCAGCTAAGATAAGGTATTTTCAGGTTTGCAGTAAGTTTCCTCCATGATTTCTTATCGATTTCACTTCAACATGCAAGCCAGCTAGAAATACTCAGGATATGCCTTGCTGACGCTGCTTCCTTATCAGGCATCACTGGCAGCCTTCCACCATTTCCATGTGAGAACCTAAAATGAGAAGTTGCCATGTTTGAAGCTCTTCCAAAGTACCTAGCATCCTGTGCATAGGAGGTGCGTTTTCTGTGGTACTTCCAGTGTTAGATTTTGTCATTGTTGTATTGCTTTAACTTATGTAGAAGTTCCTACTTTTTCAAATATTTATTATGCTGCCTAAAATTGTGAACATCCTACGTCTAGAGGTCATTCAATGAGTTAGATCAACCCAGGGTTGAATAGTGAACTAGTTTTGTTTCCATATTGAATCACTACAGGTTTAACCTTGCTGAATGCGGATGACCAGTTCTATTCTAAGAACATCCGGGAGAGCCTGTATAACAAATGATTACTGGATTTTATTCTTCTTTTTTTTTTTTTTTTGGCGTGGGGGGGAAGGAATAAGGCAGTTTGCTTTGCACAGGTAAGTCACGAAATGGTAATCTTAGATCTTTACTGCAAACACCACCACCAATTCTCACAAGGCATGTGTGCAATGTTTTATATATGATTCTAGTGAAATTCAGTCCTCAAGCACTTGTTGGATTCTTTGAATTGCCGATGTTAGTTTCTCTGATTTTGCCAATGTCAACTTGCAGACGTTTTTATAGTTTGGGCGAGAGTTGCTGATTGATTTTGGATAAATGCTTTGGCCATGGTGTTCTGAGCAAGTACAATGATAAGACAAAAGGCAGCTTCACTCTTGCATGAATCCAAGGAAATTACTCCAGAAGAACACAGATTTGAATATACTCTTAATTAAAACTTTACCGGTAATCAAAGATTGAAAGTTTTGCCCCATTGCAGAAACAGCATTGCCATGCACATGCACGTGCACATATCAATTTATCCAATTCGCAATCAATCATTGGAACGAGATGTATAGTGAGCTGATAATGTTGGTTGGGGATATTTGTAACGGATGGCATCTCCCACTTAAATGCAGCAGTGCTATGAGAAGAGATGCTGCTGGTTTGTTTTCATGATACCTTGAAGAACCAAATGTACCTCACAGTTACTTTGTATCATTTCAGTTGTAAGACTAGATGATGTACAAAATTTTGGGACTGATCGGTCTCTACCATGAATATTAAACACCCTAAAGATTCTCTCTTGCAAGCCTGTTCCTCTCAGTGATTGGACTACAACCTTCGCTTCTTAAATTTTTTTCCTTACAATCATATGCATACGAGTTTAACTCAAACTCAAAGCCATGATCAGTCCACACTTCCGAGGATTGCTGACAATTGGCATTCTTCATAACATCCGGTCAACCCACTAAAATTGTTGTTTACATATTGGAAAATTTGATGAGAACCTCAACATTGAACAGATTACTAAGTGTAAAATTAAATATAAAATGATATAAAATAACATCCCTTATCAATAGTCAAAATTGATTCATTGGATCAACAAGGCCCACCACTGACAGGAGGTTCTTCAGCAACCATGACAGCTCTTAAAACCTTGTCTTGCACTATGTGCTATACATCTTCTGCATCACTCTGCTCTTCTTTTGGAGCACTCTTTCCAATCTGTGGTCGTTTAGAAGCTGAGAAAGGAATAGAGAATCATTGAATACCAATTACAATTCACAATAAAGCAAGCATGAGGTTTAGAAACACCCACAAATCATCCAGAAAATGCTAGCAAAATATAAGATGATAGAATGCTTCAGTATCATAATCTTTTAGCATTGTCAGCATAACATGCTATTATGAAATAAAAGAGCTATGCATAGTGCATAAATAATTAAATACACACTCCATACACGGTTAACAGAGTCCAGGAGGCTAATCACATCAAAAGAAGCTCCTCTAGGAACTTATGATTAGATAATTCCATTATTTTACAACAGCTTGCAACGACAATTAGAAAGGTTACATTGATGGCAATGAGAGACATCAATAGCCACAAATTTACTAGATGAACAAAATGTGTAAATAATATATAAGAACAAGCAGAATACTCACATTTGAGAGAAGATCCAGCAAGACAAGTCAGCCTGGACTTTGTATTAGCCTCAGCCAATGGGTTTGGCTTCCCTTTGATGGCCATGCGAACATCCCAAACACGTATAAACCCATCAGATGATGCAGATGCTACTAAATATGGAGCATCATCAACACCACCATCTTTGGTAAGCACAACAATACCTTTTACACGGGTAGAATGTGCATCCTCGATGCAATAAGCAACCTTCCCACTGTTCGTGTCCCATGCTGTAATACTACGGCTCTCACCACCAGTAAATAAAATTCCACTCTGTCAAAATCATAACATGCAAACAGAAATTCAAGTTAAAAGTAAAAAGATGGCAAAAAACATGCATAATGGAACAAGTAGCATAAGAGTACTTAAAGATCTTTGTCAGAACTATAAGTTAAGCAACATCAGAATCCTATAAGTTCATCCACTATAACAATCTTCTTTCAGGTATTAAATACCCAGCTTTGGAAGAATGCTGACATCTCAAAGAACAGCTTATCTTTGACATTAAACTAAGCCCCATCAAAATCATGTCATTCAATCTTCTAAAACGCTAACTAACACAATTTACATACCTATAAATCATAAAACAGTAGATTTTTACCAAAAATGGTTTAGCTAAAAGGTGAATGAATTGAACTTGTAGCTGTTGATTTTTTTGCTCTCTTCTTCCGTAAACTTTTTAGCACACCATTATCAGCTCATACTACAATCGAATCAACCAACAATAAATAGCTAAAACACCAACAGCCCACTACCTAAACATTCAATTCCTAACAGCCTTACAATTACATACACAAACATAACTCATATGCCTAAAACTCTCTAGAAAGTTAAAGCAGTAAATTTTCTACCAAAAATTTTCCATTTTCCTCCATTTCCTCAACCAACAAACGTAATAATTATATTTAAAAAAACGTTTTTTATTAAATAAATAAAAAAAAAAGCTAACCTCCCCAGAGGCAGCACAAAGAACCCGTTTTTCATTCTCCAACTCAAACAACAACCTAGCATCTTCAGCCAAATGAACTCCAATCTTCTCCTCATAAGCCATAAAAAACCTCTCTCCACTCCCATCAAATTTAACGATCGTCGCTTCCTTCCCCAATCTACAACAAAAGCTCCTTTTCCCTCTCATCAAATTCGACATAGCCAAACACCCATCACGCGAGACACTCAATGCAAGCTTCCCAGAAGGATGAACAGCCAAATCATTGATACCCTTTTTATGGGACCTAAAGGACTTGAGAAGAACAAAGGGTTCGGTGTCGAAGATGGAGATGGAGCCATCAGCGGAGGCGGAGAGGAGGTTGCGAGGGAAGGAGAGGTTGGGAGGGGAATAGAAGGAGAGGGCAGTGACTGAGGAGGAGAAGTGGTGGAGGGGACCGAGGGACGCCGCGTTGGAGAGGTCGTAGATGTGGATGGTGTCGTCGGAGGAGCCCGATGCAGCCGCGGGACCAGCGGCGGCTACGGTGGTTATGGGGGCGTTGTGGGATGGGTAGGAGAAGAGTTGTGTTAGAATGAGGGTCTGAGAAGACGGGTCGTAGTTTAAGGGCTTCAGTCTGAAGCCCCAAATAAAACGTTCGTAGGAACCTGCGATCAGCGACATGGCTGTGGCTGCGGGGATTTTCGAAGGAAAAGTTGCAACACAGGGTTTAGTTTGGGTTTAACTATGTCGGTCCCCGTGAACCTTCATGTTGACAAAAATGCCCTTTAGTTTTTTTTTTTTTTGAAAATTTAATGTGATAAAAAATTTAAAAAAAAAAGTAAAATTGTCCTTACCTTGATTTTAAATTTTGGCTCAAATAACAAAAAAAGTTCTTGAATTATATCAATTTTACAATTAAACTCTTTTATTTTTATGGTACTCAAAACATCAATTTTCTTTTATTTGTACCTAAAGAAAATTTTATTTTATTTTATTTTATTCGAAGAAGCCTTATTTCTAACGAAAATGTAAGGGACATTCGTCTTAATGCCAACTACTACTTGTTACGTAAGAAAGTGGTTGTCATGAATTTGTATTTTTCTCGTTGCACATGTTGTATATTAAAGGCTATTGATTTGTTAAAATATGCAATTAAAGTAAAAATATTTGAAAAAATTGACTTGGGAGAAAAAAGGAGAAGACTTCTCTCTGATTTAACTAAGGTGTGTTGGGTTTTTGTTTTATTTTTTTCTTTCATTTTTTACAGATTAATGTGTTTAAAATTTATATGTATTCATGTTGAATAACATTTAGAATTTATATTTATGGTTTGTATTAAAAATGAGTACCAAATACATGCTCGAAATTATAGAATTGATTTTCAATCTCGAGTTGACCTTAAAACTATGCTTTAAGCCTTCTTTGTTAATATTTTCTTTGTGTTTGCGTGTGCTCAGTGGTCCTGCTGTTGACATAAAATTGCAATTGTTGATTTTTTGGTCGATTAAAAATGAATTTTATTGGTTGGAAGAATGACTTTTGTTGATTGGACCATTATATTTGTGTATACTTTTGTCGATAAAAAATAGTATGGTTGGACCATTGATGTTAATCAAAAACTTTAAATAAATCAGAATTTAATTCATATGTTGGATGCTAAGGTGATATATTTAATTAGAATTTTTCTTGTTGATAATTTTGTACATTCTTCGAAAATATTCTATTTGGATGGTATGGAAGACCACATTGAAGTTGACTTTGATAGGCTATCATTTTGGTATAAGAAGGTTTATTATAGAATTAGGGTTTTAAATGTGTCATTTATTTACTTTAAGATCTCTAAGATGGAAATTTTTAAAAGATTGATGTTGGTATTTTTTTATTTTTTTATAATCGGGGATGAGGGATTCGAACCGTGCACTTTAGACAAAAAAATAATACACTAATCAATAAGCCAAATGCTCAGATGCAAATTGATTGATTGATGTTGGTATTTGATGATGAGATCGTTCTAGATTTAATTGCTATGTTGACACAATGGGATTCTGTAGAACTATATATTGTGACCATGTAGTTAATTAATAAGCTTGATCTGGTAGATGGCATTCCTTTTACTCCTTGAATATGGAAGTATAGAGGGTGAGGAAGCTGAGGACAATGTTGAAAGAAACATGTTCAAATAATCTTCAAAAGAAAAGTGATTGATTGACTTAAAAATTTGACCTCCATTAGGCTAGACTATTGGTTTTGGTAATTTGAATGAGAAAGACCAATGATTTGGGCCACAGGCCATAAGCTTATTGCAAATTAACAATAAAGATGACTAATGAGATCAATTACCATTATAATCAATTATCAAAAGATGAATAATTTTAACATAATATTTGAAAAAGTTTTAAATCATTTAAAAATTTTTAATTAAATTTATATATTTTTATTTTAAATCAAAAAGACCATTATAATTAATAGTTATTAATTATCATTAATCAATGTACCATTAATCATTTTATATTTACGTTGTGATAACATAGAAAGTAAAAAATATTAGATAATCATGTTATTATATCACATCATTATTTATTATGATGTATAAAAAAATTAAAATTTATTTAAAATTTTTAAAGAATTTAAAATCTTTTAAGTATTATATCAATATAATTTTTTATTGAATATATTTTTTTTCATCAAGTAGTGATAATCAATTTTTTACCAAGTTTACTACTAGTAATTGTTTTTGGAGAAACATATTTTTATTTGAAAAAAAAAAGAAATGATTATTTATATTGATGACAAGGCAAAGGTGATGGAGCTCTCTGTTTTTTTAATCTTCAATTTTCTTAAATTTAACATTCCAAATCTCTGTGAATCTCGGCTCAAACAGGGACCAGAGCAGGGAGTTGCAAGAATGTGGACTTTGTTAAAGAGGCCGAAGCCGAAACAAAAACCCAGTTCACCAAAAGTGGTTTCCTGCAGCACCTTCAAACCGTGTAAAGACAAACACTACGCTGAGTCCGAGTACGAAACGAATAAATAAAAGCAAAATCCTGAAACTATGTGGTCTCTCCATAGTAGTAACAGAAGAATCCTTGGACGGGGTTAATTTTAAACTTCTTTCTTCTGCATACCAAAATACAATCTCCAAAGTTCAAGCCATGAGTCAAGAACAGCAACAACCTTCTCCTTCTCCTTCTCCTTCTCCTGCTTCTCAGCCTGATCATGCTCCTCCTCCTCCCTTCGATCCCAGTCGAAGTAACTCTTTTTTCTCTATTATTTTTGGTCTCTGGGGTTTCTTTGTTTTTTCTTCTAATTGTTTTGATGCCTCTGCTTCATATTTCTGTTTTATCTCTCTCTCTTAAATTTGGGTTCTGTTGGTTAGTCGATTTGGATAAAAAAGGAGGTGTTGTAATGGGTATTGCTAGGTTTGCGATTTTCCCAAAAAGAAAGGAAGATATGCTTGAATTTTCTGTTTTTGCTTTCTGTGCTGATATGTTGGTAAAGTTCTTAATTTTAGTTTCAAGACTCTGAGTAATCAATTGTGATGTGTGTTTATAGTACTTGAAATAGCTCTGATTATTTGTCGAAACTATCTGTTGGTGTAAAGGTGCTATCTTGGTTGACTTAATTCTATTCCTTTAATCTATATATTAATCTGTTTCTGATTGAATTTTTAAGGCTAATAATTGATTAATTCTTACAGGCGGTTGCTTCAAAAAAAACTAGCCAACATTGTTCTTTTTTTTTTTGGTACAAAGCTAACATTGCTATGAACTCATACGCATGAATGCAAATTTAAGCATTTTCAATTACTTAAATTTTCAGATGGTTGGAAATTATAGCTATCATGGTGTTGATGAGAGGAAGGGTTATAGTTTGACGTTACATTTAGTCAACCAGAGTGATAGCTTTGTAAAATTGACTGTCTTGGATCTGAAAATTTTTTGTTAATGGGTTATTTGGCTCGGGAGGATATATGATTCTGTGATTATCCTGGATATAGGCGTTTAATGAGTTTCTCTTATGAATCTCACACTCTCTGTATCACTTTATATCTCAAAACTAGTTATATATGTGCAGTGATTGGTATCATTAAGAGGAAGGCCTTGATAAAAGAGTTAGCTGCTGTATATCACGCAGAATGCCTTGCATACTGTCAAGAACTTCTGGAGCTTCAGAGAAAGTGGGATGAGGTATTTCATCTATGTATCTCTTGAGTAACTTTCTTCTCATCAAATTTAATAAATATATAGAAAATTTCTTACCTTTAAAATGAATGATTATTATTATCAGTGACCTTACTGCAATTAATTAATCTAGTTGCTCTTTGGTCTTTGGATCTCCTAGGTGCAACTGTAGCATATATTACTCTTCCTCCAGTCTATGATATGAGGAATCTGTTTGGCAAAACCTTAGTTTGTGCTTCTTTTTGTTTACCTATGTCTAGTCTGTAGGATACACAGATGTTTGCTACATAAGTAAACATATTTGAACCGATCTGAAGTGCTGCTAATCAGAGTTGGCCTTTTAGAACTTAGTGAGGAGATTGTTGTAGACATTATTGTGTAGCAGCAAATCCAGAAAGGAGTAGCAAATATCCCATTTCCATTTATACACTGTTATCCCTAATCTTGGGTACATAGAGGTCCATAGCTAATCTTCTCACCCCTGCTGTTAAGATCCTATAAAATTAGCTTTCAATCTAGCAACTTTCATGGCTATATGTTCCTGGTAATAGGAGTAATCACCTGTGGTACTCATTTTCTCACTGTTTGCAGCCATTTATTGATGTTAAAACACCTGATGATTTGAGGAAAGAGAAAATGAGGCCCCCAAAACGTCTGAGGAAGTCACGCTAAGCATATTGTAAGATTTGAGCCTAATCTTATACACAATGTTATATCTATTTACAATTTTTAAACTCTGCTGAATTTATAAATGCAAGTTCAAGATGCATCATGTTGCCCAATTTACAGTTTGTTAAGTGGTCAGCGACGCCTGTCCCTCATTTTTTAAGTGGTCAGCTGATAACAGGCATTAGTATTTAGCCATTCTTGGTTATGCCTATTCGCAGGTGATAAGATGGCTCTGCAATTTCAGCAGTTTCCTGCATCGACATAGGGAACATCTCTCTAGATACCTAAGCAAGCAAGCAGAGGCCAAAAGCAATGGGAATAACTCCGGATTTATGATTACCATTGATGTACTGTATTATATGTAACATAAGGATGCGTTACTTCACAAACAAATTTATGGTGTTCTCACTTTGTATCATAGTCAAGCTAACTAATGTTCTTAACTATCCACATGTTTGATCCATTATACCTTGTCATTGAGCTTTGATACTGCTTGGAAGCCCCAAATATTGAGCTACATTTGTTTCTTCAGCATTTGCTTGTATTGCGATTTAGATTTTGGTAGCTTGCCTGGCCAGAATTTGATAGCAATATACTGTTTAGGGTCTTCACTGCTTGGGAATATGCTAACATGTGAGATCCAAATGGAAATGGCAGACTGGGTAGAGCATGTTTGTCATCGTAGTTTGTTAATAATCCACATATGAGAATGTCCAATGTAAAGGTGAGGGTGTCTAATTCCTCAAGGCTACCTTTTCACTACCCCTTCAGGATGTGCAAAACGTCCATGACAAAGAATGTTCAAGAGCTTCTCTCAATCGTATTGGTTCTGTCCGAGCAGTCTAGGACTGGATTGCTACCACAGCCGAATCGTAATAAAGGATTAATTGTACAACAAAAAAAAAATCTTTTTTGGGCTCTAGTCATTTAAAACATTAATCTATACTCTTTAGGCACAAGCTTTCCATTAAACGGAAGGCGTATCACTCGAAGAGATGTTCTTGAATTCTTTTTCATTTTTCAGATACAGATAAGCTTCTGCATAAAATATTTATTCAAGGTAAATCGTGATATTCAATTAAAATTTCTATATAAATCTCAGAAAAAAAAAGTCAGTTAATTTGTATGAAAACTTGGGTCCATAATCTGTTAACAGTTTCTGACATCTACCTTGTGTGGGTAACATTAGATTGCTAAAAGCACTGAAATACCTTCCATTCAAAAATCCTGAAGAGAACTAATATAATCAGAATAGACAAACTATCATGAAGCTGAAAACCTGGTGCTCTCAGGATTATTTTAATTTCTCCTTTATTTTGTTTACATGAGATTTTAAAACCTGCAACTACAGCAAAACTGTTGATTGTACACTTTCCATGCTTGTGTTTCTCCAAAAGCCTACTCCTATCTTTTGGAAGTAATGTGTATTTCTTGTTGAATTATCATCCTTTCATCATCTTTACCTGCAAAACAACATAAATGCTATGTAGTAAGGCAAAATCAAAAGTCAAACAGTCATTCACAGATGTTACAAGCTAGGAAGTCAACAATATCTTACCTATGTCTTAACAATAGATGCCCGTATCCTTTGGACTAGGCTATTCAGGCCAGTACGAGAAGATATCTTTCCTTCAACGAGTTTTTCAGCTGCATGTCCCATTTCATGGACAAATTTTACAGACTCAGATAGTCGATTGAGTAAATTCATCAGGGCAATCACTTCATTCCGTTGCAACTGCAACTAGAGATCAACAAAATGAACTTTAATGCAAATGACAAGTTGTATACCCAAGAAGAGAAACAACAAAGAATATCTTTGACAAATATACTTAAAACTAGTTGCTAATGGAAACCTAGGATACATCCTGTGAAATGAAAATAAAAGCAAAAGCCAGCTTCATAGAGATAATTTCACAAACTGATCTTTGTAGAGATCAACACCATTTTCTGTTCAAACAATGGCATTCATAGGCCATTTCATTGGAAATAATTAAATAAATTGTGCACAAGATATAAACTATATCAGCCACAATGTTGAACCCAAAATAGCATTCATTCCTGTGACATATTAAAAAGTTACACTTTCAATTGTTTCAAATTGAAGTAGCCTCAGTATATCACCTTTGAGAAACTTGTAACTACTATTTTTCCTGGACTAAACATCAAGTGTAAAGCAATGCAAAGAATCTAGGTAGTATTTATAGTCAACAGATGATTCTCAACTAGAGGATTTTGCATATTTGCACAATAGTAACAGCATATCAACTGCAACAAATAATGAAGTTACTTTTGATGTCTCTAGAACTTTTCCCAATATATCATATGTGACAACAAATTGTAGGCCAGGATTCCTGGAGGAAGAAATTCAATGGCTTCAATAAAGCATTTCCTATAAGCAAAAACTCTAGCCACATATTGGAAAAGAATCCATTAGGAAGAAATTAGAACTGGAAACTGAAAGTCAAAAAGTAGGAAATGGTACTTACAGTCTGACCCAAGTGCTCCTCGCCATTAACAGAGAACAGAATCTTCAATGCAGTTCCAAGACCAAGAACCTGAAGCTTTCCCCAAAGCCGACATTTCTCACATCCTACACAGTCCATCAATGCACTACAAAGCCAATGACAATTGTTATATCATTGCAATATGCCACTTGAATCAGTGCACAGATATCAAATGTCAAAAATCAAAGAGAAAAAGGAAACAGTTCATTAAAGTTTCTCTGATCATGAGGATCACTAAGAACCTGGAGACAAGGTAAAAATACAATGTCAGATTTCATTTCCTCTTGAGGATGATGAGTTTTGAATGAATTCAGACAGTCTTAATGTGCTAACACAAATACGTTTTAAGAAAATGTAGTTGCCAATTTTATATGTTTAACATCTGTAGACATAAGAAATTGTAGCTTTTGACAAGCATTGCCAAAGAGGAATTGAGAGAAACCTGATATTTTTGAATTGTGCTTGTATTTTCTGTTTCAATTCGGGTCCTCTTTGTCCTTTCCACAACTTAGCTTCATCAAATGGAAGCGGACATGCAGCTTGCAGTTTTGGATTATAAACTAGCTGTCTCATTAGGGACTGTGTTTTTAGGTCCTCGGTAGGATTACCAGTATTATATTCAGCTTGTTCCAAGTAATCAGCTGCCTGAAACGCATCGAGCACTAGTAAGGTAAATGACTCCAGAATAAATATATACTTGAAAAGTAAACATCAAGGGAAAACATTTAATAAGTATTTTTCTCAACATGTATTTTTGTTTTTGCCTACTTATGTGCTAGGCTGCTCAAGTACACAAACAGATTCATTGTGTACTCATGCTACTCACCTTTGTTACAGCTCGAAGAACAAAGAGGAATGTGAAATACAAGTTTTCAACACGATATGGATATCTTAAGACCCGATCATACATTAATTCGAGATTATGGCCCCACTGAAATCAGTAAAAGGAAAATAAAGAAACAATGTTAGATCTTTTTAAGATTCCCATGTGCCAAAAGTTTACAAATGAGCAAAAAAGACAAGCACTGAATGACAAGAAATTGAGAATTTATACCAAGTTTGTGGCTTCATCGAGTAGATAATCAGAAGCTATATGGATCGAAATAGATGAGTGAAGACCAGAAATCAATTTGTACAGTATTTTTTCTTCTTGGCATGACTCTTCAGATGGATCTGCATATCAGAGTACAAATGAATAAAGGATTTTTGTGAAAAAGGGCTTAGGCATCCTTCATTCACACACACAACCACTTAAAAGAAGAATAGAACTCACATTTGGGACAGTTCTCTGAGTAGACAGCATCCCATATTCTTCTAGCCGATGGACCGGTGTAGCCAGTATAGCGTTCTGGGTTCAGTTGAAGATTCACATACGTCATCTCAGCTGCAAATGAAATTAGACAATCACTTAAGAGGATCACTTTTTTGGAATATTAATGTTTCAAACACCACCATTCTCACTGTCACTCTTATCATATCTGCCATTGCCAAGAGAGCAACAATAATCTTTACTGATTTGCATAAGCATCAATTAAATTTATCATTCTCAGGAGCACAAATAGCAAGATTAAGAGCATCCAACAATAAGATAAGCACAAAGATAATACTGAAATATGTCAGGGACTCACAATTATCTGTCTCGTCATCATGAGTCCAGGGGTTATCTGTTTCTGTCCACCCCCTAAACGCTTTACTATCTAGAGTGCGGTCAACAGCAGCCTGTGGCTTTCCTTCTTGGCACATAAGGTCATCTGATGGAAGGCCTCGATGGTAGGGCTTCTTAAATAATTCAGGGAATTCACTTTCAGGACATTCACAAACACTACAGTCCCGCAAACGGCACATACCATCATCAGGCCAAAATGGACAGTCACACCACAACTTAACCTGCCCAGGGCAATAAAGAATACTAGGCTTCAGAGAAAATCAGGTGAGAAAACATTGAGCATGAATTTCAAATGCAGCATATAAACTAACCCTGTCATGCTAAGAGGCAGATAAACTAAAAGGTTTCAAATGAGAATAGTCTATTCTTATGCCCTAAGTTTGTCCGACTTAAGCATCATAATAGTAGGATTTCTCAACAACTTAAACTAGTGAGACACTTTTCATTCTAAGCACAAGCTTCGACTTCAAAACTTGCATAAATCTTAGAATCACTTCCTTTTCACTCTACACCTAATGCAGTATGAAAAAAATTACCAGATAAGAGGAAATAGAAGCTCTAACTGCTTAGACAGAATATTGTAACCACTGAACAGAAAGTTATAACTGCTAAACTGGCTATTTGCCATCCACTAATCTGGTAGTTTCCTATAATTATCTGTAATCAATACATAACCATTTATATTGGAAAGCTTTCTAGTTTCCCACATCAACCATTGTGAAAATTATCTCCACAATAATAAAATAAGACATTTACATAATATTTCCATCACACAATGGGCATTGGACAATAAGCTAACCTTGAAGTATCGAAAGAATGGTGTTCTAACAAGTTCCTGAAGTAATGGATGTAAAACTTCCTCATTAAGATGGTCTACAGTCTCATAATCACAACAACAGTCCTGTACAATACCGCTATACCTGTGTTTGTCCTGCACAAATTGAAGAAAACAGTCATTGTCATACAAACAAAATGCCAACCATTTCATCATTCAACCTAAAAAAAAGGAGGGAACAAAAGGACATATGGCAACACGTTTCAATGAATTCATAAAAAGGCTGCTAAGAAATTCAGAAAACAAAAGGGCGGATCACAAAAATAAATAAATGCGAAACTGGGTACTTAAATTTGGGCCAATTGGACTCAAAGAAAAGTAAGAAAAACAAATAAAACCTTACTCAAAGGAAAGTAAGAAAAAAAAAATAAAACCTTTCTCCTCATTTCAATCTAAGTCTCCACCATTTTCTGAGTACCCAAATAAAACTAGGCAAACGGCATCACTTTTCAATGATTCATTGATACATTGCTAACAATTAATAAGCCAAAGGATAAATTCACAAGAATTCAGAAATGGGCAGTTGAAACTGGCGCCAACTGAACAAAATCAAAGTAAAAAAAAAAAAAAAGAAGTAAACTTCATTTTTCATTTCGTTCCAAAGATTACTTCCATTTCCTAAGTAACCAAACAAAAGGGAATGGGTAAAAAGAGAGAGAAAGCGAAACCTGAGAACAATGACAAGACTTGTTAGTGTGTCCAAACAGAGAGATCTTTAGTGTACTTTTAGAAGCCAAAGCTATTGCAACAACAATTGTAATGAAAGCTCCAATCATCCATCTCCGCCTCATTTTCTCACTCTTCTTCCCCTTCTTAACCTCTGACTCCACCATCGGCCACCTTTTCAACAAAGCAGAAAAAGACCCAGATTGCTAAAACACTGAAAAAACTTGTTGGGTTTCCGCAATGAAAAGAAAACACGAGAAATTCGGGACTATTTTTCAAGAATAGAATCGTCAAGGGTAATAGATTACTGGCTTTTATGGTTTGGTTCTTTAAAGGGAGATTTTGGGGTCAAGAAAGGTCAAAAAATCTATGATTAAAAGGGGATCAAGGTGGAGAGAAAAAATGATGTTGTAAGAAATTGTGGGCGTTTTTTCACCCCTTTGATGGTTTTTGTTTCCCTGCCTCTTCTTCACAGTTTCAAACCATTGGCACGCACCGAGAAAATCGAATGGGTAGGATTCGGTCATTGAAGGTGCACCCAAACTAAGTACTATATTAATTACGTCATCAAGAAAAGGGGGTGGACCGGAACCGGAACCTTCGTTTGGAAGGGGGTTTTTTCAACGCTTTTTTGTTGACTTTTTTTTTACCAAAGTGGGTGACTCCGCGTTGCCTTTTTAAATATAAAGAAATAAAAATTGCACTACTGAATTCGAAAATAAAAAATAAACGCCCACTAATCAATAATAGATAAATAAAAGCACAAAATTCAAATTTATCAATTTATTTATGTCAAAGCATATATAGGGATATCAACGTGTCGGTATCTTATAATTTCGAGCTACCTGAATTCTAATTTTATAAAAAATCAATTACCCTAACCCTATTAACTATTCGTTTAATTTTAAAATTACTACCTTAACCTTAACCCTAATACATTCTCACTCCCCTACAATTACCCTAACTCGTTTAAATACTCGATTAAATAAAAAAATTATTAAAATTTTCTTCATAGGTACCCAATTACCCAATTAACTTTTCTAATCTCATAACCTACCTTTAGATTTATATGTTATATGTTTATATAAATAAACATATATATACTGTAATTAATAATTTTATAAGTTATAATTTTTACAATATTAATAAAAAATAAAAAGTAAATATATTTATATTTAAAATACATAATATATACACACACGCATTCATAAAAATATTAATGTCATCATATTAATAATTAAAGTAACTATACTTTTCATATATTTGTTAGTTTTTAACAAAAAAATTTACTTGTAAAATTGGTAAAAATTATAAATTTTTAATTTAATTATTAAAATAATAATAAAATATTTATAAATAGTAATCGGGTTCGGATAATGGATACCCAATGGGTGGTACTCTAACCCTACCCTATTAAAATTCGGGCAATGAAATCACTACCCTAACTTTACCCGAACCAGTTTATGAGTATCTTAACTCTGTATAACCGAGTCGGGTACCCGCGGATACCCTATAATAGGGTACCCGTTGACATCCCTAAGCATATCTCTTATAAATTGTGTTACAATTATTACAATATTATTAAAAAACTCATACTTATAAGTGATGGATCTTTATGCAATTTTTTTATTAGATAATTGTAAAATTATAATAAAAAGAATTGCAAGTGAAATGCTTTAATTTAATTTAATAAATTAAATTTATCACATATTTTTAAACGAGTTTAATTTTCTATATTATATTTTTTAATTTGACTCAAAAATGATTTAAAGAGAAACTTTTTTTTTAACATTAACTTTTGATTAATTTAAAATGAAACAATAGTGAAATTATATTTTTCAAATATAAGTGATAAATTCAATTTATGACACTAAGCATAAGATCCGAATAAAAGCCATAAATTGAGACTTTATTTCATGTATAAACAAACATACAAATTTGTTGCAATGGAGAACTAGGGTTCAGCCTTTGGGCTGGGCTCAATATTTGACGTTGGGTTAAGATTTTGACCCAATCATGTTTGGGCTAAGATCCTACTCGGCTCCATAAGGCTACAACTAACTATTAGTAGTACTGTTACTAATACCAAAAGAAACTACTAATAGTATATTATATTATTAAGAAAGTTAATTTTTAAAAATTGGTTTTTCGTATTTTTAATTATCAAGGGAATAAAAACAATAAGTAATGAGAAGTAAATTCTTTTAAGTTATTTTTTTTGTCTAATTGGCAATGTGGTTAATTGGGATGAGCTTTAACTTTGTATTAGATTTGAACCATCAACACCCTTAAATGTATAAGGTAAAATTTTCGGACAGTAAGCCGGAGCACTAAGCACAGAAAATTGAAAATCTGTATTAAGAGCATAATAAATAAGCCTCAACCGCCCTCTTAACAAAACAGTCTCAATTCATAAGATAATGAGATAAAGAGAGCAGGAAATTAGTTCTTGGGGTTTTATGAACAGTGAAATACGATTCTTGTTTACTACTTTTTCTCGCCCTTGGTTCCGCATGAAATCACCTAATGGATCAAAGACCGTTGGCCATAGCAGTCAAAGTGTCAGACAAGTTTGACAGAGAGTCAATGAAGAGATAGTGGATAAGGGGTTCACGATTCTGTTGATGCTATTCTGCTTCAGGAAATAAGAAAATCATGGTCAAGTTTTACATCGCTCGACAATCATATCTTTCTTACCGATGATTTCACATAGGGATTTTTTTTCGTAAATCCCGGAAAACCACATGGAAAATTATTGCTTTCACCATGTAATCATTTTTCCTGATGCCTTTTGTCTGCTCCTCCACCCAACAATACCCAATGCCTTCCTCTCCCCCCTCTCTCTCTTTCTCTCTCGGGATAATTAATAAAACATGTTAAGTTTCCAGAATCTCAGCTCTTTATTTATTGTAACGTAACTCATCGGGGCAGGACAACGTACAGTACTGAAAAACCCTTTCACTTCATTAATTGAAGTTGTGGGGTTTTTTTGTCTTGAAAATTAGACCTAATACTGATGAAGAACTTAAACAAAATGACCTATAAGAAACTAGATTATGACACCCATCATATGTTGTTAAGGAAACATTCACAGATAACTCCATCTTCACTCGGGTGAAGGGTAGTAGCCTAATTGTTCAATTTTTTTTTTTTAGGAAAGGAAGCGTACTTGATCATGTTAATGGAGAAACAAATGAACTGAGAATAGAGCATTGTCATCTTCCACAATCATATTTCATCCCCCCAATTCAATGAGCCCTGCCCCTGCCTTACAGACAACATCACCACGTCCTTTTGTTCTGGAAATCGAATCTCAAACGGATAAAAGTTAACTTCCCAAAATAAATATAGCATGGGAAAATATATGGTCCAGAATCAATTCATCACTAGAATCACCTGGACATTGCCAAAGGCTCCACTCTGTCTAAACTTCAATCAGAGACATCAACTATCAATTTGTGTATGCTTAATCAAATTAATTATCCAAACACGGGTACTAATCAAACATATTTTTCAGATTAAATTGCTTTAAATGGAGGGAACGCAAAAGGCCAAAAAAAAAGTTCATTTACTTCAAGCCCATTTGATAGCACTGACAACCTAGATAAGATAGAGGAGCGCCGGGGGGTGGGGTGGGATGTTGTTTATTCAATTAATTAGTGTTGATTAACCCTGGCCATCATGTCCTGGGAAAATACCGTTAGTCAACCGAATAGCTTCGCATGGCATGCATGCCATCGGCATTTATTGTAAGGAATATGATGTGTCACCATTTTGTTCCCCCACTGAGATGGAACTTTGTACTTTTTTTTTTCCTCTTCTTTTATTCCATCGCCGGCAATCACTCTATCATATGTTCCGGCAGCTCTATGCATGCTGCTAATTTGCAATGTGGAAGGAATTGAAGATTATGTATTGAAAAATCGATTCAGAAGACAGAAAATTAAGTAAGCATAAAAACGTATCATTGAGTCATGGAATTCTCTAAGTAGTGGTTAGTAATAAGTTTAAGCTGTATAAGGTGAGAAACTCTCTACTTTAATGCTCAGGACAAAGAATCTGACAAGCCAAGAAACAAGCTCAGCTCACATTGGCGTCACCCCGTACTCTGCACAGCAACCCTAGCTAGCTAACTAGTTATTTGAAACAGAAAGCCTACACACAAATTGAAAACCCCTCCATTTTAAAGAAAAAAAAAGCAACGAAAGGGGAATATGATCAAAGAGCAAATCATAATTCATATATTTAATAAAAACATAAAAGTTGATGATAAAGAAGAGTTAGGCCTAGCCAGACCAGAATATTCCGGTTACTAGTATGAAATATAGGGGTGTTAAACGAGAAAATCAGAGCCAAAGTGCACCAGCTTCTTTGAGGAGAGGGACCAATGTGCCATTGATGTGGCAAGCCATAAGTGTTTCAATGCCACCAAGGAACTTGCCACCAACAAACACTGCAGGAACGGGCTGTCGACCATCGGCCGCGAGCTGAAAGAGGACAGCTTGGATGTCAGGGCCGGAGACGTGGTGGTCGAGCTCGATGATGGTAGGGCCGACTCCGAGCCCGAAGAGGAGGCGTTTAGCCACGGTGCACATGCAACAGCCACTCATGCTGAACAGAACTACTGCGTTAGTGGAAGCCAGCTGCCTCACTATCTCGTATGGATTGTCAAGCTTCATTGTTGCTGATGCCTCGCTGTCTATTGCTATGTTGCTCGCCATTGGAATCCCAGTTTTTTTTGCCACCTGCATCTTTGGGTTTGATCACAACAACAAAAGATAGTAGAACAAGAAAAAGAAGAAGGAGAAAATGTGATGAAACCTACAAGGTAGATGAAGCTAAAGGGAAGTGACAAGGTTTTTTTAAGGTTGAAGAGAGGAGGGGGATGGTCAAACCTAATAAATTGAAGCAGAGGTGAAAAAGAGTGGGAAATGAAAAGGGAGTTTGTAGGTATTCTGAAACAGAGTAGAAACGTTAAACGAAACTGACACAGCGGGTAATATAGACTAGAATTGACTCTAGCACTTTTACATTGTATACTTATATAAAGTAGTAGTACTATATATATATATATATTTGAATAAAAATGAAACATTCTACGTTGCTACTACTGCAAAAACTTTGCTGATTTTTTTATAGAACCAAGAAAGTATAAAAAGAAAGAAACACCTAGAGAGATTATCAAAAGATGAAAAGGAATATCAATCCTGAGGAAGAGAGGGGAGGTACCTGAAGCTGAGTACCCGGCAAAACCTGACGGGGCTTGAGCTCTGGCAATCTCTTCCAAGTGTACGAGGAGCAGTCAGTATTACCCCCCTCTAATCATCCACCTTTAGAGGCAGGCATGCCTTCTTTGACGTTGCAGAGAAAAAAAATATATACACCGCTCACTCGCTCTATATATCTATATAATATATATATAGATAAATTTGAGTTTTTATTTCTTCTTTTATATATATATATATATATAACAAACAAAACCCTTTAGTTTTTCAAACACGTTGCCTGCAGTCAAAGAAGCAAGAAGATCAGTGTTTATATATATATATATATATATATACTTACACAAAAAAGAGCAACAAAAAAAAAAGATGAAGAAAACTTTCATGCAGGTTTCAGAGATTAGTGTGTGAAGGATCGGGTGGGACCCTTTATAAGAAACAGTACCAAAATATCCCAACAGAAAAGGATTCTTGTAAGCTAGTCGCTCACGCCAATATCAGAACTCATCAGAAAGGAACAACCCTAGCAACAACAAATAATATCCTCGTAGACTGATGTTGTTTTTTTTTTTTTCTCTTTAAACGCGTGAGCCTTGTAGTACGGCTACTTGTTTCCGTTTCAGCAGGTAAAAGGGAAAAGAAAACTGTTGAATTTTTTTTATGCTTTTGAAGTGAAACTGAAAAAAGAATTAAATCCTAAATAAGGACTAGTAGTAATAAATAAGGATTTTTCTTTTATGGGTTTGTGTGAAGAAGGAGAGGGAGAGGGAGAGGGTATAGTGGGAATAAGGGGGGATTACATGGAAAAGCAAACCGACAAGCCGACATAGAACGACTGAAACGCCGTCGTTGGGAGGATCAGTAAGTCGCTTTCTTTCTCTCCTCAGAGTGGCAGCAGGGTGTTTGTCCTTTGCTGACGGTGACGCAGTCAGGTTATGCCTCTTATTTAGCCTCATTCCCCATCCCTAGCCTTAGGATCCCATATTTCTTAATTTATAGTTTTCTTTTCCAGATTTTAATTATAATATTTACACGTGGAATAGTTTATTTTATTTAGAGAAGATAATTATATCGAGAACTAAATCAAATATCCGGATGTAAATATAAAATAAATTTTTATTTTAATTTTTTAGAAAAGAATGCTGGTAAGATGTTCTCCAACCCATTTATACTTTCTTTATAATTAAGTAACCCAAAAATATATTCATTGTAACATGCATTTGTAAAACCAACAAAGGGCTTTTGAGTGAAATCTCCAATTTGAACAGTTAATATGTGGGTGTAGTAACATTGCCATAATGATTTCACCTTTTCTTTTATGAGTTTTATCAAGGATGTTCAGATCAGATAATAGGAGTGATCATTATATATTGTAAATTACACTGCAAAATGTTTCACCTTTTATGGAAAAAAATGCAACTAAAACCGACCGGGTTAATTCTAGTATACTAGTTTTTATTCTTTTAACCTTGCAATGTACCTACCTTTCCATTAAAATCATTATATACTGGTTTTTATATTGGAAAGTACCATCATTTGTAAATCAATATATCTTTAACTATGATATAAATTTATGCATACAGGCACTTATTATTATTTGTTTTCTTTATGCAAGTAATCAATTTTAAATTGTAAATCAATCAAATTGAAACATTCAAAATAAAAAAAAAAATTGAAAAAAAATAAAGGAACAATTTTATCCATGAATGATCACTACTTTTAACAGGGAGAACATTGAGAGAAGTACATGTATACAAATGGATTTGAATCCATCATCATTTGCTAAGCTAGTTCAGAAGGGTGAAGAGGAACGAAATGATCCAAAAAGAGAAACTAATTTAATTAGTAGTAAATCATGCCTCAACGGGTCATCTCTCATTCAATAGAGTTTCTTGATATCCGAATATCCTACCCCAAGCACCACCTAGAGTGCAAGCAAGAAACTGATATATAGCCCCGAAACAGGCTTCAAAAGGGTCCCTAAAGTAAACATTCCAACATGGAAAAGACGACTCTACGTTGTTCTTTAGCTTTCCCCACAAATTCAAAAGGCAATTCTCGTTTCTGTTAGCAAGAATTGCCGCTGATTGAAGATAAGCAGAGGCTGCAGACTTGACCAGTCGGTTCCTAATGATGATTTTGGAATAATCGAACTCATTTCCTTCTTGATTTATCGAGCGGCAGTGTGGTGGTGACGAACTCAAAATAACGTCCTTCAAGCTTGTGTAGCGGGGTTCATCTTCGATTTCAGGGTCCGGGGAAATCGAAGAATTCCTAGTGAATTTGAATAAAGGAATATTTTGTAGCTTTTCCAAATCTGTGTCCATGATTAGCCATGAGAGGTTGATGTGGTCGACAATGTGGGCACTTTAGAAGCAGGAAAAACAAAAGAAAATTGTTGTATAAGTTCAAAGGTGATCAAATATATTTTCTCTTGGTTTGTGTTGATCAGCATGATACCTGGAAACCGAAAGAGCAAAAGGCTCCAGGTGGAAAACAATTGCAGCTTCAGATTGTTGCGTTAACTTGTTTAACGATTTTTACTATAGAGAGAAAAAAATTTTATGTAAAATTAGGTTTCTGTTTCTATGCTGGTAACGACATTTTTGTGGGCAATCCTTCTATGTAGCCAACTGACACGGACAACTTGAAAAGACTGGTTTCTTTTCGAGCTTGCATTTGTTCTCAACATAAACCCACAAAATTTACCGAACGGCCCAATAATCTTTGGATTAATATTTGATACAGTGTTCACATAAAACCCTATACATGATCATATTCAGTGGTGGAGCTAGAATTTCAAATTTGAGGGGACAAAAACAAAAATTTAATATTTGAGGGGGCAAAACTATAAAAGTTTTTAAAAAATAAAAGGTAAAATTATAAATATTTAAAACAAAACAAAGAAAAAATTATAAACTTTCGAAACTTGAGGGAACGGGGGTCCTAGCTAACCCCCTCCTTTCACCTTTGATCATATTATCATGCTAAATTAGTATGTCACATTATCATTAATTATAATATATCAACATGCAATATCATCATCAATTATAATATATTAATATACAACATTAGTATTATACAGTATAAAATGACAAATAGCATTTTGAATAAATCAATCTTAATTATAAAAGCTTATTTGACTCAAAATAAAAATATAAAAACTTATTTAACTTAAAATAAAATAGAAAAACTTGATTGAACATAATAAAAATATAAAGACTTATTTAAAATTTTTTAAAATATTATGTCAAGTAACAACACAACAACAACAAACATTATATTGAGTGTCTAAGCATCGTTGGGGAGTAGAATTCTAACTTGATTGTTTGCTTATGAAATGGTTTTCTCTTTATCATTTGTAACTAATCTTATCTAATCTCTTTTTTGTTTATTGAAAGTTGTTTTTCCTTTTTTTTTATCAATAAGTAGAAATTTATTAAAAAAGTATAAAAATTGTACCAATAATAACAGTTTGATCTCTCATTAATTACTTATAACTCAAAATCCAAATTAAGTTAAAGGGAAAGAAATCCAACAAAATGCCTTCCAACTTATTAAATCATCAGAATATGAAGTGCCGTAATCAGATATTAGGCACAGTTGGTTGATAATGCCATGCACATTTTCCCATTAAAATAATGGAATCAATCAAAACTAGGACCTGAAACGCTACTTTTGCAATCGGAGAGAAGGATTTTTGACCATTGACTGAGCCAAAGAAAGGAGTTAACTATTGGTTTTGGTTTACAAGCCATAACAGGAAAAATCTAAAGATTTAAAAGCCTATTAACAAAAGCAAAAGCAATTTACCATCAAAAGAAGTAAAACGAAACAAGAACAACCCCAAAAAGGTAAATGAAAGTTCTCAGAAATTAAAAACTAGTTTTATATTGAAATGTGATTCAAGATCAAAGTCCTAATCTATTGAAACAAATTGGAAAAGCCACATTCCTAAGGCAATACAAAACTCTGGTGCAAATCAAGAATGACATATAAAGAATAAATGGCAGCTAGCGCCTTCAACTCATGATGAAAACGGGGAAACAAAGAAAAAAGAACAAGAAAGATGGGTCAAGGGAGATGCAAGGGCAATTTTGATCAGCAAAATGTCCACTTGCATAATAGTTTAGCTGACATGCTAGTGGCAAAAAAGGGAGCTCCAACGGGTCTAACGGGTTGCCCAACAATGTTTATCGCCAGGGTATTCTGAAACTAAATGGGGTTTGTCTCCTAGTGTCTTCTAGGATATGAAGACAGGGTCTTTGAAATTTACCCTAAAAAGCATCCGGAGTGATGAGATTCTCAGTTTTTTTCTGGTATTTGAAAATGATTAACTGAGAAACTTGGACAATTTGTCTTGTACATGCAGACTGATACAAATACAAGTTGCGTTTTAGTTAGCTAAGACTGTGTTTGTTTTGGGTCATGGACCCAGGGCTTAGGCTCATCTCTCACTGGACTACATCAGAGCTCTATAAAGATGGGTCTGAGACCAGCTGGGCTTAGTTTTCTATTTCATCATATCAATCTTTATATAATTCCTTGTTTGCAATTCAATGTTCAAATGCACCTTGTGAAAGCAGAATAGGTGTGAAACCTGGGATCCACGTCGGCCATGAGTGGAAATATGTTCACTCTATTTTCAATTGTAGGAGCCACAACAAGCTCTTTTTTTTTTCCACAAAAACAATGATTTAGCTGTGTATAGGTTAACTGCAATCCTTATCAATCTCAAAATATGTATCTGCTGGTCAAGTAGTTTAGAACATAATTTGGTGAAAAATCTATTTTAAAGTGTGGTTATTAAAAGCTTGCTTGTCCAAAAGGGATCTTCTTTATCAAAATCTTGAAGATTGGGGCACAAAGAGAAGAGGAAAAGTACTTGAAGAGAAGTAAAGAAAGCTCCTTGACATTGACAGTTCAATGCTAGGAATTCTCCAGAATCTGATCATAAATTTATGGACAATGGTTCTAACATAGTGGTGGGTAGGTTGGGAAAGTAGAAAAAGAAAGAAAGGAAAGAAAAAAAGAATCAACTTTGAGCATGTGTTAGACATGGACATTACATGTTAGACTAGAGATTGTAACCATAATCATTGTTATTATCGATATGTATAATATTAAACACCACAAACATATGACAAAAATATATAGCTGCTCTTAGTTATCTCATGAAATCAGTCAAGCTGCTAAAAACACAAAGGGCCTCCATCAAAGTGCATGATTGAATATTGGAATCCATAAAATAAAAATTTTAATTATATAGTAAAAAAATAGTATATTATCTGAATTCTTAGAGTCAATTTTTTCTTCTAAAGGGTTGAGGATCAATTATTGCTAATTGTAGGAGAGAATATGAGACCAAGAGAAAAAGGGTGCCCATTAAGAAATGCTGTGGGGGTTAACTAAAAGAGAAAAGGATGAAGAATATAGATGAAAGGTTGTAAGGGTTGCCGTTTGCCATAAGCCTACAAGAAGAAAAAAAGAAAGTGTGGTCCTCAATCATTTCCATTCATTAGTGTCAAAGCCCACGTGAAGAAAGCTTGTTTGTTTCCCTTCCCCTTTTAGTCAACAGCATGTGATTAAGGAAGTTTATTGAGAAAGACCCTGGCCATACTTGTGATGAAGAATCTCTTTGAGAGAGACCTAAATCATTAAAACTTTACCAATTATATTATATTTGAAGTCTAGATGAACTGTATATGTAACCTTTGGAAATGAAAAGAAGTGTTCCTGTCAAGAAATTATTTTGGTTAATTTGTTTTTTACTTTTTATTTTTTATAATTTTAAACTGTATAACCCTAGCTTTGCCTTCTCTGATGCAAACCAAAATGTTAACAAATACCTATTTGACTCTGGGTTTTTTTCTTGTTTCAAATAAAAGATCAATTGACCCCACTTTTGTTTTTTTGGCAGTGCTTAGCAACTCTGACCTGGCTCTATAATTTCAGGGAACAACAATTTTGGACAGTAGGAAGGGGCACAATAGAAGGCAAAAGTTTCCTTAATCCCCATTTCTCCACCTTTTTCTCAGTGTAGAAGACAAAAGAAGAAGAAAATCATTTATGTAATTTTCACTATCATGTGTTGTCGAATGCTGAAAGGTCTTTGGACCTTACATGGTCCAAGCCAGGTAGGGCAAATGAAAGAGACATTGTTTCTTTTAGGAAAAGGTTTTTGGATTGAAATTGAACTTCAATCCAGACTTTAAAGGTCAATACCAGTTGCGAATAAAAGAGTGATGACTGATGAGAGGGAATGGAATCTGGGGGGTCTGCTATTTCTTCCATCAGCTAAAGTTAAGAACTGCAAAATCCAACTTGTCGATTGCCATCGTTAGGTCATTGTGAACATTTAAAAGTACGATCAAGACCCATCACCTGATTATTACGAATAACTTTGGCAAATCATTATTGCAGAACAACCATTTTAAAAGCAATCAAGTTCTCGAAATTTGAGGAATTTTCTACTATGCACAATATAATTAATACCTTTAATACGTTTATCACTTCTCAACACTTTCAATCTCTAAGTTCATATAACTATTTTCGTTCATAAAAGATTTAAGTAACCAGAAGATCAAAGCTTAAACGAAGAATTTTTTGTAGAATTATTCTCTTTGATTAGAGCTCAGGGGAGCTTATTGTAGGTTTATACCGTCAATATGATTTGATTTTTAGTCCAACTCTTAAAGGCCATTTTGTTCTGATGAGTATGCTAACATGGTTCATGGGGCATGGTCCGCAACTCCCACCTTAAAAAACAATCCCAATGGTGGGACAAAGACAAAACTGCGACTGGGATACGTTCTTGAGATTAGATAATAACTGCCAAATCTGCATTCGTTCGCAAAATCTATCAAAACTTTCACCAAGTGAAAGCCTACCAATTGAAACAGGGAAGAGCCTGTTCATTTGCCTGTCCGAAAAGTGGGAGAACAGAGGTAGCTGCTGTTAGTCCAAAATCTCGGCGGAGTTCCTGATGTCAAGCTTTGATTCGGAGAATGTTCAGTACAACCCTTGCGGAATCCCCAATTTATTGTGAACTGATTGTTGCATACATTGCAAATCCTCTTCTTCTCTCTCTCCCTCTTTCTTTATATCAAATAATTCATTATTGCTTCGTGTACGCTTATGCATATTATACGCTTTCTTATGAAAAAAAAAATTAAGGTCAAAGTTTCTTGTTTATACATATTCAAAACTAATTAATCCTTGTCAGATTGCTCTGGCATTATGTAGTTTATTTAGCCTGTCTTCAAGCCCTCTCGCTCACAAGCCTTATTAAATTAGGCAAACTTTAACTAGCTCTTCTGCAAGCCTGCCCAAGCTTTTTCTATATCCATATCTTTTCATTTATAATCGGCATATATTTTTGGGTCGATTTTGATGATCCTCAGCAATTAGTATGCATCTAAACTGATCTTTTTGATTAGTTTATAATCACTAATTTTAGAAAAAGAGTGATGTATCAGTATTCAAATTAGTCGTCCCATGATCTCATCTTTATCGAGAAAAAGGTGAAAATGATTTTCAAACTTTGAATAAGAGCCAGATTCCTCAGTTGATAAGTGCATATCAAGGAACTTTAAACACTTGGAAGTGACTGATATCTATTAATTAATTACTATTAAATTATTCATAATGAAATATTTAATTTCTTGATTCTCCAGATTCTTCTTCTGTGCTCTTCTTTTTTTTTAATGTTTTCTGGCGCTTTCTCTTTCATTTTCATTGGACCCATATGATTAAAATAAGTATACACGTCCATTGGCAACAGTACCCGAAGACAAGCATTTTCCTTCGCTTGTTCATAACAATGGTAAAGTATATATATATTTGCCACTAAAGAACAAATAATCTCTTTTGGTAAGTATTAAAGAGATTACCTTAGTTTGGATCAGTACAGTAACAAACACATCAATTATGTCCGTTCTTATTTCAAACAAAAAATTAATCGATAAAACGAATAAAATAATATCAGAGTATATCTTTTCATAATAAGATTGTATTTTTTAATTCAAAATTCGACTAAGATATATCCAAATTTATTAAATATTTGTTTAGAGACAATTATGTATACCTTTTAATAATAGTTATTTTGAGCTCGAAATTGCAATTAGTATAAGAATTTCATAGTGGTAGTTCTTTTGCCAATGCACCAAATTAGAAAAGTACTAAAAGAATAAGAGGAGTTCCAGTTTCTCTTTCCTTGTACATTTTTAACCTTATTATCAACCAAAGTAAAAGCAGCAGAAACTTTAAAACAGTCAAAATGATGTGATTTTTGAGGGTCTTTGCAATTTGCACGTTTTAAAGGGTTTGGTAAAGACTTTTCAGCTTTGGGGAGTCTGGATTTGAATAGTCTTGATTACTCAACTTGAACCTTGTGGATATATCTATATCTATATATATATATATATATAGTTCTATCATTTATTTGAATTCCATTCCTAATTAGGCTGCTTAAACAAATGTTAAACAATAGCCCTTTCAAATGTCACATGCTTTGTTGCTTAATTTTTCTTTTTATGGGTGATTACTTCTTTTTCTCTAAATGACAAATTTATTATCAAAGATTTTTGTTGCTGTGAAAGTATTTAATACACCTGAATCTTTAATTTAATAATCGGTGCATGTATCTTTATTCAATAAATTGTATTAAAACATATTGTAAATGTATTTTTGTTTTAGTGATGAGAAATGTCATACGCTACATTACATCAAATTAATATCTTTGGACCTAGCTCTCTTACTTTCATATTTCTAGGTAGTACTCTACTCAACGCCGATATTAAAATGTTGCAAAATTTCAGCGGAGATAGTCGGTCCATCCTCCCTTTATACGAAGTCAGGATTATTATTAATTAAACTTTGGGTTAGATATTGCAGTTCAAAATTGAGACCCTCGTGTCTAGGATCACTTCATTTTTGTATTGGTTGTCTCCAAAAAATATTGTCCACATGTGGATTAAGAGATCAGGACGACAATATGACCAATTAAAACATGGGTTAATTAATAATTTGTTTTTATCTTATTAAAAAATAATATTTTAAATGAATTTCGGATATTTTATTTGATAATAAATGGATAATTTTTTAATTTTAATTGTTATACATCCTTTTTCGTTTGATCTTGACATAACTTAATCCTTAGCCAATTTATGAAAAAAATTAGATATTACTGAGTGGATTTATACTAATTAAGGATCCTTTGCTTGGAGTTTTTAATTTGTTTTATAAAATTATATAGTGTATGTTCCATGTGATTTTTTTTTTAATAAAGAAACTCATATTATAATTAAAATATTTAAACTTTGTCATTTGCGCATCCAACCAATACAATGACTCCAATTTTTGCAGTTTTTTCTTGGATTCTTCCTCACTCCTCAGCGGTGCAATCTTGTTGGCATTGCTAAATTATGGTTTCCATATTTATCTTGATGATTTAATTTATTGGGTCTATTCTATTTGATTCAACTCTAAGATTTTCTATTATTACCATTTAAATTGAAACAACAAATTCAAAAAACAAGTTTTAATTTGGCCAATTTTCCATTATGTATATAAAAAGAGGAATAAAATCAAATTTATTTTTTCAAATTTAGTTTAATATAATTGTCAGTAATTGAAATCTTCAGGAAAACATCAATTCAGAAAAAGCTCTACCTTAAGTTGTTTAGTATGGCTATTAATTAGTGACGGAAAATGGCTTCAATAATCATAATTATGCCTTGCAGGTGAAGGCAAATTATTAATAGCCTTAATGGAAGCCTGCCATATATGCGTCATCTGAGTCTTTTTCCTTTTTCCAAATGAAAGAAAGAATTGGATAATCTTCAACCACAAACTATGAGTGGATCACCTTCCCGTAACATCAATTTAGACAAATTTCTATAATTTAGTTGATAAATCAAATTATATGTGGAAAAAAAGGTTGCTTAATTTCACAGTTTCATGTTTATTTTTTTATTTAAAAAAAAAGGGAGGAGATTTCTACATTAAAATTGCAAAATGCATGCCTATAATATCGCAGAGAATGTAAGATTTGCTTTTCAAGTGGTAGTAATATTAAAATTGTATACGTAGTTGGAAGTGCCCAGATAATATTTTCTTGCGGATACTCTTGAACCCAAATCAGGCAGGTAATTCGATGCTTTCCTTAATCCACTTTCAAGTTTAAGGAAAATAAAGATAAAAGGGTCCACATCGATAAGGATCATGAACGACAAAGTTTCTTGACTCTTGACTTTGGCTGGGTGATCCCCTTATATAACCATTCTGGTTTTCCCTGTCTTCTCTATGTTTTTCTAATTTCTAGGAAAACAAACACACACACATACACACAGCCAAAAGGAAGAAAACCCCACTTCTCCTCTCTCTCTCTCGCCCTCTCTCAGTCTTTCTCTTTCTTTCATGGGAAAATAACTTCTCTTGGTTGTGTTTGGAGAAGTAGCCAGAACATTAGTTCATACGTAGCAAGAAATTTAAGTGCTAGCCTTGTAGCAGAAAATGGAAGGAGGGATACATACAGGCACTGATGCCTCAGCTTTCAAGGAATGTTTCTCTTTGACATGGAGAAATCCCTATGTTCTTCGCCTTGCTTTCTCTGCTGGGATTGGTGGCCTTCTCTTTGGCTATGACACAGGTCAATTTTCTTTATCTTTCTGTTTCCTTATATATGCATCTGTTTCCTTCTTCTCTCAAAAAATTTTCCTTGGTTATTGCAGGTGTGATATCAGGTGCTCTCTTATATATCAGAGATGATCTCAAGTCTGTGGATAGACGGACTGTCTTACAGGTGACATGATATTACTTTACATTTTGTATCTACTCTGACGTTATGTAAATACTCTGCCCAAATTTTTGTGTATATCTCTCCACGTTCCTGTCAAAATTTCTCGGTGAATCCGCCCATTTTTGGACAACAGTGTCCCTTTAATCTGTCCTTATTATTATTCAAAGCACTCGCACCAGTCACCGCTCTGTTCTCTTAACTTCTGTCGTGACCCTGTTCAATTTTGTTCAACAAAATTGCTGAAATGACAGCTGCCTAGGCTATTGGTTTATCTTAAACTGTTGGTAAATTGGTAATGTTGGGAGTTGCGCACGTTTGCTTAAGGTCTTGGGGCCTCTGGTGCAAAGTCTTTATCTCAACGTTGTTTCTTCTGATTTAGGAACACTGTTTGTTCTCAAAGTTCTCTTGAATTCTATCAGCTATCAGGCTTTTTTATAGTCATTTGTCTTTTCAGATCAATGACTCTTGAACCTTTTGAACAAATTTCTATAGTTTGACAAATTATATTGACTTAAATTCTAAGAAATCTGTTTTTAAGTTTTTCAAGGCATTGATTGTTTCCTCGGTTATTATTCACAGACAGTTAAAACTGTTTTGAGATCATCAAACTTTGTTTTGTAAGAAACTGGAAAATGAATAGTATTCTATATGTAATAGGTTACAACAAACTGGAAGTTTCCTCTATTCACTGCCTAACTTGTTCCCCCCACACCTTAAAAAATATTTAAAAAGAGTAAAATTTTAATTTTTGAAGAAGATTGCCTGAAATTGTTGAAGTGATTAGAAGGCTGGAATCAGAGTCTAAGCAATTTTAAAATGGCAAGCGGTGGGTAAGTATCAAAAAGGTTCATTCTTAAAAATTAGAAAAAGAAGTGACATGGTCCATTTGAGCTTGAAGTGGTCTAATACAAAGCTAGGCCTAGGCTATAAGAATTTACTGAAAGGGCACCCCTGGCATCACCTGAAGGGTGCAGTTAAAATTAGACTGGCTGTAATGTTATCTCAATTTATCATATTTAATTTAGAAATTCACTTTTCCATTTTCCTTTTCACAACGTTGTATTGATTTAGTTTCTACATTAAAACAATATATTTATATGGGAATTTTGTTCAAACCCTGGTCCAAGTTAGCACAGAACATGTGAAGGAACAAATTCCAGGATCTCATGTAACAACTAGTAATTTGCCAGTCCCTAAGCTGCTAAAACCATTCTGATGCATGGCCAATTGTTCATATACATGAAAACAGGAGAGTATAGTGAGCATGGCAGTTGCTGGAGCCATCATTGGAGCTGCAGTTGGTGGGTGGATGAATGATCGATATGGAAGAAGAACTGCTATCCTCATTGCTGATTTCCTGTTTGTCATTGGAGCTGTGATTATGGCCTCTGCTCCTGGCGCTCCTCTTCTTATTGTTGGCCGAATATTTGTGGGACTTGGTGTTGGAATGGCGTCAATGACATCTCCTCTTTATATATCAGAAGCTTCCCCTGCCAAAATCCGTGGTGCCCTTGTTAGTACCAACGGGTTTCTTATTACTGGTGGCCAGTTCCTCTCTTACCTTATTAACTTGGCTTTCACCAAGGTAAGGTAGCAAAACATGATACTGAATGCCCTCGAAAATTGGATTACAAAAATATCTGAATAGGCATTAATTAAGGTGCTAAACTTTGATGGCATCCTACTTCAGGCACCAGGGACATGGAGGTGGATGCTTGGAGTTGCAGCACTCCCAGCAATTTTGCAGTTCATTTTGATGTTTAGTCTTCCAGAATCACCCCGTTGGCTATTCCGAAAAGTTTGTAATCATATTCCAAACTAAATTAATTTTATAGTGTGAAAATGTTCATGTATTTGGTTTTTAAGCTTTAAAGTATTAATTCCTTGTCTTCTCCAAAACAGGGAAGAGAAGAAGAAGCCACGGCCATTTTGAGGAAAATTTACCCAGTTGATGAAGTTGAACAAGAAATTCAAGATTTAAAAGAATCCGTTGAGGCAGAAATTAGGGAAGAAGGATCTTCTGAAAAAATTAACATCATTAAACTGTTACAAACCAAAACAGTGAGGAGAGGGCTCACTGCTGGTGTTGGTCTCCAAGTTTTCCAACAATTTGTTGGCATAAACACAGTCATGTATTACAGTCCTACCATAGTTCAGTTAGCTGGTTTTGCCTCTAACGAAACAGCACTCCTCCTTTCCCTTGTGACCGCTGGCCTCAATGCCTTAGGCTCCATTGTGAGCATATACTTCATTGACAGGACAGGGAGGAAGAAGCTGCTGATTATTAGTTTGTTTGGAGTGGTAATTTCCCTTGGTGTTTTATCAGGAGTTTTCCATGAGACCACATCCCATTCTCCAATGGTTAGCAGTGTTGAAACATCTCACTTTGCAAATTATACATGTCCTGATTATAGTTCAGCTGCAAACTCTGCTACTTGGGACTGCATGAAGTGTTTGAAGGCTTCCTCTCCAGATTGTGGGTTCTGTGCTTCACCAACAAACAAGGTAAAACACATGCTACCACCAAACAAAAGCTTTAATAAGGTCACATATTTTCCCTTCATTAACTATTTTATTGTTACTGCAGCTACTGCCAGGGGCATGTTTGATCTCAAATGACACACTGAAAGATCTGTGCCATGACGAAAGCAGGCTATGGTACACTAGGGGATGTCCAAGCAAATATGGATGGCTTGCGCTTATTGGTCTTGCTCTCTACATCATATTCTTCTCCCCTGGAATGGGAACTGCCCCATGGATAGTCAACTCTGAGATTTATCCTCTCAGGTTTAGAGGTGTATGCGGTGGAATTGCTGCAACTGCCAACTGGATCTCAAATCTCATCGTGGCTCAGTCCTTTTTATCACTTACAGAAGCGATAGGGACTTCCTGGACGTTCCTAATCTTTGGAGTCATTTCTGTGGTGGCTTTATTCTTTGTAATTATCTTTGTGCCAGAAACAAAGGGGCTGCCTATTGAGGAGATTGAGAAGATGTTGGAGGGTAGAGCTTTGCACTGGAGGTTCTGGGAGAAAAGTGATGAACCACAAGAAAAGAGCCAAGCAGTGTGAATAAATACCAGGGAGAGAATGGTGCAAGTAGGACGCCGAACCCTGAAAAATTGGACATTGCATTTAGCAAGAGTGGAATTAATTTGATAATGAAAGCTGCTCCTCTCTCTCTCTCACTCTCTCTCACTCTATTTTTCAATCTCCACTCTCTACAGGAAACCAAGCGGGAAAACGGATTTCATGCTTTACAGTCTCCGTGCTTTTATTTTACGCCAATTTTATTTTTGATGGCACTGAGGGGCATACATGGAAGGAAATTATAGCAACGTTGATACAAATCTCCATGCATGTTCTCTACGTTAAACGAAATTGTTAAACTTTGCCAATTACTTCTATAAATAGTTTCTTTCTCCCCAGCAATCTCTTCTGATAAAATGAAAAGAATAAAAAAGAAACTAGGAGAATCTCTTTTATACTTGGCTGCATTGGGACAATTACTTGAAGGAGCTAAGGAAAATGGTAATTTTTGAGATTTACTTTGTCCCATATCAGGAAAATTACTTTATTTTCATCTTCCTACAAACTAAGGTGGCAACAATAAACAAATGTAAATGCATAGAGAGTAATTAACTAGATCTCCTGATTATTCAACCAGGGGTGAACAACGCAAAGGCATTTTCTGTCTAATCAGATATACTACTTTCTCATTGAAGATGCGGCCAACATCTATAAATCATGGCCCTGTTAATAGGTGCTTGGTTCCATCTGGCCTCTATATCCAGGACAGTAAAAGGGAAAGAACCGTCAATTTTTTCCTTGCCTCTTTCCTTCCCTTTTTTCCCTTTCTCTGTTATCGGTACAATATGAATACATCTCAAGGCTTGGATAGCAAAAAATCAATGCTGAGGACAATGATGTATCCATGCCTCAGGCGATGTGCGCTGCCAAAGCAAGGATCTTGACATGCTTTTTCTGCCTCAGCTCATGTGGGACTGGCCCAAATACTCTGGTCCCTATTGGCTGGCCTTGCTTGTCAACAAGAACGACTGCATTGTCATCAAACTTGACCTCACTCCCATCACAACGACCTCGCTGCATGGCAGCACGCACAACCACACCATATACCACCTTTCCTTTCTTCACCTTACCGTTAGGCATGGCTTCCTTTACAGATGCAACTATGGTGTCTCCCAATCTTGCCCCTTTCTTCCCCTTTAAAGCTTGTATGCACATCACCTTTTTTGCCCCCGAGTTGTCCACTACTTTGAGAACAGTTCTCATCTGTATAAAAGTCCTTTGTTGCTGCAGAATGGAAAGAAACACAGAGGTTATGTATTGAAGAGGACATCACGAAAGCATCACAAAAAAGCCATGTGAAAATTGTTGGACTTAGATGACACACTGTAAAATATCAACCATTTGACAAAGCCTGCATCACTCTGACATTAAGCTCCAAGGACAATTGCCATCTCCAAATAAGATATATGGGTCTTAAAACTGCTATTTTTCTAATCTTTTCTCATAAAACAGTCAAAAGCAACAGAAACACAGGTTTTCATGCACACACTCATTAAAAGGAAAAGTTGCAGATACATGCACAAAAAAGCAGATATCCAGATAAGGTCCTGCAGCATTAGAGAGTTTTAATTCAGGTTGCAAACATAAGACCGGTAATGCAGCTTTCATTAATGATGGGTTCAACTCCTGTCCACCACTGAAATTGCACTCAAGTTGTTTAGGCTCCCATCCTATCCAGTCCATAAAAAGCTGACTCAATAGTTCTTATACATCCTTGATGCTTTAATCAACATTAAATAATAGGGGAAAAGTTCAGTACAAACTTGATATTGTTTTAGTTAATAATGCCTCTCTCATCCAACGGTTTTGATTAATAAAGAATGAATAGCTTTAAAATGTAGCTCATCACAAATGATGTCATAATCAAACTTGTCTAACCTGTTTCATAGGCTGGTCTATTCCCAGAAAGTGGGAGAATTTATCTCAATTTTCTAAATCTAGAATGAATACAAGCATGCACACCATGTGAAAGCATTTCATAGATCACAGTCCAAGCTTAAAACAAATATCATGCTAGAAAAATGCTGACCTGAGACAGGAAACTGCCAGATGTCATCTCACTTGATGCGCTGGGCAATTTAGAGAAGTTGTTTACAAGGCCACCCAACAATGAACGGCCCACTAGTGCACAGTCAAACAAAAGCAGGTAAATAAGACTAGATACCAAGGACTAAAAGAATTTATGACAGATGTTTTAATCTTATACTCTTATGATTCAACAATTTATACACTTCAATGGCGCCAAGACCAAAATAAACACATTTCTGCAGACAGTCAGATACAAAGCATTAAGAAGCTGAAAAATGGATCCCAGGACTTATTTCATCATGCCTTCATCCATAAAAGAGGACCGAAAGCAAAAGTGATCCTTCCTATTGCACTTTTCTAGTAAATATTATCGAACAAAGATTACAGGAAGAACCAGCATGATAGAATAGATACAACCAGAGTTCGTTAACAGCTCCACAAAAATCCCACAGAAAGAGACTTCGCAATTGTGAAACCCAATAAATTAAAAAGGCTTCTTGAAACTTTGCTCATCAAAAGAAACATAAATGACTAAAAGAAATCAGAAAACACAGTGAAACAAGATCCAAATATAAAATTTTATACAAAATACTACATAGACTTCATATCGATGGCAGTGACAAAGATTGTAATGAACAGGAACTGACGAAATTCAAATCCCAAGCTCATCTGACACTAGCTATACTTCAATAAGTCCCACCAAACCCCACCACAAATCTCTCCAAAAAGAAACGAAATCTTTGATCAATACCCTTTACTCATCTTGGCTCAAACTTCCCGCAAGCGAAAAGGAATATTCTCGCTGAAGCTACGTTCTTACAGGGTTTGGTTTTTTACTCAATCTCAATCAAAGCAAAATCTTTTCAAAGCATGTTGGGTTCAATAGATTGAAATGTTTTGTATGCTGTTCATATAAACCGTCACATCTGCTCCTTAACCAAAAAAAAAAAAAAAAAAAAGCTTCAAGCAAACAAACACCAACGTTAATTTACATCACATACCCCCGGAGCATCTGGAAGCAAAGCTTGCAGCCATCGTCGTGATTAATTCGCCAACCTTAACAGGGGAAAAGGAAAATGATTGAACAAGTAAGAACCCTAAGCCGTTAAGCCGTTAGGACTTCGGAGGGAGAGAAGAGGAAGGACATTGGGTTTGAGCCCAAGGTTACATGAGCCTAGCCCAACACAGAAAATACAATTACTTCAAATACGAAACCCAACCGTTGTATGTCAAAAAACAAAATGAAAAACAACCAATGGTTTTATCCCTACAGCCATTGACTCCCTTCATTTTCATTCTAAAGTTTTTCCTTATCAACTTCATAAATTACCCACTCTAGGAAGCGGCCAATCTAAAAGTTTTAATGGATTAGTTGCGGCAGATAGCTAGCCCACTTGGGCTTCTAACGGTGGGTACAAACCTACAACCTGATCAAGTTGATTGGACTCAACCAATCCCATTATGGAAACAGCCCCCACCCAACTTCTCAATTCACTTTCCTTCCTCCCTCCACCACCAACAACAACAACAACAACAACAACAACAAAATACCCATAAAAAGTCAAAAAAAAAAAAAAAAAACCACTAATCAACCCAAGAGTGTGGTAGATGTAAAAAACTCCTCACATGGTTTGTGATTCGGCCTCGAAGATGGCAAATGAAACACATGGTTACAAAGATAAAAAGTCAAAATATTTTAGGAGCTGCAAAAGAAATCTTCAACAACTTAAGTATATAGTAATATTATGGAATCTTACAGCTTACTAGCAGAATTTTCATGCGATATATAAACAGAGAAACCTACAAGTGATTGGTCAAACAGCACACAGAAAAGAAATAAAAAAAAAAAACTGTTAAAAAATCAACTCATCTATCTAAGTTTGAAGTTTAGGGCCCCCAAAAGGAATATTACTCCCCCACGCCAATGCCATCTTCAATATTAAACAAATATTTTTGGCTTATGTACTCATACATATATATAAGTTATATTTATATATTCTTTTAACAAGTCTCAAAATCATGATCTTGAAAAAAAGTGGACAAGAATGTTGCATTCTTTGACAGCAAAAGCAAAGACCTAAGAGACTAATAAGACTCTAAAAGAGAGAGAGAGAGAGAGGGAGAGTCAAAGAGCTATAGCCGTTAGCCACTTAAAACTTAGTCGTTGAGCCAACCGATTGATCTTTTACCAAAATAGGGGGAAGATATCTCCTACCTGGCTTACCAAACTTTCTGAAAACGGCAAAGTCCTTTAGGGTTTAAAAGTTGTTAGCAAGGCATGCATGGAACGTTCTTGTTTGAAAGAGATATGTGAAAATCACGTTTTGCTTTATCATGTCCAATTAAGCCCCTTGAAAATTACCACAAGAAATCAGGTCGCTTTTTGGAATAATTGTTTGCCTCTATGTCTTGCATGAAACTTCATTTTCTTAGAGCCTGGCAAAACAGTATTTAGTTTTGCAAGGTCAAACGGTCGTTTGTTTTTTGCTTTTTATATTATAATATCTTTTTTATTCTTCGAACTTGTAAGACCCATCATAATTAAACTTATGTCTACCACTTTCTTGAGCTATATCTAGAAAGCCAAAAGATTTTCTTTTCTCACTGTTCAGACATGGGGGGGTATATCTCTTCTACATCCTCTTAGAGCCCCCAAACCTACAAATATATTCAAACTATTATATTTAAAGGGCTTAGATTTGGGTTTAGGGTCTAATTCAGAGCGAGGCCTGCTATAGAGCACGATAGCTAACTTGTTCTTCACAAACAAAAACAGAGAGGAAAATGGATAGCTTTTGGGTGGTAGTGCTAGCACCAAATTAGGAATGGCTAACTGATTATAGCCGGATTGATTTTGGGCGACCCTACCTTGCCCTCTAAAATATCATTTATCTCTCATGTTGCATCCTCTTCAAGTCCAAGCAAGTTATGGTCAAGTTGGATTAAAAAAGGTTGAGAAACTCATCCCACGGTTTTTGTTTCTTTATACATACATGTGCATTTATATAAACGTAAAGACATGTTAAGGTTCGAACCTAAATCTTCTCTAAAAAACTCACATTTAATCCTCATCATTCTTGATTTAATTCCAAATAGCTTATGTAAGTTTAATTTTTTATTTGACACTTGTATAATGTTTTAAAAAGTTTTTAAATTACTTAAAAATATTTTTCAAATATTTTTATTATTTTGTAACGTTCAATCAAATTCTTATATTTTAATTTGGCATAATATCCAAAAAAAAACCTTAAATTATTTTTAAAAAATTAAAATAAACTCTTATGCTTTTATTGCATTTATTCAAACTCTTATATTTTTATTTTAAATCAAATAAACTTTTGTGTTTAAAACTTGATTTAGTCAAAATGTCATTTGTTATTTTTTGTTACATGATACTGACTTGAAATGTTAACATGTCATAATTGAAGATAATGTGGCATGTTGACATGATATGTTAATATAATATGATAACATGATTATATGGCATTTTTCACCTTCTACGTCAATGTTATGTGAATATAAAATGAAAAGTAATATTTTGACTCATTGTGATTAATGAACCATTAGTCATAAGGGCTTATTTAACTCAAAATAAAAATCCAGGGAGCTTGATTAAAAAAATTATAAAGACTTATTTGAATTTTCTTAAATAGTTAGGAGCTTTTTTAAACATTATACCTTATTCTTTTTAGTCAAATAGGTTCTTATAATTAACCGTTGACTAATTATTATTAATCAAAATGACTTTTGTATTTATAACACATAGTGTCAATGGAGGGTAAAAATGGCACTTGTATTATTATGTTCAATGAAGTTTTTATGTTTTTATTTTCAGTCAAATAATTCTTTATAATTAACAGTTGATTAACTATCATTAATTAAACAATCCTTATATTTATAACACATGGTGCTGACATAATGGTAAAAATGTCATATGACATGTCATCATGTCATGTTATTATTTATCATGATATGTCAAATCAGTAATATATGATATAAAATGACAAATGATATTTTTTTATATATTATGGTATTAACATGAGGACAGAAATAGCACTTATATTATTACGTTTAATCAAACTTTTATATTTTTATTTTTAAACAAATAAATATTTATAATTAATAGTTAACTGACTGTTATTAATAAAAGTGACACTTATATTTATAACACACGATGTTGATGTAGATGTAGTAATGCCACATGATATGTCATCATTTATCATAAAATGTCATATCAACACCATGTGGTATAAAATGACAAATGAAGTTTTTTTATATCACATGGTATTTACATGAGAGTAGAAATAACATTTTTATTATTACGTTCCATCAAGTCTTTATATTTTTATTTTTAATTAAATAAATTTTTATAATTAGCAATTGGTTAGCTGTCATTAAGCAAAATGACACTTATATGTATACCACATGGTGTTGACATAGGGGTAGAAATATCACATGACATGTTATCATCTATAATGACATGTCATATCAGTACCATATAATATAAAATGGTAAATAATATTTTTGTATATCACATGATATTGTCGTGAGGGTAGAAATGATACTTGTATTATTTCATTTAATCAAGCCTTTTATATTTTTATTTTTAATCACATAAGTCTTTGTAATTAACAATTGATTAACTTTTATTAATCAAAACAATATTTATATTTATGCCACATGGTATTAACGTGTGGTAGAAATGCCACATGACATGTTATTATTTATTACGACATGTTACATCAATATCATGTAGTACAAAAATAACAAGTAATATTTTAATTAATAATGGTTAATCAGTCGTTAATTATAAATTTTTATTTAATTTAAAATAAAATTATAAAAAATAAATTAAAATATAATAATAAATTTTTAAATTTTGTTTAAGTATTATACTTATGTTTAATTTAATGGATAAAAAATATCTTAAAACCCCACGATTTAAATATGTTATTCTTATCTCTGAAAAAGTTGTAGATATAAAACTTTTACTTTTGGTTAAAAAAGCGCATTTACTCATAAAAAGTTTTGTCAAAAAAAGAAAAAGCAGAAGAGGGTGAAAGAGATGCTAAGCAAAACCGTGGTCCCAAAATTATGGTCAACACGCTTTCAATCAGGGAGTAGGTTGGGATAAATCATGGTAATAGGTTTGATGTTCACAAGACAAGGTTGAAAGCATAGGTTTGGCTACCTCCTAAATCTATTCTAAATTCTGCAACCTGAAAAAGATCAACGGGGGCCATAGAATAATTGCTCTCCTTTCTTTATCAAATACCACGCCCTTTTCTCTTTTGTTGTCACTGTTGCAAAAAAACCTCAAATGGATGAGTTGTTCTATGGTACGAAACTATGCAAAATTCTTATATTAAAATAAATGGATTTTTTTAATTGAGATATCCCAAGCACCTGAATTGAATTGAAGAAAAGATATCATTGCAATCAATCAATCATTTTGACAGTGCACTGCAGTTGAGAGAAGGCATATGTAGGTGTATCCTTTGGACAGTATATATGTATACATGAAATTAATTATTTATAATATATATAGCATAATATAGTTTTTATAAATTTATAGTTTTAATTAAATAATATTTTTAATTGATCTAGATTTAAGATTAATGTGATAAATTAATCATTTGATAAATTTATAAAATAATATATAATTCTCATTTGATATATAAATTAATAATCTTTTTATATATCAAAACTATATATATATATATATGACTCAATTAAAATGTATTTGTAAAATATAATTTTAATGTTACATGTTTTCTTTTGAAATTGATGTGTTATTAGATCATATTTTTAACTTTTCTTAATGAATTAAGAAGTTCTAATGTAATGTTCTGATATTATAAAAAAAAATTATACACAATATATATATTAAGTTTAATATTTAAAAATATAAAAATATTAATAAATTAAATTTTTATTAATTAATATATAAATTAATAAATTATTAATTTATCAATTAAATAATAAATTTTATCACTATATTTTCCCTATGGTGAGAGGTGAAGAGTTTTCAATTAATATTTTAATGATTTGAACTTAAAGAGTATCGAAGAATTGTTTTCTTCGAGCTTTGGTTTAATTTGGCAAACTAGACAAAGGCTTCAACCTCAAGCGTAGTAAGTCTAGATATAAAAGATTCTTTAATAAGCTCCCCGTAACAGAGGTAGTTGAGCACCTAAACCACTTTCCTTGCCTTGAACAATAATAGGATGTCCATTCGTTGCAAATGTAGATACATTTATAACGCATCTTTATTGCTATGTGGTACACATTTGTTTATTTCCCAGCTCAGATGAGCAAAAACAAACAAGTACTCAGAAAGAAAAGAAGGAAGAAAAAGGGAAAACCCCATAAAAAGAATCAGAACAAGAATTCACATAGATTGAAAGTGAAAGTCAAAATGAAAATGAGAAAGAGTGGCAGGAGGGGAGTGGGCACGTTGCAAATGAAGTAAAGGCAAATGAAAATGGCCATTGCGGGGGTCAAGTACACACAAAAAAAAAAAAAGTAAAGAAAGAAAGAAAGAAAGACTAGGTAGTACAAAAGCAACAGTAAGAAGTGAAATAATGATTTCATTTCGTGGGGCCTGACAATTGCTGACAGAAAGAAAGCTCCCAATTACTGCTTACAGTTAGCTTTTCCTTCTTGATATTTATTTTTTGCCTTTCCCCTACACGAAGACCGTGACACGTGCTATGGCATGGAGAGTGGAGAGACTCTCATCAAAAATATCCTCTCTTCTCTCATCGAGAAGTCAGCCAACGCATTGATAGATTACACGCCCTCTCTTTCCCTTCAGACCAGGACACGTGCCTTTGCCTCTCTCTCCCTCTCTCTCGAGCCTGTCACAAAAAAACTGTCATCACCACGACCCACTTGCCCGCCTCCCCCTCTCTTTCTTTTGCATAGAACAACTCAAAACTACACGAAACTTTTTCTTAAATTTTTTTTTTCTGATTTTGCGATTTTTCATGATGTAGTTGTAGAGTACGACTCTCTACTCACCCATTTTATTCCCTTCTCTTTTGTAATTTTTGTTTAGTTTAATGTTAGATTAGAGGAAGTGGGGCAGAATGGGTGATTACATTAAGGCTTGGCTTCTTTTTAACCGGCAAGTAATTGAACGTTGGATTGCGAGAACACGCCTTTGGGTTAGAGTTTTTTTGCCTTTATATGGTAACAGAAGATGTTTTTTTTTTCTTTTGAGATTTGTTTTTGGTATTTGGGGGTCCTAAGGGGAGACATTACTATGATTTGGATAAGAATCATGGTACAAGGCCACGACCACCATTTGCTCTTTTCCCTTAATCTCCCCCACAAATCCTTTGGCCTTAAAATAAGACTAAAAAAAATCTATTTATTTTTGAACTCTAGCGCATGTGCTGCCTCCTCTGTGTCCTATGCTTAGCCAAGTTCCATGCCCTACTCTTTTTTATATGGAAAAACAAGATAGTAAAATGGACCTGGGGTCGTAATCAGTACAGAAATAATGGAGGCCATCATCTTTTGCTTTAGTTGGATACAATATGTATGGCTTTTGGTTTGAGGATTTTCTATCCCACTATTGATTTTTATGCACTTTCAAGTTTTTGGAGCATTCACCCTAAGCTAACTCAAAAGTTTGTTCACCTTTTAGAGGATCCATTTGTGGTTGGTTGGTTGGTTTCAACTTTATGGTGTTTTTAATCATCCTGTTTGATTCATGTATCACTAATACAAGACCAAACTCCAGCATAAAGCATTGCTAATTTCACATTACTTTTCCATCATAGGACCTTCCCTTCCATGGAAAATACGTATATAAGATATACACAAGCTAACAAATCAGTACAAATAGGAAAAATGTTAACATAATTGGTTCCATAAAAGGAGATTTAAAATGGGATCCCAGAGCTTAATCGTCACGAGAGCTTCAAAACGGAAGAAAGTTAGATAATCATTTGTACGTCTATTGTTCACATGAGAGTTTCAGATGATACAAAATGATCTCAATCCAACTTGGCTGGTTTCTCTTAGCTTTTGCAAGTACCATTTCGTTGCCTTTTAATTGAGAGCTGGTACGTATATTAATTGTTTGATGGATTCCAAATTACAATCTTGAAAATGTGAATGAGGAGAAATGAAGGGTACAGAGGAAAAGACGAGACAGGTTAACTTCTTCAGCTAGCATTTCTTAGTCCAAGTGGGAGTCAAGTATATCTGTTGCAGAACCCTTTTTTTTTCTATATTTAAACCTTATATTGACACTAACTTTTTGAAATATTAACAGACTGTACAAGCATGTTGTGCCCATATATCATGCATGTGTGAGATAATATTTCTTTTTATCTAGTTATTTGTTTATAATAAACTAAACATATAAAGTATAATACAGATATTATATAAATCTTAAGGTGTAAAATTAAATTACAAAAGGGAGCCTTAATTAAACACGAAAAGAGAGGCCAAAACAAAGAATTTCCCTCTTACAATTATATATATAGAGAACAAATGAAAGATCCATCTTTTGCCTTTAAAATGGTGAATTGACACAATCTTTTAGTTTTCTCTTTTGCTTCAAACAGACCTGAGATTGACTCTGGAAGAGATGAAGGACAATTTACTCTTAACGAAAATGTTAATAAATACTTATATCAATGTCAATGTAGTCCTCAAACTGAAAATTTGTTTAATCATCTTATATAACATGATTGTACAACTTAATTAATTTAATTTACGTTGATTAATAAACTTATTGCTATCGCCATTGAGGGAATTTTTTCTTTTGTAAGATTACACACGCATTTATATAAATAAAAAGTACAATCAATAAAATAGATATGTATGTATGACATAATTATTATAATAATAAATGAATGATTAAATAAAGAAAATGAATCAACAAGCCATCATAAATTTGGAGAGAATTTAATTTAGATTGAATTCATACATAATGAAATTTTAACAGATGATCTTAAAGTTTCAACCTCTTTTTGTCAAAAACCTCATTTAGCAAATGTATATCATTATGCTTATTTTAACATATATACGTAAGTGCTTACATATGGATTATCATTGATTAGCATATGCCAGGTCATTGAATGTATTGATATATTATAAATTATTAATTCTATTAATAATTTGATCCATCGTGTTGCACAAAGCTAGAAAGTTTGGATACTAAATTGACAAATTTTCCAATTAACATCGCACCTAAGACCTAAGTTCATCGCCATTTATGCTTTTAGCTTTTGATGATAATCAGTTTCTATTGCACATATATTTTTTACTTTCATATAAATCAATCATTTTTATTGATATACGGATCCACTTGTATATATTCACATGATCATTGATATTTTTCATTAAAAAAGGCCAAAATATATAGTTTTCAGCCCAGAGGTGCCTAGACAGAAAAATGTTGGGGTGCCCCGATCAACTGGTCTCCCATGCTGCTGCTATTTTGTTTGCCAGCAAAGGGTCGTAGTGGGTTTTGCCTGCTTCCATGGCCCATCAAAATTGCTACCATCCCTATTATGATCATTATTATTATTACTACTAATTATATACTATATAAAGAGTTGGAGGCAAAAGAGTCACATAATTCCTGGTACGGACAGATAGGTTTAATCACATTAATTAAATCCTTAATGCCCTCAAATCTTTGCTTTTAAAATGTTTAATAGGCTTTATAAGTGACCCACAAAAACATCTCTTTTTGGTTAAAAGTTTTTGATTAGTTGGGATGGTGAGTGAAGTTCGCAAGTCGACATTTGGGGTAGTGGGGGGAAGAAGACCTTTTTTTTTTACCTAAGCTTTAGGAAGGTTAGCTTTGTGCTGCTCTACTTTCCATTATCCTAGACATTAATCCCTGATTCTTATCATAATTACTAACACGACCATCACAACAGCCAATTAGGGTTTCAAGGTTCTAATTATTAATTAATATATATTTATTTTTATCTTATGATTTTACAACTAGGTAATATGCTTTTTTGGCCCTACATTTATTTATTTTATTTTTGTTTTAGCTTTGTTGACACTAAGTTGTTTGAATTTGGGTCACCTTGGCATAGTCTAACTTTATTTTTTAAGTAGGCAAAGGCAAATTTTATTAAAGGAAAATTGAGAAAAAAGTTTCCAACCAAGTGGGAATGGATGAATTATGACCAACATAGAGACATCCCCTCCCAAAAAGGATTTAGGTGCCAAAATCAGAACCCCAATGTTTACCAACCAGAGTTGCCTAATATTTTTCCATCCATTTGAATGAATTTTTTTTTGTTTTTTGCTTTTTTATTTGTGAATATTAACAATGAGGCGCGAGTAGAGTGTTTAGAAGAAATCTATGAAAGTTTCAATGAAAATAGTTAATAACATATTAAAATTGTATTGAAAAATTAAACAGACGGACCAATTCGAGTAAATGAGTAAGTATTAACTGCAAAAGATATTTATATACACCGAAAATATTTAATTGTTGTATAATAAAAATTGACACTTTGTAGAAAGCTTTTGACATATGCTTGTATCACATATGGACAAATGTATATCTTCACAAATAAATTCAGAACTATCGCTCATCTTATGTCAAATATTAAACTAAATACTCAGATTTCCACTCCAACACCATTTTAACTCTAGTTGAGATTCAACTAAACATGGCGAATAACTCTGGTAAAATTATAATTAAGAAAGTTCAGAAAATTTTAATAAATAATATCACCCATTTAATCATTTGTAGAGTACAGCTTTTAATTTTCCACCGGCATTTTGTATTTTCTGACATCAACTTTCATTTGAAGCTGAAAAACCGAATATTAAAACACCGAAAAAAGCCAAGCCTCAAACTTAAGTGGCGTTTGGTACTTTATAACGTAATGTGATTACAAGTAATGTAATTGTAAGTAATATGATTGCATGAAAAATAACATTACAGTATTTGGTATACAAGCAAAATAATAATTAAAATATAGGGAGGATAATATTATAGCGTTTGGTTTATAAATACTTTACTAAAAATGTAATGTTAATCTTCAAAATTACTCCTTTTTATTAAAATACAAGTTTAATATATTTATATTTTTTATTATTAATTTTTATATAATATCATATATTAAATATATTTTTAATGTCATATATTTTATTTTCATTTCTTATTATAATCTTACATATATTTTTTTATTTTTTTAAAATAATTTTTATATTATATATTTTATTTTAATTTCTAATTCTTATATTATATATTTTATTTTTATTATAACATTACAAAATAATTTTAACAAGATAATAATGTTAAAAAATAAAAATGTCTTTAAGAACATTGTAAAGTGCAATGTAATGTGATTGTATTGGTTTTGGATTGCAATTACATTACATCTTTTGACTGTAATGTGATTGCATTGCAATCTTACATTGTAGTGTTCTGTTGTAAAATAAACACTGCAATGTAATTTAATTGAATACATTGGAAGGAATGTGCTCTTACTTCCCTCATGCCAAATGCTACCTTAAATCTTTGCAAGAAGGAAGAACCATGGATCAAATATTCGTCTTGATTGTTTCAAAAGAAAAAAATTTGCCTTAATTATATTGGTTGGGCAAGGTATATTCCTCCCTTTCCAGTTGTATATTAATAATTTGTCTGTCTCAAACAACCTTATCATACACAATAATGAGAGTTATATATATATGAGCTACATATCTAAGTATATCTGTATAATTTGAATGTGGTGGCAATTTTTTATGACCTTCAATTCGACCTTATACCAAAGTTGAAGCGTGATATATATAATCTGACTATAACTCTTAATTATCTGCAAACAATTGTTTTCATGTGTGTCCTTTCTCTGAAAACTGTGATGCCATGGGAAACCTGCAAGCAAATCCGCAATTTCTTGAAAGAACCCGCTGGTTCTCGTCATTCGTTTTTTATTTTCTTTTAATTCTCTGGAATTCCTCAGAAGGTCCTGTCAGTTTCCTTTCCAGAAGAAGAAATTGACTTGTCATTTGGAATTGCCAAAAATAAGGTGAGGGAGCATGCACGACTTGGAATTTATATTTTTCAGAGAAAGCAATTGAATTCAGGCTTTACTGAAGGATATCAGATAATCGCTGGGGAAATTAAAACCAAAATCTGTAGCTACATAGTTACCGTATATGCAGAGTTGACAGTTGAGACGTATATCTGCAGTTCATACTTCTCATCAGTTCACGGTTCACCGGCCACGAATACTTAATTTGTATGGTTGGGGTTGGCCAAAATATATGATATACTTGGAAATTTAATTCGTACGGCGCAGAATTCAGTTTTGATCGGTTAAGACGGTGAAGACAATTAATCAATATACAACTGTTTTTATAACTGTACTTAAGACTTTCATAGATGATCGTCCATCATTCATAGATTTCTACTAGGGTAAAACCTGCAATTTCGAAGGCTTCTAAATCGGAGGAGATGCATATGTGTTTGATGTGTGATGATCGATCCATGTGTTATCTTCTTAATTTAGTTGATGTATTATTCATCTTTCACCGCACTAAATCACTAATTTAATGCTATATTTGAAACTTAGTTTTCCATATTATCAGGCATGGCCTTCGTCATAATTAATACTGCATGGTTTTCCATGCAATGAATTTCTGCTGTGTGTTTAGAGGGTAAAATAAAAAACAAGAAAGGAAAAGGATATTAAACATGCACATTTTCATGTTCATGGTTAGGTACATGATAAAGGAATTTTTTTTTTATTAAGTTTCAATTCTTCACTGTCTTCTCCTTTGATATTCCTATTTCAATTTTTTTCAAGAGATAAAAACAATAGCATGGAATTTATCCAAAAAAAAAATAACAGATCTCATTGGCATATAATATTATCTGTGCTTTCTCTCTCTCTCTTTTTTGCTTTTATGAAAATTAATTGTGTTTAGGTGAAGGAGAAGATTTATGGCTGTTTGTATAATGACTCTTGACATTGAAATAAGTGAGAAATATTTAGAGACACCATCAAACCAACACTGTAGTGCCTGACCTCAACATTTTGAGACTCTTAAAATAAATTGCTATATATCTTTATATGTGATTCACCTTTTTTTTTTTTTTATTGTTGGTTACAAGAAGGAAGCAATGCTATATATACATATATATATATCCAAAACTAATGTGCAAACAATTATCAGTGTCTATATATTTAGACAGTTTACAAGTATAGACTTTCTCAAAAGAAAAATAAAAATGAAAGTAATTAACAAAGGCATGCCATCAATTTATTTGTACATACTCCTCCTTAATTTGTTTTTAACACTGAAAATCTTAATGGGAGAGAGGTTACTGCCTCATCAATGGTGTCTCAGCCAATTTATATATAAAAGGTGGGTTAGATATAAACCTTTAAAAAAAAAAAAAGAAAATAAAATTGATGTTGATAACACAGAGTTTTCTTTAGTGGTTGGTTTGGTCTAAGAGCGTGTGCAGACAAAGAATGGAAAGCTTGATTCTGCTGACTGTTTTTCAAATGATCTCCTTTTGACTAACGTTTTTGATGGATTGCTCAGATTCTAATTCAAGTGACAACTCTCATGCATATGGAGTTGGGTTGCAGTGGGATGAAGCTATGATGGTTCTTGAATTTTCTGGTTTTTAACAAGGTGATTGTATATACTTTTGAGGGTGGTTTCATCCACTTAGGCAACCTGATTTTTGTTTTTCATGTTTTCTTGATGGTTCTTGTGTATGGTTTGATCTTTTCTACCACAGGTAGACTTCTACCACAGAGTTATCCAAGTACCCTGTACCCCAATGATGTGTTAATATAGTGACAAAAAATAAAATTAAGGTGATGAAAAGTATGCATCAATTTTCAAACTTCTCAATATCTACATGTGGTATTCTTTTTTTTTTTGAAAAGCATGTGGTATTGTATTTTATTATATCTTTTCAATATGAGAGGAGACATTATGGTTTTAAAATTAATTATCATCTTTATTTGAATTTCACAATCCACTGTTGTTACTTAAATAGCGTAAGAGATTTATGTAATTAAAGGAAAATAAAGGGAGAAAAAAATGAAGTATGTAATAATAATAAAATAAATAAATTTATAAAAAGGAAAAGAATGAAGGGAATGGCAAATGAGTAAAATGAAGGAGGGAAAAGGGGCAAAATGTGGAGAGGAAGGACACATATTAAAGATTGGAACGGCGCAGTGTCTGTCCTTTCCCGATAAGCCCGGTGATTTGCTCGAATGGGGATGAAGTGAAAGCCTTTGTTGTTCTCTTGCTCTTATTTTTCTCTTCTTCAGTTTAAACCTCATATACACAGCACCCCCCACTCCCAAATATCTTCTTCTTTTTCTTACCTTACCAATTCCCATTTTCTTGGATTTTTTTCTCTCTTTTTGTCTAAGGTCTCTCTTACCAAATTACTCAACCCTAGCTTTGCTGTAAGTTTTTGTGTAATAAATTTCTTTGTACGAAAATTCAAGTGAATTCAAGAGCTTGGGTACTAATGAAAGTTTAGTTTTTTATCTTATCCTTTTTTTTTTTTTTTGGTTTCACAACTTTGGAGGGAGCTTAAAGGAGATGTGAGACTAAGGGAAAAATATAAAGAACAAAAAAGAGAAAGCCAAAGAAGCTAGCTACCCCATTCTTTTTATTAGTTGGAAGCCCAAAGAAATTCTACTCCAAGGTTCTTTCTTTCTTTCTGTCTCCTTCTCTTTCTAGATATAGCAATTTTGTTACTTTGGGTGTTCATTAAACTTTGTGAATTTTCTCTTTGGTTTGTTTTTTGAAGCTAACATGGACTTTGATTTGTAAAGCTAGTGCTTTTGGAAAATTGTCCTATCTATAAAAATGAAACCTTTCTTTTTTTTTTCTTTACTTGTTTTGAGATTCAGGAGCTGATCTAAAGTAGCTATCATTTTAAATGAGCTGAAAATTGCAGGTACTAAAGGCTTTAGCTTTTGTAGGAGGATTTAAGTGCAGATGGGAATTGATAATACAGTTGACATTTATTGAGAAGCTAATTTCTATAATAACTCTGGAGTTTTTATTTATCCTGGTATTTTGTTGTTGTTGCAGGTACTGATCTGTTTAGAGCTGAAACTTCTTCGAAGTAGCTAGCTGTGAAGAGTTGCAGATCTGTGTGGCTTTGGATTCTAAGTTGTACTATAGTCTATAAAGATCTGCTTCACTTCAATCAGTGAAGGGAAAGAAGAGAGAGAGAGAGAGAGAAAAAAACATAACAAGTTCCCCTATTCATTGTCTGAGAACTCGACACCTGTAACAACAGCCAACAATGTTCAGAGTGAGCAAAAAATTTTATTTTTTGTTTTGCTTTTATTCTTTGTTGGTAATTTCAGAAACAGCTTATTTATTAATGGGGTTTGCCATTTACTAGTCCTTTTTTAAGCTAAATAATGGTGCTGGTGTCTGCCATTTTTAGGGTCAGCTGCAAGGAAAAGCTTTAACTAAGTGAAGGAAGAGAAGGAAGAAAGGAAAGAAAGAAAAAGGGGTTGGCTCAGATCGGCGAATACTGCTTTCTTTGGCTTAATTGTGAAGCAGAAAAGAGTGTCTCAGATTCAAGGTATAGAGCAGGCTATACTACATGCAAGGAGCTTTCTATTTCAACTTTTGTTAAGGGCTTAAAGTCTTCAAAAAGATTTTAGGTTTTTATAAGGCCTTTTAGCCCTTTAAGTGCATATAACAACCGATGTAGCAGAAGTCAGATCTCTCTCAGGATCTCAGGCAGGCCTTAGCTGTTGTGTTGCAATGTCCAATGAGTTACTACTTACCACTACTATAAGTTTTATCTTTGTGTGGTTAAACTTAAAACTTATAACAAAAAGCAGTTTGTCAAATGTGTATTGTACGTATATTTGAAGCATCAGATGCTTTTACCTTATCTAATTTTATTTTTATTTTTTTTTACTTTCCTTTGCAGGCTGTGGCTGCCATTTTTCAGGCTTTGCTTTTGAAAGCACTGCAAAAAGCTTAAACGAGAGAGAAAGAGAGAGGGTAGTCTCCTGACTTAGACCGTGATATATCAAAGCGTAAAAAAGGCCTTTTATCACTATATAGCCAAAGTACTCTCTGTGTAATCGTCATCACTGCATAGGACATCTCAACCCCACCTTCACTTCTTCCCTCACACCACCACCATCTCCTCCTCTTCTTACCCTTTCTAACATTACTCCAAAACTTCAGATTTTCTCTCTCTATCTTTAGAAGTGAAACAAACAAAAAAGGAAAAAAAGAAAAGAAGAAAAAGGTAGGGGGGTTGTTGTGGGGGGAGGTTTTGCGTTCTTGGTTTGTGAAGAAAGGAATGAAAGTGGTATGGAGGTGGAGGAGATTAAGACACAAGCCTGTAAGTTCTCAAGAGTTGGAAATGGAAGAAATGACTCAAGCAAGATAGGTCAGAAAGGTAGTGACAACTACCCTGATGATGAAGAAGACAGAGAGCTGAACAAAAGGGCCGGTGCCAATGAAGGAGGAGGAGGTGGTGGTGGAGCTGACACTGCTGGTACTAATCGGCTTCGAGGTTGGCATCATTCTTCAAGAATTATTAGGGTTTCTCGAGCCTCGGGTGGCAAAGATCGTCACAGCAAGGTTTGGACTTCAAAAGGGTTAAGAGACAGGAGGGTAAGGTTATCTGTCACCACAGCTATACAATTTTATGATCTGCAAGATCGATTGGGCTATGATCAGCCTAGTAAAGCTGTAGAGTGGCTAATTAAAGCAGCTTCTGATGCAATTGCGGAGCTTCCTTCACTTAACAGTTCGTTTCCTGATACACCAAAGCAATTGAGTGATGAGAAACGAGCAAGTGGGGAAAATGAACAAGGGTTTGATTCAGCTGAAGTAGAGCTGGATGGTGATCCAAACAATTACCAACAAAATCAAAGTCAACACCTTTCTTTGTCCAAATCAGCTTGCAGTAGCACGTCCGAGACTAGCAGGAACTCGGGTTTATCCCTTTCGAGGTCTGAGAGCCGTGTAAAGGCCCGGGAACGAGCCAGGGAAAGAGCAGCTAAAGAGAAGGAGAAAGAGCAGGAGTCCCGCATTGCACATCACCAAAATGTGAACCCCATTTCTCAAAACTCTTCCTTCACTGAGTTACTTACCGGTGGTATTGGCAGTGTTGGCAACAATAATGCTAGTCCTACAGCTTCAGCACATCAAAACCCCAATGGGGAGCCTGATTTTTTCCACAAGCCTAATACTGCCAGGCAGTGGCCTGGAACTCCAATGGATTACTTTACCTCGGGGCTCCTCGCACCATCTTCTTCTTCGAGAAGTCATCATTCTTCTGGATTTCCAGGACAAATCCAACTAGGAAACTCTTTGCCACAATCAATATCAATACCACCATTCAATGTGTCGGGTGAAAATCATCAAGAGTTGCAGCATTTTTCGTTTGTTCCAAATCCTGACCATCTGATCCCGGTGGCAACAACACAGCCGGGGCCAGGGGGTGACTACAACCTTAACTTCACAATCTCTTCCGGCCTTGCTGGTTTCAATAGGGGGACCCTTCAGTCCAATTCTCCGTCTTTTTCGCCTCACCTCCTCCAGAGGTTTTCTTCTATAGACGGATCATCACCCTTCTACATTGGTACACCACCAGTGGAGAATCATCACCACCATCAGTTCCCAACTGGATTAGATGGCCGCTTGCAGCTCTGCTATGGGGATGGAAGCAGGAGCTCAGACCAGAAGGGAAAAGGAAAGAACTAATCAGTTTCCTGAAAACGTCTCCTCTAGGCACCATCTTTTCTCTGGTAAGCTGAACAAACAGCCTCATTTAATTGAAGTTCTCTACTACTAGTATTAGCCATTCGAATCTATTTCCTTATATTAGCTCTAGTTTTATTAATTATGTTCTCTATTTTTGTGCTTGTTTAGCTCTATAGCTGCACTCTTGACAAGGGTTATTTTTCATTTTCCCTCTCATTTGCTGATGTGTAACAGTTGCTTTTCTTATTTGTTTTAGCTTGCTTTTTTGGATTTACGTGTTGTGCTTGTGCATAGTACCATGAATCGCTTCACTTTCTTGGTATTCATAAAGAAGTCTGCCGATGCGGCCTTTTTTTTATTGTGGGTGTTACGTATTTTATTGTCCTTTTATGATCCCTGCATGGATTGCTGTGAATAAGGATTGGCTGGTTGTCGCCTTGCTTGTTCTCTTCCTGGTTCCCTTCTCCCTAACATCTGCGAGTCTATGCCAGGTGTTAGTTTCTTGGTGGCTAAGCCTTGCTGGGCACTGAATAGAGCAATTAAAGTTTACTTTTGAAATACGTGTGACTTTGGTATAGCTTCAGAACCTTAATTTATTTTTGCCTCAACAGCAACCACATGGCAACGGATCAGCTAACTGTCAGGTTTTTGAGTTGTTAAATTGTCTAGATGATTAGGAGCAAATTAGATCTGGAAAAATGGAAAAAATCCATGCACGTAAGACCTCGAGCTCTCAAACTTCAAGGCAAAATGGCTGCTTCCAAGGTAAGTGTTTTTCTATGTTTAGAAAGGATGAATGCAGATTTTAATTTTATATTGTTCTAAATGAGCTGTCACTGTTCTTACAGTAAAAGTTAGTACTACAACAGTGACAAACAGACAGAAATGATCTGTAGTTTGAATTCAATTAAAACAAGAAGCTTGAATTTCAAGTTGAAAAATGATAATTATGCCTCACTTGATATCCAAAATACAGCTTTACTCTAAGGTATAATTAAATTTGTAAGATCTAACGTCAAATCAAAATTAATAATGACCAAAAAGTTTAATGACAGAAATCAATTACCAAAAACTTTTCTTTTAGGCCACCAAAAGAAAAAAAAAGAGCAACATAAGAAAACAATGATAAATTGTACTACTAGAAAAGAAAATCTCACCTGATAAAGAAATTTGTAAATAAGTTTCTATTGAAGCTAAATAAGACATTTTGCAGGTAAAGAATTGTAACAGAAAGTGAAACTCATCATCGAGTTAAATGTTTGAGTTTAGGGGAATGTATGTGGTACATATAAAAGACTAAGAGTCAATCCTTTTCCTTACTTTTATATGTCTATTACTGTTTTATCTCTACACTTACTTTATAATAGACCACTAAAGATTTAGGAGTGAAAATTGTTGAAATAAAATGTAAAATGCTTCCTATTCTAGTATCAGGTTTATGGTAGAGGACAGAAATGAGAATGGTGATGGACATAAAAGTTAAGATAGTTTAGCTATTACAGTTTATGTCCACAACATGCTCTTCCCAGCAAGTTTATATAATTTTAGTTCCCACAATTAATAGCATTAAAACAATACAATTTCACTCATACTTGTAGTGGATATTACAAAAAAAAAAAAAATCTATGCAAGTAACTATTGATAAAGGAAATTAGAAATTACCACTAGCAGTAAAAATATGCCAAGTTTTCTATTGTAAAATCTTTATTCAGATGAATCCCTTAAATTGCTCCCACCATTCTTAACTTTATTCAAGAATTTCCTTGACCAAGACAAAAAAGGGATTACTTCTTTTGAGAACACATTCCACTCTAATTTAAAAGTTGTCTTTATAAGGGTAACTTAGAGTGATAGCTAGGGTTGTTTCTTTTTTCTTTTGGAGGCTATAAAGGAAAATAGTAATACTTTAGATTGAGATTAGGAACTTGAGGTTTTTAATTTGGCTTGCATGCATCATCTTCTTGATGTTTTGGATGTTCAAATTCTATCGATTTGGCTATATTTTCCAAGAAAAAAGAAACAAAGTGATGCATTTTCTTGAAATGGAAGAAGACCATAGAAACTCTTTTGGTCTTAGGCATTTATGTATTGTGTTTTGTGGCTTTTGAATAAGGTTGAACAAGGTTTTCTTCCTTTTTTTTTTTTTTTTGGTTTCAGAGAAAGATTTTCTTTCAAATTAGCATGTGGTTTTAGGTATATATTTCACATTCTAGTAGCTTAATATTTTTAGCAGAAGCTTTTCTGAATTGTATGTACATATGTGGGTGTTGTAATTAGAAACATGAACATTTTGTGCAGCCATAGCTCAACGCATTATGCAAACCAGTTTGCTTAAACTAGTAGGAGTAGTTTCATTATTGTCTGAGTCACAGCAGCAAAGCTGAAAAATCAAACAATTGAAATGGAATCATAGTTAATTAGCCCCTTTCCTTGGTATTGCCTATGCTTGCACGTCCCCTGCCTTGGTGATATGCTCTATCTAGACTTTTAATTTTCCTTTAGGTGAAAAATTGTTCTTCAAAAATCATCCTTCTGGGTTTATAAGGTGGCTGTTAAATATTAAAAGCGAACATAAGTGTATTAGATTTAAAAGTGAATGAAAAGCTACATGCAACACAATTTAGCTGTAGTAGGGACTTAAAAGCTTACTGGATTTTGAGCAAAAATTTTCTTCCTTTGTTAGTGATATTATGCATATTGCAATGGCTATGGAGCATAACTTATCCTCGGAGGATCTTGGTCTGACTTGTTAAGGCATTTAGGCATGCAAAGCTAAAATTCTAGGGAAACAAGAAATACTTCTTGTGATTAAGGGATATAACTTCTTCTAGCTTCTTACAAATTCAAAAGATTACCACCAACTTTATTATCACAACAAATTAAAGCTATATTTGATAGGCTAAAAAAAAATATAAATGCAATAGAACCAAAAAAAAATAAAATAAAATAAAATAAAACGCTAGCTTACCCCATATCTTCAAAAATATTGTGACAGCAAAAAAATAGAAAATCATATGGAGAAATACTTGTATCATTGTTTCTGGGGTAGAATGGAATGAGTCTATGTAAGAAGCATTTCAGATATACATAATCAATCAAAAGTTCTTCTTGAATTCTATTACTGGTATTCATTCTCTTAATATCTATTATTCTTGACATCTACTAGGAAAGTCATTGACTTTTCATGTGTTAGGGGCATGATATTTGTCCTACATATTGCACTTAGAGCTTATGCTCAAGACTCTTAATATATAAAAACCTATAAAAGGAGAGGGATTGCTTGTTGTCATCTACTTTTGAATTTGATTTTCAGTTAATGACTTAATAAGTTCAAAAGTAGCAAGAGATTAATAGTACATTTAAAATCAAAGAGCGTCCAAACCAAACACCATGGTCTCTTCACAAGCACTAGCTGAAGTCACTCTTAGGGTCAGTGGAGTTAACTCATGCAAATATAAAATCTCCCCATTATGTTATCAAAGTTAGATGCTAGTCAAGGCACATTATGTGAAGACTAGTCAAATGCTTCTTTCATAGCTAGAGTATTTAACCTTCGATAATGTGATTGAACCATGGAATTCCAGCTTTAATCGACCTTTTGTTGACTTGAGAGTAACTTAAATTCAATGTTGACGGATCAATTAGAGATAAATCAAGCCTTGTAGAATGTGGAGAAGTGTTAAAGAGATTCTAATGACTCTGTGTCATTGGATTACAAGACTTTAATTTTGCAGAATTGATGACTATTAAGAATACATTTCAACTTTTTTCTTTTCATCTTGGGTTGATATTCAAAGTCTAATTATTGAATTTGATTTCAAGGTAGCAATTTCCTAAGTGTGTAATGAAAAGCTTAGGTCATGGAATAAATGACTCATCTTTAATGAATTAATAGCTTGTGAAAATTTCTTGGAGATATTATTTTGGTGCATACCATTCAAGAAGTCAATGTTTATGTTGACCCTCTTACTAAATTTGGTGTTGATTCGAACAAAGGATTAGTTATAATAGGGTTATAACTAACAAAAGAAACGAAGTTCGACGCTTATCAAGGGTACATTCTCAAGTTTGTCCAAACACTTTGTACCATTGTTGAAGTCCCATTTTTTGATACAAACTGTCGGTAATTAACTACCGATACAGTTTAAAAGAAAATGATGATGGATACACATTCCAAATTATTGCTTGACGTGCACCAAGATTACTTTTTTCTCGGAGTTTAATTGTCTCTTTTTCTTCTTCTTTGTACCACATACTACTATTGCCCAAAAGACCTTAGCAATTTTGGTTGTTGGAGAAGAGAAAGAAACCCTTTTTGTTGCCAAGAATATTGATGTTGATTATGTGGTATAATCTTGGACACCCAAATGAAACAAACCTAGTCACATGAAAGGCAATTTTAGATAGAAGTGGGGTTGGACCAAATGGAAATCTCTTACTCTCTTTTTGTGCTTTCATTGGTGTCATATTTATATTATCATGCCAAGTGTCTTGTAATTTTTAATTGGATAAAGCTCGTTTAAGTAACAATGTGCAATAGTTGCAACCAGATGGGATTGAAATCCAAAGAGAGAAAGGACCTTTCCTTTTTCTATTGTTTCAAGTTTAAGTACCTTGAATTGAATGACTCATTCTCTTCCACTCTTATTTGCATAAAGAAATCTTCATTGATCACCATCACCAAAGAAAAGAAGCCAAACAGATATTGAAACAAATTATTCTCCTTCGAATCTTTGTTGCAACTTGTAAAGAAGAAAACAACACAACTTTACTACTTACCCCTAATCATCAAAGTTAAAAGAGTAGTCGGTGCCAATACTACTTAGAAATTCCATTTCTAACACCAAAAGGTTCTTTCAAAAAGCATTGCAAAGTTTCAAGTCTTTATTCTTGAGTGGTGTTAATTATCAACAGCTACCCAAAACCTCTCTTTACAATCCCTATTTTTTCAGTATTACTACCAAATATGATATCATGTTCGGGATAAGTTTTTGCTTTTGGGTTTGGGGTTGTTATTGTTGGGGATATGTTCCTACACACAACTGGATGGGATTGGTTTTGTAAATTTGGGATGTATTGCGCTTAGTATTGGCAAAGTTTTGAAGGCCAATGTAGAGTTGCAACATTTGCCACCGCAAGTTGGCAATTTTTGTTCAAATTTAGTATATTAATGAATATCATAACTTTTCCAAAAAAAAAAAAATCAAACATTTCACTGCAACAACATTCACATTTATTTATTACTTAACAAAAAAAATATAACTCTTTATTGTTATTGTTATTGCAACAATTCACTTGCACTAGGTCATCCAGCATGTGTCGACCTACATGAAGAAATGTAGGGTCACATGACACCACCTATTTATTGAAGGGTAAAAATTTTCTTCTTGTTATACTATTTATACTATAGTTTTATGTAATTAATCATACTAATGAACTCACCAAGTTTTTTGCAATTTTATATGGGTGGGTCAAAGATTCCAAGTCGAAGTAGATTTATCAAAAAATGATCTATATACTAATATTTAAATATTACATGAAAAGATAAAAAAATTTTCTTATGTAATTTAAGATTTTATTAAAAAAGTCCAAACTTAAACTATTCTCTCTAAAAATTCAAGTCTTTTTGAGAATCATAGTGATGCTTCCTCTTCAAGGTCCTTGGTTGCGTTTTTCACTTTCTCAAAATAGCTCATCTAGACAAGCATCACTTTAATTATGACACCACTTAGAGAAATTCTTGAATCAACCCTTGCTCATCCATAGCAACATTTCACTTACACTAGTGGCTATGGTGAGTTCATGTTTGGCGGCGAGGAAGGCAGCATTGAAGCATTAACTTGCTCAGCCTGCAATTGCAATAGAAATTTCCACAGAAAAGAGGTTGAAGGTGAGCCTTCTTCCTCTTCTTGTGACTATTACTCATCACATAGTCCTCATTTGAGCAAGGTTGACAAGAAACTCTTCATAGGTCACCACAAGAGTATTTAGTGCTCATTTGACCCTTAAAGTAAAACTTATGTTACCATACTACAACCCTATTGCATGTCGTTACTTGACGTGTTTCATCCAATTAAAAAGGATTTGGGATATTTGACATGATAATATAAACGAGACACCAATGGGACATAGAAAGAAACAAGGGATTTCATTCAGGTTGGATCCACATGGACCAAATGCCAAGTCTCTCTCTAACACCATCTAGGAGAAGATTCATCATAAATAAAAATACTATCAACATGTTGTGATACCTCATCTCAAATAAGATGTGAATGTGATTTTTAAGACGTATATAAAAATTTAAATCAATCATTATTAACAATTTGAGCTTCAGATTTTTAAGGTCATTTGGTTTAAGCTTGAAAAGTTCTTGGGTTAGTGGTGTTTAGACCCAAGTCCTTACAATTTGATATCAAAGCATGTGCCAGCTCAATGTGGGCTTGCACATTATATTGGTGAGATCTTGATCTTGTGGAGTGAATTGTGATGTGTGGTTTTGATGAAGACATCAAGTATTTGAGTAAGTAAAATTGTGATACCATATCCCGTTTTTAGACTCGAAAAATTATTTACTTAATAGTGTTTGGATTTGGATCGTTATACAAATTGACTAAAATACCTTTTAGGAACAAGTTTGAGTTATGCATTAAATTTTGGCTGAGTTAAATTCCTTGGCCAAAGTGAACTTCGAAGTGAGAGATTGTGTGATGCATCTCCTCTTAATGGGATGGGAAGGGAGATTGTTGGGCACATAGTCCATGTTGATCCAGCTTATGGCATTTCAAAGTGACTTTCACGTGATGAGGGTTTGGCTGTTACTTGGTTTTGTTTTTTGGTGGCCAAGATTGTGTCAAAAATCTTACAGTATCGATTATGTATAAGAGAGAAGAAACTGCCGAGAACGTTGGTAATTTGATGTGATTGGTCACACAAAAGAAACATTCCAAGTGATGTGAAAGTCAAATTATGGGAGTGGATTGGACCCATATGGGTCGCGTGCTCAACAATCTCCTCCTCCGACCTTATTACGTGTTTTGTTGAAAGGTAGGGATTTCATTACATGTTGACTAAGATATTTCTCAAGAACAAGCTTGAATTATGCAGTGACTTAGTGTAGACTCCTAGGACAAGTTGAACTTCAAAGTGAGGTTGTGTAATGGATTTTCACCTAATGAGACTGGAAAGGAGATTGTTGAGCGCGTGGCCATGCGAAACCAACCCCACAGCAGTTCAAATTAGCTTTCATGTGATGTAAACTTTGGCTGTTACTTGGTTTCGTTTTTGAGTGGCCAAGGTTGTGCCCTTAATATTCTTGGCGACAAGGGTTTCTTTCTTTTTCTCTTGATCATAATGAAATTGTAAGGGGCTTTTGCAAGCTTGTTTTGTGGCACTAGGGAAAAGAAAAGGAGATAAAAACTAAACATCTAGGGAGGGCTATTTTTGACACTCGACAAGCAGTAATTTGGAAGGAGTTTGTTAAAGTGATTTAGGGGTGCATTAATTATATAGAATTAATGTGTTCAGCCTCCTGGTGATTTGATCTAACAATGCAATCTCAAGAGGTAAAATTCTAACATTGTTTGAAATTATTGTGGGTTTCAAAGTTTGGATAAAAACTTGTAATAAGAATATCGTATCATTTTTTTGATAGTGGACATATGATCAGTTTATCTTGTGATTTTGTTTTTTACGTCAAAATATTATTCATATAAATTTAGTGTCATCTCTTTATTTTTGTTGTTAGTGATGCATAATTAATTTATTTACTTGTCACTTGGCAATTGCATATTTTACTTGTTTGTGTTGCTTACCTCCTTGGTTATCTTAATGGTATCATGTGAGTTAGTTAGATGTAAAGTATACTATTACATCTAGGGGGACTCAAATTGAATTAATTGTCTGAGCCGCTTTCTGCTACACTAACTTGGGAGGATTCCGGTTTTAATTGTATAAGTTCCTTTTCTTTTCGAGGAAAGGCAGGATTATAGACGCAATAGACAGTTGACAGTTATAATAACTAATTATGTTCTACATGTTGCTTGGTGTTTCATTGTGCAGCTTTGGAAGTTGTGCAAGGTCAGTAGTGTACTTTACTAGTTGACATCTTATGCAAGTAGGAGTTTGGAAAGTGCCGCTTTATTCCATTAGACATGCCCTCTATGATATTGAAGAGGTCAAAGGATTTATTCTTTTCCTAAAATTGTGTCAGGTGTAGTGAGGAAACTTTGAAGCATGATTTTTCTATACTTTGCATGAGAGTATAAAGAGTTATAGCATAGTGGCTTATGTGGGTTGGTTTGGGTGAATGATATGCTTCGTTCCCAAATTTACCGTATCAATTAAAGACCAGAAGATGTTTTGGGGGATCAATTATCCTGAAAACAGAGTACCAGGACTGACTTAGTTAGAATACTATGTTTCCTTTGTATAGGGTTTACCCTTTCAAGTTTCAATCAATGGAATTATTCTAATTTTCAAAAAAAAAAAAAATTATCTCGAGAATGAGCGTGCAGTAATGCTTTAGAGTGCTGCAAGAATAGAACAGGAAAGGCAAGCCATTTTGCAAAATTCTGAAGGGGCAAGAAGGGTAATATCTTCCTGTAAATTTTCTTTGTATGTTATCAGCTATGCAAAGATCCCAAGAGTGGATTGTTCGATTAAGAGAGGAAGTTTATTGGTGATAGCAGTTGCTTTTACAAAGGGGGTGGCTAAACTGAAGAATCTTACTGTCTAGTGAAGTGGGGACTTGTATAGTATTTCATCTTTCACCTATTAAGTGTGAACTAGGTTTTCCCAAGTTCATTTCTAAATTTTCTTAGATGCTGGTGTGTGTTTGGCTTGGAGGAATGGAATAAAAAGCAGCCCCGTTAAGTTTAATGTTAAATATTTGGGATGAAAGAAATAGGCAAGTCTGTCTTCCTTTTTCCTCTCTGCTGATCCAATAGCTAGGTTTATGCGTTGAGTGGTGACGCTATTCTATTCATTTTCTCCTTACTTCAATGTGGATTCAAGGCATGATAAGTCCCCAAGACAATTAGTGAAATGGAATTTCAGTACATGTTCCTATTCATATATTAAGATTTTATTTATTTATTCATCTGTTTGTGCTTTCCTTCACAAGATCGTTTACAAACTCCATGGTTTTTGCTGCAATTAGTCCCTCAATTGACTATTAACTATATAAAGAGGTCATAGTGAAACTAGCACTGGTTTAAGGTTATGAGACTGAAACTTATCTTTGTTTGTTGGGGAGGAAGGAAACTTAACTCATACAATGGCTACCAGACGATATAGAAATGGAAATGGCACCATTGAACAAACACTGCCAGAAACATATTGACTTCATTGTCTTTCTCATGCATACTTAGCTTAGCTTACCTTTTTGAATGCAGTTGTAAATGTTTTACTTAGGCAAACTGGTTACCTGCATAAATGCAAGATTGTGATAAGGAGGAATATGTAGAAATCTATGTTGATTTCAGTTTAGTTTATTTAGAGGGAATACTGGTTGAAAGTTATAGTATCAATTCTTCCTGAATTCCTATTTAACCTATCCAAAATGTAACCATCTTATTTCAGCTTATGATTCCACTTTACATCATAAAATGGCCAAAGCATTAAGCTTGGTGTTGAGCAGAGAGCAATGTATGTAAACTCCCAATATATTGAACATCATTCTTGTTTATTTTCACTGTTCCAGTCCAAAGATTGCGCCTTGCCAAGTAGCCCCAGTTTCTGATAATGAAACCAGTGTCGCAAACACCTTTCAGTTCCTTTCTCTTCCCTGTTTCTACCGTGCATGCTAACTTTTGGTGCAAAATTTTTGGATGCAGGAAAAGCCAAGATGGAGGAAGCAGTGGCAAGCTGTGAGTGGAAGCATTCCTTCCTTGCATTGGGCGATACCTTTGTTATTGTGGTTCTGAAATTGTTAGTGTTTCTGGTTTATCCATTTTGAAGTCATTCCGCTGGCACTGGCGTATTGGGATATATTTATCTATGCGTGCAAAAAGCATTGTGTGTTTCCAACAAGTATAACAAAGAACAATTCGATTAAAGTTAATTCTTTTCTTTTCCCTTTATCTTACAATTATTCTGATGAAATTGTCTATATATTCGTTGAGAAAAGTGGCCTTGTCAATGAATCTGCGAGCAGCCACAAACCTTTCTTCCTTAACACTCGTTTCTTCAAAATATTAAAACCTCAGTTCTCTTGTGGTAGCTAGCCACGAAATGGCAGCTCCCATTTGGACACATGCTTGAAGACATTTACAACTATTTTGGTGATTTTATGCACATATATAAGAAGGGTTATTTGTGCTTCTGTTGATAGATTTGACATGCAGTTATTAGATCAAGTACAAGCTTTTTTCCTTGCTTGTGGAGCGATACCAATGACCAAGGATGAGTTTTCCCTTTGGAAGCAAACATGATTTCTGCCAAAGATGCCATCTTAAGGCATATGTTACACATAACCTTATGATGACCTGTAGAATGTAGATGCTGGAGAGCAGCCATTTTTCCAGGCTTAATCCCGAGCCCAAACACGGGGTCTTCCTATTGAACCACAAGCCCATTCTCTATGTTGCTCATTTAGACGATTAGATTTTCTTTAGGTAAGGAATTTGACGTTTGAATGGAAAATACATGTGTTTTTCATTGAATTAGATATTCATATATGACAATTAGACGTTTCATAAATTTGTCGTATGCTCGTAATTGAGAGACAACCTCACCTGTCCGTCCCTCACCCTAGTTGTGAAACAGCTTTCGTAGCTGTCAAATTAATGCAACATGTGTATCCATCTGATAGCAGTTCTGAATGTTTGAGCTCCATAATAGATCATAATTCGTTGTGGTCGACTGGATTTCACATGAGCTTGTACTGAAATTGGGAGCTGCGATCATTGCAGTTTTTGAATTTCACGTGAGCCCAGTGAGCACTGAGCAGTGACCACGGCTTCTTTCTTCGACTAGCTGGGCCTCTTTCAAGTACTAATTCCTTTAATCCTTGGCTCGCGAAAGTGACATCTCCTTTAATTCATAAAAGCAACTAGCAGTCACTACTAAAATTGTTATCATTCCATTTGATATACGAAACTTCACAATTATGAAATGAAGAGCAAAAAAACAAAACAAAACAGGGCTATTTTCACTTTTCAATTCTCCTTTCACCGTTTCCAAATCTTTTTCTCAATTTACCCCTCAAATTTGTTCTTTGGGTTCATTCAGTTTGAGTTGATATTTTTGGTACCCATTTTTAGTATATTGAACTTTTACCTTCTTTGAGGAGATTGTGAAAAGATGATAAACTTAGCTGGCAAGCAATTTCATTTTGGACAAGGATAGATGCTAGCTCGTTCTTGTAAGAATACACGAGGAAATACTTCCCAAAAGGCTGAAGAAGCGAGCATGACCTGTCTAGAAAAGACTCCTCTAGACAAAGGAACACTGTCGATGTTACCATTTCATTGCATTTGACAACAGCCTTTCGGGCGAAACAGCTCCCATTCAACAACATACTTTCTTTTTTGTTTTTCCTTTTGATAAGCCTTTGGTGAGTAGTATTTCTTTTCTTGCTTTTGAAAGAGCTAAAGCAACTTGCTTTTGCATAAGCAGCAAAAGTGCCTGCAAAAAGAATTATTTTATACGTGACAAAGTCAAGAGGTTAAAGCCAAAGGACCAGGTGCCATTCTAGCTCTTAATTTCTTTTTTAGATTTGCTAATGAAAAACGAGAAGAATCGTAGAGACTAAAGCTCATTATTTAGCTTTTGATGAAGGATTTGTACACATGGAGTGTGACTTTTGCTTGTAAAGGGATATGTTACAAGGAGGGGGGGATCGTGACTGAGAAAAAGGTGAAAATCAGCAGGCACACTGTATAATAATAAGAACCCACCTCTAATTTAGTGAGAAGCAGTGATTAAAAGTGAAGCTCACTTTATAATTATATGTTTCCAGAAAAGAAAGTGGGGTGCGTGAGGGAGGGACTGATCATAGAATAAATTATCAACTATTTTACAAAATAAAATAAAATTTCTTGTGCATTTTCAATACGTGTTTTTAGTATTAATTATGATGATTTCCACTACTTCTACCTCCCTTACAAATCACAACCACTGCCGGCTTAAAAATGAGCATGTGGGCCTTGATTTGCCATATCTATTTCTGATATGATAATTTCCCTACTTCCAGGCCTCTGTCCACTAATTGGGGAATATATACATGTAGATTAAGCCAACTGTGACATCTTCATCGATTCTGTTTAGGCCTTGCTTTCCATTTAGTATTTGTTCTTTTGCCAACATAAATTAAAAAACAAATAACAATGCAGAGATATATGTGTATAAAAAACATGAAGGAAGAATAGGCTGAGGAAGAAAGAAAAGAAAAGAGAAATCTATATATAGATATATTTATGTGAAGGCCCAAGTCAAAGGGGGGATGGGATGTGAGTTTGTAGCTAAGTGCAAGAGTCCAGAGTTCATTCACGTGGATTGTCAAGTATGCGAGGGGAAGAAAGGTCATGTGATAAACAGATAAAGGACGACGCAGAACCAGCCAATTGAATGAACAAAAAATTTATATAAAAAAAAAAGGGGACAATCCAAGTTTTAAAGCAAGTGGTGAATGGCAACTGATGGTTTGGGTACAGCCTCACCCCCATTCTTTATCGCTACAGATGGAAAAAATATTCTTCTGTCTCTTTCTCTCTCATGTATGATAAGGAAAATGTGGAAGACTATTGGTTGCTTCTAGAACTGTTAAACAATATTCGACTGTTCAACTAATATATAATCATGGTGGTCTTAAAAGAGAAAAATCTGATGGGTGGAAAGTGGAAACCCAAAAAGAAAAACAGAGTTGGTTAGTGAATGCCGGCTGGAGAGTAGACTTTGCCCACTACCAGATGATTTTTTTCTCAACTGATACGCTTATCTCTCTTCCTGCTTGAAATGGTTCTCAACTAATAAAATAAGACTCCCAAATTCCTCTTATGTTTTTGTACCAGATTGCTCTGCGTTTTGTACATAAATGACTTGGATTGTGCTAATAAATGGAAGCATTTAGGGTACCTAGAATCTGTTTTGAACGAATTTATGTTCTGGCCTTCTCCTTTAGGGATGATGGGTTCTGGCCATTTAATAAATTGCTTTGAGTTTGACCAAGGATGATTTGTGCAAAAATAACTAAACGATTTCCATTAAAAGTAACGAGTAACAGCTTTCCTAGGGAAAAAACATATCCAGATGCATCCCTGAATAATAGTCAATCAACAACTGCCATAAGCATGATCAGATGAAACTATTATCTTCTTGACCCTCTTTCCTGGATTGGTTTGGGCAAACTTAGAACTTGAAATGACTAATAGGATAAAAAGGTTGTACCACCTAGGCGGTTTTATCTGATCATTCAATCACATAGTCCACGCTGCAATTAGATATGTTGGCAATTAAAGCTTCAAGAATTATTGATAGCGAACTTCTTTGAAACAACCATGAACAGAACTGGATCAAAGTGCACATCATATCCAGTTAAATTTTCTAAATTCGATGACTTTCAATCGCCATAATGGAGTAAACAAAAACACAAACATCAAATCCTGTTTGACTATATCTTACGACAACTTGTCATCATCTAAACAGTTGTCCACCCATTGTTTCATCATCACCAGTTTTATATCACAACTAATGCAGTAATAAACCCTGCAACAACATCACAGTTCCAACCTATACCAGACTACCACAAATCCACAACATCTGGTTAAAGTTAAACCCCCTAAAAAGTCAGCAAAGATAAGACTATAAAGTATCCATGAAACTTTGACAAGAGTATAACAAATTTATCAAGACATATTAAAAGCTAAGTGCAAGCTACATTTCTTGATCAACTTCATAAGTATAGAACATAAAGCATGACATCTTCATACCTACAATATTCACATATAGAGGGATTGTAAATAAAAAGTAAAAGACTACAAACTCAAAGCTCTTACAACATCAATCTAGTCGCAGGTGTGCACTCTTACAAGCATATGCCTGAAATAAAAACAACCAGCAGATGCATTTTCAGCTATCAATTGAAGCACAGAAGCTAAAACTCTTGCAGTGCATTAACAACATGCATGGATTGCTTTCAATGGTGGTCCAAAGCAGAGTTTGGCTTTCATAGGACACTGCCCTGAGATTAAGCTCCAACACATAACAAAATTGTTGTCTGATCATCAGCTTTCCAAGAGCATGCTATCCCCTCTTCCCTTTGACCATTGTGCTTGACTGCTTTCCCTGAAAAGTGCAAAATGAACTTTAAATTCATAAGAGAAACATAAATAAAATGGTAATGCAAGCAGATCCAAAACTAAAGAGCAGGAAAATGTCAGGCATGTGAATGTTGAGGTACCACATGCATTCCGTGATGTATCCTTAAACACCTATTTCAAGCAAAAGATTCTCACAACTCAAATGCAAATGGAAATCTAAACCCCTATTCACCACCAAATACAATTATGCTTGCTTTCCCCTCTAATCACAGTAAAAAATCATACTAATCAAAATGATAAAGAAATGGATAATTTCAGCTCATATGTATGCATTACAACAAGCCAACAAGAGCATATTTATACCTTAAAACCATATAATTAAAAAAGGTCTAATGATGAATGAGTAAATGCCTACTAACAGCATACGTAAGCAAACAACTTAACCTCTTGAGTATAAACATGGAATCAATTCATATGAGGCATTAAAACAATTTTCATAGTAGCATAAACAATTGAAACGTCAAAGCACTTTTCGTAGAAATTAATCAGCATAGTCCAGTATATCCGGAATTTGAAACTTTTACCTTCACAGATCAGTAAGCGGACATCAAAACGAGTTCATCTCCAAACAATAAGTCCTTCTCTTAACTAGCATCTTAGCTGCAGTCCCATACGGCTCTTCAAAAGCAGTTGATAACCAAGAAGCATCTGAGACCTCTTTTTTTGAAGCAGATTGTTCACTAGGCCTAATAGCAACCAAAGTAGCACCTTTCAAAACAACCCCATCAGGCAATTCCAAATATGGAGCATACCACAGCCTCATATTCAACGCAGGCACCAGCGTCCTTTTCGAAGCAGAAGAAGCTGATAATGGCTTCACTCTCAACTCCTCAAGCTGATCCCTATTCATACAAAGCACCCCTTGTCCATCCGCATCGGTTAAAACCAAGCTATCCAGCGTCTTATGATCCGCAATTATCGGTTGAAGCAAATAGTGCCTTGCTGACGCTGCGATTAACGAGCTAATCGTCCAAACAACCCTTAATTTCAAACCTCCGTTAGTATAAAACGACTCAGGAATACTCCCATTGTCATCGATGTTGCCAACATTTGAACCGCTGGTAATGTTATTGTTGATGCACAACCCATCGTTCCCATACTCTGACACTTGCAAATGCACGTTGTTAATAACGGAGGCAGCTCCAAGGATGACGCAATTATCAAGAGTTGATCCGAAATCGGCTCTCCATTTCAACAGAACTCCGTCATCAATCCCTAGCTCACCGCTGGGCAATTCGATTCGGAGAAAACGAATCTCGTTGAAATTTCTAAGTACTTGCGTCGGAGAATGATGGGTGACCCCACCTTGGTCCATTTCCCCATCGTCATCACCACCGGGACCGACGGATAAGGAAGAAGATGAAGGGGTGTTAAGAGTTTCGTTGAGGGTGGGCCGTTTTGGGCCGAGGAATTGGCCCAAAGCTTGAAGGGGCTTGAAAATGCCTCCGAAAACGAGACGGAAGAGGTTGGAAAAGGGACCGGCAGCACGGGATTTGTCGGAGGAGGAAGAAGAGGGGGAACAATCGTCGTCAGAGATGACGCAATCGACACGTACGACGACGTTTTCCACTTGCGGGACGAGAGAGTGGAAACGGCGCGAGACAACGCAGCATCGGCCGAGAGCTTTGACGTCGCCGATCTTGTTGAAGACAAGAAGGAGAAGAGAGTCCGGAAGACGGTCGAAGTGATCGATTGGCTCCGGGTGGACCCTATGGATCGGATCTGAACGAACGGAAGACATTTTTTCCCCTTTTTTCTCTTTGGGGTTAAGTTTCTGTCTAACGGGGAATTCTCAAATTATCGTTTGGGAGAGGGAGGGGAGTGGTTAGTTGGGGGTAGATCTAGTGGAGGAAAGCTGGTTTTAAAAGAAAAGGGAAAGGGGGTGCTTCGATAGGGAAGAAATTTGATTGAGAAGAGGCAAGGGAAAGAGACGGAGAGAGGGAGGGATGGAGGGAGCTGAGGGTGTGATGTCGTTGTTTGTAGGTGGAGGAGGGAAGGGGAGGGGAATGGTGGGATGAGATAGATCCACGGTTTTTGTCTTTACAGAGAGAGAGAGAGAGAGAGAAAGAGGCCGTGAAGGGGGAGATGGGGAAAATAAAGAACATGAAAAAAAAAAAAAAAAAAAAGGTGTGAATATGAAAGGGAGAGAGTGAGGGAGGCAGGAAAAGCCAAAGCCAAAGCCAAAAGAGAAACAGAAAACAATTGAATTGAAGCTTCCTTTGATTCCTTTAATTTTTGGTTTAAGTTTTTTAGATTTAATTAATTTGGTATTATGCTGTTCAATTAATTTATCTTTTAATTAGATAAGTATTTTGTATCTATTTGTTGAATATTGAAAATTGGGGAGTCTGGTGAGTAGTAGTAACTCCTCGATTTTTTTTTTTAAAAAAAAAGAAAGAAAGGAAAGGGAAGGGGAGGGGAGGGGAGGGGTTCATTTATGATGTATGGTCACCTCCCCTATCACCATGACGGGGGATGGAGAAGAATCCTGTTATTATTCAATTGCAGGACAAATGACAATCGATTCCTTATCTTAAAATAAAGTTTTTACTTTGATGGAGTTCTTTCTCTTTTTTATTAAATTATTTAAATAAATACTATGTAAAAGCAAATTTCTATATATATTGCTAATCTTAAAAAAAAAAAAAATCATTCTCACGTCACATTACCAACTATATCAAGGAATATTTTTTTAATGAAATTTACCAAAAATCAAGTGCATTATTGAGGAAAAGGGGATCATAGTATTTAGGGGGTGGGGGTGGTTTATGTGACTGTGCTTTCACGAGACAAAGCAAAAGCAAGATGATAATAGATTAAAAAAACACAAAACAGAGGGAGGAGATCCAATACCAAACTCCCCCACCGTAAAATTGGAGTTGTTAAGTTGACTTAAAAGGTTATTAAAGTAATAGTAATAGGATACGGGTAGAGTGGCAGGGCAGCAAGCCAAGTGAGCAACTTGATTGTCACTTGATTTTTTGTAGGGTATGGCACAAACTAGCTAGGCCAGCCCGATTCTCTTCTTTTTTCTTTTGGCCTTTTTTGTTTCTCTCTTGTTTAAAACTACTAAAATTTATAAGCAAAGTGTTGCGTAAAGCCCAATTTTAAGCACTAAAAATTCGAAATGATAAGAAACCCAACCCCCTTTTTTCTTTTTATAATATAATTATTTTCATTGGGCGGGTGGTAATAAGTTCATAAAAAATGGGAATTTTATTCTGTGGGCAATAAATGAAAGACTATTGCCAATACATTTTCTTGTATAAAGGGGAAAAGACTTATTCCCTTTAATGTGAATTCCATAAATCCCATGGCGAGTCTGACCGCTAAATATTCAAACAAGGAAAAGTCTCTTGTTTTATTTATAAAAGGCCTCTTCCCTCTGTATGCCTGTTTGAAAAAAAAAAAAAGGAGGTCAATAAATTGAATATTTGCAAACTGGTCGCTGTGGTTCATCTTCACACTGCTCAATTACGTTGCCAATAGGAGTTGGAGATCAAGTTTGACAAAAAAACCAAGACAACTTTTTTATTGCATCAAGGCCGAGCCTATTACATCCAAAATTTCCTTGTAATTTTATAAAGGGTTTTGCGTGCGTTAAAATTGTTCAATCATATGCCCAGATACAAAGCAGCAGTAACGCACACAAAAGAGGACACAGTACTATTAAAAAGTACAACAAGATTAAGCAACTGCTCCATCGGCATATAATCAGTTGGTGTAGAATTCTGAATCCGTCCGAGGTCAGGTCCTGAAACCTACCAGCACCAGCAGCCAGCCAGCCATCAACCCTGTCAAATTCTTGTCAGCCAACAGGACTTAGCAACTCCACATCATTATTTATATATATATATATATATATTTCATTGTATAATTTGTATAGTTGTTGCTTAGGTGAACCTTGTAATATTCCCAATCCCAACAATAAGGTAATTAGTTGACGTCCTTAACAGCTACGTACCCAACACAATTTTACTTTGAAATGTCCAAAACTTAGATTTTTTAAGAGTAAAAGTAATTAAAAACATTGATCTGTGGAATAACTAGACAATATGTTTAGTGTAGTACCAAGAATATGACGATATATGTTAAGGAACTTGGCAAAAATCGGATGAGGGAGACGACAGAAAATTTACAAATTGTACACACAAAAACAAAGAAAAACAATCCACACCAATTCTTTAAAATTTAGTTTTATAATTTAGGATGGGATAATGGAATCAAAGCTTTAGTAGAATCGGGTTCCATTCTTGAAAGAGAAAAATAATATAACTATTCCTATTTAAGCTTGAGCATCTATTCGAAATTACTTTCAAAGAGATATTTTAATAATTAAAATTTAAAATTCAATTTTAAGAAGAAAAGAAATAAAAAAATATATATCATTTGGGAATCAGCATATCCTTGCACCTGAGCTATGATTTAGGTGGCAAATTAATAATTAAAAATAATTATGATATATTGATGAACCCATGTAATGATATATATATGTATATATACATATATTCTTAAGCATTTTGAATAAAATTTGATGAGTTTGATTTAGATTTGGGTTTCCTAATCATAATCATATAGTACAACCTGTTATTAGTATATTTCCATTAATGTATTTTGTATTTAATTACTGTTTTTTAATTAACAATATCTTAAATAATGAGATTGATGAGTTGGTGTTACATCACTGATGCAACAAAGAGATTTAGAGGCTGTTTGGCTTAACTTTTTTCTAGCTTAAAAGCTATTATCAAGTTCTTATGAAAAATAATAATTTTTAAAATTAAGCTAAAGTTGTTTGGTAAATTTTTTTTATAAGTTTTTTTATATAAGTTATAATTTTGGTTGAAATTACCTTAGAAGGTATTTCTTTTTTTTAAAAGGATAATATTGTAATTATTTTTAATAGATAAGGATATTTTTAAAATAAAAATAAATTTTTTTTTTACATTTTTAAAAGAAGAGAAGAAAAAGCTCCTCCTAAGAGTTTTTTTTGAAGCTCTTTTTTTAAAAATTTTACTCTTAAAAAAAAAGCTACTTTTTTTTTAAGAGCTTTTCAAATTTTATGTTTGGCCTGGCTTTTGCTTTTAAGAGGTAGATAAGCTGAAAAAAAGTCAGGCCAAACATGCACTTAATCATTTTGTGCGCCAACAGTCAAAATTAAGTGCTTCAAATTCTTCTCTCTCATTTATTGAATTGTCCCCCTTTAAGGTGGCGTTTGTTTGCGGGATTGTAAAGTGACATTACCTGTAATGTGCCTAATTAAATTACATTGCAGCGTTTGTTTTGTAATAGACCACTGTAATGTCAGATTGCAATGTAATCACATTGCAGCCCAAAACCAATGCAATGTACATTACATTGCAGGCTGCAATGTTTGCAATGTTGTTAAAGACATTTTTACCCTTCAACTTTATTATTTTATTAAAAATATTTTATAATATTATAATTAAAATAAAAAATATTAAACTAAAATATATAATATAAAAATTAAAAATTAAAAAATAAAATATAAAAAATTAAAATTTATATAATATAGGTAAAAGAAATTAAAATATAATATATAATATAAAAAATAAAAATTAAAAAAATAAAATATAAAAAATTAAAATTTATATAATATAGGTAAAAAATATTAAAATAAAATATATAATATAAGAAATAAAAATTAAAAAATAAAATATAAAAAATTAAAATTTACATAATATAGGTAAAAGAAATTAAAATATAATATATAATATAAGAAATAAAAATTAAAAAATAAAATATAAAAAATTAAAATTTATATAATATAGGTAAAAAATATTAAAATAAAATATATAATATAAGAAATAAAAATTAAAAAATAAAATATAAAAAATTAAAATTTATATAATATAAACAAAAGAAATTAAAATAAAATATATAATATAAAAATTATATTAAATAAATGAAATAAAATATACAAAATTATAATAAAAAATGAAAATAAAATATATGACATTAAAAATATATTTAAGAGATAATATTATATAAAAATTAATAATAAAGAATGCAAGTATATTAAATTTACATTTTAATAAATAAGAGTAATTTTGTAAATTAACATTACATTCCCTGTAAAGTACTTGTAAAACAAACACTGCAATGTTATCTTCCCTACATTTTAATCATTACATTACTCATATACCAAACACTGCAATGTTATCTTCCCTGCAATCACATTACTTGCAATCACATTTCCTGCAATCACATTACCTGTAATCACATTACACTGTAAAGTACCAAACGCCACCTAAATGAAAAGGAAAATCCATCTAGCTTTGACCAAGAGTGATTAAAAAAAAATCAAAAGAGTGGTGAATCTGATCTGGAGGCTTAGATATCATGTGCAATCGTGCATTATTTTACTAATTAAAAACAACTAATTAAAGAACCACGCGTTGTGGCACGTGTGTTCATGTTTTGCATGCAATGATAAAAACCTTAGAGCTTGGGATTTGACCTTTCGTGACTTTTAAAGCAAAGGACGAAATACTGCGGTGTTCCGTACAGGTAGAGTTACATATAATCTGATTTATCAAAGTTCACATTCATTACGTGTATTTGATTTAATAATAAATATATTATTAGTATTATTAGGATGATTGTTTAAAAAAATGTTAATAATTGAAAGTTAAAGTGCTGAAAATTGAAAAATAAAGAATTATTACAAAGAAAACATAAAAACCAATTGAAGTGTAAATTATGCGTGAAATTTGCCTCTTTCCAGCAATTACCTAGCATCTTGACAAGTGTCACTTTCAGGTTGAGCAAGTCTCCATTTTCCTAAAAATGCTGATTATGAGATAATTAACTATCATGATTTTGAATTCGCATAATATATACAAAAATTTTAAATTATTTTTAAAAATTCAAAATCAATCGTTGTATTTTGATTACGTTTAATTAAATTTTTATATTTTTATTTTGAGTCAAATAAGCTCTTATACTTTTATTTTGAGTCAAATAAACCTTTAAAATTAATAATTGATTTACTAAAAATATCATTTAGCATTTTTTATCACGTGGTGTTGACATGGAATGTTAATACATCATAATTGATAATGATGTGATATACTAATATATCATAATTAATGATGACATAACATGTTAATTTAACATGATAACATTACCATGTAGCATTTTTTACTCTTTATATCAAAGTTATGTCAGTGTCATGTGGATATAAAATTACAAATGATATTTTGACTAATGACAATTAGTTTATCAATAATTATAAAGGTTTATTTGATCCAAAATAAAAGTATAAGAGCTTGATTAAATACAATAAAAAGATAAGAATTTATTTGAATTTTTTTGCATTCCAAACATGTCACATGTTGAAAATATATCTTAGCATGTAAGTATACATATTCTTAAAGAATTGGATTCAAATACCTTTTCGCTGAAGAAGATAATTTAATAAGAGCAATTAGTGTCCTTAACCAGGGCATTTGCTTGTAAATTCATATACTATAACTTTAATTTCATCACGCCCAAAGTACATGGATTACATTTTGCTAATCATATACTAAAGTCTATCAACTTCTAAGAAATGCGTACAATCACGTCCATATACTCAACAAGATCAAATAAATAGTTGCATGCAAAGTCAAATGTAAAAGATGTGCAGTCAATTTTATATGCTAAGTTCACACCAACTTGATCAATCAAACTGTTCATGCCACCAAGTTAATTAATTCAATTCAATTTGGAGATCTACCAACTTTTTTTTGCTTCTACTTACGTATTCTAAAAGCATAACCCAAGTTAGCGAAAGCCAAGTGTAAAGAAAACGAAAGTTTTATATAAACTCTTTCTTTGTTTTAATTCTAATGATCTCTATCATATATACATATATAAGCTAAGCAACAACATGATCTTGGCATTAATTTGTTGTTAAGTAACATCTCATTTAATTACTTTCTTCATTTCTTGTTGTTGGCTAATGTGGGATTAAGGATGCTTAAGTGGATGATTAAATCACTGATTCCTCTTTCGGTAGTGCCCATCTCGATCTTTGCAATGTGTAGTTTAGCTAAAAGCATGATCATTAGTTAACTAATGAAAAGCATGATCGATTCAACTCCATTTTTGGGGGTACAATTTAACTGCGCTTTCGAATAGGGTCAATGCTTTCTCGGTTTCTTGTGTCCATTTAGTTCTCCAGGAAATCAATATTGTATGTATATCTTTCTAAATAAATGTTGCTTTAGTTAACTAAAAGTAAAGTTTGCGCAAACTATCTGTAATCTAAACGCATGTAAATTATCTTTCCCGCAATATGAAGGAAAACATAACAGAAGGATTAGGTTTGGCATTGCTTTTTATCTTAAATAGTTCTCAAGTTTTCTGTAGGAAGTCTCTTCACACTGCTACAACACATGAATAAAGTAGGAATCACCAAGAATTAGGTAAAAACACAACCCTTTTCCCTTTTTCTTTTCCTGTTATTTTCTAGTTGAAGTTATCATTCACACACTCACTCACCTGCATAAAAAAAAAAAAAAAGAAAAAAAAAGAAAGAAAAGAGAAGAGAAAACTATTGGTGTCATTTTGCTTGCAAGTGTCTTATATATAAAATAAAAGTTTTCAAATGGATGTTGGAACTCATTAATAGGATTAATCTGAAACAAATTTATTTTAAAAGCATGTGACATCACATTTCATTTGCTATTCTAGGTTATTTCAGTTTTTGTATTGCTAGAGTGAAAGATCAAAGAATTGGGAGCAATGTGTTGCTTTGATCTAGGCTTGGGAAACATGTCCTTTCTCTGTATGAAAATATATCATGCTTCATGCATGAAAATCTAAGAGCTTTGTGACAGATGCCTTTGGATTTTTATTTAACGATGCATATATATCAAGCAAGGAAATATTAACACCAGCCCATTGCTAAATTAAAAATAGAAAAACCAACCAAAGGGAGACAAAGTTCTCCTTTAAAACCCCACCAAAAGGTTCAAATTAAACCCTCCCACTCGAGTCGATTGATGAGGCATCTCAGATTGGAAGACATTGAGAGATTATAAAGAGCATTAATGCAAGCAAAGAGGGTTAGGGGGAAGGAATTTAATTCATGAGAAAAAACATTTGAGCAATAAAAGATGTCATAATCAAATCAAAAGCAAGTCGATGGGGGAACAAACTTTGCTATAGCATGGAGAAATAAACAAATAAAACAACACCCAATTATAAGCTTTGTGTTTGGCATCAAATTGTGGAGATGATAATTTGTGCCCTATTCCCATTTGATTGCTACTTAATCTGACTTTTAAGTACTCATCATGTTTCAATGGGTCCCACTGTCTTTTTGGAATGTATAGTGACCTTAGCCTCCATGGACCTTTAGTTAAGAATTTGGAATGGTTTGCTCACCCCTTGTTGTTGTGACAACATGATGATTATCTTAAATTTGATAAATAAATGTGGCACCCACTTAGCATAATTCTCCTCTATATATGACCATGATAGATTATTAGGTAAAAGATGTTACATTGTGCATTTCCTATTATTCATGGCCACAATTTAATCAATAATGCTGTGACAATGCCAAGAAGATGTAATACTTCACTTGGAGCCAAATCTACATTCAAAGAAATGACAGAAACATCAAAGATGAAATTAATATTACTATATTCAGATATGGACCGTCTCTTAGGAGATTATAATTTAATAGGCAAAACCCTAAATTTGGAAGAATAATAATCTTTTCCGAATGGAAATTGTGTTTAGGAATATTGGTCATATATCTGATTTTGCATTTCTTGGATCCCAACAGATTGCATGAATATTCCAACTTGCAAACTTGCAAATCTTAAGAGATTGGTGCTTCGAGTCCAGTTCCATTTACAGGGGAAGCAGCAATGTCCAGGAGCATTAAAGGGGGTTATGGGAAAGACAAGTTGACCCGTTGAGACTAGGAAGAGATACTTGAAAGAGCGGTCCGCCCTTTCTCTCCCTCTTTTTTAAGATTTAGAAGGGTCTAACCCAAGGATTGTGATGGACCAAATACAGTTTATAATAACATTGTTTCGGTTACGGCTTCTGTTTTAGTTGCTGATGGCCTCCTCAGAAATGTGTATTGCAATTATTGTATTAGCTTTCGGTTGCTTAAAGAATTGTCATCAACTTAGCAATGTTGATTTAAAGGCAGAAAAGAAGTAGAGATTATTGGATGATTGATTAAATTATAAAACTATGGAATGCATTAAGTAGAGTTATGCTGGTCAGTGGTCCTCCCTGATTCTCCAGCCCTTAGATGATGTAACAGCTCAAGGTAATTCCAGGGCCCAGTGTTGGGTGGGAAATCTGATCTCATATTTTATTTCAATTAATTTGGATTTTATTGAAGTGAGTTCTGAAAAAGTTTTTGGTGGATGCCACTGAGCAAGATATAAAGGATAAATCTCTCTGTAATTTTTTATTAAAGCTTAGTTAATGAACAAATGAATGTTTACCTCCAGATGGGTTGCAGTGGAGTATATGAGATGGAAGAAGATTATCTCTCTTACCGTGTAATTCAATATCTTCTTGAAAACTTTGATTATAGTATGCTTGAGATTTTAGATACAGTGACAATTATCGTGTGGGTGGATCAGAATCTCGCCTGCCAGACTTCTTGATAACTCTGGCAGTTTGGTAATGGCAACACTCTTCTCGATTCTGATAAATGCATCATTGTTGTGAAGTTGTGTAGTGCAAGCATATCTGTAGGGTTTTCTCTGTTCATTTGCATGTTTCTCAAGTTTCCAAGTTGGCGGTGAACAAAAGAAAAGGAGGAGAACGAGGAGGTTGGGATGGGATAGCTTGGATAAAAAATGAGATGAAATGATCATATAGGTCCAACTACCAGAAATCCTATTCATTTGACTGCAATGAGAAATGGATAGACTCAAATTAGAGCTTGTTGGAAATGTATCAGCAGGGAAATTACAACTTTGACCGATGATAATTGATAACTAACAAAGATTTTGAAAAGTTCTAGGATGTCAAGCAATATCTTTGATCTTTCCCTGGTGCACCAAAGCCGCAATTTCCAAAAATGGTGCAAATATTTGTGTCAACCCCATCACCGACTCCATGCTGCACTGTATTTGGCAAATTCTTGTGCAAGCCAATGGCAAAAATAGAGCTTCTTGATTTAAAGTCCTAATCCATGATAGCCTAAATGATCTGAATATTCTCTGAGAGCAATCTTTCTGAGTGAGTTTTGAGGAGGATTCATTTCTCAGTTCTTGCTTTTCATGATTCACTACCAAGATCTTTTAAGGTAGCTCTTTTCAGGAAGCTTCACTGCTAAACGAGTCCCCACTCATTCATGATCAGAGAAGTCAGTCCCCTCATTCCTACAAGATCAGGTGAAATAATGAGGCTTGGGCATCATGTTCCCACATTCATTTCTGTCGTTGTCTGGTAGCTGAATTGAATATTTTCGTGTCACTTAACAATTTTGTCAAAAGGAGAAGAGGTCCAAAAGTTTTTCCCAGTCTAAGGTTACGGCACAAATTTTGTCACGCAAAAGACTGTTGGCTACCAATACCAAAAACCTAAAAAGATGCTTGTAAAGTTTAGTTGAATCTATAGTCTTGCTCTTTGGTAATGGAAATTCAAAAGGGTTTCTGCTTTCTAGCCATTCAAAGCAAATGCACAGTTGAAGTGAACATATTTGTTCTTGGTTTGAACAGGCCTTTGAATATTAGAATCTCGCCACGCGACCACTATTAGATCAAATGATGAAGAAAGTAAAGAAGCATGGGAGACGCAAAGCCATTCCCACACACGAGAGCAGCATCTAGAGAAATCATTGACACTCACCTACCTGGAAGTGTGGGAACAACACTTTAAATTCCCCATCAATGGTGACGAGTGCAAGGCAGTCTGCTATGTACATTTGCACGCGCCGAAAATGAGTGGATATACCCAAACTAAATCATTACGAACAAGATGGATTAGCCCATTTCACTAGGCAAGCCCTCCAACATCCATACCTACAAACAAACAAATTATCCACTTAAACAAGAAGCAACAGAGGTCGTAATTAAGCAATTGAGGGAATCACAGGATTCAAGTCACTGGAGATCATTTTGTAGGTTTAAATCAACTCATGACATCGCAACAGATTGTGGGCAAACAGAGTTACCCATCCAAGTGAAGCATTCTTAAATGATCTCTACATGGAAATAAATTAAGGCTATTCTTCTCTTTAGTAACTTTAGCAAAACTATTACTTAATGGGAAATAGCCCCCGAAAGGAAAGGTTAAATTTGTTATTGTCATGGAGCAGTGAGATTCCTTTTAGGTTTTGACAATCAGACCTATCTAAGATTCTCCGTCCTTATTTGTCAAGATTTACTCACAAAAAGATAATCATCCAGGACCCATCTCTCTGACAACTTTAAAGAATATAAGCAAAGTATTTAATAATATAATCAGAGAGTTATTGAAGGTTTAGTATAAACAAGCAATAAGGACCAATCAGCTTCTTGTTGAAGACAAATTAATCTGATGATTATGATTTAAAGCAGAGCAACTAGTTCTTCGGCCAGAAAACAGCGAAGACTTATCCAATAAGTGTTGCAGTGTTCATAAAACGATGATGGAAGTCCAGCTAAGATTGTTTAAAAAATAATATGTAAACAATGTTGAGCTACAATATGCTGAGTTTTCAAGGTTCCAGTAGGGTTGATACAACAATGTAGAGTACAAAACACCATATAGGAAATGCTGTCTTTTGCTTTATAAATACATAACAACCAACGATTTTGCAATCATTTGTCTCCCTCATGTCTCCCTAAACAAAGAAGAAACATATTTTTGCATAGGTAAATGATAATAGCTTATGGACGCGGGCGTACACATACATACACAGACAGTTATAACAAAACATTGCAGCGATGCTGATTTAATAGGAGACCCACAGAAAAGCAAACTCTTGGGGCTACAACTTCTCCAGGGCCAGTATTAGATCGGAGTATCAGGTTGCTAGCCACTGGTCTTGATGAACTAACCTAGTTCTTAATACATACAGCAACTAAAGAGAAACAGAAATCAAACAACTAGAGATGTCGGCAAACATAGAAATGCTACTTGATCAAACAGTGCCAAGATCTTACATAAACAGATGAGTACCCACAATGGCAGCTGAGCATCGGTTCTAGTCCAGGCTCTGAAAGTGAAAGCCCCTGACTCCAGCTATTTACGCTACGCTAGTGCCAAATTTAGATTCTCATTCTCATCCTAAAGACGGTTCGTACTATCCATATTCTCTAAAGTAACACATATAGCACATAAAATAAGTAGAAGTTTCACTGCGTAATATGTACTGCTTGCACATAAGCCTTAAAGAAATAGTTTTTCATCCATATATTAAAGAGCTGTACATATTTTTGAGTATTAAAAAAAAGAACTTTTATTTTTGTGTTTTTAAGTCATTTAACAAAAGACATTGCTGATATTAGATAGCATATAATTTTCATTGTGTTGTTGCTAAGCAGTAAAAGATAAATCATCCATCATTATCCAGACTAAGATGAATGATCTCAACGTCTTTAATTTATTCCAAAAAAAAAGGGGCACAGGAGAATTGAGAATCCATATCCAGGGATGTACTTATAGAAACCCACATTTAACAAATAATTCAGAGATCTTTATCTGAAGAATCATACAAGTTTCGCCCACAACGATCACAAATAGTAGCTGTAGTTGGAGAATCTTTTGGCTTGGTCTTCTGCAAATTTGGTAAATCAAGCTCCAGAACATCTTGCAGCACTTTTGATCCTTCCTGGAGCTCATCCAGACTGAGAATACAGGTTTAGGTCATAAATTATTACGCAAATAAAATTAGACAACATTAAATGCTGATTAAGGGCTCTTAAAAGGTATTGTTTATCAACATGTAGGTAACAGATAAACTATAGGTTAGGAGAATGATCATGTCTCAAACCAATGTAAGTAACCAGAAAAGCATTACATCAGAGGTAGTCAAAACTACTTGATCCTATTATTTTACTAAAAATATCAGGTGCTCAACAAGTATTCCTCCTTACCTCATGCAAAGTGGAGGAGTCAGCCGTACAATCGTGTCATGTGTGGGCTTGGCTAGCACTCCTCTTTCTTTCAGCTTTAGACAGATATCATATGCTGAAACAGGGAACAAAGTCCTGCTGTTGAACTCTACAGCAGTGAATAAACCCCTTCCCCGAACTTCCTTAATGTAGTTTGGAAATTGCTCCTGAATCTTAAGCAGCTGATGCAAAAGTTCTTGTCCTAAATGGGCAGATCTGCAGAACAGTATACACAAAAGTAACATAATCAATACATCCGTGGGCAGAAAAAGGACAGGGGGAGAGAGGAGAGGAAGAAATAGATGAACAGCAGCTATGTGTAGCAAAGCAAACCAGGTTATTCTTGAAGCAAATTTAATGTTGAAATTCCATTTCCATAAGTCAAATTCAATTTTAATTGACTTATGTGATCTTCATAAATTCTTGAGATATTGATTCTTTTTGGAAATTGACAAAGATAGGAGAAATTTAATCTGCAAAGGATCACGGTGTCTTCTCTCAGATTATGATATTGACAAGACACATCTTGGTTAATGATGCTGCTAAATTAATTCCTGTTATGCAGAATGTTAAGATTTAAATGTCACATGAGATTCAAATCCTTCTTTGCCTGTTGGGTTTTAGTTGTTTTACGATGAGGAATTCTCTCTACATTTTGATCTTGCCTAAATTTTCATTTATACTAAACTGTAAAAGATCAAATATTTTCCTAAGAAACAGCATGATTTTCAAAATTTTCTTCCTCATATTTAATCTTGATATGCAACACTGGGCAGGAATAATTCAATACCTCTCAGCAAGTTTCTCCTCCTGGATTACATCTAGTGAGGCAATGGCCACTGCACTGGCCAAGGGATTTCCCCCAAAGGTGCTGAAAACAAACGACAATAAGAGTGCAATGAGCCTTTGCAGAACACAACAATTGTTATCACAATTAGCAGAGGGATCCAAAAGAAACTTTTGGCATTGAAGACAGAATTAAAATGGAAAATTAAGAGCTTTTGCAGACTCACTGTCACACATATCATGAAAGAAAAACCACCAAACCTTTTTGAAGATATGCTGTTTAATGATGAAAGTGAGACCATTAAGTGAGGATTACTAGGGATAACTACAAACCTTCCATGTTCTCCAGGTCGAATGCAAAGCATTACATCTTTGTCAGCAAGCACTGCACTTACGGGTATTACCCCACCACCCAAAGCTTTTCCTAGTATCTGAATGAGTCAACCAGTATTAATTGTTCATAAGCATATTAGAGAAGTTTTATAAAACTCTGGAGTTGATTACTATAACATCTACATTGTTTAACAAGAAAGGCAGGTAGAAATAAAAATTGAACATGAAATAAAGCATAATCAATACTTCACTTTAGTGGTAACAGTAGCGGCAATATGAGCAATTCCATGCCGGATTGTTATCATTCAACTTGCAAGTTTCAGTAGTAATCTCACCATTCTAATCAAACTTAAAAGATTTCTATTTTAAATGCCAAAATCTAATACAAGGGAAGAGAAGAATTAGCTACATAAAACAATCAATCCATAAATGAGCACAACATACATCTATATTGATCTTCAAAGTAAGACATTGATGCAATCCTAAAGAAATGGAAAGAAAATGCAACTAGTTTTAACAACTATAAACAATGTAAGGAAGCCACAGAAAATTTCCATATTCTCAATCACCTGTCCAGTTTAATCAAAGGAATTATGAATTATGTTTTCAATTTTCACAATCTGCATATTACCATGGCTAGGTTGTAATTGTTAAATTAGAGAAATCTATTCGAGAGACAATTTATGCATATCAAGTATGTGCATCTGTGTTTGGAAAAGTAAAATTGAGAGAGACAGACTGAGTGAGTGCAATGAAATGTGTTTGAGGCGTACAACCATCCTGACTCACATTGCAGCCAATTGCTGCAACTCCTAAAACAATATACAAAAAAGTACATGCAGATATTTGATTTGCAGATCAAAACTTTCAATCAGAATTTCATTATTCAGTTGCAACTCAACCTTCTACAAATTTCAATATTTATTTACTTTTTTCTTACTAAAATAACAAAAAGGACTAGATATGCTAGATGTGCTGATTGATGGCTGCTTTACCAGAATGTCTGCAGAACTCAAACGGCAAAAGGTTGTGGACCCAACACTCAAAAATTAAGTAAACAATAGGAAGCAAATACTGTCATATTCACATGAAATAGTACCAGAATTTCATCAAAACTAAAAGTTAAATATGGCCTTACTACGACATCTGGGCGAACTTCTTCCCAATCACAAGCCAACATTTTTCCTGTCCGTGCTAGGCCACTTTGTATCTCATCAGCAATCATTAGAATGTTATATTTTGAGCAAAGTTCTCTGACCGCTTTTAGATACCCTTCTGGAGGTATTATAACCTATCAATGAAAAGGGGGAGAAAGAATAGAACAATATTGTCAAAAGAATGAAGGGATGAAGGCAATAACACCTGACCAGGGCTTTATTTGAAGCAAAGGTTTTCCCACCACCCATCATGAAAAAGGAAAGAAGCTATTTGTTTTTTTTTTTTTTTAAATCTCTGTGGTCTCTGAATTAATTGAAGATTGGGTTATAAATCAGTACATTATGTAATATTCTATTTCAAAAAGGACCTAATATATTTGTAAATTGGACACTTGGTGAAATTCTAACTTGTTAAATGACTATATGTGTCAATGAAAAACCTAATGGTAGAGAGAACTCTCCACAAAGAGGTCCCAAGTTCAAATCTTCCTTCATTAAATCAACTCTCAACGAACTAATCATGCAACTGTATGAGATAGTTTGGCTCCCAACTACAATCAAGTGGGTGAAAAAACAAAGCTAAAACTCTCATAAGTTGCAAGTTAAAGTTAGCAACACCAAAAGATGAATAGACTCCTGGCTTACTAAAAGTTCCCAGATCTGCTAAACCAAATGCAGCAAAACCTGGAAAAAACACTCAAGCCCATTCAAAGTACTTCACAGTCCCAACCGCAAAACATTTGATTCTAAACTTACACCAGCCTCTCCTTGAATAGGTTCAAATAGAAATCCTGCTATCCTGTGTCCATGTTCTGCACTCATAAAAGGAGTAAGTAGTTTGTTAGAATAAAAGATACTTTCATGTTTAGCTTTTTTGTTTTAAGAAGAAACTGTCATCTGCATATTTCAAAACATCAAAGACAGATTATGGAGATGGAGTGAACCATGTAATCCTCCAGAAGAAATGAGGCCTCTTAAGCATCTTGCAAAACATAAACTTAAATAAAAATCTGGAGTATTCAAACCTTTAAAGATCTTCTCAAGGGTAACATCATCACCAAAATCAACTTTAACATGACCAGGCAACAATGGCCCAAATCCTCGAGTAGCCTCATTGTCACAGCTCATAGAGATGACAGCCAATGTACGACCATGGAAGCAGCCACAACAAGAAACAATGATAGCCTGCATATGCCCAATTTTTTACTCACAGAAAAAAAAAAAAAAAAAACTCAAAGAGGTCTCATATATCTCCATGTTCCTGGTATGAGTAACTACCCCGAGAGAAAACTAACATTATACCAACATTAGCTGCCATCCAAAATCATGACTGCTTTGTTACTAAATCAGATAGGAAAGGAAAACCTCAAGGTTTCTGTCTCCTAAACTACTTCTACATTTTCTTTTCCTTGTATATTACAAAAGCAATTGTGCATGAGATCCATCTCCTTTTTTTTTCCTCTTATATTACAAAAGCACCTTTACATGAGATCCATCTCCAATTACAGTCATTGGATGAGTAAAATAGTAAATACATGCAATCAGATGCACCCCACTGCCTACCCCCCTACAACATTGAAAATAATGCGCTTTTCCAATTAATGGCCTTATATTAGGTAAGGGGGCTTATTTGCAACACAAAGAAAGGCCAGTTAACAAGAGTAAAAAGATTTACCTCATCTTTGGGAATTTTTTTCTTCTCATAACCCCATTTCCTTGCCAGCTTCAGAGCAGTTTCCACTCCTTCCGCACCGGTATTCATGGGAAGCACCATTTCATAGCCAAACATACTTGTCAGACGCTCTGCGAACACTGGAAATCTGTCATTATAGAAGGCTCTGGAGCTGAGAGTGAGTCTTTCAGCCTGTTCTTGGAATGCTTTCATGATCTTTGGATGACAATGTCCCTACAGTGGGAGGCTATGATGATTAAACTAAGGAGGGAGTTAAATTCAAAGTGTCAAGTAAATTTGCAAATCTTTAGATTTAGTTTCTTTTAATCCATCTTTTGACTGTATATGGCTTTTGGCGTGAGCAACCCCACCCCCCGCACATCTGCTGAATAAGAAGAAATGCTGACTAAAAGGACACAGTAAAGTGGCACTTAAAGGTGTATGGAAACTATAACATAAATTTACATGCTATTTTACCTGATTAACAGCTGAGTAAGCTGATAGAAAATCGAGATATTTCTTGCCCTCTGGATCCCATATGCTCGATCCCTTTGCTTGAGAGAATACAACAGGAACTGGGTGGTAACTGTACTTGAACCAGAAAAGTGATTGGCTAAGTCTATCATCAAAAACAGGCAATAGCCCACAATGTAACATGCCAAAACATCCAGGGATACCTACTCAAAAACTTTGAAAGTATAAAATGACTGCCAAAAACAGAGTGCTTAAATTTCCATGATATGGTGTAGAATGCCAAAAGGTTAAGATATTTAGCATCCATCTTGCACATTCAACATCTACCTTGAATCTATTTACCAAAATGTAATTACATTAAACAATGAAAAGGAAACGTCAAGGAACTCTAAGAGTAATTTCCCAATGAAAACGTTTCACGGCTTTCAATTTTTCATATTGAAACTGAAATTCTCAAAGGTTCTCTATAAATATTCATTAGTGTAATCAATTCAGTCTGACATACCATGGATAACCAGAAGCAAAAAGTTCAAGAATTTCAAGAGAACTATGAATACAAGCAAACTTTACAAACTTGAGCACGCAAACCAATTGAAACAATTATATGAAAAATTCTTCTCCGATATTCAATCGTTCTAACAGGAAAGATCAACCAAGGGAAAAGCTTGAAGCTAACAAAGCAAAACCGACAGACCCAAAAGATGAATATTATAAATTGATAGTAGATATGCTTCAAATCAACCTAATTAAAACCAAGAAGCCAAAACAAGGAATAAAAAAAAGGGGGTGTATTGCAAGAAGCAGAGAAAGATTAAGCAAACACAGAGTCCTCAAGGGTAAAATCAAATAAAAAGGAGACAACGAGAGAGAAAAAAGCTAACTTGTGGGCACTATATTCGTATTCAAGGTTGATGAGGTGATTAGAAGAAGAAGGTGAAGACGAAGTGCTGCCTTCAGCCACAGCACCATAGCTCCTCCTGCTTGTTCTGCTCACTCTGCTTAACAAAGACAGTAACGGTTTCCTCGTTGCAGCCATTTTCCGGTGACACAAAATAAAAATAATGGTTCAACTACTGAGGTTCCTAAGCCGGTGGTCAGTTTAAAAAAAAATATTGCCTTTTTGCTTAATACCAAAGTAGAACAAAACTGGGATTGTGTTAAATTATAGTGCAAAACGCGAACTGGGATTGTCTTTCTCTCCTCTCTGTTTTCCAGGATTGTCGTTATGCTCAAGTTTTTAAGCGGTGATATTGAAACATAATTACATACAGCTTTCCCTTCCAAAACCCAATGACTCGAGATTATCTTCTCCCACCTTCGTAGTAAACCAACAAAACCATCCCATTCTTCTGTTTAGAAAAACTCAAAAAATCATATTTACCCTCCGCTTTTACCTGTAAAACAACTCTTGAGAACGAATTGAAAAAGGAAAAGACTTCGGGAAAAAGAGAAAAAAAATTGAAGGATAAAGTTTTAAGGCAGTTGCAAAGTTTGGAGTTGATTACACGTAAGATTCCATCCAAATAGCCTTATTGAAGTTTTTTATTGGTACAAGTTATCACGTGTTCCAAAAGGAGTGGCTGAGCTGAGCCCTCCCTCACGGGCATTGCACTGATGTTTGTCAGTAATTCACGTGGGCTCATATTTTAGCTTAAGATCTGGGTTGCTCGCGCAGCAATTACACAATGAAAGTGATTGTACTACAAATTGCTAATACACAATACACATTCAATATTTGACAGATAGGGGCATTCAAAAAGACAACCAAAAAGGAAAATCTTTTACAGAAAGCAAAGAATTTTTTAACTTCTGAGAAACCCCTAAAATCTTGACATGAAGGTATGTCTGTATGGTGGAGTAGTACAGAACAGAGGATGACATTGCAGTAATTTACCAAAGGAAACACAAGAACCCAACTCTTTGTTTTCAGATGCTAAATGAACAATGTTTCTGAGTCATAATAAGAGTGTAGGTGCAGGATGCATGGCTAGATTATTCTTTTCGTGCAACTGTTATCAATCAAAGAATGAAGTTAAAAAAAATATAAAGGCATGAACAATTTCCATCAAAGGATTTTCTTTCCCAAAAGAGCCAAAAGAGCGTTTCATCAAAATTTTTTACATGGCTAATAACTCTTTCATGTGTTCATTTACAAAACATGATCCCAGAACCAAGAAAAACAGCTCTGAATCCAATCATAACATTCCAGCTGAAGCTACAACTATCACCTTGAACATTACGACTTACATGTCTTGACATATTTACAAAAACTTGTCAATATAACATAAGACTGCTATCAAAGGGCCCTTCGGGCAGGGGTGGTGTGAACTGCGAATGGTTCTACATACCATCCGGTGGCATCATTTTAGTAGAATGAATATATTCTTGCTAGAAATAACGATCAACCTAAAGAAAGTCCTCGATGACAAAATAATATATAGTATAAAGTTCAGAAAAATATTTATCTTAATATAGGTGGTTCTAAATATAGATGCTAGAGGAGAGTAAGTGATCAGACCTACACATAGATGCTGGAGGAGAGCATAAAATACAGGCTAAGAAGCCAGCCAATGGTTTAGAACAGAAGAAATAGAAGAAAAGAACTCAGTTGCCTATTATAGCAACCAATCATGCGGTCAAAGATCAATAGCAATATGGTTAATTGACATAGAGCAAACAAACATCACAGAATCATTTGAGATATGGCACCGGCAGCCAGAATTTCAACATGAAACAATGACTAGCAGCCACTAAAAGCCCCAAAGGATTCAAACTGCTGCTGGATGACACCATGAGAAATGGGAGTAGGATGCTGGTGTAGCATCACTGAAAAGCTAATGCAATCCTTAAAAATAACTGAACCTTGGAAAATTGGTGCCCAACAATAAAAACAGCAATCCGCCTCAATTTTATTATGAAAAAAAAAAGCAACTTCACTTTGTTATCAACTGCAAGGGGGGTGGGACGAGATCAGTCAGAGGTAGAAAAGAAAGATTGAAAAACACTGCAAAGAAAAAATGTCATAGAAAGAAGGGAAAATGTGTTGTCTGGGGAAAAAATGTTAGGTCCAGACACAACCAACCACTTATATCCTGTTATATATTCGTGGCATTCTAGGAAATAATGTGATATTTAATGAAGCAAGCATCGCTATTGATGCTTGAGCTAAGCAACCATTAATATTGGTATCTGACATCCTAATATAAGGAATTTGCAAACAAACTATAAAATGCAGTGATTCCTTAACGCTAGAGCTCAACTATTTTTCGATTTTAGAAACAAGGTTGATGAAATGTAACCAAGGAATTCTTGGAACAGGAGTTGTGACTTTAAGACCATACGTATTTCCTGTTTGATAGGAAAGGTTCCATGGAGGGCATCGCTATTCAAGGTGAGGAAATCTCTTCACAAGCCACGTACAAGAGCCAAAAGTAAGATAATGAGATTTCAGTTCACTTTCTCAAGCAGAAAACAGTTCCAGATACAGGAGTTATGCTGAATTTCCAATCAGACACGCTGTGAAATTCGCAGCAGTAAATGATAATCGAGGTATCAAGAGAAGCCCAGAAATGAAATAGTTGTATGAGATAAAAACACATTCATGGTTCACTATTTTCATGATCCATCAATGAAGCCAGGAACACGGCAAAAGATTCAGAATAGAGAAAAAGGGATGGAGGAAGTGCTTCACAGATTTGTCAATAGTCTATTTATTTCCAGTGTATGATTTCTTGTTCTTTTGAAATTGCACTGCAAACTGACCAAGGAAAAGATGGAGGAATAATCATCAAGGTTTCACACTGCCGTCAATAGGGAGATCCTTCTATTAAGCGGCTGAGAGAAGAGATGGAAAGGTAGAAATATAATAAATAAACATACTATGAATTTGCCAGTTACGGTCATTGAAATATTTCTTGGCGCAAATATTAAATTCAGAGTATAAAATATTGGAAATAAGAAGGACGCCCATACTAAGAAAAGACAAGATCTGATATAACAGCACGAAGGAAAGAAAGATCCTAAAGCGTTCTAAGATATTGCAGAGAGAGAATAGTTTAAGCAATGAAGATGCAACCTAACTCCCATGAATGTTAAGCCAGCAACACATCTTCCAGAATGATCTTGAAAGGCACTGTTATGGAAGAAAGAAAAGGGGTCCAGTTGAAGAAGACTAGAACAAGAAGCCATCTCCAAAAACCAAACCTAAGGGAACTACCAAGAGGGAACATATGAGGGAGAAAATTCCAAGATTTTAACTATTCACCTTCAACTACCAAGAATATCTATAAAATTCAGGTGGCCATTATAAATGCCTGAATCAAGTTTTCAGCTTCACGCTTCTGCTGCGGAGTGCCTGTTATAAGAGCAACACGTTCCCCTCGTGAGGATTTGGATTCAGAAATTTCAACCATTGCCCCTGATATCTGAAAGAAGAAAAGGCAGTGTGAGAACGCCATTCAATCAAGTAAATTTTTTAAATATTGTGGGGAAAAACATGACAATATCTAATGTCATGGCCACAGTTAGACTAACAGACCAGTGATGCCACATTAATTTTCGCAAGGGATAGTGAACGGCTTAATCAAAAAGCATCTGCCTGGAAGAATACCGATATAAGCATACATAAGCTATTGAAAGTGACTTCATAAACAGAGATCAGCTTTCCTACTTTATGTTATAAGAAGAATTTCAGTAAATGAAACAAAATATTCTCCAAACTAAACAAAGCATCCAAATTCAAAACAACAAACCTACCAAATAAAATGTTGTAGTTATTCAAATTTTTATCTTCATTCATATCAATATTAGGCTAACTCTTTAGCTAAATGATCAATGTAAAAATATGAGGTTGGAAGGCAGGCTGGAAATTGATAAACCAACCTTCCTTATGTTGGCTAAATTGAGCCCTCCTTTGCCCATCACTTTACTGACCGCATTAGCAGGGATCAATATTTCAAGAGTTGAAGATGGATGCAACCTGTATAAAGACAATAAATTAAAGAAGCATATTCAAGGAGAAGGTATAGAAGTCACAAGAAAGAACTTTAGGCACAATTTCTGACAAGCATGATATACCCACCCTCCATAGAGCTTCGATGAATATGAGGACATGGACCCATAGCCACTTTCTCCCATCTTTTAGAGAGGAAGAAAACAAACATGTCAAAGAAAGAAAGAAAAGTAAAACTACAAGTAAAGATAAATTCTAATATGACATTTAAAGAAAAAAAGAACAATAAGAAAATTGCTCAGCAAAACACAAGGGAGATTGTGTGTCAGAAACAGGTAGCCAATACCTAAAAACTAAAATAACCATCATGAAGCTACCGTGAAATCACATCCCAGCTCGAAGCTACCACAAATTCAATAAGGAAATGAGAAGCTGAGAGCAAGCATGAAAGTGAGACAGGGAAACAGATTTTCATTGGTAAGATGAAAGTTCCAAATTCATCACTAACTATTAAATAAAACTCAACCATAAAACATAAAAAAGTAAAATACCTCAGCCCCCTAAATTTTAGTCATAATTCCATATGGGTTCATTAATTTTCGAAATGGACAGTCCATCCCAAAAGAATATTTTGCGCTGGATACATAAATCCAACTGTTAATGTTTTCGTTAGTTTGATGACATGACAATATTGAAAAGACAATTTTACCCTTCATTAATTTTAATAATTACCACACTATATAAACTCTTCCTTACCTCTTGCTGCAGCTGGAGTGCCAGATCTGGCTCCGGCTGGATCTCCCTCCCCTACGCTCCACACTCCCCTGGGAGCATAGATCTCATGCTCCCATGGGAGCCCCCCCCCCTCCCTCCCCCACCTCCGCGCTCACTTGCACGAGATCTGTGCTCCCAAGGAAGAGAGAAGGGGGGGGGGGGGGGGGGGGGGGGGGGGATGGGGAGGGGTGCAGCTCCCCTATGGAGTGTGGGGATGGGGGGCATGGCTCCCTTGGGGAGCGCAGGGTGTGGCCAGCCGACGTAAGGGGAGTGCCGTCGGCTAGCCTGAAAAAAACAAAGGGAAAATAGTGAAAAAGGGGAGAGAACGAAGGGTAATTTTGGCATTTCATATTTACCAATTAACGTCATTTACATGTTTGAGACAGATTGTCCATTTCGAAAATTAATGGACCTGCGTGGAATTATGGCTAAAAGTTATTGGGGTGATAGTATTTTACCCAACATAAAACTAAAGCAGCTTACTGCAGGCATGCCTGAATTATAATACAAGAAGAATTGAGGTCTGTACAAGTTATCCTTAGAAAGTGTATCATCCATTTCATCAAACCTCAAATGAGTATCAATAGATAAAGATGTGAGATCTCAAAAGCAACACTATTATAAAGATGATGCAAAAAGATGTCACCCATGTTGAGCAGGACATGAATAAGGGGGAAAAAACCACAGTTATGAAGGTAGCAGTAACAACAATTCCTTAATTACATACCGGCAAGGTTCCATATCCATAGAGGCTGCTTGTAGGAAGCACACCAAGGCCACTTCCACTTTCAGCTCTTTGATCAAAAGCCAAAGGAGGAACTGGAGGAACAGAAGGCAAGAGAGATGGCATTGCAAGACTGGCACTGCTTGAGTAGAGAGAATCTGCACCTACAGAAGGGTTACGACCACTGTCCTTTTCTTTCAAAACATCATCTCGGAGCCTTAAAACAATCTGTATAAGCGCATCTCTCACATTATTAACTTTTCCAGCAAGCTACAAGACACAGAGTTAGCATAAAAAACTGTTCCGATAGAAGGAAGAAAAATATCAATCTTCAATATATATATATATATATATATATATATATATATAAAGAAAGAGAGAGAGAGAGAGAGAGCAAACCTCAACAAGCTCATCATTGGCATCAGCACACTTTGGCTTATCCCCTTTTGATATACGAACATCAGCTTTAGTTCTCTTCCGAATTTCATTTATAATAGAACCACCTTTTCCAATAACACAACCAATAACCTTAGATGGAACAAGGAGCCTCATGGTCACAGAATTATCATCTTCATCATTAATCTTCCCTTGCAGCAACAGAACAGCTTCAACAGCCATGGATTTTAAATCATCAGGTGACTGTCAAGTTAAACAAGGCATATTAACACATGAGAAAACAGAAAATGTCCAACTATTTGATAAATTGCAGATAAATCAGTACTGGAATCCAGACTAGAGAAATTCAACTAGGGGCATACCTCTGTAGCTGTGACAGTGATAATACACTCATCACGATCAGCCTTTGTATCATCAACCTCGATATGAGCACCACTTGCCTGCCTTATACTCTTAATAGTACCCCCTCCCCTGCCAATGACACGCCCAATCTTGTCAAATGGGCATAGTACTCTGATTTTTAACTCTTCAGATCGAGATGCATTACCAAAACCAGAAACCACAGGAAGAGCAGACGAATACACAGGCCAGGTACTCCCTGTATCAGCATATCCCTGAAGATCTGGCACATGTGCAGCACCCAATATCGGTGGAACTGATCTAGAAGGTACAGTAGGATCTGGATTAGGATATAAGCCACCTGGTGGATAAATAGGGACATCTGATGGGATTATAATGCTTGGAGCTGGAGGAGCTTCTGCCACAGTCGTCTCAAGAGGAATTTCTTCTCTTGGACTGAACTTGTACATGATTGCAGAAACAGCAAAAAGTGCTTTCTTAACAGCCTCTGGTTCACCAGTTATCTATTCACAGGAGAGAGGAAACACTGTAAACTGATTAATGTAGAAATAAAATAAATAAATAATAACAAACTGGCATAAAACCACCATGAAGAGTATCATATATGAACATGAAAGCATTGCTTTTACTGCACATCAGAGATCCATTATCTCAATCAGATCTGAACTCAACGAATTTAGCAGTAGAATTGGCTCACACACAAAGCTTTAACATCCGCCTAAACAAGGTATTGAACTTAAAATGTTATTGAGGCTTCAACTGCCACCGCAACAAGGCAAGAAATGAAGGTTAAGGAGCACATGCTGTCAACCCTTAAGATGGATTCAATTCTTAATAACAAGTGCAACCTGTTTACGACATTATCTACATTTTGAAACTATAGACTGTAGTTGATAAATTGACAAGATCCAACTTTAAGTAACAGAACAGTAAAAAGAAATCTACACAACCAATTGTTACTGAATATAAAATAATCCAAATGATCAACAGGAGGCATTCAATCACATCATCAAGCATGCCAAAAATAAATTATTTGCAAACAACACAAACCTGAATGAAGTTGTCAAAATCCATGGCACAGGAATGATTGGGAACACCAGCATCCTTAGCAGTAACCTTAATGATGGTCCTGGTCTTGCCCCTCAGTTTCTTAATAGTTGTGCCAGCCTTACCAATGATATTAGCAGATTGGCTAGATGGGACAAGAATTTGACATTCCTCCCCATAGTTATCTGTCCGTTTCTTATCAGAATCCCCCATGACAGCCACAGCATTTGCAATAGCAGAGTGAACTCTAAGAAGAGCATCCTGAGCAGCACATAACGGTTCTTTGTCATTGAATTCATCATCTACCTCAACTTCTTCCTTATCCTTAACATAACAATAGATTGTTATAACCCTATCCTTGGCACCAGGATATGGATCAACCACCTTAACCTTTGCCCTCGTCTCCTGCCTAATCGAATTTATGACTTTACCACTTTTACCAATGACACTTCCAATCACTACATCAGGGCAAAGTATTCTATAAACAACCAGTTCATCATTGTTTTTTTCGTTTTTATCATTCAATCTTCTCTTCTGATTCCTACTATCCCCATCATTATCTCTTTGTCCTCGATGACGCTTAGCACTCTCACCCATTGTTTTGGAATATAAATCAACTGCTGAAATCATAAACTAAGTCTAAGTCCAAAAGCAATCAAATTGAGTTTCAATACAATGCAAGTAGAAATAGTTAACATTCACAGTTTTTTTTTTAACAAAATTTAAGCTTTTTTTTCATATCAAAACTATCAGCTTGAGTTCTCCCATTGCTTTTCACTTTCTATCGAATTCTCAGCTACTTTACTAATTAAAAAAAAAAAAAAAACCACCAAAAACCTCAAAGAAACATCATCTTAATGAAAAACGAAGATACCCAAAACATAAAAAGAATCAGTTTTTAACCAAATAACATGGCAACTAGAATATATAACAAAAAAGAAAAAAGAATATATTGATTAAAACTTTGTTCCCATGCGAATATTTTCCATTGAAAATTTACAGGCTAGACAGACGCGAATGATGGGAAAAAAGTGTAAAACCCTATCCAAAAAATAAGAAGGAAAAGACAAAGGAAAGGAGAGAAGCGGAAAAAGGAGACTTGAAGGGAAACCCAGTTCGAGGAACGAAGTGAGAATTCGTACCAGAGAGAGATTCAGATAATGAGACAAGAAAAACCCTTTGGAAGCAGAGAAAACAGAGAGGGCATAGACAGAAACAGGGAAACCGGAAGCTGTGCCCTTCAGGCGAAGTTTCCTTGGATTCGCAGTTAACAAGAATTTCCCAGTCAACAATTTTTTTGTTACGTTGGATTTTTTATTTTTATCACCGCAAAGGAACGGTTTTCTGATCCTTTTTTTTTTCTGATTTTTCAAAGAAAAACTTGCCAATTCAGTGGGCCGGGCTTAGATCAGTCAATTGAAATTTTCAAATCCGGAAAGCTAGATGCTGGAGGAGTAATTGGCTCATAAATTTACAGAATTGATCCAATCCCATTTCTGTTGGGCCAATTACCCATTCAAAGAAGTCCAAAAGCCTCTCCAAAAACCCAAAATCTGATTAAGCACCTGTCAGTTCGGTCCGTCCCCCCAATTGTCATCTTGTCTTTCCGTCTCTCCGTATATGAAGCACCCCCAAACAATCATTCAAGGTGAAAGATTCAATTTTTGTTCTTTCAATCTTTTCCATCTCTCTTTGGTAAGTTACTGCTCCTTTTTCTTTTTTTTGATTTATTTACAGGGTTATATATCTGTGTGTATGTATATATATATATATATATATATATATAGAGGCAAGCTATGCTTGTTTTGTATTTTAGCTTTACCCAAGTAAATTCTTTTCCCATTTTCTGTATCTGGGTTTTGCTTTGATTGAGTGCTAAATTATTGTTCTTTTTCTCTCTTCCTTGGTTTTCATCATATGCTTGTCTCTTTTATTGTTTTGTATGTTATTTATGTTGGTTATTAGTGTTAGTATTTTGTACTGTTGCTTTTTGTAGTTGTGAAGTTGGGCAATCCATAAAGTAATTAAAAGCATCTTTTTTGGAGGTTTCCATTGATTTTATGAAGTGGGTTTTTGAATTCACCATCATTTTTATTGCATTCCTATCAAGTTAAAAGTTTGTAGCAAAGCTTGCACAACTTCCTGCATTGGTTGTATGTGTTTAGCATTTAGATGATAACTAAGCGTCTTGAAGTGTCTTTGTTCTTTTGGCTAAAATCTTGAATAGGTGATTATGAAGAATAAGGTCTTCATTCTGTTATCTTCCCCAGATTTTTTACAAATTCCATCCCTGTTCCATCTAAACTGTTTCACCGATTGACATGTTCATTGGTTCCATGGCTAAAATGCACCCTATCCTTGTGCTGTTGCCATCATTGTAGGCTTCAAATTTTTTTAAAGAACACAAGGATTTTCATTGTTCTATATATGCTGTTTAAGGTGCTACCCTTCTTATTAATTGTAGCTTCTTGGTGTTTGGTTTGTAGTCATTATTATGCTGAAAAGCTGTGAATGATATATAGTTTTATCCGATGAAAGGGTGCTTTCAGTCATTAGCTTGTTAGTGCATTTGACTGTCTTACTAAACAAGCTAATAACAAAGATTCATTTTCTATTATTTGCACCTAACAGTTATTTATTCAAGTGCACTTGCATGGAACAAGAAGTAGGGGAATCCTTGATTGAATTGGGGAGCTTGGATGATCCTAACTCAAGCAGCTCTGATCCTGTAACTCGAGTAAGGAAGCTGCTGTTTCGCCGTATGCTGGTGGGGATCAAAGATGGAAGGTTTTTCTTGGGCACTTTCCACTGCATTGACAAGCAAGGAAATATCATTCTCCAGGATTCAATAGAGTATCGTAGCACCCGACGTTCCTCTCCATCTCCTATGGAGCAGCGATGCCTCGGTCTTATTCTCATACCTTTCTCTTGTCGAACATCCTGTCATGTGGATTGCTCCATCAATGAACAATTGTCACTGCTGAAGGTTTAAGGATTGAGAATCTGTGTTTCCATTGAATCTCTGTTTGAAAGAAAACAACAGTTTTTCCTGATTTATAATTATCCTTTTGTTGTTTTCCTGGAGGAGTAATTGTAATTACTTTGTTTTCAATGGAAGGGAATATGATTGGTGCGCTATAGGGATTTCATGGTTAATGCTTGAAAATTAGTATTAATTGTCATTACGATTTCTCTCTTAGCATTATGTGTGCGCACCCAATCTGTTGATTGGCTTCTACGCTCATTTAACCTGCATTTACATTATCTATATGATATTCTTTGGTAGGCCAAAAGTGAAATAAAGGAGTGCAGTCATGGTCGGTAATCTAGATAACAAGAACCATAGGCAACTCAGAACAATATGAAAGGAGAGATTTGGAAAACTGGCTAGGGATTGCAAATCATGGATTATAGCCAAAGTAGTAGAGATACATGTCTGTCAAAATGCCCGAGGTATGGTTTGATCAACCCTATTTCTCGCACTATGCAAACAAATAGATCAGATGAGCTCTATTTCAGGAGAATCTATGGTTTTGAGACAAGAGTCGTTTGAATTGGGATTTTCTTGTGATTCGGTTCATTTCATCATTTGGAGATAGTGAATTTCGACTGTAAAATTGTTTAGGCTATCTTTTGATGGCCACCATGAATCATATTTGACAGTAGAAATGTCACTGATTCAATGATCGTATTTCAAATCTGAGGCAATATTTTTTGCAATGCGATCAATCAATAGAAATGACTAACCAAAATCTGTAAACGAAATTTTATTCATAAGAAAACCAGAATATAAGCCATAATTAAACCAGATAAAATAGCAACAGAGAACTTCCCCTAACTATTCGAACCCCATCTTCTTCACCGCCAAAACAAATTCATAAATCTTTTCCTGGTCGGCTATAGACTTAGACACACTGTCAATTTCCATGCACCTTTTCGCTCATTGCAGCAGAATGGGACACTCTGCTTCGATGCTGAATTTGCCACCTTTCTCGTAGGCATAGAACCAGCTGTAATGGGACACAAGTGTGACATCTAAGAACCCCATTGTTTCACCTCCAAAGGAAGGCTTCTCTCCAAGCTTTTCTTCCAATAGCTTCAAGCTCTCAATGAACTCCACTTTTGCCTTCTCTTGTTCTTCTCCTTTGTTCATCCATATCATTTTTGCACAATCATACAACTGCCTCACAAATCAAATACTACTATTAATGAACAAAAACAAAAGAGAGACGGCAAAAAAAAAGAAAAAGAAAAAGGAAAAGATGAACTTAAAAAGCTATGAAAAACAGAAACACTTTCTTTTCAACAAACTCACCCCAAAACCTGGCTTGAGCTTGCTGGTAAGGATCAGAAGGCATCAAAGGGAACCCGTCCTTCCAAATTGCATCAATGTACTGAATAATGATAAGGGGTTCACAAATGGGACGATCCTTGTGGATTAAAACAGGAACCTTCTTATAAACAGGATTTGACTCTACGAGGAGAGGGCTCTTTTGCTCTAGCAAGTTTTCTTCCTTGCACTCGTACTCAATCCCCTTCAGGTCCAGGGCGATTCTCACCCTCATACCGAAAGGACTAGGCCAAAAGTCCAAGAGTGACACCTCCTCTGCCATTGTTACAGATTGTTAGAATTCAAAGAATATAAAGAATTAACAAAGCATTGTATGAGGGTTAAAGCAGTGAACTGAACGTGTGTGAAAGAGAGTTGGTATCATGCCAATTCTGCATTGCCAACTCAGTCTTTATTTTGATGAAGCAAACCTCTTTCTGTCTTCTAAACTTTTCTTCTTTTGCCTTTATATTTCTACTTCTATCAGTTTCCAAATTTGAAGATTTTGGTTTTAAAACCACATTCCAAGTTGAACAATATTTGTTGGCTGGGGTTTCCAATGATAACTCTTAGGTCTGGCAAGAGAATCAATAATGGGAAATTTGCTAACGATTGGAAATAAATATGGAAGAGGAGTGTAGGCCTAGTAATCCGCACTTTGCTCCATTCCAAGCTATCATGCAGTCATGCAACATGAAAGGATAGGAATAACGCCAGACTGTATTTTCTTTTAAACGAAAACAAAGGCAATATACACATAGAAATTACAATTGGAACAAGCTATATACATATATATATATATATATATTCACAAAAAAATTCACCCTTTGATTCCAATGAAATTCCAAGTAATTGTGAGTATTCAACCTATTCAAACTTCGACTTATCTAACTCTTCCCTGCAATTACAACAAATCATACAAAACCACAGGATGACACGAATAATATATAAAATGAGAGCATGAATTTATACAGACCAATTAATTTTACTTTTAAAAATTTAGAATTGAGTTTCTTGTAGAGGATGAGAAAACTTAGTTTCCAACCCCAGAAATGCACTCATATGATCATATCTTTTCTCATTGTTTTTAAGGATGGTTTTCTTCTTTAATTATTTAATCACACACACAAAATAATTCCACTTGTTTCTAGTCTGCAATACTGAAAAAGGATGCTTGGTTTCCATATCACTTGTAAAACTGGCTAGGTAGGCTTGCCATGCCATTTGTATGAAATTTAAGTAGAATTGTCATACCATTAGTATTAAAAGAAGTTAATGTTGAGTAGTTCTTCTTGGCCTGAATACTTTGGATCTAAAAAACCCAATTATCAACTGCCATAGAACATTATATTTAGTCCATGAAAAGAGAATAAACAGACTATTTATTGTTATACCTCTTTAAAAATGTCATTCATCAATTAAAAAATTATGCGTTCATCACAAAAGCCAGGCTTGCGACTATATCAAACATTAAAACTTGTAAATGGACTGATGGTTTCTGCACAGATGTCTCAAATTTGAAGACCAATTGGGATATTTTGTCTGCATTGCTTAATTATCCCTGATAATACTCCAGATAATACCGAGAGCTATTTACAGCATAAGAGATAAATCAACTTACTATCACCTTTTTCAAGCCAAAATATTACTATCAAACTTGTACTGCTTGAAGTGTTTGTTTGATTACAGAAGAAAAATTTTGATCAGAACCTGTCACTGTACGGTGTTCCATATACAATAAGATAAGGTACAGTTCGCACGACAGTGTCGATTGGTATTGCAAAGTTCACACCAGAGGAAACTCCTGTCCCTGCAAGATGGTATAAAACCAATAGCATGATTTTCAAACTTTAGGATTGTATCAATCAATTTCTTTGCAAGAAGGAAAACTCTGCTTGTCTTTGAGATTATCCACGTTGAGATGCTGCCAAGTGCTCCTTGAGCAGCTGCTCCTTTTGTAATTGTACAGAACAGGCTCTTCTCAAGATAGCTTCTATGCCAACAGGAGTCTCCAACTCAACGTTTAAGACTCCCCATGGCATTACAGCTTATCATTAATAAAAACTCATCTTTCAAAACAAAATTTTTATTTCATACCAAAGGCTTTTCTCTTGGGAAACAAGGACTGGCTCATGTCATTATCTAATGTCTAAGTGTTCTGGAGGATTTTTAAAAAATCATGGCCTTGGATTTTATATCTCAAGACTCAGATTGCTTGCTCCATAGGTCACAAGTTATAAACAGTAGCATGATCTCCTTACCTTTCCGAGTGAAAGTTGCTGTGTTAACTCCGATGACATGGCCATAGGAATCAATCAATGGTCCACCTGAATTGCCTACACAGACATGGTAAATAACAGCTGAAAAAAAGTTAATGACATCTGTATATTTTCTTCAAGAAAATGATTATGAACCAACCAAATTGATGCAAAGTTGAAAGAACCAAAAAATTAAAGAATGGTTTGAGCAATTTATTTTCTTTCTGTAAAATATAGACCACTGTGTAGTTCACCACTTCTTACTAATGTATTATCAAAAGTTGGCTAATTTTAGAAACCTATATCCAATAACAAAGAAGATGCAATCGCAAAGCAAGAGTATAATGCTTTTGAGGGTCTGCAACATAACAGTATGCGGGCATCAAGGGTGCGTTGAGCTTACAAATGCAGTCATCCATAGAAACCAATACATTACCTGCATTAATAGCAGCATCTGTTTGAATTGCTCCTCGAATAGCCCTTCCATTTGGGGAAGGTATCTCTCTGCCTAATCCACTAACCACCTGCACTATTTGAATATGACAGCAGAAGATTATCACATTCTGAATCTTTAATTATTACATATTGTTGCTTTCTAGCAAGCTATCATCTGTCCCAAGCAAAGGAACTGGATTCAAGATTGTTTTCCTTACATTTTCATAATAAGCAGCAAGTTCAATGGCCTCTTGCAATTATGTTCAAGAACCACCACAAAATTCTTTATTCAACTCAAATCTAATAGGGGACCAACGAATAGAGTAAGGTTTCATTGTTTTAACAAAAAACAGTTCAACGGCTATGGTGTTTTTGAACAGTTACCCCCGTTGTTAGAGTGTTCTCATATCCAAAGGGATTTCCAATGGCGAAGCAGCTCTGCCCCACATGTAAATCACGAGAAGTACCAAGAACAACAGGCTTTAATTCATAGCCCTCAACATCAACCTGCAGATAAAATTATGTTTAACCATTTTCCAAACACTCGCTCATAGAAAAATAACATAATTCAGCACTAGTAAACTATCATTGACAGAAGCACTCTCGGCATTTAACATTAAATAGCTTTAACACAAGTGCCAAGATGAAGCATTCCTAGTAAATACCTTTAAAACAGCTAAATCATAGGCTGGATCAATACCAACAATTTTCCCTTCTTTGTAAAAGCCAGTGCCTCTAGTGTCAACTAGAAACACCTGAAAAAATAGGCGTCAATTTAGACAAGCAGCCACAATACTTGGCAAAGGTGCAATGTAGTTCATGCCTTGGCTGACCAAGAAGTGCAATACAACAACGAATTAAAGGATAACTAGGGAAGGACCAAACCTTACAACGTTGTAACCCACTTTGGTCTGTAGCCAATTTATCTACAACATGGTAATTAGTAACCTGTTAAATATAAGGAACAAATGATGTGACAACAGTAGAGTTGACATCTATGCATAGTCTAAAGACATTATAATTCATAGGTAGGAGTAAGTACAATTTATTTTGAACCAGGAATGCATCAGATTATAAAAAGGATATCATCATCAATATTCACATTGTGTATTTCCATCTAATACTGCTCTTGCAGCATCTCAAGCAAGTAATTATAGGACGTTTCATGGTGATAACAACTATGTTTTAAGAACTTAAATGCTTGAATCTAAGTTTTCATGGATTTTCACATAAATATAGAGGAGGCAGTCCATAATCTATAAAGCTATCATTCAACTCAGACCCCAGAATCAAAAGAAGGTGAAGAACTGGGGAAAGGGGGGAATAAAATCACTCTGGTCAGTAAACTACACTGAGAAACCCACAGGATCATCAGCAAAATTATTTATAAAAAGAAAAAGAAAATAGCAACCATATGGATATTGTATTACAAAATCAAATGTTACTGACATGAAAATAAAAAAGATGATAAAAACAGTAGTATGAACCGCTCTATGGAGAGAAGAAACACAGAGAACAAAGGGAGAGGAAAGTTACTTCATTCATCAGTAAACACATAGTATATATACAAATAACACATGGTTAACCAAAGAGGACAAGTGTTATTGACCAAAACATGCACTAAGACACATCATAAGTACTGGTATATCTCTCTTAATAACCAGTACAATGAAGCAAAATACATAACAAGTCAACACGTTAACGTCAATGCATGCTTTAACTCTTAACAGTTACAAACAAAGGACGGAATACCCACAATGTGACCAAACTTATCCCAGATAAAGCCCGAACCTGTCCCTTCAACTTTTGCATCTTCATCCTCAGCAAGTGTGACTTCCTGGGAAGAGCTCTTTGGGATTTTTGCTAACTCAAGGTCTTTTATAAAAACAACCGAGGGTGAAGTTTCCTGCAAGAATCCCAGAAATAAAACAAAGTAAACCCAACAAAAGATAATTGACCAAAATGTAGGTCATTTTATGACAGAATTTGAACTGCATTTGACAATTTCTTCAAGGTGCTAGCAGAGATATCCTAAACTACCTACATAACAAATCCAACTGCTAATTCCATGATAATAGAGGTTTCCAATCACCATATCAGATAGGGCAACAATTCAATAAATATATCTATGAAAAAGGACAAAAGCAGTGTTCAAAAGCAATTGGAACAAAATTTTGTGCCTTGGGATTAGACTTAACTTCTTTGAGAATTAAAAATGAAGCTCTTAGTTGGACCAACAGAAACAAGTGAAGTTCATCGCCAAAAGAATCACATAGAAACTTAAAATGGGGTCATCATTCATCAAATTAGCAGAATAGATACAATTTCATAAACATGAGAAAGATCATAGTCAATTATTCCTATTAGATGCTAAACTATTGGTGAGTAAATTAGCAACGAAACTCAACTAATTACAACCAGAAGGACAAAGAAAAGAAAATTTTGAGTACCTGAAAGAGACGAACAATTCTATCTTCTTCTTCGTCAAGTTCCTCTTCTTGTCGTTGGAGGGCAATAGCAGAATATAGAGAAGATTTGGGATTAGACAACTGAAGTAAAGAAGCCACTGCAACAGTTGAACCAGAGACAATAGCTCTTCTTCTGGTAATAACTAGACTCTTATTATCTGAAGATCCTGATGAAGAAGAAGTAGTTGTAGCTGGCAATGGAAATGGGAGCATGTGCAGAGAAGCCATCACCACCATGTTATTACAAGCTTCCTGTAAAGTTAAAACTAAAAACTGTTTCTATTTTAACTGTTTTGGGGGGATAAGGTGTGCTAACGTGCAGTCGTTTCAGACAGTTTCAGAGTTGGCTTACCTGGCAACTCCAAAAAGAAATATAACAAAAAAATGCCAAAAACTTTTTTTTAAACAATCCATGAAAAGCTTAGATTCTTTTTAATTTTAATTTATACAAATTTTTTCATCAAATTTTACAATTTGTTATTTATCAAAAGTTTATTTAAATTATATATTTTAAAAAATTATCTGGAAGGAAAGAAACATAAAAAAGTAAAAATGAAACGTCAAAAAACAAATAAAAATAATAAAAGAAATTCATATTTTCATTTTACTTTTTTCCCATTTTAATAAGTATATGATTCCTCCTTATTCCTCTTTTTCTTTTCCCAAAATAACTTAAAATGTTTTAGTTCAATTTTTTGTTAGAAATAAATAAATTCATTCACTCATTTAAATTAAGTTATTTCTATTTGACGATAATTCAAAGAAAAAAAAATAAAGAATAAAGGAGAAATCAGAAAATTAGAAAAGGTTCAAAAACTAAAAACCTTTTTTTAATTTTGTTTTGATGCCTTTTTTTCTTTTTTTTTTTTGTTATTTCGTTTTTCTTTTGTTACTTTTTTTCAAATTTGTTCTCTCTTTTCCTTTTCCCCTTACTTTTCCTTTTCAAATAAAATCACAAATATATTCTCAAAACCATAAATCTCTTTAATCAATATATTACTAGTTGATTATGCGCCCATGACAACGAGATTAAATTTCATCAAATAAATTTAAAAGATTGTTGTGGTAATTAATTTTTAAAAGTAGTTATATATATTTTTAAATTGCTCAAGTGTAGTTTTATATATATATATATATATATTGCATGCATTAACATATTTTATTTTTCATTTTTAAAAAATAAATTGAGAAATTTTTAAATTTGATGATTTTTTATACAAATAAATTTAAATTATAATTTTTTAAAATAAAATATTTACGAAAAATTAGCATAAATAAAAAAGAATAAACAAAAAAGAAAGAGAAAAAAATACAATGATAAAAAGGTTTCATACTTTTTTCATTATCCTTTTTCTTCCTCCTTTCTCCCATTGTTTCTTTCACCAAAAGTTTAAAACATTTTAATCACATTAAAAATCCAAACATCTAGATGAAATATGTATGTTTGTAAACTTTTTTTCAAAAATAATTTTAAATCGTATCTTTTTTTTTAAAGAATTTGTTTGAAAATATTTAGGAAAAACAGTAAAAAAAAATAATGGACGGAGGATACAAAGGAAAATAACAAAGAAAAAGGTCCAATTTGTTTTAAAGTAAAAAATGAATGAAAAAAATCTAGACATATATTTTTTTAATTATATAAGATATAAATTAATTTGTCACATTGATATTTTTTAAAAGTTTTTTGAAATTATATTTTTTTAAATAAATTAACTACAAGGAAGAAAACATAAAAAAGTAAAAAAGAAACATGAGAAAACTAAAAAGAATAATAGAAGAAATTCATATTTTCATTTTACTTTGTTTCCCAATTAATAAGTACATTATTCTTCCTTAATCCTCATTTTCCTTTTCCAAAAGAGTTAAAAATATTTTTGACCTGTATTTTAAAAAAAATCATTGACTAAATATATATGTTTAATAATATTTTTTTAAGTCATTCTAAATTATGTTATTTTTATATAAAAAAAAAAGAGAAATAAAGAATAAAGGAGAGTAAGAAAAATAGAAAAGATTTTTTTATGACCTTCCTTTTCTTCAATTGTCTTCTTTTATTTCCTTTTTATTTTGTTTTGTTGTCCTTTTTTCAATTTTTTCCTTCTCTTACTTCCTTTTTTCCTTACTTTTTCTTTTGAGATAGAAAGATAAAAGTACCCTTAATTTTCCTTAATTTCTTTTTTTTTTATTATATATGGATGCTGAAAAAACAATGACTCCGTACTCACTAGCCCAAGCCCAGTTGAACCCAATCATGAAATCGGGCTGAAATGGGCTTTATCCAGCCTGGTTTAGCTCCATCTGCTCCATTAATTAAAATTCCTGCCAAAATCCATTCAAATCCCCGCAGCAAGCCAGAAACAACATTCTCTTTTTCGTTTGATACGTGTACTTTTAATTTCTTTGGATGGGTAACAATGTGCTTTTAATTTCCAACACGTGTCTTACCCTCTACTACCAAAAATAAATGCTCCTATAATTAAGGGCACATTGTCCAGCTGGAGAATTTAGATTGTTGTTGACATCCTGAGTTAATTGCATTATTTAGATCGGATGATTACGGATAACCTAACACGAAACAAAGTAGTCAGTGTTGGCATTTTTAATGTTTATGTATACATCTCGATATTTAGTTCAATTTACTCTCTTATTCAGGATTAAATTCAAATCTTTCTTCTTTCGATATATATATCCTATATTCCTCCACTTGTATGCTACGTGTCTTATCCTATATTCCTATATAACATTTCCAAAAACTCCACTTCACAGCTTTGCTCCAATTGATTGCTAAAGTACTAACGCATTGACACATTGCTGAATATAGATGATCAGCTTGACCAGAGATTGAAAAGCATCCAAAATTTCAAATGATAGAGTTTACTGCCGTCGACAGCCGTGTGTATGTGTATATAGCGAGCGTAAAATGCTACGTACATTGTCCAAATGAAGAATTATAATAATACTGTCGGTTGGCAGGTCCAACATTACTTAGACAACCCGGATCGCTCTGATTACGTGATCGACACATAATTTGTTGCTATAAATCGCCGAAGGCGAAGGTTAATCAGAAATTCTTATCGAAAATGGTTCATGCGGCGTGTGAGGTTTGATCACCGCTGTGAAACTGCATCTAGCCGTACCAATCCAATATGGGAAATGATGGAAATTGACTTCTCGTTTATCTCTTTGTTACACAGCGGACAACGTGCAGAACAAGTGGACCCTTATACAAGCCAATAGTAGGTTTTAATCTTGACTATAGTGTCAAGTATAAATCATTTTGATGTTGAAAGTGTACCGAAAACAGATGAATGGAGAACTATAAGACTAATTCAATTCCCGTTTTTCGTTTAACATGTATTAAACAGCATCAACTGAAGATTTCAAGAAAAGAATCATTATGTTTTGTTCATGGCAACCTGGAACTTTGCATGTCTTTCCTTTGTTTGCGTCAGTATTGGTCTGGCCAGCAGCCTTGTGTTTTTTCTCTCCAAAAGGTAATAATGATCATTATCAATCTCTTGTCTTGATCAAGTCTTTCATTTGATTGATAGGAGTGGTTAGATTCTGTAAAAGGACAGCTTCCAAACGGAGAAATAGCCTACATTGCAACGCGTGTTTTTTCCTGCCAAATTGGACTTATGAGGTGGCGAGAGAATTGCCAATAAAAATTCATTGCTGTAAAGAAAAGTAAATTCTGAGAAAAACCCTGCGTACTGTGAGATTTTAATTTTAGCAGCAGCAGTGGTGTTTGACTTCCATATCTTTTAAGTCCTGATTGCTATTTACCTATTTTACTGTACACAGACAGATTACAATAGAATAGAAGAAAGCAATCAAAGATGGGTAATTTAGTTGGCGGATCAGTTTCATCCGGGAACCATGAATTTTTTTTTATATAAAAAGAAAAGAAAAACCGACAGTAATGAGACAATCAGCTATGGAGAATCTATGAACGTGTTGAAATATTATTGGTGGAAGTGATAGTATCTCGATTGCGGTGGGGATTTTCAGTACCTTTTCAGTCCAAATCAATTAAGCGACAACAAGGATACACGTAACAAATCCTCATTCACAAGACTTTTTCTAGGCCCTAGCTAAGCAAAGGTATAGCCACAGCAGTTTTCTTCGGTTTTACTTGGAGGCCAGTGCCTGGGCAGGTTTCTTCCTTGATTTTTCTTAAACCCATGGAAATAACTATAAGAATGATTTCTGTTTTCTTTTTAAGCTTATTTTAAACAGTGTTTAGTATTTAATTTAATAATTAATGCATATACATATATCATTGATTAAGTTATCTTTAATTTTTTTGATAATAAATTAAAAAAATAAAATAAGGGATATTTCATATAGGAATTTTTCACGACCCACGCTGGCAAAAGGAAGCTGTTATTTTCGTCCAAGATTATCATGTATCCAGCAAACAACATCAATTAAAGGCTAAATAGACTCCTTGGCTATACTTTTTAGAATTTATTGTTATATTTATGTTGATTATTATAATGCACCAAGCAAGATTTCAAATCTACTGAGAATCACATCACTAAAACTTGAAGTAATTGGTGCATCTTTTGAGCTTTCGCTTTTCACTTTTTCCTGGGTAAAAAAAATTATGACTCTTTCAACAAATTAATGGGAAGACATTTCTCGGATCTTACCGTAATTGGAATAAAAGCAGTTTCTATATTGATATTTCTCTTATACTATAGGGGTAGAAATGGCCTCTCAAATTCATCTTTTTCTCAATTATTTGTAAAGAATATTTTCAACTATTCAGACGTCACAATCATAAGGGCTAAGTTTAAGTTAGCTTTTGAAAAATAGAACCCTACTAAGATTTAGGAGAAATTGGCCGGCTGCATGTTCTTAGTATAAGACAATTCTATATTTTCATTTCATAATTATTTCCTTTGAAAAACAGGAAATTGGTTGGCATTAATTAAAATCTTGAACTAATTTCCAATACTAGATTCATCCTAATAAAAAATTTAAAATTCACGCAATTGAAATAAGTCAACAATTAGCTCATTTATTGAACGAATATTAGATAAAATGATCAATTAAGCTTAACTCAAGCTGTAAAAATATTTAATCCGGGAAAAATTACTTTCTACCCAAAAAAAATATTTTAGAGGAAGAAAAGGGGATAAATAAAATTAACAAGAATATTTATAACTCAAAGTATAATTAATTAATTTCAAAGTTTCCTTTTCCCTGTTCTTTTGCCGAAACCCGTACTCTCCACCAGACCAATAGTAGAAGGAGTTTAAATAATATGTAGGGTTTGACATTGTCCTGTATTCTTCTCATTTTCCAATTGCTGGGAAGGAAAATAATGCAAATGATGATCATGACCTTGCTAAATCTATGTTTCAAACATTTTGAAGCTGCTCTAACCCATTATTTTAATGTTTTGCGTATGATTTTTTATAAGAGGCTAGCTAGAGTGGAGGAAATATAAAAATACCTATATATGGACGAATTGATTGATTGCTTTCCCTACATATGTCTTTTCACTATTAATAAATAAAAACTCATACATGTTATAAAATATAATTGAAAAAATAACTATAAAAAAATATATAAAAAAGTATATAGAGAAAATAAGAAGATTTTATTCAAGTGTGTATATACAAATAAAGTAAAAGGGTTTATTTATAAACTAATAACCTCTTATCTAAATATAATTTATAAGATAAAGATAATATTAATAGATTAGATGGATTAAATTTTAACGTTAATCCAATCTAATTTACATTCAAATCTAGATATAGATAATATAAATGGATGTTTACAAAAATATTCAAGTTCCAAACTAGATAATAATAATGCATTTTGAAAAATTTCTTTTTCCAACCGTTTATTTTCTTTCCTTAATGTTGAAAAATTTATTTCATCAAAATAATAATGTCAAACCCGGCCCTAAAATATCTATCATGTTATACATGTAACTGATAGAGTGATAGTATATTTGAACAGCTGAAAAAATATTTAAAAGACAGTATTATAACTAGAAATATGACTAAGAAGATTTAAACCTCGAATAAGCTCAAATACGGATTTTAAGAGTGAAATTGGAAATTTCACAATCCAGGGATTACTCAAAACAATGATTTGGAGTTCGAGATCCGATTTGGAGTCAATCGAAAAAAATTGACCGATTTGGGACAAAATGGTCATTTTTCAATTTCAAGACAAAATGGGGATTTTTAATAAAGATTTTGATTTCAAATGATCAAGAATAATTATATGAAATACAATATGATTATTGGAGTATAATATGAAGTTTGACAGTGATAAATTTAATTTCTCGGTAGTTTTGGAGCACAAAGGTAAAATAGTAATTTTGCCACTAAAGGACAAATCGAGAATTTTTGAAAAAGATTTTGATAACAATTGATCAAAATTAATTATTTAGATTATTTAGAACGTAATTTAAGAGATGAAGAATATTGATTCCGATAATTTTTGGGACATTGGGGGCAAAACGGTAATTTTGCCATCCTAAGGGTAAAATGGTAATTTTGCTGCTTAAGACTTAAAATTTGAGTGTAGAATGAAGTATTTGATTAAGATTTATCATTTGGAGTACAATTTAAGGTTGAAAAGTGAAAAAGAATTGTGATTCCAGTATTTTTGGAGTAAAGGGGCAAAATGGTAATTTTACCATCCGAAACTGAAAATTGAATTTTTGAAAGGATTTTGATCAAATTTAATTATTTGGAGTGTGATATGAGTATGAGGAGTAAAATTTATGCATTATGGCAAATTTTCAGTTTTTGGGGTAAAAATGTAATTTTTAAAAAGTTCAGGGGCAAAAGTGTAATTTTAAAAAATTTACCCCACCAAAAATTTGGATAAGTCTAGAAATTTCATGGAAGACTTGGATAAGTCAAGGGAAATGAATGGTGGATAAAAGTCAAAGAAAGAAAAAATAAAAAAAATATAAAAAAATTAAAAAGTATAATAAAATAATATTATTTTATTTAAATGATAAAAAGGTCACATTTCAGCCTTCTTTCTCAAAAATTTCATCCCAACCTGAAGGAAGAGAGAGAAAACACAAAAATAAACCCTAGGTGGAAGAAAATAAAAAAAAAAGTGATTTTTCAAGGATTCAAGTGTTTAAAGGTATTATTTTTCAAGTTTAGCTTATGATCTATCATTTCCATGTATTTTTCATTATTTTTCATGGTTAAATAGCATGATTTCATGATGAATTCAGACCTGGACATATGGGTTTAGAGAGAGAAAGTTGATGGAATTATTTGATTTTTAACTATATTAGTGTTTTTAGTTAGTTAGTCATGTGTAGGAAGAAATTAAGTGAGAAAATCACCTATTCCATGGGAATTCATTTAGGCCTAATTTCATAGTGGATATGTGAAAAATGAAATGATTTCATTTCAAGTGAAATTGTTGAGAATTGATGAATTAGGAAATTAGAAATTAAATGGGAATTTTCAAAGCAAAAATACAAATTTTTACCCACTAGGGGTATTTTTGTAATTTACGATCGAGACTGATAAATTGCATCACACTGAGGAACATTAAGTCAAATTGGGTGTAATTGAGGCATAGAAATTGAAAGAAATTGATTCAGAGTTAAATTGGAGATTTTAGCAGTTTAGACCGCGTGTAGGTGAGTTGGTCGGACACCGTGATTAAACGACTGTCCGAACCATTTTTACCCCATTCCCATGCATTATGTAGAGCCTAAAATAATTTATGATGAATTGACACAATTTATTGAATTTTGTATCATGAATTATGGATAGGTGGTGAGTAAATTGGTTCGAGTAAGAGACTGCATCCGAGGACGAAGGATAGAAGTATTTCTACTCCTAGAACAGTGAGTAAACTTATTATCGTCTTAATTATCTAGAGTAGTTTTTATTCAATTGTGTGATTTTATGAAAAAATGGTTTAATTGGAAAATTATTGTGTTTTATGAGAAAATGTGATTTTGTAAAATGATTTTATAAATTTTCTGAAAAATTAAATGGTGATTTCGAAAAATAGAGTAATGGGAGACTGTTAATTGTATTGCAAATTATTGTTTGAATTGTATGGCTTATGATAAATTGTGGGCATGACTGGCTATTTTTATGAATTGATATATACATGAACTGCTTTGATTTGCCTTAATTGGCAAAATAAGAATTATGGGTCATGTTATGCTATGATAATTTTATTTAATTGGTGGGATAATTGTGGTCGCTACAGTGGCGGGTTCCGTGGACCAGCCTATTAGAGGGGCACGGTAACCCCGTTATATTATATCTCAGTATGAAAGGCGCGGAGGGTAACTCTTGAGGTATGGTTAGAGTTCACATTACGCCGAACTACCACGTGATAGTAAACTCCGCCAACGCCAAGGAACGGCTGAATTTTGAGAAATATGAAATTTTACAGCCTTGGCGGACTCCAGTGGATGCCCCCGTACAAGGTATCCCCGAGTACATGTTTTGGCATGAGTCAAGTTTTAAAGATTGTGTATAAGCCAAGTGAATTATTGAAATAAAATTGAGTATTAATGTTGTGAAAAATATATTAGATTTGAATATTTTATTTGTCTCCTTTTTACTCGGCTTTAGATACTTTAGATGGTGTCTGTTTACTCACTAGGATTTTATAATCTCACCTCTTTTTTTTTCCACACCTTACAGGCTCAGAGCATTCATAGTTAGTTGATTCGATCAAGGACCGTAGTGGACTTGAATCAACGAGAACTGTAGGTTCACAGTTCCCGAGACATTCTGGTTAGTTTTGGGACCCACGTATCACTGTAATTTAATTTTAATAATATAGTCTTTTGTATTAAAGTATGTAAAAACATAATTAATTTTTACGCTGCGAAAGTTGTTTATCAATAGTTTTATAAAATTTGTTTTATGAGAAATTATATTATTTTATTAAATATTTTATTATATTCAAATGATTAAATTTTACTTCTAAATATATATTTTAGATACTTAAATTTATTTTTATCATGATAAATGTGTTTTATACGTATTTACTACATTTTTAGAAAATTTTGAAATTTTCGATGAAAAACGATGAAAATGCCTCTGTGAGCCGGATGAAACTATTTTAGTATTTTTAAATTGAAAATGACTAGTGGTATTTAAAATATGATATTTTGTAATTGTCGCTCACCGGGAAGCGTGAAAACTGATACGAAAGCCTTGCGGGGTTTTGGTTGGCATTCGGAGTGTGAATACCTATTGAGACTTTGCGGCGGTTGTCATGGGCCCGATGGAAAGTTCCGGGTTGTGACAAATAATTTACAAACTTTGTCATAAATAAATCTCCTATTAATAATTCTAAATATTTAAGTACAAATGGAAATTCATATCCAACATATATTCTTAACCTCCTTTGATGACTCATTTTTGTGCATTGTGGTAGAGCAATTTAAACATATACTATACACCCAAAAATTCTTCAATGAGAAATATTTGATTACTGACCATAACCTAATTGTATAAGAGTTTATAATAACTCGTTTAGCTTGATGCAAACAGATGTTGCTGTATCCAAAAATAGCATACCCCCAAATAGAAGTTGAGAGTTTAAATTTTATAAGTAATGGTCTTACAATTAGTTAAAAGTATTTAATAAACGATTCTACAAGATCATTTTGTATATGAACAAAAGCAACAAGTTTCTCAATAGTTATTTCAACTTATATGCAATATTATAGGCTTGAAATGTAAATTCATTAGCATTATCAAGACGAATTGTCTTGATTACATAATTCAAAAAATATACTTCCAAACAAATGATTTGGACGATTAATCTTGCAAAAGTCAAATTGCAAGTTGATAATAAGTACACATTGATCATTTAGTTAATGCATCGATTAAAACCGTAAAATATTTAAATGGTTCACATGGTGGATGTATGAATTTACATATAACCTTGAATATGTTTCAAAAAAATATAGAGGATTCAGTTTCAACTTTAACTAGTAATGGACTTATAATTAATTTGCCTTTATAGCAAGTAGCATATAAAAATTCATTATATTGAAAAATCTTCTAGTTTTTTAATGGATGAACACATTAATTTTCAATAATTTTTCGCATCATTATTGATTCGAGATGGTTCAATTGGTCATTCCAAACATTAAAATCATTTGTAAACTTTGAGGTTTATTATAGTATAAGTTTCAATCATTAAAATTATCATTAAAAGTAAAATTATCCATCCATTTCTGGTGATAAAATTGTCTATTATCTTTAAAATTAAAATAATGATAGTATAAATTATTATGACGATCTCTTTTATGTTCATGATCATAATTATTAAATGATGTTGCATTTATTTTAGAGAATGGATAGATTCATGACAATGACCATAATTATTAAATAATATCACATTCACTTTAGGGAATGAATGGATTTAAAATTGTTTATTAGTATCTCATTTGTTGCATTCACTTTAAGGAATGAACATTCATGATTTTTCATTTATAGCTATATAATAGCAAATTCACATTCTAATCAAAGAACAAAATATAATAGATAATACATGATAACAAAATCCATATTAAGGTTGATTTTTAGGAAATGAAAAATCAAAAAGATATCAAGTCACTTACTTGATTTGCTACAATCAGAAATTAAAAATCAACCATTAAAATCCTTTTAAAGCTTGAAGATTATAAAAACCAAATTAGAAATTAAAGATAAACCATTGAAATCTTTTTAAAGCTTGAAAATTATGAAAACAAAATAATACCAACACTTACCTGATTTGTTAAAACTAGATATTAAAACCTAATAATTAAAATCCTTTTGAAGCTTGAAGATGATGAAAAAAAATAATTTCAAAGCTTGAGAGATTAAATGATCATGCACATAATTGAAAGAACAACTATAAGAAAAATATAAAAGAAAATATTTAGAGGGAGAGAAAGTACATAGAGTAAGAAAATTTTATCAAGTGTGTATTTACAAATGAAGCGAAGAGGTTTATTTATAGGTAAAAAATCCCTTATCTAGATATACTTTACAAGATAAAGATAATATTAAGAGATTAGATGGATTAAATCATAATGTTAATTCAATCTAATTTATATTCAAATCTAGATATAAGATAAAATAAATAAATATTCACAAAAATATTTAAAACAATACATTATTATTTAATAATTATTTATATATTAACTAGATATCTATATTATAATTTTATATAAAAAAAACCAATAAATTGTAATCAATTGGCTTTCCGGTTCTTTGATTTCTCTCTACGCTTTCTTGAGGGCTTTCTTAATTCAACAAATTAAGTTTTACTTCATTGGAGTCATTGTTTCTCTCATTTATTTATGCTTATTGAAACTTATTATATTGTCAATTTGCTATATATTTTATCCACCGATCTGCTAAATTGTAAACATTAGCTTTAATGACTCGATAAAATCCGTCTCCCAAGGGCTTCACCATTGTGAAGTGTTAAACAGATAGTAATTATACCGATGTCATTAACACTATATATATTATTTGCTTACCCATGGGTTATACACTTATACTTTTGTGAAAGACAAAATCCAAATAAATCTGTTACTGAATTTTTTATATAAAATAATTGATGACATGTGATATTTATAACAGATCAAGAAAGCTACCGTAGACTACTCCCTTTCTTAAAAATTAACTTCAGCATTAATTTAGGGATTAGGCATGACAAGTATATTGCAATAAAACAATAACGTAACTTTCAATTAATACAATAATTAAAAAAAATCAATGTTGAATACGACTCAACTTAAAATTATCAAAAACAAAGATTTGATATGTTTATGTATCATGTTTTTCTCTCTTTTCTTCATCATACATTGATGGAACATGAATTATTTCACTCAATCATTCACTCAAGAATTCTTTCAAAGCATATGAAATATATAAATCAGATGCATGCTATATTTCAATAAAACATATGCCATGTATATAAAGATTATTTTGTTTTATGTGACAATATATACATATGAAAATGAGCTTTACGCTGTATATATATGTTTTAAAAAGCTATACCTCAAGAGATGTAAGGTTGAAGCCTTGAAGGGTTTGGAAAATGGAATATAACGGTTTGCGATTTTTAATTTTAATTCTGAAGATAGATAGTATTATGATGGTAACACCGTACCGCACAAAATTATTCCTATGCCGCCTAGATTTTTTGCAATTCTATTAAATTGAATAGATAGAAGTCATGGCTAAATTATAAGAGGCTTGAAAAGGAAAAATATTGAAGACGGTTGAAAAAGAAAACTCTTCTTACTAAAGTCCAAACCATTTACACTGACTTACTACTTTATGAGGGAAGATAACGAAGTGGGAAGACAAGCCTCAATCAAAAGCACATAGAGGGAGACAAGAAAATTGGTACAATTACAATATCTCCTTCCCCTACATTCCTATTCGTATGCCAAAAATTGGCGGGTTCTAACACCGGCTTGAAGTCTGATCTGCCTGTTGAACTTCTGAATGAACTCTTCTACTCTTCTGTTTAGTTCCTCGTCCGACATGGTCGAAAACTCGTTCTCTTCCGCTGATGACTCCTTTTCTTTTGCTCTTGCTTCATGCTTTTCGGTCTCTGACCTCTGCAAAATGATCTTCTTGTCATGGAATGTAACACGTTTCACTTTATCAGACTTGCTTCGTCGGATAGTTTTTGGTTCAATCTTCTTGTCGACCTGAACCTGATCACGAGCTTCGTTATCAGCTGCCATGGGATGTTCATGTGCTTGCTGGCTCTTCGCTTGGAAATTGTCAATAGGATTTTCAGGTTCAATTTTGACAACTTCCAATATTCTTTCAGAGGTTTCATTTCTTTCAGCTACAATATCTTCTTTCTTCTCTTTCAAACTGGTCTCTTCTTCCTTCGGAGTGCTCTTCTTCACAATTTCGGGGTATTGTGAAACAAATGAAGGAGCAGCAGCACTCCTTGCTTGGCTATGCGACGCATATTCCTCATAAAGGTCATGTTTCTCTTTGGAGGAAGAGTAAGCACCATAATCGGCCGCAATGATGAGGATGAGAGTGTTGGAAATAACAAACCAAAACTTGGTATTGTTGAAAAGAGCTGAAGGAGAAAGGCTGGAGATGTAGAAGATGGAGATATAAATGACAATGGAGAAAAGAAATGCAAAGAAGGACATTCCCTTTGCTTTCTGATAGTTTTTAGATTTGTGGGCTTTCACTGGATTCTCCATTAGATTTGCTGATGGTATAGACATCTCTAGCTAGATAAGAGAGTGAGGAAAAGGAAGGGGAGAAAGCTAGCAGGTGGTATCGGCCTATTTGAGGACTTAAAGGGACTTCGGATTTGAAATTGTAGTACGTGAAGGTCCAACCAAGCTCAGTGGGCTTTTATAGGGTTCAAGTTAGCAAATAATTGAACGACCACAATCACAGATATCTCCTACAATTTCAATGTATTTACTTAGTATGCCCTATCACTTTTCTTATCATCGACCAATTATAGGATAACTATAGCCAAAAAAACTTTTTTTTTGGCTCAGCCAAGGAAAGATTTTATTCATTGAAAGGAGAATTACAACAACATTACCCATTAAAAAAATAAGAAAAAAAATACTCCATGAAAAAAAGAACTACTAGTACATCATAATAATATAAGTCACAATACACTATCACCATATCAAAAACTATTTCATAATTTATGTTAAAATAAAGAGAAATCAATAAAACCGCGTCTCAATGATATTTAAAAGATCTTAAAATCTATAAGAACAGATTTTAATAAGTCAATTACTACTTTTTTTCCATACATCAATTATATATGAAATTGTTAAATAGTTGAAAAATATCTTTCCATGATCTGAGTCTATTATTCATCATGCATAAAAAGATAAGACAAGTCCACAAATGAGGAGTAAAAATAATTAATTTATTTAAAAATAAGATTATAATATGTTAAAATTTGAATAAGAATAATCTTTATGGATGTAAAGTAATAATTTCAAACGATTGTTTTTCTAATATTAATTAAACCGATCAAAATTTGCATATTTAAAAAAATTAAAAAACATGTCAATTCATAAGAGATCAATATGAGCCAACGACTTCTAAAACATTGACTTAAATATTTTTTTTTCTAATTAAATACTCTATGATTCTAATTATGAATCTCAATGATGGATTTTGAGTTTGAAGGCTCGTTAAGTAAAAAATATATAAGAAGGAGGAGGAAAAAAGACCCCATGAATAAGACCAGGAATGCGTGTTTTGGGCACTTATATTTCACATCACCGCAACAATTATGAGCGAATTCCCATATGCGGCCATAAGAAATCCGGCTGGCAGCATTGGTCTTTATCAATTTGAGTCAAATTGCAAGACAAGTCAAATAATATTTGCCCTATCATGATAAAACAACATCACAATGAAAGGTGGCAATCCAAAGTTCAATCAAATTGTGTGGGCTTTCTTTTATTTTTTACTCAATGAGAGATCCGCCTCTTAAGAAACTTCCCAAATTTAATTGGTCCACTCTAACACTAAATAAATAAATAAATTATGATTATTCACAATGTTATCTAAAACCGTCATACTCATGCAAAGAATACATATATCATTGTATTGTACACTATTGATTTTCACGTGTTACTTTCCCACTTTTGGTCCCACAATGGCAAACCCTTTCTTTATGATGATCAGAACTAAACAAGGGCTGCTGGGATGACCTCGTACACAAACACTAGAGGTCCATCTTTTCTCCATGATTTAGCGGACCTTCGTGCAAGTGCAATGTAACTTGGAGTTTCCATTGTTTGATTGCTTCATCATTTAACCTTTTCTTCTTAACAAAAAGAAGCTGGGTCTCCAGGTGTAGGCAAAATTTTCTAGTCATAATTCTTCTCCACAAGTTTGTAAAAGAAAAATGAAAAAAACACCAAAGCCTTCCTGATCTTGAGCACATAATGGTGGCCATGGACCCTTCTTTCACACCTTTTAATTTTGTTTTTAATCCACAATCTTACGCATGGTCTGATCGGGACCCCCCAAGGACTGGATCTCCTTTTTGTAGCCGCCAAGTGTTGGGGCCCAAACCACTCGGATGCTTGCCACGTGTCTGTTGATCCAAGGTGCTAGACACCAAATTTTTTTTATAAGATTAAAAATGGTGTTAATTTAATTTAATTATCACCATCAATCCGTATAGTTTTCAATGATTTATAATAATGGGATATTTGTACTTATAATAATGGAGTACCCTATCAATGTCATGATTTTGTAATCGTGCTTATCCCCATATAGTCCATGCTTGAACTTCACATTTTATTTTGGCCCTTTGAAATTTGGTACCCCTCCTTTGTTAACTTGTTATTATAAAATTCTAAGCTTGGGGAACAAGGGCTCGTGGGATGGAAGATTACCGACTCCCTTGGCGCTTGATTATTGGTTAATTCTCTCTCTTTCTTGCGTGATCAGATCGTGAACAAGATCATTAAGATTATTAATCATGTTCATGCAGTAGGGTTTTGTAGTAACCAAAGGAACACTCCAAAGACAGCAAGACAAAGACCAGTTTCGTGTGCTTAGTTACTTTATTTCTTTTGTGCTTTATGATCACGGAAGAGAAGGCTTGATTTATGGTGCAGCTTTTTAGAGCTTCATGACTCTAGTTAAAACTTTTTAATGGGGGAAAGAGTGTTCTAGAGAAATATTCGATGAGCTCATCGTGTCTAAGCTTTTACCCTACTGAGTGAATATTAATACGAGAAGTTGTAGTAACTTTATCTTCACATTGGCTTAAAGCTGTCGATTTTGTTATGGAAAAATGAACGGTCATGAATGATAGGCCGCTTATCGACTTGCGTTCTCTTGTCCTCGCTAGAAACCAAGGTGTAGTTTGATCATAATTAGAATACATGGACCCGTTAGAAGCTGATGCTTTGGCTTTTGTAATGGTGACGTTTATTTTTATCATGCAAATCTCTCTTCTCTTTTTCTTGAATTTCATGGCTGAATATTACACAATAAGGTTATAATTAATCGAACCAAGATTCTAATTACTTCTATATATGTAGCAGGTCGAATCCAGTATCCCTACCTCACCCTAGTCCAATATTGTAAATACGTTCTTTTTTGTTCTTAGCTCTTAAACGATCTATCGTAAGGTGCATGTACATATATATTTATATGTTTCTATTGATTTATTTTTTTTTAAATAATGTTAAGTAAACAAAAAATAAAAAAAATAATAATAAATAAACTGAAGGAACGTGTGTTTCTGTATGTTTCGTTTGAGTAAAGAAGAAAAAAAAGATAATGTATGCAATTAACTATTCTTTATGTACATTAACAAGAAACATGCACAAAATTCACAAGTAGTCAATTGCAATTTTGCAAGTTGCAAGGGGAGGGCTGGAATTTGTCTCGTGGTGGATTAATAGGGGACAAGAAGTATAATCCCTGCCTGTCATCCCTATTCACTTACATGTGAGGATTGGAAGTTGATTTGTACTTGGGTCATGTATGATTGTATTATCTATATTCCATATGGATATATCATATGTGTGAAGTCACTAAGTTTCAATTTTCATCAATTCTTCAAAATTATTTTTTCAACCAATTAAGATTTTTTTTAAAAAAAATCTAACACAAGTATTTAAGCGATGTGCTTCGCGAATACTTAAATTTTTTTTTCTTTTGTTGAATAAATAGTTAAACTATTTTAGCTAGAGGTGGGTTTTGGCAAGTCAAGTTGGGTCATTTTGAGTCAAAAAAATTTCAGATCATTTTAGATTCAAGCAAATTGGATTTGACACTCAAATTATTGAAGTCCAATTATTTGAGTTTAAATTGATAATTATTTTGCAATTAAATCGAACTGAATTTAAACAAAGTACTAGGATTCGAGTCATTTTGTGTTAGTCGTTTCAATTACTTGAGTTGCTTAAAGTTTAAATTATTTTTGAATTCCAGTTCTTTTAAGTTCAAATTGTTAATTTTCTTGATAAAATCAAGTTGAATTGAGTTCAGATCACATGGATCCAACGAGTTTTTTGAGATCAGATCAGCTTTACCAGCTCTATATTAAGCTAATAATCTTGTTTAATTGTTAACGTAATATGGTCTAGTAATAATACGTAGAAACTCTTTGAAATTTCTAGGGATAGGAGGTATAGCGGCATGTTTTTGCTAACTTGAGATTCAAAGCCGACCATAAAAAAATTTCTTATGGGAAATCCTCTAACCTCGTATAGCCCACATTTCCACACATGAAAGATCGGGTCAAGGCCCACTCTGCAAAATCCCTTTCAGCCGACTGACCCTCGTTAGGTTTAGCAGCCCACTGGTGGCGAAACCTGGAACCGTTCCTACATAGTCCACACCACTTGTTTTCTTCATTTTGCCAAGGCCAAATTTCTACTAACCCAGCAATCTGGCATTGAATGTATTATCATTGCAACGTTGTAGGCAACTCCTCTGCTGAAATCGGGATAATTAAAAACTTACATAAGATTGATTCTTACTTTCAAATTAAAGAACACTTTAAATGAACAAAAAAATATTAAATACTGTAGTGATATTTTTTGTTTGTTAGTTTTTCTGTTGTATATTTTGATGTTCCATGATCCATCCATTTATATCAAGAAAAGAAAAGCATATAGGGTGGCTTGCAGCCAATCCTCAAGGCATAGAGGTTAGAGAGACCAGAGCCAGAGCCACAGGGGGAGGGAGAGAGAGAGTGAAGCTGAGAGAGGCAACTGTAGCTCTGCAAAAGCAATGCTTGTTATGTCGGCTTCAGGGATGATACTGAGGAAGAGCCATGTCAAATCATGATTAAAACTAAAACCTTTCTTTTTTTAATTTTTGTGTTCCCTGAACATCTATTTTGACCCTCCTGACAATTTGTTCCTCTTGTAGTAACTCTGTCTTTCTTCTCTCATTTGCCCCTTTATACATGCAAAAACCAGCACTATCCTTATCTCACACTACCATTTCTGGAATGCAAATGCCAGACAGAGACAACTTAGGGTTTCCCAACAGCAGCCTTACAGACACTGACACAAAGGGTGAAGCAATAAACTGGTAGATATTCCTTTACTTTTCCTTCTTTCTGCTACCAATATTTTTTTCAAGAAGTGCTTGTGGAAGAGAAAGCAGACTGTGATCTCTTTGTGATCTCTTGGTTCTAAAGCTACATTTGACATTTCTGAATGCTTATATTTGTGGGTTTTGGTACTACTGTTTGTTTCTTGTTCTTCTCTCATGGCTTCTCTTTCTCTTTTCCTTGTTGGCGTTGGGTTCCTTGTTTTGGCTTGTGGGGCGATTGCAGTGCAGAGGAACTTGGATGAGAGTGAAATGGTGATGGAGGAAGGGGAGCTATTGGGGCTTTTTGATGTTATGGGTTCACTTCTAGAGGAACCCGGTTGGGCTGAAGTGCACCCAGAGCCATGCACCGACACTCCATGGCCTGGTGTTGAGTGTGAGATTGGTCAAGACCCTCCAATCTTTCACGTTACGACTATTCACATTGGCCCTGATGTTGCGACCCCTCCTTGCAAACCTTCTGCTAAAATATCAGATTCCTTGCCCAAACTACCTTACCTGAGAACTCTCTCTATTTTCAATTGTTTTGTAACTTCACAAGTTACGCTTTCGCCTACCTTATTTGGTTCACTTTCTTCCTTGGAGCATCTATCACTTCAGTCAAATCCATCCCTCTCTGGAGAGGTTCCTCCAAGCTTAGCGAAGATTTCTGGGCTAAGGGTCATGAGCTTGTCCCAGAACAATCTACAAGGAAATATCCCTCGCGAACTTGGTGGATTAGTCAACTTGGAGCAACTTGACCTGAGTTACAACAATCTGAGTGGTGAAATTCCTGAAGATATCGGAGGACTGAAAAGTTTAACCATTTTGGATTTAAGCTCGAATGGCCTTGAAGGGCCAGTGCCATATTCATTGGGTCAGCTTCTACTTCTTCAAAAAGTTGATTTGTGCTCAAACAGGCTTCATGGACGGATACCGCCAGAATTTGGGAAGCTAAACAGGTTGGTTTTGCTTGACTTGAGCCATAATTTCATCAATGGGCCAATCCCTGAGACTCTCTCAGGTTTGGAGCAGCTACAGTATTTAATATTTGATGACAACCCCATAAATGTACTGATGCCTTTATTTGTGGGGTCCCTCAAGACGCTTACATCAATCAGCTTTTCCGGATGTGGGTTAATAGGCCCAATACCCAACTCCTTGTCTTCATTGAAGAATTTGACTGCCCTTTCTCTAGACAACAACAGCCTCACAGGGACAATTCCTCCAAGTTTAGGGTCACTTCCAAATCTAGACCAGCTTAACTTGAGTCACAACAAGCTAAGTGGGGAGTTACTGCTCTCAGAGGAGTTCATTAAGAGACTTGGGAAAAGGTTGGATGTTAGAGGAAATAGTAGGCTATGCACAAGCTACCAGCTATCCAGGAAGAACATCTCTACTTATCTACAAACCCCAGCTTGCTTGGGTACAGAAGGAATAGTTGACAACAGAACTTGTCCAGAAGAACAACCGGATGATTTCAAGGGCAGGAAGCCATATTGGTCCCATGGCCAGACGCGTTCACGTGCTCCTTTATTACAAGATCCACAGTTCATTTCAACTTGTTATGTTCTTTTTCACGTGCTTTCCTATTTGTAAACATTTCTAATATTTTATCAAAATCTATTTTGTCCTATGAAAACTAAACTAACCCAAAATTGAATATGAAAATGAAAAAACTATATATGATGTTTGGTATGGGCATTGATGGGTCATTTTCCTGCTGGAAAGATGGACAGCATAGGGTACCGAGTTGGTGAAGATATGCAGAAAGGCGTTTACATCAGTAGTTGAGGTGAAGTTACATGATAAGGGACCGAAAAGTATTGCATCTGGCTCTATCTATCTATCATGGTATCCAGTGACAAAGCTCCATCTCTGATTGCTGGTTCATCTGTAGCAGCCTTTCAGAAAGAGAAGCAAAAGTGAGTCGGATCTGATGTTTAATTTAACTGCATTTTAGCCTTTTTCACAGGGAAAAAGGATATGGTTCTCTGTACTTGATCTTTAAGAGAAATATGGATGGAGGGTAATGTCTCAGGATTATTTAACAGCCCTGCTGGAAATGGCTAAAGCATCATTGTCCTCCTGGATTCAAGTCGACCACTGTCACTTTTTCACTCTGTTAACTAAACTACGAATATTTGAACCATCCAATAATAGGAAATGCTATGGTTTTTGCTTACAACTTCTAACAGTTATTGTGGGTTGAGATCCCTATCTACTCTTACCTTCTTTTTCTCATTTGAGATCCCTCCAAACATTACTGTTCTTATATATGCTTATGTATGTTACCATCGAAGAAGAGCCACACTCAAGTCTCCATAACCTGCATTTATTTTTGGGTTTACTCATTCTGGAACATCGATAATTGCTCTTGGCTTACTGCCTCTAGATGATTCACCATAAAAAGAAGATACCGCTTGTTCATGACATTGTGGGGGTCGATTTGCCACGTTTTAATGTTTTAGCTTATCTCTTCTCCTAGAGCTTCGGCCCTCCCCTGCCAATCTGGGCCTGTGGGCTCTGCTACCCACAAGAAAAACACGAATCTCCATTCTTTTTCGTTTCTTTGGAAGTATTCTTTTTCAAAAAGAAAAAAAAAACCAAAAAACCAATATAAGAGGTCCGATCCAAGCCAAAGTGGAAAAGGCCAATTTCAATTTCTTTGAACTTAGAAGAGGTAGAGCCATGTGTGATAATTTATTCAATAACTAAATTGAGTTAAATTATATAATTTTTGTAGTTTTAAAAATTTAAATTTGACTTGTTTATATGATATTTTAAAAAATAAATAATTTTAAAAAAAAATCAAATAAACTTTTATTCATTTATTAAGTTTAATTAAATCTTTATATTTTTATTTTGAATAAAATAAATTCTTATAATTAACTATCAGTTAAATATTATTAATTAAAATATTATTTGTTATTTTTAATTACGTGACAATGACGTAAAATATGAAATGTCACATGATTATATTATCATATCATATCATTGTTTATTAAAACATATCAACATGTTATATTAATATCATATGATATAAAATGATAAATAACGTTTTAATTAATAATTAACGATAGTCAATTATAAAGATATATTTAATTTAAAATAAAATTATAAAAATTTGATTGAAAATAATAAAAAATAATAATTTATTTAAACTTAATACTTTTCAAAAATTATATTTTATATGAAGAAATTCTAAATCCATTTGACAAATCATGAAATCATAATTTTTGAAAAAATAAGGTTACGTATCATTATAAAGAAAATAATAGTCTCTGTCGTAGGTTTTTAAACCAAGGAACTGACAAATCAACCTTACGATCAGCCCACAGGATTGGACAATGTCATTTTAAACAATTAGAATTTTAGAATGTAAAAATGGAACCCAATAGGCCATTTGCATCAGTAACACTTGAAGATTTGGTTACCCAGATTTTGTCAATTTTCTCTCTTTATTTCCAATTAATTAATCAGAGTCCTCGTTGATATTAGCACTCTGTAATTAAGCTTAACTCTGAATGTCATTTCCCACATCGCTAGTGCCAATAATCTTTGGTCTGAGCCTGAAGAAGATATGTTATAGGAAAACAACACCCCATTTTTGAATGTTAATAGTAAATCAGAGAACTGTGAAGAGCATATATTCTCTTTACGTAATCCTTTTTCCGTCTCTGGCTTAATTTGGCGTTATAACTTATAAATTTCAGCATGAAAACATGAATGTCTGGGCCCCGAGGGAAGATAAAAGAATTCGTTTCGATAAGTACAAAGAAAATTGGTAAAATAAATGTTTATATTTTGTTAATTAATTAAGTAATCTTTTATAATCCCAGCCATTATAGAAAAGACTCCACTAGCTAAACCATTAATATAGGCATATAATAAGTAGCAAGTAGTGTTTGTCGCTGCCACGATCCATTTCCACTACCATCAACATCAGTACTCTGTTTCAAGGAAAATATTTTCTAGTAGCAATTTGTATATCTTCACATGTTTTGCTATCATAAATTTTTTTTATTCCATCCTCTGTTTTTTCCATTGAAGGAGAGGTACAACGTAATGACGACTGCAGGGGAGAACATTGCACTACTATTGGATGAGGATGAACTCAATTGCACCAATACCATGTTCTTTGATTAATTCAATTAGGGTTCTAACTCATAAATAATTGGATAAGTCTAATCCAATTTTGCTTTTTACTTCTTAGGCAAGCCATGCAATTGCGGGTCAATCTTTCAAAGGAAAATAGTATTGTAATCCTGTTTTGTAGGAAAAAAGAGAAGGAAAGAAAAAACTAAACTTAACGTAGGACATTATTGCTCTATCTTCATTGAATTTTGTGAGGTGTGGCCGACGCTGGTAACACATCAGGTAGTCACTTCAAAAGACCACATGCATCAGATGCCCGTGCCGAACACTAACCAACAGATGAAAGCGATCGTTCCCACTCGCACTACTTCGAGCGTTGACAACATAACAGTCTGATGTCCAAGGTTTGCTTTGTCACTTTGTTTGGCTTTCATGGTGAAGAGATAATAGGGTGTATCTACGCATAACTTACTCAGATATGTGAGAGATACTAGAAACTTCATGCTTGGATTTTGATGGTGTTACCTTGTGGAGGAAAATAAAGAAGGTAGCATCAATTTATGTTGATGGTCCACATTCAATCTCCAAAATGGAAATTACCATATGAAGAAGGAGAAAATCATCTTTTGATTATCTGGCGTTTTGCTTACATGTGTGGCGTTTCAGCATGTGCAGCCACACAGAAATTCCACATTGTTTAATTTTTTGAAAATGGTGGCTATATATATATATATGTATATATATGTGGGGATGAGCATAGTTCGAGCAAGGATAATCAACACAAAACGCTCCCCACACAAGTCTGACATTTCCATGACACGGATTTGGCTTCAAATGCTCGCCTTGAAAAGCCAATCCATATAAGTCTCTCTCTCTCTCTCTCTCTCTCTCAATTCTAATCTCTACACATTTCTTTTCCCTTTTTTTGTTTTTGTTTTTGTTTTTGTCTTCACTTCCTTTTCTTTAATATTTCCTCTCCATAACATATTAGTTGTTTGTTTGCATTACTTCTGTCCACCATTATCTCAACTCTTTCACTTTAGCTTGCCTCTCTCTCTCTCTCCCTCTCTCTATCGGTGGAAGTCCCCAAGGCCTGTTCGTTGCTCTTCATTCTTATTCTCTTCTTCTTTCCTGGCTACCACTTCAAGTTATTCTTGGTTTTGGTATTTGTCTGATCATAGTTTTGTTCCAAAAACTTAGTCTGTGTGATCATCTTTGTATATGTAATGATGGGTTTCATCAACTGATCTCCAGTTTTGTTTAGATAATGATTGAAAATTTTTTCTTGAAGTGAATTTTATCAGATCATTCAATTTTCAGTAAACTTCCAAAATTTAATCCGTAAGTGTAATATTACAATCTTGTGCTTTAGTAGAAAATGAGTTTTATTCAACAGAATTTAAGTGGATTTCAAACTTTGCAATCACTGGAAAAGTTGGAGAATAGTGCTAAACATGACTCTTGATAGGCCCCCATGGGATTTTTTTGGCTCGACCGATGCCTTTTTATTTTATTTTGCTTATGTACATCTGACAGTAGATTAGTCTAGAGATTTCTTTTTGATTCTGCTTTGCAGGTCACTCTCAGATTTGACCTTTGTTTAAACTCTCTTTAGATGTGAACTCAGAATGAAGTCAATCTGATACATAGCCTTTTTGTTCTTTCTGGAATTCAGATTATTTTGGGTTAGCACAAAGTATCTGTAGGAAAGATGGAGATAACTAATGTTACCGAATATGAGGCCATTGCAAAGGAGAAATTGCCCAAGATGGTTTATGACTACTATGCATCTGGTGCAGAGGACCAGTGGACTCTTAAGGAGAATCGAAATGCATTTTCTAGGATTTTGTAAGCTTTGTTCATTTACAAGTAAAACTACTAAGATGACTTTTGAGCTTAATTGTGCACTTGCATAAATGAGGATTATTTTAGTCTTAAAACAATGTACCATACTTCAATTTTCTGGCAATCTTTACTTTGTAGGTTGAGTTTAATGATTATCTTTTCATTTAATGATGCTCATTACTTTTCATGGAAAATAGGTTTCGCCCCCGCATTCTTATTGATGTTAGCAAGATTGACATGACCACCACCATCTTGGGCTTCAAGATTTCAATGCCTATCATGATTGCTCCAACTGCTATGCAGAAAATGGCTCACCCTGAAGGTATATGCCCCTGATTTAGAATCTTTTGTTTTAGTATGCAGAAAATGGCTCACCCTGAAGGTATATGCCCCTGATTGAGAATCTTTTGTTTTAGCATTAACCTTGTGATGGAATTGTTTGAGCAATTAATGCTCATGCATCTGACTGAGCACATTCGTCATTTGTTGCTGGATATGGTTAGACATACATGATATATTGGCATTCAATGGTGGTGATTTCAGAAATAGAACTAATTTATGGAAGGATGATTTTTAGTTGCAAAGCAGTGAAAAAAAGATTAAGCTTTCTCTGCACAAATAGCATCAACTATGTATGAAATTTGCTTGTAAATACCTATGATTGCTCATGCAGAAAGCATTTACTATCGGCTTTGCAGTAGAAATCAAAACAATCAAATCAGATAAATGATAAGTGCTCTTAGTTTTAGGTTTTACCTTTTAAAATAGAATTGTTCAAACCCATGTATAGAGCTGGTAGTTGCATTTTCAAGGATTCACAGCTCTTTCTAATTCTCTAAAATGTTTAAGTGAAACACAACTTTAAGATTGATGTATATGTTTTATGCTTGTTTTAGTTCTTCTAGTGGAAGAATTGTGCCTGTTTTCTTTCCCATCTGATTTCTCTCTTCTTGGCTACTATTTCTATGCCAAAAGTAAAAAATAGAAGTGCATCTTTGTCTGAATGTTGAAGTGTGTTTCTTTATGCAGGAGAATATGCAACGGCCAGAGCAGCTTCAGCTGCAGGAACAATTATGGTTTGCTTCTCACTATTCCTTCATCTTTGCTTTAAAACTGAATTTGTATCTTCTTGCATTTGCCATGCAGCAGAAGCCTGCTTTTCTCTGTCAAATCCATATTTCCTTTGTTTATTCATGTTTCTTTTTCCCCTCAGACACTGTCCTCATGGGCTACATCCAGTGTTGAGGAGGTTGCTTCAACAGGACCTGGCATTCGCTTTTTCCAACTCTATGTGAGTTTAAGAGATCATCTTTATGGTGCCTAAATTTTGTCTTGCTTTTGTTCATTGTGACATAATTGTCTGATTTTCAAGCAGAACCTTAATAAGATAGTTTATATAATCTATAACAGGCTTTACATTTTATGGCTTCTCGCATGGTGAATAGTAGATTACTAGAGTTTCAAATTATTTTCAAAATATGCACGAAATGCATGATAATTCTCGGATAAATACTACATCATCTTCCCCCATTTTCCTGAAATATTCTGTTCAAAGTAATTGCGAAATTATATCTTTGATTTCTTTCCTTGCTAAACCTCTCATCGATGAATGTTTTTCTCAGAATTTCCCAAAAACTTGTAAACAAATATGATTATTCTAATCCACATCGTGTGGTCTGTCTTCCACTTTTCTTAAATGCACTTGTTTCCAAGAAACTGAATAAGTGACCTTTACAGTGTTCTTTTACCTTTTTAGATCTTTGTGTGATCAATCATTACTGCTTATTGTTCAGGTATGCAAGGACAGGAATGTGGTTGCACAGCTTGTGAGAAGAGCTGAAAGGGCTGGTTTCAAGGCAATTGCCCTTACTGTGGATACTCCAAGACTTGGCAGGAGGGAAGCTGATATCAAGAATAGGTGAGCTTCAAATGCAAGTATAACTTTTGAAATGGGGGAAAAGAAAGAAAAGTTAGGGAGGATGTAGTTTTGGCTTCATGGTGTCACCATGAAATGATTATGACAATCGTGCAACTAGGTTGTGTATTGATTTTGTTCTCTGCAATATTAGGTATGCTGAAAAGAAAAAGAATAAGGTTACAAAATATCAAAACAAAACTATTCTACTATTTTCAGAAAGCACTAATTTCTTGCATAACTGACTTGCAGATTTGCTCTGCCACCATTCTTGACTTTGAAGAACTTTGAGGGTTTGGACCTTGGCAAAATGGATAAGGTAAGTGATAAATGTCTAATCAATCTCAACTTAAATTCTCCATTTACTTTGCCTGTTTGTTCACCTAATGGTGGGATTATCTTGCAGACCGATGACTCTGGACTAGCTTCATATGTTGCTGGCCAAATTGACCGGTCGCTTAGCTGGAAAGTAAGATGCATATTTTTCTGTATATTTCACATTTTTTTTGTTGTAGCAAAGAAACCTTTTCACAATTTTTCTTTCTGGCCAATAAAACAGGATGTAAAGTGGCTTCAGACAATCACATCGTTGCCAATTCTAGTGAAGGGTGTCCTTACTGCTGAGGATGGTAAGCAGGCTGACCCTAAAGAAACAACCAATGCGATCCAACTTCCTCTTTTGATTTTTCTCATGAAACACCACTTTGCAATGTTAATAATGCAGCAAGGCTAGCTATACAAGCTGGAGCTGCTGGAATCATTGTGTCCAATCATGGAGCTCGCCAGCTTGATTATGTACCTGCAACAATTATGGCTTTGGAAGAGGTACAGTTCCCCTTTTTTGAATCATTAAGGTCATCAAATCAATGTGTTGTTTAAAATTTCTAGTTGAATTTCTCACAACTTCTCATGAAGCTTTTGTGGCCAATGCTAATGATGTCTTATTCTGCATAACTTCTATCTCCTTTGATTCTTTCCAAAAGTGCTTCTAACATATTATTTCTGTTTGAGTACCCAAGCAATGTTCAAATGACTATATTTTTCATTTTGACTAATTTCCATTTTCTGATTTTGGTGATGTAGTATATACAGTGAAAACATCAACCATAATTGCCATTTTTCCAAAACACATTGTACTATTTGACATTAATGATTTCTTGAGCTAACTTACAGGTCATTAAAGCTGCTCAAGGCAGAGTTCCTGTTTTTCTTGATGGAGGGGTTCGGCGTGGAACAGATGTCTTCAAGGCATTGGCTCTGGGAGCATCTGGAATATTTGTAAGTATTTACATTTGAGATATGAAAAACGTTCATTCAAACAGACTGCCCTTCCCTGTAACTTCTCCAGAACATATCTAGCAATCCCTTTAGGTTGGGTGTAGTTTATGTCCACGTAACTGGTGAACTTGTTCCAAGCATCTATGGGCATTTAGATTGCTAGATTTGCTTAATCTGTAACATAGTTATCACAGTCTAGTCAAAGAATAATAATCAAGCAGCAGATACATATACTGGCCACTACTTCTTGAATTGAAATTTAATTCCAATAGATCACTGCTTAGCAAACAATCCTGGTTGTATCTCAACTTGAGATTGGAAAGCCTGTGATTGTCATTGGCATTAATTCATGGATTCTGTTTCCTCCTTAGATTGGAAGGCCAGTAGTATTTTCATTGGCTGCTGAAGGTGAAGCTGGTGTTAGGAAAGTACTTCAGATGCTACGGGACGAATTTGAGCTGACTATGGCATTGAGTGGTTGCCGCTCACTAAAGGAGATCACCCGTAAACACATTGTAACCGATTGGGACCAACCTCGTGTTGTACCCAGGTTATAAGGTGAAGGTTGTCTCTATCAGATTGTTCATTGCAATTGGAAAAGTTTCGAAGAGCCTATCTTGTCATTAGAATAACTCATCTCAGATCCAGTGCTTGATATAAGCACTAGATGTCCTGAAGAATTTAGCTTACGTAATGACAATAAAAGTATTATTTTTATAAATGGCTGCTCTTTTTTCTCCATGCATGGTCTGTGAACCTGAACTATAGTTCACATTTAATGAGGAATTTTTTTTGCGGGGGAGCGGGGATTTGAACACATTTGATATGTAGAAAATGGGCTTTGGCCTCAAAATTGATGGCTTACTGTTAATATTACTGGGATGGAAATGAATGCCAAGCATTGTCAATGAGCTGCCAGGTTGCTAAGGTCTTGCTAGAATGTATAACTCTGTACCTAATAGCAGGGCCCTTTGTTCATATTCTAGGCCCGAAAAATCAATTTCTTGATTCGAGGGCTATCGCTGTCCTGGTTATGATCAATTGTAATCAACACTTTGTCCCAACAAATGCTTTCAATAGTGACAACTGATCAACTTTCAACAGCTTTTACCACTGGCAGCATTCTTGGAAACATCTGAAAATATATTTATGGACAAAGCATACTTGTGAAACTTTTGTAATCGTTTCAGCCAAGATTTTGGTCTACAAAAGATCTAGAAATTGAGAAAAGCTTGACGATGAGGTATGAAAGGATAGGTTAAAAAGCGAGCTCAACCAATAATCACGTGAAAACGTGCCTTACACCGCATATTAATATCTCATCACATCTATTCATTTAGGACAGAGATTGGATGCAAATTAAACGTTTACAACGTTTTTGCTCTACATAATTATGTTTTGACTTTATTAGTTATCTTTTCATGTGCAGTAACATTCATTTTGAACGTTTTTGCTCATTATAACCAGATAACTTGTTCAGCGGGGCATAGCCACTTTGAGTGTTTGTCTCTACCTTTTTCCTGTATATTACTTTGTAATTGCTTGCAGCTTGTAACTTTGTAGCAGATTCCATCTGCTTTCTTTGGTTAAATACAAAATTTGATTGTCCAAAAGATAAAGAGAAGGCATGCATATGGGAAACATTTTACAGAATTGAACACATTCACTTGCTAATTTTAGGCTTAATGGCAAGTGTATTGTAAACATGAACATATAAATGTGACAACCAAACATAAATATAAAACATACTGAAAATCATAATTAAACGCAATTAAAAAGGAAAATACGACAATTGGCCAGCCTAAAAATTTGTCAACATTCAATAAATTCTTAAGTCTTGTATCATTTTTCCAACTTGTTGGCATAAATTTCCTTGGGACCTACTCGATGATGTTTCGCCCTCAATTTCAAATCCATCAAAAATTCTGAGTACCACATCTTCGGGGTAGTTTCCTTGGCATTTTCCATGACAAAGAAGGTGCAATCCAGATCATGAAGCTGGGAACACGACACCTGCTTGGAATAGTTTCTTTATAATTTACCAGTACGCGTTGTATTCTTCCAACCCATTATGAACGATATAGTACAAACTTAGATTGTGAAATATTTGTTCTTCTTTGAGTCGAAATTTTGCTGGCAATTCATGCCAACTTGTTGGTTTGATATCTTATTAATATCCATGTTTTTAGCACGAGGGGGCCATAGCTGTAGCTGGTCATGTTTTGAGTCCACACAATCTCCACAAGCTAATAATCACAGGGCCGACTGTGGACCTTCCAACGAGGTCATATCCGGTTATCTCAATCCTGGACATTTGTTGATAAATAAAAATTGATACATCCGAGTATAAACTTATTAATTGATCATAAATTCATTTAAACAGTATTTTCCATTATAATATCATTAATGGTCAAAGTTTTGCAGACGTGAAGATAATTATGATCACGTTAGCAAAGTCTGACATATTGACATCGCACTAGCAAAAGTAATAGCAAAATTAAATGACATTAGAGAAGGGATTCAATTATTCAAAGTCTCATAATAAAAGAATTAAATTGATTAATTTTAAAATAGATAGATTAAATTAACAAAAATCTTATAATACAGAGATTTATGGGTACTTTTATGTATGATTAATTAAAGCTCAAATTAATTTGAAATAATGAAGGGAGGATTCTAAAAATTCAGACCTTGTTAGTCAACAATAGAAGGATATTGGTAACCTGCGGCAACAAACAAAGAGGTATCAAATCTATAACCTTTTGAAAGTTGAATTTCATGAATTTCCATGAAAGACTGACTGGTTTATTAATTATTTTTGACTGAATTAGCTTATTTGAAAATATATTTCAAATGTGAAGTAGGATCAATTAGAGATTAGAATGAAAGATGAGTTTGCATAGGGAGCTAGTATCTAAGAGAAAAGCTAAGCTGAAAGACAAGGTGGGGCTAATGTACGTTTCGAAAATTAAAACTTGACGATGATGGAGAGTGGAAAAGTCCGCTTCCCGTAGCCTATTACCTTCCGTTGGGCCAACTCATGGGAGAGTAAGATTTATGAAAAAAAATAAATTAAAAGAATTGCATATATTGTAGGAAAATAATTACAAGAATTCTTTTATATATATATATATTTGATGTATTGTTTGGATATAATATTTATACATAATTATTTAATTACATAATGTCATTTTATAAATATGTAATAGCAAAAAAATTTAAAATTTTTCAATATAAATATTTTTAAAATTAGGGTTATTTATTTTTAGAATTTTTAATTTTTATATGTATTTATTAACATATAACAATATCTGATTAAATCATAATGTTTCTAAACTATACATTAATAATACATTAAATATAATTTTTTTAATTATAAGATATAAAAAGATAAGTTTAAATGTGTGTGAATACACACTTAAAAGATTATCTTTACCATCATATGAAATTGGGAATAATTTTATTACGAGTATTCAATTTATTCCACCCATCTTGCTCTTCTCATAAAAAAAAAAAGACAAAATCAAAGAAGCAAATAACTTTTCCCGCTTTCTTGTCGATTTTCATGAAGTATCAACTCATGATCAGAATTATTAGTGATAGATCAAGGCGGCAAGTTATAGAATTTCTTTCGAATAATAAAATCCATCCAAAAACTACCAAAATCAAATCGTTCAACATTCTAGTTGAAGCAAAGATGAAAGATCTTCCCGCAATTAATTTCAAGCCAAAAGTTTTGTATATAGATTGGTTGTAAATGATGGAAATCAAAGAATATAACAAAAACCAAGCAAGAACCAAATAATTAAACAGAATATCTGGTCACAGAAAGAGCAAAAAATATAAAAATAAAAGTCAATCAACAAATGTGAAATTCACGGTCTTCAAGCTGCTCGCATAATTCATACGTATATTTACATAATCGTAAGGAAACAAAGAAAGAACCAGCTCCCAGCTATATCCCACGGGCCTGTCGTTTCCTGGAAAGACTTAGCGGTAAATTGCTAGCCAAAAAGATAGATGAGGAATGCAGGGATTGATATCATTAATGGTATGGAGAGGTAGCTTGGATCCGATTCTTTCGTTTTTGGAGGAACCGTTGGAGCGATCTCTTCATGGTCATCCCAGTACTTGGGCTATATAGCTGAGATTGTAGCGTTGGTGAAGCAGGTACCGATCCCGAACCCGTCGGAGTTTTTATTCTTTCATCCGTTTCTCGGTTTGCCAGCATTAGAATGGCTCTTGCCTGCGGTTATTCCATGTAAATCAATAATCAATGATCTATTGATATCTCATAAGCTCTATTTCTAGTGGATCATTAATTTACATGGATTCAATAAAATTACTATACGCTTTTGACTCGTATCATAAACTACAATGAAATCGTCATCTAAAGAATATGTTGAGAAAAGCAAATTAAATCGTCTTTCTGTGTTGAGTTTTTGTCCTAGGGATGTTTTTGTCCTCCTATGTATGAGTTTTTGCAGGACCCTGTTATACAAATTTGAGGAATACGCCTTCTATATGATTGCATATTAGCCTCAAATTTGTTGTTCTTATGTTATTTTGATCGGAGTTTAACCATCGGTTACTCCTTCTAATATATTCATAGCTTTCAAAAAAAAAAAAATCGTCTTTCCGTGTTATATCAACTAATTTACATTATGGGTAGTTAGTCAAAACTAGCTCATGATGTTAATTAATCGCCAAGGTAGATAAAATATGCCTGTCAAACTCGAAATGCATGAAATTGTCGTGCTCAAATTGGAGGTCAAATCTTGTATGTGTCTGTATTTTGTATTGAACACCCGCAACTTCGGTGAAGCAACTATGTCGGCATGCATAAGAATTTTGACAAAGACCAACCAAGAACCCAGGCAAATTTACTACTGCTACAACTAAAAATCATTTTTTTCTTTTACTTCTTCGCCCAATTCTAATGCATGAATCTTTTTCTAACAGTTCAAGTAGTAGCTGTACTTAATTATCAGATATGCAGAAAGCCAAAGAGGGGGGGAAAAAGGGGAATGAATTAATTAAAACCAAATTCTTACCTGGAGCTCTGTAACATCACAAACACAAACTCTTCCATTGTAGAAAATTGTTAGCTGTTGCTGTTGGTTTTGTGGGCTTTCGCTGCTCTCTTCCACCCTTCAATCACACAAAAGAAAAACCAATCAGATACTTGCAGTATTCGTTTCTTCTCAATGCATACAAAATGCATATACAACTACATACGAAGAGAAGGGTAGTCCATACATGTCGTGGTGGCCGCCGGAATAACTAGAAGGAAGGAGGCGAAGTTCCAAGTTGCAGTTTCGTCTCATGGTTGAAGATGAAGAAAACAAAATTTAAACACTCTTGTTTTATCTGATATATTGCAATGAGAGAAAAATCAAATGGCATGGGTATGGAGGAAGAAGAAATGTTAAATTGGAGGGGAAGTTAAGAAAGAAGAAAGGTTATATATAAAGGTGCGGTGGGTTTGTGGTGGGCAGAACGTTTTGAAAGCTATGTTCAACACGTAACGCACAGAACCTAGACACACAAAAATTAAAAAATAAAAAACAGCTCTCAAAAAGAGATTAATTTAAGCACGTTGAACATGCCTTTTTGTAAAAGAACAAAATTTTCTGCTTTCTCCAATTCCATGTATCACAAGGACCGCCCCTTATTAAGAAATAAATAGTGGTACATCCATTTTTCCTGATTTGATTGTTCTTTGGGCCTTCCAGTTGTGCTTGCTGCTTCCATATTCCTATGTACAAAATCCACGTGCTTTGAGTCGGCATAAGTCTCCATTTCTTTTATTTATTAAAAGTATTTTTCATTTTTATAATTCTTTGTAGTAGACTTATTGACTTTTTTTAAAAAGGGTTTTATACACAATTGTTTAAGGTTGAGACTTGTCGAATAACAGAGAAATGGACCGGGTATTTTTTTATAATATTTAAGAAAGTTGTTAAATTATTTTAAAAATTTTAAATAAATTTATATTCTTTTATAACATCTAATCAAATCTTTATATATTTATTTTAATTTAAATTAATAAATTCTCATGATTAATATTTGATTAATTATTATTAATTAAAATGACACATCATTTATGTCACATCAAGGACGAATGCTTGTTTTATTATAAGGCTGTGGCACCTCAAAATTTTTAAAATTTTTTATATATTATATTTTTTCTTAATGGCTTCTTAAAAAATTTTATACTTTTATTCCTCTTTATCTTTAACCCTCAATAAAAGTTGGTTAGCTCCACCCTTATGCCACATGATATTAATGTGGTATACTAACATATCAAGAGGATAGTAATATTACATGCTAATATGATATGATAATATGATTGTGTAATAATTTCATGCTTCACGTCAACAACACATTAGCGCCACGTGAATATAAAATAACAAATTTCATTTTGACTAATACTAATTAATCAATTGTTAATGATGAAGTCCAATTTGAATCAAAATAAAAATATAAGAGTTTCATTAAATTTGTGATTTATCCTTCTGACTAATCCTAATTATGCAATAATATTCTCACAGATTTTTAAAAAATAATAATAAAGGCTTCATTAAATGTAATAGAATAATAGAGATTTATTTAAATTTTCTTAAATAGTTTAAGACTTTTTAAATTTTTTTTATAGATAAATTGTGGGCTCTCGTCTTTGTTTTAATAGTATTAAACAATTAATTAGGTAAAGATTAATGTAGAGGACAACGATCAAGAGTTTTCTTTAATATTTTAGTTGCTTAATTATAACATAATCAAAGTTAACTGCTAGGGTGAAATTTTTCTTGGGAAGTTAATTTTTTATTAGATGAATGAAATAAAAAATAAAAGTCTCTATATATATATATACTTTTCTTTTTGACCAAAATTCTTTATAAATAAAATTTAGTTAACAATACACCCGTATGATGTAAAAAGCTAGTGATGCATTTATAACAAATATATAAAATTCAATACAAAACATGTGCTAATTTAGTGTCCATTGTTATGAAATAAATCTTAAAAGAACAACTATAGAAAAATATTAACGAAAGTATTTAGAGGGAGAAAAAGTATATAAAGGGAGTAAGAAAATCTTATTTAAGTGTGTATTTATAAATAAAGTAAAAAGACCTACTTATAAGCTAATAAACCTTTATCTAGATTGAATTTACAAGATAAAGATAATACTAAGAAATTAGATAGATGGATTAAATTCAAATGTTTATCTAATCAAATTTATATCCAAATCTAGATATACATAGCATAAATGGATATTCATAAAAATATTCATAACACTCCTCATTGAATATCCATTATATCAAGAATATGCCTCATTAAAACTTTACAAGGAAAAAAACCTTATAAGAAAAACTTCGAGTGAAAAAAAAAAGAGCACACAATTCTTTTCAAAAATATACTTTTAAAATACTTCCTTACTAAAAACCTTATTAAAAAAAATCCAGTGGGAAAAACTTTAATGAAAGAAAAAAGTATAGTGTATATTTTACTCCATTTTATAACTGCATTATTTAAGATCTTTAAAATAACGTATTTCGATCTTTTATACCAAAATTTCAAATGTTGCAATAAAAATGGTTTTGGTAAACAAATTACTAGATTGTCACTTAATTGAATTTGTTGAACACTAATATCATCATTTTCTTAGAAATCATGAGTGAAGAAGAATTTTGACGAAATATGTTAAGTTCAATCTCCTTTAATGTATCCTTTCTTTCACTATGCTATGAAGCAGTATTATCTTTGTATAATATTGTTGAAATTTTTTTCTTAATTGACAAGCAAAACGTTTTTCGAATATGTAGAGTTACAGATCTTAACCAAACACATTCACGACTTGCCTCATTAGTTGCCTCATCAGTACGTCATGTAATAGCCGTACCTCTACATGTGAGCATATAACTTGTTTAGGATTGAGTTTTATGTGGATCAGATAAAAATCTTGCATCTATATAACTAATTAAGTATGATTTTAATGCATTTGAATAATATAAGCCCATATCTATTGTTTCTTAGAAAAATCTAAATATATGTTTAATTTCATTTTAATATCTTAGAGTTAGAGAAAAACTATGTCTTGCTAATAAATTTACAGCAATTGATATATCAAGTCATGTATTGCTAGCAAGATATATTAGTGTTCCAATTACAATAAAATACTGTACTTCAGGACTAAGAAGTTTTTTATTATCCTTATAAGGTTAGAATGGGTTTGTTTTTCCATATTTAGTGACCTTACAACCATTGATGAACTCAATAGATATGTCTTGTCCATATAAAATTATTTTAGCACTTTTGCTATATAATTAGATTGATGGATAAACATTTTATTTATCAAGTGTTCAATCTAAAAACCCAAACAAAATGTTGTTTTTCAATATCTTTCATCTCAAATTCCCTCTTTTAGTAATCCACAATTTTTGATAACTTTTTAAGAATTTTGATAATGTTTAGGTCATCAATATAAACAGCAATTTTCATAAATTCAAATTTGAATCTTTTTATAAAATGCATAGGCATAGAGTATCATTTTTATAGCCTTCTTTCAATAAATATTTACTAAAGTGATTATACTATATACGTTTGATTACTTTAATTCATATAAAGATTTATTTAATTTAATCAAATAATTTTTCAAAAAATTCAAATTTTGTGTTTCAAGCAACTTAAATCATTCAGAGATTTTCATATAGATATCGTTATCAAGTAAACCATATAAATAGGCTGTAGTTATATTCATTAGATGCATTTTAATATTCTTATTTATTGTCAAATTAATTAATATAGAATTGTAATTGCATCCATAATAAGAGAATATGTCTCACAATGTTAGGTCTTTGGGTAAAACCTTGAGCGACAAGCCGTGCATTATGTCTTACATCTTATTTTTCTCATTTCATTTTCACATAAATACTCATTTATATCTCACTGGTTTTACATTATTTGGTGCGCGGATTACAAGTTCAAAAACTTAATGTTTTGCAAGTGAATTCCACATTGATTGCATCTTTCCACATTAGCCAATCATTTCTATATCTACATTCTTCACAGATGTAGGTTCAAGATTCTTATTTTCTTTCATAATATTGCACAATATATTATATACAAAAATATCGTCGACATTTATTTCATTTTAATTCTATCTTTTCCCGTCATGACATAATTGATTGAAATTTCTTTATTTTCAATGATTTCAAATATATGAATTTTTTCTGAAATTTTTATCAATTATGTTAGGGATTTTTTCTAAAGTTTCCACTTCATTTTTCTGACCATATTGAATATTTGATCTTTTTTTTTTAAGATTTTATCTTTGAAATCGATTGGTCTTAACGTTTTTGATGTACCTTGTCCTACAAGGTAATCAATGCTAATAAGAGCATTTGCAGCTGGTATATAAGATTTAGTTATTCTCTTTAGGTCAGTAAATATGTTTGGCAACTGATTTACTATATTTTATAAAAGAATTATCTTTTAAACTTCAAGTTCATATTGATTTATGCCATGATCAAAGCTAAATAATGATAATTCATTCTAAGAAAAAAAAATTTAATTGTTTATTTTCTTCCCCTAATGTTGAAAAAACCGCTTCATTAAAATAAAAATCGACAAACTTTGCCATGAATAAATCTTTTATTGATAATTCTAAATATTTAATTATAAACGAATATTCATATCCAATATATATTCCTAACCTCCTTTGAAGACTCATTTTTATGTATTGTGGTGGAGCAATTGAAATATATCTACACAAAAAAATCTTTAGATGAGAAATATTTGATTTCTTATCATAAACCAGTCATATAAGGGAGAATTTATAATAACTCGTTTAGCCTAATGCATACAAATGTTGTTGTATCCACAATGGTATGCCCCTAAATAGAAATTATGAGTTTAAATTTCATAAATAATGGCCTTGTAATCAGTTAGAAGTGTTTAATAAACGATTCTGTTAAATCATTTTGTGAATGAACATAAGCAATAAGTTCTTAAACAATTATTTCAACTAATATGCAATACTAAAAGCTTGAAATGTAAATTCACCGGCATTATCAAGTCGAATTGTCTTGATTACATAATTAGAAAAATGTTCTTCCAAACAAATGATTTGAGCAATTAATCTTGCAAATGTCAAATTACAAGTTGATAATAAGTATATATTGACCATTTAGTTAATGTATCGATTAAAACTGTAAAATATCTAAATGGTTCATGGTGGATGTATGAATCCACATATAACCTTAAATATGTTTCAAAAACGTAAGGAATTCAATCCCAACTTTAGCTGATAATAACTTTATAATTAATTTACCTTGAAAGCAAACAGTACATGAGTATTTTATTAAATTAAAATTTTTTTTGATTTTTCAATGAATGATCATATTAATTTTTAATAATTTTTTTCCATCATTATTGATCTGGAATGGTCCAACCGGTCATGCCAAACATTAAAATTATTAGTAAACTTCTGGTTTACTATAAGTTTCAATTATTCTAATATTTGTGTAGTTTAATTTAGAGAATAAAATGAGTAATTTTTTTTTCAACACATAGCTCCTACTTGAGATAATAAATGTAATATAGAAATATTAAGAGTCTCTTTCATTCGTTGTCTCAATATGATATCTATTCAGATGAATATCTTTAAAACTTAATAAACTTTTTTGAGACTTAAAAGAAAATAATACATCTTTTTATCATAAACTTTATTCCTCAAGGTAGTAAAATATTACCTTTTTTGGAGCCTTCAATTAATCTTGTACAACCAGATACTGCATTGACATTGGTTTTTTCCGTCATTAAGTGGGAAAAACATTTCTTGTCTTTAAATATAATGTACGTTGTAGTAATGTCTGGTAGACATATAGTTACATCATAGATATTGGATCCAACAAGATGAATGTTTATATTTTTCTTCAATAAAATAAGATATATATATATATATATAATAAGAAATTTACAAGTTAACATGAAAGAACATTAAAAACATAATTAAAGTACATAATAAGAACATATCATTTAAATATAATAAGAATATATTAAAGCATCTTCATAATATAGTTATATTAAAAGATACCAATTATTATTAAGTTCATTTTCGGATATTTCTATTACCAATCAAATAACCAATTCTTTTTTCAAAACAAGAAAATCAACAATGAATATTTCCATTACTAATCATATAATCAATTTCTCTTTTAGGGTAGACAAATATCTTGATGTGCTATTTCAACTTAGCCATGATTAAAATCATCACAAAATGTTTTAGTTTTTAATTATGCTTAATAAAATTCAAGACATACAATAAGTACGTGACCAATGGTAAATACATTTTCTATATTCCTTTTATTCTTTCCATTTTTATCTTTTCATTATTCATCAACTTCTGATGAGTTGAAAGTATTCATCCACCTTTGGTGGGTTACAAATATTCATCGACTTTTGATGGATTAACCACTTCTCGTGGGTTAGTAGATTAAGGTATACATCCACTTTTGACGGTAAAATTATCCATCCACTTCTGGTGATAAAATTATCTATCCACGTTTGGTGGCAAAATTATCTATCCACTTTTGGTGGTAAAATTATCCTTAATTAAAATAGTGATAATGTAAATTATTATGATGACCGTTTTTATATTTATGATCATAATTATTAAATAATGTGGCATTCATTTCAGAGAATAGATAGATTCAAGACCATAACCATAATTATTAAATGATATCGCATTCACTTCAAAGAATGGGTAAATTTATAATTTTTTATTTGTAGCTTATTTGTCATATTCACTTTCAGAAATGAATATTTATAATTTTTCATTAATAGCTATACAATAATAAATTCACTTTCCAATCAAGAAATAAAATGTAATATATACTACATGATAACAAAATTCATATTAAGGTTTTTTTTTTAAATGAAAATACTAAAGAAATATCAAGTCACTTACCTGATTTATTACAACAAGAAATTACAGACCAACCATTGAAATCATTTTAAAGTTTGGGATGATGAAAACAAAATAATACCAAAACTTGAGAGATTAGAGAATCGTGCTGATAATGTATTATGAAATAAATCCTAAAAGAATAACTATAAAAAAATATAAATGAAAGTATTTAGAAGGAGTAAGAACATCTTATTAAAGTGTGTATTTATAAATGAAGTGAAATGACTTATTTATAGATTAATAACCCTTTATCTAGATTGAATTTATAAAATAAAGATAATACTAAGGGATTAGATAAATAGATTAAATCCTAATATCCACCTAATCTGATTTACATCCAAATCTAGATATACATAATATAAATGGATATCACAAAAATATTCATAACATCCATAAGATAAGAATATTCTTAGATAATGCTTTTAATTACTTGATATAGTTTTTTTAAAAAAATGTGTTGTCGTTAAAAGCAAATATAATAATTAATGCTTGCTACTAGGGATTGAAAATAATCAAGCTAAGTATCTTGATTGAAAAAATAAATAAATAAATCACTTAACATAAATTTGTTGGGTAGACTTTCACTTTTAGACATGCATATGGAATGTGAAATTCAATGACCACAAACGAATATAGCATGAGCTTTTTCTGCCACTATGCCTTCCTTTTGCAAGTCTTCACTTCCAAGTCTCGACTAGAAGGTTTAAAAGTTAAAATTCTCTTGAATTTAGTTCAAATGATAAAGATAAAGTGAAATTTGAAATGGGTGAATTTATGCTCTTCTTAACTTAGCACATACATTTATTATGTGGTGCTAGATCCATATAAAAAATGGTGAATAACTAAATATTTTCTTTAGGAACATATGGTGAATGATTATATATAATATTTAATTTTTCATGTATAATATGTCATTGATTGAAGTTTTGATATGGTATGTAATTGAGGTTTTGCACAAAAATAGGCATATCTCACCAACAAAAGAAGAATCTTACCTCTCCCAATTCAATTACAGTTTTTCCTGAAAGTCCATCGAAACATTTCCATATCAGGCAAGAGAGAAAAAAAAAATAAAATAAGATAAAAAAAAAGTGATCACATTTATAACATCCAAACTTATGAATTGGGTTAGGCCCCCATATGGCAGAAAAAGGCAAAGAATATCATGATTTTTGACTATATATCTGCAGCCAGACAATAAACGTGTGTCAATTTAAAATTGAATGTGCCATTCAATGGTTACCAACTATGAGCTAATTAATTAGATTTTCTCTTTTAATCAAGGTTTACGAATTTAAGTAGAGAATTTATTTGTTAGGCAAAGAACATGGCATTTTCAATTGGAAATAAATGATGACAAAGGTTTCACCATTGAAGGACCAATCACATTTTGTGCTTCAAAATTAACTTTTTAATTACGTCATATAAATTTATCAACTTAATTATCGATTTGGATTTTTAATTTTTAATTTATTATTTAATAATTTTTCACTTAATTCATAGCATTAATGGTCAAATAGCTTCATGAAAAGTATTTGTCAATTTCTGATTCATATATATATAGTGAACCTTACGAAATTTCATGATTTCAATCACATTGAAATTTATAATCTCAAGCATGGGTGACCTACTAATCTTGGGCATGAATCTAGATACCACTTTACAAACACAGATCATTTTCCTTATGAGTTAATAAACTCCATTGCCTTGTAATAATATCTCACATGTTAGAGAGAGAGAGAGAGAGAGAGAGAAAAGCAGGTTGCAATTACAAATATTTCCACGTGGCCAAAAGCGAAAACCATTTGGCTTGTGGGGATTGTTCTGGAAAAGAAATGGGGGGGTATTGAAGAATTTTTCAATTAAAATGGGTGACCTACACCTAACGGTATCATCTGCTTATCTCTCTTCTACTCTCCCTTGCCATGTGGCCCAAGTAAAGCAATTTGATTTCCTTTCTCACTCTCACCAAATTCAGAATTTCATTTATAGCATGTGATCAATGTTATTTCATCACGTGATCCTTTTTGAGGTCGATCTAAGAGTTGATGGTGGATGGTTTTGTGACGAGGTCCAAAACAGAGGCAAGCAAACCAAATATTTTGCGGCTCAGGTAGATATGATTGCACCACTCCTATAACACCCCGGCAAATCAAAAACTTATTCTTCGTACAAATATAATTTATCGTGTTACTTTCATACTTTTTACATTTATTATTGTCCAAAAAAAAAAACAATCTTTGAAGTTAGATTTTTATACATGAAATAAATGAATTTATCATTATTAAATGGGATGTTCGGATTGCTACAGATCGTTTCGAAATTTATCTAATTATTACAAACTCCAAGTTATTTAAAATCAAGTGAGTTTTAATAAATTATTTAATTCTATAATAAAATTTTGTATAAATAAATTTATGTATATATATATAAAAGTTGGTATTTTAATTTGAATGTCAAATCAAACAAAATAAGTATGTTTGAACACTCAACCCAATTGTTAAAATTAGAAACATTTCAAAAAAAAAATCAGATTACAAATTGATTACCAAACAAGAAAACACTCAAGAGGCGAAAAAGGAAAAGAAATGCAAGATTGCATGAAAATTGTGGAAATGCTACAAGCAGAAAAATTAGGAAGATATTTAAAAGAGAACGAGCAAACCCCGTGAGGCTTTCGCGTTCGGTTGGGTGCACGAAGAAATCACATGGGAGAAAATGCTCTTGTCCTGTCCTGGCGTGGTGGGCCCCAATCAAACGCCGTTCATTTATTTCATTTCTCACTCAATCCTCGAGTAGTGATCATCCTGACCGCACAGTATGGTTTCCCAACTGTCAAGATCTACGGCTCCAGTCGGCCCCATCTTTTATTGTCAAAAACATTGGACGAAAGAGGTTTAGTCCCACCTTTGTACTGACAATGTTTTTCAATAATAATGATTATGAATTTTTATCACACGTAATGAACATACATTTTATTTTTTTATTTTTTTAAAAATAATAATTATATATAAGATATAAATATTTTAAAGTGTAAGTTTGAATGAATAATTAGAGTTTTGTAACATTAAATACAATTAGAATTTTTATTTACAAATTGAATGTTTATAGTAAAAGTAGTTAAAATTATAATTTAAAAATATATATTTTCATCAATCAAAAAATTTTCAAATATTCATATTTTTATATATATTATAGATAATTAATAACAATATACTATAATATCTATAATAACTATTATTTCTTATTTATTATCTAACATTGGAACTAGGTTACAAGGATTTTAGATTTTGGGACTTTTGACCTTTCATTAGAAGAACATAGAGATTCTGTGTTAAGTCAATTTAAGTTGTTTTTATAAAGGAATTTTTGAAATAAATGTATCATTAATTTTATATAGGAAATATATTTAAAGACATGTGAAAAATAATACAAAGTCACTTGTAACATATTCAATTACATGTGACTTGACCATAACGATTCTTTGTGCGGAAAAAGTATGTTAGGAAAGATGTCAAAGTATGTGGCTGCAAAGCATATCCCAAAAATCTAACAATCAAGGCTCGATACGACTGCAAAATGTTTTCATCCTTTTTCTCAGTTTTAACATGGGGAAATGACGGACCATGATACACTATGTGGGGCCAAAATATTCCCAGCTAAAAAGTAACTTGTGTCAATGTGGATGGTTAATTCAAAAGGTAGGGCACGAATTAGATTACGATAGGAGCTTAGAATAATTAAAATAATAATCATGTGTAACGATCGGGGTCATTTTTTAGTTTTGGAGATTAAAATGACAAACACGTGTTGTTAAAACCATGATTTTGAAAGCAATTGATTTTTTTTCTTATAATTAAAAAATATTTAAACCTTATTTATTAAATAAATAAAAATCATGTATCAACTAGTCAATAAAATATTCAAGTGTTTGAAAGCAGTTGATTGATCTCGTCGTTGTTCAAATAGAATTTTCAGTTACCGAGGATATCCTATGCATTGCGGTGCTGTTCACCGTTAACTAAATTTGGAATAGTAATTTTTTTAAAGAAAAAAAGAAGCACCCTTCGGCACAGAAGGGAAAGTCAAAAGATTCGGAAAGGAGTTTGGTGAAGCTGAAAGCAAGCCCAAAGGATTACATCTAGTTCTAAAGCTGGTTCGATGGTTCCAATTTCCCAACCGTGATCACTACCTTGTCCATTCAATCCAAAGAGAAGAATCGTTTCTAAGAAACCAACTTGTTCTAGTTGAAATTAGGGTCCCATGAAAGTTAGGGAGTTAGGCTGAAATTTGTTTGGTATAAATCATGCAACAATACCAGAGGCATAACGTTTTTGTTATGCTGAGAAGGGAAACTGAAAATCCTTTTCTTCAACCTAACAAATCTTTACAAAGCTTTCAATTATGGATGATAGATACATTGAATAATGCAAAATAACATCTCCACCCGTTTTTAAGGTAAGACAACATGTTTATAAAGCAACAATTCCATCTGCAATTCAACCAACCGTATACCAGCCATGCCTAATTCAGTTCAAAAGATGAGTAACATGCTTTGCAAGAACGTGCCATTGTTCATGCGGATGGAAAAAGATGACTGCGGAATCCAGAGTTGGGGGGAGGCTCTTACCATTTATGGAACAACATATCATCTGTCATCTTGATGCTTTCGGCAGGATAACTGCAAGGAATGGTCGCATCACATCTTGATGACGCTACTTACCTGCCAATATGAATGTAATTTGTTAAGTTTATGGCTCCTTCAGACAAATTTGCAAGGAGTTTCATGCTCCATCAACACTTCATTCTAATGGGGAAATAGTAAGCTAAAATGATGGCAGAAAAATGCTATATTAGGACAAAGCATATCATTTAAAAGGTGAATATAAATTAAGAAAAAAGTGAGAAGATAACAGATAGAATAGCTATTATTAGGTTGATTGTAAACGCCAGCCAGATAAGATAAACCTTAAATTCCATCAATTAGGTTTAGGAAATCTTGAAGGCAGGTTTAATTTTGATGATAATACCCACTGCAGCTTCACAAGAGCCTCACCCAAAAATAGATTCAGGAAATGCATGCGAGTTTATATCATACCAATGTTGAATGCAAACATTTATTAATTCATATTAGGCTCAAAGGAAATGATATTGTGGAGCACTCTCTGTTGCCTGCTTGAAATTACTCTAAATACCTACTAAAACTCTGGAGAAACAGCAGAAACTATTGACTATGATGATCAACATTAACCTCAGCCATCTAAAAATGACTTCAAAATGTGTATTTCCTTATTGTGTGATGTCCTAGACCTTTAAGATTTGATATGACTGCAAGCAGAACTAGTCATCTATAGTTCTCTAAATATAGAATGGAACTGGCAGAGGTTTTCTCTCAACAAATTGGTAACACTTCTAACTATTCTCCTTTTCTCTCTGTTTAATTTATATATTTTGTTGTAGGCTGAAGAATTTATCCTCCTTTCCGCTTTCTTTCAACCTCAATTCATGGGATTAGAGAAAATAAATTTCATAAATATTTGCACCTCTGCCAGATACAGAGTGCATGCCATCTAGATTTGTACCAAATAAAACAATCCCTTTTAAAAGAACACTCAAATAATAATAAACTTCCAAGGCAATGGGGGCAAAAATCACTTCGAGAAAGTGGGAAAACATGCAAGAAGCCAAGAACCCTATGAAACAATGCAAAAAGAAAGACAAAGTTCTTTAAAATTGCGAGTTGAGAATAGCAAGATATAGAATTTAGGCAATCAAGCTCTTCAAGAGCAAGATTTGGCCACCTCCTATAAATTGCCTTATGTGAACAACCAGTAGTACATGCTTCTTTTCTACAAAAGAGAAAAGACTCCATGACAGTTAACATGTCACACTCATATACCACAGTCTAATAATAGATCATTATTTCTTCTTTAGATTGGCATGCAAGCCTGACATTACTCGTAATAAAACACAATGGTGGAGCAAAGTGAGAGAGAAAAACTATGTCACCTTACATACATGGCTAAGAAAGAAAGCTCACTCATAGCATTCAAGTCCATGGCCACTTAGCGTCTCTCCATACAAACAATCGTTCCCCATGATTTCTCTCAGCCACAATTCCTGGACAACTTCCTCCAACCTGCATGAATTCATCTTTCTTCTCTCCCACTGCAGGACAGCATTGCAGTTTTCTATCATGCTTTAAAGCTTCCTCCCTGTATGATGGGTTAGTGTACCTTGGGTGTTGTATGAAAGGCACATTTTTCCACCATAGCTTTAGAGCCTGAAAAACATGGTAATTGGGAATGAACACTTTATAAATTCTAAAGCATCTAGCAAATATATTTTAGTCCAAGCTCCGGTAGAATGAGTTGACAGGGTGTACATTCCTAATGGCAACTGTAAAACCAATAGTCACTCAGGCTCTGGGACGTATGCAGATAAAACGGAGACAAGTTGCATAAGTAATAAACTAATCTTAACATTATAAGCAACTTGTTATTTAGCAGGTAAAATTAAACTTTATGTTACAGCCTCCAAAATGCATATTATTTACCACTCAAGATGCCAGTTTAGATAGCTTATACAGTGTTAGGTATTGCAATTTTTATGCCAATATATCAACTTGGCACTTGGATGAAACTGGGTATGACAGTGTAGCAGGGTTGCAACCCAGGAGAGAGCCCCGAGGCACTGAGTTAAGGGTGTAACTTGACACTTAGTAGCTTAGTTGATATAAAAAACATCATACTCATAAGGTTTTAAAGAATTAAAGTTAAAATAAACAAGTGTTTACGCTTGTGAGTAGTGTGTATGATCCTCTTTCATAATTGAAAGATGCAGTGTTCTATCTTTATACCAATTGGTTTTTTAATAAGTAATCTGTCATTTTCTCAAATAACCCTAGCATTGGGTTCAGTTTAGTAAACTTTCAAATGATACTCTAAAAGATTAAAATCAACTTTTTCTGTTCCTGTCACTTTTTTTGCTATCAAGAGTATACAGCTAACACAGATGTTTCAGACCAAAAGCAGGCAAACTGATATGCTATTCCATTTCAATAATGTTTTCTTGAAAGAAAAAGGAATATGTAAAAATAAGAAATCAAACTACCCTGTAAAATTCGCTAGATTGATTTAGGGTATGAATAGGTCCTAAGGTAGATCCTACCAACAAAGAAAAATAAAAGCTCATAAAATGATGGTATATAGGCTGAAAATACTTTTTCTATCTACATAATCGCCTGAAGCAATGGAGAGTTAAGTGAGATAAGTCCATACTCAGATCAAGCACCCAACCCAGACCAAAGATCAGAACTTTTAGTTCCACTTACATGCCAATATATCCACAAGGCAACCTTATGAGGCATCAACCAGAAAAATAATGCATGATCATGCACCAATGCTGGGGAGATTCTTTTAGCTTTCAAGGTAGCCAGAAAATAGTCACCAAGCTCGGGGTGTTGGACAGAAATTGCAACTAGTAAATTATCCCCAGGAGCATTTACTTTAATGCTCCAATTCCCACGCATATCCTGCACATTTTTCCAAAGATCGTAACTTGTTTTGGAGAAGACACTTTTCTCAATAAAACAAATGATGAAACAAGCATTCCAAGAATGTTGCATGATAAAATCAATGTCAAGATAAACCATAAGAGAAACCACGTCTTCTCAAATATCTAGAACATATAGATAAATTATTCACCATATTTATACGTCCAAGCTGGAAATAAAATTTCAAAGAGCAATTTGGCATCGCTTATTTATAAATCCAAAATTGAAAATCACCAAAATACTACCATCAATCATTATGAGATTTAAACCTTAGCAAACTCTATTTTAGTAGATCTACGTATACCCATCCTGGTCCTAATCCGTGCAGTTCTAGCACATAAATTTTTTTTTTCTCTTTATTCAGTCAGAAGATAATGAGCTGCTCCTGGACCTATCTGCATTTTTATAATGCTAACAAACTCATAAGCACACATGATAAGTACACCCATGCTTAATTTTCGTTTCAACCAAGCTTAAGCTTGAATTCAGCTTGTACATGGTAAATTGTCAAGTGGAGCACAAACAACACTATTTTTTGGGTTGTTGCCTCATTTGCATTCATAAATCCCCATCCCCCCATACCCACAAACGGAGCAAACTTCTAAATGACATGAGAAAAGATAGTGTCAACTCGTGAAATTGATTTTGCTAAGGATGATTAATTTACAAAAATGAGGCATTTAGATGGGCACTTACCATAAAAGGGCTCACATGCAATGGTTTGGCCACTAAATCAGAATTTGGGTCGAAGACAAACCTAACTCTTTCGCCCCATGGTGTATTTGTTACCTAAAACAATAAATCAACAGCAATGTCAGCAAGCACCCTAGTAGAATACAGCTAAGCATACAAAAATACAACTTTTTTTTTTTTATCCCTAACTATACAATATAACTTCTAGTCATATTTTGATGAGTTCTATTACCAAGTTAGACTAGCTACTTTCTTTTTAAAGTTTTACAAAATTTCCCAATTAGGTGCAAATTCAACGCAGAAAATACAGACCTCAGCAATGCACTTCTTCAAAAGCTTAGTAGATCCCTCCAAATCATAGCAATAATATAAACTCAATGGATTTTGTTCATATCCCACGCTTGGAGGAATTGTTAGTAGAAAACTGTCACAGAATTAATTCATTTCATAATTTTTTTTCAAACATTAAGATAAACAAGATAAAAGAAAAAAGAAAAAAGGGAAAGAAAATTCAGTAACTCACACTGGGCCCGTGGTTTCGGCAATCCTACGAGCGTCGTTGGCGGAAAGGTGGTCGGGTGGCGCGTTGGGAGCGTTATCGAGGTCGAAGAGAGCGTAGCGGACAGAGTACCGGAAGGAGTGGCGGACGGGGCGGCGACGCTCGTGCCATACGGTGCCCTCGTAAAGAGAAACGTGTTCATTTTCGGTTGTGGAGAGTCGAGGCGGGCGGCGCTGGCGCGGGAGTAGGAAGCGGATGGGGAAGAGGAGGGAGAAAGCGAGGGAAGTGAAAAAGGTAGATAGGATTGAGCACAAGAGAAAGAAGATTTCCATTTTCCCGTTAAGTGGCGATTGGTCGTTGGAGGTTTACTTTTATTTCGGATTGCATCATTGACGCCATATCAGCGGCTGATTTTTTTTATATATTAATGTAAGCCAATCAAAAGAATTTTCCCTAAAAATTTTCTAATGAATTTCATTATTTATAACTGAAATTATTATATAATAAACTGTATGGAATTCTTTAAGATTAAGTGAATTGGTGCATTAAGTGGTTTGATCTGTCACACTTAAAATATCAAATATTTTTAAAAAGTTGATTAAAATTGATCAAACATAAAAAACAATCAAATCAAATATATAAATTAATTTGATTTTAAATTAGTAGATCAAAGTTTTATCACTTTTTTAACAAATTATAAAATTAAAATATATAAACTTCATTCATAATTATAATATATACAAATTATGTAAATTTAAATATAAGTATGTATAATTATTTTATTATATATATAAAATTAATGACATAACTTATATGTTATAATATTTTAATTTTTATATTAAAATTTATATAAATAATAACTAATTATAAATAATATATTATAAAAATTAAGACAATAACTAAAAAAATTATTAAGTGTAATTATATAAATAAAATAAATTACAATAATACTAATGTATAATTAAATATATATTATATTACTTTATTATGTATGAATGAAATTAATGACACAATTATATTATAATTTTTAATATAAAAATTTATGTAAATAATAATAAATTATAAACAATATATTATAAAAAATAAGATGATAATTAATAAGGTTATTAAATGTAATTATATAAATAAAGTTTATTATAAGTTATAATAATGCTTATGTATATTTTATATATATATAATATTTATATAATTATATATATATTTATAATATTTTATATTTAAAAATATTATTAACATGTAATAATTATAGCATATTAATATTAGAATATTTACTATCATATATTATAATTTTATATTAATATAAAATTATAAATAAATAATATATATAATTAAAATTAAATTATTATGATTATGACTTGTATATTTACATATAATAAATTAATATATTTTAAATATATTATTAATTAAGTTTATTTTCAATTCTTCTTAATATATAAAAAAAAATTTTATATATTAATACATATAAAACTATATAAAAAATTAATTTAATTTTTTAAGTGAATTGAATTAAAAAATTAAAAATCAAGAACCGATTAAAAAACTAATTAAACCCAACAGTTAAAACGAATTGATCAAATCAATCAATTAAATCACACCGTTTTACTTAAATTATATTTAATTTTAATAAATAATTAATCTATTTTAATTTTACTCATCCCTAAAAGTCTTTATCATGCGAGCCAGCAGCTTCTTCAACTCAGGAGGGCCTCCGCCCAAAACAAGCTTTACACTATTACACTCCAAAACAATGATAATAGTCCAATTTTTCACGCAAATTTTCCATTTTTTACAAACATCAAATCATATTTATTGCTAAATGAGCGTCGCTCTCTTATTCACATATAATATGTATCACTCCATTTTATTCGGACTTCTTGGCCAAAAATTGAAAGGTAAATTTTTTTAAAGTTTTGATTAAAATTAGATAGAAATTTATTAATTTTGAAAATAAATATTTTATCTTAAAAAAATATTTTTTATTAAATACGTAAATTCAATTATTAGTCAACTATTAGTATTTTCGTTAACTTATTGATATGGTAAGAATAAAAGATAATTTTATTTTTGATTAATTTTTAAAATTTTTATTATATAATTTTATATTTTCATTAATTAAAAAAAAATACCTCCCAAAAAGGGAGCACTTGGGGAACTCAATTTGAGGCTCGTTAAGGGAACACCAATTTGGTGCGCCCCTTTCTTGGGGAGCACTTATTTGGTGCTCTTCATTTTTTGAGAGCACCGATCAGAATTTTTTTTATTTTTTAAAATTATCATAATAATTTTTCAAATTAATAAAAAAGGTTTTTTTCTTAATCTATATTTACATTGTTTGTATTTTTGAAACGAAGTATCTATTTCAAAAATTAATAGATTCATTTGAAATTTTGACTAGAACTTAAGAGGTTGAGATATTTTATCCAAAATTTGAATTAATATGTCCAATTTAATTATTTATTTTTATTTTTTAAAAAAGTTTGGATTAATGTCATTTTAGTCTTTGAACTTAATTTATTCAATGGACTTAAAATACAATTTGATAATTGGGTCAAAGCCCAACTCATTAATTGGGATTAAAAGCTCTCAAGGGTTGATACTTAACAGGCCGCTTGGGCCTTGGACTAACAAGCCCATGTTGAAAAATCACACAAACAGAGAATAAATGAAATAAAAAAATAATAATAATACAAATCATGCCTTAAAGGTCAAAATCAGTGCACCTGTCAAAGGCGTTATCTTCTAGAAAGTCAAATGCCAATATTGTTGGAAGTTTTCACAAAATGCGCAACATGCCGAGGGAAAAATTTTTTACCGTCAAATTGTTGGAACTTGAGAGGTTAATATTGAAACTTTATTGAACTATGGTAATTGGATGTATTAGGGAGCATTTGTGTAGGGATTTGTCAAAATAGTACAACACTCCATCACTTTGATAAAAAAAAAAATAAAACATCAAATTGGATGTATTAAGGTTAGAGTTTAAGAAATTTTGAAAGATCTCACATTGTCATCCCATTCTTATAAGGAATCTTTGCATCTATTGACATAGTTCAATAAACTAAATCACCTAAATTCTTATTTGTTGTTGTTTTTAAAAAATAAAGCTAAAAGAAATATAATATAAATCTTTTAAATTAGAATGTGAATAGCAATCCTTCTATTCCATTTGCTTTTTTCATGACAAAAGAATTTTACTAAACAAAAACCAATATATTTTTCTAATAAAAAAAAAAAGGAAAAGAGGAGAAGGAGAATGAATCAATCATGGATCTTTTGTACTTAGAAATTGTGAGCTCAGGACCACCAGATGACTGCCCCCACTAGAATCTAATTTCAACCACATTAACGAGCCACCGGTTAGGGTTGTTAGTTGGCCTTAGGACTTGGTGGGTCACCAAACGATACGCGTCATAAACAAACCAGAAAACCCCCACCCTCCGTTATCGTACACCCTCGATTTCATCGAATCGAATCTCCCCACGTTTGGCAACGGAGAGCAATTTCGTAATCCAACTTCCTTTTTCTACCCTCGTGTCCGCAACCCATTCGAACACATTGAAACGTCACCGTTGAGCATTAATACCGAAGCCAGTAGTCGTCGATGAAAACGAAGCCCGTTTAACGTGTGGTGGCTCGCTCTCTTGGCACTTGAAATAAATCGCCCAACGTAAACTAGAAAAATAAAAATTAATAAAAGACCGTCAAATTCTCCGCCCATTTCGATTTCCTTTTCACGTATAAATTTCCACTCTCCCTCTTAAACCCATTTCCATTTCCTTTTCTTTGAAATTAAATTTCATTTTCCATTATCTTTTTTTATTTTTCGCGGGTGCAAATCCAATGGCCGCAATCTTCCAAGGAGTTGGAGCTGCTGCAGCTTTATCATCGTCACCGTCCAATTCTTTCGATTCCAAGAAATTGCTTTTCTCTCCTTGTAGATCCTTCTCCTGTTCGCTGCACTCAATTTTTTCTTCGATTTTCTATTGGTTTCGTTTCTTTTTTTTTAGTTAATGTTCTTTTTGAAATTTGATTTGATGCAGTGAGGAAAGGGGCGAGCGTTGTTGTGGTCAGATCTGATGGAAACGTGAACTTGGATTTGAACCCTAGAGGTCGAAGGGCTCAGCAATTGATTGCCAATGCAGTTGCAGTAATGATTCTCCTTTTTCTCTTTCTTTTTATATTTTGATTTTTTTTTTAATTTTGTGTTGTTACTAAATTTGATTGTATTTTGTTAATGTTTTAGACCAAGGCTGACAGCTCTGCAGCTTCTTCATCTTCAAAACCAGGGTATGGTTCTAATTTGGATTTAAAGCTAACTTTCGAATTAGTGTTGCATTGTAGTCAGGTGCTCAATTTTGTCTTTAAACATATGATTTTTATGAAAGTAAAAGGCAAGTAGTTAAAATAACAACTAAATTGTGTTTTAGTGTCTGATGGCGATATGAAATATGTTGGTTTTAGTACTACATTATTAGCATTGGTTGGCAAATGTTGTTAAAAACTTCGCTGTCTAATGACATTCCTTGAAGATAACGACAAAATCTTTTATTTTTTGTTCTGTTGGTTTTTTTTTTTAGATTTTTATGTATTTTGGTTTTCTAATCAGATTTATCCATTGGCATTTGACGCAAATGCTGCTTTTTTATTATGTTTAATCACATAATTCTCACATGTATCTTATTATTCAGACTTTTTAAATACAAGTCTGAGAGATACCATTTATACCATAGTTTCTAGCACGTGCAAGGAATGTGTGTGCTTAGATAATTTCCTGTTTGAGATGCATGCTTAATAAAGTCTTTAACCTCATGTTGTTGTGTAAGGTTTGTGCATTTGATACCATTCGCCTCTTTGTGAAATCAATGCTGTCCGTCATAAGTGAAATATTTGTTGGTATCGCTATGTTGCAGTTTGCTTACTCTGTTTCATTCATGCCTTTGTTTTGACAAGCATTGTTCTTTGCCGTTGTAATCCTGCGAGTTTTAGTGCACTTACTGAGCTATCTCAGACCAGTTTTCTTTTTATTGTTCTCAACTAAGATGACAAATGTGCGTTGTTTACAAAATATATTTCTTGATCCATGTTTCCTTTTCCATTTAGTTACTTGTACGTTATTTTCCAAACATGTAATTTTTTCTTGATATCAAGTAACAATAACAAGATTGCATTTACTTAAAATGGTTTCAAATGAAATTCAAATAAAACTCATTTCTAAAGGAAAGCCTCATTGCTTATTTCCACTGATGACAAGGAAGCGTTTCTCTTTTAGTTAGTAGCAAGGTTTTTGGTTATAACCTTATAGGAAAATGCTGTCTGTTTGGTTTTATATGTGTCAAATGTGAGGGAAAAGGGCATCAGTTGAGTGTTGGATGTATGTATGTGTTGGTGTATAATGTCTCTGTTTTTGTGTTGCAATGGCATAATATTGCATCATCAAATTTCTGCGTTCATACTTGTTTGCATTATCATGTCTTTTCTTTTGGGAAAAATGCTAGCACTATCATGTCAGTATCACTAATCAGTATTGAATTTAACTAGATCTATATTTTATCCCCAGACATGAGCTTTTACTCTTTGAAGCTCTACGAGAGGGCTTGGAAGAAGAAATGGAGAGGGATCCGTGTGTATGTGTCATGGGTGAAGATGTGGGTCACTATGGAGGCTCATACAAAGTGACCAAAGGACTGGCTACAAAGTTTGGGGACCTTAGGGTGCTTGACACCCCTATTGCTGAGAACTCCTTCACTGGCATGGGAATTGGAGCTGCTATGACTGGTCTGAGACCAGTTGTTGAGGGTATGAACATGGGATTTCTCCTTCTTGCTTTTAATCAGATCTCCAATAACTGTGGTATGCTCCATTATACATCTGGTGGTCAGTTTACCATACCCATAGTTATTCGTGGACCTGGTGGTGTTGGACGTCAACTGGGGGCTGAGCACTCTCAACGCCTTGAGTCATATTTTCAATCAATCCCTGGAATCCAAATGGTTGCATGCTCAACCCCTTACAATGCCAAGGGCTTAATGAAGGCTGCGATCAGAAGCGAGAACCCTGTTATACTTTTTGAGCATGTTTTGCTTTACAACCTCAAGGAGAGAATCCCAGATGAAGATTATATCTGTAATCTTGAGGAAGCTGAGATGGTAAGGCCTGGAGAACATGTCACTATTCTAACCTATTCACGGATGAGGTATCATGTGATGCAGGCTGCAAAAACTTTGGTGAACAAGGGTTATGATCCTGAAGTAATTGATATTAGGTCTTTGAAACCATTCGATCTTTACACTATTGGGAACTCAGTCAAGAAGACACATCGTGTTCTTATTGTGGAGGAGTGCATGCGGACTGGTGGTATTGGTGCTAGCTTGACTGCTGCCATCAATGAGAATTTCCTTGATTATTTGGATGCTCCAATTATGTGCTTATCTTCACAGGATGTGCCTACACCATACGCCGGAACATTGGAGGAATGGACTGTTGTTCAGCCTGCCCAGATTGTGACAGCTGTTGAGCAGCTCTGCCAGTAGTTGCAATAGCAGAAATAGTGACGGCATAGTTGAAGTTTTGTTAGTCTTGTCATGTTTTTTTCTAAACAAGTTCTCTTGCAACTTTGTTTTTGAAATCTAATTTCTGTTTGTTAGCAATTTGTGTCGGTTAAATCTTGAAAAAGTTCATCGAGTGGAGGCCCTCTGTTTGATCCAGTTCTTTCTTCACTGAAATGGCAAGTAAGATCTTGTTTAAGCAATAGTTACAGGTAGAGTACTGGAAAATAACTCTCCACTTCCAGTTGCCCTGTCACATTACTAATGAGATAAAGCCATGTAATTCATTTTCTCTATTTTTTCCCTATGAAATGTGGTGTGGCAAAATAATCTCGGTTATTTATGTCTTTTTATTATTGTCTTGAAATTGCAGTGGTTTTCAGTTTTCGTTGCCTTTTATTTACTTTCAAACGTAATCACCTCGTAGCTGCATTCTTACTTTTGTGTTGTCTGGGCTGTCTGTTCAGGATTCTTTTATGGGGCCAACATCTAAACTGGGCCCTTTTATAGAGTTTTGATTTGAGCAGAAGCTAACTCAGGCTTAAAATTATTGGTTCTTTTTCGTTTTTAGGTACATAGCCGAGGGTCCTCTGTCCATGCTAAAAGACCCTACTCGATTATATAAGATCAATGAGAAGCTGATCGTGATGTTTTTGTAGATTGGGGTGAACCTTAATGTGAATCATTGAAATTTGATACGTCAGATATTTTATAGTAACTTCTGTTAAAGCTGTATGCCCTTTCTTTGGGATTACCAAGTTGTGGGAGGGAAATTTAAACTTATCTAGGACATTTGGAAAGGTGACGTATGGCTGCTATCGTGCCATTTCCATTGCCATAGAGCTGGACTGTTTTTTACTTCCTCCTTTGTGCACTTTCTATCGTTAAGATTAGATGAGATTAATTAGTGGATTCAAACAAGCATGTTGAGTGGCTTCGGCCAACCATGTGAAGGATTCTTACCCCGGAACAGGATCTTGCTGAGGCAATATACTACCGACAGTTTGCCAAAGGATCTTGACACAGTGAAACACCTTGGGACTTTGAGAGCTGTTGCATGAATAGCTATGTTTTTCAGTATGTCAGCTGGTTCATGCATAACAATGTTTCCAGCAGTCGAGGAAAGCAATCATTACAGAGATTGACAACCTCTTGTTTTCTTGATTTGCACTCAAATCTACCCATGTGGAAGACATGAGGAAAAAATCAAATTATCAACGGAAGGCTAGATATTTCTTTAAGAGATAGGAGGCCATGTTTTTATGTCTGAAGTCATAGTGCTGGTTCTCGATCCAGTTGTGTTGTCTTGAATCTTGATTCCATAAAAATCTATGGCATTATATGTACATGTATCAGCATTAATTGTTACTGTCCAAAAAGATGAGTTGATCTTGTTGCTACTGATGGGTGCTATTTTGCTGGCTTGATTTTCAACCGCATACATATGTTTGTGGGCATCTGCAGGGAGCACCAAACCGGACATCTCAAAATTTTAACCCCACTAACATTATGCTTTAGCTCGCCTTCCCTAATTACTTGTAGTCCCTTTGCTTCCGATGTAGGAAACAAAATCTGATATTGCATTTACGATTCCAGACACTTCTTTCTAGTCTTGATTGTTATCCTTGATACTTTGCCTTTGATTTTTAGCATCTAAGTTGTCGCTTTAGTTACCTGAGAAGTCATTCGAATATCTGCAGAAGTAGTTTGATAAATTTATGATGGATTGCCAACCATATGGGCTGCAATTTTGGATGGTTGGGCTGGCTTGGATGTCAAGTTTAGCCGAGTGGTGTTTCTAATATATTTTGATGGGCATAAATCTCAAAGGGGATGTTGCTCTCTTTCTCACAGTAGAAAGCTATACCGGTTCTGTCGGATTGTCAGCTGAAGAGTAATATGAGTTCCTGATATACTGTGTACTCTTTCACTTTTGGTTCAAATGTTTTCAGAAAAAGATCGCTAGACAGCGATACATTATTTCAATTATGACCAAGTTTTATACAAGAATACAAATGATTTCAATAATCAGTGTATCTAATTTATTCATCAATGCCAATATATATGAAGCAGTGACAGTTTACGTCGGGTTGCTAAAGATGTTGGAAAGCAAAGTGCAAAAAGTCTTTAGGTTGATGATTTTTCAAATCTCACTCCTCATCTGTGTGTCGACTATGATTCCAGCTTGGCTCACTCATCTTTTTCAATTTTTAGGTTGGTTACGCTTGAACTAGCCCATGCTCTATCTGTATTTACAGATAGTAAATCTAATATTCGTAACTCCATGAGTGGCTGCTACTGTAAACAATGAATGCAGCAAATCCTTTCTTCTCATTTCATTTCCCAGAGTGTGCTCAAACAAGCATAAGCATGTTCACCCGCATTTGTTTTGATTGCATGTGAGTGGTTTTATGTTCTGACATGGACACCATGGGTTTTTTGCAAGTTGCAAGCGCTTTGCAACTACTTGTCTTGTGCTTGTTCCTTACTGTAACCAGAATCAGGGTCTCAATGGTAGGTAGGGCCAGGGGCGGAGCTAGTCAATTTTGTTGGGAGGGGCCAAAGACGAAAAAAAATAAAAACTAAAAATTTTTAAAACTAATATGTTGAATTTAACCAACGATCAAAATATTCATAATAGACAATAATTTTATATAATATATAAATAAAAAAAAACTTATAATAGTTATTTAAAAAAATTGTGCTCGATGATATTTCCTATATTCAAATTCATCAATTATCGACTCAGTATTGAAAAGACTAGCAATGTCTTTCTCAATATAAACAATTAAATTATCTGCAAGAAACTCATCATCCATTTTGTTTTGAAATCTTATTTTCACAATTTTTATTACTGAAAAAGTTCTTTCTGTAGTTGCTGTAAAAACTGAAAGAGTTAAAAATAAAGCGAATTAATCTATCAATCAAGTAGTAATTCTTTGACTTTTTTGTTTTTGCTAATCTTTGACACAATTCAGAAAGTGTCTTAACTTCTTCAAAACTTTGATAATGAGGTATATCGAGTTCGTAATGCCTCAATTGTAACCTCAAAATAAGTCTTTTTTATTCTGTGAAATCTTGAAAATAAAAATTCTCTGCTAACTTGCAGATATTATCAATATTGAATGACTTGTAATTGTTATTAGGATCCAAAGCAGTGCTTAAAGTTAAAAGTTCCACAGATTGCTCACTGAATTTCAAATTCAATTCTTGTAACTGAGTATCTATCATTACTAAGAATATATCAATTAGATAATGATGCTCCACAGTTACATCTGGTTGACGAGATCGACCTCTGCACAAGATATATCGTGCATCAATGTTAGGAATTTTTATTGCATGTTTTTGACAAAATTTTTTCACATTCTCAAGTAAATTAGGCCACCCATCATCTCTCAACTTCCACTTCCGAAGGAGCGATCTTCCTCTTTTCTTTTAAAAAATTTTGTCAATTGTTTTCAATTTACTCATATTTTAATCAAACTTGAAAAAAAAAATAATGTAGTCAACATTCAATATTTTTATTTATTTATATTTAAACTTAAAAAATAAAACATAAAACTAAAATGAATAAAATATAAATAATTAAATATGAAATATAGGATTTCACATAATAGTTAAATAATATAAATAAAAAGAAAAAGGTAAAAGAAAACTTTACCTCCTCTCAATTTTACACAATGGTGGTAAATGATCTCTATTTTTCTTTGTCCAAACTCATAAGCTCATAAATCGTTTTTAAAGAATAAGGTGTGTTTCAGTAATGAGTTACGAAAAAAGAGAAATAAAAATAAAAAGAGACAAAAGAGAAGAGAAAAAGAAAAAAAGGAAGAGGTGCAGAAAAACTTAAATTAGGATAAAGTTAAGTAGGTTTATGAAGTTATTTGATTTTTTATATTAATTATTAAATAAAAAATTTATTTTGAGTGGATCATTAACAATATATAACAAATAAAAATTTTTTAAAATTTTGGAGGGGTCATTGATAAAATATATATAATAAATAAATATTTTAAAAATTTTTGGGGGGGGCTACGGCCCCTCCATTCGTTGCTTACCCTCCGCCCATGGGTAGGGCTAATTAAGTGATTGAACAAGAGCATGAACATGGTTACCACACAGCAAGCTTTCTTTTGTAAAAGCAGCCGTTTATGTTTTAGCTTCTGGGACAGAAATCTTTTTAAGATATGATTCGTTTCTTTTGTTGCCTGCGTTTCAAATCAAAATCGGATTTAAGTTTTACTTTCTTTAATGTGTTATTAAATTTTTTCCTGTTTTATGTCCCAACTTTTTGGTATTGACTTGCACCCCATCATAGTAATAGTTTTCAAATTTTTTTTCCTCTTGGTCTCTTATTTTCCTAGCACATGTTCGTAGCGCATGTGCCTGATTGGCTTACTTCAAATAAAATTAAGCTGCTGCCTGCTTGCCATGATCTTTTTGCCTCCTTTTTATTCACCTGATCATATATCAATTGGACATTGCTACTAGCCAAAGATATTAGAGAGTATATGCTTTTCAGATGGATTCATTGATAGGCCCGAAACTGGTGTCTGATGAAATTTAAGAGCTCATGCTGTGTTGGTTTAGCAGTATTTTGGTTTTCAGCTTAATTGTAACATAAATTAGCTGAGAATTGTTTCATGTTTAATTGAAGATGCCACTTAGTGGTAAGCTTTATGTATAAATTATTCAAGATTTTTTTGTCCCTGTCAGAAATAATTTCTAGTAATTGTTGTCCACTTGTTCTGCTACTCAGTACCAGCAAGAACAAACAAGTAGAGAAAGGTTGGTCTAACAGTCAATAATATTTAAGACTGATATATTTTGTCAATGGTTCGTTCCCCTGCAAAGTGCTATCAACTACAGATAATCAAAACAAAAAACGTGCTCATTCTTAATTAAAACTCCTGTCTCAAACATCCTTAAACATGTCCTTCATACACTTGTTGCTGTCCAATGATCCATTCTTGAATGTCGCGGTGCCGTGTTCTCTGTGAACATTCACAGTCTCAGACTCGCAGCCTAATATCATTTCTTAGCTAACTGCTGGTTCTGAGCGGATCAGATCAGCAAAGGTGTTAAACACATATCAGTAAGTGCATGAACATGAATTTTCAAACAATGCTCCTTTAAATCAATGCACGCATTATTGGCCCCAGCAGCAGTCTAGATATGTATTCATATCTACCCATGTGAAAGACTCGTGGAATCCTGTGATTAGTTGGCAGTAGATGTTTGGATATGATATGCTCTTTTTGTCATTTACAAAATTTATTTATTTATTTTTTCTTGCTTTTCCTGTTTATTGGTAGAATCTGCCAACATTTGTCTTTAGTAAGATTCGTTCGACACTCTGTTCCAAAGACGGCCACCTGCTCTAAAAATCTCTGCAAACACCTTTGGGATTCATTCATACGTGCCATAAATCAAGCAAACTGTTCTTTTTTTTTTTTGGATCAAATGGCATTCGAAACTAACTTCTTCAATTGATGAGACTAAGCCCTCTTTATATATCATCATGATTCATGGAAAACGTGGTATAAAGCCAGAAACATTGTACTTTTTGTGGGCATTAGGCATGTGAATGGATCATGTGCATAGCAAGTTGTGGGTGCTGGGCAGCATGTGGTTAAGGCTTGCATAAGTGAATCATGTAGGGGTTATCAGTGCACCAGACCTGCTGACCCCCTCAAGAAAGTGACCCCCCCTCCCCCCAAAAAGAAATTGTTTCTTGTGGTTCCCAAATGCCTATAACATGCACAACCGGGACCATTTTTTTTCCCTTGGGTTCACCATAAAGTGAGATGCATCCATACCGTCATCCCATTTCCATTGCAGATGACATCGTGGCCCCAGAGACAAAGACTGGTGTGAAGATAAATGTTAGCTGTTTAGGGCTTGAAAGCAACCTCAACGGTCTTTTCTTGCCACCCCACATTTTCAAAATGTCCTTCATAAATCATCTCAGTGTTTTTAAGTCTTGCTGAGGATTTGATTTAATAAAAAAATGGAGGAGATGAGGGGGCCGGTGGGCTCGCACTGTTGAAACCTGTTCTTGTGGATATCAGGATTAGGGCATTAAAATTAAAACCATTTGTAGCATCCCAAGAAAGTTGTCTCTATGAAATATTATACCTGACCTGACCATTTATGCTGTTTGCTTATTGGGGCTTGTAGGAATTTGTGGGAAAAGGTTGCATGGAAAATGACCTCTACTGCAACTCAACTCTCTTGTAAATCTCTTTAATACTCAAATTAAGTTGGAGGAAATAATATTTGAAGATGAATTTCTTTTGGGTTGGTTGGAATATTATTCTCTGTTTAATTTGCTATTGAAGATCTTTTATTACTTGATTTAAATAAAATTCTTGACGAAAATGAATATTTAATTTAAAATCACTTAATAATAAATAAAGATTATTGCTATACAAGTTGAAGGTCCAAAACTATGGTTCCATTTTTACCCCACTTATTGATTTTACGTTTTTCAAAAGAAAAAAAAAGATAAAGATATTTTTAAAAAAAATCAAAATTTTAAATATTTTTAATTTAATTAATGTGTAAATTTTTTGTCATCATATTAATACTTTTCTTTAAGAAAACATATTCTATATCTACCATTCTTTCTTATATAAATATAAGGTTAATAATCAAATTTACTATTTTACTAAATTAGAAATTTTCCAACTTATCACTCTATTTTTTATTTTGATGCTATTTTTGGTGCAAAAATTACTATCATATGATGGAAAAGGAATATTCCATCAAGAATCCCAAAATTCTATTAGCCATTGTTAATGTGAAAAAGAAAATAAAAGTAATTATTTTTTTGACAAATAAGCCGATGAGGTATCATCGAGCGCCCAGACGGAGCAAATCCGACTTCAGAAGCCGAATTTGGCTTCTCTAGGTCGAATCTGACCTTGAGAAGCTGCCAGATTTAGCCTTCCAAGTCGGCGGCCATGGAGGCAAACAAAGAGAAAAAAGCTAGGAAAAAAATGGGAAAAGAAAATAATTTTTTTTATATTTTTACTTAAAAATGGTTTTTAGTACAAATCTAATTTTAATGTTTAAAATATAAAAAATAAACAAAATGGTTATAGATTTTTGCAAAAAATACAAAAAAGATGTTTTTAAAATATTAAAAATATATTTTCTTGTTATTAATCCAATAATTTATCTAGTTAGAATCTATTAAAGTATATTTTCTTTTCACATTACAAAGAGCTAACAGATGTTGGGATTATTTGATGGAATATTTTTCTTCCATCCAAATAATGGTAACATTAATTACTTATACCACAAAATGATATTAAACAGTAACATTGTATTAAAAACAATAGAGAGATAAATTTAAAAATTTAATTTATTATAATGATAAATTTGATCATTATCTCTAAATATAAATTTCCTTGATGCTTCAGCTGTGATGATAGATGGGCATACAGTCTTAATTTTGCACAGTTTTTGTTAATGAGGTCACACTACTTTTTCCTATTCAAATGTTGCTATTCACATATTACAGCAGTGATTTATTTGTTATTTAGTTTCATTCATCAAGAGAAAAGTTGTCCACGTATATTGCATTTGTGTGTATTTATAACCTTTTATGTCTGTGTAATCGTCAAAACTATAACATTTAGAACAAAGTTGCATGATTTTGCCTCTTGGTCTATTATTGAGTTACATTTACTATGATGCATGTCTTGAAAATTAAATCAAAATGGAACTCATAATTTATAATTGTATTAGTTTCGGATGATAATGATAACAATAATAACATTTGATTATTATCAATTTAGAAAGTATTAAAGTAAAATGCGTTGAAATTTTCTAATGTTAGCATTTTGAGTTCCACTATTTTGCTCACTGCTGAGTAGATAAAGCTTAGGTGGCTAGGATAAACATATTTCACTAGCCTTAGCTTGCAGAGTAATTGTACAAGAAAGTTTTAAGTGCTTAATAAATATATAAAAAATATATAATCTAGCCTTTGCAACATAGCAAGCACCTGCCAGTGCCCGTGTGGTATGGTTCATTCTAATTAAACAATGCAAACAATTCTCTTTCTCTCTGTCCAATGCATATAGGAAAAAGATATCGGTGAAAGCTAGCTAGATGAGTTCCACATGGGAGTCTCCTTTTGACGTGAGGAGATTCTGGTTTGGCTTGACCATCGCTCCAAGGGGCAAATCCAAAACCAACCAACAACATTAACAGTCTTGTTATATTAATTTGCCACATTCAATTATTTTCTTCTTTGTTTTATGCATGTGGTTGTTATTTGATTTCGTTTTTATAATACTTTGACTTCAATGTTAGGTCATGTTTTGTAGCTGTAAAACCCTCTTCGTGTCTCTGTCTCCCGATTTCTTGGTAGCCAAGTAGCTCTCCAAGTTATGAGGAATACTCTTGACTCAGCTCGTGGTTTCTTCTCTGTTTATAACATTTTTTGTATGTTCTTCTTCTTATCATATGTACATATATATGTGGTCGTAAATTCCTCTCGTGGCTCGTTGAGGGTTTTTAAATACGTTACATCAGAAATTAGCATCATTAGACTGATTATTTTCATTTTCCAACTTAGTTGTAGATCTGCTACTTTATTTAATAGATAGGTACAATTAATTCTTATAGTCATTTATGACGGACAAAACTGTCATAAGTTATAATGCCTTTGACTTGGTTAGAAATTACTAGCGGCCTGCCCCATGCGGTGAACTAAAGGCTTCTTCCGCTTCTTAATTGATAGCATGTATTCACCTGATTTCTTGGTAGCCATGTAGCTAATTAACACCACGTGAATGACTACAAGTTCTTATATTTTATGCATAGCAAGATTAATTGGGACGCAGACCAAGTAACGAAGGGAATCTTCCTCCTGTCGGCGTGATGCATACGCATTAATCTTATTACAGACAAGTACAAATTTAAAAAATGTTGCATCGACAATCAACATTTTGGCTTTGTACACAATTAATTGAGACCTGAAGAAAAATTGCAACAGAAAAATTATGGTTTGAAAATCTTATAGTAAGTAAAAGATTATGACTTTTCAACCAAATCGTTGTGATAATATTAAATATCCAAAAGTTAAACAAATTCATACAAGTAACTAAATAAGTTGAAACAATTAATGGTATATGCATGCTTAACTATATAGGTCATGAATAACGGAGGGAGAAATATGCCCTTTTTTTTATGACGGCTCGACCCTTGGAAAATCAAGCCCCGCTGGGGTTGGAGGAGCTCTATGAGATCATACAGGCACGATCAGGGGGATCTTCTCCAAGCATATTGGTGTGGAAGATTCCAACTATGCGGAAAGAGTGACCATCCTTGAAGGTTTGTTGTTTTTCTCCTCCACTCCTTGGGTCTCCTCTCACCATCTTATTAAAGAGAGTGACTCTAAAAATGTAATACTTGATGACATGTATCAAAGCCGTACGTATTCAAGCTACACACAATGAATTCAAGCAGAAAACTAAGGCTCTACAGGAACTGTTCTTGCTCTTGTTTAAAATTGAAACTTTTACTCGTGATTTTTCATTCAATTTTAAGCAAGGGTAGAGCTAATCAATTTTTGTTGGGGGACCAAAGGCAAAAGAATAACGGTTTAAAATTTTAAAAACCAATAAGTTGAATTTAACCAATAATTAAAAGATTGATAATAGAAAATAATTTTATATAATATGTAAATCAAGAAAAAAAAAGACTTAAAATAATAGTTAAAGAAAGTTGTGCTAATTTCTTAAATTCAAATTCATCAATTATTAATTATACACTAAAAAACATCTATTTCTTTTGGATTGAGTTTTAAACATTTTGATTTATATTGCTCTTGTTTGCAAGTTGAAGCATTGAGTCTTGGTGGCTCAAATGTAAGGAATCATTTAAACGATTTATATCTTTTCTCTTAAAGAATTTGTCAATTATTTTCAACTTACTCACACTTTAATCAAATTTGAAAAAAAAAATATAGTTAACCTCCAATATTCTTATTTTATTTCTATTTAAATTTATAATACTAAATATAAAACTATAATATATAAAATATAAATACTTAAATACTATATACGGGATTAATCATTTTCTCCTATATAATTAGGATTGTTTAAAGACTATATATTCAAAATAATTTCCTTTCAACTAAATATAAAACGTAAGTATATAAAAAAGATATATTCAAGATAATTTCTTTTTATATAATCAAGATTAATAAAAATAATAATATATTGATGAAATTTTAAATAATAGTGCAACATTATAATTTATATTTGAGAACTACATAATAATTTCTTAATTTTTAAAGATTAAAATCATAAAAAATAAAATTCACACAATAGGAAAAAAGGAATATAGCAAGTAAAAGATAGAACCCATATATGACATAACAAAAAAAAAAAGAATATGATTGATGGTTCATAGAAATTTGAAGAAAAAAATCTATAAAAACTTAAAACATATGAGCAAATAGTATAAACAAATATAAATAAAAATAATTATATAAATTAAAAAAATAAAAAAAAATTAAAATTAAGTGAGGCATGTGAGATATTTTTTATTATTCTTTATTTGTATTAATTATTAAATAAAAAATTATTTTGAAAGAGCCTATTAAGTGATTATATTAAAAATTTTTTAAATTTTATATGGTATAAAAAATTGTAAAAATTTTTGAGGGGGCCATGGCTCCCCTAAAGCTAGAAGAGGCTCTGCCCTGATTTTAAGTTTATTTACATGTAGACTTATTGCAATGATAATGACATAAACTTGTAAGATACATTATCCAAGTCTTAGAAGCGAGATGATTACAGCTCAAAATGCAAATCCGTCACTTAACCCCACTAATGCAAATATAAAACTACAAAATGCATTTCTTCGGGACATCACATGCAGTGAATACACACACTCCCCAATCACCATTACAGCCATGCACACGTGTGCTACGTGAACCTATATTACAAAGAGAATGAACTACAAAAGACATCAACCTTCATTTTTTAGACTACTGCTGCACTAGAAGGGAGTAGCTCCCTTGTTGCTAAGTCTTCAATGGAGGTCTTAACCTCAGCACTCCTCCTTGATACCTGTTTTGAACACTCCTAACTGTGATCTTAGGAACCTAAATGCCTGTCTAGACAAGCCTTTGGTCATTATGTCAACCAGCTGATCTTTTGAGCAACAATGGTTAACTTGAATTTCTCCATTCTTCTCAAATTCTCTGATGGGATGGTACTTAACATTAATGTGTTTGGTCTTATCATGATTATAGGGTTCTTAGTAATGGCAATGGTTGATTTGTTGTCAACAAAAATCCTAGTGGCTTCGAGTTGAGGATGCTCTAAGTCCAGTAGAATCTTCCGAAGCCAAATGGTTTGATTTGTATTAATTACTACAACAACATACTTAACCTTTGTAGAGGATTGAGCCACTACCTCTTGTTTTTTTGGAATTCCAACAAAAAGGCAACACTTTCAAGTGAGAATACATAACCTAAAGTTCTTTTTGAATCATTAATACATCCAGCCCAATAATCGTCTGAGAAACCAATAAACTTGAATGTTTTCTAGTGCTCTTACTTCAATCCAAAATTACTAATGCCTTGTAGGTATCTAGGAACTCCCTTTGTAGCTATGTAATGGAGTTGAGAAGGGTTTTGCATGAAACTAAAGAGCATACTGACTATGAACATTATGTCATGTTGCACAAGATATAACAAATACTTAATAAAGCTTTTTGTATAATGAGAAATCTGCCTGATCAACTTTGTCACTCTTTGAAAGCCTTTCATTTGCAGAAAGTGGTGTCCCTACTAGCTTGGAATGATCCACTTTGAACCTTTTGAAGATCTTAACTGCATATTTCTTCTGTGATAGAAAAATACTAGGGTTTGAATAGAGCCTCGTGGACTCTTTCAAAAAAAGCGGCTCGTGGACTCGGGTATATACACCTATACAGATTTTAGTCAAAATTTTTGTTTGCATGATCAAAATCTGAAAGCACCCTGTTTCCATGCCATCATTTTGTGGCATCCAGGGGGCTAGAGAAAAAAAAATGCCTTTTTTGCCAGGGTTTTTGATTTGGCCAGATGCTGTCCTGTCTCACTGGCATAGCTAAAAAATAGTAGTGTTGTTTAAATATAGTTCCAATTTCCTATTATAGTAAAATCTGCGAAACAAATCAAACGGGTGTAAATTTATGTTTGATGGTTTTTAACTTGAATTCAGTGGTTTCATTGACGTGGCCTGTGAAAATTTGAGGATATGGCTTCGTCCCTAGGAGTCGTGGAGCTTAGAGGAGAATGCGACAGCTTTAGTGACATGGAAATAGTTTCGGGTCAGTAAATTTGGGTGGATGAGGCAGGGCTTTGATTTGATCATGCTTGACAAACTGCTTTGTTTATATATATATAAAAATTATGATTGAATACACAATTAAAAGCTTATCTAAGCAAACAAATAAATATCTTCTTCTTTCATCAGGCATTGAAGATCATAGGCGCTTCCATATTGCTTAGAAGAAGAAAATTAGGCTAACTATTTTCAAATCAATGAGTATTTTACCCTTTTTTCTCCCATTAATTTTATGCTTCACTTACTACTTATAATAAGGCAACCAAAAAATATTTCTCATTTTGTAGCACTAGCGTTAGTGCAACATTCATTTTGCGCCACCATGCAAAAGATAGTTATTAGTGCAGAAAAAGCATTCATCATTGATCAAACAAAACCTCCAAGCGAAGGTCAACTCCTAAAAAGGGTAGAATAAATAAGGCGTGAGATGAGTCATAATACAGTTAGATGCCGACAAATTAATAATTAAGTGGCATTTTATAATATTCGAAAAGTTGTAATTGAATAGCACTTATCTCTTAGCATCACTTCATCACTTCTTGTCCGCTCATTGATTCTTTTAATTATTTTGTCACTTATTCAAGTTTCTCTTCAGTAATTACGCAACCAATCTTTATTTAGAGAATCACAAGCTTATTGCCTTAAAATAGTTATTTAGAAATTAATGTTAATTAGATCGATGAAGAAAATTTAAGTAAAAAATTCCATAAGTAATACTAGGGTTAGATCTAAAAAGATAGCCATGATTGTAAGTAATGGTTTTTGGACATATAATGGTATTTCATAATGTTTCAATATCCTACATTGTTAATGTACAAAAAAAAGGTGAGTGCTTGAAATAAGCAAACTCATTATGGACTTGTTGCAAGGAAAGAAAAAAAAGTGAGCTTGCACGCACATGAGATTAAGAGCATGTTTGGCCTAACTTTTTTTTAGCTTAAAAGCTATTATAAAGTTCTTATGAAAAATAATAGTTTTTAAAATTAAGTTAAAATTATTTGATAAATTTACTTTTTATAAGCTCTTTTTTATAGATAAGTTGTTTGGCAAAATAATTTATATAAAATCTAATTTTGGTTAAAATTACCATAAAAGGTATTTAATAAATAACTTTCTATTAATAACGAATTTCTTTGTTCAAAATAGAAAAAATTAACTTAATTTTTTTTATCTATTTAAAATAAAGTTTTAAAAATATAAAAAATATTTTTATATAACATAAAGTTTATAATTAATAATAAATCATAAAAAAAGAGTTTCACAAATCAACAACACACGTTGTAACTTGTAAGGGCAATGCCGCAATGCCAACCCAAAACAAATCAGTATAATATTACATTCAACCTAAATAATTGATATTCTAAAATTCATCCTTTTTATATCTTTTATTATGAAAAAATTCAGATTTCTCCTCCTGCATGCAAGTGTACATGTGGGTTAGGCCCAAGTAAATTTTTTGTATCTTGGTTTTATTTTTACCTACATGCTGATTGAGTTTTATAACTCTCTTGATTTGGTGCAATGTTAACTACAATTAACTTTAATTTAATGTTAAATCCCCTGATTCGGTTTAACGTTCACTTCAATTCTCTGAGTTTTATAACTCCTGTCAAGCCCAACCTTACAAAGTATTTGCCATGTCATACATATGAGTGATAGAATGCTTGCATACTTGGAAAGCTCAGAAAAATTGACAAAAGTCGGTATTGTACTTGGAGGTACAACAAAGTTGATTTAAATCTCGAACTAGATCAAATAGGTATTTTAAGGTGAAATTGAAAATTTTACAGTCCAAGAATAACTTAAAATGATGATTTGGAGTTCGAGGACTGATTTAGAGTCAATCTGAAATATTGACTACCTAGGGGCAAAATGGTCATTTTACCACCCGAGGACAAAATGAGAATTTTTAAAAAATATTTTGATCACATTTGACTAAGATTGATCATTTGGAGTATAATTTGAGGTTTAGAAGTGAAAAATTATAATTTCGGTATTTTTCATAGCATAGGGGCAAAATCATCATTTTGTCATCTCGGGGGTAAAATTGTAATTTTCGCACCCAACACTTGTCAAATTTATGGATTTTATTTATTAGTGGTGTGGATAAATATGGCATTTTATGTGGTGGAGAAATAAAGTTTAAAAGATAAATATTTAAATTATGGACCAATGAAATTATGACAAGTGTCAAGCTTAGAATTCTTTATTATTTAACTTGAAAAATCAGCCCAAAATTTCCCATTTTCACTCCCATATTCGGCCAAAGGAAGAACAAAAGCAAGAAAGAAAGAACAAAACCCTAGGAGGAGAAATTCAAAGAGAAAGTGTGGAAATTCAAGGAATCAAGCAAGATAAGGTAAAATTTTTTAATTTTTACTTGAGATCTACAATACCCATGCTTTATTTTCTCATTTCCATGGCTGAAATCAAAGTTTGCAAATGGGTATCATGGCTGACCGTACATGGGGGAAGGGATTTTGTGCTTGAATTTAGTTAGATTTCTTGTTAGATTAGTGTTTTTAGATGATTAATGATGTGTAGTATGAAAACAAGTGAAGAAAATCACATAATCTTTAGTAACCCATCATGGCCGAACCTTACATGTGGAATATTGATGGTGGATTGATTTTGTTTCAAGTGAATTGGTTGGGAATTGATGGTTTGTGGTGTAAAAATTAAGTAGGAAAAAATTTATAGTTGATGCACCATCATGGCCGAATTTTCAAGAAACAATGTGATGATGATTTTTGTGAAATTTCATGACATTTATCTAGTGTTTGATGATTTGAAAGATTGAAGGAGAAATAGAGTTAATTGGAGTTGAATTGGGTGTATTGGCAAATTAATCGAGTGAAAAATCAAATGAAGCCAATACCGATTTATTTAGGTACACAGTTGAACTTAGGTTAAACACCGTATTTAAGTGGTTACCCGAGTAGTTTGCATCTCATTTTATGCATATATATCAAGCCTGATTTGGTTTATACCAATTTAGCACCAATTCAGTAAATTGTTTACTGTGCATTGTGGATAGGTGGTGAGCCTTCTAATCGGGATAAAGACAGTGTGTCAGAGAACTGAGAATAAGAGTATTTCGAACTCCTAGTACTATGAGTAACCTTACTATCATTTTAATTATCTAAAGTGGTTTTTATCTGATTTGGTGAGTTTATAGAAAATGGATTTAAAAGGTAAATTTTCATGTTTCATAAACAAATGTGTTTAAATGAAATTACTTTGTAAATTGTTTTGAAATTAATGATGATTTTGAAAATAGAGTAATTGGAGACTGCCTGTTTGTATTACAAATTTATGATTTGAATTGAATGGCTTATGGTAATATGGCATGATTGGCTGATTTGATAATTGTGTTGAGAAATACAAACTATTTGCTTTGTCCTGATAAATTGGATAATAATGAAATTGCCATGCCATGCTATTGTGATTTTATTGTTATGGTGGGGTTTATTCTACACTGCAATAGCGGGTTTCCGTGGACCAGCCTATTTAAAGGGGGCACGGTAAACCTGGCTGATTCTTACCTCGATGGGAGAGGCGTGTAGGGTATCTCCTGATGTGAGGTTTGAGTTCACTTCACGTCTAACCACCACGTGGAAGTGAGACTCAGCCAACGCCAAAGAACGATTGTGGTTTGAGAAATTATGAAATTTTCACAACTTTGACGAACTCGAGCGGATGCCCCGGTACAAGGTATCACCGAGTACAGGTTTTAGCATAAGCCAAGTTTTTAGGAAATTCATAAGCCTTATTGAAAATTTAATGAAACACAATGGTTTACACAGGTAGAGATGAATCTTCAAGCTATGAAAAATGTATTGTGATAGGATATTTTATTTGTCTCTATTTACTCGACTTTAGATATTTTTGATGATGTCTGTTTACTCACTAGAATTTTATAATCTCACCACCTTCCTTTCCATCATGTCAGGCTCAGGATAGTTCGTAGTTAACGGATTTTGTCAAGGACAACAGTTGGACTTGAATCATCAAAAACTGTAAGTTCACAACTTCTGATGCTTTTGGTTAGTCGTGGGCTCACGTGTCGCTGTAAATTAAATTTTATACTTTGGTTGTTTGTATTATAGTATGTACGAATTTATTTCGCTTTTATGCTACAAAAATTATTTACCAATACTTCTATAAAAATTATTTTATAAGAAAATAAAATATTTTATTCAATATTTTTATTTTATTCTAAAAGTTATAATTTCACTTTAAATGAATGTTTTAAACATCCAAACTTATTTTTGATTACAAAATATGTGTTCTTCACTCACATACTGCCTTTTTAGCTGGTTTCGGTATGTTAGAAGGAAAATGACCAAAATACCTCTGTGAGGCGAAAATTATTTTTCTATCATTTTAAGTTGGAAAAAACTTAAGAGCCTTTAAAACATGATATTTGGTAACGATTGCTCACGGGGGAGATGAGAAAACTGATATGTAAGTCTTGCGAGGTTCCGATTGGCATTCCGGGTAATGAGTACCTATCGGGACGTCGCGACGGTTATCACAGGCTCGATAAGAGTTCCGGGTCGTGACAACTCCCCTGATTTGGTGCAATGTTCACTTCAATTTAATGTTGAATCCCTTGATTTGGTTCAACGTTCACTTCAATTCTTAGCTTATAAATACTGGCCTCTACCTCAGCTCACAACACACCTCTCAGTTCTTGCTTTTCTCTATTTTCTACTTCCTCTGCCTTCTTTTTCTCTACTTTCCTACTTTTGCTGGGTCCTTTCTAATTTTATTTTTGTTGTTCCTAGAATCCTGATAGTTTGTGCAAACTAATCAAGAAGAGTTTGTTGAATATTGGAGGGATGACCATTACAGTCCTTTCGCACCAAGTTTAATACTTCGACGAGGCAAAAATTATCCTTAAGGGTAGTGTTCCATGACTCGGACTTTCTTGAATTATTCCTATGCTTCAATATTTTTACAACAATTTTAAAGATAATGGATTCTCATGTCAATAATGTTGCCATCACCGTACTTGCTACACTGCTGTCGTCAATGGTTTTAACCCGACTCTTGCTACCTTGTCCATTCCTGCCATGTCCTCTGTGTCTTATGCAAAACTGTTTCCTAACATATCCAAAATCGAGGTCTTTATGGCAATAATTTCAAAAGATGGCAAGAAAGGATCTTTTCCATTCTTGATGTTCATGGAGTGGCTTTTGTACTATTCGATTCCAAGCTAGATGATGTCAAAATGTTGGAACAATGGACTCATGCTAATAAGGTATGCAAACATACAATTATTAGTACACTTTCTAATAAGCCATTTGATGTTTACCGTTTTTACAAAGAAGCAAAGCAAATATGAGACTTAATAATTATCAAATGTACTGCTGAAGATGTTAGGAAACAAAAGTTTGTGATTAGAAACTTTTATTGTTGGGAGATGACAAATGACAAGGATATCAAGAGTCAAGTTAATGAATATTATAAGCTGGTGGATGACTTGAAGGTAGAAAACATCAACTTGCAAGAAGAGTTTGTTGTTGGATTACTGATTAAGAAGTTGTCAAAATCCTGAAATGACTACAAGTAACAATTGAAGCATAAGGAAAAGCAATTGTCACTTGTAGACCTCATTATGCATATCATCATTGAAGACATAACTTGGAGGGAGATTAAGGTCCTTAAAGTTAAGGTGATTGCAACCAAAGCCAATCTAGTGCAATGCAAAATCCAACATCATCAATAGCAGAGGTATACTAATAAACTTGATTATAAACCTAGAGCCTCTCATCTCACCTTTAAAAAGAAAGGTAGTTGTTTTGTTTGTGGGAAGCTAGGGCATCATGCAGCATAATGTAAGAAGAGGATTAAAGGAAATGACAAACTTGCTAATTCAAAAGTCAATTTGGTTAAATCAAATGAATTCGATGATATAATTGTTGCGGTCATTTCTCAAACAAATATGATGGCTAGTGTGAAGAAATGGGTTGTAGATTCAGGTGCTACTAGGCATATTTATGCAAACAGAAATGTCTTTATCACTTACACTTCAATAGGGGAAGGAGAAAAAATAATATATCAAGGTGATTCTTGACTAATTCAAGTTCTTGGTAAATGAAAGTCTTCTCAAGCTCACATATAGCAAGACCCTAGCTTTGAATGATGTTTTATATGTTCTTAATATAAAGGCAAACCTGATTTCTGTGGCTTTATTGGGCAAGGTTGGGGTGAAAGTGTAATTCGAATATGACAAGATCATAATGAAAAAAAATGAGGTGTTTGTGGGCAAGGGATATTGTAATTAGAGACTTTTTGTACTTAACATTGCAAATGTTATTACTGAAACTGCTAGTTCTTCTACTTATATGATTGACTCAATTAATTTATGGCATGGTAGATTAGAACATGTTACCATTCCTTATATTAACAAAATGCAATTACTATACTTAATTTATAATATTAAAAATGCATACTTTAGTAAATGTTTAACATGTGTTGAAACGAAATTGACTAAAAAAACTTGTATTTTAGTAAATAGAGAATTTGAATTGTTAAGTTTAATTCATATTAATTTGAGAGATTTGAAACAAACTATGACTAGAGGTGGTAAGCAATATTATGTTACATTTATTGACGACTACTCTAGATTTACTAAAGTTTATTTACTTAGGCATAAAGATGAAGCGTTGGATATGTTTCTTAAATATAAAGCTGAGGTAGAAAATCATCTAAATAAAAAGATAAAAAGAGTTAGATTAGATAGAAGTGGGTGAATATACTGATTAATGATATTTGTGAAAATGAAGGAATAATTCATTAAATTACTCCTTCATATTCCCCTTAATCAAATGGTGTAGTTGATAGAAAAAATAGAATATAAAAGGAAATGATGAATTTTATGTTTGTTAGTTCTAATGCACATGAGAATTTGTGAGGTAAAGTTATATTATCTACATGTCATATTTAAAATAGAATTTCCTATAAAAAACCTAGTAAGATACCTAATGAATTCTGGAAAGGCTATTCTCCTAACTTAAAATATTTAAAAGTATAAGGGGTGTCTTTTTAAGGTTATGCTACCTGATTTTAAGAAAAGAAAAATTGGCTTTAAAACGTTTGATTGCATATTTATTAGTTATGCCGAATATAGTACTGTATATAGATTTCTTATATTAAAAAGTGATGTTTTTGATAATAATACAATTGTTGAAACAAAAAATGCTAATTTTTTTAGTATATTTTTCCATTGAGAACTTATACAACTTCTCATGCACTTTTTAGTAAAAATAATTTGAAATACAAATGATGATTTGAGAAGGAGTAAAAGACCAAGGAAAGAAATTTCTTTTGAAAATGATTTTTATAGTTATCTTGTAGATAATAATCTTTTAACTTATGCTGATGAAATTTCTTCTACAGAAAGACCATTTTAAAAAGAAGGTATATAAAATGAGATTGATTCTATTTTACAAAATTAAACTTCGGAATTGGTTGATTTACCATCTGAAGCTAAATCAATTGGTTGTAAATAGATTTTTACAAGAAAATTTATCTCTGATGGTTCTATTGATAAATACAAAGTTAGATTAACTGTTAAGGGTTTTACTTAAAAAATAAAATATTAACTATTTTGAAACTTTTGCTTCTATAACAAGAATCTCATATATTCATGTTTTAATCACCTTAGCTTTGATTTACAAACTTGTTGCTTATCAAATAGATATTAAAACAACTTTTCTAAATAGTGATTTAGAAAAAGAAATTTATATGACGCAACTTGAGGGATGTGTTCTTCCTAATCAAGAAAAGAAAGTTTGTAAATTAATAATCTTTATATGGCCTAAAACAAGCATCAAAACAATGGCATGGGAAATTTGATCAAGTTCTTGTTAGTAATGACTTTTATATTGTTAGAGTTGATAAATGTGTGTACACAAAAACTATTGGTAGTGGATGTATGATTATTAGCTTATATGTTGATGGTATGCTTATTTTTTGTATATGCATTGATGTGGTAAATAAAACAAAATTTTTTTAATTTCTAAATTTGATGTGAAGGATTTGAGAGAAGCCAATATTATTTTGGGTATTAAAATCACAAGATGTGATAATCGCCTAATGCTAACACAAAAGTATAATATTGAGAAGCTACTTAAAAAATTTAGACATTTTAATGTCACACTTGTGAATACTCTTTATGATGCTATTACCTAATTAAAGAAATATAAAAGTGATAATGTGGCTCAGTTTGAGTATGTACAGATTATTAGGAGTTTGATGCATTTGATGAATTATATTAAACCTGATATAGCTTATGCTATATATAAACTGAGTAGATATACACAAAGTCTCAATCAAGATCATTAGACTGTCTTGAGCAAAATAATAAAATATTGGAAAGGTACCATAAATTATGGTATTTTATATAATAGATTTCTCGTTGTATTAGAAGGATACAATGATATTAACTGGATCTCAGATTTAGATGAGACAAAATTCAAAAGTGGTTATGTGTTTAGTCTTGGTGGGGGTGCTATTACTTGGAAATAAGCCAAACAAACAACAATCGCTAAAGCTACAATGAAATTAGAATTTGTAGCTTTAAAGTTAGCTGGGAATGAGGTTGAGTGGTTAAAAAATCTCTTAGTAGATATTCAATTGGGAATAAAACCAACACTTTTTGTGTTTATGCATTATGATTGTGAAGCAGCAATAGCCATTGCAAAGAATAAAACTTTCAATGGTAAGAATAGATACATTCGAGTGAAATGAAACCTAGTAAAAACTTTTTCTATTATGAAACCTTATGAAATATGTAGGGGATTATTGGACATATAGTGGTAGTTAATAATGTTTCAATATCCTACATTATTAAGGTACAAAAAGAAGTGAGTGCTTTAAATAAGCAAATCCATTATGAGTTTGTTGTAAGGAAGGAAAAAGGAGTGGATTCACGCGCATATGAGATTGGGCCAAGCCTTGAGAAAATTCAGTTTTCGGGCTAAGTCTAAGTAAACTTTTTATTCCTTGATTTTATTTTTTCTTAGGCTTTGACAATAGTGACAACAGTCTCAAACTCATTTCAATTCTCAACCTATAAATACCAGCCTCTCCCTCAATTCACAACACACCTCTCAATTCTTGCTTTTTTCTATTTTTTACTTCTTCTGTTATTCCTAGTATCCGTGATAGTTTGTGCAAACTAATCAGTTTGTTGTTCTCAGTATCCTTGATAGTTTGTGTAAATTAATCAAAAAGAGTTTGTTGAATTTGAGAAGATAAATGCTACAATCTTGTTGCACTAAGTTTAATACTTCGAAGGGATAGAAATTATTTTTATGGACAGTGTTCCACACTTCTAGCTTTCTTGAATTATTTTTGTACTTAGATATTTTTACAACAATGGTAGGGACATAATTAATTACGGTGAAGCACTCAAGTATTTGGCTTATTAGTTTGCATATAATTTTTCTATTTAAAGAGCGGAATTCAAACCTCTCTTCCTCAAATTGCAAAAAAAAAAAATTAATTACAACACGAAGCTACTTTCTTATATTTTTCTATTGTTTCTCTCATCAATCCAAACAAAGTGAAAAGTGAACCATTATCCGTACCGAGTTTTTAAGGAAAAAATGTTGTAGTAGTGAGAGTTTATGCAACGTTATCATGAAATTGGGGCCTAAGTTAGTTGGACGAGGGCAAATATATTAATACCGGACCGACCTCAAGCAAGTCACACTTTAGGGAATTTCTTTTTTGTTTATTTAAAACTTTTGATGGTGTTCTGTCAGTGCCCACCACTATCCAAGGGAAGTTCTAGCTAGGATTAAGGTTTCTTTTTCTATGCCTTGTTTTACTTATCCTTTGAACTCAATGGAAAGTTGGGTATATAATTATTTATCCAATGGAAAGTGGAGAGAGCAAGGGTGGCCACTCCCCTTCTCTAATTGCAAGACTCAAATTGAAAGATTTAAATAGGGCAGTCCACAAGTTAACTAATTTTTTCTCAAATAATCAATTTCCCAAAAAATAAAAAAGGTTAAGAAAAGGGATGATGTTTGATCAGGAGACACTGACTAGGAGAAGAGTTTGGTCAGTCTAAACAAATGACACAGGATAGAGAAGTGTGTCATCTTCTAAATACAACTAATTTTTTTAAAATAAAAGTTCTGCATTAATTATTAATACGAATTCCATCTTTTTTTTTTGAGAATTCTGTTGAAAAAGATTGATTAAATTATTCTTGTATTATATAATAGTGCAAAAAAGAAAAAGTTATATATAATAATATATAGTAGTAGAAGTATGCATCATCCAATTCGTCATGGTGCACAGATTTTAGGGAAGTTAGATGACGAAAACAACACCCAAAAAGAAAAACCCTTCTCCTTCGTTCGTCTTACTCACGTTTCCTCTCGAAACGTGTGCTTCCGACCTTTTTGTTGAAGGTCCCTATGACATGAGAAGCGGGGACCTGTACGCCGCTATGGTGCACACATGCTTCATGGTCATGGGAATGATGAGAAAGAAGATTTTGAAACTGGGATTTCAGCCTTTTGTCAGGCCAACCATTGATTTGGCAGCCATTGTCCCACTCAGACCAGACCATTTACTGCCCTTGATGTTCCTTTACATGGACGCTCTTCTCCATCTCTTAATTTCCAGTAACTTTTCTTCTCTCTTTCTTCTGGCTGGTTTTCGAGCGGGTTTCCAGCCAATGATACCACGTGGGTTTCACGTGGACAACATGTGCTTCAAAGCAATTAGGGTTTTAATAGAAAAATTTACCCTTAGCTTGCTTGCTGCCATTGTGATTTTTGCTTTTTAGCAGAATTCTCCTGCTTTTCACATTGACTGCCTTTTTGTCTTGGAGAGGGAAATCTCAAATTTTATACGAGTTCCGTAAATGCAATGATTCAAATTTGTGCGTAAGGAGGTGCCCTTAATTTATTCATAAATTACTATTGGTATTACACAGCCGAATGAAAAGCTTAGCACAGCCGTAAAGAAACAGCCTTTTCCATGCAAATTTGGAAAGAAAGTCCCCGAAGGCAGCCTAAACATTTTTCAGAGATTAATTTGGACACTCAAGAGATGTAACTGGCTACAGAAACTTCCCGTTTTCCAAAGTTTCAGCCTAAAAATTAAGTGCCTTCTAATTCCTGCTACATAAGTTAGCACAATGGCAATTCCAACTTTAATTCTTTGGGCGGTGGATTCCTAAAACCATATATATATATATATATATAAAGTCTGATTTTTCTACCTCGGGTGGGAGCTGCTGCAAAATAATTCCAACACATCAAATTTAATGTTAATCTTTAAGTACAGTAAAAAAATATAGTATCATTAATGCAATGGAAATTGTATTCTGTTGAGCTGCTGCTGGTAATTAATCGAGTGCAGCTTTCCTTGCCGATCACGTTTCATGTTTGGTTGCGGGCCTCTGTTTTTTATTGCTCTGACTGAAAACCTCATTGGTCACAGCTTCAAGTTTGACCGAACAAGGCTCCCAATTCATCAATAGGAGAATCAACAAAAACTATAAAACTGATCAATTATCCCAAAGAGGTTATAATAAATCTCAATTACGTGATCACAGTTTGCGGTGTATTTACATTTTAAAAGCAGCTAGTCAAACGAAGAAAGTGACTTCCCTTGGCATGTTTAGAATGCCTTTTGATTGTGTGTGTGGTCACAAAGTAGAGGAAGAAAATGAAGATAAATAATTTTAGACTTTTGACTTAAGCTCCTCCATTTGCTTAATTTCTTGGATTATTTCACCTCATCGATGATGTATACCATTCCCACCATGCTGATAATGTAATGAGTAGACGTTTGGGAAAATCATTCTATATATGGTAATAATTCACAAATTGATTGATGGTGCACATAATTAAACAGTCATTATACTTAAATAGTAGCATTAAGCAGCTGATTAATGGTCGGCCATCGGCCCACTCGTTCTCAAATGACTAAATAATCCTAATTATTACTAGTGCTCCTGGTTTCTTAATCAAATCAACACATTCAAAGCCACTTGAAAATATGTTGCATATGACGCTCGAACCCCGCCTTCTAAATGCCCAAAACAAAAGTCCTTGATTGCGTTCTACGGTTCATGTCTTCGGGTTTCTGATGAAGATAAAAAGAGAGAGGGGAAACACTATTCCATGTTTTTGTATGTGGGGATTAGAGTAGCAATGGTCGGTGGAATCTTCCGCAAAAGCTGACAAAGCCCAACGTGATTTGTGTTTTTTATACTCCAAAACTTTTACTTCCACGCTCAGTACCAATTTTGGAAAAATTAATTCTTCTATTCCCATTTTCAATCAAATCAATAAAATGTATTAATTTAAGTGGGGAACGTAATATCGATATATGGATATAAAGACAAGGATTGATTATCTCTCCTATGTAATGTAATAAATAATCGACAAATACAAGAAAGCATTAATAGAAAAAAATACAAAAAAAAAAAAAAAAAACTTGCAGTGGGTAGGGGGAATTGACAATATATTGATAATTACATATAGGCTTACTATCATTCAATGCACTTTGAGCATAAATGTTTTTAGTAATGAGCAACAAATTTAATTAATTATTATTTATGGCGTGGAAAATATGGAAGGAACAGCCTTCATAAAAATGTTGACCGTTTAAACTGTTAGTTTTTTAACATATTTTGTAAATATTTAACAAAATAATTGCCATTGCACAACTGAGGCGTGGATCACCTTTTCTTTTTATTGAATAATTCAAAGTAAAATTAATTTTACTTTTTACTTTCAATTGGGAAGAGTTAGTTATTAGTAGTTACCACGACAGTCCTTATCATATATCAATGATACTGAAATTAAGAGAATTGGATGCAATTAATTAATATTTTAAACTCACTATGGAAGGTAAAGGAGATTGATATTGGTTGGTCCATTTGCAAACGAACAAAAGAGCATAATTAGAGCACAGTAATTGGACCAAATTAATCAATGAAATTTCCTAACTTGTAGGGATGTGTTACATATGTATGTCAAAAAATCATTAGAACTTTGATTATTGAGGTACCTAAATCTTTTAAAGAAGTGGATAAGAAGGATTCGTGCGTTTTCCTTTTGTTTACTTTTTACTCCCCTAAAATTCAAAATGTAGATTAGCTACCAAAGAAATAATTAAGATTTAAGAGACTGGTGTACTTAAATTTTCTTTTTTATAGGATGATTGGACAACAACAAAGTCTAATTTTTGCACTGTGCTTTAGTGTAAAGAGAAGGTAAAGAAAGAAACTGTGAAGTCATGCTAGAAGAATATTCTCAACACTATATTCTGCATGAAATGAAAGGTGAACATGTAGCATGGAAAGATAATTCTTGCATGGATTTTATGAGGGGAATAATGCAAAAAAAAGTCGGTGGAAAATACAATTACCATAATGATTTCGATGGTTGGTAATAGGAGATAGAAGAGCATACGAGAGAAAAGAAAAAGTTAAACTTTTTTTTTTGTTGTGAGTCTATATCCAAAGTGATCTTCGTTTTCTGGGTGTGAAGACTAGACCTTTTGGACAAAACCTATGACAAAGCTAGGTGGGACTTGTTTGCTAATCCCACTTGCTGTTTCCATTTCTCAATGAGAAGTCACAAATCTAGACATGTAACTGTCATCCCCCATACAACCAACTTTTATAAACTTATGGCCTATATTCATTCTCCGGCAAATTAAAAAAATTTACATAATTAAAAGAGAACCTAAAAAAGAAACTCAAGGGAGTGTATAATTTCATTATTTCATTATTTTTCGTTTGGCAAGCTGCATTATTTGTTGTCTTTGTACCAAGAAGACAGAACCGGCCAAATAGATTCACACGTCGGATAGGTTTTTCAGAATTTAATTATGAAAGTATATATTTTGTTGTGGTTATATGGTGTTGGTTTATGCCAAAAAGGAGGGATGTATTGACTGCTTTCTTCTTGTTTTTTTTTTTTCTTTAAGATTTTAAATTTTTATTATTGAGGTGATAATATGATTTAACTTAAACGAATAAGAGTTATACATTAATAATATATTAAATATTAATTTATAAAAAAATAATAATTTTATATTAAAAAAATTCCTTCGACCTTGACAAAAATTACTATAACTTCTATCAATTATGCAAATTGCACTTGAAGTTTTTATTGAAATTCTTGTTTTATCTTTTATCTTTCCATCTAATCGTGGCTGGTTATAGTCTTTATTGGTTTCAATTTTGATCATCAAATGATGTCTGAATCTGAGGGAAACCAATATACCAAAGTATTGGATTTCAACAATTACCAACCGGTGGCCAAAGCCCAAAAGCATTCAAAACTTTATAGTGTTAAATAAATCAATTGAACTAATAAAACTAAGAGCAAAAAAATTAAGATTGGAGGAAAGCTGTGCAGGTAATTATAGTAGCTAGGTGACGTAGCAACCGTCACAATCAAGTGATGCAAGGACTAGGGAGTCTCTCTCTCCGGCGAGAGCGCATTTATTGGCTTTTGACTGCGTTAATTATACTAAGGCCTTGTATGGGTAAAGGGGTCCTCCTCAACCGTTGGGTGGGTATTTCGGGCTTCGTGCCTCCGAAAGACTTTTTCTTCTAACTCCCTTTTCCCCCATTTCCAACCCAAGCCATTTATAAAAGTTGCCTGATAAATGTAATAAAGATTTTTGTTAATTAAGAAGAAACATAGTAATCTTAATTAAGAAGCAATCTTAAAATCAACTGGACTCCTAATCTTAACTATGTTTGTGAATTGATCACTCTGTTAATATACGTTTACCAGCAGCTGGCTTTTACTATATAATTTTTTAAATCACTTCAAGTCTTCAGCCGACCACTGAACCATATCATGTGCTTTTTGACTCAGAAAGCTTTCCTATGCAGACAAGAAGGGAAAACAAAGAGAGTCAAATTAATAGCTGCCAAAACCCAAAAGACCAAAAATGCTTACCAGTATTGTTTGGAGCTGAAACGTGAACAACATTATTCAAACTTGTAGATAAAAGAGAAGCCATGCACAAGTATGCACCCACAAATACTACTTACTAAGCATTCAAAAATGGGGAACAGAGCAAACTCTGTGTAAAATATAAAAACTGGAAATATTTAATTTATTATCTACAATGTAGAAGTGAAAACTCAACAGATGAAAATGAGATTAAGGGAAAGAGGAACAGATACCAGCTGAGCTCAAATTATATAGCTACATGCTAAAAAGCTACAAGCTGGTTCCTTCAAACATATACCCAAAAAAAAAAAAAAAAGATCTGTTAGGTTTCAATTTCCAGGAGAATCCGGGGATCTGTACTCCGAACCATCCCTCTGGTGAAAATCTGCCTGTACGGTAAAACCTTTTTTTGAAATCTTAATTTACGTCTAATTAAGCTTGATTCACCAAGGCCTTGGCGTCTATAAACGTTCCATGAAAGCCATATGGAACCCTGGACGGTAATTTAATTGAAGCTTCGAGCTGTAAATTCATGGCGTTCACGATTTGAAGCTCTGATTTCCAAGTTTTCTCATCATGAACAAAGGAAAGAATATACCCATCATCTTCGGCTGACTCACAATTGTCGCCTCTAGGCAAGAAGAAGGGTTCCCCACCGTACCGTCTATCACCGTAAATGTGTTTTTTTACCTCCCCAGAAACAAGATCAACCTTGGCAAATCCCGACACTTTAGGCCATGGTTCAGCAATGGCAAGATAAGCGTACCGTGTCTTTCTTCCAAGCCGGTTCCGGTTCACCATCCCAGCTTCCAAGTTCACTTGCTCCGATTCTGAGATTATGGGGCGGCGAATGGACTCACCTGTCTTTAAATTAAGCCTAATTTCGGACAGCACACTCTTTAAACTCTCGTCACATTCGTTGAAAATAGAGTCGGGAGGTGTCATGCAAGAACCAATCACCACAACTTCATCCGATTCCGGCTCTTCCCAAGCGTTCCATAGATGAAAACAGAAAGTATCAGGCGATTCAACCCATATAATATCCTTAGCATCACTTGCATTTTTAGAAAGAATCCCAAACCGAGACTTCTTGTTCTTGTCGTAAATCACAGGAGACCCACCGGTAATCATTTCTTGTAGCTTGAACACCACTTGCTGATCAGGGATCACCACGAAATTCTCGGTGATGGCAAAATCATGCATCATGGTTGGCACGGGTAGAGGAATCTCGACATTGGGTGATTTTTTACCGTCGGGTATAAACCTGAAGTACTTCAAGTAAGGCTTTTGGACAACATCGTAACTCAAAGCAAAGAGTTCCTTGGAGAAAGGATCGATTTTGGGATGTGCAATCATTGTGGATTTAAGTTGATTGTCGAAATTGTATCTTCCAACTGTTTCCAGATCACCTGAAGAAGTGATGCGCACGTGGTAAGGAAGATCATCTTCGGACATAGCTAGAAGTCGGTTATTGAAATACACTAAACCAGCGTTAGCCACTCCAGTGCCTTGTTTGTGATCAACAAGACCAAAAAGCCCTCTAGCATAAAAAAGTAAGAGCCTAGCAATCCCCGAGTGGCCATGTAGTTCGCCAATTGCTTTAGGGAAAACAGGGCGGCCTAATTCTTTTTCTTGTAAAAGTCTTTGCGTCTCCGTAAAACGACAAGCGTAGCTGGCGTTTCCATTGTCAATGGTAACGGCATGTACCATACCGTCACCGTCAAAGAAGTGGTGGCCTGCAACGGGCTCAAATAAAGGGTTGGCGCCGTTGCGGAGATAAACGCCTTTGATGCAAGAAGGGATGGTGCCGTTGATGGGAAGAGATTGCTTGACGGGTTGTTCGGGGACGGGAGCGAAGTTTCCGGAGATTTGGACACGTGGGTCAGCGGTTTTTGGAAGTGGGTGTTGAAGCTCGCGTGAGACTAACGCGCTTTCAGCCATGTCAAGGGCCATGGCTGCAGCTTTTTGGAGGAGGTTCCACTGCGGCTGTTGTTGTTGGGGCTGGTGAGTTTTGGGTTTTGCATTTCCGGGGGTTTCTTCTCTGGGCATTGCGGTGTTTTGGTACGGTTGCTTTGGGAAATGGAGAACCGACGGAGAGTGCAAAGCTGAATGAATAATGTTGATGTTGTTGGTTCTTCTAAGAGTAGTTTTGTTGGGCTGCCGTTTCTTCCAGGAGATGGAGGTGGGGGAGAAGCCCAAATCAACTGTGGAGGAGGAGGAAGAAAGCGGTCGGGATATCTGGGCTTTGGCCCAATGACTTGTGGAAAAAGCCATAGTTTTTAAGGAGAAGGAAGTCGGAAGAGATTTTGTGGTTCCGGTAGTGCTCAAATTGAGGGCTAGAGAGAGTGTTTTGCGTTTGTTCGCTTGGAAAAAGAGAGCATATAGTGAGAGAGACGAGAAAGCAAGAGAGTGAGACTTGGAGAGAAAGGAAGAGAAAATGGGGTATAAATAGAGTTGGGGGTGGGGGAGAGGGCTGAAAGAGAGGGGGATATGTTGTATGGAGGTCCACCTCAGACACCTAAGGGAAGACCACGTGGTGGATTCCTGCAAAGGGCATTTGGTGATTGTCAATTGCAAACATTTTTGTAGACTCACTGAGTAATAGAGGGTTTCATCTCTCAAAGAGAAAAAAGAAAATTTATTTTAAAAAAGATGCATCAGTCCGTGGGGCCAAACGCCAAATGAAAATTGCTTGACAAGGGGTCTGGTTGAGCCATAATTGGAGGGCAGAGGGTACCAAAATTAGGGACCAATGAGAGTGAGATTTAGAGTCAGAGACACACTTATTCCCACAGAAAGGCGGAGAGAGTGAAAAATAAAATCAGTCTACCGTAAAACAAACACCCCCAACATTTTTTATCTTTTCTATTTTATTTGCTGCGTATTAAGCCTTTTTTTTAAGAAAATAAAGAAATTAAAACCCATTATAAAATCTAACTCCGCGTTCCTCCCTCTTCTTGGAGCACCGTCGACACCCTCGACCCACGTGGCCTTTTCTCCCACTCCTTTCCAACCACGAAATCTTGGTCACATCGCATGGCCCCACACTCTTACCCTCTTCAGAAAAGTATTTGGCTCATATTCATGGTTCAAACATGTTAGCAATGTTAATAAAAATTTAATGCCATTGCCCCTTCTTCTCTATCAACATCCAATCACTCCACCCTTTATCTCCGACCACCACATTCCTAAATCCTAACTCATTCACCTCTGGCTAATCACCCCACTAAATTATTGTAGTCATTATTGTAACCCCTGATATTTTCTTTGTCTCTCTTATTCTATATATATCTGGACACTAATAAAACCCCCTTGTTCAAGGTTTAGCAAATGTTTCCTTGTCTAACTTTTTCAGCCGCGTATGGACCATAATGCTCATAGTCATGCATCTTTAGGTGAATTTGTCTCGAATTTGGTCATCATCATTTCTTTTCTTGTTCAATCATGTCCACCTTAAAGAAAATAGAATAATTTTTTAGCAGAATTCTATTGAACATTTGTTGTTTCTTGCAGGTCCTTAGGTATGTAGAAGCTGTGAATTGTACTTATAGTTTCCTATCATATCTTTGTATAGATTAGCCTTTTTTTTTTAGCATGCGTGATTGTGGAATACTTTTTGTATTAAATCCTCGTAATAACAGAATCATTGAGTTACATATTGAAAATGTGCAGTTTCAGTATTTAGAAGAATACGGGCAAAGTTTAATTCCTATACAAAGCCTGCCAGGTATACTTCCAAAACCCCTTTGGCTCCATTGCTCTCAAGTCGCAATCTTTCAAGCACAAAGTAGTACTCTATTTGGAGTCACTCCGTGTTGTGTGATGGGCAGTGATAAGAGGATGATTGGACTGCATGTTATCATTTTGCATATATCTCGTTGACATTTCCAAATATATGAGTGACATTCAGCTTTCAATCTTTTTCACCGCCTGATTTACCCTCTAAAATGAGGTTCTAAATCCTAACAATTAGACGGGGTCGGTCCTCATAGACAGAAACGAACTGTTGGGAGATTGTACCTCCAGTACAATACGTTTGGGCTCTCCCACCATCACTAGATGTGTATGATGTCCATTGGAGGTACGTAGAGCGGCTAATATTTCATTACTGTTGAGTTTCCTATCATGAAGATGTTAAGATGGATCTGTTTTTACCAAATGGAATATTGAAAAATTAAATGGAATAAATATCAGGCAGCAATTTTTTAAGCCATCGATGTCTAGTGCACTTATCACTTATCAATATCATATTAAATTCCATATCGAATATTTTCAATAGCATCCGCTATGACAATAACATCTTGATCGTTAGCCATGAACAAAATGGTCATACAGCTACTTGTTTAGAGGTCCCCCAGCTGCTTATAATCCATGCGAAAAAACGAACTCTTGTTGCACTATATGGTAGCATTCAAGCTGAAAGATGATGGCATTAATGCCAGTGGACGGACGACGGTAAGGCTGGCTAAATGGTGCTATCGTTTTGGAGTTTAGTGACTATCCAGTTTGTGTTTGAATGCGGTCCTATGCCAAGATCAATTTCAGACGCTGTCGAGGGCCAGCGGACAAAGAAGGATGAAAATGATGCCTAATGGGCATCTTTTTCTTCAACTTTCGATTGAAATGTAAGCCACAGTTGTAGATATTAGAACTCAAAGCAAGTGGGGTAAGATTGGTTTCCTGGATTCGGATTACCTAGTTTTATATGTATATATATATATATATATAGCTTTTTTCTCTTTTCACTTTTGTTGTTTCTTGATAAAGGAATGAATTATACGCTGAAGAATCAAGAAATTAAAGGATGATTTCTTTTGATTTATTTTTCAAGTTTGTTCCTTTTATTGTCCCTTTGCAACTTATTCTAAAAGCTCTCCTCTTTTAAAAATATCTATACTAGTCAATTGGGGAGCAAGTGAGAGTTAGGTGCCTTAATTATATACAGCATTTGTACATCTGTTCAGATTGTCATGTTTCGATAGCAAATCTTTCATATGAAGATTTTGTCCTTCTTAAACAAATTAAAAAGGGGATCTGCGTCCCCTCTCTTTGAGTTCATCATACGAATAAGAGGGGGGGGGGGGGGTAGGATTTCTAGTATACCCCAGTCACAAGTTACAGCCACGCTCTAATCTTTCATTTTATATGCTCTATAATCGGATTAATATAAAATGACATGCTTTCCCTAATGTCATGGATGACTCTCAAACAAGGGCGAGTGCGAATTTTATATGTTAATTTATTTAGTACCTTTATCATCCAATCTGAATAATAAATAGTCAGACAGAGATGCTCTTTTTTGTTGCCCTTCATGCTTCACATCCTATTCTATTCTGACGTTTATTTCAATTAATACATCTAGATCTATTACTAGGAAAATATATATGAACCTGTTGGGATTCTATTGATAATGAAACCACGCGATGCACAACTTAATTCTCTACTGCACTTTTTCTCCCTTTCTGTTATATACAAATCCATTTTCAACTGAATTTAGGGAAGTTTGAAGGTTATTTTGGAGTATTTGAATGAATAAATAAAGAAGATAGGGTCCAATTCATCTTCCAACTCCATAAATTCTACAATTGAATAACCAAGAAAAGAAGTTTTTTAATAGTAATACGTTGAAAATAATATATGTCCTAGACGTTTACAGATTTGCACTCACATTGGACATTGCCACCATTATCTTAATTTGTTAATTAAGTAATCTTTTCTACATGTCTACTACAAGGTAGGAGCTAAACCTTGCCACTAAATTTGACCAACCTAATTACCTAAACTTTTATGGCAACTGGCAACTTATAAGCCTTCCATCGTGGAGGGCTGCGTACCACAAAAATGATTGTTATAGTTTCTAGAAAATTTTTAAAATTTCTTTTAGAAGAAAAAAAAGGTTGAGTGGAGATAAAACCTAGCTAAATCTTGTAGCTATCGATCTAAGGGTCCAGAAACAATTATAGGCAATCTCTATTCTCTAGCATGTAAAACATGACGAATTCAATTTGCTTTATATATATATATATATATATATATATTACTTGTTGTACTCTGTTCATGAAAGATATGGCCAACTCAATATAGACAGAGAGCTATATAATTACATTTATCAAGCCTTGAACAAGCTATAACTTGATCAACAATGTGAAATTTAGAGTACTGTCTGGCTGGTATAGTGGAGAGCGGCGCCAATCGGTGTAGTAATCTTTGTATTGTAATCTAACCATTATATATTAATAAGCATATAAAGTGTGGAAACAAGGAATCTAACAACAAAGGAAACAGCATTCTCTATATTGATTGCTTGGTGTATAAAGTGATATGAATCCCAATAGGATCGCAATGAAGATTGCCTCGTTGGAAGAGAGAGAGATATATATATATATATATATATTTGCTCCTAAATTTCTATTAATTTGGAAAGTATATTAATCTTTATTGATCAATGCATAGCATGATATTAGTTGTCAGCTGATGATAATGATCATCTTAATAATAGAAATGATCATATTGGGTTAGGTTCAACTATTGAATTCGTTTTTAACTTAGAAAGGCAAGATGGAAACATAATCAAAATTAAAAATTGATCTTCCATTTAAGTTAAACTTTATATTTTAAGAGTATGTTTGGATATATGACACAGTTCGGTGAGAGTTACTCTGTATCTTTTTTTTGTTCTTCCTGGCAAGCAGCCAACGTTATTAAGTTGGTATAATATTAATAACTTAATTTACTGTTTGGTTACAATAACTCTTATGTCTAAGAGATGAAAGTTCGCTTTAGCAAGGCTGAAACCAAAATACAGCAGCAGTAAATGACAAACCTTCTTCACTATTAAGGCTGGAAAAAGGCCCCATTGCCCCACGTGATTACTGGAGCTAGCTATTTGATTGTAACACAGACTAGTTCTATCTACTTTCACAACCATCATTTCTTACCACTTCTAAGGTTTACTACAATAATCATATTAATTTCTGTCAGAAAGAGTATGACAAGGGAGAGAAAAGACAAGTGGCGCTGAAAAGCTGAGAGAATGATTCTGAATTCATTCATCATTAGGGCTCACTAAATAAGCTATATATACAGAAGCTTAAAAGTTAAGTAAAGAAGAAACAAGAGATTAATTACATCATAACTAACCTAACTAACTTTTAAAAACAATGATTATATATACATATAAAACAGTGCGTTGCTTATTAAGTCATTGGTCCTTAGCTGAATGCAACGTTTGGATAGCATTCTTTGTCTTTTATTTAAACTCTACATTTTAGTGCCTTCTTGTTCCTAAGCCTCTTTGTTCCTTCTTTAGTTCGATAGTCATTAGCCTGGTGCAGAGTTCTTCCATGTAATCTTGAGCTTATTCGTTTTAGATACTTCTAATACTCCCCCTCAAGAGGATATATGATCGTTGAGAATATTCATCTTGCTTAGTAGATTGTGAAACTGCCTTGGTAGTAAGGCTTTAATAAAGATATCAGCTAACTGAAGATTAGTTGATATATGGACTGGCTTGATTATACCTGCTAACACTTTTTCTCTAACAAAATGACAATCCATCTTGATGTGTTTAGTCCTCTCATGAAACATTGGATTTTTGCTGATGTGAATCACTGATTGACTATCTGAGTAAAGAACAATTGAATCATCATGGCTAATTACAAAATCAGACAATAGATACTTCAATCAAATAAGCTCATAACATGTTGAAGCCATGGAATGATACTCAGCTTCAGCAGAACTTTTGGCCACCACCGATTGTTTCTTAGATTTGCAGCTTATGAGTGATTTTCCAATGAAAACACTGAAGCCGGTAACTGATCTTCTAGAATTTAAACAACTTGCCCAATCACTATCACAGTAGGCTGACAGTTTCAAGTTTGATGCAGACTTCATCTAAATTCCTTGCCCTGGTGCTCTTTTCAGGTATTTTAATACCTTCTATGTTGCTGTGAAATGTTGCATACCAGGCCTATCCATGTGTTGAGTCAATACTTGAATTGCATAAGCTATATCTGGTCTGCTAAAGGTTAGTGTCGTAACGTGCGGGTTTGAGAACCCGACCGCTAGACGTGGGCGAAGATAAAATAATAAAGGAGTCGCCACCAATCGTTTTTTATATGTACGATTGGTCACTTTTTAACTCAATTTTAGTCGATGAAGTCATAAATTAATTTTAAGTCCATAGAAAGAACGAGAAATGGTCTACGTTTTTTAAAAAATGGGTTCGGGAGTACGGTTACGCATGGAGAAGGATTAGCACTTCCGTGGCACCCGTTCCACGAATGGTACCATTTAATCTTAAGTCATCCTATTACGGCTTAATTTTGATTTTATTGTTATATTTTCTTAATCCTCGCTTATTAACTAATTTTTATTGAATTGGTTGATTGAGTCTTTTATTTGGTTTTACGTATGCACGTGATGTAAGCATAAAATGATGTCATGATTTATTTATTTTAAATAATGATGTCGGTAATTTTTTATTAGAAAATCATTCGAAGACCATCTCAACGCTTTGGTGAAGTCTCGACGTTTTTCTCACCTAGAGATATCCCGGGAAGAACTCGTCTTTACAAGCTCCTCGGGGTAATCCCATCATCAGAATTCTCGCTTCATTTACAAGATAAGCGTGGCATGCTATGACAAGATAAAAAGATGATATCTACATACACGCGTTTATTGACTTAAGATAATTTATCACATTATTTGTATTCATTGTCATTCGTTGCATTTTTGAATTTATTTTTTTATATTTTTTATTATTTTTTTATTTTTTTGGTGTCTTTATTTTTTAATTAACATTATTAATTAGTAATTTGCTTAATTATATAGTTTCTCGAATAAACAATTAATTTTTTTATGGTTAAATTAACTTTATTTGGTAATATTTATTTAAACTAATTAACTAATTATATTAATTTGAGTTTATTATGAAAATTATGAAAAATTATTATTATTATTATTTTTTATGTATACTTTCAATATTAACTATTTGAGTAATGAATATCGGAATATAGAGTTCGGATTTATCCCGACGCTTTGGTGAAAATCCGTATCGTATTTCTAATTAGAAAATTTATCTAAAAGAGGTAACTCTTTACCCCTTTTTAAGTTGAATTCCATCATCAGATACTCAAAGTAATTATTATTTATATATATTATGTATATTTTATTTATTATTATTTATTTATTATATTTTTTACTTTTCATATTTTGCTAAACTTGAAATCTTTATTAACTATAACATTGACTCAAAATATAAATTTTAATATTATTAGTACTGCCATTTCTATATATATTATTATTTCCTTCTTTTTTAATAAAAAATAAACTAAGCTTTCCTACATGAAAATATTTTTTTTATTTTTTTATTAATTTTACTTATCTAGGTCTATATTCTTCATGTTTATTATTATTTATTATCCTATATATATTTTTGTGTTTATTACTAAGACATATACTCATATTTTATATATTAATGATTTTTTTATAATATTTAAACTAAATTAAAATGCATTGAAATTAAAGACAAAATAAAATAAAAAGATAAAGGTTCAAAACAAAGCCCAAGGGTAGGTTTTATACCTGTCTAGGCTTGGACTAGCCCAGCTTAACGGTCCACAGTAGGCCTAAAACTATAGCAGGAGGTCCACTTAGCAGGCCCGCAATGTGGTTCTTCAAAACGCACCGTTTTGGTGCTGGTACAGTCGCTCAAAACAACGTCTTTTTGGCCCTAGACTCTTCAACTCCCTCTCTCCCTTGAAACGACGTCATTTGGTTTGTTTTGGTGCAATATAAAACCTTTTTTTCTTTTTTCCCTTTTATTTTCTCCCTCTTCTTTCTCTCTTAAACTTTAGATCCCTCTGCCTTCTCTCTAAAATCACAGCCCCCTCTCTTTACTGGTGCTGCCTTGCCTTTTTCTTCTTCCACCGTCGAATTGCCTTCTCCGATCAACCTCCCTGCTAGTCACCGGTGCCGCCTAGCCCACCAGATCTAGCCTCCCTTCTCATCGCCGTTCGGCCTCCAAACCCAGCTCTCTTCCTCTTTCCATCGCCAACCCAAACTTCTCCTCTCTTTTCGTTTTTTACTTTATGCTTTTTTTTGTTTTGATTTTTTTTTGGTTGATTTTGATTTTTTGATTTTTGATTTTTTTTATTGTGGCTAGGGTAGCTGGCTGTTAGTTTGGGATTTTTGATTTGTAGGTCGATGCTAAAGAAAATGGGATCTTTTCTTGTTAGATATGGTTTTCTGGTTTTGAGATATTGACTTTTTTTCAAATTGTTTTCCTTGCCTTTCCGAAAAAATTCCCCCCCCCCCCCTTTTTCTTGCCTAAAATTTTAGGGTTCTTATAGAACCCATTTGTCCAAATTTTTGGACAATCGAAGAAGGCAATTGTGCGCTTGGCAGCACTAATTCCGGATAAATGGCTTCCAAGTCAAAGGAAATCACCCAGAGGTGACCCCAAAATCCCATTGCCTCAGAAACCATTGAATGCTCTGAGGGCTGTTGACAATGGAGGTCATGCCTCACTGTTTTCTCTCTTATTTTATTTATTTTTTATTAATTTTATATTATTATCTTTAAAAAGGGTGTCTATAGTTAGATAGAGTAACTTTCCTACCAACTGCTTGTAAATTGTAGGATTGGCCAGTTCATCTTCCTTTTGTACCTTGTGCAGCTTATGATTGTAATCAATTGGGGTAGAAATTGGTTTAGCTCCTAAAAGTCCATATTCTTCTAGGAGATCCAGAGCATATTTTCTCTATGAGATAGTAATACCCTCAACTAACCTGTTAATATCTAATCCCAGAAAGTATTTCACAGCTTTAAGGTCCTTTAATTTAAACTGTGAACTTAGGTATAGCTTTACATCTTTTACTGCTTGAGTATATGTACTTCTAATCAGTATATCATTTATATATAGTAGTAAAGTAGTAAAACTTCCATCATTTCCTTTCATAGTGAAAAGAGAGTGATCTGCTGATGATTGATGAAAACCATATTAAAGAACTGATGAAGTAAATTTGGCATTCCATTGTCTAGATGCTTGCTTGAGACCATACAAGGATTTATGCAATCTACAAGTTAAACTAGTTCCTTTGGGATACTTCCCCTAAACAGTGTACCTTTGTGGAATTTCCATGTATACTTTTTCTTACAAATCACCATGTAAAAATGCATTATTCACGTCAATCTGTGACAATGACTAATTATGCATTGCAGCTAAGGCAAAGAACACCCTGACAGTGGTTTGCTTATCCACTAGACTGAAAGAGTCTTAGTAGTCAAACCCTACAATTTGGCTGTATCCCTTAGCTACCAGCCGAGCTTTATATCTCTCAACTTCACCATGTTCATTTAGTTTCACTTTATAGACCCACTTGCATTCTATCACATGAGAATTTGCAAGCAAAGGTACAATACTCCATGTGCCATTGTCCTACAGAGCTTTCAGTTCAACTGCCATTGCATTTTTCTAATAAGATTGATTAGCTGCTTGAAAGTAAGTATTTGGCTCAAGAATTTTTGACAATGAGATAGTAAATGCTTTGTGTTCTGATGATAGTTTATCAGCAGATAAGTGTTTAGATATAGGATGTGCAGTGACAATATTTGAATGTGATGGTAGGTCAACATCATAGGCTTCTAAGTATTTAGGAATATGTTTGGGTCTAGTACTTCTCCTAATTGGCAAATTTGTATTTCTGTCATCAATTTCATTATCATCTGCATCAGATATTAAGTCAGTTGCAGTAGGCATGCTGACTATCATAGGTGAATCATGTGCCAACTCATTTGAGGTTGATGTAATAAGTGTTTGTGGTCCTGGCACAAGTGAAGGTGTATGATTCTCAATAGGTACTTGGTCTTGGTTTTCAAAATTCTCAGAATATGAATAAAAAATATCAAGATATTTAGTATACAGATTAGGTGTTTGAGAAAATGTGTCTTCCTGCATACCTTGCTGCATAGACTGAAATGGAAATATTTCTTCATGAAAAATAATATATCTAGACACCAGAATCTTTTGTGCACTAAGATCATATACCTTGTACCCTTTCATATAATTTGGATATCTTAGAAAAACACATTTTGAGGCTCTTTTATCTAACTTTTTCTTGTGTTGAGGCAATGTTGACACAAAATATGGACAACCGAATACCTTTAGGTGTTCATATGTAGGTACTCTATAGAACATTAGCTCAAAAGGTGATTTATTTTGAAGTACTTTGGTAGGCATTCTGTTAATGATATGAACTGCAGTAAGTATTGCATCCCCCCTGAAGTATACAGGCGCATTAGATTGGTGCATTAGGGCTCTAGTAATGGTAAGAATATGTTGATGTTTCCTTTCAACTATTCCATTTTATTGAGGTGTATTCACACAAGATAAATGATGTATTGTGCCAGTTTTAGCAAAGAAATCAAACAACCTAAACTCTAAACCATTATCTAACCTTATGCATTTAATTTGAAGTTCAAATTGTTTTTGAACATAGTTGTTGAATAAAGGAACAATTGTCAGTACATCTGATTTGTTACTCATGAGGAAAACCTAGGTGAATCGTGTGAAATCATCCACAACTGTGAGAAAATACCTTTGACCAAACAAAGTAGGAGTCTCATATGGACCCTAAATATCAACATGAACCAATTTAAAAACACAAGTAGTAGATTGAACATGCACTGGAAATGAAAGCCTTTTCTGTTTTGCCAAAGGGCAGATTTCACAAACCAGTTCATTTGAAGAATAAACATTAGGAAATTGTTTGCGTATAACACCAATCCTTTCCAAAGAAACATGATCAAGTCTGAAATGCCATAAATCAAAACATTTGTAATTTTATTTACAATGATTGACTGTTGAAACAAAAGGGACCTTGAATACTTTATCAAAACAGAACTTTGACATTTCTTGTTCATCTAAATTGTCTTGCATGAAGTATAGTCCTGAGAAAGCCCTAGCAACCCTAATCACTGTCCATAAAGGGATGCTCTATACAACACAGTACATATCAGTGAGAAATATATAGGTTTTCTTAGTCCTAATGAGCTATCCTACAAAAATAAGATTGAATTTGAAACTTGGGACATAGAGAACATTCTGTAGGATTAATTTTGAAGTTAATTTCATAGTTCGTATGTATGACACAGTAACTTTCTTGTCATTGGGTAGTTGTACAAAGCAATTCTTTACAGGTCTGATTTGTATGAAACTATTCAAGATACAACATATATGATCAGAAGCACTTAAATTTATTATCTAGTAATTTTGCTTTATCATGCTAACATTTATATTTCTAAGACTATTAGGCTTGTTGTTTGATGTATTGAAACAAGGTTGGCTTGAAATAATACTTGCTATGGCTGAATTCACAAGTGAATGGTTTGCTTGCTGAGTGTTTAATGAAATGCCTTTACCTTCATTGCTACTTATACCATTCTCATTTAAGAGTTGCATTAGCTTGTTAACCTGTTGCTTGATCATAGACAGTTGACACATAGATCTTGTACTTGCCAGCTCCTTCTTTGGTTCAACTTGAGAATCATTTTTTGCTGATGCATCAGAAACTGTAGATACATTGTTAACAAGATTCTTACCTTTTCTAAGATTGGACCTCCCTCTTTTTGTGAACTTAAAATCATCAGGAAAACCAATAATCCTGTGACACTTATCTTTAGTGTGTCTTTTCTTACCGCAATGGTTACAAGTTATGTCATTTTTTAACTTTTTCTTGTTGTTTGCTGCAGTGAACATGGCAAATGATTCTAAAAGAGGTTGTGGTTGAACAAGAAGATTTCTCTGTGATTCCTCCCTTGGGATTAGGCTATATACTTTATCTAGGCTTGGAATAGGGTCCATCAATATAATTTGTGATCTTACAGCAAAAAATGACTCATTCAATCCGTTGAGAAATCTAAAAACCATATCCTTTTGAAATTGATCTGTGTATTTCTTGAAACAGCTAAGGTTGTAGCTCCCATATTCACAATGAGGCAAAAGGCGGTAGTTTCTTAATTCTTCCCAAATACCCTTAAGTTCAATGAAGTACGCATTTTTTGTTCTTGTTCCTTGACTGACATTCCCTAAGGTATATTGTAAATTACATACCCTAGTATCATCTGGATGAATAAAATTTTGCTTGAGAGTATTCCATATTTCTACAGCTGAATCCATATAAAAGACAATAAAGGGTATTGGTTGTGAAATTGAATCAAGGAACCGTGCCACTATCAGGTTGTTACAACAAGGCCAGGATGAATAAAGTGGGTTTGTGATTACAGGTTTTGCTATAGTTCTATTAACAAATCCTATTTTGTTCCTAATAGATAATGTAAGTAGAAAAAACCTACTTTAGGATATGTAGTTATTAGTGGCTAGTTTACGGTTAATGATCACAGATCCAGGATGATCTGTGTGATGTAAGTAATATGGTGAAAAAAGGGTCTGATATGGGTGAAATGCTTGTGATCTATACACTAGGATTTGACCTAGCTTCAGTAGACTCAGCCATGGCTATTAAAAAATACTTGCTAATGAGTATAAGTTGATTGCTAATAAACCATAAGAGATGATGAATAACTTACTATAAAGGAGAAAAGGAAATCTGATCAGCAAGTTGTTTATACTGATCCATTAGCAGAAAGGGTAACAGTCAGCTCTAGGGATTAACCCGTTCTGATACCATGTTAGAAAGAGTATGACAAGGGAGAGAAAAGACAAGCGGTGCTGAAAAGTTGAGAGAATGATTTTGAATTCATTCATCATCGGGGCTCAGTAAATAAGCTATATATACAGGAGCTTAAAAGTTAAGTAAAGAAGAAACAAGAGATTAATTACATCATAACTAACCTAACTAACTTTTAAAAACAATGATTATATATACATACAAAATGGTGCATTACTTATTAAGTCATTAGTCCTTAGTTGAACCTAATACGCAGCGTTTGGATAGCATTCCTTGTCTTTTATTTAAACTTTGTATTTTAGTGCCTTCTTGTTCCCAAGCCTCTTTGTTCCTTCTTTAGTCCGATAGTCATTAGCTTGGTGTAGAGTTCTTCCATGTAATCTTGAGCTTATTCATTCTGGATACTTCTAATAATTTCACTTTGTTCTTTAGACATATTAGTACTATTGATTACATTGATTAATACTTAAATTTGAAACTTTCCAAATCTATACACAAGAAAGATATTCTAAAATTGATTAATTAATCAAATGTATCTATCTTATAGCACTACTTTTAGATCACATCAAACAGTTGTAACTAAAGTCCCGGCAACTTGGATCATCCTTAAACAACATGAGAAAGATTGGATAAGGGCTAGTATTATTAGAGGCAAAGATGTTGATAGCCAATATATATAGCTGGGTTTTTAAAAGTGATAATATATAGCATAGACGAGTAGCCTTTCACTACTGTTTTACTTTTTGTTCGAAGCAATTTCATGTCATTTCATGCAAGTTGTGTAAATTTGTCGCGCACGCACACCATGTTGTCATTCCAAAACCAAGTTCATAATTAGCTGCTTGAAAGATATCCCCAGAGGCTAGGGGATGGGGCCGCCATGCCATCAGGTAGGCGCAATTACAGGTTGCTATTAATTGACCGATGCTATAAAGTTCAAGCAACTTGCAAAACTTGCTGCTAATAATATATGAAATATATTTTGCTTCCAATCAGTAGGCGAGTACTCCTAATATAAGATCGAATTTGGCCAATGCTTGATCATGACTCGGAATTGCTTTTTGTACAGAAAATTTCTACTATGGTGAAACAACCAAAGAGCAGAGAGGCAGGACGACTATCGATTTCCGCATTATATCGAGTTGCTAGGAAAATAATGCTGCAACCCACTTGTGAAAAAGGAATTGATATTTCACTAACCAATGAGGCATTCTCAAAACCCATCTTATTGGCCTCTGACATTGACAATCCACCAAGTGGGTTCGTTATATGGGGACAATTGTACTATCTCCTGGAATGACAGTTGGACTGATCAATAATGGCTTGTGAATTTGAGTTGTATGTCTTTCTACACCATTAATACTAATCACGAAAATCAAGAGTATTAGTTCTTTTGCTAACCTGTGATTAAAGAAGAAAAATATCACGAGGGAAAGAAACGCGTATTCCTTTGGCATTCAAACTTTATGCTAGCAAAGGGGGAATGATGCTTTTCAATGTTGGATTTTGCAGAGCACTAGCCTAGATAAGGCCTTGATAGATATTCCTTATTATTTGCTGAGAGTGGATTACCCATCATCGATGAAAGAATAGCTAATGTTATTGATACACGAGGCAGGTAGAGTTTCACATGGTTAGCACTGAAAATGTTTGTTTATTTCCCATAAAACATGATGTTGGCCGATCTTATTATTGGGAATTTGGTTTCTGCCCTTGCTGATTTAATCATCGTCGGTTATTGTCGTTATTAACGGTTGTCACATGGAATGCACATTCAAAAGAAATTCTTTATTATAGTAAAGAATTAGTTAGTGCCATTGTTAATGACCATTTGTTTAAGCTCTATAATAGCTAAAGTTATTCATTAACATTAATGGCAAATTTGGAGGAGTAAAGTTATACATAAATTAAACATTAGAGAGAAAGATAAGGTTCTAAAAGAACCTACTTACCATGAATGTTCAGATTTGAGTCATTTAATAAATTATATGGTTGTAGGTCGAATAAAGCTTTGCTGAGGAATGCTTTTGAGCTTCTAAGTCAGTTCTAAGTAATTTCTGGTCCTTTTGAGAAATATAAATGAAAGACCTTTGCCTAGATTCAATGATCCTTGAGAGAGCATATATAAATGAGGTCAAATTCATTTGTTCCAAACTTCTCATAGAAATTAATAGCTAGACATTATTGATGGCTTCTGGCACATGAAATGCGCAATTTGTAACATGAATGAAAAAAATCTGGCAGAATTTGCATTCAAAAATATCTAGCTATAGTGCATCTTAAAGATGCATTAATAATGGTTAGTGTAGTATTTCTAAATTGCATTGAAAAATATCTAGCTATAGTGCATCTTGTAGATGCATTAATAAAGATTAGTGTAGAGTATTTCTAAATTATTTATTTTCTCAAACAAGATATATATAAACGCATCATCAACCATAGGTGTCGGATTAAAATATAGATAAGCATGAAGAAGCATTCTCGCACAAAAACAAAAAGAAACTTAATTAATTCTAATGGTTAACTAATTCATTAATCAAATATATAGTTCCTATTAATATGACAAATAAAATTTTAACTAATGTTTTCTCTAACTAAATGGTTGAGATGCTATTTATGGATATCATAGGAAGTCTAATGGAAGAAGGGGATAAAAAAATTTTAGACTTTAACCCTCAAGGAAGAGGATAATAACTATTATATCAACTTTTGATATGTAATAATTCTAAATTAAATATGATGTCGTTTTGAGAATTTCATATATAATTAAATAGTTGGATAGTTGAGGTACCATATCTTCTTAATTTTATATTTTCATTAGATTATAAAACTTCTTAACTTTTTTCAGCTTAACTTCCTTGTCTATCAAGAGAAAATGGTTTCTACACCTTTTAAGATGTCAATTCACCCTTTATTATTATTATTATTATTATTATTATTATTATTATTATTATTTGTTATCTTGTTTTCTTGGGCAAGTCTATCAAATAAGGACATAATGATCTCATTGGACAACTAATTAAATAAAGGTAAACTAAGGAATTCTACATCATATGGAGAGATAGTTTACTTATAGGGCTTGATGATCTGATTAGTCAAATTAATATTATCATTTCTTTCTTTGGTGAAATGGTCTGGCAGGTAAGATTATGCAAATCAAGATGTAGGTATTTGATAATTGCCAATTGACTAATAGTTCCTTCTCTTAATCCATTTCTTACTCCATAGATTATTGAATTTTTTTCAAAGCCCCCAACACTTACTAGTGAATAATGTATAGGAATTGGGATACAAATCATGTGGTCCTCCTTTTCTTTAATCCATTTCTTTAATCAATACCATATTATAGATAATAAAATAATATATGGTACCCAAAAAGAAAAGAAAAAAAAAAACCCAGGCAATGATCTGACTGACCAGAAATAAACTACCAACTGCCATACCCACCTAATTCTATCACCCATTTTTCAAGCTCTCAAATGCCATATAAATCTTGTACACAAATTAAAGGTAAAATACCATAAAATTTAGAGGTATTTTTCAAAATAACTGTTAAAGATAAGATGTTTTCAAAAATAACTCTTTTTATAATTTTAATTATTTTTAGTTAAGTTGGACAAAATTAACCTTAATGAAATTATATGTCATGATGTTAAACGCCATGGTTAAGTTATTACACGTTATGTATAAAAACATGTAATACGTCATGGTTAGATTGTTACACGCCATGTTAAAAAAAATCTATTGTTACACATCAAGTACAAAAATATGTTACACATTATAATTAGGTTGTTACACGTCATGTACAAAAATATGTTACACGCTATAATTAGGTTGTTATACATCATGATGAAAAAAATATTATTGTTATACATCATGTATAAAAACATGTTATACACCATGATTAAAAAAAGTTATTACACGCCATATTGAAAAAAAATATTGTTGTTATACGTCATGTTGAAAAAATATTATTATTACACATCATATTCAGAAACATTTTATTACAATTTAATTCTTAAAATGTTGTTGTTACTTATGAATCAAAACTTCGAATCCACTCAACTCTATTTATTTTTTTTTTGGATAATTTGACACAAATTAAAGTGTTTTTAACATGTTTTCATAAATTAAAACACAATTTTTTTTATCTAAAACACATATTTTGATTAAAATAAAAAAAATTCTTTGAAAACATAAGTTTATAAATTTTAAAATTTTGAGTTTATTGATGTCTAGGTCTCAAATTGATCCAATTAAAAGCTATTTCAAACATTTATGATCATTTCTATTGTTTTAGTTTTATCCAAAATACCTAAAAATCAAATTCCCTAAATAATCACCCACCCAAGCACAGGAAAGAGAAATCTGAAAACACTAGAGAGAGAAATCGAGGGCATAGCAAATGAATGTCGAAGGGAGAAATCGATAAAATTAGAGATAGTGAGATGGTGAAAGAGAGAAATTAGAAGCACAAATGAGGAGAAATTGTTAAGAATGATTTAATTTATTTGAAATAGTTTCAAGAATATTTTTGTCAAGTGATGGCTAAATATGAGTAAAAATAGTTAAATTTATTTTACTAATTATATTTGAAATGCCCTTATTAAGAAAAGTTATTCTTCATAATTTCCTCTAAAATTTATTATCTTGTTTTTCTATGTTGACAAAAGGCTTATCTAATTAAAATCTAAAGATGAGCTATTTGCTTTAGAAAAAAAGAGGAAGAAAAAAACTGAGATAGAAAGAGGAAGTAAATTCTAAAAGTGGGTAAGAGGGTCCTCCATTTTCTCTTTATTTCTTGCTATTATCTTACTTTCTTGCTCTTATGTGCATGCACCGGTAAAAAGAGGGTCAAACTCTTCTAGATAATCATGATCAAGGTATGTGTGAAAACAAAATCCATCAATTAGGTATAAAAGTATTGTTTTAACAAGGGAAATGAGAAGAAAACCAAGCCAATATAATCAGAAGACAATATATAGTCAAAGATGAGAATTAGACAAAGGTAGGTTCATAAAGAAAGAGAGAATGAGCGACAGAGATCCATGATGGGATTGCGTTTGGTAGCACATGGTATGCATATAATATGGGGAGAATGTGAGGTGGTTGAATTCTTCATTTCAAAGCACAGCATCTTCCACAAATGGGACATTCCAGGAGAAGGAATAAAAATCAATTCCGACGAAGCTGCAAGATTTTTTTTTTCTTAGTTTTTAATGATTTATGGTGGAATCTAATGTGAGGATAAGTGTGTTTTAAACAATCACGCAATATTCCAATCAAGAGTTTTGCACGTTATTCCTTAAAATTTGTTTTACTACTATTACTACTACTACTTTTCCATCTCCATTCCATGATTCTTCAAATTTGCTTTCTTGGCTAAGTTTCCAAGAGATTTTCTTGTCCTGATACCATGAACCAGACCATTAATTTGGTCTTCTATTGCAATGGGAAATTACACAATGATTTGCGTTTTTCTATAAAAGTGATCCTCCAATATTTCAAGAAGTAGGTCAGTGGAAATAGATATAAATATATTTATATAACTTTCCGTCAAAGGGTAGGTCCTAAATTTCTTTCCAATTTCCACTCATACTGAATTTGATCAACAATGTTTTTTTTTCTTTTTTTTTTTTTTTGAAAAACGATTTCATTAACACTAGAGCTCTTGTGCCAACCAAAGTCTCTGTGCTATTTGCTAAAAACTTCTTTTGACATATGATAACTGGCCTGTGCTTCACCATAACTCTACAATTCCATATCGAACTATACAAAAAAGAAGGTCAACTATACAGCAAATTATGACCCTCTATCACTCCCCTGTAAGTAAGTGACCAGTACATAGCAAAAATTATAACCAGCCACTTTACCTAATGTTCTTTACAATTTGCACAAAACCTACATGATCAACAACGTTTGAACTCCAAATTCAAAGCAGAATCTGCAGTTAAAATATTAATCCACCTTATGCGTCTTCATTAATTCTTGACATGGCAATGTTTGAAGGACACTAAATCATGTATGTGCGTGCAATGAAGCTCATATAGATAATAAATAGATAGGATATATGAATGACAACTTCCTTGTAATTTAACAATATTCAAAATCCTTATATTAGCGTCTCACCAATTTTAGCTATATATGTTTGTCATCAAAGACATTGGTTCCGATGCATCCGCATGTGCCCCATGCATTAATTCCCTAATTAATTTTTCAGGAGAAAAATGTGTCAAAGATTCTTACAATTCGCAGATTGAGCTTTATTCATATCTCTCCATGGAAAAAGCATGCGATGCATATTGAGGTTCATTCAAAGTCAGTCGTGAGCTTATCTGGAACAGCCAAGTTGCATCCCAGGTAGAGCGACAAGTCCACGTCAGGAGCTTACATTGCAGCACTCCTTAGCTGCAAAACATTCAAAGACGGCCGAAAGTTTCAATTAAAACCTTTCTGCCCTTTTTCGCAATACCAAAATAATTCAACCCAATCTCCACTTGTTAACAAACGATCCAACTCTATAATTTCTTCCCTTCCATGTCATGTTATCAACTTGTATCTGTAGGGCTTTCGCTATCAATCTTATTATTCTTGATAAAACTCAACTGAATTTTTTCTTTCTTTTGATACATGCTATAATCGTGACTGGCGAAGAAACTTTTTCCCGTCTAATCGATATTCCTGTTTCGATTCCAAAAAGCTGTTCGATTGTAGACGATACTATTGTGAAACATAGCCAAACCAATAAGCCCTAGTGATGGCAATTCAGAAGAACCCTATGGAGAATACTTGTGTCAACGCCTACTATTTTGCATTGTCTCGTCTGTCTTAATTATTGACTTTTGAGGCGATACGTAAGTTGGAATTTTCCTAAACAAAACCTATGGTTTAAAACTTTTCCTTCCATTCAAATGCCAAAGTGTCACATGGTTCTCCTACCAATATCAAAGGCGCTGGTAGATGTAGGCCATTATGGCTGCATATAAGTGGGATTAATCCCATTAAAAATTGTTCGGTTTCTTCCCTTATGTACATGAAATAAAGGGTAAGAGGAATAAAAAAACAAAAAAGGAAACCGTACCCTTGGCATTACCAATGGATCAAATCTTGCCCCCTGGTAAAATTCTTTTGTTTAAACTCTAATTTGAATTAATGTAAACCTAATCTTTATAATTAGGTCTACTTGAGACAAATCCCTTTAAAGAAAACTCAATAGTGGCCCAAATCCAAAAGGAGCGAAAAGTATGACATGCTTTCATGGAGGTAAATGCCTTATGGAGGTAAACGGGAAAAGGGAACGTGGCAATGCCTATGATTAGGCGCATGGTTCATTGCAGCTACCTGAACTTATGTCTTTTCATGAAATGATATCACATAATCTGATGACAATACTACTACGCATCAAGATTAATATGGGGGTCATCATCAAAGTAAATGGATCAGAAAAAAAAAAGTCAAAAATGTCTTTGAAATGTAACCGTATACAGTACAAACATAAGTTTCTGTCATGTTTGGTGAAATTCCACTTGCCATTTGCCATTTTGCTTCGACAAAATTTTATGGGTTTTTTCGGTGCCTTCACGCAAAAAAATTAATTTTTGAAATGATAACTTAAGAGACCCAAAAAAATAAAAATCGTGTTGATTTTTAGATGGCATGTTAGATGTGCTTAGATACTTTTCAAAGTGCTTAGATTAATCAACCAAATATAGAAAGAAGGCGAATAAATATTTTGTTCCAAGCTTCAAGTGTTGTGATTCTGGGCTCGGCCTGCAAAACTTCAGGTCGTCAACTTGGGTTAGTGATTTGTGTATCAATCAATCTGGACTAATTCTAGGCCCAAGCATTGGCTTTTTTTAGATTAAGAGCCCAAATACCATCAAGAAGCCCATTTATCTTACCTATCTTGGAAATGGAGGACTCTTGGACTCATGGGCTGTGGCGCGCTCAAAGAAAAATAAAGAAGAAAGAGGAAGTGCTTTTAAATTTGCCCTTCGGTTTTAGCTTTCTTTCTCTCTATCCATCCATCAACAGCTCTGTAACTGGGCGTGGTATTTCCTTCAAAGATAAGGAATACCCATTTCTTGAAGAGTTTTCCCATGGTGCGAAGCTTTATTTCATTGTTCCAACAGTTTTAATAGTTATTTTCTTTTATCTTTTTGGTGAATTATGTGGGTATTGTGAATGTTTTTTATATTCTTTTATTGGGAAGTTTTTTTCTTTTTTTTTTTATTTCTTTGAAGTTTCTATTTGTGGAAATTGTCTGTTGTTGTATCTGTAAATGGAACTTTAGCAAGACAAGCTGCAAGGAATTCTAATTGTCTAGTTGTGAAAAAAGTTTGTCTTTTCAGGAAAGTGAAAAAATGGGATTTTGAGTTTTCATATTCCTCATTGTATCACATAACATTAGTCTATTTTAAATGGGAACTCATCTATATATTGAAGCTATGTTAAAACTAAACTGCCTCCTTCTTGTTTCTACCTTATTTGAGACAAAACCAACAATTACCAGTAAAGATGAGAATTAAAGATCAGTTAAGGGGGAAAAAATGGTATTTCCCCCGTTTATCTGATTGTCAAAACCCTATGCCCTGTAACTTTTTATGGGAATAAATAATGGGAATGATTGGTTGAGGTGTCGAAGATAAGTACTGGTTGCTGGATTTTTTTTTATATATTTGATGTTGGTTAATAAGATATTCTCATATTTATGATATCCAGTTTGGGGCCTCTTGTAAGAATGTGAGTAATTTTAAAAGTGATTTTTTGGTTTTTTTCAGTAAGTGTGGATAGTTTCTTGTCCAAAATTCTAAATCTTGCTTATCTTCAGCAATACATAATTTGCATAATTGCTGGTATCAGTTATGATCAATTGTGGGTTGGACCTCTGATTCCTAGGCCATCCTTATTCTTGGTAAGTAAGTTACAGTTGGTATGTAAATCTAATTTTGTTAGACTAATCAAATTCTGTTAAAGCAATTTTATTTCCACTCTTAAATGAATATCTTCAAATCTGCTTTCCCAATTTGCTTTAATGTTTATCTAGTTTTACAGTTAGGTTCCTTCCAACCCTGTCTACTTGTTGTGCATTTGCTTCATTGTTTTCCTATTATTTTATAAAAAGATCTAGATTAGTTGTGGCTGCTGGCAACAGTAGTTCCAACGCTGGATTATTTTTGGATGTTCTAGGGCTAGGAACACATGTCGGTAGCCTGTGGAAAATGCTGAGAATTTTGTGAAAAATTAAATTGAAAGCTCTGCAAAGTTTACTTTGTAGGGTCAATTGGATGGGTCAAGGAGAAAGAAGCTACTGTGATTGTGGATCAGATTAAAAGAATATGATATCAGCTATAGTTTTAGTGGGAAAGACCATAAGTTATCCTTATTAAAGGTCTGGTGAATAGTAAAGAGTGAAGTGATTAGCGTAAGGGGGTTCCAATGAATGAATGTTTAGTGCTTTACAAATAGGTTTGACTGGTATTTATTGAAGTCTCATTAAAAGAGTTGTACTTGGGTGATCTCTGGTAGTATCGTGTGCTTTTTCCTAAAATACTGTGTATTTAGGCAATCTTCCCCTTAGGGAGTTAATTGTTGTGCTTGTCCGTGGGCTTCTCTTCGATACATTTTGTATGGCTGCTTTTCGGCTTTCCTCTGGAAAAGCAATTTACCTTAAGAAAAGAGTGTAAAAATGAAAAGAAGAAAGTCATATCTATTAGGTCTTATTTGCTAGTGCATTTTTGCTACTCTCTCGTGAATCATTCTGGATCTACAGGGGTTGTTGCAGCACTAAGAACAATCATGTAATAGTAATAGATATAGTGTAGCCTTGTATTTACTGGATTTTATGATTTCAATCCATTAAGAGGGAGGTGTTTGTGGCAATTCACTGTGCAATATATGCACCTTTTTAAGACTTAAATTGAGCTTCAACTCACTAGTCTAAATTTTGCACATTCCAGAGTGGACAATTTTGAAGATGCTGGGTATGGTCAGATCATTAATATGTAGCAATGATGACCTTTATTACTCCAGCCCTTTTCTTTCTCATAATTTAGTAATGTCAGACGCATTTGATACCTTGAATGGACAATCGCATTTTGGTATGACTTTCTACAAATTGAGAAAAAATTAAGAAAATTGAACATTCTTACAATGAACATGAGCCACCACTGATGCTAAGTCTAGGCAACATAGATTGACATTGAGGGTGGGCTGTGGATGCACTTGGTTTCCTTTTATATTTTACTTCATGTTCCAAAATTACCCCTTAACGGACACTCAAAAATTATGTGCCAGATTGTTTTATGACCTTATGAGAGTTGGTGTACTTTCTACATGGTCTTGACATTTGTTTTTCAAGATTTGATTCTTTCAATGGCCATTTATGACTATTCTAAATGTGGGTTATTGCGGACAAGGCCGCTTTAAAGCTGTTTAAGTATGGATCTTTCCTTTGGCAACCTTTTTTCCAATTTATGCTTTCTCTGGTTTCTTTTCATAAATGGCTTTTATTAGGATTGTCGTTTACATTAATTGGTGTGAACCACTAGGACCTATTTCTTTGCCCTGAAAGGGCTATAAAAAGGGGTAAGAAACCATGCCTTCTTCCCCATCACAAGGTTTCCTTTAGCTAGCTAGTTTCGACCTCTTCTTGAAAGGAGCTGAATCGTGAATTCCTTTCTCAGTTTCTACCATGAATTTCCTTTTGGCAAGAGAAGATGCAGAGAAGCATGCAGGCACTAAATCATGCTTCTATTGCAACAAAGTGTTCAACAACTATCGAGCTTTAGGTGGCCACCTTAGGATTCATCAGGAGGATAAGACATCAAGGACCTTGAATTATCCTGGTCGTTCCAGTAATTCCATGGACATTACTAGGAACCCTCCTGTACTCCTACCAAACAGCCAACAGAACTCCTCGGGAGGGGGGAACAACCCAACTCCATTCTCTAGAGCACCACCTGCATTTGACTTCTCTAGGATGTTCTATTCAAATGAAATAAACCAGGCAAGTAGGAGCAAATACACTGGCAGCAATCCTAGAGTTTCCCAAACTCAGTTTGTCATGTCTCCAGACTTCTCATATGGCTGTGGTAGTGGTGCAACTTATCACAGTCTAGCTTCAAGAGCATTTGCTCCAGCTGGTGCCAATGCAGTCATGTCTCCTGCTGCAGTTGCTTCATCTGGTAGTGTTGTAGCCGCTGGCTTTCCTATAGATTCTTCATTATATTTGGGCACAAATGGAGTCTGTCAGTTTAATACTGATGAATTTCAGATTAGCCAGGATGGTTTGCCACCATCCTCCGGAGATGCTTTGCAGAACGTTCAAGGTTATAATCTTAGTAAGCTTCCAAATCACACATTTGCTATAACTAACCCTGACCATGGTTTTGGGTCATACCAGTTGCCTGGGTTCAATGAATCTATTGCTGTTTGTGCCTTTTCTCCAGGTCCTCATCCATGCTCAAGCGTGGATAAAGTTGGTCAATATGATGGGAGAAGTTTGTTGATGTGTGAAGAAGGTAAGAGGCCCTACTTAGCTGATGGATCAGGTGGTGCTGATGTAATGAATGCATCAAAAAAACCTAGGATTGCCCCCACTGAACATGTGGAACCCATGAATCCTCAGAAAAAAGAGCTATCACTCTTCATGGATGTTGATGATTCAATTTCTGCATCGGAAACTTGTTGTGGTGCTGAGGAGGAAGGTCCAGTAGATGTAGATTTGTCTCTGCATCTTTAGACTTGTGTGTTTCTCTTTACAATAAATAAATAGTAATGAAGGAATAAAGGAACGGTCACTCTTGCCCTCCTATCCCTCCCCTCTAAAAGGAAGATGTTGTTTCTATGTACTGCTGAACTATGTACAAGTTGCAGTTTGGTTAAATTTTATAAAGTAATTTATCAGGAAATTTCTTGTGGATTGTGGATTTTGATTAATCTTTTCCTTGCTCAATGAGGATTTGATTTTGAAAACTTGTAACCATGTTCTTATGATTGGTTTTTATAGAAACATGTTAACATGAGGTAGAGGAAACAACTGGAACTGGTAAAGAAGTTTCATTAATCGTTTTCTTGCTTAACAAGGATTTGAATTTGAAAACTTGTAACTATGTTCTTATGATTGGTTTTTATAGAAACAAGTAGACATGAGGGAGAAGAAACAATTGGAACTGGAAAAGCAAGATTTGTTTTATACTTTAGGTCTGAATGCAGATGCAAGGGAACAAGGCTTAGGTTGAAGTTTAATATTTAGCATTATCACGTACAGTTATTGTCTCTTATGTGTAGAGCAGTTTATATTCTTCCTATTAACTCTATTATTTATTTTAGTTAGAGTGCTTATCAGCACTACTGCAACTGTTCTAGAGTAGTCATTAGATTTAGAGCAATGGCTTATGGATTGGAATCTTTCTCTGTTCTTGGAGAATGCTTCTCTCCAGAGTGATTGGAAATAATTAGATAGAGATGTGGATGTCTTTATGATAATTTTCTTGGTATAACTTGTTTGATGCTACGTAGCTTGGCCTCAAATGTAAATACAAAATGTCATATGGTGATGTAGTGAAGGTGTGCTGCATCATCTCAGCGGTAAACCAAAGCTGAACTTTCAAGCGCACTGCCTGTGAGGTCGCCTGCAATCCCTACTTGTAATTTAGTGCTGAAATCAAATTCTCACAATCAGATCTTTCAGTAGAAATTAGACGAGGTGAGACCATAGGGATTTTTTTTATCACTTTTGACTGATTTGGCCCAAAGATTTGAATCATAAGTGAAAGGGATTAATTTGTATAGATATTATTGGTTTTCCAAGCAAGTTTCATGATCCCTTGGGTGCTTTTGGTGAGCAGCTGCTGCTTGAGAATGAAGTTGGTTTTGTTCTCAAATTTTCTATTTACCCTTAGATTTTCTCTTCAAATGCTGTTACTATCATTTATGATCATTTTAGTGTCATCATATCAATATCTATACATAGACTAGTGCCTATCATCATTGTCTAAATTTTTTTCAAAGATTTAGCTTAGGGTGAAGATAATGATTACTTCAGAAGCTTTCAATGAACTGGTGCAAATTTCAGGAAGAGAAGTGATCTCTCCAGAATTTAGTTTATGTTTGAGTTTGACTTATATTTTGGCTTGCATCATCCTTTTCTTATTTGTAGACATGGGTGGTGAACTTCCATTCCATTTTGTGAATTTTTGTTATATGACATAACATTAAACTATTCATGAATCCCAATTAGGTATGATTTTGAGCAATCATTTTGACTTTATTATTCTTCCACTTTTGGAGAAGATTTCTTTTTTCATTTTGATATAAAAAAAAAAGAAAAAAATGGAAAAAGGAAAATTCCCACATTGAAGAAAAAAGTATGCATTGAATTGAAAATTCCAGTAACGGTAGGACAATGTTGTGCCTCATAAATGCAGAAGGTGGTTGGTCTTATATGAGCCTCAAAGTGTCGAAGTGCATGACTTCTACCAAGATTTTTTCCAACTTTCCATGCTACCGGCCCCTGTGAAAATTAGATCAAAATTAAGATATGGAAATGTCAAAAATTTTGAGGAAAAAAAAAATAGCAATTTGAATAATCCGAATTTGAGATGAAAATTACATTTTCATTTTAAAATTTTTTATTATTTACATTCCCATAAGATAATATTATTTGGCCAAATGAAGCAAGGTTGAAAAGGATGGATAGGTGGCGGTAAGTATTTGAACTTGTCTTTAGGAACTGCTTTTCCTTTTTAACTTCTAATGTAAAATCTGTTTTTATCCTTATCCCCACGCAATGCAACTTGATTGGATGCTGAAACACCTCTTTCCTTTATGCCTAATTGAACTCCTTTTATAGCTGAAAAACATTATTATTATTATATGTATACTTTCTTCTCTCAAGTTTTAACCCAACTTATTTCTGTGCAGTAATTGTTTCCAAAGAGAAATGGTGGTTTTGTTGGTTCAACACATAAAAGGGTGATATTAATATCTTTTACTAATAGAAGAAAAAAAAAAGAGAGAAGAAAACAATGAATAATTGAATATTTATACAAAGCCCACAGCTTGCAACTTGCCAGCAAAAGGAAATAATAATAATAATAATAATAATAATAATTGGGGTCAGATTTTTGCATATCACACCAAAAAAAAAAAAAAAAAAGAGGTCACTGGTTTATTTCAGTCATATGCTAGATCATCTAGATATTTTGCTTCTTCAATAAATGGCTTGAAAAAGATAAAACCTAAAGGTTTATATATATATATATATATATATAAAGTATCCAAAGCATGATAATACCTTTGGTTATTTTTTTACTGCCATTAAATATGATACGGACTGCTTGCAGGGAAAAGTATGCTACAAACATTGCCCTTCGGAAAAAAAAAAAACAGAATAATAGGAGAGAAATAATTGTAATTGTAAAGTGTATTATATCATATCAAGAATTTAATATTGGTTACATCTTTCTAGAGTCCAAGACATGACCAGTTATCAAACTTTCCCAAGGAAAAGAAATAAACAATCTAAATAAAATAAAATAAATATACAAGCCAAAGGCCAAAGGCAACTCATTAGCACTGTAGAGTGGTATTTAAAGTCTCAAGTTTTTCTTTAAGACCAAAACTTGTTAAACAGATTGTCATTTGGTTGCTTTGTCTTTTTCTTTGATAGCATTTTGTCCAATTCTTTTCACTCTTCATTATCCAACTTTAATCCTTTTCTGATTAGCCTAAACTACGCGTTTGGCACTTCGGGTTTGAACTTTAATCTTCCTCTTTAAGCTTGCGAGCTCGGGACAAACAAAAAGAGTTTCAACTTTCAACACCCGCAGTTAACGGCGCGTGCTCAACAGGTTGGCAACCCTTTTGCTCATTCTTTTCTGGACACGTATTGGGATTTCTTTATGTAGCGCGTGGTTTTAATGGGCATACACAGAATCATCAACCCTTTGTTTGCCACCGGAATAGCAGTAAATAATATAATAATCCTATACCTTGGATATTAAGAAGCATTATCCGGTGGAAGGAAGGGGTCACCTCTTTCATGCTAAAACCAGAGTTAAATCTCCTATAAAGTCAGCATCTTTGAAGCAACTATTCAAGAAAAATCCTTCTTTGTAAGTCTAACATATCGGTTTCCCTTCTCTTTTTCTTCTTCTTTATGGTATCTGGTTTGTTTTTAAGCTATAGAGGACAAAATATTTTATGTGTTCAGCCTCTTTTCTAAATTATCAATCTCTGCTAGCTATAAATACTTCATTTTTTATGAGATATATGGCAGGGTTTTTATTGGTTTTTTGTTTTCTTATTGGGTAGGAGCAAAAGTTTAGATTTTTGGGTACTCTGTTCAAGATATTACCGTATGGGCTATTGATTTTTCTTTACACCTTTTTTTTTTGGGCTTTTTAAGTATTAGATTATGTTTCTCTCCGCCCTGGCATGATATTTAGTACCTTTAGATTCCTCAAGCAGGTATCTTGATAGGCCACAGTGGTGTATACAAAGAGAAAGAGTTGAAGTTGTTGTGGTTGATGCATGGGAATTTAAGTTTGGATCATTCAGGAAGGGATTTTATCGGTGGCTTATGATAAAGTCTAGTAAGGATTTTGTGTAAAGGCGAAAGCATGATTTTCTTTTAGGTGCTACTGCAATTTTAGTTATAAGAATTCTTCGCTTGCTCTGTTGAGTGTGAACGAACAAGCAACCAACTTGGAATAAATTCTTTGAAGTTTTGATTGGGATTTGAATGTTTAAGTTGTTTGATTCTAAGTAAATCAAATCTGGTGACAAACAATAACCGGAAATTTCAAGCTGAAACAAGATCCTTTGGGTAGTCTTCAAGGAACCTAGATTGTTGTGTTTTCAGAGAAAGATGCAAAGGGTTCGATTATCGTCCCAACAGGCGCTCGTGCATAAGCTAGGGGATTCTCAGATGACATTATCCCCAAAATTCAGATTAGCTGTGATTCAATCTTCATTGTTGAACCCTTCATCAGAGTTTGAGCTGTCACTTCAAGGAGAACCCCTTATTCCAGGCCTTCCTGATGATGTTGCCCTCAATTGTCTCCTTCGGCTTCCAGTTGAGAGCCATGCAGCTTGCAGAGCTGTAAGCAAGCGATGGCATCTTCTGCTTGGTAATAAAGAGCGGTTTTTCACCCGAAGGAAGGAATTAGGTTTCAAAGATCCTTGGCTCTTTGTGTTTGCCTTCCACAAAGGCACCGGGAAAATTCAGTGGCAGGTTCTTGACCTTTCCCACTTCTCTTGGCATACTATTCCAGCAATGCCGTGCAAAGATAAAGTTTGTCCCCATGGTTTTAGGTGCGTTTCAATTCCTCGCACGGCTACTCTCTTTGTTTGTGGGGGTATGGTCTCTGATGTGGATTGCCCCCTTGACTTGGTGTTGAAGTATGAGATTCAAAAAAACCGTTGGACTGTGATGAATAAGATGATTACTGCTAGGTCATTTTTTGCAAGTGGCATGATTAATGGGATGATATATGTAGCTGGGGGAAACAGTGCTGATCTGTTCGAGCTTGACTCAGCAGAGGTTTTGGATCCAACAAAGGGGAGTTGGCACCCAATTGCAAGCATGGGGACAAATATGGCATCTTATGATTCTGCAGTTCTCAATGGAAAGCTTCTTGTGACAGAAGGCTGGTTGTGGCCATTCTTTGTCTCTCCAAGGGGTCAGGTTTATGATCCAAGAACTAATAATTGGGAGAGTATGGCTGTGGGATTGAGAGAAGGGTGGACTGGCTCAAGTGTGGTGGTATATGGGCACTTATTTGTGGTTTCTGAGCTCGAAAGAATGAAGCTTAAGGTTTATGATCCAGACAGTGATTCCTGGGAAACGATAGAAGGTCCCCCATTACCGGAGCAGATATGCAAACCTTTTGCTGTCAATGCATGTGATAACAGAATTTATGTCGTGGGTCGCAACCTTCATGTTGCTGTAGGCTATATCTCAAGCCTGAATCGAACAAGCGGCTCTGAGAAGAAGCAGAGCTTCAGTGTTCAGTGGCATGTTGTTGATGCCCCAGAACGTTTATCCGACTTGACACCCTCAAGTTCTCAGGTTCTGTTTGCTTAGCTTCTGAAGTATTCAAGGTTCTGTCTTCTATCTTGTTAAATAAAATGTAATTCTACAAAATTACAAAGGCTGTAGAGTTGTAATGACTTTGCGTTATTGTAACAAATGTATTAACCATAGTTCTTTCTTTATTATTATTTTTTTTAAATCTTCTCTGTATCTCTTTGTAATTGCTCGGATGTGTTCTAATTATCATGACTTCAATCAAAGATGTCTTCCTGTTGTTCTGGTATGAATCATTGTCTATAATTGAAGTAAATATACACCATGTCAATGGCTGGAATACGTTGGTACAGTGGTCAGAGGACAGTTTTAGATGGGGAAGCTGAGAAATACTGGGGTCTTGGAAAAGCATTATCTTGCATGTTAAGCTAGCTATTGGTGCATCAGCTAAAAGCCACAAGCATAGCCATGTATTATGGGGAAAAAGAAAGGCAGATTTTGAAATAACAAGGAATCTGATTTGGAGTGGTAGCTGCTAACAAAAGGCAAGATCTTCCAGGAATATTTTAAAGTATATCCTTGTCCTTTAACACTTCAACAAATGAAGTTCATTACCACTTTCATTTTTATTCTTGGAAATCTGATAAGGATTTCTTCAGAAGGAATCTTCGTGGTAATGGTAAGTGGGAAAACGTGGTATGAAATCGTGTCTGAGTTGCTCTTGTATGACGTTGCATTGGCATTGACCAGCTGACCACTCACTCGTCAAGAAACCGCTTGTATGGACCGTTGTTTTATTTGCTGAGATTGGGTAATTGGATTTGGCCTAATTGGAGAGAGAGAGAGAGAGATTAATGGGTTGCTGATGATGACTGGACTTGGAATCATGCCAAAGCTGATTGGAACTTCTTCTCCATGATAAGAGAAATTTGGAACCTCTTCTCCATGATAGAGGAATTTTCAGGTTTCACTGCTTGAACAGCACTCTTCAACTTCCTTAAGAGTGAAGGTTCAACCCCCTTTTTCTTTTAGGAAAAGAAAAAAAGGGCAAATGAATCCGTATTCCTTGCTCCATTCATACCTTTTCTTTCTTTACTATTTCCTTCATCAGGTTTAATTTTCAATCGTAAAATTACAAACAGATGAAGGCTATTGTAGGTTTAGTATATTCCAGGTCCCCATATCTCATAAATTAGTAGACTCCCCGGCCCCTGCCCCTGCCCCTGCCCCTTTTGTTTCTTGATTTGGTAATTAGCAAACTATTATAAAGTGAAAATCAAATACTCAAAAGGATAAGGTTAAATTTACCATTACTTATTTTGATGTCCAAATTCACCATCAATTTTTTAGTAAGTGTAATTTTAGCATTATAATTTTAATAGGTATAGTATTCAAAAAATTTCTTAAACTATTCGAAAGAAATTTAAATAAGTTTTTATTTTTGTATCACGTTTAATCAAGCTCATTTTAAGTTAAATAAGTCATTATAACTAATGATTGATTAATTATTATTAATCAAAATATCACTTGTTATTTTATATCTACATGACATTGATATGGGATTGATATGAAAGGTGAAAAATGTCACATAATCATATTATCATATCAAATTAGCACATGTCATTATTAATTGTAATATGTCAACATGTCATATTATCATCAATTATATTATGTTAATCTATTACGTTAGCGTTATACGGTATAAAATGACAAATAACATTTTAACTAAGTCAATCATTAGTCATAAGAGTTTATTTGAGTTAAAAATAAAAGTTTAATTACTGTCTCAAAATAAAAATGCAAGAACTTGATTAAACGTAAAAAAAGTATAAATGTTTATTTAAATTTTTTAAAATAATTTAAGGACTTTTGCAGATATTAAGCCTTATATATAATGATTTGCAACCACAACTTGATGTTACCTAAAATAAAATTATTTTCCAAATTACCTAAAAATATATATGTCATTTTTTTTCATTTATATGGTAAGTTTATCGAATGAGTTGACTAGACACATAATGGTTTACAATCTTAAATAACATGAACTTATCCACTATCTTCAAAGAAAATTACTTCATCTCAAATCAATAAAATCCTTGTTATTTTTAGCATATATAATGATTTATAATCTTAAACAATATTAACCCAGATATTCGACAAAAAGAAAGTTGAATTCATACTAACCGAAAACAAGAACCAAAAGTTCAAGGCCCAAGGAACAGCCAGGGTAGGACAAACCCCAAAGAGAGCCCAAAATCCTGCTATCAAGCGGGTTATATGCTATGGAAGGGAAGGTTGGGCTTCAGACGGGCTGAAACCCAATTGATAGCTAAAAGTCCAAACAGTTCTTGAAAACCCAAAATAATTCCGAAAATCTTTTCAGGAAAAACAGAGCTGAGTAACTGAGTTGAGAGAGAGAGAGAGAGAAAATGGCAGCAATAACAAGCGCGGTGATAGCAATAGCAGGAGTGGTATTAGGATGGATAGCAATCGAGATCGCTTGCAAGCCTTGCCTCGAGAAAGGCCGCGAAGCCATCGACCGATCTCTGAACCCTGATTACGACCCCGACGACGATAACGACAACAACGTTCGAGCCCCTCTCAACCCTTGCCCAGATCTCGAATCTAAGGCTGATAATGACACCTCTCCTTCCACTTCAATTAAAGCCGTTTGATGATCGCTTCAAAAAATATCTTATTCTTTGTTTTTTGTTTTTGTTTTTTTTTTGTTTTAAATAAAAAATGAGTTGGGTAATGTTGTAACTTGTTCTTTCTTCCTGTCTTTCTTTTTGGTAAGAACTTGCGCCAAGGTGATGGTGTTGATGTCTTAAGGGTGTTTCTCTGTTGATGTTTGAATGAATGAATATAGCTTTGGTGATCCATTATAGTATACATCGGACAATTGTTTTGGTTTTGTCTTTTCCTGAGTGAGACAGTTCAACTCAACCTGGGCTACAACCTTATGTATTTATAGTTAGTACAGGTTAATGACGACGTCATAGAAAGAAAGGGTTGTCAGGTCTGGTGTGAACAAATCAAATAGTAAATCAACCCCAGAGATTATTCGAATTCATACAAGATTTTAATTTAGTTTTACAGTAGTAGTTGTTCAGCTCCAACATAGTCCAATCTCGAATCTGTAACAAGGCCTAGTGGTGCCAATGTATACCATGTTCAAGACTGCTTCCCATATCCATATAAAAAAAATAAACAAACCCGACTGATTCTAATATTTTATGATGATTGATTTGTTGGCTGTTAAACCATGGTCATCCCACAGATTCTTGGGCTTATAAGCAAAGAAGATAACCAAGTACGATGGTAATACACCTTTGTTATTGAGAGGCTGGCGTAATCCATCCTTCCACTTCCCCCAACCAATCTGATGTGTTTCTACAAAGCAATTGTTGAAACCCTGCTTTTACCCCTGCAGGCTGATGTAGCCTCGTACGGCTACACCCTCCTTTTTTACCATAAAATAAAACATGTAAACACACACAAACAACCCAAGAAATAAATAATGCAGCTTATTTCATGTGACTCAAGTGTTAAGTCCGTAACAAGTATCAAAAACAGAGGCTAAATATGCTTTACAATTACAATCTCGATTGCAACAAAACAAATACTACAAGTTACTGTACATGGATCTGACAAGGGATTTCGGCGTCCTGCCTCTTGGAGAAGACCAGAGTTTCCCGTGTCATTTACAAGGGGATATCTATCATCAAAAGGTCAAAAAAAAAAAAATAAAGGTAAACTATGCCAGGTAATTGTATATCTGTGGGTTGTTCTTGTCCCGCTCCAGGTACTCCCTGTCAATGAGAGACTCGATTCTTTTCTTCAAATCAGCCGGTTTTATGGGAAACTTGAGCTGTTCAACGAAAGAAACTTATTCTTAATATGAGTATTGTCCAAATGCAACTTAAAAACATATTATCCCTTTAATCCCCATGTCTGGAGATCATCAATTGCAGTAATTTAACCATGGTATATAAAGAGAATTTTCACCTTTCAAATAAAGCAAAGCACTTTGGCATGATAACTCTTAATAACAACACAGAAGCACCAACTTTCTGTTTATTTATTTCCAGATGTTGCTGGGGACTCTTTAGATATCCCTCTTTTATGCACAATGCAAACAATCAAAACATGCTTACCTGTTGGAAGAGTTCAGTTATCAGAAGAGTGTGACTCAACACTTTCCTCGTCTTCATTATCCGAACAATAGCAGCATCAACCTGCAATACATCAAGCAATAATGCATACATTTGATTGAGCTCCTTCATGTTAGATAACTTTCTGTTCTTTTCGTTCATTTTTTTTAATAGATAACTAAAAAGAGAGAATGTGAGAGTGAAGCAAAAAAGTGGACCTGATATTGACGGTCTTGAAATACTCTTTCAGTAGTGCTTGTGTTCTCCTCAACTGTCTCTTTCATCTGGATTGCATTTACCTGCATCACAAAAGGAAATGTCATCTTGATGCCATATTATGTGAGTGGCAATCACACAGTATTCATAATAAAACTGCTGGGAATTTAGTGGTATAGCATGGAGGTGAGCATGACAGGCATGTAGTTTAATCTAACAAAAAATCTTTACCCACCGTAGTTTGAAATTACAAATAGATATACCTTTAAACGATAGAGAGGGGCAGTAAATCCCCCATTGAAAATGAATGAATCATCATCCTCCACGTCCCTCCCTTTTGGCAACTGCAGCAAACAAATTCAAAGATATACAGGAATAAAGAAAATGGGAGGAAGAAAAAAGAATAATGTAACCAACTTACCAGCACAAATATGAAATTAAACTTGAAAATGCAATAATGCAATGGGCACATACCTTTTGAAGGACTCGTACTTTGCCACATGCAAGGGACTGCAAGGTTCTTCTCAATTCCTTATCCTCTATGCCAGTGGAGTCCTTAATGTCTTGAAAGCTAAGCTTTTGGGCATCGTTGAACAACATCAGAACTACAGTCTAGAGGTAAAGACAAGAAAACCAGAAAACTGTTAGAACTTCTCTGCTTGAAGAGAGAATTTGAAAACAGAATAAACACTACAACAAGAGAACAATGGTCCTTGAAACACCAAGACACCAACCTGAAAAAGGGAAACTGCCAGCTCCTTTTTACCTTTAGGAAAATCTGCTTTCAACACACAATGACCTAATGAATTTTGCCACATTAGGCGCCTCCCACTGTACTTGCTTAAGTAGAATTCCTTAAAGATGTCCTGTTACACCAAGTTGAAGAAAAGGTGTTAGGCAACTGTAAATAAAAACTTGCTGGTCTCCGTAAGGGTGAACATTTCATCCCAAAGGCTGAACCAAACCTGATAGACATTCAATTCATGAGGAAGCCTAACATCCATAGGTGGATATGTGGGCCAGTACCTGCAGCTCAACAACCAAAATAGAGTTTAATACCTCGACAATAAACTAATTGATAATTGCAGTTATGATTAATTAAAATAAAATAATGGTAAAATATGATTTTACCCTGTTGTTAAGACATGGACACTCATCTCAATTCCTGATGGAAGTTTTATCCGGGCCTGGGATGACTGCTTGAACGATTCATTTATCTCCTTTGATAGTTCAATATCCTGGATAAAAATCGCAAGATTCCACACTCAATATAATTATGAGTCATATTGCTCACAAATCAAACCAAACATGCACGGACATAAACACACAATGAAGGGAAGGACTCTTCGTGAAAATATATGACAGACATTTTTAAAGTTGCAAAGAATCTTCCAAGTCCATCCTCCCTTGTCAAGTTCAGCAAATGACTTCTGGGAAAGAACAAGGCCTCTTTGCCATAAAACCACATGCAGTGAGATCAATCATAGATCATGAGGTGATTCAATTACTAACACAAGCCCATTATCTAGGCAGCAATTGCATTAATACCACATTTAAATTAATATATATTGCTATTTTTGCTCAAACAGAGTGTAGCTGGAAAGGAGATTCAAATGTGCCTGTCAGTGGGCTATTCTTCCTAGTTTCCAGTTACTCTGCTACCAAAGTATAAACAAGTTAAAAGTAAATGTGGTTTGCAGTGTAAACATATTCTAGGCACAAGAATCCAATCACATAGCACTAAGTTCCAGTATCACAACTCCATCAATTTAGTAGATTGTTGGATGTGCAATTGACCAATTAACAAGTAGGTAAGCCTAAAAACAAAAGATGAATTTAACTTCCTGAATCCTTTCCTCTTCTCTTCTCACATGATTCTATTACTTTAATATTTATTTGTATGATCTATCCTCAAGGCACAATAAGAATATTTTTGTTACATAATCATTACATACTGTTTGTGAGGGTTAATCATAGTTATCCAACTCATGTCAGGGGATATAACACTCCAGGTGCCAATACCACCAGCATTAGGGTAACATGCTCCTAGTGGTTAAAACTTATAAGAGTTATTGAACTGCCCATGTTTACAGACTTAAAAAGCACCAGCTCTGATTAAAAATCCCAGTGGCAATTTTTATTGACTGCATTTCTTGGACAAATTTATAGAAAAAGATATATAGGCATACCTTGAACATTCCTTCAAGTTTGTTTGTAAACTGGCTGCCACACTCAGTCTTCAGCTGCAGCATCATAACAAAATAACAATTTAATACAATATGTACAACAAACATCATCTGATGCAAAACAAAAAGATACTGACCTTAGAAATCATGGATTTCTCTGCATCAATAGAAGCACTCTTTCCTAACAGCAGCCGTTTTGCAAGATCCTTCTTATAGAATGCTTCAAAGACATCCTTGCCCTTAATTACCAACAAAAACATCATTCACATCTCTAGCATTAATTTATAGGACAATAAAAGCAAGACATTAATCCACAAAAAGAGAACCGTTTCAAGGCAAAAGTAAATTTAATGATTTAAAATGTGCAAACATGAACTCTACCTGGATGAACCTAAATAAAACCAAAACTTTATCAAGTGTACCCTCTAATTCCTCTTCAGAAGTACCCTTATTACCAGCACGGAGTTTTTCATCCAAAAACTTTGCGATCAGCTCAGCAGGTCGATTCTATAAAAGACAGCACAGAGTTGAACCATCAGTCGAGTGTGAAAATATGGTACCCTAAATTAGGAATATTACTTCACCAACTTAAAACTTAACAACAAGAATGCTTCGTAAAAATAAAATAAACTAATGTCCTACCACAAATGACAAAACATGCTAACCTGACGAAGGTTAATAAGATGCTCAAATGCATCCTTGATGGTGTTGCAAAATGCCTCATTCTTGGAAAAGCTTTCTTCCCATATCGAGTCAAGTGAAGCCTTGAATTCTAACAAGGAAGGCACCATGTCCTTGTCTTTCTCTTCATCCAAGACAATGCCCTGCCCAGTTCTCCGAATATATGAGCTTAGGGCCTGCCTGAGTGATTCAAGAGCATTGACCCTTGAAAATAGTGTGTACATCCTCTGAAGGTCCTCAATACGATGCCCATCCATCAGCATCATAAATCCCTGAAAAAATCAGAGAAACTATAACTACTAAAAAGATGCAAATCCAAGCAGGCATACAAAGAGTAAATAATAGCTGAAGATTCATATTTGCACCTTATCAAGAATGGCAGGTATATGACGTTCAAGAAGTTGCCTCTCTGCTGTTGCTATAAGTGGCTTTCTTGTAAGAGCATCCAGGTAGAGTAAGCATCTTTCATGTTCTTCATGTAACCTCATCTGCAAGAATACACCAAAAATCTTACAAAGACAACCTTACCTAAAAATCTTAGAGGGATAAGCATTTATATTCCATACAAGAGTGGAATAATATGATAAATAAACATTCTTATTAGGAGGTAAAACATGTAAAGTTCAAAACACAGCAGCACCAATCAGTGCTTATTGAGAAAAAAAAGGATATTGAAAATCACCTCCACATGCTTCAGGTAATCTGGAACATCAGATTGCTGCATGTATTTCATTCCTTCACCTGCATAAAACTCAGACGTGCACTCCAGGAATGGTTTCTCAAAGCTTTCTGAGTAAATACCTAAAGCCGTAAACATCTTCAAAAGATGGTTAAGGAGGGTCCTCTCAACTGCTTCACCTAATCTGCATGGTCAAAAACAGAATGCGGTGGCTTCAAAGATGCAAAGAAAGTTAATAAACACTCAAAAGATGGAAATCAATCATCTAACATCTTTCATAAACTTTAGGTGGTGAAATTTATCCGGATGGAAACTATAAGTAAGAGGGAAAAATGTGTGAGAATTACAAGCAAGAAAGCAATACAATGATAAATTGCCTATCAATTGCTGGGTTCTTTCCAAAATGCTTGGAAGTACTAGGTTAGAATTACATTGATCACACACCCCAACCAGCCCTTCAAGAAACATCTTTCCACAACAGAAAATATTTTACCCTTCTTGCTGTTTAGCCTTTGCTAGGTATCAAGAATCTTATGTTCATTAGGCTGCTAAAATACAAGAAAAAAAAGCAAAATAGATAGAGAATAATAACATTAGAACAACAATTTATGAGCTAATTCAAGTTCACTCATATTCAACATGTTGCAGGTTGACTTTTTCAATTTTTGCCTCTCTACTTATTACTTGCACAGAAAATTCAGCATGGCATCAAATTGGTTTGATGGCATTAAAACAAGTTACCCCATAGTATAGTTTTATATCTACTACACTGTTTCATCAAATCATGATATGATTTATGTACTATAAGCAAAGCCAATCCAATAACAACCAATAGGGCAGTTTTGTTCAATTTATACCTTTTGTGCCTTTGTTCATAGCTAGCACTATTTTATCACTTAAAGGTAGAGAGACCCTGCAAAGATAACATGCACCAATGGTGCAACAAACTCTCCACCACACCAAGAGAAGGATAATTCATCCATAACTTTGCAACACTTAATGATACACAATCCATCACAACATCCACCTAAAACTATTATTCATCTTTTGCATAGGTTGATATTTTGGAACATACAAACAAAGACTAGAAATAAACAAATTGTATATTTCAAATTAAAATTCATTAGACTTACCTCTCACTCTCAATCATTCTTAAAAGACCAGTGACAGTTTTGTGCTCAACTTCAGGAGCAAGCGAAAGATGTTTCCGGAAGAGCTGCAAGCCCATGTCCCACAATGAACGTACATTTGGGGTTTGTTTAACATATGTTCTGTCTAGATACAAGGCTATACCGCGAATCATCAACATTTGATCACAAAGATCTTGCCAATTTTTCTCAACAAGTGATAAGAAAACCACCAGATCTGGGCTTTGCCCAACTAAAGATCTTAATGCCGCAGATATATGTTCTTCACACTCTTTTTCAATTCGTTGATAAAGGCTTCCTCCCATCTTGTGCAGGCAAAGATTATTGACAGCCTGAAGGGAGCACACTCGATATATCAAGAGACAATATTGCTCAAATTGAAAAAGGCTATCATAATCAAATAGAGAGGAAGAAGAAATATATGTGAGTTTACCTGATAAAGCTTCTCCAAGTCACAAGAATCTGGTTGTTTCAAAAATATAGCATTTATGGCTGACTTCAGCTTTGCCCATGTTTCCTCCTCAAAATTTGTGGGCAATGTCGGTTTTGCTACAGAGACAAAACAAGAAGTTAAAGTTGCATTAGGAACCTTTCTGAATATATGTTTTATTTTAATTCCATTTCAGCAATGCTCTTCTCGTTTCCTACCATTAGTTCACATAAACAAGATAGTTTTGGAAACATATCTGATTTGCAAATAGAACCAAACTTGCTTCAACCCTTATATATTCCTTGCAAGTAAACTTACAAATAACAGGTTAAATCACCTGCTAACTAAAACCCATATTTATCTGTTTAGGAAGATGTACTGATTATACTTATGTGAGCACACATATATACGCTTACACCAAAATGATCTATAAGAGAACACAAAACAAGAAAAAAATTTAAGAAGATGAGGGGGTTTCAGAGCATGTCTCCAACACAGAATTCACACTACATTTTCCTTTGATAAACTGACAGAAACCGCAAACTGAAAAACAATACAAAATGAAGAAAAAAATCATTCAGAGCTTTTCATGTAAAGCTGCATAAGCAGTAGCCCTACATCTCAAAGATAAAAGAATTAACAATGTAACCAAACCATATAAACTAACAAGTAAATTTGTACCCTCTAAATTTGTTTAGCAGGAATAGATTGACACCAAGAAACCAAACCAATTTCGATATCATAAAACAAAATTCCAACGATAGTAAATGGTTGAAGTATTGACCACATTTCACTGACAACGTAACAGGTACTAAGATCAGTTAATAGACCTCTTTAAAAATTTAGTTAAATGCTACATAGGAAGTGATCCAAAGTACTTGGCTACTAACAGATCTCCAAACTGAAAAAGCTTCCAATTTACAAGGCCTAAATGGCACAACCCAGAAAAAAATTCAATAAACCAATGTCCAGTAATTAGTATTAGCACAGTAAAACAATAACAAGAATAGAATCAATTAACCAATACCAAGATCCTAAAATCAAACAAACAAACAAACCTCCAATTTCTACAATTCTCCTCCTGCAATCCCTAATTTTTCTATTCCAAAAACGACGCAACAACCAAAGCCCCTCAATTTCTAAGGTCAAACTCTCATATTAGCTAAGAGAGGCAATTTTACAAATGACACGAAATAAATTTCACAAAGAAGAAAACGAACAATCAAATGAGATCAAAAAACAGAAACCCAACCTTTAACGAGTTTGATGACAAGCTTCTTGGCGGGTTGAGGAGGGGTTGCTTTTTTGCGAGACAAATTAGCGGCGGCGGGAGCACGATTATCGTCGGGCTTGGAATCATCGTCGAGGGCCATAGATGAAGGGTCGAAAACGACGTCGTTATCGTCTTGGTTGTGGTGGTGGTGAAGGCCGTTCTTGTTTGGGTCTAGAGAGCAAGCGACGGCTTGGGACTTGGCTTTCTTCATTGGTGGTTGGAAGTGAGGAGAAGAGGAGGAAGAAGAAGAAGCAGTGGCGTTGGAATTAGCGTTGCTCAGAGAGCGTTTGGTAGGGGGGAGAGACATGAAAGTAATCAAGAGAGCATTGTAGAAAATTTTAGCTTCTTTTTTTCTTCCTCCGTTTTGGTTCCTCCTATTACAGTGTGCTTGCCTCCCCTTTTTTAGAGAGAAAGGGGACGATTTGAGAAGGCAGCAAAAAGATAAATATTTGTGAGAGTGAGAGAAGGAGAGATAAACACAGCGCAGAGATGTTAATTTCTTGTAGGTCTTACTTATTTTTCTTGTTTTTTATTTAAGCAAAAACGTGTTTCTCTTTCTTCATTATTCGGCGCATTGGGCTACTTTGCTTTTAGGCTCATTCGAGGGTTGGCCCAGTATTAAGCGGCTCATCACAAATCAAATGTTGGATTCAGAATCTTAAAATAGGGTAAAGTAATGTAGCCCATAGTTGATTTGGGCTAAACTTCAAATATTCCCTGATTCGGTGATTGTGACACCCTCTCCTTTGCTCAGTCCCGAAAGAAATAGTAATCCAATTGGATACAATAACTTTAAATTTTTGTTTTTGTTCAGATAATAATCACTTAAAAACTTTTGGTCCCGATGACCTTGTCAACTCCTTTTATAATAACATTTATTTTACGAGGACCCTAATTAATTACATATAACTTTAAGATTATGTATATATATTATTCACTTTTAAATCATGGCACAATTTCTGATTTATAAAACAACCCTATTTTATGTATATTTTTTTATTTAAATCCCATCATATGTATTACTCACGTCTAACCCAACTGTAAATCAAAGTATTGGAGGAGTTCCTTCAGAGTTAATTCTAAAAGGTATCATAGTGTTTTTGTTTTTGTTTTTTTTTCTCTCTATATTATGGATATTATGACTTTACTAATCAAGGTAGCATTGGCTAATTAAACCAGGCTCCTGATGAAATTTCCCGGATGTAATCATCACCTACTACATCATCAACCACGAGAGCTTTCACATCTAGATTGAGGGGGAGAATGGAGAGTAAGACAAAAGATATTTGACAGTTATTAAGAATCGATTTTCAACTTCTCTCACTTTTCCTTTGAACACATGAGCACGAAGGTTCCTTTCTCCCACGATGTCGGGCTTGAGTATTTGCACGTGGAACAAATAAGGAACATGTTAAATACCATCCTTTTCAGTTTTCCACTTGCGGAATGAAATAATTTAAGTTTGACAAATTCTAAGCGCCATAATCCTGATTGTTATGTGCAGGGACGGAGTTAGAGTATTTCTAAAAAAGATCAAATAGAAAAAGATAATTAACAATTAAGAAAAACTTTATTTATAGTTCAATTTTCAATCATTTAAAAGATTATATAAAATTCACAAAACATTGAAATATAAAAAAAAATACATATTAACAATAATGATAATGTCATATATATATATATATATATATAAAACCGAACGAAATTATGAAATGAGTCTCTTTCACTCTTTGCGTGTAACAGTGAAAGAAAAAATAATTTTTCAAACTCAAATAAATTATCTTTTTAATTTATGTGTTCTACACGTAATGAGTAGCTTTTTGAGAAAGTTCTCTCCTTATTTTCTATTTGATTCTTGAATTGCTAATTAATATATTGAGTTATTAAGTTGAATTGTTGAGATAAAATATATTATGATAGGTTATTGGACTAAACTGTTAAGATATAACATGTTGTGATAGATTTAGATTTATATTAAGACTTAGTGGGTTTAGATTCGTAGACTCACTTTTATTTTTTAAATTTGATAAAATTAGCATATTAGGTTAGAATTTATATGATAACTAACAATATATTGACCGATTCTAATTTTATCAAATATATATAGTAAATAAAAATTTTAAAATTTTTAAAGGACAGTAGTCCCATGTTAGGATCATTTTATTTTTTTTTATTTTGTATTAATTATTCAATTAAAAAATTATTTTGAGAGAATTATTAGAAATATATATAATATATAAAAAATTTTAAAAGGTCATGCCAGTGGACACTCCGCCCCTGATTATGTGGGAATGAGATCAGGGAGAAAACAAAATACGAAGCAATGATATATGAAAGGGAAAGAATCTTTGGAAAATTGAAAACTTGAAAACAGAGGCTGCTGTCACATGGTGGAAAGGAATTAATACTTATCAAAGTTGTTGATTGTGTTGTACTAATCTACGTTATGAATTGTATTAGAATACCTAAGAGAATATGCGATGAAGTAAATGTTGAAGTGTCAGTTTTGGTGGGAGCTGAAACAGGAGGAGAGAAAGATTCATTGGGTAAGTTGGCAAAAACTTACCTGTATTTGAAAGAAAATGGGGGAATGGGTTTCAGAGGTTTGCACCATTACTATTGCTTTGTTTGCAAAATAATGTTGGAGGTTGCTTGATAATCCCAATGCTTATCGGGCAAAAATTATTAAGGGTATCTATTTTGCTGAAAAGTTCTGAGATGGAGGCAAAAAAAGGGATCAAAAGCTTCCTGGACATGGTGTAGCCTGTTAGAAGGAAGGGATTTTTTGAAGGAACTCTTATTGCGGCAAGTGATGGGGGAGAGAAGATTGATATATGGACTGACAGATAGAACCACATGTAAATCCCTTAATATAAATTTGGAAGATCAGAATTGTAAGTATCCTCAAAAAGTGGCAAAAATAATGGATAGAAGGCGAGGAAAATGGAAGTTGGATGGCATTCAAGGGCTGATATCTGCTGAAGACAATTAGGCTATTTAAAATATTCCAATTTGTCAAGAAGGTGGTCCTGACAGAATAGTATGGCCTGCAACGGCAGATGGCTTGTATAAAGTAAAATCTGGATATTATTTGTTGAAGAAAGATTATTGTAATGTGAATATAACTGGACCTTCTTCTTCTCATATAATTAACAAGGATGTTTGGAAATTGATACGGAGTTTGCAAGTGTCACATAAAATTCGAAACTTCCTAGGGACAGTATGCATAAATGCATTGGCAACTACTCAAAATCTATGGACGAAAAAGGTGAGATCAAGTCCTTTATGTCCTATGTGTCATATGTATGAGGAGACAATAGAGCATGTCTTGTTGCAGTGTGATTGGGTTAAAACAGTGTGGTTTAGTATTGGACTTGGCTATAAGGTGGATAGTAAGTATAGCAATCACTTTTAACAGAAGATTTCATATGGTTATGAAGATTGAATTATTGAGTGTTAAGGAGAAAAAAAATGGTGTCTATCCTAATTGCTTTTACTTGCTGACATATTTGAAAGGCTAGGTGTGACACTAGCTTCCAAGGTGCGAATCCAAATGGGGAAAGGACTGTATCTAAAATAACATGGGCAGCGGCAGAAGATTGGAATGTCGTTGTTAAGGATTATGTCGCAAAGAATGTTAAACAGATGACAGTAAAAAAGGAGAAATGGGAAAGACCAAACGAAGATTAGGTAAAAATAAATGTTGATGGGGCGCTTCAGTAACAATCCACTAACAGCCGCAGCTGGTGTGGTGGCAAGGAATAATCTGGCATTATGGTTCTGGGTTCGGGAAGAATGTGAGTGCATGCTCAATCAAGCTTGGAAACTGAAGCCATAACAATGAAAGAGGTAAACTAGATTTGCAAATCAAAAAGAAAAATTAAAAAGGGGTATTGTAGAGGCAGATTCAGAGTGGTTGGCTAAGAATTTGCATTCAAAAAACTTTTGTCTCTGTTTGGAAGTTGTTGCTTCTTGTAAAAGTAATTTGAAGGTGTGAAAGTCGAGTGTGTGAGTCGCAAAGCCGATGAGACTGCTGATCGAATTGCTAAGCAAGCCAAAAAAAGGGAAACACCTCATTCTTTGGCGCCTATTCTCGATAAGGATGGGTCACATGCACCCCCAGTAAATCAGTTATAAGTAGGGGAATATTGAGAAATGGATAATCCTGGTCGTTATTTCTCAATGTTGTTCATATATGTTGTTTGTATATGTAAAAATTCTAAAAGGCGCCGCAATGTATTTTTTTTCCTCTATCATGGATATTATGACATTACAAGTCAAGGTAGCCTTGGCTAATTCAACCAGGCTCTTGATGAAATCCCCCGGACTACATCATCAACCATGAGAGCTTTCACATATAGCTTGAGGAGGAGAATGGAGAGTAAGACAAAAGATATTTGAAAGTTATTAAGAAGGAAGTTCCTGTACCAACACTATGTACTTGGGAACTTGAAAACCAAGGAACTCTGGCAGCCGCATGCATGTACTTGATGACCAAATAATCTCGATTTTCAACTTCTCTCACTTTTCCTTTTAGCACATGAGAACGAAGGTTCCATTCTTCCATGATATCGGGCTCGAGTCTTTGCATGTGCAATAATAAGGAACATGTTAAGCACCTTCCTTTTCAGTTTTCTACTGTAGAAAGAATTAATTTAAGGTTGACAACTTAAAGGATAAAGATAAATATATAATCCTAAAATAAAATGTTTGAACAGAGCTTAAAATCGAAGAGAAATTTCTAACGGCCCGTACGACTAACTGGTTCTCTCTTAGAGTCAAGGACCAAGATTTTGCGCGCGGGATATACTTTTTGGTAGAGATCTTGGATATGCCCTTTACCTTTCTTTGGAAGCGTGCTACTTGATCTTTTCCATGTCATTGTTTTCACGATAAATCCATCAAACAAGTAAAATCTTCGGGAATGAAAATCTCCCCTTAATGAGTGCCCCTTTTCTTGCCTTTTCAATAATATTATGTCTTGTGTATTCTCATTAGTAATGACATTTGTTGGGAAAAAATTTTTCAATGTAAAATATTTTATAAAAAAGTTTAATTTTATTTGTTATTTGGATAAGCTGTCAAAACATTTTCTATCATTTGGATCATTTTGTAGAAAATATTTTTCATCAGTAGAGTTATTTGAGTGTTAAAAATTATAGGAATTGATTACAAAATAATGGTAACATTTGGTTTTCTTTAATTTAGAATCAAATTAAAAATGGATATGAAAATCGATAAAATCAATAATGATATTTTTTAAAACATTTAACCACTTATTTATAATTAAAGTAAGTTTTAATTTTTAAAAAATTTTCTATCTCATCACTTTTTACTATAACACTATAAAAATATCAATATTCATCAATTGTGTAAAATATTCAAAACCTATACTTTTGTGTAATCATCAAATGATGATCATTGAAACATTTTTTATTATAATTATTAGTAAGGTTTATTCAATTTATAAATGAAAAATTTATTTGCATTGAATGATTTTATTAAAAATTTTATTTTTTTAATTTAATAATATTGAATAGTTTAAATATTAATATTTTAAGTTTAAAAATTATTTTCAATTAATATATTTTTATTTTTTTAATATTTTAAATTAAATATTAATATTTATCAAACCTATATTCTTATGTTAAGAATAAGAGTTTTTTTTTTGTTCTTTGGAAAATGTCTTATACCATTCAAAAGTGTAAGATATTTCCATGATCAATAAGTGTTTTTCCTATTGATTCGTAAAATTTTTTACATTTAGAATTAATTTTTCATCTTCCAAACAAGCATAAGTCCTGAAAATATTTTTCAAAAAATATTTTACGTCTAAACAAACTGACCTTAAAACTCAATTGTTTCTAAAACTCATTCTTTCTCATTCATTAATTTCTTTTTTCCTTGCTTTCTCTCTCACAAAACGATTTCTCATTCATTAAGATGGCGTTTGATACTTTACAATATAATATGATTGTAAGTAATGTAATTGCAAGTAATATGATTTTAAGGAAAATAATATTGCAGTGTTTAGTATATAAGTAAAATAATGATTAAAATGAAAGAAAAATAACATTGCAGTTTTTTGTTTACAAGAACTTTGATGAAATTGTAATGTCAATTTTTAGAATTATACCTATTTATTAAAATGCAAGTTAATATATTTGTATTTTTTTATTGTTAATTTTTATATACTATCATCTCTTAGATATATTTTTAATGTCATATATTTTATTTTTATTATAATTTTATATATTTTATTTTCATTTCTTAATATAATTTTCTATATTATATATTTTATTTTAATTTATTTTTCTTTTAAAAGATAATATAAATTTTATTGATAGTCACTATGACTACTGAGAATAATAAAAAGACATTCTTGAAATCTATAAAAAAATTAATTATAAAATTATAAGATGTTTTTAACAAAGTAACTAAGTTGAAAGGTAAAACTATTATTACTAATATTGTAAAGTGCAATATAATCTGATTACATTAATTTTAAACTATAATTACATTACGTCTATTGATTATAACGTGATTACATTACTATCTTACATTGCAGTGATTTATTATAAAACAAATAATATAATGTAATTTAATTAGACACATTACAAGGAATATGCTTTCACTTCCCTCATACCAAACACTATTTAATTTTTTCCCTTATTTGTCTCTCATATTTCCTTTTCTCTCTCAGAAAACATTTCCTGTTAATAATATATGATGTTATTGAAGTATTTGGGTTTTGCCCTTTTTTGTTTTTTTCTATCTTTTATTGGTCTCATAGCTAAATTTGATCCTTTTTCTCAAGAGATCATCTCTTTGTTTTTTTTCTGGTTTCTTTGGCTTTTGTTTGGGTTCTTTGTTTTTCTTTTTTCCTTTTTTTTCTAGGAGGAAATCGAAGGAAAATCTCATTTCCATCAGATCTCAACCCAAGGCCATATTCATTTGCTTTTCTTGTTGGAACAACAACGAGCAAAAAGATTCATCTATTCTTCTCCTCGTTTTGATTCATCTACCAACCCGAGACCATGATTCATCTGCTTTTCTTGCTGGAACAATTTGTGAGAGAAAGAGGAAATAAGAGAAGGAAGATAAAAAAAATTAATGAATGAGACATGTTTTATGAGAGAAAAAGTAACGAAACAAAATTTAATGAATGAGAAAGAATGAGTTTTGAAACCAATGAGTCTTAATATCATTACTAGTGAGAGTACACATAGCATAACATTATTGAAAGGGCAAGAGAAGAGACACCCATTCGTAGCAGTAGATTTTCATTCAATATTCGGCAGGGGTTCAAATCTCCTCTCCTTACTTTTTAGTAGTCCTTAATTACTTTGCACCCTTCCTCCAAAAAAAATCATAGAAGGTATGTATACGTACAATTTTAATGCAGATTTTTTTTATCATAAAGTAGTATGTAGAAAATTGGAAGGTTTTAGTGACTAACATATATTCAATGTTCATATATAGAATGGTTCAACTCTTACTGTTATTGATATCAGAAAAGTACTAGCATACAGCTAGTTGGAATTCTCCCTCTAACAAATGATCAATACCGAACCACTAGTTGTCTTAGTGCATGTTTGGCCTGATTTTTTTCAACTTATTTACTTCTTAAAAACAAAAGACAGACAAAACAAGAATTTGGAAAAGCTCTTAAAAAAATAAACAGTTTTTTTTTTAAAAAATAAAATTTTGAAAAAAAAAAACTTTAGAAAAAACTCCAAATAAGAGCTTTCTCTTCTTTTTTTTTAAAAATACGTCTATTTTTTAGAAAAATTTTTCTTTTTGTTCCGAAAGCATCCTCATCTATTAAAAATAATTACAACATTATCTGTTTTCATTTTTATATGATTTATTAATTATAAAATTTATGTTATATAAAAATAATTTTTATATTTTTTATAAATAAAAAAAATAAAATTAACACTTTTTCATTATGAACAAAAGAATTTGTGATTAATAAAAAATTATTTATTAAATACCCTTTTTGATAATTTTAATTAAAATTAGAACTTATATAAATTATTTTGTCAAACAGTTTATTTATAAAAAGAACTTATAAAAATAAATTTATCAAGCAGATTTAGTTTAATTTTAAAAATTATTATTTTTTATAAGAGTTTCATAATAGTTTTTAAGTTAAAAAAAAATCAGACCAAACAAGCTCTTAATCGAGAAAGGAAAACTTTTTCTCTCGACCTGTCTCTCATAAGAAAATTACCTTTTATCTACGAGAAAAGGGTTCTGGAAATAAAGCTAAATTGATTTTTTTTTCATTTCTTCCGAATACTAATTAAATGCAGCCATATATGGGATAAAAACTCTAATTTCCCAATTTCAGCAAAGGATGCAAAATAAAAACATGGGCATAGATTCCATGCCACTAATAAATGAATAATGTTCTCCTTTATCTCGCGTGAGCACTGTTTCAGTAATTACACAGTAGCATAGTATTGGAAGATATGAAAATGTTTGTCCTTAGCAACAACTGGCATATGATTACTGCTGCTGGTTTCAAGAAACTTGGCGCCGCGGATCAACTGGACAAGTTGTTCATCACTTTGATTGGGCTGACAAAGGTTCCAAATAATTTGACACCAAGAATCTTCACTCATCGAAACCTTTGAAAAAACTCATACCGCCAAAAAAAAAAAAAACACCGTTAATGTATTTGATTTTAAGGGAACATGCATGAATTTAAATACATATTGATCATGATGAATTGTTCCCTTAAACTTACGTCAAACAGCGACTCATCCAAGGACCATGTTCTATGTTTCTCGTAAATATGTTGAGCTAGATCTTACAACAAGTGGAAGAAAGACAATTACTTAATTAAATGGTTTATATATAGTATAATATATATATAAAAAAAGAATTGATCTACTACTAATTCAGTACCCTATTAGTCAAATATTCAATCATGGACTGCTGTCAAAGTGTTAGTATATATTCATTAATAGTATTATTAAATAAAGCGTAACTTGCAAAAAGAAAATGCATAAAATTTCTCTAGTGGTCTAATATAATACAGCCGTCAATGATGGAGTGATTCTGAGCGGAATCAAAACCCGGCTGTAACATTGTCTTTGGCTCCAGCACGTGAATGAATAAAAAACCCACGGAAGAGGAAGGACTTTCTCCCATTCTTTATATGCGTGCTTTGACGAAGACTTCTTTTGTTTTTCCCGGCTTACATGCCAAAAAGTTTTGCTTTGACGAAGACTTCGGTCCGACTGCATATCTGCCTTTTAACGGTCAACTTGCTACGGTTTCTCCAATAACTTTACAAAGCCCCCAACCACACCTTTTTGGGATTGGGCCCCTCACCTTTTCCCTATATAAAACCATTTCCTTCCAAACCCTCAACCACATTGCAACTTGCATGAGATATCTCTAACGCAATACCAAACTTTCAAGCAAAGAATTAGCTGTTAACTCCAGTTTTTCTGTATTCTTTTTCGTTCATTTTCCTCGATGGCGGCTACTGCTACATCTCAAGAAGATGTTAAAGTGGTGCTTATCGATACTCAATACGTTGAAACTGATCCCGTCAGCTTCAAGTCTGTAGTTCAAAGGCTTACAGGCAAGGATTCTTGCGTTGCATGGATAGAGGAGAGCTCGTTTTCCGGTGGAAAGACCGGGACAAGGGTTGCCGTAAAAGGTGCGGCGCCTGAGAGATCATGCGGCCCTCTCGGAGGCGGCTTTGGTGGTGGTGTTTCGATGTTAACTAAGGGTTTGTCCTTCAAGGACTTGGATAGAATGATCTTGGAGGCGCCGCCAGTGGACGAGTTGAACTGGCTGTTGGCTAACTAGCTAGAGTTAATCTGCATTATTTTCAGATGTGTATGTATATATATATTCATTTTTCCTTTTTATGATTTCTATATCAATTAATTTTGCTTCGTTAAATTACTAATGAAGTTTTTGTTCAATTTAGAGTAGTTCCTAGAGGTTAGAGGAATGGTTTTTACACTCTTGGATTCTAAACAAACTGGGTTAACAGTACAAAAGTAGTACTAATATATATCATTGTTAGGAGCTCTTCTTTTATTTTGGAGTTTAGTCGACAGAGCTCTAGGGTCGTAGAATGAGTGGTGGTTCAAGAGCCCACGCCTCCACGGCATGCATAAGCAAATAGCAAGCAAGATTCCGCGTTCAAAAATATTTTATCCATAAAATTAATTAAAAATACAAATGCGATTAGATTTGGAAGAAAAAAATTCTATTATTGAAAACAATTAGGGAATTAATTTTTATAGTAAAATAATAGCACCAAGTGTAGTGCACACACATCCAAAAAAAAAAAATGCTAGACTGGTTTCACCAATAAAGAAAATAACCCATGGTAAATATTGCTAAGGAGTTTTCTTTTTTCTTGTTTTATTGGAGTAACAAAATCCTTTAAAGACAAAGAAACACATTAAAATCATCATGAAGCAGTGGCCTTAGGGAGGGGGGAGAGAGCGGAGGGTGAGGTTAGGGTGCTGGGACTTTCAACAGGGGCTAGTGGAGTTCGCAATGCAAAAAGAGAGGGAAAGGCAATGGGATTTAGGAGAACAAATATCCCTGGAGGACTATCCATCTCTTCTTTTGAATTGAGCCACAGTCAATTTGTTGACAAGGGCGGAAGACCACTGTTTCTTGGAAGGGCTGGGAAGCATCACGGCGTTGGGTTACCATGAAGAAACTGACGGGTTTGGTTTTATTTAGGCAACAATGCTAAACCGGCGGAGATTTGGCCTTGCGAGGGAATTGAATCAAATTAGCTTTCCTATCTTGTTCAGCAAACCCACAACTGGTCCTACTTTTGTATAGGTTTTTAGTTTTGCTACAATGTGTTCTATGGTACTCTTTCTTGTGAAGGGCTGCTAATATCTTTACGGGTGGCTGCAAGTTTTGGATGTAACTGTGCAAATCTTATCCAGCCTAAGTCAATATTTCATGCCATAACAAGTCTCTTTCCACCTTGGGCTTAAGACTTGAAATGCCAGGATTGATTGCTGGATTTAGTAAAATATTGCTTTTCAAAAAAAAAAAATTATCCAAAAGAAAAGAAAACTGACAATCAACTTAATGGAATAAGAATACTAAAATAGATAACATAAACACATATAAGTAAGATAAAATCGGTTAATTGGAGCTACTTGAAAAGATACAGTTAAATATGATTGCAAGTGTCCTGTCAACATTACAATTATTTAAAAAAAATTAAAGTTTCATTTTAATTGATATTTTTACTATTTATTTTTATTAAAATAATAGAAATATCACCCAAGCAAAATTTAAGAATATTTTTTATTCTATTTAAAATTTATATTCGACTTGTCTATGCATTATAGAAGTTTTAATATGGAATTTTAGCTTATAGCTAATTAATTATTTTTGTGGAAACTAAAAAATGTCTTTTCAGAATCTTGTTCATTTGACTCAATTATATTTACTTTTTGCAGTAGAGAAGCCAACTCTTTACAAGCTAGGACAACTTAAGGCACTGAATCAGGTGGTCAATGGCATTTATAATCCATTAAAACACAAGCAGCTTCCATCGCAAAAATGGAAAACAAAAAAAAAAAATGGCACTGTAAAGAGGGCAAGGTAGCTCAGTGACCTCAAAAAAAAAAAAAAACAGAAAATCGTAATATTTTTTAGATAAATAAGCCCAAAACTTCAAGGCATATTGGCCCATTAATCTGGTCCATTTAATGTTAAGAAACAGGCTGGGCCCATGGGCTACCCTACTACTTTTGGGCTTTTTTACCCCATTTAGTCGAGTTCTGTCTGCTATTTCCCTTCCAGCATTGCCTGAGATACGTTTTAGCGAGAAAATTAGTATGTGATTAAGCTGTACCAAGCAGCCCTTAATTAAATATTGTTAATTTATTCAATTAACCCCTCAAGTTCCTTCCTGAAAAATATATTATTTAATTATCAATTTTTCTTTTAGAAAAATCATCAAATTTTAATATCCCATTCAATTTAATTTATTTTATTTTAAACACTTACATTAAATCAAAACTTGAATTGTTAGGACGATATAATCTGGAAACTCGGATTACATAACAGTAACCGTCCTCACCTTTCAATAATCTCTCAATTGTGGATGAATCTCCAATCTGATTTCAGCTTTCTTGATACAATTAATCATCATAAAAGGATTTCACCAGGTAAGCACGGACGACTAGCAGGCACTTTCGCATAATTACCTTTTACTAATTCTTTTTCTTCAAAGGGTTATGCTAACATTTATTGATGGGGCAATTCATGCACCTTCACCATCACAGTGCCAAAATATATAACGCCGGGCTGGAGAAATTATCCTCTGAAGAATTTCCCTTTGAGCAACATATATATTGAAGCATTTTCAATTCTGACGATGATGATGATTTAACTGGGTCTTGCCTAGCTGCTACAAGTACTAATTAATTAACTTCATCTAGTGGTCGCATCTCAATATCTTTCCTTTCAAATTAAGGCTGGATCTCTGATTTGCGGAGGGAGTTACGGGAAGGATTGGCACTTCACAGAGCGGAATGCTTCTATTGGCAATTGTTGAAAGGGAGGCTGGCGGTGAGACAAAGAACTCCAATAACCAAAATTATGTTTATGGTCTTTTGTGTAAATCAGGTATGGAATCCATTAACCAGTTATTTTTTTCGTGTACTAAGACTTGGAAATTGTAGTATTGGTGCTGTGGGTTTTGGAACGTTAAATGGGTAGTGCACGAAGACCCGATGATATGCTTCCAATCATGGTATGAGTTAGGGCAAGGCATGAGAAATGGGAAGGTGTGCAAGATGGTTTTTTATCCCATTGCTTGGTCAATTTGGCTTTTCCGTAATGCAATTGATTTCAAAGGAAAAGGAAACAGTGTTGAGACATTTGATCTTATTAAATTGAGATTAGCATGGTGGTGAAAGCCAAATGGCCTAAGCTTAATCTCTGTGTAATTCATTTAGTTAGAGATCCTAGATGTGGTTTAAACACTCTCCAAACTAAGAAAGCTAAACAGATTATAATGTGGGAAGAACCACCCCTAGGGAGTTTGAAATTCAACATTGATGCAGCTGTAAGGGATGTCCGAGGGAGGCTGGAATAAGGGGTGCTCTCAAGGATGATAAGGGCAGCATGTTACTTATCTTTTCTAAAGTAGTGGGAGTGATGGACTCAAACGCTGAATTGATGGCACTGTGGGAAGGATTCCAGATTATAGTTGCTTCAGATTGGGCAAGTTCACACAATATTATTTTCGAGGGCAACTCCCATAACGCTATAACATGGGTTTTAAACCCACATCAAGTTTCATGGAGAATGAGAAGCACTATAATGAAGACTGAGGGGCTTAAATTAAAGATTGTAAGCTGGAGTGAGGAAAGTACCATGGTCCGCAAAAGGCAAACGAGGGGGCTGACAATCTTTCAAAGACAAGTATAGCTAGGCAAAGTGAGTTGATGTGGTATATTGGGGAAGATGTCAATGTTGACAGTGAAGGTGGTGATTAGTCAAGTCCCATCTTGTTTGAGCTGGAGATTTTTTTGACACCAACAGAAGGCCATCTAGGCCACTCTTTTTTTGTATTCTGGATATATTATTGAGATCAATACAAAGAGCTTTTTTTTAAAAAAATAAAAAGTATGGATTTAAAATGCTTTTTCATCACATATATATGTTGTATTAAAAATTAATTAATAGAGAATATAAGAGTTATCAAACTAAAATTCTAGCTCATTAATTTAATTATATCAAAGAGCTTTTGATTTGATCCTACATCAAGTCACCACTAACCTAAAAATTTTGAAGTTATATGAGATAATTGGCCCCCCCCGAATAATATTGGGTTCTATATCTTAGATGGGCGCCACCGTGTATGCAATGAGGTAAGATCCTTTTTCCTGCAAGAAATTCAGCCTATAACCAATAACCATCCTTGCTTTTCATTTCTTTTCAATCAGCTTATCTTATCATGATAACCTTTGTTGCAAAACTAAAATTAGCCATTGTTTGTCTTGCCGTCCTTTTCAAAGTAAAATCCATTCAACCGTCCACTTCTCGGGAAATTAATTGAGTGATAATTTCTTACATTTTTAAACCAATTTCCTGCTAGATGGGCCTGGAATCCCTGGAAACAAGCATGTCTTTGGGCAAACATATTCATGTATAAGTACTATTGATCAAACCTTTCATGCATTGAACCTTCAATAACCCCTTTTTTCTTCCATGAATAGATGCTTCCTCTTTAGTACCAAAATGTCTTTAACAAAAGTATGTCTCTTTAGTAATCTTCTTTCTGATATCTCTCAGTTCTCTTAGATATGAGAGAGAAAGAGAAAGAGAAAAAAGATGGCATTGACTAGCTAACAAAGGACATGTTGGTCTTCTATTTTGTATTGATTTATATCGGTGGAATTTAGAGATATGTATCTTTCTTTTGCCCAATACTTTTTCTTGCATAGAGAGAGAGAGGTTGGTTTCGCAAAGCACCGAAAATGAGATAGAAATATTCTACAATCATATCCATAGAGAATTGATGAAAATGTGTCCTCTTTTAATCAAAGGCCTCTTTTGTAACATGAGGCTTCCTTTTCTTTCTTGATCTCTTTTTCCAATCAGATCACATGCATGGCCGGGGTTATGCCACTTAGTTCGCAAGGCCTAATAGGAGCGCTTGTGTACAACTTGTCACTCTTGCTGATTAGATATAGTATAAAGGTCTCTGTAAAAGTTGAGTACGTATAAACAGTTTCTGGTGCCTACTACTCCCCATTGAATCGGGTAGCTAATTAATTACGAATTGCCAATAAACCAGAAGCTTATAACCATACGAGAATCAAACATTCACAAAAGGATTGCAACTTTTGTATATAGGATGAATCTGGGGCATACTAAGATGATAATTGTAAAGGGGGTTCTTGGTAGTAGGGAAAGAAAGCGTTGTAAACAAGTAAAAGGATGCGTCGAAGGCAGCAGAGAGGAAGATTGAAGCAGTTCTTGAAGTATTGAGTGTTGTGGCAAGTGAAAGACAATAAAAAGAGAATTAAAGAGAGAAGCTTTGGAAGAGAATATGTTAGCGGAGGGAAGAGCCCCCCTAAATGAATTGTGAGGCTTTATATATAGTGTTAAAAGTGACGGTTACTCAAGAATAGAATTTAATGCGCTTAATGAATGATATTATTATGAAGAATATTAATGTGAGTAACCGTTACTGTAATTGGATGCAATAAGACTTGTTTTCAAGCAAAAGGTACAAGAGAAGAAGATGTATGTGGACGAGTACAAGAGAAGAAGTTGTACGAGAATAGGTACGAGAGAAGAAGTTATACATGAATAGATATAAGAAAAGAAGGTGTACGAGAACAGATATACAAAAACAAGGTAGGATGGTGAAACACTTGTACTTCAGGAAAAGGTTAAGAGTAAAACCTCTTAACTACCTCCATATCTGAGCCACAAAGCCAAACTCTCTAAAACATCTCAAAATGAAAGTAACCCATGAACTCTACCGCTTATTCCAAGTTGCTTTCACTGTCGTCTAAGTGAAGTGGTTATTCTATCCGAAGTAACTGTTTTACTTGTATTAGTTTTTCCATATAGAGTAGTGTTCTACTTATTTTAGTTGTTCTATGTTAAATAATTTGCTCTAATTGTTCTACGTGAAGTAGCGTTTCACTTGTTCTAGTTGTTTTGCGTGAAGTAGCACTTCACTTATTGTAGTTGTTCTCTGTACAATATTACGTTGTAACATTATTCTTTAGAAAACAAGTATTAACCAAAATCAAGTATCTATATTTTGCTCCCTGCATAAGAATTCATTATTAAAAAAATAATTCATATGCATTAATTTAAAATGTAAAAGTTTTATTTTATACTATAATGTATCATACTGTATCACTTGGAGTTAACCCCTTGAGCAATATCGTCTTAGACAGTAACACCTTAGCCAATAATACTTTAGATAGTAACACGTTACTGCCTTGTGTAAGGTGTAATGCCAATATTTTTCTAATGTCAATATCTTTTATAATATTTGATTGATTACATAATAATATTTTTTTTATATAAAATAAGATTTTCAATATACAACTAATTAAAGAAAAGTTAATCTTTTTCATAAAAAACCCTTGATTCTATGTGGGTTATAAATATCAAGTTACTATGAACAATTTTCTTCATTCATATTCAAAGTAAAGCAAAACAATTTCAGAGAAAAGTCGTTTCTTTTGCGAATCTTTTCAAGCAAGTAAGTTTTTCTTCTTCTTGTAAATTTTTTAATTCTTGTTCTTTTTTAATTAGTTGAATTATTACGTAATAATATTTTTTCCATATAAAATAAGATTTTCAAGATACAACTAGTAAAAGGAAAGTTAATATTTTTTATAAAAAACCCTTGATTCTATGTGGCTTATAAATATCAAGTTACTATGAACAATTTTCTTCATTCATATTCAAAGTAAAGCAAAACAATTTCAGAGAAAAAGTCGTTTCTTTTGCGAATCTTTTCAAACAAGTAAGTTTTTCTTCTTATTTTACTTCTTTTTTATTTTTAAATTGATTTTCTCATTATATATATACATATATTTGTAGAGAGAAACAACTGCGATAGTAGAACTTAACTCAGTTGAATAGGAAAAGACTTTTGAAGCTAAGACTGAGGAAGAATCATATAACTATAACGTAGTGATGAATCTGACGACAAATCAGTTGATGTTGACAAAGATGAAGTTGAGAGTGAGCCAACCCCTTTTGATGATTTCATTGATTTAGATGTTCTATTTCCAAATCATGTTCAAAGCTCTACCATGAACCAGGTATAAACATATCACCATGTTACTCCGATTGATGTTGTTTTTTTTTTTTTTGAAGTTAAAGTTATTCTTACTCCTCAGGTTATTCGAGATGAGGTTGCTCTTGACATTGAGGTTATTCCTACTTTTCAAGTTGTCCCTGAGGCTATTCCAAATGTTGAGGTTATTCATGATGTTAGAGTTGATATTGATGAAGCTAGAGCTATTCCAATTAATCCTCATGCTTCTTCCTCCCCAATGCCAGAACATATAGGATGCAAGTAATGCTTTTGGCACTCAAGTAGCACATACTGAACAAAGTGGTAAGAAAGTTGACTTCCATGGCTTTCAAGTTTCATTGGAATATGTGCCATACTTGGAGCATGTTTTCAATATAGAAGAAGAGTTTTGAAATACCTCTTTTGTAAAGAATATAGACGTCATTTGCTTAATGATGGAAGTGTTGCGTAGAACTTTAGCCATTTCCCATGCTCCACCAATGAGTACTTCACCAGAGGAATTGCAACAGATGTTATAGGATTTCGATGATGCTTGTAACTTTGGATTCAAGCTTGAGTGCCTCAATGATTGTAGATCTAAAGCCAAGATTTTTTTCAACAAGTCTTCCTTGGAAAATGAGTTAGAAGACATTGTAGTGAAGACAGTTTCACTGAAAAAACATAAAACTGAAGCACGAGAACAATTAGATGTATTTGCCAATAATAACTCTTCTTTATGGAGTATGTAATTGGCTAGTCTTTTACTTTTCCTTTACTCTTTTTGAAAGCTCATTTGAGCTAGTACTTTACTATTGGTATATCATATTTCTTTTTCTTTTGCAATAATAATAACAATGTTATACGCTTGTTGTGTATTTATTCACATTTCATATTATTGTATGTGGCCAAAAGGGAACTTCAACTTTACATCGAGGAGATTAACTCTAACTTGATATGAAGGAGGTTAATTCAACCATTAAAATAAGTAAACGTAAGAGCTGCGGTCAATTTGTGAGTAATAAGCTAAGGCCAAGAAATGAGTAATAAAGCTTACGACCGATAGCATAACATCATTATAGCCAAATTATTAGCGATATAGTTAGCGGTTGAAATATGAATAATAAATTATGGTCAAAGAATAAACGATAAAACTTACGACCAATAGAAAAATATCATTGCAGCCAAATATGTGCAATAAAGCTTGCGGCTGAAGTAAGAATAATGAACTATGGTCAAAGAATGAGCAATAAAGCTTGCGACCAATAATATAATATAATTACAACCCAAATATAAGCAATGAAGCTAGTAGCTGAATATGAATTTTTTTTTTAATGTCAAATTGCAATTTATAAAACAATGAAGAGTCAAAATTATAGAAATATCATACATGAGTAGGAGGCGGGTTGTTCTGGACCCTGTTGTTCTCAATCAATAACTCTCCTGCTTGCATCTTGTTGTGAAATATTTCCTTTTGAAAAAAACCTCTTCTTTTTCTACCTCTTCCTTATATTGTATTCATTGCTAGAATATTCCTTCAATCGAAACTAGTAGCTTCTTTTTGTCTGAGAATCGTATTATTGGTTTTTCATGTCACTTCCACCAAGGTAGCAAAAGTTGGAAGAGGTAAATTCTCCAAGTGCAACCTACACTCGTCGAACATTTTTTTTAATGCAAACCGTCACCAACTCTTTTTCATCACAAGACTATTGTCTATCCAACACATTTTCTCTAAAGTGTTGGATGTATTGCATGGGTCTTCTCTGGATTTTTGATATTCTCTTCCCAAATCAAGGAGATTAACCTTCTTTTGAGTAGAGAAGAAGAACTTCTCCCAGAACATCCATATCAATTGCATTTTCTCCATAGTGATGATAGTAGAGGACGCGAGTTAAGATATAGTGTCCATCATTTGTCTATTATTGTCTTCCAATGTTTGCATCCTCTCTTGAGAAGCTTGGATCATTCTTGACAGATCCTGAATGTAAGAAGAAATAAGTGCATCTTGGTTGCCAGTGGAACTCTCCATTTTTTCGATAATAGAAAATTTTAGCAGTAAAAGTCTTACTTATGCAATCACTCATCCCCAGTGGAGTCACCAAAATGTAAAAATGATTTTTAGTAATAGGGAAAGGAAGCGTTACAAACAAGTAAAAGGATGCGCCGGAGGCTGCAGAGAGAAAGATTGGAATAGTTCCTGAAGTATTAAGTGTTTTGATAGGTGGAAGACAATAAGAAGAGAATTAGAGAGAGAAGCTCTAGAGGAGAATATGTTAACGGAGGGAAGAGCCCCCCTAAATGAATTGTGAGGCTTTCTATATAGTACTAAAAGTGACGGTTACTCAAGAATAGGATTTAATGTGCTTAATGAATGATATTATTATGAAGAACATTAATGTGAGTAACTGTTACTGTAATTGGATGTAATAAGACTTGTTCTCAAGTAAAAGGTAATAGAAAAGAGGTATACGTGAAAAGATACAAGAGAAGAAGCTGTACGTAAACGAGTACAAGAGAAGAAGCTGTATGAGAACAGGTATGGGAGAAGAAGTTGTACACGAATAAGTACAAGAGAAGAATGTGTACGAGAACAAGGTAGAAGGGTGAAACACTTGTACTTCAAGAAAATGTTAAGAGTAAGACCTCTTAACTACCTCCATATCTGAGCCACCGAACCAAACTATTTGGAACATCCTAAAATGAAAGTAACCCATGAACCTTGCCACTTATTCCGAGTTGCTTTCACTGTCATTCAAGTGAAGTGGTTATTCTATGCGAAGTAGCTGTTCTACTTGTATTAGTTATTTCATATGGAATAGTGCTCTACTTATTCTAGTTGTTCTATGTAAAGTAACGCTTCACTTGTTCTAGTTGTTCTGCGTGAAGTAGCACTTCACTTGTTTTAGTTGTTTTCTGTACAATATTATGTTGTAACATTATTATTTAAAGAACAGATATTAACCAAAATCAAGTATTTACAATAACCTTCCTTTACCTTACACCTTTACACCATTACAGTAATACAACTGCAAAAGAACATTTAGTTTTGCATTTAATATATTACTCGATCGACACTTGTATTTAATCAAATGTCATATCTGGTGTTGTTTTTTATCATTCAGGGAATTTTGGTTTGTCATTTCTAGAGTTGTTTTTCTGTGTCTTATGGTGTTGAGGTTCCAAGGAGGTCCGTGTCTTCTTTTTGTTTTTCAGGATGGTTTCTCCTTGTTGGCTACAAAAATCCACACAAGTAGCTGTTTTTAGAGTAGTTGTGCCTTTGTCTCTGGTTCGGTAGTTGATCTGTATAAGCTATTTCTTTTGCTTTGAGCTTAAGAGCTTTTTAATTGTACAGCGCTTTGCCCTAGCCACTTTTTATGCCATAGGGAGTCTTAGGCAGTTACAGCTTCAGACTTTCAATGGCATTTGTGGCTGTTGAGGCCAAAAAATTCATCTTTCAAAAAAAAAAAATCAGATGTCATATCTCTGACAATCGCTATACTAAACTACAAATCCATGATTTCGGATAATTATTAATTTTATTCATTCTTCTGTAATCAAGTATGGCAGTGTAAGAATAATGGACAAAATTGAAGGTTTCTCAATCATCACCTTATGCCTTAGTTTTTGGAGAGCGGAATGACCAGTTTTTTTCACATACTTGGACTCTAAATTGGCTGCTCATTACATATAAATGCAATTGAAATCATTCCTTGAAGTTCATAGAATCTGACTCATTTTTTTGCCTCCCAATCAAATAAATTAAACAGCGGTTTTTATTATTTGCCTGTAAGCTGGAATGCCATAACAAGTCTTAAACCTTTAGTCAAAGACTTCTAATGACATAAGAAAACTAGCTTTGGTACACCAAAGTCCTGTACAATTACAAAAGTGAAAGCCGCTCAAAAAGCCATTGACAGCATCCAAGCACACAGTGCCAGATCCCTCCCTTATACAAAAATTAGTTCCTATATCTGTTTCAAAAAGCGTTCATCCCGACCATTAACAGCAACCACACAAAACCTAGCAATATCCACACTAAGAAAAATTATAACCAGTAAGTTCCTGCATGCCTCAAATGGATCTAAAACAGAATTGGATGGGCTTGTGGTTCCTTATGGGAATGTTTTTGTACTCTCAGTGGGATCCCATAAGCAACCAGTTTTTCGTTCTTCTCTTGCAGCCATGCTGGTATATTTTTGTAACCAGTTAGGAGCTGTTAATTGTAAAGCTTTTATGCAATGAATCTCATATTGCCTTTGAAAAAATAAAAAATAAAAAATAGTTTCTCAGATAAGTGCAACATTTTAATTGACGACTGCCAGACTGGTAGCCGCCTAGATTGATGAGTTCACTTAAATGAGAAGGATCAAAAGTACGTTCCAGCTCAATTGGAGGGCTTTTATGTATATTACTCGATTTAACTTGAAAAGTGCATGAAATCATCAAAAGCCGACCTTTAAATCCACCATTTACATGTGTGAACCAAAATTGTAAAGAGGAAGGGCGCAGGCGAAGGTTTCGTATTCAGGATTACCTATTTCAAATCTTAAGATATACCTTTCAACCTCGACAACGACTCTTTGGATTCTGCCACGACCGCCCAAACCCTACACCTAGTAAACAAAAATCCAAAACTTAATGGAAGATGACAAGAACTGACGGGGCATTGAAGACTCTCGCGGTGGCTGCTGCCATTGGAATACGGCAGCCGTAAAATAGCTAGTAGTAATTTGTACATGTGCCGTAATATAGAACGAAAGGTCTCTCTTTTTGACTGTTAACAAGTTGCCTGCGTGTACATGAAATGAAACCGGACCTGTTCTTGATGTTCTGCTCTGCGCCTGCCCCTGGAAAATCGAACAAGTGCTTTCAGGGTCTTGGTTTTTTATTTTTTTTTATTTTTTTGTGGGTGCATCATCTTTAATTACTTTAAGAAAAAGGATTGAAAAGAACCATGACTTAAGATAAGGATACTCATCTTTGGAAATTTCTACGTATACCATTCCTTATCCACTCACCAAACCTTACTTTTCAATTGGGTTTCTCTTTGGCCCAATTACTTAGTTTTTGTGATGTCTCCAACAATTTTCCCAACAAAAAATAATGTACTAAAACCATTGTGTTATACACACTTTTTTTGTCCCCTTCTCGAAAAAGCAGAGTTACAACTTTATTCAACTTGACCACAAGCGCTAGCTAGCTCTTCTGTTACCTTTCATAAGTTGGTAATCCAAATTAAATAGTTGAGTCGGATTTCAACTCTTTTTTTTCTTTCGAGGAGAACCACAACTGTCAATTAACTTATCATTAAAGTGACTCATGGTGCTCCTAGCAAATCGAATGTAATAAAATAAATAAGTATATGCATTAGTCAATGAATGGAAAAGAGTTATAACTTTAACTGTAGTAGCCTAATAATTATTCATTTATCCCTAAAAACTAAGGAGGAATATATGATTCCTTTTTCGATACATAAGAAATTAATACCCAAATGTAATTTAATTCATTTTAAGGTTAGGACTAAGGTCTCACTATTCGATTTCTGCCTTGTGCATCTAATTTAATCTGCAATGCTTAAAAAAGTGGTTTTACAATGTTAATTTTCTGCCTTCCTTCCCATTGATCTAACTGGCGCACATGCAAAGAAAAAAAAGGAGATACTAGTACTACTTGTTTATGCAATTTTCACTCAAAGAAGGCTTCAGTTGGATAGAATGGGTCATATATATAATCAGCTTCTGTTGTCCTCTTAGGTAAAAGTGAACTGTCTTAGAAGAACCTCTGCCCTAAAATTAAGCTATAGGAACCTAAGGGTAATAGATAGTTTAAATTAAAGTATGGGTTATTAGCATTTCAGTGATAACTAAATTTTTCACCCCACTTTGAATATAGGATATGTCCTCCAATTCTTAGTCAAATTCTTGAAATTCTTCTTTAAAAATTATCAAATCAAAATTAAATTTGGAAATCTAAACGAATATATTTATAGAACTTGATGAAAAGATTAATAATGTATATAAAGTTAATAAAAAATAATAATTATGGATAAAATTTGATAAACATTTATTAAATGGTAAAAATCTTGTCAAATTTTTTAATAAGAATTTCGATTTAAAAAAGATATCAAAATATATTCAAATTATTTCAAATTTTATATACTTATATATATATATATATATAATAAGGTTGTTAAATCTACCTTTGGATTTTTAACTAAATTTAAATTTAAATTTTATCTAAAGAGAGAGCCTCACAAACTTGATCTAAGAAACCTTACCTAAATTCTGACCTAATTCCTTGCCTCGAGGTGTTTAACTATTAGTCTCTTAAAAGAAATTGTAGCAATTAATTATATATTTAAGCATGAGTGGGATTTTCCGTTTCCTTTGTCTGAAGAAAGTGGGCGGGGCAATTGGGTCATAACGCATAAGAAATTGAGAGAAGTTGGCGTGTGTTGGAAGATACAAGCTAGCCAGTCCAAAAGAAAGACATGGAGTCGAAGAAAATGAGAACCAAGTCGTTTAAAAACAAGCCAAGAGGTAAGAAGACGAAGGCAACATGGTCAAGGCAAGCCAAAACCTCTGAGCCCTCGAAAATTAAGCTCAAACAAGCAAAGAAAAGAATTCATCTTCTCCGTATATTTTCTCCCTCTCTATCTCATTCCGAAATTCTTAAGACTCTCTCCGTCTATCTCCCCTCTCTTTCTTTCTCTCTTCATGGCAACGTTTTTAAGAAGAATTGTCGTGATGATTCATGTTTTCGTTTTACTTTCTCTCTGTTTTTCAGGTACTCGACCCCTTCTTTGTTTTGGTTTCCTTCCTTTGATATTCCATTTGCATATCAATAGTGATTTCTTTGTTGCATAAGCGCTTAGGTATTCCAGCTTAGTTCTGTTTGCGAATGTTGTATCTAATGTGTTTCTTGTTGCTTTACAGATTATGGTTTTCTTCAAGGAGTTACTTCTCTAGGCATCAACTATGGTCAAGTTGGCAACAATTTGCCTCCACCCGACAGGGTTCTTGATCTCTTAAGCTCCCTTAAGCTCACAAAAGCAAGAATCTACGACACCAATCCTCAAATTTTAACAACATTTGCCCACTCTAACATTGAGCTTATTGTCACAGTCGAAAACCAAATGCTACCAGTCGTAATGGATCCCCAACAAGCACTTCAATGGGTGAGTACCCACATCATGCCATATTTTCCGGCCACAAAGATCACCGGAATCGCGGTGGGAAATGAAGTCTTCACTGACGATGACATATCATTAATAGGATACCTCGTCCCTGCCATAGTCAGCATTCATGGTGCTTTAGTTCAATTAGGCCTTGATAAGTACATTCAGGTTTCGACACCCAATTCATTAGCAGTTCTTGAACAATCTTACCCTCCTTCAGCTGGTAGTTTCAGGAGTGAGGTCTCGGGAGTCATGTCACAATTTTTGCAGTTTTTGTCGAGCACCGGTTCTCCATTTTGGATCAATGCCTACCCATATTTTGCTTACAAAGATGCCCCAAGCAATATTTCCCTGGACTATGTTCTTTTCAACAGAAATCCAGGAATGCTCGATCCTTACACCAAACTACACTATGACAACATGTTATATGCACAAGTAGATGCTGTTGTTTGTGCCATGTTTAGGCTGGGTTATGGGGGGATCGAGGTTAGAGTTTCTGAGACGGGTTGGCCATCCAAAGGGGACTCTGATGAAATTGGAGCAACCGTCCAGAATGCAGCTGTTTACAACAGGAATTTGTTGAGAAGGCAAATGAGCAATGAAGGGACACCTTTGAGACCAAACATGAGGTTAGAAGTGTATTTGTTTGCTCTTTTCAATGAGGACATGAAGCCTGGGCCGACTTCAGAAAGGAACTACGGTCTTTTTCAACCTGATGGAACCATGGCTTACAATGTCGGGCTCTCAGCCTTGGCCACTACTTCATCAACATCCTCAGCTTCCATTTCTCTTACTTCCTCTGCAACCAAGGTAAAAACATAGGTTTTGTTTCCTTCTAATCCAGTTTAGCTTAAACAAAATTTATCAACTAAAAAAAAAAAGGAGAATTGTACAGTAGAGGATAGAAAAAAGTGTGCATGAATGTATGCACCGGAGCAATATTACTGTTGTAAAATTAGATATAGGAGAAAATTATATTGTTTCTTCAATAAAAAGTCGATGAACGATAATCTAATCATTTTCTTTTATTCTCTTTGTTTCGCCTCCCTCTTTGAAATGGCATTCATTGTGAAACAGGCCGCAAATATGGAATATCAAAGCTTGGTGTACTGGATGTTTGTGTTTTTGCTGACGTTCAAAGTTTTTATGAGAAGACTACATTAAGCAAATGGGAGTGCATGTAAATATTACATTTTGGTAAGAGAAAAATTGGGGCTTTCCTTTTTTAGGTCTTTGGTCCTTCCTGAAGAAAGCAACAATGACAAGACCAAAGGTATCCCAATTTTGCACAAGTTAACCACCAAAGAACCTTTCTCCCAAACCCGATGATTGTTTCATGAGCATCCTTTCAATATACATGTTCAACAAAGGATCAAAGTAACCATCATGATCAAATGGGTGTAATTACATAACATACCCTTTGTGAATTGTGTTGATTATTTGTTGATCATGTTGAAGAATGGAGCAGATTATAAAAAACTAGCTTGTTAATTTGTTTCTTAGAGTAAGCATAGCATTGTATTTCTTTTCATCGTAGCCCTATGCAAGATGTTGTAGAAGAATTATTAATTTCTCAATTCATGTCAAAAGAAGTATTATTAATGTTAGAGAGAAAGAATGATAAATTAATGCTATTGGTTGCAAAGAAAGCTTTCTTTCACTTTTGGACGTGGAATCCATAACTGTTCCTAGATATATATAAAAATTTCTCAAGACTTTGCCTTCCCCTTCTCTCTCTCTCTCTCTCTCCCCAAATACGATAAATAAAAGATTATATTAAAATGAAAAAGTTTATAAAAGAATATAGGAGATGATGAAAAGTTTTAAGCTTTGTTTGGTTCTTTCTTTATCCTCAACCTGAAATCGGGTGGCGCACAGCTTTATTCCCAGTGGCCACATAACCGTCAGCATCGGTCATATGCCATCCTTTCCGCAAAGGAGCTTTTGTTTTGGTGATCATCTCTTTTCTTTTTCTCTATAGGGATATAGGGAGACAATATAAACTCAGCCTTAGTTAATCTTGATGGGGATGGTCTTCTCATCCTGCATCAGCTAACGTGGTGCACATGCACCCCCAACAATTTTTAGAGGCCCCCCACTTTTCCCTTCTTTCTTTTTTTTAACTCTCTATTAAGACTTAAGAGGAAAAAAGAAAGCAAACAAATTTAAAGGACCCCATAAAGAATTAGGGGATTTTGTGGGTGTAGTCGAGATATATATATGTCTGTGAACCTTCTAAACAAAAAAAAAAGGCTATTCTATTGAATTGAAGGTGTTTTGTTTTGTTTGGTTTGTTCGGGCTTTTAGCTAATGACATGTTTCTACACTCTAGTGGAACGGACATTTATTTGAGGTCCCATGTGCACGTAATATAGCATGTGCCTTTGCCTCTAAGAGAGGAGGGAATGTTGGCAAATAGGTGGTCTTTCTGTTTTTTTTCTCTCCTATCTCTTTGCTCCCTAAGAGCTTCATGAAATGATCTTGAATCTATAGCTACATGCATTTTTTCTTAGCCTCGATTCAATTTACTCACTTTCATTGAATAAACCTTCAAAATAATCTAAATATTATGAACGCAGAACTCCTTGGCCTCTGTATTTCGGGAAGTTATAGCTTTACAAAACTCAATTCATCAGAATTTCAAAGCACCAAGTATTTTGAGTTAATTAAGGTGATAAATTAAATCATCTTTAAAATATGGCCTGTTATTTTATCTCTCAGAACCTCATTTCTTATTTCATTTTAACGAGTCTTAAATTATTAGAAATCAAATTATTAAGCAATAAATAAATAAATAATGAAAATTGGGTACGTACACTATCTTGGTACCACAGCATATCCTATTAATCCATCAGTTTGCTGAGTAGACCATTAACTATTAAGGCAAAGCTCGAGACATGAACAATAACTAAAATACTGTACTACTTTAATTACAAAAGAAGCTAAGAATTAAAATAGTTGAAAGAAAATTTGATGCGTTAATGAACAAAACAGGCCAGGGGATTAAAAACCTTAAAGTCAAAATAATATTGTCTTTTAGCACGTGATTGCAAAAAGATTAAGCCCTTCTTAATCAATTCCCTAAGTTTAAATCATTTTAATTAATCAGTGATGAAGCTTTTAGATGTTGACAGGAGGATATTTGGGTACCATAGGTTAATTACGAGCAAGCCAAAGTCAAAAAGGGCAAAAAGAAAAATCCTGTTGTAGATCACTTGTGCTTATTTTATGCTTGTGTGTCGGCGCACTCAAGTAACAAGGAATCAATAGCTCCTTCTTTTGTATATTGTCCTCAACTATTGGCAGGAATCATTGGATTAAACATAATTTGCCACATTGGTATTGTACTTGGAACAAAAAGGAAGAATTTAATCATGACAAGAATTTCTCTCATCTTCCGAATGATGTTAGGTAAATAGAATTGGAATTTTCAAGCAATGGAGAGCCTCTATTGTCATTGTTACATTCAAAGAATTTGGGTGGTTAATGGATAATTTTCAGGATAATTGCACTTTGAGTTCAAATTGGCAAATTTAGGTTTAGAAGCAATGGGAAAATAGAGTTCTTCATCAACTTATTTTCATATTAAGTGACGTTTATTTCATCGGTAATAGAAAAGATAGACTGATTTGGAAGTTTGACAAACATAATATATTCTTAATTAAAAATTTTTCTTCTATTATTTGCAGTTTCTCAAAGGATTTTAAAAGTCTGTTACAATATTTTTATAATTAGCTTCCTCGGGGTGCATCCTTACAAAGAAATTTCTTTTATCCAGGAGAGGATTTAGATCCCGGAGGTGTTTTGCCTTGTCCCTGGTGCCTTTCTTTGTTGGAGGATTGTAATCATCTGCTTATTCATTTTGAAATGGTGGGATGTGGCCTGTTGTCTCCCGAATTTAATCCCTCTCTTTTTACAACCATAATAATGTGATTATTTGGGTGGATAACTGAAGTGCAAAAATGATATTTTTTAATTTGTGAAAAGCAGTTTTATGGTCTCTTTGAGGTGCTGAAAATGAAGCTGATTTTGAAGGGGAAAAAAATGGGATTTGAATGATTTGGTTTCTTTAATGAAACTTTGATCTGTTTACTGGATTAAGGCAGTGCAGGGGGATGAAAGTATCCTAGAAACTGTTTGGTGGACTGATCCGAGATCTGCTTCCAAGTCATATATATGTCTCAAAGCATCTTCTCAAGGAATGCCTAGCGGAAGCCTCCACAATCTAATTCCTTGAAGTTTAATACTAATGGTTCTGTTAGAGGAAAGCGTGGTCCCTCAAGTATCGGCAATGTACTAAGACATTCTAAAGCTATTATTCTTGTATTATTTTCAAACTTATTGCTGTGTCTAATTATTCAAATTATGCTGAGCGATTTGTAATTAAATTGACTTTTGAAAATTTTGTAATTCAGCATGACTTGGAAAGATATCTTTAATCATTAAACCAGACTCGAGGATTGATGCTTTTTTGGGTTCTCAACTCATGCAAAAAGTCATGGAAGTTTTGAAGAAATTTTCGACTAATTGATATGTTTATTGATACCATTAATTGTGTTTTCTTTTAAAATATCTTTAAAGAATTTAATCATTGTATGTACGTACTCTCTTACAAAATGAAAATAAACAGAAATAACTTGTTTGTGGCTTGATGTTATTAGTAGACTTTCTAATTGCAGGAATTTAGAACTCCATTTCTAACTTTGCATAAAGGGTTTTTAATAAAAGAAAACAAAAAATGATTCATTTAATTATCTCTGATCAAACCTTTTCCCTTACTCATGAAGTCCTTTGTTGTTTTTTTTTTTTTTTGGGTAGCACCTTTCTGACCTATAACCGCATCATCAGCCACCCCCCCTTGCTGGTGGAATCCCATATGCGCTTCCTTTATAGTACTGAATCCTAATAATGAAATGGTAAAGGCAATATAGCTAGGACATAGCTTTCATAAACAATGGCAAAGGCTTCATCCTCTCTTTTTCATTTCCAAAATCAGTCAAAGAGTGTACCCAGCATTGTCGGGTTCATAAATTTTTTGTTTAATTCCTCACCTTGTTAAGGAGTCATCATTAGGCTTTTCTTAAACATCACCTTTATTTTTTAGCACAATCTGAGGAAGATGCTCTTATAAAGTAAGATTCCCCTTTTACTTGGAAGTTTTTTTTTTTCTCTCTCTACAGTTTTGTTAGGTTTTTGCTTGTACTTGGACCTAAAGGGGCACTAACTGCTAGGTGGGATTCTTGTCTCTTGATATGTCTCAATCCAATCCTCTCATTTTCAGGGGAGGCATCCTCTCCAATGCTTTTCCGTTTTAATACTATTTAATAGACTAATTATCATTATTATCCACACAAAAAGACTTATTTATAATTTTTAATTTCCAAAATTGTAATAAATATGTGCAAATCATATGCATTGTTTTTAAGAATTTCATACAAAATAATGATTGTGTTCATCACTTTATATTGAAGACGTAAATATATATATAATATAAATTTATAATAATACTTTATTAAAAATATTTTAAATTCAAATTATTCCTTTTCTACCTTAAGTGTTACCAAAAAAATTAAGCATTATGTAATTATGTTTATTGTTTAAAAATAAATCTAATTTTGAAAAAAAAAAAAAGGCTCAAGCTAATGTCTTGGGCGAGTCCTTTAACTCTTCAAACAGGGCCGGACCCGTAGCCGTGGTGACCCAACTTTCGTCCCCCATATAAATTCAAAAATTCAAACTTCGAACATTTTAAGAAGAACTTAGCCATTGGCCATGGCGCTTTCCTCTGCGTTTCGAGAAAGACTTGAAAACATGGAGCGTTGTAGAAACCAACGCCTAACTCTCCTCCAGGTCAAATCTAAACTCAACTTTCTGTTTGATTCCCGAGAAAAACGAAGCCAGAAAGTCCTAACTTAGTGTCTTCATGTTCATTTCCACAGGCGGAGAAAGAGCTTCAAGCGAACAAATCTCAGGTTTTGGAATCGAAGCTGGCTCATATTCGGTCCAGGGAACAGAGATGCTTGTTGCTTGATCAAAAGATCGCATCGCAAAACTTTAAAATCTCTTCTCTCAAATCTGGAATTGAAAACCTCGACGCCAAATATAATTCCAGCTCTCAACAATTGAAGTTAAAATTTAATTTCATTAGTATAATTTTACATTTGCATCTGGTAATGTAGATTTAGCGTTCATTTCTGAGATGAGATGCACTGTGTTGAATCTTAGGGTTTTGAAAAGTGAGATCGAGGAGCTTGAAGAGGTGGAGAAGGAAAAGGATAAGTTTTACGAATCGAAGAGTTCAGAAATCAATGAATTTAGGGAAAATGTGGGGAGGTTTTTGATGGAATCTCGAATTCGAGTGCAAGAGTTGAGGAACTGTGTGAATGAGGTAAATTGAAGACTAGAAATTGAGACTTTCAAATGAAGAATCTAAAAGTTAAACTGTTCAGATGTTTGCTGAGGATGCAATCTCAATTTTAATTGACTAAGTTAGAGCAATGTTGGTTGGCCCCTTTGGGCATTATATTGTATCAATGTATTCGATTTCCTAACTTAGGTTTATGGAATTTGTCAATTTGATGATCTCTCTTGCAGATGAAGTCAACTTTTATGGAACTTCAAGGCAACAATGGGTACACGAGTAACTCTGAGATAGTCGAGGCAGAGATGAAAAAGGCTGAACTGTTGGCCATGAAAGAGAATTTAACAAAAAGTTTGGCTTCAAATTACCAAATAAGAGCAGAGTTGCAAAAGCAGGTCGCGAATATGTTGGTTGCACAAAATCAAGAGAGGTGCAAACAAGATAACAGGTTCATGACGTTTGTATAGAAGCCAAGCAATGTTATCCAAACATTAACCCTTCTTATAATAGGTTCGAGCTCGTTGTTGGTTTGGTAGGAATGAACAATAATTTGGAACTTAGATTTATGTTGTGGATTCATGAACCATATTGAAGAGGGAATATGAATTTCCGGTTTTTCTTTTCAGAATTTGCTTATTTGTCTTACATGTCTGCTTGTTTGATTGCATCTTACTCCTATTGTTGTTTTTTAGGGAAATAATTTTGGGGTTTCCCTCTGCCTGGATATTGGATCATTTACTTGTTTTTTTATACTACTTTTAAGTAAACATTGGACCATTTTTATGGCCCTTTTGATTTATAAGCCTGCAGTACTGAGGTCTGAGATCAGCATAACATTTACAAGTTTATTGGACAAAACATATCAACACCAGCAAGGATGAAACATTTTCGAATTGATCAGGAAAGAATGCTAATTTAAGGAACAATTCAACAGTACTGAGGATTCCAAGATCCTAAGGGAGCCTAATTTTCTTGTGAAGTCGAGAGCACATGTTTACAATATTCTCCCAGGGCCCATAATGGGAATATATTTCTATATGCAGCATAATGTATCATACAAGTCCTCAAGCAGACCCCCGTGAGTTCCTGTGAAAACCAATTTGTAGTTCAGGAAAACACTATTAATGGGGGTTCCATCTAGATCTTAAGCAATCTATACAAATTAAAACCTTGAACAAGAGAACGTTTGTAAGTTTTTAATAGATATAATCTTTTTGATAGTTCTTTTGTTTCAAGAGAATGATGACCATCATCTCATTAAGCCATATTCTCCCTTTTTAAAGCGCAAAGCAAATTGTCAATTGTTAATCTGAATTTCAAGGCTGATTTTTTTTTTTCTCTTTCCATTTTCTTAAGAAAATCAGGCTGTCAAGGATGCTATATATTATCAGCAGTGGCCGAATTGCTTTGCTGAAGCATTTGACTTGCTAGAAGGATCTAACTTAGGTCTTACATACCTGTTGAGGAAATTCACCACTTTCCATCTGTGAGTTGATCAATAGTCTTGCTGCTTTGTGCAAAGGTTGCGGATCCAACTCAGCCTAGTTAGCAAGAAACATTTAGACCAGGAATTGAGGTTTGTGTTGAATTTGCAAAGTTAAAGGGTTGATATCATGTTTTTACCACTAATATCAGCAGAATTTATTTTCTATAATTAACATGATTTATCATACACATCACCATGATTTGAATGGATCATTTTCCTTAGCTATGGTCAATATACAACCCAGTCTTAGCTTCCAATAATCCAATTACTTGATAATATTGCACTATATAGTAATATTCAATACCTATATTTAGATTTGCTTATCCAAAATGAAAACACACTTATATTTAAAATCTAACCTGTCCAGCATGAATCAGACCCATCATTGCCCATGAAGTTTGCACTAGATTTGAGCAGTTTCCTTCTGCTAGATGTTCATATTCCTGTTCAAAAATTGTGGGAAAATATTAGAAATATTGTGTACTCTCCTCTACTGAGTTTCAGAAGACAGTCATCGATTTCTTTGTGAAACGCCAGGGTTTCTTTTGGAAAATAGCTGATTACTGTGTGTCCAGCAAGGCAATAATTACGGCTATGCATGTTTTTGCTTGGCTTCACTTAATTCATGCTACCTAGCTCAGTGATAAACTGATTAAGTAACATAAAAATGGGAATTACCAAATTGGGGCATGATAGATAGCTTTCTCCCCATCCACCAGACTCTTGCTGTTTTGAAAGCAAAAATTGACAAGCTTTACGGACAATTTGGCTGTTGCGACAGGTCTTCCCAACAACAGCCAGCCCTGCTAAAGCAAAACATGTGCCATACGTATAGCAAATTGCCCAGCTGCCATACCTGCAAATATTAAGTGATAATCTTAGCTTAAACTTCTATTATAACTTTTTGTTCCCATTATCCATTCATGATTTTGCTCAAGTTAAGTTAAACTACAGGAAGGAATTCAGAATCACCAAGAACCATCTTCCATCTGTGAACCTTCTAGAAATTGCACTGCATTAGCCACTGAAGTTTCTATGTCTTTCTTTCGATATCCAGGATATAACTGGGAGAACAACACAAGAGCTTGGATGGCCGACGAAGTGCATTCAGCATACCTAAGACCACCAAATGACTAATGTTAAAGGAAATTTTTATATGATGCTTTAGTGATAACATAATGCAATTACTGATAAGAGGAACATACTCCCGCTCAATCGCTGCTGCAGCAAAAAGTTCTGTTGAATTTAGCTTCTGTAAAAGAAAAGAATCCCACAATTTAAATAAAAAAGTTGACGCTGCGTTAGAATAATAGAATTAAGCAGCAAAATTGCAGCAAAGTATGACTTGCTTGGGAAAACTTTGAACATTTGAGCATGAACTGGAGAACGCGTGCATTTTTTATAAGTTTTACCTCCAGCCATTGTGGTCCTCTTACTGGCTCCCAAGCAGTAAAACCACCATTTTTGCTCTAATAAAAAGAGAAAATGGAAAATCAAGGCCAAGGATACGAGAATTACAGTTTTCCATAGATATCCAATATGCAAGAAAACAGAGGGAGTTTTCAACAAACCAAAGATAAAGATGTCTTCATACCTGCAACGACAAGAGGACATTCACAGCATCATATAGTCGCTCTACTTCAACTGTTTCACCTACAATTTCTGGAGGTAATTGTGAGAGTAACAGTATTGCCTGCAAAGAAAAGAGTAATTAATAAACGTCCGCTAGCAAATTAAATTTGCTAATTTTTTTTTAACTTAGAGAGACAAAATAAATAAATACAGAGGAGCAAAGTCACCTTCAGAGCTTCAGCTATGCAGTCTGAGGTTTGCCATCCATCATCTTGAACGGAGAAAGTCCAGGCTCCTTTAGACATGTGGCGATGCATACTTTGGAAGTCTCCTGATGCATTTTCTTGAAGCTGAGAGATTTGTTGATGCGAGAAATAAAGCGAGCTGATTGAGATAATAGAATTAATACAGATTAGTTTAAGAAAAAAGGATTGGGGGAATAGGAAGAAACCTGTGACTCTTTTATGAACTCATGCGCTTTTCCGAGAGTAGAGCCATATTCATCCGTTAGATTACTTGAGATGATTGCTTGGGTGGTTAAAACGGTATCCCACAATTGGCTACCACCGTTTAACTTCCAATACAAACGAATTAGCAAGTTTAACCAGCTACAATTAGAAATGTAACACAAGCATGGTAAAGTTGGACATGTGCAGTGGTAAGGTGGATTATTATCACCAAACCTGCATTTTCATTCCATCTTCAGCTACCCACAAGTAATCAGGAACTCTGGCCAGGTGAAATTTTATTGAAATGGAAGTTGGATCCTCTGCCCAACAGGCCATCATATGCAAAACCTGCAATTGAAGCATTTGCAGTAAGCATTCTGATACCACTTGGCTGCCCAATGTCAATAATTTGTTGTACTCTGGTAAACTCATAGATTGCTAACTGAACTTTGACTCTGCAGCAACTTAGGACAACTAAATTAAAATGATGATGGTGGCGCTCTGGAGCATTTTAATACCAAATATCCATGCTCAATTCATCAATGTTTTATGGAGGATACCTTCTGTGTACCTCCTTGAGTTATGTATCGAGTGTTCTCATCCTCATAATGGATGAGCTTTGTTGCTATCTGTAGAGCTTTCTCTCTTAGCTTGGAGAAGGGCCAGCATTTAAAAACTGGCTCGGCAATGTAATAAAGACTGTCCCAAAGCAGAATTTGCACCATGGGATAAGGGTGATATACATCTTCCTGCAGTGAAAACAAATCATAAGCTTGCCTGGCTTTGGAAAGTTCAAAAACACCTTCACCTGTGTATCCCCAATTCATCTCATCTGCAGTGCAAAATTCTTGGCAGTATAGATTGACAGTATCAACAAGCATGAGAATAAATATGACAAACCTTTAAACAGGAATGGCGTGCTTTATTCCAATCTATCTTTTCATATGGTTGGATGTGAATTTCTTCTCTCAATGATAAAATAAGCTCAGTGATTGGCCCGACAAATTTCTTTCCATACAAGTAAGACATAGGTGCATAAAAGTTGCGCATGAAAGACCATAGCCTCGCTGGGTGCATATGAGAAGATATATAATTAGTGTCAGCAAATAAAAGAAAAAGGTTAGGTTTTACTATAAAAGAAATTTTAGATTTACCTGGACTGAAAGGAAAATATGAAGGGAGAAGCCATAATTCTGGGGGCATTGGATTGCACCCTGACCATTCATATAATCCTAGTACCTTTACATTAAAATTTTCAATAGATTAAAGTGTATCTAGCAGTAAAGTTAAGGAGGGAGTTGAAAGATATCTCAAGATGTGAAATTTTAAGTTTTAATCCAATAATAATAATTGTTATTTAAGATAAAAATCACAGAGATTCACCATCCATATATATATTTTTTAGATTATGATAGTCAACTAAATAGCAATACTTACCAATTTATAAAAGACATGCACAAATCCTAGGAATATGACTATAACTCAATTCTAATTGGCAGTTGGATAATGTCTATGTAAATGTATTAATGAATTTGGATTCACTTGACTGGATCCATATTTCAATAGAATATCTATTTCAACAGAATATAATATATATATATATATGAAACAGTAATTAATGTAATAATTTATTTATTTAATAAATAAATAATAAAATTGATTTTTAAGGAGAATGTCTAACATGAATAGCACCAACTGAGTTCATTTCAGCTTAGCTTAGGTGGTTGAAAATGTGGGGTTTGAATTAATATCGCAAATTCAACCATTCAAGTCATAGTGCTATCCTCTTTGACCAAGAAAAGAAAAGGCCAACAGCAGAAAAAATTTCATACCGAAAGATAAGCCTTTCCCAATGAGGGTATCATCGTTGCACCCCCGTGATCAACTATCCAATTTCTAGCCTTCTCGACAGCCGCATCTTTGCCACCTTCAGTTCCTTCTCCAAGCAAACGAAGGGCAATGTAATTCAGAATCGTGGTCAACATGGTGCTGTGTCCCTCTACGTGGAAACCCCATCCTCCATCTCTATTCTAGCCAGGGGAAAAAAAATAAAGTACTGTACTATTGAGTATCTCATACTATACTAAAGAGAACTTTCATCCAGGAAAATGTGTCAAAGAGTTGAGTTTACTACTTGATGATTGTAACTGTAGCGAAGAACTTCCCTTTTGTGTTCAGAAGATAGAACGGTATCAAGTGTTCCAGTAAGGTATAAGACCATAACCTGCAAGTTGTAAAAGCCGCAACCATGAGGTAAAACTCACATTATGGACACTTTTTCCAGGATCTCTTTCTTCGTCTTTGAAGGGAAGAATTGAGCATAGAAAGCATATATACCAAAGGGGGTAGGGAAAACAACGGCCCTGAATTTTCCGAGGGCCAATGTCCATCCCATGCTTGTGTAGCTGAAGTGAATCGAACAGCTTTCCTCAAAGCAGTCGTGACTTTTTCACGAGTCACTTCTTCATTGTCTTCCAATCTCACCGGTGCTATGCTTAGATCTACCTGGTTATCTAGGATGAGCTGTACTTTGGACCAAAAACAGTTTAACATATATAGTTGACTCAAAATATTACGACAGTGAAGTTCATGCGAGTGTGCCAAGTTCTATGCAAGTAGAAACTTTTCAAAGAGACTAAAACTTTAACTACCTGAAAATTCTTAAGCATGTCGCTACTTGCTTTAACATGATGTCGATGTAAGGAGAAATTTTGTCGGAAGTTTTCAATTAGAGCTCGTTCCTCTGACGTCCCGGAAGCAGCGTCGAATTTCCAAACCTGTCTGCCAATAAATTTGTTTGTAGTAAACAGCCACGGCCCAACGCCTTCCGCTATCTCCAGCTTCCACATATTTCTTCCTACCTTTGTTGCTGCACTCTTGATCTTATATCAGTAATTGAATTCCTTCCCTTCCCTTCCCTTCGCTTCCCTTGAGCCCATCTTAAACAATCACATATATAGACGAAAATGCCTAGATCAACCGAAAACAAAATAATTAATTTCTTTCTCCCAATACCCAATGCTTTCAAAATTGTTACATTTGTTTTACATGTGTTGATTCACGTGATAGGTTACCTTTCCAATTGGGACTATAAAAATACTCTCAACAATGATATGAAAGCAGGACAAACGATAAAAACAATGCTGGGAACTGTAAAAGAAAGAAAACAAGGCAACGGATGAAGAGAAAGTTACTTCATTTGTTAGCAAACTTACAATATATACAAGCATCATCAAGCTAACACTTGTTTATACTAAGGACAGGTGTTAAAACCTTTAACATGCACACAGACACCTCATGTCAACTGATATTTTTTACCTCAAAACTAGTACAACAAAGCAAAGTACATATTAAAGTAAAAGATAACATAAGTACAAGCTAAGTCAATGCATTCTTTATCTCTAACACTCCTCCTTAAAATCTGCATTGACAACATTCAGTTTACTTCTTAACATTTCAAATCTGGACATAGGCAGGGTCTTGGTCATAATGTCTGCTAACGGGTTCAAAGAAGAACAATATTCAAGAACAATTTCCCCACTTCTTTCAGCTTCTCGAATTACATGGAACTTAACCTTTGTGTTTAGTTTTGCCATGAAACACAAGGTTTTTTGTGATAGCTACTGCAGATTTGCTATCAACCAAAATGTTTTTAGGAGTATTCTGTATAAAGGTCAAGTCTTTTAGTATCTTCCTCAACCAAACAGCTTGGTTAGTAGCAGCATTAGTTGCTATATACTTTACCTCAACTGATGATTGTGCAATTATAGCTTGTTTGTGTGAATTCTAAATGATTGCACCATTGCCTAGGGAGAAAATGTAACCAGATGTGCTCTTGAAGTCATCAGCACTGCCTGCCCAATCACTGTCTGAATAACCAGTCAAATTGATTTCTTTTACTCTTGCAAAAAACAGACCATGATGTATACTGCCATTCAAATATCTGAGTATGCATTTGGCTGCAGCAAAATGAATGTCAATGGGCTCTCTCATGAATCTGGATAAAAGGCTCACTGAATACATTAACTCTGGTCGAGTTGAACAAATGCAGAGTAAGCTTCCAATAAGACTCCTATAACAAGCAAGATCTTTGAGTTTGCATCCATCATTCACAGACAGCTTTTGATTTACTACAAGTGGAGTGGAAACAGGCTTGTAGCTGCTCATATGGAACTTGTTCAAGATATCTCTTGTATAATTTTTTTGTGATACAAAAATGCCTTTGTTTGATTGGCATATTTGCATTCCAAGAAAGTAATTCATCAGGCCTAAGTCAGACATACTGAAATTCATCTCCATATGATATCTAAACTTATTAATTTCAATTGTATTGCATCCAATAATCAACAAATCATCAACAAACAATGAAATGATTACCTAAGCTTGGCCTTTTGAATGAAGTACATGCAGAGTAGATTCATTAAACTCTTCTCATATCCAAGGCTTAATAAATAAGCATCAATCTTGCTATTCCACATGCGAGGTGCCTACTTCAGCCTATACAAAGCCTTATGCAGCCTGTAAACTACATCTATTTTAGATTCGATCTTGAATCCTTCTTGCTGGTCAACATATTCCTCCTCCTGCAATGTACCATTCAAGAAGGCTGACTTAACATCAAAGTGATATACTTTCCAACCAAATGCAGCTGAAATGGCCAACAATACTTGAATGGTTTCATACCGAGCTACCGAAGCAAAAGTATGCAGAAAGTCAACACCTCATAACTAAGAATAGCCCTTGGCAACAAGTCTTGCCTTGCACTTGTTCAAGGTACCATCAAAGTTGAGTTTCTTTTAAAAAATCCACTTTACTCCGATCACATGTTGTTTTTCAGGTCTTACAACTAGTGTCCAGGTATTGTTTTGATTAATCATCATGATTTCTTCTTGCATTGTAGCTTTCCACTCATCTGATGTTGCAGCAGCTTGATAATAATCCGGTTCTGTTAAAAACATTAGGCTTCTGTGATAAACATCATTAAGGCTTTGAGTGCCTCTCACAACATAATGCTCATCATCATCTGCCTCTGGCATCTGATTTCCAGCTTCAATTTCAGTTTCACCAAGTTCATGAAGTCCAATTGTGATTGGAGACCTCACTGTTTCTGATTCATTTGTCCTCCAATTCCATCTTACAGTTTCATCAAAAATTACATTCCTGGATACAATGACTTTATTTGATTTTATAAGATAAAGTCTATACCCTTTAGACTGCTCACTGCAGCCAATGAATATTGCTTTTTCTGATCTGAAAACAAGCTTGGTTTGTACATTTTAGGGATTTGATGATAACAGAGGCTTCCAAATATCTTGAGGTGTTCAACTGAAGGCTTGCTGTTGTACCAAGCTTTGTATAGAGTTACTTTTGATAAGGCTTTTAAAGGTAATCTGTTAAGTAAATAAACAGTTGTTCTGCAAGCTTCTGCCTAGAATTTCTTAGGAAGATCTTTTTCAAATAACAGACATCTCCCCATATCTAATATTGATTTGTTCTTTTTTTCACTTACTCAATTCTGTTGAGGTGAATAAGGGATTGTGAGCTGATGATGTATCCTTTCAGCTTCAAGATCTCTCTTAAACTATGATGAGGTAAACTCCCCACCATTGTCTATTCTCAAACACTTCAGCTTCAAACCAGTCTCATTTTCAACCTTGGCCTTAAATTTGATGAACACTTCAAAGGCTTCATGCTTAAATTTAAGAAAGTATATCCAAGTCATCCTGCTAAAATCATCAACAAAGATTGTGAAATACCTACTGCCATTTAGAGGTTATTGGCTCACAGGTCCTACAACATCTGAGTAAACCAATTCAAGCCTACTCTTTGATCTTGTCAGGCTAGCAGAGAGATATGGCTTACTAGTCTGTTTGCTAGACTTACAGACACTACAAACTGATGACAATGTGCTTAGCTTAGGTAGATTCTCAATGCTTCAAAGAATATAACTGATTTAAATAATATAGCTATAATGACCAAATCTCTTGTGCCAAATTGAAGATATATCAGTATTGCTAGAGTTAACTTGCATGGATGCATCAGTCAAATTAATAGGAAAACACCTATTTCTCATTGGCACATTCATCAACATATCACCAGATGGATCATAAATAGTGCAGAGACTATCTTTAAACACAAGTGTGTATTGTTTTTCCATCATATGTCCTACACTAAGCAAATTTTGTGCTATATCAGGAACTAAAAGAACATCATTAATGTACCTCTGTCTAGATGGTGTTTGTATGCCCACTGTTCCTCTACCAACAACATTCAAATGCATTCCATTTCCAATTTTCACTTTGGAATGATAATATGTATCAAGTTGAGTGAACAATGATGAATTTGGTGTCACATGATTCAAATTGCCACTATCTAGTAGCCATTGTGCATCACTAGTTGTATTGTTGCAGGTAGCCATAAAGAGTTGCTCTTATGAGAATTCAACATTTCCAGCTGCATTGGTAATCTTCTCATTTATATCAAGTTTGTTCTTACAAACCTTTTCTACATGACTTAACTGTTTGCATGCATTACACTTTGCATCAGGCCTAAACTAACAATATGCTTCTACATGACTCCTCTTTTTGCAATGAGGACAAGCAAAGAATCTGGTCCTTCTGTGTTGACCTTTTCGACCCTGAATATTTCCTTTCTCCTTTTCCTTGACATCATTCACATTTTTCTTTGTTGAAGCTTATGCATGTACCTTGCCTTTCATCCAAGCAATGAGAGCAAGGTCAGTTTTCTCATTCCTTCTAGTAGCCCTTTTTTGTTCATCAACTTTTAAAGTGTTCACTAAATATGATATGGTGAGCTGTAAGATATCTTTAACCTGTTCAAGAGATGATACAGTAGCATCAAACCTCTCAGGTAGGCTTATAAGGACTTTCTCCATAACCTTAGCATCAGATAAAATCTCTCCCAACAACCGAATTTGGTTCACCAACTTCATCACATTATCAATGAACTTTTGCACATTTTGACTCTCTTGCATTCTCAGTAACTCATATTGTCTTCTAAGGTTCTGAAGTCGAATTTGCTTGCTTCTAGCTGACTCTAAAAATTTTTCTTCAAGCTTTATTCCAAGCTTGCTTTGCTGTTTCACAACCTATGATTTGACTAAAGATAAATTCAGTAACAGTAGAGTGTATGAAGGATAAGACTCTGTATTTCTTTGCTATATCCTCTTCATGTTGCTTCACTTGTGCTCAGGGGCGGAGCGTCCCTTTGTGTATGGCCCTTCCAAAAATTTTGAAATATTTTATATATTATATAAGTTTTAATGATTTTTCAAAATTTTTATTAAAAAATTAATAAAATGATCTTACAAACCTCATTTAATTTTACTCAAATTCTTAATTTTTTTTAATTTTTTAAGTTTCTCCATCCATCTTTCCCTTTTTCTTTTCTGTCCTTATACTGTGAAATTATAAAGAGATAAAGTTTTTATTTAATTTTTTCTATTTATATTATTATTATATTTATTTATTTATTTTCAATTATATTCTATTTGTTCATATATTTTAAGTATCTATAGATTTTCTTTTTTAAATTTCTACGAATCATCAACCATATTTTTTTATTATATAGATTATATCTCCTACTTATCATGTTTTTTTCTTGTTATGTGGATTTTATTTTTAATAATTTTAATTTTTAAAAATTAAAAAATTATTGTATATCTAATTCTCAAATATAAGTTCTAGTGTTGCATTATTAGTTGTTGTTTAAAACTTCACTAATATATTATTTTTTATTAATCCTAATTATATAGGAAAAAATTATCTTGAGTATATATTTTTAATGTACTTTAAGTTTTATATTTAGTTAAAAGAAAATTATCTTGAGTATAAGAAAAAATTATTAATTTTGTATTTCATATTTAACTATTTATATTTTATACATTATAATTTAGTATTTAGTATTATAAACTTGAATATAATAAAATAAAAATATTGGATGTTGACTACATTAATTTTTTAATCGTTTGTATTGAGAAAAATAAGACTTCAAAATAAAATGAATGATAAGTTTTTTACAAATAATTTAGTTGTTTATAATAAAAAAAATATTACTATCGTTGAACAAAACTTTCCTAAAGCACTATTATAAGTTTTTTTTTTGTTTCTTTTAATTTATATATTATATAAAATTATTATCTATTATAAATCTTTTGATTATTAATAGTTAAGTTCAATATGTTAGTTTTAAAAATTTTTAACTTTTATTCTTCTTAACCTTTGGCCCCCCCAATAAAAATTGGCGAGCTTCGCCCCTACCTGTGCTAGTGTTGCATTGTCTCTCAATGCTGATATTGGTCTCTCGATTTCAACTACATTTCACAGATTTACTCCTCTGAGGAAAGCTTTCATTCTAATGGCCCAAACAATATAGTTGGAATCATAAAAAATGGACGATATTTGCTGTGTGACAATTGAAGTTGACATTTTACTAAGGACATAAGCTTTTGATGAATGAAAACGAGGTCTTTTATCTGGTGCAAGGACCGGTTATTTGTTCTGATACCATGATATGAAAGTAAGACAAACTATAAAAACAATGTTGGGAACTGTAAAAGAAAGAAAGCAGGGTAGCAATTGAAGAGAAAGTTACTTCATTAGTTAGCAAACTTACAATATATACAAGCATCATTAAGTTAACGCTTGTTTATACTAAGGACGTGTTAAAATCTTTAACATGCACACAGACACCTCATGTTAGCTGATATATTTTACCTCAAAACCAGTACAACGAAATAAAGTACATATTAAAGTAAAAGATAACATAAGTGCAAGCTAAGTCAATGCATTCTTTATCTTTAACAAACAACACATATTTTCTTCTGCAAAGGCCGACGGTCTCGCGAAGGAAGAAAAATTAGAAAAATATATCCATGCTTTCAACGTACATTTAGCATAAGCCTGTCACAACATCACGAATGATCCGTATTTTCTTTCCTTCATTTTTTTTTTGACATTTTTTTTTTTTTGGTTTACAACGCCTGAAGAATCCGTTGTTGCAATTATTTAATTCTTATAATTATATAAAAAGAGCATTAAAATCTGATTCTTTTATTAAAGATAGGGAGCGCAACACGACATATCCTATGGGCTTCAATAGAAAAAAAGGCCTGATTCATTTCCAGGTTGGGTTAGAATGCCCAATTTTCACTACCGTGGAGGCCTGAAATCACCTGACTCAGCCCAAAGTATTAGACCCAATTACGACTGACACTTGTCACTTTCTCATTTTCTTTTTCATTAATCAAAAAGACTAGAACTTTCTTTGCTTCTTCCAAAACCCTAATCGGCTAAATCATATTTCCTTTTATTAATTATGTGAAAATCATATTTTTGGAAAAAAATCCTGAACTTACCAACACCTTCCTGTTCCAGGTTCTAGCATCTTCTACAGAAAAATAAGCCTGTTGTATAAATACGCTACGCTTAACCATCCCTCTCATTCTCTCTGATAAAAACTAGACACCCAAAAGAAGCTGAATTTAGAAAATGGCGGAGGAATTGGCGCTTGATTTAGAGGAGCTTAGGCAACTTCAAAGCATCGCAAAGAGGCCACGTATTCTATCTCTTCTTTCCTCCGAAATTCGCAACTTGGAAAAGGTTTCAGTCTCTCCTCTTACTAGTACTATTTTTTCTGGGTATTGAAATTTTGATATTTTGAATGAATTGGGTTCCATATATTTTGATTTTAGGAGTTCTAAGTCTGAGTTTTTTACTTAAGTGGGCCCTTTCCATTCTGGAGTACTTTTCCAATGGAATCTGAAGATTTAATTTTTTTTTGTTTGTCCAAAGTTGAAATTTAATGGGAATGGTTGAAATGTGAAAACCATTTCAACAAAACAATTTGTATCGGTTCAAAGAAATCATGGTCCTGCAATTTAATTTGAGATTGGTTATTGGAGAAAGTGTTTGGTATCTTTTCATGATTCTAAACTATGGATTCTTCAGTTGCAGACATCAAACGAGGTTGCAAATGCACCTGCTCCTGCTACTGTTTCACAAATTCCAACTCTCATATCACCTTCAGTTAAGGTTCCTGTTAACCCAGCATTGAGTTATGTTACGCTCGCCTCGTTCAGCTGGGATCAGGATAATGATAAAGTCAAGGTAAGAAATTTATGTTCTTAGAGATTTAAGTTTTTTTCCCTCGTTGTGTCTGTCATTTCCAATACAAATATTAAATTCCCAAGTCCCAACATTGCAACCTGAAAGAGAAAAATAATTCATTGACTTATTGGAGTACATAATGTGGTTATCAGTAGTTTCATCATCATAAATAATGTTCTCTATGACAGGACAGGAGCTTCTAAGAGTCCTCTGAAATTATGAGCACTACAGATTCTGCATTATGGTTACACTGGTTTTTTTGTTTTTTGGCTTGCTTTGTGTTTGTCCGACAGATATATGTTTCTCTAGAAGGAGTTAACCAGGAAAAAATTCAGACAGAGTTCAAGCCAATGTCATTTGATGTTAAATTTCATGACATCCAAGGAAAGAACTATCGATGTGCCATTCCGAAATTGAATAAAGACATTGTACCAGAAAAGTGCAAGGTGTTAGTCAAGCCTACAAGAGTCGTCATCACATTGTTCAAAGCTTCCAAAGGGAACTGGTCTGATCTGCACTACAAGGAGGACAAGGTAATTGCCAACAATACAAGATGAATAAGAGTTACTTTTAATTTCCATCCTTTGCTGTTAATCTAAAGTATTTTTTTCTGTTCATGCAGCTGAAGCCAAATTTGGATAAAGAACGAGATCCCATGGCTGGAATCATGGACATAATGAAGGTAAGTTTACTTTCAGAATTATTGCATGTTGGATGTGTTCAACAACAAGTTTCAGTGGATAATTACTACCACTTTTTCCCTTGACATTGAATTGTGCGAATTACAGAATATGTACGAGGAAGGTGATGATGACATGAAGAGAACAATTGCCAAAGCATGGACTGATGCAAGGTCTGGCAAAACAGCAGACCCTCTGACAGGTTACCGGTGAATCCAGTACCAAAGGAGATTGACCAGAAATAATTTTTTTTTTTTATTCTGATGTTTTCGCTGCATTGGCCTACTTTTGTGTTTTGTGGAGCTTGTCATCTCGTGTTTACGTTTAGTCTGGACATTTTGTTCTTGCTATGAAGTATTATTGCAAATAGGTTGGTGCTCTCTTCATGTTATCCAATGTTTCTTTTTGAGATCTTAATTAGGGCCTTTACTGATTAGCGGTTGCTTCAATAAGGCATGCAGTTTTGGCCGAAATTCTCATTCTTTGAAATTATAGCACGATGGTTACGTTGCAGGCCGAAAATAGTTAAGACTCTTGACCTCGACAAATTTCCTTGGTGCCATTAAGTGTATAAAGTTTTGGAAATATTGCTATCATTGTCACGATTATTAGAAGCTTATTTTTAGAGTTTTACGCCTCCGGTGTGTCCATACTTGAGAGGCCTGTGTTCAAGACTTAAAGTCCATACTTGAGAGGCCTGTGTTCAAGACTTAAATGAAATTTGAAGAGATGTTAGGATCTTAAAGCAAAGAAAAGTTGAATTGAATGAAATCTGAAATTGTTTTAGAAAGTACTAACAAAACAATTTTAAATTTTTATTTTTATTTTTTTAACAATTTCCTAAAATAACAATCTCCCTGGAAGTGAAATTTTTATTAAGATATTTAAATATAACGTTATATCATAGTCGTCTATGATTGATTCCACCATTTTATCTCAACTGAGAGATATGAGCCCCGACCCCAAAAGGGTAATAGATCTGATCAAACAAATGAAAAACATTCAAGGCCCGCATCGGACTTGCGGCTAACACTTAAAGGGGAGCAAAAATATATTCTAGTCTGCCATAAGTGTATCCGATGATTAATAAAATCTTGAAAGTTTACATCTTCACAGCAGTGTGCCGTCATTGGAGTATTTGGCTGCCATAGTCTGTGTTGAACTTCTCATAGCGATGAGCATGTAAATGAGCTGATGGTCTTGTGTTCTTCAAAGCAGTTTCTATATCATCCGGCATAATCGGCCCAACCTTCGGCAGCTCTGCAAACCAAATATTATTACAGTTTTGACTTCATGACTAAACTAAATGCTGCAGGCAGGAATTTATGAGACAAAAAGAGCTCTTTTCTGCCCGTGATCTTTCTTGCCTATTAGCATACAATAAGGAAAACAAAATAGAAAATCAGAGGAAATAAAACGTTTTGGTGAAACACATACCATTGTCAGGCACCACTTCATGCCTATCTTCAAGGACTGTCATTAAGCGTCTCAAAGGCTGCATTGCTGCTTCTTTGCAGAGTAATCGAATATCTGAACCTGAGTAACCTTCTGACTTTTCCACTAATATATCATAAGGAAGAGTCTCCTCACCATGCTGTCCAGGCAGGAGTTCTTCAAACATGGCTCTTCTTGCTTCTGGTTCTGGGAGAGGTACAAGGATCTTTTTTAACTTGGTTAAAGGCAAACTGCTTCATTAATAGCATATCTTGAACTTCTGAAAGATTTTCTCATTCATCATGTAAAAGATTTCATCAAACTTAATTGTGAGTACCAAGTGATAGAATAACAATATATTCAAGGCTAAAAAGATTAGGAGACAGCATAAGCCAACTATAAAATGATTTGCACCACAATGTAATCATGTCAGATTAAAAATTAGTGCTGTTGGTTTCCAAGCTTCAATCATGTCCCTGCTTTGTGAGTAAATTCCTTTGTCCATTCAAAAGTAAATATGTATATTAGAACCTTTTACCATAATTCTTAATATTGTTTGCAAAATACAGAATAGGTTAACATGTCAAAGGATACTCGCTTCTCGAGACGACGGAGCATGGCTGCATCCAATTCCCAAGGGAGGTTTGTTGCAGCCAAAACAAACACAAGCTCATCTGACCGTGTCAAACCATCCATCTGCAATCTAATCCTAATGATCAATTTTTGAGAGAGTATAATTGAAGGCTACCATGATTTCATTTTAAATCACCATATACTAACTACTTCTAGTAAGGAAGATGTAAGATCACATGTTTGATTTTAAATACTTTTAATTATTGCAGATGACATTTATTATATGATTAAAACAACAAAAAACAAGAATGCACCTATAAAGCTGCTGCAGAATCAGTTTAAGATTCCAACTATATTCTAGTTAAAAATCACTAATAAGGATAAAAACAAACATATCTCATAGCTTAATTTCTCATGATGATTATTTCACTTGATTTTAGAGTGGAAGACATAACTAAAATAAACAGGTTATAATACCACCAGGTTTGTTGTTACACACTGTGCAGCAGTTCTGCAAGGCATCTGATACTAATGCATGAATTATCAATCCAAATACTAATAATATCTCACACACAACGAACACATTTATGCCCCAAAAAATAAGAACAAATTTTCAAAAAACAAAACATCACCTGTATAAGTAGCTCAGTTTTCAAACGCCTACTTGCTTCATGCTCACTGCGTCCTTCACCACCGCGCTGACTTATAATTGCATCAATTTCATCAAGAAATATGGTTGACGGTGCATGGTGCCTTGCTAGGTCAAACAGTACTTTTATTAACTTCTCAGAATCACCTGGAATGTCGTGAACTCCACAGTTAGAAAACTGAGTGCCACTTTTATAACAACTATAAAAATTATTGGGTCGGGTCCCAACAGGTGCATTGGCTCATCTCATGATCTTATAAATTACAATAATATCTTGCAACTCTCCATTTTAGAGACAATGCTTCATAACTTGCATACCTAGGACCAAGTCCCCCCAGAAATCAAATAAGATCTTGGAAATATTGTCTTTAACATACCACGCCATTTGCTGACTACAGATGATGCTGAAATATTGAAAAATGTGGTCTTGCATTCTGTTGCAACAGCCTTTGCCAGCATTGTCTGCAACCAGAATGGCGATTCAAGTATAAGCTAAAAAATAAATAAAAAACAAAAGAGAAGAATAAGCACTACCAAGATATAGCAAATTATTTTCCCTGATGCATAACTTTTTCTCCCAGTATTGAGGTGATTGTGCCCTACTGTTAAATCAGAATTTACCATGTGACTATGAAGGGCATGCTTCCTTTGTGCTAACCAAGCATATCTACTACATTATGGAGATGGGTTGCATAAGACAACATTAATTTATTGGAAACAATTGAACAACATACAGACCTTTCCCGTCCCAGGGGGGCCAAAAAGGAGAATACCCTTCCATGGCGAAAGAAGACCAGTGAAGTACCTACACAAAATCATATCAAATGTGAGATGAAAGCTTCAAATTCCTTCATAACATATTATAGAATATTTCATTAATATTTCACTAAATCAATAGACAAAAATTAAAGCCGGTGCTTGACAAAATATTCCCATTGATCTCAAGTATGGGAAAGAGAACCAGCAAATGAACTAATATTATAAGGGTGAGCATCCAAATCTTTCTGAAGAAAAGTTTGATTTTCTTTGTAATATAATCCATGCACTTTCAGAGGACTAGCTTTTACAGCACCTAAGCCGTCACAAGTAACAACTCTTGACAAGAATCCATATTCCATGCACTTCTGAGAGTACTAGCTTTGGAATCTCATAAACTTGATAACATTGTCCTAGAAAGGCACTTGTTAATCTTTGTAGCTCTACCAAAGGAAAGTTCTAAGCCAAATGGAGGAATCTGATTTTGATATTTAGGACGAGTACAAAAAGCTTTAGCCTCTACTTTCTAATTTTCATATGAAAAATTTCTACTTACACAGGCATACATGCTGCTCACTTTATTCGTTTGATATGTACAAAATGAAACTTAAATATAGGGGAAACTGCACAAAGGATAGGTTTAAATACAATGCAGATGGCAAAAATGCAAGACATGTCAGATTTTTATAGATCCAGTAACATAAGCTAGCAATCCAGTAATAAAAAAGAGGCAATGGCAGTCAACATACCAGTTTTCAAGGAATTAAAAGACTAGGGAAGTACATGTGCACAGCATTCATGGTCTAAGGTGTAGCAAGACTTACTTGGGGTATTTTATTGGCATAACAACTGCCTCTTTAAGTAAACGTTTGGCATTCTCTAATCCCTTGATGCTTTCCCACTTAACATCTGGACTCCCACGAACAATGTCCCTAAAAATGATATGATGTAAGATGATATGAAGTAGACAAAATTTCCAAGTTCTAATGTAAAAGAATATACCACCCAAGCAATTCAAATACAAGAAACAAAACTTCTTTTCTATCACCAATGAAGATACGGATATCCATAATTACCTACTTAAACTCTCTCCTAAAGCTCGCATTTCAGCAGTTTCAAAATCAGGAAGCAGAGACTTTTGCCTGAATAAAAAAGACACATCAAAATCATCAGTTTTCAAAGAACAGGAGAATCATATCTTGATCCTCAGTAACAACTAGGATTCAACTCGAAACAGAAAACATTAATCATGTGATCAATGTCGAGAACTATACCATATAAAAACCAAACTTAGATCCATCCATCTTATATTCTAAAGTGTAACTAAACAAATTTATTAAAGTTACGAATCACAGGAAGAATGAACATACTGTCTCGAATCAAATCCATTAGCAACCGCACCATTTGAGTTCACCGAGTTGGTATCCTGAAGCCAAACAAAACAATAATAAATCATCCAATCAAGAAGCACAAAAATGCTAAAAAAAATAGCATTTAAATTTAAAATAGCAATGGCTAAAAAAAATGAGCTACCCGATTTCGATACTGCTCATAAATAGCCATATCAGACGTGTTCTTGACAGAATGGTTCCCATTTGAGGTCACATTCGAAGAAGTGCCGTTGGACATGGGCGTATCAGCAGCTTGACCATCTTGCGGCTCAGGTAATCTCTTCCTCCCAAACTTGGCATCATAAAACATTTTAAAATCCTAGAGATAATAACATAATTGCTTCAAGAAAATGCTTAAACTTTTCCTTTTTTTTTTTTTTTGTGACCAACATTTCTTCACGCAGTTTGATCACAACTTAAAATTTTAAAAACCACCAAAAAAAAAAAGGAAAGAATCAAAAATTTCTTGAATCCGATGTAATCTAGGCTAATAAATGAGTAGAAATATTTATTAAAAAAAAGAGAGAGGTAATCGAAGTAAGTCAAGTAACTGCATTCAGTTCAGTTAATTGAAGTGAAATCAGGAACAAAACAACGATTATTTTTCAAAAAGAAAACAAAAAAGTCTCTATTTTTCTTTGCTTTAGTTATTTCGGCAACCAAACAGCAAACAGAAAAAGAGAGAGAGGGAAAAAGAGAGTACCAGAAAAGACCAGCGAGTGAGAGAAGGTTCATCGGCCATTCTTTGATGGAATCTCTTTTTGTAGAGAAAAAAAATAAAATAAGAAGAAAAGAGAGATTTTTCTCAGTGTAAAATTTCACTCAGATCTCTCTCTTCCTTTCTCTCTGTGTTTGAGTTCGTTTGTTTTGATGTAGAGTGCAGCAAAGAGGAGTGAGTGCTTTAAATCCTATTGAGAGAGAATGGGAAATCAATTGAAGATTTTTTTTTCTTCTTTCCACTTAGGGAAAGTAAAATAAATAACCTACAAGTTATAGCTATCGTCTGCCCCAAGCATTTGGCTAATTAATCGATGCATTATCTTTAAAAAAATAAGATTCAAATCTCCCTCCCTCAGTTAAAAAAAAAATTTCTCTTTCATTTTCTTCTTTTTTAAATTATAACTTGCTTATAGGAGAAATGGGAAAATGGAAAATGGGAAACGGACTTGTTACCCTGCTCTGCGTCACGGGCGAATACGATTGCCTGTTTTGATTTACCTTCCGATCATGTGGCCTGGTGGCAAGTGGGAAAGAAGTTACCTGCTGCTGACGTTGACAAGTGCTATTTCCAGTTACGTCTCACGTGATGCGGATTTCGTGATCATTATTAATTAATTTTATTTTATTATCTTTTTCATAAATTTGTATATCTACCTTGATGCAAAATTCATAAGCGGTAGTATTATATGTTGTCACTCGCATTCCTAGTTACTTGAATTTGAATGATTAATTTATGAACTAAAATACGAAAGTGGACAACTAGAGCAGTACAAAGTCATGGAAATTAATAGAAATACTATTGAGTAAGTGTAATGTGGAATCTAATCAAATCTGTAATAGAAACGGCACATGGAACACATGGAGGGATATCATCAAACATATAAAGAGAGGCAAAAGCTAGGGATATTCGCTTCTTCTTTTTTTTGTCTCTCTGTGTGTTGTAAGATTGGCTCGTTTATTTAGTCTTTGATACCCACGTTAAGTGGATTATTTTATTTGATAACAAAGTTCTTTAAATATCATGACATGCTTGGTTCATTGAAAAGAATACAATCAAAATAGAATAGTCATTCCAAAAGAATAGAATAGAAGAAGAATAATTATTACATAGTTTGGTTCATGAGAATGGAATGAGATGAGAACTTTTATTATTACTTATTCCATTGTTTGGTTGACAGGAATAATTTTAAGAATAGTTAAAGAATAATAGATAAATGACAAAAATACCTTTTATTAAAATTTAAAAACTTTTTAATTAAAAAAAATACTATGATGAGAAAAATATACTTTTTATTATAAATAAGTAATATTTTTTATCATAATACAAGAATAATATAATAATATTTTTTTAATAATACATGCTCTTTAATTTTGTTTTGTTTAATAACAAGGGAGAAAAAAACAATAATTCAATAAATATTCTAGGGCATCATATAGATCATAATTTACAAAAACCTCATTCATAATGATATGAGATCGATAAAGATATTAACAAAGATATTAATGAAGAACACAAATATCCATAATAATATTCAATAACACAAACATTCATAATAATATTGAAGAACACAGACATCCTTAATAATATTGTTGTCCTAAAAGAACAAACCAACTAATAACGAGTTTTTAAGTTCTCAATAATTAACAACAAAGTCTTGAAAGATCAAAATATTTTAACATCAAGGTCTTGAGATAATCTTTATCAACCATCTAAGTCTGCTGCTAAGAGGAAGAGTAAAAAAGTAAGTCATTTGAGATGGATTATTAGTAAGTTTGTAAGATGCCTCATCAATTTCATCCTCTGTCAAACCCACAACCTCACATAATGCACTATTCAAATCTTGAAGATTTTTTTGATGCACAAGTACTTCAGTCCCCAAAGCATGGCTCAATGAATTTCCAATATTTTTTAATTTCTCACTCAATAAAATGGCAGCATCCATAAATTTTTCAAACCCATCCACTTCACTCGAGTCATTGGTCCTTCGCTTCTTACTTGTTGTAGAATTTTGATTTCCTCTACCAACTGATGGTTGAGGTTGGGTAGCAGAGATATCCACATCATCTAAACCAGTTTCATGTTCACATGCAAAACCTTCATCTATCCCATGAGCAACATCTTCTTCAATTTCATCTAGGACATCTGTAGGAGTTTGAGCATCTTGTCCTGTTGCTCGGTCTTTAGCATAAATATTAGACAACTCATTAAAAAAAAGAAAACTCATTTTTCTGAATTGAGTAGCATTTTTGTGACTCTAATCAAAGTAAATAAATAATATTATTAGGTATAAAATTGATAAGAAAATAAATACAAATATGGAAAAAAAATTTAAACAACATGCTTACACTTATATAAGAATCCCGTACAGGATCTTCAGCAATAACCATATTCCTTTTATGGTTCCAACCAAATCCACTAGTATCTCTCCCTTGTACTATATCATATACAATGATTCATTCTTTCTTCAAGGTCTTAATCCTCGATTTTATGTGAGGTTTGGCTTTCAAGTTCGTATTTGGCAAACTTTTTGCAATCATTCGTTCAAGCTCTAACAAATAACCACATTTGAAACCGGTGTCTACATATATGTTCTCTTATTGTGCAGATCAGCCAAACATAATATTAGTACAACATCCTCATTATGGGTCCACTTTCTTTTTGTTCCTTTTTTTTAAGTTTGATAAGAAATGGTTGAAGATGAAGACATTCTTTACTATCAAAAAGTAAAAATTTATTTATCTAATAAATTATCATAGTGAAAAATGAAACATAAATATATTAATTAATTAAAAATACCAAAAATTATCCACGTGATAAAAAGTATATCATTAAAAGCAATGAACAATAACAAAGATTACTTATCAAGTCTACTTAAGCCTACCAACGCTATCCCATGAGTAACTTATCCAACAAAAACCTACACAAAAACAAACTTAATCTTCAATTTTGATTCTGCCTAGATGTTTGCCATTCAGTGAACATTTCATTTGCTAATTGCATTCTCCAATTAGTCCAAGCATCAGTGGAATTAATAGCACTTATTGCATTTTCCTCCTCAAGTGTTGTATTATCATGAAGCTATTCACCCACTTCATCTTCAATAGGGTCAAAGGTCATCTCTCTCCTAATAAAATTGTGAAGCAAACAACAAGCTACAATAATCCGATTATGTATCTTAATTGGATAAAACGATGGACTTCTAAAGATACCCCATCTAATTTTTAACAATCCAAAACATCTCTCAATTACATTGCGAGCAGCTATGTGTTTCATATTAAAAAATTCTTCAGGAGTCGTTGGTTGATGACCTTGACGCCATTCATTCAAATGATACCTTTGACCTCTAAAAGGTGTAAAAAAAACCCTCACAATTTGTATATCCAGCATCAACTAGGTAATAACAACCTATATAAAAAAAATTAATTACTAAGTTATTTATTTAATTGATATAATGTTATAGTGAAAATCCTTATGCTTCTTATTATCCTAGAAAAACTTACCCTGAGGCACTTTAAGTCCATGTCTCCTAGTAATTGCATCTCGAAGAACTTTACCATCAGCTACTGATCCTTCCCAGCCAGGAAGAACATAGGTAAATTGCATATCAGGTGTACATACACCTAACATATTTGTTGCGATGTCACCCTTACGAGTTTGATATCTAGACATATCCGCACTTGGCACCTTAACCTTTATATATGTCTCATCTAGAGCACCTAAACAATTCTACAATTTAAATGGAATTAACCTTTATTAGAAAAAATTATTGCTATCTTGTATGTATAATTGTAAAATTAATAAGACGATTAATTTACCTTAAACCACTTCCATCGATTGTCTGTAGAATTTGTTGGAATGAGCTCAGGTTTTCTAAGTAAATGATCTTGTAACTTCATCACTGCATTTAACACCTTATTAAAGTGTCGACTAATTGTCTCACTTGACCTTCTAAAATTTTGTCTAATAACTCGACTTTTAAGATGATGAGCAATAATATATATGAATATTGCTACTTGCTCATCTACAAGCATGTTCCTTAGACTTGGCAAATCGTGTTTCCGTGTCGTAAACGTGTCAGACACGATTAGACACGAAACACGTTAAGGGTAAACACGAACACGACACGTTTAATAAACGTGTTTTAAGTGTAAAACACGTACACGAACACGTTTAATAAACGTATACACGACACGACACGATTAACACGTTTAACACGATTAACACGTTTATTAAACATGTTAATATACAACACGACACGATTAATAACACGTTTAACACGATTAACACTTTTAAATAAAAATATTTACAATTAAATATAATTTTATTATTTAAATTCAAAATCTATAATTAAAAAAATAATTATAACAAAACAAAAATAATAATAACATCAAATATAATAAAAATAAATATAAATAATATACATAAAATTCATTATCATATAATATGATAAAATACATAATTAACATCAAATCTTCAAATATTAATAATATTAAAAATCTTCAAATAAAATCTAAAGGTTAAAAATTAAGGTATTAATGTATAATTACATTAATACTTTTTATAAAATTAAAAAAATGTTTAAAATAATTATTTAAAATTATTTATATAAGGCTAAAATAGTCTTTAACTATCAATATTTAATAGGTTAATAAACGTGTCACATATACACGTTTAAACACAATAACACGTTAAAACAAGATAACACGTTTAAACACGATAACACGTTTAAGTAAACGTGCTTAAACGTGTTTTAAATGTGTCTGGCGTGTCTGACACGTTAAGACATGAAAATTTTCGTGTCTTAACGTATTAGACACAATTAGACATGAAACACGTTAAGGGTAAACCCATAACCTGTTTAACCCGTGTCTTCTCGTGTCGTGTTAACGTGTCGTGTCCAAAATTATCAAGTCTAATGTTCCTTGTTGATTTCAACCCTCCAATATTTTCTAACATCTTACATAGTTTAAAAAAGGTGAGCCTATTCATTCTAACTTGTGCAATACACGAAAAATCATTATCATGCACAAGTTGCATCACATACTCTCGATTTGCATAAAAATCTAAGTTATAAGATCTTACTCTTCGTCTACGATTTCGTAAAACACAAATGAATGCCAACATAAGCCAATACCAAATAACAACGACACACATCTCCAAGAACACTATCAACGCAGCAACAATCTTTTTTCTCTTATTTAAATTTCTACGCAAACCCAATCGAGCCATAACTGCAAAATTATATTTTCATATCCATGATTTATGTTATTATGAATAAAATAATAAAAATAAACATACAATAAATATTTATTACACCTAATAATAAATATTTATTTAAAAATAAAACCACAAAATAAAAAATAATAATAATCAACATCGCAATAGAAAAACAAATAAAAATAAAAAAAAGGAAAAAATATCTTTAGATTTGAAAAAAATATGTCATCAAGCGGCTTCCTCTGGTATAAGCTAATTTCATTACCTAACTTGGTTATGTTCATTCATTGTTTTATATAATTATTTATAACAGGGTGCTTTGCGGAACACAATTGCTACTTTTGTGCGTGTCTCTCCAGTCCTCAAAGATACTATTTGGACTTATCTTGAGCAGTATGATCTACCAGTAGTTGTCGGCTCACATATTGGGATTGGTGGCATGACAAGAATTATTATCAAACTTTGCTTATTTTTTAGCTTTTGCATGAAGGATCCATCTGACAAGAGAAAAGTAATATGTGATGAAAAGCTGTAAGAACTCTTCGATGTTGAAACCTTCACTGGCTTCACCGTATCAAAACTCTTGGTGGTTCATTTTCTCATTTTGCAAAATGTTGTCTTCATTTTTATTTGTTTTAGTTATCTCATCTTTCAAAATATTGATTCATTTATAAAATTACAAATATCACATCATTTTCTTTGTAATTTATCCTAAGAATTATTGTTCTAAGCTTTACTGTTTATGGTACATTGAGAAGTTTTCCTTTTGCATGTGTAGGCAACTAATATTGAAGTTGAAACCTCTGGAATTCATGATGGTGATTTCCAATTGACAAAGCATGAATATTCCGGTATAGGGCGTGGAAAGTATAGTGGTACATAACCAACTTGTAACTCTGGCTCTACCTTTCTTCACGCATGAGTGTCTGATGCAGATGTTTGCTTCTTGTAATTAAATTTTGTGTTGGCAAGAAAAGATAGTATTTATCGTTTTGGATAGACCTATAGTTATATCTATTGTAGCACTTCACAGATAAACTTATGTGAAAGAGTTTGAGATGTGCTTTCTTGAGTAAAATATATATGCTGATTATCCTAAGTTGTAATGGTGATTTCCTGTCTTCTTATCCTTCATCATCACCATTCTCATTTTATTTAACTTAATTGCAATGTTGTTCAAGAATGTTGCAATGAGTAATTATCTAAGCATTAGCTCTGTTTCTGTTTACTAATTTCTTGCCCTATTATCTTATAGCTCGACATTTTGTTTGGGTTGTCAGAATGCAGCACGATTGAATCATCTGATGATATTGAGAAACAAGAGCTTGAGGAAGTGTCTGATGAAGATGAAACCTCCTTTTATGACACAAAAGAGTATTTTACTGAACCCACAGTTAGTTGTGGATTTGTAAGAGGGGCAGCTGATCATGCAAAAAATCAAAAAGAAACTGAAAAACAATTTGATAATGTGGAAAAGATGCATGCTCATAAAGAAGATTGTGATTCCAGATATCTTCAAATTGAAAGACAGAAAAACCTTCCCAATCCAGTTGAAAAAGAGAAAGGCGTTAGCCTTTGGTCTATGATCAAAGACAATATAGGAAAGGATCTCACTCGAGTTTGTCTCCCTGTTTACTTTAATGAACCAATATCATCCCTTCAGAAATGTTTTGAGAACCTAGAGTATTCTTATCTTTTGGATCGAGCATACAAGTATGGAAACGAAGTATGTTATTTATACATATCATCTTTAATATCATGTTCTTCTCTTGATATATTACACTATTTGATAATGACCATTAGTTTTTGGCAAGAAAAGTGTGTTGTGCTTATTTAAAAAACATCCAAGCTAGAATTGAGAGAGAAAAACAACACTCACCAAAGATGAAAAAATTGACAGTTGATGGTCATGGGAAGATGCTGCAATGGATGGCTAGTTGAAGGAGAGAATATGATGAAGAGAGGAACAAGAAATTGATTAAGCTAAAATTATTAAAAAAAACCCAAATTAGAAGAGAGAGACAATGAATAACTCACCAAATATGGAAAAATCGACAATAAAAAAGTAGATAGTAGTAGAGAGGTGTGGCAATGGGTGGTTCTTTAAAAAGAAGAGTCTTGGAGAGAAAGAAACTCAAGATGGTTGGTTTAGGAGTGGCTTTGGATTGGGTAGGAATTTTTTAAATTGTTATGGAATATTTATGTCAATTTAATTTTTAAGTATATTCCTAACCCTATGGAATAGCCAATACCAAGGGGGTCATCAGTATTGGCTATTCAAGGACCTATTGGAATGGCCATTCTGAAGAATGGCTATTCCATTGAACCAATTGTAATATTTAATTTGGTGATTGGAATAAGGGGGGAATGGAATAGCCATTCCCTCCAACCAAGCATGTTGTCAATGTCAAATTACATCATAAAGTAAAGTTGCTAACTTGCATTGATGCGAGCTTTAAAGTTATTTTCATTCATGGAATTTGGCTTTTGTGGTACTGGCAGAATCTACAAGTGTTCAATGTATCTTTTGTTTAGCCTAACAATGATTGGTAACAAATCTGGACAAGAGCTAAAGAAACTTGGGATATCTTAAAGAAACAAGGATGACGAACCAAGCAAGAAGTGATGATACATTAGACAAAACCTTGCACTTTTTTGTCAAACTTAATGTGGATGGTAGTATTCTAAGACAACCAAGTCTCGCAGCAACAAGTGGTATTGTTAGAGATGAAAATGGTTTCTGGTTAGTTGGGTTTATATACAAAATAGAAATTTCTTTTTCTCTAGTAGCAGAATTATGGGCTTTATATCAAGGGTTGGAATAATGTTGGAACCAAGGTTATAGAAAGATATTAGTGAAAACTGACTCTTCGCTAGTGTTCCAGAAAATATCAAAAGAAATTTCTAACTTGGACCCTTATGCTAATTTACTGCAAAGGATTAAAGATTTGTTACAGAGAAGCAAGGATTGTTGTATAACTCACATATATCGTGAAGCTAATCAGTGTGCAAATTGGATGGCAACACATCATGATAATCTTTCATTAGGCTTACATATTTTTGATAGGCCCCCATCTAGTATTCTTACTATTTTATTTGGAGATATACAGGGGCGGAGGGTAAGCTAAGAATTGGGGGTCCGTGGCCCCCCCAAAATTTTTAAAAATATTTATTTAGTATATATATTTTATCAATTGCCCCTCCAAAATTTTTGAAAATTTTTTTTTAAAGAAAAAAAATTTTAATGGCCAACTCAAAATAAATTTTTTATTTAATAATTAATATAAAAAAAATCAAACAACTTCGCAAACCTACTTAACTTTACCCTAATTTAAGTTTCTCTACACCTCTTTCTCTTTTTCTTTTTCTCTTCTCTTTTGCCTCTTTTTATTTTTATTTCTCTTTTTTCGTAACTCATTACTGAAACACACCTTATTCTTCAAAAGAGATTTATGAGCTTGTGAGTTTGGACAAAGAAAGACAGAGATCACTCACCACCATTGTGTAAAATTAAGAAAAGGTAAAGTTTTCTTTTACTTTCTTCTTTCTATTTATATTATTTAACTATTATGTGAAATCTTGTATTTCGTATTTAATTATTTATATTTTATTCATTATAGTTTTATATTTTATTTATTATAGTTTTATATTTTATTTTTTAAGTTTAAATATAAATAAATAAGAATATTGAATGTTGACTACATTATTTTTTTTTCAGGTTTGATTAAGATATGAATAAGTTGAAAACAATTGACAATTTTTTTTTAAAAAAAGAAGTAAATCATTCAAATGATTCTCCTACATTTGAGCCACCAAACCTTAATACTTCAACTAATGAACAACAATAGTGTGAATCGAAACTTCCAAGGCTCAATTCTAAAGAAATTGATGCTTTTCATATAGAACCTAACCCTGGATTACGACCAATGATATAGGAATTTCCTATCAATCAAAAGGATGAAATTTGTCGTACTTATCTCAAACGTGGGCCATGTCAATCCATTCTTAAGACGTATCCTTTGTCAGATGATCATCATCCTAGTCATTTTCAAACTTCTTGGTTTGAATTATATCCTTCTTGGTTGGAGTATTCTTGTGACAAAGATGCTATATTTTGTTTGCCATGCTACCTTTTTGGTAAGAACACCTCAAGTCGTCCAGGTTCAAATGCATTTATTGAAAAAGGTTTTAGAAGTTGGAAGAAAATAAATAGTGTAGAAAATTGTCCACTTTTGAATCATGTTGGGAAAAATTCAAATTCCCCACATAATGTTGCTATAAAATCTTGTGAAGGTTTATTGAAAAAATCCCAACATATTGATAGGTTTATCCAAAGACAAGCATCAAAAGAGATCTTGAATAATCGGCTTAGGCTTAAAGCTTCTATAGATTGTGTTAGATGGTTAACTTTTCAAGCTTATGCATTTAGAGGTCATGATGAAAGTCCATCCTCAAAAAATAAAGGAAATTTCATTGAAATGCTAAAGTTATTAGGATCTTACAATGATAAAGTTCATAAGCTTGTCTTGGAAAATGCTCCACGGGTTGCTAAGTACACATCCAATGATGTTCAAAAAGAGATTTTGCATATTTTGGCTAATATAGTGAGAAATTCAATTAGAGAGAAAGTGGGAAATGCTAAGTTTTGTATTATTATTGATGAAGCTCGAGATGAGTCTAAAAAAGAGCAAATGGCTATTATTTTGAGATTTGTTGATAGTGATGGTTTTGTTCAAGAATGTTTCTTTGATCTTGTACATGTTAGTGATACCAGTGCAATGACATTAAAGAAAGAGTTAGTGTCTGTTCTTTCTCGTTATAACCTTTAAGTTGAAAGTATTCGAGGTCAAGGATATGACAGTGCTAGTAACATACGTGGTGAATGGAATGGTTTACAAGCTTTGGTACTTAACGATTGTCCATACGTATATTATGTGCATTGTTATGCTCATAGATTACAATTAGCATTGGTTGCAGCATCTAGAGAAGTAGTTCATATTCATGAATTTTTTACATAGTTGACTTCTATTGTAAATATTGTTAGTGCTTTTTCCAAAAGATATGACCAATTACAAGCTGCTCAAGCAATTGACATTGCAAACATGATTGCTAGTGATGACCTTGAAACAGGTAGAGAAGCAAATCAAGTAAGAACTTTACAAAGAGCTGGAGATACTCGATGGAGCTCACACTATCATTCTATTTGTAGCTTGATGAGAATGTTTGATGCAACTTGCACTGTTGTGGATATTATTAATGAAGGGGCCAATTATTCACAAAAAGGTGATGCTTCTGTTGTTAGTAAAATATTAGCATCATTTGAATTTATTTTCATATTACACTTGATGTATGAGATCATGGGAATCACTAATGTTCTTTGCCAAGCATTACAATTATGCTCTCAAGATATTTTAAATGCAATTCATCTTGTTTTTACTACAGAATCACTTTTTCAGAAGTTGAAAGATGATGGGTGGCCTAATTTATTTGAGAATGTGAAAAAAATTTGTCAAAAACATGAGATAGAAATTCCTGACATGGGTGCACGATATATCTTGGGCAGAGGTCGATCTCGTCAATCAGATGTAACTGTGGAGCATCATTATCGAGTTGATATATTCCTAGTGACGATAGATACTCAGTTACAAGAATTGAATTTGAAATTCAGTGAGCAATTTGTGAAACTTTTAACTTTAAGCATTGCTTTGGATCCTAGTAACAATTACAAGTCATTCAATATTCATAATATCTGTAAGTTAGCAGAGAATTTTTATTCTCAGGATTTCACATAACAAGAAAGACTTATTTTAAGGTTACAATTGAGGCATTACGAGCTCAATATACCTCATCATCGAAGTTTTGAAGATGTTAAGACACTTTCTGAATTGTGTCAGAGATTAGAAGAAACAGGAAAGTAAAAGAATTACCACTTGATTGATAGATTAATTCGCTTTATTTTGACTCTTTCGGTTTCTACAGTAACTACAGAGAGAGCTTTTTCAGCAATGAAAATTATGAAGACAAGACTCCGAAACAAAATGGATGATGAGTTTCTTGCAGATAATTTAATTGTTTATATTGAGAAAGACATTGCTAGTCTTTTCAATACTAAGTCAATAATTGATGAATTTGAATTTAGGAAACATCGTTGATCATAACTTTATGAAATAACTATTATAAGTTTGTTATTTTTTTATTTACATATTATATAAAATTATTATTTATTATGAATTTTTTTATCGTTGGTTAAATTTAACATATTAGTTTTAAAACTTTTTAACTTTTATTTTTTTTTGTCTTAGGCTCCCCCAATAAAAATTGGCTAACTCCGCCCCTAGAGATATGTTTGGTATTATTAGGCCAAGGATGATGTAGTTTTGATTTACGTTAATATATTTCCTTTATATATAAAAAAAAGTTATATAAATTAAAGAAGGATCTTCCTATCATTCTTCTGATTGAACTTTCAATCGTATTTGAAGGGGATGTCATGTCATATGCTCTTGCCCGGCTCTATCATAAAGTCACCAAATCACTTACTTTAGGTCTTAATTTTTTATAATTGTATACTAATATAATTAATTATATTAAAAATATATAAAAATTAAAATAATTAATAAAATATCTATATATTTTCTCACTTCTTAAATTAAATGCCTAACAAATATTTATTTTCTCTCACCTCCCACATCCTTATTAATTCTCAATCATTTATCTTATTTTTCATTAAAAAAATAAAAATCAAGATAATTAATAAAATGATATATTTTCTCACTTTTCAATTTTTTATTACTTCCTAATTCCCATTATTAATTCTCAACTATTTCTCTTATTTCCAATCAATTTAATGATATTATGTATTAATAATTTCCAACAACTATTTTTTTTATATAAAATCAATTTTTTTCAATTTATAATATAAAAGTTTAATGAGAAATTTTGCATCTCAAAAAATTAGACAAATAAAATTTTAATAATTTTTTTCTTAATTTTTAGAAAAATAATTTTATTTGAATATTTAGGTTTAAACCTTTGGAGTTATTGAGCTACTCATGCATGTGTTAAATCATGTATTTTATATTAGTAAAAGATAAACATCAATCTTGACTTATATATAACAATTTTTCTTCACGATATGTATTTTAGATTAAAAATACGAGTTTATGATAAATAGTATTAAAACTTATCAAATTCTTTATTTTTGTTAAATTAGAGAAAGGAGAATTCTAAACTTGTCTACTAAATAAAGGATTATGTACAAATCAATAAATCAAATGCTCAGATACTTACTAAACTCTTTATTGATGTGTAACTTTAAAAAAAAAGATTATCAAGATTGAGTTAGATCTGGATAAGGGTAGATCTCTTTTCTATGATAAAAAAGTTGATGCAACGAGAGAGTTACACAATGAATAGATAAAATACCACAAATTTAGCATAAGTAAAAAATATGAGTCTTGAGCTTATATATAAATAAAAGTCTTCTCTCATCTAATAATCATATTTTTAGGTTAAAAATGTAAATTTGTGACACACTTCATTGTAGGGTTTAAAAAAAAAACAAAAGATTGAGTAACACAAGCAACAAGAAGTAGTTGGATGGCTACATTCTTCGAAACCGACTTGCAATAGTGGTTTTCCTTTCAAGTAGTGGGTGAGATTGAACGTTGATTATGGAACCAGTCATCCAAGAGCATTCCGAACCAGATACTATTGAAGACAAACAATCACCATAATCGAATAATAATTGATTCAAAACAGGCATTCTGAAACAGCTAAGGCCCCCTTAGCCAACGAAAGTTTGGCAGTTGCTTTCCTCAAAGCTGTAGTCAGTAGAGCTTTTGCCACTCGAGAAGAAGAGGCCCATCCTTCGTAAGCGGCTTCTAGCTTCGTTTCCATCCATGGAAATAGCACCTTCGTACACTATCTTATATAATTCTACCAAACCGTCCCACTTCCCTTTCTACTTATATACAGCATCAGAATTTGAGTGGACCATGTGTTTAGCTGAGTTTGCCTTGGGATGGCAGGTCGATGGAAATTATTTCTATAGGGTCGATTAACAGGTACCTATAACACTTGTTATTAAAATTTTATTTTAAAATAATATTTTTCTATTTGATACATCATATTCACTAAATTCGAAGGGAAATTATATATTAATTACCGTTTCAACTCTTGAAAATCAGCCAACCTCCAATTCATTTATGTAATGAATTATTCTACTATCACCTTACCCCTTTTAGTGAAGGCAGCTGATACTTAATTTTTTTGGCCAGAAAAGTTGTATAAAATAATTTATGGAAGTAGATAATATAGAGAATCCATTTTTCATCATTTCTATAAAAATGGAGTATCGCTAATGGGTTTGTGACGCAAAAAAAAAAAGATTTCAATATTAAGGGTTGATGAAATAAATGATACATTTGATGCTTATTTATGCACATAAGATAAATTTTTTTGAATTTATTGACGCATTGTATATAATAATAATAAAAAAATATTGATCTTGTCATAATTTATAATTTGTTATTAAATCAAGTTAATGTGGGATTTATCTTTCTTCTTCTTCTATATTGCAAATTAGCAATATATATCTCCTAAACAAATCAAAAGAAACAAAAATGGAAGCTTTGACGATTTTATATATTTTTGTCATTCATATAATATCAATTTCGAAGTTAAATCTCCCTAGGCCTTGAGCCCCAAAAAGGCCCCAAACACGAAATTTAACAGGCTTGCATCATGTATGTAAAATGTTGGGCCGTGGTCCAGCGATCAATATGAAACTCAAAAGGCCCCAAATCAATGGGCCTTTGGACGCTCATGAATCTAGAAAGAAGTTACACAAACAATTTCTTTTTGTTGTACGAACTTACGGAAAAGCTAAAAAATTACTACTCCTATCATCTCTAAGGGCTTTTGCTGCATTAGTTATGTGTCCGATTATATTACCTTCATCTACCTGTCTCTTCTTTTGTGAGAACATAATGGTTAATGTGTTATTTGATACTAGTGTTTAGCTGTGCATTTTGACCTTGTGCACTAAACAAGGCATCACATCTGGCACCGAAGGGGTGATTATGGAATCCGATCCACTAACATATACCCGAAAGTCAATAAAGAAAAAGATCCATGATACGTACCTTAATGGAAAAATATCAAACGGTACTCCTCCCTTTACTAAATTCTTCTTCTTTATTATATCCTTTCTTGTTCTGCAAAGTGTTTTAGGATCAAATTTCTAGCCACACACGGCATATGCCTTATTGTTTTACACCCACATCTACACTCTTGTGGTCTGCACTCTTCAATTATATTATCCAAAGGTAATTCTTACCAAATTCGATTTCATGCCATCATCTAAAGCATTAAATTTTGAACTGTTGGAATGTCATGGTAAGGATAAATTTAGCCTATGCGTATCAGTTCAAGTCAATAATCGAGCTTATAATTGATAGAACTGTCAACCAGATTAAAAACTCGTTATGGTATTAATTGGTAATGAAAAGATAAAAACATCTTAAAAAAAAAAAGAGAGAGTAATGATAATTAGCTTTCCGAAATGCCACATTACGTAAAAATATTTATTTTTTGTCTTATGTTGGGTGCAGTTTTCACGTGTCGAAACTTTGACTTAATTTCATACATTTATGAACTTTGAAAAATAAGCCCTCATTTCTGTGGAGCTATCTGCTCTTCTATCTCTTTTACTTTTGTTGTTTTGTAAGTCGATGGGTCTTGGTTTATGAATAGAGATCTTCTTTCAACTGATAAAGATATCTTTTAGATTAAAAATGTGGAGTATGCAGTAATTAACTCTTTTTTTTTTTTTTGGTCTTTTTTGTTAGGTTTACGGCTTTTTGATTCCATGGCTAAAAGAAACGCAGCCTCCCACGTTCAATTCCCCTGACCTCTTATTTGGTCCTGCCCACAAGAAAAGAAAGTTATGCGTATTATCATAAAATGTGAAAACAATATTGGTATCTCTGAAAATTGCCAAATTATTCCACCGAACATGCAATGTTCTCCCTTTCCCGTCTTAGAGGGAATCTAGTCTCATGCAATATTCTTCTCTCTTTATTTATTTATTTTTGCCTTTAAGGTACTGTTTGGTTTTCTGTTTTTCAAGATCACCATAGTGATCTAATTACAACGTTATAGGGAGATCTTCTCACTGCAAGAATACTACCATCGTTGGTGCATTAAGATCAGCATATTGGATATGATTTTACGCAATAATCTTCAATTACTGGCAATTACAGATCATCACTATGCATGTTTGGTATCTCATAAAAATCAAACGTCATTTAAACTTCCAAAATAATCATATTTTAAAAGTTAATAAATTAAAAACTTAAATATTCCATTAACATATCAATTTATGGAAATTAAATATCTTATTTCTTCAAAAAATTATAATTAGTTAAAGCAATATATAATATGAAAAATATGTGTATCTTTGATAACTAACTTTTAACCTTTTAAATTGCATAAATAATCTTTAAAGGGAAAAAATGAATTTAATTTATCAAAATAATAAAGAGTTTGCTACCCAAACAAAGATTATATACATAATCAAAGGGGGGAAAATGGAGAGAAATATGTAATATTCTTTGCGTTAGCTTCAAAGCATATTTGAAAAAGTAAAAACTTACCACTTAAGAATTTATTTTTAATTTTAGGAGGTATTTTTTTTATGCACACGTTTAAAAAGGAAAAATTGTCCAAAAGTGATTTTGCAAATCACTCAACTTTGACGAAAAAAAGTATTGACTATGTCATGGCAAGTAAAGATAGGTAAAGGTAGAATTTAGGGAAGAACCTAGAGAGAGCTTGAGAAAAAATATCTTAGAGAGAGAATCTATTGAATTTATAATTTGTCCTTAATGAATTGCCAAGACTCTTATATATACCAAGTAGAAAGTATTGCTTAGAAGCAGTTAACCAGAAAGCGTTTGTTGAACATCATGAAAAGAGCACATTTGAAAGACACATTCATCATGGAAAGAACACATCCGTTATGAGAATAACACATTATCCTATTATGAATATTAGGTAGTGAGAGGCTAATTGTGTTTCGATCTGATGGTATGGTGGAATTCAGTGACACGTAACAATTTGTCACGTATTTCTTGAGAAGAAGGTTAAACGATAAAACATTCATATTTCAAGAAAAGGATTTCTCAACTATTTCCATATTTGAGCTACCTAGTCAAATTCTGTTAAACATCTCAAAAGTGAAATTTATAACTCGTAAACTCTATCACTTATTCTTGTTCGCATGATATAATTGTTTTACTTATTTTAATTATTCTCATTACTTTTTGTATAGTATTAGAGTTGCTGTAAAATAGTGCTTAAAAATAATAAATTAATAATCAAAGTCAAGAACCTGCCTAACTACACAAGAATTATTGGTTTAAAAAAATACAAAGATGAGGAAGGAGGATTTAGCATCCAATTCGAAGGGCAAGCCCTTCTCCCACTCGAAAACTTGTCTATTGACAAATTGAGCATGTACATGTGAAGGAATTCTAGAATAAACTTAGAAAATTAAACTTCTAGAATGGTTATTAGTTCTGAGTTTGCCTTGGGGATGCACTTTGTAATAATATAATAATAATGTTACGTTCTGTAAATAAAGTCTAGTTAATTTGCTACGTGGAAGATTCTTACGCTATTTATCTTGCTCTTATTTTATACCAGAATTACCGTCTTTTAGCAAAAAAAAGTCTAAAAGAATGGTAGGTGTAACCTACTGTTTGAACAATGTTGCAAATAAAGAAAATAATTAGTAATAAATTAGATTAATAAGTACTGTCGCCATCTAATTAACAATATAAATTTGCTCCAATAGTCTTAGTTAAACCTTAATTTGAGAATTTGGGGATATCAAACATATATTCCTTAGAATCTAACAAAGGAGATTGTGCCATTACGCCATTGAAACCACTGACCAAAATTTTATACTAATATTAATAAAGAGGCCACGTTCACAAACATTCTTCCTTTTCCCTACTATATACCCGAATCACAATTCACAAGCATATCGATCTCCTTGGTTAAAGGAGGTGATGAAATGATACGTCAGACCTGAAAGGGCGGGTCGACGGATTGTGATAGTGAAGAGAGCACTTGGATGGTCAATACAGACTCTTTGTGAGAGTGACTTTGGCTATGCCCTTATTTTCCTTTTCAGAATCTTCAGTGTCTCTCATATATATTTCTGTGGGGGACTCCACAAAAACCATGAACTCTTAATTCCACATAGATGTACCATTCAAAAGACTTTTCAAAAAGAAAGAACCAGTTTGATCTAGTCGACTCAAGGGATGACAATCAATCAATTTTTCATGAGTTGCCCTGTGTTCTTCATGGTCGCTAAATGTAGTTAATACTGCTTGCCGACTTGATCTTGTCCAATAGATTTAGCCAACCATTTCACAAGGATTGAATGGAATTATTACCGGATTTGAGTACTATTCTTACCGACGTAAAGAAGTTTGACGTTTTAACTGTTTGCACGTAACAAACAAGATCTATAATTTTACATTAAGTATAAACATGTGGAATTTATGTTGCACTTTTTTTCCTTATCATAACTGTAAAAGACAAATAAAATAAATAAACCTGGTTTGTCGCTACAGATGGACTGTTTAATTTTTTATATTTAATTATTTAATTAATATATATTAACATTTATAAAAAGTAAAAATCTCAATCGTCATAAATACTTTATCTACGATTCATATGATGTGATAGTTAACACAATACTGTAACATGTCAAATTTTGAAGCCAAATTCAAAGTCCTACATTGTCGAAAACGTTTCTTTCACTTTTTGTCCTGGAAAGGGTATAGAAACGATATCCGAAGTAGTCTATCCTATATCATCAAAGAAAGAAGAAAAGCTTGCTCTAATATCGAGGAAGGAGGAAACCCAACTGGTAACATGAATTTAAATTTTAGGGTCACTGATGGAATTTCACAAAGAGTAGAAACAGTATACATGAGGACACGATGATAAACTTGCATTGATGGTCGAGGGGGCGGCCCGTGTACATATAAACCGGTGGAAAGAGGAAACAAGAACAGAGGGATAAGGCATGGGGTGGTGGGGAAAGAAAAGAACAACCTATTTGGTTTCCATCTATGGCAAGTCGAGTCAACTTTTCTGGCACCTATTTTTAACTTTGACTAAAACCCTAAGTTTAGCAAACATGGGGAATTTGACTATAACATCAATGGCCTGCATTTTTCTCAAACAGCCCAAGCCTATAATCAGCCAACCTCGACTTGTAGGCAGAAGTCTTGTATTCCCACCATGTGAACTCCTTGTACAAGCTCTCTTCTCCTTTTGCAACCAGCGACGGTAAAGGCGCTATCTTTTCACTCAAAGCTGGCCCTCCAAAATAGATCATGGAAACTCTTGATTTCAGCGATTCTGCCAACACCCTATGCCTCACACTCCTAAGCCTCCCATTAGTCATTACCTGGATCATAACAAATCCACACCCAAATTAATCAGAAAATTTTGTAATAAAGAAGAAAAAGGGACAAGAAAAGAACCCAAGGTTTTAGGAAAGGTTAGCCTTTTTTTTTCTTTTTTTTTGATTTTTAAACGGACAAGTGTCAACATTAGAATTAGAGGCAGGCCCCAGGAGACAAGAGGTGGCAGGGGCACCACACATGATGCTAGATTGAAGGAATCCTTTTGAAACTTGGCATAACGAGGGACAGAGATAAAAGAGTTTTTGAGGAAACTTCTCTAGCGAGAATTCATTAATATAGTGACAGATAATTGGAAAGTAAAAAAAAAAACTCCTTCACTCAGACCCAGTTTGATATTTCTCTTTCCAAGAAATTTTAAAAGACGGTTGACATGATATATACCTGCAAGGCATCACCAACGTTGATGAAAAAGGAGGTCTGATCAGGTGGGACTGAAACCCAAGTCCCATCTCTCAGACAGATTTGCAGGCCTGATGTGTTGTTGGATCTTAGGACAGAAATTATCTGCGGGTCGGTATGCTCCCCAAAGCCAATCAAATTTCTACCACTCAATGCCTGTAACTCTGGGCAAGGTGGGTAGTAGTTTAGTCTGAAACACGAGTCACTGTTCTCATCCCTCAACAGCCTACTCAACGCATTCCTCGGCTCAATTTTCATACCCTCGGCCATCAAGTCCAGCACTTCAAATGCCATTCTCTTCACCGCCAGGATATAGTCATTCACAGCAGAGCTGCTTCATAAGAATGCCAAAATTAGTCTACCAATTTTATTGAAGACGTTAAAGCAAACGATTACTCAATCCTTAAACTGTTACGCAAGAGCTTAACTTTCTTTCTTTTTCTTTTCTTTTTTTTTTTTTGAAAAACAAAAAGGACGGTAAAGAGTTTTAAAAAAAAATCCCTCCGTAAAAAGCTTTACCGGAAAATTTCAGGGTTTTGCCGGAAAACGGTAAGAGTTTTGAGGGAGGTGACTTGAGGGTTGGTATTGAGAAGGAGATATTCAATCCATCCCACATCACCATTTGGTCCTATTCTCTTGCTGCCATAGCCAAAAGGTTCAGGAGGACCAGCTTTGTCTTTCTCAGACTGGGGCAGATTGAAGAACCTGAGAGCTTCAGTTTCCAATCTGATCATGAATTCCATAGGAACACCATGATTGACCAGCTTGAAGAAGCCATACTCCTCACAGGCCTTAACTACGAGGGTCTTTGCCTCAGGGTCTCTCAGGTTTATCACTGGAACATCTGTGAAAACACTGGTAGGCTTGCATGTTTTGATCGAAGTGTAATGGTCTAATGCTGGCTGCGACAGGACAACCATGGTTTGTTACTAGCACAGACAAAGAGGAAGGAAGAGAAAGAAAGCAGAGAAAGAAAAGAAAGTATAAACGAGAGAAAGAAGAAGGATGGGAATGGGGAGATTGTTGGGGGAGTTGATGGTATTTAAATGGGCAAATGAGCGATGCTTTTGCTAATGCATGAATGACAGAGAAAGAGAAAAGCAGAGGCGTTACCAACTATACAGAGGAGCCATCTGGCCTTGTGTGTCTGCTTGGCAATTTATGGTATCGAGGGGGAGAAATGAGAATGAAATTTTCTTTGCCCTTTTCCAATTCCCCTTTATTTAATGCTTACAAGAAATGGAAAGTCAAATCAACCAAGACTTTAAAACATTATATTAAAAACTATTTGTGTTTTCTGGGGTGGGTCTCATTTCTCTGCCTTCCCACTGTTGAATTGGATTAATTAAAAGACTATATCTGGTCTTTGCCAAAATCCAAGTCTAATTTCATGTAGTACCTCTCCTATTGCTGATTTAACCAACCATTGGCGGAGAGAAATTCTGTTTCTTCTTATCTTCTCCCTTAACTAACATACAATTAAAACAATGTTAAAATATCCAAATCCTTGATTACTCCAAACCTCCCTTTTTGCAATTTTTTCAATGTTTCACATGATGGAGAGGACAATGACAGAGCACTTAAATAACACTGTGATTTTTTTCTATCTTTAGCCTGTGCATTCAATCTCAGCAATCTAAATTAGAAAATCCAGTCGCTTTCTAAGACTTCCAAGCACAATATTTCCTTTCTAAATCAAGGGAGTAGCATTCATGGCATATAATTTAAACGGCAGCTGTATTTTCTTTTTCCCTTTTTCTTTTTTGGTTTGGGAACAAAATGGTCTATATCAATGCCAAGATTCCTCAATTAATTGAACGTTGGTTGGTTTTCTTTTTCAATTTATTTGTAGGAAAAAAAGAAAAAAGAAAAGCTCTCCATCTGTTAACTTTAAAGCAAACTAATTTGGGCACTCCGTTCAGTGGTCACAGAGCTCAGCTGGAAGGCCCTGCACTTTCATATATATACATATCGCAATCATGGATCTGTGTTGGCTAACCGTGTCAAGATCTCTCCCCGTTGGCATCAAAAAAAGGCCGTCTCTCCACTGCTCTGACAGTGACATGTCCTAAGTCGTAACATCTCTAATGAGTTCCGTTGCAGACGCGGCCAATTTCCAATTGTTGGATCACAGCTTAGATTTTGTTCTCTTTTTATTTCGTCAAACTATGATCTAAGGTTTAAATGTCATTCGTTAAAATAGTTCGATTACGCAATAACATAACTGTTCAGTGGTTCACGAGACTTCGACAAAGGTAATTAGGTGAGATTCGATATCACGTTTTCTTTACAAACTTAACAACTCTATTAATGAACCCGACACATTTGAAATGTGCTATATTAAGAAAATCCTCTTTCCCTGTTTTCCCCGATTCCCCTCTAACTGGTAAATTTTGAATCAAAGGCTCTAGTACATTGTACATGTTTAAAACAATTGGGAAACAAGATTGACTACAGGTGAGGTGTAGATTTGCATTACTATAATTTGATTCTAATTGTTTAATGCAATTACTGCTCGTCGTGTATTATTAGTAATTTTTTTTATTTAACGATACAATTTTAGAAAGGAAATAATTAATATGTATATTTTTATTAAATTAACTATTCAAAATAATTAAATAAAATAATTTGTTTGGTAAATATTTAATACATGAATCAAATATTATCCCATCCGACGTCCAAACTCCATTGTTGTATATTCTTTAGCAACTAGAAGTCTAGAATAATAACTAATAATAATAATCAAGTCCACAAATGGACATTTTAACATTTAAAATTTGAAATGGTTTAACGTCACAAAATTAAATATTTGAGAAGAAAGTTTTTTCTTTTTATTTGGAAAAAGGAGGTTTGAATCATATTCTTTTAAGTAAAGAAATTATGCATCAACTAATAAATCAAATGCTCTGCAAATATATTTGAGAAGAAAGTTAAGATTTTTAAGATAAAAGAAAGACATAGTGTTCGAAAAAAGTTTTAATTTTTTTAAAACATTATAAATAAATATTTACTCTTTTTGTTGTATTCAAATAAAGTTTTATATTTTTATTTTAAATCAAATAAGTCCTCATAAATAATAATTAATTAATTTTTATTAGTTAAAATATTATTTTTTATTTTTACCTATATGGTATTGATGTAGTGTTGATGTGGAGAGTAAAAAATATCAAATTATCATATTATTATGCATATTAGCATATCATATCATTATCAATTAAAACATATCAACATGTTGCGTTACCATTAATTATGATATATCAACATGTTATGTAATATAGAATAACAAGTGTCATTTTAATCAAATCGACCATTAGTCATAAATGTTTATTTGGTTTAAAATAAAAGTATAAGAACTTATTCGACTTAAAATAAAAATATAAGGTTTAATTAAACGGAATAAAAGAATAAGACTTTATTTAAATTTTTTTAATAGTTTAAGAATTTTTTTAAATATTATGCCTATATTATAAAGTACAAATCTAAAAAAATGCTAATGATTAAAAACTAAATTTCACAAAGTTAATAATAAACAGGTTGCATAGCAGGGGATCTATGGTCGAGTTGCATGAAGTCAATTGCCCATGTTAAAATCTCAAAAACAATAAGATAAAAAAAAAAAATGAATGCCTAAGGGTACGGGTAAAGGATTTTGAAGATGTCCAACAAGTTACACACCCTAAATTTGATTATTGAAAGGAATTAAGAAGGAAAAAAGTGGGTTTCAGTGGATAACACCAAAAAATAGTTAGCCTTTTAAACGTGGTAAATGGGGGGCGTTACAAGTATAATATAATTTGAATCTCCCAAAAAAAAAAAAAGAAAATCGAATTAGGAGAATCTATTTCTTTCTAGTGTTGGCGTGGGTACTTAAGAATTGAGACTATAAGCTGTGTCAATGGGCGAGCCTAAGGTCACGTCGTGCCTCCTCCCCGAAAAATTGGAGATAAAATCTTCACTGTACAAAAAACGGCAGGGTTTGTCTTTCCAGTTTGGACCTTTGATTTGAGATTTGAGTGCTTTGATTTTTTCAGACTCGATCACAACTCTACAGCACGATAATGAATCCTCAACTGTTTTTTACTTTTTATTTTTTTTATTAATGAAATTCATTATGTTGAGAAAGTGATTAAAATCAACGATTTTTTTTTAGATATTTTTCTAGTTTGTAAAAATTAAAAATAAGGTTTGAATCTTTTATTCTTTTTTTTGTTAAAAAAGAAATCATTTGTATTTTTTATATATATTTTATGTGAAATTCAAATTAAAACTTTTTTTTTCAATAATATCGACGGTCTCATAGAACGATTAAGATTAACAATTAGAATCTCAATTAATTATTATTTTTTATTTAGGAATCTCATTATTCTTATTTTGATGACTTGTCGGCATGCGCGTGCTTGAAACTTTTGAAGTGATTTATTGACAGAAGGAAATGCTTTAACAGTTGCCGCCAATAATCTTGGCCACATACAAACTTTAATGGCACGTTTGCATGAGGAGCAGCTAAGCCATTCCTCCTGTTCTTTTCACATTTTTATACTTCAGTTTGGTTGGTTTTTGAAGTGGGGAATAAACATTACAAGCAATGATTATTCTTCAAAATTTTGGTTTAGCTATTCTCCACTTTCCCATGTTAGTGGCTATTTCATGACTATGGAATAGAGTTAAAAATTTATTGGACTAAAATATCTCTATTTATTGAAAATAATTACAACATACACATAGAAAATGAAAGTAAAAAAAAAAAAGAAATTAGAATAAAAAATTATATTAATAATTTAATAATAATTTTTTAATGTTTAAATTTTTAATAAAAATAGAAATTAAAACATTAAAAAATAAAAATACAAATAGATAAAAAATAAAAAGAAATTGAAATAAAAAATCATATTAAATATTTACTAAAAAATTATTGATATTTTAAAATTTTAATGAAAATAAAAATAAAAGATTAACAAGATTTTATTAAATTATAATAATGAGTAATTTTGATTAATTTTGATTAATAAAAGGTAATTTTGTTATTTATTTTTTAAGTATTTCAACACTATTTCTACCAATTAAACTAAACATTAAAATGAATTATAATAACAATTCATATCTTATTTTATTTTATAAATCAAATCACATGATAATTATTATATTTTTATATAATAATTATTTTATTCTAATTCATGAACCAGACCTTCCAACAAGGACGAGGTTCATGTAACATTTGAAACTAGCCTTAGATGGGAAAACATCTTGCCAAGTGCCCATTAATTTTTCCAAAGAGGAATCTTCTGTATTCTCGATGTACCGCAGCTAGTGCTTTTTAATGTGATGTGACCTTTTTTTGCAAGCTCATTCCCATTCTCTTACAAGAGTGTTAAGTGTGGGAAAGTAAGACTAAATTTTGATTTCTAAAACATATTTAGACTTAGATCCAAAGTTGATATTTTTTAAGAGATTATTCTAACCGTTATTTAAAAAAAAAAGGCAAAAGAGAATATTCATTAAGAGAAGTAAGGAAAGAATTTCCCAAAAAAGAGACAACTACTTTCAAAAAATATTCTAACCGTTATTTAGAATACATTAAGGATTTTAAATTAGAAGTTTCATAATTTCATTAGAAGGTTAATGCCTATTTTATATTTTAAATTTATATGTAAAAATATTAAGAATAATATTTAAAAAAAGTTTTTGAACAATTCAAAAATATTTAAATAAGTTCTTATTCTTTTATTTCATTTATATTTTTATTTTAAATCAAATAAGTATTTATACCTTAATGATTGATTAACTGTTATTAATTAAAATGCTAATGATTATTCTATGTCATATAATGTTGATATGACATATTAACATATCAACATATCATATTAATTGATGACGTGATCATATGACATTTTTTATCTTTAACCTTAATGTCATAAGAATATAAAACAAAAAGTGGTAGTTTGACTAATAATAGTTACTCAACTATCAATTATAAGGATTTTTTTTGTTTAAAATAAACGTACAAAGATTTAATTGAACGTAATAGAATAATAAAAATTTATATAAAATTTTTAAATAATATAAATTTGTTTAAAGACATTCAAAATTAAGTTTTAATCTCTTTTTTTTTCCTTTAAATTTTCTTTAACATATATGAAAAGAATCACTCATTTTTATCATTTGCATATTGTTTCAATTTTAAAATAGTGCTTTCAAAAACAATATTAAATGTCACAAAAAAGTTAGAATCTCAATTTTTATGTAAAATACAAGAACCTCAATTATTTTTAATTTTTTGATGATTACTTTGTATGTGTTTTAGACTTTAGCGTTTCTTGACATAATGCTCTAAGGTACTGTTTAGTATGAAAGAAGTGGAAATATATTCTTTGTAATATGTTTAATTAAATTACATTGTAGTGTTTGTTTTGTAACAAACCACTATAATGTAAGATTACAATATAATCACATTACAATCGAAGGATGTAATGTAATTGCATTTTAAAGCTAATACAATCACATTGCATTATGCTTTATAATATTTTTGAAAATATTTTTACCCTTCAACTTTGTCAGTTTGTTAAAGATATTTTGTAATGTTATAATTAAAATTAAAAAAAATATATACAATATAGGAATTTGAAATTGATAATAAAATAAAATATAAGAAATTAAAAATTTATATAATATAGGAAAAAGAAATTAAAATAAAATATATGCTATAAAATTGTATTAAAGAAATGAAAATAAATTATATAAAATTATAATAAGAAATGAAAATAAAATATATGACATTAAAACTATATTTAAGATATGATATTATATAAAAATTAACAATAAAAAATATAAATATATTAAACTTCTATTTTAATAAATATGAGTAATTTTGAAAATTGACATTACATTATCAAATTACATTTTTAATAAAGGGCTTGTAAACTAAATGCTTTAATATTATTTTCTCTACATTTTAATCATTACTTTATTTGTATACCAAATTTTGTAATATTATTTTTTTTACAATTAAATTACTTATAATCATATTATATTATAAAATATCAAACGTTACTTAAGAGTTCGTACCAAAAATCCAAATAGTTTTCATTTTGTTGGACATGTCACCATCTTTAAAGCCCTAAATTGGAAAACATTCTTTCATCTTTAATAGGTTTGGATAGTGCCCATTTCCCTAGAGAGGCATCTCATATAGTACTGACTCTATATTGCATATCGCTTGTAAATGTGATGTGGACCCTAATCTACAGGGTCGTTTTCAACCTCTTTCAAGAGTGTTGGGGAAAATATATATGTCTAAATTTGATTTTTAAAACAATTTACATTTGATCACAATTTTAAGGTTTATAAAGGAAGTCTTAATTTTAAATTAATGTAAGGTGGGAGGGATCGGAGAGGTTTATTTTTTTTACAATATGGAGAGAGTTATTTAACATGGTATATCCGAACATCACAAATACCAAAAAAAAAAAAAATCAAATTTCTCATTAATTTTTTATCCTTTGCAGTAATTAAAATAGTATTAAATGCTTCACGTGGTGAGTCACAATTAGAATCTCCATTATTAAACAGGAACATCAATTATTCTTATATTGATTATATTAAATCGAATGTGATTAGGCTCAAGTGGTTGCTTGACAAATGTATACCAATAATCGCGGTGTCCTCTCATTTCTTGGTTATGCCACGATCTTCATGGCTTTGAAGCTTTGAATGGATAACATCCACTCAAGAATATATCATCCTTTTTGGGAATTAGGAGAGTGCCCATTTCCCTAAAGAGGCAACTTCTCCTGCATTCTCCATGTACTTGAGGGAGCTATTGCTTTTGAATGTGATGTGGACCTTATTTTATGGACTCATGCTCATTCCATTCCTTAGAAATTAAATCAAGTGTATATGAGTAGGAAAGCACGATGGAATTTTGTTGGATTATATGTTGTGGTAATCGTCAAAGGGAATGGAGCATTCCATCAGAGCTCCCTCATCTTCAACTTGAGAATTTTTTTGTCTTTAACACTTCATTTGATACGAAGGATATATAGAAAGGAGAAAGAAAGGAAAAAAATTTTTAATCCAAAGCTGAATTACCATATAACAAATGTGGTTATGAATTTCATCTATTAGATTAAAAAAACTTTTCATACCCTACTTATCAAACGAAGCTTAATGACAATTATTTAATTGAAGAGTCCTAATCTTCCACAAAAATTACTTAACTCTTTCGTAAAAAGATGAGTAATTTTGCCCCATTAATTTTTATTTTTTGCCCTGTTGCTTATTAATCCATTTTGAATCGCAAAGTCACTTGGAAGGCACTAGCAAAGGGATGCAACTTAAAATGCAGATGAAATACGTACTAGAGTTATAGATATCAACAGTTTGCACAAGATGCAACCAAGTCTTAAAACTCTTTGGATATTAAAACAAAAGCTCAATACTCCAAGTGAATGGAAATGTCAAGGCAATTCTACTTTATGTTCTATCTCTTATATTGAATTCCTTTATGGTATCAGAACTATTGTAAACTCCATCAAATCAAAGAATATTTCTTGGTTTTGTCTCAATCGATCATATCTTTTTCAAACACAAGAAATACAACCCCATCTAATCATACAATTATTTCCTTTGTTGAACCAAATACCCAAATTACTATTAATGTTACTGCACACTTACTTATAAAACTTACCCTTCTCAATTTTCCCTCTTAGAGTATTCAATTCAAGATTCTCGTATCGAATAAAAACTATTCGGATCTCAAGTTATATCCCTAGGTTGTGTTTTTTATTAGTATTATGATTTTTTATTTACTTAATTTGAAGGTTTAGAAATAAGACCTCACACTAGATTTTGTGGGACCTGGGACATAAACAATGTGATAATTATTAAATTAAAATTAGTAAAATAGAAGTTTGACCTTTAAAAATGAATTATTTAAATTGAGAATTTTTTCAAAATAATATTTGGAACATGGACATTCCAATCAGCTTAGAAAGAACACACTATCGAACAAGCAAGACAAATATTTCTCGGAATCATTGCGAACAAAATAAGACTGACCTTTCTAAGAAACAAACTTCGAAAAAAATGCTCCGTAAAATGTCACATTAATAAAGACAAAGAGGTCAAAATGAAATAGAACGATACATCTAGAAATTCTCTCGACAAAGATTTTCAGTTAATCCAATCACATAGTAAAACTAGGAAACCTTTTTAATATAAGTTATTAGTTGGCATCAACAAAATCAAAGAAACTGATGTTAATTAAACCAATAGCTTCCATTTCTCATCATTTTGAATTTTATCATGATCACATGATGTATGAAAAAAAAATCATCATTAAAATTGTAGAATGTTGTTGATGATCATATTATTGGATTCGATAATAAAACTCTTTTAACGTATTAAAGTTTGACATGCAAATTAAATAAAAAAATAAAAAAAAAATATTTTTACCAGCTTTACACTACAGAATTTTATCAAAACCCCATCTTAAAACTTAAATACCAAATAGATTTATAGCTGGTTTTGAATTAAATTCCAATAGGTCATTCAATTTATTTATGGCTTTTGCTTTTTCTTTTTCTCTTTTTTTTTTCTGTCTTCCATGGTTAATTAATCTCGGACAATGATTTAGTTTTGAAACCGTGGAAAGTGACTTTTTATCAATGTGTCTTGTCCGAAGTGCTATGGAAATAAAGTGTCAAACTGTCAATAATCGATCCATTTCTCTATCATGCGAACGTGTAATGATCATATTGGTGTCCCGTTTTGATACGTAACCCACACGTTCTAGCTAGTTTAGTGATCACCTAGACTCTACATGTTCACCCTTCGAGAAAACCAAAAAAGAAACAAACAACGCATAATCAATTTAGCGAGGTTAGTGATAACAAATTCTATTAATAAAGTTATAAGCAAAAATTTACGATTATAATCAATTATTACATTTTACATAAAAATTCAATAAACTAAATCAAAAAATAAATCAACTAAATCATCAATTGTAGTTCGATAAATTCAAAATTAAATTAAATTAAATTAAATATATAAATAATAAATTCTAACTTTGAACATGTAAAACTAACTATGTTGATTATATCAACACCCTTCTTAATTTTTAAAAGAAAAAAATAATCATAATTAAGTATAGCAGTTCTTGTCAAATTTGATGGCTAAATCCTGTCAATGTCAGATAACACGCGGCCGCCATCCCTGGGCCTCTCCAGTCTCCTTTCCTTGGCCCCGCTCTTGTTGCGGAATTCAGAGGTCATTTTCTTGGGATGCTTTGCTGTGAATCAAATGTATGGCTATTTCGTCATCACAGTACAGTCAAATAAGTTCTCGCGGTCAAAGAGATCAAGTGAGACGCGTGCGGAATGAACAATGCCAATCATGGCTGAAGTCACCTAATTGAGCCATTGATAAACAGGAAGGAACTGAATTTGGGTCTCTGTCTCGATCCCAGTTTTCTTTTCCTGCAAATTAACAAAAACAGCAGTGATTCCATACCGATCACATAATGCAACAGTTAAGTAGTTCCGGGTGGAGCACCAGTTGCTTGCTCCTCTAGCAGTGAAGTTCTTCAATTGGTTTGTGGGAATTAATGCATCACACGTTTGAATGAACATTAATGTGGTCAAAAAGGTTTTTGAAACATTGATGTTTTTTTCAGCGGAGTACTTGATGCAATGTCCCTTTATCTATGTATACCCTTATAATTGTGGTAATAGATTTTAAATACCAACACTTAATTTGAGGTTTTGATTGTGCTTTCCATGTTTGATGATGATATTTTACTATTTTATAGCGTATTTGATATTTAAAAAATTCAGTCACACACGTCAAGTTTTCGAGATGAAAAGTTCCATCACTAAGGGATTTCTATTATTTGGAAAATCTATGTACGGCTAGAGAGTTATATCCCAAAAGTTTAGATGCTGAAATCAAGTAGTTTCTATGTTCCAATTTCCAAATTACTTAAAAACAGGAAAATTTAAACTACATATATAACTTTGTTTGAAAGGATAAGAAAGCAAAGTAGGAAAAAGTTTTCGTCTCGATCTTACGTAGATCGTTTAGTAGATAATTTTTTAGAATAGGTTGAGGATCAAAAGTCAAAACGAAAAACTCATAAATTATAAATGGATATATTCATAATTTTAATATTTTTCTTATTAGTTAGAAATCTACATAAGAATTTTAGAAATAATAGAATTTATTCTTTATTTAATTTACTTGTATTAGAATTTTAGGATAGTGATATTCTAATTAAGAATAGAACATTTATTTTATTTAAATTTCTTGTTAATTACTTTAGTTGCACTAGACAACTAGAAATAGAATTTTATTAGGATTTGAACCTAGAATGCTATAAATAGGACCTTTAAGCTTAGTTTTTAAGATCATCGAATAATAGTATTGAGTTCTTCTCTCAAACTTGAGTGTAAGCTTCAATATTTGAAATTTGGTTATTAACTTTAGAAGCATAGTTAGGTGCTAGCATTTATTTTCATAATAATTCATTGTGTCAGTTGGTATCAAAGTAGGAAAAACTCGTCGAATCTAATGGCAAGTGATCCAATTATGGTAGGTGACGATTCTCATGGCAAAAATCGAAGAATTGAGACCATGTGATTTGTAGTGCAAGATCAAGGGGTGATGTTGAGGGCTTCAAAGTAACAAATGGATCTCAAATTTTAACATTTGAAACGACGCTTTGAAGAAATTGCAGATCAACTTGAAGCTATAAGCGTAAATGCCAACAGAAACTGAAATGACGAGAGGCCACATACTAGAGATGATCTAGCTCGTGGACAACCTGTCGAAAAGCTTGTTCCTGTAAACGGGAGTAGACAATAGGTCTACATGGAAGATTCAAAAGAGGAAGATGATTATGTTGTAAAAATATATGCTGAATGTTAAAGATTTTATAGATTGGATTGCAGAAATAGATAAATTTTTTGAATATATGAAAATTTTAGAAGGAAAAAAGGTAAGACTTGTCATTTATAGATTGAAAGGTGGGGCTTTTGCATGGTGGGAAAGGTTGTAGTCTAGAAAGAATCGTGAGGGGAAAGCACCAGCTAGAACTTGGTATAGGATGAAGTAATTGTTATAGAAAGGTTTTCTTCCTCTTGATTATGAGTAGATTTTATTCCAGCAATACCAGAGATGCCATTAAAGTTGTAAAACTGTACATGAATATACTGCAGAATTTATGAGACTAGTAGAACGAAATGACTTGAGGGAGACTGAAGGGCAACAAGTTGTCAGGTATCTAGAAGGGTTGAAGCTAGTTATTAGAGACAAGATAACGGTATAAGTATTACAAAATTTATTCATGATAGTTCTGTATGCAATGACTGGTACAAGGAAAAAAAGGAAACCGAAAAGTAGAAAGTGACAGATGCAAAGGAGGGACACAAAATTACAAATCCCTATGCTAAACCAAATATAGGGAAGTGTTTCAAATGCAATCAACCTGGTCATAGATCTAATGATTGTCCTCTCAGAAAAGTAATCCATGTGGTGGAACTAGAAGAAGAGGATAATGAGATTTGATGTGGTCTAGATGGGGATAATGACGAGTATGAAGATGATGACGATTGTTAGAATTATGTGGTGAGAAGAATGATGTTGTCTCCAAAACAAGAGAATAATACTTAGCAACATCAATTTTTTGAACTAGTTGTACCATCACTAACCGTTTATTTAATGTGATTATTGATAATGGTAATTACGAGAATATTATTGGTAAAAATGTTGTGAAAAGTTTAAGATTTAAAGCAGAGAAACACCCTAATCCTTACACTATTGGCTGGATTAAAGCAGTAAAGAACATTCATGTAATAAAATGGTGTAAGGTACTTTTTTTCATTGGTAAATATAAGGATGAGGTATATTTTGATATTGTGGATATGAATGCTTGTCATTTATTATTTGGTAGACCTTAGCAATTTGATGTTGCAGCACAACATGATGAAAGAGAAAACACTTATAAATTGGAAAAAGATGGCATAAAGTTTACTTTATTACTAATAAAAAGAAGTGCCAAAACCAAAGCTTCTCAAGTGGAGGGGCAGACTTTCTTTACTCTTATTTATTCGGGGAATGAGATAGAGACTGCTTTCAAGGAAACAAAAGAAGTGCACACTTTGATTGTAAAATGGGTGTTGTCAATTGAAGAGGATCAAAAAATAGTAGAGCATCCAAAAACAGTCAAACTGTTACTAGCAGAATTTAGTGAGGTGATTCCAAAAGATTTACCTGATGGTTTATCACCCATAAGAGATATTCAGCACCATATTGACCTGATTCCTGGTGCTAGTTTGCCAAACTTACCTCATTATAAGATAAGCTCAAAGGAGAGTGAGATTCTCAAGGAAAAGTGGAGGAGTTACTGTGCAAAGGACATATCCAAAAGAGTATGAGTCCATGTGCAGATCCAGTCTTATTAACCCCAAAGAAAGATGGGAGTTAGAAGATTTGTGTGGATAGTTGAGTCATCAACAAAATTACCACTGAATACAAGTTTCCAATTCCTAAGGTAGATGACATGCTTGATAGGTTACATAGGGCTAAGGTGTTCACGAAAATTGATCTTCGTAGTGGATATCACTAGATTTGAATTAGATTTGGGGATGAGTGGAAAACAACTTTTAAGACAAAAGAAAGGTTGTATGAGTGGCTTGTGATGCCATTCGAGTTGACCAACACACCTAGTACCTTATGCGATTGATGAATCAGATACCGAAACCTTTTATTGGAAAATTCGTGGTGGTTTATTTTGATGATATCCTGATTTATAGTCGATTAAAAGATAAACACCTTTTGCACTTGCGTGAAGTATTAACAGTTTTATAGAAAAATAAGTTGTATGTGAATTTGAAGAAGTGCAACTTTATCACAAATAAGTTGTTATTCTTGGGCTATGTAGTTAGTGTAGATAGAATTCAGGTGGATGAAGAGAAGATTCGAGCTATTAGAGAATGGCTTACCCCAAAAACAATAACAGAAGTCAGAAGTTTCATGGGTTGGCAACATTTATAGGCGTTTTATTAGAAATTTCAGTACTATTGCAACACCTATTACAAAGTGCATGAAAAAGGGAAAATTCTAATGAAGAGAAGGAGTTGTAACCAGTTTTATTGTGCTAAAGGAAAAACTATGTACCGTTACTGTTTTAGCATTACCAGATTTTGATATATTATTTAAAGTTGAATGTGACGTTAATGGTGTGGGAATAGGAGCTATTCTTTCACAAAAGAAGAAACCAATAGGTTATTTCAATGAGAAGCTCAGTGATGCAATGTGCAAATGGACCACGTATGATAAAGAATTTTATTCTATTGTGCACGCTTTGAAAAATTGGTAACATTGCTTGGTTGGGCGAGAATTTGTTTTATATTTAGATCATGAGGCATTGAAATACTTGAATAGTTAGAAACGGATCAGTAAAGACATACATGCTAGGTAGTCTTAGTTTTTGCAGAAGTTTCTTTTTAAGCTAAAGCACAAGGTTGGAGTACAGAATAAAATAGTAGATGCATTGAGTAGACGTGCAGATTTTTTGGTGACAATGAGACAAGAAGTTATGGGTTTTGATACAATCAAGAAGTTATATCATACAGATGAGGATTTTCATGATACATGGGAAAAGTGTATCAAAAATCATCCTATTGAGGATTTTTGCGTTCACGATGGTTTTTTAATGTGAGGCAATCAGCTTTGTATTCCTAGATCTTCATTGAGAGAAAAGTTGATTAGAGATTTGCATAGCGGATGTGTTGCTAGTCATTTAGGCCATGATAAAACGATTACTATTGTTGGAGAAAGATATTATTGGCCATATTTGAGAATGGATGTAACAAGATTTGTGCAGCGATGTTACATATGCCAAATCGCAAAGGGAAAATCCCCAAATACTAGTTTGTACATGCCTTTACCTATTCCAAAAAAAATTTAGGAAGATTTATCTATGGATTTTGTGCTTGGATTGCGTAGAATGCAAATGAGCATGGATTTTGTTTTTGTTGTTGTTGATAGGTTTTCTAAAATGGCGCACTTAATCCCTTGCAAGAAGACTTCAGATGCAAGTGGAATAGCCAAATTGTTTTTCAAGGAGGTTGTTTGTCTACATGATGTGCCTAAAACCATCACTTTAGATAGAGACAACATGTTTCTTGGTCAATTTTGCAGGACTTTGTGGAAGATGTTTGATTCTTTTTTGAATTACAATAGCATAGCTCATCCACAAACTAATGGCTAAATTGAATTGGTGAACAAAACCCTTGGCAATCTAATTCTTAGTATTTGTTATGATAGATCGAAGCAATGGGACTTTGACTTTGCATTAGGACAAGCAGAGTTTGCTTAATTTAATGCTATTCATAGTGCCACAAGAAAATCTCCATTTTCTATTGTGTACACAAAGTTCCCACGGCATGCACTTGGCTTGGTTGAGTTGCTTAAAGTTTTTGGATTTAATGTAGTTGTTGAAAATATGGCTAATCAGTTGCAAGATGTTCAAGTAGAGGTGAAACAGAAATTAGAGTAAGATAATGCCAAGTACAAGAAAGCTGTAGATCTACACCGCAGAATGTAGATTTTTGAAGTAGGAGATCAGGTGATGGTGTTTCTATGAAAAGAAAGGTTTTTAGTAGGGATTTATAGTAACTTACAACTGAAGAAGTACGGACCATACTAGATGTTGAAGAGAATCAATGACAATGCATATATTGTGGATCTGCTAAATGCATATGTTGTGGATCTACCACATACAATGGGAATTTCCAAAACATTTAATGTGATAGATATTTACCTATTTCATTCATCAAATGAACCCTTGTATCTAGATAAACAAGTTAACTCGAGGTCGAATTTTTCTCAAGTGGAGGGGACTAATGTAGAACATCTAATAGATAATTTCTTGGAGCAGGTTGAGCGTCCAAAGCCAACACGATAAGTCCAAAAGTCATAAATTGACATATTCATAATTTTAATATTTTCCTTGGTAGTTAGGAGTCTATATAAGAATTATAGATATAATAGAATTTCTTTTTTATTTAATTTACTTGTACTATGACTTTAGGATAGTGATGTTCTAATTAGGAATAGAACATTTATTTTTTTTAAATCTTTTGTTAACTACTCTAATTGTACTAGACAGCTACAAATAAAGTTTTATTAGGATTTGGGTCTATAATGTTATAAATAGTACCTTTAAGCTTAGTTTTTAAGATCATCGAATAACATTACTGAATTCTTCTCTCAAACTTAAGTTTAAATTTCAATATTTGAAACTTGATTATTAACTTTAGAGGCTTAGTCGGATGTTAGTTTTTATTTTCATGCTAAATCACTGCATCATGACTGATGATTTCCATACACAATTTCCTTCTCAATCACTTTGACAAAAAGAATATTTTCTCAAAAGGGAGTAGTACTATTTTCTTGACTTTGGAAAACACAATGTCACGAGCGCTGGTGTATAGGAATTGAAATTACTTTCCATCACAATTCAATCCTTTTCAATGAATTGACGAATAAGGCACCCCAAGAATGAATTTGCAAGCCCGGTTGTGCTTAGGTCATTGTCGCTCTCATTGTAAAATTCAATACAGATGGAAGTTCAATACACAACTCCTACACCTACTACTATTTTCTTTCTTTAATAATGTGTTTGTTGTTCTAAAGAGAAGGTTGGAGAGAGAGAGAGAGAGAGAGAGTTGAAATTAGACATTATTGAGTGGTCAATACAAACTGTGCAAAGAGCAAGACTGACTGGCTGTGAAGTAGACGTCTCTTTACAAAGTTTCAGCGACTTTCTTATCCGCTGGGAGAGTGCCAGTGGGAACTGTCCGTGGACCATGACCTTCCCCTTTCGATGTTAACAGAAAAATTGTACTGCTAAAACATTATTGACTGTCATTCTCAGAATAAAAAAGCTATCAAATCTGTGCTTCAAAATGAATCATATTCTCAATCATCGTCATGGGTTGGATTCCTCCAGTAGTACTACTTGTGCTCAATTCAAAGAAAGAAACTCGGAAACACCAATAATTTTGGGATTTTACTACATATTTAGCAAAAATGGCAATAGTTTTGAATTGTGAAATGGATGAAATTGAGGATAATTAATCTATAGAGAAAAGTTTGCAATGATTCAGCAAAGTGTTATGTAGTGGGAAGAGAGGATCTTCAGCATTCAAGATTGGAAACTATACCCTGGGAGATGGAGCGAATAAATGTAATGAGAAAATTAATCAACCTAAAGCCATGAAGAGAAGGTCATTGAAAACTATATATATATATATATATATATGTTTATTTATATTAGTGGGTGGGGGGGGGTGGGTTTGTAGGTTTTTCTCTTTTGAATGAACAGAAAGAAAGGGCACTTTCGAGGCCTTTTCTTTTAGTAGACCATTTTGATAATTGACGGCGTTTCCTAGGGGAACAATGAAATGCACAGTCATGATTCAATGACATGACAATGCACTGCTCTTTTTCAGTTATTTTCTTTTTCATTTGGCATAAAAAAAATTAAAAATAATCAAAATTCTGCACCCAGGAAGAAATCAATGTCGCTCAAGTTGCTCTCCCTCTTATTGATTCCCGGCCCCTATCTTTCTGGGGGCATCAAAAGGCGGTTGAACTTCTAACGAATTTCTATTTCTAAAATCTACCGCTGTATGTGGGCTATAAAGCCCACGTGCCAGAATATTAGGCTCACATAACTCCAGCCCCCGGTTGTTCTGCTCGTGACACGTGGACGGCTAGGGTGAGTCATTCCTGAGTCGGCGTGGCACGTTTTGATTCGTTCACTTCGTTGTCGGTCATACGACACGGCCTGCCCACCTTAGCAATGGCGTACAGGTTGGCCAGCTGGCTGCATAAAATGCACTACTCACCACTTAGCATTTTAGCTATGGGTTCTTGTGGTTATGGCTAAAGGCTAGCCTGACTGTCACTGTTTGGGTCCCATTTCAGGACTGCACCAAATGCGTCACGATAAGGATTCATGTACTTCCCCATAAAATATGTTATATATGTTGCCATTTCTTTACTGGACGTGGACCATTCTTCTTTTCTCATTGTTTAGCTCCAATTTGATTTGTCATACTAATTTACGGTCACACACAACCCAAACATTTACCTCAGTTAGACAACATCCCAAGTTTCTATTCTAAGACACTCTCTTACAAACAAATCAATATCTCTTTAAGTAAATAGAGAGATTAGATTAGATAACCAGAGAATGAAATAAGAGTTGGAAGAATGACAATCTTTATCGAAGCTAATTTACCTCTATATATAAGGGGGCAAAATAATATTCATGTTCTTAAGTTAATTAGTATACATAACACCTACTATATACTAGATCTCAAAAAAAGGAAAAAAAATATTTGCACCTTAATTTGTGTTTTTAGGGCATTCATTATCAAAATCCTTTGAATACGCAGTAATTAAGAATGTGAAGAATATAGAAGTTAGTTTTATAGGGCAAAAACAAGTTGTCATTGATAAATAGTTGATGAAACAAAGCCATAACAATTACGTAGGCAGTACCATTTATATGAAGTTTTCGCGGGGAGTGACCAGTGGGCGGAGTTGACCATAGAGGTCTAGCTAGGTTTCATATAATGAAAAATGGTGCGAATCAAGAAGAAATTATTGCCTTCCTTTTTCTTTCATTAAGGTTTTTCTTTTTTTCTCTCAAGTTTTCCACAATCCTTTTCTAATGTTGCAAACACATGACTTTTTTTTTTAGAAATTTGATGTGCAACTTTTTGTTGATGTGAATGTGAGAGACTGGTGGCCCAAGGTGGTCCGAGACATATAGGGACCACGATACACACGTGGTTTTCTGAGGTGTGGGTGACACATGTGGTTGTCTAGATTGTTTGACACGTGGGAAACCACGGACAGAGATTGAGATTGGCAGTGCACGCGGTTTTGAATAAAGGGCAGCATGGAGGGAAGGAAAACCCGGGGGTTGGATAAGATCATTTCATGGCTTATAGTACAAAGGGCGAATCAATCAGCATGCAGAACAAATATCTTCATTCCTGTTGACTCTGATAAAAAAATATATCCTTTCGTCAATGCGAAAATGAATGTGACAACAGGGTCACTCAGGCTGCAAACGTCAAAGTGAGTGAGTTTTGCCTTTTCTCTTCGGGTCTTTCTGGAGCTAAAAAAAGTCTTTGTGCTCTTATCGTCTAAGTTGTTAGGTGCGAAATGATCCTTGTCTTGATTCGGGAAAGTAAAACCCCAAACCAAATCATATTAACCTAAAGCGATGGACTCCGCCCCCCTCCCCTCCCCACCCTTTTCTTTTGTTTTGGCTTAAAGTAATGTGAGATTATGCATGGAAGTCCTTACCTACCTAGCTAGGTAGAAGAGATCGAGAGATTAGACAATAAACAACTTGCAAGTAATGATTCTTTAATCAAGATCTTTTGACTAATTGTTATAATTATTTTTCATTACGATTATCAAGAAACACGGTATAAATATAGATTAATAGAAAATCTAATTGAAATGTTATTTAATAGGTAAATGTATCTGAATATTTAATTTATTGATTAGTGTATTATTTCTCTGTCTAAATAGTAATATTCGAATTGCTCTTTCTCTAATTGTAACAAAAAAATTAACAAAAGAAGAAATGCATATAAGAAACAAGCATAGCCATATTATAACAGCGATTAGCATCAAATTAACGTCAAAATTGAGCACTAACTTGACTAACCTTACAAGATAAAAAAGATTTAAAATCTTAGTAAGATACGTACGTACTGACCTGCTACGTTTTAAATTTTTCAAGGCAGAGATCTTGGTTGGAACTTGGAAAGAGCAAGATGATTATAATTTTCAAGTGCTGTAAGGAAGCACCGGTTGAAATGAATTTTGTACTAAAAAAGAAATAATTAGAATTCCTCGAACTCTGTTTGGCATGATATCAGGTTGTTTCAATTTGTTGCATAAGCCATTAATTAAAGCCATTCCGCTCAATCTTTCGTGTAATATATAGTACGACGCACATGCATTAAGATTGAGAAGAGTCCACAAGGGGCCAGGGACGAAGGGGTTGAGCCCATGACGTGCATTGGCCCAGAAGTGGCTCGAGTATCGGGTGCCTGGTCATCGCACTTGGTGGCTTTTATGGCTAACCATCCTGGTTCCTCGTCTCCCAGAGCATGCGAACTATGCAGTAGAAATTAAGAACATTTGTTACTTGGTGGGGAACATGAATACATAAAGTTCCAAACCTAGCGTCCAGCTTAACTTCATGTAAAAAGATTTTTCTACTATCTCATTTCGGGCTTAGACCATAGATATTTAGGTAGAATTAATGGAAGATGCATGTTGTCTTTGAGCGGGTTTTGGACTACAGGGTAAACGATAAAATATGTTTTGTTTAAGAGATCTCGGGTCCAGAGGACCTGGACAATTTATATGAATATGTAATATGTATTCGAAACTCTGAATTTGTCAACTAAATTGGGCTTGTGAAAGTAATTGCACCAACGCTGGTGCAGGGCAGAGTATATATTTATTGGCCCATATCACAAGAATTGTGGATTGGCCCATTTTGTAATTGTTTGGTGAATCTTGCTTCTGCTTCTAGGCGGTAGTTCACTCAGAATTTAATGTATCTGTAATCTGTGGGCCTTATTTAGAGCAAGACTGAACAAAGTAATATTGTTTTTCACATCAACGTATTTGGAGTGCAATCTAACCACAGAATAGTGGTTCATTGATATCAGCAATCGTGGCATAGAGGCAGAATACATGATAGACTACTTAACTTGGATCTTGTGCTGTAAGAAAATTACTTTTGTCCATCGTTTTAACCCCCAACTCCCTGTCTTCTTATGCCAATTAGGAGCCAGAGGGCGAAAATTCGCTGGATTTTGCAAAATCTTTCCATAAATGCTGCGCGTCGTCTTCTTTATCCAACATGGTGCATACAATAGCCTGTCGATGTAAAAGGAAAGAAAGCAAAAAAAATAAAAAACATTGACAATCAAAGCAGATTTTAACCTCAACAAAAACATTGACAAGAACTGGTAATAAAACAAGAATTGTCTCTTTGAGCATGTCAAATTTAGTGCTAAGCAATCGGTTTAGGGCTTGAGCCATTCTCGAAGACTTTGAAAAGATGCATGCTGATTTCTAAGCCATCCTATAAGCATAACACATTTGCAATGAACTAGGATTGGGCTTCCTTTTTCACCTTTTTGTTTGACAATGCAATAGCTTGCAAACAAAATGAGAATTGAAAAGGGGTTATAAATTTGGCAAATACAGGAAACTATGCCAGCTGAATTCTGATATGAAAGGTCTTATCTACTTCAGAAAATATATTCTGCCAATTCAATTTAGATGGATGAACCAACCTTGTAGAGAGTAGGCCGAACATCAAATTCTGAAACATTTTGATCATGATCAGCAAGCAAAACGTTCAAGGCTTCTTGGTATTTTCCCTGTCCACAAAGAACAATCAGAGACTCTCAAACAAAAAAGAAGAGGAATATAAAATTTAATCCAGTTTCTGAACAGAGAATTTAATCAGCTTCCCACCCCCCCCCTTTTGGCCAAAGGAGGAAGATTCATTAGTTCGATAGTTCTGCCATGCGCCAACATATATATATTTGTCCAATCACGGGATTCATGTAACTAAAGCCTGCAACTCTTAACAAGAATCTTACTCAACTTTATTCGTTTTGCCAAAATTTCAACAGAATAAAATTTTGAGGGGGTCTTAATTAAGTGGACTTCCATTTGAAATCCAAATTGAATTAAGCTAGTTACTTCGAGGTGATCAGTTTTGGTGAACTGAGATGAAATGATTTTGGTGCTCTAGCTAGGCAAAGCAGAGCAGGACCAGCTATTTAAACTAATATAACTAGTTACTTTCATTTATTAATGAAGTAGAACTAGGAAAAGTTTTAGCAAATACCTGAGAGATGAGAATTTCTACTAGTACCATGCACATCTCGTAAGCGGACTCACCGTCCAATCTCTTGTATTCATTCGTCAACCTCTGTAGTGCCTGATCAGGCTGCCCACGTTTCATGAGGCGCACCGCCTCCAGCTACAAAAATTAAACTTTAGTAAGATAATGCATCATAGCAAACTACAGTGACCTACAACTCAAAATCAGCATTGAGGAAAAGCTCATAGTTATTATCGGAATCTGGAGTTTTTATTGGGTTATTCCCTACGCAGATTCTATCTAATCAAAGGTTAGGACATATCCTATGAAGCCTAGAGGATCAGTTTCAGGAATGTTAAAGCATAATGCTGGCTAACTTTCCTAGGCTGATTAGCAATCCAATCGATGAGCAATTCTGAATTGTTATATATATATATATATATATATATATATATGCACGGGAGTTCAAGAAAAGTAATTCCCATTTCCTGACCAAGAAATCAGGGCAACAAACAAGCCATCAAGTCTTTTCATTTTTTTTTTTTTGAAAGGTGACAAGCCATGAAGTCTCTAACACTAGGTTAAACATCCCCCAACTAAAAACTGATTAATTAGGAGGATGTGTGGCATAATTATGCCATTTAACAGTGAATTAAATGATTATCAGACCATTTTGATGAGCTTATTGTCCAGATTATTATTATTTTTTTCCCCCGGACGGCCTTTTAAATGCATTAACTGTTCATCACCGATCCTATTGATATTACGAGGACAATTAATAGCGCTGATAAGAACAAAGATAACGTAAGGGAAATTAGAGATTCCTAAGACTACAAGTCTAGAGTAGCAAAAGTTAAACGGCCTTAATTAAAAAGTGCGTACAGGAGTGAACCTTGAGCTCTTCAATTTGATGCTTTGACAGAAACGCCTGCCTTAGAGTAGGCGACGGTGTCAACGTACTACCCTCCTTCACCTTCGGTTCATCTTTTGCAGTTAGGATCACAGTCACATCCAACAATGACTTTAGTGCCATTTTCTTCGGCGGTTGAGGTGTAAATTGCTGGAAAGACGGAGCTTTCCGATAAACCTGCTGCTTGGGACCGGCAATGGCTTTAAGGTTCATCTTGCAGCTGCAACTGATGATACTTAGAGCACAAGCCAAAGCTAGAGAAGCCCCTACAGCCCCTCGAACAACCTTCCCACCATCCTCTTTTGCAGAGGGCATTGAATCATTAGACCTGTCAAGTGCAAGTGGTCCGGGGGTACTATAGAAATGATGACATTTCCGGCGGTTAGAAAAACTGCTAGAAACTGACATAGAAGAATGGTTAAAGCCGAAATGAAGTTTGGTGGAGGCTGGTGATGTAACACTGGCGCTGGAAGCAATGCGAAGGGAAATGCTTGGCAGAGGGCCATAGCCAAGGCAAAGTGCAGCCTCCATGAAGAGAAATGGTTTTTTCTTTGGGGGGCAAATCAAATCAGAATACTATTGTCTATTGATTGAGTTAAGCCTTTTACTATTTATGGTTTGCACATTGCTTTAAAGCACAATTTCAGAATAAAAAGGGCACTGCTCCTATTCCTATTTGCAAACTTTCAAGTTTATCACGAAAGGTATCATTTTATTGCTTTAAATGAAAGTAGTGCTTGTTTATTGGCAAGGCATCAGCTCTATCTTCTTCGGTGGATAAACACCCGAAAAACTAAAAAGGAATTCTAGCTTTATTATACTTATAATGAGGACTATCTTAGACAAAATTATTAAGAGATAAATCAAGTTCATCAATCCTTAATATACTTTTAGTTTAGTGTGTTACGATGCTCAACATATATGTGGTGATATATATATATATATATATATATGTATATAGTTAAGGTAAAGGAGGTATGTTGAGAGTTAACCAAACCTCTATAAATTCTTGTATTTAATTTCTTTTTTGCTGCTCTTTTCAGTTTACAAGTATTACATATAAGTTCTAGGTATATTTACTTCATGTTTATCATTTATTACCTTTATTTGAAGTGCAATTTGCAGGCAAAATATTCTTTTATCTTGATTATTTAATAAAAAAAATCACAATAATACTACTTGCAAGTCATTTTAACAAAATGAGGATTCTATTAATCATGAATTATGATAATTATTTTCAACTAAAGTTTTTTAACTGTTTTGTTTGTGCTCAAGTTTAAATGTTTAGAATTTGCTATTTTGTTAATAAGCTAATCATTTTCAGTTCACATTTTCTAATTTTAGAATTAATAACTTTCTTGAAGGTTGCTTTTAGTATAGTAGAATAATAATTCGATTAATAAAAAAATAATTTTGTAACTATAAAATATAATCAAAATTGATAATAAGAGACAATTTAGTCTTAACAAAAGAATTATATTGTTTAATTTTATATGGAATATGGAGTTTCATTATTTTCACAAACTTATTAAAACTATTCAATATTTTTGGATACTATCTAATTTACCAGCCAATTCTGAATTTTTATTAAAATTTGAATTAAACATCTCCCCCACTTTTATTTCTTCAAAACATTTCTTTTGCGGATTTCGGTAATTTTCCTTGAAGGTTGGGGAGATTTGATCATCTACCCTAAACCTCATGTTTTGGTCCAATGATTTAAGCTTAGACGTTCTCATCTAAAAAAATAAATAAATAAATACATACTAAATAAAAATAGAAATTAAATTTGTTTTTATGAGAATGTATCCTACTATCAAATATTTATATTATATATAAAACAAAGTCCCAACGGGATTTCCACACTTGGCCACGTGAAAGTTTTAGGAAGAATTGTGAAGCTTGAACAAGGCTTCCAACAGGACTCTTAAACTTTTGCGCGTGTACGAAGGGAGTTGTGATGTGTTTGGTGGGTGGGATCAGGTTGTCTGTAACGTACGAGTTTACCTCTATTCCATTATAATTACAATAGAGTGCTCTTGGCATAGTTGGTGTAAATTTCCCTACCTCACCAGATAAAATTAAAAATGAGACTGAAAATCTTTGAAAGACGTAGTTGGAAGCATAATTTTCATATTATTAGGACTTGTTTTACTGTATCGGTATGTCTTCAGACTCCAGAAATTCCTTCATATATTGCTGCACCAACATGGTATGTATAATTGTCTGTAGAAAAAAAGTGAATGACAAGAACCACTAAAATGGGGAATTTAACCTGTAAACTTTTTGGAAAACTACTTAATCCTGTTTTTCCTTGTGTAAAATTCAGTAGGAGAAACCTTTGTAAAGTTGGGGCCGGCGATCTGATGAGTGGCTTCCCCTGCTTACACAGGCATTCACATTTCAGGGCTTCCTCCCAAGCGAGGGATTGCCTTTCAGTCAGCTACTTAATTTGGGCAAATTATTTTTTTGGCTAGGAACCTCCCTGTCCTAGCTAGGTGCAAACTGCGGAATATTTCTATTCTATGCTTCATCTCTTGAAATCATTCTTCTACATCTTGATACAATCTTCAACGGATCGAATCGTTCCAGCTAGTTATTTGGAGTCACGGCAATTCTAATCATTACGGGATTCTCGTAAAAAGGCTCAATTTAGTTGCTCCCATACGAAAAATTGAAGCTTTCCTCAAGTTAACATACATGGTTTTGAATGCCTACAGAAGATAATGTGCATATATAACCGCTAGGACATGATAATTATGTAAATTATCTGGGTTATACTACAATATTATTATTTAGTTAGATTACAATATTTAATTAGAATTAACTTATGAATAAAATTAGTCTTTTATATACATATAATTTTGATTTATATGTAAAATATATAATTACAGAATACAATATTTCTCTTCTACTGTAGTCTAATTAGATAACGATATTATATTATAACTCTAATTAGATAATTTATATAATTATTTTCAAAGTAATATTAATAAATAAATCATAAAATTATTTTTTATAATTATCATCTTAACAAATATAATCGTTAACCTTCTCCGTTTTTATATTACACAAACACTATTTAACTTAATAAATAATTAACTTTGGACATATCTAATTCAAACAAAGACAACAGTATAAATAGATTATTGGTATTGGTTTCGGTTTCAGTATAAATAGATTATTGATTAATTAATTTTTTTTCAATTAATTATTATCTACTTATTTAAATTATTGTCCTCATATTATAATTTTTTTCTTTTTTAAAAATAATATTATGAATTGAAAATCTGGGCAAGCATATTTCCATAATACATATAAAAAAACATTAACAATAAACGACGGAAAATTAATAGCATGGGGGGTGCGAAAGAATTTATTCGAACAACGGGAGACATCGTTCTTTTGCTTGAGATGATTGTCCGTAGAGTGCATTTCCATCCTTCTTGGAGCGGTCAGATGGGTTTGTTAATGATGAAAAAGCTGTGAATTATAAAGAAGGACACGTGATATGCACACTGTACAGGCAAGGTATAAACAAGGCACGTGACTATCATGTATGAGCTGTAAATTTGCACAGTAGTAAATATATACAGCCAAATTACTGTATTGATTTTTAGCCTAAGATTTTTCCCTTTCCATTCCAAGGTGTTAGAAGACTTTCTAGATTATTCTGTTAAGTTGTATAATAGCAGCCTTGTATTCATTCGATTGATAGCTGAGAAATAAAGTAATATTCTTCAACCATTGTTCTTGATCATTGTCTGTTCTCCCAAAATTGACATGGTATCAGAGCCGGTTAGAGCTCTTGGGTGTAAAAGGATTTTTTAGTTTTTGGGCTTTTGTTGGTATTGGCTTCTTGATGCAGATCTACCAAGTGTTTGTTGATTTGTCAAAACGACATCTGGTATGTTGTTTGTACGTGTCCTTTTCCTAAACTTGCTTGCCATTGATTTCTAAATTTTACCTTGAATCATTCTTTTGTTGCTTGCCTTATTTGTTGTCTTTGAGTTTTTTTTTTTTTTTGAACCAAGCCTTGTTAATGGCAACATTTGAAAACAATACCCCAATTGCCTATGGTGATTTTAATATGAGATCAACATCTTCACAGATCCAGGATGTACACTCACCATATTACCTTCACCATACTGACCATCATGGCTCAGTGGTTATAACACCTAAATTGACTTCAACCAATTTTGTGACTTGAAGTTGTTCTTTTATGTTGGCATTATCTATTAGAAATAAATCAAGATTTCTTGATGGTTCTATCCCTAAATCAGATTTGTCTGATGACCTATATGTCTCTTGGAAGAGATGTAACAACTTGATTGTAGCTTGGCTGTTAGAATCCATTACCCCCTCTATAGCTTCAACAGTCTTTTATATAGATTCAGCCCTGGAAATATGGAACACATTACAACAGAGATTTGCACAACTTGATGACACAAGGATTTGTAGTCTGCAGTACTCTTTAGGCAACATTACTCAAGGCACTAGAATAGTGGATGCCTACTTCATTGAGCTAAATTACATTTGGGAGGAACTCAAGTCATACCGTCCTCTGCCTTACTGCGAGTGTGGAACTTGCAATCAAAAATGCTTCAGAAAGTTTTCAGAGCAATACCAGAAAAACACAGTGTTCAGATTCCTTAATGGACTCAATGAGTCCTATTCAGCCCTAAGGTCTTAGATAATTTTAATGGAACCTTTTCCTACTCTAAACAAGGCTTACAATATGGTGCTGCGAGGGGAATCACAAAGGAAGCTACTAATACAATCACAACCTCTATCAGAATCTGCTGCTATGTCGGTGACTACTGATGGAAAAAGAAAAGGGAAACTAGATATCACTTGTGCCCATTGTGGGAAGAAAGGACACTCTAAAGAGAAATGCTTCCAGCTGATAGGCTTATCAGAAGATTTTAAATTCAACAAAGGCAAGAATAGTCTCAAAAAAGGAAATTCTAATCACTTTGGCAACAAATCAGTGAATAGTGTTATGGCTGCTGATGATTCCTATGTTGATCAAGATGAGAATTCAGGCACTAACTCCATGTCTCAAATGTCTTTTACAAAGACTCAATTTCAGAAACTACTTGCTCTCATCAAAGAAAATGAATCAGATAGTGAGGTTGGTACTTCCCAAAACATTCAACAAACCAGGCCTTCCTTGGTAAACTCAACTCTTGCAGGTATCATTTCTGACCATTATTGCTTAAACACAATTAATTCTCATTCAAATAGTTCTTTGAATTTCAATAATTTCATGATTAAACATAGTTCTTGGATTATGGACACTGGTGCATCGGATCACATAGCTTGTAATCTTGATAATTTTATTTCTTACCAACCAGTAAGTAATGTTTTTGTTCACTTACCAAATAATGCCAAAGCAGCTGTTTCACATATAGGTATAGTTAGGTTAAGTCCAATCTTGATATTATACAATGTCTTATGTGTTCCTACTTTCAAATTCAATCTTTTATCAGTAAGCCAGTTTACAAAATCCAAAAATCATTGCATATTTTTTATGGATACTTGTTGTGTCATTCAGGACATCAACACATGGGCTGTGACTGGGGTTGCTAAGCTTACATCAGGACTTTATTTTTTGCAGAACAATAATGATGCACAATATCTAGAGCAATTTAAGTTTGAGAACATTGTCAAATTTCCTTCAAATGTTTGTGTTAATGTTTGCAAAACAAATTCTAAATGTTTTGACTTATGGCATTATAGGCTTGGACATGTGGCTATTGATAAAATAAAGATGATTCACAAATTTTTTCCAGAAATTTCTTGTAATAATGAATTGCCATGTGAGGTTTGCCCTCTAGCAAAACAAAAGAGATTATTTTTTCCTAAGCATGTTCAAAGCACTACATTTGCTTTTGAGTTAATTCATATTGATATTTGGGGACCTTATACTACTGCTACATTAGGAGGTCATCATTATTTCCTTACAATAGTTGATGATTTTTCAAGGTTCACATGGATTTTTTTAATGAGAGCAAAATCAGATGTATTGTCATTAATCCCTTCCTTTTATAACTTGATTCAAAATCAGTTCAATGTTACCAGTAAATAGATAAGATCAGACAATGGCTTGGACTTCAACTTAATTGAATTTTATGCATCTAAAGGTATTGTGCATCAGTTGTCTTGTGTGGAAACACCACAGCAAAATGGTGTTGTTGAAAGGAAACACCAAACATTGCTGATGGTTGCTAGATCTTTGCTATTTCAGTCTTGTATGCCAGCTAAATTTTGGGGGGAAGCCATTCTTACTACAACCCATATAATAAATAGAATTCCCTCATCTGTCCTTGGGAATGTATCTCCATATGAAAGGTTATTTGAAAAATCCCCTTCTTACAATCACCTTAGAGTATTTGGATGTCTTTGTTTCACATCTACCTTGACACATAATAAAAAGAAATTTGATAAAAAAGCATCTAAGTGTGTCTTCCTTGGTTATCCAACTGGTGTTAAAGGTTACAAAGTGTATGACATCGATGCACACAATGTTCTTATTTCAAGGAATGTGGTTTTTCATGAAAGTTCCTTTCCATTCCACACCAATATATATGCATCACCATCTGACTTGTCACAACCATCTGGTCTGCATCAATCAAATCTTCATATTTTTGACACTTTTCCTGACAATTTTCTTTCTAGCCAAAATTCAATATCACAAACAGATCCTCTTGAGCCAACCACTTCATCTAGTTCAGTTCCAGTCCTTGAAACTAATCTTAATTCTCCAACTTTACATCAAGAAAATACTTTGCCTGATAATTCTGTTTCACTTCAAACTCAGGAAAACATATCCCTTGTTGATCATTCACTTCTTAGGAAAAGTACCAGAGTTAGACATTGGCCAAAATATTTGGAAGCTTACCAACATAACCTTGACCCTCAATCTAACAATGTCACAGCATATCCAATTACTGGATACCTATTAGACACCCAATTGTCACCTGCACATAGGTTTTTTATTGCCTCTCTATCACATATACCTGAGCCTCAATATTACCACCAAGCTGTCAAACATTCTCAATGGAAGGCAGCAATGGAATTGGAATTGAAAGCTTTGGAAGATAATGGTACATGGAGTGTAGTTTCTTTACCTCATGATTCACATGCAATAGGCTGTAAATGGCTCTATAAAGTGAAGATGAGCTCAGATGGCACATTGGACAGGTACAAGGCTCGATTGGTTGCCAAAGGGTATAGTCAAATAGAAGGTTTTGACTACCAAGAAACCTTCAGTCCAGTGGCTAAGCAAACCACTGTTAGAGTCTTCTTAGCACTTGCAGCAGCTCATAATTGGTTCTTGTCACACCTTGATATCAACAATGCATTTTTGAATGGAGATTTGGAAGAGACCGTTTATATGGAGCTTCCTCAAGGGTATGTGTTTAAGGGGGAGTGCTCATCTAACTTAAGAATGGTATGCAAACTACACAAGTCCTTATATGGGCTTAAGCAAGCTTCCAAGCAGTGGAACTCTAAACTCACTGCTTCCTTGGTTCAATATGGATTTCGTCAATCAAAGTCTGACTACTCATTATTTACCATGATCAAGAATAATGATTATGTTGCAATTTTAGTGTATGTTGATGATATTCTTATTGGCAGCTCATCGATGGCAGTTGTCAATGAAGTCAAAAGTTACTTAAATGCACAATTCAAGTTGAAGGACTTAGGAAGATTGAAATATTTCCTAGGACTTGAAGTTGCAAGATCAACTGAAGGAATATCTATTTGTCAAAGGAAATACACACTAGACCTCTTAGAAGAGCATGGCTTGCTAAGCACAAAACCAGTGACGACTCCCATTGACTATAATCACAAGCTGTCCAAGGCCATAGATGAAGAACAATTAGCAGATCCCACAAGTTACAAACAACTCATTGGTAAGCTGTTATATCTTACTTTTACTAGACCTGACATCTCATATAGTGTTCAGGTTTTATCCCAATTTATGGACAAACCAGGGCATGAACACTTAATGGCAGCATACAGAGTATTGAAGTATTTAAAATCTGCACCTGGACAAGGACTTTTGATGAAAGCTGATTAAAAAATGGAGATCATAGCCTATGCAAATAGTGAATGGGGGGGCTGTCCTAACACAAGGAGATCTATCACAGGTTTCAGTATTTTTATTGGAAATTCCTTAGTTAGCTGGAAATCTAAAAAGCAGTCTGTAGTAGCACGCAGTTCAACAGAAGTTGAGTACCGATCGATGGCATCCGCATGTTGTGAAATTGTGTGGTTAAAGTCATTGCTAACAGATTTTGGTTTTGAGCATAAAGGTGCAGTAAAGCTATATTGTGACAACCGGTCTGCCCTTTATATTTCCAAGAATCCTATGTTTCATGAGCGGACAAAATATATAGAGATTGATTGCCATTTCATTCGGAATAAGGTTCTGGAAGGTATAATCGAACCGTTGCATATACATACTAATTCACAGATTGTTGACTTATTCACAAAAGCATTACAACCAAGACAATTCCATCATTTACTTGGTAAGACATTGTTCTTGATCATTGTCTGTTCTCCCAAAATTGACAGGGTCAGAGGCTAAGTGCCAAACAACGATTACCAAGCTTATTATCTGTGGTTTTCCTTGGAGTTTCTTCCTGGTTCGTTTTATCGCCGCTCATGCATCCAGTGATTGGAAAAGGACGAGCAGAAACAGTAGATAGCCATGGTACTACCGTCCCTCTCAAATTTTTCTTTGCTGCCCCTTTTCATTTCTTGAAGGCCTTCTAGACCTTGGAGCCGCAGGATATATAGAATCACAGCTTTGTAGAAGCACTGGAAATTAATGGAAAAGAGAAGAATGGGTGGTATGGAAACAGTTAACCGGGCAGTGAAAGTTGGCTGCGGAAGCCTCACGTTGAGGAATATAGTAGGGGTCCCACAGAGCAGGGAAACTGCAGATTTTAGAGAAAGGTTGATTAATGCGTGGTTTCGAAGTTGAAGGATACTGCTCTGCTTTTTAAGGTGATGGGGTTTAGGAATGTCACTCTAATAGTGCTGATCAGATGTTACATAAATCTTTAAATAATCAAAGCTAAAGGAATAAAGAAATAAGTACTATATATTACCTTTTAACAGGTTGAAGCAAGGTATTATTACTCCTATTATTTGCTTTTAACTGAAGTAGCATCTCTTTAAGAACCCTCATTTTCTTATTCACGCACTAGAAAGCGCTTGTTCCACATATGGCAGTCTGTTCGTCAGTTTTTGCTTCTTTATACAGATTCTCTTTGATCATTTTGTGATTCCATGAGAAAGCTTATACCATAAAATTATGGCAAAAAATTTTAAACCAATTTTCTTTATTAGCTGACCCGAGGAAAAGGCTAAGGTATAATTGAAGTCTTCCTTGAACATCAACTGATTCCCAGAGGGTTTCCTTTACCCATAAAGCAAGCCAGAAATCAGATAATTGAACCTCCTGATTACATCGCCAAATTTCCTTCCGCTTTGCTATTGGGTAAATTTTAATCCATAGCACAAACATTTTTCCTTCTCAAAAAGTTTAGATCTCTTATGGCAAACTCGGCTAAAAAGATCAATAAAGAGAGTACGTATAGAACAATAGCTGTGGCAGCAACGCCCATTATCATCCTTGGCGGTATTTGCATTGGTTTTGGGTGGAGATATGTGAGGCGTGCTTGGAAATCAGAGCGAAATCATGTAAGGTCCGTGTCCTTGGCAGCCCTCCATGGAGGTAAACTGGCTTTGGATAGATTGGTTGATTATCAGAAGCATCGGGGCAAGGCAACAGAAACAGATGTTGATATAAAAGAGCTGGAGACTCAACTTGGAAAGGAGCATTCTAATTTCAAGGAACTTCAGGTTTGAACACCTCTATTAGTCCTAGTCACAAGTTTCAGCAAAATTTCTCTGGTCTTGAATTCTTCTCCTTCTTCGTCTTTGGTAGACTTTAATTACTTAAGTTATTTTACAATTCCAATTATCAGTTTCATGATTGCCTACTATAATATGTCTAATTGTCTATACGCATCTTATTATATGCTCAATGATTATAACTTTTGTGTAAGATATGAGTTTAAAAATGCTCTCTGCATTTGATTTGAAAGCGAGTTCTTGCGAGGCTGGAAATGAGCAGAAGAGAAGATGAAGCAATAAAAGTGCTAAAAAATGCATTGAAAAAGGCCAAAAGGGAGCGCAAATCACATGAAGCTTATGAAATTGAAATGTTGCTTGCAGAAATGTACATCTATAAGGTTCTTTCTTAATTTCTTGATTTGCAGAAATGTTATTTCTTGACTGTTATTTTTTACAACCAAGAGAGCAACTTCACCAATACATATTAATGTTTTCAAACAATTTGCTCTTCATGTATGGGATTTGCTTTGATTGACCAAATTCAAAGGTCCTTATGGGATTTGCTTTGATTGACCAAAATGGCTTGTGAATGAACATGAGCAGTAGGCAGAGTAGTGCCTGCTATGATAAGCCGCAAGGGGTGGCTTCATAGTAAATTGATAGAGGTTGGTCTAGACTTAGTGCTGCCGGTCAGTATACCTTGGTTACTTGGGATCAAATCCTCATCCAAATGTGCTTCACATTTCTTTTTTGCTTCAAACAATGCCATATGCATCCAACTTCTGGGACAAAGGGTTTCTTAAATGGATTCTGCTTTGAAATTTCTCTATAGGGAGATTTTGAAAATGCTTCGAAGTGCAAATGCTTAGCACCAGGGGAAGAAGAAAATGTTTCTGATCCACGAATTCCTCTTTATAAGGTGATCATACTGCACTCTCAATCAATCTTCTTGACAACAATCCAATCCTTAATTTTGCTGATAGATGTGAAATTCCGTATGTTTTGTTTCATATATATATATATATATATATACGCTTTTTTTTGGGGGGGGAGGGGGGTTTAATTCTTACTGTTGAAATTTCACTAATATACTGTTTTGATGTCAGAATAAGTCAGTTTGAATTAACGCACCTGTGCTTGTGAACAATTCCTAGGCTGTTATTAATTTGATAAACCAGAAAGAACAAGATGCCCGTCAACATTGGGAAAAGTTTAGAGATGAAATGCAAGAACTGACAAACGCACCAAGTTTCCAGGAAGAGGAGTTCCTCATGTTTAAGAATGCTGTCCTTCATCTCAAAGAAGATATTAATGCTGCAAGACAACTCAAAAAACTGTGAAGGATACCAGGAGACTGCATTGCTCAATAAGCAATGCTGCTTCATTGATATTCCCCTCCCCTCCCTTCTTACAAATGGTTTGATGACTTGGGTTTGCGACATTTTCTATTCTGGAGGGATGGGAAGGGAATCTTATAACGGAGAGATTTAAGTGTATAAAATAGTGCTTATTGCACTTGATAAGATCACCCGGCTTATTCATTCTCTGGCTTGTAAGAAACTAATTTGCACAAATCAAATAAAAGAATATTAATATATATTCATCTAGAAGGAAACTTGAAGCTCCTGATGAGTCGATGCAGAACCTCAAAACATGAATTGGTATTGGTTTAATGCCTCTGAAATGCATAGCATATGGCTGGATCATCTTATTACTCAAGGCTTGGGCCTTACTCTTCAGTTTTAATTTCTCTTTATATGTATATATATTGATTGCTAGGAGGAAAAAGTGACCAAATTCCCAAAACCAGCAAGCCACATTTGAAACAATGGCATGGTAATTTCTAGAAAAAAAAAATTAAGAATTCTAACTGAACTTTTATAAAGTTAATTTATCTCGTTTGCATTGGCACTATTCCTCTTTTTTTATGCTAAATTTGTTAATATTGTTCAAAATTACCTATTTTTAGCCATATATATAGTTTGCTTTGATTCTTGCCAATCCTTATCAGGCATGGTCTATAACCAGAAAGGATATGACCCTGGAAAGTGGAAGCTCTGGCTCCATAATCCTATTAAAAATGATTATCTAAATATAACCTGCTTATTTACTCTCACTTGTTATATATCTGAATGTATGCAGTAGGTTTTGGAAGCATAAACAAAATATAGGTGTTCTAAAACTCTCTAAGAACTTGATGATAATCAAGGACTCTGCGAGCTTTTCCTAGTGTAATAAAGAAATTATGCTCTTCAGTTTCTTGGATTAAACAGAACACCCCAGCGGACCCCTGGCATTGAATTAGAATACTGCTTCAGAGCTAAATTTCCTGGTCCGAATTAAACTGCTTCTCTAACACATTAATAGGGACTGGTATGAGGTTAAAGCACGAACTCCAGACCACTACGGAAGAAAGGTAAACATTGTCATGGTATATGTTTGTAATGCTGATGATCTGCAACAAGGTGGAAGCACCCTTGAGTCTGTCTGTTTCTGCTGATTTTCCTCTGTTTAGTGCACGGCTCATGTGGAGAACATATAGGAATTTTGATCTTGTGTATAGTGAACTGTTAATAGGGGTTAATGGTTGCTGTGAGATATGTATAGGAAAGTTTCATCTTCACCTCATAGGCAACCTGATGAGGGAAGATTGTGATTTTTTGTAAGTATTGCTGTCACGACACCACAGATCGTGTTCTGATCAATTGCTAGTTGATGGTAATAGGGACTTTTGCATGAGATTCGTAATGAGCTCGTCCGTTGTAGGGTGGGCTACTCCGAAAGTCTTATTAAAACGCAGTTAAAAAGAGACGAGAGAAATCGGAAGTGGCATTGAATGACAGGCTAGGCCAGCTGCCTATTCTCGTGATTTTGAACTTTATAATGCTGCGGTTCCCGATAAAGATAAATACAAACAAAAAGTAATCCAAATTCAGGTAAAGAGCCATATGCTTTTCAACTCGACTTACCCTTGGCTATGTCTATTGAAATTCACATTGAAATATTATTTTTTAATATCAAATATCATATTTTAAGATACAATAAAAAATGTAAAATTAATTATAAATAATATTTATAAGTATAAAATTAAAAAATTAAAAAATATTCTACTTTTTAACAAAATTGAAAATTATAAAACCTAAACTAAAAAATTTTATTTTTTTAATTTAAACTTTCAATATTCTCTTTAATAATATAGATTTCTAAATAAAAGATATATTTTTTATATTAATTTATTAATTAAAAATTAAAAAATTTATCATGTTAAAATTAAAAGGAAATTTAATTTTTTTAGTATTTGAAATTCATAAAATATAATTTTTTATGTTTTAACTCAAAAAAATAAAAAAATAAAATTTTTAATAATTAATAAAAATTAAATTTAAAAAAATGTATTAAGATAGATTTTTAATACTTGATCAAATATGATACAATTATAAATATGTATTATTTTTTATTAATATCTTATTAAATCATATGATATTGTATCACACGATAATAATAATAACTATGTTTTTAATGAAATTTAGATGTAAATTTCATACCTCATCTTTCCCTTAAACTTCTCATTTGTAACAAATGGAAATAGTCATGGAAAATCTAATTAAACTATGTAGTAAATTGCAAAACAACCCCTCTTTTCTCTTTTTCTTGTTTTATTTTGGGGCTTAGTACAAGTTTATGGTGAGCTCAAAGCATGACATTATTTACTTCGAAAAGGAAAAAAAAAAATAAAGAAGTTGAAATCGAAAAGAAGAAATGACAAGCGAGGTGCATGATGATATCAAATATCAAACGTAGAAGGGCATAGCTATCGCTTTATGGGGAAGGTGACGGCCACAACAACTCCTCTGTTCTTCCAATCAAAACTCCTCTGCATTTCTCTCCTGTATCTCTTCACCACTCTGTTACTTTCTCTCTACCACTCTCTCTCCCCTACCAAATGCCTCTTCAGATCCTCTCCTTTCGATCCAATCCAAACGCCTTTCTTCTCTTACCCTCATTCCTATGGAGAACACAAGTATGCTATCCCCACTGACCGCTCTTTCTGCTCCTCCCCTGTTTTTTTCTCTGGTATGATGCCTTACCTCAGCTCTTTTTTCACGGTTTTTTTTTCAATTTTAGTTTCATGGTTTTTTTTGTCGATTTTAGGCTAAAGGGTATTGGATTTTGTGATCAGATTATGGTGTGGTGGTGGATGAGATTAAAGATTTGTGTAAGAATTCTTCAGCATTTTTGCCGGTTCTGAGTTATGTACAGGGGAAAGGTGACAGTTTTGGTGGAAATTTGAGTACCCAGAAGAGAATTACGTATTTTAATCATTCCAATAATGGCGTGAAAGTCCCTTGTGGATTTTTGAAGAAGTTTCCAGTTAGTGATTCTGGTTAGTTTTTCATCTGAATTCTCGAGAATTACAATTTAGAGTCATTTTTTTTCCATTTTTTGTTGTGAAGTTTAAATTTTGCAATTGTGACAGATTACAAAATTTACCTTTTTTTTGTCCTTTTTTAGCTCAAATTGAGACCTGCGCTTTTAATTGTCATCCAGTTTTATTCTGAAAATCCTCAATCCTATCTCACTTATTCTCAAAACTGATACCATAATCTAGCTATGTTTTGCTCTTATGTGTTGTCATAGTTGATACTTCTTTTCTAAACTTATTCCTTTGTGGTGTAATTCAGATCGAATTGCCATGGAAAACTGCAATGGAGTTGTTGTAGTATCTGCAATCTTCAATGACCATGACAAAATCCGGCAACCGGTAGGCCTTGGATCCAAAACCCTCGAGAGCGTATGTTTCTTCATGCTTATAGACGATATAACTCTTAAAGGACTTTATAATCACAAATTGATCCCACAAAACTCACCTGACTATAAAGTCGGTGTTTGGAGAATTGTTAAAGTTTCTTCCAAGAAATTGTATGAGAATCATGCAATGAACGGAGTGATACCAAAATACTTGGTTCATAGACTTTTCCCGAACTCCAAATTCAGCATTTGGATGGACGCGAAGCTGCGGCTAATGGTTGATCCATTGTTGTTGATTCATTCCCTTGTTGTATCCACGAACGCGGACATGGCTATATCGAAGCATCCTTACTATATTCATACTATGGAAGAAGCTATGGCGACTGCAAGGTGGAAGAAATGGTCGGATGTTGATGCCTTGACGAGACAAATGGAGACGTACTGTGAAAATGGGTTGCAGCCATGGACTTCCAATAAGCTCCCCTATACCACAGGTAAAAATCTCATTAATTCACAGCGTCCTTCATACTTTATTTGATTGTTTCCTTGTGGTCATTTCTTTGATGATTTGCTTTTCAAAATACTGTTAGAAACCGTAAGGTAAAAAAATGCCATCTTTCTCTGTTCATAATAGCAAAAAAGTCGTTGAAATGACTCAAGCAGAATGATGATTCCAGACCTAATTAAGAAGGAACGAACGTCACTTTGTTTCATTCCTCTAGTCAGTTTGAAAGAAGCTACAAAATTTATTAATTAGATTCTCACACTAAAGCTGTTCGTCTAGCTTTAATTACACACAAGCTGAGCTGTATGAAAATATTATATGTAACCTCTTCTTCTTTAGAAATTGTACTTACACAATGGTTTGATTAACTTCAACCAACAAATTCATTATTTTTCTAAGGTGAACAACATTAATTACAGCCCAAATACATAAAAATAATTATGCAGAAATCCCTTTTTTAATGCGTGTTATGCTATATGATTATTAGAAATAATCATTATGCATAAATTAGCACTATGGCTTTTATTTTTTGATTATTTGGTATACCGACCTTATCATGTGCTTCAAGAAGAAGATCATGACTGCTTTGCGTAGCTTTGAAGTTCCTTGAAGGCACATCCATAATCCACTTGGATTAGTTTTTTTGAATTTTGACCTTTGAGATAATCCTTGATATAGTTTACTCTATGACACATTTTTTCTTGAGGATTCTGGCGAAGTATTTATCTGAGGAAGACGAGAACGTCAAAAATAATCCCAAGAACAACTAACTTGACGGCGACCACAACACGTCCTTGCTGTGTGAGATGTATGGAGGGAGTTGGAGATATATTTAATGGTGGTCCCAGAAAAGATGCCAAGAAAGAAAGGTCTTAATCAGCAATTAATGGGGTCCCATAAGCAAGTTAATTATGCTTCCTATCAATTAGCAATGCCGGTTTCAATATTGTTCAAGTGTGTGATTTTTACATGCAAGCGTAAAAATCCTAGATCTTTTTTTCTGAATCTGCATCTTAATATATTAATCTTGTCTTGTTTACTGTTAAGAACATAGCAATGAGGATTCTTATATGCTATCTGACATATCTTTACCTTTTTTATGTGGGTTGGCAGATGTACCAGATAGTGCATTAATCTTGAGGAAGCATGGATTAGGCAGCAATCTTTTCTCCTGCCTGTTGTTCAATGAGTTGGAAGCATTCAACCCCAGGGACCAACTGGCCTTTGCCTACGTGAGAGATCAGATGAACCCAAAGCTCAAGTTGAACATGTTTGAGGTGGAAGTGTTCGAGCATATCGTAGTGGAATACAGGCACAACCTAAAAAAAATTGTGGACGAATCTGTTGGCGCTGGGACCAGACCCAAAGCCAAAAGGACCAAAAGGACAAGCCACGATTTCGATTTGAACGGCAGCAGTTGCCAGAAATATCTTTTGGAAATGTGGGGTGAATCCCATAGGTGATTTTGTCCCTAACTAAGGTGTCACACTTTGGAAAAAGAATATAGAAAAAAAAAAAGGAAAGTTCAAATACAAGGGAAAATCAAAACAAAACAAACTAACCAACCAAACGACATTTCACACAGAAAAGCTGACAAACAAAACAGGTTGGCAGGGTATATTTTATTTTTATGATATTTCGGCAGGTGGCAGTCGTATTATTCTTTGGAAGCTTTTCGGTTTTACCAAGGCGTTGAAATAGAGTAAATTTGCACGTAGTAGTTTCAGTTGCTCCAACACCTTAATAGTATTTTAACTAACTTGGGCTGCCATATTGGACTTGTGTTTCAACTAATCAGTTACCTCTTTTTCGATTTGGGCTTTTAAAGCCAGCCTGACAAAATGGGTAGACACAAAATGAATGCAGTTCGGTTTCAACAATCCCCCTCGGTGGTTTCGGTGTCATTTTCTGTGGACAAAATCTTACAATTAATTTTTGAGAAATCCAACACAAATTATCAATTCCCATCAATGAATGTGATGCAATTGAAGTACAACAGTTCGGATGTACCAAGCTTTTCACGTGGAGGTTGAACTTTAGACGGAGGAATGATCGGTTATAATCCAATCTTTTCACATGTTGCCAAAAGTTCTAGGCTTTGGAGTACATCTTAAAGTAGGTCTTTTATACATAAAAGGAAGGTTTATTCTTTTTAGCCTTCTATTTATGCTTATCACTCTTTTTAGCCTTCTATTTAACAAGGAAATGAGCAAACGATTACATCGTACAGTTAGTTAGAAATAAATATGGATTAAATTTCCCATTTCAATCAAATCAAACCAATTATTCAACAAAGTATTAGTTAGAAATCTATTATAAATGCAAATTAAATAAAAATTTATTAGACATATATTTAGAAAAGGTAATAGTATGTAGATCTTAAAGTTGAATGAGTGAACGATCATGGGCGGAACGTCCCACATAACTCCCAAAATTTTTTAAATTGTTTATATTATATATATATATATTTAATAATTCACTCAAAATAATTTTTATTCAATAATTACTATAAATAATAAAATAATAAAATAATCCTATTGTGGGACAACGACTTTTCATAAATTTTAAATTTTTTTATTTATTATATATATTCCTTCAACCATTTGATGTAATTGGAGTTAATACATTACTAGTTATCATAGCTTTCAAAAGAAAAAAAACTAGTTATCATACAAATTCTAACCCAATTTGCTAAACTTATTAAATTTTTAAAAAAATGAGTTTATTATCCCAAACTTATTAAGTTTTAATATGAATCTAAACTTATCATAACAAATTATATTTTAACAGTTCAAGTCAATAGCTTATCATAATATATTATATCTCAACAATTTAATCTAATAGCTGATAGTTAATTAGCAATTCAAGAAGCAAATGGAAAATAAGATGAGAGTTTTTTCAAAAAACTACACATTTTATGTAGAACACACAAAGTAAAAAGTAATTCATTTGTGTTTGAAAAATTACTCTCTTCCATTATTATGTGCAAAGAGTGAGAGAAACTCATTTTATAATTTTGTTTAGTTATATATATATATATATATATGATACCGTCATTATTGTTAATATATATATTTTTTATATGTTTAATATCTTGTAAATTTTATTTAATTTTTTAAATGATCGATAATTGAATTATATATAAAATTATCTTTAATTGCTTAATTTTTTTATTTAACTTTTTTTTGAAATACTTTAATTCCAACCCTGTGATGGACTAGTAATAGAAACATGGGTTTTCTTTCTTTTCATTTACCAAATCTTCCGCATCCCTCGCGCCTCACAGTTCGCAATTTTTCTTTTTTTTTTTTTATTTTTTTCCTTTAACCTCATTTAACATAATTTCAATATTTAGTGAACATTCTTTAATACCGTTACGCAGTCTTCAATTTCTTTATGGAGTATACGGAAACAAAATCCTCACTCCAAAGATATCAATCCAAAAAAAAATCAATTATTATTGTTTCAAATAAAATTCAATCTCCAAAAGGAAAAAATTACTCAACCTTATATAAATAAATCGTTTGCTGATTCATGTTTGTTCCCTATCAATATAAAATAAAATCACACCCATTACATGTTTTGATGAAAAATAAATCATACAAATGCGCCCATCTTTACAAACAAAAAAAACGGAAAAAAAAATCGTGAAATACAAAACTACCCTTTTAAACTCTGCCACCCTCGATTCCCCCAAAAGCGCCTATATAGAGTGACCTTGGACTCTTGAACTGCATTCCCACAAAAGAAGGAAAATGGCATTGCAGCAAATAGCAACTAACCGAGAAGAGGCTGAGATCTACCGAGGGGCGGCACTTTGCAAGCAAAAGTCCATGGAGCTCCTCGACGAGTTGCGTCTGCCCAAAGGGCTGATGCCTTTGGACAATCTCGTCGAGGTCGGGTACAACCGGACCACGGGGTTCGTCTGGCTGAAACAGCAGAAGAGCTTGGAGTACCGGTTCAAGGCCATTGGCAAAACCGTCTCGTATGAACCGGAGATGACGGCATTCGTCGAGGATCGTCGGATGCGGAGGTTGACAGGCGTCAAAAGCAAGGAGCTACTGATCTGGGTTAGCGTTTCTGACATTTTTATTGATAAAAGTAATCCTAGCAAGATCACTTTTGCTAATTCCACGGGGCTGTCACGGAGTTTTCCGGTGGCGGCCTTTGAAGCTGAGGGAGAAGGGAGGAACTAAGGGGTTTATTATTGTTGTTTTTCATATTTATTGAAATGTTGGAAATAATTATGTTTACCGAAAAATAATTTAATGAACATTTGGTTCAGTTTATTTTTATAAATAAAAATAATAATAATTATGTAAAATGATTGTGTGTTTGAGAAATGCTGAAAACGTGTTCATCAACCTTTTATTTTTGGGCGGTGTAATTCTTCAATCATTCCAGGTATGAACACCTTGGGTTTGCATGTTATAAATGCCAACGTACCTATCAGACAGTATATTGATAACTAAGCCCAGGAAGTTGAGGAAATAAAAGGAAACAGAGTCGAAGAAGAGATGAGAAGAGCAGAAGGCTGGACAGGGAAGAAGGAACAAAGCTGTAATTAATTAATTAGGCCCGTTTTTATCTTTCTTCTAGGTTAGCTGAAGCACATGTACCTATACTCTGTGTACCCTTGATTTTCATCATCAGAGAATGCACTGATATTCCTTCAAAGTTTGGCAACCAAACAAACAACGGCAGGTAGGTCTTAGGAGGAGAAAATTTTTAAGACGTCTACCGTTACGATTATCCTTGTACTGCATTGGAGATCAACCAAGGTGTTTGTGTTTAGTAGTGTATTATTGAAATTACAGTCGTAAACTATAAATTGTACGTATGGCATAAATATTGAGGTACACAAACATAGATAGCAGATGCAACGTGTCAATAAATCTGAGACCGTCTAGTAGTGTAAACCACGCCCCTACCAGTTAATGGCCTTAACTCGCCATAAAAAAAATAGTCCTGCGTAGAAGCTAATTAATCTTGAGTTTTTTTCAAAAAAATCCCTTGTATCTAAAGTTTTTTTGAAAATAAGCTCTTTATAATTTCAATTATTTTTAACTAAAAAAAATTAATTTTAGGCAAAATTATTTTTAATAAAATCAATTTATATATTTAGATCCATACCTCAAACTAATTCGTATCTTTTTAGTTTTTTTTATCTAATTGTTCATTTTTTGAGTATTTCTTATCATAAAGAAAAATTTTAAACATTTTGAGTATTTTGGAATGGTTTTTTATACATGAAGAAAAACTTTTAAATGTTTTGAGCATTTTTAAGTATTTTGGTGTAGTTTTTAATATATGAAGAAAATTTTTTGAACATTTTGAGCATTATTCACTAAATAGGCATATGCGTTGATTAAATGATTAAATGGAATATGGTGTATTGTTTGAAGTTGTTGATTTGTTAATGAAATTTAGTAGTTTTAGTGATTTTTAGACATTGCTTATTGTGTGACTAATTTTTAAATATTACGTTACTAATTTTTAGATATTGCGTGACTGATTTTTAAGTATTACATGATTTGTTGATATAGCATTACATGACTGATTGATATGTATTATATGACTAGTTAGTAAAAATTTCGTGACTAGATTTTAGGCATTGTATGACCAAGACATTATCTAAAAATTAGCCACGAAATGCTTAAAAACTAGTTATATAATGCCTAAAAACTAGAGACATAATGATTAAGTAATGTAATGTCTAAAAACTAATCTCGCAATACTTAAAAACAAGCGACACAATGTCTAAAAATCAGTAATACAATACCTAATAACTAATTAATTTGCTAGTTGGCGGTTAGGTTTAAGTTACCAAAATCATACAATGTTTTAATTTACAGATATATCTAATCAATTTCAAGCTTGCTCGTAATCAAGTTTAAGTTGTCAAAGTCATATAGTATTTTAATTTACAGATATATCTAATCAATTTTAATTCCTCAACTTTAAGGTTTTATGAATGAACTAATAAACCAAAAAACCTAAAACACATGCTTTGATGTTATCGTTATGATTTGGGACGGCGAGAAGGAGCTAGGTGGCGAGATAGACAATATTTGATAAGAAAAAAAAATCGAGATTTAATTTTGAAATTTTTATATGGACAACGGGATAGAAAAAATCGAAATAATTTTAATTTGTTTGAAATTGTTTAAAGAATATTGTTGTTAAGTTATATAAAAAATTGACTAAAAATAATTAAAATTATAATAAATAATATTTTTAAATTAAACTTATTAAGAGAGTTATTTTTTATAATTTCCTCATTAATCTTTTATTGTTTAAATACTAAGTTGCACGTGTGTTAGCTACCAGTTTAGTAGAGTGGGAAAATTTCCGGTGCAGCTATTGGGGTTCCTTGTGTGTGGAAGTGGGGTAGTGAGGCATCTGTCCAAAAGTCTGTTGCGCTGCTATTCTGCCCTGTTGTTTAGTTGAATTAGAATTCTGTTGCATTGTGTGATTGGGTTGGTCTGTCCTATGGTGCCTGCCTGCAGCTTGTTATAAGCTTTAACTGAGCGGCTGGCCTGCCTTGTTCTCTAGGGTGACTTGCTACCCAGACTCTCTGTTATTTCTGAATGCGCTAATATCATCACGTTGCTTTACAAAACAATAATAATAATAATAAATTGCACTGCGGCTATCAGAAACCAGTAGCAATTTTAACCTGAGGTAGATTAGTATTGATTACTTGGAAAAAGTCTGCATTGTCCTCTTAAAAATAGACCGGATTCAGATTCTATAGTAGACAATGGAAAGCAATCCCTATCAGAATATTCAAGACTGTTAACTCACCCATAAATATGTTTTACCCATCCATATTCTAATTAAGTGGAGATAAACATTAATCTAGGCCACGTGCTTTAATCACAGTGAGTAATTACCGGCAGAAAAGGGAAAAGAAAGTAAGAAACTACTGCAGTGGAAATTTCTTTGGATCCAAATTAATTTAGATCATGATACAAGACAAGGTCATAGTAAAAAAAAGGAAAACAGATGTAGGCATCAAACTGACTGGTCAGATCATGTCTATATAGTTGCCTGGAACTTGGCAATATTTTGAGAATTGCAGTCATATGGATGATAATCTCAAATTAAAACTCAAACTTCTTCCAACTCTGTTTAAAGAAAAAAACTTCAAATGCCGTAGCAGCTACAGCTCGGACCTAGATTGGGCTTCCGAAAAAACACTTTGTCAAACAGATGTAGGCTGAGGCTGCACTACAAGCTTTAGATGCCTTAACCGTTCTCACCTAAACATCATAAAGTTTTTGGGGACTCTTCTATGACATTAATTAAAAAAAATTAAAGATAGGCTTGGATCTTGATTATAGAAAGAAAAAAGAAGAAAAAGGAAACAGTGAAAATTTCATTGCAAAGCAATATAAAAGCCCCCCCAATTTTGCAGTCATTTCCACAAGTAACTCAGGGCCTTAATATGGCATCATCGAAAGTTACAGATAGTCACAGAGAGAATGCTGAGATTTACCATGGCGAAGATATTTGCAAGCAAAAATGTTTAGAGCTGTTAGAGGAGATCTCTCTTCCCAAAGGCATCATACCTGTAGAAATTGTGGAGTTTGGACGTGACCAATCAACTGGCTTTGTCTGGATGAAGCTGAAGAGCAAGAAAGAGCACAAATTCGAGCGCATTAATAAGGTAGTCTCCTATGATACTGAGATCACCTTTTTTGCAGAGAATGGTCGAGTTAAAAAACTGACAGGCATCAAGAGTAAGGAGCTGTTTATTTGGGTCAGCATTTCTGACATGTTCATCGAAGATCCTTCTTCTGGCAAGATTTTCTTTGCTGTTCCCAGTGGCGTAAGAGCGCATTTCCCTATTTCAGCTTTTGGGCTAGAAGAGGACAAGAAAAACAGTACCGACTCAAAGCATACAACCTAGGATTCTCAGAAGTGGTGTGAGACAGGTATGGATTTGGGTCGGACAGGTTCCATATCTTACTCTGCTATGTATCTGGTTGCTATGAAGATTCTATGACTTGCAGTCTTTGATTTTTTAGCAAACCAAAGAAGCATGAATAAAATCACTTTATCTACTTTTGAATTTAATTTGACTGCTTAGTTTTCAAATAACAATAAATAAATTTTATTTCATGGTTTAAAACCATTCCTTGAGTTCCTTTAATCAAATTTATCCTTCTTTTCGGTATTCCATGGCAAAAATTGTTTTTCTCTGCGAGGAAGTTAACTACACTTGCCGTGGGCCAAGATATGAATCTCCGCCTACAAGTTGGTGTGATTTAGGCTGGGATTGAACATACTACTGTTGAAGCTCAAGTCCGATTCTAGCAAATCTAAAATGATATATATCGATATTATTATCTATTTGAAACACAATTCAAATATAAATGTAAAACATATTTTGTCACAATTACAACTTCGTGAGAGATGGTCTTGTAGATGGATTGTTTTGCCCTTTTAGGTACTACGGTAACTAAGGGATAAATTTCCTCAAATTCTGCAAGACTTGCGGATAAAACCTTGACTCATGGCTCAGCCCAGGAACACATTTAGCGAAGAATATAATAACTCAAAATTTTCTTAATAAACTTGGAACGTATAACTAGTATTTAACGACAAAATTAGAAGAACTGTCATGAGTTGTAGATCTGATCAGTTCTCGACCTCCCTTTTCCCCTCCTAAAAGTTTAACAAGCTGAAGATGTAGTTAATGTGTTTAAATTTCCAAGGATTAGAGAGTTAGGTCCAGAGGACCAAGCCCCTTGGGAACGATGATTTCTAGGCTTTTCTACCGTAGTTAGGTAACATTTTAGCAAGACAGGCGTACCTTTTGTTGGCACGCTCTAATATTTAATGAAGCCGACCAAAACCCATCTCCATGAAAAAGCTATTGGTTTTTAATTTGAAGAACAAATATCATCATGATCGTCGGAAGATAAAAATTCTAGCTTAATATAATCAAATTAATTAATTTGTTCCTTCAAAGAAAAATTAATGAACATGAAATAAGACTTCTATATATATTCTTTGGCATACAAATTCTCTAGCTTGCTAGGTTGATTTATATGAGTTCAAATAATTGCTAGGAAAGAAAACCTATATTTCCCACTTCATGCATGGAGTACACGCTACGAAAAAGCTCCTTCTCCATGAGACAAGAGCCCTGCAAACGATGCAAATTCACATGCCTCCTTCCAATTTTCTCGGCTTATATGAGTAATGGAAAACATACTTCCATGTCAAAGTAACAGACATCTTAGTCGTAGAATTGGGATATCTAGACTGGTGGCCAATTAATTTATGCTGGCTATTAAGTTCTTTTCAGGGTTCAGATTGAATTTGACAAATGAAATATTGAAAGTCAAAAGGAAATACCTTTTTTTTTTTGGCCAAAAAAAGCAGTACTGTCACTTAAAGCACTCGAATCTTGAACATGTATCTTCCTGCAACTGGCATTTTTTTCTCCATTGTTGGATTTGTAAGCATTATTTGAAACCAAGCTCTTATTTCTCAAGAGTTTAGTCCAAATATAAGTCATTTACTTGATCATTTTTACCCAAAGCTAGCTTTTTCACTTGCAAAATGTAACACATAACAAGTTGATATTTGGTATCTTCTTATCGAGATTGAACTTTTTTCTTTGCTTTTTACATAATATAGTCTGATACATTTTAAATGAGAAAGAAACTATTGCAGCTTTTATCTTACGTTTCCCATACTTTTTTTTCAGAATGAGACTATATATCAAAGCAAATATTCAAAAAAAAAACAAAGAAAAAGCATATATTCTGATACTCATATATATCAGAAAATAGTTAACCAAGTATGCAAATGAAAAATCCCTAGCCATGTTACACTGTATATTATCCCTGAACGGAACAGGGTTTTATATGCAATGAGAATGCATGGAATACAGAGGCAAAAATTAACAGAAGGAATTGCAGAACTCTAATACTATATATCTATATACTATTTCCACTTTTATTATATATCCCTCACTACAAGATCGATGTATAGCCTTCTCGATTGAATATCAAGACCTCAAAGCAAAAAGAAGATGAAGAAAGATTCAAAAAACAAGGTGAAAAGCACAACAAAAATCCACTTGCACTAACCATGTATCTTTATATCTGTTCAGTTTCAGATGAAACATCTTGGGATTTTTACCGAGCTCTAGGGTTTTGCAGCGGAGAACCCACAGAAAAGGGCAACCGAAGAGTCGGGTTTGTCATTGTGGCATGGAGATGAACCCGAAGGAGGGACAAAGCCCTTGGGAAGCATCACAGAGAAAGGCCTGGCTTTGAAGTGCTTCTTGCCGGTCTTTCTTCTGCTCATCCTCCTCTTTCTCTTCTTGTCGAATTCTTGCTTGTTCAAGAAGAAGGGCGTGGTGTTCTTGATGTCCAACACTTGGTAGGCGGGTGCAGGTTGTTTGGAAGGAGTATTCTTGGGTAGGATTTCATTGCATGAGGCAGGGCAAGCGAAGGAGACGATGAGGAAGACAAAAAGGATGAGAAGCAAAGCGAAGAATTGCTTCAAGGTTTGATTGAAACCCATCATCAGAGTTAACGCTTTGGGTTGTGATGCATTACTATTGAGCTAAGAAAAATGGGAATAAGGTCAATCCCTGAGATTTGAAAACCGTTAATCCCAAGAGGTTTGTTTCTGCATTTTGAGTGAGAACTAAGAGAGTTCGAGGAAGGTGCAGGCGTGAAGCCGTGGAGGTAGGCGTCAAGGTGTAAAGCCTTATTTTTCTTAGCACTGGGGCCAAAGAATTTACTGCTATTAGAATTTGGGCTCTGATTTCTATTTGCCTCACTGGGATTAAAGCTATGATTATAGTAGGCGGACCTTGGCACTTAAGACCAATATTAATTATGGGCTAGAAACTTAAAATATTATGTCAACGGCTTTAACATTTATGGTTAATTATAATTAAGATCTTAATTGCCAGCATCCATCTTTCTGTTTGGAAGATATATTTCCTCTACATTACAAAATTTCTCATATGCAACAAAATTTAATGGGGAAAGTGGAACTATTCCTCTACATTGCATTATGATTTAAATTGTTGAACTTAGGTAAGTATATATTAAGAATTGCTAAGCTTTGATGATTCCTCTATCATGATGAAATGTGATTTCCTTTTCTTTTCTTTTTAAGTTCTTCTTTACCTTTTGGAAGAAAAGGATGTACATTTTTAAAGAACAAAAAACAATTTTTTCTTTTTTTATTATATTTAATAAAGTAAAGGGAAATTTTGTATCATTATCAAAGGAGAAAACAAAAAATAATTAAGTGTTAAAGCATTAAATTTTTAAGAAATAAAGTTATTTATTAATTACAAACAATGCAACATATCTTTTTTGTTTTTGGGTAGATGGGGTTGGAGTAAAAATAAAATTTAATAATAATGGTTTTATTAGTAAATCAAATTATCTGATTCCATTGATGAAACTCTATCAAAAATTAATTTACCGACCAAATTTGGATAATGTAATTTGTCAAATTAAATAAAAAGATGGCAAAAATAATTTAAATTTACTAAAAGAATTTGTATTTACTTTAAATTCAAATTATTTTTTAATGGTATGATTAGTGGTGTCAGTCGTTAAAAACCTTTGAAACTGCGCGAAACTTCTTCTAGCGTTCCTTGACGGACATCAAACGTGCCGAGAGGTGGAGGAACAAATTCCCCTCTCGCTCTCTCTCTCTCCCCCTTTAAAACGCACGGCACGACGATCCTCCATTGACTTGTAAAGCAGGTAGCAATCGACCATCCCCGCCCAAAATTATTTTCCCTCGCTTTCTCGCACTTTCTCTCTCATTTTCTTTTGCCCGTTAAATTTCCCGATCTGCTAGTCGGGAGAACTCTGCCTCTGCCTCTACTGCTAATTTAAAAGGAAATAAACAAATAGATTACAATTTTTTCAAGCATGTCGAAATCGCTTCCTTATTCGATGAAAGATGTTCACTATGATAACGCCAAGTTCCGTCACCGATCTTTCTTCAAGGTATCAGATCTCCCTCCCTTAACCTCTTTTTTTTCCCTACTTCTCTGGCTTTGACTCTTTTTTAATTTATCTCGTTTCTTTATTGCATTTCATTTCTTTTGGCTTTTGATTTTCCTGCATTATAATTCTCCAATTTTTTTATGGAAGTGAATTGGAATTTGTTCTTTTTAAGTTGAAATTGCCTTAGAGGATGCTAATGACAAATTAATACATTACGTTGCGGATCTGTATAACGATGTAATTTAAATGTGAACACACGATCATATCGAGGAAAGCGATCAGAATGAAAGGGAAGAAATACTAGAAACGATTAGTAAGGAAATTGGAGCGCAGAAAATTAAACCGGTCATTTGAGAAAAACTTAAGGAGTCTGATTTAAGTCCTGTTAAGCTTGATAGCCCGGCTAGCTTTAAAGTAATTTGGTTTTGAACTTAAGTGTGTGGATAATGCCGCATATTCAGTTCTACAAATTCATTTTTCGCATCACTTAATTGCTCGGTGTATGACATGTGACTCTAATTTGGTGTATGGAGCATTCTAATTGTTACTTTTTATAAGTGTAGTCACTCGTAAGTGTTAACACCAAGAGTCTTTTGCTGAATTGCCTAATGTGTTCATGGTGGAACAAATGACTAAAATTTCTAACAAGATTGCTAAAGATTCAACAATCCTAGCTTATTTCTTTCATTTTTAAGTAGTCTGCATTATTTGGAACGCTTATTTATCATGCGCAACCATTTATTTTGCAATAGGGGTTTAATTTGAATGTATTCTCAATTCTTCATACTATTCCAGGTGATCACTCAGAACCTACTTACTAGTAACATGAAGCGTGAATGTGTAAGTTGTAGTACAGGGAAGTTTCTGGGGTTATTAATGATCTTTGGCTTAGCATATCTAATGTTGATTCATGAAAATAGCAGAGATGCTGTTTCTGATGGATTAGGAAAAGGTACTAGGACAAATGAAGAACATAAGGTAGTTACTGATGTTGGCATCAGATTTAAAAAGCTTTTCAGAAGAGCACCCAGGCTTCCTCCTCGATTATCTCCAGATGAAAAAGTTAGTTACAGTAATTTTACTGGTAAACCCATTGAGCCTAATGTAGATGCAAAATGGAATGCTAGGCAACAAAATGTAAAGGAGGCTTTCACCCATGCATGGTCTGGCTATAAAAAGTTTGCAATGGGTTATGATGAGCTTATGCCAGTGAGCCGGCATGGAGTTGATGGGCTAGGAGGTCTAGGTGCTACCGTTGTAGATGCTCTTGATACGGCCATGATAATGGGTCTAGATGAAGTTGTTTCCGAAGCAGGCTCATGGATTGAGTCGCATCTTTTAGAAAGGATTAGTCAGAAAGGGCAAGTTAATTTATTTGAAACTACAATACGTGTTTTGGGTGGTCTATTGAGTGCATATCATTTGAGTGGGGTGGACCAAGGCATGAACTCAGCACACAAGGGGCCAAAACCTACTATTTATCTAGACATTGCAAAAAACTTGGCCAATCGTCTGCTGTCTGCTTTTACTTCCAGTCCAACTGCCATTCCTTTCAGTGATGTCATACTACATGATTCCTCAGCTCATCCAGCTCCTGATGGACTGAGTAGTACTTCAGAGGTTTCTAGTTTACAGCTTGAGTTCAATTACCTCAGTGCAATTTCTGGTGATCCAAAGTATAGCACAGAAGCAATGAAGGTTTTGGCTCATTTCAAGACTCTCCCAAAGGTTGAAGGGCTAGTTCCTATCTACATCAGGTATGTTTCTTTCGCTGCAAGAATGCCATCATTCCCAAGCCATTATTACTTTTAAAATCCATGTCTTTCTTTATTTCTTTTTTGGATTTCATTTGTTGGGATGATTGATTTTAGTCATCAAACACAGCTGAAAATAATGTCATAACAAGGTTTTTGTCTGTTTCCTTTTTTTGGATATTCAAAACATGCTGGATTGCTTTTGGCATTTTGTTGTCACACCTTTTCTTCTACAAATTTCGTGTTTGGCTAGAGCTGTGTGATAGATAAAAATCAGCAGGACTTTTTCATGTTTTTTGAATTTAGATATACTTGTCATTTACTTGACCTTCATCAGGGGATATAGAACGAAAGTTCTAATTCTTTGGTCTTTGTGATTGACCGGATAAGATATTAGGTTCAGAACATGACATAATAGGTTGTTTGAAATAAGTTTCCGCTTTTAGTTATCTGGTAGCAGTTCTTTTTCCTTATCGACTCTAGTGTGGCCTAGGCACAATTTATATTACTGGGAGATCTTTTCTCAGTTATTTAATTAGATGCTTAACCATTCACAAGCAACTCTATGATAGAGGGCAAACAGTGTTTCAGGCCATATGTGCTGAACTTATCATAAAATATGTAGAAAGAAGATTTCTTTGTTAGCTGTGAATGATTTATAAGATCATGTAGGAAGAGCCTGGCTTGATAATTTCCCTTTTAATGATTGTGTTATCTCTTTTATGACGTCCACAAAATGTGAACAACTTGAATCCTTTAAGATTGTTCAAATGATAAATCTTTCCTATTCTTGTATGTACAAATTACCATTTTCTTTGGACAAAAATGATTGAATGAAGTCAATATGCTTTATCAGCCATTTATATCATTTTTATAGTTATCGTCATAATTATTTATTTATGATTATCTAGTCCTAATATCACCTTAGTCCTAAATGCAGCCCTCATTCTGGTGAGTATTTATTTATTTTCTCTTAATCATCTTGCTATATAATGCAGCCCTCATTCTGGTGAATTTAGTGGAGAAAATATTAGACTGGGATCTCGAGGCGATAGCTATTATGAGTATCTAATCAAAGTGTGGCTTCAGCTACGAGCTATTCAGGATGGTAATTTCACATATCTATATGATATGTATGAGGAAGCAATGAGGGGTGTTAGACACTTGCTTGTTCAGAAATCAATTCCAAATGAATTGGTATTTGTGGGGGAATTGCCTTATGGATCCAAAGGTTCTTTCAGTCCAAAAATGGATCACCTGGTATGTGGTGCTTTCTCAATCCTTAAGTTTTAAGGAATACCCTGCTAACTGGAGATTTTCAGTGCTCTTTTTTAGGTGATAGATGTTAAATTTACCCTCGTTGTACCATCCTACTGTTTAAAGTGTTATAATCCTTTTGAGGTTAAGCTGCCACATGATGTGTATCTAGGAAATAAGATCTAGGTTTATTTGCCTGAGAATATGGGGACAATTCTTTTCTTTTGTTCCTCATTTTCATGAAAGAAGTTTGTATTATTGTGTTAAGCAAATTTGGACATTGGTCTCCACATATCAAATATTATGAAATTCATTTCAGAATGTTACATTCTTTTTCAATTCCTCCTATATCTTCCAGAACAACCCAATGTCCTTTAATATTTATTTGAGAGAAATTTTTCTCAGATAATATAGTGCGTCTTTTGAGTGCCGCTGCACCGCAGCTTCTTCATGATACAAATTTCATACATGTAGCATGTAGCACTATTAAGCATAATGAAAGTAGAAACTTAATTGCTCTGTGCTGTGTGGTAACCTCTTCCAATTTTCTGTGGGCAATTTTGACCAACCAGATGAAACAGAAGTGCAGGCTGCAAAGAACTTTGATCTTTACCAAATTTTATTCAGTGGTTATGATCCTTAAGTTAAATTTTTGCTGTGTCTTACAAACAATTTGGCATTTGCCTACTGACAAGTTTTACCGCTAGGGAGCTTAGATTGTGAAAATTTTCTGTTAAGAATTGCATATATCTGATATCGTTAGATACATAAATGTGAAGCCTGCTGTTTGAATTTTCTTTGGGCCTATCCCATGGGTTCGACAGGAGGTTTCCTTCTTCCATTCCATAAACCCTCAATCAATGATGAAGGCAAATTTTGATTCTGTTTCCTTGGCACCAAAACTTATTGGCTTTACCATCAAAACTAGAGAATTAGCTTACACCTTCAAAGCAGTATTCTTTGGATCAAATATTATTTCTTTTCAAAACTATGATGCTGTGTAGTGCAAAGAAGCAGTTAGTGAGTGGAAGAGTTCCTCCCACCAGAGTGTTTCTATTCTATTACAGCTGTAGCTGTTTACCTAAATGAATTCATAAGTTATATTTCTGTATTTATCATTGACTCTCATGAAAGCATTTCTCTGTTGTTGGATCTAATAGAGTATTTTTCATTGACATGAAAGTATTTTCACTGTCCTTATCAGGTGTGTTTTTTGCCTGGTACTCTTGCGCTTGGTGCCACTAAAGGCATTACAAAGGAGAAAGCTATGAAGGACAACCTTCTTACATTTGAAGATCTACAAAACTTGAAACTTGCAGAAGATTTAGCCAAGACATGTTTTGAGATGTATTCAGTAACTTCCACCGGTCTGGCCCCTGAAATTGCATACTTCCATACTGAGGTTGGTTGGTTCTGCTTAACTTGTTTCTTCAAAGCAGTATAGGATCAAGTAAATGTACACATGCACCAAAATGGCTCATATTTTCTTCTTCATCAATTTAAGACCTGTCCTTTTTTTGTTTGCATATTATATGAATATGAAAAGTAATGATCTGCTGAGTTGTTCTGATTTAAACAGGAATATTTTGAAGATGGTCTTGATGGTGGAAATAAGAGTTCAAAATATGTAAATGACATAATAATCAAACGTGCTGACCGTCACAATTTATTGCGTCCTGAAACTGTTGAATCCTTGTTTGTATTGTATCGTATCACTCAAGACCAAAAGTATGCTCTTTACACTCTTTAGTTTCTAGTCTCTCTCTTCTCTTATTAAGTTCCATATTTATAGAGTGCACATGTGTGCAACCATTTCTTTTTTTTTTTTTTTTTTCTTATATAATGCATTGCAGATATCGTGAATGGGGTTGGCAGATTTTTGAGTCATTTGAGAAATACACAAAGGTGGATTCTGGTGGATACACTTCTTTAGATGATGTCACCACACTTCCTCCTCAAAGAAGGGACAAGATGGAGACATTTTTCCTTGGTGAAACGTTGAAGTATTTGTACTTGCTCTTTGGGGATAGCTCTGTTATGCCATTGGATAAATATGTTTTTAACACAGAAGCTCATCCTTTCCCAATTAAAGATGCTATTTAAAGGGTGGCACTAATGTGAAGGGAAGCATGTAAAAGCTTAATGTCTCTTGGCCTGGGCTCAGAGTCCACTGGTCTTTGACATGGTTTAGTAGTCTGAAGGCAGTCCATGTGTACTTGACCAGGACCCCAGGTTACCAATGCGGTGGCATAACTTTACATGTGGTCAGCACATCAATGAGTTTATCTGCACTTAGACGCCTACAAAAAGAAATGTTATGATGGCATTTACCTGGCCCACCTAATCATGACAGGATTGTAACATGTATTTGTTCTGATAGACATTTTTGGAGGTTATGTATGGATGGGGTTTGCCCTCCAAAAATATTGAGTGAACTATGACCATATGTAATTGAATTCTCTGATTTAACAGTATTATTGCAATTTTGAGTCCCAAATCAACTGATTTTGTTATATTTTTTTATTATTATTTCATTATCACTGGCATTGCCTAAAGGTTATGAATTGTCTGCATTTATACATAATTGGCTTTTTATTATCATCTGGTCAAATTGAAATCCACATTTTCATCTTCATCTTGAAGGAGAAACAGGTTATCACCATCTCGAATGACGTTTATATCATCTATTTCTGCATTCTCAGCATTAATGACCTTTGTAAATGTGTAGCCTCCAAACTTTTCCCCTGCAGTTTCACAAGGTTGCAGAATGAGAAATGAATAAAGCAAAAGCAGGTGAAAATAACTGAAGTGGTTTTTTGGTTACTGTTCATGGTTTAAAAATCCCTTATTATTTTTTTTCCTTTTTCTTTTCTTTAATCTATTTGAATTCTAGTTACATTTGAAGTTGATTTATAATTGTTTCCCCATATGTTTAGCTTTATTTTCAAGTGCTTTTTTCTGGGCAGACTTACCAGCCATGCTGAGCAGCCCTTGTATTGAATCAGGTAGGAGTATCAACTTTCCAAGCTGTCTACTTGATGTACTGCTGCTTTGAAACTGCATGTGAATAGTAACTCTTTTCTTGGTTGGTGTTATAACCTCTCTATAACTGGGTAAATCGAAGAAATTTCGGGCCCCACTTCTATATTTGCTTTGACTATTCTTGGTGTCATCTGCTGTTTCTGGCCCAATAACCTCTATCCTATGTTCATCTAATTTCCTTCTGTTTTCATAACTCAGTAAGAGCTCATGTATGCTCTTGTTTCCCTGCTGTTCTGCCAATGCTTTCGGCGTCCATCCTCTTGCATCTGCTTTATTTACACTTGCTCCTCCTTCAAGCAAAATCTTAACCATTTCAATATGCCCCTTGCGAACAGCATCATTGAGATCTGTTTGGCCATCCTCTGTTGTTGAAATTCTGCGCATTGGAGATCTACCAGTTTGACTCTCCTCTATAGCCTCTGATCCCAAGATATCCATGTCTGTTGCTTCTTTCTTAGATGCATATCTCTCTAGCTGATCTTTAAATCCAGCACTCAAACAACTTACTCCCATTTCTCCTTCCCCAAGCCTTTCATTGTGGATCAACCCTGGATCTAAGTTGGGCTGGTCAAAGCTGCTGCTCTCTAGCCCGTTCAAATTCTGCAAGAAGAAACCATCACTTATTGTTGTTATGACGATAAGTGTTTCCTCACTCTAGAAGTTGTCTAATAAAATATTTACCACGAAAAGATTATGCATTATAGCTTGTCCGTCTTCCATATTTACTTGTATGGTGTTCATCAATGAAGTTCCATTCAGACGTAGTATTTGACAAAGCTCAGTGGTCCGAACTGTGTACGGCTGTGGCCTATAACATAGAACTCCAACCTCACCAAACATACCCCCTGCGGCTACCTTTCCTATAACCTGTACATCACATGTGGGCATGTAAAATTTTTTGTTGTGCTGTTAATTTACCCTAAAGAAAAATATTACTGATGTTATAATAATATCTCATACCCGATTATGCCCATCAGCATGGGAGATTAAGTTCTGCAATTAGGAATAAGCCAATCATCAAATTAATGTCAGAAATTGGCGTTGTTTGGTTTACATATTCTGCAGAAAATCAAAAGAAGCCTACTTACAACTGCTCCTGAGACAAGTATATAAAGATCTGCTGGGGCTTCATTCTGCAGAATGACATCTTCTTTGGGTGGGAAATACTCAGCCTCCATTTCTGAAACCTTTAATGGAGTAGTAAATTTCATTAGCATCTTTTGAAAATGAAATTCAAAGTCAAAGTGATGTATGTGTACCATTGCTGCAAACTGCACCAAAACTTTGTGGATCTCTCCACAGCTCTGGCCTTTTTATTTAAAGATAATATTGTAGCTTAAAAAGAGAACAACAGATGAAGAACGATATGGACGAATATAGTTAGCCATGTTAAGTATTACCAGCTGAAAGAGGAAGTCATAAGAAACTCCTTGGAAGAGATAGACTTTCTGCACAATGTGGAAGAAGAGATGCTGTGCAATGCTTGAGCGAATTGCTTTTGGCAAACTATTCAGGGTCTCTTGTTGCTTGAATCCTTCTGTTTTGAATCTTAAGCATATGTGTGATAACATTTGATCTTGTATGTTGGTGGGCAACTGATTTCGTGTCGCAAATTCTGAAGCAGCTCTGACTGTATCCCTCTGTAGCACCAAAAAAGTAAAGGTTTTTTGTCATTAGCATTCCCAGGGTAGGGATGACATCCTTGTCAAATGAAAATACTATTGAATCTGAAGAAGGGCCTGGAAGCTTGTAATGCTCAAATCAGCTACAACGAAAGACTGAGCATTCATACTTGATTTGTAATGTCATACAATGGGCAAGTAATCTTGACATTACCTTTCAGCTGGTTTTTACCTTGAACTTTTTCATATAAAATTGTCAAATTGTGGGGTAGATACAATCTCTTACCGGAACGAACTTTTTCTACAACAAATGGTGGGGTTATGATAGTACCGGTGATTGTGACAGGTAATTTCTTTTGGTCCTTATAGAACCTATTTTATATGTTTGTTCTCCTGGCAGGTTAGTGATGATTTCAAACATCTTGCAAGCTGTAAAGGAACTTACAAAATTACGGGTCCGACTCGTCCAGTGAACTACCAGGTTTGTCATGTTCCCGATGAGGTAAGCCGTTAATCCCAAATTAAACAACATGTAAAAGATATCAAATAGCATCTCTCTTGGATTCTCAGCATGCAAGTCCCCATAACCAGTTGTAGTGAGCGTTGTAATGGACCAATAAATTGAAGTCACATATCTATCCCAGAGGCTGTGCTTTTTGAAATTTGGGTATACTGCACCAATCCAGGTTTTCGAAGGATCAGGGTATCTATCTGCAATCAGATAGTTAAAGCATCCGGCACAATGTACAGCAAACAGGGTCACCTGAAATCAAGCCGAGAGGAAAACAACCCGTTTTTCAAATGAAAACTGAGTCTATATTTCTGATAGAGGTGAGACTAAATAGGAAGTTTCAATGGCTTACAGAAATGAGCTTGGTGCACCGAGTCCAGAAGTAGTTGAAACGGATGTCTTTCTCGAGTCTGAAGGAAAGCAAACCTGTAAGTAAATTTGGTGGTTCTCCCACTGTAACGGTTTAAAATTTTGAAGAACATAGAAGTTTGATTTGAATCTGGTAATAAACCTTGCAAACAGGGAGCTGACTCGTCTCAGACGCCAGAGTCTGAGCATGTTGAGTAGCCTGAACCAGAGTTCACTGCCATTATCTGTGAACAGGATGCTGATATACTGAAATGGGACAGTAGAACAAACATCGAAAGCAAACCAGGTAGATATGTACCTGATGTTGGATGCATCATAAGAAAGCTCATTAATTGCTTGAATAGTAGATAAACATTTTTCATTCTTAGTTGAAGAGAGCTTTGTGATCAAATGCTGCAAAATCTTATTTACCTGATGGCAATCTTCTTGGGATTATCAACAAGGAGATAAGAGTGGCTATCGAGGTATGCAACAAAGAAGGTGAGTATGATGTCAATAGCAAAGAAGCCATTGACAATGTTGTCAACAATGAAAAGTGCATCTTTCTTGTAAGTTAGGAATGCGAACTCGAATGGACAGATCCAGGCAGAGTAAATGACTAGAACAACCAGCCACATCTCCCAAGCCCTGTAATAAGGAATAGGACATAAGGAGCAGGTTTGATATATTGAAAGAAATATTTGAGTAAACCATGGCCATGGTAATCACCTATAATGAGGGTTGAAAGGGGAAATTATGTATTTACGTAGCTTGGTCGCCTGGTTAATTCTGGCCCCAAGTGACGGAAGGAGATCACTTGAGAAGAAACTGCCATGAATATCACTGCCCATTTGAAATTCATCAATACAGAACCGTTGGAAGAAGTTTTTGGTGCAGGAAAATGACATCTTAGTTGTTTGAATCCTCAAGGGTACACCTAACAATAGAGGCTGTTAAACTTATGGCAGGGTCAAGTCTCAAAGGAATGGTTATATATAGCAAGCTTGTGAAGAGGGACACGGGATTAGGTTTCCTTTATGTAACCTTTATCTTAATTTGCTCCTGACATGTTTAAAATGGATGCGCAAGCTTAAGCAAATAATACGTCACTAAGAGTGGAAGTGGAAGTGGAAGTAGGAGAAGGTTTGGTCAAATTTTCCATCTCGTTTGGACAAGAATGATAAACAAGGTACAAGAAAAACATGACAAGAGGCAGGGGAAAGACCACGAAAATGGAAAGCACAGGAAGTGGCAGACATGGGGGTGCAGCAATGCAGTTGCCAGTTGCAGCAATGAAGAAATTTCTGGGAGAAAGAAAAGGATGGGAGAGAAAGAGAGAAAAGGGGAGAGAGAAAGAGGGAGAGACTTCAAAGAATGAAGGTAATGGCAACAGTAATGGTGCTTCTGCTGGTGAAATGCTGCAGCTGGTGGTTGTGGGAGCTCCATCATCAAAGCATATGAAGGTGTATTTGATATATAGACAAGCCTTTTTTTTTTTTTTTTGCTAGGATGGATTTTAGTGAAATTTTGTTTTTGTGTTTTCACTTCAGAATCCAGAGCTGGACCAGACAGCGGCAGTAGAATGGGGGAGGATGTTATGATTTATGCGTGCCACGTGTTCCAATAAAATCTTTGTTTAGATGTATGTCACTCTTTTTTTTTGCTAAACATCTCCCAAAAGAAAATTCCATTTCAATACCATTCCCTCCTCTCCTTCCTAGTAAGTTGCTCAAGTTGTTTGTTTTTGCCACGCAATCACAACCGCAAGTGTGAAAATGCATTCCCGCCATATAATCCAACTGCCCGCCCACCCCCCTATATTCCAACAGCCCGCCCTCCGTCCCCGTCCCTTCGAACCCTTCCCCCTCCCCTTTTCTCTCACATATGCTTAGACCCTTTTCTGATCAGTGAACGCGTTATCATTATCTATTTTTGCCGACCTCTTTTTGGTCTGTGTCTGATCATGTGATGATAATTTGCGTCTTTGCTTATTCCATTGAAATTCTTATATTTATTGGATAAAAAAAGCATTTTGGCCTACTTCTCGATCGGATTCATGTTTGTGTCTATCGTCCTTAATGATTGCCTTGGACTCCAGTTACTTGCTCTTTATGTTCATAATTAGCATTCCCAAAAGGCTAGAGCCGAAAAGGGGGGAAAGAAAGGTCAGTGGAGGACAAATTCGTTTAAGGCTCTAAACTATATGCAATGGAAAAAGACCCTAAAAAACTGTTACTCGAAAAATAAGCTTTCTATGTAGTAGTAGTAGTATAGAACTAAGAAAAGTTATCATTTATTTTGCATTAAAGAAGTTAAGGAAGTTTTGGGACCCCAAAGAGGTAACTTGAATCAAAAAAATTGAACCGAATCAAAATGAATTTGATTTTTTTGATTTGATTAGTTCAATTATTCAAATAGTTCGGTTATTAGAGTTAATTTGGTTCAATTTTGATTTAAAAATTTTTCTAACCAAATTAATCAAACTTAAATAAGAGGTGTAATGGGGTTTTCAAAAAAAAAAATAAGTCATAAATTATTTTGTTGTTTTTATTCATGTTTTTTAATTATTTGTTATTTGTATGAGTATCCATTTTACTTATTTTAATTTTTTTTATCATTATTTTTAATATTTTTATAATATTGATTTATAAAGAAATACAATATAAATAAATATATACAAACCAAAAAAAAAATTTTCAAGTTCAGTTTTCAGAAATCGAACTAATCGAATTAATTTGATTAATTTTAAACATAAGTTCGATTAATTTGATTATTAAATATATAAAAGTGAATTAATTAAAACAACAGTTTGCTCTATCCTATCTGAATGTATCCTCTCAAGATTCTCTCTGTGTGGTTAATGAACTGGCAGATCCAACCATCCAAGGGCCACGTGCAGAGAATTTGAGAGGAACTGAACCGACCTCAGTTGCACCTGCCCATGCTTTTGTTTGTGGTTTCCAAATAGTGGTAGAGGACTTGTGACCCTCTCTCACGTTCACAGTTCTATCTCCTTCAATCTGATCGCTACATTGGCAAAAATGCATGAACCTTTCTCATTATTGCATGTTTGATGAGTTCAACTTCAGCCATGGATGATGACACATATCACAGATAAGGCCTGTCTTAACAAACAGTAATGAGTACATTTCCTAAATATCTTTGGGTGATAAAAGCAAGGGGCAACTAACAGCATCTGAAAATTTATTAAGAGTTTCTTCTTTGGGGGGAATTTTTATTTGGAATTGTCATATTCTCACGCACGTGACAAAAATGGGAGTTATATTATAATATTGTGGGGGTGATAAAGGCCAATGTAGAAAATGTAGAACTCTGCACTGTTTATGGCGCCTGAGTTCGGGGTTTAATCAAAACCATTGGATATTTGTTGTTAGTTCAACTGTTTCTCTCTCTCTTTCTTGTTTTGGAGCTGGGCTTTTGCTTTGTTCGTCCCCCTTTCCTCCCTGCTCTGGATGAGTTGAATTTGGTAGGGTCGACCCCGTGAGCCTTGCGAGAAAGTCCTACACCCTGGGAGACTTGGATGACGTGGATGGTTAAGCAGCCACTTGGAGAAAAAGGTGTTAACGAGTCATGAAAAGTTTAAACTAAAATATAATGTAGAGAAAAAAGGCAATAATGTTTTAATCAAGTCAAACCCAAAGTCTCTTCCATCTTCCTGAGCTTTCAGGACTACACAAGAAAACCTAAGAACACAAGCTAATCGTTAATTAATTTATTAAGTAAAATACTGTGACCAAATTCTTATTATGACACATTTTCTTTGATTAAATTGTTTTCTGCATTAGAAAAAAAAAACAGATACGGGACAAACAATGACAAGAGATTCGAAAGAGGACTAGGAAGCTATCTTATTGAATAGCTAAGAGATAATATAAATTTTTTTTTTAAAAAAAAGCAGAACAAATATAAAGCTTTCCATCAAATACATAATCGTAGATATGTGACATGTGACAAGGTAAAGATTAGAGTTTTGTGGTGGAGGTTAGGGCATGAAGTATAGAATTAAAAGCAGCATCCAAATATTTTTGTGTCCTATGGATGAGCATCACTTAATTATAATTAAAATGTTTCAAACATAAATTAGAAAGAAGGAGAACAAGAATATGACAGATGGGCAGTACTCAGTAGTGTTTTCCTCCTTTTTGCTAAAGCAATTTGGCAGTAAGGGGAAATAAATTAATGAAGAAGCTCTTTGGAGAAAATCCCATAAAAGTGTGAAATGCGAAAAGGAAGAAGTAATGGTCAAAAAATACCATTCAATCTGGATCATGATAAACCTAATTGCTTTTCCAATGGGAACGCCAAACTTTCATGTGACCACTAAAATACCCAATTTCCAACTGCTTGTCACGGCTTCTCTACGTAGTTCTATGCCACATACATATCTGATTATCAGTGCTAATCAATCCTACCTCTGAAAACAATTTAAAACGGAAATTTTAAGTGAGAAAAAGAGTGTGAAGAGAAAGAAAGTTTTCTTGTGATCACAGGATGGCCACGGGAAAGATCAAATAGGTCAGTGGTCCTTGTCAAATAATGGTCCAAGTATCTAATCACCAAACCTTCTTAAAACCTGCCCAAACATGTGGTCCTTGGTTCTTGAAAATATAAAAAAGAGAAATTTGAATTTAAAACTTTCTATTTGATGAAAGTTGTGGTTATTAATTAGATCATATTTCAATCACCGTGTGATCTTTTTTGTTTAATCAATGAAATTAAATTCTTTAGATTATTTTTTTGTTGAATCGTATACAAATTGGATTCAAACAACGATAGATAGCAACGTGTTTGTCATTGGAATCTATAATCATTGTTGGATTATAAGAAAATAACAACTCCAACAATGTTGAGGTTGTAGACTTTGAAACGAAAATCAAAGCACACTGCTACCAATGGAAAGAAGAACATATAGTTAAGATTCTAGCCTTGGAAATGAATGGCTTCATACGATGAGTTGTCCTAATTAAGCATAGATTAGGTCGATTTGTGGAATATATGAAACTGACCCAAAAAGAATAAACCACTTTCCATTGGTTGATCTAATTCTTTACGACATCAAAATTAGAATATATTTCCACCAAGCAAAGAGGATTACCATCCGAAATATGCCATTTTAAAAGAAGTACAAGTACTAGCAGGGTGGTGTAACATCATCCTGGTGTTGAATTTTGATGTGAATGAGAAGCAATTCATTAGATTTCTTTCTCTTTATTAATTTGATTTTCTCTGAATATCGTATCCTCCTCACCACATTCTACCAACCATCCTAAGGTTAGATGAATATTTCCATTTCAACGCCAATGGCTTTTACCTGCAAATTGCAATGTTATAGGGACTCCTCGTCAGCATTTTGTTTCCCTACTCATCTAGCTATGTTGAGGAAAAGCATATATCCTTTTAGATTTCCCTTTTTTTTTTTTTTTTTGTCCAATTAATATGTGCCAAAAGCCTCGAAGCCTTGACCCAAAACCATTACTTCCCCGAAATTAATCTCATTGTTGCAAGACTTTGGATTATAAATTTATGTCCTTTCCTTTAATTGTGTTTAGGATTAATGCTTGAAAGGGTTGATTTCTTTATATACGTTGTAAATACTAGTAGTAATTTTCTAGATGAAAGAATGAACAAAGAAGGAAGGGATAAGCCCAAGAGCCAAAAGTAGAAGAAACCGACCAATATGGATTTTTCCAGAGAATTCTTCTGGTTACCATTGCCCTAATTGAAATCAAATGCAATTTTGACCAATGTTCAAGGTGGGATGGAAACTAGAGTCCCTTTCCCTTACACCATTTTCTTCGGGCATGCACGTGCAATGCGCATGAATGGCTTTTGCCTGCTCAGAAGAGTTGTTCATATATTTTGGTATCTCTTTTTTTGTTAAAAAAAATTAATCCTTAAGTTAGTCAATTTGGGTGAAGATGCTCATGGTAATGAAGGTGGGACAGATACATCTGCCTATCCAAACCCCATCATTTCATTTCACCCAAATTGTCTGTCGTACCAACTGAAATTCCGTAGGGCCATTACCACCCCACTTCGCCAACACACCCTCCCCGACCTATGCTTTTTATTTCCTCCCATGGCCAAGCCCTAGTTATTTTCTGACTAGGATTCGAGCCTCTGAACGAACACCAACATCCAAGGTCAACCCAATTCAATGAACAAACCCATATCTCATGTTTTTATACTTATTATTACTAAAATGATCTTTTTAACTATTAAACTTAGTTAGTTGATACACTAATTAATCATCTTTTTTTAACGTCATTATTAAAGAATGTTTAAGAACTGGTTGTTTTTTCATGGTGCAAATCACACTCCGCTATTCATTTGCTGTGTATATCAACATGCTTACAAGATTTAGAGTTCACAAATTGGATCATTATCAACAGATTTCAAGGTGAGATGCCTTACTCAAAATTCAGTTGCTCAATACCTTGCTCAAGGATGAAGTTAATCAATTTTTATTGAAGAGTTAAAAATAAAGAAGAATAAAGATTAAAAATTTTTTAAGAGATCATTAAAAAAACAAAATATATATAATATTTACAAAATTTTTAAAATTTTAAGGAGGCCACAACCCCCATAAATACACAAGGCTCCGCCCTGACCTTGTTCAACCTGTTTTGCTTCATTTTCATCCTTAATAAAAGAATATATTATTTCTTTTATATCCTTCATACATAGATATGACAAAATTCTTAAAAGTTTAATTTTCGTAACAAGATCGTACTATTTTCATAATATAAATTAAATATTTCAAAATTCTAATATTGAATTTTTTAGTTATATACGAAACAGTTATATTTCAAGAGTAAATAGATGGACGAATATAGAAGGGTACTTATATAACATAGTTAATAAATCCAGCATGCTCCACTAAAAATTGAAAAAAGGAAAAAAAAAAAAGAAAGTAAGTAATCAAGGAAAGTCTATTTAAGGTGGCTTTGAAGTAATGCGGTTTGACTAAAGAAGCCCAACTTAAGTTGGTGTCGCTGTACGGAAAACCAGCCCAGCCCTTTCTTGATTTGTCATCATTAACATGAAGAAACCATGTACTTCTTTATATCTTTTTAACTGAATTCCCTCTTCTTCAATACAGATTTAGAATTTTGTATATGAAGCGATTAAAACGTAATTATATAAAAAATTAAATATTGAAGAGTGATGCACCTGGCCACCACTTTGATTTAGTCACTATTATTTTTTCTTTAAAATTATGTATAATAATACTGATGAAATACATATTCACTAAAGATTTTTTCGATACATAAAAAAGTTTAATTCATTGAAAACTCCAACTATTTGATTCAATAGCAGCATGATATATATCCTCTATGATATCTAGTTGTTAGGCAACAACTTAATTAGTGCACATGGCTACACTAGACATTATAGGAACGCATGAAGCTCTATATGATGAGCAAAATCAAATAGAAAAATGTCGGTACTCTTAACCCAAGGTCACCTGACCTGATCCCAAGTTTAGTCTTCCTCTCTGTTTTATTCAAAAGAAAAATAATTAAGAAGAGATAAAAAGACACCAAAGATAGTCCAAGGACAAAGGTGATTGGCCAGCAAAGACCATTAACTCAACCAAGGACAGATGAAGGGGACCAATCAAATTAAGCCAATTAGCCAATGATATCTCTCTCACTCGCCATTGCCCTGAAGCAAAAGCTGTTAACAATGTGGTGGCAATCCGCATTTAAAGAGCATTAGCTTGCTGGCTTTCGCTGCATGTTGAACCACTTAGTCTTGTTTTTTTCAGTCATCGCATGTGATGAGAAGCATTTTTCATGGTCCACACTCTTTCTAGTGGTTGTCACCTTGCACTTATCCTTTCAACCAAGGGACCAAACATGGCCTAATTAGTTTTCTTGTATTAGCTCATATTAACTGTCTGACGACCTATCGCATCATGCCACGTGCCCCATGCCGCCTAAATTATTGGGTCGTCTTTTTTTTGTTACAAGCTTTCCCCCACTTCGTTCATTCATGCATGTATATAATTTGGCAGGAGAAATGGCATTAACTTGGGATTATAATTGAGCTGACAAATGGCAGCAGAAACAAAAGAGTCTTTTTGACTTTAAGAAACCAGCTTTAATAGTGATGAAATGAAATGAAAAGAAGAAAGAGAGAGAGAATCATCATTTTAGGGATTATATTCATACTAGAATATGCATGACTTTCCCCTTTTATTTCCTTGGGTTAAACAAAAGTCTCCACCGAAACCTAGAAAAGACACGGAGAGTGAATCTCTCATATCTTGATCGGATCTTCAAGCATGAGGATTCAGGAAAGTTGAGTAGTCTTTTTCCCAATGAAAGCGCCGAACTTATATCGCATGATGGTGGTCCAATTATTCAGACTAATCATTCTTCACAACTTGATGCTGTAGCTAGCCTCTAGGTAGAATAATCTTTACGTAAAGAACAACACCGTATGTATTGTTACTATACGCAATAATTTCAGCTGCAGTAAACAATCATTGCTTTCAGTTTCACGTACCAACTAGTGCATGCAGTCTCGCTGAGTCTTCATTTTCGCTTCTCATTACCCTAAGTTAATTAGCTTAGGTTAATTAACTACTACCATGATTAATATCAGAATATTTTTGTAACGTCAGGTGCTAATAACTACTGAATATGATGGAAGAACAATTGGAGTATATTCGTGTCAAAAATAGATTCGAAATTAAATCATTTATGTTTGAAAAGATAGGTGTTAACAGTGACAAAGCCAAGATTTTATATTTGAAAAGGTAAAAAATCAAAAATAATGTTTATAAATTAAACAATCATACTAGAAATTCAATATTTGATAATAATATAAAACGACTTGGATAAAAAAAATTCATAAGAAAATTATATAAATAAATCTTAAAAATTATTTAAATGAATTAATTTTAATAATTTACTTAAAAGAATTAACTAGTATAATTATAAATAATTTAATAATGACAATAATCTCAATTTCTAGATACACTTAACAACAAACAAAAATTAACAAATATAAGAGCAAAAATCTCAACGGAAAGCAATACTATCAATAAACAATTCAATGGAGAAGCAATTCTCTAAAATTAATCACAAAAATTAAATATAATATTAATAAACAATTCAATAAGAAAGCAATCCCTGAATAAAAAACTTAATTGTTTACAAAAATCTAAGCCAAAAAAAAACTAATTTACAAGAAAACAATCAAGCAATCCCTAAATAAAAAAGTAATAAATAACTTTAGGTGCTTAATCAAATTGCTTTCAATGACAAATATCTGAGATAGTAAATGCTAAATCAAAATTATCAAGTAAAAATTATTAAATAAAGAATATTTTTAAAGTTGAAAATGTTAAAAATAAAATAAGTAAATAAATCAATATTATCAATTATCATAATATGAAAATTGAGTTATTGACTAAAAGTTTTTACATAAAGAATGTTGACAAGCAAAAAAGTGTAAAAAAAAAAATGACTTTTTTATTTCAACAATATTTGATAAATAGAAAAGAGAGCAAATGGTGGTTGTGAGGTTTAGGAAAAGTGGGATTTGAAAATAATTATATTGCATTTGGTTTTTTTTTTTTTTGGAAAATGCAATTGGTTTTGTTTTAGTTTTATTAAAATTAGTTATTGATTAATTGTTGTGCGATATTTTATTAAATAAAAAATTATTATAAAGTAAAATTTTAAAAAAATAAAAATATACTAAAAAATTTTAAAAATTGTTGAGGAATGGGGACCCCACTAGACCCCGACCCAACCCCACCCCCCCCCCCCCCCCCCCCCCCTCTGGGTGTTGAGACATGTGTTCTATCGTGAATAGTTTAGATATTCAGGTGATTGTACTAGAAATGTAAAATCATTCAAAATTGTGCCCTGTTTAGGATTGATTAACAATTGGAAAGGTAATGGAAAACCAGAGGCTATAATGATTGATCATTTTGTGTGGATGGTATACATGCAATTGGCAGGTCGCAATGGCTTAACCTTTTTTTTTTCCTTCTAATTTTTGAATAATATATATATGGCTACGGCGTGTTTTTTTCATTGATTTAGGGTATACATACATGGAAATGGAAGGAAAAGAACTGGCTAGGAGAGCTAACCCTTGGAAGGGACATGATAATATCTCTATGGGTAATAATTAAGCTTAGCTCATTTTATATCTATCAAGAGTTTCTTGCACTTAATACTGAGTAAATTACAGGAGACGAATAGTAGTATTACTCAATACTGTTAATTACGATATGTGTACTTTCCAATCATTCAAGGGATAACTCAGCAAAGCAATCCTAGTTGGGGATTGCGGTACTTTTTTTCACGTTGAGACTGGATGATTGGTTTGATATGCCACGATAACAACACTTCTTTTCTGTCTTTAGTTGACTTTCAGAGCCACATGGAACATGGCTCCATATCAATTTCGAGCATTTGGTGATGAGAGAGAGAGAGCATATACTTTTAGTGGAATTTCGAAGGAAACTACCAAGAGGTATTATCTTTGGTTCGTCCAACCCATAGTCTATATAGGGGGTTTCCAGGTTGCAACAAAGGAATAGAGTTGTTGGTAGAATGGTGAACAGGATGGTTGTCCCAAACTAGACAAAGGCAAAGTTAGCAAATAATTTCTAGTTTCCATTGTTAGTAATTTGCATTCCAACAGGTTTTTATTAGATTAGATAAGTAGACATATCAGTCGCAGTGCAACGTCTAATCTGCATCTCATTGTTCCCCTAATTTTCTCATATATAAAAAGAGTTCCATCTAATTTTCACACACACATATGTGTGTGTGTATATATATATATATATATATATATATATATAATATAGGGTGTCCTCTCCAAATGTTGATATATAATTTGACACTTGAACAAAGCGTGTCTACGCATGCTCACGAGAGAGATTCTCTCGTGAAAATAGTGCATGCAATCACAAAGACTGATTCATAGAGAAGAGGAAACCCTTCGATGAAAGGTTAAGGTTTAATTGATTCCCTTTCAGATGCTAGATGAGAAAATGAACGTAATGAAGCCTTTTTTTTAAAGAAAATGAACGTAATGAAGCTTATTAATCTTATTAGAGCTTAAATATATTAATACTTGCTTAATAGCTCGGTTTTTATGAAAGAGTTTTTTTATTGTTGAAGTAGAAGGAAAGCATTTAGTTTTCAAAATTTTAAAATTTTTTATCTTATATGGAAAGTTTATTTGGGTTTTTAGATAAAATTAGGAATAAAATTTTTTTCGAAAAGTGTTCATTATTTGAAAATATATATTGATATTTTTTTATATTTTCATTTTACCATTCAATAATTCATAAATTATAAGTAGAGTGATTTTTTTCACATTCATCTTTTTTTATATGGTTCAATTTTTCTTCTTTGTTTTATTTATCTATTGTTTCAATTGATCAAAATTTATTTAATTCTATTTACTTCTTTTATTTTAAAACTTATGATTTAGTTCAAGAAAGTTGAATATTTATTTTATTATTTATTAATTAAGTTTGCTAAATACTGTTTTAACTTTTTTTTACGGTATTTTATTCGAAGAATAATTTTTTTATAAGCTCCAGCCAATCTAAACAATTATTAATAAGATCTGTTCTAATAGTTTAAGCTATTGAGATATATTTAATTGGTCACTCAAACTTGTTGGAATTTTTTACTCAAATTTTAATTATATTTGTTTATAATTACCTTGATTTAAAAGTTTCTCGATAATTAACTTTTAACTGAGTAAATAAATTTAGAGTTTTTAAGTGATTATTAAATATGTGCTTTTATTTAGGATTAAGAGTGTTGTTTTGAAAATTATATAAGATTATAAGAGATATCAATGGAGTCAAAGGAGTGACAGGTGGTGGTGGTGGTTGTCACCTTTCAATTTTTAATTTTTTTTGTTATTATATGTATAAAATGATATATATATATATATGTATAATTACTCTTATAATTACTCTTTTAACTATCTTTAATGTAAAATCTTTGATTAACTACACTAAAAGGAAGAGAGAACAAAGAAAGAAGCAGAAAGCCAAGATGTAATGGTAATGGCAAATACATAGTCCGACACCTAGGAACATAAATCCGTGTGGTATTCAAATAGGCGGTGGAGCCAAATTTTAGAACAGTAGGGAAGTGGGAACAAGCAAGATTTCCTAGAACCATGGGAGTTGGGTGTTGGAATGTTGGGAGTGGGAAAAACAAGAAATTCTCAAAGCTTGCCCCCATGTGAGAAAGAATATAATCTGCTGTGCAGGAAAATAAACATTTCAGGTTACCGGTGGCGGGGGCCGCTTTATACAGATTGAGAGAGATGAAACGAGATAATTGCACTTACCATGTTTGCCTTTTCTTGGTCATGGCATGAGAGATATGATTGAGCCAATTGGAGAAGGCAAAATGTAATCTTCCCCTTTTGCATCTTACCGTGTATGCTTTGCTATTCATTGTCACCATCATTATCTCCCAGAGGACTTCAATTTTGGTATCATTGAGAGATGAAATATCCCATGTTTCAGTCTGAATTATTCATTCATACATGGAGGTTATACTTGTACATGTTGGAAATTAACTGAATCGGGATTACTAGTTTGATGTGAAGATTATCCTTACCTTAGTCCTCATATCTCCCAAGCTAAAGCCAATTACCCCACGACAAGGAACATTTCCCGAGAAAGCAAATTTGTGGAGTTGACTAATGCCCAAACGTTTTCTCTAGCCGAACGCTCTCATGCATTTTTTCAATATATAGAAAATTGAATTGGCTAGAATCCAAGCGGATCGAAAGTGATGACGAGAGATGAAACAGTTTTATGTTATAATTTTATTTTATTTTTAAAATAATTAATTTTTATTTTCAATTAAATTATTAATTAAATTTATATATTTTTTATAATTACTTTTTAATTATTTTTTATGTAAAATTTTAAATTTGTCATTGCTTAAATCGCTTTTTTCGATTTAAATGCAAAGAACACTAATTTCTTTATTCTTTTGGTACGTATGATCAGCTAGTTTTTCACATATTTTCGGATTTCTTATGCCATTCTTTAATCCAACTTCTTGAATAGAAAGATCTCACATCTTCCAGGTAGGCAGGACTTAAACCCAATCTTATCTTACTTAATGGCAAGACCATTATCTTATATTGTCTGTAAGCGTCGAAGGGTACTACTAGCCATAAGAAATTTAGAATGGAAAAACGATCATGAATGGACAATATTGGCAAACCAACTTGAACTTCCTTTTATTATTTTCAAATCCTCGATGAATATATATATATATGCAAACAAGGAATGTGGAATGGATACTCTTTCACCACTATTTCTGTCGTCTCAGTAGTTGAGAGAACGTACAGCAGCACCTTTCTTAGTGCTCCTCCTAGCTAACTCATCGCCTAGTAAACTAGTCACATCACCTTAGCCAGACTTTTGTTCCTCTTTAATATGCTCTATTAGTAAGCCGACTACCAATATATAGATATTCAATTTTATCACGATATTCATCAAGCCAATAAGCTAAGGATGAGCATTTTTCTTCTGCACGACCATGTGCGGATTGATGTGATTTCTTATATCCATCTTTCTAGGCAGGGGCGGAGCGTCCCTTCGTAATGGGTGGAGGGGTGCGGGGGCGGCCAAAATTTTTGAAATTTTCATATATTATATATATTTTTAATTTTTTTTAAAAAATATTTTTTATTAAATAATTAATATAATTAAAAAATAATAAAATAATCTTACAAGTTTTATTCAATTTTATTCAAATTTTTAAGTTTTTTAAATTTTTTAAATTTCTCCACCCATCTTTTTTTTTTCTTTTCTGTCGTTGTATTGTAAAATTATAAAGAGGTAAAATATTTATTTAATTTTTTTTATTTATATTATTATTATTTATATTATTTATTTTTTCAATTATAATCTTTTTACTCATATATTTTAAGTTTCTATAGATTTTTTTGTTTAAATTTCTACGAATCATCAACCATATTCTTTTTTTTAATTACGTAGGTTATATCTCCTACTTATCATTTTTTTTTCTATTACGTAGATTTTATTTTTAATGATTTTAATTTTTAAAAATTAAAAAATTATTGTATATGTAATTCTCAAATATAGGTTCTAATGTTACACTATTGGTTGTTGTTAAGAATTTCATTAATATTTTATTTTTTATTAATCCTAATTATATAAGAAAAAATTATCTTAAATATATGTTTTTAATATGCTTTACGTTTTATATTTAGTTGAAAGGAAATTATCTTGAGTATAAGAAGAAACTATTAATTATGTATGTCATTTTTAACCATTTATATTTTATGCATTATAATTTAATATTTATTATTATAAACTTAAATATAATAAAATAAAAATATTAGATGTTGACTATATTAATTTTTTAGTCATTTATATTAAAAAATACAAAACTTTAAAATAAAATAAATGATAAATTTCTTACAAATAATTTAATTGTTTATATTAAAAAAGATATTATTATCGTCGAATAAAACTATTCTAAAACACTATTATAAGGTTTTTTTATTTTTTTTATTTACATATTATATAAAATTATTATCTATTATAAATTTTTAATTATTAACAATTAAATTCAATATATTAATTTTGAAAATTTTTAATTTTTATTCTTCTTTAACTTTGGGCTCTTTTAATAAAAATTGACTATCTCTATTCCTGTTTCTAGGAATGATGATGGTGAGGGGTAGCGGGTGCTGGCGTCCTCTTAATGCTGGCAACAAAAATATGCGTAGTCTTGTCAAAGCGTACGCGCTTGTTGTCATAGCATATTATCACCAGCATTTTGTGAAAAGATTAAAAAACGAATGGTATGGGTATAGCAGCAGCATGTACTGTATGAAATGATCAACCTAAAGGGACAGAAACATGAGAGAGTGTGCATCCAATGAATTAAGTTCTTTCTTTCAAAAGATTATATGATGAGAAAGCCTACCACGTGAATATTGTGTAGGCATTTCTTGTATCTTTCAGAGTATTTCTATTGGATAAAACCATCAGTGCTCTTATGGGACGTACTTCATCTTCCATTGTCTTCTCAGCCCTTGTTTTTTCTTTCGAGAGAATGCCTTTCTGAAAACTTAAATTACATATTGAAATTATTTTAAGCTTAATTCTAACTAGATTTTTCTTTAAATGAGTTAGATGACATCGGCATGATGAATTGATGCCCCTCTATATAACTTGAGTGGAAAGTGAAGTGGCTGGGACAAGAAGCCCTTGTAAATTTCATCCTTGAGAAAAAATTATTGGTGACGCACATCAATTGCCTTGTGGTACTAGTAGGGGATGTTGTTTTCATAAAAATCTTTCTACAATATCCAGGGACATTTTAGTGGTTGCAGATTCTTAGGCAAAGCTCATACATGAACCTTAATCGTTAGTTCATGGGTTGGAATTCTTAATCATGCCCAGGATTCTTCTTTTCTTTTTGGGTAGAATTTTCTTTTCTTTTTGGGTAGACGCCCAGCTTGCTTGCCCGCTGCTGTTTATGTTCTTCCATACCACTCGTAGCATTACAAAACACGAAAGATCGAATGAATAAATGTCAGATAGCCACCGATATGCCCGACAGACGGGGTGTTGGCTTAGTGTTTACCTTTCGTTTTCTTAAATATTTTTGATTTGCCGTGGGTAGGCATGCCTGTATATGGCCATCTTCACCAAGCAGATAGCCATAAATCACTTTGGAAAATGACCTTTGCGCGGATTGGACGGTGGAAAGTCGGTCCATACAATTAGGGGTCACGTTGTTTGAAATTTCCTAAGGGTACCTCGAAAATATGGTAATAAGCTTATATAGAAAAAGTTATGGTTCAACTAAATCACTAGTTTTCATTCTCCAACTTATCAATCTTAATTTAGATAAGAGCAAGGTTATGTACAAATTGCACGTTAAACACAAACTAGAAACAAATTGCCGTACTTCATCTTTTAACTATGGGACATTGAGAAACACTTGGGACAAACAGATATCCAGGCCCTTTGACGCTGACAAGGCCTAATTTTATATGCAATATGGATGCTTGCTACTTCATACGGCCCATCAGTTCTGGCTGGATTTTAGTTTAGTAGTACTTTAGTACTGTAACGTATCAACATTTGGCAAGAGAAAAGAGTGACGGGGGCATTTGGTTTGGATAAAAAAGGATAATTAATCACTATATGAAAAAGCAAAATCAAACCATTTTTGTCTGCAAGAACATAAATCATATCCACTTCTATAGCCATCAAGCTACATGTTCACGTGGCAATTTATCATCAGTTTTGCTATAAGTCTCACTGAAAAAGGGCAGACCAAAACAAAAGGCTGCAACAAGATGCATTAATGCTTTGAGTAACTTACCATACTGTCATGACAATATGTGATCATGGTTAAAGAGACTAACACACACTGCATCTTTTACAACCAAAGGTTTCAAAACACTAGATCAAAGCTCCAACGAGACATATGACCATGATATACAGCATTGAGTAACATCCCACTAGAATGAAAGGAGCCATGGACAAACATATGGAGATGAGTTATGCCTTGGCTTTTCCGGCTTGATGAGATTGAATCCTCTGCTGCACCTTTAATATCTAGTGAATACAAAATTAATCAATAAGATTCAGTTGTTGCTTTCACTCAATACTATCATTTCTGACGCTTAGCAAGAACAGCAAATTCTTGCAGCTGTAACATTTTGCAAAATATAAATCAGCAAGTTTGCATGAGAGGACGTAAACAAAGAGCACAAAGCAAATACGGCTGGCAGATCTAATTACAATATATTCTCCACACTAAGGTGATTGGATTGTTAGAATTCAATCTTAAGAGGACATAAACGTCCTGAGACAGTCTCACATGATACTTCAGCAAAATTTGATTTCATATCTCAAAGACTTTAACCACAACTTGTTTTGATGGTTGGTATTCCAGTTTATGGGATGACAACTTCCACAAAAGCCAAACATCAAGATGCATCCATGTAAAATGATCATGGTATTAAGATAAACCAAATGTAATCTGAACTACTAACACCTAAGTATAACTCAGAGATGCAACATGCAAACCAACAAACTTGCAAACAGCAGAGATGTTAAAGAGAAGAACAAATTTAAATGAGTAGCATAGAAGTAATTGGGAGTCAGCTTCCTACTTGACAAGTTCACCTCTAGACAAAGGACACTGGACCTTGATGAATAAGGTACGATCAACTAAGTAAATAGTGCAAGTTGGGACCAAAAAATAGATAAAAAAGTATCAAAAAATTAGCACCCGATGAAGTTATTTCTTATTTTCCAGGTACTCGATAAGATCCAAAAACCATTATAACCAAAATACACAATCAAACAAAACAAGTTATTAGTAGCAGGAGCAATCAATCCTTGCCTAATGCTTTGCACCATACTAACAATCAATCTTAGTCTCCAATCTTTCATTATGTCACAAAAAGTCATACTTCTGAATAATCATCTAATAGCTATGCAAGAGTTTAACAAGGTAAAATAGTATTAATTTGAACTGCCATAAAACATGCTACTCTGCTGTTGTTTAAAGTCATATAGGGATAACTTATACAGCATCAAATGGCACATTTAAGGCAAATAAAAGAGAAAGAATACAAACCGCTTCTCTCTTGCTGTATTGTTTCTCTTCCAAATCTTGAAGTGATGCATCAAGTCGCTTCCTGTTGACAGAGAAACAAAGTTCTAAAGTTCATAAACATGCAACAGCAATCTTCAACAATATGGTATGACAATTACAGTGTTACATGGTGCAAAATATTCTAGAATCAGAAACAGCAGATACGAGGTTATTACCTAAGCACATAAGATACGAGTAACAAAGGAAGTACATTTCATGACAACACTGAAAAACCGGGGGTTAATAGGACCATCTAATTCTACTTTCAACTAAACAAAAAATTGACCTTTGATATTGATTGCCTCACCAACCACGTTAGTATCAGAAATTTTCCAGATGACACAAGATATTTACTCAAGAAACCAATGAGTATGATAATCAAATATAAACCCATGTAAAAATCATGTTTGAAAGCCACTCTATACATTCAAAACTCGTCATCCAATCAGCATTACGCATGTGATCTAAACTACAGCTTTTGTATCCGACCCACAATGCCAAACATAAGCCTTAAAATGTCCCAGAAAAAGTAATATCAATAATTCTTTGACAGGATCAATAGAAACTGATCTAAACTATCCATAACCTTTCTCAACAACAACAACAACAACAAAGTAAAGGTCAAATGTAAAAGGAAGCGTACAATTCAGCAGAGATGTACTCAATTCTCTTGCGAACATTCGCATTAGCCTCCGCTAAATCTTGTTTCACAAGCACCGGACCGATCAACTTGTACACATTTGCATCCTCATTTAATAAATCCAACTCCTAATAACATTTACACAAAAAATAATAATAATCATTATCAGCTAGTCATTTTAAGGCCAATTAATTAATCAAGCAATCAGAGAATATATACAAAGTAAGAAAAATCAATCGACCTTGAGGACTAGCTCGTTCTCTCCTAACTGGATTGTGTACTTCTTCCTGACTTGATGATTCTTAGCTATATCTGGTGGGACCATCAACAAAGAATATAGAATAAAAAAAAATCGTTAGGGTTTCGAATGCCAATAGTGAATAAACAAGAAGGCTGGGCATGGGATGTTAGGCTTGCCTTTTTGGAGTTTGCTAAGATCGTTAGCTTTGTTTTCGAGGTCTCGCTGTAGTTCTCGAAGAGCTGTGGATGACGAACTCATGGTTTTTTTTTTTTTTTTTGCTGCTTGCTGCTACTGCTTGTTCTTCCAGGCTCTAACTGACTTAGCTATGTTCTGGAACTTCGATCGAGAGAAGCTGGGTAAAATCTTTGAAAGGTCTGTTCTCTTTCAATTATTTGGGCCGGACCTTGGGTTAACCAATTTAACTTCCTGCGATCCGAAAGCCGGAAAATACTTTGGGCTTTCTGTATATTTAATATGAACTTAAGATATATCATGTCAAATGCCCAGTGGGCAAGTATTGGAGATCTATTATTAAATTATATTAATGATAAAATAAAATTAACGGTGCGAAGTAGAAATTATGAAAACAAAAGATAATAGAATAATTAATATCATATTTTAAATTTGAAAAATAAATTTAATCTAACTCTCCAAAATATTTATTGGTGCCCTACTTATTTGAGTGATAAATGCTAGTAGCATTAATAAGGAAGAGACATGTAAGATTGGTAATGTATCATTGTTGAATGTTGACAAAAATGACTGAAATGAGAAAAATAAGTCAGTGCAAATTTGAAAGTGAGAGGGAAAAATTACACTTCGCAGAGAACGAGAAATTGAGAGGAGAAAAGGGAAGTCCTCCCAAAATTTGCAGCTGCCATTTGTAAAGATGTCTTCACTTAAATCTGGTCGGTGAAACAAGAAAAGCAAATGAAACAAAATCTAACAAAAAAACTCCTAATCTATAAATGAAAATTAAACTTAAATCTTGGGAGCAGTTTGGTTCCCGAGAAAGTGTGAAAAGCACCTTGAAATTTCTCGGTGGCAATGGCGGCGGCTACAGAAAGAGGGAGACAAAACGGTGGTGAGAAGCGGAGAGGTCTCTTCGGGGTTTTCATTTTTTTTTTCAATTTTGTTTTCTCCATTGGTTTAAAAGAGGATTTAAATAAAGTTAATTGGAGTCCGAATTATTAAGCCTTCTCTATCAATTTGCTACAATAAAGTTTCTAACCTTTGGAGGCGGCTCGGCTGTGGAAAACAGCTTCTGGACAACCGGCTCCAAAGGCCCGTTTGATGAAGTGTACACTCAAACAGGTTCCAATTAAATGCTCAAAGGTTTTAAGAACTAAATTTTACAAAAAACAATTAATATAGTAGTGCTCATGGAACCAATCACTTGCCAGCTCAAAAGATTGGGACTTGGGAGACTGTGTTACAGAAGCTGGTTATTACTGAAGCCTTGGAGTGATTGGTATATAGTCCAACCTGAATCATAGGGAGACGGGCTCATGCGGTATGCTTGCAAAAGAGTACCGTGATGTTCCTTCGATGGAAATTGAGGTAGATGTCAAAGTCGCTTTTCTCTAATTGTCGAAGCGTGTCGATTCTAAGAAATACACTCTCCGACCTTTACTTTGCCTAAACTTAATTTTTGGGAGCTTTACTTCGCGCTGAGTAAAGCTCCCAAAAGTTTGTCTTTTTCACCTTCTCCCGCCGATCCGGAGCTGCCAAATCTGGCGCTCACGCCAGATAGCGCGCGGTGAGGACCCTGGCTCGCTCACATTGTTCCGCAGCTCTGATTGCTACGGTGGAGCGGCAAGGGCCAGAGTCGACCCTCCTTGTCAGCGCGAGAAGGAGAAAAGAGGAAATATAGACAGAAAATATATTTTTGATAAAAATTAATTTTATTTTACAAAAAAATCAATTTAGCTCTTAATCATACAATTATTATAATTTTACATTTAAATTACATAATTTTAGCTAAAGAACTTGAATAATAATTACAACCTAAACAATTATAAATTTAAATACTATTTATTTTAAAAAACAATAATTTTATCTAATGAAAAACCCATTTTATGTATTTACAATTTGAAATGATAATGAGTAAACTATTTATTAATTTTAAAATAATTGAATCCAAATCTAATTACAAAATTTAATACCCATACTCTGTCTAAACTTGATTAATAATCTCCCATTAAAATTCAATTAACCTGAACCTACTTATGTAGATAAAAATAATGTGAACACCTACTACAATATTCAATTTGACTCGAATTTAGTAATAAAAATATTAAAATATAAGTATATTTATGTATTTTGTTAGTTAAAATTAAACTAATAAATTCAAAGTAGATTTTATATTTAGATAATTTAAAAATAAAAATAAATAATTGTACAATTATAAGTAATACATACATTAAAAAATAGTATAAATATTAAAAAATCATTATCTACACTCTCAAGTATCCCAACATTTCTACATGTATGCTACTTGAACTTGTTTATAAAATACATTAATCTTCTTGAAACAAGTCGAATAGTATTAAAAACTCATTTACATACTATCGCATTACCATCCTTACTTTCAATATTGCATATACCAAACACAATATGAGATAAAATTAATTATATATTACTCTTACATCTTATATGTGCAAAATATAAAATAAAATGATATTAGATACAACATTTAAAAAAGCCCCCAAACTATTAAAAATATCAAATAATTTTTTATTTTTTATTATGATTAATAAGATATTTATACATATATTTTGAATTAAATAAATCTTTATAATTAATAGTTAAGTAATTATTATTAATTAAAATATCACATATGATTTTATATTATATGATGCGGACATGACATTTTAATATGTCATAATAGATAATAATGTGACATAATGATATTTTTATATTTTACGAAATGACAAATGATATTTTAATTAATATTAATTAATTAACAATTAAAAATTTTAATTGATAAAAAATAAAAATATATAAATTTAATTAAATATAATAAATAATAATTATTTAAAAATTTTAAATAATTATAAAAAACTTTCTAACATTGTGACGTGATTTTATCTGATCCATTCAGTTTCATAGTTTATTTTATAACATCCTATCAAAGTATATACACATTGTAAAAGAACATTACTACTCTATATTCAAATAGGCCGAAGAGCCCAAGCCATGAAGCCGAGTAGTCTTTTGGGAGGTATACTTTAAAGCTAGACTTAATTTATTGAGATCAAAACGGATTTTTGAATTTTGTTAAAAAATTGAATGGGCTTGTGATTTGCGAATCTGTATGCACATCCGGACATCCCTCGCAGCAAGCTTCACTATTGTCGGATATCTATAATATATATAAAAATAAGATAATTGATTTGATTAATTGATTGACATCTGTCATTTAATTTATTTCAATTGAATCTCTAATTGAATGACAATTGGATGACAAGTGTCATTCATTTAGTGTTTGTTTGACTTAATTTTTTTTCAGCTTATTTACCTCTTAAAAGCAAAAGTCAGGTAAAACATAAATTTTGAAAAGCTCTTAAAAAAAAGCAGTTTTTTTTTAAAGAGTAAAATTTTTTTAAAAAGAGCTTAACAAAAAGCTCCTTATAGGAGCTTTTTCTTCTCTTCTTTTAAAAATACAAGAAAATTTTTTATTTTTGTTTCAAAAATATCCTTATCTATTAAATATAATTACAATATTACCCTTTAAAAAAAATACTCTCTACAATAATTTTAACTAAAATTATAACTTATATAAATAAAAACTTATAAAAAAATTTTACCAAACAACTTTAGCTTAATTTTAAAAGCTATTATTTTTCATAAGAGTTTCATAATAGCTTTTAAGCTAGAAAAAAGCTAAGCCAAACAGCCCCTTAGAGTCATTCTTTATATATATTTTTTAACTTTTGTTATTCAAAACGACGTCGTATTGATATTAGACATTTTACATTCTTGATTAAGGGTATTTTTTTTAACCCTTTAAACAGTTGCTCTGTTATTGTTGAGCTTCTCATTTTGTTGTTTTGTTATCTTTGCTTTCGATGATTAGTCTCCCAATTGTCATTAGCCTCTCTTCTGCATGCCAGTCATCTTCCATTTCTTTCTCTGTCGTGCCAAACTCTCTCACATCCGCTAGTACCTCTTTTCTCTCTCTTTTTCCATTGTCTGGCTTATTTGCTCAAGCCAATTCTCACTTTCTTGCAGGCTTATCTTTTAAATATCTTTTTAGAGTTTCGCCCTTACTCTTTAAAAAATATTGGAAGTGAAAAACCCTTGGCTTACTGTCAAGTCTATTGATTGCCCATATTGCAAATTCATATCCGAATTCAATAAATGCAAACCCCGGTTATTCCAAAACGCACTGGACCTTTACTTGGATCTCCTTCAAGGTAAACGCCCTTTAATCACCGCTGTTAAAACCAATCTTTTTGTTTTTTATTTATTTTGTTATTCTTGGTTTAGTGTTTTTAGTTTACAATCTGTGTTGATATGTTTATAGTTTTTTATTTTATTTTTTTGGGTTTGAGTTAGCATTTATTTGTTTATGATTTTGGGTTTAGGATTTGTTTGATTTGATTTTTTTATGTTCTCATATGTTTTGTTTTTATATGTTGTAAATGAGGCTCATTTTGATATTTTTTTGTTTAGGATTTTTAGTTTATTATTTGTATGATAATTTTTTTTTGAAAAGCTATGATATTATTTGTTTCAAAATTTTTTTGTAGTTTTTAGCATTTCTATGTTTAATATACGACATTCTTTTTTAATTTTATATGTTTTTTTTATTCTTAAAGCTACTGTAAATATCTTAAAATTTATGTTTCATGATTATACTGTTCTTTTTATTTTTACAGGTTGTTCAAGCTACTATTAAGGATTTTTCAGTTGTGTTCATAAATTATTTAAATATTTACAATTGGGTATCGTTTATTATTTGTTTACATTAAGGTTAGATTGTCTTTTCTCTTACTTAATAAAATTGTATATTCGCAATTATTATATGATTACTTACAGATTATTTATCTTAATAAAAGTTTTAAGTAAATGTCAAATTATTTAGATTTGAATTTGAGGTTTTTTTTTGATTATTTTATTATTTATTTTACTCATGGGACTATTACTGTTAGATATGCTATTAACATAAATTCATCTTTTATCAATTTTTTTGTGATTGAAACTAAATTAAATAATTATCTACAATTAATATCAATTTATATTTTTATTGATCAATAATTTATCTTTTATAAATATTAAATTAAAATTTAATATAATATAATATATATTTTTTATAATTTTTTTCGTAACGTAGTTACAGGGTCAATTTATGGCTGTAGACTGGGCCCGCCGCGAGATCACACTTCTCAAAACGCGGAATTAAACTTTATTACTGGCATTATTAATTAGAACAAAAAAAAAAAAGCCGGAAGCCGATAAAAATTATAGTGGTGGGAACACCAGGTGGACCTTTTTCCTTTACTCTTCAATAAAAAATTAGGAAAAAAACAACCCTTTCTGTCAAATTGGTCATGCCCAAAGTAACAGCGATCAAATAAAATAATTGCTTAACTCGAAAAGTTAAAGTGTAAAGACGACGATATAGTACTTGGTCTGGAATCTTTGGATAAATAGGCGCTGCCTGGCCTGCTTCACTCCTCACACAACAGAGTACGCAAAAGGAGCAGCAGCTCCGAAGAGAGAGACTGAAGCCTTTACTAAAGAAGAGAAAGAAGAAGGATACTTCGCCAAGAAGATGGCTGAGAGCTCCGCAAGTAGCAAATGGGTCTTCCTTTTTATGCTTATCTTTGCTCATTTGGCTACTCTATCACTAGCTGAAGATGGTATGTACTGTCTCTCTGTCTCCATCCTCCATCTGCATATTATTTTCTATGTCCATATTTGCCAAAATTAGATATACATAAAACTTTATTTCTCTTATCTTTTCTTTCTTGTCTTTTCGAGTTCTTGCACTGCTTCTGGATTAGGCTTCGTGGGTTTCTGTTATGTTTGAGATCTGTTTATCACATTAGCTACAGTTACTTGATAAATCTGCTATGTAGGAGATTTGATCGTTTTTTGCTTTTATGTTTTTTTATCACTACGTGTTGGAATTGGGGTTTCTGTTGATTTACTTTAGAGAGTGAGTTGTTCCATTCCTTGTCATTCCTTCAAAGTTCAAAGAGAAATAAATAGACTCAGGATTTTTATACAAAGCGGACCACATTTTAATGCCCATAGGATTCAGTGACCATCTATTCAATTTCCTGCAAATGTTCACATGAATTTCCTGCAAAGATGTCTCATCTTGCATTCTTCCCTTTCCGGTAAAATTGGTAGTATCTTTTTATATTTTCCTTGATGAAAAGGCATCTAAGATCACTGCCATTTTACTGGACGCTGTCTCTTTGTACTAGCAGTGAAGAGTGAGGTTTTGCCCTGTTCCAAAAGAGCCAGTAGAGAGGTTTTGTGCCTTAATAACTTTGTACAACTCAAGTTAGTTTGAATTTTGGTAGTGTATCTATTTTTATTTAAAAGTCTAAACGTGGGCTTTAAATGTTTTTCATAAGGACCTAGATCCTTTGCTCCTTAATCTTTGCTAATTCAAATTGTTTAATCATGCAGTTAGTGACTGTTTTTAATTTGAAATTGGCTTTAAATGCAGTCTTCTGCTCTTGGATTGTCTGTCCCACCATAATTGAGTGTTTCTTGGAGATCCTTTCTCACTTTAAGTATGCAAGCCTGTTATTCCTCTGAATGCTTACCCATTATCTGCTTATCCATTAATTAATTAGTAGTTTTCTTAGCAGATTCTATTAATTTCTTACAATTGAGGCAGCTTTAAATGGAAAACCTCCATCCCTAATAATTCGATGCACTAGGTGAATTTGTTCCCGGGTCGTTGTCGCCTGCATTATCAGTCGCCTCTGTGGGGTAGTAGCATTTTGCATGAGCCATAGGTCCATTGGCCGAAAGCTATATTAAACTATGACTAGGTGCCAAAGTAATTATACTAGCAAACTATGAGCATGGCTTGGTACCCTCTCTTCCAAGTGGGAGTTTTCATAATGCAACTGTTCAAGGTCTAATCTTTGGAAGTGTAAAACGTTGGTAGTATTAAAGAAAACGAAAACATAAGGGCAGTTAGAGGAAAATAAAGAGAAAAAAGTTAAGAGGAGGTGGGTAGAGTAGAGAAGAGAACTTAAAAGTTTCACAAATGGGTCCTCCATGTTTACTTTTTCCCACATTCTAAGGTGGGTGAAATGACCAAAGAGGGACATATTCCCGCCAAATATCTTTTTCTTTTTACCTTAATTTAACAAACGACAAAGGGTTCTTTCCGCAAAATGACCAATTGCATCGAATTATTTCATACCTGTTCTCTTTTAGTGCATCATCCAAATATCCAGCTCAGTTCTGTCCTATAAAAAGATTCACCTTCACAGTCATAAGCACACACTTCCTACTTACCCAATAAAAAAACAAAAGAAACAAAAAAGAGAAGGCGCACATCTCTACCATTTGATGCTTTTTTTTTTTTAACTTTCATTTGTCGAGTCAAAGCGGAGACGACTTGTGTGGAAATGATGGGCTGAAACGGTGGGGTAGGGCCCACACGGTAAACTTAGGCCCACGTTTCAAGTTGGGTGGGACCAGTGTCCCAGTCTTAATGTGCTCACATCACATCTTCATTTTTTGTCCCTATTTGGAAATGACAACTTCTTTTTGGTCTGCAGCAAATACCACGCGAGTCTGTTGGTATTAGCTCATCCTTGTTCATGCATTTTCTTAGACGAAGTTTCGTTATTTATCAGGGCATGAGCTCTCTCCTCCAATTCGAGGCTAGTAACTAGATAAGGTTATCCAAGGGCTCTGTTTTCTTCCCACTAGCTTATGGTTGCCGTACATTATGTAGATGTAGATTCAGCCACATATTAACTAAGCCTAGGATTTGGTTCTAATTGAGTTTTAATCTAGGTTTTTTTTGGTATTATCAGAGCCTTGATATGTTGTCTATCAAACTCCATTCTAATCGCACCAAACATGTTCCTAATCGCACCAAACATATTCCTAGAATTTTAAGGACCGTATTTATGCAAAAGCATTCCCCCAACAAATTTCTCACGAGTTTCAATATTTTAACACGATGTTAGAAGTGGTATATATCTAGTATCCATACAGAAAAGATGGGTTGCTCATACATTAATGAGATTTAAATTTATTTAGTATTAATATCGCATACACAAAATTAATTGTCCCCACTTCTCATCTTTTATTTTTAGATTTTCTGTTTGGTAGGCAAGTAAAGTAGAGGTTGCAATTTTTTTGCCTCATAGATAGATGGGCCAGCGGGGTCGACTGACCATCAAACAAAATTTCCTTGACAATGAAATATATATGCTCATGCGTTAATGTTGTACTTATTTTCTCTAATTTTTTTGTCGTTAACTGTATGGGCACGTGTACGGATAGGCACGCTTGCGTTGGTAAATAGTTCATGGGAGCAAAAATCTATCATCATGTTCGTGCAATCAATACTATGCTTTAGGAAAGCATTTATCAAATTTTAAGGAAAATGTACATTGTGTTTGATATACCCAGTGCTGTCATGGTGAAAGTAATGTGGATAATTATTTTGTAGGGCTGGTGGCGAATGGTGATTTCGAGACAGTACCATCGAACGGCTTCCCAAGCGAGGCGATATCGGATGGGCCCACCGAGATCCCCAGCTGGAAAACCAACGGCACAGTGGAGCTGGTGTCATCTGGGGAAAAAGTGAGCGGCGGGATGCTCCTCATCGTGCCCCGAGGCACGCACGCCGTTAGATTGGGCAACGACGCGGAGATCAGCCAGGAACTGTCGGTAGAGAAAGGATCCACGTACGCAGTTACTTTCAGTGCGGCCCGCACGTGTGCGCAGCTGGAGTCATTGAACGTGTCCGTGCCACCTGCATCGCAGACGGTCGACCTCCAAACATTGTACAACGTGCAAGGGTGGGACCCGTACTCGATTTCTTTCGAGGCGGAGGACGATAGAGCGCGGCTGATCTTTAGGAACCCGGGCATGGAAGATGATCCGGAATGTGGGCCCATCATTGACGACATTGCCATCAAGAAACTTGCTGCACCTGATAAGCCCAAAGGTAAAACTAAAAATTCTCTTTTTTTTTCTTTTTCATTCACTTTTCTCCTTTCGCAATGCGTGATTTGTGTGGGTCACATCAAAACGTGTGAAGCTTATACTGGTTTCTTTTTCTTTATTTGAAACACAAGTGTGGAGGATTTGTCTCAAAACTGTTGTCTTGGGTTTGGGTCCGTTGTTTGTCAAAGTAGGGTAACAAAAATTCAAAGCTCCTTGCCCCTATGAAAATGGCAGAAGTAAATAAAAGGGAAAATAATCTGGATTCCATTCCTGGACCCCATAATGGTGGGACCCTACACTGGAAATGAGATTTTCTTTTTGTTTGTGAATGTGGACTTTAATGGAGCATCAAGTTAATTAAACGATACTATCAGCTTGAAAAATGTCCTGGTTTTCTTAGCTTGATAATGAGCTGAGTTACAGCTCTAGCGTTTACCAAAGGAGCAAGAAATACAGAAAGGTTAGTTCAGGCCTTAATATCGTCAGCTACAGAGCGTGTGTATTCCTTAGGAACTTTGCCCTACCAGAAAGCTGGATTGAAATAATAAGACTGTCAACTCGGCTATTCTGTTCAAGTAGGGATCATTATTACGAAAATCTCAGTCTACCTACTATCTGCAGAAATACAGTATTAACTAGTCGGTCTATGTCATGTAATGTGGTTGTTATAAAGTACTAATTAATATGTTGTTATGACAGAATTTTGGACAGTAAACTGTTTAACTGGTACTGGACATCCAAGCTCAACATCAGATGTTAAATTTATAAGTTATAACCCTGAAAAATGTCCAACGAAAAAACACCATTCGCTATGCATTTTAAACATCTTGAAGAACATTAATGAATGCTCTGTGGACTGTGGCATAGGGAGCTGTCACAGGATGCTTGTTTTACTTTATTTTTTCAACGTTGTTGTGTTGATTGTGTTCTCTTTGCTGCTATGTTTCCTTCAGATAACGCAGTAGTTAATAGTGGCTTTGAATTTGGCCCCTGGATGTTCCCAAATGTATCTCTTGGTGTCCTGCTCCCAACCAACCTTGACGAGGAGACATCCCCATTACCGGGATGGATGGTAGAATCAAACAGGGCGGTTCGATACATTGACTCCAACCATTATGCAGTCCCAGAAGGCAAACGTGCCGTTGAGTTGGTCTCAGGCAAGGAAGGCATCATTTCTCAGATGGTCGAAACCACACCAGACAAGCTATATAGCTTGACCTTTTCTTTGGGCCATGCTAGGGACAAATGCAAGGAACCACTCGCAGTTATGGCCTTCGCCGGAGATCAGGCGCAAAATTTTCACTACACGCCTGACTCCAACTCCACCTTTCAAGTTGCTAGTGTCAACTTCACAGCCAAGGCAGAAAGGACACGTATCGCGTTCTACAGTGTGTATTACAATACAAGAACCGATGACATGAGTTCACTGTGTGGTCCTGTGGTAGACGATGTTCGGGTGTGGTTCTCAGGGTCCAGAAGAAACGAGGTCCGAGTATTGTTGGGGCTGGGACTTGCTTTTTGGGCTTTCCTTCTGCTTTTGGTTTAGGGTTGGGTCACGTAGGTAAAGGGTTAAAGTTATGCGTCCTATATGTAAGGTTTTCTGGCGTGGTAATTGCTAGCAAAAGCAAAACATCCCGCGTTTCTACTGTAATTTGTATGTGATCTTCCTTCCGAGTTTTGCTTTGAGAAATGAGAATGGCTTAAGTTGCATTTCAGGTTTTCTTTGTATCAAAGTAAAGTTAACCCAAAGATTTCCTTGAATCTAGTGCTTTAAAAGCTTAATTGAACTAGCAGATCATCATCCTCCCCAATAAAAAGATTTGTTTCACACTTTCATGATTCTACTCCAAGCTGAAACTATCTATTTATTTTTTTGTGGCTTCGAACGCGAGGGATCATTTGATTCTTTAGAAGCAAAATCTCGAGATTTACCCTTTTTTATGATGATCATGATTTGGTAGAGCATCGATGTTCTTTGAACATCAAAGCTCGTGGGGATTTTTCACATGCCAATTATCGTGATGAATCTGATTCCACGTCCAGGTGCAAGCCATTTTGATTCGGTATTGGAGAGCATGGTGAGGCTCGATTCCAATGTCCAATCACTATTTAAAGATTAATTTAAGGATAATAAATTGCAGGTTAATTAACACACTTATATATATATGTATATTTTCCTTTCTTTCTTAACGAGGAGCTTTCGTGTTCTTGTCGGGTTGTTGAGGATAATTCATTGAACAAAGGGATTGATTAATTAAATCAGTGATGACGGTGCAATCAATGTTGTCATCTTTTGTTGGTTGGGTAAGTCTTTACTTGTGAGATCTGAAAGTTCTTATATGTTAATGGTTTAAATCTTTTTGTATTTTCTAGTATTATTTGATTCGAAAAATATTATCATTTTATGTAGGTATACCAACAGGTGTTTTATAATAATATATATTATTTTACTCACTCTGATTAAATATAATTAAATTATTCTATAATCGAACTTAAATAGTAAAATTACCATTCCGCACGAATTTAGGTAAAATTTGAATGGTATTATTAAAATACTTATTACTTGAATTTGATTATAAATAATAATTTTTTATTTTAATTATATATATTATTTTATTTATTAATTTATTATAATTAATGTAATACTTATTAAAATTAATTAATTGTTATAAATATAATTTTAAGTTTTAATTTATTTTTTTATGAACTACCTTAATAATTAATTTTATTTTTTATTAATAATATATATAAATTAATTTTAAATTTAATTTAATGGAGTATTTGATAAGTAGGATATTTAATGAAAAATGTATATAATATTCAAATATCAATTCGGATAAGAATTTAAAAATTTATTTAGATACCTGTAAAGTTTAATTACCTTTTTAAATAATAAGATTTAAATTAAATTACTCAAAAAATAACATATACCTTATTCATTGACATTCCTAATTCTAAATTAAGTTGCAAAAGGATTGAGCTTACCAGAAATATTAGTATTAGCAAGACAGGGTCATACCACATCCAAAGAAACTTATTTTTAGTGTAATGAAAATCTTAGATAATATAAATGGAAAAAAAGAAAAAAAAAACTTAAAAGAAGAAAATCTAGAAAAAATTCGTATTATTACTTGTATGTAGTATTTCTAAAATGGAACGATTTGACCAAAACACCCTTGACTTGACAAAAATGGAAATTTCCCGGTTCACTATAAATGGTCCTGGGCAGGGAACATCAGAGAGAGCAGGAGAAAAAGAGAAAAAGAAAGGGCGGGAGGGTTTTGATTTTTAACCCGTTTAATCAAAACTTTTTCCCTTCCCCTCTCCTCTCTCTCCCCAAGATGGACAGCCACGTGGGGCCCACCACCGCCACCGCTGGCCCCATCCCGAACTCTCCGCCGCGTGATCTTCTTGATTTCATTCCCGTCGGATCCCCAGAGGAGGAGATTACATCACCACCGTCCGAAGAGGATCACGACCGCGATCACGATCATGACCATGACCACGAGCACGGTCAAGATCAGGATCAGAATCAGAGTCACGACAACTCGTCGGCGACTTGTGTCCTTACTGATGATCTTAAAAACAAGATCATTAAGCAGGCAAGGGGCACAAAATCTTTCTCTCTCGCGTTGCTGGAATTAAAACCCTAGAATATGCCCTGTCTCTTTTATTTTTATCTTTTCCCTTATCGCCTTTTTATTTTCTTTTAGATGAACTTTGCTACTACGTTGGCTTCCATCTCATTTCTTATGTTTTTGATTTGTACTTTGTAGGTGGAATATTATTTTAGCGATGTAAATTTGCCGACGGATAAGTATATGATGAGTTTGATCAAGAAAAACAAAGAAGGTTTTGGTAAGTACATAAAACTTCTCGCTTGGTTTGATTTTTTTTTTTTTTCATTTCTTTTAAGTTTTAGCACTAAGAATTTAACATGCTTATACCATCTGCACTATGTGTTGGAGGCTGATTTCGCTTTGAGAATATAATAAAACCGGTATTTTAACATTTTAGTTGAACTAAATTGTTTTTTGTAGCCTCACTGTATATAGTATTTCAGAATGTGAACTGGGAGGAATGTATGATGTATAAGAATTAGTTTGGAAGGATGAGTTGGAGAAATAACAACTATTCATAGGTATGTCAAATTCACAAATTATTTAAGATTAATTAATAATTGTGGTTGTGGTTGTGGTTTTGAGTAAAAAACTGAAACCTCAGTTTTCCTGGAGCGATGAAAAAGGCTAGTTGATCATATATTTCCTGTACGAGTGACATGGGAACAGCTTAATTACGGTGTCCAAATTTCTCGCTTTTACTTATCTTGACAGTATTTTTTTTTTGTTCAATTGGAAGAAAACTGCAGTGTCTTCTCTTTTGCCTTATATTTTTCTCTCTTGTTTTCTCTTTCATTTTTTTGTGAGGAATTCAGTATATAATATATTGCACTTTTGAAATTTTTGTAGAAGGAAGCTAAACTGATGAGCACAGTATTGCACCAACCTGTAAATATTAGGCTGGAACCTATCACAAGCATGCACCTATAAAACCATCTTCCTTGTTATGTGACATATGAAGAAGAAATCGCTGATATCCTTGCTGTCCTTTTCTTCAAAAGCTATAGATTTCTAAGCTTTCAATGTGTGCTCTTTTGTTATGCTTGTCTAGGAAGAACCGAAACCTTATAAATTGATTAATTAATCTGAAAATATGTCTAACTGGTACAGAAAATATCTTTATACTTTCTTTAAAAAGAAAAGATCCCATCTGGAACTTTTTCTTTTATTTAACAAGCAATAAAGCTAGAGAGATTCTCTTGAATAGAGATGATGAAGGTGATGAAGTACAGCAGGTACTTATGACAGGTCTCAGCCTCAATGTTTTCCTGGTGTGGCCAATTTGTGCTGTGCCGAACTTCTGAGGTTGGTTTGACCAAATGAATAGACAACTTAGTGCTCTCTGATTCATTCTCTATTCTTATAACTCCAATTTGACATCTCTCAATAAGTGATAGTTACCAAAATTTTCAATAGACCAACTATTTTGAGCTTAAACCCCTGTTTTCTGTTCCTCTTTTATATTTGATTCTGGTAATAAGTTTTAAAAATGAGATTTATTTGTCAATCCCTTGTTTACGTTGCAAAATGGATGTACACAGTATTCCCTTCATTAATGTGTGTCTCATTTTCTCATTCCACCTTGCTACTTTACTTGGAAAATGAAGTGAAATATTTTATTTGTTTTTTATGAAGATCCTTTTTTGTTGTAAGTTAATATATAAATTTGTCAACAATAGTTTCATCCATGATTGTGTTTGCTTTCAACATTGTCCTGTCTGTGCATATGTACTCTGTTTATGAATGTTTGTTTTATGGATAATTCCAGTGAGCAGTTGAAAATTATGTAAGTTCGAGAATAGGGTAACCCCCTTCATTTTCTAGCATTATTGTATGACTACTGTTGTTATTTGAGGCCTTGTTCACTTGATTATTATTAGAGGGTTAATTGCCTTCATTTTTCAAATAGAATATCTATTTTTATTCCCTTGATATCTTGTTATTAACATATATAAGGTTTTTATTTTTTCTTGCAGTTCCTATTTCGGTTATTGCTTCTTTTAGGAAAATGAAAAAACTCACCAGAAATTATCCATCAATAATTACTGCGCTCAAAGAGTCTTCCCTACTTGTATGTTTCTAGACTCTCACTCCTTATACAGATTTCTATTTTTATTATGGATATAATGCTAAAATCTCAATTCAAAGAATCAATTCAAAGAAACTTAGAGGGTTCGGTTTCTCTCTGGCATGTAATTTCTAGTTTTATCAAAACCTCTCAGGTTGTGAGTTTTGACGAGAAGAAGGTGAAGCGCAAAAATCCTCTGCCATTCATTGAGGTCAGGGATGCAAAGGTATTTATTTTATGGAACTTGATGGCTTCACTCTTATTTTCATTTGTTTAATTTTGTGGCATCTAATTTGTGGATCCTAGTTATTCACTGTTTTGGTAGAAAATCTTCCAGAGGATCATTCAGTGGAAAACATTAGGAGGATATTTGGTGAAGTTGGACGGTAAGCTTTTTATTACTTTAAAAAATAATGGTCATTCTTTCTTGTTGCTGTTGCCTATGAGGTTTATACTTCTTTCATTTAGATGATTGTAGATTTCTTTCTGAAATTTCAGAATAAAGAACATATCCATTTATGATCCTCATGCTGTGGAAGAATCAAAGAAAAAGGGTAGGGCAGATATTTTGATCAGTAGTAAGGTAAGAAAACTGGTTTTAACTTTGCAGGTACTATGTTGTGAATTCATTTTGCAGCCCCTTCCCCTTCTTTTTGTCTGCTCAATTCTTTGTTAAAATAACCTCATCAGTGGTTGTATTGACATGACATTCTTTCTTGGATATTGAATAAAGCATTGAAGTAAATAACTAATGAACAGCATTTTGTGTTATTTGTGGTTCATTTGTTATAAATCAGTGGCATATTAGTTTGCATTTTTATTATGGAACTTTATCAAGTTTTATTGGTAAAATTTATGGTATTTAGCTTCTGTTTCTTTGAGTTTCATGTAGATTGTGAGCAGGACATGACTTTCTTTACAATAGCTATGTATGGAAAATTTCTACCTATATTCCTTTTGTGTGAAAGCCTCTTGAGTTTGTAACATATGTGTTGTTAATACTTTTAAGGAGCCTTTCTGAAATGGATTAGACAAAAAGATTCTTAATTCTAGTTAATAGTTTAGACAGGAGGGAATTATGAGAATGTATATGGTTTATGGTCAAAATCAAATTTATAGGAGTTTAGGTGGGCTATAACTGGTTGACTGGGCAAACTGTAAGCTTAATGATTATTTTTCTGGTGTGTACTTTTAGACTTTTAGGTTTAGGTTAAACTGCCCTTGAACGATACTTGGTAAAAGATGTGCAAACTACAAGTATAGAACCCTGTTGAGTATATTTGGGTTTATGTGATTTTTGAAGCTTGTTTTGATGCAGAATAGTTATCTTGCTTGTTCACTGGTTGTAAAATTACTGTCTTTACATGTTTGTAACCTGGTTTATGATCTACTTAATTTCCTGGTTTTGGGATCTAGTTACATGCTCTGGTGGAGTATGAGACTGTCGAGGCTGCTGAAAAAGCTGTAAGTGTCAAGGAAATCTTCAATCTACTGTAACTGATATCATAATTAATCGATTAATTGATTTTGAGCACTTCTCTGGTTATTGGATAGGTGGCTACTTTGAATGATGAACAGGACTGGAGAAATGGCATGCGGGTTAAGCTTTTTAAGCGAGTGGTATTACTTCTTGTTTGCTTATTTTCTCTAACTTAGGAATAAACTTGTAAAATGTTAGTTCCCCCATTACAGAGCAAGTATGGACAGCGAAGGCAAGCTTGGAGGGGATCTGATCCTGAAAAGAACAGCACTGGTCGAGCACCTGATCAAACAGGAGATGAGGAGCATAATACATCAAGCGAGCATCATGAAGATATACCTGATGAGGAGGTAGGCTCTACGTTCTTTTATGTTAGTGTAAGTGTATCAAATTGCTCAACCATTTTTGTTACATAGATTATTGATCATAGATACATTCATGGAACTTAAAGGAAAGAGTAATGATAACAAAAGCAACAAATATTAGATAAGAAGGAAGGGGTTGTTTATCTTTTAAATTATTTCTTTGCTGCTACATTTGAGGATGGGGAGCATTTGTCCAAGGATAAGAATGGACATCGATTTAGAAATAGAGGACGTGCAAGGAGACAGAAACATCGTGGTACCAATGGACTAGGTATTGAAATAATCACAGCTCATGCTTTTGCAATATGTTGCTTCTTTCCCTATTTGACTAGAATTCATTATGTATATTAGGCCATGGATCTACATCTGCTCATGCCGCTGAACCATCAAAGCCACCCCCTGGCCCAAGAATGCCTGACGGAACCAGGGGATTCACAATGGGACGTGGACGACCTCTTGATTCTAAGCAGAGCTAAGTTTAATTTGTGTCTGCGTTTGGTGTAATCTTGCATTTTGTGCTTTTTATTGTGCATTGTACAGATGTGGGAGTTGGAAGCGGGTTTTCCAACTTGCTTTTAAGTTTGAAGGGCGAAGTGTAAAATCTAAAGCATATGGTGTTAGTTTTATCTTTTGAAACTGGCATTACAACGATGTAATACGCGGCCTAATGGCTTGTGTTTTGGATTATGTTTATACAAATTCTATTTGGTAGTTAAAATGATTTTGGTTCTCAATATGCCTTGGAATTTTTGTGCCAAAATTTGAAACCTCTTTAACGTTGAATTTTGGGATGGGGATGACTCTTTCATTTTATAGAATGAGAACAGAAGCTTTATTTTTAGCTGTGTAATTTAAAATTCAATGAGTCCCCATATATATATGTATATAAGTAAACAAAAAATCATTCAACAAAAAGACTAGGAAATGGAGCTCAATTCAACATTATTTATACATCTTTTTGTTGCTTCATGCCTCTATATGAGGAAACTGTATGTAAACCTAATGCCTAATATTTTTTATTTAATAAATTATCTTCTCTTTTTTTGGCCCCAAAGGAAAATTTTATTTTATTAATAAAATTATGCAATATTTCTTTGGTTATTTCAAATTCCAAATTTTTCTTAATTCATTAATTACCAAAACTTTTTATCTTTTGAATATTTTAAAATGTTTCTAAATACAAAATTTGGGCTTGGTTGTGTCCTTTTTGGGTCAAATCGATCATATATTATCAAACAATATCCAATCTTAAACCAGCCGACTTGAAATCCACAGATTTTTAATGACCCCTTCACGCTCTTAATGGGCGCGTCCCTTCCCAAACCCAGACAGCCTCCAAGTGTCAACGTCCCTTCCGGTATTTTCAAAGTTTCCTATTGGTTTTGTTTTGGAACAAAAGCAGCTCCCGGCTTTCCTCGCCACAACCATTTTCAGTTTTTCACTCGAAATCTCGAAATTATCGTTGTCGAATGGCCTCTGATATCTCCATCAAATGAATTTTTGATCTTATTTGTTGTTTTTGTTCTAAACAGTCATGCGATCCCATTGCTCGTCTCTGAATCTACAGTATTTCTCTTCTTCGGGACTCTGTCCATCCCCAAAACGACACAGCTTTGTCCCCGTTTTATCTCGCCTCCGGTTCCTGTCCTCTTCTCGGCGTCGCGGTGCTGCTGCTTCCAGTTTCTACTCGCCTCTCAAGTTACAGTTAAAACGATCAGAAAATGTACAGAAGCGAAGGAGACGATCTCGACACGACGTCGTTCAAATTAACGCCACGGATGATGTAAGTAAAAACATTGTTGTTCTTTGTTTAAATTTAATAATTTCCAATATGGTTTCCGAAATGCATTTTGTTGTTTTTTTGAAGGACTCGGTGGGAATTTCTTCGTTTGATGACTGGGTGGTTGACGATTCGGTGGCAGCGTATATGTTTTCTTCATCAAGTGATGGGGAAGATAGCGATGGGGAAATTGTATTAAACCCTTTGACTGAGGTGGATTTGCCTCCTGTCAAAGTCTCGACTGATGATGCCATAAACATGACTGCCCATCGGCTTGCTTTGATTGGAAGAGGCCAAAGAAGACACAGGCAAGTTTGCTGCTCTATTAGTAATTTGCCGACTCACGGGGCTTCCAATAGTTGTATTTGTTTGAATGAAAATTAGTTAATTATTGGCAGTCTTCATGAAGTCATCTTCTTTTCAAGGCTTTGGTTGATATATTGCTCAAAACAATCGCAGGATATATCTTGGGCTGTTAATCAACTTGGCTCTCGTAATCTTCCTGACAATGGTTCTTTTATTTGTGGATTGGTGCGGATGGAAAATTGTCAGGCTACCCTTGGCGCCATTCTACTTGACCTCCCCATTTTTCATATCTTTGATTTTAGCGGCATGTGCAGGTTATGTTTGTGTCCCGTTGCTTAAAGGTCTTAAGTTCCTCCAAATAATAAGGAAAGAAGGACCTGCTAGACATTCCAGAAAGAAGAGAACCCCAACGATGGGTGGACTGTTTTTTATTCCGGCTGGTATATCTGTTGCAACATTCGTAACTGGTTTTTCTTCTATTGAAGTTTCTGCCGCCGCAGCGGCAACCTTAGCATTTGCTGCAATTGGGCTACTTGATGACGTCTTAAGTTTCATCAAGCGACACAACAGTGGCTTATCTCCGTGGTTAAGACTATTTTTGGAGGTAGCTCTTTCTTTAATTGTATATGCTTTGTCCTTGTCATTTTAGGAGCTCACTGTTACCCCAGTTATTGGACTAATTTGAACTATTTGTCATTACAGGCAACTGTAGGGATTTGGTTTTCATTTTGGTTGGATGCTGCAAGTTTATCCTCACCCTATGGCATGTATATCTTCTTGTAACTAATCTGATCAACATTTATATGATGGTAACTCACATATCTATTCTTATGCGGTAAAAATCATGACAAAATACCCACTTTCCTTAACTTTCCATTTGAAAAATTTAGGCTTCACCAATATTATTGAAGTTCTTTGACGGAAAAGCATGTTATATAATCCATTCTTTTTTATATCTTAGATAATAAGCTTTTTCTTTCTTATTGTACTCCAGACAATTTTGAAAACGCAGATAACCCTTTGAAGAAGAATATCATTATAGGAACTATTTGGGAGAATTGTAGCACTTGGGTTAACGAATATCGATGTGAGTACGTTAGTGAGGGAAGCTGGAACTTAATGAAAAGAGGAAATACTAGCTACTTAAATAGCATAAATTGGCAACATCAGCTCACTCATCCTTTATTGACTTCCTATTTGACACTGGAACATAGTTTTTAAATATATAGATACCCTCTTTCTTGTCAATCAACCCCTTGGTCTTTAATGAATGCTTGCCTGGTTAAAAAAACTGCTACTTGGTCTTTCACATTGCTTCTCCCATTGCTTCAATTCCCACTTATGTCTATGGTTTAAAGATTATACTGGTTGTTATTATCTTTTTTGCCCAAATGATGATTTTGGTTTTCACTCAGATCGTTTTATAACATTTTCATGCAGGAAAATGTTGGTTCCTCTACCTGCACCAATGGGCATCATTTACTTGGGAAAATTTTACCTATTGTTGACTTCATTTTGTTTTGTTTCCATGGGAAATGGGGTTAACTTAACAGACGGTCTTGATGGTCTGGCTGGAGGAACTGCTGCATTAGCTTTCATTGGAATGTCAATTGCAGTGCTTCCAGTATGCCCTGGTTAGTATATATTTCTTTTGAACAAGCAATATAATTAGTTGGAGGAAAGGTGGGAAGTTTTCTCTATTCTCTGTAATGTCACATAGCTTTGTAGATGCCACATACATTTTTGTAGTGCGTTTACCATTATGTTTGATTCGGGAAAGTAGTTGTTTGATTTAGAAAATGGCAAAAATATGTGGGACAGTGAAACATTGGTCAGATTTCGAGTTCTTTATCTTTGACAGGAAGATGCTGTTATTTTGGGAAACTATTTGTTGTCACTCCTTGTATTCTTGCTTAAGTTTTTTATCTGCATAAATGCATTAATTCTCTAAGTTATTTGTGTTTGAAGACCAATATTAAAGCATTTTTCCTCAAAACTTCAGATTTAATCCCCTTAAATGAGAAGACAATTTATATGATTGCACTTTCCAGTTACATCATCTGGATGACATGTGGAAGATGGTATTTTAAAGCTTACTGTTGGAAATTTTTTGCAGTTTTTTCAGCTCTTTGATTGCTTTTCCTTCTTATCATAACATTAAAATGTTATTGTTGCAATGGCCAGTTCATCCATCTTAGTGAAACACTAAAATATGATTATAATGTTGAAAGTTAGTGATTGTGAATCTTCTTGCTATTTTAAGTATGACCATGCTGTCATTTACTGCATTCTTTTTCAATTCTAAATGAGTTAATGTAAATTTTCTATCCCAATTAGAACTTGCTATATTTGGAGCATCAATGGCGGGGGCCTGTGTTGGTTTTCTTTTGCACAACCGGTATAAAGCATCTGTTTTTATGGGTGATACTGGATCCTTGGCCCTTGGTGGTGCATTAGCTGCAATGGCTGCTTGTACCGGAATGTTCTTTCCCTTATTCATTTCATCAGGTTTCTTTGTTTTGGAAGCATCATCGGTTTTTATGCAGGTATGCTATGTCAGTTATATGTCTTATTCTTCTGCAATTTTGGTGGAAAACTAGCAAATGCAAATGCATCAAAGTTTTCATCATGATATGTTACGTTCAGTCACGTCTAGTAATAATCAATCAATGATGAGTATCTCTCCCATGAGTTCCATCTATGTTTTATTAAGTTGGCCTCAGTTACCCTCTTAACATTCACCTAATGGTTGCCCATGCTTTTGTTTTCCTTTGATTCTGAGTCATAAATAAGATATTTACTTAAATTAGTTTGGGTTTGTCTGATCATCTTTCCAAGTTTGCATATGATAAAAGTGTTCTTTAGACTGCATCTCATTTTCTCTGGCATTATAACTGACACTGTATATCTGTTAGGTGTTATACTTCAAAACAACAAAGCACTTGCGAGGAAGTGGGCACCGCCTATTTAGAATGGCACCTTTCCATCATCATCTGGAATTATTGGGGCTCAAAGAACCAATGATTGTTGCTGTTGCATACATTGTATCCTGTGTGTTGGCCTTATTAGCTGGTTATGTAGGACTTATATCGGCATAACATCTGCAATCATTTTACTCACCTCCAATTTATTTCCTTTGTTAAAGTCATAAAATATTCATTTCCTCTTCTTTCTGAATCTTTTATTCAAATTTTTTCACCCTTCACACATTTATCCTTTATAAAATTGGAAGAGTAAATGTACCCACATACAACTTTTGTATGCATTTTTTGACCGGGAGAACTGATTCCAACATGAGCCTATAAGACAAAACACAGCAGTTTATTTACCTTGGATGAATGAGAGTTATACTTTCAGAAGTTCTTTTGTTGTACTCGAGGTCATCCTCTAATTAAATGCAAGATATGATATAGTATAGGTGTCTTTGCATTTTCCTTTATCATACTCAAAACTGTTGCTTGGATCAGCACCACTCATGGGGAGGTTTTTGTTATATTTCCTTTTGTAGATTGTATAATTTCACTCAAGCTCATTACAGAGAATGGTTAATGTGCCTACGTATTGGTCCTAACCATGGCAGGAGAATCCTGAATACCACCATCTACATCATGACAACTCCTATCATGCTTGAATTAGATATTGAATATAGATTTTTTAATATGTCCTTTTAGGTAAATTTGCATATTATGTCAATTATTTCATATGAGATATTAATTCTTTGAAGCACTATACATAATTGATCTTTATATGCATATAGTCTAGATTATTATCCATGTAAATATGGATTATCAGCCTTGAAATATTTTTTAGCCCAGCAAAAAAAACCTTGAGAATTTTCCTATAGACAAAAGGAAAAGGATAAAGAAATGAGACCCATCAATAAATTGTTATAATCAAGGTAATTTCTGAAAAGCTTTTCAGAGGCTGCTTCAACAGTTTAACATAAATCAAAGTGACCAATCAGTAAATTCAACATTGTTCCACCTTCATTCTAAAACCGTAATCCACCGTTTGTGTAATAGGTAATTAACCTAATTTAGAGCTCCGCTTTCCTTAGGGTTTACCGCGGATTTTTACTGCAAATGGAAAGTAGAGAAAGAGCCTTAGGAAACGCTAGCTCTCCCATACTCTTGGTCTATCAGCCATGGTGAGCAATCCTTCCTAATCCATCCCAAATTTCACTTCTTTCTGCAACGTCTTATTTTTCCAGAGCTTAAATAATCATGCTTATTTCTACTTATATGTAACCTTGATTTAATGCTTCAAAAGCTAGCCTTTAATTGTTAATTATGTGTTGTAATTGATTGGTTAAATTCTGGTCATGTGTGGGAAAAATGTATTGAATCTAAAGTTGGTTGATTTGTGAGGTGGCTTTTTACAGTCCAGGAGAAAAACTAGGGAACCCAAGGAAGAAAATTTGACACTTGGACCTGCTGTAAGAGAGGGAGAACATGTTTTCGGCGTCGCCCACATTTTTGCATCATTTAATGACACTTTCATTGTAAGTATACCAAATAGCAAATTGGGTTCTTTTAGTAGTTTCTGAATCCATGTCAGAATCGAATTGTCGTTTTGTTTGAAATGCCGCATGTGACTGATCTGTCTGGAAGAGAAACTATGGTTCGTAAAACCGGTAAGAATTAAATCTGCCATGGGAATGTAGTATAAGGTATCCACGTCGTTTACACTTTGTTAAAACAGGTGGAATGAAAGTGAAAGCTGATAGGGATGAGTCTTCACCATATGCTGCCACGCTTGCTGCACAGGATGTTTCTAAAAGATGCAAGGTTATTATCTTTTCCTGACTTTGATCTGTAACTCAATATTGGCATGTTGCTCCTAGTTTACTATTGCTTCTTTCATATCCTTTTTTTTAATATAAAGATGTGAAAAACTATGGCTGTTAAACTACTTTCCTTTAATCTTCTTTTGTTTTAATTCTGGCTTAAATCACCTTAACATACTGTTGTCAAAGTTGTTCATCATTTCCTTTTTTTTTTTTTTTTGTTGTTGCAAAATACATTCTTAATTTTGTTGTTTAGAACCAGGAACTAGGCATTACTGCTCTACATATTAAGCTCCAAGCTACTGGTGGTAACAAGACTAAAACACCTGGTCCAAGTGCCCAGTCTGCTCTTCGTGCACTTGCTCGTTCTGGGATGAAAATTGGTCGTATCGGTAAGCTTCATATTAATTTTTACAAAGCCTTATTGGTTCATCATACAGACTTTTGTACGGTTTTCCTACCTGTATCCCTTTGTGTCCTTTGAACTATTTCAAATAAACTCTTTCCAAATTGAAATGCAACAAATAAAAACAGTGTCATAGTTGTTGGTTCTGTATGGGTTATCCGATGCTTGTTTAAAAGCAATTGATTAATACTAAAAACCATTTGTTGATAAATATTTCTTTTTTAGCAGATTACAGTTTGAATCTGCATTGTTCCATGGATTCACCAAGTTGTCTCATAACCATTTTTTAGTGGGCATCAGTAGAGTTGCTTTCAGGATACGGTTTAGTTTACTTCATTAAAATCACGTGGCCCCTTTTTTATGCTCAGCTGCTTAGGTCTACCATTGATTCTCATTTTCATTACTTACAACTGCTTACCCGTGCACTTCCTCATTGTTTTCCACTTCCATAGCCATCTGCTCTGCTTCTCTTGGGGAATTCATTTAATCCATGCATGCTCTTAATTTGTCATGAAATGAGCTAATATATCTCAAGGTACATGATGTTTTCACTGTTCTAATGTGTCAAACGGTATTGACATTTCAAGAATCCTTGTCTATTTTTTGATTTGTTTCAAGGTTTTAACACCCCCATCTTCCTTCATTTGGTAAAGTTTGCTTCATGAGTGCTGTAAGTGGTGTAATATTTGGTATCTCTACATTTTATTTTGCAGAGGATGTTACACCCATTCCAGCAGGCAGTACTCGCAGAAAGGGAGGTAGAAGAGGACGAAGGCTGTAAGCTTTTGCAGATTTGATTCGATGGGTTCTGAGTGGGGTAATTATTCCTAAAAACTCTAGCTCAATCTGCTTGACAGTTTTGAAACCGATTGGTAGTCTTTGTTGCTTGAAGATAAACCGATATCATGAATTACTTGTAAAGACAAGTCATTGAGACTACCTGCAATCTACTGAAATTTGTGGATGAAAACATTTTGTTTTACATTTCATTCCACGTCTGTGAAAACTGCAGCTGTCTTGGCTTTCAACGACAATGATTATAGGGCCATGCATTTGCCATGATCTTTATATCTCTGAACGTTCTTGCCATCAGCAATTAAGTGCCAGGCTCTGGACCAATCGCTAAAATGTCGAGTAAAAATGGCTTTTCCTCCCGTTTTAGGGGAAGCCATCTCCTTGGGTTTTCCTCTTTTTACCCCAAAACTTGCATTTGTCAGACGCCATGGGCACCTTTGCTATCCAAAATTATTAACTTTCATTCTGAATGTGTTGTAAGATCTCAACTTCTAAGTAAAATCGTTTGGTGTTTCGAATAGCAAATATTTTTTAGCCAATGCAAACCCTTCCTTTGTAACCAATGCAGCTATCAGTCTATCACAACCATCTTTTTACCGTTGAACAAACTCAATCAAATTAAAATGAAATCAACAACAAAAACAACGATGAATCTCTGGAAAATGACACGAACAACAATTTCATGACTCAACAGCTTGTTTCAATCCAAAACCTCTTGTAAAGTTGAAGAAGCAATAAACTACAAAATCATCTTTAACGAGTTTTTCCTCCTCTTGCAGCAAACAAGAAAAAAAAAATGAATTAACAATCCCATTTTTGCTATAAATTTTCTTTTAGAAGCACCCATGGCTTGAAAAACTTGAAAAATAAAAAAAAATGACGATTATTTGAATTATCTGGGGCTAGAGACATGATTTGAATGAGAAGGTGAGGGAGTTCCAAGGATGAATGAGGGAATTCGAGCGTGTTGGCTATCTGTTGATGGAGAAACAGAGAAAGGAAATGGGCAACTAGATTTGCTTATTAACATGGGAGTTTGGGGAGGAAAGTACAATTTTTGGAGAAGGAGAAGGAGGTCGAAAGACGAGAGACGGAGTTACACGTGAGAGAAAGAGAAGAGACTCTGTATTGAAAAATTACATTACGTTTTTGATAGATATAAAACAATTTTTTTGGATAACGAAATTAAATTCGTATATTCAAAAAAAAAATTACCGTCCACTTTTATATTTTTTTTTCCTTTTAAACAGAAAAAAAGTTGAATTTTTTTTTTCAAAAAAATATCTACATGCTTCCCAAAATGGAAATCTTATGTTGAGCTACGTATGCAGAGTGTATAGTCCTTTTTCCTACTTGCTTGTATGATACGGCATGGCAGTAAGTTGAGCTACATTTTTATATAATGTTCCCTAAGGGACATAGGTTGACGTTATATAGCTATATCAAAATGGGGCAGTTATAGGCTGAGCTATACAGCCAGGTACAGGCTAGATGGAGAAACGGAAATGAAATACAATAACATTCGGAGAAGGAGATGGAGGTCGAAAGAGGATAGACGAACTTGGGTTTCACCCGCGGTTGTTGACGGGATAATACATCGTCGACGTCTGTGAAGACACGCGGGCGATGAGTTAATTTAACAAATGAGAGAAAAAAGAGTATTAAGCATAGAGTCTCTATATTTTTTTTTTTTTGAAATATTTAGACCCATTTATTAAAAAAATTCATATTTTACTCATTTTAAACATGAAAAAATGTTTGAAAAACTTTTATCATAAAATATTTTCATAGTTTTGGAATGGAGCCCAATCATATGCTGGGCTACTACATAAACCTTGCCTATCCCCCTGCCTGCTGGTATATGAGATGCCATAGCAATAGATTGAGCTATATAGCTATATTAAAAAATGGGGCTGTTTGGGTAGTCGAGTGAATCACACGTTGGGTTTATGTAATTTAAAGGTTTATTTGGGTGTCGAAAAATGATTTATTAGAGAATTTTTTTTTATGTAAAATGTTTTATAGAAAATTTTAATATTTTCAGTGATTTAGATAAATCGTCAAAAACCTTTTTCCTTGTTTAGGATCATTTTATGAAAAATATTTTCCATCATGATGGAGTTATTTAGATGTTAAAATGATAAATAGAAGTTGATTACAAAACAATATTAATATTTAATTTTCACTAATTAGAAATCAAAATTAAGAATGAAAATAAAAATAGATAAAATCAATAATGATATTTTCTAAACTATTTAACCGCATATCTGCAATGAAAACAAACTCTAATTTTCAAAAAAAAATTTATCTTATCACTTTTTTATCATAACTATAAAAATATAAATATTCATCAATTGTGTAAGATATTCAAAACTTATATTTATAAATATGTATTCATTAATGATAATCATTGAAATATTTTTTATTATAATTATTAATAAGATTTATTCTTTTTATAAATAAAAAATTTAATTGTATTGAATGGCTTCATTAAAATAATATTTTTTAATTTTAGTAGTATTTGTATAATTTAAATATTAATATTTTAAATTAATTATTTTAAAGTTAAATATTAATATTTTTTATTTTTTAATATTTTAAATTAAATATTAATATTCATTAAATTTATACTCATAAACTTAATATAAAAATGCTTTTGTTGTTTTTTGAAAAATGTCTTACGTCTTTCAAAGGCATAAGACATTTCCGTGATTAATCTTATTAACTCGTTAAATGTTTTGTATTTGGAATTAATTTTTTATTTGTCAAATAAGCATAAGTCCTTAAAAACGTTTTTTAAAAAATATTTTACTGCAAAACAAACAGATCCTAAATAAGATAAGATTTTTCATTTATCCAATAGAATGATTTCACATTCCCAATGATGTTTTAATCTCAAGTCATCACTCATTAATCTTAGATAAAGATTTAACCAAACAATTTTCAAATTAAAATTACAGTGAAAAAAATACCTAAAATATACCTCAATGACAGCTATTTTTTTTTATTTTTCAATTCTTTTGAATAAACTATTTTATTTATTTCAAAAATATTAAAAAAAATACATTTTGAATCAAGATTTTTTAAACATTTTTCGTTTTGGACATTGATTTTTCATTGAAAGGGTATTGATTTTTCATTGAAAGGGTAACAATTCAATCCAATGGTTGATTTACATTATGATTTTATACTGTCATTTTACTTGCCCATCTTCAATCACAACTCAAATTCAAGATCTCAAAAGTTTTTCTTCAAAGAATAACATACCCCAATATTTTAAAAATATTTATTTCCTAACTAGTTTACATGATTATTTTAAAGGGCAAAAGCTCAATGAAAAGAATAATAAAGCTTAAATTGCAAGCTTAATTAAAATTTTATGTGTAATGTCACAGGTTTTATATTATTAAAAAATGAGATAGATTTTGAGTTTATAAATAAGAATTTTTTTTTTCAGTTAATAGATAATTTTTTGTATTGATATCAAAACTTGTTTAATTTTTCACGAACATGAGATTTTTCATGAAAAATATTAAAATTAAAATAAATATGATTTAATAAACATATATTTCATATTAAAAATCTGTAAACCTTGCCTAAGGGGAACGGCAAAGCCTCTTATTCAAAGCTCTTGCAAAGATGGTGCCTGGCGCCATGTATCCTACACCTAACCAATCATTTATAAGATTAAGTGTATGTTTGATTTGGTTTTTTTTTAGCTGATCTACCTTTTAAAAGTAAAAGTCAGACTAAACATAAATTTTAAAAAACTTTTAAAAAAAAAGTAACTTTTTTTTAAAAGTAAAATTTAAAAAAAAAGAGCTTCAAAAAAAGTTCATGAGAGGAACTTTTTTTTCTCTTTTTTTAAAAATACAAAAAAAAATTTTATTTTTATTTTAAAAATATCCTTATCTATTAAAAATAATCACAATATTATTCTTTAAAAAAAATACTCTCTAAGATAATTTCAACTAAAATTATAACTTATATAAAAAAATTTATAAAAAAAATTTATCAAACAATTTTAACTTAATTTTAAAAATTATTATTTTTTATAAAAACTTCATAATAATTTTTAAACTAAAAAAAAATCAAACCAAACAACCTCTAAAACCACAACTTCGAAGTTAGGCTCATTCCCTCGCTGCCCTTACTAATACATCAGGTCCTGCATAAAGGTGAGTGTGGAAATTGTAGTAGCTGATACGTATATGATTCAAAAGGGGAAACACCAACTTGCGCTTTTTAGTGGCTCATCGAAAATTTCATGCATAAGTTTGGCACAAGTAAAAAAAACCCAGAACCTTCAACTTTCAGATGAGAACATGGAAAAGCCGATTTTCTATTTTCTTCTTTCAGCAAAAAGGGGAAAAAAAAAGAAACCCTTCTATTTTGTCTTAATCGAAATACGCTGACTATGCCACTTCACCTCCTACCTTTTTCCAGCTGGACCGCTATTCCCTATTCATCCGCCGTCCTATTTATCCACCCACAAACCTCCCTATCCTCTTCCCTTCCCCCGTAGGTGCTTCCCTTGTTCTCTCTTCCTCCCGGCCTCCCCTGTTCCACTAGCTCCGTACAAAGTAAAGTAAAATGTGTAAAACCGCATTTTACATGAAGCTCGTTGGGTTGTGCTTTAGTCACCCTACTCTCTTTAATCGAAACTTCAAACCCATAAAACCTCTCTTTCTCCTTTGACTACCACTTCCCTTCTTCACCCTCTATTTAAACCCTTCTTCCTCCGTCAATTTCCTCTCAAACAGAAACTTTAAAAAGAAAAGGAAAAATGACTTCTTTTCTATCCTTTCTTTCTTCATTAGCTCCATATGTGGTCACCTTTTTCGTTCTTGTACTTCTCTTGGAACAGATCTCTTACTTGCGAAAGAAACGAAATGTCCCTGGTCCAAACATCGTCCTTCCCTTCTTGGGCAACGTAATCTCATTGATCAGAAAGCCGACAAGATTCTGGGAGCTTCAAGCTGAGTTAGCAGCTTCCGTTGGATTTTCCGTTAATTATGTCGTCGGCCGATTCATCGTCTTTATTCGAAGCACTGAACTCTCTCACCTTATCTTCGCCAACGTCCGACCCGATGCTTTTTTACTTGTAGGACATCCTTTTGGTAAAAAACTCTTTGGCGAACATAACTTGATCTATATGTTCGGACAGGATCACAAAGATCTCCGCCGTCAGATCGCTCCTAACTTCACTCCCAGAGCGCTGTCAACCTACACCACGTTGCAGCAGATCATCATTCTCAAACACTTAAAATCATGGGAGCGTCTTTCCTCAGAATCGCCGGTGGAGCCGATTTCTCTCCGCCTTTTAGTTCGCGATATGAATCTAGAAACTTCTCAAACCGTTTTCGTTGGCAGGTATTTGTCTCGTGAATCTCGCGAGAAATTCAGGGACGATTATAATCTTTTCAACACTGGTTTAATGAAGCTCCCGTTTGATCTCCCCGGTTTCGCGTTCCGAAACGCCAGGCTGGCAGTTGAGCGATTGGTCAAAACCCTTACTGATTGCGCTGCTCAAAGTAAAGAGAGAATGTTCCAAGGACACGAGCCTTCTTGTTTAATCGATTATTGGATGCAAGAAACCGTTAGAGAAATCACAGAGTCCAAAGCGGCACCGTCTCGCTCTGCCGACGAAGAAATCGGCAGTTACCTCTTCGACTTCCTCTTCGCTGCACAAGATGCTTCCACGTCATCGCTTCTCTGGGCGGTGACGCTCCTCGACTCGCACCCCGATGTTGTTCGAAAAGTTCGGGAGGAAGTTTCGAGGATATGGTCGCCGGAATCGGATGTTTTAATAAGCGCCGAGCAAGTGAGGGAAATGAAGTACACGCAAGCGGTGGCGCGTGAGGTGGTGAGATATCGGGCGCCGGCGACGTTAGTGCCGCACATTGCGATGGAGGACTTCCCGTTGACCGACTCGTACACGATTCCAAAGGGCACGATTGTTTTCCCATCGGTTTATGAGTCGTCATTCCAAGGGTTTACGGAGGCGAACCGGTTCGAACCGGAGCGGTTCTCGGAGGAGAGGCAAGAGGACGTGATTTTCAAGCGGAACTACCTGGCGTTCGGGGCTGGACCACACCAGTGTGTGGGCCAAAGGTACGCCTTGAATCATCTGGTTCTTTTCATTGCCATGTTCGCTACGTTGCTGGATTTCAAGAGGCACCGGACCGACGGCTGTGATGAAATCATGTATTGTCCTACCATTAGTCCGAAAGACGGGTGCAAGGTTTTCCTCTCTCGGCGGTGCGCACGCTATCCTAATCTGTCTATTAATTGACCAAAATGCCCTTTTTTTTTATTCCCCTGCCCTCTTTTCTCCGTGGCGTGGTGCCCTGCTGGGGTTGTTGTTTCTCACGTTCTTCAAGGGGTGGAACAGTCAAACGTTGTTCTCGTTAATGATTCTTTGTGTGTGTGGGGTACGTGTATAGAGAAGTTGATGAACGCTTCAGATATATTCTTTTAAAGAAAAATAAAAATTGTGTTGGAGACATTGATTGGGGGCTAATTGGGTTGGTGTTTGTCTCAGGCGTCAAATAAAAATGTACTTCAAAATTTCAATTAGACTGTCCTTTGTGTCTCACTGTTACATTGTTTTATAGAATTTGATTCTATATTCAATTAATCATGGTCTGAGTACTAAGTGAAGAGAGTGAATTAAGATAAGTGGTTCATAGCAATATATTTAATTCGAATCATTTGGATGGATACGTACCAAAAGATATATTTAAAATAATAGAATGTACTAACTACTATAAAGGATAATTCTATAAAGGAACATTCTATTATTTTAAATATATATTTTGGTACGTATCCATCCAACTACTATAAACGATAATCCTACTGAAAAAACGTATTCATAACAACAAATTTATGCATCACATAGGTTTGGTTGGAAATTGACAACTCAAATAATTGAGGCATGTGATCATTATCTTTAAATAGGAAACTTCTGGAAAAAACAATCCCTAACCTTCTTGGTTAGAAATTAATTCATCTATTGCATCATTGTTATGAGGCAAATTTCATATGGGCTTTGAAAATTTTTGCCTAACAATTCAATGGGACGGCGGCATCATAGCAAAGATAATTAGCTAATGTTGCGGCATTACTCATTACTCGTTTAAGCCGTGGGACTTTTGTGAGTTTCAATTTGTTTTTGCATTAACTTTTGAATTTGGTTCACATTGTGTTTAGAAATGTAGCTAAATATGGCATCCCAAACTTACTTTTAAGGTCTCAATCAGAGTCTCTCAAGTTTCAACCATAATGATAAGACAAGTCTTGTTTATTTTCGCTATCCAACACTCAAAAAATCATGGGAAAAAAAGGAAAATAATTGAAGGTGTTATACTATAAATTTATGTACCATAAGTTTTAAAAGGTGAAAAAGTATTATCTTTTTGGTGTGCTTTCATTGGAATTGTGTCATGCATTGTCACATAGTACATGTTTCATTTTCCGTGATTTCATTGTTGACAACGATGGCCAACATGCATACCATTATAGCAAATAATACTAGTATTTAATTCTAAACATTAATACCAAATATCAAAAAACACAAAAAAAAAAAAAACAAGGCAACAAGAGGTCAAATATGCCCAAGGCGGGGCAATGTTTCTAACCTTTCACTTCATTCATTGAAGGGAAGTTATTGAGAGGCTGAGCCAGTAATAGATTTGGTCATTTTAAACATGACACGTTAACACGACACAAGAAGACACGAGTTAAATAAGTCATAGGTTTACTATTAATGTGTTTCGTGTCAGACACTTCAGATACGTTTAAACACGTTTACTTAAACGTGTTATCGTGTTTAAACATGTATATGTGATATGTTTATTAACTTATTAAACATTTATAGTTAAAGATTATTTTAACCTTATATAAATAATTTTAAATAATTATTTTAAACAGTTTTTTTAATTTTATAAGAAGTATTAATGTAATTATATATTAATATCCTAATTTTTAACCTTTAGATTTTATTTGAAGATTTTTAATATTATTAGTATTTGAAGATTTGATGTTAATTATATATTTTATCATATTATATGATAATAACTTTTATGTATATTATTTATATTAATTTTTATTATATTTGATGTTATTATTATTTTTGTTTTGTTATAATTATTTTTTTAATTATAGATTTTGAATTTAAATAATAAAATTATATTTCATTGTAAATATTTTTATTTAAACGTATTAATCGTGTTAAATGTATCAAACATGTTATTAATAGTGTCGTATCGTATATTAACACATTTAATAAACGTGTTAATCGTATTAAACATGTTAATCGTGTCGTGTTATGTTATACGTTTATTAAACGTGTTCGTGTACGTGTTTTACACTTAAAACATATTTATTAAACGTGTTCGTGTACGTGTTTTACACTTAAAACACATTTATTAAACGTGTCGTGTTCACGTTTACCCTTAACGTATTTCGTGTCTAATCGTATTTGATACGTTTACAACATAGAAACACGAATTACCAGGTCTAGCCAATAGTACTTCACTTAGAATTCTAGACAAAATGTTGGAATCAAAATATACTTACGTCATGTTTAGTTGCCATTCCCCCTCTATTCCTTATCAAATTTTCTCCCCTCATTTAGTTGGCCTTTGGGGAAGGAATAGCCATTCCAAAAGGAATGACTATTTTTCAAATTTTGGCAAAAGCTTGGAATAGCTAATAGCACCATTCCTATGGTATTAGCTATTCCACACCCATGGAAATAAAGTCCAAACATTTTAGATTAAAACGTCTTTATTTACTTTCAAAAATTACAAATTTAAACTTATAAAATTAGTAATTTAAATTATAAATTAAAAATTATTAATATTTTAATATTTTAATTATTAAGTGAAAATATAAATTAAAAAATGCAAAATGCAAATAGAGAAAAAATAAATCTTATTATAATAAAAAGTTTAAGTTATTAATTATATAATATAAAATATTTTAAATTTAAAAATTAATTAAAAATATTAATATTTTAATCATAATCTTTAAATTATAAATAAAATATTAATATTTAAATGTCCAATTATTAATATTTAATTATTAATATTTTAAATCAATTGTAAATTATTAATATTTAAAAACTAAAATAAAAACAAATAATCGTAATAACATTTAAATTATAAATAAAATATTAGTATTTTATATTGTTAATGATTAAACAATAAATAAAATATTAATATTTAAATAAACAATTATTAATATTTTAAATAAAAATATAAATTGCTAACATTTAAAATATAAAATTAAATAAAAATAAATAATCATAATAACATTTAAATTATAAATAAAATATTAATATTTAAAAAATAATAATTAATTTGTACATAAAAATTAATATTTAAATGATAAATTATTAATATTATAAATAAAATATAAATTATTAATATTTAAAAATAAAATAAAATAAAAATAAATAATCATGATAACATTTAAATTATAACTTAAATATTATTATTTTTAATACTAATAATTAAAGTAAAAATAAAATATTAGTATTTAAACTATAAGTTTTTAATATTTTTAAATAAATTATAAATTATTAATATTTAAAAATACATAATCATAATAACATTTTAATTATAAATAAAATATTTGTATTTTATAATGTTAATGATTAAATTATAAATAAAATACTAATATTTAAAAATAAAATAATAATACATATAATAAATGATATTTTTATCTTTTTATTTTCTACTCATTTCTTATTCTAAAATTATTGTTACTAACCAACTACTGCAATAAGTCATAATAATTATTTTTATCCTTTTTTATTTGTTATAACAAACTATGTAATAATTATTTTTATTTTATTTTATTTCTATTTATTTTACGAACTAAATCTATTATTAGCATATCTCTTTGAGTATAAAAGCATATCAAGTATATGTACTCGTGTCCACCACCATTTTTTATTTTCTCCATTAAGTACTCTAAAAATTTTATAATCAAAATAGCAAAACAGGAAAAAAAAAGGGACAGGTGCCACTGTCAATCATTTAGTTGTAATGAAATGGGAAATGACACGCATCTTAAAAATTATCCCCCCATTTTGTCCCAACTCCAAACGGAGGCATAGACCATTAGCATTTTACTTTTTTATTTATTGGTTACCAGGCAAAATATTGTCAGCTCAACCAACAATCAACAACAACGGCCACCTGGACCTGCCTAATTTCCTGGTCCAAACTAGAACCTATATGGATATTTACATTTGGCAAACGGCACTTGAACCAAAGCCAAAAATTGCAGCCAATGGTTCAAAAAAGTCGTAATTGTGTCTGAAAAGATTGGGTTCAATGGCTAATCTAAGATTTGATGCATGTACGACGCATTGAGAGCGCAGATGTTCCCTGGGAGAAGAGCTGTTTCACTCATGGGATTTTTCCAGCTACCCCACGTCTTTAAGAAATAAGATACCTTTGGAACCTGTTAGCATTATGCTGTGGGTTTTTTTTTTTTTTATTTCATTTGTGCTTTGACCGAAAATAATTAATGTTCTGGCCCACTTAAATTCTTCAGGCAGAGCTGCAAAATGAGCCATTCTGTCAGAACCTCGTGGGCTCCGTCACGTTTGAGCAGAAGCAGGAGAATCCAAGAAAACTGAAAGAAAAAAACACGCTACTACTTCTACAACACACAACATGGCAGAATGTGTTAGCAAATGAAAACGAAAAGCACCTAGATGGAATTGTGCATGGTCAACCATATGTGGCCGGGAACCCAATCAGTATTCACTGGCTGACACAGATGCCTCAGCGTACCCCGTTGCAGGCAGGGGACCAAAACTGTTGAATTATTTTTAAGATATCCTAATTAATATAAACCTAATACCGGGCACAACTCAAAAGTTTTGAACTGCCACTCTGTTTAGGGAAGTCTAATTGTCGTTATACTCGAACTCATTCCCTAATGCTTATTAGGTATGACCAAATGGTAGCTGTCCATGTGTATAATCAAAATCTTTTTAAGATAAAATAAATAATTTTTTTATTATACCAAAACACCAACATTTGCCCGGCATTTTGTGTTTGCTAACTATTTAAAATAAAGTAAAAATTTGTTAACATGATATTTGCTTTTTGATTGAGTTATTAATCAAGATATATATTTATAGGCATAGCACCTAATTTAGCTTTATATCCTCTCAAAGTTTATCATCGTTTTTTTTTAATTCTTTCCTTAAGAGAAGAATTTTGTGCATTTGGACTTACAATTATAATTTAAAATCTAATTAGGATCTTCCATAATCATATAGGAGTATTAGTTGAAGTGAATCTTACTTTTTAGTATTATTCTCGTGTAACTTAGCATTCATCTCCACAATCAATATTTTTTTTTTGTAAAAAAATTAGCATGACATCACATTATTCATATCATAAGAATATAATATTTGTTGCTGACGTTAGTACTGACTCTGATTCAACATCTTGTTTCTGTTACTTGATTTCGGAAAAATTAGAATTTGACCGTCTTTTTGGTATGTCAAACTAATATACTTCCACCAACAACCAAACATGGATTTTCCCGCCCTTTCCTTGTGGTGACTATGTTCTTGGCTTCTTGACACGTAATTCGACATTTCGATGAGACAGAAAGAAGTAGCCGTCCCGGAAGATTTTGACACTAAAAGAGATGATTTATATGCATGAAAATGACAAATTTGCCTACGTGTCAATATCGGTCTATTAATTATCCCTTTTTTTTTCTCAACGCCAATCAAATGAAAGATATGCCTTTCTCCAAACGTATTTCTCCTACATCGGTCCATTGAGTAAGTTACTTCAATTTTTGTTTTTTTAATTTGAAAGACAAAAGGTAAAAGATGGAAAAGGTCCAACAAAGATGCATGCCGTATATTTGAAAAGTGATCCACGTTTTTAATAATCATAAGTGTGGGATATAATTTTATATTAAAAGAAATAAAGAAAATGTTTTCTTTAATTAAAAAAGAGTATAATTTTTAATCGTTGAATTTAATTAAATTATGGTTAGATTTTTTAATTTATAGTGAACTTTGAACAATGATATAAAATATAAAGAAGAAGAGAGAAAGCAGCCAAGCAAACGTGGTTATTGATTTTGCCTTCTATGTTTCTCTCTTTTTTTTTTAATTTTTAAATGAAGGGTTTCATTTATTTTTGATTCATCGCATGTAATCTTCTCCTGTTTTATAGCACATTGGTCGTATCTCTCGTTTCTCTGCCCCTGATTCGTCATACAGGCTGCAAAATAAACAATTGAATGGAAGACATATACGTAATATAGTAATTAACTTCTAGCATATCTTTGAAAATAGAAATCGACTAAAACAACAAGTTATATTTGGGACAACCACGTGAGAAGAAAGAGACAGAGATGAAAACTATGGAGGGCAGTGGATTGAGTTTGCCTTTCCCATCATGCTCCAATCAATTCTCTTAATAACATGAACGTTGCCTTGCCTTATATTTAATTGGATTCGATAGGATCAAAACTTAGAAAACAATCCATATTTTTAGATAATTTAATAATAAATATATGATTTTTCTATTCAATGAATAGAATTCGAGTTCTCGAAATTTTTTTTTTATAAATTAAACAAAAAAAAAAGGAAAAATAGGATAATTTAATTCAAGCGCACTTGAAGCTTTTGCCTAATGATCAGTTGCAATGCAGAAGGGTCCGGCACCACTTTATTGATTCTGTTTCCAGAACATTAGTTTCTTGTTCCTGAAGCTGCTCAGTCCGAGACGTAACCAAGAAAAGTAGTACTACCTTAAGTTTTCAAGTTGGTAATTAATTCCTCTGGCTGCTGCATATTTGGACCGGATTATATTTGGATTTGCATTATTTCTTTCGGCGGTATTGGAAACGGTGGAAAGGGGTTACAATATTGGCATCAAACCTATCAAATCGGTTGAAAGAAAATTTCAGGAAAGAGGGGTGGTCTTGGTCAACATTGAAAGTTCAATGTGTTGGAAAAAGAATAAGAAAATTAGTTATGTATTACTAGATAACTTAATCCATGTTTAGATTAACTCATTTGAAGCCTAATGGCCTTTCATATATACTAGATAGAATAAGTTTCATCGTATATTAAATATATAATATGCACAAATCTAATCGTTTTGATTACAATTTAATAATTCTAAAGCATCATACTTTTCTTTTATTTTTTTAAAAAGTTTGTCATATTTTTTATGGGTTTATATTGATATACTATCAGTTTATAATACTGGTATACTATGACTTAATCACAAAATGTCATATCATAAATATGAAATAGTCAAAATTTAAGTCTTTTAAAATAAATTTTTTTGAAATTTACTGAGTACTTATTTTTTAACATTACGATAATATTTGATTCACTAATGGTGTTTGCATACTATATACTAAAAATGCATCAAATATAAATTCATTATTTGTAAGGTTTTTTGTAACATTATATATATTATACATTTTTTTTGTAAGTTTTTTGGTAAGCATTTTATCAGAAGCAAAAGTATCATATTTTTATATTATACTATTAATATAACACCCACCCTGCCCCCCAAAGAAAAGAACAGAGAAACAAAACCCAGTCCAATAGCAAAAGTAAAATCCTTGCCCCATCCTTTTAAACCCAAAAAAATCTAGCCCAAATCCAGGAATTCGGAATTTAGGTCCAAAAACGAATTCTAATTGCCAGCTCTTAATCCGCCAAAACACCGCCAATTCCTAACGAAAATAGCACGGGCGATATTTTTAACCTATCAACCACCACTCGGCCGCTTACAATTTTCACCGCGGCGGAGGAGTCAATAGACGAAACGCCACCAACTCGAAACCCTCACGGCCAAAAAAGACAAAATGAGCGAAGAAGGGAAAAATAGGGGCGTAACTTCCAACCCTCAAAGTCAATATCGATACGGCACGTTTCAAGGCGTCGCCAACTACTACCCTCCTTTCCCTCTACAACCGCCTCAGCCGTTTGTTGGCTTCCCTCAGCCGGTTCCTCCGCCGGGCTCTGCCAACCTCTATGTCCACGGCTACCAGACGGTTACAGGTACATGAAACATATTAAGAATTTTCCTTATATCGGTAAATGTTCCCAAAAATGAGATTTTATTACTGGTATTTATTTTGGTTTTCGTTGATTGGGTTTTTGATCGTTAAAGTGAATTGAGTTTCTGAATCTTGGCTGAATTTGATGTTATTGAAGGTTATCCTGTTGAAGAAGCAACGCCTTTGAGGCAACGTCGCCTTCCTGTTTGTGGTCTTGGAATGGGCTGGTTATTGTAAGTTTTGGATTTTAGTATTTGTTATTGTTTACTAACAATCTGAGAGTAGGTTTTCCCATAGATTCTTATGGCCATTTAGAGGTATTTTTTGTTGTGCATAGATTGTTAGGAATGCTGGCAGATAAACATATTGATGTAACTATGACTTGTTTTTTGTAAGTTGTTTTTTTTTTTTTTTTGGGTTCTGTCAAGTAATAAACATGCGTGTCATCTAGATGTCAATATCAACATTTGTAAGCTGACTGGCTGCGAAAGACTCAGATATTGATTCCTTTAGGGTCTGCTTATATGAGATTTGATTCAGAAATTGTTGTCCGTATTGTAGTCATTCGCAATCAGTTAAGGTACAAAAATGCATCTCATGGTAATACTGCCTATTTGATTGACTTAGTGAAAATTAGAACCTGTTTGAGTTGTGGGAAATGTGAATAAAGAACAATATGCATGCTCTAAGAACTTGAGGTGTCAATGTGTGGGAAAATAGATAGGTATTAGAGATACACTGTCTTACTGCAATAATTTTCATGGAATGGAGCTCTAAATTGGACTGGATCAAATTGGTATTTGATTCTTGTTCTCGCTTTTAGGATTTTGAGAAGCAAAAACTGCAGCATTTGTTGCTAGTCCAAATTTATTCCATCTTTTAAATCAGTTTCTTGTTAACTGGCTATAATTTTTTGGTTGCCATGGCTAGGTTTTTCCTTGGCTTCTTCTTTGGTGGCATTCCCTGGTACATTGGAACATTCATTCTACTCTGTGTCCAAGTGGATTATAGAGAAAAAGCGGGATACCTTGCATGTGCAATTGCTGTAAGTGTTTGTTTTCTATCATTTCTTTTCTTATTTGCCTATGGTTTCTTTGAGTACCATTCTTGTCTTGCTTTTTTATCCACTGTACTGGAGATTGATACTCATGCATCTGCATTTTAAAAATATGTTTGGAAACTCACAAGGAAGTGGATGAAAGCAGAAGTCCTCTTATTTTTATGTCATTCCATCATCAGCTTGAGTGGACTACCCTATTTGCCACCCTATACTTATTACTGTAAAGTTACATGTTCAGTTTTCGTGATTTAAAAGGTGCTGAAGTTGTTCTTTTGTCATCTATGAATGCCGATAGAACTACTATTTGCCGCTGCTTTCTTTCTGGCTGCTTCATTGTCTACTGTAGATAAGTCCCTTGTGCGTCAGTGCCTTGCTTGTCTCTTTTGCCTGTTTTTTTTTGTTGAAAAGATTTTTCAACATCTTGTTTCATCATTGCTGATCATGCACTGATGCAACTTTGTTTATTTGGAATAGGTTTCGTAACTGTGTAAGAAGGGTTTTATCTGTTAAAACTTTTCTTGATTTCTAAGAAATTCAATTATGAGCAGTGCTGCTAGCAGACATAATGTTGTTTTACACTTTTACTTATTGAGGCAACTGAAGGGATTGGCATGTATGGTTGACATGATCACTGCGTTTTGAAACTGAGTGCTAATTTCTATACATTAGTACTTGATACATAGCTTCACTGGCTTGTGCATCATGCTTCTTTAATCTTGACTGCTCATTCCCCAGCTGTTCCTCTGGAAATTGAATATCGATGTTTCTTTTGTTTGTGAGAAATGAGGATCAATGCCTCCATTGCAGCTCACTAAAATCTTTTCCTTTTTGGTGCTCTCCATTCTAATTGTGCAGTCTGTTATTGCAATGATTGCTGTCACGTTTGGTGTGACAAAGGGAGCTCATGCCTGGTGAGGTCAAGATGGACTATAAGGTGGCTGTACATTTGTGAAGGTTCCCAGAATTATTGGTGGTTGTAATTTGTGAAAAATTTATTCAGAAAAACTCTTGTTCTATTCATTAAAGCCAACCCCCAGAATTGGGTATTCATGTTTATGCATATAGTTGTATATACTTCGGCATTGCTGCCATTATTATGAGTGACTTACTGATTTGAAAGAACTTGTGATTCCACTCCCTAGTTACTTGAAATCGGGACATCATCATTACGAGGATTTAATTTGAAGTTGGAAGCAAACCGAGTCTCTAATTGGTCCGGGTAACATTTCTTAACGCCTGGTTAGTACTGGGGTAAACAACGGCTAATGGAAAAGAAAATCAACGTTATAGCTAATCTAGCTGATCTCCACGATGATGCACATATTTTTTCGGTAATTTTTAGTGTACTGATAGGATGCGAATATCAATGGATAAGGTATTTGTTATTTGAAAAATATCTTATCTTAAATTTTGTTTTTTAATAGAATATTTGATTTTTATAAATATCTGATTAAAATTTTAAATTATTACTTGAATTCAGATTTAAATATTTTATCCATTACATATCTTATTAAATTAAATTTAAAATTAATTTATATATATTTATTAATAAAAATTAATTTAATAAATTAAAGTTCATAAAAAGTAAATTAAAGTTTAGAATCATATTTAGGACAGTAATGAATTTTAGCAAGTATTACATTAATTATAAAAAATTTATAAATAAAAATAAAATATATAAAATTCAAATTTAATATTAAAAATTATTATTTATAATCGAATTCCAATAGTAAGTTTTTAAGACCCCTACTCAAATTTATAAATAATAATTTTACCACTCAAACTCATAGACAGAATATCTTCATCATACTTAATCGAATTAGATAACATAAAGTTCCCGAATATAAAAAACCCATTTACATCTCTAAATGCTGTCTCGGAAAGAGAAAGGTGTTCTTTTTGGGTCAAAGCAGAAGATATTAAACGATATAATGTTCACTATTGGGTTGATACCAGTTTGATTTTGGGCCGAAATGGAAAATGGATCTAAGTTTCACCATGGGCTTTCACATAAGACCCAGAAGGCCAATTTTGGACCGAGATATAATGTGCCGACCCGGAACAAATGATTGACACGAACTCAACCAAATACAACCCGACCCAGCCCCGTTTGCGAAGTCTAGGGTTTTGATCAGTCAAAGTGCTAGTATATAAGCGAAAGAAAACCCTACATCCTCTTCTCCTACATTGAGCGAAAGGGTGAGAGAGAGAGGGCCGCGAATTTCTTCAGATATTCTCTTTCCTCAGAAATGGTTACTTTCAGGGTAAGTGGCCAACTTTTCTCTTCTCGCAGATCTCCCCCCATTCAACCCTCTCGATTTCCATCTTTTAGTTTCAAAGTTTTGTAATTACTCCTCTGAAGGCAATTTTAGTTTGTTATGTTTGGTTTCGATCCATGCGAGCTTTTCCTTTTTCATCTCGTTGGAAATGGTTTGTAAAATATGGGATAAAAAGCTTCATTTTCTATTGCTTTAATGTGTTTTCTTAGCAACAAAGGGAGTTGTAACTCTTTTAAGCTAATGTTGATTTAATACAAGAAAAAAAAAAGGTCTTGATTTTGGTTTTGTTAATGGTTGCAGTATCACCAGTACCAGGTTGTTGGGAGGGCTCTCCCAACGGAGAGCGATGAGCACCCCAAGATCTACAGGATGAAGCTGTGGGCCACCAATGAGGTTCGGGCCAAGTCCAAGTTCTGGTTAGTGATTATTTTTCGGGCGATTAATTTGATTCCCATTTGATTGAAGTTGTTGAAGGTTTCTGACTTTGGTGTTTGTCCATGAATATTTATCAGGTACTTCTTGAGGAAGCTGAAGAAGGTTAAGAAGAGCAATGGTCAAGTCCTTGCCATCAATGAGGTAATAATTTGATGGTGCACTCTATAAGTAGTAATTTCTTATTGTATGATATTTTGAAATGTGAATAGGAGAAGTATCCTGTTGTATGTATGTGTAAATATTTTTGTTAGAGCTAGGGTCATTTTGGTTAGTGTCTGAAGTAATTTGATGTGATTTGCCAACGTTTAGTTTATGTCTGTGCAATGTAGATGGGAATTTGTGTTTGATCAGCAGCTGTCTGTAAATTTGTTGTGTGAGAAACAGGGAAGTTAGATAGTGAAGAAACAACCTAAATTTGTTGAGGCTTTAAGCTTTTTGTACATCTTGAATATAGAATTTCTGGTTCTTTATAGAAAAGTATTGTGAAGGCTTATTTGTCTTTTGTTTGTAAATGTCATTGCTTTGAATTATTGATTGCTCAATTTTATGTGCTACATATTTAAGATTTTGAATTTGAAAGCAGTTGTTGGAATCTAAATTGGTTTGAAATCTTTGACAAGAAGATGCTGCAACAAGTTACATCCTTTACTTATTGTCGTTTCCTAGCTTGTTGATCAAAAGTCGTTTACTATCTGTATGGTGGCTTCTATTAAAAAAGAAAAAATTTTAGTGATTGCATATTGATTATCTGATGTACCAAAGGGAACTTGATTCCTGATACATTCTTCAGCTTTCTTTGCAATGCCCTTTGCCTAATTTAGATTCTCTGCAGATTTTTGAGAAGAATCCAACCAAGATTAAGAATTATGGTATTTGGCTTCGCTATCAAAGTCGTACTGGTTATCATAACATGTACAAGGAATACCGTGACACTACTTTGAATGGAGCTGTTGAGCAGATGTACAATGAGATGGCGTCTCGGCATAGGGTCAGGTTCCCTTGCATCCAGATTATCAAGACTGCAACCATCCCTGCTAAACTATGCAAGAGGGATAGCACCAAGCAGTTCCACAACTCCAAAATCAAGTTCCCCTTGGTGTTCAAGAAGGTGAGGCCACCTACCAGGAAGCTGAAGACAACCTACAAGGCATCAAGGCCCAACTTGTTTATGTAATTTCTCCCATTTCATAAAGGAGAGAGTTAAAATGGTTCTATTTCTGAAATTTTTGGTAGTGCACTTCTATCAGTTTGTTTATCGGATATTGTTTTTATTTGAGAAGCCTAGGCTGTCAGACAGGTTGAACTTGGTTCTTTTGGATTTCAATATCTCATTTTCATTACTTATAAAAGCTGGTATGGTATGTGATTGTCGTTTCTCTTTCATTATAAAGTATAATAGTAAGTACAATTTAATGTTTGGGTTCATTTCGTTAGGGTTTTGATTTCTGAATGCAACTTGCATTCCATTGTCAAGATGTTTGAAGAAATTTCTACACACTCCTTGAACAATTTACTTTCCAAAATTTGGACATGTAAAGTTTAGATTTTTATATTTTTGGGTTGGAAATGGTAATTCAAAGACAGATGGAAATACAAACCTATTAAAAATTGTCACATTTTCCTTCTAAACTAGTGAAAAATGGGAAGTCTTAGCTGCAGGAATGTCAATAGCTTCTTCAAATTAGGGATTTCTGCTATTATTGCTCCGTCAAACTAGGGGTTTCTACTGTTGTTCGGGCTTGTGTTACACTGACAAGGCTTCCCATCCTTGTTATAAAGTATTGCTGCACCTGGTATATTTTTTCGCTCTAGAGATATAAGTGGTGAATTTTCCTCGGGTTGCCTGGAGCTAAGGGCTCCAAATGCTCATTTCTGCCATTCTTGGCCCTGTTTCATTGGGCGACAATGCATCAGAGAAACGGGGATTTGACAACAGAAAACGATATTTGTTTCTTTCTGCCAATCAAATAGCCCACAAAATTATGCAACTCAAAACAAGTTGCTCTTGTCTATTTATTCTACTTCTAGTCCTTGTTCAAATCATGCAATTATCACTTCACCAAATTTCGTGTGTTTCTGTCGATCATATCTTCCGACATGGATGCAAAGTGCAAACCGTATCCTCACAGGGAAAGGGCAGTGAATATATCAGTGGTCCGTCGTCTCTTCACGCATATGACACATCACATTTAGGACACCATCGTCGTCTACCCATGGTAAACAAACGACGACGTTGGAAGCAACAGGAAAGTACTTGGTCAGACATCTGCACGTGCATTGTTTAACTTTGGGTTATAACTTGCTATTCCATAAGATGTTGATAGATCCGCCATTGGGGACTTGAGTTGAGCTGATTATTAAGAAGATTGGGCTAGCTCTTCCTGCATAGTATTGACACCCTGATAACCAGTTGTAATCATTTGGCTGGATGCCTTTATACACTTGCCCAAACGAGGCTGTTGTGATTAAAAGAATTTATCAAATTTCTCCCTTCAATTTTTTGACTCTCTTTCACACGGATGAACCCAACTGCGTCCACATATTCTTGCATTTTCGTCAGAAGTTGAGATTTCTTAACCCCAATCGTTCCCATTCTCAACGTAAAATCTGCGTTAGGAACTAACGAAAGTCACCTCGCTTATCTAACCCGATGACTCAATTACTTCACTCGCAACTCTACAAGTTAATGCCGTAAGCATGACAGTTACCACTGTGACTATGGAATCTCTCGCAAACCACCCTTTCTTTTTCTTTGTGATGAATACCCAATCACGCACATCCAGTTAGAAAATCATGAGAAGTGTTGAACAATAACTCCATCAGCATTTCTCCCTCTAAGAAAAGAAGCTTCTTTTCTTCACCTCACCCTAATCAATTATTAACTAATTGGCTGTTGCCAATTAATAGCTAATAACAATACTAATTCAAAATCACCCTACCCATCAAGAAAAGTATTAACCATAAACATAATCATATCAGCCAACCAAGACCACTGAAACCTTTCCATCTTATAATTATAGTTTCGATATAATGGTAAAAATCGAAATTAAACACTGCCTCTCTCATAAATTTTTATAACAAATAATGTTATTTTGTTGTTTTCCTTTCGAACTAGTACGAGAAGAGCAGATAGTGGCGCACAAAGGCACAGTACCCAAAGAAAAGAAAAGCAAAAGTTCTGCAAAGGTAAAGATCATTTGTTCTCCACTTTTGAGTTTGATATATAGAGGTGTAGGCTGTAGCATTGGACATTTGATGTATGAACTTAGGTAACAAACTATATATATATATATATATATATATGTACACACACACGAAGCATACAAAATTTACCAGGTTAAACAATTTTCTTTTTGGTTAGCATAGGGCAAAGGATAATGAGGATGATGATGCTGATTGCCTAACAAATCTGTGATGATCTCCTTTGCTCTCTTTAAGAATTGCTCATTGAATATAATGCAATGGGTAATGATTACTACGACTTTGCAAAAGATCTAATGTCATTATTTAGTGGAGGAATTAACGAAAAGAGATGCTTTGCTACATATATTTGAGAGGACCGTCTTAATCTGGAATATTCTTTTCAAGTTTTTTGCAGTCAATTTTCCACACAGAAGGGTTTGGAAAACCAATTAAATAGCTTTTAAGTTTCAAGTTTAAGCTCTCTTGATTAAAAAAATGAATGGTGTTTATAAGATAAGAAGATGATTATTTCTTGTTAAATAATGTAATATATTGTAAGACTGAATGAACCTCTTCAAGCCAAAAAAAAAAAGAAAACACCCAGTGATGATGTTCTTTGCCTACGAGTGAGGAGAAGAACTAATTGCAAGTTTTGGTTAGATGAGTTCAGCTGCAAGATTAATGATTCTGTAGGTGATTTTCTTTGTCTATGTCCATTTCCACTTCAATTTGCTGAAGTTGGCATTGAACTAAATTTATTGGATTTACTGGAAAGTTGTCAAATAGAACAATATTTGTTCTTACATATGGGCAAGTAGCTCATTTCAAACAATAATTGGATTTAATTTGGCTAATTGGAGTGAAGCATATTCACATGTGAGTTAACACGACTGGATTATCTTCATGGAGTAGCCAAATTACAACCTCTCGATCTGGCTTCTGTTAGTTTGTGTTTGTGCACGTCGTTATCATGAATCTGAAGAAATGGAGTGCAGTGCTCAATTGCCCTGGTGGGACAAAGAGCAGTTGAAGTTTCAATCTCAATCTTTGATTTTTGCCTGCACCAAAAGTTGCACTGTCTCTGTAAGAAGCCCACATGTCTTGTACCATTCTCTCTATCTTTTTACCTTTACAATCCATGGAATAATATTGGTCATGCAAGTATATTTCTTCTCTTTTTCTCATGCATTACTTTGAAACTCTGTCAACATCAGCCAAAACAAAAAAGGGGATTGGGGTAATGTAGAATAAGTTTGAAATGTGGAATTAGGTTGGTGTCTGTCTGTCCAAGAATTTGGTATATATCCCGTGTTCTGGGTTGAAGCCTCTTTTTGTTTTGAACATAGGTCAAAAGATTCTGGATAAACTGAAAACGATGTGCCTAGCTAGCTACCGCCATTATTGAGAACTAAGTAACTACCTAATGTCAAACACAAGGCAGAGAAGAGAGATGGTAGATTGGAGAAGCAAAGGGGAAAGGGGAAAGTGAAAAGAGAAAGGAATATTGACTCTAGTCTTATTTCAAAACTATGAACATTGCCTCCTCAAGAGAGGGTCGGTGGTGAAAATTACTCATTTGTATGTCTCCCCTTTACATTGTTAAGCTCCATTTGTTCATAACTCTTTAAAGAACTTCAACATAGCAATAATTCTGTTGCTTTTAATGTTCAATGACCAATTATTGTTTTCAAAATGAAAGCAAATGGTAGAGATATTACATTTTATTGTTGCTTTTCAAGCCTCTAAAACAGTGGTTCTTGAACCATTAGAGATGATTCAAGACTTGCATCTTTTCAGCATTAAGAACCTTAAATCTTAATCCATTACCTAGGTAGTGAATCAGATATTGTAATATTAAGATTTAATGAAGTCTAAATCATTGAGTAATCTAGGATTAGATCATAAGCTTCTTTATCAACTGTGTAATCCCACTACACCGCCCCCTTGTTCCATCCATTGAATCCTTGACCATCTTGTGTTTTTGGCCATTTTATGCAACCAAAAAGTGCAGGCAATGTCAAACCCACAATTTTGAAATTCTTATTTGTCTATTGATATCCCTCAGTTACTTTTTTATCCTATATAACAATCCTCTTTCTACAACCAACCATAGATTGCCCATGCTTATAAAATCTTTAGCCAATACTGAATGGTAGGTTGCACCTCCCCTTTTGTATTCACTAATTATAGCACATTAGCTTCTTTATACAAAAAGGAGAGATGCAGTTTCTTGAAGAGCTGACGCATTTAAACAACTTTTCCTCTCCTCTCTATTGCTTTAATGGCCACTCAGATTAACTGTAGTCAAATGAGTCTTTCTTTATCTTCATAAAGAAAGATATGAAAAGCTGAGGTTTCTGAGAGGAAGCAAAAAGGAAAGAGAGGGTTGGTAGTTGAAGCAGGGTTATATGCTCTAAGTTCTTTTCTCCATTGCTTGGATATTGAAGATGCAAGTTTCTCATTTGCTAGGGTCATTCACCATTCCTGCATTATATGTTTTTCTTTTACCACTTGTTTCTTGCTCATCTCATGGGGAGGCTACTGCATCCAGCAGTCACAAGAGCATTAAAGAGAATGTACACAAGGTATGCCAAATTTTGTCAAAGTTTGTTTTGCTTCCATGGAAGTTCAAATCAATTGATATATTACCTCTCTTAATTCCATCCTCATGTCATCTTCCCCTACGTCTTTTGTTTTTGAAATGCATCGAGTACTAATAAATCTAAGTTCAGAAGATAATCAACATGATTGAGTTTAACCATTCCTCTTTAATGAACAATATTGCAGCTGAGTCCTCAAATGACATCTTATATCGCCGTTCATGGCCTTCTCCTCTGGGTTTCCATGGGGTTCTTAATGCCAGTTGGGATTCTTTTTATTAGAATGGCCAATAAAGAGGAAGGAGGCAGAAGGGTTAAAGTTTTATTCTATCTCCATGCCATGTTGCAGGTATCCTTCAATATTAACGCTACATTCACCAAGGAAATTAATATGCTGTTGTAACAAATTTACTGATAGCTGCAGGTATAACTCTTATTTGGGGTGCAAAGAAGAGATCACATAGAGCTGGTTGTTTGTTTTATTTCATTACTATTATAACCCACTTTCACTTTAATGATGCTGTCCACAATTTTCAATTTCTTCAAGCAGCCCATGGTTTTTTTTTTCCAGTAACTGATCCAAACCAACTTAAATCATATTTATCATGAAGACTTGAATAAGAAGAAAGGAAGATCATGTACTTTTTTTGTCCATATAATCATGATCATATGCCTGCTTCATGTGTCAATGTTTTTGTGCTTGGTTGGTTTGCTCAGTACTGCATTTGTCATTGATTCCGATTTTCTTCTTAAATTTACTACTTTATATATATGGAGGTGTACTATAATTACATAAGCAAACTACATAGTGAAGAGGAAAAAGAAGATTGGCAGGAAATCAAGAACCGGCCGCAATGATGCCCTCTCTGATCACAGGCTATGAATTACTTTAAAGCTAGAAGACTATATACATTTCTTACAGATCGAGATGGTTTAGAAATTGCTAGTTGTTGCCATGATTACTTAATTTCCCCTTTATTTAACTCTTTCTATTTTTGTTTCCCCAACTATACAGATACTTGCAGTGCTTCTTGCAACAATTGGAGCTGTCATGTCCATAAAGAATTTTGAGAATTCATTCAATAACAGCCACCAAAGATTAGGTCTAGCCCTTTATGGTGCCATTTGGATGCAAGCCTTGATTGGATTTTTCAGGCCTTCTAGGTACCATTTATTCTCTCACATTTGAAATTGATACTGGTACACCAAACCTCATACTTAATATTTCCATCTTTGTATCAATTCCTGGTTTACAGAGGAAATAAAAGAAGAAGTACATGGTACTTAACGCATTGGATTCTTGGAACAGTGGTATCTCTGGTGGGGATCATTAACATCTACACTGGCTTAAATGCCTACCATAAGAAAACTTCGAGAAGTACCGGCATTTGGACTATACTTCTCACTGCTGAGGTCTGTTTCATTGCTTTCTTTTACCTCTTCCAAGACAAATGGGAGTATATACAAAAGCAAGGGCTGATACTAGGCAATGCTCCCCAGCCAACCCCACCTTCTGATCAAGAGAATGCAACTGAGCAAATGGATAACCAAAAGGTCATGTTGCCTGAACCATGTGGCAAGCGTAATGCACTTAGGAATTTGTTTGACTGACTTTGGATTCTTTTTCTTTTTTTTTTTTTTGGCAAATTGATCTTTATGTCGTAGTCAAAAGTTTCATACTCTACTTTTTGATGCCTTTCATGGCTGATTCAAAGCACACCCTTTGAAGAATACTTTTGATGGAGAATATATACATGCATCAAAAAGTGGAGTATGAACAACTTATCATTTTTCTCTTATATATATATATATATGTATGTATGTTCATTTTGTTGTGATCAAAATTGGGGTTTCCAGGTAATTGAGATGTTTGTATATATATAGGAAATGAAATACTAGCATATAGTGTGACTATGTTTGAGAAATGTAATCAAAGTTTGTAAACCTCTATATCTGGAGATGCTGATGAATGAATGATAATTTATTAATGTTATTCTTATTTTTGCTTGATTAACCTAACCCAACCGAATCGTGATATCATGGGCCTCAATCTTTCTTCGCAGTAAACCAGGTGATTTGACAAGCCCATTACAAGGGATCCTCAATACTGACGGCCTGGCATATCAGGCATATGAGCCAGAGCCCCGAATAAAAATCTAACATCTCCCAACTTTTCTCTGTTCTACATGGCTTATCCATGTATTGTCAATCATTGTTGCACAATTGTTTTAATTTCAAAACTTCAATACTTGTTCATAATTTCATTGATAAACTCTGCTATTACCAATTCATGACTAATGGATTAGTGTTGCACTAATTAACTATTATTCATGCTGCCATTTGTAAAATTAGCTGCCATTAAACATTAAGTTTTTGTCAACCCTGAAAGATAGTTTTTGATCATAAAATAAGATTGTTGTCTCGAATGCCTCATCAATTCTTAATTAATACTATTATCTTGCATTAAGATTCCCACTTATCATTTAGTAAATGCTCTCTTCCCAATCAGAATCCAACGAATTTACTAACCAATCAAAGACAATCACTAAAGATGTCATATCACATGCGACACTAGTAGAGATGTCAACGAGTAGAATACCCAATCAAAGACAATCACTAAAGATGTTATATCACATGTGACACTAGTAGAGATGTCAACGAATAGAATACTCATTAATTTTGAAGTACCCAAACTTTAATCTTATTAAAAATTAAATATCTTAATTTTATTAACTACTCGAATAATTTAAAAATTACTACTCTAACCTTAACCCTAATAATAAAAAAAAATCCTAACCCTAATACATTTCCACTATCTTATAATTACCATAACCCGTTTAAATACCATATTAAATAAAAAATTATTAAAATTTTCTTCATGGGTACTCAATTATCCAATTAAGTTTTCTAATTTCATAACTTCCTTTTAGATTTATATCTTATAAGTTTATATAAATAAATATATATATACTGTAATTAATAATTTTATGAGTTATAAATTTTATAATATTAATACAAAATAAAAAATAAATATATTTATATTTAAAGTATATATATATACACACGTATATATAAAAGTATTAATGTCATCATATTAATTATTAAAGTAATCATACTTTTTATATATTTATTAATTTTTAATAAAAAAATTATAAATTTTTAATTTAATTATTAAAATAATAATAAAATATTTATAAATAATAATCAAATTTAAATAACAAGTATCCAATAGATGGTACTCGAACTCTACACTATTAAAATTTAAATAATAAACTCACTAATTTAATCCTATTCAAATCCGTTTATAAAATTCCCTAACCCGATATAATCAAGTTGGGTACTTATTCACGTCCCTAGTGACAGGGGCATTGTTGTGATTTCATTATCCTAATCCATTAATCCTCGTGTACTCCCCTCAGTTCTCTCTGAACACACACGGAGAGAGACTCTCCCACAGTAAAACCTTCGCAGATTGTAGTCAAATGGCTTCCAATGATCACCTTGTCCATGATCATCACCACCATGACCACGATCACCACCACCACCATCATGATCATGACCATGAGTAAGTAGCAATCTCATAGTATAAATTTTGCGTTTTTAATGGGGTATAACTTTTTGATGATCTGGTTTCTGGTTAAATTTTGTTATGCAACAGTAAATCAACAACATCCTGGGTGGGAGCTGACGGGAGGGTTTACCATAGCCATGATGGACTGGCACCACACTCACATGAACCCATTTACTCACCTGGATTCTTCAGCAGAAGAGCTCGACCACTTGGCAATAGGGATTTCAACGAGAGAGCTTTTACTGTTGGTATTGGTGGTCCTGTTGGTACTGGGTATTTCCTAGTTTCCTTTAATTCTTCCTCAGTATGAACAATTAACATTGCTTTGACTTACTCAGTTACTCTGCATTTTTGTATATCAATATCTGTTGTTATTCCTCGCTACAACTGTTTGAGAAATGACAAATTTTTGCTACTTCACGAAGTTTCAACAAAGATGATGCTTTATTGTATATGAATTAGTGGAGACTCCGGCTTGGTGATTCCTGGTAAAGTGTATGAAATGCGCTCCGCAAATTCCGTAGTGTTACATTTTTTGTGAAATCTCTTGTATTTTCCAAGTCCCTGGATATTATACTCTTTTGGTCTTTGTTTGTTAAGTAATATTAGTTTTTCAAGGTTTTCGTGTTATGTTTTGCTGACATTCTTGAATTCTTTTGCCCTGGTTGCTTCTTTCTTTTCAAGTCAGGGTCTATCATTGTTTTTCCCCAGTTTATTATATGGCTATAATGCAATTCTTGGTTCTATGTTAAAACATCCTAATAAATTTCTGACATGATATTGGTTCATGCCATTCAGGAAAACCGCTTTAATGCTGGCTTTGTGTAAATTCCTGCGGGATAAGTACAGTCTTGCTGCTGTAAGTATCATGCATCTTGTACTTTGAGATAGCATTTGATCGTAACAGTTTACCTATCTTTTTAAATTTAAATCTTTAGCTCTTTGATGTCCAAATGCTCTCAGAGAGAGGTGTTCTGAATGTCATCTGGACTGTGAGATTAATTGATTAAGCTGTGCCATCGTGGTCGTTCTTTAAGAAGATGCGACCTGGTGGCTGATAGTTTCTTTAAGTAGGCGGATTGATAGATTGACCCTAGGTGTACCATGTGGTATAAAGCAGGGCCCCCACTTTTTATAAGATTTAAGAAAGGGCGTCAGGTCACTCATTGCATCTACAGCTGCAGCAAATTTGTTTACTGGATCTCCTAACTCTGCTTTTGAGTAAGGTTACATCAGAGATACCAAACTTAAGAATACATTGCTTACTTTGAGGAGAATCCATTTCTCTTGGACTGCCATTCAGCCTTCTTACTGATGGTTGGCATATATTAACAAGCATCATTGCTTTGAGTTCTTCAAAATCAGCATGAGGACTTAAAAATGGGTTAAACTTAAATGATACATTGGGAAGCATGTCATAACTTCAGGTGACAAATGATATATTCACAAAGGAGGATGGTGAGTTCCTGGTGAAACATGGGGCACTTCCAGAGGAAAGGATACGTGCTGTAGAAACAGGAGGCTGCCCACATGCTGCTATTCGCGAAGACATCAGCATCAATCTTGGTCCTCTTGAGGAGCTTTCTAACTTGTACAAAACAGATATCCTTCTTTGTGAATCTGGAGGAGGTAAGTATAATGTTTTGTTGAAGTGATTTGGTATGTAAATTTTGAGAATGAAGCGCATTGTGAAGATTATCCAAAAAAGATTTTTTTTTTCCTCAAAGAAAAATGAAAAAGAAAGAGTAGTAGATGATGTCGTCAGTGAATCGTTTTTAAAATTCACAAATGAGGCATAAGGTACTGCTTAACATATATTGGAATTGCATCTTTAAATTAGTGAAACAGTTATAAATTTGAGTGTCAGCAATGGGGGAATGAGTTCAAATCAGATAAGTTCCACATTTGTGGGAATCTTTGTGAGTGCAGATAATTTAGCTGCCAACTTCAGCAGAGAACTGGCTGACTATATCATCTATATCATAGATGTATCTGGAGGTGATAAAATCCCCAGGAAAGGGGGCCCAGGCATAACCCAAGCTGATCTCCTGGTATTTGATTTAATATTATTGTGCTGTTGCATACCCCTTTGATCTATTTGTTGTCATGGTGTCTCCACTTCTACAAGTAAAATTGTTGGGATTTTGACATGAATTTTGTTATATCTAATTTTAGGTGATAAACAAGACTGACCTTGCACCTGCAGTTGGAGCTGATTTGGGTGTTATGGAGCGTGATGCGCTCCGCATGCGAGATGGAGGGCCCTTTGTTTTTGCTCAGGTTGGTTGAGTAGTTCAGTGCACCCATCACCATATTGTGAAATAAAAGCCTGCTATTTTTCTGTGTTGCATATCAATTACTGTACAAATCAACACTTATGTTAATATCAGGAAATTTGTATCATTCCCTTCATTCCCTCAAACCTTATCTTGATTTCATCTTCCACAAAATGCAAAGTAGAAACACATTTTATTGCTTGGGGCCCTTGGCATTACATTACAAAATTTAGCTGTTAATGATTTGAGTGAATTTTAAATTTGCAGGTGAAGCATGGGCATGGTGTCGAGGATATAGTAAACCATATATTACAGGCTTGGGAAGCTGCAACAGGAAAGAAGCGCAAATGATCTTTCTTTGAAGAGCCTGTAGTTCATACCTTGTATTATTATTCATGTTATTCTACTGGGTTTTTCTTTAGTAATAATTATTTATGAATAGGACTATTAATAAGTTCATTAAACACTACAAACTTCCTAGTCCTTCAAAGTGAAAAAGTTGGGGGTTCCACTGTTTCACTGTTTATATTCTTGGAAAGCACAGAAAGAGTGAAATATCCCGTCTGCTAACTGAAATCTGATGCGTATATGAAAGACATGTATTTCATTCTTCTAAATTGAGTTTTATTTTTGTTGCTTGTTCTTCACTTTGAATAGGGTTGATAATAAAAAAAAAAATCAAGGGTAGGAGAATAAATAGTTGGGGTCAATGTAGAATTTTTAAAAATTGAGTAGGAAAAGAAATAAAAATCTGGAACACGCCGCAGCTCACAAGCGAATGCGAAGTCGGCTAGTCTGCGTGCTATTCACGCGTCGGGTTTTTATTCAAAAATGAAAACCACCCGACCCGGGTTTTGACGGGAGGACGACTCGATATCTTTTCAACGATGGGGGTTTGGAAGGAGGCAACTTTACAACTGCAAGCATAAAATTTCTTCCTTCACGAATCTTTTCGTTTCGTAACGAAAGAAATATCAGGGAATAGCATAGAACATAGAAACGTAAGATATCTGAATTGTAGAAATATTATAAAAAAAATGGGCGAGGAAGAGAGAAAGAAGAGGGTGGTGGTGGAGTCGTTAGGATGGCTAACAGAATCCTCCATCATGCCCAAGAAACACCGCGCCATCGAAGGCGTCGGCGCTTCTTCAATCCTAGAACTCAAAGCCCAACTCTACAAATCCCAAGAAGAATCGAAGAAATCCAAGGAATTGAGCGGTCCCGATGTCGAGTACCACCGCGCCAAGAGAAAGATCGCCCCACACGATACCTTCTCCCTCAAGAACTCCGGCGTCGAAGCACGCGCCCTCAAGTAAATCTATTTACCCTTCTTTTTATTATTATTTGTATAAACGTTAACCTAATTGGGGGAAATTAGAGGTTTTTCTTTTTGGGGTCTCATAATTTTGTTCTTTGATTGCAGGGACAAGCTTGAGCTGAAAGCGGTTAATGATGGATCAGTCAGCTACGCGGCTTTGGAGAAGAAAGCTGAGTTATATGATAAGTTAGTGAGAGGAGAGTTGTCGGATGAGGAAGATAAGGAGAAGTATTGTGTTGACTTTTTCAGGAAGGGTGTTGAGCAGGAGGAATCCCAGCAGCCGCAAGTTGATCGTGCTTCGGATAATGTACAGGCAGGAGATGAAGACGGTGACAGTGATGGTGGACCTTCATTGTTTAACACTAAATTTGTAGGGCCGGGAAGAACCGCCGGAATCATAGACAATGATGAGCATAAGCGCTTTGTAAGGTGAGGGTTTGAGTTTCCTTATTGGTTAATGTTTATATTAATTGAGGTAAATTTAAGATGAAATGTTCGATGGAGTTTACTATTTCAAATGATATGTTACTGCTATGATGGTTTGGATGTTTGCCTATAGGATAGCTTTGGCTATAGCTTTGATTTGTTCATTTGAGGTACAACTGATAGGTTGGGTTTGAGATTTCATCCCTTTCCATCATTTGCCGTCATTCCCCTCATAGGATAGGTTGTTGATGGATTTTAGGCACTATTCTGCATAAGAGTAAGGGTTGCTTTTTATAGGAATGGAATGGTAAAGTTTAGGAATCAATGCCATAAAGTTGTGTTGATGTCCTTTTTCAACCCATTTACAAACCAATAGTCGGCTGGTTGTTTTCATCTTGCTTGTTGTTTATGACTTAATTGCCTGATGGAGTGGTATACGCTAGTCACTAGTCCATGGATTCACAGTTTAAAGTAGTTGATAAATGAAGATGCTAATCTAAAACATGACAAAAGGTACTGAAGATTGAAAGTAATCATTAAGACCTTGAACTTTATAGCTAACTAAGATGTTTTTGGATGGCCAGTTTACATTTTCACAAGGCCATGTTTTGTAACATAGTAATATAGATGTTTTAGTCGTGAAGCTAAGATCGAAGGCCTTAATTATTTAATCAATGGTTATTCCCAGGGAAGTTCATGAAGAAGCAAATCAAGCGAGGGAAAAGGTGTCTGAGCTTAAATTGCGAAGACAAGAGCAAGCAGTGGCTCGTCGTGAGAAACTCAGACAGGCCTATCTTCGGAAACAACTAGAGAAACTGAAGGCTGCATCAAAAACAGAACAGACTTGACTGGGATAGCTAGAAAGGAGATTAGTGCATTATTTTATTAGCAAGGATCAGGCTGTAAGCTTGAGTAGCTGCCTTATTTCTGAGCTCAAGCATATGACAGGCTCTGTCATTGCTTTTATCTGCAATGACGAAAGGATGGATTTTTCTTGAGCACTCTTTCTGAAACTCTCTTGTTGTTGACTAACTTATATTGATTTTCTCTGTTGTACATAACAGTTTTGACAATACAAATGAACACCAGGTTTGCTCACTAGAATAGAACTATTCACTGGTTTTAATATCATTCTTCTCGCAGGTATGGCCATTGTAGTTGAGCCATCCCCATTTATCTATCCAATGTGACTGCTGTGTGATCTTGAGGCCGCCTTTGCTGTCAAAAGTTATTTCATATTATGCCTGTGTAGGATTGCAGCATTGGTCTAGAAAATCAGTATGATCTTCTTTTGCTAGTGTGTAGAATATGTTTTAACCAATGAACTTGCGTGAGGACTATTAATCTGAGACTTTCATTCATCTTTAGACTGTCAACAGTTTAACTTGGGTTGAGCAGGGCACTAGGTGAAGCTAATGTTTGTACTCTTTAACTGTAAATCGCAAGTGAAGGACTGATAGATGGACTCATAGATTATATTTATATGATGGTATTAGTGATTTGTAGCAGTTGCTCTTAGCCCAAAACAGAACTTTCGTTAACAAAGCTGTTTTTTAGCGATGTTCAGGAAACAGAAGCAGAATGATCAAGTTACAAACCAAAAAAGACAAAGTAGACGACCCCAGTTGGGATCGAACTCAGAATCTCTGGATCCGTAGACCAGCGCGCTATCCAGAGGCCATCGAGTCTTGGATTCGTAGCGTAGTATCGACTTCACTTCTTTTTTTAACTTTCATTAAATTTTTAAACAACCAGCAAAAATTTTGACCTATATTTTGGCTAACAAGAAACGACTCCGCTGGGGATCGAACCCAGAATCTCTGGTTCCGTAGACCAGCGCCTTATCCGTTGGGCCACGGAGTCGATTGTTGAGGGTAATTATTTTTTACTCCATTCATGGCAACTCATTTTTTTCCAAAAACATTTCTACTCTTTTTTATTTTTTATCTTTTTTTTGTCATTTATAATTTTATATAAAAGAAATTCCAATGAAACTCTCAAGCAATATCATATGAATACATCAGTACTATAAGTTAAAAGAAGTAATTAAAATTTTCATATGAAGTCATGCTTCCAAGAAAAGATTGTTATAAGATTTAGTTTTTAGTGATCACATCATTAATGATTTGTATGAATGATAAATCGTAATTGATAAGATTTGTTAGATTAAATTCTAATATATATAAAAATTCACTCGATATTTGAACATATGAAGTTACAACGATGAACGTTCCTTGTTTCATGTTACATCCCAAAGTTCAACATTCAACTTTTAACAATTCAAAGAGAAAGCAATAAAAAAGTAGCTTGAAGAAACTGATCTTAATCTACTCTCATCCATCCACCTTTCAATTTATCCATCCACTGTTGGGCTCTGGTTTCAGTTTTATGGCCCAAAAAGAGCAATTTCGTAGACCTTTTGAGGTGAGAATTTCCTTGGGCCGGAGACAATTCTGGCCTTTTATTTTGTAATTTGGGCCTACTGTTTCTTAATGGACCTATCTTTGGACTTTGGCCCAATATGAATTAAGCTAGAGCTACTGGTAGCTATAAACAATGATTGATAAATAATACTGAAGAGCTGCCTGAATAAAAATGATCCAGCTGTTGCTGCTAACTGCTAAAGTGTTTCTGCTCCCAAAAGCAAGAAAATTACAATAAAAATGCCAACTAAACCATTGCCAATTTAATTATTTAAGCAGATTGTGCTGCTTAATTTATTCTTTTTAGGCTACTAACCACGTTACTTGTATGTTAAACTATGCCTTGAGATGCCCTTATCATGTCTATTTGTCAATGTAAAGAATCTTCAAGGGAGATTCTCTAACAAGATCCCCCATTTCTGAATTGGCCAACTTTTTGTCACTGATTAAGGGAGATTGACAACTTCAATTTAGATGGAGTAATCAATATTGAAAGACTAAAGAAGATAATATATAGTCTCACAAGAAAAAAGTTTCCAAGCCGATCGAAACCCAATTATCTAATGCTGGAATATAATCATTTGATACAGGATTATCCTCATTGGGGAGTGGGTACTAGCAAAAACTTGCCTGGATGGACTATATATTATATTCAATCCCATTTCCATGATTGTAAATAATGAATTAATGTGCCGTTATATAGTCAGTCCAGGCTGGTATAGAGTTTAAAAGCGTGAGAAAGGAAAGGAAATTAGCTGACGACCAACACACTGCCTTCAAATGATTTTGTTTGTGGTTAAACCAACAAAACATAGCTGGCAAATGCTTGATTATTACCATAATCTTTCCCTATAAAACCACTTGAATTCTCTCCCATTTCAGTCAGGCTCAAAACACTCACTTCAATAGCTTCTCTCACTTTGTTCTTAAAGAGTTCTTGCTTAGCTGAGTTGGTCAGAAATGGCGGGTAGCAAAGTGGCCATGATTTTGATTGCCTACATCACGGTTCTTGCTGTTGTTGCGACGGGAGCCACAGCCGTGAGTGAAGATCTCGGGGCGACCGCTCCGTCGCCAATGCAAAGTGCTGGAGTTGCTCTGGGTGTTCCTGCTGCTCTTGCTGCCGTAGCTTGTATGGTTGCATGGTTCTTCTGAATTTAGTTACTTTATGTTCCCCTTTTCACTTGGTGAACATTGTCCAAATGTTTTTCTTCTTTCCGAGTTTCGTTCCGTTGGTAGATTGCTTGAGTTTATTCCAAGCAACTGGTATCATGAACGGATTCATTGTTCTTTGAGGTAATTAAATGTTAATAAAATCTTGATTTATTCTCTTTGTTTATTCCACTCTCCACTGCAAAAAATATATGTTTCAAGGTTAATAACTTTACACTTCTATTTATCTGCTGAAAATTGGAATGGTAAATCCCATGACATAGCATTAGAATAGCACTGATCTTAGTCACGGTGAGTTGCTCCACGGTCAAGACTATCATACAGGACAATATTTCCATGAAAATGGTAACTTGATCTTTGAAATTATCTGAGGATTAAGAAGGTAAATATTCAAGGGTGACGGAGAAAAGCATTCACAAATTCCAGTTATGGAATGAAGGCACTAAAGACGAGCCAATTCAGGTAAACAAATAACAGCACAGTGGGGAGCACGACAATGAATGGTCAGAAGTCATGTTTGCTTTATGGAACCAAAAAGATCCTTGTATGAACGCTTGGGAGCCTCGGAGCGAGAAACTATCTCCACAACTTTGAAAGATGATTCTGGATGGACTAATGACTCAACAGCAACTTCTGCAACTTGATCTCGGGATATAGTTCCTTCATAAAGAGTATCCTGAGGAGAGAAAGAAAAGCTTATGTTAGGTTACATGAGAAAAAGATGAAAAACAGCAGAAAACAAAATAAAAATCTCTCGGTATTAAAGGTAGCAAAATGAATCCAAACCCGAAAACCAATAGAAAAAACTGAACTTTAATCAAACCTGACCAGACCTGAACTAACCAAAGTCAAAGACCCATATTTGAGCAATCTGAACCCAAGATCAATCCGGTCTAAAACCATAATAATTCAAACTTAACATTAAAAATTTAAAATTTAATTATCAATTTCATTTTAACCCAAACATGAGCTCAGCCTAAACCTGAAATGTTCCAAGTCTGAAAAAATTCCAAATCTGAAATTATCCAAAACTGTTGTGACCCGAACCACAAAATGACCCACTCCAAACTAATCTTTTACCACCTCTGCATGGTATACATCATTACCTCTGGCTCCATGACAACATTTCCTGTTGGCGGCTCATTTCTCAACCCACCAGGCCTTATTATCGTGTAGTCAATACCAGATTTCCTGATATACTGCTCAGCTTGAAGTTTTGCTATCAAGGTGAGTCCAAAAACATTGAGAAAGACGTAAGCTGGATTAAAAAGCTGTCCCATTGCTGCTCCATTGACTAAAATAGAGCTGATAAGAATGAATCTGTTAACACCAAGTTTTCGGCATGCTTCAACAAGGTTTACGGTGCCAAAGTTATCAACCTGCACAAGATAATTGATTGAATACTAAAAACTATGGAAGAGTGCCAATGAGAAATTGCAGTCATGCAACTTGAAGGCCATCAAGTAAAGAAGGGCATATGAATTAAATTATAGCCTTTCAATGAAAAAAGAGGTCATATACTTGGGCTGCTTGTGGGAATTATCAAACTGCAAATTTAACATGACAGAATCATATGATATTGTATAACATAACAAATTTCACTAATGAGCACTCACTACATATCCAATATACATGAAAATTAACTTTGAGCAGAAGATCTACATCCTGTCTTCTAAATGCAGGCAGCATATTCAATACAAGATCATGCTAACAGAATACAAAAAAATGGCTATTGGTAAATGGTATTGCAATTACAAATGATATCAACTCATTACTGTGCTGGAGACAATCTTGGCTATGGGGTTAATTAGCATCAATATCTACAGGTTAGTACTCCTAAAATTAAAAAAGATCATATGCACAATGTATATATAGTTATTCTTGTTGATCATAGTTATGGCCAAATGATTATTTACCACAACAATTAACAAACAAGAATTTGACGATAGGGAATAGTCATCAGTACAGCGTCATTATGCAGCTCAATTTTAAAGCTTCAAATTTGGAAAAAGAAACATAAAAGAAAGCAGCAGGAAAGGGCAATACCTGCCCTATCCTCTGCTGAACCCCTTGGAAAATAGAAAGCAAAATGTACCATTAAGATGCACCACCACATCTCAAAAGGGCACATCGTATCGTCATAACCTCAGAATTTTGTAGAGAACACAAGAATCACGGGAAAAAAACACAGTAGACATTGTTGATACATTGTTCCTCTAGATTATCGTAAATTAATTTAATGTCAGGAAACAAAAAGTTGCAATATAAACGAAATAGCATAAATCTCAACTGGAATAGAAAGATTTAACCTTCCATGGAGCAAACAAGTCCCATCCTGGCCGAAATCCTGTAGCACATATCACAGCTTCTGAATCATCACCAATTGCTTCTGCTAGCTTTGCGGAACCCTCCGTGACATCTGCTTTCACCTGCAAAACCTGATACTCAAATTTCCAAAACCAAAGAAACTCTATATAATGCACATAATGAACAGAAGCAATTTATACAATCAGACGACACTTTCACTTTGCAATTCTAACAAACGCCACCAAAATGATGTTAAACATAGATTTGATAGACACCCAATTGGAACTTTCAGCGTGTAAGTTAATGTTTTCACTTCAAGACCAGGAAAAGAACTAACAACTTGAAGAGCTGGGTTGTCCTTTGAAAGCAAATTTTTGGCCTTGTCCAAATCACGAACCCCAGCCTTGACAGCAAAACCCTTTGCAAGTAGCTGTTCAACAACCCGTTTCCCAGTACTTCCAGTAGCTCCTGCCACAAATATTTTCTTTTTTACATTAACATTTGTCTCACTACTTTCAGAAACCTCCTCTGTTATTTCACTTCCTTCCATCTAACAAAAACACAGACAAAGAGCAAAGAAACAAATTCAACCAAAAAACAAAAACACTTAAAAGAAAGAAAAAGAAGAGAGCTTGTCCTAAGGTAAGTGTTACCTTAGTGGAATTTAGGGGACTGGTTCCGCTGGCGGTGGTTAAGGAAACGGAAGCAAAAGTTTTGGGGAAGGAGAGAGAGCAAAGCTGGAGCTGCGACAGAAGAGAGTTTCTAAGAAGAAGAGTGGCCATACATAGGTTTGGTGAACTGAAAATTATAAAAAAGCCCACCCCTACCACAAACCTCCTTTCTTCTTCTGCTCGATTGGAGGAAAGTTCTAGTTCTGCCACGTGCCGAGTTATATTTTGTGTTCTCAGGATTTTTTCGTTCACATGAAGATGAGAGTAATCCATTTTTCTTTATACTCCTACTTATTTACTCTCTTTTTACTTTTTAATTAATACAACTTAAACCTTTTGTTGTGTTCCCTCTCTCAAACTTGCTTCTGTTCTTATATAATCTTTCATTAGCTATATTGGTACATTTTTTTTTTGAAAGTTAGCTATATTGGTACATGAACAGCCAATTGGGGGAGATCACCCACCAATCGACAACGCTAAAGAAGAATAAAAAGTGAACTACGCTGCCCATGTTGTAAATCAGTATCCGAATGAAGGCTTGGTTTTGTTACAAGGAAAGCAAGTTTTACATCCGCATATTAATAAAAGACAAAAAAAAAAAAAAATAAGGTTCAAAAGGTAATCCTAGTAAGTTCACAGTCATGAGTAACTAAACTAAGCTGGTCCAACTTCCGAGCATTACTTGACGTTGTAAAAACAAATGGGCTAAGTTCGACAAGCGTTTTGAAGAGATGAAAATACATCAAAAGTTGCATGTGAAAAGAATTGATTGAGGAAAAGAGAGCGAGATCCATCCCCACAATGCCGCAGCAAGAACGCATGACACAAAGCAGCTCCGTAACTTGATTAGTTTGGTGAATCCAGGTCTTCTCTTACATCTCATACTATCATATGCACCGTGTCGCCAGCTATCATCAATATATTATCATCTTGCAGTTTCTGACAATTGTGAAAAAAAGTGGCTGTTACTACATAGTCTTCATATATTTTGGCAGGTTGGAATAAAAAACATGTAAACTTGTGGTGTGACCCACATGTGGATATGAGCTTCAAAATGTCGTACCGAATAAGAATTAAGGGGGAAAAACAAGTATCATTCACATTTAGAATATGAAAACTTCATATCAATATTCCCATCCACAACCATTTATCCATGTTACCTCTAATAATGACTTGATCTCTGCACTTGAATAACGGACATCTGCTCTGGTGTTGACAACATCCTCTACTTCTGCAATAGATATAGTATCCTTGTGATTCGCACGCATGTGCTGACCAAATATTGTTTTAAATGCTTCTATTCTGCAATCCATCAACAAGGAGATACATATAAGAATTTATGTGAACCATTGTACAGTAGAGTAGAGCTGATTTTGAGTAATTCATAGTTGAAGCATTTGTTAGGACTCAGACCTTTCAACTGAGTCAGTGGCAGTGGCCTGCTGGGCTGTTGGAGGATCATCCACTTCCATAGCATCTGTAGTTGGGCTAATTAAAGCAAAAGAAGAGAAGGTCAACCACATGAGTACAAATTTTGATCCAATACTAATTTTCTGCTGAAGTTTATAAGAACTAAAGCAAGTATCTAAATATAAAGATAATTTAATTGCTTATAAGCAATATTTATTTGTAAAACTATAAGCAACTTGAATTTGTAAAATCCACAGTTTTTTTTTTGAAGGCTTATTGCATGCTCACCCTTGATGATCAGCTCTCCGAGTTCTCACTTCTTCTCTCTGTCGTTCTTGTTCACGCTCCTCCATATCTGACAATTCTTTATGATAAATAGCAAAATTTAAAACTTTCAGAGCAGCTTCAACATCAATTTTTGTAACCTGCCATGATGAATCATCACGCAATAGAAGTATTAATAAGATTCATACCCAAATGTGTATAGAAGGAAATATAACGGAGCAGCCACAAGCAAGGGCCAAACATGCAATTCAAATAGACATACAAACATGAAATCACCATAGAGTTTTGGTCACAGTTGATCCCACAGATTAAAGATGGAATTTAAAGAGCAATAAGAGCAAGTCTTGAAAAGAACAAAAAAAGTTACAATGAACAGGTTGAGGAATCCCAAATACTATAACATTACAGGAAACGGCTTCTTTTTTTCAGGAAATAAGATACCTTTCTGCTTAACTTCAATTTTGCATGAGCAGTTGACAGACGAATTATGGTTTCCAAGGTTCTAGCCGTGATTGGAAGGGTTCCACCAGTCTACAAATACCAATCAGAGTATTAGAATTACCAATTGAGGTAAGTATATCAAGGTTTTTGTTGGGAGATTGCAAAAGCAAACCTTTGCATTTGAACTGGCATTTCTGAGCTCTGCATAAGCTGTTGCAATGTGTTCTGAAGCCTGCGGATTAGAATATTTTAGGGTAAGCCCAGGATAAGTATATTACAGATGGTTGGGGAGACAAGCTAACCGGTAATCAAGGTTTGTTTTAGAGAAGATATTGTGGAATACCATGCACAGTATTTCTACTGATTACAACAGAGGAAAGAAGAAAAGAGGAAAGCAATCAATTTAAATGACAGGATAATATAAATGAATACTGAACAAAGAAATCAATATATATTTAAAAAAAATAATCACAACCTCATCAGTCAGCTCAGGCTGAATCCTGTGTTTTGCATAATGAATATACTTTTTGAGAAATTTTATGGTAAGAGTATCACGCTTCCGACCTCTTTCTGTTTTTCTCCCATGTAGCATTCGGTTGTACTTGACAAAAACAGATGAGTCAGCATCAGCTTCATCTTCTCTTCCATATCTTGAACTTCCATCAAGAGCTGCCTCGCCTGAAGTATTAATTACATTAGTATGTATACGTGCCACCAATCTTTAAGCACAGAAGAAAATTATTTGCCTACCTCCATCAATAGCTGAGCGATATCGATGCATTCTCAAGACATGCTCTGAGATTTGACGATCAATATCAGCATCCATTTGATCCAAAACAATAAACAGTAAATCAAAACGAGAAAGCAAAGAGTCTGGAAGTCCAATGTTCTTTGTTGGAGTCAATGATCGATCATACTGCACATTCAACCAACAACTGGTGTAAACTCAAGATTCACGACCTTGCTAGTGGAGTGACAGTGCATCTTAGCAACCAATATATACTTACAGTTCCATATATGGGATTTGCTGCAGCCACTACACTGCAACGAGCATTCAATGATGCATGGATACCAGCTTTGGCAATAGTTACTGTCTGCTGCTCCATGACTTCATGTATCGCAACTCGATCTTGATCATTCATCTTGTCAAACTCATCAATGCAGACAACACCTCTATCACCAAGGACCATTGCACCTGCTTCCAGTCTTCTTTCTCCTGATCGCAGAGATTTTTAATCACCCCAACAGCACCAAAAATAAGACCATAGGCAGAAATGCTAGAATCATTGAAATAGTTTACCTGTTTCCTGATCGGAGGTTACAGCAGCTGTCAAACCAACACCAGAAGAACCTCGACCAGTGGTTGAAATGGCCAAGGGAGCAATGTTCATGATTGCTCTTAAAAGTTGGGATTTTGCTACAGATGGATCACCAACCATCATCATGTTAATGTCCCTAAAAAAGAGCAGGAAATTAGCTTATGTTAAGGCTTAAACTCTACCTAATCCAAGGCATAGTTTTATAGACTGCATAGAGCATAAAATGAGAAGAAACAAGACGCAGCTTATAGGATGGAATAACAACCAGTAGGGCCATTATTTACCAGATATATAACTACAAAAACAATTAAATGATTAGAGTACAACTAACCCCCGTAAGTGAGTGCCATTCTTCAAATTCTTTTCCACTCCACCAAGCATCAGTAAAACCACAGCTTTCTTTATCCATGAATGCCCATATATAGAAGGTGCAAGGGAGTTACCAAGCAGGTCAAACGTGTCATCTCTCTCTGCTATCTTTTTAATGTTTTTCAGGTCTTCAGGACTGTAGATTGGTGCATTGGCCTCCTTGTTGAGCAGGGAGACATTATTAGCTGTAAGGACAGTCCTACATTGCAAACTCACTCATTAAAGATAGTAAACAGAAAAGACCAAACTACAATGAGGATTAAGATTTACTTCCAATGATGCACTACATAAGAGATACCTGAATACACCGTTCACACTACCCTTGCTTTTTCCAGGAAGAGCTTTATATATTCCTACAATAGCCACACGATCTCCAGGCTTGCATGAATCAACCAGGTCATCCTCTGCTATAACATCCACAGTTCGTGGAAGCTGACCAGGTGCAGCATTCTCAGGAACTTCTTGAATTGATAAGGTCTGGTGATCTTTGTATTGGCACAACCCATACTCAGTCACCAATAAGTTGCCATTTTCATCCTGAAACAATATTCCCCACGAGTCAGGCTTAATCCAGTAGCCATACTGATACTGGAAGATCTAAAGCGTAGGAATTACCCTGGTAGGATACACAGACCCAGTTGGCAAACCATTGTTGGAGGTGATGTCTCGATATTCCCTAACAGTGAAGTTTTCGGTCGCAGGACAAAAGTGAACACTTTTGACAACCTTTGGTCTAACCAGAGAACCTAAACGGAGATAGGTTCATGTTAGATATATATACACACACACACAGAGCAAAACATTAAAAAGCATTGATGGGGAAAATGCCGAACCATATTACTAGGATTGCAAACCTTATCGACAGCATGCCAAAGCGTCTTTAGAGCATTAGGGACCTTCGGGGCCCAAAATAAGCAAATTTCAAAGCAAGTGCCCACTTTTTACAAAATCCCATATTCACATTTTTATTACATTATGTGAACAAGTAAAGTAATTTATGCTTGAATTTAGAAAGAAAAAGGGTGATAAAAAGGGTACATTTGGTGACAATGCCCTCGACGCAGACCATCGAGCCAATGAATTCGGAGAGGAGCTCTCTGGGTGTGACACGACGAGAAACAAAAGGGCCTTCAAAGCCCACATGAAGTATTTCTCCTTCTTTCAAGTACTTTGGGTCAATGCTTCTAGCGGCTTCCGTCACCGCATCGCAAAATGGTTGCATATATTCACTCGGATTCTTCAGAACTCTAAAAGTCAGAACAGTAAAAACAAAAACCCAATGGACTTAACTAAAGCTCAAAAGGGGGAAAAAAGAAAAGGAGAAAGAGAGAAGAGGAGCAGACCTAGGAGCCAAGTTGCTGAAGGAGTGGAGATCGGAGATGTTGACGATGAGGCGGCGGCGCTTGTGATTTATCATAGCCTTGATTTCATCTTGATAAATCTGATCAATTGGACAAAAATTAAAACCACGGATAAATTATTAATAGGACTTTATAAAGAAAGAAAGAAAAATGAGAAGAGAGGGGAATGAATATATATAGATTAAGGAAAAGTACATCTTGAGACAAGAATTGGCTGATATCTTTCTTCCGATCTGCATAATCTTGAGCTCCCATCTCCATCTTTTTGGTTCTCTCTTTTCTTTTCTTCTGTTTCTAGTCTTCGCTTTGAGAAGAAAACCAAACGCTATCGCAAATGAGCAGAAGAGGGGGGAAAATGAGGCTCTCTTTTCTGCTTTTTTTTTTTCCCCTGTTTTCTTCAGCCCCACTGGAGAGGTCGTGGTTTTGGCGGGAAGCACTGAGGGGATGTCTCTTTTTTGGCGGGAATTGAGCCGATAAACCGTCCAGGTGCGCATAGCATCGGCAGTACTACCAAGCGACTCCATGGCCCAATGGATAAGGCGCTGGTCTACGGAACCAGAGATTCTGGGTTCGATCCCCAGTGGAGTCGAGCTGGCGCTTGCCTGCATGCTTTTGGACCTAGACTACTTCTCATTTCGAAAATGCAATAAAATTAATAGTGACCCTTTGTTACAAAATTTAGAAATGGGTGAGTTTTTGCAGGATTAACAGTTTGGGGCCGAATTTATATACATAGGTTGTCCATCGTGGAAATCCGAAGAAATCTTGGCCCACTTGATAAAATAATTGATTTAAAAGATGGTGAGCCCTTAGGTCCAGTCTTCAATTCAATCCATTATTCAGAACAGAACAAAATCTCTCATTGCTGATAAGCCTTAAGAAAAATGAAATTGGTCCAGACCTCTATGGCTAGTTAGAATTCGACTCAAAATTATTACAACACTAACGATTACAAATTGCTCAAGAAAGTTACAAGAATGAAGCAGCCTGATCACAGATAATCTTTCCCTAATAAATGCAAACTAAAGTGACCAACCACCGATGAGATTTTCATGGCTTGAAAGCAGAAAATGCCACGACCGAGTTGTGTCCACCAAATCCAAAAGAGTTGGAAATTGCTGAATCATAAACAGCTCAGTTAGCATTATGGTTTCAGTTCCAAATCCACAAAAAGTACGTAAAGTGGAGACAGGCTTGAAGAAATTGTAACGGGAACTAGTCATGTGGTTTCCAAGGGTTAGGAGTCTTACCAACATTAACCTCATGCTGCTGCTTTACATTGGCAACAGTGTCAAACTCAACTGAAGGCTCTGGATTCTGCATTCAAAAATTCAGCACTTCAAGCACTTAATCTATGAGAATAAATATCACAAGATGTTCTGTTTTGAGGAGAAATCCTAAAATGGTTTTTGAATAACCAAAAGGAGCCTATCGATAAAACTGAAAATTAAAAGTAATAATAATCTATAACATACTTAAAACGAAGCCCCAATGAGGCTTCCAGAGTTAACCACTTGAAAGGCAGAGAAAGTGAAAGTGAAAAGACGTTGAAGCAAAGAGAGAGAAAGAGAGGGGTGCAAAGAGGTCAGAGTAAACCACGTGCAGGGCAGATAGAGAGAAAGAGAAGAGATGTTGAAGCAAAGAGAAGGGGTGCGAAGAGGCCTGTGTGTTGCACACGGGTCATACTCTAGTATTAATAATAACAGAGGAGCAGACCTGGCGTTTGGTGGACATTTAATAAAATAACAGAGACAGGTGCAGACCGGCAGTTTGAAGAAAAAGTAGAAATGGGAAACTATTGTGTTATAATCATGCATGAACAAGGTTTACACACTATCTTAAGTTAGTTTAAATACATTTCCGAGAGCAAACATGGTGTTAGACAAGTAACTAATACGTACAAATTGATTTATGGAGGGATGCAGCCATCCTGTGGTAATGGCCTTCACAGTGGCAATGGCTTCTAAACCTCCCGCTGCACCCAGGCAGTGCCCTATCATAGACTGAAACAAGAAGAAAAGCAATCAGCCAATAGCAAGAGAGCAACATTACAGTATGGTCATCTCAAATTTTGCATATTTTGGGATAGAAAGAGAAGGTACCTTTGTTGCATTGATTTTGATGTCTGATGTATTCTTGAATACTTTTTTAATAGCATTTATCTCAGCCAGGTCACCAGCAAGGGTAGAAGTTGCGTGTGCGTTAATATAGTTAACCTAAAAAATAGGACTTGCTTAGTTTGCTAATTTTCACCTTTGAATGAATAAATTTCACAAAATAATTACATTCTGAACCCTATTAGTTGCACTTTAACATCTGAAGTAGACAAAAACAATTACACAGTCACTGTACTGACTTATGAAATAATTATGAGGTCAGTTCTCAACAGTCTCACTTAAACTGAAACCTAAATCTAATTGACAATAAAAGCAATGAGAAAATTACAAGTTAACTATAGTCATATTTCAAGGAGTCTCAACTCAAAGACTATCGTTACATTTACCACAAAACAGAATTAGCTGGTGCTATTGAATTAATTTTTCAAAAAAAAAAAAATGCTTGCAGAGGTGTCATTGGACCTTGATAAAAAGAAACAACATAAGATGGGAAAAGAGAAATAACTGAAACCAGACCAGACTTGATTACTCCTATGAAAACATTATTCCTAACATATAACAAGAGAATTGGTCGAAAAGAAGAAAGAATTACCTCCTCAGGGGACACACCAGCATCTTCAAGGCTTCTCTCAATGCAGGAAGACACCCCAAGACCATCAGCTCTTGGATCAGTCATATGATAAGCATCACAATTAACAGCTCCACCTAAGTACTCAGCAATAATTGGTGCACCTCTTTTCATTGCATGCTCCAAGCTTTCCATTACCTGGAAAGCAAAAAAATTATAACTCTTTGTAAAAGGCTCTTGCATCATCCCCCTCATCAAGATCAATCAGTTTAATAACATGTAGAGACTGAGGGTTATATTCATAATAGCCAACTAAGTTGAAATCAAACCAAGAATCAGCAAGCAAAAGCACCAATCCATTAACTGAATACGAAGTCCCATTATTCAACCAAGTAGTTCAATGTGATAAAAGAGGGGAAATGCATGCAAGTATTACCGGAAATCTTTTCCTCACTTTCCAAGTCAGTGAACATTTATACTTCATTCCTACCAATAATACCAACAATCTGTTAGAAAGTTCACATAAATGGTGAATTAGGCTCCATCTCCATCAGAAAAACATACTTCAAGGACCAAGATTTCGACACTATGTTGGAAACAGTCAGTCTCTCATTGGACACACACACACACCATATCCACGGTCCATCACAGGTACCCTTAAAGCATGGAAAAAAAAGCCTACTTCTCTTAACAACATTATCACATGTCACCAATGGTGGCAAAATAAGATGCTAACCAAAAATAGACAACATAAAAACCACAAGAAGCTAAATGATGCATCTATAGAATTAGCATGTAACAAATGCAAGCTTACCAATACTCCAGCACCTTCACCCATAACAAAGCCATCTCTATCTTTGTCCCATGGCCTTGATGCAGTTTGAGGATCATCATTTCTTTGAGACAATGCCCTACATGCAACAAAACCCCCCAGCCCAATAGGAATAATTGCAGCTTCTGTTCCACCAGCAAGCATCAATTCAGCCTCACCTCGACGGATGTGGTTAGCAGCAGCATAGAAGCAATAATTGGAGGTAGCACAAGCAGTTGAAATTGAATAATTGGGACCCATGAAACCAAGCTCAATTCCAAGCAAAGCAGATGCCATGTTTGTTATGGCATAAGGAATGAAGAATGGTGTTATTTTTCTGTAACCTTTCTCTATCAGATTTTGAACACCATCAGAAAACACTGTAAGACCACCCATACCAGTTCCAACAAGAACTCCAGTTCGCTCCTTATCAATCTGCAATGAACACAAATTCAATAAATTTTGTAAGCACAGGGGGAGAAAAAGTTGTAAGATAACACATTGTTTTAATGAAGCACTACTAACAAGAGCTGAAATTTCAACACAAAGCTAAAGCACAAAACAAATTAAAAAATGTATGATAAGCTAAACCACTTTACAAGAGAAAGAAAGAGACTAATGATACCAAAGTCCTGTGAGCGCTCATATTTTTCTTCAACAAAAAAAAAAAAACAGATATCACTCTCAACACATCTATTATTCTCAGATCTTTTCATTTTGTAGGGTACGAAATCATTCATAGGGATCATTTATTTAACTGATAATCTTATCTTTTCAAAACACCTTATCAAAAGCATATTTCTGGTGCATGCATCACATGTTGTATGTAAAATTAGTAAATCTCATAACTTAATTACTTCCAAATATAAGATCACATTAATATTTTTTATAATTGTTCCAATGAAGGTTCTCTAAAGCAAATGTAAAAGATAACTCAATTTTGCATTATCTAAGGATTCTCAATATGTAAACGCTGCATCAAGCTGTGGAAAGAAAAGCTTTGTGTTTGAGTGAAATAAAGAGATCGGAAGACCTAGTAAATAGAGTTTGAAAATAAAGCAAAAAAATTGTGATGAACCCATTATTTAAATGAAAACAAGTAACACATTTGTTCTAGTCAAAGGAAAATGAACTTATCTTTACATCACAATTATAAAATACATATAAATATGACATGACACAGAGCATATCTACATAGACTCCTTGGAGAAAGAAAAGTTTTGATAGGGGAAAGGAGAAAGAGACGCTAAGAAAGAAATTGCAATGATCCGATTGCTTAACCAAACCAAGACTATAGAACATTCAACTCAATTAAATATGCACAAAAAAGAATCTATCTAGTCAAATAACAAAACAATGACTACAAAACAATTGTGCTAAGGACATATGCAGCAGCAAGCACAGAAAAGCATCAGGATCTTTAGAATTAAGCTACACCATGCTAAGTTTCAAAAGACACCTGTAAAGAAAAATAAAGAAGTAACTCTTTCTTGTAAATGTCGCACATTAGGCAAGCCAGTAAAAGAATAATCTTTGGATCAGTAATTCAAAAATTAAACATGCAAATCACTTGCAAAACAATAACTACCCATTTTATAAAACAGCTCAATTGACAAAACCCATCAAACAAAACCATAAAAAAAAAGGCCACCTCAGATAACTTATCACCCCCGAGATCAGCATCTTCCAACGCCTTCTTGCCCGCAACAATGCAGTACCTCAAGCAATCGTCAAGCCTCCTATCGTTCTTTCCATCAATGTACCCTTGAGAAGTGAATCCCCGGATCTGACCGCCGAACCGAGTTGGAAACTTGGAAGCATCGAAACGGTCGATAGGTCCGATCCCACTCTCTCCAGCCAGCAATTTATCATAGTAAACATCGACATCATTTCCAAAAACAGAAACCAAGCCCATCCCCGTAATGACGACCCGTTTTTTGGGGTCCTTCTCGCGCTTGGGAGCGGAAACGGTGGGGGACGAAGCGGTAATGGAAGAGAATCTCTTGGTCGGCCTTGGTCGAAGCCTCGATGCATTGGAAAAATGGGGATTGGGATTGGGTTTTTGGAGAGGGTTTAGAGGGGAACCTCGAAGCGATGGGGCTTGGAGAGCTTGCATGGTTGAGGGAGGTAGCAGAGGGGGCGATGATAACGAAGTGAAGAGGGAAACAAAAGAGAACGAGAGTCAAAAAAAAAAAAAAGGGAGGCGTGTGTTTTTGTGTGTTGCGGAAAATTGGAATTGGCAGCTACAACCAAAAGCACAAGTAGGCAAAACAGAACCAAACTCCACTGCTTATGAATGGAACTAAAAGAAAAATACTGGCCACTACTCTTATTTATGGACGCTCGCATCCGTACGCTAGCAGTGCATCGAGGGGCCGTTGAGCTGCACTTACCTGCCACACAGGCATTCAACACGAGTTGATGTGATGAAATTTTTTTAGCCAAAGCTACAACCTTTTTTTTTTTTCTTTTTTACAAAAATAAATAAATTATGCTAATATCATGCTCATTATTCTATCTTTTCTTAAAACATTATCTTAATAAAATATACAAGATCAAGGGTTACAAGTTTTTCAAAATTCTCAAGTTTCACATCTTAATTATTTTTTTTTAAATGATTAACTCGACATCATTTAATGAATTATTATTAAATAAATAAATAAAATCATCAATGTCAATAATATGAATTCATACATATCAATAAAAAAATTATTAAATTAATGAAAACTATGATTCTATTTCTTAAATGAGTTCATAATTGATACAATGAGAAAATGTTATTTTATCATTTGTCATATCTATAAGTTAGACGTGTATTTCAGACAAAACCATGCTTTTTACGTTACATCTTTCAACAATCAATGACTCTCGTGGCTTCTATTATTCAATAACTCAAATATTAAATGCTAAAGCACTTGTTACGATGTCAGATGCTAGGCAAAAATACTTAAATTTTTAGAATCTTGATCAAAATTATATAAAATTTTATTAATTTTTCAAATGAACAGTCCGTTTCAAGATTATAAACATGTTAATAAAAATAATAAAAATATAAAATATCTTTTTTATTAATTTAAAATATAATAAAAAATATAATTATAATTATAAAAATTAATCAAAAAATAATTATTTTTTTTTACCTTTATCACGTCAGCAACTTGACGATAATATTAATAGTTGATTAATAGCTAAACTTATATGCATAGCAAAAAATATTTTTTTGAGGTAGAGTATCTATTTTAAAAATTAATGGATCTTTATGTAATTTCGATCAAAATTTTAAAAAATCAAGATATTTTATCTTAAGTGTTTGCATGAAAGTCTGACGTTCTTGTATATATCGATTTCTAGATTTTTTCTTTCCTACATTTTGATATGTTATGTTTAGTATATTCTAAAATACACTTATTAAATTGTGATATAAGAGAAAATTGAAACATTACATACAAATAAAAAGGATTTTATAATGATTATTTCACATAAGCAATTCACATTCATTTAAATTTCGATATATGATAAATATCTAAATATTTTTTAATCACTTGTGAAATTCAAGTAATATAATTTTTTTATGTGGTATATAAGTTAAATGTATAATTAGATTCTAATCTTTTTACAATTTTTCATTTTGACATAATATTAAAAAATCTCATGAATTATCAAGTAAAATTTAATTTTTTTATTTTTATTATATTTAATCAAGTTATTAATTTTTTGTTTTAATTCAAATAGGTTTTTGTAACTAATGATTGATTAAATTTTTATTAATTAAATATTATTTGTCATTTTATAATGAGCAAATTGTGAGAAATAACCCTCCTTATAAGGTGATTTCAAAAGTAACAACCTAAATAAAGTTATTTGTTTCTACCCAAAAAGAAACATGAGTAGACGAAAATGCCCTTAAAAAATACTGTGGCAAATTAAGCTGTCGATATCTGCCTCTCGCCATTTTCCAAAAATTAGAAATTAATGCTCAGTTGTTTGTGCTCGCTTATCTTTCTCTCTCAACTCTCTGAACTGTATCAACTCTGTATTCAGCACCATCATCATCAGCTCTCTCAGCTCTCTGAACTGTGTGAACTCTGTCAACTCTCTGTTGAGCACCATCGTCTTCGTGCCGTGGTCTATCTCTCGCCATTTGGTCATATTGTCCTCGAAAAATAAATCCCATAGTGGAGATGACATCAAGGTATGTTTTTGGGTTTATTACTACAACACATAAATTTGTGAAACTTTTTTTGTAAATTAGAAGACGGATTAGAAACATTGCATAGAGTTGTTACACGCCATGCATCTATTCAGCGTGTGACCACATAAGACTGCCCGCACTTGGCTTGTAACCAGCATGTCTGCATGCACTTGTCGTGTCACCAGCATGCATGCATGCATGCATGCATTTATCGTGTCACCAGCATGCATACATGCACTTGTCGTGTCACCAGCATGTCTGTCTGCACTTGGCGTGTCACCAGTATGCATGCGTACACTTGGCCTGTCACCACCATGTAATTAAGTAAATAATTAAGTAAATTAAATAATTATTTTTATTTTCAAAATTTCAGTGGGGTTCTAATTCTGCGACTTGTGATAAGACACGGTTGTCAGTGGGGTGGATGGCATGTACAAGGGTGGTGAGTCACGAATGCGGGGGGTTAGGAGTGATTTGTCGTTTAAGGGCTTAATGAAGCTGGTTGAAGATGTTGTTGGGGCAAACTTAGAAATTGACGATATTAAGTTGCATGCATTGATCAGTACATCCGGTGAGCTATCATGACCAATTATCAAGGATGATGAGGATGTTGCATTAACTCTGCTAGAACAAAGGAATGTTCTGGCTGTGTATGTCAGCATTAAGAGACCCGAAACAAATGTTATGTCACATGAAGAAGCTGAAAAATATGGTAATCAGCTTAATCAGAATGAGATTTATAATGCTTCACATATGCTAGAGCATTTGATTCGTAACCCGCAGTTGAGGTATCCTCAGGAGTTTGTACAGCCCGGTAACCAGAGGACATTGATAGAAGAGTTGGGTGCATAATTCCGATTGGGATGTGCATCAAACCAATTAGGGTCTTCTGCTAAAGGAATGCAACGATCGGGTGAAACGGTAGAGTGTGTAATTTCAATTTCAAATGAGAATACGACACATGAGTACAACACTGTGACGTTGGATGTTAACATTGTGACGCTGGAGGATAATGCTGCATGTTATGAGGGAAATGAGGATTTGTTTGCTGGCAGTGAAGATAGATTTGATGATAGTTCGAGTAATGGGCTTGACGAATGGGATCATGATAGTTCAGACAATGATTGCCTTTATGACAGTGACATTCCAATTTGCAATAATGTTGAAGGCGAAACAGAACCTGTTAAAGGTTTGATATAGGAAATATTTAGTGTGATGATCCTATATACAATAACCCCATTGCTGGTGAGGACGGGATTCGTTCCGTTGATACAATACTCGATGATAGTTATCAGGAAAGGGAAAATACAGTGATATCTTCTACGTGGTGAATTGCAGGTGCAGAAAGGTTCTCCTTCCAAACAATTAGCACTGAGGAGTCGACATGACTCAATGATCGCTTATACAAAGGAAGAATGTTTTCCTCGAAGGCGGAGTTGAAATGAGCTCTAAACATGTTGGCTCTAAAAGAGCAGTTTGGGATAAGAGTGAAAAGGTCATGCAAAAGTCGTTACGAGGTTGGTTGCAAGGACAAAGCATGCAAGTTTAGTGTCCGTTCAACGAAGTTACCTGACGGAGGAGGGTATTGGGCAGTTCGGACGTTCCACAAAGTAGACACATGTACTGTTGATGGTTTGCAAGGGCGATTTCCATCTGCGAGTGCTAAGATAATTGGTGAACTTTTGGCACCCAAGCTTTAAGCTAATGGAGTAGCATTGAGACCTAAAGACATAATTGGTGAGATGATGGTTCGGTGGGAATTGGAATGCTTGTATGGTAAGGCTTGGCAAGTAAAGGAGCATGTAGAGACGCTTGTTTTCGGTCCCCCGGAGGAGTCATTTCAACTACTACCCTCATATTTTTATATATTGGAATAAGAAAATCCTGGCACAGTCACAGCAGTGGCTACTGACGAGGCTGAAAGATTCAAATATTGTTTCTGGTCATACGAGACTTGTATTCGGGGGTTTAGGGATGTAATGCGTCCTACGGTTGCAATTGATGCAACATATCTGAAAAGCAGGTTCAAAGGTGTTCTGTTTGTTACTGTATGTAAAGACGAGAACGAGTGTGTATATCCAGTTGCGTTTGGCATCGGCCATGTTGAGGACGAAGACTCGTAGATGTGGTTTCTCATCAAGCTACGTGATGTGATTGGTTGTCCTGAAAACACTATGTTCATTTTTGATCAGCATCTCGGCATTAAGAAAGCAATCTAAAATGCATACCTAGAAGCACACCACGATTTATGCGGTTACCATTTGAAAAAAAACTTTAAAAACAAGTTCAAGCGTGATAACATTTCTATGATTTTCACCCTTGCTCGAGATTGCTATAAGGTTTTCGAATTCAACAGACATATGAACCAGCTCATGCAGATTCATGCGAGAGCCTATGCTCATCTTTTGAGAATAGGCCATGAGAGATGGGCACGTGCATGTTCACCGGCAAGGCGATACCAAATGATGACCTCAAACATTGCCGAATGTGTTAACTCCTGCTTAAAACATGCTAGACAAATGCCAATCACTGTTTTAATCGAGTTCATACGAGACATGTTCCAGCGTTGGTTCCATGATCGGTACGAGGAGGCTGTCAAGGTGACCACACCCCTCAGTCCTTGGGTTGCTAGACAATTGAGCAAACGCTTCAATGATGCACATCGTTTTGTAGTGAAGCCTATCAATTGAGTGGAGTTTGAAGTTAAAGACGGAAAGATGGATGGACTTGTTAACCTGTCCACGAAGACGTGTTCATGCTGTGAGTTCTAAACAAATTTACTGCCATACAAACATGCCATTGCAGCAATAAGGTCATATTATATTTTCTTTATTTCTTATTTGATCCTTAATTTGACATAGCATTTATATTTTGCTTGAATATTGGGTTCATTATATTTTTCAGTAAATACAAACGTGAAGCCTTTGATTTCTGCGTCGATTACTACAAGACAACCGTTTGGGTAAAGGGTTATGCGGGGTCCATTCGCCTAGTAAGGCATCCTAGTGAATGGGACATCCTCTCGCATGTGAAACAAATTGTCATCTTGCCACCACCTTGGCGAGGCCAAGTAGGAATACCTAGGAGGAGAAGGATTCCATCCCCTGGTGAAAGCAGTCGAGCACGGAGATGTTCGCAATGCAAGATGTACGGGCATAACAGACAAAATTGCCCATCTCCATTTGCAAATCCATCAACAAATCCAACACCATCTCAAAGTCAATCAGCGCCATGACGAGTGCGTCGACCGAAAACGTATTGAATTTACAGAGAAACCGATCACACACACAACAATTGTCCAATCCGAAGGACAATGTCTAAAAACGTAGGGTGTGTTATGGACGAAAACATATTATCGGGGCCTAACTAACTGCAATTTATCTGTTGTTTTGTTAGGGTTTGATTCGAACTGTTTCGATTTTGGCCATTAACATTTGCATTAAATAATGATATTTGCTATAAACCAGTGTATAATAATAGTATTGCCTAGGCATAGAAGTAATCAATAATTGACTTTAGCCACACCATGCATGGTCATATAGTATGGAATGTAAATTATTTAATCTTTGAACAACATATATAAATAAAAAATCAACAATGTTACTCTACATTTCGACAATTGTAAAGCCAATACATTCATTACATTTTTACTTAAAGCAAATCGCTTCAATATACATAAGAGAATTTTACTCATTTTACAAACGACGTTGTAAAACTATATCAATTGTCCACTTGGGTTTAGAGTTTGTGAAATGGTAAAAATGTGAGAAGTCAGGCTGCAGAGTCGGTGACACGCCATTGAGGGAAGCAGTGACACAGCATTCTTTTCGTGTTGGTGACACGCCAAGTGCATGCGGACATGTTGGTGACACGCCAAGTGCATGCAGACATGTTGGTGACACGTCAAGTTTATGCAGACATGTTTGTGACACGCCTAGTGCACATAGACATGCTGGTGACACGCCAAGTGCACATAGACATGCTGGTGACACGTCCAATCTATTGAATTTTATTTTTTTTGACACACCAAGTGGAGGTAGATATGATGGTGACACGTCAAGTGCAAGCATATTGAACTTTAGAATACAAAAAAACAACAGAAATCGGGTCGAATAGCAGAAAACAGAAGGAAAACTTTCTGTTGTTTTAACCCGTCAAAACAAACTGAAAACCACTAACAGTGATGACTTTCTCCCCCTTGATATATTCAACTTTAGAATTCTATCCTAGTCTAATAATTAATCTGTTTCTCTTCACCTCCGACCTGTAAGCAATTGTCCAACCCTGGCTTTTTGAAATACAGAGACTCTGTATCATCTGAGAAGCCAGGGTTGGACAATTACTTACAGGTCGAAGGTGAAGAGAAACAGATTAATTATTAGACTAGGGTAGAATTCTAAAGTTGAATATATCAAGGGGGGAGAGAAAGTCCTCACTATTAGTGGTTTTCAACATGTTTTGAATGGTTAAAATAACAGAAAACTTTTGGTTGTTTTCTATTGTCTGACCCGATTTTTGTTATTCTTCTGTATTATAATGGTCTGACATTCTCGTAGTTGGAAGAATTACGGAGGACACATCAACAAAACTGCTTTTGACGATATGTACGTTCAGTCGATGAGAACTGAAGAGTTTTTGACCATATATAGTAGATGAATATAAACCGACATTACCAGTTTAAACGTTTCGGTCTGAGGCAATGAACAAACATGCTGCTGACACGCCAAGTGCATGCAGAGATGGTGGTGACACGCCAAGTGCAGGCAAACGTGTTGCTGACACTCCAAGTGTAGGCAGAGATGTTGTTGACACATCAAGTGCAGGCAGAGATAGTGGTGACGAGCCAAGTGCAGGCAGAGATAGTGATGACACGCCAAGTGCACTCAGACATGGTGGTGACACTCCAAGTGCATGCAGAGATGGTGGTGACACTCCAAGTGCAGGCAGACGTGCTGCTGACACGCCAAGTGCACTCAGACATGGTGGTGACACGCCAAGTGCAAGCAGAGATAGTGATGACATGCTAAGTACACTCAGACATGGTAGTGACACGCCAAGTGCATGTAGAGATGGTGGTGACACGCCAAGTGCAAGCAGAGATAGTGATGGCATGCCAAGTGCACTCAGACATGGTGGTGACATGCCAAGTGCATGCAGACGTGTGGCTGACATGCCATTCACTTGGCGTGTCACCACCACCATCTTTGCCTGCACTTGGCGTGTCACCAACATGTCTGCATCGATCTGGGCGTGTCACCACCATAAATGACAACCTATTCAAAATATGGAGACCAATTCTACCAACATGTCACCCACAAGGCCCTTCAAAAGATATGAAAATGATCATTGAACAAAATAATTATACAAATTTAAATTTACCTACTATATCCAAACAATTTGAGAAAAAATATAGAAACGTAATGTAATTTATGCAAAAGTAATGAGAAAGTAATGTATAAACTGTATGAATATTAGTAAAATTAATAAAATGAATTGTATATACAAAAAAAATGATGTATAGACACAGGCCGATGATATGTTCAAGGTTTGCTCTCACAACTGTTGCAAAAAATTTCGAGAGCGTATTGCCGACGCATATTTGCAATCATGTTCTGCTTAACTTTGATTGATTTTGATTGCAACATATCGTCAATGTACGCAACCATGAACATACCACAGCTGACACTATCAGCCTACCGATGCACATTAGCTTTGGGCAAATGGATCTCCAATCGCATTGGCGTCAAATCCCGTGCCTTTCGTCGTGTTCTGTTGAAATAACCGGCTTGGTGGCATATGATTGGGAACACTGTCGTAAGGGGTGACATTTGAGTAGCACAAACTCCGTTATCCTTAACATTTGAAGTTTTTGTGGAGTCCTCCACCCTGATCGTCCACCTCCCCAAGTCTATCTTCACCACCACCCAATGGCCACAAACATTGCAAGATGCGAAGATGAAATCGACATCTTCCCATCTTTTTTCGTATATCAACCTCTCACCCTGCACGTACCCCCGTAACTCATTTATAATTTCCATGCTGGCCAGGGCATCTTCGGTGGGCTTTAGGATGTGTAGTATATTGATGGTGTCCTGTGAAGCATATATACGTTATCTTACACTTAAGACAATAAATAACTTATTATTTTAATAATTTAAAATCATGAAAAATAAACTTATGAAGAATATCATGTCAACCACGCATGCACGAGCTTTGTACAGTTTTCACTTTAGCCCTGTCATTCGCTTACCGAGTATGTTAAGGCATGCGTCGATATGTTCACTTATCATTTCTTCTTTGGGATCCTCTAATGTTATGAAAAAATTTGCACCTTGATTCCCTAAGATCCCGACATTACACCTGCATATGTAACATAATGAATTAATTACTTTAGCCTTGGTGGATTAATGTTTAATTAAAAAATTAGATTAGTAATGTTATTTATGAGCTTACCTCGCATGCTTGTCTTTCTTGAAGGCCTCGTACGCTTCTATCATTGCGCTCTTTTGATCGCGACGGCTCATCATGGGGTCAACGTACGGGCTTGCAATGTACTTGCTTGCCATTTTCACTCTTGCTCGCTCAGTAGGGTCTGAAATTAATGCTATATGATCCTGGACAGCAGATCCCTCTGATGGCAACAATCACTAGCTGCTGGCTTCATGAGTGCTGTGAAGAAGATGGTCCCCTTCATACACGACTATTGCAAGGTTCTTATCCCCTCCCGCCACTGCATCGATCACCGGATTAGCATCTGCTGCCAGTGTATCATCTCCGTCGGCACCAACAACATCGTCATCGTCAATGTTAAAATCAAGTTCATCTTGGTGCCCTTCATCAGTAACATCCTCGTGGTCGACACCAGTATTGTTAGATAAAGGTCCGCCCTATAGAATTAGAGAAATAAGAAAATCGTTAGCATAAACTGATGCCTATAAATTAGTACTAACCATACTAAACATAAACAACCAATATATGTGCAAATATTGAATTTCGTACTTGTGATTTCAGACCCTCTAGAATCCGAGTGACGACACGGTCCTTAAACATCTACAGGCCCAGAGTCAATGACTGGATTGAAGCCTTCAGCGTCGACATCTCCTTTTTATGTCGGTTCATGAACTATCGCAACTGACGCTTTGTCACTAGTCCGTCATTGACTCTTGTGGATTCAGTCAACTGCAATAAGATATATATTACTATGGGTCAGTGTAAATAGATAGGGAATTCTTGAACATTAACCATTAGAACTATAAAATCCTTACCGGTGGCTCGTTACTAGTGTGTGGTTGAGCATGACCGATCGGTGCTTAAGGTGCTTGGGTCGCATCCTTTAAGTGCAATGACAAGAAATTACTGTGTTACTGTGCAAATAGATATGGAATTGTTAAATATTAACCATTAGAACTATAAAATCCTTACCGATTGCTCATTACCAGTGTGTGGTTGAGCATGACCGATCAGTGCTTGAGGTGCTTGGGTCGCCCCCCTTAATTGTAATGACAAAAATTACTGTGTTACTGTGTAAATAGATATGGAATTGTTGAACATTAACCATTAGAATTATAAAATCCTTACCGACGGGGAGTTATCACTGTGTGTATGAGGAGGATCTCTCGGTAGTTAAAGAGTTGTCGTAGCATGGTCCAACTGCAAACACATATATGTTAGTCGATACTCACATGTGGAATTGTTGAATACAAATGGTTAAATCCGTCCTTACCGGCTGTTCACTGCCATGCATATAATCACCCTCTTCTTCCAACTCAGGGCCTGACAGCTCATCCTCTAAGGCAGCGGCTGTGTGCCTCTGCTTAATGGTACCACTGGCTCTTCTGTCCTTTAACTATCTCCTCTTTTCCCTCGCACCTAAGCCTCATTCAGCCTGATCCTCCATGTGCCCTATAGGCACGTACTAGTGTCCCTCATATAGTGGGACATTAATGTCAATGAAATAATCTCGGCTTGACTCCTCCGGGGTAGGCTCCAAGGTCTCAACTGTCCATAATTGCAAAATAGGGACTGTGATTAAATATAATTTTATGGAAAATTATTATAGAAATGCACATTAGAAAGTAGCCAAGTTGTTCACTCACCTGCTGAGATGACTCTAACTTCTCAACTGCTTTGTAAAATGCAATTGACTTCTGATTGCATTCCCATTTCAACATACGTGGGTAGACGTCCTTTGGACCAGAGGGGGCAACTAGTTTTCGGAAGGTTGAAATTGCTTCTAGTGCCCAGAGCTACAAGTCAAATATAACATCGTTAAACCGTAAATGATAAACAAGTGCAACAATAAATTTTTAAGTCAAAAGGAAACTCATCAATGTTAAGTGCCAGTACCTAAATCACCCACGGGAATCCATAAATGTTGTACTGCAAATGGGTAGTCGGGGGCAAGTTTGAGGCAGACACTTCGAACCTTTTCAGAAAGTAGTCCTCGGTCAACCTCTATACGTAATGACCCAAAGAGAAGGCATTCCAAGAGTCAATGTCCTCTACCAATGAAAATAGCCAAGACGTCACTCGTCTACGGTAGTCTTAACCGAATAACATGTTATTTGCGATCAAGACAAGCGCCATCTTGGTCGCGTCACTTACTCGCTGCAAGCTACCTCTACGGAATGTATTCAGCAACTCTTGCAGCTTAACGCTTTGCTGCCCATTCCAGTATCGTGCATGAATTTCGTCAGCAATAACCTTGTACTGTCGTGTGAACACATCGGGCATTGGACCAAACTTCAGGCCGGTGATAAAGCAGAACTCTTGCTTTGATATCCGTGCCTTGCTATTGCCAATGGCAAACCACAGCTCGTGCTCCATTGATTCTATCGCCTTGATTCGATGAATCATGATGCTATGCAAGAGACCGGCGCTGAAGTAGCCTTGTGGATATACGTCCAGCAGCATGTCGAAACACGTACTCTTCACTGCATCGTACTCACTTTTCTCTTAGAGAGTCTTGTTGATGTAATGCAACTGCGACCACTTACAGTAGGTGTTGATGCTGACATTGAACGCCTACTTCTCCTTCGGCACAATCAGCAAGCTATTAATATCCTCATGCTGTCCAGAGTGCATCTGCAAAACATGGAACACATGCACAATTGAGTTAGCCCATAACATGGAAACAAGGTACACTAAAGATAAAAAAAAATAAATAAATAAATGTGGTCACACGCCATGCATAAGGGTCGTGACACGTCACGCATAAGTGTGGTGACACGCCACGCATCACTGTGGTGACAAGCCATGTAACACTCATTATCGTGACACGCCATGCATCACTGTCGTGACAAGCCATGCATCACTCACTGTCGTGACAAGCCAACCCTAAACCCGTGACACGAAAAAAACCCAAAAAACCTATTAGCCCACAACACGCATCCCTAACGCCGTGAAACCCTAAAACCAAAGAAAACCAGTAAACCCACAACACGCCATATGCAGATGCGGACCCCTTTCTTCAACACTTTAGTACGACCATAACCAGGAATAAAACAATTTGGCAAAAAAAAAAAGAAAAGGAAAAAAAAACCAACTTATCAAACCAAACCTAATCGCAAAAAAACAACGAATAAAAGAAAGTTTTAATTTTAGACTGATTGACCTCTTTATTGATAGCAGACATCGTTGCTGTGATGTAGTTAAGCTTGGCAAGAATGAAGTCGAACTCTCTGTTGTGTTTCGAGATAATGAATGAATCAAAATCTCTTACTTCCTTCACACAGACCTTTGACCTTTGCGATTTTAGAATGACAGAAAAATATTTATTTTTAATTAAATGGGCCTTTATAATCATTTTTGAAACTCCTTAGAAGTCCAAAGGGTTTCCTCGTTATTTGCCTGCCTTATTTCAAATCATGCCTTGTCACTAATTCAACCTTGCCGTGTCAGACGTCTAACCATGCCGTGTTGCACACTCTAAACATTGCCGTGTCACATGTTTAGACATGACGTGTCACACACTCTAAACACTGTCATAGCACAGCCACTTCACACATCATCGCTTTACCGTTTCACACATTATAATTCTGACGTGTCACACTTCTAGCCATGGCGTGTCACACACTCTAAACACAGTCGCGTCACACATTCTCGTCTTACCGTTTCACACATTATACACGTCTAGCCATGGCATGTCACACACTCAAAACACATTCGTGTTATAGTCGCGTCATACATTCTCGCCTTGCCGTTTCACACATTATAACGCTGCCGTGTCACACGTCTAGCCATGGCGTGTCACACACTTTAAACACTACCGTGTCATAGTCGCGTCACACATTCTCACATTGCCGTTTCACACATTATAATTCTGATGTGTCACCATCTCTAAACACTGTCGTGTCACAGCCGCGTCACACATTTTCACCTTGTCGTTTCACACATTATAACTCTGCCGTGTCACACGTCTATCCATAGCGTATCACACTCTCTAAACACTGTTGTGTCACACGTCTAACCATAACGTGTCACACACATTAAACACTGCCGTGTCTCAGCCGCGTCACACATTCTCACCTTGCCGTTTCACACATTCCCTCCGTGCCGTTTCACGAACTCTAAAGCCTACCGTCACACAAACATCTCACATATGGCCTACTGTAGCACATCCATTTCCTGTTTCGGATTCATATTTTTCTCCTTTCGATTCACCACTCTAAAGCTTGTTTCGGATTTTTGGTTTCACATCATTCTCGAAGCTTTCGATTCATCATGATCGGTTCCTCATTCGATTTAATATCACCCTTCTAGTATTATCTGAATGTCATGTCCGAAATATCTGAAAAACCCTCTCATGCTTCTAGGGAAAAAAATGGATGTTTTGCACAAAATTAGATGTTCGGGAATTCAAAATTGTAAGAAATTCTTCGCATATTAATTTTTCCTTTTTTCGCTTGTTTGGGAATGCGCGTCACCCACGTTGTCTCACTAAAGGCATTTTTGTCCCAAAATCTATTAGAGTGGCTAAAAACAGTTAAATTTATACGAATGGTTATTTTTGAAAACACGTTCTTTTCAAGAGTCAAAAAAAAAATCTCCTTTTTATAATATATGTTGATGATGTGACATACTGATATATAATAATAAATGATAACATGACATATTAATATAACATAATGAGATTGTGACATGACATTTTATTCTCAATGTCAAGTGAGATGAAAAAGCAAATAGTATTTTGACTAATACTAGTTAGTCAACCATTAAGTAATAAGTTTTATTTAGTAATTGATATGTCATAATAAATGATAATATGATATATTAATATAACATAATGAAATTGCTCTGTGATAGAGATTGTCGTGAGACATTTTTATGGTATTTTAATTAATATTAATTTAAAAATTTATTTAGTTTAAAATAAAAATATAAAAATTTATTTTAAAATAATAAAATAATAAAAATTTATTTAAATTTTTTAAATAATTCAAAAACTTTTTAAAATATCATGCCTTTCTTGTATTCATTTATGAACATATTTCTAAAATATAAATGAAAGTTTCAATATGTATATCTACCTAAGTATTATGTGGTAAATTTTGTTTATATATTATTATAATGATAAATTGTAGATGAATGAATAATTTTAAAAGAGTTTGAATTAAAAAATATTTTTTAATTATAAATAAAAATAAAAATATTATAAAAAAATCACAAATTAATAGAGCAATTCCCTCTATGCCTAAGCAATTATTTTTCTTTACCTTGGACAGGAAAACAGAAAAAAGAAATGAAATTTTGAGAAAATCATGACTAATTTGCTATTAAAAAAAAAAAAAGGGAAAAACGGTTGGCAGTAGCAGCATGGAATTAGGCCTGTGGCAGAGTTAGCACGAGCCCAAGTCTTTTGTTGTCAAAATTAACGGAAGCCCAAGCTTTTAGCTATGACTGGAAACCATGCCAATAAAACCATGCCATCACTCAGCCTCACGCGTGGAAGTCCAAATTCCAACCCGTTCCGACTGGAAACAAACAGTCACAGGTGAGTGGTGGTAACTGGAGAGAGCCGGCCGACGCGAAACAAAGAAGAAGCTCTCTGTCTCGGTCTCCTGCCTGACTGAGCGATAGAGACTTAAAAGAACAAAATGGCAAAGAAAGCTACAAAGTCGAAAAAATCTGGTTCATCTTCAACCTCTGCTGCCTCTGCTAAGAACTCCTCAACACCCTCCAATCAGTATTTCTCTCTTTTCCTTGCTTTATAGTGTTTGTTACTGTTCATCTCAATTTCTTTGGTTGGGAGATTTGCAAAACAAAATTATAGCTTTCTTTGTTTGTTGTGTTTATTTGTATTGGTGGTCAGGATTTTTAGGGGTTAACGATAGATACTGTTTTTGCTTGGGAAAAATGTTAGGAAAATGGTGTTAAGGGTAAAATCAAGTGAGAAAATGAAGAGGTCAGCTCAACAGAGTGTTGTTAGCGAGAGAGAAAAGAGACCCACGTCGAAGTCAAGATCCAAATCGAAGCAGAAGAAGAAAAGCACACGAATTGATGCTAAAATGCCCAAGAAACCCCCTACTGCTTTCTTTTACTTCCTGTGAGTATTCCTCATGTATCATTTCTGTCCATAGGTTTGCTTAATTTATGTTGTTAATAACATTTCTTTATGGCTGCAGTTTCTCATGCTTCCTAGATTTTGTCTTTGTTGCTTTATTCTTTTGGCTTGGAAGATTTTCTTGTTGTGTTGAGTTGAAATCTATCTGCATATTCGCCGGCTGGCTGTCTTCATATGCAAAGTTTGAGTTGTTTTCATTTTAGGTTTACCAGTGAATTGTGTTTCCTTGCCTTAAGTTGTATATTCTTTATGGGGCCTTGGGAGGTCTTAGGTTCAAACGTATGTAAAAAATATATATATTTGGGATGGTAAGTGTTGGTGCTTTTATCAAACGAGTTGCCTGCTAGTTTCATTGACTCAAATCTAACTGAGTTTTCCTTCTCTTTTACTCAAGGGAGGATTTTCGTAAGGAATTTCAAGAGCAGAATCCAGATATTAAGTCAATGCGTGATGTATGTTATGGTTTGAAATCACAAATCTTAGTTTAGCCCACAAATCTCTCTCTGTGTGTCTCTCTCTAACATATATGTTACTGAATCCTGCAACATATTGTTTCAGATTGGGAGGGCGTGTGGTGAGAAGTGGAAGACAATGACATATGAGGTTCGTGCCTTAAAATCTTGCATTGGCTATCTTTATTCCCTGTTGCTTATGAATTTATATAATTGGCATATGCTATTTTTAGTTCACCTGCAATATGAATTGTTCCATGTTCAGCCTGTAAATCATAATCTGGCTGTTCTCATGATATTGCAAAATAGTAGCAGTAGCAGTTATGATAACTTATATTGACCTTTTATGAATATGCTTGTAAGAGTTAATTATTGGAGACATTTATTTTGGGATTGAGAGAAGCAATTTTAGTAATGATGTGTGTTCCTGTGCTAGTAAATATCAAAGCCATGATCATGGGTGGCAGTGGCTTGTCAAAGCCTACTTTAAGTTCCCTCTAAATACAAGGTGAACCACATTCATGATCCGCTCATGCAATTATTTGCATAAAGATGTAGAAAGTACTTTTCGACATCGTACTGTTCCCTATTGTTAAGCATGTATAGAGATATTGTGGCAATTGATATTAGTGCATAGCAAGGACGCCAATGATCTTGAGGGGGCAAGTGGTGTTGATTGTTCTTCCCCATTTGGACTCGAAGAAAATAGAAATTAGCTTTAAATAGCAAATTAAGGACTTTATGGAGAAAATGAAGAAACAGTTGTCAGGGTTTGCCTAACTTTGTGATATCTGTTTTGTCTTTGATAGGAAAAGGTTAAATATTATGATATCGCAACTGAGAAACGAGCAGAGTTTGATACAGCCATGGCAGAATATATTAAAAGAAAGGTAAACTTGCTTTAGGTTTTCTCCAAAGAAGTCTTTAATATTTATTTGCAGAACAGCGGCAATGGATTTTAAGCAGTTTAGTTTGCTCAAAACTTTCATTGCAGGAAAATGGTGAAGATCAAGAAACCGAAGATGACTCAGAGTTTGATGAATAAACGTTAGGGTTGTTGTACCAAGAAATTTCATTGTTCAGTAGGAATAGGTGTATCGGTTACGACTTGCAAGATGTATATTAATGCATTGAATATGTTCATGTCTGTCATTTTTCTGTAAATCACTGCTTGGAGAATGAATGCCCTTATGTTATTGCCTTGCAGATTTGACAGTTTATGCAACTATTCTTCAAGTACATGTTCATGCCAATTAAGAGCTGCTTTTATTTTTCCTGCTTTGAAGAACTTTCTCTGATCCTCTAGTAGTTGAAACACGGGATCTGGCCTTTTCTGAGTTAGCTTTGGTTGATAATTAAATGCAATCTCTATTACTTCATGCTCTCTCCGTTTAGAATAGTGCTAGTATAGAGGATGGCCTTTCAATTTAACATGATTTCACCGAACAGTGGAATTCCTGGTAACGAAACTTGCAAAGAACGGATTTATTACTTTTTCAATTGTTCTCTTCATTGGCTAATTTATCAACTCGTGGTCAACCCACAATTCAATTGTAACAATATTTTTGGCCTAAAATGAACAAAAAACACTCTTAACCTAGATGTTGAAGCTCCTATCTCTGGTTGTCCTTTGTCGATCAGCTACTGTGCTCAATGATTCAGCAATGCTTCTGACTTCTGCAACCATTGCTATGACATCGTTGAGCTTATTGACTGCTGAGCCCACACCCTGTGTTAGGAAATTATAGTACTAATTCAGTAGTTTACGACAGAAATAACAGATTAATATGTCACAAACCTTAAAATTGCAACATGGGGTATAAATTAATTACTATGTTCTTCAGAGTTGGGTAGTGTTTTACATACCACACCGGCAGCCCCTGCTGTGATTGCCATTGGTGCTGTAACTGCACTGAGTCCAGATGAGCACATAACAGGAATCCTGACAGCCCTTGAAATAGAATATGCTGCTCCTAAAGTTGGTGTAGCCTATGGATACAAGTAACAGAAAGAAGAAAGCGTGTACCATGTAATCAAACCGAGGAATTTTTTTGCTTTAACATAATTGGAACAGAGGATAAGACTTCAAACTTGCAATCATTGCATCAGATATTTCTTTTTTGTCTACCAAAGCACAATTACCTTCTCAATCAAACCGAGGACACCAGATTTTGAGGGAGTGGAACATTTGCCTCCTTCAGTTTGGATAATGTCAACACCTTCACTTTCCAGCAGCTCTGCAAGCTTGACCTGTTGGTAAGTTGTAAAATGTTTAGTTCACGCCCCTTAAAATGGCGGTAGTAAGGGCCGACATTTTTAACTTTAAAACATTATATCTCTGTTGGTAACCTGATCAGGGAGGCTAAGTGTGTGAGGCACGGTTACTGACAGGGTCACAGAAGGAAGAATGCTCCTTGTCTCCTTTGTGAGCTTTAGTATCTGCAAAACATAATCAACAGAACTATAAATCTAGGCTGGTGAATGATGAGCTTATTGCTGAACCAGTAAACACATTTAATACGCTACATCATACTTACAGTAGTCTATTAGAATCCCATCAAGACTAAAGTTTCTCTTTTTAAGCTATCTCCTTTCATTTTTTTCCTTAATTTTTCCATGAAAAGGATCTAACTTGTTTCAGTGAAGAAAACTTTTGGTATCTGAATATCTCTTAATTTCCCTCAAGTTCTAGTTCGACAGTTTTACAGTTAAATATAAGATTGCTTTATAGGGATCACAGAAATATATGTTTGGTACCTGTTCTGGAGAGAACACTACACCTGTCTCGTAAAAGGAATCATAATTTCCAATCTCCACCTGCATTTGCTATCAACTTCATTAACATTAACTAACAAAATTTGATCTGATTTTCTTTTCATTGCATGTCACACTACAGCATCAAAAACCAAACTGTCACAGAATTCAAGCTTATTAGTTTTGAACTTCAAATGGACAGTGAGTTTCCGGTCAAACCATCAATGCTCCTGCTTCAACAGCTGCTGAAAATGCAGCTGGATCTACTGATGAAACACAAACCTGCATAAAGGAGACATGTTAGGATTAGTAAGACCAGAATGTCACCCTGATGAAAACAAAGCTGCAAATTGTTGAGGCGGCCGCCTAGGAAGCCAGATTATATTTAACATGTCAGATCCTATAATTCCTCATTTACTCAATTTCGCAAGTAAATATTGTTTAGCTCTGTTCTGTTTGGGGTACCCACTGCTGTACTGTACCACCTTCTTCCTGTTATTAACATGGTGGCAATAAGCTCTAAGCAAGATTAAGAATTACCGGAAGAGAAGTTAGGCTAATGGCCAGTTTCACTAATTCTGGGTCACAAGCTATATCCACATGAGTTGCTCCCCCCTGAATTACAATCACAGTTAAATTATCGATTTCAAATAAAAAAACAAAAACAATAGCAAAATGGAATGACCTTGACCTTATCTGCAGCAGTAACAACTGAAGCCACGTTGTTTCTATCGAAATTCTGTAAACCTGAGATAATCTGTAGAGGATAAAATTTGAATCAAATGACATTATTAAACAACAAAAGGGAAAAGGAATACATAAAAACGAGAAGTTGGGTTTTGGAATAACCTTGAGAGCTCTTCGTTCATGGAAGTCTTTCAACACTGCTTCTTTAGTAGTTGATAGAAGTGCTTTTGCAGTAGTTACACAAGCACTTCTTCTGACATTTGCACATGGTTTTGAAGGGAGAAAGTTACCAAGAAAAGGGTTTAGGCTGTATTTTAAAGCAGTGTTAGAAGAGGGAGAAATTGACATGCAGATTGAGGTATGCATGCTTCGCTCTTTTATTTTATCCAGGTAAGGTTGTAGCTGGAGTTGGAGGGAAGAGATAAGAGATGCTGGCAGCTTTGTAGATCTTTAAACTGCTGACATTACAGCAGATATTTTCGGTTGGCTACCTTGGGTTTGGGTTGTTCCCCAACGATTATTCGACTCTGGTGATTAATGGGCTGTTGGGCACAGATTTGATCGAATGGGCCACAATCATCAGTGGATATGCATCGTATGATACGAATCGCATAAACAGGAAAGGGCAAATCCCCGTCAGGTATTTTAGACCAATTGACCATCAAATGAAAATCACGTAAGAAGAAAATACCTTCACCAAATTGAGCGGATAACCATGTATTCTTGCACTTCCTTGTTAGAAGTTAGAACTTAGTATTCCACAAAACGCTTGTCTTCTGTTTTTTTTTTTTGAGCCTTTTCCTCTCCTTCTCTCTCCTTCCACCTCTCTCCAAATTCAACCCACAACTCGGTGTATCCTCAGAGCCAACACCGCCACCAGTTGCCATACCGAGAGGAGGGTGTGGCGGAGGAACCAAAAATGGATCCTGATATAGAAAATGCTGAACACAATGAAATAAACAATGCCTCTATTCAATGTTTTATTTTGAATATAACCAAACACAATGGAATTTGGCAAGGTGATAACCCCTTTACCGAGTCTCTCCCTCTCTTGGTCACCCAACTCGCCGCCATCCTAATCCTCACTCGCTCTCTTCACCACCTTCTCAAACCCCTCCGTCAACCCCGCATCATATCGGATATTCTTGTAAGTGGCATTGTTGATTGTTTTCCATTTCCATAGATCTTTTTACTTATTACCAAGTTCATTATCTGAATTTATTCGCAAGAGATTCCTTATCATAAATGGAATGTAATGATTTATAAAACCATATTTGATGTGCAGGGTGGCATCTTATTAGGTCCATCTGCATTGGGGACGACAATTTACTTTGCAGATTTGTTTCCCACAATAAATGTTATTACAGTAGAAACGTTGGCGTACATGGCCCTTGTTTTTCACATGTTCTTAGTTGGCTTAGAGATTGACCTAAATGTCATCGGGCGCATAAGCAAAAAGGCAATAAGTTTCACTGTGACTGGACTTCTTTTCCCCTTCACCGTAGGGATTGGCTTCTTTTATCTATTGCATGCATATTGGGAACATGATCAGCCTCAAGGTTATGAAGTTAACGTACAAGGTAGTTTTCTATGGGCCGCTGCACTAGCAGTCACAAGCTTCCCTGTTGTTAGCGGAATTTTATCGGATCTCAAGCTACTGAACTCAGACATTGGACGACTGGCAATGCCCGTTGCCCTTGTCAGCGATATGGGCTCTTGGGTTCTTATAGTCATTGTCATCCCATTCTGTGCTAATCCCACAAATGCACCATACATCATCACTACAACAATAGCCTACGTATTAGCCTGCGTTTACACATTTCGTCCATTGCTTGCATGGATCATTCGCCGCACTTCTAAAGGGAAGGACCAAAACTACAGTAACTTTTACTTGTGTTTTGTTCTTGTTGGGGCTGTACTGAGTGCATTTGTGACGGATGTGACTGGAACTCATTCCATTGTTGGGGCTTTCGTATTTGGGCTTATTCTGCCTACTGAGCTGGCGCTTGTGTTGATCGAGAGGTTCGAGTACTTTGTTTCAGGGCTTCTGATGCCGGTATTCTTTGCAGTTTCTGGGGTTAGAGTCGACATCTTCAAAATAGCAGAGTGGAGGCTTGTATTGCTTATCGTAGTTTGGCTTTGCGCTGTTAAGATTATTAGTTTCCTACCAATTTCTTTAGTCTCTGACATTGAGCCTAAAGATAGTTTTGCTCTCGGATTACTCATGAACACGAAAGGGGTATGGGCGATTCTTATCATTCACACTGGCTTGGATAGAGGGGTACATCCTTTTCTATATTTACACATTTACGCCAAGGTAATTGATGAAACATTATGATTTATATGTCAGTTTCCAACTCTATTTAGGTTTTGCAAGACGATGACTATGCGGTGATGATGATTACAATTCTATTAATGACCAGCATAGTTGCTCCTATCATTTCTGCCATTTACAAGCGGACCAATCTTTCTACAAGATACGAGCGTAGAACTATACAACATGCTAGTACAGAAGCAGAGCTGCGAATCCTCGCGTGCATCCATTCGTTTTGCAGTGTACCTGGAATATTAAAGCTCCTTGATGTATCTCAAGCTACCCAATATGGTCATATCGCAGTTTTCACTCTTCACCTTGTTGAGCTCACTGGCTGTGCATCAGCTATGCTTATAGTGCATGACTCACAGAACCGTAGGTTTGACGATCCTGTCTTCGACCCTGACTATGGCGATAGCTCTGAAACGGATAAAATCGTCAACGCCTTTAGAGAATATGAAAACAAGAACCGCAATATCAGCATCCAATCCCTTACTGCAGTTTCTCCTTTTGTGGCTATGCATGGGGATATTTGTAGTCTAGCTGAAGACAAGCATGCGACATTCTTGATCTTACCATTCCACAAACAAGCCACAAAAGAGGGGAATCTCCCGGAGATAAATGCTGCTTTTCGCGACATAAACAAAAACGTGCTTCTCAACGCTCCTTGTTCTGTAGGAATCTACATAGACCGTGGCCTTGAAGAGACCGCAGGTGCCAAATCCGGCAATAAAATCCATCAAATAGTCATGGTATTCCTTGGTGGACCTGATGACTGTGAAGCATTAGCTTATGCATGGAGGATGGCAAAGAATCCAGGAGTTCGCCTAACGGTGATAAGATTATTAGAAATGGATGCTATGGATTTCCCAAACGGCAAGGGCTCAATGCTATCCTCAAGCTCATACCTTGACAGGCAAAGGGAGATTGATGATGAGTACATAAATGAGTTCAGGCTACGAACTGTTGGGGAGGAACTTATTCAGTACGAAGAGAAGATTTTATTTAACGGAGAAGAGCTGGATATGACATTGAAAGAAATAGAAAATAAATTTGAGCTATTCATTGTAGGGAGAAGAGAAGGGTTAGAGTCACCCTTGACAACACTGTTATTCACCAGGGTCGATTGTCCAGAACTAGGGGTCATAGGTGACTTGTTGGCTAATTCCAATTCTGCTACAGGTTCAGTCCTGGTGGTGCAACAGTTCATTGATTCTAGCCAAGGCATTGAAGATTTGGTTGCGACACCAAGGTCGTCGAGGCGCGGAATAGTACGAGAAGTCGGGAGTGGGCGGCTATCAACTGTGAGTAGTATTGGGTTAGGGATGTACACGAGGCAGAAATGACGGATCGATGATAAGATTAAAAGAAAACTGTTTTGTGTTACGAAGAGACTTGTGGTAGAATGCTAGATTCATAGGACACTAGAAAAATTAGGAAGATTTTTGATAGCAGAATCCTCCTTGTACCGTGGGATCATGTCTTTCCCTTTGCTCCCACTATTATTTGGAATTTTTAATTGAAAATCTTTTGTCATCTTTGTGGATGGTTCAAACCATTGTAATATTATTGTACATTGAATTTCTTCTCTCTTGCAAGATAAATTGCTTTGCAAACTTCTGGACTCTGATGCATAAAACTGTTAAAGTGTTCATATAATGTAAGTGTTCGGTAGGCTTGCGAGCATACCAACTGAAAAAACACTCTTAAGGTTCAGATCATAGTATTTGGTTTTTCTTAAGGGCTAAGGTAAAGGATTGTCCAATTTTGAGCTGGCTCGGTATTAAACTATAAAATCAATTGACCTATCTATCAAGATCAATATTGACTGGGGAAGAAAGTACAGTGTAAATGCGAGGAAAATATATAAGTCGCTGAGCTGTCTCTTTTGATCGAGCCACACCTTTGAAAAGAATTCTGGTAAGCAACAAAATTTTACAGCTTTAGGACTTGGAGGATCATCCAATTGCTTATTAATCGGTTATGATTGGGCACTTAAATTGTTTTTGACCGAGATTGACTCTTTGCTTTATTTTGTCAAAGATTATAATACTGTATTCATGTATGTACCCCTTCTATTCCTTCTCCTAGAGGAAAATTTTAGTCTCATGTTACAGGCTTACAGGTTACAGCTAAGCCCGAATTTTGTCATTATATATGTGTATTTGTTGTTTATTTTGAAAGTAAGAACAATACGGCTCACCTAACCCAAACCATTTCTTCTGCTTCACACGTTACCTTGAGCCCCAATCTCTTCTGGAAAAGGATGCTGAGATCATTGTCGCGTCTCCATGTCTTCATCGACAGTTGTTTTGGACACGTAAAGCCACCTGCTCATATCTCTCAGCTATTGCCTAGTTAACTAGTTTGTACCTAAAAAATGATCAACGTCAATCTTATAGTTCTATTTGGGTACTTTTCTGATAAATCTAAAGCAAACAGGGGAGGAACCGAAAACCATGCCAGTGCTAATGGTGTCACATTGCTTGAGTTGTTAAGTGGAAAATTTACTTTTTGAAAGGGTCCAGCGGCCTGGTTAATTACTGGGTTAGGTTTTAACAATTGGGCTGGAACTTTGCTTTGTCCAACACAGGCAAGCCATTGCAATTATTGGTGGTAACGTGTAAAGGATTTTCTCAGTTGTATCTGCTTTTTTCAGTAAAGGTTCTGCAAACTTCAAAAGTACCTATAATGCTTGTGAAAGGACGTGAACGAGCACATGGACTTAAAAATCAAATGCTTCAGACCTTTCGATTGTCCCGAGATCCTAGGGGCTCTAGCTACACGAGAGTCGTTGGCTTTGCACCTAGGTGCTTGCCTTTGCCTTTGTCTCGTTTCTTTGTTAAATTTGGTTGCAATAGTCCTGTTTCCCCTAGGAAACAAAATTTTCCAGTCCTGCATAACGCGACTCGTAAGTCATAATTTGGCGAACTCGGCAACTCAATCCCTTAAGCAGTATCACAGTAAGCAGCAAGATTCCTTGCATTTCCTTGGTTAGCATGGTTAAGAATTTATTCATAGAAAAAGGAAGAAAAAGAAAGCTTAATCAATAATGCATCGCAATGCCCTACTACTTAAAGCTGCCATATAACATCAATCAAGGATTCTGATTTATAAAAGCAAGCAAGAACATGGACTTTTTCCATCAATGATTCAAGCAGCCAGCCATCTATGTAAACATATTCTCAGGCGTTGTTATATAAACACTCAGATTTGGAAATTGAAAGTGGCTCAATCAATCTTGTACAAATGCCAGAGAAGACTGTGTCTCCTTCTTTGTATCCACCATTTACCAAAGAGGAAACCACACTCATGGAACTTTATAAAACAAATAGAAAAGATGAGAAAGACAAAGAAAGAATATTTCTCCAACAGAAGTTAATTTAATTCACCATTAACTTTATACATTAAGAAACTAGTGCAATTAGCACAAGAACTTCCCCAACAAAGGTAGACGTTCCCAAGTTAGCTTTCTTCTCCACGTGTCCAGTTTTCAACCACCCTTCAACCCTGGAATTCAAAGCTCACACAATGATGAAAAGCAATTTCTTCTCCATGAAAACCGCTATGCAGTCCTTTCCCTCTCAAAACCCAGGTCAGAACTCAGAATACTACTACACCGAGCAGGAAAAAGAAAAAGGAACAAAGGAAGAAAGAAAAAGAAAAAAGAACAACAAAGACAGATACATACATATACCGCTGTCAAAAGTGACAGCCACAACAAAGATAGAAGAAACAGAGAGTAGCCACCAAGAAGATAGCCTCTAAAACCGACGCAATCCTGAAAATCACATCATCAACGAAGGAAAGCTGAATGTTTAGCCTCTTCCACTTGAAAGCAGACCCCAAAAACTTCCACCTCCATGACTCCTTCTTTATCAGCCTCTTGAACAACACCCATCTCTTCGTCCTACCCATCACTTTTTTTTTTCTTTGTTTCCTTTTTTGTACTTTGGCCTTTGGTTGGAGAAGAAGACGAGTCTCGAGGCGGTTATATATTGGAGAGAAAATGTTCAGTTTAAGAAGCGCACACGAATAAAAAGAAAAAGCAATCGTGGGAGAAGGGGGATTAATTTAGTTGGGGAGGGTAGTTTGGTAAACTTGAGACTACCAACGCCCCCGCGTTTTAATGAGTCAAAATCAGAAATCGCATTGGTGTAGAACGTGGGGGGGGGTTCTGGCCTCATGGAATTTTCAATTTTAATTTGCTATTTCTCAGTTTTCTAAAAACTGTCAAGTGCAGTTTATGGTAGTGGAGGAAGTAAATTGGAATGGAGAATTCTCAGCCTCCACGCGCATCATCATGTTGATGGGAAGAAGCTGGGAAAGCACCCGTGCGCGTGGACTTTTTGTCGTTGAAATGGAATGTTCCTTTCCTTTCATTCTTTTGTAAGAATTGTAGTAGTAGTAGGAGTTTTATTTCTGTATTAGCATTATATTTGGACTTTGACGTCAAATACAGGTAGCTGATGGTGACTCAATTACTAAAAATACTTGGTTAAAATTCAATAAAAAATTGCCTTTCATATTGAAATATCCTTGTGCTTGATGTCATGGGAAGGAATAAGACGGGTTTTGATTATATAAAAATAAATATTTTTTTATTTATTAAATATGTTTTCTAGATTATATATATAAATTTATGACAATTGGAATGTGATGTCACGTTAGAAACAACGGATTGTGTTAAGAAAAATAATTTTGATCCGTTTTAAGAAGAAGGAGGTGTGAAAGAATCTGCGTTTCTTCTTTATTTTTGTTCCATGATGTGGCTGCCTTTGTGGATTTTGTGTCTTTATAGTCATTCATGACGAAATGTCCTTAAATCAAATAAATTGCTTGGACGTCTCATTTTTCCTTGTAAAGCTAAGAAAAGTCACATAATAATTAAAAAAAAAAAGACAAAATGGAAAAATATTATTCCATTTGAAAATCACAACTATTTCCAGCCATAGCTTTAAAAAAGGGACCAATATATACTTGAATATGGGGCAATTGGGATCTTACCGAGAGAAAAAGAAAGTAACAGAGAAAGTCGGAAGTTTGAAAATAACGTGTAGAGTATAATTTTATTTGAATTTATTCACAAAAGTCAATTCAATTGATAAGGAAAGAAGTTTTTTTCTTTATCAATTAGGTTTTGATTTTTGTGAAAGTATTTCAAAATAAAATTTAAAATGCGTTCCATTAATGTGAATGAGGGTACTGTCTTTAAAATCACTCAATTAGTGGATTAGATTAAAGTAAAACTTAAGGATACTTTTGATTTTATAATCGAAACAACTATTTTAATTAAATTAACATTATCAATTTTTCACTTTAAGACTGTTCATGTGAAAATCGCAATATCATTAATAATTAAAAATTATATTATAATTTTATAAATAACATGTGTTTTTATTTATGAGACATTTTTTTTAAAAAAAATAAATCTCAAATCGAACAACAAATTATAATCAAATGCAACTCAACAATCTTTACATCAATATAAGTAAGAGCAACGATGCCTCGTAGCCGGCTGTTGAACAATCTTTGCATCAACAAAGAGGAATTAATGCATGATACTTAAATGATTTTTTTTTTGTTTTTTTCCAATTCAACGATAATTTGTCGGTCAGATTCTATTGTAAGTATAGTGTTTGAATTTGAGAGTAACCTTTGAGTTAAAAAAAAAAAAAGTTATGGGTTCACCTTTTCAAAGTGCTCTTTTTCATGGCCATTTGTCTAACAAATCCAACTTTTTATTAAAAGAAATGGTAATCAGTGGCTAGTGCCTGAAGAATGTGCAGCACCAAATCGAATCTTAGCTGCTGGAAACCATCAAAAACAGAATCTATAGGTTTCTGTCAATTAATTTGATGGTTATTGATGTTAATACAAATGGTTCTCGTCTCCAACAAACGACTTAGTTACTCTTTCTTGATTGGGCTAGAGTGTAAAGTCTATGGAGGAATAAAGGTTCCAATCTTAGTTCCAGATGCCATACTTGGCCGGTTTATACATAAGCATATATTTTCTTTCAAAGATTCACTTTTCAAGATTGGGGAATAATCTTTTTGTTTCCTTTTCATATTTTACTATATGTATACCTAGCATGTTACAGATGCTCCAACTCATATTTGTTTTTATGGAAACTTTATATTTGAATGCATGGTTTCAAAAAAAAAAAAAACCAGCTAATGCAGGCATAATGTAAGCTGGATGGATTTGAATATGAACAAATCAAAAAAGGGCTTGGATACATGGGAAAAGAATTTCAGATTTGGAGGAAGAAGACCACAATGTTGTAAGAGTTCACCTATGTATGCTTCTTTTAATTACTAACTGCAAAAAGAAATGGTATGCTTAAGAATCTGACCAAACAAGAAGAAATTTCACAAAAACCTTGCTGTCCAATCAATTCTATCTGTATAGCCATGTGTCTCAAGGAGCATTGTCACCAATAATTCAATAAAGTGGGGAAAGATCCTTTTTCCCGTGAGTAACTACAAAGGGCTTGCTCTAAAGGTGGTGAGGAAACATTTATTAAGTGTAAACAAATTTATGTAGACCATGCAAACCGAAAACGTGATAGAGTTGGTCACTCTTTTTGCCAACAGTTTCAAGAAAATGCTCAAATTAAACAAATTGCATGCCAGCGCCCGTGCCCAAAAAGCAAGGGAGGGATGAGCATGAGCCCAAATATTTTACCAATTCAAGTCTCCATAATCTATGCAGCTTCCAGGCATATAGCCCTTTCCTGGTCTTCCAAAGCCTAGGACACCATCATTTTTATCACCTTTTTAATATAACTTTGACTTGGCATGCTTTATCAAAAGCCTCAGGAACTCACTGATTTTGTGCATGCACATGGCAGCTTATTGCCTTGCCAATTTGCCATGCAACAGTACTGTCATTGGGTACATTGTTTAATCTTCCCATCACTGATAAAAGTGCTGCTTGTTTTGTATTTGCAATTGCAAAATCAAGGCAAGCTTTGACAGTACTGCTTTGCCGTGTAACATGTTCTTCATTTGCTACAAAACGTGTCCGAAATCAAAGTCGCAGAACAAACTTAATTCTTGCTATCAAAACGATGCGGACTGGACTATAATTAACTTGCATGACAGCATACGCAGATCGGTTATCTTTTAGAACCACCAAAATCATCCCTTAGGACTGTTCAATCTTGGTGGTGACTTTTTTATAAAGTGTTCATTCAAGTCAATAAGTGCCAATTTTAATTTGGATTAACTAATGGATCAAATGCTAATTAATGGGCTTAATTCGGCCTAAAAAAGTTTTAGTGTACTTGTTACGCTTACCTGCATATAGGTTGTGGGCTTGTTAAATATTTGAAGTCTTTGATATAACCAGATAAAGTATGTTGACACGAGTGCTTAATGGACAATTTATTTTTCATGATGCATAAGATAATACCTACAATTGCATAACTTACCAAATCCAATTAAAAGATTATTTTTATATTTGAAATTTGAAAATGTCTAAAACTATACAACTTATCATAAGCCTATAATTTTTGCCATTAAATTTAATTTTTTTTTCAATCTTTCTAATTTGAAAATCATGCATATCCCTTTTATCTCTATTAATTTAATTATAATATTTGATTATTTGGCTCTTTCTAAAATAAATAATCATTTCTTTTTATTTCATTTGCATATGTCTTTATGACCTTTTGCAGATCAATTTTAACGTTTGGTAGTTAGTTAGAACCTTAATTAATTTCAATCCAAGTATTAAAGCTTCATATGTGATTCTTAATTTAAATGTTGAACTATTTTTTTATATTTAAGGTTGAATTATGTTTGTTCTTGGAATCAAATACCGACCATTTAATACGAGTTTCAAGATTGATAGACATTGGTAGTTACCAAAACATACATATCCATTTAAATAATAATAATGATAATTTCTTGCAAGGAATTAGAAAATAGATAACTTAATTATATTAATAAGAACCTTAGCTCCTTCAAATAAAAGGTACAATTTTAAATGAAATTGTCATTTTTGAGATTTAAATAATATCTCATTTAGCATAAGCATCACGGATACATCAAAATAAAAAAAAAATTGAAAGTTCTCAAGCACTTATATAGCAATTTAATTTAAAATATATTGATCATGTAATGCAGTATACAATTTTGTTATAACATAGTATATAATATTCATTTGGGCATGCTTACTTTAAAAGTTAAATGTTCAAATTGGAGTTAAATATTTAGGCACTTTTTCAATTAAGAGTCAAACATTTTAATTGTAACAATTAAGGGTCAAACTTTTTTAATTTTTTATACAATTAAGGGCTACGTTGACAGGTAGATGGAACGTGTATTATATGTGACAAAAAATTGCATGTAGTTATTACACATTATGTTAAAAATTTAGTTGTTATACGTCATATTGAAAAATGTAATTATTACACATGATGTTAAAAATTTAGTTGTTACACTTCATGTTGAAATTTTAGTTCTTATGTGCTACGTTGAAAAATGTAATTGTTATATATCATGCTGAAGATTTAATTATTACAAGTCATGTTAAAAAATTAGTTATTACTTACCAAGATGAAAAAATTATTACATACCATACTATAATTTGAATTATTTTGACTTGACAAAAAAGACTTTATGACAAAACCACTTTTTTATATCTTATTTTTCCAAGTTAGTGTCTATGTCATGCTTGTGTCCTATGCACATCCTACACATGCTAGACACCTTTTTTTTTTTACCCTTAATAATAAGGAACCAAAAATATTTAACTTTTAATTGTTATAATTGAAACATTTGACCTTAAATTGACAAAACCTAAACATTTTGACTTTAAATTGAACATTTAGTCTAATTTAAACAATTGTGTTAAAATTGCATTGATTCTTTGCTACCATGTGCATTTAACTATATCTCTTTGTTTAATACAATTGCCAAGACATTACTCAAAGGAATGAATTTTACTTTTTATTAAAATGGTGGTTATTCACTTTAAATATGGGGAATGAATATTCATGTATATTGTTGGATTTTATCTTTTTGGAATAATATCAACCCATGTTTTTTAAGTATTTGACTATGCTTTCTAAGGTTATAGATTTTTATTATTCTGTAATGCAATTAAGAGTGAATAATATCTATAATTCATTTGGCTATATTATAAAGTTGATCAATAATTTGATTATACATATCAAAGCACTTTTTAATAGTTAATTTAAAATATTTTTAATTATAATTTCAAAAAAATTAATTAATTTATATTATAATTTTATAAATTTTGATATCCAAACTAATTAAGTTCATATTAAGAAAATCATATGAATTTGGAGTTACAAAGTAATCAATATCGTACAATACGTAACATATATCGTATGATATGATACGATATTAACAGAAAACGATACGTATTGACAGTTGTATCACATTTGATCAAGTATTAATAGCGTATCGTACGATACATGCTTTGTATCTTACGATATGAAGGCATATCGTATGATACGGTTGATACATTTTTTACATTACAATAAAATTGAGTTTTAATCATACTTCTTTAGGAAATATATTTTTTTATATAATGAAATTTTAAAAAGTGTAGCACTTTTAGTTTAACTTTTTTCACATTTAGTAGTAATATAAAAAAGTGCAATCTTTACTAGTATGTACAATTTTTATCATTACATTTTATTCATAATACATCTAAAAATTTATATAATAAAATCGGATCTACAAAAAAATTCTAAAAAGTATTAAAAAAGTGTTATTAGAAATATTTTTAGTAACACATTTTAAAAATGTGTTGTTTTAAGTCAAATTTATCGTAATATTATAAGTTTAATTCTAACTAATTATTAAAAGTTTTTTTTATCTTTATGATTTAAATTTTAAACAAAAAAAAACCAAAAAAATTAAGTTTTTTTTTACTTTTTAATTTCAATTAATAAATTAATATGAAAAATATATATTTTATTTGAAATATATATTATTAAGAAATATATTCAGTGTAAAACCCGACCCTATAAATACATGTCATGACATACATACAATGAATAACGTGTTTGTATGTTAGAAAAGTCTCAAAGAATAGTTAAAACCCGAAATTGTACCAAATAGTACACTTAAGCTTATTTAACCTCGAATTAGTTCAAATAGAAATTTTAAGATGAAATTTAATATTTCACAGTCCAGGAATGACTTAAAATGATGTTTTGGAGTTCGAGGGTTAATTTGGGATGAATTTGAAAATTTTGATATCCAGGAGCAAAATCGTCATTTTGCCACCCAAGATGATAAATTGACCATGGAGTGAAATTTTTAATCAATATTGATTATTTGGAGTATAATTTGATGATAGGAAGTGAAAAATTTCAATTCCGGCAGTTTTCGGAACATAGGGGCAAAATGGTAATTTTACTATCCCAGGGGTAAAACCGTAATTTTAACCACTCAAAACTTGTCAAAATCTTAGGATTTATACATTTTTGGTATGAATAATCATGGTATTTCAAGTGGTGAAAATTTGAAGTTTAAAAGACGAAATTTTAAAAATGGATCCCACGGGAAAGTGACATATGGCATTTTAAATGAAATAATATTATTTTATTCAAATAAGCCCATTTAAGCTTCAGCTGATGAGGGGCACGACCCAAAGGAGAAAATAAGAGAGAAAATAGAGAAAAAAAGGAAGAAAGGAGAAAAACCAAAGAAAAGCTTGAAATTTGACGAAGAATTCGCGGTTTTCGTCCATTTTCGCGTCTAACGGTAAGATTTTTCGATTTTGGCTTGGTTTCTACATTTCCCATGCTTTTGTTTTCATTTTCTATGCTTCAAGAGAGAGATCTTAGAATAGATCTGAGGGCTGGACCGAATTTAAGAGAGGAGATTTTGGATTTTTCAAGTTTCGATTCTTAGCTAAATCGGTAGTTTCGGTTAGTTAGAGTTGTTTAGAAATTAAATTGGACTCGAAAGCAAAGAATTTTCACAATACCCACTCTAGGCTGAATCTTCAATGCTGTCCAATGGTGATGAATTGATTTTTATTCAAATGAATTGAAGGGAAAATGATGAAAAATGACTAATTGTGCTAGAAAAACAAAGTAAAAAATTTATCGGGTAAATGTCCCATTTTAACCGAATTTTTCAGGGAAGAAAATGACCTGAATTTAGTGATTCCAGAGAGTTATAAGCGGGTATTTGATGATTAAAAATGTTGGAGAGAGAATGGGACGATTTAGAGCAAAAATGGAGCGCGTTAGCAATTTATCGGGTAAAGTACAGAAAATAGGCTAGTACCGCGTTTAAGCCGTTTTAGGCCGTTGCATTTCATACCATGCATTAATATAGGATTTATATCAATTATATAGTGATTTAGCATAAATGTGTTGAATTGTGTAATTTTTACAATGTGTCTAGGAGGAGAGCCTTCCGGTAAAGGCAAGGAAGTCGTGCCTGACGAACAGTAATCGGGGCACCTAAAAAGCATTAAATTTGTGCAAACGGTGAGTAAACTTATTATTATTGTAAATTATCTAAAGTCTATTTTAATTGTTATTTGTGAATTTTATGCAAAAATGGCTTTAAAAAGAAAAATTTTGTTGTATGCAAATAAATAGATTTAAATGTTAATATGTGATTTTAGTCAAAAATTGAATAGTTTGGAGGCCGTAAATTGTATTACAAATGATGTATTCATTCAATAGGCTTATGAGTATGTGTATATATGTGGCTATGTTTGAAATGTTATTGGGAATAAATGTAAGTTGGATTTTTACTATGCAGGCTGGGTAAATAAATAAAAGCCACGTTATACTGTCGAAATTTTATTAAATTGGTGGGTTTAGTCATTGCAGTGGCGGGTTTCTGTGGACCGCCTATTAGAGGGGCACAGTAAACCCGGTTATATAGTTACTCCGGTTGTAGAGGCGAGGAGGGTAACTCCCGAGGTAGTGTTAGAGTTCACTTCACGTAGAACCCACACGTGAATATGTATCTCGGCCAACACCAAGGAACGGCTTGTTTTAAAAACTAAAACGTATTTAATGTGTAAATGTTTTGACAATCTTGGCGGACTTGGTTAGATGCCTCGGCCAAGATATCCCCGAGGATTAGTTTTGGCTTGAGCCATGATTTTAATAAAAGTCATAAGCCTTAACCATTGTTTTGATAAATTATAAATATTTCTTGACTTAAGAAATAAAACGAAACTTTATGAAATGATTTGAAATAGTTATTTAAATTTGCCTCTATTTTACTTACCTTTAGATGTTTATGATAATGTTTGTTTACTCATTGGGATTGCAAAATCTCACCCACCTCTTTTCCAAACATTTCAGGCTTGTGGTAGCTCGTAGATATCAGATTTTGTCGAGGACTACCGTAGATCGTCTTCCCACGACAGATAGTAGGTGTACTACCATTGTCGTATTTGTATAGTTGTGGGCCCACCGATCATTGTAATTATTATTGTACATTATGACTTTGTAACTTAATGTATGTACGAATTTATTTTACTTTCACGCTATAAAAATTACTTATACGCGTGTCTATAAAAATTATTTTATAAGAAGATGGAATATTTTTATCAATATTTTTGAATAGTAAATTTTGACTTTAAACCCTTGAAAAAGAAGGTTTCGGACTTCCGATTTCAAATTCGATTTCAGATTATATTTTCTGGATGCATAAACTATATTTTTACCAGCTTTTAATATTTTCATCGAAAAATGACCAAAATACCCCTGCGAGTCAAATTTTATATTTTGATTTATTTAAGCCAGAAATGAGTTGTAAACCCTCAAAAGGGGATGTTTGGAAAGAACTACTCACAGGGAAGGTTAGAAACTGATACGTAAGCCTTACGGGGTTCTGGTTGGCATTCCGGATAATGAGTGTCAATTGGGACGTCGTGGCTATTGTCATGGGCCCGAGGGAAGTTTCGGGTCGTGACATTCAGAGTTTAAATTAAAAAATTATCATGTTTTCAATTTATGCCTTACAACCTTCAATTCTATTAAAAAATATATTTAAAAATTTCTTATTTTACATATATAAATATTATTTATAAATAATTTTAAAAATTTTTATTGTATCTTACAATACGATATGATACTTGATACTAAAAATAAAATTTTGATTAACAACTATGGAGTTACCTTGTGGAAAAGAAAAAGAAAGTGTGAATTACCCCACCCCTAGGGTTTCACCTAATTCAGTTAAAATCATTAGTATTCAAAATAGATATTTCATATCAAAATAATATATTTTATAGAACATATAAATCTAACCGTTACTCCATTATTCGAGTTTCCATTAACTTAATGACGTGACGTGAATTTTATACTCGTTTTACCCTTCATGTATTAAAGAAACAATAAAGTTAGACTTAATACATTGGATGGGTAGGGGAGTTTTTGGAAAGTTTATAAGCGGTGGCGTTACACATTTCTTTAGGTTAGCTTTTTGAGGGTAAGATGGTGGCTTCGTGACAAATGGTATCAAAGTAAACCCGGTCTTAACTCAATTCATACCAAACACTTTCGAGGGATACAAGCAAGGTGGTCGACGATGACAGACAAGGTGGTCGACGGTGACAAGGATGTCACTGGATTGGGTATTGTCGAACCAAACACTTTCGAGGAGAGGTAGGCAAGGTGGTTGACAGTGACGAAGACATTGCTGGATTAAGTACAATCGAATGGTGTTAGATTTTAAGCGTTTCAAAAGAAGTAGGCAGCGTGCTTCAATCCCACATTAGGCAGGTTCGAGTGTTCTTCGAAGGCTTATAAATGGTGACACCACACACCCTATCAAGCTTCACAATATTTGGAGTTGAATTCATTAACGGCGGCGATTCTAGGGTAAAGAATTCATTTTGAATACAATGGATCCAAAATGAATTAAGGTGAAACCCTAAGAGAGTAGGGGTAATTTATCCAAAAAAAAAAAAAACCCTATGCAAGAGAACTCATATTGGGATTATTTATATTCAAAAACCAATCATCTGCTTATAGATTTAGATTTAGACGGAATGTGTGTAGAACAAATTAGTAGCAAGCATTCACTAGAATGCTACAAAATAAAGTTATATTGGGAAAATTTTAAGAACAATGAAAAAGGAAATGATTTTGGAGAATATATATATTTGAGATAATAACAATCAAAAGTTACTGAAGAAAAAAAAAACATAACATAATGCTTTATCTAATGAACGAAGATATATAATTAAAATATCAAATTGCTCAAGCATGTATGAACATGGATAGAAATGCAATTAGATATTTGCTAACATTACTAATTAAAGCCATCAAAGAAATGATCACCTCAACACATTTATTTGGGAAATTGGGATCAATTCTATTCAAGAACAAACCATCTGCTTGTATGCTTAGATTCAGGGTTATAGGAGATGGTTTCATCATTCTTTTTTTTTTTTTTTTCGTTTTAATCAACTTGACCACTTAATTATCAGGATCAGCTTCTTTCGCACCATTGTTTGCCAGGAGCAGCAAAGAGGACGATGCCTCAATCTCGCTAGCCCGCCCTTTCAGTTTCTCACGAAGCTCCTCCATTGATTGCTTCATCTGCAAAAGCTCATCCAGGCTAAGTTCGTTGACGGGTTTCTGGCACTTGTGTTTTCCACTTGCCTTGATCGCTTTATCAAGCATCTCTCCTCGTTTCTTCTCTGCTTGTATCTGTTTGAGAAGGTCATTAAGCTGCTGGCTAAGCTTTTCAGCTTTCGCCTGCTGCTGAGAGTCGACCTGGCCAGAAATAGAAACTTTTGGTTTCGTATCCTGATTTAGAAACCGCTGCGTCACTGCCTCAACGCTCGGATGGCCAAACGAAAAGGGCTTGCCTCCAGGGGAGAAAACGACGATGGCAACTTGAGCGCCGCAAAGGGTAGCAAGCTCGTTTGCTTTCTTGAAGAGCCCTGTTCGGCGCTTCGAGAAAGTGACCTGCCTCGAGCTGCTATCCTTCACCATTTCCATCTCAATTTTTCTCCGGCCCATGATTTTATTTTTATTTTTATTTTTTGAGAGTAAAGAAAGAAAGGATATGACTTTGCTCTTAAAATGGACCAATATTTATAAGAGAAAACCTAGCGAAAATGGAAGGTTTTTGTTGAGTTGGAAATGTTTCTAATATTAGGTAGTACTAATTAATATCCTTCTTTGTTTCCATGTATTCTTATTTTTTCCTAATTATGGTAAGAATTTAAACATGTTTCCTTATTAGGGTAACTCCTGCCATAATGAAACTTCAACATTGTTTTGCTGGCACAATTTAATTCTCTCAATAGAAATTTATCAGATGTTAGAAAACAATTAAATTTTCAGTTATTTTTATGGATTCTCCCTCGTTTAAAATTATCAGTGTATAATGAATAATGATGCCATTAGGTGTACTGCTCTCCATGGATTGGTTCTCTTAGCCCCCCATGGTTTTCCACTGTTCTTGCATTGCCTTAGAGCCCAAGTTACTTGTAATTCACTTGGCTACTCTCGCTAAGAAGTACAGAACATTCGAACTCGGCTTGTCCAAATTCGATAAGAAAACAACATGTGCGTAATCAACTCATTCAAAGCAAGTGGTCCCACTAGGGTGCTTACTTGGCACTGCTAACGTGTGCATTTATTCAGTCTTTTATGAATTGATAGAAAGAATTAATTAGCACAAGTTATACATCAAGAACCAACAAAACTTGCTGTAATATTTAAAGTGTCCAGGCACAATCATCTTAAAATAGAGTGTCAAAGGCAAACTTACCAAAAATCCTTCATTCTTAGGTCCACACAAATGAAATACACATGATTTTGGAAGTTATAGTTGTCAACCTGGGGCCATTCATACACTTACCATCTAAACTTCTAATAAAATGGTAACCTAACCTATTCAGTTTTACTTTCCAAACTGGTAGAAGGGTTTCTCCCTTAAAAAAGATCAAAAGCAAATAATAACAAAAGTCAACTAAACTTGGTATATGCCCTTTTCCAAAGCAGGCTAGTCAGTGGCCCTTGGCTTGGTTTTTTTAATACAATGAACAATGCCCAATTCTTGGTTCGTTTCTCATTTGGATCATCCATTAATCAAAGTATCCTGATTTAGAATAAAGAGCTTGAGCAATTTAGACAATTAATATATTTTGAGTGTAGACAATAAGTACAATTGTAATCAATAATTAGACAATTAATGCAAGTCTAGTATAGATAAAAAGAATAATTTTTAAAATTATTAACAATAATTAGACAATTAATGATTGGTATGTGGTAGGATTAATCTTATGTTTTGCATCAATAATTGGTTTTCTTAATTCTTCTTGTCATTTAATGTTAAGCAATGGAATCAAATATCAGCAAAAAACCACCGGAATCGTATGTAGAAACCGATTTTCAGGTTAAATCTAGGTGCTGTGGACCTTTTGATGTGGAAATTGCTCTGAAGGTTTTGGGTTGCATGCAATGCAAAAAACTAAAATAAGTAAACCCCAAACCTTTGCCTAAATTATTTATTGAAATTTGCCCCTTTTTGAAGGACTAGAATGACTAATTAACTGGAACTTGAATGAATGGTGAAAAAAGAGAAGAAAAAGTGAACGCAGTTCTTCAAATCAATTATTTTAATTCCATTTACATTAATGCATTCAACACCATAAATTTGACAATGCAACCTGTTTCCATGTGAAATTTATTAGAAGAAAGATTCCTACCATAAATTCCATACAGTATAATTAGTTTCTTAAAGATAGGTTTAGTCTGTCGAGAAGAACTGTGATTAATCCTGAAGTGAAAACTAGCTCAGATAATTCATGGCAGAGGAGTCTTCAAGAAATTCCATTGATTATAATAAGTATACATCCCCATTTTTATCTGGCTGCAAAACCTGATACGAAAAGAGAGCATATTCCATTGTAATATATTTTTCTATTACCTTAACATGAAATCATTTTAAGTTTATCCTGAGAGTGAAGGTGCCACGGATGTAAGTCATGTTTAGCATCAAGCTCAAATGTTTACTTACAGATAAGTTTTCTCTTAAGGAGTAATAGTGATAAGAATGGATGAAAGACTTCATTATAATCACCAGTTTAATAAGCAGGTACTGGTACTCTGATACATAACTGAAAGAGACCTAGGAAGATAACCTAGGAATACTATAACTGATCATAGACTTGATATTCGCTGGTTACATGATCATGCATGTCTTCAGCGGTGCCAAAATTCACCAGCCTAAGATCAATAAGAAAAAGATAAATAACAACTAACAAGGTAAACTTAAATTTGGCTTAAGTAAAAGATTTTACTTATCCAAACAAGCAGGGGAAAACTCCTGCTACAGAGACAAGGTAGTCTTTATTATTCCGCAAGATAGTTTGAGTTGGTCGGGACTACTGGCGACCAGGGCCGAAGCCAGGAGGAAAGAAACCAGGAACTTGCTCATTCAGATTGGTAGGGAATGGATTGGTAGGAAATGGAGTGGTCAGCTGAGCAGGAACTTGCTCATTTAGATTGGTAGGGAATGGATTGGTAGGAAATGGAGCGTTCAGCTGAGCAGGAACTTGCACATTTAGATTGGTAGGGAATGGATTGATAGGAAATGGAGCGTTCAGCTGAGCAGGAACTTGCTCATTTAGATTGGGAGGGAATGGATTGGTAGGAAATGGAGTGGTCAGCTGAGCAGGATCCATTGGAGCAAGCTGTGACGAAGTGGCTTCAGCACTCTTCTCTTTCATCTTGCTATGGAGACTGGTGCGAAGCTCCGCAAAAGATAAATACAGTTTTTCGAGCTCCTGCTGGTTAAGTTGATCAATAGGAGCTTCCCACCAGCCTTTAGTTTCTTTCCCGCTGGTCAGCTGGTCGAGCATCTTTCCTCTCTCTTTCTCTGCATCCAGTTGGGTAACGACCTCATTGTGCTGCTGGGTTAGAGTATTGATTCTGTGCTTTCGGTGAGCCTCCACAAGAGGGTGAGTGTTGTCATTTGGAAGGGGGTTTTGGTTAAGATAGCGATTAACAACAGATTCAACAGAGGGGTGACCATATGAAAAGGGCTTACCCGCTGGTGAGAAAACTATAAAAGCAATCTCAGCACCACACAAAGTAGCTAGCTCACTTGCTTTCTTGTAGATCCCTGATCTGCGTTTCGAGAATGTGATCAACCTGTCATCCTCATTTTCGATCTTCTTCATCTCAATCTTTTGCCTGCCCCTAGTTTTCTTGCCAGAGCCTGACATCTTATGAGAACAGAAGAAACAAGGTTAGAAAGGAATGTTATACAAGCCTTCTAGGCTGTTTGGGATGAAGGTCTTGTTGGCTGGAGATGCATATATATAGGACAGGGAAACTCAAGAAATTAAATGCACAAAGTAGCCCTCTAGTTGTCTCCTTTTTGTCTTTGCCTCTCTTAGCATATGAAGAAAAAATGTCTCCATTGGCACTATAAATTCTCACTTTAGCATGTTTAATACTAACCATCTCTCTCATATAATATAAGAAAGTGTCTAATAAGTGATTAACCATGTATCATTAGGCTATGGCACTATGATGTATCCCTTTCAACAACTATTAACATCCATTGGATGTTTTTCATCAAGGATCATGTTAGCAATTGAGAGTCCGGTCTCCGATCAGTAGGTAGCGATGTTTCTTAAATTCTTTACTTATAAAATCTTGACTCATCGATCGTGTTTTTAAGGATGCGATCTTTGCCAAATAACGTGCTGATCAGCAGTGCAGTTGTGCTGTATAACTACCTGGTCTAGTATATAATTGTTGTGCAAAAATTTTAACTGATAGAATTAGGAGCATGCTTTGCCAGTGGGGAAGAGTCATTAAGAGTCCTCTTAATGGTGAACAAATCAAGAGCTGTCATTGATGCCAAGAAATTAAGATGGTAACAAATTAATTATCAGTAAAATAGTTTCTGATACAGCACTGTTTTGCTGTACAATATTAATTTCCAAGGCTGAGGATTACTTCTTTTACTATTTGCTATTCTATGCCAAAATGAATGCTTAAAGAGGGACAGTGCAAGCAAGTTCAAAGTTACTTAGCTGCTATCTTATATATGGCTATAACAATAGTATTTCTTAAGGACAGTCATAAGTTAACACCACAGCTATCATAAGTTGAAAAAGGTTCATCATGGTGCATTCTAAGTCAGTTAGATCTTGAAAAGTATCACGACAAATTGATATGTACCATCACTCAGTAAAGTTAGAGGGCTTACCCTGGAATAACCGATTGAATGAGGGAAAAAATTAAAGGAAGAAAAAGTGGGAGGACTTCAAAAGAGATCAAGAAAAAAGACACAAAAGACACAGAGGAAAATATCTGCTCTCTAATTTTTTACAGAGCACGTTATAGTAAATTTTAGCAAACGTCAGGCTGTAGCGTTACCTGTTTCTATTAATGCATTATGATGATGCTATCAGTAGCATCCACAATAAACCTGGTTTTGCATCTCTACTAAGCGTTACCATGAAAGAGTGCAATTTTTGCAGCAGAGTAATGTAGAATGGAATAGATGAAGGCATCGAGTTATTCTGATAATTTAACTTCTAGTGTTATTGCAAATTGCAGTACTAAAAAAGTTCTTGGATGCAAACATTGTGTTGAAGTACTTTTAATATATCAGTCATATGGCCATGAATTACAAAAAAATTGTAAAAAAGAGAAGCATTGCTGTATGGAAGACACAATAAACAACATAACTCCCCACAGAACAGGGTTATCCAGTTCAGCATTTTCCATATGCAAAAGCAAAAACCATGAAAAAAGATGTGGTATCAATTTTATTAATAATTAATGGTGAGTTCATTGCCTGCTTTCATAGAGTTCATTGGTTGGAGCGATAAGAATGATGCTTGAATGATGACTGGTGATGGTGCTTAATGGAGTTCTTCCAATCACCACTCCACTGTTTATTTGTTGGAGCTGTTGCATGTTCATTGGATCTATAGAAATGAAAGTACTGAACTTGATTGCTATAAATCAGTACTGCCATTCTGGTTATAGACTTAAAGTGTTGTTCCAATGAAGCAACCAGCGTAGTCCTTTGGCCATAAAGCGATAGAATTTGTTGCAGGTTTGCAGCCTACTTCAACCAAAATCCAGAGCTCTCCACCTATAATATCAATACCTCTCTTCTTGATTTGGTATTTTTACACTTTTGGTTGTTTTAATTTGAAGGAAAGAAGAAGATAATTCTCTTTATTCTTTTATTGTTCTTAATTCATATACATAAATTGTAGGATTCTATTTATTTTTATAATTTAATTTCCATAGCATACATGCTCATATAACTGCTCAGTGATAAATACCAAGTAATTTGTTCACAAAAATGTTGCCATTTCTCTTATGGTCATCTTCATTTCAGAAGTATTCATGCCTGTAACTTGCAAATGGATTATTTGCTTGAGCAGGATTTGTTGAAGGCAAGGACGAAGCAGAAGCTCTAATCTTAATCTCATATACACGTCTAAGCAAACTCCTATGGCGCAGGCACCAATTTGTAACGGATTCAATGGACGGATGGCCATAAGAGAAGGGCTTGCCAGCTGGTGAAAACACCAGTATGCCAATTCCATCTCCACATAAAGTGACCTGCAGTTCGTTAGCTTTCTTGTAAATACCTGATTTTCGTTCAGAGAATGTTATGAATCTTTCACCATCATCTTCATTTCTCTTCATTTCAGTCTTTTGGCAAGCTTTGGTCTGCTTGCCACAAATCCACGATCAGGAATTCAGTGTATCAAACTTAAACAAGGAAGAAGGTGTATTTTAACTATTTATATGAACACAGTCGCACACAAGAAGGGATGCAATGGCAGTTCTTCTTCTAGGATCAATCAAGGGGTTTAACTATGAGAGGAAAACACAGGTTATCAGTGAATATCTAAAGGAGCCTAGATTCCTTGCAATGCCGAAATCTAAAGCCATCCATTTTGTAGATACTTACACAGGAACCATATTCATGAATATGCTTCATATCATGACTGTACTCTGAAATGCATTGCAAAGGACGGTGGGGAGGATTTGGTCCTATGAAAACTGTCTACGTTGTCACCTTTCCTATATTTAATTTTCCTTCCAAATTGAGCGTTTAGGGATGATTGCATTTTCATGTATAGAGAGCAAAAGCAAATACGGAACCCCTTACAAAACTGAGTTGGCGTTTACATGTTCTGGTTTAGTACTAATTAGATTTGTTTATGTCATGTCAATATATACTATGATGCGAAAATTCAATTGGACAAGAGCTATATTACGAAGGGGCCACTTTTCGCATATGGAACATTATAGCATAAATACGAAGGGGTTTGGACTGGAATGATTCACTTGTTCGATTAGGAAGTTTGTCGGTCTAGGCCACATAGGCTATTCACCTTTTTTATCACTCTGGTTGAGTTTCACTAGTATTAGACTTTTGTTTACGGGTTTTATCCAGAACTCTGCTTGTCTTTTGAGATTATCCGTGTTGAGATGCTGCCAAGTGCTCCTTGAGCAGCTGCTCCTTTTGTAATTGTACAGAACAGGCTCTTCTCAAGATAGCTTCTATGCCAACAGGAGTCTCCAACTCAACGTTTAAGACTCCCCATGGCATTACAGCTTATCTTTAATAAAAGCTCATCTTTCAAAAAAAAAAAAAAAAACTATCAAACCTGAGAGGATTAATTTACTTGTCATTTAGAATGAACTATTGTTCTCCATTAGATAAAAAGGACAACTGAGTTACAATAACAATAGTTGAGTACTTGAGTTGGAGTGGGAGACATCTATAACCCTACTGCATGTTTTTTTTTTTGGCTTCATTACTATATTATTGTCCACAGATTCTTTTCCAAGAATCAACAGATGATTCATGATTTGATGATGTTGGAAGCATTTCCAGAACAAAATAATATGGTTAGTTCAGCTGTGCCCTCTCTAAAAGATGCTTGACCATCCAACCACTTTAATAACTTATTACTTATTTCTACACATAATTTTGTATTCTACAGCTTTTCAAACATTAGAGCCAGAGATACTGTCAATAATAATTCATTCATCATTGCTTTCTTGAAGATGGCATGAGGGCTAATTCCAACTAAACCAATTATGCATAGGCAGCCATAAGGGCTTTGTCTGATCGGAGTGTGCCTATGTCTGCAAGAGAGAGTTTTCCAATATTACAAAGAGAAGATGCCAAGAGTGAAATATGTAATGAGAAAAGAACACCTTATGAAACAAACCTTTTGTTTTTAATAGAGTGAAGTAGGCATGCACGTGATGAATTGAAAAAGCAAATTGCAATTGACTAATAACTAGGATAATCAGTGGTCTTTGTCGCAAAGTATAGAATATTAATTAAGCCAAACCTGACATAAACCTTTTGTCCTCTCTTGTATTCTTTGCTGACGGTGGCGTGGTTGGAAAGTCCTGGCTTTTGGGGTGCATTTCATATGCCTAATAAAACAAGTGGAGCATGTTCGATGGTGATGATGATGATGAGAAATGGCACTCTAAAACTGGATGCTAATATATTTAAATTAAAAAGAACTGTCTCTGCGTTCACTGATAACATGTAATTAATATGATAAATTTAAGTCTGTCAGAGGGAAAAAAATTTGTAGCTTAAACCCCAATCAGTTTGGATAGGGATGACAATGGTATCTTGTTACAGGACACCAGTAGATATTTAACCCAGTTATATAAAATTAGAGTATTTTATAATCCAGTTTGAGATGAGTTCTGATAGTGATTTTATTACCCGTATTAGGATCGGGTATTTTATTACTTGATCTTGTATCTGAATTTTGTTGAAGAAGGTTATGAAGTTAGACCTGTTCTGTTTGCATTTCTTAAGAGGAAAGGTGTGCATATGTCTACTGATATCTGTTCAGGGTCTCTTTATTTTCTATTTAAGGGAGAAGGAACAAAGTTCTCATTATGAACTTTCAACAAAGTTGGTCCAAAGTGAAGAGGGGAAAAAGAAAAGGAAAGAAAGAAATCAACTTGTAATATTAGGGAAATGAGAGACAAACAGTGGGATCAGATTAATGTTAAAACCAGTAGCATGGGCAAGGTTGTCTGTGGTCACGGTTGAAAGTGAATTGTCCCAAGACAATGAAACTCTTGTAATTCTCAACATAGAACAGTTGTGCTGAATAATTATGGGACCTAATCGAATGAGGAGTGGTTAAACTTGGTTGTGGAGTCCAATTCTCAAATTTCTCTTCATTTTATCATTAATGGGGTATCCTCTTGCCATTCTCTTAGCACTCTTGTTAATGATTGCAGGTATCTGCTCCACCTCATTCCTAGTAGCAGGGTGAAGCATATCTATGGAGAGGAGAACGGTTGTGCTGATCACCTTGCCATGTTAGGGGCCATGTTGGACTCTGATTTTGTTGCTATAAATTTAAAGTAGCTTGCTGATGGAAATGGGGATTATTTTCCCCAGGAGTTTCTAATTCCAGGCGTTCTTGCCTGCTATTTTGTGTGTTTTTATTGTATTCTCTTTTCTAAGACATAGAACAATTGTTTTCTTCAAGCATTCAACCACAAAGGAAATTCAACAAAGGAACAATTAAGAGCAACAAGAGGTTGAATACCTAGTTTCTTCAGGCCCATCCATGCTCTGGCTGACTCAAGACTAAAGCATCTCCCATATATGGAGGAAGAATGGAAATTGATTGGTGGAACAATTATTGGTCATGGACCATTTCTGTTTCACACCATTTTGCTGACTATTTCTCACACGTGTCTCTGGTTTAGGGTTAAGTTTGCACTGTAGTACTTTTCATAGGGAAAAACAAAGATGGTATAAAAAGGAAAAATAAAATAAAAACATTGATAATACCTATCTAATTTATATGACATCATAATTGGATTTTATTTTTGGGTGTGACTAAATAAAAAAAATTATGAGCGTTGACCCTAGGGTAATGTTGATGGATTTTGATTCCATTAACCAAGGTTACTTGAACTCTTAAATGATTTCAGCAAAAGAAATGGTCCAAAAAGGATGAAAAATAACTTTACATTTTTCAATAATATCTCTTCATTTGCCTGATTTTAATTCATAATTTTAAACGGTCCAATATCTAATGACACAGATTAAAAGAAAAAAGAATATGTATTTTGTAATTATAAATATTACAATATTCTCATTTCAATATATTAATCAATACCTTTTTATATATATCAAATATCATAATATTATTTTTTTAATAATTATATTTTTTGTAATTACATTTAAGTATTATAACATTGTCTAAAACTAAAACGATATCTTTAATTATGATCACATGCGCCTAAAATATAATATTAGTTTATTTCCATCAAATTTTAATCATAAAAATATAAACTTAAATTAAACAAAGGTTAAGTATTAAGAAAGTGAAAGTATATAATATAAGAAAAAAAACTATAAAAAACTGTCATTGTTTAGGGGCCCTAATAAAGGTCAAAGCTTTAGGTCAAAAAGACATCACACTATCACAGGTGCCTGCTTATTTTCTCAACGCTTGAAAGCCACCCGCGTGTTGGTATCTGACAAAACCCCGTATCTTTTTCTCTCCACAAACTTCCATTAGAGAGTCTCCGATTTACCCTTCCCCAAGGGAACTAGAAAACTACTGCGAAAATAAATTAAATTCCTTCCTCTTAATTAAGGCCACATTGGTTTTATATTTTTCTGAATACAAAAAAAGAAAAAAAAATTCCCATAGATAGCAACCAAATCACTGAATCAGCAACAAAAAGGAAACAACAAGATCTTCCATGAAAGATACTTCGAAAAGATTTCATTTTGAGGCTGTACACTTCTTTGTTTTAAAGACCCAGAAGCGTTTTAGCCTCTTTTACTCTCTCTTTCTTGTTTCGAGCAGAGGGAATAATAATAGGATACAAATATAGCCCTTTATTTTTTGTTTTGTAAAGCAGGGGAAAAGGAGAGATAGACAAATGTTTGAAGAAAAGGAAAAGTCTTGTAGTTTTCCACGAGAACTAGTTGGAGTGAATGTGGGTCTTGCGTTCTTTGATTGCATTATTGCTGTTATTGCTTTTAGTCAGGTTTGTTTTTTTTTTTTCTCTGATTTCTTATTGTTAAAAATTTGATATTTTTGGATGTTTAGTGAGCTTTTGATTGATGGGTAGTTTGAAATATGGGAGAAATGTGGGCAGCAATGTGTTTTAGGATTGTTCCATCTGGGTTTTGCATTCGGCATATTGTGATTATAGTTTCTGTTTTCTTCTTCATTTGATGATTGTAGAAAAGAAGACTTTGATAACTTGATGGATTGGTCATTGACTCATTGGTTTTACTCTTTAATGTTAAATAAAGGTTATTTGGCATAGATGGAAAGGGTATGGTGTTGTGTTTAATTGTTAATTAGCTTCCATTTATGACTAATACGATTAAATTCATGTTAGGAAAGTAATTGAAAAAAAAAAAGGTCATTGTTAGCTGGAGAAATAATAGTCCAACCAGGCTACAAAACTTAATTGTTGGCTCTGTTGATGAACCAAGTGTTAGCTGGTTGAATAAGCAGATTCTTAGATTCAATATATAGGCTGTGCTGTCATTCTTACCATATCTTTATGAACCATATACCAAGTAGCATTTCATATTTATGGCTAAAAGGCGCACATATTAGTGATTTTGCATGCTCCTAAAAAAAGTTGAAATTGGTAGTAGAAACAGCAAATATAAGAAAATTCTCCATATTCAGGATTTAAGCAATATTTAACCTGGACCCTCGTGATATGAGCAATATATGCAGTCCTTTTCTTTTGGGAAAAAAAAAATTGAAGCCATGAAGTAAGACATCCTTATTTATTCAATTTGTGGTTGACTGGTTGGCAATCTGTCTTTTTGGTTTCCACAAAACCAAGACATAACTACAACTTTGGTGCAATAGTTGGCTTGTTGATCATTGTACTGAAAAGTAGAGGGTCATGTAGCTTGCACATCGAGGAAAGTTATATTTCTCTAAATCCAAAAGGCACTTGGTCCAAGCAATTCATGAATAATATGTCTTGCAAATGGTTGGTTCTTATGAGATAAGGAGGATTAACCTTAACCTTTCCATGGGTTCAGTATGCTTAATTTGAATATGAAATGGGCTGGTTGAGCAAGCCATGCTTAGTTGAATCAATTTCTTTATATCATAAGCATAGTTTGGAAGAACAGCATAAAATGCTTGAATTGAGCTCAATCTGAGCTTTTCTCGAACTTAATAATTGAGCTTTCATAGTAATCTTGATATTTGGCTTAGCTTTCTTTTGGTTGCAACCTTATTTCTTTTTCAATTGATAACTTAGCAATGACCCTGTTTTTGCAGTTAGTCCAGCTTCACCTTTTTGCTTGCAGCCCTATTTGTTTACCCAAATGCATTGGTGGCTTGAGCTGCTGTAATCTTGGCATCCTTCCTATTCTTTAACATGTTCAAGATCTGTAGTTTTACATTACATCATATTCGTGTAGTTTGTTATACATCTTGCATACTGTATTGTGGTTATGAAAATTTTATTGGGGTGGGGAGTTATGCTTAGAAGAGAAAGCAGGCCTGAAACAAAAGAAAAGGAACTTAGCTGACATTGACCACTCTTAGGCTTAACTAGCTGTTCTAGATCATGATATTGTCTTTATATATATCAAACTGATGAATTTTACACGTATACATCATCCATAGGTGGCTGGGTTTATGCATATGTGCTGATGGATATATCTGTCTTTTTGTGTAGAGTAACATCCAGGTGGTAATATTGTACATCAGAATTTGTTACTGTGATATACCAATAATGACAGAGAGATTATGGTGTTTCTTGTTTCTTTTCCTTTTTGGTTTGTTGTTTGTAATGACTATTTACTTTCACCACTTTTGTGGCCAGCTATCACGGATTCACTTCAGGAATTTACAACTAGGATGGACTCGTCAGAAAGTAAGTGCATATTGCCTTTTGTAACTTTTTAGTTGAATTAAAAAATTTCTATTTGAATGTAAACTAATTCATAGGCTAGCTAGATTAACCCTATGTCATCAGACAAGCTGGTCGAGTGGGGACTTGCACCTTGATCTGATCTGTTTGAGTTGTCTGACCCCTTAAGGCAGAACCTGGTGAAATTGTCTGAACAGGAAGGATTTTGGTGACTCTTCTGACTCCGCTTGAATTTGGAGAAACGGGTAGGTTGAAATTAAGTTGCAGCTACAACATGCATTAGTTTTAAAAAGTTTGGGCTGCAGGAGTTAATTGTAGGACCTTGCAGAAGAAACCTATTTGACCAACATTCCCTGGGCTTCAACTTTTTCCACAATGCCTTGCTTGCTTTTATAGTTTCTAAACTTCATGCAAGTAACAGAAGAATTTTTGTGTTTGGCCTTGAACTGGCAAAAAACCCACTGTTGGACTGTGTTATACTTTTCTTTAAGCCTTCTAAGTTATTGCCCATTGAGGAAACTGCAATAAAACATTAATATTTACTAAAAAAAAGTTCCCATAAGTTGTTTAGTTGTGTTTTGGAAACTGAGAACCTTAATTGAGTAATAAAGTGGTTACATCATTAACCTATCATCTGGCCCTTATACTGTGATGATTAAGAAACGGGCTATACCATTCTGGAATTAGTAGAATGGAAGAGAGAGGATCAATCTTATCTATGGTCCAGTGGAGGCAGAAGATAGACTTGGGGTTGAAGTCAATGTTTAGTAAGGTCCATGCATTGAGGTCCATGCATTGGTGCTCATATATGTTAACTGACAGATGTATGAATATGGTTTATGTTAGTGCTTGGGTATTGTTTTTTCTTTTCTCCTTTTTCTCCCCGTTTCTTGTCAAATGTGGTACAGCTAAGTTACTATGTTGATTTGTATTGTCAAGTGTATTGACTTGTTCTTGATCCAAATGAATGTGAATTACAGGTGTTCCATTTACTGATTGGTTCTACTAATGCTGGTAAGAATTTGTAGTTTACACTTATATTGACCTTTGGGCCTTATATGCATAGCTTGATTTGAATCATATCTCTGATTCCAACTGAATTGCTAAATTCTCACCAAACTTTGCAGGTTACTTCGTTTATTTTGTCTTGACTCTGGTTGCTGCATGCAGAGGGTGGCTATGCTGGTCATACTCTTGTGGTTTTGTAGCCATGGGTATGTGTAGATGCTTGAAATACGAACCCCACTTCTTTCTTTCTTTGCAGCAGATAAGTTTAAGCATTAATTAGTGCAAATATGTTGTGTTGCAGCCTTCCCCAGAATTCTATTCTTTGCAACATTTCTTCTACTTTTGTCATTCTGGTATGTTTTCTCTTCAAATAACTTATTTATATTTTCTTTGAGTGAAATATGAACATGTATCTAAGATAACCTTTCTGAATGCAAGGAAAATGTGCTCTCTAGAAATTTCCTCATACCAGATGGTATCATTATGTCAAGACATTCAAAAATGATATGAAAAGGGAGAATATGTGAAATAATTTCCTGCCTTATCGATGTGGTATAAATTGGACTGTCAAAACTCACTTTTCTTTTTGATGGAGATTTTAGAGCAAATTCAACTTTTTGTTATTCTGAAGTGTCAGGCTCTCTTTGCTAAATGATTTGCTGAACATCCACTTTCCTCTTTTCTGTGACTACCTTGTTTTTCTGCTGAAACAAATCACTAGTTGATTATGCTGCACATGGTTGTTCTCTTGAGGTGTGAAATTATTTTCTTCTCTTTCAAATAGATTATGAATGAGAAGATTTATCATATGTATACATATAGAATGCATGCGTCATCCTTTGTTCCCATCTCAGCAATCATTTTTTTATCCATTGGCTGGAAGCTGATTCTTGTATCTAAATATATAGTGGCATAAGTTTCTTTTTCTCCCCTTTCTTGACCAATTGATGTCAAGGAACTGGAGAGCATATTTCTGAGAATTAAGATATTCACTTTTCATTTTTCCTAATAAAATGAAGAAAAAGGAAATATAAAAAAGAAAAGGAGGATCGACTTTAGTGGCCGATTCTAAATCATAACGTGTTAATCATTCTATATACAGGACAGCTTTCTTTCTTCGTCTTCTTTTCCCAGGGTTATCCAATGCAATGGTACTGAAGCTTAGTGCAGGATAATATCTTTCCTAGTTTTGGTTACTTTCAAGTTTTGATATTTTCTTTCAGAGTGAAAATTAGTGTTTCTTCATCAGCTATACCCCATGTCTCTCTGGTGGATTTTTTATAGGGTCGACCTTTGCCACCTGGCAGATGATGAAGAGGAAGAGGATGACGAACAGGGCTTTCTAGAAGCTTTACTACAAAGTTCCTTAAATAGACCAAGGTCATTAACTACAGATAGTCGCAGAATATGTTATCCTTTCCGTTTAATTCATGTTGGAAGCCGTCAAAAAATAGTGATTCTGGTATAGCAATGCAGTTTCTTCTTTTGTTTCTTATCACTGTTTGAATGTTTTGAATGTTTCTATATTGCTTTCCTGTTGTGTCATTGTGTAAAAACTTGTGTTCATGAACTCGTTAATTCTTTTTTCTCTGACTAGGTTACTGTTCTAGTATTTCTTTTTATGCTGACATTTGCTGTGCTAATCTGGATTGGGAAGGAAGATAATTCTATTGATTCCTCAACTGTAGCTCGGGTATGGACATCTGACAAGCTATTTTCGTTTTAACTATTATTACTTTCCTAGGGTACTGTCTGTCTCAGTCTGATTGTCAGAGAGAAGGTTATGGTGAAGATAGTGTGCATAAATTTTCTCTTTTAATTTATTGGTTGGAAAATGACGAGAGAAAATGAAAACTGACTTCCTTTGTGTTCTTTTATATCTTTTATAAATAGTGAAGCCATAAAGTTTGCACTTTCTATCTCATGCAGGTGTATGTAGATCTTTTTGCTGCTGCAATACTATTGTTAGGTGGAGCATTAGCATTTTATGGTAAGCAACTAGCAATGTAGATGGACTTTTTTTTTCTCATTGTTTGAAGATTTTGTCGCACATTGTGATAACTTTGTGATGGCAAAGATTGTCTAATATCAGGCTACACACATTCTTATTCCATGTCTCTCATCCATAGTGTTTAACAGCATGCATGTGTAGATGGCTTTGTTGATCACTATGAAGTTTATTGCAACTTCTAGTTAAATGGGTGATAGGATTTAAGGCTGGCCTAAATGCATGGAAAAATTTTACTGGTTAGTCATTGTTGTAGATTGACTAATTCCTATTTTTGAAGTGTCACCAGAATTGATGACTACTTTGACTTACATATATTTTTCTCTCTTGGGAGTCTTGGAGATACACACATGTTTTTATATATTTGTTTCTTTCTCATACTCAGGGCTCCTATTATGCCGGAAAATGAGGAATGTTAGATCTGAAAGAGCTTCATCTGAGATCTGGAAGGTAGTATTCTATTATCCTTTATATTTACGTGTCATTTTGGTATCAAGTTAGAAGATACCCTGTTCTTTGGCCTTTATGTTTACAGGTGATGTATTTATCTTTGTTTAAAATCCAGTGGCTTTTTAGTTATCTTGTCTGTGCCTTAGTTATTTCATTGATGTTGTGTTGAAGTACATTGGTTTCTGTAGGTTGCAGGTTTGGCCATTGTATCTGTTCTATGTTTCACATCAAGTGCTTTGGTGGCTCTTTTGACTGATATTCCAGTACACATCTCTCTCTATTGGTTGTCTATTCTATGTTTGAATTTCTAGCTTCATTAATCCTTCCAACTTAAATGTGTTATCATGATTGCAGGAACTTTATCACTGGCATGAACTGCACATAGATGGTGTTTATACTTCTCTTTTACTGATTTTATATTATTTTATAGGTACTTGTCTACTTTTCCCTTGAAGTTTTCAAAATTTGCTCCAAATATATTAAAGGCTTTTGATTATTGATTGATGGTATCACTAGTCTACTTTAGAGACAGTTTTTAGGACTTGGAATATCCTAAACATTATGTACTATTGATCAATATCTTGCATTAATTCTGTATTAGAAATGTTTCATGTGTAATTTCTCTTTTTTGAATATTCAACCTCATCTGGCAATCTAAAGTTGTAGAGAACAAGTTGTGGATTGATGGGTATAAGAACCTTCTTCCACCATAATCTGATAATAGACATTGTATGAGAAATCAGGATATATCCAGGGGAAAAAGAGATACACGAGTTTTAAACTTTATATCTCAACAGAATGACTTGGGTGGTCTGGGAGTTTGGGACTGTTTAGAGTTTCCAATTGAGCATGTTGCTCCAAAGTAAAAAAACACTACTGTATTAGATGTGTGCCTTAAAATCTGTTTTTTTCTTTTAATCCATCTACTCTTGTCGGACTGGCAAAAAATTTTCATGTGAAGATGGTAAATTCTTTTGTTGGATCCATGTTATCATTAAGTAGACTGCTAGCTGAATTTATGGATGGAATGGTGAATTGGTAATTGACATGGTTATGCCTTGTTGACAACAGAATTGAAACAGCATTGTCATGATAATAATGAACGATATGAACTCTGAAACCCTATCTTTTTATGCTCGTCATCGTTGCTGCCTTATTGAAAAGTAGGTCACATAGTCGAGTTCATGATGGGATGTTCATATTGCTTTTCTAGGTTCAGCAGTGCCCTCAGCTTTTGTATTATGGGTCATGAGAGAATTACCACCCATGTCTGCTAACATACAAGAAGAATCAACAACAGTTTTCATTACTGATGGTCCAGCTGAAATCCGTCGTCCTCAGAGCTGGGCTACTGCAGCTAGCTCACAGAATCAGGTTCACATCCCTTGTTTGTCTTGTCTATATATTCAGTTTGTTTACAGAATTTGCTTATTCAACAATGTTTTGTTCACACCGTCAGCCTGATCTTTCAAATTTTAACTTGTATTTATATGAGATGTGGTCTTCTATTGCAATCTACCTGTATTGAGAATTTCTTAGGCGTAATATTGTATTTGTATCAGATATACCTCAGAGACTGGTTCGGATTTAGTGAGGGATTGGTACAAAATATTGCAACATTTATTTGTAGCTGAGAATGAAAAACAAACTTTTATGCTGATTCACGTTTGAAGTTTAAAAAGATGAACATTGGATAACGTTAGTGGTGTTCTCTTGGCTCTTACAAACATCATTCCTCTAATTTAAACATCGATAGGTAATTAATAAGACCTTTTTTCGCACTGGAAAATAGAGACAAAAGCTTACATCAGTTCAATAAAATATGTAATTGACAATATCTGATAGAAAGGTTCTAAATTGCTCTAACAAGGCCAGGGTTCTTTTATCTCTAAGCTGTGCTTCCCTAGTGGACTTAATCTTGTTGTATGCAGTTGATATTATTTCATGCATTGCTGCATCTTTCTTATTTGCTTTTTGATATTATTTTGTGCACTGCTACATCTTTTCTATTTGCTTGAATGATGTTCAATAAGATGGTTGTGTGAGATATGGAAGGGACCCTCTGACTTGAGGCTGTGATCGCAGGTATCAAGAGGTAGTCCTATATAATTGCGCATTCATTCCTAAACATGTATGCTTATCTTCCCGAGCGAGCAATGCCAGCTGGAAACTGGAAAAATCTGATGAAATAAGAGTGGATTGAACAATGAGCAGTGATCAAAAGGTTACAATTGCTGACTTGACAGGGCAGTCGGAGTACAGCCGTAAGGTTTCCATTTGCCTATGCCATGTTTTTGACACTTGGAGCGTGTAAATAGCACCGGAATGCTGGATGATTTTTTCTGTTGGTCTTTTAACTTCCCCATGGTTGTCCAATTGTAAAGACATTTGATACGCTTACGTCTTCACCACACGTAGGTATTTAATGGTTCCTTAATATATAAATTAAAGCCATTATTTTTGATGAAGGTTGTTCATATGTGCCTTTCCTTTCTAGATGATGAACCTACCAGCTGCTCCTTTCTATTCTTCCCCTGCCCCCTATAATGGCATGCCTCAGAGTTCAGGGCTATGGCGCATTGTTGGAGAAATATGTTATCCCCAAGGATATATAAGCATGCCTCTTTGTGATTCTCACATGGATCATGTCGAAATTAACTTCATAAAATCAGCTGATCAACATTTAACTTCATAAAATCACCAGACATCAAGACTGCAAACAAACGAAGGCTGGACCTAAAATAGAATCTATCCAACTTCACACCATCTTCCTGAGAAGTCAAAACATTGGTTTTTCTGTTGGACAAAACAATGTAATCCTTCTCCTACAACTAGGCGTTCGCTCCTCTTCATTGCCCAGCCTGATGGACCTTTCAGGTTCGCTTCTGCCTCCAGCCAATTCTTGTGCGTGCGAGGCACTAAAAGAAAGCTGAAGAAGACAAGTTTACTAACAGAAGGATTTGTGTTAGGCAACTATTTTCACCAAAAGCAAATCTTCAAGAGATTAATACACGTAGTAGCAAACTATACTTAAAAAGTGTAGAAGTCCAATTAAAAACCAGAATCTGTCTCAATATATCATAGTACAAAAGAGGAATTGATTTCAGAACATGCTGATAACAAGAATAATTGTTTATACAGGATTGTCTCCAAGGACCCCAAAGGTGCCAAAAGATACAGGATTAGTTTTCTACTATAATGGCAAAACTATCAGCCTTTATGTTCATTCTAAGTCGTAGGTTATCTTGCCATCATCATTATCAAATATCCAGCAAATTTTTGGACCTGACAAGCTCCAACGTAAAGCACCAGGTTTGAATTTTTATCTCAGGGAAAACAATGGACATACGAACAAAGATTGAAGCATACCTTATATGTAAAGATTGAAGCAATTATTTTGGTTTAGGTGCCAAGGATCCGAAATCTTTACGGGGCAATACCTGCAAACGAATATCATCAAATTTGTTAGTACCGTGAACAATATAGAACATATATATATATATATATATATAAACAAACAAACAAAAATGGTGTAAATTGAAGAGAAAAGGCTAACCGTCCAGAACACTCTGCCTTTAAGAAGGCCGTAAGGAACAGCTCCAAAATTCCTGGAATCCTTTGAAGCGTAGATGTTATCTCCCTCTACCCAAACATGCCCTTTGGGAACCTAAAGCAAATCAATACAATAATTACTGGAAAAAAAGAAAAAGAATTTCTGAATATAACAAAATTTGAAAGCAGGGAAAAAGAAATACCACAACAGTTTGGCATCTATCACTGCTCTTGGGGTCGACGACATAGGTGACCTGATCACCTTCCATTCCAATCAGCCGTTTGCAGACAATCTTCCTAGGAGACTCAGGGGAGCGTAGGATCACAACATCTCCGGGTCGAAGCTTGCCGGTGCGGGTCGAAATGCGCTCCGCCAACAACAAATTGCCTGATATGTTCAAGGTCGGGAGCATGCTGGGACCGTAAGTCTATAAATTACCCAGCCGTTGCCCAGAAGTTAAAAAAGCAAAATTAAAACAGAAAATAGAAATAGAAATAGAAATGATGAGTTTGAAAACAACAGTTCGGGGATGGTTGAAAGATTGCTTACAAAAACGGCAGTGCCCAGATAGTTGTTGGTAACATGAAGCAAACAGAAGGCTCTCACTATAGAGATAAAGCTGCTCCATCCTCCCATTCCTCTTCTCTCCTCTCAAACCAATTTAGATTTGGCTCTAAAAAGAAAAAGAAAAATCATGGTAATGAATTGGTGGGTAAATTTTAAAAAAGTAAGGAAAATGAACTTGGTTAGCTAATGCTGCTGGGCAGTGGGCTTACAAACTTGAATCCTTGAGTCTTCAATCCAATACCTCCTATGGGTCATGACCCATTTAGCTTACTTTGGGCTTTATTCTCTTTTTGTTTTGGTCAAAGGGCTTTAAGTATTATTGCGCAGCCTCTACTTTTCCATGTCTGTGTAATTGGTTAGCTTTAAGATGTATAAGCTTGAAAAAGATAGTATTTCTCGTATATCTTTCAACTTATCAAAGGCACAAGTACAGCAATCTTCTGTAAGTGGCCTATTCAAGGCAAAAGTCATGGTGGATAATTAACAGGCTTCAAAGTTCTTGGATAAACATATATCATCATGCTTTAAAATGTACTGCCAAAAACATTTATCTCGAGAAATTAGCATTTTCTGTAACATTTGGTTAAACTTCAAGCAACAGACACTTTGACGTAACGAAATGAGAATTTTGTTTATACAAATACTAAAAGAAATAAGCAAGTTGGAACTTCCAATGCCTAATTCAAGGAATGACAAGATGGAATCAAGAGAGGAGAGATGGGTCAAAATTGTTTTAGGCATGCTTGTGGACCTGGAGTTAAGTCACCGATAAGTCTTCCTGAAAAGGACGAATATCTAATACATAAAGCTTGGAGTTTCTTGAATGCGCTCATCTGTTAATTTTTCCCTCTTTAATGAGTTTTCAACCATCAAATTAGGTTGGTTGGAAAATGGCCATGGCAATTAACAATAATAGCATTATGTTGGCGTAATGATATGATGTTGATCCTATGCATCACTTCCTGATAATAGCCAGCCTGTTCCCCTAAAAGTAGCCTCCCAGAGAGTCAACTGTGGGCTACGTATTTATAGCTTGGTCGTAGGCCAGCCCCACAACCCCACCCCACCCCACCCCACCCCACACCCCCCACGCTCCCTACCTATGGCGTCTGACACAAGGCGTGCCTGGCCTGGGGTGTCCAGGACTCCCCTTTAATTATGTAGGGTAATGCATCATCCTATTGTTTATTCACATGATACATTAAGGTCCAAGAGGAAAGACTACACTCTAGTTTCGACATGATTTAGCTCTACTTCCATGTCCATGACCCTATCTCTAAATTATAAAGAAAAGGAAAACCCATTGAATCCTGAAAACTCATTACAAGTTGAAAGTGATGGTGAAGGAAATCCAACTAGGCCAAACTGATCCAAGAAGTGGGTCCAACAAGCACAAAACTTGGCAGGAGTTGGAAAACAGATAAAAAAAAAAAAAAGGGTCGTGATGGTGCGCCACTAACACCACTACCTACCGGCTCGAAGAGCAGGAATTATGGGGAAAGAAAAAGCACCATGCATGCATGACAATAAGCTCTCATATCCCCAAAAATATCAGCACATATAAGAGCATTAGTATTATGTATAAAGGAATCAAACTGACAGATTTGTGCAACTCATGCTCAGATACCGATAACTATATACATACAAACTGGATCAGGCCACCACCACCTAAATGTATTGACAGCACATATCTCTAGATTTCCAACAAATTAATTCCAAATATTTTGTTAGGGGAATAAAACCATGAGAATATAAAAAGAAGCAAAGAATGGACACCAAACAAGGACAGAAGTCCGAGCAAGTGGAGCTCAGAAGTCACAAAAGGTAATCAGAGCTCATCAGGGGTTTGAGAATTATAGAAATACTTACGATATTTATTGAACAACAAGGATTTAAAAAGTACGTGAAATACAGAAATCAAGCAGAGGAGAAACTACTAGTGAATATTTTTAAGTACATTTCATTAACATTTAAAGCCGCTACTTGTACCATTTGGACAATGGCAACTAGAAACTTAGTACACATACTACAGAGACAACTCCATCCCAAGTTCTCTCTCCATCCGAGAGAATAAAAAATGGGCTTCGAAAGTTGCAGCAGCAATTCGTGCACTGCACACCACTACTACTTGCATAACTGGAAATTCAAACACAAATATTAATTCTAAATACCTGTCTTTATCTCTAGACTGCCAACCATCTGAGACAGACAGCGAAGGAGGGGTACGCAACACAGAATCAACTTAACTTCTAGAAGATGAGAGAACCACTATTACCACAATACAAGTTCAATCTCCATTCTTGAAATTTCCAACTCCAAGCTTCTGTACTTCAACCTTGAGAGATTTGAGGTACCTAACAGCTTCATCAAGAACAGCTACAGTACCCATCTGATCAGCACCTGGAACAATACCCCGTAAAACCTTCACCATTTTCTTCATTTTCTGCCGCTTAATTTCAGGGTCACAACTTCCACCACTACCAGAGGTCTTCAAAGCAGAAGAACATGATCTATTCTTTCTTGGTTTTGAACAATAAGCAGAGTGCGAATCAGCAGAGTCGCTTTCATAATTTCCATAAGTCCGTGCTGTGCTCATCTCTTCCTCATCATAATCTTCTTGTTCTTCCCCTTCTGAGCTGAGTAGTGCATCAATATCATCGGAATCCTCTTTCAGAGAAGATGTTTCTTTTTGCACATCGTTAACATCTTTTCTCTCATACTTGCCATCAATGTAAGTTGCAAAAATATTTAATCCATGACCATTAAGCTTGTGTGCAATACCAGGATTGAACATTATCTGATTTCTGTGATCAGACTGATCAAAAATAATGAAATTCTTGGGACAAACCTCTGAGGGTTGAAACTCAATGCCATGGAGTGGTGGCAATGGCTTTGCGCATGGAGGGAAAACCGCACCAAAAGCAGATGAAACTGGGATATGCATGTAATTATCGCCCACTTGATCAGCAAGTGTAGGCACTGCTTTTGGGGGGTAAAATTGTTGGTCACTCTGCATTGAATGTCCTACTTAATCAAGAAGTTCACAACGGAGATTGCTTCTGGCGTCGAAGTTGCAATTAATCACTTTTTAAGTTGGAAGGAGGTTTGTAACAATAAATATGATAAGACTATAGACTAAACTAGCGGATTGCCATCAGAACATAACAGAGCTGCCTATCCCGATTACCATCAACACAGATGTTTCATTCTGTCACAGCCTTATGCATAACACAACCAAATGGCAGACTCCCCCAGATCCCGGTTTCCAAGAGCTTTGAAATATTAGACTACGTAACAGGTTTAAGCAACTGACGGAAATACTCAGCCTGTGATAGCAAATAAAAATTCATATCCATCAGCAATGCACACAGAGCAATCTGTTCAGCCAAAAAACAGAAGATACTTGGTCCACTGATCTATGTGGTACTACTCAATAAAATGAACAGAAACTTCAATCATGGTTGATTTTTTCTAGTAGCTTTTACAATTCTTCTTTCATATGGGAGCCCATTAAAATGGTAAAAATTTCCACAAGTTTTCTACATGTCCGGACCTGTTGAGCTCACAACTTAGAAAATACACGACAGGACAGAGAAATGAAAAGATATATGACAGATGTCTAGTGTCTTGCATTCCTCAAATTTAAATATAACTTCTTTCTCTTCAACTACAACAAACATAAATATACACACATATCCCCACACACATGTGCATGGTCTCTGTGCATGTGCTATGTCCTGTGTGCATTAGGGAGACAAACTTTTCTAATCAGTCATTGACAACTGAAAATCAAGAGGCGTATTCAACCTATTACAATCATGCTACCACAAAATTAACAACAAAGCCATAACTGAAATAGCATGGATTTATTTAAGACAATTTTAAGGCATTTCCAACCATAAAAAACACAACGTAACAGCAACATAGGGAAACCCAAAACAGGTAAGAAAGAAATTTACCTGACAAACTTGGACTAACTGATAGTATGCAATAACACCAACGCTCATTTTAATCTTTCCAACTTCCTTAACTGCTCGATATCTCTTTATGGTTACTGCAATGTACATTCTCACACCTCCAACCAAATTTTTTTTTCAATCACCAATGACACTAAGCTGAATGAATTGAATCCCCTTCCAAATTCAAATGAAATTCACCTACAGCAGTAGAATAATTCCTTAGTAAAATAACCAGCAGTCACATGCACATTAAAGTTTGAATTTTCATTTTTATTCTGAAAAATTATAAGGCAAGCCAACAATCATCATGTAAATTAAAACATATAAAATTAAAATAATATAAAACTTACCAAAAACAAATGAAAATTACAGTATGACAAGAAAGAAAACCACCAAGCGCATACAATTTACAAAAGACCACGGCATTTTGTTTATCTGCGACTTAATCCCAAGTGATTATTAACAAATAAATCCAAGAATCTTGCCTGCAACAAAAAAAAAACACTAATTAAACAAATGGAAATAGCAGTTTAATCAAATAGAAATAACTATATTAAGGAACTAAAGGATCTTCTATTAATTAAAAAGAAACTAAATGAAAGGAAAAATTAGAAAGGAAAAACAAGAAGAAGATCAATACGGTAACAGAGACAAATCTTAGATAATACAAAAGAAACACAAATATAGGTGTAATTTAAAAACATCATTATCCATAAAGAATCACAAATTTCTCAGTAAAACTAGAAAATAAATTGCAAAGAGATAATGGGGAAAAGAACACAGAGAGTTGCAAACATACCCCCTTCAACCAAAAACATGAACAAAAGATCATAATTAAGTCAATATATTATCTCATTTTAGGGAAAAAACATAAATAATCGAGCGGAAAAAAGGAGAATAAGATTAAAATAATAATCCTTACAAGATAAAAGCTCAAAGAAAAGAAAAAAGAGGAGAATAAATCGAAGGATTGGAAGCAGCCCAAAAGCAGAGGAAGGAGAGGAAACTGGTCTGATAAGAGAAAAAAAACCCCTAGATTTGCGCTGAAGAAGGTTGCAGAGTTAATTAAGACAGTGAAGTTGGGTAAAATATTTGGTATGAGCAATTAATTTCTTTTCTAGAGAAAAAACTTTTTTTATTGGGATGTGTGAAGTCGGGAGTCAAACGCGGTAGGATTTGAACCGTTGGATTTGAGGCATTTCCGTGTAACGCGGAAGGGAAAGTGACCGTTGGATGTACGCGTGATATTGAGGGGGAAGGAGTGGGGCTCACGAGGTTTGACGATTTTGCATATCGTGCAATCGACTCTTCTTCTAACCCCTGTGATTTGCTTTTTGGTTAAGCCCTTTTAATCCCTTGTTATTTATTAGTATTATTATTTGTCTAATCAAAAAACTAAAGAAGAAATTCTTGTGGTAAACGTGGCCTAATGCGTTTCAATAATCATGATTAAAACAAAAAAATAATTATTTTTTAAAAAATAAATAAAATATTTTTTATTATATTTAATCAAACCATAAATTTTTATTTTAATAACAATCATTAACTATTATTATTGAAAATATCATTTATTATTTTATATTTGTATCTTATATTAAAATATTTGATTCAATAATTGATATATATTTTTTTAATTTAAAAAATTAGATTCAAATTCTCATATATCCTAATATTAAAAGTAACCATTTTGATATTTTCCTTATCTAATTATTCATAAATAGCATAGAGCTAATAACTATAATAAGTTTATGAATAATTGAACAACTAAATTATTTGTTATTTTTCATTTTTTTAAATTACATATTCAAAATGAAAAATTCTTAAATGCATTTATTAAAAAATAAAAAAAAACAATATCGAGGTTAGTATTTAGTAAGCATTATGCAAATACCACAATATGTCATGTACATATTTGCCTTGAAGGGAAAAAAAATGCAACAATATTATGTAGTACTAAAGAAACAATATCATATATTGATTGATTTTTTTAATTAAATTTTTACAAAGATATATAGAAAAATATTGATGCTATTTAAATTGCCAGTTTAATTGTGCCAAAAGTGTGTGTTTCATTTTGGAAAAGAGAAGCATTCTTAAAAGAATGAGTAATTCACGTGCAGCTACATCATGCCTATAGTGGACATCAACATTCATGTTTGCTGGTTTTAATTGACTAATAGGACGACTTTCCATATATTCACAATGTCCTTTTTCTTTCTCAAGTTTGTCGGGCGACTTAATAATTTAAAAGATTTAAAGTTAAATATTTAAATAAAATTTTTTATTAAAATTAAAATATATTTTTTTAATTTTTAATTAAATTTATAATTTACTAAATGAAATTATCATATAAAATAAAAAAATATAATAATATAATATAAATTTTAAATTAAAATAAAAAATTTTATAAATATTAAAATAATAGTACATAATTATTGAATGCTTATTACAAATAGTAAATAAGATTCACGATTTTATGAAAATAATAATATAATAAACTTTTTACATATTTTTTTAAAAAAATAAAATTAAAAGAAAAAAAGTAAATGAGAAAAGAAGAATTGAAAAATAGATATTATAAATTGAAAAAAATAATTTTATATATTAAAAATAACTATTGAAGATAATTAAAGACATTAATTAATTGAAAATAGAAGAAATAGTTGAAAAAAAATTATTGAAGATTATTAAATACATATTAATGTTAATTGATTGGAAATAATAAAAATAATTAAGAATTAATAGTATTGTAAGAATTGAGAAGTGATAAAAAATTTAAATATTTTAAACACATAATTAGAAAAATGAGAAAATATGTTATTTTATTAATTATCTTGACTTTCGCATGAAAAATCAGTCAAATAATTGAACATTAATAAGAATGTGAAAAAAGCGAAAATAGATATTTATTAAGTCTAAGATAATGAATAGATCTTTTATTAATTATTTTAATTTTTATATATTTTTAATATTATTAATTATATTATTATTATAAAATTAAAAATCTATAAAATTTGAGATCTAAAGCCACCGCTTTGATGGCCTTACCCTTGACCTGGCACTGAAGTTAATCATGTAATTGCTTGTATTTTTATTATCAAAAAAGGAAAAGGAACAAGTTTTGAGTCAAAAGAACCAAACAAGGCTCTAAGAGACCTAAGACAACTTTTAGAAACTAGAGAGCAACGAGCAACAACCCCAAATTATTCAAAAGGAAAACTGAAATATTGCAGGATTCTTAAATTAATGGAAAGAACATGAAAGTCTTCCTACTTTACTTTAAAGACAATATTGAAATTCCATTGTTGTTTTTCACTGCCTTGAGCCAGTTAGTCGTGAGAATATTGGTAGGCGCAGTTACCATAACCTGCAAAAGAATCCGAAATCCAAGCTCAAAACAAGGTTAATAAGACAATTCCCATTTTGGATTTAAGATTAAAAGAAATGGGCGCCGATTTACTTGGATCATTTGAGACGAGGAGGGCGGTCTCCCTGAAGTCACAGCTCGATTTTTTTCTTCCTGTGGTCTGGTAGTAAAGATTCATGGCGTACGACGCATGGTTAATGAGAGTGGTTGGGTAGAAGCATGCACCACCAGAATGAGTCTGGCCGCAGTCCACCAGGTTGCATGCAAAGTTGATGTTCTGCTGCAGCAGGTCATCGCTTGTTCCAGGCTTTGCCACGCACCAAGTTCCCTGCAACCCCATAATCATTAGATGCCAAGTTTTTACCTAAACTAGTTATTGAAGTTGACATATTGTTGCACCAAATTACCGATGGTTCTTGCTCTGCTAGAGCTCCTCCTGCAAAAGGTTGTCAGCGTCATCAAAGATTAAACTGATTTTAGGCAAATGGAATCAGAATATTAGATATTTAGATGACAGCTATAATCTGCTGTTATTTCAAAGTATGGATACCAAATGGAGTAACCAAATTTAGTAAATATGGCAGTTAATCATAATTACATACCGCTTTGGAAAGTGCAGTTACCATAACCTGCAAAATGGTACAAAACCAGGAACTGTAATTTACCATAAGATTAGCCATTTAAAGGGATTGGCAGAACTCAAATTGTCTACTCGGGTGGCACTCACTTGGATCAGTCAAGGAGACTACACCGGAGTGTCTAAAATCACAATTAGCAAGGTGCCTGCCATAAGTTTGGTAGTACAAGTTCATAACGTATGAGGCATGGTGCATTTGAGTATCTGGCTCGAAGCATGGACCATCCGGTTCTATCAAGCGACAATCTAATTGACCGCAAGCGAATTCAATGTTTGCAGCCAGCTCAGAATCGCTGGATAATGGATTTGCAATGCACCAAGTCTTCTGCAACATCATGGAATTGTAAACAAGTTGTAAAATCCAACCAAAATGTTCATGTATAAAATGGTAGAATAAAAATTTTTGTTCAAGAATTTACTTGTCCATTAGCCATCTTTAGAGAACCTCCTGCATAAATTTATATTGAAGTCATAGATTAGATAGGATCATGCTCAAAAATATAACGGTTTTAGTGTGCCTAACTTAAAAAAAATATGTATTTCAGATGAGTATCAAATTCTAGAGTGCAAAATGTTGTAGATTAATGCTTCCATTGAGAAAGGACAGCTTGTAATGTTCAATTTCGAGCAGTACTGTTCAAATCGAGAAGAAATATTTGTCTCAAGAGAAATATACAAGGTTGAACAAGGTGCTAAGTTTATAGTTCCACTCCCCTACGCCAGATAAAAACATACAAGAATAACCAGAAGTTACCTGAATACAACAATGAAAACAGAACAAAGAGGGAGAAAATGGGGAGGGAAAAAATTGGTTTAGCCATTTTGATTCTGTGAATATAGTGATGCAAAGTGGATTAAGATAAAGCAAGTTCAGAGTCAGGGGAGCACGCGTTGATTTGAATACTAGAGCTGAATGTTTAGTTCCAATTTGGATAGCTGTTCTTAAAGCATCCTCATGCTCGTTCTAACATGAAAATGGTGTGAATATTGCATTCAGTTCCCTGGCAAAATCATTTCCCAACAGATTGAGGGGGTTAGGCAATGCTCAATATTCATGTGCAAGGGTCCACTTGTAACAAGAATCTCCTACACGCTCCATGTACTTGTACCAAAAGTAACCAAAACAATTGCATGCATTTTGGTGAAAAGAAAAAGTGATTGAAAGGCCCTGGAAGCCTGGAAGACAACTGAAAAGATCAGTAACTAAATTCTTCAAGGACAGAAACAAACCAAACCAAACCAAACCAAGTACATTTAATTTAACCTTTTGATTAAATAAATATTTATGGCAAATAATTCTAGGTGCCTTTTACCCTTTTAATGTGTACACAACAGAAAGCTGTTAGATCCCCATAATGAAAGTTGCATTGAAAATTTGAACTGCTGTTGGCTTTCGCTTGAATCAATGTTTTTGAGCCAGAAGCTTTTCGATGGAGAGGGCGTGAGCTGCTCTGAGGAACTGGAGCAAAGTGGGCATACTAGAAAAATAAAGAGCTAAAGAACTTCTATGGAAAATAAGTAATACTAGTATGTTTATTTTGGAGATACCAATATGTAATATATCTAGCTATAAATGCATCATCCATAACCCTGCACAAAGAGATAGCTCCAAACTAGAGCCAAATAGTTTTAACCATATTAAAAAAAAACAGAAATCGAAAATTGAATAAATGAAAGCTAAAAACTTAAAAGGTTTATTTGTATCAGTTACTTTGTCTTCCTGTCCTGTGCTTATGTTTGCCTGCAGCAAACAATAGACGAGTATGGGCTTGGCAACGCATCAATGGTATTTTTATTCATTTTATTTTTAAATTGTTGTTTTAAATATTTTTATTATATTTATAATTTATAAATATAGTTATATATATATATATAAAAATAAAAGTAGGGATGTTGAAATATTTTTAAAAATGCAAAAAAATAAAGGTTGAAAAACGAAAGAGTCAATTCAGCCATGGTTGTTTAGTATGCAAGGTTCCGACACCTGTTATTAGGTATTAAATAAGTTTGAAATCAATATTCTGATTATAGGAATTAGAATACATGTATGACTTGTATATTTTTATCCTATTTCGAATGGGTAACTTAATTAATATCACTTTTTAACTTTGGTATGATTAAGAATATTTCAGTCTTACTTTCAATAAAAAGAACATAGTGATAAAATAAGCTTCCAAGAAGAAGGGTAGTGGATCTTTGTTTTCGGATTCTTCATAAAATTTTACCATGCCTGGCTCAAAAGTTCCGGCCGACGACGACGACGACGGCGACGGCTGCCCTCCTTGCAACAACTTGCTATCATCAGCGCCCCCACGGCGGGCAGAGTGGGAGATGATTCTCGTATACAGAGTAAAACTAAGTAAGTCGGTTTCGTCAACGTCCAAAAGATATTTTAGCAAAAATCTGCCGAGATTAGAGGACAATTCCTTGAAGAAAATCACGTTATGGTACTGTAAATCTTCTGAGCATATCGAGGAACATCCAGAAATAGGCGATATTAGGCGCAGCTTCAGAAGAGAAATATCCAGCAAGCTTTTGCAACAGGTGGGAAAGTTAGTTTTTGCCGGCGGCATTGAAGATGGGGGCAGTGCGATGACTGATGTGGTGGTAAAAATCCACCTGGTTCAGGAGTTGGGTAGCCTCAGGCTTTTAGAAGACACGGAAGAAGACCAATGTGCCCTCTGCTTAGAGGGTCTGTCCCTTGCTCTTAATCTGATATTACCGTGTTGGCACATGTACCACCGCAACTGCATTCTCCCATGGCTGCGTACAAAACAAGAGTGTCCTGTCTGTCGCCACCATTTGCCAAGGCATATTAATTTGCATTAGTTGGGCACTATATAAGACATTCTGTTTTTCTTTGCTTTAGTTAGTTACTGCTTGTATATAATTTGTATGTAGAAATTAAAAATGTGATTAGACTCCTTTATTGAGGACAACTTCTTTCTTATATGGATACTATATTTTTCCTGGCTAATCCAAAGTTCAAACACTTTTAAAGTATAATTTGCCTTTTTGTTTATTTCACTAGAGATCTAATAAATCTAAACTCGTTCAGAAGTTTCTTTGACAGAAAACAACTTGTAAGTTGTGTTTCTTGCTTTCTTATATAGCAGTTCCAAACTTGAGCTATATTGAGCTGATGACCATGGCATGTATTTTATCCCTAAGTGGCTAAGTTCATTCAAAATCCCAATCGTAACTTCCCTAGTTAATTTTTCTGTACCAAGTTTTTGGTGTTGTGAGGGTATCCAGTTTTAGCTTTTTCAATTTTTTTTATATAATTTTATTAAGTATGGTAAAGTTGATAGAAAAAAAGCCAAGGGAGTGGCCACAGACCGACCGAGCAGAAATCAATAAGGACTTTGTCCATTCAAATCCACCCGATTGAAAGTAGAATCTACACCAGAAAAAACCTGCCCAGCAAAAAGCAGTAATCACGTAAAACAACAGACGAAACCTTACAACATTACATATGCCTACTTTAAACACATTCGAAAATATCATCAGAAAGACAAACTGCATCATCATTGCAAGAATACAACCCAACCTGCACGCAAGAAACTTTAGGAGATAGAACAGGCGTGCCACCCAGCCTTAGCCTGAGAAGCATCAGAACAGAACATGCTGGCACCAAACCAAATCAGATACTGCCCCCAAGCATCAAAGTGAATCCATATATAGTCGCCATGCATAGAACATCTGCACCAAATTTAGCTAAAGAGTCCGCCATGGCATTACAAAGACCATCAATCTTTTTGAATGTCTTCCACAGAGCCCTTGGTCTTAGTCTCTTCTCCTTCACCCGAACCAATGCTACTTTAGAATCTGATTCAATTATCAGTTCACTAGAACCCACCCGAAAGGTGGAGTCAAAAAGTTTGAAGGCGTAAAAGGTGGTCCATCACTTTTAAATAGTTCGAATCTTGGTTATCCAATGGTCCATAGAAAACGCCTCTTACGTGGCCTTTAGAACGTCAGAGTACTCTTGCACAACGGGCCTGTATCGATTTACCATGAGTTGGGCCATCAACATTAATATTTTTTTTTTTTTGAAAAATAAGAAGCATCAATTTTAAATGTTGAGCCATCAACATTAATTCATTCATCACAAGGGTTAGGAGTTCCCATTCAATTACAAGCAAGAGCCCCTGACTTTGGCCAAAATGCCTCACAAGAACAAAGGAAGAAAACAACTCAAAATTATGGCACTGGCAAGTCACCTAAACCTTTGGGAATAAAAACAGAAGAACGCATCATAAACATCAAAAAAAAAAAAAAGAGAAAATCCTAAACAAATAGAAACGCACAGGTTATCCTGGAAGTGTCAATACTACACCAATCCGTGGTTGCATGTGTTGTTCGGGTAGGCACAATTTCTAAGGTTTAACCGACCACTCATTCTCTTCCATTACCGCATTCCCCTCACTCGATTTAAATCATTGAAAGCATTTTCATGAAGAAAGCTAATTCCTTACCGTCCTACTTTCTGACGCTTAAAAGGAATATATGATGGCGCCTTTAGACTATTGTTTGATGCCTTTCACACAATTGTAGAATCATTCTCACCATCAGATTATTTTTTAAAATTTTATTTACAGTTCCACCATGGGACTAAGTATTTGTTCTTGCTCCAAACTAGAATGCAGAAATGATACTAAATGTCCTGGATGTAAGTACGTCTCTTGGCAACTTGTTCTGAACAACCTGTGCGTTTAGCACATATATATTATATCCGAATAATTTTGCATTCTGTAATAGTGTTTGATTGTTTCAACATATATCTGTCTCCTGGGTCATTCTTAGTATGTTAATTATGGTGGGGATAACGTGAAAGTAAGGGGCAAAATGTACATATGAAGGAGATGCAGGAGTTGATGGAGTGGAGGTGCGGAGGTGCTGCACTAGACTATTTTACAGGCAACAATTGCAGGGGCTTTAGTGGCACTAGAGACTTCATGGGTGATAATGATATCCACAACACACATCATACTGAAAATTTGCATCTCTGAACTATATATACACAACAGCTCACACTTCTCCTTTTTATCTCACTTATAATTACCGATATTGTATGGTGAATGGAAGTTTATATACAGCAAGTTTACACGTTGCAAATATTCAATTCACATAGCAGCGCCTTGGGAAGAAAATATATTCGATATTCATGTTCAGGGAGCTATGTTGATTTATTAAACATTATAACTACTAATTTGTTTATCTGGTTGACTTCTGAAAGGAATATTTAATCTTCAAAAAATGCTACTTGTAGAATCAAGTTGCCCGTTAAATTATTTTTCAAAAAAAAAAAAAGTTGCCTGTTAAATTTATCTTAATTTCCCTTAAACAGATGCTGCCTGCATGTCAAATTGGTTTCTGTCAAGAGTCCATGGCTCCATGCCTTAATATAATCTGCAGCTTGTCTTCTTAATCACCAGAAAGGTGCTAATTATATGTTGTAGGATGAATTAGTGGAGAAGGATTTCAATGTAGTGGCAGAAGCTCTTGACATGAAGCAGTTCCAACACGTCAAAATCATGCATAATTTCATAGAGAAGTAACAAAAGCTGTTAGTTTTCTAGCAAGAATCGAAGTTTATTAAAACCCTTAGTTTTTCTATTAAATATTTTGTATTTTCACCGTCACACACGTGTGTGTATATATAGAGTATGCTAACATTTAATTTTTTTTATTTATAATTAATAACAGGTAGTATAATAAACAAATAAATTTACAGAAAAAAGATACATTTTAAAATTTTCGATATGTATGGACTAAAGTTCAAACCACCTGTTATAGAATTTAATCTGCTAGATATAAATTTATAAATTTGACGATAAAGTAGTAATAAAGACTTTGGCTACATTTTATTACAGACTAAACCCAGAAGCCTTCAAATATATATTGCATCTCAAGCCTGTTTATTGTAGCCCCTCACTGTTTATCAGTTATCTGCAAAATTACCATTTTGGCTGAGAAAAAAAAAAATCTCAAACCTCCTATGGATACTGGCAGCTTCCATAGCCTGCAATTAGATATGTGCAAAAATTATGAACGAAAACAATGATGAACTTCAACAGCATATTAATCAAATACCACATAAAACAAGATTTGATTTTCAAGGTGAAATCCCGAATATATCATTGCTTTGATAAATAAATTTAAAAATTAAAAATTTTTAAAAATAAATACTCATAATTTTAAAATATTTATTTAAAAAAAATTTAAACTTTTATCTTTAAAAAAATTATATGAATTGCAATATGAATAACTGTCCTTTAAATTGAAATATCAGAAGAAAAGAGAATTACTCGGATCAGATATAGTGATTAGAGCAGAGCCGCTAAAGTCACAGTTCCAGATGTTGCGGCCAAAGGCATGGTAGTAAGAATTCATGACTACAGATGCATGGTTGATGAGAGTATTGGGTTTGAAGCAGATTCCATCTTCTTTTATCATGTTGCAGCTCAATCCCAGGTTTCCAAGTTGAGAACAGGCAAAGTCGATGTTGGAAGCAAGTGCTGTCTCATTGGAGGAAGGTTTCGCAACACACCATGTTTTGTCCTATGAAATTAAACAGAAGAAATTGACTAGAAAATTCTATCAATCAAACATTGGATTTTTCATGGAAAATAGTACTAGAAAATACTATCACAGTTAGCAGTGATATTCTACCTGTCCATTGGCCAACTTCAGCAACCCCCCTGCATAAATAGCACAAGAAAAATCATTATGTTTATCAATTTGGAAACACGATAAGTAGTTCAGAATTTCGATAACTGTTCATCAACTTCACAAATCAGGTTCAAGGGCAAACCATTGATAGACAAGAGGAGTTGTACCCTGGTCAGATCCACGTCAAGTATTTTGCAAAACAAAAGGCAGCATAATAATATTAAAGCTTGGATTAATTTTTATTGTGGAAAAAGAAAAGAATGAATTAGTTTACTTGATTTTGTAGAAAGAAGAAGAGATAAAGCAAATGTATAATGGAGTATCACATCATTCACTCGAACCATCCTCTGGGAATCAAGAAGAGGAAAATATGGAAAGCAATTAAATGGAAAGTTTAGATGCAAGGCAATTAAAATGCATAAGTATGACATGAGAAAGTTTAGATGCAAGGAGACAAAAGCCAACAAAATGGAAAAATAATACCAGAGCTGAATGACAGAAGGAGAAGAAGACAGAGAATGGGTAGTGACACGGTTGATTTAGCCATTGCTCTTTAGTTGCAGTAAATAATTCAAAGATAGTGAAGAAAGAAAACTTTTGGTTATTAAAATAAAGATAAAAGTTCAAATATATAGGGTGGATAATGCTACTGCCCCACCGTAATTTGTTGCTTCCACAACATTGTATGACATTCATTTTATGTGAAAGCGGCCAAAACATTCCTGGCACTAGTAAGCATCTACTTGCGGAGGGGTCAGTTAATGCTTAACGTCTAGCCTTAATGGGCCCCTTCACAGGGAATATGTTTATCTCTCTTTTAAGTATGATTATTGAAGAAGACAAGTTTCACCTCTAATCAACCTATCCTCTTTCTTCTCAACAAGTATTATACCACCCAGAGTATGTAGAAGTTCCTGTTATTGACGATATTCCCACTCAAACAGTCCAAATCTCAAAGGAATATATGATACCTTTCACACAATTGTACCATCAGACTATTTTTTTGATGCCTTTCACCCAATTGTAGAATCATTCTCACCATAATACTATTTTTGGATGCCTTTCACACAATTGTAGAATTTCCCCATGGGACTAAGTATTTGTTCTTGTTCCAAACTAGAATGCAGAAATGATTTTGAATGTCCAGGATGCATGTCTTTTGGCCAACTTGTTCTGAATAACCTGTGCGCTTAGCACATATTATATCTGAATAATTTTGCATTCTATTATAGTATTTGATTGCTTTATCATATATTTGTCTCCTGGGGCATTCTTAATATGTTAATTATGGTGGAGGTAAGTGAAAGTAAGAGGCAAAATGTGCATATGAAGGAGATGCAGGAGTTGATGAGTGCAGGTGCTGCACAAGACTATTTTCACAGGCAACAATTGCTGGGGTTTTAGCACTAGAGACTTCATGGATGGTAATGATTTCCAGAACACACATCACCCTGAAAATTTGTATCTCTGAACCATACACAACAGCCTGACACTTATCCTCTTAATGTCACTTATTACTGATGTTGTATGGTGAATGAGAGCTATATACAGTGAGTTTACACTTCCCAAAGGTTCAATTCACAAACAACAGAACATATAGCAGCCTTGAGAAGAACATATTAGATATTTATGTTCAGGTATTTGATTGCATTGGAGACTATTGGCATCGTAACAATATATCATTAGGCAGTTATGCTGATTATTAAACATTATAACTGCTAATTTGCTTATCTGGTTGACTTCTGAAAGAAATATTTAATCTTCAAAAAATGCTATCTGTAAAATCAAGTTGCCAGTTTAATTTATCTCAATTGCCCTTAAAACAGATGCTGCGTGCATGTCAAATTGGTTTCTCAAGAGTCCATGGCTCCATGCCTTAATTAATCTGCAGCTGGTTAGTTATTTGGTCTTATAAGTTACCAGAAAGGTGCTTATTATATGTTGTAGGATGAATTAGTGGAGAAGGATTTCAACGTAGTGGCAGAAGCTCTTGACATGAAGCAGTTCCAACACGTCAAAATCATGCATAATTTCATAGAGAAGTGAAAAAAGCTGTTAATTTTCTAGCAAGGATTGAAGTGTATAATGCACCTGTTACATAGTATTTAATCTCCTAGATGTAAACATATAAATTTGACGGAATAGAAATCCATGGAAGGAGTATAAAGACTTTGACTACATTTTATTACAGACTAAAGCCAGAAACCTTCAAATATGTCTTGCATCTCACATCCCCCATCCATACTGGCAAATTCCATAGCCTGCAATCAGATATATGTGCAAAAATTATGAACAAAATCAAATATATGTTTAAGATACAGTCAGTGTATAGATTTTTTACATTATTACTGAATTAATCGCCCCTTTAAGTTAAAATATTAGAGGAAGAGAGCTTTACTTGGATCAGATATAGTGACTAGAGCAGAGCCACCAAAGTCACAGTTCCAGATATGACGGCCAAGGGCTTGGTAGTAATAATTCATGACTACAGATGCATGGTTGATGAGAGTATTGGGGTAGTAGCAGATTCCAGCTTGTTGTATCATGTTGCAGCTCAATCCCAGGGTTCCAAGTTGAGAACAGGCAAAGTTGATGTTGGAAGCAAGTGCTGTATCATTGGAGGAAGGTTTCGCAACACACCATGTTTTGTCCTATGAAATAAAACAGGAGAAATTGAAATAGAAAATTCTATCAATCAAACATTGGGTTTTTCATGGAAAATAGTACGAGAAAATACTATCAATCAAACATTGGATTTTTCATGGAAAATAGCACTATAACATACTATCACAGTTAGCAGTGATATTCTACCTGTCCATTGGCCAACTTCAGCAACCCCCCTGCATAAATAGCACAAGCAAAATCATTAAATATGTTTATGAATTTGGAAACTCGATAAGTAGTTAACAATTTTGATAATTATTGATCAACTTCACAAATCAAATTCAAGTGCAAACCATTGACAGAAAAGAGGAAATCTACCCTGGTCAAATCCACGTCAGGTATTTTGCAAAACAAAAAGGCACGATAGTAATGTTAAAGCTTTGATTAATGTTTCTTGTGGAAAAAGAAAAGAATGAATTAGTTTGCTTGATTTTGTAGAAAGAAGAAGAGATAAAGCAAATGTATAATGGAGTATCACATCATTCACTGGTACCATCCTCTGGGAATCAAGAAAGAGGAAAATATGGAAAGCAGTTAAGTAGCAAATTCAAAATTTTCAACACTTCTTTACTCCTGCCATATCCAGAAGATATGTAGAAGATCATTACAACTTCTTATTTGCCACAATCCATTTCAAGTTTTGATTTGAAAAGTAACAGAACATAATAAAGGAACCCAATCCTAGCTTGGAATGATCAATGTGTTAATCTTATAACGCAAGGCAATTAAAATGCATAAGTATGATATGAGAAAGCTTAGTTGCAAGGAGAAAAAAGCCAACAAATTGGAAAAACAATACCAGAGTTGAATGACAGAAGGAGCAGGAGACACAGAATGGGAAGTGACACAATTGATTTAGCCATTGCTCTTTGGTTGCAGTAAATAATTCAAAGATAGTGAAGAAAGATAAGTTTTGGTAATTAAAATGAAGATGAAAGTTCAAATATATAGGGTGGACAATGCTCTTGCCCCACCGTAATTTGTTGCTTCCACAACACTGTAAGAAATTCATTTTCTGTGAAAGCAGCCAAAACATTCCTGGCACTAGTAAGCATCGCCTTGCGGAGGGGTTAGTTAAAGCTTAACGTCTAGCCTTAATGGGCCCGTTCACAGGGAATATGTAAAGGGCAAGGGCATATGTTTTTCTCTCTTTTAAGTATGATCATTGAAAAGACAAGCTTCACCCCTAATTAATTTCGAGTGGTAAGCTTGTTTAATCCAAAGTATTACAAAACCAAAGGAGCTGAACAGGTTAGGGACCTGGTAAAAGAAAAGAACCCACAATAATATCTCTCCTGTTCTAAGAAGTAAGAACAATACTTGTCTTTATTTCAAAAAGTTTTAAAAAAAAAGTAATATTTGTCTTGTCTCGGGCTGATCACAGTCAAGAAGAATGGTCAACTTGGTCACCACCTTCCTAATTTCAACCATATTTCCAAATTTAAAAATAAAATACAATGGAAAAAGCTACTTCAAGTTGGTTACAAAACCGCGGGCTATGCCAGAATCAGTTGAACAAATGCGAACTGCAGAGGTTGGCATCATTCGGAATTTAGATTAAAGAAGATTCCATCTCTATTTGTAGTGGGGGTCTGCTTGTCAATAGCTTTGCTTTTATTATTGTAAGTTGTAAATCACAATCAATTGTGTAAAATTTAGAAAATTTTGGATTCATTTAACACTCTGGTGACTGTGGAGTTGATGATACTAAGATTAGAGTGACAGAGATGGAATCCAAGAGGGCCATGTGCAGGCACAAAAGGGTAAGAGGCAAGTAAAATTGTGGACTGAAAAAATAAATGAGTGCTTTATATAATTATACCTTAATAATTTGATCAACCACATTAATAGAACTTTTTATGCATAATAAACAGGACAAATCTTTGCTTCTATCAATAATGGTAGTCTGCTTTGCATGAACCAGCTTTATACATATGTAGCATATTGTCCTTTTGTTTTGCTCTGGTGTTGGAATTTTCTTATTCCACATTACTGAATAAAGATATATTCATAATTTTCAAAAAAAAAAAAAGAATATAAATGTAGCATATTCTTGAAATGCAACATGTTTATTGTTTTCACTTTGGATCCCTTTTATCAACAATTTGGTCATGGTTGGAGTCAAGTTTGTCAGCTGTCTCTGCCAGTCTGGATTTTGTTTTTGATTAAACATTAAGAATTAGACAAATGAGATTTACTAAACTCTTCAGGGAAAGGAGTTAAATGGTTCAGGAAAAATTTACACATATGAATGGTCTGGAATGCAAGCATTAGGAAATATGGGGGTGCGGGTTAACATGTATTTCGTCATATACCCATCCTTGCTTGATGATTAACAATCCTAATCTGTTTGATGAGTTATATAACCAATGAAATCATGAACCAGGGATCTTCAGAATGCTGGACCATGTTGTATAGTAGAAGCGGAGTGTCACAGACTATGAATCTGACTGGTAACTTCCCATTTCATAGAAAGGAAGGATGATATAGACAGGTTTTTGTTGAGATAATGACATACACCAAGCAATCGTACTATAAAAAAAAAGAAAAAGAAACCTTCCATATACGATAGGAAATTGCAAGCTGTCCTTAACAACCTACCAACTGTTGTTGGCATAATACCACCCTCCACAAAAATAACTATCTCCGGTCTTGAACCAGCCTGACGAGGGTGCCGATTAGCGGTTCTTGGTTGAATTGTATAGCTTCATCATAGCCTCGTGGTTTTTACGCCATTGAATGAAGTTCAAAGCTTCATGCTCTACAACTTGGGTTAATGACAACAGCCATGAAGTTCAAACATTCCACCATTTGTAGATTATCAAACAGGTGCAATGTGCAGCACTTAAAAGTCCAACTTGTTATCATGTGTATATTGATATATGTATGCTTGTGTGGATATATATATATATATATATATGACTCTCTTTTATGCAAGATCCTAAAATTCTATGTTAGGCTTTTCTTAAAGAGCGTAAATAAAGACTCAAAATCCTGTTTGCAAAGTTCATAATCTATAATTAAATTCCAATTTATTATTCATCTGTGGTTTGTTCTTCTAATTAAGACGCGCTTAACATCTATCTATTCTACATATATATATATATATATATAAACAGTTTTTTGATGGATAATAAGACTTTTCTACAGAAGTGATATAGTTCACTGATCCTGTCAAAAGTTATTTGAACGAAAAATGAGAACATATTCTCACTGTTTTGATTGCAAATGTGGCCTTGTGATATCTTAAACTAATACGGTTGTACAATTCATCAGGCAGAAAACGTTATTATAATTGAGGCTCTTGAGATAGGGTCACTTCCAAACTTCAAATACCAAAACTGTATTTTTCCCTTTATTACTCTTAGTTTATCTCCCCTTTTCACGTTTAATATTCTAGAATAAAGTTAGTTAATTAATTCGATCTACAACATGCTAATACATCACTATATTAAATTACTCAATTAAACTAGGCCCACAAACACGTCGGCATAATCTCAAATCTGTACTGAAACCTATCCTGTCTTGGTTCACTGGCTCCCCTGCTTTACTCTTTTGGCACCAAGCACTCGAATAGCCAAACCTCATCCTTTATTATTATTAATTTTTTCTGGCAGTAATGCTGCTACTGCCCAAACCTACATGGCTACATCCAACAATGTCAACTACGCGTTCACCAGTTGAAATGTTGGACATTCGCCATTGGCCACCTCACATTCTAGATTCTCATTTCTACACCCGCTAGAAACCATAATCCTGATCACTATGTCCCATTTGTACAGAACTTTGACTGATATCGACATTGGCTTAGAATTAATGAAATGCATATTGGATTAATTATGTAATTTGGTTTCTGACAGGAGTGGTAGGTGGATCAGACAACGATTTTGGGATCGACTTCTCTTTCCTTCTTAGCTTGTAAAAATATAAATAAAACGATTCCGTGGGTTTGTACATATCTTTTTCCGCAGAAAATGACCAGTGAGTTATTATCATTGAGCTCAAAGTCAAGGATATGTGACTGAGTTGGGCTTCAAAAGCTCCTTGCAGTCATTGACTAACGATGTGATGTCAAGTTGATGCGGTTTTTCCGGAGCATTGATTGGTTGGCAATTTGCATATAAGTGTGTCATTTGATCCAAATTTGTCATCAGTTCTTTCAAAACAGCTTTTCAGTAATATTACTCTAGCCAGCAATGGTGTCCAAATGTGTCAGTTTAATCATAGTCGTACTTTGTTCTGTTTTAGTTAATGTACTATGTGTAGAACCAAGCTTGGAAGTTGAAGTTGAAGTTGAGGCCCTGCAGGCGTTCAAAAGTTCTATCACTCATGAACCGTTAGGACAACTTGCAGATTGGACAGAGGCAAATCATCACTGCAACTGGTCTGGTATTGCCTGTGACCCTGCCTCGAGTCGAGTCATTTCAATCTCCCTGGTTGATAAGCAGCTCAAAGGGGAGATATCTCCCTTTGTCGGAAATCTTTCAAGCCTCCAGGTTCTTGATTTAAGTTCAAATTCATTCTCAGGTCATATTCCACCTCAACTAGGACTGTGCTCCCAGCTTTCTGAACTAACTCTTTACGATAACTCTCTGTCGGGTCCAATTCCACCAGAAATAGGAAATCTTAGAAATCTGCAGTCAATAGACTTAGGTGATAACTCTTTGAATGGAAGCATCCCTGATAGCATTTGCAACTGCACTTCCTTGTTAGCTCTTGGCATTATTTTTAACAATCTCACAGGCACAATTCCAAAACACATAGGAAACTTGGTTAATCTTCAAATTTTGGTAGCATATGGCAACAATTTGCAAGGTTCAATACCTGTTTCCATTGGCATGTTGGGAGCTTTGCAATCTTTAGACCTAAGTGGAAACCAACTGTCTGGAGTAATACCTTCACAGATAGGGAATTTGTCAAGTTTAGAATATCTTCTGCTTTTTAAGAACTCACTCGTGGGAGAAATTCCATCTGAACTAGGTCATTGTAGGATGCTTGTGGCCCTTGAACTCTACACAAACAAGTTCACGGGAGCCATTCCTTATGAGCTTGGAAATTTGATTCACTTACAAACTTTAAGATTATATGAGAATAGGTTGAATTCCACAATTCCTCTCTCCTTATTCCAATTGAAGTCATTAACCCATTTAGGACTCTCCGTGAATGAGTTGACTGGGACAGTACCAGATGAGCTTGGATCTCTGAGCTCATTAGAGGTACTGACCCTGCATTCCAATAAGCTCAGGGGGGAGGTTCCTTCATCAATAACCAACTTGACAAATTTGACGTATCTGTCTATGAGCTACAATTTTCTCACAGGAGAACTTCCACCAAATATTGGGTTGCTTTATAACCTAAAGAACTTGAGTTTGGATGTCAATCTTCTCGAGGGATCCATTCCTCCAAGTATCATCAATTGTACCCGTCTTCTGTTCATTTCTTTGGGTTTTAATAGGATGACTGGGAAAATTCCATCAGGTTTAGGGCAGTTGCCAAATTTAACAATTTTATCTATTGGGCCAAATAGGATGTCAGGTGAAATCCCTGACGACCTCTTCAACTGCTCAAATCTTCGTATTCTAAGTATAGCAGAAAACAGTTTTAGTGGATCACTAAAACCAGATATTGGCAAACTCTATAATGTCCAGGTTCTGAAAGCTTCCTTCAATTCATTTGTAGGGGCAATTCCACCAGAGATTGGCAATTTAAGCCAACTCGTGACCTTAACCCTTGCTGGAAATGGTTTCACAGGCATAATCCCACCGGAATTATCAAAACTCCATCTCCTCCAAGGGCTCTCCTTGCATGACAATGCTTTGGAAGGTTCACTACCTGAGAAAATATTTGAATTGAAGCAGCTAACTTATCTTGACTTGCAGCACAACAAGATAACAGGTTCCATTCCGGATGCTGTCTCAAAGGTTGACTTTCTTACATATCTCAACCTCAATGGCAACATGCTCAATGGATCCATTCCAAACAGCATGGAACGTTTATTTCGACTTTCAACATTGGATCTCTCTCATAACCATCTCACAGGATCAATTCCCAAGTCTGTGCTTGTGGGGATAAAAGTGGGGATGCAGCTGTATCTTAATCTCTCTTACAATTTCTTAGAAGGAAGTATTCCAGATGAGCTGGGTATGCTGGAAATGGTGCAAGCCATTGACATCTCAAACAATAATCTTTCAGGAGTCATTCCTATGACACTTGGGGGCTGCAGAAACTTGTTTTCTCTTGATCTTTCAGGAAATAAACTTTCTGGTCCTATGTTGGCTGAGGGTTTTACTCAAATGGATATGCTTAGAAGCTTGAACCTTTCAAAAAATAAATTAGATGGTGATATCCCGGAAAACTTGGCAAAATTGAAGCATCTAAGCTCCTTGGACCTTTCTCAGAATCAACTGAAGGGTGATATTCCTGAGAGCTTTGCCAATAGTTCCAGCTTGAAACATCTCAATCTTTCATTCAATCAACTTGAAGGCCATGTTCCTGAGAATGGTATATTCAAAACTATCAATTCATCAAGTTTGGTAGGAAATACAGCTCTCTGTGGAAACAAATTTCTCAGGTCATGCAGCAAGAGAAGTTCACACCGATTTTCCAGAAAGGTGGTAATAATTCTCACCACCGTTGGATCAGTTTCTGTACTACTAATCCTATTGCTAGCAGTCTCAATCCTCATCCAGTGTGCCAAAAGGAGTAAACGAGTGAAGTTGGAAAATCCGGAACCAGATTTTACGCCACCAGTTCTAAAAAGGTTTGATAAAATGGAATTACAAAATGCTACAAATTCCTTCAGCGAAGATAACATTATTGGAGCAAGCAGTTTGAGCACTGTGTACAAGGGTGTGCTGGAAGATGGGCAGCTTATAGCTGTAAAGAAATTAAATCTGCATCAGTTCTCCAAAGAATCTGACAAGAGCTTCCACAGAGAAGTCAAAAACTTGAGCCATTTAAGGCACAGGAATCTGGTAAAGGTACTTGGGTATGCATGGGAGAGTGAGAAACTAAAGGCTGTAATTCTTCAATACATGGAGAATGGAAGTTTAGACAGTGTCATACATGGTTCAGTGATGGAAAGAATCTGGACATTATCTGAGAGAATTGATCTTTGGATTTCAGTTGCTAGTGCATTGGATTACTTGCACTCTGGTTATGGTTTCCCCATTGTGCATTGTGATTTGAAGCCTTCAAACATACTTCTGGATGGAGATTGGGTCGCACATGTTAGTGACTTTGGAACAGCTCGCATGCTGGATGTCCATCTCCAGGATGGACGCAGCCTTTCCTCGTCATCTGCATTTGAAGGCACTATTGGCTACATGGCACCTGGTAAACTTCAAGTACTTTAAATTATTAAAGCACATCTCGATTTCTCTATACGCAAGAAATTTTACCAATCTTGCAAATATTTTCAGAATCAGCAATATAGTTCAACCATACGAACACTGGAATTCCTTCGTAAGTGATATTCAAATGACTATACTAAACAATTACATGATTATGCATTTTCGTTTGCATTGGTAAATGACAGTGTCTAAGCTTTGCATGAATATATCAGATTTTCAAACCATAAATACAATCTTTTAGTATGCAGAATGACTATTGAAACCATGATTTGATGCATACTACTGTGTATCTGGTTCTGTCATAAAAATAATTTTCTTTAACCTCCCATTTATAAATAACTAGAAGGGCTTATCACTTTAGGCTTGCTTACAAATCCGTCTTCCTTTATGCTTCCCCTAAATTAAATCTTATTTTTTATGAATCTATCTTAAAGGATGCCTTATAAATACTGGAACTCCCACTTTTCATTAGCTTATCAATTTACGAAAACATCACTCTGCTCTTATTCAGAATTCGCATACATGAGGAACGTCACAACTAAAGTGGATGTGTTCAGCTTTGGCATAGTAGTCATGGAGTTCCTAACAAAACGAAGACCAACTGGACTCATGGAAGAGGAGGGACTACCAGTCAGTCTGCGCCAACTAGTTGAGAAAGCCCTTGCTAGTGGAACCAAAGGGATCCTTCAAGTTTTGGACCCAGTGCTAGCTTCGAATGTTTCCAAGGAACAAACGGAAGCATTGGAAGATCTCTTTAAACTAGCCTTGTCTTGTACCTCCCCTAATCCTGAGGACAGACCCAACATGAACGAGGTTTTGTCTTTCCTTTTGAAGTTAAAGGCAAAATACCACGACAATGATACGCAATATCCTCGCGAAGAATAGAGCACTCGGCCGTCTTGAAGAAGAATTACTGCAGACTCCACTGCACTATGATGTAAGCAATGTATTAGTAGGAATCAATTATGTTTATGTTTTTGGTGTGTGATATCTTCTCATAATGAATAATTTCAGTCACCCCATGATCAAACTGATCTTTGAGTTCTTTGTTTTGTAATATTATCCTTCTGTATAAGTCAGTTACTCTCAACAAGTGAGAAATGAAAAGGATTGAATCTCTGTTTCTGTCTTTTTTCCTTTTGGTGATTAACCAATAAAAATCATCTATTAGCAAGTCCAAACAAATGTACAAGTGAAAACAGTAATAATTTCAGATACCAAAAACAAAAGATAGTATTTTTAATTTTTAACATACCAATTACTCGGCCTCTCCTACAACAGACCGACATGAAATGATGATATGCAATTTCAAACGCTTCAACAATCAAACTTCTAGCATAGGGAAGGAAGAAGAAGAGACAAATGGAAAGAAAAGCCACTCAATAAAAATCCTGGTGTGCCTCAGTCCTTGGGTGGGTCAATCTTCAAGAACTCTTCTATAACCGAAGGAAACTCTAGGCTTTCAAAATCACAATCATCACCACCCTCGAAAGCAGCCTTACCCAAAAGCAAAAAGGCCAGACTCAATGGCTCGCTGCCATTCCTCAAAAAGTATCTAATCCAACCCTCCATTCTTTTCACTTCCTTCTCACACTTTGGTCCCTTAACCCCAACAATCTTCTCAAAAAATCCACACTCACATCCACAAGAATTTCCTCCACAAGCAACAACCTCTTGTTTCTTTCTTTTCTGTGTTTCTTCCTGATTATCTGATAAACCCAATAGTTGCATCAAAAATTCGATATCCTCGACGTCGTTGGTTATCGTGGGCGGATCTGGAGAGTTTATTTGGGGCGGGGTTTGATGTATTGGAAGCAATTTTGGTGAAGAAGAGAGGAAAGCTTGTGGGGGTTCACTGCTGTCTTGGAGAGTATTGCTTGTGTTGACGTTGGTAGGTTGATCTACCTGTAGGTAAAGTGGCGTGCCTAAAGATTCTGTTGGTGTAAGATTAGTTTCTGGAACTTGGGAAGAAGTGGAATTGGATAGTCCTGAATCTGGTAAAGTTTCTAGTTTCAATCTTTTTTCAACCTGTAAGAAAATTGAAAAAGAAAATGAAGTCAGAAATCAGGATTCGGATATAAACACTTGCACATGTCTGTATGCAGCGTCTGGTATTAGATACCTGTTTGAGAGAGGAGAAGAATCTCGAGTGTAGAGATGGTGGTCGCATTGTGCCAGTTTGGTTTAGTTTACCCTGCTTTTAGCCTTGCCTGATTTTTGCGTCATTAGGATTGGGATTTGGAGGTTTTAAAGTATATTTTTTTACTTACAAAGTAGAAAATAAAGTGTCACGTTTGTATTATCTATTAGAAATTGGCTTCTTGCTTTGGTGTGTTTTTTTTTTTTTTCTCATTAAATAAAATTTAATTTTTGTATGAAATTTTTAATTCATTGTAGCAATGCTTCTTGCTTCGGTGTGTTTATAAAGAGATTATATAAACAAGTAAACTGAAATAGGGGACATTGAAAAGAATTTGCAAGTTCCATTTCACTGAGACTAGCATTACACAGAGTTTAAAATTTCTTCGTAGCCCATACTAGTCCATACTAATTACTACTACATCACACAACACCACTCTCAACTTCACACTCAAATGCGAGGATGCATTTCTCACACTTTAACATGTTACAGTTTTTCACTCACTTTCCGGGGACAAAGTTGGTGGCATAGGCCCAGGCATTGTTGTTGACAGGGTCAGCGAGGTGGTCAGCCAAGTTCTCCAATGGTCCCTTTCCGGTGACGATGGCCTGGACGAAGAATCCGAACATTGAGAACATAGCCAATCTGCCGTTCTTGATCTCCTTAACCTTGAGCTCAGCGAATGCCTCTGGGTCATCAGCAAGACCCAATGGGTCGAAGCTGCCACCTGGGTACAATGGGTCAGTCACCTCACCGAGGGGTCCACCAGCAATGCGGTAACCCTCGACAGCTCCCATCAAGACAACTTGGCAGGCCCAGATGGCCAAGATGCTTTGAGCGTGGATCAAGCTGGGGTTGCCCAAGTAGTCAAGTCCACCCTCGCTGAAGATCTGGGCTCCAGCCTTGAACCACACAGCCTCACCGAACTTGACTCCATTCCTGGCCAGAAGCTCCGGGAAAACACATCCAAGAGCTCCCAACATGGCCCATCTGCAGTGGATGACTTCGAGCTCACGGTTCCTGGCGAAGGTCTCTGGGTCGGCAGAGAGCCCAGCAGTGTCCCAACCGTAGTCACCGGGGAACTCGCCGGTCAGGTAGGGTGGAGGGTCACCAGAGAGTGGGCCCAAGTACAAAACTCTGTCTGGGCCATACCATTGGCTCCCAGGGGGAGGCCTGGTGCCGGTTTTCCTCATGGAAACGCGGCCATTGCCCTGGATTTCAGGGGTGGATGGAGAGAGCTTCACAGCCTTGCCGGCGAAGGATGGGGAAGAGAGGGCCATGGTTGCAGCTGCCATTGTACAATTGAATGTTGAATAAGCAGTGGAAGGAACTTGTTGTCGAAGGGAGGTTGATGAGAGTGATGTTGTAGTTGGGCTCGGTGGGCTGGTATTAATATTGTTCTCGGGAAAGGGTCCTTATCTTAGGGAGATCTATAGCTGAATTCCTATTGGTTTGTAACATTTTGGAAGTTCGATTTCCCATGTCTACTTGGCAACCTCAACACCACTTATCAGCGTTGGATAATTTTTGTGGTACTGATGTATCAAAAATCTCCAACAGTTGTCATGTGTTCTCCGTTGTTCCAATGAGATTACGCCACTTGTAATATCGGATAGCCCCATATCTGCTTGGAACAGATGCATCAGTTTTTCTGCGTTTGCTTATCAGATTCAGGAACACTTTGGTCTGCATGGGTCAGGAATTCTTGTACGAGAGAGATGTAATATCAGTTAATGGCAATGTATCTTCAGCTTGGCTCTTCATAAAATCTACTGAATAGTATCTTCCTCCTCTCTTAAACTCTAATAAGCTCTTTATCGGAGTATACACAATTGGTTTCACAAATAAGAAAACTAGAATCTGTTTGATCACAGTCTGCTTAATTTAGAAACACAAAATGTAGACACAAAGAGATCCAGGAAATTGAAAATGTCTATTGACTTAGGACTTGGAGCCTTGGACATAGAAACCTACATTAAGAGATGACTTTGACATTACGTCTGGCTTACCAGAAGGATCAAATTATACTAAAACCTTCGTTTTTCGGGGTGAATATTAAACTTCCATTTTGCAGACACTGCATGTCTTGCTTTGTGGTCACTTCTTTAAGCTGACGTTCACCATCCTGATCCACACAAAAAAAAAAAAATCACTATTGAAGTGTCAATTACATAAAACTTGGAGTAATTTCAAGTTCTTTCATCATGCTGCAAAGCAAAAATTTTCTTCTGCAGATATTTTACAAAGATATCCTATCAGCCACTCAAAACTCTGTAATTTGTATTATGCTGCCATGGTTTCAACGTCATGGCTTTACAAAAATCTACTGCATATGGCTCAAGGAGTTTCTCTTTCTCTAAGAATTGAACTAGCTGGTTGTCTATTTTCCATGAAAATGAGTAGGGGACAACATGGAAGGTGTTAATTTATTAATTAATATTTGTGGTTATTAATTGTAATAAGTGTCAAAATGTCCAACAGTCCATTCAAATTTAATGAAAGCAAAAGGCAAAATGCGATAAAAGACAGATTTTCAAAGAAAATGATAATCTCTTTCCTTATTCTAGCATTGCTCCATTTTATTCAAAACGAACAAAAACATTCGAATATTTCAAATAGTCGAATTTCTCTCACTCGGGTTGTCATGATCCTTAAAAATCTAGACGTGTAACAATGCCATTGGCTACAGCCTGTTAAGTGAATCTACGAACTTTGTGGATTTGAAGAGTGCCAAGTGGAAATGCAAGAACAATATCAAAATCTTGAACCCCCAATGAAATGAGAGATCTAGATACTACATAGATAAGGAACCTCACTCTCAATTCCCTATATAAACCCAGCCAACTGACCGTTCCGATCACTCTCGAACTTAAACCTCCACCTCCCGTTACAAACAAATCTCTCATTTCACAATGGCCGCCGCAACCATGGCTCTCTCTTCCCCGTCCTTCGCCGGAAAGGCTGTGAAGCTCTCTCCATCCACCCCTGAAATCCAGGGCAATGGCCGTGTTTCCATGAGGAAAACCGGCCCCAGGCCTCCCTCTGGGAGCCCATGGTACGGCCCAGACAGAGTTTTGTACTTGGGCCCACTCTCTGGTGACCCTCCACCCTACCTGACCGGTGAATTCCCCGGTGACTACGGTTGGGACACTGCTGGGCTCTCTGCCGACCCAGAGACCTTCGCCAGGAACCGTGAGCTCGAAGTCATCCACAGCAGATGGGCCATGTTGGGAGCTCTTGGATGTGTTTTCCCGGAGCTTCTGGCCAGGAATGGAGTCAAGTTCGGTGAGGCTGTGTGGTTCAAGGCTGGAGCTCAGATCTTCAGCGAGGGTGGACTTGACTACTTGGGCAACCCCAGCTTGATCCACGCTCAAAGCATCTTGGCCATCTGGGCCTGCCAAGTTGTCTTGATGGGAGCTGTCGAGGGTTACCGCATAGCCGGTGGACCCCTCGGTGAGGTGACTGACCCATTGTACCCAGGTGGCAGCTTCGACCCATTGGGTCTTGCTGATGACCCAGAGGCATTCGCTGAGCTCAAGGTTAAGGAGATCAAGAACGGCAGATTGGCCATGTTCTCAATGTTCGGATTCTACGTCCAGGCCATCGTCACCGGAAAGGGACCATTGGAGAACTTGGCTGACCACCTCGCTGACCCAGTCAACAACAATGCCTGGGCCTATGCCACTAACTTTGTCCCCGGAAAGTGAGCTCAGAGAGAAAGAGGGATTTGTCTTTTACGTGTTATTTCTTGGTGTGATGTAAATTTATTGCAAATCAATGAGAGCATAATGTGCATTTTGTGTGCTCAAAGTGCATTTTGTCTGCCTACCCTCTTCTGACAAAGGTTTAACCATTCATCTTCATTTGTTTCGAAAGTAAAATGGTAAATGAGCTGAAGCACATAAAGCACAAACCAACAATTAACTTTAACAATAATAGTTTGATAGAATAAAAGGTTAAATTTCCGAATATAATTCTCGGTCATCTGTACTTTGTATTTGAGAAGGAGACAATATGTTACACTGATCAATTAAATAATACTATGTCAGATATATACCGTACATATAGGAAAGGATGAGTTGTACAACGAAGTCATTCTGAGGTGGGTGAGGGGAGAAAAAGACCTAATATACCTAAAGCTTTATCAACAATTTTAATGGTGTGACTAAATGTAACTACTAAAAGAATTGGGAGAAAGGTGCAGTAAGTACTGAGTTCACCAATGCAGCTGTAACCCTAGTGAAATCTTCAACTATAAGTATCTGTAATCTTGAACTGTTAGCTGTAGGTATATGGACAAACTCAGTCCAACGTCAACAAATCCAGACTTGCTCGAATGAAAAACTTTCGCAGTGGAGCTTAAGTGCGACTTGCTGCTGCCCTTGCTCTGGCAACAGAATTTGCATAAAGTTCCTCATATTGTGATGCTGAAGAATCCCAGCTGAAATCTATATTCATGTCCTTTTGAACAAGTCGTTGCCAACTCGCCTTATCGTTTTTATAGAGATTAAATGCACGCTCCAAGGCACTGTTTACTCCCTGTCAGTTTTTCAGATCATTCAACAGTAATTATGATAGAGTTAAATTCATGATATCTAAAAGTGAAAAGATAATCCCTGACAGGAAAGGCAGAGGGTAAAACACTTTGTTTTTATTGTTTCTAGTTAGCTTTAGAAATAAAACTTGGATGCTAGAATAATAACAACAAAATGAGCTTCAAATGCTGGTTAACTATATTTCAACAGTTCCATAATTACCTGTTCATCAGGAGTCGTAAATGTAAATCCATTTTGAAATTGGTGAGGTATTGTGTCGTCATCAACATCAAAAACACTACAGAAGAAGATTTTAAAGCTATGAGCTTAGTATTATTCAGTCAAGTAACTTCACATTAGTACAGTCACATACATAATTTAGGTAAAGTAGTTCACCTGTCATTTAGACCACCAGTTTTTCTTGCAATGGGTACAGAACCATATCTCATTGCTATCATCTGGATTAAAAAGAAATCACTTATAAGGATGAAATGTGAAACTTAAACAGAGGCTCAGATGTTAATATGGTTTGCGTTTAACAGTAACTGACACAATATTCAACAAGATACTAAAGCATAAGTTTGGTCCATACCTGTGTAAGGCCACAAGGCTCAAAAATAGATGGAATGATGAACAAGTCAGATGCTGCGTAAATGTAATGAGAAAGAGACTCATCATATTTCAATATTAGCCGAATGTGATCATGATTTTGAAATTGGTTTGCAATACCCTCAAATTCCCTCTGCAAAATAATCAAATACAAAAATATGTAAAGAAAGAATCCCACTCTACTAACAATCTCAAACATAAAAGTATGGAACAGGAAAAGGATTTAACTTAAAATAGAACAAGTAACTCTATACATGGACCATAGTTGTTCAATGCATGAAATGAAGCCTGAATGGAGTTTCGATTGTTCTTATTGCTTTATCTTATGTAGTTTTGATCCTAAAGGTTCAATCCAGGACAAATATCTTGCCAAATTATATTAATAATTCATCAATCAGCTTAACCATTTTAATGTAGTACTACATGCAAGTCTGGAATTACATATAAAATGATATGCATGTGTCTGCAGGCAAATATGTATTCATTTCTGTGCACCATGCTTCCAATATGTCCCAAAGTTAAAAAAAATGAAATCCAACACAATATAAAGGAATGCAGAAAAAAGCTTCAGTGGTTTACTGATTGAAGAGGCTTTCCAGTAGTTTCTGATGCATACTATAATCCCCTGCAAGTAACCCCCAATGACTACAACAAATCAAATCTTTGAATCTATCCAGGTTCACATAATGCTGAGGCTGTTGCATGCATAATATGCCTTTTTTTTTTAAGGACCCATTTAACTTCTACCAAATTTAAAAGTTGGAGAGAATAAGAATTTCCCTGTCCCTACTGGTCAATGGTAGCAGAAGTACTACCATCATATGTTTCAAAAAACATTTCTTGGATGGATTATAGTTCTGATGTTGATTATCAAGAAAGCATCCAAGACAACTGTCTAAAGAAAATTTAACAAAGGACAAAGATAAGAAGCCAGCATTAAGCTTCAGAAGAAAAAAAACCAAACTACTTTGTTAAATTTGAGATCCTTATTTTTCTTTCCCATCATTGCTTTTACACGGACAAAACAGCAGTAAAGATTCACCTGAATGTGGGCAACTGGACTTGAACCAAGAAGTACAAACTGACCACCCATCTCCAGTGTTCGATAAATGGCATGCCTAATTAGATGCACACCCTTCTGTGGCACCAATCTTGTTATGCTGCCAACCTATTCAACAATAAATACAAGACCTCTAATAAGAATTTATGCAGTACATCAACTACAAAACAGGAATCAGTTAAGAAATAATGACAAGCTGCTAGATGCAACATTATCGGAACCCAAAGGTGACCTTGCATTCACATTGTGCACTCAAAAGCTTTCATAGAGAATATATAAGACATCTCAGTATGTTAATATACCTCAATCTCTCCTAATAGAGAGAGGTAGATTGCAATATTCAGTCTGATTAAATCAAAGCTTCATATCAGATGAGAATCTGAAGACCATTCACACAACAGTTTGATTCTCAAAATTGATTAATTTTTTTTTTATGTGGAAAGCCTGACAGTAGGATCTTATAATCTTAGTTAAGTTACTGAAAAAGAATGCATTTCACAAATCAACTTGACAAAACTATAAAACAGCAGGAAAAAGAAGGGACATCTCAGACAAAAGAATATCCTGCGTTATGAACTTACAAATCTAAAGTTTTTGTCAATATATCATCCTCTTAGATATACTAACAGTATGATTGCATCAACCAGACTAGATACCTTAAGTTTCCATGAAATATAAGGGAAAACAAAAAGAGTGATAGAGTAGATTTCGCGTCACAGTACTAGTAATAGAGACTTCAGAAATAAATTACCAATGGCCGTTGATCATCTGCAGATGAAAGCCCTAGATGCCTTCTCATAGCAGCTTTATTTTCGGCTTTCCCTTGCAGATCATTAGCACTATACTGCACTTTGAGAAAAGTATCCGTGGCAGGATTCCATGCATCAGTATCGATGCCATTTAAGATTCCCATGAACTTTTTTGAGTGAAAATTAAGTGTTGAATGGAGGCCCCTTCCTCCCTGTAAAAATGAGGGGCATGTTTTGTAGTTTAACCTTAAAATTGAAAAAGCAGACCAAATTGTTCAAAGAAAAACTACAAAATATTCATACCTCAGCAGTTCGGACCTCTTGTGCGTAAGTGGGTGATACTGTTGTCACTATGTTAGAGAACACAATTGCACCCTAGAAAGAAGGACAATTAGAAAAAGAAGAGAAAAAAACCTTACTTTCAAAAAAGAATAATATTTGTTACAGCCAAACCAGTAACTACAGTACCTTAACAGGATTAACCCTATCATTTGCTGAGTTATCCTGCATTCTATCAGGTCTATTTAGCTGTTGGACATCCAGACCACATGATGCCAATTCTGAAGCAGATGCACTCCCTTGGTACTCAAAATTGTGGCATGTAAAACATATTCGAGCTGAATTCAATCCTTTCGGAGCATACAAGTCCCAATAAAGAGGTGCCTGAAAAAGAACTAACACTTCAGATCAACACGACATTGAATCAGATGCCAAAAGAAACAAAAGGTAAAAAATGATCGTACAACAAAGGCTGTCTGCCAGTCATGGCAATGAATTATGTCTGGTTTCTTGCCAGCTTGAAGAAGCAACTCAAGTGCTGCACGACTGAAAAATGAAAAACGTTTGAAATCATCATGCTCCCCGTAATATTGTCCTCTCCAAAAGAACTTGTTGGGGTGATGCGGCTCAATAAAATAAACAGGAAGACCTGTGAATTAAATTCTGCAGTCAGAATGCAAAGCTAATAGATAACATGCAACTGGAAGAAAAAGAAAAAAATTCTCACCTTCAACTGTGCCAACCCAAACTTTATTTGGAAATAGTTTGCCATCAAAATATGACTCTATGGTCACATCTAAGGCCTGTTCAAAAAATTAAAGTCATCATAAACATGCATCGGCCTATGATCTTTGAGTGCTTCTCAAATCTCCGATATGCTAACATACCCTCAAGTCACGAATACGGTCATATTGCATACAATCATATTTTGGAAGAACAATCTCCACAAGATGTCCTTTCTTCTGCAGTGCTTTACCAAGACCAGTCACAACATCTCCCAAACCACCAACCTGATTGAAAATTATTGAATTCAAAAAACATAGCAACAATCAGAAAAGCACAATTAATCCCCCAAAACTAACAAGTAAGAATATGCAAGTTGAACAATATTGGAAAATTTAAGACCAAAAATCACAAACCAATTATTGAATATTCATTTTTCAGTATCAGAAGTTAGGAGATCATTTTCGTAAACAATAAAAGACAGCATCTAACAAAGAGCATGATATTAATACCATGCAAAGATAAGTTTTAATAAGCAATCACTGATCTAAAAGGTGGACTGGAAACAAAAATAGAAAAGACGATGGAGGAAAAAAACAAAATCACCATCAGCACATTCCTGATCACTTAAAATGACCAGCTATCCAGCCATGCAGGTCCGAACACAAGACCACAAAAATACACTCCCAAGCAGCCACGTAGCAACCTTCCAGCTCTGCAGAGGTGCACAGACATTGATGATTATACACTACCAACTACTTTCAAGTAGATTGAAACCGCGAATTGTGTTTAAGCACAATTCCAGCAAAGAGGTTCCAAGTAGCTTGTTTACTTGGAAATTCAGAGCAAAAGGTGAAAACTACACTGGGAAAGTTTGAAATAGTTGTGGCTGAATATTCTCAGCTGACAATGGCAAATCAAATGGCAACTTTAAGCTTGTTTAATCAATGTCAACAATAGGCAAAGGAGATCCAAAAGGACCGTTCTGTAGGAGAACAAGTTGTAAACCTGTAATTCATTTTAAAAGAAAGTAGATTAACAAGTAGAATGAAGATGTCTACTTTGTTGCATTTTAAAGGGTCTCATTTGTTTTTCATTCTTTCCAACAAGAATCCAAGCGATCAAGTAGACATTACTCTAGTGCTTGATACTTGAACTCCAAAAGGAAAGAACAGTAGACTCTACTTCTGTGAGCATAACTAATAAACATTGCATCATTAGTGAAAAAGATGAAGTGTTTTTCATTATGGTTAAATAAGAAAGTACTAAAATTGTACCAGGTTGTACTGGGAGTGCATGGTCACATAACAGGCCAACCAATTGAATCTCCATTAATAATAGGAGAATGCACTGGTGAACATGGAAAAACCACACAGTGTGGGGAAAAGAACAGCTGCAAGTATAATAGGGCCAACACAAATACAGAAAAGGCAAAATGCAAAAAAGTTGAGATGATTCTCTAAGTTATATTTTCTTATTAAAAAAGACAAAACATGAAAGTTATTGAAACCAATAAAATAATTGATGGCACACACAACACCTTGAAAGAAATTAACAATCTAATAACTATATTTGTAATTTTCTTCTAGAACAGAGTCAATCAAATAAGAAGCCAACAATTCAAAGAGAAAACAACATCAGAGATGGTGATGGGATAAGGGTGCCAAAGTGAAAAAGCCTAAAAAGGATAAGACCTCTTATAATATATGTTCATTAAAGATTATGCCAAGAAAGCAACAAAAACAAAGGGCTAAGTCTTACCTTAGCAACTGGTGCCATCTCAGCAGCAATATGAATGACATACAACCCTGGACTAAAGATCAACAAAATGGACAAGTTATAAAAAGAGCAGTAATGCAGTAAACCAACTAGTTAAAGGTAAATACCTTGCTTGTGATGATGTCAAGCAGAGGAATTTAGATATAACTTCACACTCATTCTTTTCTTTGCATGCCATGAATGCATCACGAATGCGTCGATCCCTCTTCCACACAAATTCTCTCAACAGCTTTGCGTCACTGCTTGATATTTTCTTCTCAAGCACCCAACCATCAATAGTAAGCAATAAATGGCTCCAAAATTCCCAAGGCATATCATCAACTGGCTCATCTAATGCCCTTTTCTTGCTTTCTTCTTTCAAACTATCAAGGGTTTCTTGAAATTCCTTCACAGACTCCTGATATAACTGGACATATGAATGTATTTCTTGATCAGACTTTTGAAGACGCTCTTCTAGTAGTTTCATCTTTTGCTGCATGAGTTCATTATATTGTTGCATTTTCTCAGATGACAACTTAAAGAAATTAGCGTCTTCAAGAGATTCTTCCAATTTATCAACCTTCTTTCTAATATCATGGTTTTGCTGTAACACTGAAATGGCTTGGTCAGCCTGTTTAGTTGCCTTGTCCAGCAAGAGTTGCAAATTTTCTACCTTTGCCCATAGGACCTTGCATTCAACCTTTAAAGTAGAAATATTTGAAGAGTCTTGCTGCGAAACAGACAGTTTAGACTCCAACTCCTTCAAAGCAGACTCTAGAAAAGAGCGTTCATTTTCAAGAGTTACCATGCGTTCATTAGTGTCCTTGACATTACTAAGCATAGACTTGAGTGCTTGGATCTCATATTTTAGGGCTAGATTCTCTGTCCTCAAAGAATCAACCGCCTTGCTGAGAGAATGAACATGACCATCACGTGCTAAAAGCGTTTCTTCTTTTGAAATTTTGTTTTGATTCTCATACAATTCAAGCTCACTTTTCCCAGAACCACCCCTGTGAATCAACTCATTTTGCAACTTCTCCAGCTGATCTTCTAGGAGCTCCACCTGTATATTTTCTTGAGAAGCAACTATAATCCGAGCATCAGCTTCTGCTTCTGCCAATCTCGTCTCCAAATTGTTAATTTCTCCTTGCAGTGACTCCTTCTCACTAAGAATTTTATGAAGATCTTCTAGAGCATGAACACGAGCTTGATTGAGAAGAAGGATATCTACATATGTTTAGAAACAGCAAGATATCTCATGTTTAGAAGAAGGATTATAGCGCATGAATATGATAACATGCATATATCTCTCTTCGTGAAATGATAGAAAGGTGCGTACTAAAGTACTACATAAAAATAAATTCAAGAGTTTCATAATAGCAAGATATCCTACTTCTCTCTGCATTTTTTATCATGCCTATCAGGTCCTCTAGCAGAACTCCTGAGAGCTGCTCTCCACCATCTCTGTTTATGGCCTGCAAAAGAGAAAATGGCTTTCAGAAACTTAAATTTAAACTTTCAATTTACATAATTACTATTAAGAAAACAGAAGAAGGCCTTTCAAAGAAAAAGAACACAGAAGAAGGAAGTATATGACCATGTCTATCTCATTGTCCCGCAAATAATTGTTTCTCCCAAAACTTTATATGTCTCTAACTTTAAGTTAAAAGGAAATCACTTCAATCAAATTGCAGGACACTCAACCAGATAATGCATCACTAAGGAATTCAGATCTTCTAATCATACTTCACTGCTTGAACAGTAGGAGTAAATAAAGCATCTTAACAGCCAAAGCAAAATCCAGGATGGCAAATTTGCTATTCGAAAAGCTCATAAAATTCTTGATTAACAAACTTCAACAAAGATATAATTATTCCATATGGTGACTTGAATTCTGACATCTATGCACCATCATTGAGAACTCATAAATATCACATTTGCAGGAACACAAAAATTAAGCAATGGTAAATGTGTTCAATATTCTTCCCACTTCACCATCATTCTATGGCGGTTCACGAAGATAAACAAATAAAATTAAAATATCTATACAGAACAAGAGCAGCACCAAAACAATACAATTTGCATCCAGATTAACTGCAGGCTTCTTGGAGAATGAAAGTACCAAAGCTTTTGTTACAGCAGGCTGTGTTAAACTGTCCAGATTCTGTCCATCCGTATGCTCTACATCTCTGTTAGTCTCAATGGCAGACACAGATAGAGTGCCCAAATTTTGTTCATTGATTGACTCCACATCTACCCTAGGATTAACATCATCTTCATAAGTATTTTCATGTTGCACTATATGCTCCATATCTACACTATTTGGGACAGAATTTTCAGGTTCAGATTCCTCATCGCTATTCGGCTGCAACTTTGCACTTGTTGGAATCTGGTCAGAAGGACGTTTCTTCCCTTGTGGTCTCTTATTTTGAGAACTGCATAAATTTCAATAGGGACATCAAATAAGTGGATAATATATCACCTTCCACTCCAAGACGCATAACACGAAAGCAACAGATAAAAGATTCAAAAGTTCTTAAGAATATAATTTATATGATGTAAAAATTGACAGCTACATATATTCTTTTTTTTTTTAAGTACAAAATGATTGTTCGAGAACTATTGAATTGTCAAGAAACTTGAACCAGATCACGGCCATTAAACAAGCTTATTACTAGCCTAGTTCTGCAAACTTTTTGTTTTCTTTTTCTTTCTTGTCATTAAAATACAGAACCATGCAACATTGCAATAAACATAAGTTTGTTCTTGATAAGCCTAATCCATCATTAATTTCCATTTCGATATCAAAGTCTAGCCAAGAATGTATAGCTTTTCTAAATTAGGGCCAAACAAAAGTTCTCTTCAATCAAAAATTTCTCAAAAGCAAATTGAACAGACCATTGAAAACATATTTAAACAAGAAAAAAAAGAGCCAAAATCGATCGTTTAAACGGCTATGGATTCAAGAAAAGTACCTGAAATTCCTTTGCCGCATTTTACAAGAAGCTGGGAGTAAGCGACGAGAAGGCACGAACAGTAACCTCAGACTTACATGCTTCTTATAACCAATAACATTATTTTTATTACTATTATTATTATTGTAGTTCAAACTGATAAAGCCATGGCTAAAGAAGCAGGTCGATAGCTTTGCAGACATTTTCTTTCTCTTTTTTCTTTTTATTTTTGTTTGTTTGAAATGCGCAAAGCCTCGCTCTCTCTTTCTCTCTCGATGGGTTCAAGGGATTGTGAACAGAAGAATAACCGTTTTCTTTAGCTCAACGTTAACTTGCTGCCTCGAACCGGAAGATTAGCATAAAAACTTTAGTACCACTATATACTAAATAAAATAAATATCTGAAATGCTGATAATATCTTACTGGAGAGAGTGGACAGCGGAGTCTTCTCCTTGAATCTTTATTTTACGACAATCGAAAAATAATATATATGTTATGGTGTATTCTTGTTACGGTGTGAGTGTTTCCGTTATCCGAATCGAACGGACGAGGTTCTTGGAGCTGGTGCAAGGCTCGGATCAGTGTTTCTCCACTATTTCTGCTGGGATCGATGTGATGGATGGTGATGGGACGTGATCGGAGAGGAAGTTTTGTGTGAGTGAGCTATAGAAAGAGCCCCACGTGGCATGTGAGAATAAGGCAGAATTGAGATCTCCGTTTACGGAGAAAGTGACGGGATTTAAATCTTTAAATTAAATAAATGGAGATTAATTTAATTTGGCATATCCATGTCTTTTCCTCTAAGGAAAGGAGACAATGCAGATTGGTAAAAGTAACTAAACCGGATTTAGAGGTTTAATGAAACATTCGTTACGCCATGGCACATTTCTAGTTTAGCAGTCTATGATATATCATTTTGCTCTTCCCTATATTTGGAATAATTTTATTGAAAAGAAGAAAAACATATGATTATGTTATTATTATTGACATTAAAAATAAATTTAACGATTCCTATTTTCGTGTTTTAATTATGTTGTTTAAATATAAGATATTCATAGTTATATATTTATAAATGTAAATGTTAACATAATACAAATAATTAAATTTGTAAGAATTTAAAATGTGTATACAAATATATTTGATAAACGTATAACATAATATAACTAATATGATTATTAAATTTTATACGACATAAAACAATTTGTTTACACAATTATTATGATTAAAATTTATATAATTTTTAATATATTTACACGGTTAATATAATTAATACAATTAAAATAAAATATAATTTTATTATTCAAATTAATAATAAAAAATTATAAATATAATGACATTTTTCAAATATAATTAAATTTAACATCAATGAATCTTAATCATAATAAAAATGTTAATATTCTTATGATTAATAAATGAATCTTAACTTTGTATTAACGTGTTTAAACAACAAATGGACACAACTAAATAAATGAGTCACCACTACATGATAACGTGATTAATTAATTATGTTTTAGTTAAATTTTAAACAAAGTAGATGTGTTTGACACAGTTAATACATGATTTATTTGTATTTTATCTGTATTGACACAATTAATACACAAAACACAAGTAACTTAAACTCAAATCTAGTTAAACTTGTATCATGTTGTATTGTCTTGGACAAAATTATCATGTTTAAATTATAAAGTTTCACAAAAAGTTTATAGCTAGTTCCTTTATCTAGGTATACACAAAGCTATACAGCCATCTTAAATAAATACTATAAGTAAATATAACTAAATATAAACTTTTACATAAAAGCATTTCAATAGAAAAGGCTTTTTATGTTGCAATAAGATATGGAATTTTATCATCTATAATTAATTAGAGATATTTTTTTATCTCATTTTACTTTTTCATTTTTTATGTAATTTTCATTTGCATATTTGTATTGATGTTTGGTACTTTACAATGCCGTGTGATTATAAGTAATGTAATTATAAACAATGTGATTACAGGAAAAATAATATTACAATGTTTGGTATACAAGCAAAATAATGATTAAAATGCAAGTAAGATAATATTGCAGCGTTTGACTTACAAGTACTTTACTGAGAATGTAATATTAATTTTTAAAATTATCTTTATTTATTAAAATATAAATTTATATTTATATTTTTTATTATTAATTTTTATATAATATCATCTCTTAAATTTATTTTTTAATATCATATATTTTATTTTTATTTTTTATTATAATTTTATATATTTTATTTTTATTTTAATTTCTTTTACCTATATTTTATAAATTTTAATTTCTTATATTTTAATTTTTAATTTTTATATTATATATTTTATTTTAATTATAACATTACAAAATATTTTTAACAAAATAATAAAATTAAAATGTAAAAATATATTTAATAGTATTATAAAATATAATATAATGTGATTGTATTAATTTAAACTGTAACCCCATTACACTTTTTTGTTGTAATTTTTATATAGACTCAAATTGGTGGACTTAGAGCCCATATTTCTAGGGCTAATTGGGCCGTCAATAATTGCTGCCCTTGGGCCCAAACAATTCAAAGAAGAACATGTCCAAGGGAACCGGGAACATATTGCGCTGATATAACCAGCAAAACGCAGCAGCATTGCGGGAAACGCCGGAAGTGTTGCAGCTTGTTAACTTCATCACCATTTTTTTTCCCTTTGTTTCCCCGTCAAAATCTTCTTCTTAATCATCATGATATTATTTTTCATCATCACCAATTTTTCGTTCCAATTCCAGCGCACATTTCCAATTCTTTGATCCCTAGATTTCGAAACATCCATTCCAAAATTTCCTCTCTCAATCCTTCTTGATTCTCTCTTTCGACGATTAAAATTTTGAGTCAAATCTTCTACTCTGATTCTTTCTCTTGTTTACACAGAGTTCCTCCTCACGTAATTTCGTTGAAAAAGCTCAAGAAATGGAGAAAAACAGTAGCTGTTGCTTTTCCAATTTATCTTCCAATCTTCCAATCACTTGTTTCATTACCTTTATTGCAATTATCTTAGTCCGAATTCTCTACGTGATTTGGCGAACCTGCAAGCCGCTGAGAAAAAGAACTTCGCAGCAGCCTGTCAGCACTCTCGTTGTTTTGGGTTCAGGTGCGCTCAAATTTTGTTTATCCTTTTTTCTTAATTGCCGTTGATTTTATGATGTCTAATCATGATCGTTGGTTTGTGATTTCTCGGTATAGGAGGACACACGGCGGAGATGATTAATCTCTTGTTAGTTTTGCAAAAGAACAAGTTTACGCCGAGGTTTTATATAGCCGCTGCTACTGATAATATGAGTCTTCAGAAAGCTCGTGTGTTGGAGAATTCTTTGGCTGATTCGGTAAATTTTAGCAACTCTGATTTCTGACTTTGTTATCAATGGCTATTAAGATTTTGATTTGTTGCCTTTCCCCCATACGCTTTCAGTTTGTTTAATGTGGTCTTTTGTTCGTAGGGATACTATTTATATATTATTTATTTAATGAAAATACGTTGAATTATTAATCAACGGTATAATATTCTTATTAGTACCTTTTTTAACCCTTGTATGTGAATTTCGTTAATAATATAGCAGATATTGCAAGTTTTTTGGTTGTCATTCTTTGTTTTGAATCATCTTGGTTGCTTCGCTATGTTGGTATTTCCATTTTGCTATCTATATATTTAGTGTTATTTTGTAAAATGTAAATTCGTAAACAGTTTGGCATTGGATGGAGGGCATAGTTTCCATAGTTGTGTTTCTTATTGAGAAGTTGGATTGTGTTTCATATTCCTGTTTTGCTGATTACAAGAGGTTTCCTTCTTAAACTTATTGCAACTGCAGAGTGGGGTCAAGGAAATCTCTGCTGAGTTCATGCAGATCTATAGAAGCAGGGAAGTTGGTCAATCATATGTAACCTCTGTTTGGACAACTTTAGTGGCCCTGGCTCATGCATTGTGGCTGATGATTAAAATCAGACCTCAAGTGGTATTATTCTGTTCTGTGTAGCTTCTTTTCCCCGTCTAGTTGCTGTTTTTACTTAAAATAGATGCTTGAATCAAGTTTCATGTTCTGGCCTAAATGAAAAATAATCAAGTTGCTTGTTATAAACTTTACTTTAACTGCAGGTTCTTTGCAATGGCCCTGGTACTTGTATTCCTCTATGTGTAATTGCATTCATTTTCAAGGTTTGCATGTTTTACTCTAATCCATTTTATTTTGTATTGCCTTTCTCTCTTTGATAAAACTGATGGGATGGGAAAAAGAAAGTCAGATAAAGTTAAATGCTTAAACATTTCTACATCTAAGATGATTGGAGTTAGCCATTTTTCTTGTAAATTTGCTGGCAGGTGTTTGGAATTAGATGGTCATCCGTCTTTTATGTTGAGAGCATTGCAAGAGTAAAAAGGCTCTCTTTAAGTGGTTTGTTGCTTTACAAGTTACGGATTGCAGATCAGTTCTTTGTGCAATGGCCACAACTGCAGAGAAAATACCCTCGTGCTCATTATGTTGGTTGCCTGATGTAGTTAATTAAGTCCACTGCTGATGGGTACTCTCACTTAACCTCAAAGATTTTTGTTTTAATATTGTATTCTACATTTAAATTTTCTTTTTCTCTTTCTCTTCATTAGGATTTTAGTATTTCCTTGTTGGGTTGGTTTGGTTACTGCAACATGATTTAATGTGGACCATGATATTTGACAAAAAGAATGATAGAATATGATATGGATTATCTCAAAATTTTGATACTAGCTTTACACTTGCGCTTTAACAAAGACCATGTTAATTAATAAATTGCTGGCATATATCATTTCACTGCCTCAACGTTAAGTTCTTAAATTGGTAACAAGTTTCTGGAACCTTTAAAGTGATTTGTGGTATTTTTAGTGTCTATTATTTGCCCAAACTGTTTTAGATATATTACTTGCCATTTGATTCCAAATTTTAAAGTAATACTCTTAAGTTGTTGTTAATCTCTTGACCTTTATATGGAGGAACATTGCTGCATATTTTTTTGTTTTAGGGTGTAGTTGGCTAAGGACTTCTTAGGAATAGCCGAATAAGTTTCTATTTCAACTTTGCTCTCCATGATTTTGTTAAATTTATTACTTAATATGATCAAATTCCTACATAGCTTGGATTCAAACTTCCAACCCCTCTTTTTCTTCTCCTTTTCCCTCAAACGTTTGCATGTTTTCTAGGATGCGAGCAGCCTGAGCTGGGTTGATTGTTGAAGTACTTGAGCTTATCTTGGACAAACATGTAGCTTAGCATGGTCAAATTGAATTTTTTTGGGCTGGCTGGAACGCTGAGAGTTCCTTAATTGTATTAGGGAAATTATTAATATTAGTCACAAACTAGCAAGGAATTATCATGTATAAGGGAAGCTTGAGCAGCTTCAGTTGAGCTCATTTTTGAGTAGGGAAGCTTGAGCAGCTTCAGTTGAGCTCATTTTTGAGTACTGCCTCTTTGGTTTGTGATATGCAACCTACACTAAGGACATATACTCCAGCTTCAATAATTTTGGATAAGCCTGATTAAGGGCTTTGGCTTGATTTGCTAACTATGAGCTTCAATGAACCCTATGATATGTTGATCACTAATGAGTTTAGCTTGAGTTTTCAAGCATTTCTGTTGTTTGCTGAACATAACTGTGTTTCTTTTCCCTATTTCACATAACAATAATGGGTTGATCTGACATGATTGCAACTGACATCTTAGCTTCATTTATCTAATCTTCCCAGTCATTTTGGAATCTCTCATTGTTTCATGGTGTCCTGTTTTCTTTCTTTTTGAACACCCTCCTGCTTTTGTTCTTAAACTCCCTATTATAGAATGAGGCTAGTGAGACAGAATAGATTATTTATTTTCTTCTCCAATACCAATTAGCATGGCCCTGCCTGCTTTTGTTAAAGCATTACTACAACCATACTTCAACCCTAGCCATTTTGGATGAAAATACTATGAGAAACTGAGAATACATACAGAGTACTTAATTGTATGTAGTTTCCTAGTGCTATTTTTGGAGTTTGGTATATTTAACTTTGCATAGAGAAGGATGAGAAAGATTACTTTTGAGGTTGCATTTCTTGTTTTGCAGAAAATGACAATCTCACATAGAACTGTGGAAGCCCAACTTATCCATTAACTAACCTCTTCAAGTAATGGACTCTTTGAAACTTCACTGCCACTTCTATATTCACTCTTGGAGCTTTTATTGTCAAGATAACACTGATAGACATATGAGACAAAGCCCCATATAGCCAATACCATAGCAATTACCTTTATTGCATCCATTTTCTCATGGAAAAAGATCACAGCTAGAATTGGAATAACAGGCAAACCCAAGACACTTATGGCATTGGAGAAGAGAGAAGACACTTCGAAAATCAATCCTATAGCCCCAACAACAAAAAACTCTGAAGCTATAGCTGTCTCAATCAGGGTCATCACATAGGAAAACTTACCCAGTCCAAACTCCTCCATTTCTAATGACAAATTTTTCCATTCTCCACTGATGAAGAGCCCCACTATGGCAACAGAAGTGGCAATCAGTGACTGATATATCACCATTTCAAAGACCTTTGCATGTGTTTCTCTTTTTAGAAGCCTTTTGAAGGCAAGTTGTGTCAGAGAAAGCATCAAGCCATACCCAGCAGATGCACCAATAGTGCATATGAATCCGATTGCATACTTTCCTTTAGAGACTTCAGCGTGGCTTGCTGGATCAGTTTGAAATATCAGGAGGGTGGAGGAGATCGTTAGTAAAACTAGTGAATTGATTATAAAAGGAGTGAACTTTTGTGAATGAAGGAAAAATGAGAAGAGAGCAGTGAAGGCTAATTGGGATGCACAAATGAGGGAAAACGTTGATACTGGAAGGTATAAGAGTCCAATAGAATACATCAAGCTGTATGCTGCTAGGCAAATACCAAAAGAGAAATAGATTATTGCCAGTAACAAGGCAGATGGCTGCTTTGGTTGCTCATTTGTTGTGCAACTTTTAGGCGGTGAGAGGCTGTAACATGGAATGAGGATTGGGAAGCCTGCAAGTTGCGCAAGTGTAGCTACCCATATGCTCTTCCCTCCTTTGTCATAGTATAGGCGTCCCAAGAGTGTGGATGCTGACTGGCCGAAGAGTACAAAGAATGCATACATGATGATAGAGATCCACCACTTATGGTTTCTGGGTTCAGGACTTGTTAGTTTCTTGCCATTCAGATACTGAGGTGAGTTTTCTTCCTTGACTTCTTGAACTGTTAGAAAACATTAGCATAATTTAATCTTGAAAATAAAAAAAGAAAACATTAGCATAATTGTTATTCAAGGACTCATAACTGATTTGTCAAATGACGGGTTTTTTTTTTTAAAGAAAATCTTGTATGTTCTGCAAACTCTAATGTGTTTTATTACACTTTAAAATATAAATCTCTGCCATTGAGTGTTCCTGCTTAGCTTAAAAGTTCAGAACCATGGTTTGATATGCATACATGTTGAATGCAAAGTGAATGCATCTGAACTGGGAACCTGGAAAGCGTAAAAGGCAGTTAGCTATCAGAATAAATTTGTTGGAAGTCGTGGGGGAGAGAGAGAAAGTGCATGTTCTTTTAGGTTTTAATTTGGTTTCTAACTCTTGACTGTTGCCTTTGCCTTTTGTTTCAAAAAAAAAAAGGGCCATGAACAATTTTTGATGATATGAGAATTAAGGTTTAACTTTCATGGTTAAATAATGAGTAAGAAAATGGTTTTATTTGTGTGATTGTCCAAGTTAATATTAGTATTTTTTGGGTAAACTTTATTTACCCTTTCTGTGATTTAACTTTTTCTATATAATACCTTGTGATTTTTTTGCCCCCAATCAGCATCTTGTGGATATTTTTTTTTTCAATAATATAGTAGCTTATGGATAATATATGTTTTCACGAGGGTCAAGCTGTTACTTTTACCTTATAGAAGTATCAAAATACTCTTAATTCAAAGTTAGTCTATATGATTTTTTTGTAATTTAATAGAGCAAAATTAGTGGCATAACTGTTTGTGAGAGCTGAAATTATTTATAGTGTTAATTGAGAAAAGAATCACAAGCTACTAATTGAAAAAAAAAAAAGCTACCGTATTATGTGGGAAAAGTTTAAATTATAAAGGGTATAGGTGAAGTTTATTGTATTTTTTTTTTTTGTTCTTTGTTAATTTTCAGACAAATATGATTTTGTTTCCATCATTTAATTTTTTTTTTGTGAAAAATTTTGAAACATAAAAATAAATAGTAAAAGGTAAGTAATAAAAGTTGCAATCAAATGAAATTTTAGTTAACGTTGTCGCATTATCTCTTGGCAAGAAGATTTATAACAGTACTAGTTAAAGGTGAGGGAAGAAATAAAGCTTTTAATGTAACTGAGAATTTCCTCGATGATGCGAAAATTAGTGTCTGTTTTCTTTAAGCTTAAAATCGGGAATTTAGCTGATGAGAGGTAAACGGTGATTGAGCTCGTTGATAGCTTTACTCCATTTTAGCGACTCAAAGATGGGCAAAAAGAGAACTGAATTGGCTAAGTTGTTACAATCTGACACCGAAATAAGGAAAAAAAATGCCTTGTTCAAGAATTTTATATTGTCGATCTCTTCATACAGGAGTTTTTGTGGATGAAAGAGAAGATAAAAGCTAATTAGAAAACGGTTTTTGTAGTTTGCTTCCCTAATCTTTATATGAGTGGAGTTAGCTGACTTACCAATGATATGGAGTTGCAGTTCCTGAGGTTTTCCCATATCAAAGACGAAGAAATTCCAGAAGCAGCCAGCCAGCCAGCCAGCCAGGGAGGAAGGAGAGAGGGAGAGGGAGACACAGAGAGAGAGTTTATACCAAAGAAAAATGTAAATATATATACCACCTAACTGTGGATAATGGCTATGCAAGTACTCTCATTGCCCAGAAAGAAAAGAATCCAAAAGAAAAGAATCCTTCCATTCCATGCATGAGAAATACGATTGTCTGTAACAACATATCATTAATTGGATGATGATGATGGGTAATGTGTGCAGAAATGAATCATGTGCATGTTTGGATTTGATTGGTCTGCGGGTGACTGAGAAAGACATGAAAAGTTTGCATGAATGACATGCAATTTTGAAGGTTATGGCTGTTCCAGGCATGGCATTATCAAGGTCAATTAGCCTGCTATCAGTAATTATTCCATCATTTGCAATATTTACAGCTTCACGAAAACATGAAAACCATATGCCTCATCAAAGGCATCAGTCAAGATCATGCAATTAGTGCCTGATAGGACAATTTAATTTTATTTTGGTACATCACCACTGTTTTCTTTGCTACATCTTTGATGCGCTGTAAAGCTCATTTCTTCAACCAGGGCTTCATTCATTTATGTTTTTGAGTAAACTCTTAGACTCATGGTCATCAACGTAATGCCGGTAGGCGTATGAAAGAAAGCCCCAGATAGCCAAATCCATGGCGACTACCTTTATACAATCCTTTTTGTCACCAAAGAAGATAACCGCTAGAATTGGAACCACAGGCAACCCGAGAGCACTTACGGCATTGCCAAATAGAGAAGAAACCTCAAAAATCAGTCCTGTAACTCCGATGGCAAAACCCTGCCATAATATAGATATCCATACTAAATTCATGACATATGATATCTTTCCAAGTTCATATTCTTCCATTTCTCCCTTTATACCTTTCCATTCTCCACTAGCAAAATGTCCCACCAGGATTGCACTTGCTGCTACTAGTGACTGATAGATTATCAGGTCCATGACTGCTGCAAATGTATCCCTTTTTATAAGCTTCCGAAAGCAGAGCTGAGTGAAAAGAGCACCAATCCGTTCCCAGCAGATGCACCAACAGTGCATAGGAATCCGATCATATACTGTCCTCTTGAGACTCCCCGGGGAGTTGAAGAGGCATCGTGAGACACAAGGAGGATGGAGGAGATGGTGAAAAGGATCAGAGAATTGACTATGATAAGGAGTGAACTTTTGGGAATTGAGGAAATAGGAGAATCAAGCATTGAAAGCTAACTGGGATGCACAAATGAGGGAATATGTAGACACAGGAAGGTACCAAAATCCGGTCGAGTAAAGAAAGCAGTATGCTGCTACAAGGAGGCCAAGGGAGATATAAACTGATACAAGAATCATGGTGGGTGGTTTTCTTGTGTTAGTACTGGTTGCGGTTGAATTTGAGTGGTGAGAAGCAATGGTAAAGAATGAGAACTGGGAAGCCTACCAGTTGCATTAGTGTTGCCATCCATTGGCTCTTTCCACCTTTGTCAAAGTACAGCCTTCCCAACATTGTACCAACTGCCTGGCCAGAAAGCACAAAGAGTGCATACAAAACTATCCATAGCCATTGCTTACAGTTTTTAGATCTAGGCGCCATTGATTGATTTGAAACCTTCGTATGTTCCTCCGGTTTCTCTTCTTCAGTCTCCTGAACTGGTAAAAAAACAAAGGATTGACTTAGGAAGCATCAATCAATGTTTCTGATGAACTTGGTTTTCCTTAAAACAATTGACACTATGATATATTGTACGATTGTTTCTCTTTTCAGCTACCAAGTCTTTATTTTGCAAAGCAGAGATTAGCAAGCCTGTTGAATTTTTTAAAGCATAATAAGAACTCATAACAAAGAAAAGGGAAAATGAAGAAATCAATTCTATTAATTCTTTTAATCAACTTGAAACCCCACAACACTTATTTTTTAATTGTAATTATGCTTGGAGAGTGTGGATGTACAATTGCAACTGTTGAGGCATTGATTGGGTCCCTCCGAGTAATGCTACCAGTTTTTTCTTAGCATGGATTAATGCTGCCCCGTCTCACTAGTGACATATGGAAGATGTTGTTTTATAATTTGGTTTTTCTGGTTGTGTAGAAATGAAATTCTCTTTCAAGACAAGATTCTTGATATTTGCCAACCCCAAGATATCATCCATGTTAGACTTACTCACTGGTGCAAAGGAAAATGATCTTTGGATCACTTGCAGACCAACCTCATGCTTTCAAACCCTTGTAGAGTAATCTGTGGTAAGGTTAACAAAAAAGAAAGGCACAATAGAGGTTGGTCAAGACCACCCCAAGGATTTATAAAACTGAATGTTGATGGATCAGCATTGGGAAAGCCTGGACCAGCGGGTATAGGGGCGCCCTAAGAGACCATGAAGGCTTCATCAAAGGTACCTTCTCTCATCCAATTGGAAATAAGGATTCCAACTATGGAGAACTGGCTGCCATTAAAGAGGGAATCAGCTTCTTTCTTTCCACTCCATGGTCTAGCAGCCACTCTCTCATTGTAGAAAGTGATTCCCGAAATGCCATCAATTGGGTGAATAACCATAGTTAAGTTCCTTGGCGTATGAAGAGTTTATCTAACAACATTGAAGTTTTCAAACGTGATGTCAAAGTTATTTTATTCAAGCACATTTTTAGAGAAGATAACAACTTTGTCGATGGTCTAGCCAAAGCAACTGTTATGCGACTAGGTAAATTCTTTGCAGTTTTTTAATGCTTTGATGGCCACTGGTTTGATGATAATGATCTATGATGGTTTCTAGTTCATCCCTACCTTTTCCTTTTTTGTGTGGATGATGGATATTTATTTTGAGGTTAATTTGCATGTTCAGGTGGGCATGAATATTTTCTGCCCCTTTACTTTTTCCATGTGTTTTGTGGCTGAATTGTGTGGCCATTCAAGACCCAGGGGACTTATTTTTTGTGGCCAAATGTTGTGACCCATTTGGTCTCTTTGTAACAGGGGATTAACAGTCGAAGGGTTTTTCTCTATCCTCTTTGCTATTTTCTGGCAAACCCTTGCCAGTTCTTTCAATAAAATGTTCATGCCCTTCAAAAAAAAAATTCTTTTAATCGATCTTCTCCCAAATATTTATAAAGCTGGCTAACCTGGGATCATTGAGTGTTGCAGTTGCGCAGCTTCTCCCATGTCAAAGACAAAGAAATTCTTCGAAGATCAAGTTACAAGAAAAAGGACAGCAGAAGAGATGTTATAGACTCGTGCTCAAATAACAACGAAATAATGTACATGCATGGCTTGCCATTCTTGAACGTGAATGAGGAATCAACCCATTGGGCCTTACTTCAATTTGTTACAATGAAAATACTTTGGGTAAAGAAGTAAAGTTATAATTTCTTTGCGGCGATCCCTTGTATGTACACGGTCCACGCAAAGCCGAAGAATGTGAGTAGAGAACAGAACCGTATTTCATTATCTTTTGGCAAGCCAACACGCCCGAAGGCATTGATTCCCAATTCGATGCTCCCATCCCATTAATTGGGTTTTGAACAAAAAATAAGAATTTCTTTTCAACCAATAAAATGGTTATCATTAATAGTCTGCTCCAGGCAGTGAGGAATTCCTTTTCAAAAAACAGAAAGTAAGTATCCTCTTTCCTCAAGCTGTAAGTATCCTATTTTTTGTCAAGGGAAAGCTTGGAATGTAATGCTGACCGTGTTCTGCGTTTTTTGTGTACAGAGCTATCCTCTTTGTATTTTGTGGGAAAGATTTTATGCAAAGGAGCCTTTATTGAAACTTCTAGGCATAATATCTCCCCAGACCTAGTGGGTTGTTGCACACAGGCACTCTAATGACATTCTCAAATTTCAAAAAAAAAAAAACAGAAAGTAAGACAAGAATTTGCCCCCACGTGAGATCCCTCTTGTCACCTTAGCTAGTTGACGTGCATATTACTATGACAATTTGAGGAAAGAGGGCGCGAGAATTTTCTTCCTTACTGAGTTTTTCTACTATTAGCATTATTAATTTATTATCGCTCATCAGACGAAAAAAAAGATTCTACCAACTGCTCCTGCTTCAGCTTCGCTTATTCATCAGTTATGGCGTGATCTTCCTTTGTCTAGATTGGTTAGATTATATTCTAACATCAGGTTTCACCTCTTTTATTCCTATCACTAATCCACCAACCAACTTTTTCATCCATACATGATATATATATATATATATATATATATATATATATATAGTAAGATTTGGCCACAGTGATTCATTTTGTTATGGGAAGAGAATCTGAGGCAAAACCAAAATTTCATTCTATTCCTAGACTATTTACTGGCCAGTCATGTTAATCATGCATTTCATTTTCCCTTTTCCATGCATCCTCTTTTCCCCTGTACTGCTCTACCTTCATCAATTCCATGTTCTTTTAGTAGAGCATTCGAGCATACATATATATATATGACTAAAGAATGTGTTGTAACAGATTTATGCATGGCTTTGAAAACTTCCTTTTCTGTTAGCATCTAGGAAGAGAGAATCTTGACCATTCAAAAAGAAAAGAAAAGATTATTACACAAAGTAGATCATTACCTTACCGGTAACTTGCTAAGTGGAAGTTGAAAGGAATATGAAAGAGAAAGAGTAATTTTCTGCTCACAAAGGATTTATGCTTTTTTTTACACATTTGAAAAGTGGTAGGAATCAAGAAACAGGCGACGCTTCTTAAAAAGAAATGAAGCGTGACACTTTAGTACATATTTTACTTGAACGCTATGGCAGATGCAATTGCTGTAAGCCTCTGCAATATTGTGTATCAAGCATTCAAGCTTTCTAACAGCTGGGAATTGTAAGCCTAAGCTCTAATCTCCATCACAATCATTGATCAACCGATCAAGGATAGATTAATTTGATAGGAATTTGTCTTCCGAGCTATAACCTTTAATAAACTGGCAACTAGAAGAGACATATTGGTAGAAAGCTGGTCTTAAGCTTGATTGCCCTCTCCAGGAGAGAAATCTTCAGAAATGTCACTGGCTATTCTGTTTTCAATCTTCAGCTTTCGGTGGTCCAGATAGTGCTGATAAACATAGGAAATGAAGCCCCAAATAGCCAGCACCATGGACATTCCCTTTATCCCGTCCATTTTATCATGGAAAACGAAGACAGCAATTACTGGAACAATAGGCAAACCAACTGTACTTATGGAAATGCTGTAAAGGGAAGACACCTCAAAAATTAATCCTACAGTACCAATAGCAAAAACCTGCCAACCTATAGCAGTCCAAAGCAAAGTCATGACATAGGAAACCTTCCCCAGTGCATATTCCTCCATTTCTCTCTTCAATCCCTTCCAATCCCCGCTAGCAAATAATCCCAACACTATTGTGGATGATGCGACCATTGATTGATATACTATAACATCAAGGACAACTTTAAATGTTTGCCTCTTTAGTACCTTTCGATAAGCGAGCTGGTCTGACGCAAGCAACAAACCGTAAATTGCAGCTCCACAAATGCTGCATATGAACCCGGCTGCATACTCTCCTTTAGAGACTCCAGCAGGCTTTTCAGAGTTATTATTTACTACCAAGAGAACAGATGAACTAGTAAGGAGAAGTAGAGAATTGATGATGAATGGAGTGAACTTTTGTGAATTCAGGAAATAAGAGAAGAAAGCATTAAAGGCCAACTGGGATGCTGTAATGAGAGTAACTGTAGAGACTGGAAGGTACTGTAAGCCAACTGAATAAAGATAGCAGCTTCCAGCTGAAAGTAGCCCGAGGGGTACATAGACCAATATTACCAACTTCAGGAAGGATGGTGGATTTGGGTCGATGATGTTGTTTGCAGTGCGAGTCTTGCGTAGAAGAAAGCAGTAGCAAGGGAGCAGAATGGGGAAACCTCCAAGTTGGGCAAGTGTTGCCATCCATTTGCTGTTTCCACCTTTCTCAAAGTAAAGTCTTCCGAGAACTAGAGCAACCGACTGGCCGCAGAGGAGAAAGATTGTATAGACAACTATCAGGAGCCACCTTTTGTAGTTCCTAGATGGAGATCTTCTTGTGTGGTTGGTAGCATTTGTTTGCTCGGTTGGATTTTCTTTAGCTTCTTGATCTGGCAAATGTAAAACCATTGTTTAGTTCTATGAATAACAGACACATGCTGTTTGCAAATTGCTTCTTTTTCCTTTCCCTTTCCCTTTCCCCTCGAAACCATACCCCCACTAATAATGCTTCTAAACTCCATAGGATTTTGTCAAAAGCATAAAATATGAACAATTCTACAAAACAAATACATAGGGTGGCATTTGATCATATGAATGATAAATTCCATATGTACAGAAACAAACTTGGAGTTGTTTGGAAGAAGACATGTTTCAAGGTAGCTGAAGATTTAATCTTACTATTGCAGTAGGACTATATTTGGTAAAGGAAAACTACAAATCTTAGTCGTAATATATTCACTCAATGTCTACAATTATATCTCTGTCAGATGCACATTTTTCTTGGGAAAGAAAAGAGCAGAGAAACATGTTATTGATTTGCTGTCATGCTTCTAAGAGAATGTTTCAGTAAGCATTCTAGAAAACCGCCTTACCTGTGACATCGAGTTGTATCTGATGAATTTCTGCCATGTCTAGCTATCAAGCCGAGGATACAAAGATCAGCGAAGGATTTGCAGTCAGAAATAAAATCAAGCACATGTATTTAAATAGTAGTCTAGCTCTGCCTAATCACATTGCTGGTAATTGTGCCATTAGTCATTAGTCCAACTGCTACGCTTTCTTATTGCATGCACCTTAGTTTTTCCTTTTATTAAAAGAAAAATAAAAAAGAAGTACAACTATTATAACTTGAACCTATGTCATCTTCATCACTTATCTAACTTACCAAAATAAAGAGATAATGCAATGTAGACCTTTTATAATTAAGAACTCGAAAAAATTTAGCCTCTTTGATGACGTATAAATGTGTTTTAATGACATCATAAAGGCTTTTTTTTTTAAATTAAGTTTTTGAGGCAAATCTGAGGGAAAATTGAATATGAGTTTGACATCATCAAATTTGCTTAAAAACTCATTTTTATATTGAAGGATACTGCTAAAAAAAATAAGTATAGGTTAGGTAACTTATAGTATCCTACTATTGACTTTTTAATTATTCTCACAAATTATTATTTCTTTTCATTTTAGTCCGTTCAATTATGCTAAGTTATAAGATTTTAAGCACATATTTATGTTCAAAAACAGCATTTCTTCCTTTATGTTATTGGGACACAAACTTCTGTTTTTTTTTTTCAAATAACCCAATTTTTTTTATGATTTAAATATTATTATCGGTCAAGAAAAAATAATAGGAGCGGGTGGTATTATGATAATATTGTTTTATGTACCAATTTGTTTATTTTTTATTATATTATCGTTATACTAATAATTCCAAGCTGTTCAGCCTTTTCAGGGCAAAAAATATTTGAGAAAATTGGGGCCTTTCACGTATAGTAAATGACGTGTTTTTCTCTTTTTAATTCTTGAATTATTGAAACAAGATTCCCTAAAGATTAAAATTTTCTTTTCCAAGCAATCAAACACGTAATGCATCACCAATCACTGTATACAAAACCTACTCTCACTCTTTTCAAGTAATCTTGACAACGACAGTGTTGCAGTTTCAAGTTTTGTATTTTAGTCGGCCGGCGAATTGAATTTAATAATCATTTTCTCAGAAAAAAAAAGAAATTAGATAAGCATATTGTCACAACGTGCAGGTCCGGGAACCCGACCATCAGACGCGGGCGAAAATAAAAAAAAATTGAGAGTCACCACCAATCGTCTTTTAAAGGCGCGATTGGTCACCTATTGACTTGGTTCTAATCGATGAAGTCCTAAATTGATTTCAGGTTCATCATCGAAGGAATAAAAACTGGTCTACATTTTTTCAAAGATGGGTTTGGGAGTGCGGTTACGCACGGAGAAGGATTAGCACTTCCGCGACGCCCGTTCCACAAACCGCACCATTTAATCTTAAGTCATTCTTTTATGGCTTGATTTTGATTTTTATTATTATATTTCCTTAATCTTCGCTTATTAACTAAGTTTTATTGAATTGGTCTTTTATTCGATTTTACATATGCACATGATGCAAACATAAAATGATGTCATGATTTATTTATTTTAAATGATGGGGTCGGTAATCTTTTATTGAAAAATCATTCGAAAACCATCCCAACACTTTGGTGAAGTCTCGACGTTCTCCTTACCTAGAGATATCTCTGAAAGAACTCGTCTCTACAAGCTCCTCGGAAAAATTCCATCACCAGGATTCCTGCCTCATTTACAAGATAAGCGTGACATGCTATGATAGGATAAAAATGATAGAATCTACATGCACGCGTTTATTGAATTAGATGGTTTATAATTCGTCTACTTATTTGGTTGATAACTTGAGATGATTTACCACATTATTTGCATTTATTATCATTCGTTGCGTTTTTTGAATTATTCTTCATCTTTTCTTATTTTTTTTTATTTTATTTTTTTACTTTTCTTTTTTCGTCTTTTGTTTGCTATCTAAATCCTTATTCTTTAATTATTGTTATCGATTAATATTTTATTTAATTATATAGTTAATCAAGCAAACAATTAAAATTTTCTAAGATTAGATTAATTTTATTTGGTAATGTTTATTTAAATTAATTAACTAATTATACTAATTTGAGTTTATTGTGAAAATTTATTTTTTAATGTCTATTTTCAATATTGACTATTTGAATAATGAATATCGGAATATAGAGTTCGGATTTATCCTGACGCTTTGGTGAAAATCCGTCTCGTATTCCTCACCTAGAAAATCAACTCGAAAGAAATAACTCTCTACCTCTTTTTAAGTTGAATTCCATCATCGAATTACTCAAAATTATTATTTATATATATATTTATGTATATTTTATTTATTATTATTTATTTATTATATTTTCTTTCATTTTTCATTTTTTTGCTAAACTTGAAATTTACATTAGCTATAACATTGACTTTAAAATATAAATTTTATATTATTAGTATTGCCATTTCTATTAAAATTATATTTATTATTTTTTTATTTTTTATTTTATTATTTTTTTTATCTTTTTATTAATTTTACTTATCTAGGTTTATATTGTAATTTATTATCCTATTTTTTTTATGTGCTAATTACTAAAATTTTATATATTTTCATTTTTCCTAATAAAACTTAAACTAAAATAAAATACATTGAAATAAAAATAAAATAAATAAAAACAAAGCCCAAAGCAATATACTTATCTGGGCTTGGATTAGCCCAGATCCACGGCCCAACAGGATGCTCGCGATTGCCCCAGACGATCCGCTCAGCAGGCCCGCGATGGGGAGGTCCAAAACGCACCGTTTTGGTGTTGGATGCTCCTCAAAACGGCGTCGTTTTTCCCTAGCCTCTTCAGCTTCCTCCTGTTTCTAAAACGGCGTCGTTTTGGGCCCTTTCTTCCTACTATAAAAGGCTTTTTTTTCATTTTTCTTTTTTTTCCCTTCTCCCTTCTCCCTTCTCCCTTCTCCCTTCTCTCTCTATCCCCCAAAAGCTCCCCCCTCTCTCTAAAAACCCAATCGGTCCGCCCTGCCTCTCCGGTGGCCTCTCCTTTCCGATCTACTTCCTCCCTTTCCGTCGCCGACCAAAACCAAAACAGATCTGGGTTTCCTCACCTCCGGTCGGCCTCCTTTTCCGGTGCCGATCCACAACCCAAACAGCCTCCTCCACCTCTCAAACAAACAGCCACCGATCTAGCCTCCCCTCTCACTCCGATCAGCTTCCTCCGACGACCCCCCCCCTTTTTTGATTTTTGATTTTTTTTGGTGGTTTTTGGTTGCTAGATTTTAGGGTCTGTTTTTGTTGTTTTTTTTGTTTTCAAAAACTGCCTGCTGATTTTTGGTTTTTGCTTCGTTTTAACAACGGGATTGTCCAATATTTTGGACAATCCCGTAGGTGAAATCATGGCTAGCTGCCTGGGGGGCCGGTCAGTCACCGGATTTGGGGCAATCCCCCAAAATCCGGTGATTGCAGGGGCATTGAAGGCCCCGGGGAAGAGGACTGAGCAAGCTCAGTCTTGTTCCCCTTTTCTCTTTTTTTTTTTAATTTTGATTTATTTATTTTATTATTTTAGGTGTCTACACATATTCCTCATAATTAATCATATGCTAATGATTATGAAAGGCTACTAAATTTATCTGTTTAACATAAGTATTTTTGATTGATGAATATTGAGATGCAACTTTTAATTAAGTGACAACTAGTAGAACTTTCATTATCTCAAACAAAATATACATATTTAATTAAAATATATTATTTTTTTGTCAAAATATATCCCGTCATTTTTTGGTTTTATTGGTACTTATGATTTGAATGTTGCGAATCATTTTGGTTGGGTAGATTTATTATTATTATTATTATTGAATTCAATTTCATGAGAACAATTATATGAATTATAAATTTTTTCAAGAAGTCATAAAAGTTATAGAGATTGTTTCGATAAATTGAATGTTTCATAAATATTTTTGAAGAGGTTAATATATGAAGAGTGATCAAAGATAATTATAAGAATAATAATATTATATAAATATATATAATAATAATAATAATAATAAAATTAAAAATTAAATGATAATACGACAATCACCACAGGCCACTCCCTTAGTTCTGCCCTAATAATTACTTAGACTAGTGGACAAATTGGGGAGTGGCTAAAGAAAACATGTTTATAGGAAAGTGCTGATTTTCCACCTGCTTTGTGCGGTGAAGCTCAATGTTTGCCGAAGCAGAGAGGTGGCTCGGTGTTAAATTGTTGTTTGCTATGCTTACTGATATGTTAAGCCTCATGCCTTAGCAATCATGGCTTAGCAAAAAACTATATTTAATTAAAACGTAAAATAGGATGAGTAATGTAATAATATATAATTGGTTATCAACTTCATCTATTAGGTGGAAGCCATTATGGGTTTGTTCTCGCCTTGAGAAAGATTCTTTATTTTCATAGTGCTTTAACAATTAGAGACTCCACTAACACTTAATTTGAAAAGTATTGTTACGACTTTTCTATATTAAAAAAATTCTTAATATATTTTATTGGAAGAAATTTATCGATTTAAACTTAGAATCTATTGGGAAGATCAGCAAATCTTAATATTTGATGACTAGTTCAATTTGTTTGATTTAAATTCAATTATACACCACACACTCAAGGACAAATTTAAATTCAATTTCAAGTGATATCAAATCTTACCTTTATTTTAATTAATATTTTAAAATTTAAATTTTGGTCAACTTGAAAAGTTTGTTTTAAAAATTGTTCAACTTACATAAAATTAGAGAATATTTTTTACTATATTTTTCAAAAAAAAAAAAAATCTTAACTTATTGTAGATGAACCTACAAATTCTTGTACTTCAGAAATAAATGAATGTATGTGTTGTTTGTTTTTGTAACCATTAATACAGAATCTTTATAAACTATTTCCTGACAGAAAAAACATAAGAATGGGAGCTGAATACGATATGTTTCAGCCTAAAGAAGACAATATATGGATATGGGAATCTTCTTTTTTTTCACTGCATAAAGGATTGATTTGCTGATTTTACTGCTAGATAGTAATGGTTATATGCTTGTCACTTGCTAAAGTCCAGTTCAAAGGAACAGGCAATTTCCCTTGCATCAAATGTACTAAATATAATTAAGCATACATTTATACAATTCGGGGGTACTCAGCAGGGGCTATGACAAATACAATTGGTCTCTTAGCTAGCTTCTCTTCTACAAAGGTGAAGGTGATGCATGCATGTCCAAGTCACCTTAATGATCGTACATTTGCAATGTGTACCAAGCTTCCTAACAGCTGGAGATCGTAAGCCTAGCTTCGATGCCCATCACAATCATCAATCAACACAACTTCCAGCGAATAGCTTAATTTGATAGTAATCCTCAACCATTTCACAGGCTAATATGGGAAACATGATAGTAGAAAACTTGAAATAAGGGAACAGGATCGGTCTTTTCATTCATTCATTCATAAAAGCTATTAAGCTAGACTCTATGGTCTGCACCCTGCAGGGCGGCTGAATGTTTGGTTTACCCTCTTCTGGTAGGTAGAGCAACCTTCAGAAATTTCACTGGTTTCCCTTTTGTCTGTCTTGGACTTGTAGTCATCAAGATAGCGCTGATAGACATAGGAAATGAAGGCCCAAATAGCCAGCACCATAGATATCACCTTTATGCCGTCCATTTTGTCGTGGAAAACAAAGACAGCAATTATTGGAACAATAGGCAAACCAAATACACTTATGGCATTGCAGAAGAGGGCAGACACCTCAAACACTAATCCCACAGCACCAATGGTGAAAACAGCCCAACATATAGCAGTCCAAAGCAAAATCATGACATAAGAAAAGTTCCCCAATTCATATTCCTTCATTTCTCTATTCAACCCTTTCCAATCTCCGCTAGCCAAAAAACCCACTAGTATAGCGCTTGATGCAATGAGTGATGGAAAGATTATCATATCCATGACATCCGTAAATGTCTGCCTCTTCACAACCTTCCGAAAGGCAAGCTGCTGTAGAGCAAGAAACAGTCCATACCCTGCAGTTCCAAAAATGGTGCATATGAACCCAGCCGCATACTGTCCGTGAGAAACTCCAGCAAGCCTTGCAGAGTTGTCTTGAAACACAAGGAGAACTGAGGAAATGGTGAGAAGAACTAGAGAATTGATGATGAAAGGAGTGAACTTTTGCGAATTAAGGAAATAGGAAAAGAAAGCATTGAAGGCCAGCTGAGATGCAGAAATGAGGGTAACTGTAGATACAGGAAGGTATTGCATGCCAACTGAATATAGAAAGCAATTTCCAGCTGAAAGTAGTCCAAGGGATACATACACCAAAACTAGCTTAAAGAACGACGGTGGTTTTGTTTCTGTAATCCTTGCATTGAGATCGTTGAACATTTTGAGTGAAGGCATGCAATAGAAAGGAAGGAGAATTGGGAAACCTGCAAGTTGAACAAATGCTGCCAGCCATTTGCTAGTTCCACCTTTCTCATAGTAAAGTCTTCCCAGCAGTATAGCTACTGACTGGCCGCAGAGGAGAAAGATTGTATAGAGGACTACCCGGAGCCACCGCTTGTAGTTGCCAGATCTGGACACGGTTGTTTCTCGGTTGGTGGCATTTATATTCACGGCTGGATTTTCTTCTTTAGCTTCTTCTTCAGCAGCTGGCATATCTCAAACAATTATTTACTTCTCTTAGTAACCTAACAAAAACATGTAATGTTCAAATTGCCTTCTTTTTCTTCTCATTTTCTTCCAAGAAAAATATAGCACTCTGCATTCATGCTTATAATTTTGTTTACGTTTTTGTCTGATATTGCAGATATTTGAAGTTACGGGTAAGTATTGGACCGCATTTGCAAATTCTTTTTCTTTCATATGTTGGTGGTTCTAATAATTAGGTTTGCTAAAACATAGAGTTTAAGCCTCAGCCAACTCCAGATTCTTTTAGTCAGCCTGGTTGATTGGATTAATGATAAAATCCATGGATAGAAGCAAACTTGGAGTTCTTTTAGAGGAGAGACATGTTCCAACTTCCAAGGTAGTTCTAGATTTAACTTAATCACTATCTCAGTGGAAAATATTCCGTCGACGAGAACATGAATCATAGTCAGAACAAAAATGACTTGAACATAAATCAACCTCAACCTAAACTACGACCTCTAGGTGTGTGTGTGTGTGTGCGCGCTTACTTCAGCAGGAATATACAAAAATATAATCATTGCTTTCCTAAGACGAGTCAGAATAGTTGGAAGCATATATCAGCTCTATAAACAATCCCTCTAATGGCAAATTTTTATTCTCTCTCTCTAACTAAAATAAGGCCATCTTCAGATATGATTCACATAGTATACGTTAAAAGTACTTATAAATGAGAAATTAAACTTCTGCAACTGAAATATCATATGAACACTGATCAGATGGCACTTTTTTCTTGGTGGTACTGTTTACTTTGAGAAGGTTTAACCATTGGTTACTCCCTTTAATGAATTATTCCAACTTTCAAAAAAAAACTTTGAGAAGAAAAAGTGCAGAAAAACATAATACTGCTGCCATACTTACACCTATTAAATGATCTTTCAATAAGAAAACGAGGAAATTAGGGTGGCTTACATATGATGGGTAGTTGTAATCGCTGAGCTTCTGCCATTTCTAGCCAAAGGCATTTTTTTTTTTTTTTTGGAAGAGGAAATCAAGATTATTATCCAGAAGAGATATGCAATCAAAGGGATGAAAAAGGAAAAAATGAACTTATGTCTGGTGATAAATGATGCCATTAATTAGTCCATGCATGTACATGTCCCAGTGCCGACATTATATTGACCATTAGGAGCAAATTGACCATTAGGAGCTAGTTAGGATAATCAAATCATTGTCCTTGCCAAATGCCATGTACATCACTTCCTAAAATGTTTTAATTTTTATATTATTTATTTAGGATTTAAGATAGTTAATATACTAATGATCAACTCATTATTTTTTTTTTTACAATTTTATAAGGAGTGGGGTCAAATACTCTAAGTAACAGTGATTTATTAAAAAGGTAATTTATGCATTAATATTTAAATATTACACGGAAAGATTAAAAAATTTCTTCTTATAATTTATGTATTGATTTGAGTTCATAATTATAATCTAGTCAATAGAAAATAATATTATATGTCAAATAATATCTTGAAATTATGAGTCTTTTTTTTATTTGTTTTTACAGATATATTACTTGATTATTTAATTTTGTATTTAACTTTATGTGGTTTGTGGCTGCTTATATTTAGTTTTGATCAATGAATAAAAAATTGTCATATTGTTAGTTAGTGAAATGAGTAATGGTTTTTAATAAGTTTTATAATTTTAGATAAATACATAATATATGTTATGAATATTTTTGTAAATATCCATTTATTCTATCTATATCTAGATTTGATGTAAATTAGATTAGATTAGGATTTAATCTATCAAATCTCTAAGTGTTATCTTTATCTTGTAAATTCTATCAAGATAAGGGAATTATTTGCATATAAATAGGCTCCTTTAGTTCATTTGTAAACACACACTTCAATAAGATTTCTTTTCTCCCCCTAAATACCTTCTTTCTTCTCTTTAATTATTCTTTTAAGTTATCTTTATTTCTTCTTTTAAGTTATTTTTCATAACACATTATCAGCACGATTCTCTGATCTATCAAGTTTTAGAATTATTATGTTTTCATTATTATCAAGCTTCAAAAAGATTTCAATGATTGAGTTTTGATCTTGATATCTTTTTAATATTTCCATGATCTTAAAATCAACCTTTAATATGAATTTTATTATCATATTGTATATATTATATTTTCTCTTGATTGGAAAGTGAATTTGCTATTATATACCTATTAATGAAAAATCATAATGTTCATGCTTTGAAATGAATGTGACAAACGAGCTACTAATAAAAAAAATTATAAATTCGTCTATTCTTTAAAGTGAATGCGACACCATTTAATAATTATGTTCATGGTCATATATCTATTGATTCCTTAAAGTGAATGCCACATCATTTAATAATCATGATCATGAATATGGAAGAAGTCGTTATAATAATTTAAACTATCACTATTTTAATTCTAGTTATAACTTTACCACAAGAAGTAGATAATAATTTTATCATCAGAATTTAAAAATAATTTGACCATCAGAAATGGATGGATAATTTTACTATCAGAATCTAAGGATAATTTTATCATTAGAAGTGGATGGATAATTCACCACCAAAAGTGGATGAATGCCGTAACTTATTAAAAAAAATAGATAATCCACTAGAAGTAGATAACCCATCATATATGAATAACCCATCAAGAAGTGGATGAATAATAAAAAGATAAAAATGGAAAGAATAAAATGAATATAAAAAATATATTGTCGTTAATGTGGCATAAAAACCATTGATTAGGTACTTGTTGTACGTCTTAAATTTGATCAACCATCATTGAAAACTAAAACATCTTGTGATGATTTTAACCATGGTCAAATTGATATAGCACATCAAGATATTTGTCCATCTTGAAAGAGAAATTGATTATATGATTGTTAACGAAAATATTCATTATTGATTTTCTTGTCCTAAAAAAGGATTTAATTATTCAATTGGTAATAGAAATATTTGAGAATGAACTTAATAGTAATTGGCATATTTTAGTATAACTATATTATGAAGATGTTTTAATATATTTTTATTATACTTAACTGCTATGTTCTTATTATGTGTTTTAATTATATATTTAATGTTATTTCATGTTAATTTGTAAATTTCTTTATTGTATATATTTTATTTTATTGAAGAAAATATAGATATTCATCTTGTTGGATCTAAAATCAATAATGTAAATATATGTCTAGCAGACATTGCTACAACACACACTATATTTAAAGACAAGAAATATTTTTCCTACTTGACAATGAAAGAAAAATTAATGTCAATTCAATATCTGGTAGTACAAAATTAATTGAAAGTTCTAGAATAGCTAATATTCTACTACCTTGAGGAATAACGTAATAGAGGATGCATTATTTTCTATTAAGTCTCAAAAAAGTTTATTAAATTTTAAAGATATTCGTCTAAATAGATATCATATTAAGAAAATGAATGAAAGAGACACTTAATACCTCTATATTACATCCATTATATCAAGTAGAAAGTGTGTATTAAAAAAAAATTAGTTACTCTATTCTCAGAATTAAGCTATACAAATATTATAATAATTAAAACTCATAATAAACCTGAAGTTTACTAATGATTTTAATGTTTGGCATGACCGGTTAGACTATCTTGGATCAATAATGATGCAAAAAAAATGATTAAAAATTTATATGATCATTTATTGAAAAACTAGAAGATTTTTTAATTTAATGAATTTTATATGCTGCTTGCTTTGAAGGCAAATAAATTATAAGGCTATCACCAGCTAAAGTTAGAACTAAATTTTCTACGTTTTTTAATAATATTCAAGGTTATATGTGGATTCATACATCCACCATGTGAACCATTTAAATATATTTTACAGTTTTAATCGATGCTTAGATTAGATGGTCACATGTGTGCTTATTATCAACTTGCAATTTGGTATTTGCAACCATTCATTTGCAAGCACGTTTTTCTAATCAAGATTATTTGTCTTGACAATGCTGATGGATTTATATCTCAAGCCTTTAATACTGCATATTAGTTGGAATAGTTATTGAACAGTCTGTTGCTTATATTTACACACAAAATGGTCTAGAAGAATTATGTATTAAGCACCTTCAACTGATTGCAAGGCTATTACTTATGAAATTGAAACTCTCAATGTCTACTTGGGGACATGCCATTTTGCATGCAGCAGCACTTGTACACATCAGGCTAACAAATTAGCATAAATTTTCCCCTTTACAATTGGTTAATAGTCAAGAATCAAATATTTTCCATCTAAGAATTTTTGGATGTATGGTATATATTCCAATTGCTCCATCACAACGCACAAAGATGGGTCCTCAAAGGAGGTTAAGAATATATGTTGGATACAAATCTCCATTTGAAATTAAATATTTAGATTTATGAATAGGAGATTTATTCATAACAAAGTTTATCAATTGTCATATTGATGAAACAATTTTTTCAACATTAGGGGGAGAAAATAAGCAGTTGAAAAAGCAAAATTCTTATAATGAATTATCATTATCTAGTTTTGATCCTCACACAAATCAATATGAATTTGAAATTCAAAAGATAATTCTTTTGCAAAATATAATAAATCAATTGCCAAACGTATTTACTGACCTGACCTAAAGAGAATAACTAAATCTTATATATTAGCTGTAAATACTCCTATTAGCATTAATGTCCCTATAGGACAAGGCATGCCATAAGCATGGAGACCAATCGATTCCAAAGATACAATCCTCGAAAAAGAAAAAGAGCAAATATTTTAGATGGTCAGAAAGAGGAAGTAGAAACTCTAGAAGAGACCCCTGATATAATTGATAAACATTCTAGAAGAAATTCAAATATCCAAAATCAGTGAAAATAAAGAGATCTTAATAAATTATGTTATGATGGGAAAAGATGAAACTGATAAATAAAAGTTGACAATATTTTGTATAGAGCTCAATATTATAAAAGAAAAACGAGGATCTTGAATTTATATTTATTGAAGAATATATACATATAAATGATTGGCCAATATCGAAAAACACAATCAAAGTGAAATTGAATTCAATTACAAAATGTGAAGTTTTTGGACTTCTAGTCCATGCACCAAATGGTGTAAAACCAATAATATATAAATGAGTATTTATGCAAATATGAAATGAGAAAAAAAAAGTTTATAAGATATAAAGTGTGGCTTATCACACAATATTTTACCCAAAGATTTGGTATTAAATATGAAGAGATATTCTCTGTGGTAGATATAATTACAATTCTATATTAACTAGTCTGGTAATAAATGAGAAAATTAAAATGCGTTTAATGAGTGTAGCTACAACCTATTTATATGGCTTACTTGATAACGATATCTATATAAAAATCCTCAAAAGATTTAAATTGCTTGAAGCACAAAAGTTTGAATTCTTAAGAAATTTACTCGATCAAATTAAATAAGTCTTTATATAGATTAAAACAATCTAGACACATGTGGTATAGTTGCCTTAGTGTATATTTGTTGAAAGAAAGCTATAAAAATAATCTTATATGCTTATGTATGTTGTAAAAGGGTTTAGATATGAATTTATTATAATTGTTGTCTATAAGATGTCATTAATGTTATTGAAACTCTTGAAGAGTTATTAAAAGTCGTGGATTATTTGAAGAGAGAATTTGAGATAAAAGACTTCAAAATAACAAAGTTTTGTTTGGGTCTTTAGATTGAACACTTGGGAAATAGAATTTTTCTCCATTAATCAAATTATATCGCAAAAGTGTTAAAACGATTTTATATGAAGAAAACATATCCATTGAGTTTACTAATGGTTGTAAGATCATTAGATGTAAAAAAAGACTTTTTTTTGATCTTGTGAGGATAATGAAAAACTTTTTGGTCCTAAAGTACCGTATCTTATTGAAATTGGAGCACTAATGTATCTTGCTAGCAATACATGACTTGATATATCATTTTCTATGAATTTATTAGCAAGATATAGTTCTTCTCCAACTTGAAGACATTGGAATGGAATTAAACATATACTTCGATATCTCCGAGGAACAATGGATATAAGCTTATATTATTCAAATGTATAAAAATAAAGTTCAATTAGTTATACAGATGTAGGATATTTATCTGATCCATACAAAGCTCGATCCTAGATAAGTTACTTGTTCATATATGGAGGTATGATTATTTCATAGTGTTTTGTAAAATAAACTATAGTTACTATGTCACGACCCGGAACTCTCCATCGGGTCCATGACAATCGCCGCGAAGTCTCAATAGGTATTCACACTCCGAATACCGATCAAAACCCCGCAAGGCTTTCGTATCAGTTTTCACGCTTCCCCGGTGAGCAACGATTACAAAATGTCACATTTTAAATACCACTAGTCATTTTCAATTTAAAAATACTAAAATAGTTTCATCCGACTCACAGTGGCATTTTCATCATTTTTAATCGAAAATTTTAAAATTTTCTAAAAATGTAGTAAATACATATAAAACGCATTTATCATGATAAAAATAAATTTAAGTATCTAAAATATATATTTGAAAATAAAATTTAATTATTTGAATATAATAAAATATTTAATAAAATAATATAATTTCTCATAAAATAAATTTTATAAAACTATTGATAAACAACTTTCGCAGCGTAAAAATTAGTTATGTTTTTACATATTTTAATACAAAAGACTATATTATTAAAATTAAATTACAGTGATACGTGGGCCCCAAAACTAACTAGAATGTCTCGGGAATTATGAACCTATAGTTCTCGTAGATTCAAGTCCACTGTGGTTCTTGATCGAATCAGCTAACTATGAATGCTCTGAGCCTGTAAGGTGTGGAAAAAAAAGAGGTGAGATTATAAAATCCCAATGAGTAAACAGACACCATCTAAAGTATCTAAAGCCGAGAAAAAAGGAGACAAATAAAATATTCAAATCCAATATATTTTTCACAACATCAATACTCAATTTTATTCCAATAATTCACTTGGCTTATGCACAATCTTTAAAACTTGGCTCATGCCAAAACATGTACTCGGGGATACCTTGTACGGGGGCATCCACTCGAGTCCGCCAAGGCTGTAAAATTTCATATTTCTCAAAATTCAACCGTTCCTTGGCGTTGGCGGAGTTCACCATCACGTGGTGGTTCGACGTAATGTGAACTCTAACCATACCTCAGGAGTTACCCTCCGCGCCTCTCATACTGAGATATAATATAACGGGGTTACCGTGCCCCTCTAATAGACTGGTCCACAAAACCCGCCCACTGCAGTAAGCTAATTAACCCACCAATTAAATAAAATTATCATAGCATAACATGGCCCACAATTCTTATTTTGCCAATTAAGGCAAATCAAAGCAGTTCATGTATTTATCAATTCATAAAAATAGCCAGTCATGCCCACAATTTATCATAAGCCATACAATTCAAACAATAATTTGCAACACAATTAAACCGTCTCCCATTACTCTATTTCCCGAAATCACCATTTAATTTTTCAGAAAATTTATAAAATCATTTTACAAAATCAGATTTTCTCATAAAACACAATAATTTTCTAATTAAACCATTTTTTCATAAAATCACACAATTGAATAAAAACTACTCTAGGTAATTAAGACGATAATAAGTTTACTCACTGTTCTAGGAGTAGAAATACTCCTATCCTCCGTCCTCAGGTGCAATCTCTTACTCGAACCAATTTACTCACCACATATCCATAATTCATGACACAAAATTCAATAAATTGTGTCAATTCATCATAAATTATTTCAAGCTCTACATAATGCATGGGAATAGGGTAAAAATGGTTCGGACAGTCGTTTAATCACGGTGTCCGACCAACTCACCTACACGCGGTCTAAATTGCTAAAATCTCCAATTTAACTCCGAATCAATTTCTTTCAATTTCTATGCCTCAATTACACCCAATTTGACTTAATGTTCCTCAGTGTGATGCAATTTATCAGTCTCGATCGTAAATTACAAAAATACCCCTAGTGGGTAAAAATTCGTATTTTTGCTTTGAAAATTCTCATTTAATTTCTAATTCCATAATTCATCAATTCTCAACAATTTCACTTGAAATGAAATCATTTCATTTTTCACATATCCACTATGAAATTAGGTCTAAATGAAATCCCATGGAATAGGTGATTTTCTCACTTAATTTCTTCCTACATATGACTAGCTAACTAAAAACACTAACATAGTTAAAAATCAAATAATTCCATCAACTTTCTCTCTCTAAACCTATATGTCCAGGTCTGAATTCATCATGAAATCATGCTATTTAACCATGAAAAATAATGAAAAATACATGGAAATGATAGATCATAAGCTAAACTTGAAAAATCATACCTTTAAATGCTTGAATCCTTGAAAAATCACACTTTTTCTTTGATTTTCTTCCACCTAGGGTTTATTTTTGTGTTTTCTCTCTCTTCCTTCAGGTTAAGACGAAATTTTTTAGAGAAGAAGGCTGAAATTTGGCCTTTTATCATTTAAATAAAATAATATTATTTTATTATACTTTTTAAATTTTTTATTAATTTTTTATTAATTTTTTTTTCTTTCTTTGACTTTTATCCACCATTCATTTTCCTTGACTTATCCAAGTCTTCCATGAAATTTCTAGACTTATCCAAATTTTTGGTGGAGCAAATTTTTTAAAATTACACTTTTGCCCCTGAACTTTTCAAAAATTACATTTTTATCCCAAAAACTGAAAATTTGCCATAATGCATAATTTTCACTCCTCATACTCATATCACACTCCAAATAATTAAATTTGATCAAAATCCTTTCAAAAATTAAATTTTCGATTTTGAGTGGTAAAATTACCATTTTGCCCCTATACTCTAAAAATATTGGAATCACAATTCTTTTTCACTTTTCAACCTTAAATTGTACCCCAAATGATAAATCTTAATCAAAGACTTCATTCTATACTCAAATTTTAAGTCTTAAGCAGTAAAATTACCATTTTGCCCTTAGGGTGGCAAAATTACCATTTTGCCTTTAGGGTGGCATATTACCGTTTTGCCCCCAATGTCCCAAAAATACTGAGAATTGCACTTTTTCACTGCTAAACTTCATTTTATGCTCCAATAACCATATTGTATTTCATATAATTATTCTTGGTCATTTGAAATCAAAATCTTTATTAAAAATCCCCATTTTATCTTGAAATTGAAAAATGACCATTTTGTCCCTGATCGGTCAATTTTTTCGATTGACTCCAAATCGGACCTCGAACTCCAAATCACTGTTTTGAGTAATCCCTGGACTGTGAAATTTCCAATTTCACTCTTAAATCCGTATTTGAGCTTATTCGATGTTTAAATCTTCTTAGTCATATGTCTAGTTATAATACTGTCTTTTAAATATTTTTTTCCAACTGTTCAAATATACTATCACTCTATCAGTTACATGTATAACATGGCAGATATTTTAGAGCCGGGTTTGACATACTACTTCTTCTAACCATGTAAAATTTTTAACAACTCATGACGCAAGCCGTATATGTGTCTTGTTAAGATCTATAACTCAACATATTTGAGAAATATGTGGCTTATCAACCAAGAAGGAAATTTCAACATCGTTATATAAGAATAATACTACTTGCATAGCGTAGTTAAAGGAATGATATATTAAAGGCAATCGAACAAAACACATAATTCGTCAAAAATTCTTCTTTATTCATGATCTCTAAGAAAATGGTGAAATAAATATTCAACAAATTTAGCCAAGTGGCAATCTAGTAGATTTGTTCACTAAAACCCTTCTTTGTGCAACATTTGAAAAGATTAGAATGCATAATTTTAAAATTTTCTATAATGGGGTCATCAGGGGAGTAAAATACGTACTATACTCTTTTCCTTTATCAATGTTTTTTCTACTGAATTTTTCTTGATAAGGTTTTTAATGAGGCAGTATTTCAAAAGCATATTTTTAAAAAGAATTATATACTCTTCTTCTTTCACTCGGATTTTTTCCCAAGAAGTTTTTTCCTTGTAAGGTTTTAACGAGGCATATTCTTAACACAATGGATATTCAAGGGAAAGTGTTATGAATATTCATTTATTTTATCTATATTTAGATTTGATGTAAATTAGATTGGATTAGAATTTAATCCATCTAATCTTTAAGTATTATTTTTATTTTGTAAATTCTATCTAGATATAGGGGTTATTTACTTATAAATAGGCCATCTAAGTTTATTTGTAAACACACATTTCAATAAGACTTATTTTTTCCTCTCCAAATACTTTCTTTCTTCTCTTTAATTATTCTTTCAAGTTATCTTTACTTTTTTTTAAGTTATTTTTCATAACAATATAAAGATATTTTACAAAAAAAAAGAAAATGTCTCACAAGACTCAGATCTCGAGCAACAACAAAATTCTACTAATGATAATATTCAACAATATTCTTCTGAGCAAAATTGTATTAAATTGATCTAAGTACTTTTCTAATAAATCTTGAATTAAAGAAAAAATTTTTTGAATATCATCTTAATGACACCATTTAAAAAAATTTTTAGATCTGTCCCTATGTGCATCTCTGGGTTTTTAATGAATTTTCGTCCCTGTGTACATCTCTTGATCTTTAATGAATTTTTTTAATCTAAAACCGAAAGCCCTTACATACTCCATAGGAACAAATTGCAGTTGGTAGACTTGGAAAGGGCAGGTTCGAGAATTCAATTTCTGAGATACTACTAATTATTTTATTCATACAGTGAGTGTGTATAAAACTAATTGTGCTTCATTATCCTACAAAGTGGGTCATTAATCTATTGCGATGATTACCTGACCTTATTATTTAATAGGGGAAGGGCTGGCCCTGTTAGGCACATGAGAAAATTGGGATAATGCTGTTTTATATACACTAATAACAATATTGTTTATTATAAATTATGTTCTTTTCATTGCTGTTAATAAACAATGTCAAGTTGATCGGTCCTTTAAAATCAGAAAAAAAAAAAAAAAAGCCAATCAGTCGTTAGAGAGGATTGGAATTTATCCTTTATGTGTGTTAATTAATTAGAACAAGCTAGCGTAAGTAGAATTAGAAATTTAGAACTACCCTTTCAAGAAATGGACGTCTTCTTTTGACTCTTGATGTAAGGGTGAATAATTGAATCTACCACAGATTAAAGTTTTCTTTAAGGAGCAGTAGTGTTTCTAATGACAAAACGAAGCTTTCATCAACAAGCCTACTACGTAATTAATTGAGGATTAGTTTATAACAATTGGACAAGGACAGTGGCCCCCAAGGTGCTTTGATTTCGTAGCAATATCATATCTTTCCGCAGCCAAGGGCGACCGAAGAAGCGTTGCACATCAAACGCAAAACGAAATACCAACGAAAATAATTAACAGTGGCATGTTAATATAGTTAGAATATAATTATTTAAACAGTGAATGGCACTCCAGGCACTTTGGACGCACTCTTCTGTCTTCTATGTGCATCTTTAAATGATTAGTAGTAAAATTTTTATGATCGGTTGAGAAAAAAAAAATTAGAATATATCATGAGGGGTGAAGAACTACGATTAATGTCGATGTTCTAGAATTGTTCATTAATAATTGAAAGCTGTTGATGGTTGTGATCCTCTTATTTTTGGGCCGGCCAAGTTGATGGTCCGATGTTGATCAGATCGTAGCCCTTCTGACTGCTCTATATGATATTTCGTTTTGGCTTTTAATGAGGAGTGGCACCCAAGCTGGAAGTGCACCAAAAGTCGTGTAAAAGAACAAATAATGCTACCGACTATTTCTTAATGGGTTCTATTAAAGGGCATAAGTTTGACTGTTAAGTATTCCGAAGGCTATATCCTACCAAAATATAACAAGCTAAATTAAAGAGAGAACCCAACAATGAAAAACAAAAGAACATATTACACCTTAGAAAAGAGCTTTTGTAGTTGATTATACATGAGTTAATAGAGGAGTATTTGAGCAGGAAATTCTATGAAAATGTAAATTTTCCAATCGTTGGAACTAGCTATGTATAAATGCATGAACTCTTGCTGTGTAACTACTTTGTTGTTGACATTAAACTTTTCCGGTCTAAGACTTGCGGTTATCGAGATAGTGCTGGTAAACGTAGGAAACAAAGCCCCATACAGCCAATACCATGGCAATCGCCTTAATTCCAGTCATTGTTTCGTGGAAAAATATCACTGCCAAGACTGGGACGATGGGTAGCCCTAGAGTGCTGATGACGTTTGAGAACAGTGCAGAGACTTCGAAGATCAACCCCACCGCACCGATCGAGAAAACTTTCCATGTTATAGCAGTCCAAACTAAAACCATCACGTACGAAACTTTGCCTAGTTCAAACGCTTTCATTTCTCTATCTAAACCTTTCCACTCCCCGCTAGCGAAAAGTCCCACGAGGATTATGAGAGTTGCAACCAGTGACCGGTAGATTATCATGTCTAAGACAATCTTGAACGTTTGCTTCTTCAGAACTTTCTGGAAACAGAGTTGTGTTAGCGAAAGCACTAGTCCGTACCCAGCGGAAGCGGCAACGGTACATACAAATCCAACTGCGTACTTTCCTTTAGAGACGGATGTGGATCCTGAGGAATCGTTTTGGAACACAAGAAGGGTGGAAGAGATAGTGAGAAGGACTAGGGAGTTAATTATGAGAGGAGTGAACTTTTGGGAATTGAGGAAGAAGGAAAATAAGGCATTGAAGGCTAACTGGGAAGCACAGATGAGGGAGTAAGTGGAGACAGGGAGGTATAAAAGCCCAAGTGAATACAATAGGCAATCCGCTGCCAGGAGTATTCCAAGTGCAACATACATAGCTGCAAGGACTAACAAAGGCGGTGACTTTATGTTGCTAGTACTGTCTTCTGTCGAAGTTTTGTATGCTGATGAAAGGCAATAGAAGGGAATGAGAACTGGGAAGCCGGCCGGTTGAACAAAAGTTGCCATCCACTTGCTGTTTCCTCCTTTGTCATAGTACAGTCTTCCAAGAAGTGTAGCCACTGACTGGCCGGCAAGGCAAAAGCTTGTATAAATTGCCATTAGGAGCCACCACTTATAGCTTCTATGTCGAGTCATTGTTGATGACTGGCTGCTGCCATAATTAGTTTGCTCAACCGAATTTGCATCTGTGTGTTCCTGACCTGCTAAAGAAATGCATGCTAAATTAATAGTTTCCTGCAGCTAATGGGGGTTACTGTATGATAAGAGTTCACACTATAAATTACATCCTGACTGCTTGGGATGGGAACCAAGTGTACGAACTAAACAAGTTGTGGGTTGCTACGAAGCTAAATGGCCCCAAGAATATGGAATGGTGTTGGAAACATATAGGAATCCACAATTTGGGAAAGTGTTGACTAACAAGAAGGGAAATAGACAAAGCGTTGACTAACACGAAGGGAAATAGGGGTGTCGTAGAATGGAGTGCTTCACGCTCAGGCCACCTGAAATTTAATATTGATGGTTCTGCTCAAGGCTGTCCCAGTGAAGCGGGAATCGGGCAGTTCTGAGAGATGGTAATGGACTGGTAAAGGCATCTTCCCAAAGGCCATCGGAGTTGGTGATGCCAGCCTAACGGAGATTAGAGCAACTAGAGAGGCTCTCCTGATTTTTTCAGCATCCAAATGGGCCCAAACACATGCATTCGTGATCGAATCAGACTCTAAAAATGCAGTGAAATGAGTCAACGATCCAACGAAAGCCCCAAGGAGGATGAGGAAGTGGATCTTGCACATTGAGAGGCTCAAAGAGGGAGTCAGAGAATGGGATATTAATAATGTTTTTAGGGAAAAAAATCAATACGCAGACAGCTTAGCCAAAGAAGAGCTGCAACGTCAGGTTGACTTGCTGAGTATCTTTGAGTAGATTAACCTAAAAACCCAACTCAGCTATGAAAGGTCCAGATACGGGGATGAGATCATGAGATGATGTTCATGATTCTGTGCATGGGAGCAGAGAGTGCAAAACACTTTGTCTTCTGTTATTCTTGATTGCTAGAGGTATGTATATAGATCCTAAAAGGTCCATCAAGTTTCATGACTAGCATGGCCATGAAAAGTGCTCGAGTTGAGATAGGCGAGACTAGGGGGTATGTTGCTTATCTGGGATTCTTCTCTTGGGATTGTTTTCTGCTTGTGGCATTTTCGAGTAGGGAGAATGCTGGATTTGGTTCTGCTCAGGCCTGATTTTGATTGTGAAATGCCCATGTTCAGTCACGTCTCCTGTTTTTAGGGATGCTGGAATCTAGGACTTGTGTATAGATTTTTTTGTGTAGGGATAGAATTGATTTGCTGCTATTAGTCTCAAAATCTGAGATTTAACAGGTTTTAATCCTCTTTACACCTTTCCCAGAGATGAACGATTGCTTCCTCTGGTTTTCTATGAACTTTCAAAAAAAAAAAAATGATGAGTTCTATTAAAGAATGGTTCTCTCTCAAAAAAGTCAGTACAGAAGGACTTGAGGGAAAAGGGAGAAGTTGGTTTTGTAGGCTTGCAAATAGGAGAGAGCTGTCGATTTCGGAGCAGGACTGTGACATGGTATTACTCCAGGGGGTTAGTTTCCGGCAGCTACAATTTTCAAGTTTGGAGCAGAGATATTAGGAAAATACCAATGATTTGTAGTTCAATAAATGCGTGTTTCTAAGCATGATGATCATCAATACATATGGATCAATAATTACCATAGGAGAACATAAGGAAAAGGAATATCCACTAAATAAACAACCACTTCTCGGAGAAATTGAGGACCATTCTAATCTGAAGCTGCACTGACTTCAGAGGCCGGGGGTTTGCTTCAATTTCACCTCTTAATTGTCAATAACAAGTATATCAAAACTTCCCAATTATAGAACATGGTTTAACAATCTAAAATAGAAGAAGAAAAAAAATCATAATTGGTTTGTTTCACGCCATATATCTTGATAAGGTTCTTTTGGATACGAAGAGAGGTGGCTTACCCATGATCTCGAGTTGCACTTCCGGAGCTTCCCCCATGTCAAAGTTTCTGAGTTCAAAAAACCAAAAAAAGGCCGTGGAAGAGGGAAAGAAAAAGTAGTCAAGACTTACAATAAATCGAAGCACGTGGCTTTATTGGCTGTGCAGCATGAAATGGTCTGGCAAACTGGTGCTGCAGTCAGTGCAAGGGGGAAAGTCCACTCTGAGTCCTAGCTCTTCCTGGGTCCAATTTCATGCATTTTTCTTTCCCCACCATTCAACAGCTGAAAACCTCTGTATCTACACCGTTCTGGTAGGTGTTGATTTTATGGTTCTACCTTAACACAGAAACTACAGTAAAGAAAAACATCAATTTAACTGTTTTTTTTCTCTTAGCAGACTCTTTGGCTTCTAGCATTTTAATGACAGCTACATGATTCAGTGTTTGTATGAAACTGATAAGGTATTTGGAATGAGACAACCGCTTTCCTTTACAAGAATCGTTCCATCTTCCATGCCATCTAAGTACGTGAATCCGACGAACTTTATCTGTTCATAGGATTATTTCTTGATATGTAATTAAGAAATCTGTGCATCTAAGCATCAAGGCCACTTTTATCATGTCTATGCATCAGAAAGTACGAAAATCCCTTACCGAAAAGTGTAAGAAAGTTGACAGCAGAGCGAAGTTATTATTGTGGGGTTAGCCACTTGCTTAATTATCCTAAATAAATGGTCAATGTTTCCTTCATAAGAATGAAATGAAGAAATGTTGAAAGCATATCATTATTAATTATAGCAGAACTTTGTACGAGGGTTTGCTCCAAATAATTGTAGGTATGGAGTGAAAAGTTGGCAGTTGGGACCCTTGCCCCTTTTCAAAATGAACCCCAGAGAAATTCTGTGAACTCTTTTATTTGACACTGGAAACCCATAACCACTAGACTTAGTTGGCATTCTTGTTGTGATTAACACAAACTTTGATTTGCAGAGAAAAAAGGTGTGGGTTTGAGATCTTTGACTCTAACCCTCTTAACTCCCACTGTCAGTCGGACCAAGCCATCGTCCTTTCCCCTACTCGATTCCTTTCGGTTACTGGCACAAGGGGAGGTGTGCATTACTTATAGCCTTATTACTAAAGATACAAATCTGATCGAAACTTGTCTCTTTCTTTCTATGAACAGGAGTTTGAGAGATTGGCATGGGGAGTTTTCAATTAGTAATTCGCAGTTTAAGAGGTTAAGCTTGACTGTTTCAATCATACTTTGGTTTCTGGCGAAAGCCACGAGGGCTCTACTTGCATAATCAGTATCATCATTATTATTAAAACAGTTGAAACTCAGCTTCCTTCAGATTTTGGATATCTTTGCTAACAAAACCTTTTGGTGCTAGTTGGGTCATTTGTACTCACTTGCCAACATCTTCTTCATTCATTTGTGGTACACCTTCCTTCCTATCGTTTACACACGTTTCTTAGTTGCGTTTTTAACTTGTTTTCCACACAGCTGTCTTTATACTGACGTTGTCATATTTGCAAACGTTTTATTCAGTTGTAGAACAAATCAGTGATTAAGAAAAGCATTCTTTTTAATATATATATATATATATATATTTATATTTATATTTATATTTATATTTAAAATTTTAAAACCACACATTTGAAGAATGACTTCAATGTTAGATGTGGAGATAAAGATTAGAGGGAGGGACCCTTGCATTTATTTTGAGGGCCAAACCAGTTGAAAGTTTCCATTGATTAACGCACATAAAGCAACATCTTGGAGCACAATGCAAAAGGTGAATTCAATTATTTAAGCCTTTATAATGGATTGCCTAATTAGTAATCAGTCAATCCCATTTTGCACATACATCCAAAGCTAAGTCACCGTCATAGAAGCAATTACATGGTACTACTTCAACTTTAAACTTGCCTCAAGGATCATCATTATCGACCCTTGAAACCCATTTCTCACCTTTTAGGAAAGACTTTGGCCTCCATGATTCGGCTACCCTAAAGCAAGTAGTACGTAATAATCTCTTTTTATCTCGAATGGCTGTAAGCAGGAAAAAGCAAGGACACGTCGCAGGGGTAGATGAAAACGAAATAAGCAAATTCCATTTATCCACCCTTGTACCCATATGTTGATGCTCGAATACAATAATTATTAGCCACAGGAAAATACTTTTTTTTTTTTTTTTGAAAAGTATTCTTTTATTCATCCATTGCAAGATGTGCCATTACGAGTCTTTAGCTTTAGCGGCAGAAGACTTCAAGCAGCATCAATTCTGGTATGAGCAGGTGAACGGTACATTAACAGAAATTTCCACTACCTACATATACAGCTATTTTATTAAACAATTAAAGCCCCCTTTACTGATTTCAATTCCGATGGAATGTATTGGTTGAGTTGGAAGTTATTTCCACTAAAAGCAAATTACTTTCATTGAAAAAATATAGCTTTTGAATTGTACGAGGAGGTAGAAACTTTCTTGAAAACTTCACCACTTTTGTCCCTGAAAGGGTGATAAAAGTTTATAAAAGATAAGAGGAGGCAAGTTCACAATAAGAGGAATTGCATTAGTATTGGATCTCGAATTTGTTTGATACTGGAAAACACATCTATGTGACAGGAATCTACATTTTTCTTCAGTTAATGACCAAAAAATGACAAAAGGATATTATATATTGCAGTTTCCAATATTACAACAAAATGTAAAAGAAAAAGAAAAAAAAAAAAGAAGATTTCCTTCCCGCCGGTTGCCTGCGCGCCTCTCCTCCCCTCCCCCCTCCCCCCACCATTATACTCCTTACTCCCAAGGCAACGCCAGGATATTGAAGTGTCAGCTCAAGGACAAAAATAGAGGGCATTTTTACTCAAAATTGTTGGAAACACTTGATTCGAAAGCTGCATCTGCAGACATCTTACGAATTGTTCTTATTTTGCTCCAACTATATATTCTTTTTCGCGTGACCAATGTAAAAGCTCTGTCTAACCCTCTTGAGTCTTGCTTTCTCAGGCCTGTAATTATGGAATCAATATATGCAGGTCAAGAAGATAAGAAATTTTATGTCACAAAACTCATTAATGCTTCATTTGAATTCGGGGCTTACTCGCGAGTGAGGAATCTGAAGAAGAATGAGTGAGGTGCAGTACAAAATCAGTGAAATGGCTATTCCAGCCACAAAATTGTATAGCAGCCGTCGGTTTTCTTTTGTGGGTATGAAAACTGATTTAAGCGTATTTGTTAATTCAAACAGGCGATGAGATATCTGCAGAGAAGCAAGGCAAGATGACAAGAAAATGAACGAACGAATATAATCCAAACTGTTAGCAGAACATGGAAGAGTGGAGAAAATATTTACCAAGATATAAATGGTAGTTGTGAGCATGAAGTTGAGCAGCGGATATTCTGGGACAAGAGAAAGAAGCCACTTGGGTTGTCCATTAGGCATGTCTGATCTGCATGGATGTAGTGCAATTATAAGAATCTTATAAACCTGTAAATTTGTTTCTCTTTGGCCGCTTCAGTGCTTTGAAGAATTATCTTGCTTTGAAAAGGATGCAGAGCCAGAACTAGATATCAAGGTTAACCTATTTATCAACCAGGCTATTTTCTAAATATCAGGTTGCGGAACAAACTAAAAAGAGAAAATTTTAATTGGTCCACAAACCTCAACCAGATATGAAATTGAGAAATGTAAGTCTCCAGAGTTATCTTGCCAAGCCACCTAGGAAGCACAAAATGCAGCTTAATTAGAGTAAGGGCAAAATAACGCCAGAAACTCTTCAAAAAGCAAATCAATAGTCCTTTATGGAGAGCACAGATTGAATGAATTGATTATAGTCCAGAAACATACGCAAAGAGAGTCAAAGAGTAATTCCGAAGCTGCTGAGTACAATTCCGCAAGCAAATGTAGACACTAGAATCACAAAAAAGCAGAAATGATTATCAGATCCTGGAAATTGCACTAAATCAATTTAATTGTACAAGATATTCCACGTGCCATCACATAAACTTCCTCAAATGTTCCAAGTAAATGAGAAAAAGAAATACTTAGTACGCACGTTATTGGAATCCAAGATGTGTAGGGATGATATTTGTTGTAAGAAACCTTGTCCAGCTTGTAAATACATTCAAACCACATATAGCCAACCTGAAGAATTTAAGAAAATTCAAAAAGTGTCCGTCAAGAACCAATAAGCATAATAGTAATATAATGATCAAATAATCAGGCAACTTACAAATAAGGAAACTGCAATAATGCTTGCTTTGATCGAGAATTTTCTCTTGGTTTCACATTCCTCCAATTTTTCCATCCATTTCTCAACCTAAGATTTAAAACATTTCAAAGAGATTGTTACTTGTGTACTAAGAGAACAAGACTTTCCATTGACTAAAAATGTTAACAACTTACATTGGGATGATAATAGGCATATATCATTCCAATGATCCATATATAGCGATCAAGACCAGATCTAAAATGCCACTCATGCAGTCGAGTGAGATCTGGTTTTGCAGGATCAGTGTACCCTGCCATTTGAAGGGAGAAAAAGTGATATAAGCAAATAGTTATAGCATACGCAAGAAAAGAAGAATGAACATAAATATTAAAAATAAAATTCCACTGGATTCATTCACATGTGAGGTATGCATATTTGAAAGCAAGACATTCCAACTTAAAACATTTAACAAACAAAGATTTAGAAGCATATCTAGCGAGCTGAATACAGGGATATGAACTTTCAAGCTCTAAATTACTCATAGGTTGATAAATCAAATGAAACATAAAAGAAAAAAGTTAGGTAGGTTGCTGACCTAATAGGAAAGATAATGGACTCCAGAATATTTCAAAAACTCCAGGAATTTCCCAAATCAAGATAACCATGAGAAAGCATGCAAGAATTTTCACAGCCATCACTGATGGTATCTCATTATACTTGCTGAAAATTCCAAGAGCTCCATACACCATTATGGTGAATAGCGTGTGCATCGGGCAGATGTAGTAAAGCATATAGTCATTGTTGAGAACAATACAGCAAAATGCCACAAAGAAGTTTAGTCGCCACATCATCTGCAGCATATAGAAGTTATAAAATTGATTAATATGTACAAAAATATCAAGAACTACATAACTGGTATGCTTATATGGGATTAAAACCCAGAGAGAGAATATCACCTGGGTGAAGCGTGCTAGGCTAAAGTCCTTTCTAATATAATAATATGAGAAGTTGCCAAATCCTGTCATCCAAACATATGCAGCAATGAAGACACGTATTGCATTATATATCTCCGTTGCAGCAAAGTAATGGTACATTAGAAATAGGACCTGTAAAGACAACAAGGGCAGGTAAGTGCAGCCCCCAGAACTTCTAAATACTATTTAGAGCAGAAGAAATGGTCAGTAAGTAGCATGGAACTGCAAACACAAGCAATCTGATAAATCTGACTGAGATAGGAATTGGCACATGTGAACATTCAGTGCAGATCTGAAGACTGAATACTCAAATTGTACAGCATTTAATGGGAAAAATCTTTCATCAATATTACAATGAATTAACAAGAGTAAAAGAAATAACAAGTCAAATGAACTCCTGTCAATGTTAATGTACAAAAAACATTATTAAATCATAAATTAGGTAGCTATGACCAAATGGAAAAAGGTACTTTGGGAGACAGATATGACCTTCCCAAGGGAGAAAAAACATTTACAAAATTAGATGACAACGGGCAAAATAAATGCAAAAGATATCAGAAAATATAATTCAAATACCTTCTTTTTTAAAAAATGTTAAGCAAGGGGGTATGAGGTGTTTGCAGGGTTTGCAAGCTCAACTAGTTACTCCATAACAGGTCAGATGTCTAACAATAAAAACTCACCTGCATCCATCCTTTCCATTCTTCAGTTTGATGCCTACTGAGGTATTGCATGGTTTTTCCAGAAAACGCTGATTTGTCACTATGTTTCTTCAAAGAAGTCATTGCTGAAACTATGATGAGAAGAGCGTAGAGGAAGAGGAAAAGGTCACGGTTGTATTTCTGTCCAAGAAAACCCTCATAAGAAATATTATAGCAAGAAAATAATAGTTATTCCCTATAGTGTTCATCAACATGTGAATAAAAAGTACGAACCCTCAAGCCACCTTAATAAAAAACAAAAAAAGCAAATATATAGCTACATTAAACCATTTAAAGAGGGAAATCAATCATTCTAACCATAAGAGCTGAAAATACTTTCAGTCATGCATGGTGTTCTTTTATATTGAACTATTAGCAAAAAGACAAAGCGATCACAAACTGCTTATTACATTAAGATTGAATAATCCTCCCAAACTAGAAGACTCAGGTAGGGGTGCAAGTCCAAAGAGAAGAAATGAGGTTATCTATGTAAATAAAAACTGCCCAAAAGCAAGACGAGGCTTTCTAGACGTGATTATTGTCCTAGTTCATGAGTATAGTTATTTATACAAGAAAAATTAAGGCCCTTTAAGGAATGCAGATGCATAGGTATATTTGAGTGGCTTTGCCAAACTATCACAGATCAAATCATGAATTACAATCAATAACACAAACAACAAGTATAAAAGCACCTTGGTAGATTCTCCTAGTAAATTTGTGCGGTCACATATATAGAAGTACACCAGAATAGCCCCAAACTCAGCCCTGCATTAGATTGTATAGTTAAACATAAGAAGAAACAAAAAGCTACCAAAGAAGTGTACTTGTGGCATATGACTAACATTGCTCTCAAAGTTGCTCGATTTTCCAGCAGGAAAGAGTCTTCCATAGTCAAAAACCTGGAAATATAAGGAAATAGTAAGATGGGTTTACAGAATGCAATCATAGAAAACAGTAACAACACTGAAGTTCAAAGAAAGCAACCTAATCAAGTTTGTTTTGATGGATGCACTATGGAATTTAGCAGATGCTGATCTTGTGAGACCTCCTTCCAGCAAAACAGCCCGGTCATCTTCTTTAATTGTCTCCTCTCCTAATTCAACCAGATTATTGTCTGAATGACTGCATATTGGAACTAAGTTGTCAGCATCAGCAAATATTGAAGTCAATAACTCCAAGATAGGCATATAAGCCCTATCAAATTTATGCACCCATGTTAACCCTTAAGAGAAAATATTTCTTACACTTTAGAATGAGATGCAGATTTCTTGTATTCTAGGAACTCTGAATATATCCATGCAATGAAAACTGGGATAACTCCTAAGAGAAAAGACACCTGCAGCGTAATAAAAAGGCTTCATTAAATATCTCAGGCAACACTAGACCGTACAAGAAAAATAAATAAACAGAAAAGTGCAAAGAAAGATCAAATAATGCATACATAAAAACAAGTGACATAATTAAAGTTATAACAGTGGAGTGAAATATACGCATACAGGCATGGTCAAAGAAGTTTAAAACAAGAAATATGAAAACACAAAATCAAGTAGATGTTGAATGAATTAGAATGCCATTGCCACATTACAGCAAATGCAGATAAATTCTTTTCATCAAATACTAAGTAAAGCTTCAAAAACTTTTCCAAGACCATTCACATTAGATTCTATACATTATATACACTAGTATTATGATGATCAACCATAATTCATTAGATTCACACACTGTCACTAAGCTACGAGTCAAATCACTTCACTCATCAAATCAAGCGTCCGAGTTATGTAAATCCAATAACTATTAAAATTCTTATCAGAAAAAGAAAAATTCCAGAAGGAAAATAAAATCAAACATCACCGAATCAAAAATTAAAAAGAACATTTTCCTCAAAAATTCTTTAGAAATGCATAAGCATTCAAAATCTATAGATAGAAAGAAATACAAAATTTGCAGTGCAAATCCACCGTACTTTCTCAACAACAAAATAACAGAATCCAAAACTTGTACACAGAAATCACAAAATTCAATACTTACAAAATTACTACATAAATTTTCAGCTCAAAAAATTACATTGTCCAAATTCATTTCAAATTACAAAATCTCAAAACTGAATCTAAACTAACCAACAACATTGAATCAATAAAAATTTTAATTCAAAATCGTACCTGTCCAGGCGTAATTGACCCAGAAACCACCATTTCTAGTTTTCGATCAAAAATAACCTCCTCCCGACTGTAAAAAATTTGCAACAGCACCGAATCAAATCAATCCAAGAAAGGAAAAAACACAAAATCTCAACTGGGAGTGAAAAGAGAAGCAATGGCTACCGAAGAAAGAGATAAACAATGCGTCGAATTGAGTGATGCGTTGGGCTAGGACATGCTCATAAATACAACCCCTCAAACAAAAGTTTAATTTTAACAATAAGCCAATTCGGAGATTCGGAAACGATGGAGATTAAAGAGAGATCTTAGCAGCTTGCTTGAAGAATAGAGAAAAGGGTCCGATATGACGTCGTTTTCGTTCTCCTTTTGTTTTTTCTCTCTCTCCACGGTTGTTGTTGCAGTGGTGCTGTTGTTGGGTTTGGTTTTCTGGTTGCTATTTTGCTTTCAGTTTTGGGCGTGAGAATGCGAATGTGAATCTGATGTGCGAGATCAGAAAAACAAAAAAAATAAAATAAAATATTTTTAGAATAGATCGAATGTTTTATTATAATAATTAATTAACTGTAAATTAGTATAGTAAACCTTATTAGTACTATATGTGTAATGATCCCAAGGAATTGGGAAACAATAATGGCTAGTAATTAGGCTTATCTTTCTAATTGAATCATGTTATGTACTTTCTATTGGTGCTTCTCAAGTTGAACTTATTCATCTTGATTTGAAATACTATATTTCTTGCCATTTTAACAACATTTTACGATTATAGAAAAATAAAAATATTAATGACAATTAAGCATTATTTTTCCAATTTAAAAAACTAATATATATTATTATAATTGTGAAAAACAGATACTCATTTTCGATTTTATTAATATTGTAAGGTACAATATTAGGAGGTTACATGGCATACTTGCATTATACTACGCTACAATATGATGCGATCAAAACATTAGGTGATAGTATTTTTTTTAATTTGATATTGAATTATATAAATATATATTAATTTGTGTAATATTTTAGGTATTTTTTTAGGAGGGTGGATCTACTGTGAAAATAAACCTGACAACGTATACCCACATCGTGGAACATTGAAGGCTAGTCAATTTTATTTTGATTTCATAACTTTTCAAATGCTTGATCAAATTTTGATTGTGATTGTTGTTGTCATGAATATCGAACTAGACTAACATTGTTGATGACTAGTCAATTCGAGTCGGTATAGGAGACTTTTGATTTCAACCGTCCATTAATAGATACTGTTGATGATGACTCCTGGACTCTCTCGGCCGACTGAGTACGATTTTCACATGTGACCACATTTTATAACCGTGTGCATCGATTTATAGAAACTTTTTTTTTCTTTTAAATTTTGCACTTTGTCAGAAAGAAATGGTCTTATATCCTTGGTAGATGGGAACAAAATGGCAAGGTTCTTTTCCTTTGGCTGCATGCAGAAGTGCAGATTAAGGAACCCACCTAATCTGGTTTTTTTTTTTTCTCTTTTATTGGTTGGGTTAATCAATTGATTAAAATAAGTGCTCTTTTGCTTGCTCTACAATGGACAAGCTGGTTAATAATTGTATCTTGTTTTAAATATTGGTTTTGGTAATTAAGAATGGTATGATTTGGTAACGCTAACATTGACAATCTGACAGAAAGGAAACCGAATGAAATACCAAAACCAGCCCTGGGGGTTCTGGAAATCATTTCCTGAACCAAAGCCCATTTCTCTACCGACTTTGTAGCACTGATGAATGACGGCATCGAAACTTCTGCCCTTTCTTTTGTTAGGTGTCGATTTAGGGCCTACTTGCAGGCTGAAAATGGTGGGCAGAGGCAGGTGACCCAATAGACAGTCCATTAACCTCCTTAAATTTTGTCTTCAAAGCAACTCTCTGTACGAAGTCCGTGAAAAGCTATGGAATTAAACACGTTTAACACCTAGATCAATGGATAATCTGAATTAATAGTTTATAAGGCTTAAAACTCATATTAGTGTATATGATCTTTATGATTTACCAGAATCTCCTTCAACAAGTTCCTATTTCTAGTCAAGATCTAAACAGTTAGATGTTAATTATTATGAGCATGAACTGCATTAATCTAGGTAAAGAAAAAAAGATTTGATGGATGATAGGATTAGCAGTATTGGATCATGCAAGTGGAAGTAGCTCTAATCATAAGCGCAAGACAGGGAAGCTCTAATATATTGACTTTGGCTATATTCATGTCTAGACGGCAGGTGAAATTCAATCTCTAATCCTTCCATTCTTTATGTCAATCAACAGATTATTATAAGACTATAATGACAGGACAATGGCACATGCTAAGAAGCCTCTAAAAATATTTGAAACTTAAACAAATTAATATTCTTTGCAATTATTAGGAAAATCATGTCTTAGAATTAATCTTAATTGGTGTGTAAAATTAATCTTAACTTTTCCTCTTATTATGAAACTTATATCTGTTACCGATAAATATATTATCTATACGTGAATTTAATTCAATTTAATTATTTAATTTGTTGATTTGCTTGGGTTAATATTTGGTTCTTCAAGTTGATATTATGTGACATGTGTTGTGAATAATTTAATTGTGTTAATTTCTACTTCCACCTTAAATATATTGAAACCTATATGCTATCAATATCATGCCTAAACGAACATTGATCAACACCAACAATTCAAGCTCAAGCAATCTAGTATAAACGAAATGTAATCTCTTTGGCTTTTTACTTGATTCACCCGGCAAACATCTAGCCCGCCAATTTATATGTTATCAGTTTGAGCTTGTTAGGTGTATGATAATGACTGAAAAACATAAATTATGGTGTCATTCTTTTCTCAAACATATATATATATATATATATATATTTATATATTTATATTCTTACTTACTTACTTACTTACTTTGATATAAACCCTTACAGGAGCACTATGACACTTCTCTTTTTTAATTAGTCTAAAATAGAAAAAAAAGGGTGATATTTCCTCTTCAATTATTGGTTAATCAATATAAACAAACAACACCTCATTTTCTTAATGAACACTTAATTCTTCTACCTTGACTGCATATTACTAAGGAATTTCTCATATTCAACTCCATTAGTGATCTTTCAGCTGTACTAGTCTGGAATTTGGTGACCTCAACACGAAACCAATTTCCCAATAATTTCGTTCAAGTCTTGACTGAAAACGTGGCTCCTATAAGCCTCTCAAGTTAAATTTAGCAATGACAAAAGCTAGGTGAGATAGGCACTTACATTGTTTTCAATTGGTTAAATATGCTGTCAAATGCTTGTTTCATTTGCGTATATTGATTAAATTTGATTAATTAGAAATAAAAATACGAAGGGAAAAACATTTCCAAATTCTGGGATAGTACTATTTAACAAGCAAACTGAAGAATGTTAGGCCAGTTTCCCATTGCACCGTCACCCATTGGTTGGGAACCTCCTTATTGGATCATGTGACTTTGGACTAGGATTCTGCCTTTTCAGACAGGATGACTCATAATTATAGCAGCATCTCTTGTTCAGGGTTATTTAAACTTTTTCAGCTTGCCTTTTCGTTTTCAGCCTAGAAAGTCCAAGTAAGGACGAGAAAAAAATAGTTTGCACGTTATCAAACAGAAGTCAAATTTCTCTTCATGAATGTTTGTATTCAACATTGCAAGCTGCTGCATTTCCAACAAAACCCTCGTTGCCTTGAAAGCAAAATGACCAGCACCACTTGGTATATAAGAAATCAGATTTTTGTTCAACTCTTTCAGACTAAAGCTTGACAAGGAACTGATAAAGGAAATAAATTCTCGCATTCTCCATTAATAGTTCCATCAAGGATGATGATATACAAACATAAATGCGACTTTATCTAGTATTACAAGCCTGGAATCCTCTTAAAACTAGGTTTTTCCTTCGAAAACAACTATGACGACCCTCACATCTCTTATCAAAGAAACATTTCCCACTAAATGCGGCAACTCAACCAAGTTTCAAGTGCAGATACAAACATTTCCACTCCCATCTAGTCCTTGATGTTAGGTCTTTCTCAGACCAGTAATTGAAGAATAATTCTTAAACTCGAAAGAAGTTAGATGAAACTAATAATAAAAGCAGTTAAATATATATTTATATATATATAGATAGATATATATATATATATATACACAACGAGTAAAAGAGATGTAGAAAGAGACTCATGGTTCATGCTTAAGGAACCTGGAAGGAACTATGTCTTGAAGAAGTCCATAGTCAGGAACCTGATGGTGGTACTGCTGAAAAGGGCTAAAGTTTTCCGCAAACATTGAACCTGCTGAACCAGCTTGGTTATTCATGTGATGAGGCATCTGCATAAACAATTCATGTGGGAAGCTTGGCCCCGCCAGTGACGATGGCGTTAACATGGAAGGTGGGAATAGCCCTGCTGCGCTTCCTCTCAGTGTTGTCGGAAGTGGGTGGTTGTGTTGGCCTTCATATGTTGTGATCACAACTGACGGATCCTGGAATGACCTCTCAACTCTTTTCTTGACTGTACACTTCTGAGTAGTGCATCTGTAGTAGCTTCTGCATTAATAAAAGCCAGAAATGTGCCTCAGATTAAAGAAATTCTCGCAGGGTAAAGAAGATAACAAACTAGTGTTAACCAGGATTAGCAATTTCAGATTACATAAGCTGGAAATCTTTCAGCAGTAGAAACACAAGTTTGCACTCGTTTTGCCAATAAAGTCTAGTCATATATAGGGAATTAAAGAAAAAAAGATTTAGTAACTTGCAAAAACAATTACGCAAAGCCATCTACTTACTACTTACTTACAGCTTAAGTTTCATATATTGACTGATGATCTTGGTAGTCAAAAGAAGGGGGTTAAAAGATGTAATGCAAGCGCACAGCAAACAACAATCAGGGTTCAGGCATAAGGTTTTGTATGTAGTTTATTGATTGTACAGAAGATAAGATAATTTCAAAATTTGTTTGGTTGTAAATAAAGAAAAAACCAACCTTGGATAAGGGCTGTTCTTCACAGCTTTTTGTCCATATTTTCTCCATCTATACCCATCTTCTAGATGATCAACTTCACTTTTTGTCATGAAAGCAAATCGTGGTTCTCTTTGCTTTTTCTCTCCTTTCTTTTTTGCTTTGTTCCTGTTAGATACAATAAACACAACAGTTACACCCCACAAGTCTATCAAATTAAGAGTTGATAGTCCTGGACTAATAAGCAATATTTGAACCAAGAAAACTTACCCTTTCTTGGAGCTGTCTCCTCCATCTTCTGACCCTTTTGGCTGCCTATCTTTCTTACTCTTATCTGAATCCTCTTCACAACCGGCCTCGCTTGAGGAAGAAGAAATAGATGAATTAGGAGTCGTCATAACTTCACTAGTATTTCCTCCTAAATCCCCTGCACCAACCTGCTTCGTCTGATTGCCTTCGACTGAAGAAAACACTTCAGAGGATGAAGGTGACAAACCAAAGGCTTTTTCAAGTGAACCATAGTCCATGGAACTGTGTAAACAATCCGTGAAGCTCATGTATGAAGGATCCTGAAGTGATGATGAAACCCTATACATGCCAGTTTCACCAACACCTTGCTGATCATTATGGAATGCAGCCTGGTAGTAAAAGTCTCTAAATTCATGATCCGACATGGAGACAGAACACGAAACAAAGATACTGAGAAAATTAAGGGAGTAGGAGAGAAAACCTAATATTTGAGGTCTCAAAGATTTGCTTTTGGTTTTGGACTTTCAGGGTTCCACAGCTCTTGTTATGTTGTTTGGGTTATATATACATAAATATATAATTCATGATGAAGACATAGAAAGAAGAAAGAGAGAGAGAGAGAGAGAGAGAGAGAGAGAGAGGATTCTTTAGCTTTGAATAGGACTTTTGTTCATTGCCACTTTAAAAAGAAGGTTGACAAAAACACCTTCCAATGAGAAGAGCAAAATGTGGCTTCTAGTATGGAAACATTTCCTATCCATACCACTCAGTCTCATCTACCATGCCTGACCCACATTTTAGTCGCCCCTTAGCCCCTCTTCCCTCTTTCAATCCTCTTCCAAATACTCATATTTCACTTTGATTTGTCACCGAATATAACAAAAATTAAAAATAAATTAATTTTTCATAAGAATAGTTGTACTATTCTATACGTAAATAGAAAAAAAAAGGTGAAATTAAATGACAAAAGGATATGAGAATGGTGAGAAATGGGAATTTTCGGACAAAAGAAAAATACTACATTAATTTCAAGCATCATAGGGTGTGGTCTATACATTAACCGTCTCCAGTTGGGAAACAATCACCCTTAAATTTCAATCCTCCGTTCCCAAAAAAAAAGTAAAAAAGTAAAACAGATTTTTAAAAAAAAAGGGCAGGGGAGTGGTGGGACGCGCTTCAAGGGAGAGTGGGGACGCGGAGGAGAAGTCAGCGAAGACTACCAGGATCCGGTTGTAGTCAGGGAGATGAAGAGAGGAAAAAAGGCGGTCAAACATTCAAACTGGAATAACTATTTAATAGATTTTGGAATATTAGGCTTACACGTGGCTCCATTGGCACCGGCATTTGACCGTAGCCGACACCCCCCACCGGCACGTGCGAGAACCTTTGCCGCTTCTGCTGATGCCTACCCCACGTCACCGCCAGTGTTCCTTTGGGCTTTGCTTTCCAATTTAGCCCCTTTCTCTAGCCGCATAACTCTCCCACGTTTTCAAACATCTCATGTCTTTTACCATTAGTCCTTCTCACAGCCCCTTTTCCTTGTTTTAGTAACTTTGTGTCGTAGTAATTCTCGGGAAACAAGCAATCAAAGTCCATTGGAAAGACTCCTCAATTACTCCTTAGTTCTCACTTTGTTCATTATTCCTTTAGACCAAGAAAAGGCAACGGAATGAAACGTGATAAAGCCAGATCACAGGCAGAATCTCAGAGTTTGGAACTGAAAATCAGGTAAAGTGGATCAAATCAAAAACTAGCTGTTGAAGAAGACATCATTAATAACGTTTTGGAGAGGGGGGTGATGAGGAATATTGTTAGCCAGTATGCATATCATTTAATGAAGAGTTGTTGCCGAATTTGTCTTTAAGACCGTCTTTTGTGCCATTGCTGTGGCTAAGAAAAACGTAGTAGTTCACCGGTAATCATCCCTTTGATGTTTACTAATAGCTACCTGTCGATGGCCTCATGCCATTGATCCGCAAACTGACATTCCTCATCCTCTCTCTCCCTCCCTCTTAATTTCATTCCCTTGAGCAAACTTTAGCTTTACAGAATCTTGCAATTCATATAGAGAACGTGTTACAGTCAGCTAGAAAAAAGATTAAAAGCTAGTATTATGTACGCATTGGAATTCTGACAAATCAAACTCATGACTTTGCAATGAAATGGTGTGACACATCAAGAAAAGTAGCATGACATTGTCTAGTTTAGAAATTTTGCATCATCACTTTATTAGAATCTTGTGCACATGTTATATCAATATACATATACACGACAAAATCACATATCTTAAAATTTTTCAAAATTTAAAACTCGAAAACCACCGATTCAAATGATGTGATATTCGAGTTAATTATTTTAAAACTTAAAAAAGATATTTTAGGTATACTTAATTATTTATAAATATATAGTATAATAATTAAAAACCCTTTGATTATTAAAAAATAATTCAAATGAGATGATGATGATCCATCTCGACTTATAAACTAGTTAAAGGCTTCCTCTTATTCCTAAGCAAAAAGCTAAATAATTAATTAAAAAAAAATGGTTGAATGGATATGTACATCCCATGCCGTAATTTGTGGCTAATTGTTTGCGTAAACATGTACCTCATTAAGCTGCCGCTGTCATATCCCACAAAGCTCTTAGAGTAAATTAATTAATTAATTAAAGAAAGCATGTTAATTTTCTAATAGGTTGTATTGTGGTTCAATTCAGTCGCATAGAAAATTAGACCATTGACTCGTTCCTCTTTCGTTCTTTCTCTTATCTTTTCTTTTCCTTTTCTTTTCATTGCGTTTATTATTCATAGGTATAGGTGCGATTTCTATCTAATATCGATGACATCGATCTACCCACTTCTTAAAATGTTAGTTGTTGAGTAGCAAAATTATTATTTCTTTTGATAACTTTATATATTTGCTGATATCACAACAAGAAGCTAAGAGGAAGTTACTTATGCATGACATGACAGCAACCAAATTTCAGGTTTTTTTTTTCTAATAAATGTTACAACCTTTTTTTTTTTTGATAAATCTTACTATACATGGATGCAAACCCATCATTTTCATTTAAATAATAATAAAAGACAAAATCTTGATTAATTTATACATATTATAATGATTTTGGAATTGAAGATTTACGTAATCGCATAACCAATAATATCTATAACGATTAATAACTTAATCATAGATTCTTGGATATCAACGGAAATTAGATATCATGGAACTTGAATTTCATGATCATTTAAACAAAAAAGACAAAAAAAAAAAAAAAAGAACAAGGCCAAATGATTAATGATGAAATTTATTATAAGGTACCTCAAATGGTTAAATGATGCAAACAAAGTATTATCCCAACGTCATGTATATGTGTATATAAATATTCTTTATTGTTTTTTATTAGCATTGTAATACGTAATGTGTTCTTCTTGTATACTAAATCGTATAATTTCCATAGGATAATGTGGCTAAATGGATGGAATACATACCATACAATAAAAAACTATGGATGTGATCAGGGGCGGAGCTAGCCAATTTTTATTGGGGGGGTCAAAAGTTAAGAAGAATAAAAATTCAAAATTTTTAAAATTAATATATTGAACTTAACCATTAATAATCAAAAGATTTATAATAGATAATAATTTTATATAATATATAAATTAAAAAAAATAAAAAGAAAAAAAACTTATAATAGTGCTTTAGGAAAGTTTTGTTCGACGATAGTAATATCTTTTTTATTATAAACAACTAAATTATTTATAAAAAATTTATCATTCATTTTGTTTTGAAGTCTTGTTTTTCTCAATACAAATGACTAAAAAATTAATATAGTCAACATCTAATTATTTTATTTTATTATATTTAAGTTTATAATACTAAATATTAAATTATAATGTATAAAATATAAATAGTTAAATATGATATACAAAATTAATAATTTTTTCTTATACTCAAGATAATTTCTTTTCAACTAAATATAAAACGTAAAGTACATTAAAAACATATACTCAAAATAATTTTTTCCTATATAATTAGGATTAATAAAAAATAATATATTAGTGAAGTTTTAAACAACAATTAATAATGCAACACTAGAACTTGTATTTGAGAATTAGATATACAATAATTTTTTAATTTTTAAAAATTAAAATCATTAAAAATAAAATCCACATAACAGGAAAAAAAAACATGATAAGTAGGAGATATAACCTATATAACAAAAAAAAATATAGTTGATGATTTGTAGAAATTTAAAAAAGAAAATCAATAGATACTTAAAATATATGAGCAAATAGAATATACTTAAAATAAATAAATAAATAAAATAATAATATAAATAGAAAAAATTAAATAAAAATATTATCTCTTTATAATTTCACAGTATAAAGATAGAAAAGAAAAAAAAAGATGGGTGGAGAAACTTAAAAAATTAAAAAAAAATTAAGAATTTGAGTAAAATTAAATAAAATTTGTAATATCATTTTGTTATTTTTTAATTATATTAACTATTTAATAAAAATTATTTTGAAAAATCATTAAAAAATATATAATATATAAAATATTTCAAAATTTTGGGGGGGGGGGGGGGCCATCACAAAGGGACGCTCCGCCCCTGGATGTGATTTGTGTGAACACTGATCAGAAGGAGGTTTCTTCTAATCCACAACACGTTTTGATGAAGGAGCTTGAGTTTTTCCTTTTCTTTTTTTTTTTATTTTTTAAAGAAAGAGCATGAGATTGTTGACCTTTTAAATTAAATTGCATCGATTATACGTGACATAAAGTATGGGAAAATTTTGGATGTCTGTGTCAATATAGAAGAGGGCAGGTTTTTGGTTAGGTGTGTATACTGGAAAAAGAATCTTTTGGATGTCGACCCTTTTGGGTTTGCAATTGCAAGCCAACTCTCCCCTTAATTCCAGCCAGAATTAAGCTTTCCCCCCCTATTTCCACATCATCCCGCCACGTTTTATCGATTGTTGCTACCATTCACTTTCATCAATTTGGAGCCCAAAAACTGTAAACAAATTAAATATTTAATTAAACGAAAATGGGTTTAAAATCTTTAAATTAGAATTTTAATTTTGAATCTTTATTATATATATATATCTTAATGAGATTCATTACCTGCTATCATTAGGTGACATTTCGGATATATATTCATAAAAAAAAGGTGAAGATATTAATTGGATTTGGTGCATAATTACATCTTGAGCTTAAGATCAATTAACATCAAAATGTGCATATAACAATTATCATTATTCTCTAATAACATAGATAAAAGAAAGCCTTTACCGATTGGCTAAACAAAAAATAGGGAGGTACAATAAAGTAGGAATCAGTAGTTCTCAAAGCTATAAATAGGAAAGTTTGCGTTACGCAAACTTCCTATAAAGTGCATCATTTGTTTTTTTGTTGGTGATTGTAGCAGTTGTTGAACAGCTGCAATTAATTAATTAATTAATTAATTAATTGTAAATTTTTTTTTCATTTATATGTTTGGAGATGTGATTTCCATTTAATGACAATCCAAGCAATTAATACTTTTGAATGAAAATGAGATCTCAGTTGTAAATAAAGTTTTTTTTTCCTAAATTAGTTGTTTACTTAAAGAAGGGTGAAAAGTAGGCAGTCTTGTGTTCCAGACCAAAAAGGAAACTTCCCTTGTTTGGATGGATGGTTTGCATGGCAAAAAGGTTTGGAAATTCAGTGTGGAATTCGTATGATAGTGAAGGAACAGAGAATATAGAATTTGCCTCTCTTCTAAGATTGACTTAATTTCCCAATTTTGCAGTACAAGTTTGGTCAATTTTTCCGAATTTTAGTATGTAATATACATGTTTATCCTCTTTAATTACATTAGGCGTGCAAATGCTACCATTTTTTCTGAGTAAATTTGTGCACAAATCTTGGATGATTGAACAATCAAAGTTAAATCGAATTAGTATTTACTGTAATTAATAGGAGTTGTTAGTCTTTTATATATATATATATATGTTGTTTAGATCATAGTTAATCTTTCGATAATTCACCATATATATATATATATATATAAATATAAACAGAGAAAAGCAGAGAAAGTCAGTATATTATGAATCAACATCATCAAAATCTCAAACACAGCTAGCTCATGCAGATTATTATCCTTTTCTTTTTTTTTTATAAAAATTTATTTAATATTGACTGGAAATCGAAAGTCAGCGTGTACCAATAATAATTCACCATCTACTCCACTTGGAATGTTCCAAAGGGATCAAGATTTTAAGCTCTGGAAAAACCAAAATTTTCTTTCCGCCTTTCTATTCCAGGAAAATGTGAAGGAAAAAAGGAAATGAAATTCTCGGATTTTAATTTTTTTTCTTCCGTTTCATTAAAAGGGAAAATCTAATTATTGGATATCCAAACATTCGAGAAATTTACTGTTCCTTTATATATTGTTTTTCCCAAGCTTTAACTAACTTGAGCATTCTAATGTGAAAGGTCTTATCCCATTGCTTGATTCCTTGAGCAGTCAAAAACAATTTTGACTGATTCTAACTACTTAAGCTAAAGTGTCGATTTCTTTAAAATAATTCATTCCTACTTTCATTAAGTTTTATATTTATATTTCTTGATAATGGTGTCCCACCATTTTACCAACTAGTAATTATGGAAAGGGATAGTGAAGTGAAAGGACACAGAAACATATTATTAATTCTGTATTATTTGTTTGATAAAGTCATCAACTTTCACCAATTTCTTGAGTTGACTGGACAATGCCGTGATGCATACTTTATTATAATCAAACTATAACTTTTTGTTCTCCTTCTTCTCCTTCTTTTTCATTGGTAAACGCCACATGCTAAATCAAATTTCAATTCCTGGTCACACAATCAGAGATCAGTGCTGAAGACAGTCCCCAATCCACTTCACTGGAACTAAAAAGGGTTTGCTTTTGATCCTCCAATTCATGCTCTAAAACCGTGGGAGGGAACAAAAAAGATTTAAGGAGAAAGTAAGTAAATGGGGAACGAACCAAGACTTTGAACTCAGCTTTCTTGAGTCAGGCTGCTGTTTATCCAGCATCAGAAAGTGAACGTATGAGATTCTTGTGGGATTGCAAAAGGGTTTATACTCAAGTGAACTTTTGAATGTATACATAAAGTTGGCTTTACGGGAGACATGGTCTAAAGGCTAAACTTTTCGTTTGTTCAACAATCAAACATTTTTTTCACTAATTATCCACTGAATTTTTTTCTCCTGGTAGATCACAGAAAAGATTGCACCCATTTTCATTCGTCTTGTCACGATGAATATGATGTGCACCTTCGAGAGAGAGAGAGAGAGAGAAAAGAGGCTTGACTTCAATGTAAAGTTTCCATTGATTGGTTTGTTTTTCCCTTACGAATTGTTGTTTGTGGGCTAAGTTTACGAATTTTCCAAGCAACAATGCTTGGTTGTGCTTGAATGTCAATCGTACAAGTAGTGAAATCAATCAGCTGGTCTATCGAATAAAAATAAACAGTCAAACAGTCTGAATATTATGTTTATAAACAGAAAATTTTGATGCGTATGCAAGTCTACTCTGTCCTTTACGACTATGTCAAAGAAAGAAAAAAACAGCTGCAAGAATCCAAGATTTCAAGAATAATTGCGGCCAATAAAGTCACTAATCTAATGATGATAAGAGAATGGGCTCACATTCCCTGAGTTTTTCCTGTTTTTTAAATGGAATCAAGTTGAGTGGAAATGGTAACTAAACCACAATTAGTTGAGTTCGATTTGATTATTAAGCTCTGTTATTACATGGAAAATAAATTTTTGAAAGACTTGGTCAAGCTCACCACAGTCCACTTGAATCAAGTTGAGTACCTCAAGCTGACAAATGAATCAATTCAAATATTCAACTATTTGAATTCAAGTATAATAAGCCATTTGACTTGCTTACATCCTTATATCAACAATATGTAAGTGTGAACAATTGAGAATATGTGTATATATATACTCTTATCATGCACGTAACATCTTTTCACACATATATATATATATGTGTAGGTTAGATATGGCTTAGATTAGTATTGGGGTATTAATGACGAAATAGAGTCAATTAACACTAATTGTTGAAATTAAATGTATACTAATTGTCGTCACCTTTATATTAATCAAATTAATTAAGAACATTTTACCGTATGCTCAACCTAACCCTCTTTTAAATTATTTAATTGGACACTTGCATCAATTCAAAGCCTTAAAAGGTTAAATATGTTCCTAGGTGCCAAATAATACCAAATCACTTTAAACACTTCAACTCTCGAGTAATAGAAGCAAGTACACGGCGTGAATTTAAAAAGAAAAAAAGAAGAAGCTTTACTTTTTGTTAACGAATGACCATAAAAGAAATATATGGGGTTAGGGTCCTAAGCTTGAATAAGCCAAATCAATAAGATAATAAAAGGAGTTGCCATTAATGAGTGGGAAAGAGAGGCAATACGAAAACTAGAAAGTACTTTATATTGTCAAAGATTGTAGGAGTTCCAACTACTTGAAGAAGAGTGTGCATTTTTCAGGTCAAATTAGTACACCTACAAGCATCAAGAGTGAATTATGAATACAGACTCAAGAACAATGAACACATGAATTCCTTTTTCCACTTTTATTCAAGAAAAGTTATACTTGGTACGTTAAAATTTTTAGCCGTGGGGTTAAGTATTTGATTTCCCTTGGATATGGTTCCAGCTTCCCAGTGTAAAACGATAAACGTACGACTTAGAATCGACCTTTTCAATCAAGAAAAATGGGCATTAATTGTTGGTCCCGAATCCCGGTGGAATGGCCTGGCTGACGTTCACAATTTCAAGTTAACAGAAGTCAAGGTGCTACCAAATTAAACCAGTGTGTCGGCTTGTACAGTTGTACTATGGAATTGGCAACATCATGTTGAGCAAGAAAGACCAACGTCATTAACTACATCACCGCAAGATTCCAAGTGCTACCATTAATGAGTACAGGAGGAGATTAGATCTAAAGCCACAGAACCACCCATTTATTTTTTCTTTTTTATCACTTCTCAGAATAGAAAGTAGAAACACCAGAAGGAAAGACATTAACCTCAAACGTGTCCCTCAGCTTAGGACCTGTGGTTTTTCCTGCTCAGCCTTGGTATTAATCACCTGTAGGAAATTTGTGGCCAGAAATACTTGCAGTTGTCAACCAGAGTTGAACAAATTCTAATTGAATTGGAGATATTTATTTATTTATTTTTGAAAGGCTAATTGGAGATATTTATTACAGATTAGGCTACTTGATTATCTGAAATGCTACACATTGGTTCCTCTTTTTGCAGGTGTTGAGGTTGGAATCTGAAATCCATGACGACAATTATTTAAAACCTATGCTGCTAGATTTTGTCTTCTTTTTCTTCGAATTGGATAGCTTTGTAACTTTATATTGTCTTACATCCTATTCATAATATTGATACTTTTTTCTGCTTTTCAAACAAATAAATAGAACTGAACAAGATGTGGGTAACATAACGTCTGAGACGAGAGATACAGCGAGACAGGTGAGGCCCTTCTTTGGGTATTTTAAAGACGATGTTATACACTGTAAATGCAAAGAGAAAAGCCAGTGTATACCAGCAAAAGAATAAATGCAATTGGCTTAAGTCAAGAATTATTGTACAAAATTGTATATACCACTAGTCTGCAGACTTGTCCATCTTTTCCAACCATCCGACCAACAAAAGGCTATCCGGTTCCACAAAAGTCAAGTTGCTGAAAAGATGGCATTGGCCAAGGTTGTCTGACCAGTTTATACCCTAAAAAAGAAGGAAACAATTAAAATTGGAATAGGAGATGGTTTATCTATTAAATAGACAGTACAGGGGAGGGACAGGACCAACTGAACAGGCATAAAGATTCACATAAAAATCATTTGCTTGCCTTGAATGCAAACCAGCCATTTCTCTAGTCAATGATTTGATGGAATCTATGACTTTCTATGGCACCAGTCGTTGTATGTTAAGGCATATTATAAGCAAGGATACTTGCGTATCAATGATGACTCTCCATAAGATCGGCAAGAGTTATCTTTCCGCAGTTGCCAGCATCCAGCCTGTCAAACTTCTCACATATTTGAAGAATGTCTTTCTCTGATACTTTTCCCATCTCCTTGAGCTTGTATATGACAAACTCTGATTTACTGCATACATAGACCAATATTAATACCCAACAATGAATCCACCAAACTACACATCAGTTCATGACAGATGAACAAAAACTAACAACATTGAAGATGAAAATGGAATTTGAGAATAAGTTAGGAACTTTAGAGATGATGCAAAGATTTTGGTATACAAATTACTAAGAATATTTTAAGAATTAGAATTGCTGAGGATAATGCAAGAGAATAGAGCAAAACTATATCCAGCGACCAGCATCCAGTATTCTAATGATGCTTAGGACTTCAATTATTGTTACATAATCATAAGCTTTTGCACTTAAGTCCCAATGAACGGCAACAAATGACAAGTCTGCAAGATAGGAAATAAATCAGGTTTTCTATCCAGTGAGCACTGAGATTGAGAAACTGAAGGCTATGATCTTGCAACTGCAAACACCTTATGATATAAGCCACCAAATCATTACCTATCACGGGAAACAGAGGGAAAGCACCAATGGATACCAAATTACTGCATCAAAGAAGCAACTACATGCTGATCTTGGTTATAATCATCTAGACTAATGTATAAATGGTTTGATGAGTCATAAATTTTATGCCACAGGTAAACAGCATTGGTAGAACAAACTAGCGCCATAATAAGAAGCAGCACTATAAGATAATTTAAAATGCAAAAGGCTTCATTTTGTCCTCAAGAAAGTATCTCAAAGGCCCTCAAATTTGAAAGACACAATTCTGTAGTCTGTTCTAGGCCTCAGAAAGTAGCAATGTCAATTTAACTCAAATACACTATACCTTAATCCCAAATAACTGGGATTGGCTACTTGAAAATTTTTTGTTCTGCCCAGTTTATGCCAGATCTCAGAAAAGAAAGGTGCCATTCAGGCACATCGTTTGTAGTGTTTTTGAGCATGTCATGTGCAAGGGATAATAAACAGTGAAGATAACTATCATAATTTGACTGAGAAGATCGTAATAGACATAGCAGCCAGAGTAAATCAAAGTGAGCAGCTTTGGCATCTAAAATTGTGCACACATGGGAGATACATGATTCAGATAGCAGAATATAGAGCAATTCCAATAAAGAGGGCCATGAAATAAATATCCACTTAATGCATCAAAAGAGTTTAGGAACTAAGAATCTGTAATTTAAAAACTTGAGCAATTGAACGAATATTATACATGAAACATATGAAATTTATCATGAATCCAAATTTAGCTCTTCAAGTTTTAGTTAAATACCTTAGTTCATAACCTTTAAACAGAAACAAAACTAAAATCTATTTACCTATGCAATAAAATGTCAACTAATGAACTACAAAGACTACAGCAATTACTGGGGAAAGGAGGAAACTAGAGCAAGGGTTGAAATAAGTATATTAACATTTCAAGTAATTGCCTCAACCAATAAGTTTCACGCAGACAACTGTTTGAAAATTAACAAGATGGAGATGCACAATTAGAGCAGGAAAAAAAATTATACCTCACGAAACCATTGTTGTCAATATCAGCAGCAAGAAACTCTGCAACAGTCATGTCCTGACCAAGCACCCACTTTGCCATCCTCCTATGCCACTTGTCTACTCTAGCCTCAGCCAAATAAAGAAATGCCCGAGCAACCGCAAGGGTAGAAACAAGCAACCATATAGCAGCAAAAATCCGACCAGGCAATGTCTTAAACGCTCTATCACCATAACCAACAGTGGTAACCGACATAACAGACAGATAAAATGAATCTAACCACCCAAGACTCTCAACAAAATGCATAACACCAACACCAATTCCAATACAAAGAACCACAACTCCTAATGCCAATCCCACCTTCATTCTTATCCTCATTCTCCCCTTTTTCACATCGATTATATAAGATCTGGCCGAGTCCTTTTCACCCTCAGGTTTAACAGTTCTCAACAAATAATTCTCTTGCAAATCAAGTACATAACTAACCATCCCGCTAAGCAAAATATCAATAAAGCCAAATCCAACCAACACAAATAATACTGAAAACAACTTGGTAGCCACACTATTAGGAGTAATGTCACCATACCCAATTGTGCACATTGTGACAATACAAAAATACAATGCATCAACGACAGGGTGAGTTTCATGAGCCACAAAATTATGACGATTAAACCAATATATAACAACACCCAATAATAAATATAATACTAAGAGAATAAATGCTTGTCTTACAATAGATTGGGAACCAAATTGAGGCTTGGGCATTGAAGGACGGAAGACATCATTTAAAACTGCCATGGCTGGAGCAGTTTTGGACCGGTGAAGATTGGTTTTTTCCCATTTGAAATTTGGGTCTATTAACCATGAAGCTGTAGCGGGCGAATTTGCTTGGTTTTGTTGTAGAAGAGGGTCTTGGAGATTTATAACGTTTTCTTGAAAAGAAGAAGAAGAAGAAGGTTTGGTTGAGTTAAGGGATGAAGTTAAGGCATCAAAAATTGGAGATGGTTCGATTGGAGAAGAAGAAGAAGAAGGAGAAGGGCCAAATATGAGTCTATCTTTAAATTCTGATGGGGTTAAAGGGAGAGGGAGAGAGACCTCATCGTCTTCTGGGAGAGGAAAGAGAGGAGGCGGTGGCGTTATTTTCTTTCTGGGACTTACGTACGGAAGAAAAGGATCATTTTCCATATGGAATCGTCTGATGAGCCAAAAAAAGAAGAAGCAGTTATTGGAATATCGGTTGGTTTGTGAGGGGAGAAAGACAAAGACAAGGTGGTGCGGATATGAAGTGGAAAAAAGAAATTAACAGGAACCGAACAAGTTTTCTTTTGTTGTCACCAAAACGATCAAAGTTGTTTGCAGTACATCCGTATAAACAAATCCAAAGCTTGCGCGTGAAATCGTGTGTTTGGGTGTGGAAGATGGACGAACGAGCCAGAGTTTCATTCGGTTTAGTCCTTTAGAAGTAAAACGAAACATCTATTTTACATCTCACATAGACGTGGAGTCCGAAGTAGGAAGTGTCACTGTGTCCGTAGTTTCTATGACGTGTCTCTAGATTCGATTCGCGGAGAGGATCATGCTAAAGGCACGCGCTCCTTCAGAAACGTGCGTGACGGTGTGGAGGTGTTTGCGCTAATCAAGGGAATGTTTTCCTTCTGATTCGGTCACGATGGAAATCGATTGGGCCACACTGGCAACCGGCATGTGAAGCTCTTCTGGGGTACGGGTTACAAATTTATCTGCAATTTGATTAATTTAAGGCCGGAAAGGACAAAGCAATGATTAATTGCAATTAGTATAACCTAATCAATTCGATAATGGAAGCAAAGTATCCAAGTGATAAGATTGTTGTCTTTTAGCAGATTATAGGACAGCTTTCCAAACATTGTCCAACCTTGATGTGCTGTTGAAGTACTGAAAAATAAGGATTGGATACTGTTGACCAACTTTATATGCTACTTTGATTTGCTTAAGATTTTACTAAGATAGCATTTGATATTTTACAATGTAATGTAATTACAGGAAAGATAATATTACAATATTTAATATATAAATAATGTAACGATTAAAATGTAAAAAATATAATATTACAATATTTGTTTTACAAGTATTTTACAGAGAAAAGAATGTAATGTTAATTTATAAAATTATCTTTATTTATTAAAATACAAGTTTAATATACTTATATTTTTTATTGTTAATTTTTATATAATATTATTTCTTAAATATATTTTTAATATCATATATTTTATTTTTATTTATTTAATATAATTTTTATATTATATATTTTATTTAATTTTTTATTTATATTATATAAATCTTAATTTTTTATATTTTATTTTTTTAATTTTTATTTTTTATATTATATATTTTATTTTAATATTTTTTATTTTAATTATAATATTATAAAATATTTTTAATAAAATAATAAAATTGAAAAGTAAAAATATCTTTTAAAACATTACACTCTACGATATAACGTAGATTACATTAATTTTAGACTGCAATCACATTGCAGCCATAATAAAATTAAAAAGTAAAAATATATTTTAAAACATTGCACTCTGCTGCAATATAACGTATATTACATTAATTTTAGACTACAATCATATTGCAACCAATGGTTACAATGTGATTACATTGCAATTTGACATTTCAGTGGTCTATTACAAAACAAACATTATAATGTAATTTAATTAGACACATTACAAAGAATATAACTTTACATCCTTGCAAACAAAGGCTACCTAAAAAATAGCATATTACTAATTGATTGAGATATAAGAGAACGAAAGGCAAGCAATTACTTTCTAGATGAAGCATTGGTTGGCTCAGCTCTGGAATATATAATTTAGTTGCAGAATATTCTCACACGACTCATTATACTGTAACCCACGACCAGGTTTATTGCTCAACAAAGCACAACACAGCATTGCAAAGGAAATACAGTCTCAAATATGAAAAACCCACTATAAGTGGGCCCATGAATTCCATAAAGATACGATCATAAAAAGGCAGTGCCTCATAGATTTGTGACGCCCGAGTTTTCACATTTGATCTAATCATCATCATCAAGAACACTCCGTCGCCTCTGGATCTGTGAAATCAGATTAAAAAACAAGAGAATAAAATTCAAAATATTTCAAACTGTGAGCTGGTGTAAAATTAGACAAGCAGTAACATGTGATGACTTACTGTGACTTTAGTCTGTTTAGTTGTTTGGGTGTTTATCTGTTCCAGCAGTGATATAAGCCTCTCTTCAGAAACCTTCACATGGGTTCAACCAAACACATTTTAGAGATTTGTCAAGCTAAGCTACAGATATGGGGCATAACAATTGCACCCCTTAATAGCAATGAGACAACTTTCACCACACCTTCTCAACTATCTGACCCATTTGAGCAGCCCTTAGAAGAACATCCTCAACACCCCTTGCCTTCTCAGGTTTCACCAAGGCAATTCGAGCAACTGCATGAGATGTATATCAGCAAAGAACATAACTGACAGGGATTATATGTAGGAAAAAGAAAGAGCAGAATGTGTATGACTGTAACTCTATATCTGTCCCATATGCCTGCCATGGATTCATTCTTCTCTTTTTCCTTCATCACATCATCATATTCTTCTTCTCCTTTTTAACTTTTTTAAAGAAGAGGGAGGGAGAGGGCTGTGATGGGATAAGAATATATCACTGGTTGTACTTGATAGGAGTTTGATACAAAGATAAAACCACATCATAACTGTATTAAACTTTCCACCAAAAATCGTCAGGAGAACTGAACCCTATTCAATTCAGATTTTCAACACTTTTACATTTTCAAATCTCATACTATATAATTCAAATCTAAGCTGCGCCTTAATCATCAAAGAGAACAGATCAAATTCAATTTTTGACAAAAAAAGATGTTTAGAAATCAAGATATTCCCCAGCATCCTAACATCTTTGCTTGTAGGAATTCCAATTGTATGTCTCCTACAATTTTTTATACTCCAGACCCAAGTTAGGTCTTTTTAATATAAATAAATACTAATAAGCACACTTTCTAAAGCATATAAGTTCACTATTCACAAACATGATGACAAACATACATCTTTAGACAAGTAAATTAGTTTCAAAGGTTTAACTGGTGCATTCATATCTAGAAAATGCAACATTAAACTTCATAGTCAGATAAGATAACTTAGAATAGTATGCAATTCCTTGGAAGAATGCACATACTACAAACATACAAGCAATTAACCACACGTTTCTTTAATCAACTCAAAATGTGAATTGAGATACAAACTTACCTCTTTCACGAGCTTCAGAGGACAAAATCTGACTGAGCATCATTTGCCTTCGTTCATCTGCCTCCCTAAATTAATGGCTTTTAATTGTCAAATCGATGATTTGATTGAACCCAAGCAAATTTCTTAAAACAGAATACAACTTAGAAACAAAATGAATCTACAAGAACTGACCTCTTGGCATCTTCCTGAGCTGTCTGTTGATCAGGGTTCTGTTGATTCCCCTGTTAATCAGTGAAATCTAATTAGCATCATTAAATTAAAAGCCCAAGCAAGCCAACTACAATTCATATAAATTAAATGAAGATATAGATTATTACCGCGCCATGTTGAGCCATTAGCTCTTGCATCCTTCTTTGTCTAATAGCTTCTAGTTCAGGATCAGCCTACAAAATTTGGAAAAATTAGAACCCCAAAATTGCACGAACTTAATCTACTTACAGTAGACCTCAGAATTACAGGGAATTAGCATTTATTAACTAACAAAGCAACCTAAATTTATCCCTTTTCTCACTAATTTAAAATCCATTCCACTATTACACCAAAGAAAATTGAAAGCTTTGATAAATCAAGCAGTAAGGGAATTTCAAACAAAGACAAAGAAGAATCGTAGAAGTGAAACCCTAATGAAATGTTTGGTTGCTGAGAAATTTAGTAAGAAAAGAAGTGAAAATGAGAAGAATACCATGGATTGGAGAGTATTAAAATCTCCTCCTCCTCCTCCTCCTCCTCCTCCTCAAAAAAGCAGGTTAAGGCCTTCGTCACCGGAGAGAGAGTGAATACTGTTCTGAGCGTTTGAGATTACAGCAGGCTTTAGCTTCAGCTGGACGCGATCCTAGTCTCCAAAACTAAGCCCTTCCTCACTTCTGCTGGGCGGGCCCCACGCCGGTGGTTCGATTTTCCATTTTTTCGGCTTTAATCTGGGCCTTTGTTTGTTTTTTGAAAGTGTCTTTGAGTTGGGCTTGGACGGGCTCAGTGAGTGGGGTTCCGTTCGAGCCCACTCATAGAGACATGATCCAACTTGACCCATAACTTTAAACCTTTAGTAAAGTATCATATTCAATTTTCAGATTAAAAAAACAAATTATTCACTAACCGCATTAACATACAATACAGAAGTATATGATTTTTCTATTTTTCAAAAAAAAAAAGGGTTCCAATTTCTATTTTTTAAATACAAAACAAATTGGCCAAAAAAAAAACGTAGAAAAAACGCTGTCGTTTGAATTATTTATGTCATTCGAGGGATAAAACATGAAGAAAACACGCAGGAAAAACAAGGTCCAATTTTCCAAGTAGTGTTTTCTTCGAGGGAGTTCCACTTTTAGAGATTGAACAAAATAAGAAGACAAAATGGAGGTTCTTTTCATCGCAATAAAGAATGCAATTCATTAATCGTTGTGAACAACCTGAAAATGACAGATTGATTGAATTAAACCAAGCTCAACCATCGAATCTATTAATTAAAATCCCAAGGATCCAACGGCTGTTGACATCTAGGAGCCAATGCTCGGTTGAGTCGTTGTGCTTTGATACTCCAATTTCTTTGATCTTTTGCCATGTACATTTCAGGTAACACTGATGGATGGTAAAAAGGAAAAAGTAAATGGAAACGCTTTCCTCGGCGTCATTGTCACGATACAACAAATCCCAGACGAGGGGAGCAGCTTCCCAAATCCTATTATTTTAGAGGTAAAACAGTATAAAATGTGCATGCAAATTGCTTTTAACAAAACCAAGTAGACGATAGATCCCGATTTCACGTGCCACCAGTTTGTCCTCCTATTCTTTATACATATATATAAATATATATATTCATCAAAGAAGATACAATGTCCAGCACGCAGCACAGCAGCAGCCCCCTTTTTTTTACAGTCACTGACTACTGATCCATTCCATGCAAATTGCAAGCAAGTAGCGACAGCTCTATTCCTGTTCCGCTTGGATTCCTGTCAAAGTCTAGGTTTGCATGTGGGGGCTTCTATGACCCCACTTGAGTCGAACAAGCGGTTCACATTCAATCTTGGAAATCAAATTTGATGCCCTACCCTACAGGAGTATCATATCAGCCACATCTGATCAAAACCTCCTTGCTCAGAAGGCCAAAGGATGTACGAAAACCCAAGTGAGAAATTGAGAAGTGGAAATTGAACTGAAACTAGTAAAAGCTCCGAAATGAAGACCGGACAAAACATGAAGTAACTAAGCAAAGCACCGAGATCGAGAAAAACCCAAGAATCAAAGCAAATCCAAGATAGAAAAGAAGTAGCGAGGAGGAAGACCGGAATCAATGGGTTTCACCATGGGCTTGAACTTCCTTCTTCTCTTGGCCATGGTGGCAACCAACATCCTCTCCCTTTATCACCTCTCCTCTACCGTCCAATCTCCCAAACCTCCTGCACCTGTCCCTATTCCTGACCACCTCGTCCGCCAGCTGAACACCATACGCGCCACCATCAGCCACCTCACGCGCCACAACCCTTCCACCGCCACCACCACAGCAAAACCCACCTCCACCGTACCTTCAGATCTCCTCCTCCACTCCCAAATCGCCCCCATTGCTTCTTCCTGCCACAACCACCCTGACCTTCTACATAAATACATGACTTACACTCCTTTCTCAATCTGCCCTTATGATCCTGACCTTCAAGAAACGCTTATTCTCAACGGTTGCCACCCACTTCCACGTCGGCGTTGCTTCTCAAAAACCCCATCAAAACCCTCTTCCTCTCTTCCCCTAAACCCGTTCCCAACTTCCCTCCCTGACTCCTCTGTAATCTGGAATAAATACTCATGTAAATCTTTTGCCTGTCTTTTACAGAACAACCCCATAGGTTTCGATCTCAACGCTCAACGCTCTTCCCTGCTAAAATACTCTTCTGAACTCGATCTTCCTATCAACCAGTTCATGCAATTGGCCAAGTCAGCCAATTCAGTGATCCGTCTTGGCATTGACATAGGCGGCGGAACTGGAACCTTTGCTGCCTTAATGAAAAAATTCTACAATGTTACGATGCTAACCACTACCATGAACGTGAATGGACCTTACAACGAAGCCGTGGCCTTAAGAGGGTTGGTGCCATTACACGTGCCGTTGCAGCAGAGGTTGCCGGTTTTCGACGGGACGATGGATCTGGTCCGGTGTGGGAGGGCGGTGAACAGATGGATACCGGTGAAGGTGATGGAGTTTATGTTTTACGATGTGGATAGAGTGCTGAGAGGAGGAGGGTACTTGTGGGTGGATCGGTTCTTTAGTAAAGGAGTGGATCTGGAGAAAATTTATGGGCCATTGATTGGGAAGCTTGGGTATACGACAGTGAAGTGGGCAGTTGCTAATAAGACGGATTCAAGTGGGTTGAAGAATGGGGAAGTTTACTTGACTGCTTTGTTGCAAAAGCCTGTTTCAAAGTGATGATGGGACTTGAGGAATCATTGATTTTTTGAGGTAATGAATTAACTTAATCCCTCTAATTTGGTGTTAAATTCCTTTCATAGTGGCACTAGTAATTTTGGGGGAAATTCTTTTGTTTGTGAGAAATATAAAATCTTTGTCTGTTTTGGGAGCTGAAACACTTTACTTACTACTGCATTTTAGTTGTTAGGTGGTTATTTGATCTGAGGTGAAGGTGAGGCATTTTCATTGTGTATTTATAGTGACAGTATCCTAGTAGTTGAAGACTTGAAGTGAATTGTTGTTGTCCTATGATACTAAATTAATGAAAGTGTTTCATTTCTTGCTTCACCTTGAGGCTATGGTGTACTACTTATAGCTTTTTGCATCTAAATGATAGCATTTGCGTTTGATCTTGTATTTGATTCAAGAGCCCCTCCTAGTTTTTTTATTTTTTATTTTTTATTTTTTATTTTGGGTGAATTTCATCTGATTTGTTGCTACAAGTGATCAGAGTGAGGTCTTAATATGTGAGAAGAAGGCCTTTGATAACAAATCTCCTGAAACCCAAGTCCACTTCTTTTAGTTGTTTGGACAATGTTTACCATCTACTCTATCTGATGTTGACTTGTTGAAACCTGAATAGTCCTTTGGATTTTCACACTGTTGAAGCTTTGCCTCTCCCTCTTGACCTTAAACTTCATCTAAAATTGTTTGAATTGGCTCTGTTCCCACTATCAAAAACCAAATGCATGTTTCCAGTCCTATTAAGAGAATGATGATATGAGTTTGTCACCAGAGTTTGGTATGATATGATTGGGAATTTGAATAATTTCTTTTGGAGAATTGAGTTATATTATTTGAAAATTGAATTGTGTATCAAGTGTAAAGATAGGAAGGATTACTGGCATATGAACCAAATACAGCAAACGTTTGCCTTGTGGTTTGTGCACCGGTTCATGTTCATTAAAACTGTTGATCTCCTTAGAAATCAAACAACCAAAAAAAGTTTATTTTCATGCATGTTGAATGTTACCGTAGTATTTGCAGTCCGAGCATTGCTAGGGTATAGCATGGAGCGATTGTGTTTGACATAGATTGATTCCTTGAGGGTTTCTTGGACAAGATATCTGGATAAAGCTTTTAACATGTTTGTCTGCCCTATAAAACATACTAGATGGGAGGCTAAATTGCATCTACCTCACTTTTCATTTGTTCCATTCTGATTGTAACAAGTGAAATATCAAATGTTTTCCAGATATTGATGTCTGATCACAATCGTATGGATGCGGGAAACCTGCCACCACCTGTGCGAAGATTATTGTCTGCGCCCAGAAAAGCTGGAAACCTTTGCTTGAGTGACGAAGCAACTTAAATCGTTCCCACTAACGTGGATTAGGATTGCAGCAGCTCCTCAATGTTGTAAAGATTGTAGATGTGCAAAAAAAAAAAAAAAAAAACCAACAATTATAGGTAGTGGAGGGTATTGTAAAATCACAAGGTTCTCTCATAAAAGTGGTCGAAGTGGATGGCCCTCGTTCATTTTCCAACTACTTGTTATAACATTTTGTTGCTGTCTACAAATATATGTGTAGAACAATCACCAAATAATGGACTAAATACCTTTTTTTTTTTGGGGGTTAGCAAGCCAAAAAAGAAGGCTTTTTGCATGTAATGTATTGAGAAGCATGGATTCGTACGATGTTCAAAAGTTTGAGTTGGAGATGCAGCAAAAATAGTGTTGTCGTAAATGATCCACTCAGATTTCAGTAAAGTGGGTGACAACTTTGTTGGGGCAGCCATTGCCACGTCTTCTTATTGACCGTAAATGGATACGTCTAACTAATCCATCAATGATAGTTACTTGATATATATATTAAAAAAAAGCAATCTAAAGCTGCCGCCTCTTCTGTCTCCACTCCCACCAATCGTTATGCAAAACATTAAATCCATGCATGATTCCACCACTGCTGCCAGGGTTCCAAAAAGAGATAGAAATTAAGAGGCATGGCCACCAGGTTTAGTCAAGGATTCCAACATAAAAGATAAGCTCTCATTTGGAGGCAAGACTAATGCAAAGAGCCAAAAAAAAAAAAAAAACTCCTTTGGAAACTCATTAATTCTATAAAAAGTTAATATAACAAAGCATTAACACCAAGTTATAGATCTTGACCACAAACATTCAAAGAAGAAGAAGAAGAAGAAGAAGGAAGTAGCCTAACATAGTTGTTTCTGACTTCTAAACTTAAACACTGAAAAGAAATTTATTTGCGCAGATAGTTTGATGTTCATAGAGCTTGCAAAATTTCGGTTGATCTATCCAGCAGTAACCTTCTTTCTGAGGAGATGATGCAGGTCAAGCACATTGATCTTGGCGGCAAGTATGAAGTCATTTTCTGTCAGTCCACCTGTTCAAGAGGAACAATCTTGTTTGATATATATTGAAGATATTAGCAGTATACAACTCAGAGAAGATCTATAACCCTTAGCTCCAGCACACTTGGATAAAGTTTGCCAGCTCTATCCCAGAACCCATTTTAACATTAAATAGTACAGAAAGTATCAATCAAACTTGATGGCATGCCTTGCAACTTATGCAAGAAGCGGAAGAGTTATGCTTCTCTTCATGCAGGAATTAAATAAAGCCATGGTGTTTCATGAACAAAGAAATAATAAATAGAAATCATCCTTGTCAGAATAGTCTGTAAAAGTAAAAATTGCAGAACAAGTGAAACAGACAAAAAAAAGGGCAAAAATGAAGAACAGAAAATGAGAGTATTTCCACGGACAAGATAATTCTTACCAACTGCATGTGTCCATATATCAACTGTTGCATTGTTCCATCCAACAAGATGCAGATCTGGATGATGGCCTGCATTAACCACAAAACTTTCACTTATCCATGTAAAAACCGAAAATCTCCATGTAAGTCAATTACGCAGTCATAATCTCCCACTAGAGATCTGCATTGAGTAAAAACATTGTGCAAAGTACCTTCTGCTTCAGCAATATCAGCTATGAGCTGAAATAGCTCCAATCCTTTGGTGAAACTCTTCACTTTCCAAGACCTTTTTAGCTTCAATGTACCACCTTCATTTACCAGACTCCAACCATCGACCTGATCAAAAACTTAAACTGTAAAGAAATTGTGGTTTATGTAGTGAAGAAAATTAATTAACAATTAACAACAAACCTTTGAAATTAGTTCATTTGCACTTTCTTCAGTCATGGGGCGTAGATCCTTTGAGTTGCATGGTACACACTTCTTTGTCAACAAATCTAACAAGCCCAACAAACCACATGAGACAACAAGAACCATCCATCATGATCAAACACAATTTCATAACAACACATAAATCTTCAATGATCAAATATATAGTACACAAACAAGCAGACCCAAAAGTAAGGAAAAGAAAAGAAACTATGTATCAGCCTACAGTACAGGTTTAATCCCCTGACGAATACTAACACTTCACACGAAAACTAAAAAGCATGATCTCAGAGAAAGTCTTGTTTTTTTCCAAGGAAATGGACCATTTTAATCACACCTCACATAGCCAATTTATTCCTCCAACATCTGCCAATGAAGTTCAATCCTACTTTTCTAAACTCTGGATAGTCAAGATGATGCGCAAGATCATATGGAGAGGCAAGAGAAATGGATATGTTAGGCCCCAACCATGCGGGGTTTCGCAAAGAAGCCATAATGAGAACTAAAGTGAACCGTTGAACTAAGATTACATCGTTTTGCCACAACTGTCCATTTAAGACTAATGAAAAAGCACTCTGTTTCACAAAGTATAGAATCTCAACATAGCAAAGCCTATGTTTAGCCAAGGTAAGCATGCAAAAAATAATAATAATAAAACATAGCAAATCCTCACTTAAACCTTTATAACCAACCATTTGAAAAATGTTAACAATACATTTTCCAGAATATGATAATTAAAATGCTTCAGTTGCCTCTTCCAAAAAAAGCAGTCATCAAATAAGAATTCAAAAGGGCCAGAAAGGAAGGTCTTAAATCTTTGGCAAAATGGTATTGGGCATGATAATGAACACAAAGACATCGCATCGATTCCAAAAGAAACAGAGAGATAGTTGTGTGCAGCTTTGCACCAATGTTACAAAATGGTCTATGGTTATCACACACCTTTATCAGTGCCAATGCAAAACGTTCTAAATCCATAAACCGGGATCCTATTTGATGAAATTCCAGTACTATCACGAAGAGTATCAGTCACTTGTGTACCAGAACTGCATATAAGTAGAAAATACATCTTCAAACAATAAAATTCTCTAACAAAGGGCAGATTAAACAAATTATTTAACTGTAAGATTTTCATTACTATTGTTCCAATATCTACAAATCAATAGAAAATAAATGAACTCCAGCTAGATTATACGTTAGTATCTCAATTTTTATTACAGTACCCCCCATACCCCCCATAATAAACTCGATTTTTAAATTTAACACTTCGCCAAATATCTCGATTAAGAACTTAATTGCAATGAAATGAACTCACATCTACCATACTATAAACCAAACAAAAAAGGGGAAAACAAAAATGTAATAATTATATAAGCTTATAAGCAGCATCACAGATTCAATGATTAATTAAAAAAATAAACCTTTCAGGGAAATTACCGTCCATGAAGTCCAAAAAGGATTTGATACGATGCGAAAGGCACCTGAAAAAAATAAAATAAAAGCAGAAAATTGGAAGGAAAATGAGGGAGGAAGAGAGTTCTGATTTGATGAGTAGATACCTGAGGTTTAGAGAATGAGAAAAGAGGAGTCCGTAGCATTCGAATCATCATTTGGTCAATCTTGACAGTGCTCGGTGCTCGGGTTTCAATTCCAAGCCCAAAAACCACAGTCCCTACTCTTTCGAACAGAATGAAGAAACGCCGGAAACTTTACGCATTCAATTCAAACATTCGCCCCAGAAGATTATCGAAAATTTTTATTTGGTCCCCAACTTTTCCATTATCCCACCCCTTCCCTTTCATTTAAAATCTTTTATGAAAAAAGGTTCCGACGCATTTGTTCTTAGTAAGTATATAAAAAGCAAAAAAATTGGAATGTTTAATAGAATTAATCGTAACATATTTTTGCAATTAAAAAGGAATAATTTGAATAAAATTTATATTCTGACCTTTACTCAAATTTCAGTTTACCTTAGAAAGAATTAAGATTATATAATAATTATGTTACAAAGGAAATACAATTTCTTTAAGAAAAACTAATATTTCTATTTCTATTATGGTGTCAATTGTCAAATTAATTGGATAATTACCTTTTTTAACTTAATAAGTACAAAGTATTAGGGCCAAAACAAAAATACAAAAAACAGAGGTGCGCTTAAACAAATAATTTTAAATTGATGGTAATAAAAATAAATTGCACCTTCCAATTTCCTCCCTCGTCCCGTTCTCGTCGCTTAAAACGTTCACGATTACAGCTTGCAAAAAACATCTGTCAAACAAAAATCCGATCTTTTCCGAGAAAATCTTGCCAAACAGGAAAATATGGTCAGCTTCTTTCTCCTTCTTTCTCTCTTTCATCTACGCACTCTTTATATTTACATTCTACCAACCTTAAGCAAAAAAGAAAAAAAAAATCTAATTTGCGTTTTAGAGATCTGCTTTGGCTAGAGTCGATTATCTCTAGCGCAGATCTAAACTTATTTGCCTCGGATTTGAATTTAATTTCCTATACAATTTTTATTTTTCGTAGAGTTAGACTCCGATCCAGGCTCTTTCTTTTAGAGTTAAAAAATTGGAAATTATAGGCTTTAAATTAAGCTCAATTGGAGAGATAGAAAAGCATTTTAAAATTGAAACTAAATCGACATTATAGTAGAATGTAATTTTCTTTTTTAATTTTTAATAAGCTTGCTTAGTAGTATCCTTTGTTATTTTTATGAAATAAAAAGAAAATAATTCTTTTGTGAGCTTTGCTATTCTGGTTTGTAGGAGTTATGCCCTTCCATTAAAAACATCCTTCTTTTGGATTCGGAGGGGAAACGAATAGCTGTTAAGTATTATTCGGATGACTGGCCAACAAACTCTGCTAAGGAAGCCTTTGAGAAAGCTGTTTTTACCAAAACCCAAAAGACTAATGCCCGTACCGAAGGTGAATTAGTTTCTGCACTATGTTTCTTGTATTAATGCTTTCTTGCATTTTGTTAGAACAAAAATAAATGCTTCCTTACATTTCGTTTGATTGGAGTACATTCATTAGATCGAATGGATGATTAGAAAGGTTGAGAATGGTTCAATTCATTGGGCTTGATTATTTAAAAGGCCGTTTGCTTGTTATAAAGGGTTTACTAGGATGTATTGTTTTGAAATGAGTTTTCGTTGATTTTATGCGGGTGATTGATAAAACATCCTGGTTAGCATTGGTTTGGTTGTTGGTTCATACTGCTACTTTAACATGGGGCTACTGTGTTTTGTTTACAGCTGAGATAACAATGTTTGATAACTATATTGTCGTGTACAAGTTCGTTCAAGACCTTCACTTTTTTGTTACTGGAGGTGAAAATGAAAACGAGATTATCATGGCCACAGTACTCCAGGGGTTTTTTGATGCAGTTGGAAACCTCCTTAGGTTTTTTCATAATACTTTCCACTATTATTATCTTTTGATACATATGTGTGTGATAAATTCATGCCTAATTTTGACTTTCTTTCCCTTGCTTTCACTACCTATTGTTCCAGGGGCACTGTGGACAAGAAGGAGGCACTGGAGAACTTAGATCTTATTTTGTTATGCCTTGATGAGATTGTTGATGGCGGGTATGAATTATCATTCATTGTAGTTGAAGATGAATCAATTTAGTTTCATGAATTTCTCAGTGACATTTTCTATTAACAATGTGGGAGAGAAGATTAGGCAGAAAAACATAATGGACAGTAATTAGATTTTTTATTCACCCATTATGTTTGGATGTGTTGGATGAAAAAAGAAAATAGGATAGGATATAGAATCAAGGGAAAAGAAAGATAACATAACATGGTGATCCTTGGAAAATAATGGGAGTGTGTGTGTGTGGGTGGGTGGGGATGCTCATCTTGTTTGACTGTTTCTATCTTTGTGCAGTATCGTTCTTGAAACTGATGCAAATGTTATCACGGGGAAGGTTGCTAGTCACAGTATTGATGCTGGAGCTCCTTTGTCTGAGCAGGTATCATGTTCTTTTTAGTTCTTCTACTCGTGATTATTTCTTCCCCCGGAAAGCAGAAGTGAATTCTTTAACTAGTGAAATATCAATAACCATTGCCACCATATTAACGCATTTGGTTTTTCTCCAGACAATAAGTCAAGCATTGGCTACCGCACGTGAACATTTTACAAGATCTCTCCTCAAGTGATGCATACGCCCAACCAACGGAGAGAAGCCAGAAGATATATCTTTTTGTAATGCTAATTATACCATACTTGATGAACTTAGGATGAAAGTTTGCCATTTTGGGTGCAATGCAATTATCCTTATACTTTGGATATAACATTGATGTCTTTGCAATGTTGCTTGCTTGACATTAGTGGTGATGATGCTATTTGGGCTGCTAACACTACATAATGGCAGAAATACATTGCTATGGCTTGGTCAAGGTGTATATCAGGTTGCTTTTTCTATGATTCAGATTTTAGATCTCTCCTTCATACCAGAAAATGAATGCCTTTTTGATCGATTTAGGTTTTTATTTCTTCATTCATCATTTGTTGTTAGAACCAAAAAAGCATATGTTAATGTTTAAAGGAACAGAAAACAGATGATTCAGTATGAGACAATAAAATTTTATACCCCAAATTATTAAAAAGAAAAATTATTCTGAAGAGGGTCAAGCATAGGGGCATTATGTCCATTGTCTCTAGTGTCTCTCACCCCTATTGCATCCAAAAAATAAAGCATATGAAAATAATTACTTAGTGGATTTAATCATACATCTGTGCTACAGAATTATTCCCCGTGGACTGCAATCCAGATGCTAACAAATGGTACACATTATATAGCTTGAGCAGTCATATTGTCTTATTGGATGAGCACATAATCTACATCATTAAGGAATGCATCTCCAGCAGTTGGAGTCAAGTTATTTCGATTAGTACTTTTACGAACCTGGGCGTGGGCTTCTGCCTCATGTTGGAACATTTTGACCAATTCTTGGAGCTCTAGCATCCTAACTTGCACCTTCTCATAACTCACGGGTTTTTTTAATCCAAGATAAAGCAAGCCGATCACAATCAGCACAATTCCTATGAAGGTAAGGATGGCTGTAAACAAACCAAATGCATATGGTGTATTCTGTGCTCCAGGGATCCCATCAACATTGATACCAAACAGCCCAGTGATGATGGTAAGAACAAGGCCGCAACCCCCAAAAACAGCCAAATTATGAGTTACTCTAAGGCTTCTGTCCTGCATTAATGTAATTATTGGACGAAGAAAGTTATGGAAATCACTCCAGGAAGAAGGGGAAAAAAATGTGATTGGCTCGGAAATTGATGAAATTCATTTATTTTTCGGTTTTGTGGACACAGACCTGCAACCATGCACGAACAGTGCTTTGCATAACATCTTGAATCGTAAACAAACGGCCACGGACTGCTTCTTGCTCCTCAATCATTTCCCTTGTGCTCTTTCTTATTTCCTCCAGCAGGGTTCTTGTTGCATTCCCCCTCAAATGTTGTAGAAGCTCAAAAACAATCTCCTCTCTTGCGTGGAGTGACCATTTCACTCTGATAACCTGAAATGGTTAAAGACAAAATTCATGAACATACACTGGAGAAACCATAATCATATTACTGGAAGAGAACATCAAAGACTTCTACATGCTTATTGTGGGGTTTCTGACTTATAGCACGTTTCACATGAACATGATGCCAATTTATGGGTTAAAAATTTACAAAGACTTATCATTAGAGGTTTGCATTTCCAAGCAAATGCAATTATACATACAACATAAAGATAGCACTACCTAATTACCATAGCAGTACACATGAAAATCAGTGCCAACAATTTGGAACGTGCAACTTCAGTATCCGAATAAGTGTGAGCAGCTAAGCTTTATCCTGACTGTAGTTATGAGCTCTCAAATTTCCACCCAGACAGAACAGACTATTCCACCAAACCACTTTAGATTTGTATTCCAAATAGAATACCAGAATTGTCAATCAGCAAGTAACTATACTTGTTTCTAAAAACCATCTGTCTTACAAAAGAACTCGGCATCATGAAAGATTGTATGCCTCTGATGAAGTTGATGAATAAACTGTCAGAAATATCTCTAACAGCTACGCAACTTTTCAATAATTAGATACTAATAATCTTTTTCCTATTATGATGATGGATGTCATTCCAGCTGAGGAAAGTAGCAGACCTGCCTTGACAATCTTCTGATTTCTTGGTTCAAAATTACTCCAAAAAGATTCATATCCTCCTGGTTTCTCCTATTCACAAGATAACTGTTTTTCACTAACATTCCTATAAATGAAAATATCAGAAAAACTTTCTGAAGAAAATGTTCTATAATTTTAAAAGAAAGAACCTGTTCATAAACTTCAATTCAATCTCATCTGCTGCACCAAAGATGGATTTACGGAACAACCTTACAAATTAAATAGTAAAAGAGAAACAATAAGTTAGTTCAAGAACCACATAATTGTGCCATAATAGTTATCATATGTGTCATGCAACTTACAAATGCCTTCATTGCACCAAAGGTGAATAAACTACTTTCATACAGAATGCAACCATGCCACTTTACTTCCAGTGATTTTTGACTTCAATGAAATAGAAATATTTCTTCATGTAAAATTATTGACTTACTGAATTTTCAATTAATATGTACCAATTAACATCCCTCCGAACATCATGATGCACCTATTAGACTGTGATACACAAAGAGAAAATAGATATGTCTGCCTCAGAGCAGTGCAACAGATGGCAATCACATCCATTCACTTGATTAGAAGGGAACATCATAGATAGCTGAGTAAACCTGAAAATGAACAAGTTAAACTACCTGTCATCCCACCGTGTAAGGCGGCAAGCTAGATATGCTATGACTTCATGCACTGTTCTAGGCACATTATGGCCTCCAGCAGCAAGAAGCTCCTGACCAAAAGGTATGTAACAATAATCAAGTGAGACCATTAGCTTACATGTCTATAAAATCATAGCAACTTTGTCACAATGGAGTCCATTATGGTTTGTCAAAACTGAACAACCTGAACTTCTGTTATTCCCAGAACATTTACGCTAGATACAGTCCCTTTTATGTGCAGTACAGTTAGGAGGAAGTTTTGTGCTTGCCATGACCGGAGTACAACAGGGATGTCATCTTCCTCAACAAATGGATCTCCAGCTGATTGTCCCAATAGCTCAAATAACAGCCCTCCAGCCACCCTAACCGGGACCTTTATAAATAATGAAATGCACAATCAATTATCCAGAAAAATCAAAGACCATAAAGGAGCAGGTAGGGAGGTGCCATCTGATGTCCCATATACTAATTATCATGTATGACCAGGGGGCTCAGAAAAAATTTTTCTTATGCGCTTAAAAAATAATTTTAATAGACAAAATAACCAGATGTTATCTGTTATCTGTTACCTGTTATTCTCTTTAGTTAAACCAGTTATAGGTGCTAAACAGCATTTAAAAGAAATTACCATAGGACAAATGTTACTAGTTATTCTCATTCTTCCTTTCTTCTCCCAGTGCCACAATGTGATATTCTATCACCCATTTACTTGAGAGAATCAAATAGTGCATAGGCCAATTTAGCTTAAAAATCCTTTAAACAAGATTTAGGGGATGCAATTAACCTTACCTACAAAATGACAAGTTTAGTGGACCATTACCTCATATAGAAGGTGCTTCATCCGCTCACTTATCAGTCTGCTTTCATCTCTCAAAGCTAGACTGACAGCAGGATGTAACCACTGAGCATTGTTGAGCCAAGCCACAACATGGGGGTGACCAGCAGCCAAATGGCACCACCATATTGGCCCTGCTGGGCGCTCCCAATAGGGTGCTGCTAACTCTGCAACAGTTAAATCGTCTTCGTTATCCATCAACTCAAACTGCTGTGAAGCCCATCCTGCATTGACTTGCACATTTTTGACAAGTTCTGATATTCTTTCCCACCCAATAGGTACCCAACAACTTCCATCAAATCTTTCCATAGCATGAAACTGGCCTGATTGGAGGTTCAGGCCATCTCTGTATTCGTCAAAAGAAGCAGCCACATTATCCCTTAATTCATAACTGGAAGAGGACTTCATTAATTTCTGTCCATCCAGTCTTGGAGAAGAAGCCTCAGTTAGTCCATTGGCTGGCATTTGCACCTTTAAAGATTCATCATCTAATCGTTTGCTTTGGACCCTTGAACTGTATTTTGAGTTCATTGGTTTCTTACGGCCTCGAATAAATTCAAAAGCACAAATAAGCCCATCTGTCCAAAGATCACTCCCAGGCACGACATCTCTACTTGGGATATGCTTATGTCTTTCTGGCATCTTCATTTTGTTCTTTTGAGAAACAGAGTGATCCTCCTTCGCACTCATGATCAGCTCTGTCTATAAACCTCCAAGGGAAAGACTCAAAGAAGCAACATCAGCCAACATTTTGACCATTACCTAAACTTACTAACCTGCAAAGCTAGCCCCCTGGCACCATCTAGTTTCCAAGACAACCACATTGAATGCTTAGATTATTCTGAAACTCAAGCTGACATAAAAAACTGCTGAATTAGCTTTTTTATCTGTCCAAGTAACCTGCACCATACACAGTCAAGAACAACAAAACCATTATACAAATTCTATTATCCAACGATACAAGTTGCCTAACTAAATCATTGATTCTACCAGTTAATTTGAATCCAATCCTCCGCTTTCTTTACGCTAAATATAATTCAGTATTCAAACGAAAAGCCTCAGGACAATCAAGCTACCCTCTAAGCTCAACTACATGTCACTCGATTGGTAACATTTTCAACCTCCAAGTTCCCTTTACTTTGCCATTATTTGTTAATAATATTCAAATTTCCACTCAGCAAAAGAATTATGGATATATGAAAGCTTCTAAACAGATCAAAATATTTTATGATCGATGTCAATATTAAGAAAATATAACTAATTAAATTCTTATTCACCAGAATTGCAAAAGTACAAGAATAAAATAATAAGAGCGCCAGGGGAATCGTGAACGGCAGCTGGAGAAGATAAAGCAGAATACCATAAAAGCCCCTACAATCCACTGTACTTTGAAATAATTTCCCCGGTATTTTACTTGTGAGAGGTGATCGCAATGGTATATTGCAGATTAAACAATTAAACAAGAAAACAATTTAATAAATAAATAAATAAATGAAGAATACCTAAAATTGAGATGCCCTCTGAGCTTAAGCAGAGGGAAAAGCTGACGATGGAAGGGTCGATTTTTATAATGATTAACAAATGAAAAGGGAAAACCCAAAGACAAAGAATAGGACAAAAGAATACATGCGCCAACAAGAAGAATAACAAAATGGTCGGAGAATTTGGACCATCGCTAAAAGCTTCGATCGCCAATTGGCGCGCATGGAGTAATAAATTTCTATTATGAACAAGCTGCTGATTCTGGATTGGCCAAAACGCTGAGTTTCGCTCAATTGGACAACGGAAACAGGGACGAAAACAAAAGCCCACTTATTAAGGTCCAAAAGGAAGAATCAAGATGACAAAGACTATAGCCCAACAGCCCAACTCTATTTCGTTAAAACGGAGACGATGAACAGAGGAAAGTGGACGTACTGCCCAGATTAAAAGACGAAGGAAAATGTTCATTGCACCGGCAAATAACTAGGCAACATGAATAGATGTGCAAACGGAGTAATTTGTTTAGAGGAACTGAGAATGATAGTCCAAATGCGGTACTGTTGATTCAGTCTGTGCATTCATAAAATTTTTCCCTCGGAAAATTTGCAGTTCCTCAAAAGCAATATCCTCCTCTTATCAGGTAACATTACTCCAATCAGAAACTGGTGTTCTTCGCAAAAGCATTATTCATCAATCTTGAAATAGAAGGGCAATTAACAATAATATATATAAGGAAAAAGGAGTAAAAGAAAAATCCTATTTGACAAGCATGAGTATAGTTCTCCATAAGTGAAATCAACAACGTTTAAGATGACTAGGTGGACTAAAAGCAATAAACTAATATCTAAGGGAAGAATCACGAAGGGGACTGTATATGAATTTATGCATTCTGCATCATATATACAGCAAGAATGAAACACATATAGAACTAACAAATTCTAACATATAAAATGGATGAACCAAGTTATATATATACATATATCATTCATCTTTGTAACAACACATAGTAAATTAATCTTCAAAAAATGATATTTGTATAATCAAGTTGCCTATTTGCTTTTAAATAATTGGTGGCAGGCATGCCAAACTGATTTCTTAAGAGTCCATGGCCATGCTACTTTTAGGTTTGGTTTACAGATAGAATAGAATGGAATGGAATGAAATAAAATAAAATAAAATAAATATTTTATGAAAATAAAAAAAAATAAAAATATTATTATATAGTTAGATTGACGAAATGGAATAAATTAAAGTAGGAATTATTATTATGATTTATTATAATATTTGATTGGTAAAAATAATAAAAAGATAAAAATATATTTTATTATAATATATAATTATATTTTTATTTTATTTTATTTTTTAAATATAAATAATTTATAATTTATTTAAAATATAAAAAATTAATAATTTAAATATTAGCATTTTATTTATAATTTAATCATAAATACTTTAAAATATTAATATTATAATTGAAATATTATTATGATTAAAATATTAATAATTGATAATTTAAATATTAACATTTTAAAATATTAATATTTTATTTATAATTTAATCATTAATATTTTATGGATAATTTAAAAATTATTATAATTAAAATATGAATAATTGGTAAATAATTTTTTAAGTTTAAAATATTAAGTTTTTAATAATACATAATTGAAAAATTAAACATTTTATTATAATATATGATTATCTATTTTTATTTTATTTTATTTTTAAATATTAATAATTTATAATTAATTTAAAACATTAATAATTGACAATTTAAATATTTACATTTTTAAATATTAATATTTTATTTATAATTTAATCATCAATAATTTTAATTAATTTTTTTATAATATATAATTGAAAACTTAACTTTTTAATTTTAAAATTTTTTTCTTTTTTATCATTTTCACATATTTTTGTCTTATTAAGTTTAGAAGCTATTCCCCACCCATAGTCTTGGTATTAGGTCTTTCCTTTATCTAACAAAAAAAAAGAAGCTCTAGGAATTCCTAATATTTTTATGATAATTCTTCTTCATCGACTAATAGCATTGTATTCTAACTGTTATCACTAAATTATTGAATTTACGCAATTATTTAACGCTACCCTTCAAACCAAAGCTGTATGGTAGATACTGGAAATTAAGTCAAATTACTAAAATAACCCTTCTTCAACACACCACATGGCAACCAAAGAGAAAGCCACATGCCAACACCTATACCTGTGAGTCTCGTTTGGACTTCCTTATATATAGAATTATAAATAGTAGTCATTTTATCCATCATAAGAAAGAGATTTCTTTGATTCCTCATAAGGAATCAATGAAATGAAATTTAATATCACAAGGAAGGGGTTTTATGAATTCTTAAAAAAAAAAAAAATTAATGTTGATGAATTAATAAAAGCCAACTTGAGTCCAATTGCTTGTGATGGGGTTTAAAGAAGTATGTTGAGCACATGCTTGAAAAGTTGAACATAAATAATACTAAATCAATTAGCGCTCATCTTACCAACCACTTCAAATTAGGCAAAAATTGTCCAATCAGAAGAGAAAAATGTATCCTATGGTTTGCACAGGACTTGGCATTATAGTGATTAGATTTCTTTTTAATCTAGGAAAGGTTCATGGGGATGCTATTAAGTGGATTAACAAAATTTGTAAAGGTTTAGTGATGCACAATTCTTCAAAGTGTTAAGAGAGGTTGTATCAAGACCCTCCAAACCACAAAAATGTATTCTTTTATCGATCACATAAATTGGGTTTATCAATCATACAAATTGGGTTGAAGCAAAATGCATATTTGATGTATTGTGATTTATTACTTTTTACTAGAAGGTTGTATCTATTAATGACAAAGAAAGTCAGGATGAATTGAAAGTGAGGGGTCGAGCTTATTACTCACGTAAGAAAGAAAGCAGGCCGGAAAAGGTAATTTGGCAAGGAGTAATAATTAATCTTACCTAAGTAAGGCATAGCCGCATGAAATGAAATTAAAGTCAAACAGCAATTAACAAATCATTTAACAAAACATTCTAGCAGTTTTTAATTAAAAAAAAACACACAAGCGAAGTGTCGAATGATATTTGCCTAATTAATGCAAATTAACCCATCAATCCTTACAAGGGGGGCGGCGGCAGAGAGGACACTCTTGTTTTCTATGCAGCCATTCCATAATGCAGTTGTTATGGTACAGGTGACAGCACGGTAGAGCTAGATGGGAATCAATGAACAGACTCTCTAAGCAAATAGCACATCGTTCATCCTTGGTGTCGTTCGAGAGCGATAGACTATCCAACTGATCTGGAACCATGTCGATTTCCACCACCACATTAGACGCTGCGCACCCATCAAAATCTAACTTCATCAATTCACTAACCAACCCCCTGTCTATTTCCTTTTTGTGCTTTTTATAGCTGCCAGGAATTTCGTTTCTTTCTAAAAGTCGGTTCATATGCTTGCAAGATGTACACGAGTGTAATTCCACTTGCTCCAAGGATGAGGCCACTATTTTTATCACCCTAGGCTCAGAATCTTCAGACGTAATCGAACCTAGATTGCTGATTTGTACTCTGAATACAAAGCTGATCTTACAGTACTCTGGCTCCGGTGGCTGTGGCAGTTGCGGTGGGGGCGATGATATTGAGTGGTTGCAAGGAGAGCAGTCGTCGGCTTCGTCCGTTAGAATCCTCGAGTCAGGCATGCTGAAATTTTATCAAAAATCCCAGAACAGAATCTTACGCTACTTCTTGGCCTTAAATCCACGTTAAAGAATAAAGCTTAATAGTAACAGTTTGACCGTGAAACTTGTTGTTAAGCAGGACTATTTATATATGTAAAAAGTGGTATTAATTATAATCATATTGGGATTAGGATTACCAATTTTTTATTGAAAAGAAAAATATATTTAAATTAATCATGAGTATTAACCCATTCCAAATAGGAGAACAATTTACCAGCAGTACATGTATCATGTATTGTAGAGGTGAGTGATAAGGCAAACTATTTTCGTATACATGGGTGAAATATATTAGTGTAATTATTGGATTATAGATATGTTTTTTATGTGAATAGTTATATTTTTTTGAAAATTGACATATTGAAAAAATATTTTTAAATTCAAAAGTTCTGAGACAATTGAAAAACAATAAAATTCAACAGTTGATATATTAAAAGTTATTTTTCATATTGTAATTTAAAAATTATGATTTAAAGTATGAATGGTTGTTTTTCATAAAATGATTATTGAAAAAATATTTTTGTTCAAGAATTGTATCTTGCAAAATGTAAAAGTATCTTTAAGATAAAAAGGTGTTTTAATGAAATCGTTGTGTAAGAGATACTTACTATATATAAAGGATTTATCGTTAACATTTTGACACTCTTAAAACAAATAAGACAAAAACAAAAAAAAATTAAGAACAATAGAAGTATTATATTCTGAAAATAAACACTAATACTTGAGTTTCTATCATCTAGAATCTAAATTCTTTATAATTAACTTGTTGCAGGAAATAGGTTCTAAAATTGTACTTTTCCTCTTATATCTCCTTTAGGGTGTATTTAATGCTTGTAAAGTGCAAAAGCGAAATTAGACATTAGTTTCATTATATCTTTGTGAGTATTGGCATAATTCTCCTTTTACATACGAATAGTGAGAATGAAATAAATCTTAAAAATAGAGACTCGTGTTAAAGTCAATTTTATCAATTCTTTAAATTCCATCTAAACTTCATATGCACCAATGAAAAAATCTTGAATATTGTATCATTGGTGATGGTTATTGATTAAAGGCTGAACATAAGTCTTCTATTTAACATAAAGTTAAAAACTTGTTTCAACCTTATATATTGCAAAGACACTTTGTTTTTTTTGAGAACAAAATATTGTGAAATTACAAAATTACACAGATCGCATCTTGAGATATAAGATATGTTTTTTTAAAAAATTTACATAATCATATGTTTTAAAACTTACTAAATTATTAAAAAATCTAATATATATTGACTAATTAAGTACTTGACGAATTAAACAAAAGTCTCAAATTATAACTTTAATTAAGAAAGCAATCTCATAATCAACTTTGAAATTTATTGAAGAAAATTAATTGAGGGATGAAATGCAAATTAAATTTAAAAAACTTCAATTAGGAAATATAAATGATAATATTAATGTACTTTGATCTCATAAATAAAGCTGTGTTAGTGAAAAATCCAATCTGCATTCTATAACTATTAATTAATTTTTGCAAGTAGTATAGATTTTGAAAAAACCTATGATTCGGTGAAGTGTTCTTTGTGATGTCAAATTATTCGGTAAAGTTTTATGTATCACATATTATTACATTCTCAAAAAAAAAAAAAAAAAAAAAGAAAACCACATTACTAAAATTGCCAATGAAATTTAAACAATGAAAATGCTGTAATTAAATAATAAATAAAATTATGAGTGAGGCAGCACAGGTACACATCTGCTAACACTCATATATATATATATAATGCCCTACTTCTTTTCATGGATGTCTGTGTCTTGCATAATAAGCAAGAATGACTGAAGTGGCTCCTCCATTTTCCAGCCTTTGTCTTCTTTGGCTGTTATCATTGTGTTCAAGTGCTTTGTGATTTTTTGTTGTCTCTGGTTTTTCTTCACGCAATTTCTTTATAGTCGTTGTTAGTGCTGGAAAAGAGTGCCTCAAAGGATCCTTTTTTCATTTATAATGCTTTAATTTTCCCTATAAATATGTGTAAATGTTAATCATAGTCTAAAAGCTGATAGCCAAGGAAACTGCAAATTAAAGTGTATGGTGCTTGTTCATGCACCCAAATATCGTCGCAAAATGACTAACTGGAGGAAGAGCAAAACCTAAACAAGACAATGAAAGGCTGGCGCCAACTCATGCATATATAAGCAGGCCGAAGCAACAATGTAGTAAGCAAACGTAAGAGGCATCTAGCACGAATGCCATGCTAGATTTAAATTACCTCAGCTCATACTTAAATAGAAAAAAATGTACCAAATCTTTGACTTGCGGGTAATTTCTCTTACAAGGTTCAAATATAAAGAGAAATTTGCCCCATACATATATATATATATATATATATATATATTCAATTGATGCGTGTTCCCAACACCTGCAAGTACTTGTAACAAGAATGGTAGTTGAAAAACCGCATAAATCTTTATATATATATATATATATATCTCTTCTATCTTCAATTGCTGCGTGTTCCCCATTGTTTTGCATTGAACACCTGCAAATACTTAACTACACATGCTTATAAATAAAGGGTACAATATTTTACATAAGGTTTTATGCTTTTTTTCGTTCTTTCTCGGGTGATTCATATCATAGAAAAATTTTTAAAAAATTAATAAGTTCAATAACAATCATTTTGATGCTTATCCAACTTGCTCTTGCGATGTCTCGCTCAAGCATTTCCAGCCATATATATAGACATGGAGGGTGAGATAAGTTCGTTCCGCAGAGGAAATACTGAGTACCCACTTATCATCGACGCATAAAGCAGGTGCGAAAAACAGGAAATGGATTGAAAGCGACAGTTTGCTAATGGTAAGAGTAAAAGAATGCATTATTGTGCACTGCGACCGAAGAGCAGCGAGTCTGTTGACTGGCAATTACCATCACCAACCTGGGCTTGACCTATAAAATGTGGAAAACGCATTTGCTTTCATTTGATTGTAGTCCCTTCTCTCACTTTCTCTTTCTCTCCTTGGTTTGATCTTTTTTGGCATCTCTAGGCATGGCTGAAGCTCAACAAGTACAACTCCACGTGATGGGTAAGTGCTCACCTTTCTAGATTTTGTACTTTGAAATATTATCTAAGAAGCACGACAACAATGTTTGTTTTGTATTCAAAACTAGCTTGGTATATTGCTGCAAAAGGAATTTATTATTTCTGGGAACGGATCCGTACTGAAGCTAACCCAACTATTAATCATTTAAGAAGAGCAAGCTTTTATCTGTCTGCCATGATAGCAAATTAATTAGGCTTAAACCCTCTGCTTCAGCTAACATAATTTTATATTATTTACACCGAATGACTGTACAATGATGCGTGTCTGCTTTCTGGAAAATCTTTTAGCTACCAAGCATTAAACAGCACATCACTGTCAACTAGAACTAAGTAGAGCCATTTAATTAATTATATGCATGCATGGCCAGAAGCTAAAGGAGCAAATTCAACCGGAGCGATCAGCCAAACAACAGAATCCCGACCTTGGAATCACATGCTCTGGTGGCTCCGGATAGCCCTATATACAATCTTTGTCCTCTGTGGCCAAACATCAGCCACGCTGCTGATAAGACTCTACTATGAGAAGGGTGGAAGTAGCCAATGGATGGGAACACTAGTTCAGATTGTTGGTTTTCCCGTTCTTTTGCCTTACTACTACTGCATTTCACAACCCAAAGTTACCACGCCAGACAGCGACAACACAAAACCACCGTCGCTCCTAATGCTCGTATTTGTCTATGTATCTATTGGACTACTTGCGGCAGGAAATTCCTTTCTGTACTCAGTTGGTTTTCGGTACCTTCCTGTATCTACAGTGACCCTCATTTCAGCATCCCAGTTGGCCTTTAGTGCTATATTCTCTTACATCCTTAATTCACAAAAATTCACTCCTTTCGTCATCAATTCTCTAGTTCTTATCACCATTTCCTCCATCCTTCTGGTAGCAAACGGTAACTCTGAAAAGCCTGCTGGAGTCTCTAATGGAGAGTATGCAGCTGGGTTCATATGCACCATTTTTGGAGCTGCAACGTACAGCTTTTTGCTTGCTTTACAACAGCTGACCTTTCGAAAGGTTCTAAAGAGGCAGACATTTAGAGTTGTCATGGATCTTATAATCTACCAATCACTTGTTGCATCCGTTGCTTCATTGATAGGATTCTTTGCAACAGGAGACTGGAAAGGTTTAAAGAGAGAAATGGAGGGGTATGAGCTGGGAAAGATTTCCTATGTGATGATTCTGCTTTGGACCGCTATTGCTTGGCAGATTTTCGCTGTTGGTTGTGTAGCATTGATCTTTAAGGTGTCTGCTCTCTTTTGCAATGTCATAGGTGCACTGGGATTGCCGATTACTCCAATAATGGCCATGTTCGTTTTCCATGATAAAATGAATGGTATAAAGGGGATTTCAATGGTGTTGGCTATTTGGGGCTTCATTTCCTACCTTTATCAGCACTACCTCGACAGTTGTAAAATGAATGCTGAAAATAAAAATGGCAGTACCGAAGTTTCAGAAGCTTGACGCTACGCATGTCATTCAGGGCCAGCTTCTCTCTCTTAAGGAAAGACCAGTGTCCGTCCATATAATCTTCTATTTGCTATGCATGTGAAAAGGGTTTGTAGCTAATTCGTATGGCAAGGAAATAATGAGCTAGCATAATATCTTATCATATTTTGCTTTGCTATTGTGTGATCGAGGAAGCCTTCATGGTTAGAAAGCTATAATGTATTATCAGATTATTCTCCATTGTTGGGATATGCTATGAAATTGCAATAATGGTTTCCAAGCAATAAAGGAGGCTATAGCATGTTTCAGACTAACTAATTTTTGGGATATAGTGATTGTCGTGGTCTGAATTTGCTATATTTGGGTTTTCCATAATCTTCATCTGGTTTCCTGTAGTGTTGTGAGGACAGGAAACAAGAGTCAACCAAATCTTTTTGAACAAATTAGTGCACATCTTAATCAATCATCTATTTAAATCGTATTTGGTAAAAGGAAACCGGCATTTTTCTCATAAAATATAGAGCAATATATATATATATATATATATATATATAGAAAAAGTGGTGCAATTATATATACTTGGAAAAAACAAAAAAGATTCGATCCCCCGCACCCACACAACATAAGTCAAATCAGAATATTAAACTAGGTGGGTTTTTTTTTTTAAAGTATTAAATTAGGTGGGTGAAAATGCTTTACACGTTGCATTTTATATACCACTCAATTCAATCCTGCTAATTTATATGACCCAGTACTATTTAAAGAAGCCGATGACTTGTGAGAAATTCCAAGGGGTTACTACTTACTAGCCTATTCAATCCTGTAATCATCTATCAAACATTTTTATCAGATACTGTTACACTGCAACATTAACGTCCATTAGAAGACAAATATAATGCAAATCTAAACAGATGTTGAGGGCAGCGTGAGCTAGACTTGTAGCTAACCGTGGGGTTATTAGCTTATCTTGTAAGAGAAGGATAACAAATCCATGATGGATTTGTGGACTCCGCACACCACCTCCTCCTACTCACTGAAAATGGAAATATCCTGCAAAAGCGATCCCACAAGAGTGTCATGTTATGGATTGGTGGGCTCCAGTCCCACATGGTTGCCTGCTATATGGCGTTGGTTCTTTATCGCTCCAATGTCCGTTTTCGGGATTTCTGTATTACTCAGACTTTTAAATCTATAATAATTCTTTCAACTTGGAAAGTAGTTGTCCTTGAAACATTGAAACGATCGGACCTAACTTTCATTATAAAGCAGCAAAAGTCATTTGGGCTTACTTAACTAAAGGTTATGCTTTTTTCTTTTTAGCCTAAGGCAAAAATGAATATGAAAGGGGTAGAAACATGAGGACCATGCCCCTTGAGAAGTAGATTTGATAATTTATATTTTTATGTTTTAAATGTAACAGTTATAATTAGATATAAAACGTGTTAAGATTGAATATAAACATAACATGAATATTATTCGTATCTTAAATTTAAAACATGTACATGTACATATTTAATAACTATGTAATACGACACGTTTGTTAAATGTATCAATATATAACACGATAAGATTAATAATACGATTAAATAAAAATATTTATAATTAAATATAATTATATTATTTAAATTTAAAATAAATAATTATAATAAAATAAAATAACAATAACATCAAATATAACAAAACAAAATTCAAAATTAAAATTTGAACATGACATAATTGCATTATTATTTTTATAAAATTTTAAAATTTTATTAAAATAATTATATAAATTATTAAAATAAAACTAAAACAATATTTGATTATTAATTTTTAACAAATTAATAAACATATTATATATACACATTTAAACACAATAACACAATTAAACACAATAATACAATTAACACGATTTATTAAACATATTTAAACATATTTTAAATGTATTACTCGAATCCGATATATATTAAACACATTAGAAATTAAACTCAAACCTATTTAACTTCATGTCTTTCCGTATCATATTAACAAGTTATATCTCAAATTGCCTGTGATGCATAGATGAAAAAAACCCATGCAAAAAGAGAAGGGGGAAAAGGGGGTGGGGGTTAGTCTAATTGTGAAACATAGAGATAACTGTGCGTAAATATAAATGATAACAACACCGTTGGCTAAGAGCGTAACTGAGACATCAGACATGAAACAAGAGAGATCAAATGAAAAGGCAAATTTTCACTATAAGAGTGGAGGGGCATAACAAGAAAACAATGAGGAAGAACAGGTGAAGGGCAGGTCCACTATCCCAAATTAGCACACTGTGTTCCTAAGTTAACATAACCAGAAAATAAATAAGTAGAACACAACCTCGTGGCACAGGGCAGTAGCCAATCAAGGTCTCTTCAGACCCATCAATGATGATACATATAATTATTCAATCGCAAGAATGGCCACTTTCAAACTCACTACAAGACCCTGAAAAACCAGGAGGTGACAAGATTAGTAGCTGTTTTGCCATAACTGTTGGGTCTGCTTTGATGGCTGGCCTTGAGTCCCACTCACGGATCCATCCCTAGGGTTTTGCTGCTGATGGTCCAGTGATACTCCCGTTTGTGAATGATAGAAATTTGGGTATCCAAGAGCCCCGAAATGCTGTGAAGGCTGTTGCCCTTGTCGAAATCCACCAGTCTGCTGATTCTGCCCCTGGAAGCTGTAATATGTGCTTGCAGGAACAGCAGACATTGTTCTTGACCCAGGGCCGTGAATCCACATTGCTGAATTCTCATTCTTACCACAGAAACAAAGAAACGAAAAGGCCCACTTCAGTATCAAAGCAGAAGAAAAGAATAAGAAATAATTTCATATACACTGTAGAAGTACAATTTTTATGAACTAGTACACGAAATCATGAACCCTTGAGAGCAAAGGGTGAAAAAGGAAGGGCAGACTTTTCATTATGACTCCAACACCATTAATGCCAATTATTCAAAAGCTATTATTCCATAGTAATGAATGCAAATTATTCAATTCAAATGAGATCTCTCAATGCTTGGTACACACTTACCTGTTGAAGTGACATCAAATGATTGCTGTCCTTATACTGAGAACTCAGAACATCATCGTAGCCAATAGTTGTGCCGGTAGGTGCAGTAGGTGGATTCAGAGGAAGTCCTCCAGGAATGCTTGTAGAACTCCCAAACCCATAGCCAGATGCAACAGCAGCAGACTGAGGCAGGCTGCTAACAGAAACACTATTTTTGTATTGGGGGAGCACTGCTGCCAGGGACTGAGGGTAGGTACTATTACCAGCAAATGCTTGCTGGAAAGCAGATGGCATATATGTGTAACTCTGAGGTAAGAAAGGATAACCAATCATGTTGGCAAAATGTCCCAATGGAAGCGTAGGTTGGGAAAAAGGGTGCATGGCCACATGCTGGGGAAGAGCAGGTCCCGTGGCAACACTGGCACCAGGTAGGGTCTGTGGAGTAGGCTGTGCTGAAGAAATACTACCTGCTCTTAGAGCCTGCATAAGAACAAGAAGTTAATTAGGAAAAGGAACGATTAGATCTTAACAATTATAGAATTTTTTAAATTAGGTTTCCAAAATGGCCTTCTCTTTCTCATTTTTCCCCTTTTCATCAACCTCCCATCCACAACTTTCTATTTGTTTTGGTTGGTTGAGTGTTTTGCTCCTCCTCAGAAACTGACATGACCATATAACAAAAACAGACGAAGGTAGCAACTGTATATCTGGTAGAACCAGTGGCATAATTAAGGACAACAAAAAGTGAGGGGCTGATGGCCAAGAAATAGTCAAGGGTCACAGTTCTATATTCAGGGAAGGACAATGCATAAAAAACTAATGTTTGAGGATGTTTTCATTTCACCATAGAGTATGAGTTTTTACAACCAAAACTCAATTCAGTCAAATATAGGCATGACTGCACATACTTAATGACACTAAAGTTTCAGTCAAAATAACACCACAATAGCTCCAATATGCTGTGAAATTTTCCATCATAGTTCAGTAAAATCTTGAAATAACACTAATATAAGGTATTTTGTCCAGCTATACCCAGCACCTAGAAACAGAGTGAGTCAATTGGAATTAATAGGTCTCCCAATATTGATTTGCTCCATAAATGGAGTTGGAGTGATATACTCAGATGCCAATTAACCAAAATGCTGAATAAAATAACAAAAGTAGCTTAAAATTGCAAGGATATAGGACATTTATTTATATTTATCTTCATCCCAAATCTTAGCTGTCTCTTATTTCTCTCTTTTGAACAAACCAAAATCAAACATGCACAGTAACTTCTCCCAAGTTTTCTCCCTCTTTTTTTTTCCCTCCATTTAATTCATAATTATACAGTCATGCATGTGCAATTGCAGAGGCTATTCTATAAGTTTTTTTAGAGGAAAAATGAAAAGAGTAATAATTTTTTCCTCTCTTGGCCCAAGACAGTCACCATTTGACTAGAAATGCAAAAAGTGTAACAAACATCAAGAAAATCATAAGTTAGAGCAAAGGGCACCTCTGGCATAGAGATGGTTGGACCACTAATGGAAGAGGCTGTATTGCTGTATTTTGTTGGCATGGACTGAGACACAGGGAAGGGTGAGTATGGAAGATCAGGCTCCCTTGCGGTCTGAACAGTTGAGGTCAGTAAAGTGCTTGGTAATGAATTTGTATATGCTTGCTGTAACGAAAACCGTTATCATGAGAAAAGACATTCAAGGAAAATAACAATGTGTTTCCAAGAACATAGTCAGTTAATTGAAAATTACTTCACATAATGTCAAATATCCTTTTTGCAGTACAACAGGGTTAAAACTTTTCTTGAAAATGAAACCTAGATCAACAAGATGTGGCTATCGACCAGATATTTTTACAAAAAAGAATCTTTCTAATCCAACTCTACAACATATGGTTTGAATTTGGAATAATAAAACTCTAAAACATATGGTTTGAATTTGGAATAATAAATTTTATGCATTAACAGTTAAGTCACATTACCATTACACTTGAGAAAGGAGTGAGACTTTGCATTTGAGAGCTTGTCTGTGGATGTGTGAAAGCGGGATTTAACTGTTGAGAGTTTTCATAGCTATAACCAGCTGCAGATGAAGGAAATGTATATTGGCTCACTTGAGCAGCTTCAGAAGCATCCTGTTTCAAAGCCTCTGGTCGAGAATCTTCAGGAGTCTCATAATTCCCAGTGCTGACATTACTTCTATTTATTATATTTCCCTCTGTGTTATTTCTGAGATGTTCATCCCCGTAATACTCAGGATCTCTGCAAGAAAAAATTTTTACCTCAATTTTAAAAAACAAAAAGGTAAACAAGGCAAATTAAAATCTTAAGAAGAGAATACCTATTGTCCGAGTGCCCAATAGATGAGGCATCTGTTGATTCAGGAGCCTCGTCCAAATTATTCTTTAAAGACCTTGATGCAAAAGGCGCAGAAAAGGTAGAACCAATGCCAGATCCAAAACTTCCAAAACTCAAATGTGAGAAGTCCGGGGTGTGGACTTGCAGGTGATTTGGAATTATTACAGAAGGATTATCCTCTTCAGGTGGTGGCTCCCGATCATCATTATGCAAATTAAGTTGGTGCAAATTCACAGCAACTGATGAAGCACCATCTTCAGCTGAAGAAAGAATAAAATAAGACAGAAGAAATGTTAAGTCCACAAAATTTTCCTAGCAGAGAGCAATGAGCAAAGGAAACATTAACTTCAAATTAAGGAAAGGACTATATAGTTGGAAAGAAAAATAACAAAGTCTATATTGTTTAGTGAAACACAGCATGAACAGGTGCAACTTCAACTTCGGAGCAAAAAACCTCAAAAAAAGAGGGAGCCAAGGAAGGTAAAAGCATTTGATAGACCTCTCCTACCTGACTCACCCCCCTCTATTCCCATTTGTTTTCCTCCCATCCAATTGTCTATAGTGCTCAGGCTCACAAATCCAGTCAGTATAAAAAGAGCAAACTCTAAAATGTTTCAGAAGCTAGGGACACATGATATTTTCATTGGAGGAAGAGATGAGAAAAGCTTCACTCAACAACCCTAAAAAATAAATATCCACATTGCAAGACAATCAGAAATGGGTGCTTATCAAAAGAAATTGCAAAATTGCAATCAGATTATGCCTTCATCATCCTTCATAAAGAGAGATACATTCATTTAAAGCACAACACTGGCCTTCATCAAGAATTGCAACAACTGAAAAACTGTAGTGATTTAGAGCACTACACTAACCTTCATCATGCTCAAAAGCATGTCTTTGAGGCTGATAGGAATTCATATCCTTATATAAGTTATTATCAAAAAGAGATGAACCTCCAGAATCATCCTCTTGTATATTTCTACTTGAAATGGAAGGAGATCCAACATGGCTTGCATTGAGAGTTTCAACAGGACCATCATCCACTGCCTGAGCTTCCTCTAAGTGGGACTTTATGTGTTGATTAGTTCTATCCAAAGGCAAGTTAGATGCATTTGCATACAGTCCAGAGTCTGCAGGTGCTTCTAAGACAGAGGTCACACCGGCAGCAGATGGGTTCTCAATGGGGGGCCATTCATCACTTGAAGGAACATGCTGGTTTGTGGTGACATCAGGCTCATAAGTAACATCTGACAACTTCGAAGCACGATCCCGTGGTGAATGTAGATTGGGATGTGATGTTGCCAATGGAGGTACCACAAGATGCCGATTATTAACACTTTGATGGGGTGGGTTTGGCATGGCAGAAGCCTTGTTTTGTGGCCTGCCCATCTTCACAATATCAGCCATTGATACTTGACCTGGAACCCCCAGCCAAGCAGACTGATATCCAGAAGACTGTGACGATAAAGAAATCCCATCACCTAAACCTACTGTAGACATTTTATGTTCTGCGACCACGGCTTCACTGCAACACCAGCAGAACTTACATGAGAAAAATGTAGGCAACACATGAAAAATATATCAAAATTACAATGTTTAAGAAACAAACAAATAGAACTTTATACCATCCCAAGATAAAGAAGAAGAAAATAAAACTCAGCCAGCTAATAAGTTCTAAAACTTCTTTCCCATGAAAAAGAAACACATTTATTAAAAAAAATCAAGTTTCACATGCATTTGGATGCCTCAAGTCCTAAATCCAGGTATCATCGTTTGTGAGCATTTGGACCATTAGGGTCCCATCTGTTCTCGCTAAACTAGCCATCTTTGATAATGAGCAATTCAAACACGTAAACTCAGTGAGGCTAAATAGCTATCATTATTCTAATAGAATCCAATCACATGCCGGCAAGAGCATAAACATGACCCTCTTCTGGTCGTTATAACACATAGCTGCTTTTCAGCTCCTTAACTGGACTAGACAGAGAGAAACTATCACTTTTGAGATTGTAATGGGAATTACCTGCAGGATGGAGGTCGTCGATTCAGGTTATTTCCTGGCATACCAGACGCTGAAGATGAAGAGCCTGCATAAGCATGAGTTCCATTTTCTCTCTTTTGTGCAGGTTTACCGTGCGAAGGGCCAGACTCTAACCGAACAAAAGAATACTTCATGCATAAGAAATCATAAAAAATAGTTGCAAAACAATTTTTAACTCACGTATAAACTGAAATCCTTGTCCAAAGTTGCATCAGAGCATGTTCATAGTCATACCATGAGCACTGTAATGGGTTGAGCCACCACGTCCAATATATCGGTCTGGACCACTCCTACCACCACGATTCCCAAGGTTATTGGCACCACGAGATCTGGAATCTACTGTATCCTTGCTCTGGAGAAAAAGGAGAGAAAAACAAGTCAAAAAAGATAACAAGAAGCAACAAAACCACCAAAGAGAGAGTTCATAATCAGTGGAAAGTGAATCAGATTATACACCCATTTGATATGCTGAAAGTAACTGACAATCTGACATGATGGATGACCTATATGACTACAACTATGCCCATTATTATTTAACTAATGTAACTATAAGAGGAAAACAAAAACAGTATGGTTATTAATGCAAAAAATGCAATCAAAAAAGCAACCATTTGACATAATTTCCACCGGCACGCACCTCTTTTTTCTTGTCTCGTTTGCTCTTCACCTCGTGAAAAGGATCTACACATTTCACAGAAATCTTATTAGAAATGAAATAGAATACAATTGGAAGTGCCAAACTTCAGCAGCCCTACTGTTATGAAACAAAGCAACATATATTTTCACAACCAATTAAGAGAACAGAAGTCAGGGTTTTATTAAGACTGAAGCATTATCTTTACCAAATATACAAGTCTTTTGGCTTCTACTTTTAAGTTTCAATGCAGAAAACATAACAATCACTACATGGAACGCACAAATAAATTTTTCCCGCTTGTCGCAGTAAATGGTTAACAACGTTATTGCTGGGAACAAACTGTTACTATTGCACTTCGAGTAAAGAAATGTTCATGGATACATTCATTAATAGTGAGAGAGGGGCTGATTTAATTTAAAACAAAAAATATGAGTGCAAGACAAACTAAACAACATATAACACCTCCATATAATAAAACCTTGGAAATAAATAGACATTAACAGATAAGCAGATTTTAATATCTTTTCCTTACTCAAAAGCCGAAGCCCAGAAACCCTGCAGTTACCCTTTTGCATAATGAAAATATTTTTTTTCAAAAACACAGGAAATAAAACCATAAAACTGATGATAAAAAAAATGGAGAATCCTAAAATAAAAATAGAAAGGAAAAAAAATAGGCGGGGGACCTTGAGAGAGAAGGCGATTGACGGCCTCGTTAGGGTCCATGTTACACTCTTTAAGCATAGCATAGATCTCGGGTTCCGGGCAGTTTACAATCTCCTTCAAGCTCAGGACCATCTTCCGAGACCCAGCCGGAATCCCTGAAATTCCACTATTACCCTTCCCTATCCCATTATTTCCACCTCCACCTCCTCCTCCTTTCCCGCTCATCCTCTCTCCGGGTACCCTCTCGAACCAGACCAGCTTCCCTCTCTGTCGGATCTGAAAAGAAACGGCGTCGTTTTAGGTTTTTAGCTTTTCTTCTTTCTCCCGGTGTGTTTCGCTTCTCTCGGCGAAAATAATAGGAAGCGCAGCAACCAGCAGCAAAAAAAGAAGAACTATATTTTTGAAACAACGCTTTAAAAGAAGGCTCTTTTTCGTCACCCAAAACCCTCTTCTCTTTTCTCTCTTCTCTGGGGGTTGTGGCCGTATGGCCGCGTGCGTGTCTCAACATTTTTTTTTATTACATGCTAATAATTTTTTTTTCTAATTTTTCTCTTTCTTTCTTTTTTGTTTAAAAAATACTAAATAAAATAAAATAAAATCTTTATAAGGATTGACTTATCCTAGGTTTTCTTGATGATCATCAATTCTGTGCGATAATTATTCATGAACTTATCACTTATATTCGCATGTGTTGTTATTTTGTGAACGTTTAATTTAAATTAAAGGAAATAAAACCAAGGCTGAAAAAAAGGCGGGGCGGCACGATAGGCTCTATCACATGGAGTGCAAGTACATGGAACATACCTCACGCTTTGGTAGAAAAAACTAGAAAGCTGATGATTTTGTTTTTATTGCTACTTAGTACTCAATCAAGGAAAAGATAGCATTGCTAAGAGGGGCATGACAAGTTATGATGAGGCAGTGGCACTTATTCAAACAAAACTTTGTTCCCTTTCTTAAGGGGACTTTTTAGGGATTATCAAAGGTTACTGGTACAAAATACTCATCAAACTCAGGGGTGGAGACGCGCTATTAAAGCGAGTCTAGTTTTCATTTCGATGGTAAGAAAATGATTAAAGTATTTGTGCTTATCCAATCCTTCATGAATATAAATTAAAATTAATATATTTATTTAATTATGTGGCTCACTGTGCGTGTCATCGCTTTGAATAACTCACGTAACTCAAAGAGTCCCAGCTGCTGAAGTGGATGACCTAACCAACCTCTCCACTTTACTTACAAATGTCATGGGCCGGCCCAGTCTTTTGGGATTCGCCCACTGCTTGTCCTACCCCCGATTTCACGCAGCCCAATTCTCACGAATGCTGCTCAGTTTTAGGCCCGACACAAGATATTAAATTAAAAAAAAAACAATTATTAAAGCTCAAGTTTTAGTACTTCAAATTGGTAGTCGGATTTACTTTTGGAGTTAAGCGAAATAAGAGATTCCATGTACGTGGAAGAGGAAGTCTTTGCTATGGTATACATTGCGAATGATAAGAATCGAAATTCGTTTAAGTTTTAGTTTAAATCTTTTGTCTGTATGTATATGATAGCTTAAAAATAGATATAAAAAGGTATAATGTTTTTAAATTGATTTAAATTATTTTTAAAAAATTAATTAATTTTTTAATTTTTATTATATTTAATTAAATTTTTATACATTTTACTTGTTATCAAATAAATTTTTATAATTTACAAATAATTAATTATTTATTGTTAATTAAACTTTATTTATCATTTTTTATTTACATAGCATTAATATAATTATATCATTATTTAATATTTACTATGACATTATAAAATGTCATATACATGTGATAACTCGGTGTATCAATTCCGTTTTTAAATCTCATTGCCTAAATAAAGTGAATTAAGGACGCAGTAGCAATCCAAACTGAAAATGGATTTCACCCGTTAAATTCCCGCGTGCGTGCATGCAAGAGGTAAAGTAACCGTCTATAAATAGTAACCCCATCTCTTTACTAACTAACCAGAGAAGGAAGATGAGAATCTTACTCTGCAACTCCAACTCTCCACCTTCACTCACTCTACCCCCTCCAACACCACTTCAAAAGCCTCCACCGTTTCTGCCGAACGCCGCCGTTTGGGCCAAGAAAACCCTAATTACTGCTCTAACCGGAGCTCTCTCCTTAACTCTCCTTGTCTCTTCTCCTTCTACTTCATTTTCTCGAGATTCAACGTCTTTCCAACCTACTCAACCACCTCAATTTTCAAATCCGCTACCTGATCGTTGCACCGAAGAAGAAGAACAACAAGAACAAGAAGAAGATAAGGTTGAGCTCAAACCTGAATTCGTCACCAATGAAGGAATCGTACAAGAAGCTTGGCAGATCGTTAATGACAGCTTTCTTGACACCGGTCGCCATCGCTGGTCTCCTCAATCCTGGCTGGTAATTTTTATTTTTATCTTTATTTTTGCTAATACTAGTTTCTTCTTTGTTTAGTTTTTTTTTTTTTTAAATGGTTTGCCCTTTGCAGCAAAAGAGGGAGGATATTTTGGGGACTTCGATTCAAACGAGGTCCAAGGCTCACGAGCTAATCAAAAGAATGCTGGCGAGTTTAGGCGATCCTTACACGCGATTCCTCTCACCAGCCGAGGTAATTCTTCGCTCTAATACGGCTTGTCATATTGTAATTCTTTTTATAATTTTTTTTATAAGCCGAAAGTGTATCAAATATAAATTAATACTCTCTCTTTTTATGAAGATTGGTGATATTTATTTACTTACGGGCTCTTTGGTTTTTTTGTTACATGGCATTGTCTCAATTTTTGTCACTATTGAAAGTTCTCGAAGATGGCGAGGTATGACATGACTGGTATTGGCATAAACATTAAGGAAGTTTCAGATGACATTGGAGGTGTAAAGCTGAAGGTACAAGGACTTATATTGGATGGCCCTGCTCATACTGCTGGAGTAAAACAGGTAGTGTAGACCCAAAAAAGTAGTATGCCGATGCTCACATCGGTCAATGCTTCTGTTGGTGCTAAACGCTGTTGGTTTTATTTTAATTATGAATGTATTGCTCTAAGTTTGCCACAAGTACGGAGCTGGTTAATTAGTGTTATGCTCTATCGACTGCTCTGTCTAGTCATTTATCTTCAGAAAAAATGACTTTTGATATATTGCTTAGTTAGATTTGGGGCTACTTTCCCGCTTTTCTTATATCATAGCACTGTTTCTAGGCATGTAATCTGCATAGCTGAGGCAAAATTATGCATTGTTAAATTGTAATCTTGAATTAAAATGGGAGAAAAGGTATCCACTGAAAATTAAGTACACAAATAAGAAACCCAACATAAAGAAATTGAGAGAGATTGCAGAAGGACAAGAATGTTATGGAGAGTGAAAAGTGGAAGCCTCCCTTCCTCGTTTATTTAATAAGATAAATAATGCTCTCGTATGCAGCTTGAATTGGAAGATTCTACGTGCGAGGGTTAATTTGATGTCTCTCTATAGATCTGTATGATTGATATGTTTCATAAGGTAATAATAATAATAATTTCTTTTGATAAGGGGGATGAAGTTTTAGCTGTTAATGGAGAGGATGTCAGAGGGAAATCGGCCTTTGAAGTATCATCTTTGTTGCAAGGTCCTAACGAAACCTTTGTGACTATTAAGGTTGTGATCTAAATTAGCCCTATGAATATAGCATTTCATTATTTACCTTTTTGCTTGTTCCTTTTTGACCCAATGATCCACTCTCTATTTTAGGTCAGGCATGGCAATTGTGGACCTACTGAATCTCTAGAAGTTCAGAGACAACTTGTTGCTCGAACACCAGTTTTCTATCGGTTGGAACAAGTTAGTAATGGCCCCACTTCTGCTGGGTATATGAGGCTAAAAGAGTTCAATGCCTTGGCTAGAAAAGATTTAGTCATTGGTAAATCTTTTTCTTATTTTGGTGGAAGTCAATCTTTAATAGATGATTGTTGTTTCCGGTAAACATATTTGTGATGTATAACTTTATATTTTAATTTTATATATGTTATAGTCTTTGAAAATGAGTGCAAAATAGAAGTGCAAGCTTTGACTGTTCATCCCCTCCCTCTTCTTCTCCCTCACACACACATACTGCTTCCAGAAAACAAGATAAATCAATAACATAAAGCAAATTGATGGGTTGGCTTTTTTAGATATAGGAAATTGATTGTTTTGAGCACAACAAGGGGAATACTAGCCTCTATGAGAAGGTGCTTGTTCTGTTTTTTACAATTCGTTGAGGCATAAGCTACCAAAGCATGTTACATGCAGTAGATTTCTTTCTATGTTCACTTATCCAGTGTTTGATTATTTAAGAGTTTCATTTGCCATATTATTGATATCTTTTGGCTTAGCTTGAAGCTGTGATGCTAATACTAGTGCAACTAACAATGCTCACCATTGGTTCTCTTTCTCTTATTTATGGATATAGTCGATGAATAGAAATAATTTTTGCTGCAGCAATGAAGCGACTTCAAAATATGGGTGCTTCATTTTTCATCCTGGATCTTAGGGACAATCTTGGAGGACTAGTAGAGGTTTGTTTGATAAACTTGCCTTACTAGTTAAGTTAACTTCAATCTGACATTCAGGTTTGATGATAATCATAATCCTTGTGTTTTTGCTCATTTCAGGCAGGAATTGAAATTGCCAAGCTCTTTCTAGAGGAAGGAGAGACAGTATGTCATTTCATCACAGATTTAAACTTTCAGGACATTACTTTTCCATTTTTTTTAAAAAAAAATTTGCATGCTATGAGATTTTCAGCTTTTTTTTTATCTCCGTCTTTTGGCCTTCTGAAAGTAGTTTGCTTATGCAGTTCCTCCTCTTCTACATGAAACAATGGCTTGATGCATATGTTTGAGTTCCATGACTAACTAGTTTTCCTGGTGTTTTCTCTTGCTGATACAAATGAGCAGATCATTTACACTGTTGGGAGGGATCCCCAGTATCAGAAGACTATCGTTGCTGATACTGCCCCTATGGTGACAGCACCTGTAATTGTATGCACTTTTCCATCATCATGACATCTATGCTCTAGTTTATTTTTGTAAACATAGAAATTTATGCCATTTGCACTGGATTCTGGAGAACTCTATTCATTCATTGGTCTGTGTCAATTTTTCTCAAGTAGTTGTCTAAGGAACTATGACTCGGATGGTTGACAGTCTTTTGGGTAGAGTTGAATTTCCATGGCTTCTTTGACCAAAAAGAAAAAAGAAAGAATTTGGAGGGCTTCACTAAAACAAATAACAGTACAAATATGAATGCATGGATACTGTTTTGTGCAAATATACAGGTGCATATAAAAATCAGTTAAGTCTTTAATTTGTCATTCAAGTGTAATTTAGTTCACTCATAATCAGCTTCCATGCAGGTTTTGGTGAATAACAAAACTGCTAGTGCAAGTGAAATTGTGAGTAGGCCAGTTAACCCATTATCTGTGATTGCTTTTGTCATTCACAATTGCAGTGTTCTAAATTGTCATTCCCACTTCAGGTTGCTTCTGCACTTCATGATAACTGTAGAGCTGCTCTTGTTGGAGAGAGGACTTTTGGCAAGGTTTGGAGTTTAGCTCATTTGCTTCAAGCTCTCCCTTTACAGTTATCTTACTTTTCTTTATCACTTGTCTAGTATCAACCTCCCCCTCTCCTTCCATCAAATTGCAATGAATTTTAGACATCTATCTGTTTGGTGTCTTTGACTCTTCGTTTATGGGACAATGATCAGAAATTTTATTGTTGAAATTTGAAATAAGTTCTTTTAATTAACTGGAAGGCTCCATTATTTTCCATGGATTGAGTTTAAGTCTTTTACTGTTATGTTTATTGAGCCAATGGTAATGGATATTGCATTGACAACATGTCTTGAAACATGCACTCTGGGGCCTACGCCCTCCACAGTACCAAAAAAAAGAGGCCCTCTGGAGATGTCTTCTGGAATCTGATATTACACGCTTTTGCCTGTTACAGGGTCTGATTCAATCTGTCTTTGAACTTCGTGATGGATCTGGGGTAGTTGTCACTGTAGGAAAGTATGTGACACCAAATCACTTGGACATAAATGGCAATGGAATCGAACCTGATTATAGAAACTTCCCAGGTAAGTACTTCTGTACTGTTTGAGTGGGGGGGGGGGGGGGAATTCTACAATTTAGAGAGTTTCGTCATGAAAGGATTTAGAAGATCCGTGATTCTTTTGTCCACTTAGTTGTAACTTTAAGATGGTATCTATGCCCGAGGTTCCTGATTTGATTCCTGTGTTTAATTAAAAAATTCTACCTTTAACTGTTTACACCTGTAGAATTTGTAAAAACATGGCTAATTCCAACCCAAGGGCCACATTAAATTTCCTAAAACTGTGTCAATGAATTGAAGTGGACATTATTTGATCTGATTAGCCCTCCATACACAGCTTGGAACGATGTTGCACAGCATCTTTTGCAATGCAATTTGCTTCGGCAGGGTTAAAACCAGGTTTGCCCAGTCTTTCTGTTTCAGTTTCAACTTTTCTCTACTTCTATGCATTTTTTCCTGGTTCAATCTTATTAATATGTCAGATATTTGGTATGAAACCTGCAGTTTATATTTTGAAACTTTTGGCAATTCAAGTGAAGTCATGATTTGATTTGCTTGCCCAAGAGTTGAATCTCATGGAGCTGACACACAAAAGTTGACTTAAGAGCATTTGCTTACACAAGCCTTGGCATATGTCCTGCATGTCAGAGTCCGGTTTAGGTTTCAGAGTTTCAGTGGATCTGATCCTACATAACATTACACCAATGAAAGAAAAACATATTGCATTGACATTGGAAAGTTCGAAATGAACCAGCCCTAAGTCCAAAGAAATCCCAACCGTATGGAAGAATTTAGCGCATAACAACCAGGAAGTAAAAGAAGCAATGATTTACTGTGCGAAAGTTTGCTGTAAATTTTGTTCATATATATCTCAGTTATGGATACAAGACTGAAGCTTTTCAGTGGTATTCAAGTAAATCCGAAATTCTTTGCCAAAGAGATTCAAGCTTGTCTTATTCTTTCCTCAACTCTCTTCCTACATTCTCCATGTCTTAAATTTTGTTTGACGGAGAGATGAGATGTAGGCATTACACTACTGCGGAGCATTAGATTTAGCCAGAAACTTGATTTTCGTAGCTCAGTGTTTCAGTGAGCTTCTGTTTTTGACTTGGTTAACGCCACATTTAACGAGTTGATACTGTACTTCCGTTATTTCCCACTTCAACGAATGCAATTAACTGTTTAGAAAGTGTGTAAAAGGTGCATTTGGAAAAGGGTCTTGAATTTCTCTCAAGCTGGAAGCCTGGAACGCAAGAGAAACGGAGTCTTGGCTTTGGCCAAAGGGCATAAACTGTTGTATTTCACTATAAAAACCTTAAAACAAATTCAAACTGTTACATGAACTAAGCAAATCAGACTGACTGCGATCTTATAAAGTTGTAAAAGTGTGCCCGACATTGAAGTTAGGGCCAAGGATGACTTATAGTATTCCCTCGACATTATTCTTTTTTCACTGCCGGGTTACAGTTCGATGGAAACCTAAGCTCCTTGATCTTTCAACTAGTTCGAGTTTGGTTGCGATGTATTACAATCCGAATCAAACGCAGCTCTAAATTAAAGTATACACAGCCGTAAATAATAAGCCATAAACTTTGCTAGTCTCTAGATTTTGTTCTATTCTCTTAGCACTTTTTTGTAGTAAAAAATACTGCTACTGTTTTAAAAAGTTACTCCATGCTTTTAAACAATATTTGATTGTATCGATCCATCAAGAGGTTGGTATACGTGGTAGCATCTCGTGCAATCGATAGTTATTTTAATCACATAATTTTACGAAATTTGTTTTTGTAAAACAATTTATTACTCAATTGGAGCAATATTATTCGGGCACAACTTTTATATATAAGTATAGATTATCAGGTGTGTCTGAGGGATTTGATTTTTAAGTCTGCTTTATTTCCTTATATTGATATGTTAATTTGTACAGTGAAAAACAAAGACAATCTAAATGAGTTAAAGCCTTGGGCCAAAAAAGGAGCTAAACCTGCTTAAGGAGGTAGTTCTTCCCTTGGCTTACAGGCAAACTGTAATGAAGCTGAAGTTAGATCTCTGTCTCTAGTGATTCTATGGTAGTAATTAAGGCAGCAAAATCACAGACATTATTCTATTTCTAAACAAGGAATCATTAGTGTTTTTTTTTTCTTTAGACAAATTGAATCAATACCCTTCAATAGAGAACTGCAACCCCAAGTAGGGATAGCATTTCTGTATTATATTTTATCCATTTGCTGCATCAAATCATAAAAATCTTCCTCTACAAACCTTTAACTTTTTGATTCAGTCCCATAAACAGTAGAAAAGGATAACATAAAAAAAGAAAGAAAAATGCCACCACATCAGTATCATTATGAATTAACATAAAAAAATGTAGACATATATATCATTTCAGAACACCATATTTTAATTCCCAACAGATTACCCTTTTGCCTTCACACAACACCCCCCCCCCCCCCCCCCCCCCCTCTCCCCCTCCACACTTTTTTCCTCTTTTTGCACCTTCCCTTGCTTGTTAATTCCAACAACCTATGCCTCCTTTCTCAAGTTTCCTTATATTCTCCTTTCTCTGTTTCCATCTCTCTTCAATCCAAGAAAGCTTTGATTCTTCAAGTTTTATTTATATAACAAATGTGAGGATGATAAATGGACTCTTCTTTGCAATAACTCCATTGGTCCTTCTCTTTGTTTTATATATACATATCAGCTTCTATATTAGTGTTCTTATTGAAGAAGATTGTCAAGACCTACATTATACAAGCAGATTGAAGACATGGATTATAGTCTTCATCAGTTCCTCGCAATCTTTCTCTTGCTTATTTTCCTATGTTCAGGTGATTGATTTGCCTCAAAGGTTTTTCTTTTCTGCCTGCATACATTTACCTTGTCATTTCTATACATTTCTCTGGAATAGTAGATTTTGTTAAGCCAAAACTTGTTAGGATTTTCTTCTTAACTGATCATATATAAGAAGCTTTTTAATGAGTCAAAAACTTCATGTTAATCGTGGGTGGTGGAATGGTAGTACAGAAAGTCTTTTTTGAGTGAGTATTTCTGTGCCTATCGTAAGAGAAGAGAAGCTTTTTGTAATGAGTTCAAGATCCTTCATCTATTTCATGTCAATCGTCTTACCAAGGGGAATGCTGGAAACATCTGTCATCTGAATAAGTGAAAGTTTCAAAGCAATGAACACAATTAGAAATATACAAAGAAAACTATGCCAGCATTGGATTAATTATATTGCAGGCCAAACGCAGGTGCAATCTTCTACTTCTTTTTCTTTTAAGAAGTCTTGGTATGGAGTCCATGGCAACGTTTGCTTCAATCCTCACTGTGTTCTCAGTTTGCTATTCGTGCAATTCACTTTCACTTAGATAATTGAAAACTGAGTTTTCTTCTTCCTTTTTATTTTTTGTTCTCACTTTTTACCTTTGTGTCTCTAAAGCTACTGGATTCAAACTTTATCTCAATTGCACATCAAAATACTTGAAGCTTTTTCCAGCTAGTATTCTTCTATGTAGATAGTAACTTCCTAGAAAGGGCTCTTGCATTCTTTTCTTAGTTTTTCCTTCACAAGATTCTCCTTTGGAGTCTTGGGGGTATTAGCTCTTCTTTTTTATCTTTCAACAGCTGCTCTCCTTGTCTCCCAATCTTGTTCCTATTTTTGGCATGAGTTCTAAGTTCTAACATCTGACAGGTGTTTCAACTCTGTCTGTCTGTTTAATTAAAGAAATGTCTTCCTATTTCTTCATGGAAAAGAAAAGAAAAAGAACTTAACTTGCTTTTGATCTCTTCAGGTTCAAGTGTTTCAGAGAAACCTCCTCTGGAAGAAATTAATCAAAAGAGTAAACAAAACAATCAAGAATTCCGGGTACTCTTCGCACCTTCGTTATCCACCACAGTACTAGCAGATAATATTCCCGTTGTCAACCCCACAACCCCAGGCACAGCAACTCCAAACCCAACATCCCCATCAACAGAGCCAACCACCAACCCTACTACCCCGACTACCACTCCGGCAGCACCGATCACAACTCCAACGACCCCGACCACGACTCCAACAACCCCAACCACAACTCCTGCAACATCAGGAGGTAGCTGGTGTATTGCAAATCAGGGTGCTTCACCAACTGCTCTACAAGTAGCTCTAGACTATGCTTGTGGATATGGAGGTGCAGACTGCTCAGCAATTCAACCTGGTGGAAGTTGTTATGAACCCAACACTGTTCTTGGCCATGCTTCTTATGCTTTCAATGATTACTACCAGAAGCACCCAGATCCAGCGAGCTGTGTTTTTGGAGGAACAGCTCAGCTTACCAATACCGACCCAAGTAAGATATGGACCATATGGTCATAGAAAAAGCAAAACTGTGTTGTTTTTAAACTATAGTAAAACTCTAACCTTTCAAACAAAACTCATCTCTCTATATATTTGTCCAGGTAGTGGAAACTGTCACTACACAGCATCCTCTCCAACAAGGTAATGATTTCACAACCACCTTCGATGTCGTTTTTTATTTCAAGACAGAGAGAAGGATGAGCTTATTTTTCCTTTAACATGTAAATTACAGTGTGACTCCGCCGGCCAGCATAACGCCACCAGCCACCCTAACCCCGCCCACTACCACGACCATGAGCCCGCCCTTTTTCATGACTCCACCAACTTTTACAGGACCAGGTGGGGAAGGTACGGTTTATGGTTCAGCAGAACCAACAGGCCTCCCCAGCTCAGCCACCTCTGTGTCATTCAATTTTTGGCTGATCTTTGCCACAATAGGACTTGCGTGGTCACTTGTCACTGCAAACAAACTCTAGGCAGAAGGACTCCACTTTGAGTTACTTTTCCATGACGAGATTGCAATTCCTTTGCTTGCCAGCAAGCTTGAGAATCAACAATGAGATATTTATCTCAGAAGGACTATACTCCCCGATCTATGTATACATAAAAGCTGAGTAAGAAGCCCCGGGAAAAAATGAAGAAGAGCATAGAATCTATTAGGTTCTTGTACTCGTAGATAAGTCATGATAGCTGCTTTCTCAGAATTACTGTTAGCGCAATAAGTTATTATAGAAGCCCTCTGGCTCTAGGAAGGCTTTTCCGGTATTGGAAACCATCTCAGACTTAGCTAGTGCATTAATAGATTTATTTCTCTTCTAAATGTAATCTTAATTTATACTTATTCATCAGCTAACAAACAAATCGAAACAAAACTTGCTCATTTCATTGCCGATATGCTTAACAAAACAGAAGTGCCATTGCCAACTCAGGGTCAGAGACTTCCCAGTGACCTAGTTGCCGTCCCGGTTCTTATGATTATACATTGCTGTTTATTTTACTTATAATAGAATTGGTTAAGATGTTTATTAGTTACATCAGTCAAAAGAGAGAAGTATACCCAATGACAGGAATCAGCTTTGGCAATGTCAATGGCAAACATGATCAAGAAAAGTAAAACCATAAGAGCGAATAAAGTGGTGGATCAAGGACCATGTTCATAATTCTTCCCCTGAAAACGAAACTCCTATTATTTCAAGAGAGCTTGCTAGTTTCCACTGACTATGACACAGAGAAAACAGAGCCAAGTAATTATCACCATATTAACACAAGAACAAAGGTTTGCAAATTAAGGATTATTCTTACACGGCCTCCGTCTACACTTGTTCAATAACTTGACAGGATTCTTGATTTTAAATTACAATGCGATCAAAAACAAGATGGAGACAGCAGTGATGCAAACGATGGCTATGGTGGCAACAACTGAACCTTGGTCGAATGCCTTCTGCAAGCTGCCTGCTCGTGAGAAATGCTGGAAAGCCAAATAAGCTGCGATCACCAAGGAAACGATAGCACCTTGTTGTGTTCCCCTGCCAATGAAAAAAAAAAACATACATTAACCCCCATTCAACATAAGCACTACAAAGAAGAAAAAATTATTCACTAACCTTAAGTTGATTACTTGGTAAGGGGCAACAATCACCAAGAGTAGTGCTATAAGTGGCAACTCAAGTTCACCTAAAAACAGAAAACAATTATTTTTTCTTGCAATTAATCAGCAAACAACATAAACTGTCATTGAGTCATGATTAAAAGGAATATATGGTTCCTACTTCCTGGCTGATTTATTATGCAAAATATACCCAATTCATTGCAAAAACTAATCCAGTCCATGTATTTAGTGATAGAAAAAAGAAAAAAATACCGGGAATGTAGAAGAAGAGACGGACGAGAAGTGCCAAGAATGCTGCCCAAAGACCATATTCACCCCTGCAAATTTTAACACCATCAATTCCAAGGAGTAAAACAAATAGTAAATTACAGGAAATTATCAGGAGAATGAAAAAAAAAGGAAAAGACCAATCTTGCTCACTTCATCCATGAAATGATGCTTGCCGGAGCTTGAATTGCGAACAACGGAACAAGATATTGTTTGTGAATCGCAGTTCCTTTTGCAAGCAATAAAACCCTGTTCCGAGATCAATTCAAGAAATTATTTTTCAAAATGAAAACAAAAAGCAACGAGAAATGAGAGAGTGAGAGTGAGAGAGAGAATTACGCAGAAGAGATGGTGGAGATCCACTGGAGATTCCGAGGAGAGAGAGGTGCAGCGTAGCAAACCGCACGTGATCCTCTACTCTTCTTCTTTATTTCCTTGTATTTTATCGAAAACCTACAATTACAAAACCAAAATTCAGACAAAAAAAAAAGAATCAATTTTTTTCTTTATTTTCAGCATTTGATTGAATCGGATTAAAGTTACCTGAGAGGATTGAAACTGATCGAGCTAGAGGAGGAGTGGCCGAAAGTGGAGAGCTTCCATGTAGCTTGAAATGGCCCGCTTCGAACAGATAAAAATGGTGCGTTTCGCGCGTTGCGAGAGTAAAGAGATTGTGCTGCTGGTGCTGGAGAGATCGAAACTGTCACCATCTTTACTCTCAGTAAGAAACCTGAGAGTGTAACAACGGCGAAGAAATATCTTGAAGATTGTCCGGCGAAAACTGATACCTGTCAAGCATTTAAACTTTTCTACGATAGTTTTGTCCACGTGGAGTGCTACTTGTCGTTGAATCTCAACCTTTGCTTAATAATCCACGTCGACATAGTTTAAGCAAATAACGTGCCGCCACGTGAACGGTTCAGGGTTCTTTGTTGGATCCGTATGGGACGTTCCTTTTCCGCAACTCTTTGGTACATCTGTTAATATGGGCCGGCCCGACCCAACCCGGCCTCAACCCTTATGGGCTAAAAAATGTGAGCCGGGTCGGGCTGCCCATTTTTATATGAACTGTGAAATCCTCAACCCAACTCACACCTTAGGGTCAGCTTATTTTTAAAAATTTTTTTTTTTTACTCTTTATCAATTAAATTATACCATGATTTAATTCATAAATTAAATAATAAAAACATGCTACAAATAAATAAATTACATTAAACATAAATAAAAAAATACATTACATTAAATATAAATAAAATTTTAATATTTAACACAATTACACAAACTACAATTCCATCAACATAATTACATAAATACATAATCAAATATTTATAAACTTCAAAACTAATTTATATTCTTCTCAATCTTCATCCTCAATCAAAACATTTTGAGTCTTGTTTGGATAGCAATGATGTCTCAAAGTCTTCATCATCATCATCTAATATTCATTGTCATAAAAAAAAATATAATGAGTTTCAATTTTAACTAAAATTATTAATTTAACAAATAAAGATTAAAGATATTGAAATATATAAAATAAACAATACCATCGATAGCTAAAGAAAAGTCATGCAATCAATTTTTTGTGCAAACAAGCATTTGAACATTTTCATGGAGAAGGGAACTTTTAAACTTGGTGAGAACATAATCACTAATAATAAAAGCAGACTCAGATGCTATCGTAGTAATTGGAATACTTAGTACATCTCATGTCATAATAGAAAGATCAGGAAAGCGCTTAGCATTATCTTTCCAATAATTAATCACATCCAAGTTTTCAAACATTTTATAATCAAGCTTTGCCTCATCTAAATAAACATCCAACTCAGACTTTCCAGTAATAGAAATTGTTTCATTTTGAAACATTTTGAACTCCTACAATTTTTAAAGACATAGACAAAAAAAATAATTATCAAAACATAAATAAGTAACATAAATTCTCATGTAATAAGATGAAGAAAAGAAACAAAACTTACACTAAAAATCTTTTATCCCTTAGATTTAGTTCCCCCTCCGACTTACTTAGACAAATTACTCAATGAGTGAAAATATGTATTTGACACACGAGTGTTACTTACATATTCTTCAAAGAGCTCATACAACTTAATCTTCACATTTTCTAACTTTTCATGACAAGTAGAAGCATTAATCTTAGAATAGCAAAATTTAAGAAATCAAACTTCATTTTTGGGTCAAGAATAACTGCAAATGCAAGCACTACACTATAATCTTTCCAATACTTATCAAATTTCATTTTTATCTTTTGAGACATATCCTTGATAACCTCATCTTCATTATGCAAATTTTCATTTAAAATCGATTCAATTTTCTAAACTTGCATGAAATATAAGTTGAAAGTTGGATAAGATGAACTAGATATCAAGTTTGTGGTCTCATAAAAGGGTTCCAAGAATTCACAAATTATCATTGCTCTCCCCCATTCCTCATTAGATGGATTATATTTATAAGTTCTATCAACAAATTGGAGGCTAGCAAAAGCTTTTTGATATTTGATTATACTTTCAAGCATCAAATATGTTGAATTCCATCTAGTTGACACATCTAAACGTAACTCAACACCTGCATCAATACCAACATATTGAACACATTCTTGAAATTTTTTCATCCTCTTATCCGATGTCTTTACATATTTCACAGTTTCTCTAATTTTAAATAATGCTTCATTGACTGCTTTCAAGCCCTCTTGAATAATCAGATTTAATATATGAGCACAATAATGCACATGAAAAAATTCACCATCACAAATCAAGCTACTTTGCAAATGAAGATGACATTTCAAGATACCTTGCATGTTATCATTAATAGAAGCATTATCTAAAGTAAGAGAGAAAATTGTTCTATCTATTCCCTATTCTTTCAAATAAACAAATACAGTAGCAGCTAAATCAACTCCAGTATGTGGAAGAGGCTGTCATGACCCAATTTTCAGGCCATGACCGACGCATAGACCCAATGAGCATAGCTCACTAAGTCCAAGCAAGCTTATCCATTTACTTTGCTTAATAGATTTATCCTATCATGCATACACACACACTTTTCTCCAGGTGTGAACATAGCCAAATCATAATGGCATTATTGATAGTAATATACATGCACTATACCAGTCATGTATTTAGCAACTTACATTGCATACACATATTCACATTGTTTGAGTGTATTTACAATACAAAAGGACCCATTACTTCTAGCGGAGACATTTACAGTAAAAGAAATGGGTTGCTACTGAATGCCCACCTTCTAACCAGGAGATGCCCTACGGGGACTCCTCAATCTAGGGTCCAATAGTCTCCTGATTTGAAAACATGAATTTTTATAAAACGTGAGTACGAAACTCAGTGAGTGAATATTAGAGGGGAACAAGCAACAATAGCCAAGAAATTTGATAATCGTGATGCACTGATTGAAAATAAGGCCATTTTCATCTAATTACTATTCCAAACCCTTTTTTTTTACCTAGAAATTTATTACGCATTCAAGGATTAAACATCCTTGAATTTACACCGATCATTCTATTAAAGTAGTAAAACCGACGGTTGTTTACAAACCATCATAGAATAAGGGTTTCGTGTTGAACCTTTTTTCTTCAATTTCAAACAATCCGCATACCATACAATCACACATATACACATAAAATCAAGAGCAACTATATACACCGCATATTTACACATAGATAAAAATCACACACAATTACATACACCACACATTTTCTTTTTTTTTTCTATCTAGTCCACTCTCTACTCGCATAAGTATATATAAACACATATATAAACACAAATACCATCATTATCTCACCAGCTCATGTGCAACACCCACATCGCGCATATAGCTTGAGTTATCATGTGCATCCACCCACATCGTGCACATATCTGGATTTATCGTGTGCATCCACCCACATCGTGCACATATATGGATTTATTGTGTGCATCCACCCACATCATGCATATATCTGGATTTATCGTGTGCATCCACCCACATCGTGCACAGGCAATATCATTATCCATATATCCACACCCATCATCACCGACATGTGCTCCCTCACATCGTGCACATGTACAGTTATTATTCTCACACAATATTACTTGTCAATACATATCACTCATCTACACATATATAGCAGCATAATATAGGGGCACATGAATTCATACCTTCATGCATATCACATTTCACAACATCAAACATTTTTATCAAGGGGTTGTTCCCCGGCACGTATTTTAAGAAATTTGGATAAAATCATTCAGATTATCCATCTCAATACATGTACATTTCCCAAAACAATTTAGAATGCAAATTCACTCACAGTTGTCGAAAATTCAGATTTCGGGTGCACTCGGACTAATAGTCCTCAAGCGCGATTCTTTTACTTTTTTCGAACTTCTCACCACCTTGACAAATAACAAAGTCGAGAAATTTATTATATTGTCCCTAAATTAATATAAACTAACTTAAATTACTAATGCATGATATGTAAATGCAAAAATGTGTCCAAATATCGCTTAATCGCGTATCGACTAAATTCAACCGATCACCCAATTAATTGACAATTATGTCCAAATCACCTCCAAATTACTTCATTCCTCCTCTAATATCTTAATTCACCAATCACATTTCAAAAAACTAAATTTCAGCATTGAAATCCCTCAATTCCTTCATGGAAGAATTCGATCATTACGGTGCACTAGCACCGTCATTTTTCCTAATCAATTTTCTCACTTAATTAATCATTTTTCCAATTCATTTTCCTTGAAATTTAAACAATTCCTCCTTGATATTCAGCCCTCATGGTTCGGCCAATGAAGAACCCTAGAGAAATTGAATATTTCTTTTATATTTTTGTTCATAACCATGCTTAACTACCTCTAAACATCAATATAGTCCAAAATCAAGCCAATCCAATATTAATTTCCCTTCCATACCCATTTTTCAGAATTGAATTCATCATGATAACTCAATATTCAATCATGGAAAATAAGGAATAAAGCATGGGTAAACTAGGATTAAAGTAAATCTAAAGAAATTTTACGTTTGTTTGGCTTGATTCTTGAAAAACACTTGAAATCTCTTGATTTTTGGCTAGGTTTTTGCTTTTCTCCCTTTTTTTCCTTTCTTTTCTCTTCAATTCTGGTTCATGCCGATTTTGGTGAGAGAAAGTGAGTTTTATGGCTGATTTTTATGCTTTAATATTAAAATATTAAAGCTTGACACATGGCATAAAGCCATTGGTCCATTATTTTAATTATTTGATTTTTTCCTTTAAATTTTGCACCACAATTAATCTTATACTTATCCAATCCCATGAGGAATAAAATCCTTTGGTCTTGACAAGTGCTGGGGGGAATTACCGATTTGTCCTTGGGGTGGAGAAATTACGATTTTACCCCTATACTTCGAAATGTACCGGAATTACATTATTTCTACTTTTCAACTTCAAATAACACTAATATTGATCAATCTTAATCAAATGGGGTAAAAATCTTTTCTACAAATTTTCGTTTGGTCCTCTAATAGTAAAATTACTATTTTACCCTTGTGCTCCAAAAAAATCGAAAATCATATTTTTTCACTACTAAACTTCATTTTATACTCCAATAATCATAACTATATTTCATATAATTATTCTTGGTCAAATGTGATCAAATCTTGGCTAAAAATCTCCATTTTATCGTCAAATGGCAAAATGACCGTTTTATCCCTAATCGGTCAATTTTCCCGATTGACTCCAAATTGGACCTTAAACTCCGAATCACTATTCTAAGTCATTCTGTGGGTTTTAGAATTTTCAAATTCCTCTTAGAAATTCTATTTGAACTAGTTCAAAACTCGATTTAACTTGGTTATACCACTCGGTACAATACCATCTTTTAATCGAGCTTAACAGGATCTCACAAAGGCATACGACAAAAGTTGAGTAACTTGTTACATAAATTCCAATTTTCATTGACAAAGTGAGCAGTTAAACAAATATAACCCTCAAAAGTAGATGATGTCCATACATCAAAAGTTAAATAAATTCTATTAAGTACCTTGGCCATGGCTTTTTTAAGTTTCTTTTTCTCTCTCAAATGAATTCTCTGGACGTCAGATACAGCAGTGTTTCTAAAAGGCATCACCACATTTGGATTTGCATACTTAGCCTAAGCTCTAATCTTATCATATTCAACAAAAGCATAAGGCAAGTTATACTTAATTATAGCTTCAGCAAGCATGTCACGTGAAATCTTAAGATCAAATTTTCTAGCCTTAACTTTCCTTTCATAATCCATAAGCATTTGATGTGGATTAAAATATGAAATGAATTTACAAGTGTCAATGTGACGACGCAAATGTGAAGTGCCATAATTAGAGCCACCAAGTTTAGAGTCAACCTTATATTCCGTTTTACGACCGTTACAAGTTGCCTTTTTTACTCCATCTTACTTTTTGCCTATTTTAGTGAAATAATTCTAAACATTTAAAGTTTCTTTTTTTGCCCTCTTATTCAATTGTTCAGATTCAGATATATGAGATTGAAAGGGAATTTCATCTTCATTTAAAATGTTCACATCATCATCCACATCCACATTTATACAGTTTTCAACTAATTGATTAATTACCGTTACCTTCAAATAACATAAATATGAATAAAAAATATTAAAAATTTACACAAACAAACAACAATATTTATTGATTATATAAATCTATTACAATTACAAATACAATTAATTGACTCCACAATTTCATTTTTGGTTCTTTTTGAAGTACAAGTTCATTCCATAGCTTCTAATCTATAAGTTTATCCTAGCTACAATTGATCCCATCTCTTAAAGATAAGAATAAAATAATTTCTTCTAATGCTATAGAATTATAAGCCACAAGGCAGCCACTAATACCCCTCTCTATAATAACATCAATTTCTGTCGACAGGTCATGTAATATCAAACATTCAAACCCAGTCTTCCTTTCTGCCTTTTACTTATTCATCTTGCCAGTGCCAAGTCAAACAATTAAATATGCTATGAAACATCAATACAAAATCTCAAAATACAAAAGGTGATACACTGATACTGATACAAATTTCATTTTTCACTAACACACTTATGTTAAACACAGCAAAACAAAGATAAAATAGCAATAAAATGAAACAATAGATAAAAGGAAAGAAAAGCAGATCAGAGGCTTACTTGGCTGCCAAAGAAGACTCAGAGCAGAGTTTGGCAAGGTTGCTAACGGTAGAAACTCTGAAGGTGGGATGGCTAATGGGGAGTGTTGGAGTGGTGACAGGTGATCGGCTGAAGGTGGAAAGCCGATGGCCGATGGTGGTGGGGATGGTTAAATGGGAATCGTCGAATTGGGGAGTGAGAAGTTGAGAACCGTAGGTAGGTAGCTAGCGCCAAAGACTTTGAAGGTCAGATGGCTGGTGAGGAGTGCCGGAGTGGTGACTGGCTGAAGGTGCGATGCCGATGGTTGATTGGGTCGATCGGATCGAGATTGGGGAGTGAGAACCGTAGGCAGCATGTAACATCCTATCCATAAGAGACAAAAAAAGAAAAAGAAAGAAAAGTCAATCGATCAAAAAGAAAAAGAAGAGGAAAAGAAAAAAAGAGAAGAAAAGATGGGCCCGGCCAAAGAAAAAAAAAGGGAGAAAAGAAAAAAAGGCAGTAGGCGGCAAAGAAGAGAGAAAGAAGAGAGAAAAAGAAGAAAAAAAGGGAGAGGAGCGGACCAGAGGAGAGAGAAGGAAGAAAAAAAAAGAAAAAAGAAAAGGAGAGGAGCGGACTAGAGGAGAGAGAATAAAGAGAGAAAAAAAAAAGAAAAGGAAGAAGAAAAAGGGAGAGGAGCAACACTGGGAGAAAAGAAGAAAGAAAAAAAGGAAAAAAATAGGAGAAGAACGTTGGGGAGAGATGATGAAGAAAAAAAAAAGAAACGGGAAAGGAAGAAAGTATAGCTAAATCCACGCGTGAACCAATAACGAAGAAGTATCCCGCTATTGTGATGTGAGTGGGTGCTAAATTTCAAAAATATTATATTTCTATAATATTATATACATTGTGTTTGACAGTTGATGAAATTGTGAATGACATGAGCTGGTAAAAATTTAAGTTGATTGTGATTGTGACAAAATTTTTAAATCTATTTTTCTTAATATTATACGCAGTACGTATATATATTTTTTTAAGTATGGGGAAACAGATCTTTGACTGATTTCAATTCAAAATTAGCCTTGCAAGCTTTGTGTGATGCCTTAGGCCAAGAATGACTATTATTGATTCCTAGAATGCAAGTTTAAACTTTATATTTTCACTAATCTTGCAGTTTTGATAAATATGCGATGCCATGAAATATGTTTGTGCATAAATATATGGTTCATGAATATACTACATACTGTTTTTATCATACTTTGTGAATACGTTAAGATTATATTGACTTTTCTCTTAATATAATTAAAACACTCGAGGGTAGTTCTAATGAGTTGGAAAAAGGAGGACTTGAAACCTCGATTATATTGGTGACATGGGCAGTTCCCACAAGTAAGTAAAAGGGGACCTGAAGCCCCGATTTGTATTAGTGACGTGGGTGGTTCCCACGAGTAGGTAAATGGGGACTTGAAGCCCCGATTTCTATTAGTGACGTGGGTGGTTCTCATGAGTAGGTAAAGGGGGACCTGAAGCCTCGATTTTTATTGGTGACGTGGGCAGTTCCCACAAGTAGGTAAAGGGGGACCTGAAGCCCCGATTATATACGGTGACGTGGGCAGTTCCCACGAATAGGTGATAATATCTGAGAATAAGCCTAAGGGCTATTCTAAATTTACCCGAGGACGATACTTACTCGTCTATTGTTTTTGTATACATTGCATGTCGTTGACATGCAAAATTTTATTAATGATTGATAAGTGAAATCTACATTTATTTGAATTTCACCATTTTAGAACTTGCAAGGCATTAAATATCTTTTCCTCTGATGGAATATTTTTCTACGCGTACTCTCGGATTTATAACTAATCCTTCATTATGTTGTTTTCCCTTCTCACCTATTCACTAAGTCAATGATTATCACTGAGTGTATGAGACTGACACCCTCTTATTTTCCTTTTTGCAGATAAGGATTAGCTTTAGCGAAAATCTTAAATGAGGCTTGTTCGGACCTCGACGAGATTCTTCGGAAGTCTCGAACGTTGGTAACGGCCTAGGAGCGGTCGTTACAGAGCAAGTAGCTAAAGGCCTAGTGCCAGAGACTTTGAAGGTGAGATGAGGAGTGCTGGAGACTGCGTGGTGACCAGTTGAAGTCTGAAAGTGTGATGTCGACAATGGGCGATGGCCGATGGGGATCAAGATTTGACTTAAAGCAAAACTCGACTGCTACTAGTGTTACTGGACTGTTAATGCTACAATAGAAGGGTTAAATGAAGCTTAAAGGGGTTACCGCATTACCGATTGGGTACTTGGGTTAGCATTTACTTAGCACTTGACTTAGCCCGTTAACCAATCCTTAGAGGCTTAGACTCCTTACACAGTTAGCCACTAGCCCACCATTTAAATTTATTTTTTTGACCCACCGGGCTAGCCCCCCCTAACCCGAGTTAAACCCATACTCAATCGAGCTAGCCCATTTAGGCTCAGTTTTAATATGGGTCTAAATATTTATGACCTAACCCACCCCATTTTTCATAAAAAATGAGCCAGCCCAATGGGCTAGATCTATATTAACAGGTTACTATTTGGAGATTATCTGCCTGTGGATCTTTGACCCAATCCAACATTAAATTCGTCAAATTTTTTTTTTAAATACTCTCACCTTAACTTTCTACACAAATTCATTAATTTTTAAAACATACAACCTATCTTAAAATAATAAACATCATTAATATAAAATATAAAAAATTAAATTTTTTTTTTCTTGACCCGATCGATGCTCTCTTGATTTTTTTAAATTAATAAAAATTATATAATAATAATTTTTAAAATTAATAAAAGGTAAAGTTATATTTTTAATATTGTAATGTTCTCAAATTAACGAAAACACTAATGACTAGACTTAAATGTCCAACAAAAGATTTTTTTTGAGATAAAGTATTTACTTTAAAAATTAATAAACTTATTTAAAATTTTAATTTAAAAAAAATTAAGTATTTTACATTTTTTTTCTTTGGATCTTTGACCCGATCCAACATTAACTTCACAATAGTGCCACCAATTTTATATTTATAATAGTTGTGATAGATTTTGAACTTTGAACAAAAATGATTTTAGATTGAAAGTGTGAATTTGTTAAAAGTTATATCATTATATATTCAACTTTTTGTTAATGTAAAATCTCTATGAGAGATACAAAGATTAAAACAGATCCAGATCAAACTAAATCCCCCTCTTTTATAAGTGAAAGAACAAGTGTAAGGATGATATTGCATAATTTAATAGAATATATAAAATATCTTGAATTTATAAATAAAAGTTCTCGTCCAACTAATAAGGTATGTTTTTTTTCTTAAATATATGAGCTTGTGATAACTACAACATTTCAATGGAAGATATTTGATTATATATTAATCTTACAAAACGTTTTTACATTAACATAGTATTGAACACCTAAATTTCAATTTGAACTTTTTATACAAATGTCAATTTTTCCAGCTCATTAATTTTACTAAAACTGTAGTGTTATATATATTACAATAACAACTATCATTAGGTAATAAAGTTATGATACTAGTTTTTTTCTTCACTCTTTGAATAAAAAATTAATTAAAAAAATCAGTAGTTAGATTGCACAATAAAATTCTGATGTTGGGCCTATATTAAATCTCTTACGTCTTCATCGAACTTAGGCCCTATTTGGAGGAGGCCCATATTATATTGGGCTTACTTTTTCTTTTAGGCACCCAATAAAAAGGAGATAATCTGGTCATTTGCACCAATTGGGCCTCCGCATTCTGGCTCCTTAAAGCTGAAGCCCGTCTCTTCGTTCTACGGATGTTGGGAAAAGAAAGACGTGACAAGAAGAGAACAGTGTCTGTTTTCTTGTAGCTCTTCTTTTTCTTTGAACAAATCCATCGCCAATTTGATGTGGAAGGCGGCAGAATTGGTTTTTTCTTGGTAACAAAAATGGAGGTACAAATTTCAACGACTGAAACAGAGTCGCATCCTGAAACGGGAGATTCTTTAGGTAAACATTTGATTAAACAGCTATTACTAGTGAACTTACTCTTTCTTTTCTTTATATATCTTGTTTAGCTTTGAAACTGTATGTACAAAAATGGAAGTGCAAATTTCAACAACTGAAACAGAGTCGCATCCTAAAATGGGGGATTCTTTAGGTTAACATTTGATTAAACAGCTATTACTAGTGAACTTAATCTTTATAAACTGTATGTTCTCGTTCTTTTTTTTTTTTTTTTTTGCTTTTTAGGTTAATTAGTTTAATTTTTAACTCTTTTTTTTTTCTTTTGCTGCGGAAGGGTTTGATGAGGTGAAACTTAAGGAATTTATTGCTCAAGGAAAATTAGACTTTGATGGATGGACTTCCCTTATTTTAGACGTCGAGAATTCATTTCACGTAAGTTCCTTTCTTTGATCATTCTTGCTCCTTGTTTAGGTTTGTTTTGTAATTTTATGTTTGGCTGTTTCTTGTTTTAATGTTTTGTGTGTTAATCATTGCAGGATGAAATAGAGAATATATGTTTAGTTTATGATTCCTTCTTGTTTGAGTTTCCTTTGTGCTATGGTTACTGGAGGAAGTATGCTGATCATGTGATACGCTTATGCACCATTGACAAAGCTGTTGAAGTCTTTGAACGGGCTGTGCAATCAGCAACATACTCTGTTGGTGTTTGGGTTGACTATTGTGGCTTTGCTATTTCAGTTTTTGAAGATGCCAATGATATTCGTAGGTAATCTCAATACTTGAAATTCTAGTACATGTTAAAAAACAGAATGCCTGTAATTATGTGACCCACATTTGGTGTTCTTAGTTAGATTAATACAGCCTTTACCACCTGTGTCATAGTATGTGAGATTTAAAAAAGTTAACTGGCATTTGTGAATATAAATTGATTTATGCACAATACTGGCAGTTGATATATGAATGTTGTTCTTGAGGCATGTGCTTAGTGTTTAAAGCTTTTCAATGACATGCAAATTTATCTTAGTGAATCACTTATATCCATGATTTGTAAAAAAGGTGGGAAAATGAAATAGTGATTGAAATAAGTAATATGTGGTATGAGAAAATTTTACTTAACTCTCTGATGGTTCAGCTAGATAGAGAGGCTCAACCTTACACTCAATCCTCTTGGGGCTTGTTTCATTAAACTGAACCCTGAGGATGTTAGCTTTAGTGACATTATCTTGACATTGGTTTGAGGATAAGGAAGAACACATTCTATTGAAGCTTAACTTGTATAAATGTTATTGGATTTCTTATACATTTGTTAAATGATAATAAGAATATGCAGAAAATTTGCATCAGATATAGGCTTTTGTGTATGTTTGTCTTGTCATGTGTGAGATCTGAAGTAGTATTTATCAAATAGTTTTCTCAAACATACAACTCTACCTCAACTGAACTCAATCAAAACTTGAAACAGACTATTGGGGTTGGCCTAACAGCACATAAGTTTGTTTTTTCTTTCATAATATGTACATTGACCCAATATGATGCTTTTGTGATAGAACTATGCATTTATTATGCCCCTGCCTGCCGTGTTTTTCAGAGTCTTGAATATTCCTGCTTTATGATACATTTAAGGTAGTTAATATTATCTTTCTGGAAATTATTGACAGACTATTTAGAAGAGCCATGTCCTTTGTCGGAAAGGATTACTTATGTCATACCTTGTGGGATAAGTATGTTGAATTTGAGTTTTCTCAGCAGCAGTGGAGCTCCTTAGCTAATGTTTACATCCGAACTCTGAGATTTCCTTCCAAAAAGTTACATCGTTATTATGAGGGGTACTTTCACTTCTTAACAGAAACTTGTGAGAATTCTTTGAACTTACTTTTGTACTGATTTATGCACCTATATTTACATGGTTATATTAGAATTAATGCAATATGCTATGAATTTTAAGAAATCTTATTTCATTTAGGCTCTGTTTGGTAAAGATGGAAACTTTTTTCAGAAATTTTTTTCATTATTTGCCCTTGTTTGGTAGCCTGAAAATATTTACGAGAAGTAAAATATTTTTGGGTCAACGAAAAAATGCTGTTGACTCGAGGAAAATGTCTTACGCTCTTCAAAGGAGTAAGACTTTTTCCATTTGCCTTCCCCTCCCTCTGGGATTGATCTCATAAACCTTGGGATCAATCCCAGTTGGAAAATATTGCCCTCCCCTCCTTGTGGGATTGATTGAACAAAGCAATAAAGCAATAAAAGGTCATTATTTTCCTTTTTTTCATCTCTTTATTCATTCCCAACAAAGCATCATTGACTCTTTTTATTCAATTATTTTGTAGGAATCATATCACAATAATTATTTTTACTAAGATGCTACAATTTTTAATATAATACAAAATAATTAAAATCAATTAAAGAAAAATTTATATAAAATAAGAAATAAAATTTTCATACATGAAAATCTATCCTTTCTTTTAATTTCCAATTTATGATTTATTCACTTAACAAACTAACCGTTATAATAATATGATGAGAAATAAATAAAAGAAAGGGTTAAATATTATTTTATATAATATTTTGAATGTTGAAAAAAATATTTTGGATGTCTTGCATAATCGATGAATGTTGATATTTTTATGTTGTCATGGTAGAAAATTATTGAAGATGTAAAATTTTTGAGGATGGGTCATGATGGAAAATATTTTCTATGGTATGATCTAAACAACAAAAAATATTTTGGTTAATTTATCCAAACAACATAAAAAATTAGATTTTTTGTAAAATGTTTTACATAGAAAAGATTTTCTTCAGCAAGTTATTTTCCTTTTACCAGACAAAGCTTCAGTAGAAAAAGAACACCACAGAGAAAATGAAGGAACTTGCCAAAGTCAAACCACTATTATTGGTATTGTTCTTGAATATTGAGTCATAGTAGGAAATCCATCTAGTTTACTGAGAACAAGTATTGCAGACCATAAAAAAGTGTATTTCTTTGTCACTTTCTGCAGATCTTATGTCAGTCTTTCTTTCTATAAATCAAAAAATATGATGTATCTACGCCATTATGTGCTTTACTTGTTTAATGACCATGGGTACTGATAATTTCATGGTGCTCTACGTATATTTATGAGGATTTCATATGATTGGTTATCACGTAGCTGTTGATGTATTAGCTTAGTTTGACATAATATCTTTTCTTTGATCTTTGTCGTTTGTATTGTGCCCTCTGTTTGTTTGCCCCGTATTGTCTGATACTATAGTCCATTTCGAGTATATAGTTGTCATACAGCAGTTTGTGTTTACTTCAGTTTCCAGAAGCTGGCTGCTACTTGGAAAGAAGAGATGCAATGTCTGAATGATTTGGATTTAGAATCAGATCCCAAAGTAGAAAATGAAGTCTCTACAAGTTATACCGATGATGAAATTTCTTGTGTCATCAAAGACTTGCTGGATCCTTCCACTGGTGTGGATGGTACTAAAGCACTGGAAAAGTACTTGTCAATTGGGAAGCAATTCTACCGGGAAGCGTCTCAGTTGGGTGAAAAAATACATCGCTTTGAGACTAGCATTCGAAGGCCTTATTTTCATGTAAATCCACTTGACATCAGTCAATTGGAGAACTGGCACGAGTATTTAAACTTTGTAGAGATGCATGGCGATTTTGATTGGGTATGGTATTATTAATCTGGACTTATCTGGTCTTGCCTTTATTTGGTATCTGAGTTTCCTTTTGCCTTTATAGGCTGTTAAACTTTATGAGAGATGCCTAATTCCATGTGCTAATTATCCTGAGTTCTGGATGCGTTATGTTGATTACGTGGAAAGTAAGGGCGGAAGAGAGATAGCAAACTTTGCATTGGCCCGAGCAACACAAATTTTTCTGAAGGTATTCATCTTTGTAACTGTGCTTGTACTCTTTCAGAAAGAGGGAAAAAGAAAATTAATACAAAGATTCTAACCTGGACACTATCTCAAGCAGTAGAAGGATTCTACCAATTTTAGAAAACAGATAAATGATCTTTCATCTGTTGGATGGTGCTAATCCTTTTCAATGAATTGTTTAGAGGATTGATCTTGTAAAATAACTAGCTTCTGCACCAACTGTTACTAATTTTTACTGCTATTTAATGGCAACTAGAACCTGATTTATAATTTCATTATTTTGTTTTTATAATCTTTTAGTAGAATTTCAAAGTTTCAAGTAAGGTGACGTCAATTAGCTTGTTTAGAATGGATTAAATCATGAACTTCTTATCTACATCTAGAAAGTGCATGCATTGATACAAAATACAACAAGAAAAATTCATCTATGGTTGAACTATTTGTATCCCTTTTTCGGGTTAAATAAGTTATGGGAGGGGGCTTTGAACTCAGTAATATTAACAGTAAACCTGATAACAACAAGGTTACAAACCTCTTCTTTTGGAGCTGTAACAATATGTTTGATGACACTGTCTTAACTGAAAAGATTATTGAGACCATAAAGGTGGCTTAGCTGAAGTTCAGGTTGCAGGAAACATCTATCAAAGTATTTTCTTCGTAGAGATTGTTTTATCACTTACAGCATGTTAAAATTGGAGTGGTAACATTGCAACGATAATTTAGGTAACAAAATAATATATTAATAGAGAGGCATCAAACTTTTGACATTATTACACTAAGTGAGATATAGTCAGAACACTATATCTTCTGAAATCGCAATTTGTATCATGTAATTTTATCAAAAATGAATGTAGGTGTATGGTAGTTTCAAAATACTTAACTGTTGTACTGGAAATGAATTTTGAAGAATACTAATTTTGTTTCTCAGAGATAATAAATTGTAATCTCAATATCCCTGCATTATCCTTAAGGCAACTTGAGTGAAATAGCCAGTGGTTAGCTTATTTACATTTCTTTCTACACTTCCATGATACTGTTAGTGATTCCAAATCAGTTTGTGCCATACTGAAACTTCAGTTGATTCCTTTTATTTATAGGATGCTTTCTCCATTACTTTATACATGACTGGAGATGTTTATGGCCTTTCTCCTATGTTAATTGCAGAGAATGCCAGTGATCCACCTTTTCAGTGCTAGGTTTAAGGAGAAAATAAGGGATGTTTCAGGTGTACATGTAGCACTTGCTGAATATGAGACAGAATCAGATCTCAGCTTTGTTGAAACTGTATCAATAAAGGCTAACATGGAAAAACGTTTGGTAAGTATCTCTCACTCTCTCTCTCTCTCTCTCTTCATTTCGACTATATGCATGGGCTTGATCGTGAGTAATTATTTATATATGTCATTGCTTTCCCAAATTTGTTAGGGCAATTTTGTAGCAGCTTCTAATACATACAAAGAGGCAGTGGAAATTGCTGCTGCAAAGGAAAACTTTGACATTCTTCCCATATTGTATATTCATTTTTCTCGACTTCAATACATGGTGGGTAAAGGATTTCCACTGGTAGATTTTGTCAACCTAAACTGTCTATCTGCTGGGCTGCTTTTAGATGTTCATGATTTACAGCTAGACATGTTTCACTTTGCATTTATCTCACCTTTGATGGAGAAAGGCCACACTAGATTTATAATAGGATTCTATCTGTAAATGCTCTTATTGATTGAGTGAAACATATATGATTTCACATATGACAGCAGTGCAGAAATGCAATTTCAATGTTTTACTTCCTAGATTTATTTTCTTTCCTTTGCTATATTGACCTTCAATTTTCTCATTGTGAAATTGCTTATATGCATTATGGTCCTTTCTGAAGAAAAACCTCACCCTACTAATTCTACATTTTCTTGGTAGTCTTAGATATATGCATATGATTTTTCTTACAGCATTTTCTTTTCAGATTACCAGTAACACTGATGCTGCCAGAGACATCTTAATAGATGGTATCAAACATGTGCCTCATTCCAAATTGCTTTTAGAGGTAGTTATGTCTCTTCAACTGATGATTTGTCTGTTGTGGAAGCATGAATAGAATATTGGTGGTCTTTAGGCCATATAAAACTTGTGGTGATTATGTAGGCAAAGCAATAAATTTAGAACTCAAGTTTTTTCCCCCTTTCCCCAACATCTCTTGTAAATTATTGTTAAACTTTTCCTGTTTATCAGGATTTGGTTTCTGTTAGATGATAAAGGTTTCAATTGGTTCTGATATTCACTTCTGTAGGAATTGATCAAATTTGGAATGATGCATGGAGGGCATAGGCACATACATGTGTTAGATGCTATAATATATAATGCAATATCTCTAGGGCTCTCTCAAGGTATGAATGCAGAAGAGGCGGAGGATGTATCAAGCTTATATTTACAGGTAACCTTTTCTCTTTAAACTTTTCAACTGCATTGTCCTTTAGGAGAAGCGGTGCAAGAGGATGTTATTTCCCATGTTTCTGTGTTTTTTGCCCCTCATTGGTTGTTGACCTCATATCATCTGTCTCGGTTGATTGTTCTTATTTGATACCCTTTCATTATGGCAAAAGAGGGCAAAAACCCTCTATTACCATTCATGTTGCTCTCTCTCTCTCTCTCTCTCTCTGCCTCACACACACATGCGCATGCACATATGCACACCACACAGGAATTTTCTTCCTGAAAAAGCAACCTGTTGGACTTTGGAATTTTTGGTTCAGTAGCATCAAACATCTGAACATGTTTACATTTTCAATGTCATGCTATGCAAATAGATCTACTTATCAGCTCTCCAAGATCCCGTTTTAGTATATGCCTGTTGCTGTAACATGGCCACAGTTTTTCTGTCTTGCCTGGCGTTAGTTTGTTTTTCATCTAAATTTATCTGGCAGTGGAAAATATGACCCTTGAAGCCAACTTTACTTAAGATAGTGGTTAAATGGAAAAGGCTCTGTTGTTATTGTTATTGTTGTTTCTAAATTCATCTGGAACTGATTTGACTATAACTTTTATGCTGGCCAGTTTGTTGATCTTTGTGGGACCATAGATGATATAAGAAGAGCATTAAATCGGCACATAAAATGTTTTCCTGGCTCCACAAGGATGAGCACGTATATGTTCTCAGTTAATGGTATAAAACCTATACCTTTGAAGATGACATCTGGCGGAAGACAAGAAAGCCTTCGTGCTTTGCCTTCCCATCCATCTGGAGGTGGAAGTTTTGACGTCCCAACTCAGTCACCATCTCTAGACAAGATAATGAAGTCTCCAAAAAATGATGATACTCAGCTTAATCATGCTGCCTTGGACTGGGTTTTGGACAAGAAATCACCAAGGCAGGAAAATCATGAAATTCCTTCTGACCAGGCTACAGTCAACAGGCTTCAATCAGAGGTTGATGAAAGTTTGCAAGAGGGAATGCAGCAAGGTTCTCAAGATGTTTCAAAGCAGCTCAGAGAAGATATAAAAGCTAATACAAATTTGTCATCTCCTGATTTAATACATGAAGTGACAAATGAAGTTGAAGCACTTCAAACTTCAGAAGAAAATTCTAAAGAAAATGATATCAAGCAAGAGCATGATCATAAGTCAGAACAGGATTTAAACCAACTCTCACTGGAGAGACTTTCATTAGATCATCTAGATCATAAGTGTTCAGATTCAATCAGAGTTGCAAATGAGGAAGGTGAAACTTTTGTAGAAACCAGGTTGTCAAATGGAAGCATGGTGAAAAAAGAACCTCCTCAAGAGACCAGCATGTGCTATGGAAGTGTGCCAGAGGGTGGTCAAAGTAATGATGGACATCACCTGGTATCCAGCCCAAGGAGTGCTCAAGCATCTGATTCTGCTGGAATTCAAACTGAAATGGCCAGTCCTTCATCTTCGGCAATTCAGCAGAACATCAAGAAAACAGAGCCACCTTTATGGAGGACACCTCCTTATGGTGGTGGAAGTTGGCATCAAAGGAGTAAAGCTGACAGAGTTCATAGAGAAAACAAACTTGGATTCAGAAGGCATTCTCATAAAAGGCTGCAGCACAGGCAGCAGGTGTCCCCACAAAGGCAGTGTCCACGAAGTGACACTGGCACACAAGTGCCTATGAGTCAAGGTTACCCCAGTCATCCAATGTCTTCGCAGAGCCCACAAGTTCAACAGGGTGGCCAAACACAGAGTCAGTACTCCACATCTGCTGCTCATCCTAATCTAATAACAGCCCATGGCTGGTCTATGCACAACATGCAACAACAGAATTTTGTCCCTAGTCAATCTCAACTACTTCCTCAACCTGCTTATCCTCCGCCACAGATCTCTCAACATCCCATGCAAAGTAATGAGCAGCTTGGGCAAATGCAGAATAATCAAGCATATAATCAAATGTGGCAATATTATTTCTACCAACAGCAACAGCAGCAGCCATTTCTTTTGCAGCAACCCCATAATCAACAGCCTCAGCCCCAGCAGCAGCTTTTACAGCAACAGTATCAGCAACATCAGCAGATGCTACAAGTGCAACAGCAATATCTTCAACAGCAACAATTACCCTATCAGCACCCACAGCTACTGCAGCTTGAGCAGCAACACCAATTTGTTCAACATCAGCAGCAACAGTATCTGCAACAGCAGCAGCAGCTGATACAACAGCAACAACTACAACAGCAAGGCTCTTATCTGCAACAACTTCCACCACAAAATCATCATCCTTTCTTGCAGCAGCAGCAGCAAGAACAAGAACAAAGACAACAAGAAGAGCAGATTGCAACATCACAGGTTCAGACACTGAATGACTCAAGCAAAGAGGTGTGCTTCATACTGAATCATGTGACTATTCAAAAAAAAAAAATACTGAATTATGTGGTTTTACTATACTTTATGTGTAGCAACAAATTTTCTACAAGGGAAAAGAGGAATTTTTTCAAAATCATGGTTTGTCCATTCTTTAAGTTTCCATTGAACCTGTCATTTAAATTTTCTACGCGGTTGGGATTTCTTCAGAAACAAGTCTTCTGATTTAAGCAAGCCTGACATTCTTTTCTTTAATCTGAAACCGGTCACAAGAAAAAGTTGATCTTCTGGAAATGAGAGGCAGATGGAATAGAACGTTTGCACTTATATATGAGTTGTCATCCTAACAGTAGTTGAACACTTCTGACTGCAGGAATCCATGATGGAAACAAGGGTACAGACAAGATTGCAGGTAAGTAAAACAAAGTTTTATCATCTTACAAAGATTGTTTATATAGTGAATAAGTTTAGTGTTTTAGCTGGGATTGGAAACATCACAAAGCAAGTTGGTGGCAAAGCCCTTGAATGATCAGAGGATTCCTCTTCGGGATCTGATTGAGTCACTTGCCTAGAATTTGTACTATTTTTTGTATGCAGTTTCCTCACCTTCTCTTGTCAACTGTCATTCCTACTTCCGTGGTGGCCTAGAACGAATTGTTGTGCAAATATATGCATTCCCATCTGTTTTGTGAATTTTAGTTTTGTACATTGATCTCTTCCTTATAATGCAGGGCCAAGGTACATTTTCCCATGGGACCAATGCATCTAAAACTGTATCATCTGCTGCATCCCCAAATTCCAAACAAAGATCTTATTCAAGCTAAATGCTGATGCCATCTCTTACAGTAGGGCAATACGTCTAGGTGTCAGTCACATCTTCAATGGTTATAGAACTTGAAATTAATGGTTATAGAACTTGAAATTAAGTGATCTGTAACTTTAGTTTCGCTTAACATGGAATGTTCCCGTTATACACTTTTGTGTCATGTTGTAAATATCACTACCTGTATATTGCATTTTTTTTAAAGTTATTAGAAATCCATTGAGCTTGGTACTCAGAGTTGAAGAAATTACGTGAAAAATAGAAAATGCAATAGCTTTCCTTCAATCTTGACAAAAACGAAAGAAAATTAGTTTGATCTTTCTAGTGTTCATATTCAGCTGTCTGATTACTTGATTCAATTCATTATTCTAGTGTTCATTAAGCTGATGCAGCTGCCACAGCGAATGGGGGCCGTCTTCTAGGTACTAGAAGCCAGGATTCGGACATTTTCCAAAGATTAAACCTGATCAGCTTGTTTGATAATGTGAAAAAATGTCAATGAAATAATACCTGCACCACACTCCATAGCTATTTTAGACTTAGGAATGCAACTAAAACTAAACAAATGAAGACAACCTCAATTAATGCAATGATAAATAAGAAGTGTTGGTGAAGAAATTACAACTATTTCAATACCATAAGGAATTTGGTCCCCAACAAAAAATAAAATAAAATAAACTGCACAATTTTAGATTAAATTAGCAGTTATGTAAAACATTACACGGTTCAAAGTGTACCAAAAGAGTATATAACTAAATCACCTGCTACCATACACATAGAGCAGGAAGTACGGGACAAAATAAAATGAAAGTATAAATGACAGTTATCTTTATCATCTCAAAATTACATTGATCAATCAATTTGCTCTTATGGTCACTTCAGAAATTCAAAGGGGAGAAAAACACAAATGTCAGGATGCATACATGGTCAGTAGCTATATTAAGAAAATTCAGATGAAAAGTTAAGTAGCAACGGAATTCCGCGTACCTATTATTTTGCCATTAGCAGATAATCTAGTAATGTTCATCATAAGACCTGCAGGTAAGCCATGCAAAATTATAAAACTGTGAAGAAGATCAAAGGATTCAACAGATGTTATGACAAGCAGTGATAACTAACTTGTATAAGTCCACACCCATCAACTTTTTCTCCTCAATTCTCCAATTTTACGTAAGGCAATATGATCTTCGTTCCGTAATCTCCTTATATCCTCTAAGCATGGCTGAATGAGCCACCTAACCAGGAGGTAGCTCCCATCAGAAATATCTTGCACTGTCAAACCCCAGATTCTCATAGTTTCCACCTTTGGATCCATTCCTATCTAAAGTCTTTGTGTCTAGATTCTTGCACAAATTCCAATCTGACCTCTCTTTTATGCCACAGGTCTAAGTGTTGCAAAAGCAGGTTCAGTACATCACCTAATTGGATACCATATATCACTAATCTTCTTGAATATCAACTATCACAATTCTACATCTTCTCAGTAACAACACAGATTACTCTTAAGACTCTAAGGCTCTATTTCCATCTTACCTCAAATAGCCCAATCACTCCTTAAATATGCCATCAATTCCAAAAGGATGCACTTTACATAGATAATATAAGGAGATATTTTTGGCAGTCTAGATGTTTTACATATATTATCACATGCACAAGCATGACATCAATGTAATAGACTCATGTATTAACAAGAAAAGTATCAGCAAGGTAAATATATGAATTAGTTACAAAACACCTGCCTAATCAGAAATGACATCAATCTTTGCAATAATGACCTATCTCTTCTACTATAAAATTAAGTCATTGCATCAAAAACCCGAGATTTTATGACTAATTAAACTCTTAGGGCCCTTTGGGCAGTGGTTGCAAATTATGGTTAATTTCCAGTTTCCTACCATCATCTCTCAGCACACTTTGAATCTAACTCATATAAGTGCATTTGGTAATGTGTCTTCTTCTTCAATTTGCTCAAAAAAGAGAGACGAGATTTGGACAAAACAGCAATACGAGCAAAAGTCAGTTTAAGCAGACTTGAGAGGCTAGAAAGATGATACTTGGAAATAGCTGAAGTTTAGAATACTTGATCTACACCTAAGACTAACCTACGAGTTAGAGGTGAAAATTTGATAGAAGAAAAGGTCCTTCAAATTGAAATTTACCAACTTTCTCAGAGTAAGGAAACATTATAAACAGCTAATAAGATGCTTTATCACCTGTGTCCCTTATCCAACAGCAAGGGCTCACTACTACAATCATCTTTCCATTACTTTATTACAAGCATAGCAATCTAGCAGTTTTGATTTCCTAAAGACATCTTCTGAGCCTCAGGTTGTATGAATCCACCCAAGACAACATCAAGCATGATAAATAGAACTTAGGGAAAGGTGACATACTCCTCATTAACCCATCTGAAAAGACAAATATAACCTTGTGTCCACCAAATAGAACAGCAAATGCTTAAGCCATGCACTAATGTACACAGAATGACTAATAAAAGCAGATGATTTGACATGTTCTTCTATGTTCAAGATGTCAACTTCAAATCATTTTTACTTCCTAAAATATTTGATTTTCTAAGGGTCTTGTGTTAACAACTGCTAAAGCAGCACTTTTTAACTGTATTGGGTGCTTAGAATATTTAGCACAAGCAGAGCCACAATCAAGTGCTACTAAATCATTGTAACCCTTTCACTCTTAAAAAAAATCAAACTTACACCCCTCCTCTACACCTATTGTTTTTTAAATGCATCTATTTCTTTATTCATTTCAACCCCTATAACATCATCAACTAAAAGTACAACTAATTTCAACTTCGTACCATCCAATTAAGTTTCCTGACTAAAAGCATCTATGCCTCTAGGTTTCACATTGACAGTTATAATGGTGGGATCTTATCATTGTTTTCCTTTGAAATAAATTCTATTATGATTGCCTCAAATACTTACATGCTCACAATGTTTCTTGACATATTTAGAGTTTTTAGGTCAAATTAACCATTCTCCCAAAATATGGTTCACATAAGGAACCTACAGAAATAATTATCCAAACTTCAAGCTATGGACTTAGAGAAATAATTATCCAAAGTTCAACTTAAGATCTTACAGGTTTCAAGTCTACTATGTTTTTGAACAAAAAGTAGTGATAGCAGCATCAACTAATATTGCAAAAACATGGGGGCGCTAAGAAGGATAAAAGTTCCCAGAATAACTTTTAGTTTCTTAATACAAGCATAGATGGAGTCTCCATAATTTTCATAAGAAAAGACAGCAAGAAAGCAAATATAAAAACAAGATAATTAACTAAGCAGCAGAAAAAGATAGAAACAGGAATCTGCAAAATTATATTTCACAAGGTAATAATTCATATACAATGCCTTATATGATTGGAACTTCAACTGTACAATAAAATAAACAGAAACAGTTTTCTACGACTACCTTTGCTAAAAAAAATTAGATAAAGCACTCCACAGGGTTGTCAACCAAGAGGAGAAAGAAAAGGAAACAAGCAACAAAGAGCTGACACAACAATAAGACAGATTATAGCTTATTTTGTGGTTAATTTTGAAGAGAAAAGAGAATTGGGTTTTTAATTAGAGGCCAAATTTCACTTAAAGCAAACAGAAGGACAAGGAACTATATTGAAAGCTAGTCAGAGAAAAACAAGGTGCTCTTATTCCTTGTTACCAAATTTCTTGGCAATGATAGGACGGACATCATCAGCATCAACCAGAGTCTCTAAGAAGGGAAGTAATGAAATTAGTGCACAATCAGATGGATCATCAAACCAACTCTTAATAGGAATCCCATTATTCACTTGCAACCTGAAAACCTGAAATCAGCAAAGCCAAAGAATGCTTAAGCAATCAGAAGTATAAGCATGGAACAATCAGTTAATTCTTTTCCATTTTGCTTTTTCAATTATGAATATTTCACCATCGTACTATTTAAGTTGACAGCAGACAATGCATCTTGATGATGCTACTAGACAAATAAGATGAGCCTCTATCCTTTCTAGTTGATACTAAGGAGCAGGGCACAACAAGTCTTCACAACTACCTCTCACTGTTAAGCTTGGTCAACTAGATAATCTGGTTGTTATTGTTTTTAATAGAAATGATTCTCAAATGAACTTTATGCATCACTTCTAACCAATATAAAAAAGACCTGAAAATCAGAATCTTAATGACTAAGACATGTAGACACTAAATTACCAGTTCACGTCTACAAAATCTTCTCATCAGCAAAAGGGGACATTAAGTTGGGTAGATAATACACTTAAATTTCACAAGCACATTAAGTTGAAGCTAAAAGAAATATATATTTTCAGAAAAAAAAAAAAAAAGAAAAGATGACCGCCAGGATGACAATTATATGTCTTGACTGATTGTGAAGGCAAGGAAGATGAAGTTAATGAAATGTAAACCTTTAAGAGAAATGGGCAGGTAAAATACCTGTGGAGAATTATCAATTATAGCAACTTTTGCCAGATCGACACCTAAAACTGTCAAATCTTTAGTGTAACTTCCATCTGAAAAAATGCATGATTCACGATATACTCGCCCAGATATGAGCTTTCGATCTGGGTCCAATATGTCCAGTAATTGTTCTGCATAAATACTTTGGCTTGCAGTAAAGATGACAACTTCAAACATCTCTGCAACTTTCTCCAAAAATGTCTGCAGGTGAGGCCTCTGCTTTACGTACACAGTGTGCTCTTTCATGTTGAAAAATACTGTAAAGGTGAAGTCTGCATTATCACAATGTTCTAGTGTAGAGTGGACGAGAGTTTCTGCATGTATCGAAACAATGGTGATCAAACATTTATAGTAACATTTATTTTTTTTAAAGACCAAGTTAAAAAGAAGAAAAAAGAAGCAAAGCTCAAATAATCCTGTAAAAATTGTAAAATAGAAATTAGCTTCCAGATCATAAATGTCAAAAGCCATCCCAACTGATTTACAAATCTTAAGTTATTAACACCATTTCAATAGTTTACAGTTTTGCAACAAAATTGGATTTGCAATCTATAACATCTAAAACCCCTGAAAGCATTTAAAGCTTTTCCTGTGAGACTTCAACATTAACCTCACTAATAGAACAAGCATGTGTAGTGATTAAGACACAAATGGACGTTTGCAATAACAGTGGTTTACCTACACTGTTCATGGGAATTGACAAAATAATCTCCCAAAAGGTTCCACCCGGTTCTTTAGAATCACTTCAAGGTAAAATGTTTTTCTCAGTATTGTTCTCATCAGCACATTAGACTCAACTCTAGTTATGGGGGCTTTTGGCTTCATGTAAGACTCAAAACAGTCAGTTGAATACTCCATTTATAAGATCAAAAGAATTAACCAGCCATTTGAAGAAATGTTGCGGCAGCAGTACTGGTGAATTAATTATGAATTAAACCCAAAGACAAAAAAATACAATAGTACAACAATCAGCACACGTATGTCTTACCATCCAAATCAAGCACAAGGGTTACGGGCTTCCTTCTCCAAGCCTCCTTTGGCACCACAGCAGGTCGAAAGCTTGATACAACATCAGATAGTTCGGGCAAATTTTTTATAAATGACTGTGGATCAAAGTCGTCTGCTTGATCAGAGTCAGAGTTAACATCAGATTCCGGGATGCAGGATCTCATCTGATCAATTGCTACATATAAACCAGTATTATCTTGAGCCATCGTGGCTTCTTCATGCAAATTAACATCATTTATATCATTTGCTTTGACAGTGTCCTCGAGTAAAGGCAGTATCATGTATTGCTCGGCCACATCAAACAACATACTTGGCTCAGAACACTTGAAATCAGGAAAAGAATTGGTTCCAGAGATATTATCATCAACAGCATTTGCATCAAAGGGTATGCTTGCAATTATCATGTCAGATATAAAGAAATCTGATACATTACACGTTTGACTGCCAAATGAGCTTTTGTTATCATCACTGTCATCAACCCCTAATGCTGGCACTTCACAGCCATCATTACACCCTACCACAAATTGAAAAAAGAGATAATAGTGTCAAACAAATATCTTAACAGAACATTGCAACTTTCACTATGCGTAAAAAGTAACTTCTTGAATATTTGAATTCCACAAAAGTACTTCATCCCGCTAGTGAAAGAGTAAGCATTCAAGACAGGAAAAAAAACACAATCATATCATGTAAATATACCCTAAACGGTATGGTGCCTGCCTTGGGGAAAAATGCAGATTAAAGGTTCATACTTTATGCAAAGAATTTTGTTTTTATTTCCTTACAGAATGTAATTTGAAAAATCACACATCATTTTTATCACTTAAAATGTGTGATAAACAAGCCAATCAGTCCCAACTCCCAAAGCCTTTCTTTCTGAATCAATGGCATCAGAGACTGAAATTCCCTATTATCAGAATTCTTCATGGTAGCATGACATATCATGCACAGAAACCCTTAAATACCAAAAGTTCATACAAGTACAGATTTCCCATAAGCATGCAACAAGATTAACTGGCAATAAGAATCTTTTTACTATTAAGTTGTTCATTTTTATCTAGCAGGCTATTGCCCTGAAAACCATATTTTGTTCTTATTTTCTCTTTTCTAATCAAATTGTTTCTTTATGGACCAAGTAACTGTGCCAAGAGAGAAAGAACACTTATAACTTAATCATTATGTTTAGGCAGGGATTTCAAACAAAAATACTGTCATTCTCTTAGGCACAAATGGAGAATGGAAAACATTGAAGAAGAAAAAAAAAAGGAGAATGGAAAACAAATTCATGTAATATTTAGCATTTAACCAGCCAAAACGAAGAATCACCTGCATCATTGTCAATATTGGGTTCAGTGTGAATTACAATTGGCTCCAGAAAAGGAGAGAATATTGTCTCTAAGTTTGAGGCACAGGTTTCGGCAGATTCCTGCAAGTTAATAAACCATCATTTATAAGCAAGTGCAGACTAAGGTGGGATAGTCTATTACATGATATCTTCCAAAAGCAGAGTAAAATAGAAATTAGCAACTAAAATTCACAAAGTAAGCTCCTAAAAAGTAATAATAACTTACAGTTCTTCCCACAGTCGTAGAATCAACAAAAACTGGATGCTGTTTCTGAAGCTCAGAATCGTCATCATCCAAAATAAGTTGCTGAGAACTGGCTCCATTGGTTGCAACAACTTGCGAAGCCACTTCCAAGTCTGATGAATCTATCAAAAAAAGTCAGTAAGAACATGTAAATAGCTAAAATATTCACGTAATTTATCTTCTTTTTTACTCACTTCTTGTAAGAAAAGAACTAGTTAAAAACCTACAAACCAGAAAGCCTATCATTCCTGCATATAAGTAAATAAATGAAGAGTGAATAGCCAATTCATTCTTATGCTTTGAAGCACCGCATAGAGGGTGGGTTTAAGGGCAGGCATTACATGCAATGGAATACATACAAGAAATGAGATCCTAATTTCCCATTATCTGCAACAATTTTAGCTCATAAATTAATACCTTCTTCTCCAAACGGTTCAAACGGTCGATCTATGTTCTAGCATTTGTTTCCCTGCTATAGTCTACTATAATTTGATATCCTGGTACCACTCCGAACAGCTCCATCCTTTTATGTCCTAGACATGGGATAGGACCTTCTAACATCTATATTGCAATTTTAGAACTACAACTATGCTCAACAAAGTAGTCAAGTATAAAAAATTACAAGGAAAAGCATCATTTCCTCACATCAAAGGAAACTTGTAACAAATCACAAGCCAGGCCAGCTAGTGTCAAGTGTCTTGCCCACAGCTCAGCAGACTAAAGCAATGTTTGATATTGCTAATTTCAGTGCACTCAATTTACAGAGAACACGCAATGTCAAGATATAAGCACACACCGGAATAATTTTGAAGCCTTGTTAATAAAACACTCCAACAAGCATCTGTAACAATTAACATTAGGCGAATATCAGCCTTTTTCAGTGTAGTTGCTTACCATCATGAGAATTTTGAGTACATGTACTAAATTCAGCTCCTTGCTGGAAAACCCTGACATGGGAGCATGGTCTTTTGCAAATCATGCTAGACTTCTGACACATACGGAGACCATTTTTTTCTCTTACAGAACCCGTGCTGGATTTGGCCTTCATTCTTAGAGATGGCATTTGATCTGCAGCTGTTATGTCTATCACAATCTCTATTCCGGAACATCAGTGGGGAAAAGAACCCCTCTAAATGATAAAATCAGCAGCAGAGGCTGTGTCACATGAACAGTCAAGGTAAGAAGCAAAGATAGTAAAACAGATTGACATAAAGAACTGACAGAACAAGGAGACTGACACAGAAAAAAGAGAATTTTCAAAAAACATAACTTTGTGAGAAGCGAGACATGTATAACAAAAACTAAACCAAAGAAAAAGGTGAGAATTAAAAGTCAAAGTCCAAGACCCTTTTTCTAGAATTACTGTTAAAAAATAATCGATTGAGAATATCACTTAATACCACAATTCTAAAACCTAGATCTTGATTTCTATAGGGTTTACCATAGTCAAGCCTGGAGAGACATTTTTTCATACAAAAATAAAAAATAAAGAAGAGAAAGAGAAAGGCAGCAAAAAACTCTTCATGAAGAGACGAGAAAACAAGAGCCCTTATCAAAGAAAAGCAAATTCTTCAAGTAAAACCCACCAAAATTAAAGTCAACCCAAGTCTTTTAATCCCATAAAACACAATATAATCTCATCAACCATAACTTAATTACACAGTATAACACCAAAGAATGCAAACAGAAAAACCCAAAAAACCAAAACCCTTCTGCATATGAACCCTAACAAAAAAAAAAAACAGCTGAAATGACAGTTATACAGTGTCAACTATCATTTAAACAGTCCTAAATTAGAAACCTACGAAAAACCCAGCGCTGAAGATCAAAGCAACAGTAAAACAACAAAATTAGCTGAAAAATACTTTACAAAACAAAAAGAGAGGTAAAAAGTGAAATTTTCTAGAGCATGGAAAATAGAAGGACCTGTTCGGAAACAGAAACAAAAAAGAGAGCCTTTCTTCTCTTTCCTCCTCTCTCTTTTGCTAAAGAAAGGCTTATGTTTTTGTTTCTCTCTCTCTTAACTTCCACGAACGGTCAAGACAAAGGTTGGAGGGGGCAATTGTCGGCTTCTATTGGATGATACGGACGGCTGTGATCAAATCTTTAGAGCAGTTTGGACCCGCAGAACTTTGCCACGTAGGATGTCGAACCAGCTCAGTCTAACGCGTTGACACGTGCAATTCGTGGAAAGAGAGGGAACTTTTGGGAGGAAATTGTGGAGGGCCTTGAGTCTGATGTTATCCCTAGTCGCGTTCGGTAACGCGTGTTATGCACTGCATTTTCACAGCTGTTGTTGCTTGCTTATTTAAAATTGTTTCTCCTTTTTTAGATTTTTAAAGCCAATTTGACACAATTTTAATTCAATTTCGAATTACTAAATTTCCTTTTTTTTGGAATATTTTAGAGTTTTAAATTGAAATGACTATTACCTCTCTAAAATATAGAAGGAGTCAATGAAAGAATCCATTATCCTTTCGCTTATGTGCATATTTAATGGCAATAAATAAAAAGATATTAAACCGTGCACCACTCTATTTATATTTAATCCTTTCAAAAATTCCTAATAGATAAATCCTCAATTAATATATATTTATCACAAAACAATTACAGTAAAGATAATGTGCTTAAATCAGAAGCAAGATTACACACAAATTATCTAAAGTGGTTTGGTAAGAAAATGATTTTAAAAATTGTTAGTAAAAACTTGCTTTCAAAAATATATTCATTATCGAAAAGAATTGAACATTTTGGAAAGTAGAGAAGTTCATAATTAGGTAAACCACAAAAATAAAAAAAGATAAATACTAGAAATATGAGATTGATTGCAATTTTTGCAAGAGACAAACTTTGCTGACTTGCCATAGTTGGGGAGTTGAAGGATTATTTAAAGTAAAAGCCTTGACCTCGGAGATTCTTCATAAGATGTAAGCCTAATCTTTATAAACATGCCATTTACTTTGAAGTTTTGTGTAACAGAAAATAATATAAATTTTATTCTTGGCATTCACCTAAAAACCCTTTTGCATAATCTTTCATGTATTGAAAAGCCATTAAGAAAGTGTTTATTCCAACCCCAAAGAGAAAAAAGGAAGTTAATTGATTCATTGAACAGTTAAATCAGACCCCCTTTTTTGTTTTTTAAAAAGAGGCTTTGATGAAAGTTGCAAGCTTCGATTTTTCTCTTTGTCACCAGCAATCTTTTTTTAAAATAATTTTGACAAAAAACAATATGTGATTTCGTCTAGAGACATGCTAAAATGATTAAATTCGAAAGTGAGCCCTTTAATGTATTAAAGATCATAGGGCAATTATCCGATATTTTGTGAATAATAACTTAAGTAGCCATCCAGGTTCAAGTTCTCAGCTGGAAGCCTGTAAGTTTTAGAGAAGATATTTAAGAAAAATGCTAACAATCAAGTGAAGAGAATTTTTCTTTTATGTGAAGTACAACAAACAAAGAAAAAGTTGATGCTGTTTCAATGACCTACCACCATCTGAGGATTTTGCTCCCCCCGTGCAGAATAATATCTTGTCCAGTTCCCAGGAACATGAGCTAGCTGAACTAAGCTCAACTGGAAGTATTTAAGGCATTATTAATGCCTAAAATGAAAGAATTGGTAGCCTTTTTTTAAGTACATTCAAGATAGTTCAAGGACACAGAGATGATTAGATTTCAATTCTCTTAAAATAGGAGTAACCAAATTGCTAAGTTAAAGATGAGTTGTAAACATTGTTGGGTTCTGGTTCATGATTATATTTAGATTAAGTATGGATTATAGTTGTCCAGGCCTTTGCCAGTTGGCCTAACTTAGTTTGATTAATGAGTGCTTAAGCCTTTTCTTCTCTTTCAAATCCTGTCGTTTGGAAAGAAACAACCATCTCATACTAGATACATCAGTCAGTACGTAGTCACGAGGGCCTGCACCTTTGGAAGCAACACATGGATGAATATTGTTCAAATCTACAAGACAAGGGTGCACAATGATGAAAGATTCGTGTGGAGCTTTTGTTTTGGATGACCTGGAACAGGTGCACGTGGACTTGATCTCCAAATTTGTTTTCCTATTTTGTGCAAAATCAAGAATAATTGACATTCGTACACTTATTACGCTTTGATCAATCTTAGAGACCCCACTACCAATATTCCAGATGGATGTCTTGTAGATTTAGATAAATAATGTAGCAACCCGAAAAGTAAAAACATTAGTGTTTGAAAATGGAACCATAGAATGGATTGAGAGAAAGAATCTACCAACTCATTGCTAAAAAAAAGAAAAGAACATAAATCTGATGATACTGGAAGCTGGTTTATCTAGTTATTTATCATAGGAATTTAATTAACTGGTTTCTGCAAAATAAGAAAACTAGGTAAGATATCCTGATATGGTACCAATAGTTTGGTCATAAGCAATCAATAGTAACCTAGCTTGGCAGTTGCCATGCAGGACAGTAAGCATTTTGCAAAGACTTAAGCCATATGGGGAAATTAATGTAGTTTTAGATTTCAAGTGAAATCTCTGTGTAGACCAGAAAGCAAAAGAGAAATAAGCTGAAGATCATATTTTCATTCTTGTTGGAAATTATCAGAGAATGGGTGGCTTAAGACTTCAAGTAGAAGTCTAAGTGATTCAAGCACAGATTCTCTTGGACTAATCCGATGCGGTACTAGTGTATACTTAGCTGCTCATGGTTGCATGAATGGAAGGAAGAGTGAACTACAAAGCAAGCTAAGAAGTAAGAAATGCCAGACAAAAGCTACCTAACTTACAAGCAACAACTGCTATCCATGTTAGAACTATATACATTCAACTTCCTAACAAATATCGAAGAATTACAATCCTTTGAATAGTTATTGTTAGTGTATTTTACTTCTTTCCTATAACAACATTGAGTTCTTGAAAAAGCTTAATTTTAGAACTTTGGTGATGATTAAGGTAATTGAAAGGTTAATAAAGGATACAAATAGAATCTAACTGAAGGAAACCATGCTTAATGGGATGTCTGTTTGAGAAAAGAAAACACAACCACCTCTATAGATAACTTTGGTACATATTAAAGAATAGTACTAAATGTAAACACATGTTTGAATCGGTTACATGTCGAAATCACTAAATTTGGTGACATGCCATGTGATTAGGATAGCATTCTTGATATGACCCACAGTAGTTTAGATGAACACTAACTAATTGATGCCTTAATTCATAATTCATTAAAAAAAAAAGGAAAGGGCAGTGTTGGTATTTGAGCATACCAAAACTCGTGGCTCATATTTGACATAAATGTTCAAGATTTTTATGTTTTTCTTCTTCCTTTTTTGGGGTGGGTGTGGGGGGGTTTGTTTACGAGGGTGTCCAAAGAGACTGGACCAACCCACTGGTGTCTTATCTTCTCTTTTCGTGTTTGTTGTCTAAACATGCTATTTGATATCTGATGCTTTTTACCGACTCGACAAACTTTGGTCTATCTCTTTGGTACTAAGTCAGTGTCCACAATTTTTCTGTATTCTATAATCCTTTTTTCGGAGGCCTGTGCAACACTACATCATGTCCCCTTATTGCTGTTCTTAGTTTTGACATACGTCAGACATTGGATTCATTGCTCGAAACCAGATGTGATTGATTTTCTTATGTTGATATGATTTAAGAATTTATTTTTACGGGTATAATTCACTTTTAGCCTTTAAAATGAGACAAGTAAAAAAAAAAAAAAAAGAAGATCATTAGTTACAGCAAGGGCAGTAATGAGGGAAACGTTAAAAATTGACATGAGAGCGACAGTGTACTGGTGCCATAATAGTGGTGTCTAATACATAATAGTGGCAGCAAAGGTGTGTTAAGACAGGTTTAATCAAAGAACAAGTCTTGATTAGGGAAATGGAAACAAGTACTAACAACCGAACTAATCATGTTTAAGGATGAGATAAAATTTAGTAATAAGAACCCCTCCTGGAAATGGGAAAAAGACATTTGGAAGTTTATTGCAAAGAGAGAATCAATGACGCATCAACCAAAAACAGGAGTCGCGCGTACAGTGATGATAAAGTTCCAGCTACTACTTCCACTGCTGCTACTACTTCTTCTACTAACTCTTCTTACAAGACACAAATGAGTTTTTGAGAAGAAAATCCCATCAGCAAAAAAAAAAAAGAAAAGACCCTTACAAGAAATGAAACTTGAGAGTGGGGAAAGAGCAAAACAGCCCCAACAACAACAACCCAATACTACTCTTTCATCATCAGCTGCAAGTAACATGAAACCCATTAACAAAGGCAAAGCCATTGCTCAGTACAATGCAGATGCTGGGCTCATGGCTGAGTTTGAGCAGTCGGGTGTGTCTGGTAAGTCCTTTAACTATTCAAGATCAGTTATTCATGCTCCTCGAAGTGTACCTGACGAACAAATAACGGCTTATCTGTCAAGAATCCAAAGGGGTGGTCTCATTCAACCCTTTGGTTGTATGATTGCTATTGAAGAACCCACCTTTAGGATCATAAGTTATAGTGAGAATTGCTTTGAGTTGTTGGGTTTGCGTTTGGATACTGAGGATGAGTCTAAAGCATTGAAGGGTTTGATTGGAATTGATGCGAGAAGCCTTTTTACGCCAGCGTCGGGTCCTTCCTTGGCAAAAGCTGCAGCTTCTAGGGAGATTTCATTGTTAAACCCGATTTGGGTTTATTCTAGGAGCACTCAAAAGCCATTTTATGCTATATTGCATAGGATTGATGTGGGAATTGTGATTGATTTGGAGCCTGCAAGGTCCGGGGATCCTGCATTGTCACTTGCTGGTGCTGTGCACTCACAAAAACTCGCTGTTCGGGCGATAGCTAGGCTGCAGTCACTCCCTGGGGGTGATATTGGTGTACTATGCGATACAGTTGTGGAGGATGTTCAAAAGCTTACTGGCTATGACAGGGTTATGGTGTACAAGTTCCATGATGATGATCATGGTGAAGTTGTGTCAGAGATCAGGAGGTCTGATTTAGAGCCATACTTGGGTTTGCATTATCCTGCCATAGATATCCCTCAAGCTGCTCGTTTCTTGTTCAAGCAGAACCGTGTGAGGATGATCTGCGATTGCCACGCGAATCCAGTCAAGGTCATTCAAAGTGATGAGCTGAAGAAGCCTCTCTGCTTGGTAAATTCAACCCTAAGGTCGCCCCATGGATGCCACACACAGTACATGGCAAGCATGGGCTCCATTGCCTCATTAGTGATGGCAGTCGTTATTAATGGTAATGATTCAACAAAGCTCTGGGGGCTGGTTGTCTGTCATCATACTTCTCCACGCTATGTGCCTTTCCCCCTTCGTTATGCCTGTGAATTCCTTATGCAGGCATTTGGTCTGCAGTTGTACATGGAGCTTCAATTAGCATCAAAGCTAGCAGAGAAGAAGATTCTCAGGACTCAAACCTTACTCTGTGATATGCTGCTCCGTGATGCCCCATTCGGTATTGTGACACAATCACCTAATATCATGGACCTTGTAAAGTGTGATGGTGCAGCATTGTGCTACAATGGAAAATGTTGGTTACTTGGTGTGACTCCAACTGAATCACAGGTAAAAGATATAGCTGAGTGGCTGCTTAGCACTCATGAAGATTCTACTGGATTGAGTACTGATAGTTTGGGCGATGCTGGCTATCCTGGTGCTGCTTTACTGGGTGATGCAGTTTGTGGCATGGCTACTGCCAGAATCACTTCAAAGGATTTCTTGTTCTGGTTCAGGTCTCATACTGCAAAGGAAGTGAAATGGGGAGGAGCCAAGCATCATCCAGAGGACAAGGATGATGGTGGAAGAATGCATCCAAGGTCATCATTTAATGCTTTTCTTGAAGTGGTGAAGAGTAGAAGTTTGCCTTGGGAGATTCCAGAAATTAATGCTATCCACTCTTTACAGCTGATAATGAGAGATTCATTTCAAGACATGGAGGACAGTGGCTCCAAGGGGTTAGTTTATGCCCAGCAGAATGATACTGAGATGCAGGGGATGGGTGAACTCAGCTCAGTAACATATGAAATGGTCAGATTGATTGAGACAGCAACTGCTCCAATATTTGGGGTTAATACAGCTGGTCTCATAAACGGGTGGAATGCAAAAATAGCTGAATTGACAGGTTTACAAGCTGATGATGCAATGGGGAGATCCCTGGTTAATGAAGTTGTTCATGAGGATTCACATGAAGTGATTGCGAATCTCCTAAGAAGAGCTTTGCAAGGTAATGCATCCTTGATTATTGATAGAGGATATACAATAAAGAGTAATGGCTTTTTGTTTTTGGCTCAAAATCACAGTGCTGCTCTTGTTTTTCGTTCATTTTTTATTCAATGTACAGCTTGTGCATTTGATGTCCATAACTGTCTTCTACCAATAACTAACTCCACAAACTTTAATTCCATCACTCTGGTCTTGGTTGCATTTATCAATCCCTCAATCTACTGTTTCAAACATATCTTCAAATAAATAATTGAGTATTCTCTCTTATCCGAAAACTCTGTTAATATTCACTTTGGACTTCTGTTGTTGTTTTAGTGCCTTCAAGTAAAAAAGAAGCACTCATCTATTCTGCACTAAGCATATTCAGTTTTTATGAACCATCCATATGATTCACTCTGTCACTTTGCTTTCAAATTAATGAAAAAAGTCATTTTTTGTCAGTTCTTCATCAGATTGCCCTACCTTCACCATCTAGCTATCTGTGATAACTATCTGCCCTTAAGAAACCCTTTTGTTTCTGTGGAGTTTGAGAAAGCTTGTATGAAAATTGAAGAAAATGTGATAAAGCAGAGCTTCATGTATTAAAGATGATTAAAAATGAGCTTGTTCATAAATTTCCTTCTTGCTTCTTACAAGCTTGAAGGACACAAGAACTTCAACTTATTTGTTGTTATCCTTTCTTATCCGGCTCATAAGTTGCTCTAGCATAAAAACAGAATTGGGTGTCAGACTGAATAAAAATGACTGGCCTTGTTTATTGTTTCCCTCCCAATAACCTATTGATTTACACTTTTCTTCCATAATAGCTTTTTCAAATGATATAATAACTCATTTTTTACCCGTTAATATCCAGGTGAGGAAGATAAAAATGTTGAGCTAAAACTCAGAAATTTTGGGCTTAATCGGCAAAACTCAGTTGTTTATATTGTGGTCAATGCCTGCACAAGCAGGGATTACACAAATGATGTGGTTGGGGTGTGCTTTGTGGGTCAGGATATTACATCTGAGAAAGTTGTGATGGATAAGTTCATCCGTTTGCAAGGAGATTATAGGGCTATTATACAAAGTCTTAGTCCCTTGATCCCTCCAATATTTGCTTCTGATGAGAATGCCTGCTGTTCTGAATGGAATGCAGCCTTGGAAAAACTGACTGGTTGGAGCAGAAGTGAGGTCATAGGTAAAATGCTGCCTGGAGAAATCTTTGGAGAATTATGTCAGCTGAAAGGTCAGGACGTGCTGACTAGATTTACAATTCTGTTGTATCAAGGAATTAGCGGTCAGGATACTGAGAAGTTCCCATTTGGGTTTTTTGATAGAAAAGGAAAATTTCTGGAGGTTTTCTTAACAGTAAACAAAAGGACTGATGCAGATGGGAACATAATTGGCTGTTTCTGCTTCTTGCAGGTTATTGTGCCTGACCTGGAGCAGGCTACTGAAGGACACAAGCAAGAGGACAAAGAGTTCTTTACAAAACTTAAGCAGTTAGTTTACATGCGACAAGAGATGAAAAATCCTTTGAATGGTATAAGGTTTACCCACAAACTTTTAGAAACTACAGCTATTTCTGAAAATCAGAAGCAATTCCTTGAGACCAGTGATGCGTGTGAAAGGCAGATATTGGCAATAATTGAGGATATGGATTTAGGAAGCATTGAGGACAGGTAAGTCTCTGTTTAGGTCCATACTCTGCATGATTGACCTTATAGCTTCACATTACTTCTGTTTGTTCCTTTTGCTCATCATATGCAACCTGTCATCTTTAATATATGAGAAGCTATTCGATAGCCTCTAATAGAGGAAATTCATTCATCTTTTGAAGAAGGATGTCTTACCATCATAGTTTCTTGATACAATTTTCACAAGCTTGTTAAGCAAGCGTGATTCTTGACTGCATTTATGATGTGGAAGCTTTTCTAGTTTCTTTTTTTGATGCAGATTTGGTTCAACTTATTTCCTTTATCTTCTTCTCATTGCTCGTTTTGGTGATAAATATTAGTCATCTTTTCATTTTGAAACGACAAATCCTTTTTCAAACTATTATTGAAGTCATTAAGAAAACTGTAGAAGCAAGTAGTTGATCACAAACAGTAATCATTTTGTTGTTCTGGCTTTAGGTGTATGGTACTAAGCACTAATGTCTTATATTACCTCCTGTTCTTTGCTGCAGCATGGTGCTAAGCATGGAAGAATTTCTTCTGGGGAGTGTTCTTGATGCTGTTATCAGTCAAGTCATGATTTTGCTTGGAGAAAGGAACTTACAACTTTTTCATGAAATTCCAGAGGAAATCAAGAGACAATCTCTGTACGGTGATCGAATTAGGCTCCAGCTAGTCCTGTCGGATTTCTTGCTTAGTGTGGTGCATCATGCTCCTTCTCCAGATGGCTGGGTAGAAATCAGGATTTCACCTTGTCTTAAGCTAATACAAGATGGCAATGAGTTTGTCCATTTACAATTCAGGTACCACAATTTTGGTGTATTCCTCCATAAAATAAGACAATTAGTGTCAAATTTTGCTATGCCATCTACATAGTTAATCCATCAGAATCTACTCTGATAAATATGATTTTTATCTGTATGTGGCATGGTAAGACAGCTCATGATAACTAAAGTCTTTTTGTTCTGTGCTTGTAGGATGACTCACCCCGGTAAAGGCCTTCCTTCTACTCTTATCCAAGATATGTTCAAGGGAGGAAATCAGCCAACGACACAGGAAGGCCTAGGGCTAAACTTGTCTCGGAAGCTTCTAAATAAGATGAATGGTCATGTTCACTATGTCAGGGAACATAGCAAATGTTTCTTCCTCATTGATCTTGAAATTAGAACGAGGAAAGGAAGACAGAAGGCATCACAAGCAGAGTGACCCTAATCTCTTCCGGGAAGCATCCTCTAATATGTGTAGACGGGGCCAAATATATTTTACACCTTGCACCCAAAGGATTCTATGAAATAAGGTAGCAGCAACTCTTCCATTTTGGTTTCCCCCCTTCTCTTGGTTCATCTTGTCAACAATTCATGCGGTGAGGCCAGTTTGTCCGGCAATGCTGGTCTGACAATAAGCATGTGAGAGTGTGTACATATACACTTTGTTTTTTTTAGAATAAATCGTAGTGGAGACAAGGTGTTGAGGTTTGCTAGCAGAGAAGAACAAGTTGCATCTTAAGAAGCCCAAGAAAATTGTGTATTAATAAAACAATGCAAAATTGAGCCTGCTCATTCTACAGGAAAAAATGCTACTATTTCCTGCCCAGAAAAGCAAAGGGTACTCGGCTGCTAAGGCGACATCAATACTAATGCATTGTCTATTAAGAAGCACAACTGGGAGATCTTAGTGTCCCACTAATATTAGTTGTTTGAGGTCTTGCTGTTTATAATAATACCATTAATTTCAGACTACTTTTCTTGATTGCCCCATTAATTATCTGGAAAACCATGAAATGCATCTATCTACTAGTACTTTGTATGTGCCAAACACGCTGTCACCCTACATGCACAGTCTAATATCATTAATTAACACACATTTTGTAAAAAACCAAAATATGTGATTAATAAAAACAAAGTCTGTATGTTGCACTATACAATTTTCTGTGAATGACACTAATGTTACATCCCTAACCCTCAAAATCTCAACTCTCACAACACATATCCATTTTGACATATAGACATTATATTTGCATATTTAAACTATCCAATTCCAGCTCACCTAAACACCGCAAAAGACCCAAAACAGAGAGGAAAGGCAGAATTAATCATGCAGAATCCTGTAACATCCTCTCAAATGCAAAAAAATAAGACGGTGATCTGTTCACAAACCACAATGCACCCTACTGGTTCAAACGCTCCACTACTTAAGAGTCAGACTACACAAAATCTGCATCCTGTTATAGGTGGTTCACCTCTTCCTATGTTTATACAGTTGAGCATGTACGCATAAGTTAGCACTCACTGCCCCCAAAGAATTTGGTACGAGGGCAATCTCCTTCCGATATGCTGTTAAAATGTTTCTGGCTCGTCACCAACATCTCTCTCTTGAAGGCTTCCTGAAGAATCACCCAAGTGAGACCCATTTGGCTGGCGGATGATATTCAAACTAGAGTGCAGATGTTCTGGGATGCTCTACACAAAAAGAAAGAGAGTAATTGTTATTATATTAATGAAACTTGTATGTGTGAGTATCAGACCAACTCTTGGATAAGACAGGCCATCTGATATTTAAACTGATTTAAAAAGAATCAATTTCAAGTCACACTCATTCAAAGTACTGACAAAAGATGTATTTCCATGTATGGGTAATAATACAACAGAAGAATTATGAATACTAATGCTACCTGATCACCACCATCTGGGCCATCAGAGTGAAAGAGAATTGGGCGGCAGCGCTTATCTTCATTCATCAAGCTTGAATTCTGGAAGTGGGCAACAAGGGCTGCCTTTCCCTGGATTCGAGCATATGCCAAAGAAGCAACTTTCTCGCTATTAAACTTCTCCCACTTCTTTCCATTAAATGCCTGCATAAGATTTGTTAACATAATTGAGTCCATTGAAAACATTCCAAGGCCTCAGTAACAAGCTAGCCCTTCTCTTTAATAATAAGTACAAATTTTTCAATTAAGAGAAAACAATTAACTGAGCAGTCCTAAATGCACCTAAGAGACAAAAGGTTGAAAAAATATAACCTCGTAAAATGGAACAATGTGCGAAGGAGATAGCATATTGATAAAGGCATAGCCCACATTGCACTTATTCTGCACCTCAAATGGGAAAATCTGTCAATTGCAATTGAATTTGAAGATAGATGATCTAAACTGTCCATCACAACCCCAAAGTAATTACCTTAAAATCAATGGGCAAATAGAGAAAATCATAAGTCCCCCGGTGATTTTCATCAATGGCAGCCAGCAACATCTTTGAGGTATATCTGAGAATCATTATGAAATAAAGATTGTCAAGAAAAGGCATCAGCACTTCAAATATATCGATGGGTATTGATAAAGCAGAGGATTATAAAGGTTGGACTGACTTATTTGGAATATTTTTTATCATCAGGGTTGTCCGAGTATCTTCGCCACTAATAATTTTATCCAAGTCCAGCTGAAACTGCTTTTTGTTATCCAGCTGGTTCCCATTATTTTCAACCCGTCTGCTCCTCCCACGCTCAGTTAACCCCTCCATACCATTAGGTACTAGTCCTGGGTATGGGCCATTGCCCAAAAATACAGGACTCAACCTAGGTGAAGACATCATTCTCATACTTGATGAACCATTCTCAGACACATTCCGTGGAATGCTAATACCTGAACTAATAGCAGCACGAGAACCCATATTAACCATAAAACCACCATCATTGTGGCCTATACCCATGCCTCCAAAAGCAGCAGAACTCATAAATGAAGTATCTGATGATTCTGGGAAGAAACCAAAGTGCCTTTCCAAAGGAACACCAGATGGAGCAGATCCAATGTGATGATGATGATGATGATGGTGTTGGGATGAGCCTGAGAAAGATCCTTGCCGACCTGAGTATGGAAAGCCATGGCCTTTTCCATTGGATGAGAACGGATGCCCCAAGGATGATGTTTGCCAGACTGAAGAGTTGGTATCCGTATATGAATTTGGATTTCCCCAAAGAAACTGTGGCCCAGATAATGTTTCCATACTCGAACCATTTGATGGACCAAAAGTAGATACGGTTCCATGGTATTGGCTTAGCTTTGGCTCTGGCAATGAATGGGAAAGTTGAAACTCAGCTGCATGGGTTGAATTTGTACCGGTAAACGAATGCTCTACATGACTACCCCTCCCTTGGTCCTTGCCAATAGGTGCAACTTTCACGGAGTTTGACACTTGAGGATGCAGTATAGACGCCAGACCAGGTAAATGATTGCTAGTCGTTGGGCTCATGGTCCTGAAAACAGGGGACTTACTAAGAGAGTGCATTGGACTATGCTCTATAGGACTGTTAAACTGTGCCCAGGTACCTGTCATGAATATTGCAACATCCTCAGTTTACAAGATAATCCAAGACACAATCGAAGCATATGCACACAAATGACAGAATGTTGCTCCAATAGCCCTACCTGGTGGAGAATTGGCTATTGGGGAACCAACTTGATGTCTGAAACCCCGAGATTCATCTTGTTCAAGCTCTTGATTCAGTTGCAACATCAAGCTACAATTCAAAAAGGATAAGCAATCAAAATTTTGATCATTGATATACTTCGAAAAACAACAAAAGAAAGGAATCAAACAAACAAATTCTAATAGAGACTAAATGCAGAATGAAGAGAGTTTTAACATTATTTTTTTAATAAATAAAATAAAAAATTCAAAATGTTGATAATGTCTAGCATGCAGCACCCACGATAAAGGATCCACGTAACTACACTCCCACATTTCCACGACTACAGTAGTTCTGATTGTTTCTATTTCCTTATAGTGCTTCCATTAACAATCTACACTAGTTTACTTCTTCCAATTATTATCAATGCATATACATGAAAAATTAACACTATTGCAAAATATGCCAACACAGGCAGAAAAAGATTAGCTTTCATGCCCTAGTACCAGTAGAATAGCAAATAGAACAACACTATGAGGTCACACTCAGAAAAATGCAAGCTCCAATGCTATGCCAAACAATATGAGGAAGAACTTCTTCGAGAGGGAAAACAAGATTTATCAAATAAAAAAATAACAAATTTTAAAACAGAATAATCGAGTATAGGATATACGCACTTGCGACGAGCTCCTCCAGGGCGACTAGGTTCAAGCTTAATGCGTTTACCAGCTATGTCACTCCTATTCAGTGACTTAAGAGCTTGTTCTGCAGCTCTAACATCATAAAATTCAATGAACTTATGGTGTCTCTTGTGTGGTGTTTCCCTTATCTGCTTTTATGTGATGAATAAAGCATTACAGAAATGTTAAACATGCAGTCTCAGGTTTGAAGCAAGGAAACAATTTTGACAAAGAAAAAAGAATCACCTCTTTAACCTCGCCATAAACCCCAAATATTTGACGAAGATCTTCATTTGAAACTGATGGATCCAAATTAAAAACTACCAAAGTTCCTTGATTAATATCCTTCTCTGAAGGATTATCCTGGTATAGTATAGGGTTGGGAGTAAAAAGCAAAGTGGAAAAAACAGTTAATAATAACAACACTGAGGCAGAACAAATTATTTGAGATTAAAAATCTTTAAACCTTAGGAATTGAAAAGTGAATGTCAAGTTTCCTCCGTCTTAGTGGCTTGTTCTGTAATGCACGCATAGCTGTTCGAGCAGAACGAATATCATAATAAGATATCATCACAAAGCCTCTGTGTTTACATGCAGTGTACAGAGTTCTAATATCACCATATTGCTGCAGAAGAAAAAAACATGTAGCACTCAGATCAAAAGAGAAAGAACGAAACAACAGGTTTGGATCCATAACCGTAGTCTAATAACTCAAAGTTGCATTCCAAAAATTAAGAGAACATATATCTGCAACTCTAAACTACTCTACACAATACTTTTAACTTGAAAACTGGAAGGTTTCCAAATCAGATTACTCAGTCAATTCCAGCATCTAAAACCTGCATTTCTGGTTCTAGGAGCATTGTATTCTAATTTCCAGCAATTCATATATCAATAAGGGTAAAAAATAATAAAAGTATTTCCAAAAGCAGAATGCACTTTTACCGGCATCCCCAAGAAGGTGCTGTCAAGGAATGCCATCAGACAGAATTTTAAGCATCAATTACCTCAAAAAGAGCTCTTAGTTCTGAATCCTCCACATTGCTATTTATATTCCGAACAAATAATGTTCTTGAAGGATGTTCTCCATATGGATGTTCCCCAGCGATGGTTCCAACACCATTTGGAAGACCATAATAGGGAATGCCATTTCCAACAGCAGCATCAGAGAGACTCACTTTTGATATACCAATGTTCAGGCTCTCTTGTGGATCAGTTTCCAATTCCATACCTCCTCCGCTACCAAAAAGGTCATACTCTTCCAAATCTTCCAATGAACTAGGCAACCCACTCAAGTCAAAATCATCCATAATGCCTGCTAAAAGCTCATTCTCATCATCAGGAAGCAAGCTTCCAAGTGCATGAGCTTCAATGTCTCCAAGTGGATCATTGCCCTCCACATCTTGATGGAGGTTATTTAAACCAGATGCGATATCATCAAGAGATTGATAAGAATGATCAGTATCATTTAAGTTCACTGCATACAGCCAAAATCAGGTCAGACTTTCCTTAATACAATAGGTATTAGTAATTAAACAAGAGCTGACACTTACACTTTTCATGTGGAAGAACAGGTAATGAGCTAGAAAACAGGGTAGCATCACTTGAGGTATGGTAGGCATCAGAACCAGATAATGCACTTTTCACTTCCTTAGATTCATTTGCCATTGGAACCTTGGTGGGGCCTACATCGCATATGTTTAACAAGATCAGAAATGAGAAACCACACTTGGTCTATTGGCAGCATAATATGACAATTGTGAAATTACCTGAAGCCAGACGGTTAGCAGATGGCTTCATTGCATTGCCTTTTCTGCCAAGAACGAGGGAATAAAATATACATCAATCTTGGAAATAAAATATACATCAATCACATGAGACATAGCGCATGTACACTTGACAACCAAATTACTACTAAGAATGGCAAGAAACAGACAATCTCAAAAATATTCCGAAGCGAACATGGAAAGTTAAATATAAAGTCAGAACCAACAACCTGCATAATGAACTTTTTTATGAAACCCAAACAATGGCATATGGTATAATAATATGAATAATATCACATAAAATCCAAAACTTTATGTCTAAATAAGTGCAAGACTTCAGATTAGAATTCAAATTTCCAGTGAAATTCAGAAGTCTTTATCTTTTTATCTTTTTTCATGAATCATTACACCTAAAATCCAATCCAAATTCATCATTATCAAAAAGTGCGACCAATTCTTAAATCCAAAGTCCAAAAAGATTCAAAGAAAAAAAAAACTTAAGCACAATAAAGACTTTAAAAAAGGTCCAAAAAGGCACTAATAAATAAATATTTAAAAACAGCAGCTGAAAATTAAGTATTTTGAGCAATAATAATACAGTACTAATAAACTTTTATTTAATATCCAATATCATAAAAAACAATATGCTATCTAATGACAAACTCAAAAGACAAACAAAACCCAGAAAATTTATTAGAAAGCAAAGAAAAAAAGGATACCAACTGTAATATATCAGACTCAAATTTACTTGCTCAAAAAAGAAAAAAACCCAATTCACATTAAACCCAAAAATGAAATTATTAACTTTGAAATTCAAATATAATCATCTATAAGCGCACCAAGACAGTAAATTGAATTGAATAGGAAAAAGAAAGAGACAGAAACAATTACCTGAATGAGGTTCAAAGAGAGTGAAGATTAAAAGCCTATATGACAAAAAGAAAAGAAGAGAAAAATCATTAACTGATTTTCAAGAGAAGGCTCTCTGCCACGATCACACACAAGAACAGAGAGAGACGTGTAGAGAGAGAATTCTGCACTAAAGAGTGCTTTGCTTTCTCTCTTGAAGACTTAATGGCTTCCTTTTTGGAAAAATAAAAATAAAAAGAAAAAGATTGAAAGTGATGATGATTGGAGGAGTGGAGTTAAAAGAGCAGAGAATGATTGAGAGAGAGAGAGAGAGAGAGCGAAAGGGAAGGAATTGTGTTATGAATGTGGGGATTTAACTGTATTTAAATATGTTTTTGGTTCCAAAAACACGCTTAGGAAAAAAAAAAGAAATGTTGGAATTTTTTTTTTTACTATGTGGATAGATTTGAATTCAGGGTTTGACCTCCGGGTCGAAGTGGAATTGCAAAATTGCCATCCAAATTATGTTGGTGGGAATGTGGGGATAAATAAGGATGACGTGGATACTATACATTCTTGGACTTATCTAGCGGTAATTCTGCATATTAATAAATAAACAAATATATATTTTGGATTTTACATAAATTTGCAACATGGATAATGTATTAATTAAAGCGTGAGGCTGAGGTGGCGTGATTAATTGCCCGGATAAGCACGTGTCTGTTCCTTCTATGCACTGCAGGTTTTTCTAAGTCAAAAATGTTCATCTATTAATTTCAATTACTTTAAAAATTAAATTACAAGATTTTTTTCAAAAGAATTAATTTAAAAGATTTTTTTCCTTTGACATCATGTTTGAAAAAAAATTCTTGAATTATTAAAAAAATTTAAATAAATTTTTATTCTGTCATTATCTTTAATGAAGTTTTTTTTATTTTTATTTTAAATCAAATAATTTTTTATAATTAACTGTTAATTTATTCTCAATCAAAATATTAATTATCATTTTATTTTCATATAATTATTTTGAGTCAAATAGATCATTATAATTTTTTTAATAATGGGAGGAGAGAGAATTCGAATATTATTCTTTAGGCAAAGAGATAATGTATTAATCAATAAGTCAAATTCTCGAGTGTAATAGATCTTTATAATTAATTATTAATTTATTTTTAATTAAAATATCAATTATTATTTTATATTTATATAAGATATAACATTGATATAAACAGTGAAAATATCTATGATATAAGATAATAAATGATATTTTAATTAATAATAGTTACTTAATTATTTAAAATTTTATTTTATTTAGATTTAATTATATATAATAAAAATAAAAAATTTATTTTTTTAAAAAAAAATAATTTATTAATTTTTCAGATCTTATACTTTTTCTATTTATGAAGAATTGAACGGGTAAATTATGTGCCATGAGAGAGGGAGTGGGCACCAAAAAGATAAATTATCTTAAATGAATGGTCTTTCCTGCTATGTGCAACTTGCAATCATAAACTATATACATATATAAATAAATAAATATATATATTAATGGGTCATAATCAACAGCATAGTATTGAACAATATTGCCACGAATGGGATATAATATGATCAAATTATTACAACCAACAATTCATGTAAAGTTGGTATAAAGTGACATTTGATTAATCTACTTTAATAGCATCAATAAATACCTTTATTTTTTCAAGTATATGCGGTCCGAATATTGTAGTTTATTTAATATCTATGCTATAAACCGTCAAATTTCTTTAGTTCATTTTGGTCAATTCTAGCTTTCTAAAACCAATTTTTCTTTACAAGCAATCACAACTTAAAAAAGAAGTTGTTTGCTTTTATGAAAATAATGAAAAGTAATTTCATGTAAAGGTGAAATTATGAAAATCCAAAACCTCATTTGATATTTTGTCTTACAAATATCCGGTGGAACAGGGTTTGATGGATGGCCCTCGTGCGGCGTGCTCGTGTTGTTTCGATGGTTTTCTCCTTATTACTTGTAGGCTGACTCTAAACGGTTCAACTGAAACTAAAAAGAAGTGAACAGAACGAAAGATGCAAAAGGCTTCACTTCTCTGTTCTTCGAACCCAATCTCTTCGCCGCCAACCTCTCTTTACACTCGTCTTCCTCTCACAGCTCCTTTTAGAAATCGTTGCTCTCGATCTTTCTCTGCTTCCCCTCGTCTCCGCTTGTCACTGAATCGTTTCCGTGGTCGCCGCCATGGCCTTTCTCCTCTGCACAACACTGGTAAATTTTGTTTTAGATTTTTGTTCAGTTTTCGATAATTGGAGGGTTGTTTATAATTGGTTTTGCTTGTTTTTGTTTCTTACGCATTGGGTTTTTGTGTTTCACTTCTTTTTAATTGTTTGCGGCTTTTTGAGTTTAAATACACACATGTTTTTTTTTCTCATTTTCTTGGTGAATTGTTATGAATATTGAGATAATTACGTTGGCTACTTCAGCTACTGAAGAGATGATTGAAGCTAGCAAGAATGTGTCTGGTTTTGTTGAAATTGGGTTCCTATCCAGTGTTCACGGGCTACAAGGAGAGATTTGTATAAATTCCAGAACTGATTTTCCTGAATTGCGGTTTTGCAAGGTAGGACATGTTCTTACGAAACATTTTGACCTTTGAATTAGGTTAATGTCCTTAAAAATTTCTTTTTTTTATTTGTTTCCTTGAGAAAATTGGTGCTTTCCAGGGTGGGAGAAGATGGTTAAGGCAACAAGTTTCAGGTAAAGAAACAATTAAAGAAGTAGAGCTTATTGAAGGAAGGGAACATCCTGGACGGAAGAGTTGGATAATTAGGTTCAGTGGGATTGAAACTGTGGACCAGGTGAGATGAGTAGAGAAGATTGTTTTTTACATTTATTCACGTCTTAAGTATTCTTGCCCCTTTCCTGTAAATTTCTCTTTCGACTTTTATGCTTGCTTTCACTTTCGTCTGATTAAACATTTTTAAGTTTTTGTTCAGGCTAGCCAACTTGTAGGTTCAACTTTATTGGCGGAGGAAGAAGATAGGCCACACTTGGAAGAAGGTGAATTTTATACTCGTGATCTTGTTGGAATGAGAGTCATTCTTAAGGTAATGTACTTATTGCCTCATCAGGCCTTATATTACATACACCAATTTGTTAACTTCCATAAAAGCATCATTTTGTTTCTGTTATTGTTTTTAATTTGTTCATTTACCTATGAACAGTTTCTTTTGTTTCTATATTTAGGGTCAGACAATAATTTTGCCATAGCGAATTGGGAAACTGACCTTTCAACACAGCTTCACTGTTGAATTTGTCTAATCATTCATCTTATAGTAATTTTTTGTACCCATATTAGTGTATTGATTTATCTGTGCATTTCAATCAACTTTATTTTTTTTCTCAATTTTTTGGATGACCTTATTGTTTAATTTTGTTTTTGTTCATTTTAGTTATGATTGGCAATGTTTGGATTATTGAAGATTTGTTTGTACTGCCTGCTTTCAGGAAACTGGCCAAGTTGTGGGAACAGTTGTTAATGTTTTCAATAGTGGAGCTAGTGATCTTTTACATGTCATGCTCAAATCATCTGTACTTATGCCTAATGGAAGTGGGTCTAATTCGACAGAATCTGGTGATTCTGGTCCCCTTGTTTGGGTACCTTTTGTTGAGGAAATTGTTCCTAACGTTGATTTGACTAGAAGAGAAATGCAGATCACACCTCCAAAGGGACTCCTTGAGTTGAATGTACGCTCTGATGAGAGGTCCAAGAAAGAAAGGCGCCAACTTGTAAGCCATACTCTTTTGTACTCTACTTGATTTATTACTCATTGTTCGCATGATTTCTTCTTCAATATCATTCTGCCTGCTTATATTCTTGTCAGCTGAGACCTCCTTTCTTGCATTTCTTCTTCTTCTTCTTCTGTTCCTCCATTCTCTTATTTAAGTAGATATTTATTTTTCATATCTGATTATTCAGATTTTTTATTTGGGGCATGTATATTCTGTTGCTTACTTACCTCCTGTTTATTGTTGTGCTGCTTGGAGTATAATGTTTAACCATGAGTTTGGTGATTTCAAAATTCAACTATTAGGAGCTATTCCTTTCTTGCAATATATCTGTATCTTAAAGTTGGACTTTGTGTTATATCTCTGATGTAATCACTGAACTTTGTATGTCTGTTCAGAGCGTGGTTCTGGAAATGTTGTTATCCTGGTATATTTAATGTTAATTTCTTTAAATTAGTCTTAAGTCACCCAATGTATGCATTTGTGGCTGCTTTATATGCTCATCTTCTCAACCTTTTCTCTTGATTCATGATGCTGCTGTACTTTTCATATTTTCAAAGTTTACATGATTGTATCAGTCAGGGTCTTGTATTAAGCATCTTTTGACATATTTCAGGAGTGGAAAGAAAGGAAAAAGTATCAAAAACGCTTAATAGCTGCAAAAAAGAAATTGTGTGAAATGGAGCAACAACATATATTTCATGGGTTTAGATTTGGAGAGAAGTCCGAAACAAGCTTACTTGCAGATCAGATTCTCAGTGTTAATTCCAAATTGCTTCAGCAGGCATTGCAAAATATTGAGATAGCTTCAAAGAGGTGAAGTTTTTATTTATTTATATATAATGTATAAACTATATATACTATATAGCAATTGAGCATGCAAGCCTAGTTATGGTTCAGGCTGGAAAATATTTTTGTTTTGTACATGTCGAGTTTTTGTCTGCAGCAATAAGTAGTTGAATATTATAGCTTGTTGGGGCCTGGTTCAGTTATTGATAACCTTTCAATAACATTGATTGATGTTTTCTCATTTTGCATGCATCAAAACTTCTCTTTAATTGTTCAATCAATTGATTATATACTCTTTTCTCTTCAAATATAATGCAAAAAGATAATTTAGTTTCATCTTAAACTCCACTTATAACTAGGAAGGCCTTATCTGAAAGGTGAGGGTGATCTACAATGGTGCCAAACTTGTTAAATTTTTGCTTCTGCATTACTTCTTGAACCAGATGGAGTATAACTGAATCACTCACTGGAACTAAGCTGGTGAGGAATAGATTGAGGATATCAGAAAAATGCTTTACTCCATGTTCAAGTGAAGAGAAGCTGGGGGCAAATTTCAATTTGCGGGAAAAGGCACTCCATCTTGTTTCTAAAGGCAAAGTTGCTCTTGTTTTAGATATGAGTGGCCAAAGGAACCAGGGGAAAGAATATGACCCTAGTCTTGCTTTCTCAGTAAGCATGGAGAATTCAGAAACATCCTCGCTTCAGACATTGCTTTGTGATGATGAGAGGTTTGTGAAGGTGGTACTAAGATTAGAATTTTCATTTGGGAAATTTTTTTCTTAGTTTGTCAGTGGTCACCAATTCATACAAATGAAAACTTTCATTTATAAGCTACTGCTCTTAGAATAACATGTTCATTGTTTTCTGCAATACCATGCTTTAAAAAATTTGAATCATACTAAGCTCCAATTCATGAATTTAAAGCCTTTTTGTTTGTTGCTTGCAGGTAGAATATCGTATATCAGTGCCACTGGTTTTGATTTGCCCAGCTGATGAAATCAATTCTATGGAGAAGCTATTTTTAAGTAACAATTATTTTGGGTTTGACCCTGAAAAGGTCAGTGTTATTTTCATTGAATTGCTTGTGAACTTTGGATGACCTGTAAGGCTAAAACACTAGCAGCTGAGTAAAGATATATGTAATGTTCATTACAGGTTGAAATTTCTGCTATCACATTTCAGCATGAATAGCAATTGTTTCCAATATATTCTTCTTCTTTCTTTTCCCCATCTTGAGTGTCATGGAATTAGAGTTATGTCTGCTTGTTAGATTATGTAACTTACATTTTGGAGATGGAGTTATTGCCTTCTACTTCAGGAATCAAGGTCTAAGCTTGGGTAAATGAAATCTCCTAAGACTCCCTATGTTTCAACGTTTCATAGTTTTGATCAAATCCAACTTTTCTTACACAATTACAGAGTTTAAGTTTTGGTCAAATCCACTTGAGCATTTGGCTCATTGGTTGGTGCATTATCCCCTTGTCTAAAGTGCAGGGTTCAAATCCCCCCTCCCCCAATTATTAAAAAAAAAAAAAATCTTCAACTTGGCTTCATTAACTTTTTAAATTGGAAATTCAGTTCTTTGAAAAGGCATGGCTTTTTATTTTTATTGCTTGCATGTTCCACTAATTGTTTTCCATTTGGATTCTTGCGGAGTTGAAGATAATCTTTGATGAAATCCATAACTTTGGGAATCCACAGACTAGGTCCTAGTAGTCATGCTTGTAATCCTGTTGTTTTAATATATATATGAATTAAAAAATGATGAATGTAACGTACTTAATTTTATCCAATGTGTGTGACAATTCTATTTGTATGAGCATTTTTTACCATTTAACCAAATTGCAGGTTTGGTTCTTGGAAGAAGAGAAGCTGCCAGTTGTTAGCAGTTTGCTGGAACAGAACAGGCATAAGATTTTGATGAAATCACCTTGGGAGATATTGCAGTCACCAGTTGGATCTGGAGGAGTCATTAGCTTGCTTTCTTCAAATGACATTGCTGAGAATCTTGCCCGAATGAGTGTGGAGTATATTCAGGTTAGAAGCTTCATTATTCTTTAAATTGGACATGTTCTATCTCTTGTCAGTCTTGTTTTCCATGTAAAAGAATGGGGTTAGACTTTAAAAAGTTTTATTGATGCTTTTCTAAATTTTAAGACATGCGTTTTGCTACAAATACTCCAAAATAATCATAAGAGACTCCTGAATCAAGTCCAAAGGCAGTCTTTGTGGCCGCAAAATAGAGGTGCATGTAGTCAATTTTCTTGGCTGTAGTCTATTACCAGTCGCTGTAGTGAAGTTGACATCTAAGTCAACTGTATTGTGTCAGATGGTAGAACAGGGAAAGCAATTTAGATATACTTCCAACTCAGAAAGTGCTGTAGAAAATCTGTTCTTTTATTTTTCAATCTTGTGTGGACGAAAGATAATGAAATGTTATATTCTTTGAGGAAGAAGCTCCAAACTTGTGGCAGAGCATTGTCTGATTGTCGTGCTCCACATCCCACATGGTGGGGGAAGATCTTAGTTCATAAATTTGGTTCTATGATCCCATAATTAACTTCAGCTGTCACTCTCAGTTGATTGTCCTGTGGTGTTATGGTTCTTCTGCATGCATGTGTATGTCTTCGCGGTGAACTTGTTAGCTAGAATGTTCTGCGCATCCCTTTGGCATTTCATACTTAACTCAGGAATTTGGAGCTAAGATGCAAGTCATCTGTTTCTACATCAGCACTTGAACATCTGCGTGCTTCATGCAAACAAGTTTTTGCACATGCATACATACATATGATACAAAGCTCATGTCATTAGCATTCTTGTCTAGAATCTGCTCTCTGGTAGTGTTCTCTTTGTTAATTCTTGTTTCTACATGACTTGCTTCTTGCAGGTATGCTGCAGTGAAAGATATATCAGTGGGAGCTCGCTGCTCCTTGGATTTGTTAACTCAAAGGAAGCAGATATCGGCGTTCAAGTTTTTGAAGATAGAGAGGATATCGAGGAAGGTTTTGGCATGATATTCTCGATGGATATAATGAAGAAGTTGACAAGACAAATCAATAAACTTCAATTCTATGCTGTTGCAAAGCCGAATTCACATGTGGAGCTGGTTGAGAAAAAGTGGGTTGAGGTTGATCCTTCCTCTCCGAACTCGTACGAGTTTTATTCTACAATATTTGGTTGCTTAAACGCCTCTTCTTTGGATAAAATTTGCGTAATGGAAATCTCAGAATAGTGTACAAAGAAAGTTATTGGTTTTCCACATATTATACATATATGACCTTTGCTTACCTTCCTTCTTTTGTGTCACTTTTGTTGAGAGCTCTTAGGGAAAGTGGCTTTGTTAGAGATGCATAAAATCCAATCCCCAAATCATGGTTGAAATTCTTTTCCATACATTCTAACATAAACAACTCGAATTTTCCCTTAATAAAGTAAAAAGGAAAGCGGAGGAGCATGGAAAGTGAAATCCCCACGAAAATATTTGTTGTGTCCAAACACTTGCAATATAATTGTTTCATTCACATTATATAGAATGTTACTCGTATCTTTGATACCAAACAGGATTTTAAATATTGTTCATTATCATTTAATTTAGTTTCTTTTTTCAAAATTTTTTTTAATAATTGTTTGGTGAACTTCTATAATAAGAAAATATTAAATTAATGTGTAAATAAATCATGTTTGTTTTTATACTTTTAAAATTAAAGTAAAATTTGGTAAATATTTGATTTAATGATACTCGAATTTAAAGTCTCTCATTATCATTATCATGTGAAAAAAGGCCGAAGCAAATTGGGCTGGATGTGTAAAAAAGAAAAGGATCATTATTAATATGAGCCGACCATGGAGTAAAGGAAGCGCAAGGCCCAATTAAAGAAGTAAGATACTGGGCCGAAACAAAACCCACCTTTTAAAAGTTAAAAATAAATAAATAAAAAACAAAAAACAGGAGGCTATTCTCCACCGTCGATTTATTCTAATCTCTCGCACGAACCCTAAAATTTGAAAGAAACCCTAAAACCCTTCACTCTTAACGCCTCTATATAACCTGCCGCAATCCGTATTAGCAAAGCCGCCCCGGCCATCCCAAACCCCTAATTTCCCAGTAATCCTCTCTCCCTCCTCCTTCTTCTCCTTCTTCAGATCTCTTTTACTGTTATAAATACCAGCAACTAAAGTAACAATTTTTTTTGTCTTTGTTAATGATAAAGGAGGTAAGAAGAAGAAGAAGAAGAAGAAGAAGAAGAAGGATAAGAAGAAATGGCGGTGCCGCTTCTGAGTAAGAAGATTGTGAAGAAGAGGGTCAAGAAGTTCAAGAGACCCCAGAGCGACCGCAAAATCTCCGTCAAGGTATATTAACATGGCTATGATTTTTGTTCTTATTTTTCAGCCATTTTATTTTGAGCTTTGTAGTTTAAAGAGGGGAAAATGATGATAGTAATTGTCGCCCCAGTCTTACTTTGCATATATCAATGTCTTCGTATGCAAAGTTGGTGATTGACATTTTTATCTGATTCCACTTATGTTTTTGCAGCTTTTATTTATTTACAAAATTAGTTAGAAAAATGTCTTTTTCTTTTTTTTTTTGTTAAATGGGTTTGAATATGGAAATGAAGATAGATCTTGACACCCAGTCTGAGTTAGCTTCTTTCTAGATGCAATATGCTGAGTCAGTAGCGATCGACTATCTGATCCATTTAGCATTAAGAGTCTTGTAAATTTTCTTTTTTTTATTCTTTTTTTCTGGTAGTTACGATTAAATATTTATGGTTTTGCCTTTTTAATGAAAAGTTGGAAGGAAATGATGATTGTTGTTTGACACCCAGTCTTACTTTCATCTCTTGATGGAAGATGGTGATAGTAATAAACACTTTTATCTGATCCATTTTTATAACCAACTTTTCTTATTTTAGTCTTATATATTTATTTTTTGTGAATTGGTTGTGATCTTTTGAAATATGCAAGGAGGTGTGAGGATATTTATCCACCATTTCTGTATATGAATGATGAATATTAACATGCACTACCATCTGATCTCTGTTGCATATTTTGCTTTTTTTTAAATGGCTATTTGAAAGTTATTTTTTGTATTTTTGTCACTTACTGCAATCTATGATGTAATGAATCATCAGACCTGATCTTTCTGTGATGATTATATAAAATAATCACCATCTTTCGGCTGAGATTGCTCATCTTTGCTCAGAATTTTATATTGCAAGACAGATGCTTGCTTTTTTAAAATATCTACATGTTTTTGTCTCCTTGGAGTAGGATTTCTTGACGGAAAGGTTTAGGTTTTTTGCCCATGGTATCTGATGTCCAGATTTATGTTTTTGTAGCTGGGCATTTCGTTTTAAGGGCATATACTAATTTCTGAACAGGTCTTGCGACACAGTTAGCTTTTTCTTTTGCAAGCTTTCTGTTACTAAATCCCTGCTCACATCCTTACTGTTTTTATTTCTTATTTCTTATGCACAATTTTCATTTTCTGTTGTTAATTTTGAAATTTTTAAAGTTATCTGACTTATCATGGTTTATCCTGTGTAATGGCAGACAAACTGGCGTAGACCAAAGGGTATTGATTCCCGTGTAAGAAGAAAGTTCAAGGGATGCACTTTGATGCCCAACATTGGTTATGGTTCAGACAAGAAGACTCGTCACTATCTTCCTAATGGCTTTAAGAAATTTGTTGTGCACAACGTCAAAGAGCTTGAACTGTTGATGATGCACAACAGGTACCGTAAAACTTACCAAAAATGAGTAATTCATCATTGTCTACGTTTATCTTAATTTGTTTTTGTTGCTTCTTAGGACATACTGTGCTGAGATTGCCCATGATGTTTCCACAAGGAAGAGAAAAGAGATTGTTGAAAGAGCAGCTCAACTTGATGTTGTTGTCACTAACAAGCTTGCCAGGTTGCGCAGCCAGGAGGATGAATAAGCCATTGTAGTAATTATGTTTAGTAATGAGCTTCCTTTGTTTAACATTATTATCAATTTTGGATAATTTTGTTGTTCTAGACAATCACATTACAATTTTGCTTAAGATATTTTCTTTTTGTCAAAAATACTTGCTAAGTATTAATGTGAAGTTGTGGGTCATCACCCTTTTCTGTTTGTCTTATAACTAGGGGGCTTGGCACCTCAATAAGGCTGGCTTTTATAACCGATACTTGCGCCCTATCGTGTAGATGAATTTAGGGGCGCTCAATGAGAAGTTATCGGAAAGCTTTAATACCACATTATTTACTGCCTTTTTTAATTCAAAATGCCCAACTAGTTTGAGCTGTTTATACTTGAAAGTAAGCCTCAGCTTGAAAAGGGGTTTGTAACATTTATATGCAGAAACAAACTTCTTGTTGCCGGACCCGTTGGCTAAGCTCATTGATGTTCAGAGCTAAGTACGTACAAGAATAACGAAGTTCCATTTTGAAAGCAAAAGTTTAAACAGAGGAAAGCAAAACACCCATTGTACACACTGTCCCATTTTGCTTGCTCGAAGTCAAGACACCTCAAGCCGCACAACCCACGTATATCTAACTCCAGGAAGGAAAAATGTCACTCAGAACAGCATTAGCAAGCTACAGCTACTGGTGCTTACTGGTTTACAAATGTCTGGATATCCCTGGATGGCTGTAACAGGTATATACAATGCACATACATACAACAGAAACAAAAATTCCCTCACTTTCAAACCTGTGTGTGTGTCTTTTGCGAAACTAAATATTTGCTTCTGTAGCACATTGGCAATTCCTATGGTGGGTGGAACCATGATAAGCTCTAAAACAAAAGAAATGCTAAAAATATACTAGTTCCATATTCCTAGACCTAATTTTTGCGGGGCTTCTCTTTTGACACACCAACATCTTTTAGATGCCTTTATTTGATCTTTTTTGAGAATGGCCACAACTTCCGCAATGTTTCTCTTTCTTCATGTGACTCTGCAGAACAATCCAAGGCCAACTCCATATGTATCGTTTAGCGGTATAATGTTCCTCCACTCCCTTCAGCAAATTTGCATCCACCACTTCCACTACTGAACAAGACAGGGACTGTTTGACCAAACCGTTCAAGCTCATTTCTGCGAAGAACATTTCATCGACCAATTAATTTGGACCTTATGAATATCATACGGTAAGAAATATTCTTGCAATGCATAAACCATACCTCTTCTTTTGGTAAGTATTTGAATCTGAGCCCCTAACTCGCACGTTTTTAAGTTCCAACTTCGGATGTTTCCTGAGGAGCTGCATCACGTGTACCATACTATCGAACACCAAGAAAGAATGTCATAGCTTGGCCCGATACATTCCCCAAGAGGTCGGAGTAACTCATGAGCATGCATAGTTAGACATATAAAGTTGGATATCAGCTGAGCTGATCCTAATTAGCTTGGAGAATGTACCTAACTTGGATGAAAATTTTTAGCGATGGAACTTTTAGCTGCCTGCATTTGAATCAGCTTATAAGGGGGTTTTACCCCCTAAAATAGCACCCGTGGCGTCTAGCTCTTTTTGCAAACTATGAATGCTGCCTCTCGTATCCAATACAAATCCCCCACTGTAATAATTGTTGCATATGGAACTAAACCCTTGTGTCAAAACCCTCTACACTAAGCAAAATTTGTTCATCAATGAAATCCCCTCAGTTGATGATATAACATCCTTGATATCTGTTCCTTGTTGCAGGTGCTGAAGGTACTTAGCGTATCTGTTATGTTATCTCTTTGTTTTTATGTGGAACATATTCAAGACAAATATACAACGGCCAATTCAACAATAGCCAAAGCAATTTTATGGTTTTTGAGTAGCTGTATATACAAAATGGCCAATAAGTTATACTACCAAGTATCTTATGGTATGTGCAGAAGTGAGTTCTCGGGCCCTTGTTTCTTCTCTTATGTCTTGAACTATGACATGAAACTTGGTCTAAAGTTCATAACACCAGAGTTGCCAGCTTCTATTTGATTACTCTTGTCTCTAAACAAAATTACTCTAATTTTGCTCAAGTAATAAAATACACTGCAGTGCAGAAGAAACCCTAACCAATTTACAGCTATTTGTGCTCTGAAATGCAAGATAAACAGTGACGCCTATGAATCATCAACATGAACCACATCAGAAAATTTGATAGGTATAAGTTGGTAGACTTCATTGCAAATTAAAACTGCTTCCACAACTAAATTCCTGAATATAGGGATCAACAATAGACAGTGATGAAGGAGTTAAAGACTGCAAATATTTACAAAGAGTTACTTAGATTTACAACCCATTCATTCCTACATCCCCTCATCATGTTTGCTTAGCAATCTAATCACTACACAAAAAAAAGGCTAACATGACCAATAGCACAGATGCACATAGGAAGGAAAGTTTAACCACTTTTCTGCTTGTTCCCCCTCTCCACTTTTCTGCGTCCTGTGAAAAGCATGACAGCAGCAGCAGCAGCTAAAACGACAGCTCCAACTGATGCCATAATTGAACTCCAATTCAGCTTCCTTACATTCACCTCTTCCTGTCCATCACACTCCAATTCCTTCTCTTCCTCTTTTGTAACCCAACCCATCAATTCCTTGCTCTTCTTGCCCTTCAACTCCACAATAGCACTCTTCAGCTCCGACAACCCAGACTCCAACTCCCCCATCTTCACCTCCATTTCACTCATCATCTTCTCCGGCCCTTTCAAAGCCTCTACTTCTTCCATCATTGTCTTCACATCAAGCAAACCAAAACTTCCCCTCTCCAACATCACCTCCAAGAGCTCAATTTCTTTACACAATTCACGAGCTCCAATATCCCCAATCTCTTCCTCCCCCTCACCATCATCACTCACATTCACTTCTTTTATTTCATTTTCAGAATCACCATCACTCCACTCAACCTCATCAATCACATTACCCATCTTTTCAAACTTCTCAGCGAGCTCTTTCTTATCCGAAACTAATTCCCTTGGATTCACTTGCTGCCGAATAAGATCAGTTCCAAACTCTGTAAAAATCTCAGCCTTTTCGCATATCTTGGTTTCTTCAATACCAATCCCCAAATCTTTAAATTTATCATTGCTTTCCCCTATTTCGAGCGTCAAATCCAAAAACGTTTGTTCCGACTTCTTCTCTTTCAAAACCTCACATTTTTCAATTTCTTCCTCAACTCCAAATTTCTCCAATTTATCATCTTTTAACCCTTTTTCAAGCATCAACATTAGAACTTTCCGTTCAAGTTGCTCAATTTCATGATTTAGTTGACTTTCACCTTGGTTAAATTCTTCAATCCTACGCTTTAATGACATTAATTTCTCGTTGTTTTCTACGTTGTCAAGGATTAATCGAGATACCTCGTGCCCTAGGCCCTGGCATTGCTGATTCAGATCTGAAATTTTGTTTTCGACCTCTTCGCCTTCGTTCTCCGCTGTGTGATGTATGCGCGATGATGATGATGATGATGATGGCGACGATATCACAGAGCTTGCCATTAGATTAACGGAAGAGATTACCACAAGGAAAAAAAAGGCAGTTCGAGTTCGTTCCTGCGGGGACGGAATTTTGGACTGATTTTACTGCTTCTTAGACCGAAACAAAAAATAAAAGAAAATAGCTTTAATTTAACGAAGCTAGCGCCAAAGAGAAGCTTTAACTCGACTGGCTGGTTGCAGAAAGCGAGAGATTTCCGTTGCCGAGAGTGGAGGGGGTGACAGAGTGAAAAATATTTTCGCGCCTTAATGCAAGGGAAGGGAGAGTACTATCGAGACGGATTTCGGGTCAACTTTAATACGTGGTGACTTTTGATTGGCCTTTTTAATTTTTTTAATTTTCTTTCTTTGTTTCTGATGTGTCAAAAACAAATACAATTATTATTTAAAACAAAAATCTTTACAGCACGTTTGGTTCTCGTAATAGACAGGAATAGAATAGAATAGGTATTCTGTGGGAATAGAATAAGGTAGGAATAGAAAAGAATAGTTATTACTTTATTTGGTTCAGTAAATGGAATAGAACATGAATGACTATTACTACTTAATGCAGTGTTTGGTTGGTAGAAATAAGATTAGAATAAGAAAGGAATAGGTGACAAAAAGATAGAAATATCCTTACTCATATAGCTTAGTAATTTTTATTAACAAAAGATATTATCTTTATTATAATTAAAATAAGTAAACAGTAAATAGACAATTATCCATTATAATTATTTTTTATCTCAATTTCTAAAATAATTATAATATAACAATATATTTTTATTAATAAATAATTATTTTTAAAATATAATTTAAATATATTCTATTTTATAATTTTTATTTAATAAATTTTATATTAATAAAATTAGTTGATAATTTAATTCATAAATTAAAATTATTAATTTGATAAGTCAAGAATAAACACATTAAAATATATAACATAAGTATACCCTACTTGTAATTAATTTAATAATTAACTATATAAAATTAATAATTTAATTAAACTTATTAATTTTGTTGGCCCATGGGCCCGGCTCGACCCAACCCACCTTAGCCCACTAATTTGGTAAGCTGGTCCATTTAGGCCCGATTTAAATATGGGTCTAAAATTTTGAAACCCATCCCATCCCATATTCAATATAAAATGGCCCGACTCAATGGGTCAGATCCATTTTGACAAGTATACTCACATATTATGAATCAATTTCATCGTAGAGCCAGTTTCATTAGTTCCTCCAGGCACATGTTTTTTTTCTTTTTCCAAGTTTTTTTTTTCTCGAAATTCTCCCATCGCCTCCTTCCACCCTTCGTAAATGCCAAATTTATAAATAACGTGTCTTTTAATATTTTCTTTTATTCCATGTCTGGGAAGAAAATGACCAATTAGAAGCATAACTAATGCATATTAGCATAAAAAGTAATAAATAATAAAAGAGCCTTGTCATACTATAAATGCCCTTTAGATGAAAATATTATTGCATATAATAAAAAACTAAAGTATACTTTATAAAAATAAGTCTTGTCATAATTTGTACCAACATCAACCATATTAGATTTAAATAGTTACAATGTCAATAACTTACATTCACAAAAAGTTTAAATCCATACAAGGTCAACGGTCAGCTAAAAAAGTTCTCAGCCATTCTAGTCTTCGTTCAGGAGCAATACTAAAAAAGACAAACATCAGAGTTGGAGATTCAGGCAGTTTAATTGAAGCAAGCACCCTTTCCATCGATGTCAAACCCTCTACCTGACTTAAAATCCCATCCAACTCTTGGGCCTTTTGCTGGATGTTAACCTCTGCCCCAACACTTCTACTAAACTCAATTCCAGCCTCCATTATATTTTCACCCAATATTGTTGCAGCAGCAACAATAGATTCAGATGTAATGGGGTCACCTGCCTCATTTTGCTTTTTCTTTTTCCTTGATGAAGTTGTGTGACTTCTATGAGCTGAAGTTTGAGGTTGAATATTTGAGAAATCTTCATCGACTAAACTATATGTAGCTACATTTTCACTCTCAACTTCATCATTTGTTGGATCAGTGCAATCTTGCATTTCTTCCAAGATATCTGCTGCAGTTTGCGCATCTCTTCCTGTGGCACGATCTTTTCCATAAATACCACTCAGCTCATTGAAGAAAGGAAAACTCCTTCTTCTGAAAGGGGCAGCCTCCTTGTGACTCTAAAAAAAAATGTTACATATTAGTTCACTATATTATTAAGAAACTAATATGGAATAAAGAAATCAATTTAACCAAAAAACTTACCTGTATGTAAGATTCCCATACAGGATCCTCAGCGACAACCATGTTCCTTTGCTCATCCCATCCAAATCCACTAGTAGTTGTCCCTTGCACCATATCGTATATAATGGCCCATTCTTTTTTCAAAGTCTTTATTCTAGACTCTATATGGGGCTTGGCCTTCAAGTTTGCATTCGGTAATTTTGTAGCGAGGATATTTTCAAGTTCCAATAAATAACCGCCTCTAAAACTAGTGTCAGCATTATATTTCCCTATATTATGCAAATCAATCAATGACGAAATAAGTGCAACATCTTCATGGTAATTCCATTTTCTTTTGGTCCCTTTTAAACTTTGAGAAGCTCGGGCTGAAGATGTAGACATTGTTTTCTACCATAAACCAAATAAATTATATTAAGCAAATTAATATAAAAAATTAAACATCAATTATATAAAAAATAAAATGAGAAAATCGATATATCTAATAATATATGTAAAAGTTGTCAAACCTTATACACATGATAAAAAAGTACAGTATTTAAAACGAATAACAACAATGATTGAAAAAAAGCTAAATCCAATGATAAAGTAAAATACAGAAACAGTCTTTCAATTATCAATATTCGTAACAAATGTCAATCATCATTTTGCCTAGCTGCTTGCCATTCACTGAACATTTTTGAAGCTAATTCCATTCTCAAATTTCCCCAATTATCAGTAGGATCAATAGTACTTACAAAATCCTCATCCACTGCAGTGTTGGTTTCAAAATAGTCCCCTAAATCCACATCAATTGGATCAAAACTCATCTCCCTCCTAATGAAATTATGAAGCAAACAACAAGCTATAATAATGCGATTATGTACCCTAATCAGATAAAATGATGGACTCCTAAGTATGCCCCATCGCATTTTCAACAACCCAAAACACCTCTCTATAACATTGCGAGCAGCAGCATGTTTCATATTAAAAAATTCTTCAGGACTGCTTGGTTCGTGACCTTGACGCCATTCATTCAAATGATATCGTTGACCCCTAAAAGGTGCAAGAAAGCCCTCACAATTTGTATAGCCTGCATCCACTAGATAGTAACACCCTATATAAAACAAACTAAATCGGTTATTTATTTGTTTAATTAGAATAATCATATAGTACTTAATTGGAAAACCTAAACCTACTATCATATGAAAGCTTACCGTAAGGGACTTTAAGTCCATTTCTTCTCCTTATTGCATCTCTCAACACTCTGCCATCAGCTACAGACCCTTTCCAACCAGGAAGAACAAAGATAAATTGCATGTCAGGAGTACATACACCCAACACATTTGTTGCAATATCCCCTTTACGAGTGCGATATCTAGGTTTCTCAGCCATTGGTACCTTAACCCTGATGTATGTCCCATCTAGAGCACCTAAACAATTCTATAAATCCAAAGTAATGAATTACTTATAAGTAAACCTATTAATCTCTTGTATATATATAGTTTAAAAAGATAATAAGACAAATATTATACCTCAAACCACTTCCACCGATTATTAGTTGAGTTTGTTGGAATGGGCTCAGGTTTTTTGAACAAATGTTCTTGCAATTTTAGCACCGCATTTAAAACATTATGAAAGTGTCGACTAATTATCTCTCCCGACCTTTTAAAATTTAATCTAATTACTCGATTTTTAACATGATGAGCAATAATATGTAAGAATATTGCTACTTGCTCATCTACTACCATGTGCCTTGTTGACTTCAACCCCCCCAATACTTTCTAACATTTCACATAATTTAAAAAAAGCTGCTCTATTCATCCTAATTTGTGAAATACAGGAAACATCAGGACCATACACAAGTCGCCTCACATACTCTGGATTTGCAGCAAAATCTAATGTATAAGATCTGACTCTTGGCCTATAAGTACATAAAGTCGACGCTGCGGACAGTAAAGTCAAGAATGAACTAACAGCACGACAAATCTCCATATAAAATTTAAACGTAGCTAGTAGCCTTTTTCGTCGTTCAGCATCCCTTCTCAAAGACAAACGAACCATGACTGCAAAAAAATAAATATTCTAATATATTTTATTATGTACACAAAATATTAAAGTCATATCGCTTCAAAATAGTAAGTGACCAAAATAACAGAAAAAATGTATTGCTACTTGTCTATGTTTTTACACATAGTTCATATATATACATGCAAACATTTTGATTTAATTTTTGTACAAATTTAATGGTACAGTTATAATATAATATTTTTAGTTGCTTAGTTAGGTAATTATATTATAATAACTAATTAGTGTTAGATTATAAATAAAATTGGCCTCTTATATATACATTATTCATTTATGTATATATACAAATAATTTCAAAATATAATATTTCTTTTTTTATACCATATTCGGAAAAAGAAGAATCATTCATGAATATACTAAAATATTAAATTTGATTTTAAATGGGATTATGTATTATGAAAGCAATACATTTTATTCATATGTTAATCTCCAAACAAAATGAAGGAATTTTCAGTATTGGATAGAAACATTTGAAAATCTTAAGTAATTAGAACCTTTTTACTATATATATATTTAATCACAATTATTTTTCTAAAAATTGAAATGAAAGCTATTTATAATTTTTTATTCATTAACTATATCAGCTTTTTAACATTCTTGTATATATATTAATCCTACATGGTATTAACCAAAAGCTTTTATATCATCCTTAGAAAATATTTATGCTGCCCTTGTTAAATTTGATAAGAAGACCATGGTACTAATTTCCCAAATAAGGCAATTAATAGCATATTTTACTTTACAAATATATTCTAAATCCCTTGTTTACTAATTTTTCAAGCGACTGTTTTTCATTGCATTGAGGAATTGAAATTGAACTTCTATGGAATTGGAATACCAAATTGTTTATCTACACATGGTTCAGCATATTTTAAGTCATACAAGATTTGGTAAGTCACCTCTAACTTTGCTACAAAATTCTGCTTAACAACTAAAAACAAGAACAACCATTTATGCTTCTTCATTTCGCCAAACCAGCTAATATTCCACATGTAACAAACACCAAAATTACAAATTAAAATTTAATTTGCTCCGTTTGTAATTTCCTCTCAAATTCTCCTTTCCACTAAAAACAGTCAACAGAAGCTCCATATTTATATCAATTTCCAAGAAATAACAACAACATACACACTGCCTGAACAATCATTAAAACACAAGAAACATAAAAAGAATTAGGGGAAAAACTTCATAATTTATAATTAAAAAATTCAACTAAGAAACACAAAGTGCAGAAAAAGAAAACAAGAATACCTCTGACGTCCAAAAGTGGCTGAGGTATTTTTTAGATCAACAGAACAGATTGCACAAAGTCGAAGCTCCCTCTGCTTATTCTGTTCAACTCAAACCTCACACTTCACTTACCAGTTTAAGGAACCTACAAAACATTAACAAATTCAAATAAAAAGCAAAGCTAGATCAAATTTTAAAACGAAAAAAAGAAAGGGATAGTTTGAGAGGCGGACCAGTGAAATGAAGAGAGCGAAAAAGGCTGGAATTGAAGGGAATTAGAGTGTGGAAGGTTATAATTGGTAGATCAGAGAACAACCGAGAGAGATCCGGAGCAGGGGTTGCAGATCGGCTGAGACAAGATCGGCTGCAGATCGCCTGAGACAAGAGGGAAACGATGACAGGAAGGGCACTGCTACTATGCAGAACGTGGTGGACTGTTGACTGATGAGAGAAAACAGCTGCAGATCGGTTGACAGAAGGGTATACGATGACTGGAGGGGCGCTGCTACTATGCAGAGTACGATGGACTGTCGACTGATGAGAGGAAACAGCTACAGATTGGCTGAGAGAAGAGGGAATCCAGGTCGAAAGGGGAGATGCTACTCTGCGATCAACAGTAGAAGGTCGGCTGATGAAAGGATGAAGGGCTGAAGTTCGACTGAGAGAAGAAGTAAACGAGGAAGAGAGAGGGGAAGAAATATTTTATAGGGACCAATTTGGGATTTTGTAAATGTTATGAGGGTATTTTTGTCATTAAGCCGGACAATTAAGACTCTATCTGCTCGTTTGGTTCAGGGAATGGCTATGCCATTCCCTTTCTATTCCCTTTCTATGCCTAAACCTTCATTTGGTTCAAAAGTTAACAGGGAATAGAAATTCCTGAGGAATTTCTATTCCCTGCAAAGGGGTAATAGGGGGGCCTTAAGTAAACCCAAGGTCCCCCCCGGTAATAGCTATTCCATGGCTCATGGAATAGCTGTAATATTGTTAATGACAAAAATACCCTCATTCTTACTTGAAAATTTCAACTCTGACCATATAAAAGATTTTTGTTTTTCTCTCTCTTCCTCTTTCCCCTCTCTCCCGATCTGCCTCTTCTCCTTTTCCGATCTTCCCTTCTGCCGTCGATCTGTCTCTTCCGATCTGCCCCTCTTCCGCCGTTCTTCGTCTTTCTCTCTACTGATCTAGCTTTCAACGGCCAGATCTGGCCGCGGGAAGCACCGGATCTGGTGCTTCCCGACCAGATCCCGCGGTTGGATCTGGCACTCCACGGCCAGATCCAATCGCCGGGGACACCGATCTGGCGTCCTAATGGCCAGATCCGGTCACATGGTGCGCCAGATCGGTGTTACATGACACCGGTCGCCTTTCCGACGACCGGATTACGGGCAAGAAGAAAGAACAAATAAAAAAATAAAAAAAAAAATTATTTATAAATATTAAAATATTAATATTTTATTTATTAAATTATTAATACATTAAATAAAAATTACAATATTTTATTTTTTTATAAATTTTTTAAATAATTTAATAAATAAAATATTTTATAAATATTAAAATATTAATATTTTAATGTATTTAAAATTATTTAATATTAAAATATTAAATTATTTAATGTATTTATAAATATTTATAAAATTATTTATAAATATTAAAATATTAATATTTTATTTTATTTATAAATTTTTTATGATTAAATGTTTAATGAATATAAATAAAAAATAAAAAATTATTAATAATTTAATCATAATAATATTAAATTATAAATAAATTATTAATATTTAATGTATTAATAATTAAATTATACTAAAATATTAATATTTAAATTATTAATTATTAATATTTTCATTAAATTATAAATTATTATTATCTTAAAAAATAAAATAAATAATAAATAATTATATATAATAAAAGATATTTTTGTCTTTTTATTTTCTATTCCTTTTTTATTCCAAAGTTATTATTACCAACCAAACACTGCATTAAGTAGTAATAGCCATTCCTAGTCTATTCCATTCACTGAACCAAACAAAGTAATAATTATTCTTTTTTATTCCTACCTTATTCTATTCCCACAGAATACCTATTCCATTCTATTCTTGTCTATTCCGTGAACCAAACGTGCTATATGACGGGCGGAATAGATATTACCGAGGGGAAAGAAAGGAATGGCTAAACGGCCTGTAAGCCCCGTTTCACGTAATAGCCATTCCCTCGGAATTTCTATTCCAAGCGCCTCTTTTCAACCAAACAAATCAATAGGAATTGACTGGGAATAGAGGGGGAATGGCTTAGCCATTCCCCGAACCAAACGTGCCATTAGTTTCAAGTTCCTCAATTGGCCGCTTTCAAGTAAAACTATAGTATTTTTCCATGCATCAAGATCCATGAGTTCTCAACAAAATCCTCAATCCTTCTTTTACTTAGTTACATGAGCCCCTCCCCTCCAAAATTGTTGTGAAAGATGAAAATGTTCTAACTATGAAATTCTCTGTGATTTGCTACCAATAATCACCACAAGAGCAGATGCCATTTTTGAAGTGATGAAAACGTGTAGAATCTCTTACAACGATCTCACGCCCAACAATTTTTGCTATGAGCTTAATGGCACTATGGCAATCGCCGCATACACGAAGGTTCTTCATCACTGTTATCGCGCTGCCCTCTGCGGTAGTAACCAACCCAAATGCAATGGCAAGCCTCTCGCTATGATAAGACAACATCTCTTGCTTCTGCTCATTCTCCACATCATGCAAGGCAAACCTCTCGTCAGGCACATAGCCGAACTCTTTCAACTTTCCTCCCAACCAGTCCAGCTTTTGATATATTTCTTCACTGGAAGGATGAGACTTATCTCCAGAAACAAACTCATGTCGAAGTCCCCTTACAGTAACCCAACTGCAACCTGGTTGTTTCACAATTCCTCTCTGTTTCATCCGTACTCTCATTCTCGAGACATCACTCCATTGACCAGCAGAAGCATATAAATTAGACAATAGAACATAAGCAGCACTGCAATGTGGTTCTAGATCAAGAATGGATTTTGCAGCTCTTTCAGCTACTTCTAAGTTGGAATGCATCCTGCAAGCACCCAGCAAAGCTAGCCAAACTGTTGAATTTGCTTTCACCTGCATATTTTTAATTAGCTCCTCTGCTTCTTCCAACTTCCCAGATCGACCCAAGACATCAACCATACAAACATAATGCTGAAGCTTCATTGCGGTGGATTTATATCGACTAATATACTCAAAAAAGCATCTCCCCTTTTGCAACATTCCAGAATGGCTGCAAGCGGAGAGCAACCCAGTGAAAGTGATCTCATCTGGATCAACTTCAGCATGTATCATTCTTCCAAAGAGTGTCAAAGCCCACATGCCTTGACCATGCTGTGCACATCCAACAATAATTGAGTTCCACGAGACAATATTTTTTTCATCAATACTACTAAATGCAGCTAAAGCATCATTAACATTCCCACATACAGTATACATAACAATTAGAGAATTACCAACAAATGCATCAGCTTCCAGACCTAGCTTGACGGCTACAGCATGGATCTCTTTACCCCTATCTAGAGTCTCTAATCCACTGCATGAATTCAGAGCACTAGTAAAAGAAGATTGATTTGGGAGGACACTCATTCTTATCATGTCTCCAAAAACCATCAATGCAGATTCATGCCTATGATTTAGGCCATACCCAGTTAAAAGAGCTGTCCATATTACTACATTTCCATGCAATTTCTCATTGAAAACCTTGCAAGCATTTTCCATTTCCTTGCAGTTTGCATAAAAAGTTAAAAGCGAAGCACATATAAATTCATCAAAACAGAATCCCAACTTAACAATTTGACCATGAGTCTGAACACCCAAATGCAATGCAATCACATTTGCACAAGCCGTCAACACGCAAGAAAACGTGCTTGAACTCAGCTCAACACCACAACCCACCATCTTCTTAAAAAAAACCAAAGCTTCATCACTCCGTCCATTATAATCCAGCCCACCAATCATTGCAGTCCACGAAATCACATTCCGATTAGGCATCTTCCGAAACAAACTCATTGCCTCCTCAACTCTCCCGAATTTCAAATATCCATAAATCATCGAATTCCAAGCCGCCACATCCCTCGCAGGCATCTTGAAAAACAACCTTTCAGCCACCTCAACTTTCCCAAACTGCAAGTACCCATTTACCATCGTTGTCCAAGAAACAACATTCCTTCCCGGCATTTCATCGAAAAGCTTCTTAGCCGTAACTAAATCCCCACAATGCAAACACCCTTTAATCATTGAATTCCAAGAAATGGTATCTCTCACCGGCATTTTCTCGAACAGTGCCATTGCGTCATCAAGCCGATAACTTCGCACGTACCCATCAATCATCATGGTGTATAAATGCACCCCAGGGGACGGGATTTTGTTTAAAACCTCGCGAGCTTCGTCTAAGCTTTGGTTCTTTAGGTGATAGGAGAGTAAAAATTTATAATTGGGGGTGCGTGATTTCGGGTTACTAGAAATCATAGTGAAAGATTGCGACAATATTTTAACATTAGTTGAAGAAAAGGGACGGAAGATTGAGATGGTGGAAAGGGTATTTGTATATTTGGTTTTTTTAAAAAAATGCGCGCGAGATTTCGACATTGCATTTGTTCATAACGGTCACCAAAAGGTAGAACAAAGCAACTTCCAAAGGTATAATGGGCACTTGTTGATGCCCTTGGTCCCTGATGGTCAATGAAACGCATCGTATAGGAGTTCCATTGTGTTTTTTTTTTGTTTGAAAATAGTGGTTATCGGATTTTTGTTTACAAAAAGAAAACAGGGTTAACCACTAATTTAATGAAAGCTAATTGTGAGAACGGTATGGATGGGCAGTTAAATATCGAGAAGAAAGATTTTGGCTTGGAGGGGAAAGGCACTCACTTTCCATGTGGCAGATGACACAATGGGGCCTGAAAGGGGGTCCAGATGAACTTCCAATCAGCCCTCCATCAACTGGCAAAGGATATAAGAATATTACTTTTCCTCCCAGGAACGCCTTACAGCACAAAGCCTAGCTCAAGAATGTACCATTTAAAAAGAATACCTGAAAATGCGAACCAAGCAAGAATCTGGTTTTCTGCTTTTTATGTTCTGAAGGCTTGCCTTGAGCATGAAGCATGCTCTTTACAACCCCACGGAGATTATTTGGATCCCGCAGCCTTAGCAAGAAAAGAACCAAACCCTTCATTTGATGTCGTATATATAAACCTCCAATGGACACAAATCACATGTTCCTGTGACAAAGCTTTCCTGCAATTTAGAAACCTTTTCAGAGTCCTGAAAAACTCCTAAACCTCTTTCTTCTTTCTACAGCTTTTCATCTTAACATCATCAGATAGTACAAGGCAATGGCCAACCCTCAAATGAAACCCGTTGCTACACTTCTTTTGCTCCTTAATTTCTGCATGTATGTCATTGTTTTGGGCATTGGTGGATGGGCCATGAATAGAGCAATTGATCATGGTTTTATCATCGGTAAATTACTTTCCTGTCTTTGACTCTTTGTAAGATATACAATTAGTGAAGGAGTAACCTTATTAACATAAGTAAATATTAGAATATAATGTAGTCATTAGACTCAAGCTGGCTTCTCTGTGCGACACTTGCAGGGCCTGACTTCAACCTCCCAGCGCATTTCTCACCCATATACTTCCCCATGGGCAACGCTGCCACCGGATTCTTCGTGACATTTGCTTTGCTTGCAGGAGTTGTTGGTGTAGCATCAGCAATTGCCGGTTTAAACCATGTTCGTTCCTGGAATGGCAATAGCTTGCCATCAGCAGCCTCAGTTGCTGGCGTTGCTTGGACCCTTACTTTACTTGCCATGGGGTCAGCCTCTAACCCTGGCATCTTGAGACACAAGCTTTGATATGCTTAAACTTTCTAGACGTCAAGCCCCGAACTAAATGCTAATTTGTTTCTTTACTAACTAGAATATTTTCTTTTGCAGATTTGCCTGCAAAGAAATTGAGCTTGAAATCAGGAATGCTCGTCTGGTAAGAATGAAATTCAGCTTTCATCCAATTGTCCATTCAACTATGTCTGCTTATTCCACCAACGAAACTGCAGTTATATATAAATTTGTTGGCTAATGTTTTTATGTGGTAAATTTAAACATAAACAATCTCTTCTTTTGCAGAGAACAATGGAGGCATTCTTGATCATACTTACAGCTACACAGCTCTTATACATAGCAGCCATTCACGGTAGCGTATAAATGATAACACAGTTGAATGGTTAATGCGTGGTGTGTCCTCCTTTTATATATATATATATATTTTTTTTTACCACTAAGAATTTTTCTCTTTGTGTTCCTTCGAGTCTTGAGATGTACAAACAGGCCGCAAAGGCTGTTTCTGGTTGTGGTGTGATGGGCGTGAATACAACTGGATTTTTATAAACCTGTAATAAAACAGTTCAGTTCGAAATTTCTGCTGCAATTGACCCGGTTTCTTCAACCTACATGCTTCTTTCAACGTCCCACGTTGCCCCAAAACGACAGCAAACAATAATTCGTCCCTTAAGGATAACTTTGATGGTGTTTTGCAATTAAATAACCTTATGACAGTGGTAGGGGACGACCATATAAGACCTGCGCATAGAACATAGAGAAGAACATCTTTCTTGTTAAGGCAGCATGCATTTGTTTCTTACTTTACAAGGTTGTCAATCAAGGCCTACCATGGTCACGTATTAGTTCACCAAATGAAAAGTTCAAGAAGCAACTCTTCAATCCATGACTAAAGAGTACCATTAGACACTCTTCGGGTCATACCTAAGAAAAACAAAATTATAGATTTGCTGCAAGGAACAGAGATTTTCAAAATTCATGAAAATGAAAGCCAAAATAGCAACCATGCTGAAATCACTTCCATAAACCTTGTATTATTTACGGAAACTACTCCACTCAACCCAAAACAAGAGGAACTAGATACAGCACCGACCCAGGGAAGAAGCTACATTGCAAAAGTGCCAATAAAAGAATTTACTTAAAGCTAGGAATGGCTTGCTACTATCAGCGTCAGTGCTATCACTAACACAAAAACTTGTAACTGTTTTTCTAGCTAGGTCTGTTGTCCATTATTCTTAATAAAAAAACATCAACCCTTGAAATGTAATAGACGTCTAGAAACCAAAGCTTTGTGACTTTGACAAACTGCCGTTGTCTACCAAATCCCCATGAACAGATGGTTCTGCATCATAAGAAAACCACAAAACATATCAGACATGTAAAGGGGAATATGTCAACCTTATAAGATGTTAGTATAAAATGGCATAACCGATGGTATTTAAGGCATAAGCATATTCATCTATAAACCAACAATATGACAAGATCAGTAATGGGCACCACAACATAAAGTTGATCAGGATATTGTTGTCACAGAAGACTGCTTCACAATTGCCCATATCTAAAGTTGTCAAAAACAAACCAATAAATAATTAGACACAAAAAATTGGAAGACTGTCCCTAACAGACATCCCAATGATTGGAATTTTGGAGCTTTCAACTCAGAAATATCATGTTCAAAAAACAGGGGGAGGTGAAAATACAAGACAAAACCAACTACCAAGAGAATTAAAGACATAAACCAAAATAATATACTAAAATGCTGTCCTCCTAGTATCAATTTCAAGGTACCCAATAAGCTACTAACTGATCACCTATTTAACATGATGAACATAAACTTATAACAGCACATTAAAGATATGAACAGAAACCTATACGTGCATTACATGCAAGTAAAACTTTTACAAGTTCATGCAAAGAAAATGAAAGTATTAATTAAAAGAATTTACTATAGAGCACACAATTAACCAGAGAGAATTGAACAGGCTATCATAAGGTCTTTCATCATCTCATCATGCATCAAGTATATCTGGTTCAACCAAGAACCATTAGTGATTACTTCAAGCAATGAGGCCATGGCAAATTGCAAAAGAATACCAGATAACTGACAAAACAATCAAATAACAAGCAACAAGTTCCAAATCTCAAGTTGCAGTTTCATAGTCCTAGTATTCTCAATACAACCAGAAGCACCAAGGATATGAGCTACCGAGCATATCTCAATATGCAGTTTTGCAAATTATAAAGGAAAGTATAATATACTTTTTAACTCAAAATATAACCCAAACCTTCAATTATCTCCCAGAACCAGTAAAAATATCAAACAATCCACAGCAACTTAACACTGAGGTTCTTTGCACCACTGGTGGAGTTGAAGCAACAAGAGGCTGTGGACCAATTCAGTAATAAACATGAATTCACTTCTCAGTCAAATTAAAAAAGAAAGAACTCAAACTGACAACTCTAGAAAAGAATTAGGGCAAGAAATACCTGCTTTTCAGAATAATCAGGAGTCCCAGAATCCTGGATCTTTTCCGCAACATTACTACTTTCAGCAGTAGAAGTATTTGACAACGGGAATATTTTTCCTTCATTTCCTTCCAATTCATCCCTAGAAAACCCATTTGATGATGGCAATAATTTCTCTTCACTTTCTTTCAACCCTGATTCAACTACATCAGAAACTACTGATTTTTTTATAGAAATTTCCACAGCATGATCCACTTCCTCTGGCACAGATAACACAGTTTTAACCAAATTGTCAACAGCAGCAGTTTCCATGGCAGAATTACTATCAACATCCCCGAGCTTTTCATTTTCAGCAACCTTCACAACTTCTTCAGACATAATAGTAGCTGACTTATCCTCAATATTATATGAGGTTGCTTCAGGAACAAAGTTAAAGGCTTCTTCCTTCGACTTCTTCTCAGAGACTTCAGATTCATCATCCGAACTACTACTGCTACTTCTACTGCTGCTGCTAGAGCTCTTATCATGCTCAACGTGTTGAATAATTACACGTTTGCTCTCCATATCCTCCTTAGGTTCCAACTCTTTATCAATTTTAACAGCAACAACATCATCCAATCCTAATTTCTCCATGCTTTCTAAGTCTCTAGTTGCTTCTTCCACTGACTTGTCCTCAGTAACATATGATTGAACAGATGATGGTGCACTTTTCCCTTCTTCTTCTTCTTCCCCCTGACTGAATGCATTCTGGTGGTTTTGGTCATCCTGAGATGCAGGGGAACCAACATCGCCACCATCACTGTCCCTTTCATCTTGGCTTTTTGGATCATCATTTCCTGGCACCATTTGATTGAATCACAATAGTTCCAGTCACTATGCAGACAATAAATTTACCAATCCCCTCAAAAAACGACCAAAATAAACACTAGAAAAACCGCGGGAGAGGATTTCAAATTGATTAACCAAAATGATTTTCAATCAATTTTGATGAAAATATAGCAACTAAAACCACAACAAATACTCAAAAGCACCGCTCTATAACTTGAAAATGGATGCGCAAGTTCGTTCAATAACAAGAGTGCAGGTCAAAATCAAGTAAAAGACAGTACACGCTCAAAATTGCCAAAAGACACCTAAACAAATATTGGAAAATCTTTAGAAAAAATACATAAAGTAAACAATAAGTGATTAAAGGACGACAATCCCGATGAAAAGCGACCAAATCAATTAATCAAGGACATGAACTAGAAACTGTATTAGCTATTAGACACTCAAACCAAGCTGATTTCTTTAACGAGATATCTCCAACACAGTACTTCAAAAACTGAATGACGGTGACAGGTGGATAACCGAGTAAAAAAAGCACCCATCTTCCCAAATCCACCAAAAAAACAAACCCAAAACAAAGATATAGAGAAAAGGCAAAGCAAAGCAAACTACCATGTGGGTTGTTGTTAGTTGATGAATTGATGTTGTTGGCTGCTTGCTCCTTCTTTTTCTTGGCAGCTTTTCTCTTCTTAGCACCTGATGGCATGATTGATTTCCCTTCTCCTTTGTGGGTACTACCAAATTTTTATTCTTCCGTCCCAGATCGTGTGGGCTGTGCTGTGGGGTGCCCCTTAATACCCCCTTCTTGCCTTCTCTCTCTGCCTCCTGCCTTTCTCTCTATTTGCCTTTTAGGCCTTCTCCCTGGAAAATCCTAGCTGTATAAATAGTGAATTTAGTGGCTGTACTTTTAGCAATTATACTACTGTTAGTAGCAAAAGGCAAAGCGTCATTTGCTGTTAAATTCAGATTCTCCCTCAAAAACGCTCGTATACATATCTCTATCCGCTTGGTTACCCTTTCAGAGAGCCAAGTTGTTTTTATCCCCTGTGCTGCTTAGCCAACATGGTCTTTTAATTCTGTGGCAGGTGTCACCTTTTATTGTGTCACTGTTTAATTATTCATTTATACCCACACATATTTCCCTTTTTTTAATGCATTTTAATAGCATACTATATATTTTTTTGGGATTTTTGGTGTGTCAATGGAGGGTTGTTTTTGAATTTTCCATGAAAATGATTGAATAAATGGGGGCCATATGGTGGAGTTGGTGGGGTCCAAAGAGCGAGGCAATATTGAAAACGGCTTTGAAATGATGAAATTTCCAGTGAGTGGTGTTGATTTTACCAAGCGAAATGCTTTTCTGATGTGATTAATATGTAGTATTTAATTTGGAATTATTGGATTTTAGAAACTGTTATTTGGGTTGATTTAAGATGGGATTTGCAGGAGGGAGGTCACGTGGCTTTTGGGATTAATTTATAGGCTTTTTCTAACTTGGATTAAAAGTAGGTGCCTGGCAGTCGGCAGAAAACCAGAAAGTTGAGTTGGATTAGGATCAGACAAGGGGAGGGATCTTAATTTGAATTTCAAGATTTGTGTTCTCATTTCTTTATTTGAAAAGACAACAAAAAAAAAAAAGCTAAAAAAAAAGTAAATGAAAATTTTCTTTCTAAGTATATAATATATATATATATATCTAAGTATTTAATTTATTAATTAATACATAATTTTCTATTTAAAAAAATAAAATTCAAATTTACTCTTTCAATTAAAAAAATTAAAAATATATGTTTCTTATTTAAAGATATTTGTTATTAAGGGAAATGAATTACGGTCGATTCTATTTTAGAAGTAGTCCCAGTTTTAAAGATACATGGTGATGACTAAACAAGAAAAGAATCATGTAACTATATCAATCTATGTTGTAATATATAATCAAATTGTTTTTTTTTTTTCTGACTATTTTTGTTCTAATATCTGCTAATGTTATGAGTCATTAATTTTTCCTTAGAACATTAGTTTGATAAGATATGTATGGCTCTCGTTTATACATTTTTAAAAATTTATTTTTTTTCTATCGTAAGATTATGATGCTTATTTTTACATCAATTGTGTATGTAATTATTAAAATCATATAAAAGTTTAAGTCAATCACTTCTAACAATTTAAATTTAAATTTTTAGAAATCATGTGATTTAATATAAAAAATTTATTAAATCACCGTATTTAAATCTAAATCGTTATAATTAATTTTAAAGTAATATTGTTGTTAGATCAGTGATGTTATGACATGAAAAACATTAAAAAGTGTGGTAAGAGTATATTAGGAATATGGTGCAATGCGATTGAAGTAATGAAGTCGGCAAAGGTATGAAAACATTTCCAAGATGAGGGGATTGGAGTGGTTTGGTTTTTAATAGGAATGCCCGTACTTTTGTCTATGTGAAGACTCATACCATAACTTTTATGCAGCCCAATGCCCCTCACATTTAATGCTTGTCATTCTCATGTTTTGTATGTTAGCATTAGGATTTCAATTCTCACATCCAACCACCCCAAATTAATAACATTAATATATACTTAATAAGATTTTTTATTTATCCAAAAGAGACCAAGAATTACCCTTGTACAAGAAGAACCCACAATGGTTATGCAAAGCATGCAGTCTTTCCCTCACTGCTTCAGTTTTCTGCTGTCTATCAAAAATTCTGTCATTCCTTTGTTTCCATTTTTCTCACTTTTTCCACCTCGATTTCTTCCCATTTCACTTCTAACATGTATCATACACCCTTTCTTTTTGTCATAAATAAATAATTAATTGCTTAAATAATTGAATTTTGATTATCTTCATGAAACATTAATTAATAATTCTTATCCAATTAATTAAGCTTAGACTTTGGAAGCAATATTTTTTTATTTCATATAGTATGCACTAATAATATAGGCCTTCACCTCTTTTGCTTTATTTATAAGATTTAATTCCTAGAATATTCACCTCTTTTGCTTTTTTTTTAATAGCAAACATCATAAATTGAGAATGGTAAAATGTTTCTAAAATAAAAACATAAGAAAATTTCGAATAAGAGACATAAATTAATTTATAGTCATATTAACTATGATAAATATTACAGAAGTCTATAAACCAAGCGAAAATGACCAATGATAAGTTGACAATAGAGATTTTAATTGCCAAAACCAAGTAAAATTATGAGGGTGGAAAACAGACTCAAACTACTCATTTCTAAAGGTATAAGTATCTATGGTGAAGTTGTAAAAGAAGCAAAGTCTGCAAAAAATAGTTTGTTAATTCATTACTTTGATCCGTCGGTTGGTTTTCTTTGATTATTGCTTATTTTCGTTTCTCTCATTTGTATACTTTCATTGACAACCATGGATTATGATGTAGTAAAAAGAGTATCAAGGAATGGTTTAACTATGGAGTGGATCAAAAGACTCTCAGCAAGGGTTCGTATGGAGTTGTTCACTTGGTGAAACCCATAAAACCTGCTCTTGAACAATGTTATATTGTGAAATCTTGTCTTTATCAAAATTCCATTTCATTTCTAAAGGAATTCAAGAAATATTGTTCAATGCTCTGGTGATATTTATGTTGAGCATTGATCGAGAAGGGGTAGTGGTTTACAATTTGTTTCTTGAATATGCTCCCAGTGGTAGTCTTTTGGACTTGATGATTAAGAAATATGGGGGCAAGATACTGGAATGTGATGTTAAGTGTTATGCGAGAATGCTGGTTGAAAGGATTCGAGTTATTCATTAGAGAGGCTATGTTCATTGTGATGTCAATCCAGAAAACATCCTTGTTTATCATTTTGATCAGTATGGTTCAATTAATAGTCTAAAGATTGCTAATTTTGGCTTGGCTAAGCAACCTGGAGAGAAAGTAGATGGGCTAGCTAGGATGCTAAAGTTTCTAGGTACAGCAGTTTACATGCCATCGGAATTTGTTGCCGATGCGAAAATCAGTACTTCCTTAGATATATGGTTGTTAGGGTGCGTTGTTTTTGAGATGATTACTAGAAAACTACCATGGGAATGTATGAACCTAACAGATTTGGTGATCAAGCTCGTATCTTTGAGAAATTTGTAAAAATACTCGAAAACATGTTGAGCGCAGGGAAAGATTTTTTAATGAAGTGTTTTGCAAGGGATCCTAGTGAAAGGTGGACTGTCGATATGTTGTTAAGCCATCCTTCTCTCTTTCCAAACTACACTTGGTTGCCATCTCAAACAAACTTTCTTCACTCTGCTCAAGCTGATAGAATGATGCTACTTGTCTAGTTGGAAGAAATCAGAGAATTGAAGTAGCATGCTTCTCTTCAATATCTTCAATTCTTCCCTATTGTAAATGGGTCAAAACCAACTTTCATATATATGCTATTAAACTTTTTTTTGGCATGAACTTGTCCAGCAATTTCAATACCATTTATAATAGAAAAATAAAATGTTGGTGCAAATGGGGTTTATATGGTATTCAATGAATTGACAAAATTGACTGCAAGGCAAGCCTTTCAATAGACGCTATCTTTAAGACTTATTTCGCCCCCACCACTCGATATGCAAAGGGGAATAATGCGAATAGTCTTAATGATACAATAAATCTAATGTCTAACTTTGTCTTGCACTTAATGAGAGTAGACCGCTAGATACACCTGAGGGTTTGCAAAGTTGTTTGACCTTAGAGCCTACTTTCTGCAACAAGTAGATTATAAGGAATTTGAAAGCTTTTGTAGATGATGAGAACTTAAGTGTTTATGGTAATAAAACACAACACTTATCTTGCTCTTGATATTTCTTTATTTGCTATTGATTTTGATTTGATGTGTCAAAATGTTTGACAACAAGCCCTTTATATAGGCTTGTAAGTGTCTCTTCTTAAAAGACGCAACCTTTTCATTAAGGCACATTTTTGTTTAAAGGCATCTTTATATTTTGCCAAACACAACTTTTAGATAAAGGTATTATTTCAATAATTTTCACTAGACCTTACATAGCTTATAGTGATTATACCATCAATAATTCTTTGTCTTACAATGCTATGTCGAAGTTCAATATATCGACTCTTTCTATTGTAAGCTTGATTATATGCCTTTGATACAGTTGCTTCATTGTCATAATGTATCAAGATTGACGCCATCGATTTAGGTCACAATAGAATTTCATGGAGTAAATCTTTCAACCATTTCGTTTCTTAGGTGGTAGATGTTAAGGCTATAAATTCAGCCACCATAGTAGACTCTACTTGACAAGATTGTTTCTTAGAATCCCAAGAAACAACACCCCCACCAATTATAAAAATCTAACCAGTCGTAAATGTATGATTTGTTTTATTTGAGTTTCAATTAGCATCTGTATACTTTTTTAAAACTGAAGGAAAACCTGAATAACAGATGCCATAATTCTTTGTACTCTTTAAGTATCTTAGAACTCTATGAACAACATACCAATGCTTTTTACTTGGATTACTTGGACTTAGCATCTCAATCGCAAAAGCAATATCCGACCTTGTACAAACCATGGCATACATTAGGCATTCAATCACCTTTGCATATTCATTTTATGTTATTGGCTTGTATTTGTTGGGTATTAGCCTTAGATTGAACATAAGGTGTAGTCAGTGGCATACAATCTGACTTGGTATACATCATTATAATCTTTTCGATGTAATGAGATTGAGACAATATTAGGCCATTATTGTCTCTTATTATTCTTATATCAAAAATAACATCCGCCATACCTAAATCTTTCATGTCAAAATTCTTTGACAAAAACCTTTTTATGTCTTCCATTTGGTCTAAATCAATACCAAAGATTAACATGTCATCTACATATAGACAAATGATGACACATCTTCTATTATAGAACTTACTATAGACACATTTATCAGATTGATTGATCTTGTAGTCGTTAGCTAGCACAACTTCATCGAACTTTTGATGCCATTGTTTAGGTGCTTGTTTTAATCCATACAAGGACTTTTCAAGTTTAGATACTTTCCTTTTTTGACCAAGAAAGACAAACCCTTCAAGTTGTTTCATACACACCTCTTCATCTAATTCAACATTTAGGAATGCTATTTTAACATCCATTTGGTGAATTACCATCTTATGTATAGATGCAAGTGCTATAAGCACTCTAATCGTAGCTATTCTTGCTATCGGTGCATATGTATCAAAATAATCCACATTTTCCTTTTGTTTAGAGCCTTTTGCCACTAGCTTTGCTTTAAACTTTTTTATGGTTTCATTAACTTTTAGTTTCTTTTTGAAAATCCACTTACAGCCTATTGGCTTCGAACCTGGTGGAAGGTTTACCAATTTTTACGTTTTATTTTTCATTATTGAGTCCATCTCATCTTGTATTGTTTCTCTCTAAAATGAAGCATCTTGAGACTTCATTGTCTCTTCATAAGTTTGAGGATCACCTTCACCTTTTATATTAAAGCATTAAGGTAAGTATTCACATGTTTCTTCTCTTATACCTTCTACTAAGTACATGAGGAAATCGAATCCATATTCTTTGCTTTTCAAATTTTTTTTCTTCTCTGAAGCTCAATAGTTTCTTGTCATTTTCTATAAAACTATTGCTTTTTGTTACTAGTTTCTTAGGTTTTGGAATTGAATTGAACCTTGTTTCATCAAAGATAGTGTCCCTTGATTCTATAACTGTATTAATAGAATATGAATCATTAGGCTCTATCACCATGAAACGATATGCTTTACTATGTTCAACATATCCTATAAATATACATTCAATTCTTTTTTTACCTAATTTCCTTTTCTTTGGCTTCATAACTCTTACTATGGCTCGACATCTCCAAACTCTTAAATAATTAAAGTTTGACTTTCTTCTTTTCCATAGTTTATAAGGAGTAGTTTTGCTCCTTTTGTTTGTGATTCTATTTAGTATATGGCAAGCCATTAATAAAGCTTCACCCCAAAATCCTTTTCCCAAATTTGTAAAAACTCAATTCTTATGTTTCGTTACACCATTTTGTTCTGGTGTGTGTGGAGCAATAGTCTTATGAATAATACTAGTGAACTCAAAATACTTGGGATCATAATATTCACCTCCTCTACCACTTTGTAAACATTTGATAGACAATTCACAACACAATTCAACTTCTCTTTTATAAATTCTAAATTTTTCCATAGCTTTATCTTTAGTATGCAATAAGTAAACATAACAATTTATAGAGAAGTTATCTATGAATGTTACGAAGTATTTCTTTCCACCAATAGATGGAGTACTATGCATGTCACAAACATCAGAATGTATTAATGTAAGTAATTTGGAGTTTCTTTTTACCTTAGGAAATAAACTTCTTCTGATTTTAATAACTATGTATGTTTTGCATATATCATAATTTTCATCAATGTTAGGTATTAATTCTAATTTAGCAATATCATGTATTCTTTTATAATGAACATGACTTAATCTATTATGCCATAGATTAGACAGAATTGCATTACTATCATGAACATTAAACAAGGCATCAATATAAGTGGAACTAGTAATATTCTTATTAGTATTAAGTTTGAACATGTTTTCACAAAAATATCCACTTCTCACATATTGTCTACCTTTTATAAAGATAAACTTATCTGTTTCAAAAACTAATTTGAAGCCATACTTATTCAACAAGCCACCTGACACAAGATTCTTTCTAACTTTTGTACATAATACACATTGTTTAGTACAAGAATTTTTTCAGAAGTAAAACATGAGTTCCACAATGCTTTCTCCTTTGACTTGTGTAAGGGAGGAATTTCTTATGTATAGCACGTTTCCATCATTGACTTCTTCCAAAGTCTTGAAGCAACTCTTGTCGTTGCATATATGATTAGTTGCACCAATGTCAATCCACCATGCTCCATTATCTTAGAGAAAATTAGCCTCAGAAACCATAGTCACAAATTTGTTGCTATTCACACTTGTGTCTTGTTTCTCAAAAGTTTACATTCCGCCTTAAAGTGACCAAGTTTGTTACAATGAAAACATGGCCTCTTTTTGTTCCTTTTGAACTTATGACTTTTGTCAAGCATTCCCATGGAATGTTTTCTTTTGTTGCGTGAGACTGGCTTGTTTGATGGTTGTATTGTATCACATGGACCTTCGAAGTCTCAAGATTCTTTTCGTTAGAATCTTCATCTTACTTGATTTTTTCTTATTTGTGATAATCTTCTTTTATTCGAAGATGATTACTAAGGTCTTCAAGAGACATATCCTCTTTTTAATGTTTTAGAGTTTTCTTAGTGCCTCTCCACAAAGGGGAAAGCTTATCAATTATTGAACATACCATAATAGCTTCGTCCATTTTAAGACCATATTGCTTAAAGCTATTTAGAATGTGTTCAAGTTCATGCAATTGCTCCATAACAGAATTATTATTAACCATTTTGTAATTATTGAAACGACTAACTAGGAATTTTTTATTGCTTGCATCTTCAACCAAGTATCTTGCTTCCAACTTGTCCCAAAGTTGTTTTGCACTAGTTTCATTCTGGTATTGTAGACATCTAAAATAAATAATAATAATAACAATAAATAAAAAAAATAAATAAATAAATCAAAAAATAAAAAAAAAAGAGAGAAAAAAAGAAAAAAGCAATAATCAAATCCCTACAAAGTCACCAGATTTTGAGAGGTTACCCAAATTCGGTGACTGACCCATAATTGGCAGTGTTTAGTGAAATCATGCTTAGAAGAGCATGATTTCACTTTTGGATTGTCCAAAATTTTGGACAATCCAGCTGCTAAAAGGGGGCATTCAAGCAAAGTAGAGGGAACCGGGGGGAAATGAGGCAAAACATTTTTCGAATTCAAATAAAAAACCTTCCAAAAAAACCAATTTTTTTTTCAAAAAATTAGATCCCTGCAACCAAAAACAACAAAAATCCTAATTCCTCTAACAACCGGTAGAATACCCAAAAAAAATCAAAAATAAATCCTAAAGCCTAGCAGCCAGAAACCACAAAAAAATTGAATAAAAAATCAAAAGGGGGTCGCCGGTGAGGAGTCAGTGGTGTAAAGGGAAGTTGATCGGTGAAGGAGATCGACGAGGGGGAAGAGAGGAGGAACTGGGCCTAATCGACGGTGACTAGGGAGGCTGATCTGAGCGACGATGGTGGAAGGGAGAGGAGAGAGGCAAAGCCGAAGGAGAGAGAGAAAAAGAAGGCTGAGGTAGAGAGAAGGCATTGAGATCTGCCCTAGAGAGAGAAACGAGAGGGGAAAAATAAAGGGGAAAAAGAAAAAAAAGGATTTTTATACTAGAGAGGAAAGGGCAAAACGACGTCGTTTAGGGGAAGGGAAGAAGCTGAAGCGTTTTGGGCAAAACGACGTCATTTTGAGGAGCATTTGCCAGCACCAAAACGGTGTGTTTTGAACTCTCACACTGCGGGCCTACTGAGCGGACCTTCCGGGGAGACTTCAGGCCTCCTGTGAGCCATGGGGCTGGGCTAATCCAAGCCCAGATTGGTATAATACCTACCTTTGGGCTTTGTTTTGAATATGTTTTTGTTTATTTATTTTTAATTTCAATGCATTTTAATTTGGTTTAAATTTTGTTAAGAAAAAAATCATGAACATAAAATATGAGTATCTATTTTAGTAATAAACACAAAAAATATAAGATAATAAATAATAATAAATATGAAAAATATAAACCTAGATAAGTAAAACTAATAAAAATAAAATAAAGTAAAATACATTTTCATATAGGAAAGCTTAGTTTACTTTTTTAGTAAAAAAGGTATGTAATAATAGTATATGTATAAAAATGGCAATACTAATAATATTAAAATTTATATTTTAGGTCAATGTTATAGTTAATAAAGACTTCAAGTTTAGCAAAAAATAAAAAAAATAATAAATAATAATAAATAAATAAAATAGTTAAAAAACAAAATATGCATAAAAAAATATATAAATAATAATTATAATCATAATAAAAAATAAAATGATTATTTTAAGTATCTGATAATGGAATTCAACTTAAAAAGGGGTAGAGAGCTACCTTTTTCGGATAGATTTTCTAGGTGAAGAGTACGAGAGGGATTTTTACCGATGTTTCGGTGAAAATCCGAACTCTATACTCCAATATTCATTACTCAAATAGTCATTAAAAAAATACATTAAAAAATATAATAATAGAATAATAATAATAATTTTTTATAATGTTACATTTAAACTTAAATTAGTATAATTAGTTATTTAGTTTAAATATATATTATCGAATAAGGTTACTTTAATCATAGAAAATTTTAATTGTTCGTTTGATTAACTATATAATTAAAAAAAAGTTGCTAATCAATAATGTTAATTAAAAAATAAAAATAAAAAAATAAAAAAAATAAAAAAAATAAAAATAAAAAAATAAAAAAAAATAAAAAAAATAACTCAAAAGAGGTAACAAATGATAATAAAGGCAAGTAATGTGATAAATCATCTCAAACCATTAACCATATAATTGGGTGAATTACGAACTCCTTAAGTTAATAAACGTGTGCATATAGATATCATCATCTTATCTTGTCATAGCGTGCCACGCTTATCTTGTAAATGAGGCAGGAATTTCGATGATGGGATTTCTTCGAAGAGCTTGTAGAGATGAGTTCTTTCGGAGGTATCTCTAGGTGAGGAAAAAGTCGAAACTTCACCAAAGCGTTGGGATGGTCTTGGAATGATTTTTCAACAAAAGATTACCGACCCCATCATTTAAAACAAATAAATCATAACACATTTTATACTTGCATCATATGCATACGTAAAACCAAATAAAAGACCAATTCAACGAAACTTAGTTAATAAGCAAAGATTAAAAAAATATAACAATAAAATCAAAATCAGGCCGTAATAGAATGACTTAAGATTAAATGGTACCGTTCGTGGAACGGACGCCATGGAGGTGCTAATCTTTCTCCGTGCGTAATCGCACTCTCGAACCCATCTTTGAACAACGTAGATCAGTTTTTTTGTTCTTTCGATGGACCTAAAATTAATTTAGGACTTCATCGATTAGAACCGAGGCAACAGGTGACCAATCGCACCTATAAGAAACGATTGGTGGCGACTCTTAATTTTCTTTGTTTTCGCCCATGTCTGGCGGACGGGTTCTTGGACCCGCACGTTGCGATAGGTATGCATCAAACAATGCATCCGACATTCCATTAAGAATGTGTCCCATGCGTATGTAGTCATCATTATCCTATTTTTGCCTCGAACGAGTTCTTTCCATGGATTCTTCACCACCTTCTTCACTTGATCGTGGTGTGTTTAGAACATATGCGACTTTGAGAGTTGTGAGGAAGAATCACATCTTTTTTTGCCATCGAATGAAATTTTCTCCTTCAAAATGATCTAACTTGATAAAGTTGGTAGCCATTTCTTTAAGTGAAGCCATTTTGAATACCACAAAAATAAGTTTTAAAATTGTTGATGCAAATGGGGTTTATACGGTATTCAATGAATTGGCAAAATTGACTTCAATGTGAGTCTTTCAATATAAACTATCTTTAAAACTTATTTTGCCCCTACCACTCGGTATGCAAAGGGGAATAATGCAAATAGTCTTAGGGATACAATGAAGCCAACATCTAACTTCATCTTACACTTAATGAGAGTAGACCGCTAGATACACTTGAGGGTTTGAAAAGTTATTTGGCCTTAGAGCCTACTTTCTGTAATAAGTAGATTATAAGGAATTTGAAAGCTTTTGTAGATGATGGGAACTTAGGTGTTTATGTTAATAAAACACAACATTTATCTTGCTCTTGATATTTCTGCACTTACTTTTGATTCTGATTTGATGTGTTAAAATATTTGACAACAAGCCCTTTATATAGGCTTGCACGTGTCTCTTCTTCAAGGACACAACCTTGTCATTAAGGCACATTTTTGTCTAAGTGTTCGTTTGACTTGGCTTATTTTTAGTTTATCTATTGCTTAAAAGTAGAAGTTGAGTTAAACAAGATTTTATAAAAAGCTCTTAAAAAATAGTTTTTTTTTAAAGAATAAAATATTTAAAAAAAGAGCTTAAAAAAAAACTCCAATTAGGAGCTTTTTCTTCTCTTTTTTTTTTAAAAAAAAAACACGCTAGCTTATTAAGAGAGTTATTTTTTTTTCAAAAAAATCCTCTTTCAAAAAATACTCCCTCCCTCTCTCCCTCCCTATTGATCTCCCTCTTCTTTCTCCCTTCTTGCAAATCAGGGTTTTTTTTATTACAAAAATTAAAAAGAATGAAAACTAAAAAATCAAAACTGCATTTAGGTATTATTTTGTTTTGTTTTATATTTTTTTTTTTGGTTTTGAAAACCTTGGATGATATATTTTTTTCATTCTTTTTTATCACGAAGTTGATACTGTTAAATATGATCATATAACTTGATCCAAACCTCTAATTTCTTTAAAATTATTTTATGTTTGTTTTTTTTATTTCAGTTTTAAGCAAGTTTTAGTATTCCATATAAAAATTGCTACAGAATCAATATCTAAGAGACAGATTGTTATGATTAAATTGTTTTCAATTATTTTTCATAATAAAAAATATAAAAGGCTGACTTTTAGTATATTAATGATTTAGGTTGAATGTAATATCATACCAATTTGTTTTGGGTTGGTATTGTGGCATTACCCCTGCAAGTTATAACGTGTGTTGTTAATTTGTGAAACTCTTTTTTTATGATTTATTATTAATTATAAACTTTATGTTATATAAAAATACTTTTTATATTTTCAAAAAATTATTTTAAATAGATAAAAAATAAAGTTAATTTTTTCTATTTTGAACAAAGAAATCGTTATTAATACAAAGTTATTTAATAAATACTCTTTATGGTAATTTTAACCAAAATTAGATTTTATATAAATTGTTTTGCCAAATAGCTTATTTATAAAAAAGAGCTTATAAAAAGTAAATTTATCAATCAATTTTAACTTAATTTTAAAAGTTATTATTTTTCATAAGAGTTTTATAATAGCTTTTAAGCTAAAAAGAAGCCAGGCTAAACATGCTCTAAAGACATCTTTACATTTTACTAAACAGAACTTTTAGATAAATGTATTGTTTCAATAATTATCTTATGAAAAGATAACTATTCATTTCATAAATTATAACTTTTGAGTTATAATTTGAAACAATAACTTTTCATATTTAACTTTTGAGCGATGATGTCTTTTCAATATGTCTCATAATTTTTGGATATCATTTTTTCAAGAGACATAACTATTCACATGAAAATCTATCTATAATCTAATAGATACATTATGTCACTTTATGTAACATAACCTTTGAGAACTTTTCATCATGTGACATAACCTTTGATTTTGAAAATACACAAACATAAAACAATAAAATAGTGATAAAAAAAATTGTACTACTTCAACTCCTACTCCTTGGAAAGACTTTATAATTTACCGGTGATTTTATTGTGTGATTTTGTTAGAACATTGGTTTGACCCACTCACGCTGTCAATAGAGAGAAATCATCACTATCAATGGTTGCCAGATTTGAGAATACTGCAACAACGATCACAAGCACAGATGGAATCTTATCCTTCTTGGTTCCTATACCATGAGCATCCCTGAAAACACCAAAGAAGGAAATGGAGTGTAAAATTGCGGAATTAGGAATCAACTATGCCATTGTATAATGGTCAAGTCAGGTTCAACCCTTTTTGCCCCCTCACCCTGCGATGATAACCATTACCAAATATTGAACTTTCACTTCCTTGCTCTTTGCTTTGGTTTAGACATTTATATTCAATTTTATTCTCATTAAAGCCTGCTATTTTTTTGTACTTAATGGAGGTAATTAAAGAAAAATTGCAATGGTTTACAAAAATATGTTTCATCTACGGTACCCAAATTGGGCCAAGAAAATTAAGGCCAATAAAGAACGAAGCCCGTAAAGTCTATCCGAAAAGGAAGTCCAAGAAAAAGCCAATTAATTTTTTGTCAGCCCATCCAACAGTTCAAATCCAGAGGTGATGCTACACCTCCCTATCACAGGAAAAAGTCTGAAACAACTAAAATTACGACTTTGAAGAAGAGTTCAGAGGGAAACAAGACAAGGGCTTGTAAAGCAGTTAACGTAGACACAGCTGTCAGATCCAATACGCTTATCGTCAATCAATAAAATAAAATTCAGATTTAAAGAAAACCCATTTTGGCTATCTGTTTTGCTGTGAAGTTGAAAGGATCTGAAGGGATTAGCAGAAGCAGCAATGGATGCTTTGAGGAAGCAAGCCAGCAAGCTCAGAGAACAAGTCGCCAAGCAACAGCAGGTAATTTCATCACTACCCTTTTCTTTTCTTTTCTTTTTTTAAGTTTTTTGGCTTTTTTGAGAACTGGGTGCTGTTCTATTTGGTTGCTGGGGAAATGTAGGAAAGCAAAGACCTGTTTTTTGGAGAATTCAATCTTTAATTGAACATTTAGAATTATCTCAACAATTCAATCTTTAATTCCTGTTACATACTACATTCGACCCCCAAATTTCTAGAATTCAAAGTAATCAAAAATATTAAGTCTGCAATATTGTTATTTATCCATTTATTAAAACCAAGGAGAAAAGAAAACAAAAAGAATTAAAGATTGAATTGTTGAGGTAATTTTAAATATTCAATCTAGCTTATAATCGTTTCAGTGGTCTAATTATTTTTAGCACATTAGCTAGATTTATCAAAATTTGGAAGTTGATGAGAGTGAAAACAATAATTGGGTTCATTTTCTGCTATCTATCCTGAAAAAAACTATAGCTACCATTACAAAAGGTTTTTTTTTTTTTGCATTCCCCCCTTTTCTTACATATGGAAAAGAGTAGTTTCAAAAGTTTGTATTATTTCAAGGCTTCATCCTTTACCTTCTAGTTTCTAAGGAAGAGTGTGTTTAGTGAGGAAAAGATAAGTGAAAGTTAAGTAATCAGGGAGATGTTAAGTGCTTCGAAACATCTGTTATGTGTTGATTGACTGGCTTTATCTTTTAATATTAATTGCATTTAGTCTACACATGGCACAAGATTTGATTTTGTGTTAAGCTGCTTGAATGAAATTTGTCTTGGTAAACACATGGATGCCATTTATTTGGATACCTTGTTAGAAGCATGCTTGCCCATCAAAAGCTTTCTCTTCCTACCTTCTTCCACAGGCGTGATTTTGATTGGAATGATTAGTTACTTTGAATTCTTGCATGTTTATGTTAGTTTGCTAGTTCCATTTTGCTTTAAAAGAATAATATCATCTCCTATTGAGCTAGAAAACTTGTTTTGCAGGCTGTAATAAAGCAGTTTAGTGGAACTGGTTATGAGAGCTCAGATGTAATAGTTATTGATGAGATTGAGATGCAAAGACATCAACAACTGGACAAACTGTACAGGTCCACTCGTTCAGGAAGGGTAATGATAATTTCCCCTTTATTTTTGCGAAACGTAAATATGAAAATCATGTTTCACGTTCCTTTATTATTCATGATTCTTCTTCTTGAAAAAGGACTGAATACTCATATGATTACCTGGTATTTTCGTTGAGAATGAAGCCATTATCAGCATGCGATTTTACTGAAACTTAGCTAGGAACCTATATCATCTCCCTTTAATCCATCCTGTGTACTTGAGTTGGAGTTACAGTTACACACCCTTGGCATCATTTTTAAAAAGGAACAAAATTTTGTGAGACTACTAACATTGCTTTATAACATTCTCTTATTATATTTACAGCAAATTTCATAGATCAATGGAATTTTTGCTTAATGCATATGTCTTCTTCCTTTCAGGATTTCCAGAAAGATGTTATTAAAGTTGCAGAAGCATTTACAGCTATTGGGTATAAGCATATTGAAACAGGTGCAATGTTTTTTCTTACTTTTTGAATTATATTGTCCTATTATTAATATATGTGCAATTGGAGTAACTAACATATATTTTGCAGATAAGCCTTTGCACTTATGGTCTTAATCTTTATGATAATCAGGAACCAAGTTCTCTGAAGAATGCTGCCGATATGGAACTGAAAATAGTGAAAACATCAATGAAAACATTCTTGCCAAAGCTGCAGCTATTTATGGTGATGGTCGTAAACATGTAGAGAAGGAGCAAGAAGATTTAATTAAGCTGTTATCCCAGCAGGTCTGACTTTGATCAGATGTTATGCTTTTTCACAGGTTTTTTTTATCATATCAGAAAATAGATTTTAGTTATATTACTACTAAACACATTCAATCCAAAATGAGAATGATGCTTTCATTGCTCTCCCTTTTAAATGTTACAAAACTGCAATCTTGTATATATGCAGAGAATCTATAATTCATATTTCACAATTCAACGAAACTTGTCCTATTGCATACTTCGTTTACATTAGATTGAGAATAACAAGTGCCAAGTAGAACTATGATTCTCCTATTTCCAAATGCATTAGGTTTTGGATCCCTTGAGAGCAATGATCACTGGTGCTCCTTTGGAAGATGCTCGTCATCTTGCTCAACGCTATAGTCGAATGAGACAGGAAGCAGAGGCGCTGGTAATTAGAAAGCTGAGCTTCCTGTGCATTAGTAATTGTCTATATGTTAAACATCAGTTTAAATTTTCTATTCTTAAAATTTGCTTCAGAAACTTATATTTCATACTGAATATGAAAAGCAAACAGGCAGCAGAGGTTTCCAGAAGACAAGCACGAATAAGAGAAGTTCCTCTTCCTGAAAATGTTGCAAAGTTGCATGCAGCTGAAGCAAGGATGCAGGAACTTAAAGCAAATATGGCAGTTCTGGGTAAAGAAGCTGCTACTGCATTGGCTGCTGTTGAAGCACAGCAGCAAAGACTGACTTTACAGAGGCTTGTAGCTATGGTATTCGTGTACATTACTTCAGTATATACGGTCTCCAAGTTGAAGCATATCTTTATTCATAGATGACATTCAAGATTTGCTCTATGCATTTGTAGGTTGGAGGGGAAAAGACTTATCATTTAAGAGTAGCTGCTATTCTTAATGAGATTGAAGCTGAGGTTAGTTCCAGGCTTCATTGTTTCTGGTATAGAAACCTTTTATATTTGAATTATGTTAAAATATACCTTTATGTGGAACTTGTGTCAGATGGTCTCTGAGAAACAGCGTAAAGAATCTGCTCCTCCTGTGATTGTACCAGAGAATGGCACAGAGAAAACCATGTATTACTTGGCTGAAGTAAGTTTAGCTAATCTTGGAAATTTGAAGAATGTTCTTACAAGTAGGTTCATCAGCAATAAATCCTGTTTTACACAAAAGCGTAACATTGGAGACCAAAAAAAAAAAAAGACAAGAAAATTATTTGATGGTTGAAGACATTAACTTATTGTTAGATATGCATTTTACATTTTTCATTGGACAGCGAAATTAGAATGAATCGAGTAGTTGCTCTAACTTGTGAGCTTCTCTTCCTTGGAGGGGCTTCTTACAAATATTGGACCCTTTCAGGAGAATGAAGCACTAATATTTTGAGTTTCTTGTCACAGGTAATGCATCCTTTTTTTTCTGCATCCGAGAAGGAGCTGAGCTTGGCAGTAGGTGACTTTGTTGTTGTGCGAAAGGTCTTCTGTTTCCTTTTTAAGCCTTATATCTAACTTGCATATAGGTTGCATTTAGCTCAATAGTGAGGTCTAGGTTATGGTTGTAGAGATCACTCTAAGCTAATGTAAAGGGCAGAAAAAATAAGACAAATGCTGGATACTTTTTCACTTGTTGCATAGCTTGCAATTCATGAAGTTTTGCACAAAATATGCCTTCTTGGATACTCTAGGGTCAGTCCTTTTCAATCTTACATTAAATTGGCTCTAGCTTAAGCTTTTGATTGCAGTGAATGCCATGCTTTGCTTTGATACCTCCAAAAGCAAATAATAGTAATAAAATTTAAACTATAAATTTACATTTCATTTTGTGTGTGGGTGGGTGGGGGGAGAGATCTATTTACTTGTTCAGATTTTTAAAACTTCGTATGCTTATGCAGGTAAGCCCATCTGGATGGTCAGAAGGAGAATGCAAGGGTAAAGCAGGGTGGTTTCCATCGGCATATGCAGAGAAGCGCCAGAGACTTCCCTCCAATGATCAGGCTGGTGAAGTCTATTGACTTATAAGCATTTATCACTCTAGAAAAAAAGGGCATGGCTTTTCTCTATAGTCTGTGTGATTTTTATTCTTTACTGGAAAAAGGCATATTATGCTCTAGTAATCAGATGGGTTCTTTTAAAATGTTCATGCTCTTGCCTTATATGTATTGTAAGATAAAAAGAAAAAGTTACCATGCATTGGTGTCTGTATTCTTTTATCACTTTCTGGATAGCATGATGCAGTATGTTTGCATGGTTCTTGAGCTGCAACCTGGAGATGAAGGGATTGATCTATAAGGAGCTGGTTCCGTGTTTCCTTGCTGTAGGCATGTACTATGTAGCATTTCATGCAAGTTGGAGGTCTTGGATTTGAATCTTGGCATATGTCCAAAGAGTTTCGTTTCTCTTTATTTATTGTCGACCGTAAATGCGACTCAGATGGAAATATCACAACCAAAATTCTCGAGTAAAAATATAATTAAAAAAACCCACATATTACGGGATGGTGTGAATAACAATATCAAATGCTCTTCAAAAACATTAAGGTTCTCTGCCTATTTCTCTTCGTTTACTCATAACCAACGTTATATAAACATGACGATTTAGTTATTCAGTGATGTCGTCTAAAGAAAACGAGGAGAAAGAAATTTGAAAAAGAGTACAAAAACCGACGTCAACTTGCCCCATTTTGTGGCCTTCTGATTCCGATCACAGGAGATTGGAGTTGTGTTTGCAAATCTTCATTATCTGCAGAGTTTTGAGTTTTAGCTTAAAAGTTATCCTAATTCCTACACGCTCTTCCAATGGCTATGTAGCAGACATGTGAAGTGCCACCAAGGACGCATAAGCCCCGTCAGTAATCTTCATCAGTGCCTCGTGTCTTCCCTTCTCAGCGACAACTCCATTTTTCACCACTGCAATGATATCAGCGCCTTTTATGGTGGTAAGTCGGTGAGCAACAACTACGGTTGTTCTGTTCACCATGACTCTGTCCAATGCCTCCTGCACCACACGCTCTGATTCCGCGTCTAGAGCGCTGGTTGCCTCATCGAGCAGAAGGATTTTCGGGTCCTTTAGTATGGCTCTAGCTATGGCTATTCGCTGCTTTTGCCCTCCAGACAACTGCACTCCTCGTTCCCCTACTGAAGTGTCATATCCCTGTGGCAATGAGCTGATAAAATTGTGTGCGTTTGCTGCTTTTGTTGCTGCCATGATCTCTTCCTCGGTGGCATTTCCCTGTTTGCCATAGGCTAAGTTGGTACGGATGGTCTCGTTGAAGAGTATTGGCTCCTGACTCACTAATCCCATTTGTTGCCTCAGCCAGCTTAGTCTAATCTTTCGGAGATCTATTCCATCCAATGTTACCCGTCCAGAGTCAGGATCATAAAATCTTTCTATGAGGCTGATGACAGTAGACTTCCCACTCCCACTCTCTCCAACAAGCGCAACAGTCTGCAAAAAGAATAACATCAAAACTAAGCACAGGAGTCTCCAGTATAAGTTTACAAACCTCTAGTAGTAGATTGATCTAGGTATTAAGTGGAATTGGTTTCTAAATTTTGAAGTTGGAGAGGCAGTGAATACCTTTCCAGAAGGTATGCTCAAACACATGTCTCTGAATATTTGAATATCTGGTCGTGTTGGATATCTGAAGCTGACATGTTCCAACTCAATATTGCCTGTTACACTGGGTAGTGTAGTGCCAGCAGTGCTGCTTGAGTCAATTTCGAGTTTTCTGTCAAGAATTTCAAATATTGAAGCTGCTGAATCCTTAGCTTTATTGGTGTCAGGAGCCAAGGCACTGGTTTGTGAAACACCAATGGCTGAGATTGTCAGTGCAAAGAAAACCTGCAAACAACCATAAGTTTTAAGATTAATAGGTTATCAACGCCTAGATCGTATGTTGAAAAATGGAAAAGAATTGTTTCAAGTTTACCTTGAATACTTCTCCGAATGTTGCTTTCCCATGCTTCACAAGGACAGCTCCAATGTAGAAACAGAAGGCATTTGTGCAATATAGAGCTAAGAAAGAGAAACCGAACCCCAAACCGCTCACAAGTCCTAGACGGACTCCCTGTTTCATGGGGCCTTTACATTTCTCTTGGTACAGATCCATCACCTTCTGTTCTGAACAAAAAGAGGCAACAGTTCTGATGCTTCCAACAGCATCATTAGCTACTTGGCTTGCTTCTTCATACATCAACTGCATATACATATACTAGCAAAGTTTAGCATAACCCAAAAAACCCCTTTTCTAAAAAACTCAATTGTCCTAGGGTATCACTGACCTTTGCATCACCACTGAACCCTTTCAGAAATTTCATCTGAAGGTATCCTTGAAGTAACATAAATGGTGATACTGCTAGGATTGCCAGAGCTAATCTCCAGTTAGCTGAGAATGCTATGATTAATCCTGCTGCAATAGTAGACATGTTTTGTACAATCAGGGCCAAGGTATCACCAACAAGATTTCTTACTGTAGACGCATCAGTAGACAACCTTGCTCCAACGGCACCACTGAGAAGTTCAAAAGAGATTGTTGTTATAGCCGCAAGAAGTTCTAGCATGTATGAGAAAGCTAAAAGATTGCTTAACATACCTTGAATTCGCAGGATCATCAAACCAACTGATTTCTTGGTGGACTACCTTCTCAAATGTCAAGGAACGAATTCTTTGAATCAATTTCCCGCCTGCAACTCCAAATAAATAATTCTGCACCGGTCCAACTACTAGAATAACAACACCCATTCCAACATACCAAAGCGCCCACTCCCTGGCATCTTTTAAGAGCTGCTTTGTTGGCTCAAAGAATGATTTGATGGCCGATGAGAAAAAGAGACCAAACAAAGGAAAAATTACTCCATGTACAGCTGCAGCAATGCATCCAATCAATATAGCTGGCACTTCCGGCTTGTTCAGAGAGGCCAGTCGTCTAATAGAAACATTTTTGCGTCTTTGAACAGAAAATTCATCTCTTAAACTTGGCTCTACGCTTCCTTCTTCAGTCTCACAGAAATTAATAGGACCAGGAACACCAAAATTATATGTGAAGGAATGTCGGCTACTTGATGAATTTCTGCTTATAGACCTTCTCAAAGACAAGCTCAAGCTCCGGCTTGCAGACCTGGTAATCGCCTTATCTATCTCAGAAGTTGCTTCTGACTTTTCTACATCCTTGGCTCGAGCAACTTCAGCTTCTTTAGCTCCCTCTTGCAGCCGTACTAACTGGGAATAAGCCCCTTCTGGATCTCTGATCAACTCCTCATGCGTTCCTAGAATTGAACTCTTAATATTAAAAAACTGGTGAAAAATTTAGGAACTTAGGTTAAAACAGCTAGTTTAGAGATGTTACCTTTCTCCACAAGCTTCCCTTGATGCACCACTGCTATCATGTCAGCATTCCTGATTGTTGTCAACCGATGTGCCACCACCACAGTTGTCCTATTTGACATCACTTTTACCAGTGCTTCTTGAACAACTCGTTCAGACTCAGCATCCAGGGCGCTTGTAGCCTCATCAAGGAGGAGGATTTTTGGGTTTTTTAAGATGGCCCTTGCTATTGCAATTCTTTGCTTTTGTCCGCCTGAAAGTTGAGTTCCATGCTCACCCACCATGGTGTCAAGCCCCTGTAGCCAGATATATAGCAATTCTTCAATTATTTGCTTGAAAGATAAAGGTTGAAGAAAGAAATGTTTTTTATTAGGGGTCAGCCTCCTTTATGTTAAATGTGTATCAACCATTAGTTCAGTGATGCTTCTGGCTGAGGCATGCCCAAGAGTGGACAGGGTCAACCAACGTTTTACATGATAGAAGAATATTGGAAACCAGTGCATTTTGACACAAGACTACCTACCTGGGGCAACTTGTCAATGAATTTGGCAGCATTAGCAAGCTCAATTGCTGTTCTAATCTCTTCATAAGTTGCATTTTCCTTTCCATATGCTATGTTTTCCCTAATACTAGTTGCAAACAGAATAGGTTCCTGACTAACTAGCCCAATTTTTCCTCTTATCCATCTGAGCTGCATCTTTTTCAAATCAACGCCATCTATGAGCACTTCACCAGAATTAGGATCATAGAATCTCTCTACAAGGCTAATTACTGTTGATTTCCCGCTCCCACTCTGCCCAACTAAAGCTGCAGTTGTGCCACTTGGAACATGCAATGTGAAACCAGAAAATATCTGCACATCTGGTCTGGCAGGATACCTGAAATACACATCCTTGAGATCAATTTCACCCTCGATATCTTCCAATGTTATTCCACTGGTGTCATAAGCATCAATTGTTGGTTTCCGTTTGATTGTCTCGAACATCTTATATGCTGCAGCTTGCCCTGATGCAAACGCATTTAAACTTGGAGTTGTCTGACCCAATGACCTAATCCCAAGACAATAAAATATGTAAGAGATAAGAAGTTGGCAATAATATGTTTCACAGGTACGAGAGAATAGAATTACGCATGAATGACATGTACAAAATCTGAAGGAATGCTATACTTACATTCCTCCTGTCATGATTGCAATCATAACATTGATGACTTGTCCGCCATTGTACCCGTGGTCTGCGATCAATTTGGATCCATACCATACAGCGAGTCCATAAGAGGAAAAGACAACAACCAACATTGCACCAAGTCCTACGCCTGATACCAGCCCTTGATAAGTGGTGGCAGTGTAGGCGACCTGTAGCTTGCGGTTATATTTTTCTATCGCCTGTTTCTCCCCGGTAAAGGATGCAACCTGAAAGAATTACCAACAAAATCAATCAATTAAGTCGAATGATACTTTTCCCGAACAATATATATAGAAACTTATAGGTGAAAACTGAAGCTTACAGTTCTAATGGCTCCAATTGTTTGTTCTACTACATTTCCAGCTTCTGCATAAGCAAGTTGTCCTCTGCTTGACATTTTTGCCATTATCATTGCCATGATTCCACCAGCAAATGCAACAAGAGGGATGCATGCCGATAGAACTAGCGCAAGTTGCCATCCTTTTGCAAAAGCAATTATAAACCCACCGATAAAAGTTGCTACAAGTTGTATGAACTTCCCAACCTGTCACAAACTGTCTGTTAAAATCCCCGGTGTGGTGTCTCAGGATGAATTCGTTAGGCCAATTGATTTTCATAGCAATTGTTTTTCACTTTTCTTATTAAAAAGCAGAAGAAATAAAATATTAACCTTCTCGCCCATTGCCTCTTGAATAAGAATAGTATCCCCTGACATCCTCCCGATGACTTCTCCAGTCGTTGTTTCAGTGTCAAAGAAGCCAATGTCCTGCCTCAGTATCGTTTTCAAGTACAAACCACGAATCCGGGCGGCCTGTCTTTCCCCAGTCACCATCCAACATACTACCTCTGTAACACACATGAAGTAAAATCACCTTAGCATATGTTACATGTAGATGATATCAATCAACATGCAAAAGCTTAGCTGATTTTCACCACTTTCTCCTCTAGAGTAAAGCTGATCTTAGGGGATTAATTACCCAGATAATAAAATTTTAAAGTTCAACATTAAAAGAACAATGTATATTTCTTCTTCATAGGATGCTTTCTGGAAGCTCTTGATTACTATATATTTCAATATAAAATTTCTCAAATTCTAGGCATGCAAATGCAAAGCCATTTGGCCATCATCATTGTCATGATATCTTGCTCACTATCGTAGCCAAATGGGTTCCGTGCTTGAGAGGTCATTAATTTTAGCACAACACAATCATAATGAGAGTTAACCCATTGGCCCAACTCTAACGTGCAGATATACTTGCACATTATTAATCTCGTTATTCATGAAAATTAATACATTAATTCTGGATTTAAAAGAATTATTTACTACTTTTTACTTTCAAGTTAAAAGTACACCTAACTTGTTAGAATCTTAGATTTTATCCATAAAGTAAATCAAGCAACATCAACACTTACGTAGAAGTGAAGCAATGCAGGCATAAATCCCCAAGTATAAAAACTTGACTGCAATCTGGAAATTTATCACACAAATAAAAGAATTTCATTAAGTCAATATAACATAAATTTATTGCTACTTACGACTACTAATTAGTTAAACAGCATGTGTAATTGAGAGGCTCTCCAGGTCCACACAATTGAGAGCTATAATTTTGCAGACAAAGCATTAGATACTAACTATGCTGACAACTTTACCTGACTATACCGAAATGCAAATGATATCCTAGTCTAAATCCACCGTATGTCGGCCATAAGGCCAAAGGTCGAAACAGAAAAAGTGGGCTACATGAGTCTACAATTTAACGTATGTATAATTCTCAATTCAAAATTTTCCATTAGTCTCATGAAGCAAATCGGTTGAATTTAAGTTGGATTCTACCCTCTTTGCCAAAAGGGAATTAAAGAATAAAGATTCACAAAAAGAAAGTCATTGCGTAGTTGTGGCATAATGATCACGCCCTCTACCCGTAATCAGGATGGACCACGTTAAAAAAAGGAAAGAAATCCAAAACACCTTCCATTGATTCATGTTTTTATGAGCATCAAATTGAGGCAGAAATTAGTCCAAGTTCATCTTCTGAACTTCTTCGTTTCAATGGAGAGGGCAAACAAAAAGAGAAGAAAGACTGATCACTGATCCCAATTTCAGTTTCTTAATTCTGTAAATATCAGTAAACGCCAGCCATGGTTTTGGTTGCTTCTTCTTGTTTTGATTCTATGAACATTGCTTAGAAGCTAAACCTTAGATGACTAGTTGCAGTTGGAATGTCAATGATGTTTCCACGTGAAATTAAATCAGAAAAGCCATTGATTAACCCAACAAAAAAAGAGAAAAACAAGAAATGATAGAAAATTAATATTTTGGTTTAACCTTTGAGACTTCTTTCACGACGTTGGATGGAGTTGTGGCACCGAAAGAATTGATCAGTTGTCCAAATATGAGCGTCATGATAGGCTGCGTCAGCCCATTGGCAATGGCCGCGATCGTCCCGACTATGATCAAAACGATATCCAATCTATCAGCAAACGTAAACAGCTTGTAATAAGGCACCTTCTGATCATCTGCTTTCTTGTTCTTGTCCTTCTTGTTTCCCTTATCATCGTCTGCCATCTCTTTCATGCAATATTAATTAATCTCTTTTCCCCAGTCTTCTTCTCCAGTAGTTCTCTGCATACATTAATTATAGTTTCGTCTTGATCAAAAACGCCCCAGTTTCTTGGGATTTGTACGAGAACATGCATAGCTAAGAACACCAAAACACAAAAGAGATAAAAGAAAGTAGCGCAAAGGGAAGAGAGTACATACATTAACGTGGCATGAACAAGGGAAAAATTAGAAAAGGAAAAGGAAAAGTACCAGAAAGGGTGAGATATAGACGTAGCGAAGTGTGGTAATGCTCCAACAACAGGACTCTCTGGAGGTCTTTATATAGGCTATTACAGTACTATTTTTCTTTTAATTATTTTTACATTTTAATCTCCATATTTAGTAATTCTTCCTTTTAATTTCTTATTAACTTCAAAATCTGATATATTCTTTCGCTTCCATAAAAAAAAAAATATATATATATATATATATATATATTGGGAAAATTATCTGGCAAATCTGCCTACTCACCATTACGTGATGGAATCTTAATCGCCTTTTTTAGCTTTTCTTTTTCCTTTTTTTTTTTTTTTGTTGTTCTTTTACACGCTGGTCTTCTAGAAGGGTGACCCGATTTTCCTGCTATTTTTGTTAATAAATCCTTTATTCAAAGGAGAGAAAAGAAATTAGCTATTCTCATGGTTCAAACTACACAATGACCGGTCATACGTTATTCAACAATTGGGTCCGAAAAAACAGTTGTTGCTATTACTGGCTGGAAATTAAAACGAGGAACAAATTACTATTTCTTGTAAAGCACATCACATGCTCACCAACAGTTTTTACCAAATTCTCTCTCTTCTCTTTTCTTCTTTTTTTTTTTAAATAATTTTATTAATGTTTTATTATTATTGATAAAGTTAAACTAAAATTACTTATTTTTAAATTTTAAATTAAGAGATAAGAGTTGATGTCATGGATGTCACTTGATTGGATAGGTCTTGAGACAAAGGTCTTTCTCCTATGGTTTTTTGGAGTGAAAGCGTGCATGATAAATTGTAGCAGAATTTATCTAATGATGTGAGATAATTTCATGAAAAATATCAAGGTTAAGATAGGCTCATACGGATACTTGAATATTTAACTCATTAATTAGTATATGATTCATTGTCTAAAGAGTAAGGAATCATGCAGGAAATTATCCTCCACCGTCAATTACTAAAAAAAAAACCAATAAGCTTACTAGTCCTTCTCTTCTATTGTGAAAAAACTATATTGCACAATTAAGTGAGAGAAAATGTCACGAATCCTCAATCAATAAATAATGGAATGGATCTTGTTCTTGTAAGTAAGAGTTTGGCATAATAAAAAAAATCTTAAACTATTTAAAAAAAATTCAAATAAGTTTTTATATTTTTATTTTGAGTAATATACACCGTTATAACTAATAATTAACTTAATCAAAATGTTATTGGTCATTTGATGCCACATGGCATTAACATGACATACTAACATATTATAATTAATAATAATATAACATGTTGACATATTATTATTTTTGATAATGTGACATACTAATTTGAAATAATAACATAATCATAAGGTATTTTCACTATCCACATTAAGGTCATGTGAATCTAAAATGATAAATGGCATTTTGATTAATGATAATTAATCAATCATTAGTTATAAGAGTTTATGTGGCCAAAAATAAAAATATAGAATCTTGATTGAACGTTAATAAAAGAATAATGATTTATTTGAATTTTCTTTAATAATTTATGAGCTTATTTAAGCATTTTGCTTAAAATTTTTCTTTCACCTAATAAGTGTGATTATTTAGAATTTGATATTTGTCAAAGTTTCAAATTAAAATTCTAAAAAGAAAAAAAATAGAGCTTATAAGATGGAGACAACTTTTTTTGAGTTTCAAATTTTAATTAGAATTCTCATTGAATAATCTAAAATTTTATGAAGCAAAAATTAATAAAAAAAACACACACACACAATATTTATATAGTACTTTTTATATATAAATGAAGCCAAACCCTACCTAATCGAGGATGCTACTCCATTAATTACCTTGTTCCTTGATAGTAATTAGATAAACGAATTGCTTTGTTAAATTAGTTCGTATCAAGCAGTAGTTACATATATATGTAACTTAAATAGACTGAGAGGCACCCGTGCTTGTCTTAAAAAATACTTAATAATTCTTGTGTACAATTTTATTTATTGCTTTTATATTTTTTATACAAAGGATTTCAAGTTTCTATTTTAATTTTTGAATGGTTAGCTTAAAAGCACTATAATTTGAATTAAATAGAGAAGAGGTCAATTAGGGAAAACACTCATTAATATGCGGTTTGACTGTTAATCCTCTATTAAGTAAAAAATTTAAAAGGGCAATTGCTGTGTTTTAACGATTCTTTATTGTCTTAATACTCCAAAAATCTCTTAATATTTTTTTAAAATTTAAATCAAATATTTAGATACTAATCCATTAATTATATAACCCTTAATGAATTTATATTTGATGCGCTAACATGGTATAGTTTTTATACATTGTGGACTTACTACAAAAACGTCAAGTCATTAATAAATAAAAATAGAACTCATAAGGGTCTTGAAAATAAATACAAAAAATTGTTTTAAATATAATCAAATAAAAAATATAATATTTTCACTTTCTTTCTAAACTCTATTAAGCATTTCTCTCAATTCCCTCTCTTTTTTTCATGTACAGAGACATTCAAATCAAAATAAAACCTCTCTCTCTTTATCAATTACTAAGAACTTTAGCAAAAATTTTATTTTTTTTGAGTAAAAAAATTCAAAATTATAAACTAACAAAAATATTTTAATGATAAATTTCCTAAAATTTACCTTTTTGAAATCAACTTTCCAAAATCTTCTTTGTTCGATGTAGCATCAACCCAAACTTAACAAGAAAAAGATATTGTTGAGCATGAATTGAAGAAGGAAGAAATTGCAAAATTAAATATCCATCACTTTTATTGTACATTTTTTTTTGAAAGAACCTTTCTTTTTCTACTTTTATTGTACATTAACTCCCACATAATACCGCCAACCTAGTTTTCCTCTCCCTTTCTCTTTCAACACTCAAAAAATTTTTTTTCCAAAAAAAAAAATCTCCAATATTAAATAAACTCGTTTCTTTACTTTTTTTTATAATATTTAAGAAAATTTAGTTAAATATTATATCTTATCTCTCTTTTTCTCTCTTTTTGAGAGAGATCTCTATTCCATCCAAACCCCGCATTACTCTTGTCTTCTCTTCCAGATTCTCATTGGTATCTCATTCAATTTCTCCTCCTTAGCTTCTTCTGTTCTACTCCTTTCAATTTCTCCTTTTGTTTTCTTAAAAAGGAAAAAAAAAAAGAAAGAAAGGGTGCAGTTTTAATTGTTCTCTTTGTTCTTCCCCAATTGAAAGAACGAATAACTAAGTGTTTTCTTTGTTTTCATTTTTTTTATAACAACGAAAAGAGAATGATTGATTAGAGAAAATGTGATAGTCAAAGACAATCTCAAATTCCAAATGCCCAGTCTCAAGAACAAAAAAAAAAATTCGTAAAACAGATTGAAAAAACCAGTAAAAAAATTATATTTATTTTCAAAATACTAAGGAGTTCGATTTTTATTCATTAACAATGTGGTGTTTTGGGATAAACTGGTAATATGTAAAAATTATACACTATAAATACATCAAATATAAACTTATTATTTAAAACATTTTGATGCATCACTAGATATAGATGAATTCAATAACATTTAATGGTAATTATAGATTTTAGGTATAAGTGGAAATATTTTACAACTCACAATTGAAAATAAATGTAAAGCGAGGCCCCAGCCTTGCGAAGCACTAGCCTCGTCGTCACGTTTCTGATATAAACGAATGGTAAACAATTTTTTATAGAAAATGTATGAATGAAAGTCTATTGATTTGTAGCAATACAATAGAAAGTACCTTAGTTATCCCAATTAGACTCTTACTTCTTTGTACTTAAAATATATATTGAACTTAAAAGGATGAAGTAATAAAGATAAAGTTTTGAACTCTATGTATTGAAGTGTTTTTAAGTTTACAAATCCTTCTATCTTATGCATGTTCGCATGGGCAAGGGAAAGAGACATGGAAAGGAATAGTTATGAAAAGAATGTGTGCAGGAAGTTGCAGTTGCATTAATTAATTATAAAGCCATCAAATAATTGCGATTAAAGCTAGATTAAAATGCTTCATTAATCAATTCTGTTAGAGCATGTTTAATTGCTTGTGTTCTTCTGTCATTAGTTTTTTGTTGGAAGATGAAGAAAACTCAGAAGAAGCATTTAACATGTGTATAATTTCGGGGTCTTACTGTAACTATGATACAAGGCAAAAAGACTTGTGTGGTTTGATCCAACGCTAAATAATCAAGTAAAAGTAGAAATGCTCTTTATTCCTTGCTTATCGTTTGAAACTAAAGAGTTGTGATACAATTTGATGAGGCAAAAAAGAGGAAAAAAGAGGTTGATGTTTTCTAAAGGGATCGCTTTCATGCTTTGGCAAAGTTGACAAAACTCCCATCCTCATGCAACAAGTATGCTTAAGCATCAAAATTCCTCACATACGGTATTTGCTCTTTTTTCGGTTTAGACATCCATGAAAAGCAAGGTACCTCAACTCTTTGCAAGGGGACCCCAATTGGCTCCCTAAAGTAACGTTTTTTATTTTGTTTTGGATCGCTTTTTTTGTTTTGCTGGTAGTATATGAATGTTGCTATGGGACATGGGGGGACATATGCTTTTTGAAAAGAGCTTTGCTAATTAGCTATTGGCAAGTGTTTCTTGTCTTGATTTGTCAGAACATCAGACCCATTTTTCTTTTGTATCTTTTGCACTTTTGAAAAGAGGAAATGTTTTGATTCTAATCATTAGAAGAGGAGATGGAATCATGGTTTTGTTAATCACATTTTCTTTGATTTCCAAATGGGAAAAATGTACCCAACCGAAAGAAAGAAAGCAATGTGGATTGAGGACTAGCTAGGCCATAAGGGAATGGTTGTTGATTAAACCAATTGAAACCTTTTAATACTTGGATTTGTTCTTTTTTACTTTCAGGATCATTGATTGACAAAATGGTTGAAAAAACCTGAACTGGACATTTATCCCCATGGCCCTTTCATATCTGCTTCAAGACTTCAGTGTACTATATTTATGTCGATTTCTTGGACAAGAAACTATGGCCCATTCACACCCATTTCCTCTATAGCCCACTTTTATTTTTTGCTTTGACAATGACTTCAAACAGGGAAGAAACCGAAACCCAATCGAAAGGGAGAAACAAAACCAAATGTGAAAGAATCTTTTGCTTTCAATGTAACATTAAAATATATTTGAATTCTGCATTTCAGCCATAATGTTATTTTGTCTTATAACCTTTTCTTTCTCTTTTCAATAACATCATCACACTGGTTGGGAATGCAACTGTCAACATTAAAAGCAATGCTTCTATTTTATTAAATAATTAGTTATTCTTATCAAATGTAATGCTTAAAGAAAACATGGTTAAAAACACATTAAACTATTTAGCCAGAAACATAAAAGCACCAGCCCCTGTCAAGTGCTAAGAATAAGCAATTGATTTTTTGGCAATTTGCAGAGTGTAAAACTCTGGAGGGCAGAACAAAGGTAAGGAGGATCAGTTCTTTGTTGAAAATTTTGACTGGCAGTCTGGCACACTCTATTAAAAAATATAAATAAATAAATAAAAAATATAGAGCTCCAGCCTCTAATGTAATGCTCTGTTGTCTTTCCTTTCCCCTGATTGGAGAGTGCAGACCACACGCCTGAAAAGAGCAAGGGAAAACAATAATAAAACTACCAGAATAGCAAGTAGTAGTAGTAAGTAAGGTACAGCAAACCTGAGAGCCAACCCGGAAAAAAGAGAAAGCAGAGCCAGTGCGTTAAATGCAGTTACGAAGACAAAAAGAAAACAAAAACAAAAAAGAGCAGCAACAGGCCAACAGCCAAGGGCCAGCCGCCAGCCTGGGCCAGCCGGCCAGCCAGCCAGCCAGCCAGCCACCAGCAGCGCGGGGTGTCTTTCATTTTTCAAAACAAAACAGCAGCAACAACAAAAGACTTCGGATACGCAAAAAAAATAATTGAAAATAAATTTTAAGTAATTTACATTCAACCCCTTCAAAACTTCTCTATTTCCTCGTTTTTTTTTTCATCGGGACTCGTGCAAATCTATAAGCTTTCTCTTTCTACTTTTTTCTCTAGTTCTGTTTATATACCCAGAAAGAACCTTACTTTCCTTCCTTAAACCCCCCATTGTTTTTTTTTTTTAATTTCTTCATAGAAATAAAAATATAAAAGCTACTACATTTTTTTTAGTTTAACTCTTGTCTTTGTCTTTTGTCTTTCTCTTAACAAATTTTAGGGTTTAAGATGTGCTCTGCTACAATGTCTCAAGCAGCACACAGCGGCCCTGGCGCTTTCCTCATCCTACTACACTTTACTGGGACATTGTTTTTGCCCAGAAGGTATTTTTTTTCTTTTCCTTACTAGGTTTTTCCAAGTGTTTCTCTTTTTTTTTTTTTTTGTAGTGTTTCTTTAGCTGGTCTGGGTGAAGCTTAGTTTATTTTCATTAATTTTTAGTGTTATTTTGTTGTGTTAGCATCTGGGTTTTGAGCTTTTGGGGATTTTCTAACTTATGTTTGCTTTATTTTATGTTAAAAGAATGTTTGGGTTTATTCAAGTCTTGGCATTTTTGCCTATGCTATATTTTGCTCTTCTACTAAAATTATGGGCTTTTACCTTGGCATTGTTTATTTTTGCTCCAATGATAACAATGTTGTCTTACTCTGCTTTCTGTTTCTGTTCACAACCTTTATTTTGTGTCATAGCCATAAGAAATGGGGGGCAACTTTGCTTGTTATTTCTTCTATTGCTGTTGCATAACTTTAACTAAGAAAAGTAACTTTTATTGTGCTGAATAATACATTAGTGCCCCTTTATAACTGCAATCGAAGGATGGATGACCAAGGTGACAATTAGGACAATCAGTTTAAAATGTTTGATTGCTTGTGCTATATACATTGTGATATTCTAGAGGTTACAATGAGGTTCTTTCCAATTTACGACTATTTGGTGTGCCTTGTCTCTGGAGAAGAAAGTTCTGTATCAGGGACATATATTCTTAAAGGTGACAATTAAAGCAATCAGTTTAAAATGTTTGATTGCTTGTGCTATATACATTGTTATATTCAAGCGGTTACCATGAGGTTTTTCCAATTTATGACTATTTGGTTTGCCTTGTCTATGGAGAAGAAAGTAATGTATCTCAGGGGACATATGTTCTTAACGCAGTTCCTATTTGTTTTAGTTTATAGTTTAAGGGTATAAAAGGAAAACATACAGAAATTTCAATGTATATAAGCATTTGATGGTATGATGTCAAGGTCTCTCATTGGAACAGTTTAAGAGTTTAAATTTTAGTGTTGGTCAGAGTGCCATATTGCAGAAGGATATCTAATCAAAATGTTGATATTGAACACATTTAATGCTATGCACAGATGTGCTTGAGTAGATTGAGGTCTCTAGTGCAGTTGGATGGACTGTTTGGATTGAGGGACCCTGGTGATATACACGTGCTCTTCAGATTTGACTTATCCCATGTTAATATTGTATAGTTCATATTGATTTCAGATATTTACTTCCCTTGCAACTTCTGCCATCTTGGTGATGGGCAAAGAAAGATACTTACATATAAGAAGGAACGGTTTAAGTGTTCTCTAAGGTTTGATAGATTTTCGGTATTACTAAATTTGGTCTAATGAAGTGGAACACACCTCTTAAATCTTATGCTAAGTTTTACTTTAGATCCTTTACATAAACCATGACTTCTCTACGTAATCATGGAAAAATGGCTGCCCCTTGTTGATATATAGTCATTTGTGGGTTTTGTAGCATTTGCATTGACAAAACTATAGAGTATACATATTCTTCCCTAGTTGTGGGAAACCATGTATCTAGGACTTTTCCCTATGAATTTCTTCTGGAAAAGAAAAGGGAGGGGGTGGGGGTATGGGGAGGTGGATGGAGATCTTGCTTGCCTAAGTTCATAGATTTGAGCTTTACTTGAGAAGTCGTCGGATTGTAGAATGTATGTGTGAGTTAAAGAAACTAATTGGTGGAAAGGTTAACATAAATTGGAAGTGGGTCGTGCAAAAGAAAGGAGGTCCCTCATGAATTTACTTGTAATGACTATATTTAAAGATCTAGGATCATAGTTTTCATTCACCCTTGCCCCATCAAAACTTTTTCCTCCACCACTAGAGGTTTTTCAATCATACTGAGTTCCTATTTGGCTAGTTGATCCATTTGGATAACAGTGTGGATTTTAATTGTTTTAGTCCATAAAGGGCTGTGTAAGGGAGTTTTCTGCTTGATAGAAGTTTGCTAATAATATGCATTCTTAAAGGGAGAACCTTAAGTGATGATGAATGGACTGACCTGAAAGTCACTGCCTGGTGCATTTAGCAGCTTTATACCTTCTTGCTTGGCTTTGTAGTACTTAAATTGTTAAAAATGATAAGAGTATGCCATTATTTTTCTTTGAAGGTGTTAGTCATATTATTATGACCAGCTTATTGTGATTCTAAATTCTTCCAATAAGAAATTCTAATGAACCCCGTGATGATGGCTACAAAAATTCTGTAGGATGATGAAGTTAGTTTGGTCTTATGTTTGAATATTCTCAGGGATTGAAAAGAGAGTGATTGCAGTGAGTTTTGCAAAATGCATTAATTGTATGCTGGCATCAAGTGATCCAAAAATGTGTCTATAAAGATTTGTTTATTGTAGAATTTACCCCAGAAGATTGAACTTTGATGTCTTCTTTTTGGGTGGGTCTGGTTAGATATCTTTTTCATTTTCTGGTGTTATCTTCCTTTTACTGTTCAAATGCATCCATCTTTAACTATGTTGCATAAGTTTGCTTATAATTGTTTCTGGTTTATAATGTTAGGTCCAGAGATGATGCAACCGATGCCTGCTGGAGGGATTTTGCTCTATTCTGACATTAGTTGCAAAAGACTTGCCTTTGTAACGTATTGTTGGAAATCATGGATTGACATACATGAAGTTTGGAATAGGGAATGAAGCCATTGGTCCGTGTAGCATAGGATAAAATTTACTGTAAATTATCGATCTATTTTGAAATTAGTTAGATGATAGAACGATGCTTCAGCTTTTATTTGTTCAGTTCTGATTTTAATGCCATTAACTATTGATCTGAGACTTCCTTTTACTCGCTCCCACTGCATTGTATTCGCATGTGCACACCTGTTTGCTCCTTAGCTCGACTACCAGATGGTTGGAGAAGCTGCCTAAAAGGATATGCCTGAATATTCTGAATCAGTATCTGCTCTTGACATCTGTTGCAGGTTAAAGACATACTCTTCTATGTCAATGCTGAAGGTGCTACAAGGACATAGGTAATTGAAACAAGGATTAAAGGGAAAAAAGAAGCATGGTTTAGATCAATGTAGAATATCGTGTATTGTGCTGTTGGTATTGTTTCTCCTTTTCTACTCACTTCTTGCTGGTAACCATACGCTGCTTGGGGGATATTTATGATTCATGATGCTAAACTTTTTTCTTTTTGAGAGAGTTTGGTGCTAAACGAACTATACTGCTAATGAATTATTACTACTAGTATTAGAACATGAGCTGTTTTGACCTTTGAGTGACAGTATGATCATATGTGACTGGTACAGTTGGAAAATAGTCTCATGACAGGACTAGTCAATAGTCATGTTGTTGGTGGCCTTCACGCCAGCCGCTTGTGGCCTCTTGACCGGTTTGTGGGCTTTAATCTTGGATCAAAACACTTGTCGACGTGGGCCAGACGACTTTTCTGTCGATTGTCTGGTGTTTATTCTACCACGCTGCTCTTTCAGGATGTTCCGAAGAATTTCTTAAAGAAAATTAGTCACAGAATAGACATAAAAACAGAGTATAAAATGCTCAATAAAGAAGACAGTAGTTGGCATATTTTCATTTTGTGAAAATGGTGTGGTATATAACTATCCTTTGGAGGAAAAAAAGACAAATAGGACAAGACAGCTGCATAGCAGTATCATGTTGCACCTTGTCGGTTAGGTGGATAGTGGTTTACAATCAAGAAATGCCACATGTTTTTTACAGTTAATTTTTGATAGCTCATAGGCTATTTTGATATAAGAAAATAAAATATAAAATATTATAAAGATAAAAGTTAAAAGCAAATAAGATCACAAATTCTTTTTCTCCAACAGCTTCAAACATTTTAGCACCAAGAATTTTCTCATTGCAGACTCTCATCTTCAACACCTTTTCATGGGATCTACCATGAGCACTCCCAACTTGATGCGTAAAGTGATGAACTTCTCCTTGCTGAGAGCCTTAGTGAGTATATCAGCAACTTGTTCTTCCGTTTTGTAATATTCCAACTCAATCTTATCATTTTTTACTGCATCATTTTTTCCAATCTCATCATTTTGTAGTATATGTTTTGTCCTTCCATGCCGAATTGGGTTTTTGGCAATCGCAATTGTTGACTTGTGAAGAATTGAGAATTTGAGAATGAAAAAATCTGATTGTTATTTTCTATCTTTATTCAAAGTTATACAGGATTTATATATATTGTTATGCCGATAGGCATTCTGTTGATACATATAAATTTTGTTGATAAGATACATTTCAAATACAAAGAAGCTAAGGCTAAACATGAAGCTATCTAAGTTATCCATACTTATCCAGATTATTTACAAGTTTTCCTGATAGAGGCATAATCTTTAACATGATTGATTGTCTACTCTGAGCACCGTTCCTTCTGTTTGAATAAAACCCAAATCATTTAGCACCTTTCTCAACCATAAAGCATTGTTTACTGCTGAAACAGCAGCTATATATTCAGCGTCCGCAGATGACTGTGCAACAACTTCCCGCTTTTCGGAATTCTAGGAGAACATACCACTACCAAAGGAGAAGCACGAACCAGTAGTACTCAGAGAATTATCTAAACATCCTGTCCAGTCGCTATCACTAAACCCCTGCAAGTTTAAGCTATATTTCTTACAGTAGACTAATCCAAAACTCAAGGTTCCTTTTAAGTACCTTAGCACTCTCTTTGCAACAAAATAATGAATTTTTAAGGGAGAGTTCATGTACTTGGAAAGCACATTTATAGTTTGCACAATATCAGGTCTCGTTGTTGTTAGATATAACAGACAACCTATCAAACTTCTGAATTGTTACTTATCAGCTTTAGGACTACCGTTATCCTTACATAATTTGTTTCCCAACACAGCTGGTGTGCTAACCTCTTTACAAGCATCCATCTTGAATCTCTTCAACAGATCTTATGCATACTTGTGTTGATGACTTTTCATTCCATTTACTCCTTAAATCACCTCAATTCCCAAGAAATAAGACATTTCACTAAGATCAATCATGTCAAATTCTTGGGTCATTTGAGTTTTAAACTTTGATATTTCATCACCATCTAGACCTGTAATAAGCAAATCATCTACATATATAGCAACAATCAGTTGAGATTTTTCACCTATTTTCTTGACATAAAAAGGATGCTCTGTGTCACTTCTTTTGAAACTTTTGTTGCTGAGGTAAGAGTCGATTCTTTCATACCAGCTTCTTAGTGCTTGCTTAAGCCCATATAAAGCTTTGTTCAACTTACAGACTTTGGTTTCATCTCCTTGCTTGATGAACCTCTCAAGTTGTTCAGTAAATATATCATCTGTAAGTAAGCCATTCAAGAACGTAGACTTTACATCCATATGCCAAATTCTCCAACCTTCTCAAGTTGCGAAAGCCACAAGTAACTGGAGCAAATGTTTCCAAGTAATCAACCCCATATACTTATGAGTACCCTTTTACTACCAGTCGAGCCTTGTATTTATTTACCGATCCATCTACATTATACTTAGTTCTAAAGATCCATTTCACACCTATTACCTTCTGGTTCTTTGGTATTCCTACTAGAGTCCATGTGTTGTTCTTGTAAATCATATCAATCTCAGCCTTCATTGCTTGTCTCCATTCCTCACTTTCTTAAGCTTCATTAAAAGTTACTGGTTCAAGTATTGCCACGTTACATCTTTTATAAACATCTTGCAAAGTTCTAGTACCTTTTACAAGTAATTCATCAATGTTATGATCATCCAACACATACCTTCTAACATTTGAATCAACAACAACATCAATGTTAATTGATTTTTCTATTTCTTGTTTCTCCCAATTCCACTTCCAATGTTATTCAAACTTTACATCCCTAGACATAAAAACTTTCTTTGTTTCTAGGTTGTATAGTCTGTATCTTTTTGTAGTCTCACCAAAACCGATATGAATAGCCAACTATGACTTTACATCAAGCTTTGTTCTTCTAGCTTGAGGTATATGTGCATAACAAATGCAACCAAAACACCCTTAAGTGAGTAACACTTGGTTTTGACTTGTACCATACCTCAAAAGGAGTTGTATTGTTGGGTGCCTTGGTAGGAAACATATTCAATAGAGTAGTAGCAACATGAACAGCTTTTGCCCAAAAACTTTTATGCAATTTTTTTTCAAATAAAAGGCATCAAACCATCTCCATAAGTGTTCAGTTCCTTCTCTCACAAACCCCATTTTTTTGGGGGCTATATGTGATGGTATACTGATGCTTAATTCCCCTGCAACTCAATATACTCTTCAAACTTTCCTGAAGTATACCTTTTACCATTGTCTGTTCTCAAAACTTTAATAGAATGGCTTGACTCATTTTCAACCATAGCAATAAACTTAACAAAGCAGCTTAAAACCTTAGATTTAGCTTTAAGGAAATAAATCCAAATAAATTTGCCAAAATCATCTATGAATAGCAAATAATACCTGCTGCCACTCAGTGATGTTGTTTTAACTAGTCTTCCAACATCTAAATGCACCACTTGAAGAACATCTGTGGTTCTTGACTTGCTATGTTTTGGAAATGATTCTCTGGCATGCTTTCCATGCATACTTGTATCACATAAATGATAACCATATGTAATTTTAGGCAGACCATAAACTAAATTTGCAACAGACATCATTTTTAGAGACTTATAATTTATATGCCCAAGCCTTTTGTGCCATTTCTTGTTATCATCATTACTTGACATATAGTTACACTGCTCAACTTCCATCCAATCGACAAGAAAGCATTTACTTTTCATAGGTACAGTAAAAAGTTCCTTGCCATAGGAATCAAACACAGAACAACTGAGGTTTTTAAAAACTAGTTCATAATCACTTTTGAGCAACTTACCAATGCTTTAAAGATTTTGACTAGCTTCAAGAACATATAAAACTTGAGAAATGTAGCTGATTCCTTATGAAGTTTAAACTCCAACCATGCCAATTCCCATAACCTGAAGATAATCACCATTACCGATTCTAGCTCTTGACTTGTAGTTTTTATCCAAAGTAGTGAATAGGGCTTCATTTCTAATTAGATGGATTGAACATGCGCTGTCTATTAGCCAAGTAGCTTTTTTTTCAACCCTAGAAACTTTTTGTGCAACAAAGAGAACTTTTTCTTCTTCTTCTTCTATTTTTTCCATAATAGCTGCCTTCTTTTCATTTGCAATTCTTTTGGCTTTACAGACCCTCTCCACATGACCAAGTTGATTGCAAGATCTACATTTAACATTTGGTCAAAACCAATAAAACTTCTCAGTATGATTTCGTTTCTTGCAATATTGACAGGGAGGATATTGGTTTTTTTGCTTCAATGGTTTTTTTTCATTCACATTTTTCCCTTTATCTTTCCTATCACCATCGTTTTTCTTTTTTCCAGGAAAACACTTGCCTTTTGCTTTAGCCATAAAAGCTTCTTCAATATGGTCTTCTTGTCGAATGGCTTTCCTTTGCTTTTGAGCTTGAAGAGCATTCACAAGCTCTGTGATAGTGATCTTAGTAGATCTTTGGAGTCCTCGAAAGAAGATATTTTAGCCTCAAACTTCTCTGGCAGGCTCATAAGCACTTTATTCATTATACGTTTTTCAAGCAGATCTTCTCCAAGAAGTCTAAGCTAGTTGACCACTTTCAAAATCTTGTCAGAATACTCCTTTATCGACTCATCCTCCCTCATCTTCAAGACTTCAAACTCCTTCAATAGATTTAATATCAGTATTTGCCGTGTTCGATCACTTCCCTAGAACTCCTTTTTTAACTTGTCCCGAGCCTCTTTTGGTGACTCACATGCCATAGTATGAGTGAAAATGGAGTCTGAGATGGCAGAATGAATACATGACAGTGCCTTAAATTTTTTGGCTTCATCTTCATTGTGTTGTTTTAGTTGAGCAATGGTGGGGTTTGCTTGCCTTAAGAGTGGAAGCTCTCCACCTACCTCAATCACGTCCCACAAATCAAAAGTACGTAAATATGTTTTCATTTTCACTACTCATATAGGATAGTTTTCACCATTGAAAATCAGAGGAGTAGAGGCATTGTAACTTGCTGATGCCATATGGTTTCTCTAGAGCTTTACACAAATGAGTAGTAGCTTCCATTTTACCAGCCACGGTCCCTCAAGATCTAAAAAATGCTATGACATCATAAATAATTTTTTAAAGAAAATTAGTCACAGAACAGACATAAAAATAGAGTATAAAATGCTCAATAAAAAAGACAATAGCTGGCATATTTTCATTTTGTGAAAATGGTGTGATATATAACCATCATTTGGAGGAAACAAAGACAAATAGTACAAGGCAGATGCATAGCTAGACTTGGCAATTCGTGTTTCTGTGTAGTAGATGTGTCAGACACGATTAGACATGAAACACGTTAAGGGTAAACACGAATACGACACGTTTAATAAACGTGTCTTAAGTGCAAAACATGTACACGAACACGTTTAATAAACGTGTAACACGACACGACACGATTAACACGTTTATTAAACATGTTAATATACGACATGACATGATTAATAACACGTTTAACACATTTAACACGATTAACACGTTTAAATAAAAATATTTACAATTAAATATAATTTTATTATTTAAATTCAAAATCTATAATTAAAAAAATAATTATAACAAAACAAAAATAATAATAACATCAAATATAATATAAATTAATATAAATAATATACATAAATTTTTTTATTATATAATATGATAAAATACATACTTAACATCAAATCTTCAAATACTAATAATATTAAAAATGTTCAAATAAAATCTAAAGGTTAAAAATTAGGGTGTTAATGTATAATTACATTAATATTTTTTATAAAATTAAAAAAACTGTTTAAAATAATTATTTAAAATTATTTATATAAAGCTAAAATAGTCTTTAATTATCAATATTCAATGGGTTAATAAACGTGTCACGTGTACACGTTTAAACACGATAACACGTTTAAGTAAACGTGTTTAAAGTGTCTGGCGTGTCTGACACGTTAAAACACGAAAATTTTTGTGTCTTAATGTATCAGACACGATTAGACATGAAACACATTAAGGGTAAACTCATAACATGTTTAACCCGTATCTTCTCATGTCGTGTTAACGTATCGTATTCAAAATTACCAAGTTTATGCATAGCAGTACCATATTGCACCTTGTCAACTAGGTGGACAGTGGCTTACAAACAAGAAATGCCACATGCCCTCTACAGCTAATCCCTGATAGCTTATAGGCTATTCTGATACAAGAAAATAAAATATAAAATACTATAAAGATAAAAGCTGAAAGCAAATAAGCTCCCGTGTTCTTTTTCTCCAATAACTTTAAACATTTTAGTACCAACAATTTTCTCATCGCAACTTTAACAGATGGGACTCGAATCATTTTTCAGATTTTCAACTCTGTAGACATCGACATAAGATTTTCCACCAAGCTCGTGGGAATAGTGTCCCTTAAAGTAGTCTACAACTCCTATTCTCCTGAACAGTGCTGGAGTTTCTGGAGTGATGAGACTTTGGTGCTGGACCCAGATCTCCATCCAGCTTTGGATTGTTGACAGTGGCAACAGAAAGCCTTTCTTTCTCTTGGTTAACAGTGGCACGATGCTCAATGCTACGGTAAATCCCATTGGAAACAATCTGTGGACGGACATTGGTATGTATACAACAAACAGAAATGAGAGAAGTCAGGATGGAATCTGCTTAGGCTTTAATAATCTGGTGATAAAATATGATGATGGACACACTACCTCCACAATGTTTCCAATGTTGATGACAAAAGCATTTGGAAGGGGTTTAACAGGAATCCATGTGCCATCTTTCCTTATTTGGAGACCTTCCACCCCATTGATTTGAAGCAGAATGGTGACGCCGCCGGCGTCAGGGTGAGAATTGCCGATGGCACACTCCGGCTGTGGACATGGAGGATAATAGCCCATCCTCATCCCCTAATGTCTTTCTTCAAACAGAGTCCTCATACCATTGCGGTCCATCCTTAGAGCTTCTGCCATAAGGTCAAGCATTTTCATGGTAAGAATTTTCAGTTCTGATGAATAAGCTTCCAAGGTTTCTCTACAAATTAAAAACATAAAAACAAAAAAAGGAGTCTTATCTTCATCTTCATGCAGCAACTCTAAAATGGGAATCAAACAATCAAAATTGTTACTTAGCCTTATAAGGTACATTTTAATTACTTTTCAACTACCCAATTATTGAGAGAGAAACCTGAGTGGGAGAGGAAGATTCGAGAATAGGTGAGGTTTCCTCAAATGACTTGGAAGGGTGAGCATGTAGAACATATCTCCCCAGTTGAGCTTCTGCTCCTCAGACACAACAAAAGCCTGTCCAAATCCCTCAATGTCATCTGGCTTTTGCTAAAACTTTTTCTTCTCTTCCATTGGAAGATTGAAGAACTCTTGGATCCCCAACTTCACATTTTCCACCAACGCAGTGCTCACCCCATGATTGATCAGCTGCAACAATATTTACAAGATTTAATTATCTTCCAACATGTAATGTTTGATTCTTATTCACACCAAGCACAACTTTGACTTCTATACCTCAATATTAGGGATGTCAACGGGTATCCTATTATAGGGTACCCGCGGGTATCCGACCCAGTTATACCAGGTTAGGGTACCGTATAACTGGATTAGGAGCGGGTTCGGGTAGCGATTTTACTACCCGGATTGGGTTCGGGTAGGATTCGTGTATTACACTATGGATACCGGTTACCCGAACCCAATTATTTATTTACCGAATTCTGCGGGTACCTGTTTAATTATCTATTTAATTACCCGTTTAGTTATCCGATTAATTCTTTACCGGGTTCCGCAGGTACCCGCATTAGAATCCGTTTAATTACCCGTTTAAATAATAGAGTAAAACGGAAATGTGGAGACTCGAACCTAGATCCTCCATGAAAACACCCACAGCCTCCACTGTCCAGCCAAGTTGTTCCATCTAATATATATAGATAAAATATTATATTTAAAATATAATTAGTTAAATAACTAATGCAATTATATGAATATATATAAATAAAAAATTATTAAATTATTAATTATGTTTTATATATTAATATGAATACCATATCATAAAATTATGATTATTAATTAAATTGTTTAAAAACAATTTTTAACTCATCACATTGAGTACTAAATTCTATATTGAAGAATTAATATGCAACAACTACAAGTATTAATGATTGAAGCCAATGATACCATAAAATGATATCAAATGATATCAACCTCCTCTTAAATAATGTGTTTGTGCTTCATGTTAATTGAAAAACATAAAATTATGATTATTAATTAAATTGTTTAAAAATAATTTTTAACTCATCACATTGAGTACTAAATTCTATATTGAAGAATTAATATGCAACAACTACAAGTATTAATGATTGAAGCCAATGATACCATAAAATGATATCAAATGATATCAACATCCTCTAAAATAATTTGTTTGTGCTTCATGTTAATTGAAAAACATAAAATTATGATTATTAATTAAATTGTTTAAAAATAATTTTTAACTCATCACATTGAGTACTAAATTTTATATTGAAGAATTAATGTGCAACAATTACAAGTATTAATGATTGAAGCCAATGATACCATAAAATGATATCAAATGATATCAACCTCCTATAAAATAATGACATGCAATATTTCACTATAAGGAAATAGTATTAATTCTATACCATAATATAGAATTAATAAAAATTAGAGCATAAGGGAAAAAATTCAATTTAACAATATATATAGCTAAATAATATATATACCTTTATTTATATAAATTTATAATATATAAAGTTAATTATCTAAAAAGAAGTTGTGAGATTAGAATAATTTTAAAATTTAATTATGTTTTATAAAAGTTAATTATTTGTGTAGGATCATGTATAATAATTGAATATTCAATCGCCAAATGTGTTGACCTTGACACGGAAGAAGATGATTGAATTGTTCACGAGCTTGCCTTATTGTCAATTTGTAATGTTGTTTAACTAGTTGTTTGGATATTTATTTTAGTTATTTAAGTTTATGTTATTTGTTTGGATATTTGTGTTTAATTATTTAAGTTTATATCGTTGTATGGATATTTGTTTTTAGTTATTTAAGTTTATGTTTAAGATTTTTGTTTTTGATTTTTTAAATTTAAATTTTATTATTTTTATTTTTATTAATTTAATTAATAGTTAATTTTATAAAATACGTAGAGAAATATTATTGTATGTGTATACGGGTTTAAGAAATTGGATAGTCATGAAATAGATTTTAATAATTTTTTAATCTAATCGGGTTTTAAACGGATTAGGGTAACTATAGGGTAATAAAAAAATAATAGGGTTAGGGTTAAAGTAGTGATTTTAAAATTATACAGGTAATTAATAAGGTTATGGTAGTTGATTTTTAACAGGATTAGGGTTCGGATACCCGACCCGTTGACATTGCTACTCAATATTAAGTACCAAGATTAGTTCGTCGATTGTTTTTCCCCTTTCGCTTTTAGAGAAGCATTATTATGAGCTTAATTGATCTTTTCTTAATTATGTAGGAACAAAATCTAAGTGAATTTCTTGCCCAGCCCATTCATATTTCCCACTCCAATTCTTATTGGTTTTGAACTTTGCAACCTGCAAGTAATAATACTTTCAATAGTGGATATAGAGGCATATATGTAATTGAGCAGTACTTAGAAGAAGCCCCATTCTTTGCAAGCGTGGTGCAATTTCTCCAACTCCGAGTCTTTGAGATGTTTGGAAGACAACTTTTGCATGTCTATTACAAGGACTTGGAACAAAGAAGAATTGGCGTTTGATAAGAAGGGAGCAGGGTCTTCATCAGTACTGCGCAGTTATCTTGATGGAACTTGGATGAGATGCTCCTTAGCCAGTTCTTGCACACAAGGCACCAACAGGGAGGCCCCTAGTTTTGGTGGTTGTGTTTCCATATGTAAAGCTGAATTTGGAAATTGGCACTCTTCTTTCTGTCTCTGCTGGGTTTCTTACAAAATTAAAGATCAATCAATTGGAACTAGGTTTTTGTATAGATGTGATAGGATTGGTGATTTTTTATTGAATTGGTATATAGGTTGTGTCTTGATTCCTGCCTTGGATGGAAAGGATATTTTGGATAAGGAATGAAAGGGATACTTTTGCTGTGTGGTTGTCTTGCAAAGCTTGGATTTTAAGTTGATATGGTGCTGTCCTTGTACTCTTATAGGAATTTGATTTAAAATTTTGTTTTATTGAAAAGAAATGTTTTTTTTTAATTATGAGGAATAATCATTCTTGATAAGTGTATTTTAAAAATAACAATCAATATATATTTAACTATTTTTAATTATATTTGGTCATAACTTGACAAAAATATTCTTAAAATTATTTCAAATAAATTAAATCATTCATCACAATTTCTCTCTATTTGTGTTTTCGATTTCTCTCTCACTATTTAGCTCTCTTTAATTTTATCGATTTCTCTCTTCAACATTCATTTACTATACTCCTGATTTCTTTTTCTCACGCTTTCAAAGACCCCAAGAGATGGTTTTGATGTGAGTGGCTATTTGGAGAATTTGATTTTTAAGTATTTTTTATGAAACTAAAACGGTAAAAATGATTACAGATGTTTAAAATAGCTTTTAATTGGATCAATTCAAAACCTAAACACCAATAAACTCAAGAATTTAAAATTTAGAAACTGAAGGTTTCAAAAGGAATTTTTTTGATTTTTAGTCGAAATAGGTATTTTACATAAAAAAAATTTGTGTTTTGATTTATGAAAACATATGAAAAACACTTTAATTGGTACCAAATTGTCAAAAAAAAAAAAAACAAAAAGAAATAAAGAGAGTTGAGAGGATTTGAAATTTTAGTTTGTAAATAACAATATTTTAGGCATTAAAGTGTAACATAATTTTTTTGAACTTGGTGTGTAACAATAATATTTTTTCAACATGGCATGTAACAACAATATTTTTTTCAATATGGTGTATAACATGTTTTTGTACATGGCGCATGTAACAATCTTTTGGTGTATAACATGTTATTGCATATGGCGTATAACAATAATATTTTTTTTTCAATATGACGCATAACAATATTTTTTAACCATGGCGTATAACATATTTTTGTACATAATGTGTAACAATAACATTTTTTTCAACATGACGTGTAATATCGTGTAATGGCATGTAACATCATTAAAGGTAATTTTGTTCAACTTCGCTAAAAATAATTAAAATTATAAAAATTACTATTTTTGAAAACATCTTATCCTTAAAAGTTATTTTTTAGGATAAAATACCCAAACCCTACTAAGTTTTAATCAAAATTACATGAAGGTTCATTAGTTTTCAAAACAGACACTCCACCCCAAAATTGCAAATACTGTTAACAAAAATAATGAAAAGACTATAATACTCTTTTTTTAATTAATTTAAAAAATTATTATTATATTTTCAAAACAATAAAAAAAATTGGGAGCATTGATCCCCTGGAGAGCATCGAAAGATGCTCCCCTTGGAGAGCCCGATCAAGGCTCCCCAAGGGAGGTTTTTGTTTAATTAATAAAAAAACAAAATTATATAATTGTAATTATAAAAATTAATAAGATAAAATTATTTTTTTATTTTTACTACGTCAGCAAATTGACGAAAATATTAACAATTGACTAATGACTGAACTTATGTATTTAGCAAAAAAAATAATTTTTTAAAGCAGGATTATCAATTTCAAAAATTAATAAACTTTCGTATAATTTTGATTAAAATTTAAATATTTTATTTTATTTTTTAAAACACTTAGGTCACATTTAGTTCGCGGAATAGACAGGAATAGAATAGAATAACTATTACGTAGGAATAGAATATGATGGGAATAGAAAAGAATAGTTATTACTTTGTTTGGTTCAGTTAATGGAATAGAACAGGAATGACTATTATTACTTAATGCAGTGTTTAGTTAGTAGAAATAAAATTGGAATAAGAAAGGAATAAATGATTAAAAAACAAATACCCTTACTCATATTACTTAGTAATTTACATAAAAAAAAGAAGTTATCCATTTTAATTATATTTTATTTCAATTTCTAAAAATAATTTTAATTTAATAGCATATTTTTATAAATGAATAATTATTTTAAAATATAATTTAATTATATTATATTTTATCCATCATAATCAATTAAAATTTGTGTATAAATTTTTATTTTTAGTAAATTCCTCACGTATTATGAATCATTTTCAAAATATTTCATAGACAAAATATTGAAGAATAAATATGTGAGAAAAAAAACAACAAAACAAGGAAAAGTAAAAAATCATGTTTTTGATATATTAAGTAGAAACTCATATCTTTGAAATAGAGAAATAGCCTTTTATTTTTTGTTAAATAAAATTGTAAATAGTCTTCTATTTTATTTATAATTCAATATTATTATGATTAAAATATTAATATTTTTTATTTTTTATTTATATTCATTAAAAATTTAATATATTAATAGTTTAATAAATAAAACAATAATATTTTAATATTTTAATCATATTAAAATTAATAATGATTAAATTATATATAAAATATTAATATTTTAATATTTATAAATAATTTATTCTTTTTATTTTTTTCTTTGTTCTTTCTTTTTCTCCAGAATCTGTCTTTCTTCTTCTCCATAATCCAGTAGGACCGGTGTCATGTAACACCCATCTGGTTCACCATGTGGCCAGATCTGGCCACTAGGACGCCGATCTGGCATCTCCTGTGGTTGGATCTGGCCGTGGAGTGCCAGATCCAATTGCGGGATCTGGTCGGGAAGCACCAGATCTGGTGCTTCTAGCGGCCAAATCTGACCGTTGAACGTCATATCGATAGAGAGAAAGAGCCAATCAACGGAAGAAGGGAAGATCGGTGGGGAGAAAGATGCAGATCGACAAAGAGAAGGGAGAAGAAAAATCGAGATCGGAAGAGGGGCAAATGGGTTTGGTTCGGTGAAGAGGAAGCTGGGCTTAGAGAGAGGGAAAAAAGGAAGAGAGAGAAAAAAAAGGAAGTTTTATATGAACTCTTTTGGAATTTGATAAATTAAATAGGGGTATTTTAGTCATTGTGTATTTTTCAGCTATTCCTTGTCCCATGGAATGGCTATTACTGGGGACATCAGGTTTACTTAAGACGCTCCTATTACCCCTTTGCACGAAATAAGAATTCCTGAAGAATTCCTATTCCGTGCTAACTTTTGAACCAAACGAGGGGACACCCAATGACGCAAAACCAAACGAGCTGTTAAAAAAAATCAATACACAACCGTACGAGCTTATATGTTTTTTGATAAAAAATATATTATTTTCTATTGTTGGATTGTCATTTTTAAATCCCGATCGTCGACTGCTAGGAAAAGTACCAATAATGCCATATGAGGAGCTGCCGTGCAGGTATAATGAAAGGCATCCTTATCCGCACCTAGCACCAATTTACTGACAACGAACTTGGTACTAAAATATAATAAAAGATAATACAATAAAATGGCAAGTAGTGAGAAAAATGAGTAGTGTCACTCAAATTCTAAAATGACCCTTTGAATGTTGCAATATTATGAAATCAATACATTCAATTAAATTAATACATAACAAGTAGCTAGTATTTACATATTAAGGTTTTAGCCTCCACTCCGATGAACTTGTCTCTCAACTGTGAACAAGGAGAAACCAATAACCTGGCTAAGCTCTTCTTGTTCACTTCCTCTTTCTCATGATATTTATTTACTGACAACATAGTTGCATAACTCTTCACCTTAACTGTGAGCAGTCGACAATGCCGGCCGATCACATGTTTCTGGCATTCCTAACTAGTTTTGGGTTCTCAAGGCATCAAGGAAAGAATTTTTCTCGAGCCTACGTTTAAACAGCTCCTTGAAGAAGTCTGCAACACCTATTCTTTTGAAATTTGCTGGAGTTTCTGGAGTGATAAGGCTTGGAGCTGGACCCATTTCTCCATCCAGTTTCGGGCTGTAAAATGTGGCGATCGAGAGCCTCTCTTTCTCTGAGTTAACTGTTGCACGATGCTCAATGCTACCGTAAATTCCATTGGTCACTACCTGCAAAATCATTCAGCCATTCTCTTGGTTACATTAACTACAATTTGATCAGAACAAAAAGTACTTTAGAAGAGCTAATGATTACAATATTAGAAAGGATTAAAATTTTGGAAGGTGAAAAATATCTTTTTTGACTGTTACAAATTGGTTCTTGCTATCATTGGCAGTGTGGCAGACAAACACTGGGGTCATAGAAAATGATAGGAAGCATTACCTCCATGATATCCCCAATATTAACCACAAAAGCATCAGGCAAGGGTTTGATACGAACCCAAGCGCCATCTTTCCTTATCTGAAGGCCTTCCATTTCATTGATTTGAAGCAGAATGGTGATGCCAACAGCATCCGAGTGAGGGCTCAACCCAATGGCAAGCTCTGGTTGTGGACATGGGGGGTAGTAGTTCATCCTAAATGCTTGCCAGCCTTCTTCAAAAATTCGTAAATCATTAGGATCCATTCCCAGTGCTTTTGCCTGGAAGGCAAGGATTTTCAACGCAAGATCTCTCAGTTCTGCCGAGTAAGTTTCCATGTCATCTCTGCAAGCAAAAGACAGCGTATCGGTTCAAAGATTTTTGCATATTTGTAGAAGTCAAGCAACATTATTTTAGTTATTGCAATGGCCATTTTGTCAAACATCCATAACCCCATACTCAATCCTCTCCCCAGCTTCAAAATTATCTTGAGTATCTTTTCCTAAAACTAATTTGTCAATCGCGTTTGGTGCATGATTTAGACTTATGGCTGACCAATCGCATATAAGCTGACAAGAATAAGAGGTGCTCATTTCCTAAAAGTGCTCTAAGAACTGTACTGATCATTAAAAATAATTAGTAAGGGCAACTTAAATTTGATTATAAAAATAATTAAAGCCAAAATTATTTTAGATTTTAAGCTTTGTTTTATTATTATACTAGGATGGTGTCCGTAACTACGCTACGAAAAAAATCACAGAAAATATTGATTATGCTGGAGTAAACTTTAATTTGGTACCTTTAAAAAAGTTTATAGAGAAAGCTATATTGTATTAGTCAACTACATTAATGGTTTCAATTATTGAAAATTTACACCTACATATCTACTATATATAAAAGTAGTATAATTTGATTTCTCAATATCTTTCAATTGAGTGTCTAATTGAATTCCAATTGAATGTCTAATTGAATGACAAGTGTCATTCAATTAGAATCCCTCTTTATATATTTAATTTTGTAATTAAAATCAATTTATCTTTTTTTCTATTATATATAAAAGTAGTATAATTTGATTTCTCAATTTCTTTCAATTGAGTATCTAATTAAATTTCAATTAAGTGTCTAATTGAATGACAAGTGTCATTCAATTAGAATTCCTCCCTATATATTTAATTTTGTAATTAAAATTAATTTATCTTTTTCTCTACAAACAATTTATTTTTTAAAAATATCAAATTGAAATCTAATACAATATAATTTATATTTCTTTTAACATTTTCCATAGCGTAGCTACGGGTATCATCCTAGTATGATTATAAAACAGTACTTATTTAAAAAATACAATAATCTTATAAAAAATTGTTAGATGTATAATAAAATATTAAGAAATGAGAGAGCATATAACATGTACTATTGCTAAATTAAGATAAATATTTGTATAATATAAGGGAACCATATAATGTAAAGATCCTATCAATATAAAATAGTTACTGATTTCTAATAATATATTTTTTATATATAAAATGAATGATTAAAGGTTGTCAAATTTAGTTGATTTATTTATTCAATGATGATTATGTTCTATGTATATTAAGAAATGAATAAACTTTTTTTATTTTTTTATTTTGTTCAATGAATTGGATGAATATTTATTGAAATTTAAACATTCATGTATAAAAAATATGTCAAATACTATAGATACAAGTTCATATAGAATAAGAGGATATAAACAGAAAATAATATTAAATTGTAATTGATAAATATTAAATGAATCTATATTCTAAACATTAAAAATTAAAAATTATTATTTTCAAGTATTTTTTAATGAAATAAATAAAAATTTAAAAAAACCCTTCAAATGTAAAAAAAAAAAAAACAACACAGCTTTAATAAAAAGTGTAAAAAAAATTTAATTCAATTGAAAATGACAACCAATTAACCCAATTAGTTATCCTATTTAAAACAGAATTTATCCAAAAATAATAATAATCCTATCAAAGATTATTATATATATAATAAACTATTAAAAATGAGAAAGTATATAAGATATACTATTAACAGATTAAAATAAACAGTTACAGAATATAATGTAATAGTATAATGTAAAGATCCTATTAATATAAAATAGTTAATAATTTATAGTATCATCTGTCTTTTATATATAAAATAAATGGCTAAAGGTTATTAAATTCAATTAATTTATTTATTCAATGATGATCGTGTGCCATGTATATTGAGAAATGAGTAGGTATTTTTTATTTTTTTATTTAGTTCAATGAATTGGATGGATGTTTATAAGAATTTATACATTCATGTATAAAAAAGATGTTTATATACTATAAATTCAAGTTGATGCAGAATAAGAGAATATAAACAAAAAATAATATTAAATTGTAATTGATAAATATTAAATGAGTCTATCTTATAAGCTTTAAAAGTTAAAATTTATTGTTTTCAAATATTTTTTACTAAAATAAATAAAAGTAAAAAAGAAAAAAAAACCTTCAAATGTCAAAAACAATGTAGTTTTGACATAAGGTGTAAAAAAAGATAATTCAATTAAGAATGTCAAATGTCAATTAATTGACCCAATCAATTATCCTACTTTTGTATAATTAATTAGATAGATATTTATTGAAATTTAAACATTCATGTATAAAAGAAATATCTATATACTACGGATTCAAGTTCATGCAAAATAAGAGAATATAGATAAAAAATTATATTAAATTTTAATTGATAAATATTAAATGAATCTATCTTATAAGCATTAAAAGTTAAAAATTATTGTTTACAAATATTTTTTACTAAAATAAATAAAACTAAAAAAGAAAAAAAAACCTTCAAATGTTAAAAATAATATAGTTTTAACATAAGGTGTAAAAAAAATAATTCAATTAAGAATCACAAATGTCATTTATCTTCTAAGCATTAAATGTTAGAAATTATTATTTTCAAGTATTTTTTATTGAAATAAATAAAAGTAAAAAAAAAAAACCCTTCAAATGTAAAAAACAATTAATTCAATTGAAAATGATTATAGAAAACAAAAAGTCAAAAAAATAAAAAGGAGTTCTAATTGAATGACACTTGTCATTCAATTGGATACTCAATTGAGAGAAATTGAAACAAATTGTTCATGCAAAATAAGATAATATAGATAAAAAATTATATTAAATTTTAATTGATAAATATTAAATGAATCTATCTTATAAGCATTAAAAGTTAAAAATTATTATTTTCAAATATTTTTTACTAAAATAAATAAAACTAAAAAAGAAAAAAAAACCTTCAAATGTCAAAAACAATATAGTTTTAACATAAAGTGTAAAAAAATTAATTCAATTAAGAATCACAAATGTCATTTATCTTCTAAGCATTAAATGTTAGAAATTATTAGTTTTAAGTATTTTTTATTGAAATAAATAAAAGTAAAAAAAAACCCTTCAAATGTCAAAAACAATTAATTCAATTGAAAATGATTATAGAAAACAAAAAGTCAAAAAAATAAAAAAGAGTTCTAATTGAATGACACTTGTCATTCAATTGGATACTCAATTGAGAGAAATTGAAACAAATTGTTCATGCAAAATAAGAGAATATAAATAAAAAATTATATTAAAATTTAATTGATAAATATTAAATGAATCTATCTTATAAGCATTAAAAGTTAAAAATTATTATTTTCAAATATTTTTTACTAAAATAAATAAAACTAAAAAAGGAAAAAAACCTTCAAATGTCAAAAACAATATAGTTTTAATATAAGGTGTAAAAAAATTAATTCAATTAAGAATCACAAATGTCATTTATCTTCTAAGCATTAAATGTTAGAAATTATTATTTTTAAGTATTTTTTATTGAAATAAATAAAAGTAAAAAAACATAAAAAAAAACCTTTCAAATGTCAAAAACAATTAATTCAATTGAAAATGATTATAGAAAACAAAAAGTCAAAAAAATAAAAAAGAGTTCTAATTGAATGACACTTGTCATTCAATTGAATACTCAATTGAGAGAAATTGAAACAAATTGAACATCCTACTTTTATATATATTATAGATATGCTTTGCTAGCTACTTAATAAGCTTTTGTATTCAAGCAATTATGCTGTGTATATCTCACTAATGATGGAAGTTATTACGCTTAAATAAGTCTTCATGCCTTCACCAAAAGGCTATAGACTTGCATATACAAATTATGCTTTTTTCAAAAAAAAAAGGAAATTTTTTCAATTCTTATCTTTTAATTTTTAATCAAATTTCCAAAAAATTATGAAAGCAAATGGTTAAACTAGAATAAAAATTAATTAGAAAATGACCTTTTTTTTTTTTGGAAATGACAGGACCTAATGACTAAAGTAGACAATATACCAATTCTAATGTAATCTATATATGTGGCAAAAAGAAGAAAGAAAAGGTATTCTACATCACATTTTGTTTAGATAAAATTGTGAGAAATAACCTTCGTAGTAAGGGCATTTCAAAAATGATCGTCTTTATAATTTTAATTATTTTTAAACAATTTTTTACAGGACTTGACAAGAATACCTTTTAAACAATTTCAGACAAATTAAAATAGTTTCAGTTTTCTCTATCCCGCCATCTAGACAAAAATTTCAAAATTAAATCTGGCTTTCTCTCTGCTCAAATACCATAAGGCACAGAAAAACAACTCCAAAAATGACCAGCTAAAACTCTCTGAATGATCAAGTAGAGAAGCCAAGCATAAATGAATCCAAACACCATAAACCAACGCAAAGAAAAAGAAAAACTCAATAATTTGACTCGTTGTCAAGAGAAAGAAAGATTAGCCCAAGCGCATTACATCCCAGATCGGTGAAGGGCAGAAGCAAGATCATCACCGAAGAAAACAACATCAGATACAAATTTCTCCCACCACCAAGGTAGAGGCAGATCATCACGTGGGAAGAATTTTCGACTCAGAGGTAAGAAAAAACACGTAAATCAGTAACCAAAGACAAAGGAGTAGGGGAAGCCCTCAAAACTCACAACGGGAAAAACAAGACATTAACACAAATAAGAACTCTGAGGGAACAAAACATAACCAAAAAAGAAAACTCCTAAGACCCAACCAAAAACCAAAGTCATGCAATGCCTGCGTGACTGACTTTGGGTATTGCGTGACTAGTGTTTAAGCATTATATGACTAATTTTTAGTAAAGCATTGCGTGACTAGTGGATAGGCATTGCGTGACTTTGGTTTCTGGTTGGGTCTTAGGAGTTTTCTTTTTTGGTTATGTTTTGTTCCCTCAGAGTTCTTACTTATGTTAATGTCTCACGCAACCTGCGTGACTGACTTTAGGCATTGCGTGACTAGTGTTTATGCATTATATGACTAATTTTTAGTAAAGCATTGCGTGACTAGTTAGTAAGGCATTGCGTGACTTGCTAGTAAGGCATTGCGTGACTTTGGTTTCTGGTTGGGTCTCAGAAGTCTTCTTTTTTTGCTATGTTTTGTTCTTTCAGAGTTCTTGTTTGTGTTAGCATCTTGTATTTCCCATTGTGAGTTTTGAGGGCTTCCCTTACTCCTTTGTCTTCGATTACTGATTTACGTGTTTTTCCTTACCTTTGAGTCAAAAATTCCTTCCACGTGACGATCTGACTCTGCCTTGGTAGCGAGAGAAATCTGTATCTGATGTTGTTTTCTTTGATAATGGTCTTGCTCCTGCCCTTCGTCGATCTGGGATGTGATGCTCTTGGGCTCGTCTTTCTTTCCCTTGACAAAATAGTCATGCAATGTCTAAAAACTAGTCACGCAATACTCTAGAGATGAATAGTCTGACGAGAAAAGCTCAAAGAATATAAGTTTGTTTGAAGCACAGAACTAAACATACTTGACCCGTTAATAGGTTTCAGGTTGAGACGCAGAGTTAAATAAATGGGTCGATTTCATTAAGGGTAATTTTGTCTAAATTTTAATTCTCTTGGCTAAAAACAGTTAAAATTATAAAGAGGTCTATTGTCAAAAACGCCTTATACATATGGCCTATAAATAAAAAGTCGTCTTTTGTTTATATGTATATTATAGAATTTCTCTATTTTTAACTCTATAAAAAATAGTTTGCTTTTTCATTCAAACACATTTTTATTTTATATGCTTTTGGAAGCAAAAATAACATCCAAATTGTATCTAAAAATTCAAAAATACTTCTTGTTTTTGAAATAAATATTTGTAAAAAAATAATTTAACAAAAGAAAACTAAGCTTAACTATTTTTAATGACCAATAATTATTTCAATGCGAGAAGATTTGGTATAGAATCACATGGTATAAGAAATACTCTTAAAATTTAGAATTTCATTGTATAAAATTTTGAGAGAGAGTGCCTGAATGGGAGAGGAAGGTTGGGGAAGAGGTGAGGCTTCCTGAGATGAGTTGGGAGTGCAGTCATGAAGAACATGTCCCCCCAATCAAGCTTCTGTTCCTCAGACACAACAAAGGCCTGTCCGAATCCCTCCAGATCCCCTTCATGCTGCCAAAGCTTCTTCTTCTCTTCCATCGGGAGATTGAACAATCCTTCAATCCCCTTCTTCACTTTATCCACCAGTGAGTTGCTTACTCCATGATTTATCAACTGTAACAGTACAATTCCATTATCTCATTATCAAAAAGTAAACAAAATCATGGCTCACCAACATTAATTTCAATGGCAAAATGGCACTATTTCAACTTTAGACAGAGAGTTTACAAAGTCATATACCTGGAAGAAACCCCATTCTTTGCATGCATAGTGCAACTTTTCTAGTTCAACGTCCATGAAATGATCTCCAGAGAGCAACTTAAGCATGTCGATGACCGGGACTTGCTGTGGTGAACAAGTATCAAAGGATGTGAATGGAGGGTCTTGATCAGGATGCTGATATTGTTGTGGAACTCGACCGAGGGCTTCCTTTGCCACCTCTTGAACGGAAGGAACCGGGATGGAGCTGCCTAGCTTTGTTAATTCTGATTCCATGTTTCTCTCGTATTGAAATATAACCTCTCAAACAGGGTTTTACACAAACTTTAAAAGATTCTATCCATCTCATACCGAGGAAGGAAGAGGGATGGCTCAATATATATTTGTGATGAGTGCATGGTGACTGCAATTGAATTACTTGTGGTATACTACAACAATTAAATTAATAATTAAAAGCATCTAAGCATGTAGTTCATTAATTAGTATATAATTTCTTATCTTAAAGAGTAAGATTTAAATCCTCTTTTCTCAATTAAAAAAATTAATAATTAAAAGTCAAAACAAATAATGTACAATCGCATAAATAAAATGTTACTAATAGCATTATATTAAATAAAGTTATAAAATTTATTAATTAATGATAATTATACCTCACTCTCATACCTAACCTTTTGCACAAGAATATATAATTTGATTTCTATTATAATCCACCGACTATTATTTTATTGTTGCACAAACTTCACCAACCAATTTGAAAATAAACATAAAATACTTGAAGCATCTAAATTATTGAGCTTCCTTTTTAATTTCCCTTCTGCCCAAGGTCTGATTATGCCCACTAGGGCGTATAAAATTAATGCCTATTTGGATTATATATATGTGCTGGTCAGTGTCATGTAGGCCTTCGCTGAAGGGGTGGTTGCTATTTTCCTATTATCGTTTGGGGTTTTTGTTCGATAATTTGGTAGATCTAATCAGTAGCCAAATTGGGGGATTTTAGACTCATGTTGGGATACATTTTGATGAAACTTGTACCTTCACTTCCAACTAATTTAATCCAATATGCTTTTCTAAAAAAGGAAAAACACCAGGACCAAACACAATACCACTATTCTTTAATTGTAGCATTATATAACATGTTAATTACCTGCACATGTGATCTTTTAAAAATAAATAAATACCTGCACATGGTGCATACCATAAGAGCAGAGCTAGTCAATTTTTGTTGGCGATCAAAAACAAAAGAATAGAGTTAAAATTTTAAAAACTAATATATTGAATTTAACTAATAATCAAAAGATTGATAATAGAAAATAATTTTATATAACATATAAATCAAGAAAAAAAAAGAGTTGCAATAATCTTCTAAGAAAGTTGTGCTCGATTTCTTGAATTCAAATTCATCAATTATTAATTATGTATGGAAAAACATATATTGTCACGACCCGGTACCACCCTCGAGTCCGTGACAACCGCCGCGACATCCTGATAGGCACTCATCTCCCGAGTACCCTATCGAGATCTCGCAAGGCTCTCGTATCAATTTCTCACCTCCCCTGTGATTGACTGTTAGAAAAATCATGTTTTAAAACAGTACGGATTATTTTTTTTTGTCCAAAAATAATAAAATTTTAATTTCTGCCTCACAGGAGCGTTTTCGTCATTTTCGTCAAAAATTTCAAGACAGGTTAACAATGTAATATTTAAGTGAAAAACACATATTTTATACTTAGAAATAGATTTTGACATCTAAAACATTCATTTAAAAGCAAATTGTTGACAACTAGTACTATTTAAAAATAATAAATAAAAATATTCTATTTTCTCATAAAATAAATTTTTTTATAGAAATATTCGTAAATAACTTTCCACACATGAAAGTAAAGTAAAATTGTATGAATATAAATACAAATAACGAAAATATAAGATTTGATCTGTAATGACACGTGGGCCCCAATTGACCAAGAGTATGTAAGACTATGAACTCTTACTTTCTATAATGCAGCTCTGAGCTTAGTTCTCGTCCTACTCGACTATCTACAAACTGTCCTGAGCCTAAAAAATGTATAGGAAGAAGGGTGAGATTATATAATCCCAGTGAGTAAAAATATACCATCTAAAGTATCTAAAGCCGAGTAAATGGAGACAATAAAATACCATATCCCAATATGCATTTCATAACACGGAAATTTATTCCATCCCGTGAAAACAATTATAATTCAATTAAAATGATTTTCAAGGCTTATGTTTCTCATAAAATTTGGCTCATGCCAAAACTCATCCTCGAGGATACTTGATCGTCATCAAAGCATCCACTCGAGTCCGCCAAGACTGTTAAAACAACTTATTCATATAAACAGCCATCCCTTGGCATTGGCTAAATCTCACTTTCACGTGTTGGTAAAGCGTGAAGTGGACTCAAACCCCTCCACAGGAGTTACCCTACACGCCTCTCCCACAGAGGTAAAATAAGTCAGCCGGGTTTACCGTGCCCCTCTAATAGGTTGGTCCACGAAAACCTGCCACTGCAGTGTAGGACAGTCCCACCATAATCATAAAAATGGTTTAACAGCATAACAAGGTAATTTTTATAAAAATTAATTTGCACAGCAAACTACAATTCGTGTAATATCAATACAATAAACCAACCAAACATGCTCACACTATCATAAGCCATTTGAATTAAAAATACAATTCATACTTAACAAGCACAGTCTCCAAGTACTCTATTTTAAAAAAATAACATTCATCATTAATTTCAAACAATTTATAAAACTATTTTATAAAAACACATTTATTTATAAAACACGAAATTTATCCTTTTTAAATCCATTTTTCATAGAATTTATAAAATTTCATAAAAACTACGTTAGATAAATTAAATGATAATAAGTTTACTCACAGTATTAGGAGTAGAAATACTTCTATTCTCGGTCTGCAGGCACAATCTTTTACCTGTATCTAATGACTCACCACCTATCCACCGTACATGACACAAAATTCAATAATTTGTGTCAAACCATTATAAATTAATTCAGGCTCATATCTATATGTACATATGAGAATGAGTATGAAATGTCTAGACAATCGCTTAATTGCGGTGTCCGACCCAACTTGCTTATTCACGATCTAAATTGCTAAAACCTCCAATTCAACTCCGATTCAATCCATTTCACTTTCAATTATCCAATTATATCCACAATACCTCAATGACTGTGAATTTGGTCAAATTTATCAATTCGGACTATAAATTACGCTTTTACCCCTAGTGAGTAAAAATTTCAATTTTTACACCAAAAGTTCTCATTTAATTTCTAATATCACAAATCATCAATTTCCATCTAAATACCATAAAATATCACCAAATTTAACATCAATCTCTCTCTCCTAGAAAATTCAGCCCTTTGGGGTTTAATGACAATATATTGTTTTCTTGCTAATTTTTTTCATACCATTAATCATCCACCAATTTAAAATACTAATGTCACTTAATCTACTCACCATAATTCATTATTTCTTAATCCAGTTCACTTGAGATGAAATTGTTTCATCATCAATACACTAACTATGAAATTCGGCTATGGTAGGCATTAACCATAAAATTTTTCCTATTAAATTTTCCCACCATAATTCATCATTTCCTTTACTAATTTTCTTGAAACAAATCAAATCCACCATCACCACTCAACCTACAATATTCAGCCATAGAGGGTACCAAAGGTTTGGTGATTTTTCTTCACTTGATTTCATGACACACAACATTAACCACCTTAAAACACTAACATACTTTAAATTCAAACCATTTCCATTAACTTTCTCTCTCTAAACCCATTTGGTCATCATCAAACCCATCATGAAATCAAGTAATTTATCCATGGAAATGAAAGAATAAAGGATGGGTATGATAGATTTCAAGTAAAAATTAGGAAATCATACCTTATTTAGCTTGAATGCTTGATTTTTCACTAATTTCCTTTGATTTCTTCACCAAGGGTTTCTAGTTTTCTTTATTTCTTGCCTTTGTTCATGCTAGGCCGATTATGGGAGAGAAGATGAAGATTTAAGGGCTGATTTTTATGGAAAAATAATAAAATAATAATGGGTGCCACATGTCATTACCTTATTTGCTCATTTTTCTTTTTTCTACTTTAATAATTACTTTTACTCTCCACCACTTGATTTGTCACAAGTCAAAATGTTGATAAGGGATAACCATGGCTGGACAAGTGTCCTGGTAGTGGAAAATTACGGTTTTGCCCCCTGAATGGTAAAATTACGATTTTACCCCTATACCCCAAAAATACTGGAATTACAATTCTTTTTCACTTTTCAACCTTAAATTGTACCCCAAATAATAAATATTAATCAAAGACTTCATTCTACACTCAAATTTTAAGTCTTAAGTGGCAAAATTACCATTTTACCCTTAGGGCGACAAAATTACCGTTTTTCCCCCGGTGTCTCAAAAATTACCGGAATCAATATTCTTCATCTCTTAAACATCAATTATGTTCTAAATAATCTAAATAATTAATCTTGATCAATTGTTATGAAAATTTTTTCCAAAAATTCTCGATTTGTCCTTTAGTGGTAAAATTACTATTATGCCCTTGTGCTCCAAAACTACCGAGAAATTTAATTTATGTCAAACCCGGTCCTAAAATACCTGCCATGTTATACATGTAACTGATAGAGTGATAGTATATTTGAACAGCTGAAAAAAATATTTAAAAGACAGTATTATAACTAGAAATATGACTAAGAAGATTTAAACCTCGAATAAGCTCAAATACGGATTTAAGAGTGAAATTGGAAATTTCACAGTCCAGGGATTACTCAAAACAGTGATTTGGAATTCGAGATCCGATTTGGATTCAATCGGAAAAATTGACAGATCAGGGACAAAATAGTCATTTTTCAATTTCAAGACAAAATGGAGATTTTTAATAAAGATTTTGATTTCAAATGACCAAGAATAATTATATGAAATACAATATGATTATTGGAGCAAAAATGAAGTTTAGCAGTGAAAAAGTGCAATTCTCAGTATTTTTGAGACATTGGGGGTAAAACGGTAATTTTACCATCCTAAGGGCAAAATGGTAATTTTGCTGCTTAAGACTTAAAATTTGAGTGTAGAATGAAGTCTTTGATTAAGATTTATCATTTGGGGTACAATTTAAGGTTGAAAAGTGAAAAAAAATTGTGATTTCAGTATTTTTGGAGTATAGGGGCAAAATGGTAATTTTGCCACTCGAAACCGAAAATTGAATTTTTGAAAGGATTTTGATCAAATTTAATTATTTGGAGTGTGATATGAGTATGAGGAGTGAAAATTATGCATTATGGCAAATTTTCAGTTTTTGGGACAAAAATGTAATTTTTGAAAAATTTAGGGGTAAAAGTGTAATTTTAGAAAATTTACTCCACCAAAAATTTAGATAAGTTTAGAAATTTCATGGAAGACTTGGATAAGTCAAGGAAAATGAATGGTGGATAAAAGTCAAAGAAAAAAAATTAATAAAAAATTAATAAAAAATTTAAAAAGTATAATAAAATAATATTATTTTATTTAAATGATAAAAGGCCAAATTTCAGCCTTCTTCTCTCAAAAATTTCGTCCTAACCTGAAGGAAGAGAGAGAAAACACAAAAATAAACCCTAGGTGGAAGAAAATCAAAGAAAAAGTGTGATTTTTCAAGGATTCAAGTGTTTAAAGGTATGATTTTTCAAGTTTAGCTTATGATCTATCATTTCCATGTATTTTTCATTATTTTCCATGGTTAAATAGCATGATTTCATGATGAATTCAGACCTGGACATATGGGTTTAGAGAGAGAAAGTTGATGGAATTATTTGATTTTTAACTATGTTAGTGTTTTTAGTTAACTAGTCATGTGTATGAAGAAATTAAGTGAGAAAATCACCTATTCTATGGGATTTCATTTAGGCCTAATTTCATAGTGGATATGTGAAAAATGAAATGATTTCATTTCAAGTGAAATTGTTGAGAATTGATGAATTATGGAATTAGAAATTAAATGGGAATTTTCAAAGCAAAAATACGAATTTTTACCCACTAGGGGTATTTTTGTAATTTACGATCGAGACTGATAAATTGCATCACACTGAGGAACATTAAGTCAAATTAGGTGTAATTGAGGCATAGAAATTGAAAGAAATTGATTCGGAGTTAAATTGGAGATTTTAGCAATTTAGACAGCGTATAGGTGAGTTGGTCGGACACCGTGATTAAACGACTGTCCGAACCATTTTTACCCTATTCCCATGCATTATGTAGAGCCTGAAATAATTTATGATGAATTGACACAATTTATTGAATTTTGTGTCATGAATTATGTATAGGTGGTGAGTAAATTGGTTCGAGTAAGAGACTGCACCCGAGGACGGAGGATAGGAGTATTTCTACTCCTAGAACAGTGAGTAAACTTATTATCGTCTTAATTATCTAGAGTAGTTTTTATTCAATTGTGTGATTTTATGAAAAAATGGTTTAATTAGAAAATTATTGTGTTTTATGAGAAAATGTGATTTTGTAAAATGATTTTATAAATTTTCTGAAAAATTAAATGGTGATTTCGGGAAATAGAGTAATGGAAGACTGTTTAATTGTATTGCAAATTATTGTTTGAATTGTATGGCTTATGATAAATTGTGGGCATAACTGGTTATTTTTATGAATTGATAAATACATGAACTGCTTTGATTTGCCTTAATTGGCAAAATAAGAATTGTGGGCCATGTTATGCTATGATAATTTTATTTAATTGGTGGGTTAATTAGCTTACTGCAGTGGGCGGGTTCTGTGGACCAGCCTATTAAAGAGGCACGGCAACCCCGTTATATTATATCTCAGTATGAGAGGCGCGGAAGGTAACTCCTGAGGTATGGTTAGAGTTCACATTACGTCGAACCACCACGTGATGGTGAACTCCGCCAACGCCAAGGAACGGCTGAATTTTGAGAAATATGAAATTTTACAGCCTTGGCGGACTCGAGTGGATGCCCCCGTACAAGGTATCCCCGAGTACATGTTTTGGCATGAGCCAAGTTTTAAAGATTGTGCATAAGCCAAGTGAATTATTGGAATAAAATTGAGTATTGATGTTGTGAAAAATATATTGGATTTGAATATTTTATTTGTCTCCTTTTTACTCGGCTTTAGATACTTTAGATGGTGTCTGTTTACTCACTAGGATTTTATAATCTCACCTCTTTTTTTTCCACACCTTACAGGCTCAGAGCATTCATAGTTAGCTGATTCGATCAAGGACCACAGTGGACTTGAATCGACGAGAACTGTAGGTTCACAGTTCCCGAGACATTCTGGTTAGTTTTGGGGCCCACGTATCACTGTAATTTAATTTTAATAATATAGTCTTTTGTATTAAAGTATGTAAAAACATAATTAATTTTTACGCTGCAAAAGTTGTTTATCAATAGTTTTATAAAATTTGTTTTATTAGAAATTATATTATTTTATTAAATATTTTATTATATTCAAATAATTAAATTTTAATTTCAAATATATATTTTAGATACTTAAATTTATTTTTATCATGATAAATGTGTTTTATACGTATTTACTACATTTTTAGAATATTTTGAAATTTTTGATGAAAAACGATGAAAATGCCCCTGTGAGCCAGATGAAACTATTTTAGTATTTTTAAATTGAAAATGACTAGTGGTATTTAAAATGTGACATTTTGTAATCGTCGCTCACCGGGGAAGCGTGAAAATTGATACGAAAGCCTTGCGGGGTTTTGATCGGTATTCGGAGTGTGAATACCTATTGAGACTTCGCAACGGTTGTCATAGGCCCGATGGAAAGTTCCGGGTCGTGACAATTTATCAGTGTCAAACTTCATATTATACTCCAATAATTATATTATACTTCAAATAATTGATCTTGGTTGAATGTGATTAAAATCTTTTATGAAAATCTCCATTTTGTCCTTAAATGACAAAATAACCGTTTTGCCCTTAATCGGTCAATTTTCCTGATTGACTCTAAATCGGACCTTGAACTCCGAATTACCATTCTGAGTAGATTTTGGGGTTTCAAAATTCTCAAATTCCTTTTAAATTTTCTGTTTGAACTAGCTCGAGGTATAAATCAACTTCGCAGCACTTCTAGGGGCAATATTGTCTTTTTATCGATTTTCTCGAGCTTCCTCAATATACAAACATTCTATCGAGTATGTGAATGACACCGTAATTACTTTATAGAGCAGGGTTTGACATATATTTCTTTAGGATTGAGTTTTGAACATTTTGATTCACATCGCTCTTATTCATGAGTTTAAGTATTAAGGCTTGGTGGTCCAAATGTAAGAGAATTATTTAAACGATTTACATCTTTTCTTTTAAAAAATTTGTTAATTATTTTTAACTTACTCATACTTTAATCAAATTTGAAAAAAAAATTAATATAATCAACCTCAAATATTCTTATTTTATTTATATTTAAACTTATGGTACTAAATACAAAACTATAATATATAAAATATGAATAGTTAAATACAATATACAGGAGCACCCGAGTGTTTGGCTCATTGGTTGGTGCATTATCCCCATGCCTAAAGAGTAGGATTCGAATCCCCCTTCCCCCAATTATAAAAAAAAAAAATACAATATACAAGATTACTAATTTTCTCCTATATAATCAAAATTATTTAAAGATTATATATTCAAAATGATTTTCTATCAACTAAATATAAAACGTAAAGTATATAAAAAAGATATATTTAGGATAATTTCCTCTTGTATACTTAGGATTAATAAAAAATGATACATTGATGAAATTTTAAACAACAGTGTAACATTACAATTTATATTTGAGAGTTACATAATAATTTATTAATTTTTAAATATTAAAATTTTAAAAAATAAAATTTTTATAATAAGAGAAAGAAAAACATGGCAAGGAGAAGATATAACTCATATATGACATAATAAAAAAAAGAAAGAGAATATGGTTGATAATTCGTAGAAATTTAACAAAGAAAATCTATAAAAACTCAGAACATATGAGTAAATATATAAAAATAAATAATAATATAAATTAAAAAAATTAAAACTGAGGCATGTGAGATATTTTTTTTTTTTTTATTTGTATTAATTATTAAAAAAAATTATTTTAAAGGAATTCATTAAGAGATTATATTAAAAATTTTAAAAATTTTATGTAATAAGAAAAAATTTTAAAAATTTTGAGAGAGCATGGCCCCAAAAGCTCAAGGAGGCTCCACCTTGCATACCATATATATATATATATAAACAGTGCACGTTCTGTATTTCCATTAGAATTGCCATGATTTCGTTTTTGGATAAATAAATATTTTATTTATCAAGAAAAGTAGGGGAAAAACCATGCACGCATGCTATAAAAGAAACAAAGCTGCAATTCAGAGTAAACAATCAAAAGAAAGTAATACATGCATGTGCCATTTCATTTGCGATAACCTGGAATATAATATAATATATATATATATATATATTATAAGATTAGATGATGGCATTCATCACCAAGGCTCGTATATATATAGAATGGGGATCAAATCAGACATTCGAAGGAGCCTTGATTGAAAGGTTTAAACACTATAATTTTGTGACTGAAATTTGTTAAGTTAAAGCAAGAATTAAGTTAAGAAAAATAATTAATTATTATTTGATTTTCTATATACTTTAAATTAAATAAACTATCTTAAAGTTTATTTGTTTAAAAGCTCTCATCCATTGCAATATTGTATTTAATGTTATCCAAATAATATCCAATAAAAATAATTATTTAGAGAAAATCTTATGAAATGAGATATTTAATTTACTTAGTGATTAATTAATACATGTTTTCCCATTGCAAAAAAATTTTAAATTTTTTTTATTTCTAAAATTGTAATTTATATTGGAAAAAACCAAACAAACCACGTAAAAAAATAATGTACTATATAAGTGTATATTGAAATAGTAAAACTAATTATATAAAAAAATATTATTAAAAGTAAAAAAATGTATGAAAAGTTTGAAAAACTTAATCATAAAATAAAGAATTTGAGAAAGTTAAGAGGTGAAATAAGGATTAATAAAAAAATTAAAGAAAAACTCAATGGGTTAAACGATGTTATTGGAGGGGAGGCAACTAAAAAAGTTTATTAAAAAATGAAAGAAAACCTTAAAGAGTAAAAAGCAATTCTGACAAGTCAGGGCACCCTTTGCACCCCCTTGCTTCCTTCCTGAACAAGATCACATTATATATATTACGTGCCTGTAGAAATCCAGTGCATGACTTAATGTTATCCACCAAATCTATAGCATTCTTTATGTATATAACTAGGTATGTGTGGTGCGAAATACTATATATATAAAAGAGGGGATAACAAGGGCAGGGCCAAGAATAAGTTTTTTCTTTGTCTTACTGATTTTATTAAAGTTTATTTTTCTGACACAAAGAGGTTCACAGGATTGACATGGGGATCCAACAATAATAAAGAGCAGTCACTAAAACTGCAAATACAGGTTGATAAACATATCCCACTCAAAGCCGTATATACAGCTAACTTTAATATCTCTCAACATTAATTATCTCTCGTGCTGCTCGGATGGACCATGACTACACTCTGGTGGGTGACCATGACGCTGGTTTCGTTTCGAATCATTGCAATAGTTGTAAATCCTGTAACGTTTTTGCACCCAAGTCAGTAGTTTTCTGCCACGAGCACTGAGCCCTTGCATTTCCCATGCGCTGCTAGCAACGAAGTTTCTGTAGTAAGCAGTGAAAGGAGCCTTGGACCAATCGGTTTTCACTCTCCCGCCTCTCGTCGCCCAATCATCTGCATCCCACAGGCTCGCGTAGACCTTCATGTGCTGTTGGTTGGGGTAAGGAACTCCAATAGATTCTTGATTGCTAAATACTCTTATGGGAATGTTATCTACCAGAATTCTGACTCATATCAAATGAACAGTATTTGCATACGTTAAGACTATATTATAAAATTACTTTCAAAGAATTACTGCTAAACTATTTAAAACCAGTAAATTACTTCTTACATGATGTTTTGGGGGTTCCATACAATGGAATATGCATGAAAATGTTTCGTCGGGTCGAACCAGAGGTGGAATTCTTCCTCTCTGCCCCCTTCTCCATGGCTGAACACATTGGTATGAAGAGTGTAAGGAGCACCACTTTTGTTACCTAAGAACTCAAGATCAATTTCGTCGTGACATGGGCCTTCAGAAGATAACTGCAAGATTATAAATACAACAAATTGGTAGCAGTTTATGAAATTATAGAATAGTTGCATTAATTTAACGCACCAAAATTTGGGAGCTATTGCAATATTGAGACGTACATAGAAGGTGGTAACGGTGCCTGCAGAGTTACCAGCAATGAGCTTCATTTGCATGTTGAACCTTCCGAAGAGGAAGTCTTTAGTGGACTCAAAACCGGCCCCTCCGGAGGTCTTGTCCATAGTAAGCATCAGAAGGTTTCCTCGTCGACCAAGTATTTGCGCATGGCGGCCGCCCCATGTTATCTCCACATCTTGATAGAAATTATTGGCAAAAGCAGCAATGATGGAACCTACAATGAGAGAAAGCAAAAGCATTGATGAAACTCTCAAGTTCCCCATCATGAAAGAAGAAAGAGTTAATGTTGTAGTTGAACCATAGGGATATAGGCCTATATATACATGGGTAATGGCCTCACAGGCTGTTGGTTATATGACAAATGAAATCATGAATCTTTGTTACATTTTGCATTATACAATATATTTTCATAGAAAAAAAAAAACCTATCTCCAATGTTTGGTTCACATAATTAAATAATTAATGCAATTAAAACAATAGGAAATAAAATCTTCAAGGTAAATGAAATCTTTTCGGAAAGAGGGGCTACGGTTATTGGGCCTCAATCAGGCAACTACTTCTACTGCTAGGGATGGCAAGCAGGGCCTTTAAGCTTTGGGTAAGGTGAAAGCCTGATACGCCGTAATCCAGCTAATCTTAATTGGGCACTTTGGGTTCTCTCAATTCCTTAGGAGAGGAAAAAGATCATGGAGCCCATTTGTATAACCCAAATTTCATGAAAAAATTTTCACATAATATTGTAAAATAAACTTGTGAACTTTATATTAAAATATAATAACTGAAGGACATAGAAATTAAAGTTAATTGTCACCAATATACTTATATATCCCAAATAAAATTGTTGGTTTATAGCTTCGTTAAACAATGTCAACAACTATTTCCATTTTTGAAACTTATTTATGATAAAGTTTTCCTCTATTGCTTGATTTTAGACCCATTTGACTGAACCAAAGAAATTTTGGAAGAATGTAGATGGCTAGGTAAGAGTGTTATGAGATAAGTAGGATTATTTCTCTTGGGTGAGAAATCCTCTATAGACTTCTTTTTTTATATTTTTGGACCCTTGTTATTTGTCATATGCCATGAATGCCAGCATCTCATGGAAAATGAAGTCGACCAAATCTCCGAAGTCTTGAATAACAACAGACAATATAGATATATATATATATATATACATATATATATATATATATATGGCGTTGTATCTGACAAGGTAATTTGAGCAATATATTTTCTGCCTAGAGGAACCTAGAACGCCTACACTCACGGGGCCGACCCTGAGGAAATCGCTTCAAATCTGTGCAATAATTGTAGACCATGAAGTACTTTTGCACCCATCTAAGTATTCTCCTGCCGCTTGCATCCAACGCTTGAGTCCGCCAAACATTGTTTCTAACAGAACCAGATGTCCTTGACGCACAATCGGATTCTCCATTCGACCACGTACATGCGTTTGCATTGAAATTCCGAAAGTAGGCCTTGAAAGGAGCCTTGGACCAATCTGTTTTCACCAGCCCGCCCCTCGTTGCCCATTGGTCCGCGTTCCACAGGCTTGAGTAAAGCTTCATGGGCTGGTTCTTGGGGAAAGGAACCCCATAGGATTCTTCGTTGTTGAATACTCTGATCGGAATGTTATCTACCATGAAGCTGACAAGTTGAGACATGAGAGGATTTATCGACCATCTTCAACTTTTATAATTGTTATAAAGATTTATGACTTAAGGTGGCATTTAACTTACATAATTCTTTGCAGATTCCAAACAATGGAATAGGTGTGAAAATTCTTTGTTGGGTCGAACCATAGGTAGAACTGTTGCTCTCTGTCCCCTTTCCCTTGGCTGTAGACATTAGTATGCAAAATGTAAGGGTCTCCACTTAAGTTACCTAAGAACTCAAAGTCTATCTCGTCATGGTTTGGCCCTTCAGATGATAGCTGCAACAAGAATTAAGGATTACCATGCAACCCGAACAGAGAAAACAGGGTGTAGCTTTGACATAAGTTTAATGCAAAAACTGAGACAGAACATACATAGAAAGCAGTAACGGTGCCGGCAGAGTTGCCAGAGACAAGCTTGATTTGCATGTCTATTCTCCCAAATAGATACTGGTTCTTAGACCTGAAGCCTGAGCCAGAGGTCTTGTCAAGAGTAAGTGTAAGAAGCTTTCCTCCATCCAGTATCTGAGCACGCTCGTTACCCCATGTCAGTTGAAACTCTTGGTGGAAATCACCAGCCGATGCACCAATGAAAGAACCCATAACAAGAGAAAGCAAAAGCATCATTGGAAAAGAAAAAGTTGCCATCTCTAGAGAGAAAGAGAGAGTGGACAGTAATTGATGAGTGGATGAAATTGCTGGGAGTCCTCTACTCCTTTATATAGGTAATGGCACGAGGGGCCAGGAATGATCGACAAATTAGAAATTTTAGAACATAAATTATAGTAGAATAATCATATATCCTGGTGTAGGATGCGTGACCAGAAACCAACTACAGTGCGAATTTAGCTGGAAATGGCAGGGTTCTAGCTAATAAGCTTTGTTTGGAAGCTGAAAATATGGGGTTGCGTTATTAGAGAGAACTTTTTTGCTATAACTTCGATGCCACATTGGGTGGATTTTTGCAATTAAGGACGAGCTAGGGACCAGCCTTTAGTTTAGGCTCTCTCTTGTATTTCACCCAAATTAGAATACATGCAAACGTGCCTGTCAACACATGGCCATCCCGCATTGAGCATATTATCCCATTAATTACAAACGGTGGTTGGATTAATCAATTAGTCAAAGAACTGGCATTTATCAGTTCATACCCTACCAGAATCATTTAAGGGAGGACAAATGTAGATAATTGTTCTGTACTACAAGGTTTTGGCGATTAGAAAGCTTGCTAGGAGTTGTGAATTTGACCAGCATGGAGTCTAGCATTTTAATGGCTACTCCACACTATGGAAGGTTAGCAGGCCTGATTTATTTTTCGTTAGTGAAGCAAGTTAAGGTTTTCATCAGTAGCCACACTGATCTTAGCACGCCCTCAGTTAAAATATGAGATGATCTCGGCTATGTTTGTCATCTTAGAGGATCAACTTTGCTTGGACCCATAAAAAGGAATGTTAAAAGAAGGGAAAAAGAAAAAGAAAGCTTGAGAATTTGGTAAAGGAATGTTGAATACGAGATTACACGTGACCTGCGTCATTTCTTTATTTATTCCTCCTTTGCAAGACTGAAGACAACATAGCCATTTGCCAGTGCACAATTCCCTGTTTCTTCTTTTTCCAACGAAGATAATTGCATAAATTATGGAAAAGGAAAAGAAGACACAAAATGGTGGATGGTGTGTCGCCAGCCACCATGGTCACGGGTGAAGCGAGTGTTGATTAAATAGAGTTAAAAGAAACAAAGAAAAATAAAATAATAAAATAAGTAAGAAATAGTAAACGATATGAGGTATTGTAACACTGTCTTTAAAGATAATTCCCGTCCCTTCAGAGTATGAAACTCGGTGCAAAGGACTATAGTAGTTATCTCCCAGGATTCAACAGACTCTTCCTTATAGCTTGCACAAACTATAAGGGCATAGCAGGAACAGCTGAAAGCAGGAACCCAGCAGATGAAAGAACTCAGCAGAGAAAGAAAGAAAGCAGAGAGAATTTAAGCTTATGAAAGGCTTGCTTCAGTGTGTGTTGTGAGTGATGGTGAAGGGTTGTATTTATAGGCAGGAGCTAGGTGAACGTTGCACCAAATAAGGTGAACGTTGTACCATATCAGGAAAAAGAGAAAATATCTGGTCAGCAAGTATACCAAGTCAAATGAACGTTAGAGGAAAACCAGGATAAACGTGGAACAAAACCAAAAGGAAAGAAAGAAAGCAGAGAGGATTTAAGAAGCTTATGAAAGGCTTGCTTCGGTGTGTGTTGAGAGTGATAGTGAGGGGTTGTATTTATAAGCAGGAGCTAGGTGAACGTTGCACCAAATAAGGTGAACGTTGCACCATATTAGGAAAAAGAGAAAATATCTGGTTAGCAAGTATACCAAGTCAAATGAACGTGGAGCAAAACTATGAGGAATGGGTAAGCTTGAAGTGTTTGAGTTTGATTTAATCAATGGCTGAAAGCTTAAAAAAATAAGGCCAAGGTACAAAAATTCAATTGGGCTCAGCCCACATGTATATTCGGGCGCAGGGGGGGGGAATCTGAACTTTCTAAAGGTTTGGCCCAATCTTGTGTAAGCACGAGCCCATTCTTTTTTCCTTGCTTACAACAAGCCCATAATGGCCTTACATATATAAAGCATACACCTTTCATGTTTCTTGGCTATGTGGGATGTTTGAAACTTCATGAAATAGACTTATTTTTCTAACAATCCTTCACATATTTCATAAAGTTTCATAAGAAGTTTTGCTGGGTCAAATTTCATTTGAATGCAATGCATTGTGACTGGTGCTTTTTAGGCTATGAACCAGCCTTAGAAAAAATGAAATATAAGTCACAGCATTTTGATGAAGTTTGTAACTTCTATGAATCAAATTCTTTACGTGAGATATAATTTTCATCAATCACATTACACCCCCACAATTTCTGCTGTTCAATGCAATTTTGCGCAAATAGGCCATGCGTGTGCCTAGTTATTCATAAGTGCTTTAGAGAATTTGCCACAATTCTCATAGGAGCGGCCCTACTCCACACTTATATAGGTTGATTCCATCAAGTGTATATTGCAGTACAATACACTACCCATAAAGGATATGGAATTCATTAAGAGTTTAACTCAACCTCCCTTACATTGCAGTTTTACACTATTCACACATCATAGGAGGGATAATAATTTCAATAGTGCATTAGTTTTTCAACAAATAACTTGTTATTACCCTTATGAACCTAATTCATTTCAATAGTGCATTAGTTTTTCAACAAATAACTTGTTATTACCCTTATGAACTTAATTCATGGGATCTCCAATCACATAGGTTGGGTTATTATTATTTGTTGATTTCCTCTTTTAGCTTAAGTCTCATTCCCTTCGATGTAGCATCAATTAGTTTTCTTCCCAAGGGTTTGGTCAGAGGATCGGCCAAGTTCAGTTCTGACTTCACATAATTAATGGATATAATTCCATCTCTAAGCAACTGCTTTACTACATCATGTCTCAAACGAATGTGTTTATTTTTACCATTGAAAGTCTTATTCTTTGCAATAGCTATTGCTGCTTGGCAATCACAATGCATAGACATAGAAGGTGTTGGTTTCAGTCCCAACGAAATCTCTACTAAGAGGTTTCTTAACCACTCAGCCTCATTGCCAGCCAACTTTAAAGCTACAAATTCTAACTCCATTGTAGATTTCGCAATTATTGTTTGTTTGGTTGATTTCCAAGTTATAGCACCCCCACCAAGGGTGAATACATAACCACTTGTAGATTTCGTCTCATCTGAATCTGAGATCTAATTAGCATCACTGTATCCTTCTAATACAGCAGGAAATCCATCATATAAAATACCATAGTTTATGGTCCCTTTCAAATATTTCATCACTCTGCTCAAGGCAGTCCAATGATCTTGATTGGGACTTTGTGTATATCTACTCAGTCTACACATATCATAAGCTATATCTAGTCGAGTATAATTCATCAAATGCATCAGACTCCCAATAATCTGTGCATACTAAGACTGAGCTACAGCATCACCTCTATTTTGCTTTAATTTGGTATTACTATCATAAAGAGTACTCACAGGTGTGACATCAAAATGTCTAAACTTTTTAAGTAGCCTTTCAATATAATGCTCTTGTGTTAGCATCAAGCCACTATCACATCTTATGATTTTAATACCCAAAATAACTTTGGCTTCTCTCAGATCTTTCATATCAAATTTAGAGGCCAAAAAACATTTTGTTTGATTAACCACATCAATGCATGTACCAAAAATAAGCATATCATCAACATATAAGCTAATAATCACACATTCACTATCAACAGTTTTAGTGTACACACATTTATCAACTTTAACAGTAGAAAATCCATTACCAACAAGAACTTGATCAAATTTCTCATGCCATTGTTTTGGTGCTTGTTTCAAGCCATATAATGATTTAATTAATTTACAAATTTTGTTTTCTTAACCAAGAAGAACACATTCCTTGGGTTGTTCCATATAGATTTCTTTTTCTAAATCACCATTTAAAAAAGCAATTTTTACATCCATTTGATGAACAACAAGTTTGTAAATTGAAGCTAAGGTAAATAAAACATGAATTGATGCAATTCTTGTTACTGGAGCAAAAGTATCAAAATAGTCAATGCTTGGTTTTTGAGTAAAACCCTTTGCAACTAATCTCACTTTGTATTTATCAATAGAACCATCAAGCTTAAATTTTCTTTTAAAAATCCATTTGCAACCAATTGGTTTGGCTCTAGGTGGTAAATCAACTAATTGCCAAGTTTGATTTTGTAAAATCGAATCAATCTCATTTTGTATGGCTTTTTTCCAAAATGAACTTCTTTAGAAGAAATTGCATCAGCATAAGTTAAAGGATCATTATCTACAAGATAAGGATAAAAATCATTACCAAAAGAAATTTCTTTCCTTGGTCTTTTACTCCTTCTCAAATCATCATTTTGTGTTTCAAAATCATTTTTGCTAAAAGGTGCATGAAAAATTGTATCAATTCTTAATGGAAAAATACACTCAAAAAATTCAGCATTCTTTGTTTCAACAATTGTATTATAATCAAGAACATCACTTTTTAATACAAGAAATCTATATGCAGCACTATTTTCAGCATAACCAATAAACATGCAATCAGATGTTTTAGAACCAATTTTTCTCTTCTTAAATTCAAGAAGCATTACTTTAGCTAGATACCCATACACTTTCAAATATTTTAAATTAGGAGAATAACATTTTCACAATGCATAAGGTGTCCTACTAGTTTTCTTATAAGGTATTCTATTTTGAATATGACATGCAAATAATAAAACTTCACCCCACAAATTTTCATGTGCATTTGAACTAACAAGTATAGAGTTCACCATTTCTTTTAATGTTCTATTTTTCTTCTCAGCTACACCATTTGATTCAGGAGAATATGGAAGAGTAATTTCATGAATTATTCCTTCTTTTCACAAATATCATTAATCGGTATATATTCACCCCCTCTATTTGATCTAACTCTTTTTATCTTTTTATTTAGTTGATTTTCTACCTCAGCTTTATATTTAATAAACATGTCACAAGCTTCATCTTTATGCCTAAGTAAATAAACTTTAGTAAATCTAGAATAATCGTCAATGAATGTAACATAGTATTGCTTACCACCTCTAGTCATAGTTTGTTTTAAATCTCCTAAGTCTGAATGAATTAAACTTAATAGTCCTGATTCCCTATTTACTGAAATACAAGTTTTCTTAGTTGATTTCGTCTAAACACATATTTTGCATTTATTAAAGCATCCATTTTTAATATTAGAAATTAAACCTAGTGATTGCATTTTCTTTATATAAGGAATGCTTACATGTCCTAGTCTACCATGCCATAAATCAATAGAGTCAATCATGTAAGTAGAAGAACTAGTGTTTTCATTCATAACATTAGAAATGTTAAGTACAAAGAGTCCCTTATTGCAATAACCCTTCCCGACAAACACATTATTTTTTGTCATCACGATCTTGTCAGATTCGAATGACACTTTCATCCCAACTTTGCCTAATAAGGCCACAGATACCAGGTTTGCCCTTATATTGGGAACATGAAGAACATCATTCAGAGCTAAGGTCTTGCCAAATGTAAGCTTGAGAATGACTTTTCCTTTACTAAGAACTTTAGCGGTTCGAAAATCACCAAAGTATATAGTCTCTTCTCCTTCTTCTATTGGAGTATAGAAGGGAAAGGCATTTCTGTTTGCACAAATATGCCTAGTAGCACTTGAGTCTACCACCTATTCCTTCTCATTGGCCACTAGATTTGCTTGTGAAATGATCGCAGCAATTATATCATTAGATTCATCTGCTTTGACCAAGTTGACTCTTGGATTAGCAGGTTTGTCATTTCCCTTTGCTCTTTTCCTGCATTGTGATGCATGATGCCTTGGCTTTCCACAAACAAAATAACTACCCTTTTTTTTTAAGGTGGGATGATGAGCTCTGTGTTTATGATCAGGTTTGTAAAGGTACCGTTGTTGACGTTGGGTCCTGCCTTGTACCAGATTAGCCTTAGTTGCAACTTCTTTAGCTTTGGAGGCCTTAATCTCCCTCCGAGTTGTGTCTTCAATGATGATGTGCACGATCAAGTCTGTAAGTGACAACTGTTTTTTCTTGTGCTTCAGTTATTGTTTGTATCCATTCCAAGATTCTAGCGGCTTCTCAATCAGTAGCCCAACAACAAACTCCTCTTGCAAGTTGATTTTTTCTATTTTCAAATCATCCATCAGTTTATAGTATTCATTGATTTGGCTCTTGATGTCTTTGTCATCTGTCATCTTCCAGTGATAAAAATTATCAATCACGAACTTCTGTTTCCTAACATCTTCAGCAGTGTATTTGGTTATCATTGACTCTCATATTTGCTTTGCTTCTTTATAAGGACTGTATACATTAAACAACTTATTAGAAAGTGTGCTAATGATTATATGCCTGCATACCTTATTTGCGTGTATCCATGGTTCCAACATCTTGATATCATCTGGCTTAGGATCAACTAGAACAAAAGCTACCCCATGAACATCGAGGATTGAAAAAATCCTTTCTTGCCACTTTTTGAAGTTTCTACCATCAAAGATTTCTATTTTGAAAATATCTGGAAATGGTTTGACATACGAAATCGAAGGAACAAGAGGAATGGTCAGCGGAGTAAGAGCTATAGGAGAACCATTGACAGTGGTGGCGGCAGTGGGGACAGAGGCAGCGGGGACTGGGGCAGCATTAGGAACAATGGTAGCAGCATTTTCAGCATGGGAATCCATTATCCTTAAGAATGTTGATTAAATAGAGTTAAAAGAAACAAAGGAAAATAAAACAATAAAATAAGTAAGAAATATTAAACGATCTGAGGCGTACTAACATTGTCCTTAAGGATAATTTCTGCCCCTTCAAAGTATGAAACTCGGGGCCAATGACTGTAGCGGTTATCCCCCAGGATTCAACAGACCCTTCCTTATAGCTTGCACAAACTATAAGGGAATAGCAGAAATAACTGAAAGCAGGAACCCAGCAGATGAAAGAACTCAGCAGAGAAAAAAAGAAAGCAAAAAGGATTTAAGAAGCTTATGAAAGGCTTGCTTCGGTGTGTGTTGAGAGTGATGGTAAGGGGTTGTATTTATAAGCAGGAGCTAGGTGAACGTTACACCAAATAAGGTGAACGTTGCACCATATCAGGAAAAAGAGAAAATATTTGGTCAACAAGTATACCAAGTCAGATGAACGTTGGAGGAAAACCAGGATGAACGTGGAGCAAAACCAGGAGGAAAGAAAGAAAGCAGGGAGGATTTAAGAAGTTTACGAAAGGCTTGCTTTGGTGTGTGTTGAAAGTAATGGTGAGGGGTTATATTTATAGGCAGGAGCTAGGTGAACGTTGCACCATATCAGGAAAAGGAGAAAATATCTAGTCGGCAAGTATACCAGGAGGAATGGGTAAGCTTGAAGTGTTTGAGTTTGATTTAATCAATGGCTGAAAGCTTTAAAAAAATAAAGCCAAGGTACAAAAATTCGGTTGGGCTCAGCCCACGTGTATTTGAACTTTCTAAAGATTTGGCCCAATCTTGTGTGGGCACGAGCCCACTCCTTTTCCTTGCTTGCAACAAGCCCATAATGGCCTTACATATATAAGGCATACACTTTTTATGTTTCTTGGCTATGTGGGATGTTTGAAACTTCATGAAATAGACTTATTTTTTCAACAATCCCTCACATATTTCATAAAGTTTCATAAGAAGTTTTGCTGGGTCAAATTTCATTTGAGTGTAATGCATCGTGACTGGTGCTTTTTAGGCTATGAACCAGCCCTAGAAAGAATGAAATATAAGTCACAGAATTTTGATGAAGTTTGTAACTTCTATGAATCAAAATTCTTTACGTGAGATATAATTTTCATCAATCACATTACACCCTCACAATTTCTGTTGTTAAACGCAATTTTGCACGAATAAGCCATACACATGCCTGGTTATTCATAAGTGCTTTAGAGAATTTGTCACAAATCTCATAGGAGCGGCCTTACTCCACACTTTTATAGGTTGATTCCATCAAGTGTATACTGCAGTATAATACACTACCCATAAGGGATATGGAATTCATTAAGAGTTTAACTCAACCTCCCTTACATTGCAGTTTTGTACTATTGACAATAATTTCAATAGTGCATTAGTTTTTCAACAAATAACTTGTTATTACCCTTATGAACCTAATTCATTACAATACCAAAATTTAATTGGACTCAGCCCACGTGTATATTCACGCGCAGGGGGGGGGAGGAATATGAACTTTCTAAAGGTTTGGCCCAATATTGTTTGCGCGCGAGCCCATTCCTTTTTCCTTGCTTGCAACAAGCCCATAGTGGCCTTACATATATAAGGCATACACCTTTCATGTTTCTTGGCTATGTGGGATGTTTGAAACTTCATGAAATAGACTTATTTTTCCAACAGCAAGTAAGGTGTTTTTTTCGCCCTACATTTTCAGCCTACCTCATCTTCTTCTCTCCAACTTTTTATAGTCAACAAAAAAAAAATAGCAAAGTCTCTAATTCAAAAACTAGGCCTATCTTTATTAAGTAAATATATTTATTTCAATGATAAAATACTTTATCATCCCCAAGTTTTAATCATAATTAATTTGTAAAATAGATACTTCACCCTCAAATAACTAAATGACGTTAAAATTTAAGCTAAAATGTCTAAAATGTCTCTTTTTTTTTTCCCTCTTTATATTGATCGATAATATTCCTTATCCAACCGGTCACACTATGGTTGAATCTGACTTAGATCTAGTCAGATTTATTATGAAGCACCAGATTTGGTGCTCCCAAGACTACCATTTGTGCTCTCTGTGGCGGAGCCTCCTAAGGGGAGCACCCATTTGTGCTCCCTTGGGAACACTCAAATCGAAACAAAACAGTGCTCCCCAAAGAGCACTTAAGGAGGTTTTTTTTAATAAAAAAATTTAAAAAATTATAATTAATATAGTGTGATAAATTTTAAAATTAATAAAAAGTAAAATTATCTTTTCAATATTACCACATCATCAAATTAATGAAAATATTAACGATGAACTAACGGGTGAACTTATATATTTAATGAAAAATATTTTTTTGAAGTGGATTGTTTATTTTAAAAGTTAATAAATGAATTATAACTAATAAAATATTTGGTTAGCCATTCCCCCTTTATTCTCCCAAAAATTTTCTACCTATATTTAGTATGTTTATGGAGAAAGGAATTAGAATGGCTATTCCTCAAAATCAGCTTAAACTTTGGAATAGCTAATACCACCTCTCCTCATAGTATTAGCTATTCCATGCTCATCGAAATAGAACTCAAAACATTTTGGACTAAAATGTCCTTACTTTTCTTGAAAAATTACAAACTTAAACTTATAAAATTAATGTTTTACATTAAAAAATTAAAAATATTAATATTTTAATCATAATAATATTTAAATTACAAATAAAATATTAATTTTAAATTTTTAAGTGAAAATATAAATTAAAAAATACAAAATAAAAAAATTATACTAATATTTAATAATAAATTATTAAATTATTAGAATTTTAATTTTAATAAAAATAAAAATAAAATTATTAAAAATTTTACTTAATTTTATCTTTTGGTATAAATTTTACTAAATTATTCAAAGAGTATTTTTTTTTTTTGATGAAAATAAATCTTATTATAATAAAGAGTTTAAGTTTTCAATTATATATTAAAAAATATTTTAAGTTTAAAAATTAATTAAAAGTGTTAATATTTTAATCATAATTATAGTTAATTTATAAATACAATATTAATATTTTAAAATTTCAATGATTAAACTATAAATGAAAAAAAAAGAAGATGCATGTAGAGTGAAAAAGAAAATGTCTGAGAACTCTCTTCAAAAAACCCCTAAACCGACACTGCTTGACGATTAGTCACGGAAGAAAGTTCGCCTCCGCAAGCTATTCGGGGAGGTGACCAGGCAAGACGATTCAATCGTTATCCACAACAACCCATCGTTCAAAAAGACGGTATTGAGTTCGAATAGCGAAGAATTCTTTTCCGGTGGGGACGAAGACCCTGTCAAGGGTTCAAACGATGGAATAGGTTTCGAAATGGAGTGTGATTCTGCCGAGTTTGATGAAAAGGACTTTGAATATGGGTCGATTGAAGGTTTCCCTTCAATCACAGTGTCTGATAAGAGGCAAAACTCGTTAGCCAGAAAGTGGCAGAACGTTGTTATTGTGCATATGCTTGGGCGGACGATTTCCTACCAGGTTTTGTGTGACAGAGTGGCTTCCCTGTGGGGACATAAAGGTAAATATGATATTGTGGACCTTGCGGATAATAGATTTATTGTTCATTTTGTAGATCGTGAGGATTTTTTACGAGCTTTGTTGGACGGTCCTTAGGTAATCATGAGACACTACTTAATGGTACATCCTTGGACTCTGAATTTCTCAATAGACATGCAAAATCTCACTCGGTTGTGGCTTGGGTTAGGTTTTTGGGTATTTCTCTGCACATGTATCACAAATCTGTTCTAAAAAGAATTACCTCGTTAATTGGCAGACTGTTGAGGATAAATTACAACACAGGTGCAGAAAAGAGAGGTAAATTTGCCAGAGTCGTCGTGGAACTTGACCTCTCTAAACCCTTGGTGCCAAAATTTTTCTTGAATGGTAAAGAACAAAAAATTGTTTATAAAAGACTGCCTATGGTGTGCTTTACATGTGGGGTTTTTGGACACACCAAAGAGGTTTGCCCGAATCATAAAGAACTTTCTCCCACTGAGGCACTTGTTACCCCATAAGACCTACAGGAAAACTCAGGGGATTCCCCTTATGGTCCATGGATGCTTGTATCTAGCAAAAAGACAAAAAGAATGGATAAAAAAGATGTGAGTAGAGCTAATCAGAAATCGAGAGAGTATGGGGGGTCAAGATCAAGATTTACAGTGTTGGACATGGTGGATAGTGGGACAACTAATGTAATTTCCTCTGATGTGCAACAAACTTCTCACACGGATGGAATTTAGTCTAACACTGTGTCTAGCTTTCATGACAAGAAGATAGAGCAGCCTGTGATGACAGTAAAGACCTATAGAACAACTCCTAGTGGATATGTTTCAAAAATAACATTGCCAAATTCTGTTTCAACCATTCAAGTTCCAAAAAAGGTTGAACTAGTTCCCAACACTGACTTGGGAACCAATAATTCTATGAATGGAGCTAAACTAGTTGAACAAGATGACCAGGCACTAATGGCAGATTAAGGTGCTGTGAGGGCCTACAACACAGTGCAGGAAAGTAATAAAATGTTTGATGCCTAGCTCCCTGGATCTCTATCACAGCATGGGCCATATACTCGGTAAGTGGAAGTTTGTATGCCTACTATGACTACTCTTGACCATACTAAACACTCTGCAGTTATGCCCGAGGACAAAAATGGTGATAGTAGTGCGATAACACACGTAATGGATACTCAAAAAACACGACTAGCCAAAGCAGAGTTGAGTGGAGGAGTTATATTGTCGAAAGGTGAAAAGAAACAATCAAGTAAGATTAGAATGTCCGTCTACAACAATCTTCATTGAAGAAAAAAGCCAAAGCTAAACATAATGGCTCTCAAAACTTCTCATCATCACTTCCCTTATTGCAGGAAAAAATGATTCAACTGAATAATAACTCGACGGAGAAGAATGTTGATTTAGCCCATAGTGCGACAGTTGATGAGGAATGTCAGATGAATACAGTGAAAGAGGCTAATATGGAGGTTATCTAAACCCCTCATCTTTATTATTTTATTTTCTTATGAAGCCTAAAATTTTTGTTTGGAATTGTCAAGGGGCTGGTGATAGAGGATTTCCTCACTTTGCCAATGATTTACAAAGGATGCATCATTTCTCAATAATGGTGTTGTTGGAGCCAAGGGTTAGCGGTATCATTACAGACAATGTCATCCGGTCTTTAAAGTTTGACAGATCACATAGAGTTGAAGTAGCTGGATTTTCAAGTGGTATATGAGTTTTATGGATGGAACACTTGTAGATTTTGGTAATTCAAAACCACAATCAACGTATCCATCTAAACATTAGGGATGATTATGGCGGATCTTGGATATTAACAGCAGTGTATGGACATCTAGATTACAAGAACAGAATAGCGTTATGGACAGAATTATCTTCCTTTGCAGAACAAGTCTCTCGTTTGTGGCTGTTATCTGGGAACTTTAATGCCTTTCTACATGCTCATGAAAAGTTTGGTGGTTCATCACAAGGTAGCAAGCCTTGTCCTTATTTTCAGCGATTTATTAGTGCGAGTGGCCTTGTCGATTTTGGATTTAAGGGTCTAAAGTACACATGGAAGAGAGGTTAGTGTTTGAAAGGATTGATTGGGCGTTATGTAATATTGATTGGAGACTGAAATTTCAAGATGCATTTGTTCAACATCTTCCTCAGGTTAGATGTCACGACCCGGAACTCCCCTCGGGTCCATGACTATCGCGACGTCCTGATAAGCACTCATTACTCGAAATGCCGATCGGAACCCCGCAAGGCTTACGTATCAGTTTTCTTACCTTCCCTGTGAGTAACCGTTGCCAAACATCACAAATTTAGAGCGTTATTTATCATTTCCTGCTCAAAACAATCAAAAGAAAAATTTTGCCTCACTGGGGCATTTTGGTCAATTCCACCAAAAATTTCAAATTCAGCTAAAAATGTCATATGTGAGTAAGAAACACCTATTTTATAATCAAATATAAATTTAGAAGTTCACATCATTCATAAAACGTGAAATTTTTAACCATTTGAATAAAATAATGATATTCAATAAAATATTCTATTATCTATAAAATGATATTTATAAAAATATCAATAAATAATCTTTTTCAGAGTAAAAGTAAAATAAATTCTTTCGTACATTGATATAAATAATCAGAATATAAAATCTCATTTACAGTGACACGTGAGGCCCAAATAATAAAATACTTAAAATAATGAACCTACTGTTTCTGGTGTAGTGAGGCCTACAGTAATCCCAGCCGATATCGTCTATCTACGAGCTACCTCGAGCCTGAAAGGGTTGGGAGGGAGGTTGGTGAGATTTTACAATCCCAGTGAGTAAACAAATATTACCATAAATATCTAAAGGCGAGTAAATGGAGACAATAAAAGAAACAGTCATAATAAAATATTTCATAAGGTTCTAAATTCATTTCATATTCAATAAAATAATTTTAATTCATCAAAACATTTATTGAGGCTTATGATTTTCGTAAAAATATCATTTGGCTCATGCCAAAACCATTACTCTCCGATACATGATCAGAGTATCCTACTGAGTCCGCCAAGGCTGTTGAATATATTTTTATTTAATTAAAAACACAATCGTTCCTTGGCGTTGGCCAAGTTGCGCCTTCACATGGGGGTTCGACGTGAAGTAGACTCTATCACTACTCCGAGAGTTACCCTCCTCGCCTCTACAACCGGAGTAAATATATCACCGGATTTACCGTGCCCCTCTAATAGGCTGGTCCACGAAAACCCACCACCGCAGTGACTAAACCCCACCATATCAATCAAAAAAATCCAGTCGCATGACATGACTAACATTTTACTATATAGCTTTTAAAGCTACACATACAATTCATATAATAGCAACAATATCTTTAAATTTAGTCATTCATGCTCAAATTATCATAAGCCAATCAAGTGAAAATACAGTTTATAACACAATTAACACGAGTCTCCAATTACTCTTTTTTAAGAAAAATTTCGAATTTCAAAACAATCTACAAAATATTTTCATTTTACCACACTTGTTTCCAAAACATCAAAATTTCCTATTTTGATTCATTTTTCATAATATTCATAAAATAACATTTAAAATAAATTTTAGATAATTTAAGATAATGATAAGTTTACTCACCTCGTCAAGAGTGCCCGATACTCCTGTTTTCAATTTTCATAACACCATATTTTTCTCATGTCCGAGGACCCACCACCTATACACAATAACTTTTTCATTGGGCTTTTTCATTACTTTATAACTTTTAGACCCTCTCATCCATGGGCTTTCTTCCAAATTTTTCTTTTATGTGGGCTAAGCCTATTTATTCCTCATTTATTGGGCCATGCCCAATTATTTCCTTTTCTTTTCTTTTCCTTTTTCTTTTTCTTTCTTCTTTTTCTTTTCTTTTCTTTTTCTTTCTTCTTCTTCCTCCAACCGTCTCTCTCTTCTCTACCATGGCAGCACAAGGTCTCTCAAAAATCAGAAGCCAACACTCCTTCTTTTCTACACAATTTAGCAGCAAATTTTTGCACTTTTCTCCCAACAAATCAACAACTAACACTCCAATTTCCAACAAGCAAAAATCAAAATTTTCCAGCAGCAACACCCTGAATTTTCAACACCAAACCAACAGCTTTTTGAGCTCAATTTCCAGCAATATAATCCTCCATAATTTCGGCTCTAAGGTCTCAAAATTTCCAGCAATTTAAACTTGAAAATTTCAACAACCTACCTTGACTATTTTCAGCTTCCACACTCTTCATTTCAACCACCAAAAGCAGCAGCAAAATCAGCCTTCCTTCTTTCTCAAAATAGCAAGATTTTTCAGCTTTCTTCTTCTTAAGATTTGTAGGAAACTACCTTCCTTCTTCACTCAAAATTTGGCAGCAAGACCGTGCCCCCTAGCTGCAAAATTTTCTTTCACCGCTCTTTCCTTCCTCTCTATTTTGTTGTTCTTATCTTTTTTCTCTTCCTTCATCCGACTCTTCTAGAGTCTCCTTCCATCTTCTTTTTATCTTTTTCTTTCCTCTCACTCTCCTTGACCAGCCCCCTTTTTTGACTTAGAAAAATTTTATCTTTTTAGTCTCACATTTTACACATGGGCTGCTACCCATGTGACCTTGTACATATATATATTTATATATATACTTATTATATTTATAGCTTACAATTTTAACCAACTTTTACCCTCATTTCACCTTCTAAATATTCATTTAATCCTTTAATTAACCTAAGATTTAATTAGGCTTAAAAGTGTAGTAAGTACCCAAAAATTTAATTATCAATCTTTGAAATTTTCATTCCCGATATATGACATCTTGTCACTTTCCAATGAAATTTTATCTATTGTAGAGACAGAACTGGGTGAAGTGATCTTCAACTAAAGTTGTAGCTCTGTCTCTTAGCTTTCCAATGGTCTAAGAATTTCTGAAATTGGAGTTCTGTAGCTTGAGATATGGCCAAAATACTCAAGCATATACGAAAAATTTTTGAATTCTTCAACACTTTGCTCTCCAAAAATTAAGTCTAATATTTTTAAGTCCTATCCACACTTATTAAATTTCAATTTCCTTCAAAATTATTCTTTATTTCTTCTCCTCCACTTGAGTTAATCATAGTCTCATTTTTCATGACTAATTTTGACCTTCAATAAAATATTAATATTTTAATATTATTTTATTAATAAAATATTATTTTATTCTAAAATTTTTCACTTAGCTTCTTTAGTCTCGAAATGCATTATTATGCATCAAATTACTTTCAAATCATCCTTTACTCACTAATTCATCCCCGATAGAAATATTATTATTTAATTACCATTTTTACGCGTGCAAAATATTTTATTCTTGAACACTCATTTCATCCTTTTATCATTCTTTAGCACGCTACTTCTCATCGATCAATCCTTAATCCTTCTGGGACGATTACGTTGACCACTATATAAAAGTACGACGTATTACATTAGATCTGATCATAGACCATTATTAATATCATTAGATGCGAGAGGGACTGCGAATCGACATCCAAGGTTTCAGTTTCAAGTCGCATGGCTTTCCCACTCAAACTTTAGTGATTTTGTTAAACAAAATTGGGATGCTTCTTCTGATATTCAGGGTGCATTGAAAAAGTTTTCTAATAGTGCCTGCATATGGAACATAGAGGTCTTTGGCAATATTTTCAACAAGAAAAAACAGATACTAGCAAGGTTGGGCGATATTGAAAGGGAATTAGAAACCCGAAAATCAAGATATTTACAAGAGTTGAAAGTAAAACTACGTAAAGAATATGAATTAATGGTTCAACAATAAGAGATTTTTTAGTTGTAAAAATCCAAGGCAGACTGGCTTACACTGGGTGACAAGAATACTAGGTACTTCCATCTCCGAGCAATACAAAGAAGAAATAAGGCGAAAATCTTACAATTAAGAAATTTGGAAGGCACATGGTTAGAAGAACAAGAAGAAGTTCGATTACATGATGTTGATTTCTTTCGGAAGCTATATTCCAAGGATACAGAAGCATTACCAATTTTCCCCATTAGTGGTAAATTTCCTTCTCTGAATAGGACAGACTATGATAAGTTAACGGTGCCGATTGGTGACAAGGAAGTACATGAAGCCTTATTTTCCATGAAGCCTATGAAAGCTCCTGGTATTGATGGGATACATGCCTTGTTTTTCCAGAATCAATGGAATGTGGTGGGCTCAAGTATTGTCAAATACGTTCAGACAGTGTTCACAGGTGGTCAGATAGGAGATGATCTATGTAAATCGCTCATTGTCCTAATTCCAAAAGCAGTGTCTCCAGAATTTATTTCACAGTACAGACTTATTAGTCTATTGCCTGTCATTTTCAAGATATTAATGAAGGTAATAACTAATAGGTTAAAACCAGTTATGCCTACACTACTAGCGGAAACCCAATCTAGTTTCATTCCAAAGCGAGCAATCATTGATAATGTGATAGTTACTTAAGAAGTTATGCACTCTTTTAGAAGGAAGAAAGGTAAGGTGGGATGGATGATGTTAAAGATTGATCTAGAAAAAGCTTATGATAGACTCCGTTGGGAATTTATTCATGACACATTACTTTACGCACATGTCCTTAGTCAGATTATTGAAATGTTGATCCAAAGCTGGAAATGTTCAAGTTGTCAGATTCTATGGAATGGCACGCCTTCATAATCATTTACACCATTTAGGGGCGTGAGGCAAAGTGACCCATTCCCCCCATATTTATTTGTTTTATGTATTGAAAGGTTATCACATGCAATTAATAGTGCAGTAGAGCAGAGTTTGTGGAAACCAATTAAATTGGGTTGACGCTGTCCTCATATTTCTCATATTTTCTTTGTCGATGACCTTATCTTGTTTGCTGAAGCTTCAGTTGATCAAATGGAGATTATTAATGGAGTGCTGGTTGATTTTTGTGCATGCTCAGGGGAGAAGGTAAATGTTCAAAAATCCTCCTTTTGTTGTTCGACGAATGTTTCTAGGGAATGTATTGATGATCTTAGAAACTGTTCAAGCTTCTCTCATTCTACGAATCTAGGCACATACCTAGGTATACCTCTATTTCAAGGTAAAAAAGGAGTTACTTCCTTTAAGTTTTTGAAGGATAAAATAAGAAGCAAATTGAGTGGTTGGAAAGCCTTTTCTCTGTCCTTTGCTGATAGATTGACGTTGATACAATCTGTACTTTCTATTATTCCATACTATGTAATAAAAACAGTTTCGATTCCACTAGAATGCCATAAACGAATTGAACGATACTGTGGTAATTTTTTTTAGGGTGATGATGCTAATCATAAAAGCACTCACTTAATTAGTTGGAATCAAATCTATAGACCTAAGGAGGAAGGACGTTTGGGTGTGAAAAGGTTACACTTGATAAATAATGCTTTCTTGATGAAACTACTATGGCAATTAGTGACTCGTCGCAAGTCCCTATGGGTTAGTATCCTTATTGGAAAATATGATTTCAATATTGCTCGACGGCCTAACTCAATTCACTATCATGGAGCATCTCATGCTTGGAATTCGTTGAGTAAATTGTGGTCTGTTTTCAATAATAACATACATTGGTCCCTGGGTGATGGAGTTTCGATTCGTTTTTAGAAAGATATTTGGCTAGATGATACCCCCATCTTTGAACAAGCTCATATTACCAACATGGTGGTAAACAAAAACTGCAGAGTACGGGAATTCTTACTGGATACAGGAGATTGGGATCGAGACAAGTTAGCTGAGTACCTACCTGGCACACTAGTGAACAGGATCTTGATGATATTGCCTCAATCGTTATCTCACAAGCCAGATAATCCATACTGGGCTCCATCAGCATCAAGTATCTTTACTATAGCGTCAACATATGATTTGTTGAGAAAGAATTATCCTAACTACCTAGGACAACCGAGCAGAAAATGGGATCTTGTGTGGAAGTGGGATGGCCCCCAACGGGTACGTACATTCCTAGTGCAATGTCTTCATGACAAGTTATTAACAAACTTAGAACGAAGGAAAAAAAACACATCAGACTCGTCTATTTGTGCATCATGCTCATTGTCTGAAGAATCAGTCCTGCACCTTCTAAGAAACTGCCTGCATTCAAAAGAAGTATGGTTGAAATTGGGAGTATGAATGGATCATGGAAACTTCTTTGATTTATTATTACCAAATTGGCTGCTAACTAATTTAAAAAATTACAATGTTTGTGTTGATGGTATTCCTTGGGCTGTTCTTTTTGGATTTACATGTTGGTATATTTGGAAATGGAGGAATGCAAAAATTTTTGAAGGCAAGTTTGTCCCTTTGGGTAGGAAGATATCAATGCTAAAAGGCTTAGCTGCTGTGTCACATAATGTTGTCTCAATTTCTTGCACACGTAGTAATCCCAACGGCTACAAAAAAGAAAAGTTTATTTGGTTTGCAAAACCCTCCACAAGGTTGGGTGGCAGTAAACTGTGATGGCGCATTACGCCAAAGTACTAGTTTGGCTGCTGCCAATGGAGTCATACGGAACTATAACGGATTTTGGTTAGGGGGCTTTGCTACAAGGCTAGGGAAGTGCTCTTCCTATAGGGTCGAATTATGGGGTGTGTTACATAGCCTTCGCATAGCATGGGATAAAGGATTTCGTAGGATATGGCTGCAGGTGGATAACAAAATCGTGGTTCAAGCAATTACAGCTAACTCACTGCACCCATGTGCAAACTCTGATTTACTGGATGCTATTCACTGCTTGCTGCAACTTGATTGGAAGGTAAAGATTTCTCACATTTATCAAGAACGAAATATGGTAACAGAAGGCATGGCTAACATAGGTTTTAATTTAGACAATAGCTTTCTCTTTTATGATGTACCACCTTCAGGAATCAACTCTTTGCTGTTTGATGACTTAGTAAGAGTATGTTTTTCAAAAATGGTTAGAAATTAATAAAAATTTCCTTTGATAAAAAAAAACTATAAATAAAATATTAATATTTAAAAATAAAATAAATAATCATAATAACATTTAAATTATAAATAATATATTAATATTTTATAATATTAATGATTAACTTATAAATAAAATATTAATATCTAAAAATAAAATATTAATAATAAAAAATATTTTTATTTTTTTATTTTTTATTTTTTTAAGTTATTTTTACTAACCAAACACTATGTTAAGTTATGATAACTATTCTTACTTTATTCCATTCATCATACCAAACTAAATAATAATTATTTTATTCTATTTTTATTTATTTCGCGAACTAAACCTGCACTAAAAGTTAAAAAGTAAATGTATTTTACCCTTATTTCAATCTACTGTCCAGAATAAAGTACTTTATGCTGATTAGCTAGTCGCACAAGTTTTCAATTTGCATTTTCTTCCCCATGTCTTATTCTCATGAAATCAAGGTACGCCTTGCCTTCTAGTTTCCGAGCAAAAAAGTCCTTGACATACTTCTCCATAGGAACTCTCCGAAAAGTTGTTGGATTACTTGGACCAATAAGGCTAGGTGCAGGACCTAATTCCGAGTCTAAATTGGACTTATAAAATGTTGCAACTGATAGCCTCTCTTTGGTTGAGTTTACTATTGCTCTATGCTCAATGCTGCGATACATTCCATTGCTCACAACCTGCAGAGGAAACAGAGAAATGTGAATATCATTGTTAACTTGATACATAACATTAGCTTCAGGTCTTCTAGTGTTAATTAAGAAAATCCACGCATTCTATTGATTAGTAAAGGCGGCTCCTGTTGCTAAACAGTTGGTTAGTCAGGCTGGGGAAGTGAAAAAGGATACTTTAGTTGGATGTTGGATCTAAATAATTTAGCTCCTGAAAGAAAGTAACTGGATTGGAAATGTTCAAGGAAATGATTATTTTATATAGCCTTCATGGTTTGGTCAAAGGGGTTTCATTCACCCTTTGACAGATTAGAGATAAGACTCTGGTGGCGGGTTAATGCTCTGTGAGCTTTGTAAGGGTTGGATTTCCAGTATAATTTTTTTGAAACAACATAAAGGCAAGTGCAGGGGGATTGTTTCAAGCAACAATTTTTTTTTTCCTTTCTCCATTCACCAAGGCATCAAATATCATATAACTGAGTGGCTTCTTCAAATTCAAGTGAATTTTAGAATTTAGAGTATTCATTATACCATGCAGAGCAAGTAAAGTATACCTCCATGATGTCTCCAATATTAACTACAAAAGCATTAGGAAGTGGCTTAATGGAGACCCATTTTCCATCTTTTCGAATTTGCAGGCCTTCAGTTTCATTGAGTTGAAAGAGAATTGTCAAAGCTTCAGCATCAGAATGAGGACTGAAACCAATGGCCATATCAGGTTCAGGGCATGGAGGATAGTAATTCATTCTCATTGATTGAACCCCATTGGTGAACAGCTCTCTCATTTCCTCAGCATCCATCTCTAAGGCCCTGGCCATGTAACCTAAAATTATCATAGCCAGATTTTTGGCTTCCATAGAATATACTTCCAGGGTCTCTCTGCAGCAAAATTATGAAGTTGAAAGCAAAATCAAATGATCTCAAATTCCAGGTTGAATAACCATGGCAAAGCATTGGTTCTATTTGCACAAATGATTGTCACCATTTTTTTAAATTAAAATGAATATGGGGAAGGGAAGGTCTTCATGGACTTGAATTCTACTGGCATATATGCCTATCACCTGTGACTAATAACCACCAAGCCAAGAGGTGATATGCTAGTTTTCTTAACACATTTAAGAAGAGGGAGGGAGAGATACCTGAGCTTTAGGGGGAGTTTTTCAAATAAGTCGGTCTTCCTAAGATTGTGTGGCAGTGTGGTTATATAGAACATGTCTGACCAGTCTAGCTTCTGCTCTTTGGATACTACAAAGAGTTGGCCAAATCCCTCATGATTATCTGGCTGTTGCCACAGGAGCTTCTTCTCTTCATGAGGAAGTTTGAAGAACTTCTCAATCTCCAACCTAAATTCCTCCAACAACGAACTGCTAACGCTATGATTTACTACCTACTTTTGCAAAAAGAAAAGAACAATTACATAACCAGGCATTCAAATTTATTTCCCATTTTTTTGGTTTTTGGTGGATAATGTAACTCACAAGATAATTCTACAATTCATATCATATAAACTGAGTAGTGAGTAGGATGAAGCCAGGAAATGCATAATTGATAGTTCCTTGTTTTAACCAATTCAAGCACCTAAATTCGATGGTGTCACCTAGTTTCCCTCCCTCCAAGAGCAAATCTATAAAAGTACGTTCACAACATAGAACTCCAGTCTCCAGACAAAGCAATGACAATAATGCAACTAAAAAACATTAATAAAAGCAAAAAAAAAAAAAGTGCAAGTAACATAGTGTGTGGGAACGAATGGTATCCTTTGCCATCCCTAGAGAAAGCAATGGGGACTTGGCTGCGCCTCCATAATTGGTCCAAACCCGGCTATGACATTTGCTTTTGCAATCCAATGTTCATTTGTTCTTGTGAATACCAAATTTCTAATAAAGAAAACACGACCTACCTGGAAGAATCCCCAGTCCTTGCAAGCAGAGTGTAACCTTTCCAGTTCAGAGTCCACAAAATCCCCAGCAACCAATTTCTGAAGATCGATGATCGGGACGGATGGAAGCAGCTCATCACCAAGGACAGAGTGAGGTTCCTGCTCTGGGCGCAGATATCTATGTGGGATTTTGGTGATCGGCTCCTTGGCCAACTCCTGAACACTAGGAACTATGATAGATTTTCCAAAGTTAGCAACTTCCGCATCTGCCCTTGACTCCATATGAGCAAATTATGTTTTGCTACTTTGAAACCAGTAACCTTAAAACGGAAAAAGCCCGTGGTTCTTTTTTTTTCTTTTTGTTGAGCAAAAGCAAAGATTCACTTACAGCGGCAGCTAAATAAATTTAAAGAGGTAAACCGAAATATTAATAAAATTATTTTATTAAAATTAAAAAATTATTAAATTTTTATTTTTTTAATTTTTTAAATTGTAAAATTTTTATATTTTTTAAATAGTTAATAAAAAATTAATAATTAAAATTTTTAATTCAAATAAATCAATTATTACATAAAATAAAGATAATATAATAATATAATATAAATTAAAAATTAAAATAAAAAATTATAAATATTAAAATAATAATACTTAATTATTAAACGTTTGTTGTAAACCATAAATGAGATTCATAGTTTTATAAAAATAATAACATAATGAACTTCTTGTGTATTTTTTTGAAAAAAATTGAAGTTAAATGAAGAAGGAAAAAAGAGTAAATTAGAAAAGAATAATTTAAAAGTAGATATTATACATTAAAAATGAAATAATTGATTTTATATATAGAAGAAAAAATAGTTGTTAGAAATCACTAAATATGTTAATTAAAAATAAAAAAAATAAGTGAAAAAAATAATTATTGAAGATGATTAAATATATATGACCGTTAATTGATTAAAAATAATATATTATTTTAAAAATTAAAAAATAATAAAAAATTAAAATTTGTTAAACACATAATTATAAAAAGTGCAAAAAAATAATTTTATTAATTATTTTTTATATTTTTTTATATATTTTTAATATAATAAATTATATTATAAAATTATAAAACCTTATCAAATTGAGGGCCTAAAGCACTTGTTTGGTAGCTTTACCCCATAACCGGCCTTGTCACTCAAAAACAATAAATGAAGAACGTTTGGGCAGTAGAACAAGGAACTTTACTCCGGGGTGCTGCATTAAAAAAACTTTTCCCTTTGAGATAGCGATGACAGTTTAACAGATACAAACCTCCATGTGGTCGGATTACGAAAAGTATATTAGTTTGAATATCCATAAAAATAAAAAATTATGGGGGAGAGAGTGCATTCCAGAGGAGTAGGTCCTGGACCCATCCTTGTCGAGGAGTTCTCACTTGAGAAGCTGGTTGCTGCAATAAAATTTATGCTGGATCCTGAGACGCCATGGATAAATGGTGCGTTTTCAATGAGATAAGATGGATTGGTGTGATGATATTTGTGTAGATTTTGAAAGACTCGATAGGCTAACTTTTTCGTAAATCATTTAGCGAAATCAGAATAGATAAAGTACGGTTTTAGCTTGATGGTGATATGCATGTACGGTTTTATTTAAGTTTTTGTACCATATTTCATGATAATCCTTATCTCTTATCTGTGGTGAAGCTATGTATGACGTTTGTGAACGAAAACGAAATCTTATGTAAGAATGGATGGCGCTCCAAGTGACTTTGAAAATACTCTCCTCTACTTATGGGATTATTAATAAAATTTTTATGATTGATTGAGAAAATAAATAAACAATTATGGTCTTAGCAATGAAAAATACCTTCCTAAGCACCGGAAAGATAAACAAGGATGGCTCATGCAAAGAAAGAAGAAGAAAAAAATTCAGTCCTTTATATTTCCAATTAATGAGATTCCTATGTTCTATGCAAATATTTGGTGTATTTCTTTGGCACTCAAATCAAGGTTGTGGGTGTTGAAATAGGACCACGAGAGCTCATACTGTTAAGTAGAGGACTGTGTGTGAGTATTTTGTGTTATGACAACTAGTTTACTGTTAAATTATGATATCTGTATACTTATTGAATGACTTATGTGATGATTAGTATATAATTTTATGCCTAATTTCGGCTCAAAACTTACTTGTTAAGTATCTGCAATGTATAGTTTTTAAATCAACGCATATAAGATCAAGAACCTATTGTTTAGAACAAATATTTTCTCTTACTCTATTCTTCATGCTTAGCTACTTGTTCACTAATATGCTGTGTTGATCCTATCTTTACTCTAAACAACAGTGGGAAAGATAATTTGATCCAAAACCAAAACTAATACATCACTCAAATCTATGTCAATAGAGAGTTTAGATCCTAAGCATGAGTTTCCATTGATTAATTATAATTATATTTTTCCTTTTTTTCCTTTCAAATTTTTTCATGAATCGAATAATTGTAATCAATAATCTTACAATATACCAGGTGAGCCTCTTTCTTTGGAGGCCCGACCTGCAAATTCAGTAACTAAAGGTGACGAAGGGAAGACCCAAAGAGTTATTGTACATAGGCCATAGATCATAGATCATAGACATAAGATTTGGGCCTAGCCCTGCTCCACAACAATTTTGGTGTATGGCTCGAAAATTAATTGACGTAAAGAAATAAAAGTAACAGGAGATTGGATGTCAAATATTCCTAATCATTCCATTTCTGAAAAAAAAAACAAAAAACTCATTAACAGAAAGTTGCATGTCCAAGGGCGGATTGAACCCCTAATTTTATATTACAATTTAATTTTATTTTAATAATATTTTTTATTTTAAATCAAATCATTGATTTGATTTATAATTTTATATAATTACTCTTTAATTACCTATCATATCTAAAATCTTAAGTTTATTATTGTGCATGCATTTTCGTATTCATTTATTTTTCTAAGATTCTATATTTGGGATGTGATCAAAGCCTCGATCTAGATTATTTACAATAATTTATCAATTTCAACGAGAGAAAGGTCAAAACCTTGTATTATACACGTTGCATTAGTTCTTTGTCGTGTACATTGTCCAAGATTTCATTAAATTAAAACACAACTATAAATATTTTTAAAGAAACGAAAGAAGAGAGAGTGTCCACAAGTATATATACCACCCAAATATAAACAAAACGAACAACTTTGATTCTTGAATTAGTAATTAAAGAGTAATTAATGTTGACCTTTCAAAAAAAAAGAGTAATTAATTCTGATCATTAGATTAGGAATTGATCTACTTTAGCGGAAAACGATCTTGCTTAGCAAAAAATTAAAAACAAATATATAGGGCAAAAGTCAACAATAAAAATCACTAAAAATATATTCATATTTCAACATATGTATTGCATTTGATTAACTAAAATCAAATAATTTAAGATGTGATGAGAGACTATATATATATATATATATATATATAGATGGGGAAAAACATATTCTTGTTTGAAATAATTCGGAAGAAAGACTAATAGTACTGACGTATATATGACAAACACTGATTATATGAGTTTGAGTTCAAGTTCATTAATCTTTCGTGTCAATTACTACCAATACTATATTTAAATTTAAACAAATCTATATGCAGGATATAGAAAAAAATTTGCTTACATATATAATCACACCAATTAATTATATTTGTTTCCTCTTACCATACCAAACTAGAATACTACAAATTTATAATATTTCTTTTTAATATATAGTAAACAAGAATAGTACACGTGACAGCATCTTGGGCTTTAATATTTTCTTGCTGGATTAGGTACTTGAGCACATCGGCATCATCCAACTTTCGTTTACTAATATACTTGCCTTTTGGCAGTTGAACAAGCTACTTCGATACATATTTATGCAGCAATTTTGGTTTTCTTTTTACTTTCTTTATAGTCCTTTTATATATTATTATTATTATTATTATTATTAATTATTGATACTCATGATTTAAGTTTCATTTTACTTCTCAAAAGGAAAGATATTTTCGATTAAAATAAAATTAAAACAAAACATGATCATTAGATCGATTATCTAATAATCACTAATATCTAAGAAGAGAAAAAAAAAAGTATCATACACAAAATTTAATTTATATATCGTCATGATTTCAATTATAATTTATTATTAATTTTTTTTATTTTTTAAAAGAAAATAAGAACATTACATTTATGTCAAAATAATGCGTGAAAAGAAAATTTTCATAATATCTCTTAATAAAATTGAACAGATTAAAATTTCATATTCACAAGAAAATTCATCAAACGATTATGTTAAATACTGATTTGTCATTTAATTAAAGTCAAATCTAAATTAACATTTAATTTATTTATTTTTATTTAAATCGTTTATGTAACAATTTTATTATTTATAATCAAAATCACCTTACGACATCTATAGTCAAATACATAGTATTTATGAAGGACGTGAACAAACAATCCATCACCTTCGGAAAAGAAAAATGAAAAGGTGGAGAGACAGGTAGAATTAATAAGGTTCACATATCTAAAGTTAAGCACCAGGAGTAATTTACAAAAACGTGCAATTGGTTAAGCAAGTCTCTTGATAAACTTGAAAAATATATTACTTGAAGCAAAGTCAACAAACGTTTTCTAATAAATAGGGATGAATAATAATAAGTCTATCCAACTTGGAAGTGTACTGGCTCAAGCAGGAATCCATGGAATTCACATCCATATTCAATGTTTGATCCCTTTTTAAATTTATTTTTTAATAATTAAGAACAAAAAAGAAGGGAAAAGGGAAAGGATCTTCCAGATTAACTGGCCTAACCTTCTACTTTTTCTTGGAATCAAATTTTCCCTTAGGCACAATTAGAACATAAGTTGCACCTGCTTTTATAAGGGTTCAAAATCATAGTCAGTTCATGGAAGTCAAGTCCCTCTTAGCTCATCAAGGTTTAAACCTCTCTTTTCCCTTATTCTAGCCAGCCACCCTTCATTTACTTTTAAGAAAAACACATCAATTTTCTTTCCACGCACAATTAAGGAAAAACCTAGTATCAAGAAAATTCAAGAAGAAAAAGAAGAAAAAGAAGAAGAAGAAGAAGAAGAAGGAGAAGAAAACTTAGAATTGCATTTTGATGGTGTATCATTTATTTTTGAGCAAATTAAGGTCTTATGTATGAATTTATTAGGCTTTAAGCACCTTTTGATGTGCACCAGAGCATTTGGCTCATTGATTGGTGCATAATCCTCTTGTTTAAATAATAGGGTTCGAATCCCCTCTTCCCCAATTATTTAAAAAAAAAAAACACCTTTTGATGTACCTAGTCTAAGGAAAATGTTGAAAACAACTAAACCATGTGCTCAATAATTCATAACTCTATTTCAGGTAAATGAAGGAAGTAAGAGCACATTTTTTTTTTGTATAAGGGAAGTGAAAGTACATTCTTTATAATATGCTCAATTAAATTACATTACAGTGGTTTGTTACAAAACAAACACTGCAATGTAAGATTGCAATGCAATCACATTACAACCAATAGATGTAATGTGATTACAATCTAAAACAAATGCACTTAGATTGCATTGCACTCTACAATGTTAGTAAAAATATTTTTACTCTTCAATTTTACTATTTTGTTAAAGATATTTTGCAATATTATAATTTATTTATATATAAATTTCATGGGATATCTTTTATTACTCTTCGTAGTCATTCTATGTTAGATGGTGGATAGCGATTATTAATAAAATTTTTATTGTCTTTTAAAAAAATAAAAATAAAATATATACGATTATAATAGGAAATTTAAATAAAATATATTACATTAAAAATATATTTAAAAGATGATATTATATAAAAATTAACAATAAAAAAATATAAGTATATTAAACTAATATTTAAATAAATAAGGATAATTCTAAAAATTGTTATTACATTATTAACAAAATACTTCTAAATCATATGCTGCAATATTATTATCCATACATTTTAATCATTACTTTATTTATATATCAAATATTATAATATTATATTTTTTACAATCGCATTACTTATAATCACATTACTTATAATTATAATATATTAAAAAATACCAAACATCATCTCATTCTATAACTCTATATGCTTGAGACTTAAGACTCAATATTTGTTCATTTCCTTTGAGGTGCCATCAAATATTTGAGGCTCAAAAATCTTGAATGCAAACCGGTAATACTGTGCTTCACGTTTATTCTTTTAGTCTCTTGAGAGGATGGGTGGAAGGGAGTGGGCGCATGGAAAGAGCAAAAAAAGAAGGAAATTAAATGGATTTTCACCGACACATTACTTTTAAAGGATAGAAAAGAAAAACAAAGTGCTTTTCACTTTCTTTATTTTCACTTTATATTGTATCAATCAATGGAAAGAAAGAATATTCTTTTTTCCATTAATTTTTTTATATCTGTCTCTCACGTTGCATACCCGGATAGAAAAGAAAATAATATATTATAATGAAAAGAGTTTTCATTTCTTTCACTTTTCTCCTCTATGAACTTTCCATATCCTTTGGTTGTTCGTTTGTTTTAGTATTGTTAGTAGGAGAGTAGAAAAGCATGGGGAAAAAATTAAAGGAACAAATGTAAAACAAAATAAGCCCTCCACATGTTCAATGTGTTGTCGAAGCCACCAATGTCCTGACCAAATATTAATTAATAAGCTGCGTGCCGTAATTTATACCTGATTAATTTCTAACATTTACTGTTTTACATTTGTGGGCTACGTTCTTTCTTCTTCCACACCAAAAAACAAGGCTAATACTAAGACTTCCTAATCAATTAATTAAGCACTGCAATTTCATGGCCTACCTGAACTTAGGTACAGGCAATCCCCGCAATACGACAGTACCAAGCAGTATTGCATGCATAATTTAAGAAAGGGTGGTCGTTTTGTAGAGCAGAGTGTCATTGTTGGTCGGTCTTTGTAGATATAAATTTATTGTTTGCGGTCAGAATTGGAAAGTTGAGTAGTTTCTTTCTTATTTTCTCTTTGATGGGGTGATCCTGAAATAGATAGGTCAAGTCACTGTGGCCCCCTTTGTCCCTTTGAATATATAGTGAAGATTTAGCCAAGTTAGAGATGAGTTTGAGGTCTATTTTGTGAACATCTCAGGAACAGGCACTAATTGCGTGTGGAAACCGCAGGGTTAACATATTCCAAATTGCATTGCTTTCACTAGTATTGTTAGACTAATCAAATTAAATCGGTTCTATTACTTCCACACTTTTATCATTAAAACGAATGTTGCCTTCTCAAATGACAATCCAATTGCACTTTCAAAAAAGAAAAGACAATCCAATTGCAGGCTGGAGCTGGTGATGAACCTCTGTCCGCTTTAATCTAATATTAGCCCATCAGGACTATTTTAACTTTACCAAGCAGCATGATTTTATCCATTTTGAGTTAGTAATTTACCATAATAGGCTTGAGCTTCAAATAGCTTTGTTTTTGTTGCAGTAGATGACCTTGCAAAATCCCAAGTTATACACGCTCTAATGACCATACTGTTTATCTTTGAGCCACAGAGCGTATGATGCTTCGTCTGCTACTGCATCCACGGTACACATGGTTCAGTTTGCTTGCTTCCGACCTATGTTAAGTCTTACACAACCATTTGGCTTGGCTGCTCATAAGAACCGGTTGCTCTGCTTTATGTCGGGGAAGCCAAACGGGGTATGTACAGGATATTGGTTGTTGCAACCCTCTTCGCTATGAAATGCATGGCTTTCATTAACTGGTGTAAGTAGAAAATGCTAAGGCAAGTCTTTAGCCATTAACGATAGGTGGCAGAAGACTCCACCCAGAATACAAACCTCACACATCAGGTATCAGAAAGCATTCACTCTACCGGCCACACTCCCTATACATGACAATAAACAATACACTTCCTATACAAGCCATTCCTTGCATCTACCATATTCAGAATATTGACCTACGCCTGGATACTTATCTGACTTCTCAACAACCAGTTCTTTACAACAGACGCGACGGCCGTGGACAAGACAATAAACGTACAAGAGACTGAGATATAAATAACAAGAGGACATAGAAACATAATTACAAAGGACCTGCAGGCTACATCATGGTCGGTTATTGCTTTAGCATGTGCATGTGCTAGATAGCTATCTCCACATATGATAGGAGGATTTTTAATGTTCTTCTACTCTAACCTCCCCAGTGACTGGATGCTTTGGGTTTTCGCAAAAAGGTGATAGAACCATATCACCAATTCCTTAATAAATGAAATCTGGTTGTCAGGAATCTCTGCTCAAAATTTATTCCAGTGATTTCAAAACGTGGAAATGTTGAAAGTTCATAGAAAGCAACTAGTAAGAAGTAACATCTGATCAAGCAAACCAAACATTTCCGAAGAAAAATTACACCTAATTGACAGAACAACTGAGGTGTCTTTGCTGAACATGAAATTAGAGTATGTGCAGCTAGCAAATGATTGCAGACGGTTCATGGATTTTAGGTGAGAATTAATTAAGGATGCAAAGCACTTAATGTACATCAACAGAACCGACGTGATTTTCAGCTGAACATAAGATTTTGCAGCGATGGATTCGTGAGGGTAGTTCAGTCATTGGATTTGAACCAAAATATCTAGATTTTGTTTGATGAGAAATTTTCATCATTGATGACGACATGTAAATTAATGGCATTTTGAACGAGTCGTAGGAAGGGGCAGAGCAGACACGCAGATGTCACAATTAAAAACGTGGTTTGCCTTTTAAATATTAACTATTAGAAATCAGAAAATTCGTCAAACCACGTGTAACAACTTCGTGATTAAACAAATGAAAAGATAATTGGGAATTAAGTACGTTTTTAACTGTAGTTTTTGCATAGAAAAACACAAAGCCTTGGTTCACACGTAATGGGTGAAAATGACTTACATCGATGAGATTGACTATTCAATCAGATATTATAGACATTTAAAGAAAACTTAATTATGCATGTGTTGAAAAGAACATAGTTATTTTGTTTCATCAAAAGTCTAGCTCACGACTCGACAGCAAGCTACTCTAAACCGTTAATTAAAATTTTATGTCGCTGGCACGTCCACCATCATGCTCTTTTTTTTCTTTTTTTGCTTGCAATTTCGGAAATAGAAATGTGGTTCAGAAAGACAGGGTTGAATATAACAATGGATGAGTTTTGTTTGTTACTATACATTGAGAATGCTGGCGTAATTTTTAAGAGATTGAATTATTTAGCTTTGTTTTAATATTCTTCCGACAGGGTACACTTGTCCAAGTCTCATATATAGACTGTTCTTGGACGGAACCACATATCTGGAAGTGGCGTCACATGACATTACTCAATTAAAAAAATATTTATTTAAAATTTTATTGATTTAATAATATTAATGAATTTATTAATTTTATAAAAAATGGAGTTAAAAGTAGATTTTATTAAAAAATTATATATTAATAATATTTAAATTCTTTTTCAAAAAAATAATATTTAAATATTATTAAAAAATAAATTTATTAAAACAAATTTATATATTAATATTTAAATATTACATGAAAAAATAAAAAAAATTATTTTTTAATTTAAGATTTTATTAAAACAATTAAAATCTAAACTATTTTTTTTATTTACAAATTTCAATTTTAGCGATTAATTTTCTGCTTTCAACAAACGAAGATTGATTCGCATAGCTCAATTATATCTTTTTTATTTTTCAACAGTAGATTTAGTGGCATTTGAAAATTAACTTGAAAACTATATTGATGAGGACTTTGTTAAAGTCAATGGAATTGGTGATGGTTGAGACAACCTTTAGTTTGTTTGTTAGTAAAACTTGCATTGATTTTATTAGTTGCAACAACGTCAGTTGAAAGAATTTTTTCAACAATTAAATTTATAAAGCACAGGTTATGCAATTGAATGAGTGATGAGTAGATGAATAATTACTCGGTAACACATATTAAAAAACATGTATTTAATAATATTTTTATTGATGTTATCATGTAACATTTTCAAAATATAAAAAATCATCATGGACAATTATAATTTTTTTTAGATATTTTTACTTTGAAGATTAAATTTATGTATTGAATTTACGTTTTTTTAATTTAATATTAAAATTTCTACTTTATAAATTTTAATATTTTTTAATTATTATTATTATTATTTTAATTATGACACCACTTACAAAAATTCCTAAATCCGCACTACCATTGATGAACTTTTAATTCAAAATCATGTACCCAACTAATTATGCGAAACGTTCTTTCTTATCCCTTTATAATTTAATACCTAAACGCGATAATCCAACATTATAATCTTTTATTTAATGATGATCAACTTACAAAGTTATTGACTAAATCATTTGTCCAAATTTATTGGTTTCAAATACTATTTTATTTTTTGTATGATATATTGGGGATGAGTTGAACCCCTCTCAATGTTCTAATACCTGCTATAAAATTATTTCTGCATATATGAAGCAATGGCAACGCCATTCCTCTAGGGGTGTAACTTTGAAGATTTCTCAAATGATATTAAAATACTTTTGTTAATTAATAGGGAAGCTTCAAATTTCAATGCTTCAATATACAAGTAATGCATAGAAGTAGGTATGATTCCTATGAAATTTGTTGTGTGTGTGTGTGTATAGAAATTGGCATGTATATTTGCAGCAAGCAGCATAAGAAATAAATCTGAAAATATAAAGTAATTACAAGGGTCAACTCCGTTAGTACCTAGTATTTTAATTTGCTAGTACCATGTTTTGATTTTTACCCATGTGCGATCTGCTTATTGTAACATTCCTGGTAAACCTGGAATTTCTGTTTCTGATAAACATTTCAAGTTTTTTTTTTTTTTTTTGTAAGCTGCTCTTTTTCCCTATAAATACTCTTTCTATTGGGGTTGTAATGAAGCACATCAACTTTAGCAATATGGCATCATTACAGGTAGAAGAGTTCAGCCACTCTCTTTCAGAGATTAGTCTTCAGGAGCTTGTGAAAGAGCCGATGTTCACAATCCCACAAAACTTTATTCGTTTAGATCAAGAACCCCCTTCTTCCCTCCCTTACGGTAGTCCCTCGCCAATAACTACCCCGACCATCGACATGACTCGATTGGTTTCCGGGGAGGATGATGGTCTTGAACTCGAGAAGTTGCACTCAACTTGCAAAGAGTGGGGTCTCTTTCAGGTTATAATTCTTCTCAATTCACCTTAATTTAAGCTTCATCTGTTCAGTAAAAACATGTTAGCAAAGGGATTCTCAGTATTCTTTTGGATCTTGAGATGTAGAAGAGAAAGAGAGAGAGAGATTTTACTTCCAAGATCCAAATAAAGGGTCTTTATAAACTTGCATGTGCATGAAATTTGCTTCATGTCTTATTCTGAACTAGTGAAGTTGTTTTAACTATATAATACTGCTATGTTCCGACCTTGACAGAGTCTCAAGGTTTGGACCCATATGTCAATATTGTTTGTTATACTAGGATTAGAACAAAACAACAAAATAAAAAACAAAACTGTTTACAATAAATCAATATTGACGACGAAATAACCTAAGAGGTTTGTGGAATTGCTTTGCAGTTGGTGAACCACGGTGTTAGCTCTTCACTACTGGAGAAACTGAAACACGAGCTGGAAGAATTTTATAAGCTTCCCTTGGAAGAGAAAATGAAATACAAGATAAGAGCAGGTGATGTCGAAGGGTACGGCAATACGGCCAGAGAAGCAGGAAAACTTGACTGGGCCGACAGGTTTTATATGATAACCAACCCTATCCACAGACGAAAGCCTCATCTTTTGCCAGAGCTCCCTTCATCCTTAAGGTTTTTTCTCTCTTCTCCTGTTTTTTTTTTTTTATTATTATCATTTTGAAAAGGCCAGAGTAAAAAAGCACATGGATAAAAACAGACAGTCAATGATGGTTAGTTGAATATTTATCATGTTTTTTATAATCGAAAAATAATTTAGTAGAAGAAATTTTTTTTTGTGTAAAATATTTTATAAAAAACTTTAATATTGTTTGTATCACTTTGTGAGAAATATTTTTCATTATTAGTAGAGTTAATTGGGGGTTAAAATGATAAATAAAAATTTATTACAAAACAATACTATCATTTGATTCTCGCTAATTTCATATCAAAATTAAAAATAAAAATAAAAGTGCACAAAATAAATAATAATATTTTTTAAATCATTTAATCACATATCTCTAATGAAATTAAACTCTAATTTTTAAAAAAAATTTAATCTCATATTTTTTACCATAACACTATAAAATTATCAATATTTATCCATTGTAAAAAACATCCAAAACTTATATTTACAAAAATGTATTCATTAAGTGATGATCATTAAAATATTTTTTATTATAATTATTAGTAAGATTTAGTCAATTTATAAATAAAAATTTTAATTGTATTGAATGATTTCTTTAAAAAATATTTTTTAATATTTGAATAGTATTGAATAATTTAAATATTATTATTTTAAGTTAAATATTAATATTTTTAAGTTTTTCCATATTTGAAATTAAATATTAATATTCATCAAACTTATATTATTAGGTTGCATCCGAACATTTGACTCATTGGTTGGTGTATGAACCCCTGTCTAAAGAGTAGGATTCGAATCCCTCTTCTTCCAATTATAAAAAAAAAAAACTTATATTATTAAGTTTAGTATAAAAATGTTTTTTCAGTTTTTCAAAAAATGTCTTACATTTTACGTAATTAATAGATAATTTTTTTATTGACTCGTAAAATGTTTTACATTTGGAATAAATTTTTTTTCAAATAAATATAAATCTTGAAAACATTTTCTAAAAAATATTTTAGTCAAAACAAAGAGACCTTTATGTTGGAAACATTTGAAAGAATAGAGAAATTTCCTTAAGCTGGAGACATGTTGGGCACTCTATGTATCAGCCTACCTTAAAACTGATTAGACCCCTATCAAATTAAGAAAGTTACCCAAATTAACCGCTATATATATCCATTTAAAACAATTTGAATCTCTAAATCAAAATTTTATTTTGTTATTGCAAAATTGACACATCGTCATCAAAAGAGATGAATTAGTTTTTTTATAAAAAATATGTCAATTATATAAAATATGATATGTAATTAAAAATTATTATATGACATATATGAATTTATAATTTTCATTAATGTGACTTGATAATTGTTTTCAAAACAACTAAATCAGAATGTTCACATAATAAATTTTAATTACAGAAAAAACTCAATCTAATAATTTCTTCATTTTTCCGTCTTTTTAAACCATTGAAAAACCCGGTTGCTAGTCTTAATCTATGGTCCTGATATGCGGCCTGCACAAGTGAATTTTACTTCAATACCATACAATCTACTTTCCTTTAATCTCTCGTGAATTTTTTTTGTTGTTGCATGCAGAAATACCTTGGAGTCGTACCTCTTGGAACTGCAAAAGCTTGCCACGAAACTACTTAGTTTGATGGCGAAAGCTTTGAAAATAGATGTGACGGAGATGATAGAGTTGTTTGACGATGGGATGCAATCGGTGAGGATGACGTACTATCCTCCATGTCCACAACCAGAGCTGGTCATGGGCATTACTCCTCACTCTGACGCAACTCTTCTCACCATACTGAACCAAGTGAATGGAGTAGATGCCCTTCAGATAAAGAAAGGTGGAGTTTGGTTTCCCGTAAGCTTCGTCCCAGGTGCCCTCGTAGTGAATGTAGGAGACATTCTTGAGGTTTCTCTCTCTCTCTCTCTCTCTCTCTCTCTCTCTCTCTCTCTCTCTCTCTCTCTCTCTCTCTGTTGTTGACGTTAAGGAAAATAAAAAAATTGCTGTGATTAATAATCTTTACAAGAAGAGATAACCCTACCTACCTAACTAGCATTGTCATAATTTTCCGAATGTATTTGTTGGTTTATTTTTTACAATATGGTTGATCTGATTCTTGATTTTCATTGCTGCCAGATCTTCAGCAACGGGGTTTACCGCAGCATTGAGCACAGGGCAACAGCCAATTCAGAGAAAGAAAGAATCTCCGTTGCCTTTTTCATCAAACCCAAGTTTGAGGCTGAGGTCGGGCCTTCACCTAGCCTGATAAATCCGAAGAACCCACCATTGTTTAAAAGGGTCGGGATGGAGCAATACGTCAAAGATTTCTTTTTGCGTAAGCTCAACGGAAGGACATATCTGCAGCATATGAGGATTGAAAATGGAGAAGGCAACTCTGCTTGATGTTGAAAACTACTTTTATATGTCTATATATAAGCTATATGGTTTGGTAATAAATTGAATCATATAAAGTATGTGTAGCATATATATATATATATATATATATAGAGAGAGAGAGAGAGAGAGAGAGAGAGAGAGTTGGTGTGGTATGAAAATAAATGCAGCTTTGATTGTATGTAAAATGAGACATGAGCCCAGCTGCCTCTGTAGGGCTTCGTTGGAAAAATAAGTTGTTTGTCATGGTTTGCTGGATCTGTCCAGCAGTCGCTTGAATAACGTTTTACTAAAATGAATAAAAAGTGTGGAATTGTGTGGTTAAGTACTAGTGTGTTTCACAATAAATGAAAGGGTTTAATCAGCATATGAAGAACACACGATGTATAAGCGTGTGATCACAATAAAACTAGTAATTGTTTAGTAAACTCACATTTCTTTAATTACAATGATCTTTTTCAAGGAAAATATGTAAAAATTCAATTAATGATATTATTTATATCTTAACCTTAAGAAATAAGGTTGATAAATTAATGTATCAATGGAAATATTTATATAATTTTATCACTGTCTAACAAAAAAAACTATTATCTACGAGTTAAAACTCAATATTGAACGGTCATCAAAAGGAAAATAGAGGAAGCAAGCAGGAGTCCTGCACAACGAAGCAGGTACGGTAATACTGATGTTTTCCAAAACGGTAGGAATAGTGAACTGCAATTCTGCAAAACTATTAGTTATTAAAGAGTTATTTATTATCTTTTTGATCATTTATAAATATGTTTATTTAAATTACTTTGTTGATTGAGAGTGATTCGACAAGTACTGTAAGTTGATTCAATCTCTAAACTCTCAAATTAGCAGATGACAAATCCAATACATGTTACGTGAACCAAATGAAAGGGCGGATCAAGTTGTTAAAGGAGTACAAATTAAGGTCACAAGACATGCTGCTGGTGATTGAGTAAAGACGTGATGCAGGAACAGAGTTCTGAGACAATTTTTGTAACTGAAATGCGAAGGGAATGGTAAATAGGTGTGATAGCTGATTGTACGCTGATGGTATGTTGATACTCATATGCTTATAATGCTGCCTCAGAATAGGAATTAGGAATGCCGTGTGATGGGCTGGTAACGCGAGGTCATGTCTGCGGCTTCAATGCTCTATCTAGGCTGTAGAGAATTTTTACAGCTGCATTAAGACTAAGATTTTTACAGGGAGGTCCAATGCCCTTTCATTAATGGAATCGTGTTCTTTTTTAAAAAAAATAAAAATAGAGGTCTCGAAACATCTCTTTCATTTAGAAATGGTGAAAACAAACGATTTGGAAGACGGAGATGAAATGCCAAAAAGGCATAGCTAGGCAAGTGCGAATTCCCAACTTCCAACTTCCAAGCACCACAACACATGGCAGTCATGCACAACAGATGATTTCATGACACTTCCTCCCAGCACTGCCCTTCACAGTCAATCATCAAATAAACCAAAAACACTTTCCTCTGTCCTATCGAAGCCCAAAGCACGGAGTCATCCATTTTGTCCCTTTTGATTCTCTTTGCACCCCCAGCCCCCAAAACTCCTCAATCGAAGCCGCCAAGGCATTACAACCTACCAGCTAGAACTACAAGAGACCAAATGATGATCAGAGTTACCAACCATAACGTAATGATGCAGCAGCCCCCACTGCCAAATCCAGAACCCATTCTGCTTGAACTAGCCAATTTCGCAGCACAACGTTCTCTGCAAGCCCAGATTGTATTGGAAACGGTTTAATATGTTTCCTCCTGTGCCAGAGAATTGAACGTTAAATCTGACTAATTAACTGGTCTTTGTTGTGGCAATGTGCAGAAAAGAAGCTCTTCAGGTGCAAGACCAGACCCTGGTTCGAGAATGTCGTCTTACCCTCGGGCTTCTTAATGGTTTCCAATTTCTGCTAGAGAGAAGCCAACATGACTACATGAGTGCTGTCCTGTCCTGCTGGGCTAAGGGGTGTATGGTTTTCTGTAACTGGTAGGGTGAACAATCTGTGCTTTGACTTTTTCTACTGCGTACTTACTATTTTCTGTAGTTTGTATGGAACCGTGCTTAGGCCTGCCGTTAATTGGCAGGTGTCATGACTTGCTGTTAATCCATTTGGATTTCCCAGCAACATAGCATTCCTTTTTAATCTAGTATAGCAGCTGTTCATGATCTTCTCGACAATCCATGATTCCATGGAAATTTGAGTTTCTCGACAAGGCCCTGTATTCTCATACAGTTAGTTTTATTGCCCGGGACATGCAGGAACTAATTGGTCAGATTCAGTCTAGAAGTTCAAGGTTCGTTGTTTTGGTCTATTAGCAATCAAATTCCAAAACCAAACCAAACAGCAGATTCTGTAACTCATATGGAAACAAATTAACTAGATCAATCCAGTTTTGGCATGATTCCTGGTTAAGTGAAAGGGTAACCCTGTCATTACGTTTTAGCAAGATTAAGCGATAAATATCATAGGAGGCATTGTTTCCAAAACCATGGAACAATAAGGACTCGTAACTGATAAGCATCCTATGAATGGTCAAACTGAAATTTCGAAGGAGTGCAGTATAACATTCGCTGATATAGCTAAAAACTCCTGTAGAAACAGACATACGAGAACCAAATGAAAATGTGAACAGAGGCAAAAAGAAAGGCCACAGGTGCTTCAGGCGTCCTGAAAAGCAATCGGGCTTCCGCTCAGCATCCAGTAGAGAAGAACTCTATACAGGTTATACAGTGTAGCGATTCTTGGCAGCTTTGTCAAGCTTCTTTGCATCCTCCTGAAAAAGCAAATAGAAGTATGAGTTTATAACCCACAACTTGGATATAAACTGAAACAAAAGATTTGGGAAATCAGCATAATATGAAAGATCTGTACAAATTCAAAGAAGCCATTACATGAAATATGAAGCCTATAGTGTCGTTGTAATCAAGCAACTCTTTCCACTGTTTTCCGATGCTTATCTGCATCAAAAACAAACACCCATGAAAATTGGTTTTAATATTGCACAAGCCATTTTTCCTAACCAAGTAACTCTTAGTCACCTGGGCAGTTTCATTGGCAGCATTCTTGGTCCACAGTGCTACTTTTTCCTGCCTGACTCTCACACTGACAACTGCTCCACAGATATCATCACCATACTCGAACTGTTCTCCAATCAAAGCCAGCAACTAGTACAGCAGATGCATAAGAGATCAGGCCACAGTGTCCATTAAGCATCAAATTTCACATATACAAGAAAGCATGACATTAGCTGAAACAATACCGTGTACAGCCAACACATATCTGACTTCCCCCTAGGCAAAGTTACAGTCCACTTTCCTCCATTAGCACAGACAGGGTCTTCCCACTTTGGCTCGATTTTATATTTGAAACAATGAAAGTCTGCTCCCACAGCCAACTTGCTTGGACGATGTATGTTATTGTAAAGACTGTAATAAGAAAAATTCAAAAGGTAAATCTTTAAGTGACATTCACAGGAGAAACAAACAGCAACTAACAAAAGAAGTGAATCGTGAAATCAGTAATCAATGGCAGCAACATGGTCACAGTTACCATAGCAGTTCTTTGATGATCACAAAAGTTATTCACCTAGAGGCAGCAAGCAACAATCCCAAAATTTTAATAAACAAAGATTAAGTTCCCTTATGTCCAATAGTGCTTTCCACAAGGTTGATTGTATTGGATTACAAGAACAAATCACTTCAATAACATGCAAATGTATGAAACGGGGGCCAAGGAAATGGATCTCTGTAGAAGGCAGCTCCCATATCCTTACACAAGACATTTTTCAACGACAATAGTGAAAACAGCTTGCACTGAATTCCATCATATATCAAATAAAAATAGTCCTAGGAACAATTGACAAATAACAAACCTTCAATTCCAGTTTTCAGCAAATATCTCCAATGTTACCAAATCCCAAATTCGGAAAAGAAAAGAAAACTAAAAAAGATATTCTCTTTCAGATGCCTAAAGCTAAAATCTAGCATATCAAGAGAAAGAAATCAACCACAGAAGTAAACAAAACCAAAAAATAAATGATAAATTTCCATTGTCATAGCAACCCAACCTTCAAATCGAAAATTTAAAAAAAAAAATTTGGGAAAAGCATAGGAAAGAGAAAGAAGAAGAAACGGTAACCTCCAGAATTGTTCGACGGAGGCGAAAGTGTAAATAGGTCGCATAGAGCTACCCCATATAGCTTGCTTGGATTTGGCAGATGGGTTGTCGAACCAGAAGGTCCAGGAGTGCTCCAGCGGGTGGTGCTGCTCAACTACACCTTTCTTTGAGGAAGACGACGTCGAATCATCCTCTTCCCCTACGATCTCACCTTCCTCCGGCTCCTCCTCTTCGTCCTCTTTTACGTTAGGGTTAGGGTTCTTGTTCCCTTCTTCATTGATGCTCAAAGATTTGAGATTGTCCTCAACACCCATATTTTCTGTCTCGCTCTCTCTTCCTTTAACTTTCTACTCGCTTTGGGTTTCCCCTTTATCACCAATCAGAGGCTTCCTCTCTTAATTTTTTTGTGGGTTGATAATTAGGGGAGCCCAAAGCCTAAGACCCATGGATCTTATACGATTACCCAAACCAAATATAAGAAAAAAACCTTTATTTTTTTTTTTCAATGTCTATTTTCCTTTCTAAGAAATAATACCATATATTCATTTAATTATTTATAATTTCTTATGAAATTCCATCAGAAGAAAAAACTCAGACAGATCTATCCTGCGATCCCTTCAAGCTCTTTCTTCCCTCCGTTTCAGCAACTGGGTTGTGTCCGTATCTCGAATATCAAATATTTTTATAAGATACCATATTTGGGAATTAAAGTTTTATTTAGGTTGTTAATTCAACTTCTTTGCTTGCATTTTCTTTCTCAAGAATTTCAGATTTCTATTTCATTGCATTGCTTTCTCTTTGCAATATCATGCGTTGAAGTTCATAGATAATATCATAACGTATCGAAACTGTGACGCTGTTGTTGGGAAGGAAATGAAGAAAATGTGAGTTTAGTTCTATTTGGAGTTCACATGTAAGTGAAATTGGGGTGTAAGTTCGTTACAGAGCTTTTGCTGGTCTAATGTAATGCTTTTGTTGGTGTGTGTTTACACAACAGTGACTGAAATGACAAAGGTTTCGATTTTGTGGGCATTGATTGTGTAATTAGGAAGGTTAGTTTAAACTTTAAGGGACTAAGGTTTTGATTGTATAATATATGTGACTTTATCTAACGGAAATGGGCTCTTTTAGTTTACGTACATAAAACTACACATCAATGCCCTTTTTAATGATAGCAAACAGTTAGAAGACTGAAGCTGAACAGTACTTTTGCTTTTTAAGTCCAAATTTGCTTCTGGAATGAACAAATTCCATTGATGGATTCTACAAAACAAAAAGGAAATGAGTTACTGCGATAGGATTATATACTAAAGTAGATAAACCATGTCATTCAAGACTTAATTGCTACAACAAACATCATACATACAAAGAAAGAAACGCAAAAGGGAGGGTGGTGCAGCTATGATGGAAACTATACTTATACCTTTTCTATATTAAATATACACGTGTATGTTTACAAAAATACCAATTCCCTGAAAAAATACCTCATTTACAAATACTAATTTCATTTTTTTCCTGTCTCCCACAAAAAAACTATTAACAAGGAGATGGAACAAAGACAGTTGCAATCAAGATGAAAGAAACAAGAGCGCCATATATCCTTTATGACAATATTTCTCCCTCTTCACCAACTTCATTCATAACTGCATCCTCATAATCGTCTTCAAAATACTCATCTTTCAAGAACAAACCCAGCTGGTGCAGTGGATTTTTCCTACCACGCCAGTTATTAGAAAGGGAGAATCCAATCAGCATCTCGAGTTCCTTTACAATCTCCACATTCTGTTCAATCTCAGCTGTTTTCTCCATCTGAAAATCCAGGCAATTAAGATAATAGCATTAGCTGATGCTCTAAATTCAACTTTTGAATACAGTATTACGGTGAGTGATCTAACCCCCAAAAGCCAGTAGTAGAAATATGGACAATATGAAAACACTAAAATGTGAACCTGTTGCAATGCATTTCGAGCAGCTTCTCTTTCTCTTTCCCGTTGCTTTTTCAACTCAACCTCTGCCTTCATTTTTGTTGCAGCTTCAGCAGCTCTGATTTGAGCTTCAATCTTTGCCTTTTCTGTACAGAATACAAGAATCATCTATAAGACCTCTAAGCACACAATTGCCTAACTTAAACTAGTTATCCAGCTTCAGACAACTACTAGTTAATCTCCATATCCAGCATCCAAATAAGTATGCACCAAAAGGGCTAGTATTCCAAATCAATCACACAAGATAATGCCTATATAGGTATCTCAGATATAAGATAAAGATTTCACCAACTTTATAATATTAAAATTTATATAAGATGGGATCAAATTTATTATATTGTATAGGAAGGCAGATATTGTCATCCTGATAAAATTAATATGGCGGAGACAAGCCAAAAAATAAGCTGTGCCATTTAACAGTTCACATATAAAATCAGTTGAAAATATATGCATAAACAAATAAGTAATAACAATTAAGTGAATAAGTGATTTTCAAACGGCACACATGTCTCTTGAAACACCTTCAGAGAACTTCATTTATTTCTTTTGATTCTATTTGATGAGCATGCAGAAATTTTTCATTTTTTAGAGGCCAAAAGAAAATAAGGAATAAATCAATAAAAAATACCATGAATAATCAGTGTATCATCTACAATGCAACAAATATTAAAGTCAAGAACTAGAACAAGTGCGGAGCTTAATATAACAGAGCACCTTCTCGCTGCCTTCTTTCCAATTTTTCCTTTTGCTGCTGCATCTTCACTGGATCAGCTTTATCACCCTAAGTAACAAGGCAGCATAAGTTATTGCTATTCAACACTAATTCAACACCACACAACATAAAATATACAACAGGCATCCAAAATATACCCCAGCAGAAACTTACATGATCAAGTAGTCTCTTCTGCTTAGCTTTCAAAATGGTGTCAGCAAAACGCCTTCTCAGCATTGCAGCTCGGAGAGCCTTCTTCGGTGACATTTGAATGGCAAAAACAGGAGTTAACAATGCTACATCAAATAAAGAAAAAGAAATAATTAATTAAACGTTCCACAGAAGGAATTACAATGACACCACAAACCACATCCATTATTGATGGCAAAAGGAAGAAACTAACAGTTAATATCAGCAGATAAACTGACCTTCACCAGAAGCATCATCTGTTGCAGGAGTTGTAAGTTGAGAACTCAGACAAACATTCTCATCATCCAGAGCACTTACAGCCCCTTGACATTTTTAAAAGCATTTCAATACTCGAATCAAGAATCAAGTAGAAAATCATGAAACACGATCAAAACGTTTCCTCACCATCAGAATCTGGATCAGACTTGCTCATTTGTGATGTCAATGTGCTTTTAGCCTGGCAATCCTAGATTTTAATATAAAATATCAACAACATATCTCATGGCACTAATCATAACAATAATCATGCTAGTATAAAAGTACCATGTATACCAGTTTAGAGGCATCAGTTCTACACACTCTAAGATCTCCACCCAATGATCTTTCCGAAGTCACATCTAAACAAAAAAAAAAGGTAAGTTATGGCCTAAAATAACAAAACTTAGGTCGCACAAGAAATTATCAACTAACCGCTGGAAGATGCATGGTTTGAATCACTTGGAAGGCTACATTGACACTTAATGCTGCCACATGAACTGCATTTGCAAGCACCTGGACTCAATGGTGGCCTGGCATTGATAGAGCCATGAGCACGCCCACCACTAGTGGTGCCTATAAGACACATCGCAAATTAGCTCCCCTATAAAGAGCCATAAAGCAGAGACTTTATTCTGCCACTTCATACCTTTTTGTACGCTTTTTCCTGCCAACCTGCTAACACACTTCTGTGCCGGTTTAGGAAGCTCAACCTATAAACAAGCCAAGAAACTCAGCATCAAAACAAAATGCAAACTTCTATGATAACAACATAAAATGAGTAAAAACATAACTTCAAAGTCAGAACTAGGATGCTTACAGCAAAAACTGCATAAACTATAACTCTGGCTTACTTCGCAATTGTAAAATCCAACATCTTTCTTTAATAATTAAATCAAATGACAACAATCTAAATCACCACAAATAAGCATAAGCATGTATGTTTAGAAATACCATGAACGGTACTTCTGCTGCTCTTGTATTCAAAGGCACCTTCACAACCTTCCCCTTAGATGTCCTTGACGTCTTGGGCAAGGAGTAATTTCGGGATAGCTGGCTTTTGGGACAACTCTGTCTTGATTCATTAACATCTTTCAGTCTCACACTCAAATTTTTCCCATGCCCACCTTTAAGATCTTCTTGATTCCATTTGTCCTCCAAAGATTTCCATCTCACCTCAAAAACCTCATTCATTTCTTCTGCCATTTTATGAACATTATTAGAAGCGGGATTATACAGCATGGCATTAGAAAACGTCAGTTTAATATCAGCCTCAAACTCCTCAATGCCAAGATAAGTATTCTTCACTAGCTTGGACTTAATTGTACCCAAATCCATAGGGTTCTTTACTATTGAGAAATAATCAGGAATCCCTAATGCTTCAGGATCCACTGGTTGATTAAAAACCCAACCAGCTGGATGTTTCATCAGTGCTTTCAGTAGGGCAGAACACTGCTGAGTCATATTACGATCCATCTTTCGCCTCTTCTCAGGTTGACTGTCCACAATCACCCCTTCTGGTCCACGCTTGCAAGCACCTGAAGTCCCTTTCAAAATCCCAGCAGATGATGTCTTTTTTCCATCGAAAGAACTGCTCAGTTGCTGCTCAAACTCAAAAGACTGTGGTGCAGAAATTGCTTCTATCCTTTGAGAAGGGAACTTAATCTTCAACCTCTGCTTTGGCACAACACTTTCCATGGCAATCATTTTGTGATGCCAGACACCAGGAAAAAACTATAAAAAAAAAACCGAGATTAAACAAGCCTGTAAAATTTCTTGAAGCAGCTACAAACTACATATAAGTTATTAAATAAAAATAATACATAAAAGCATGACTTTTATTGGCAGGATCAATATCAAAACAATCAGACAACATGGTTACACAAAATGCTTATCACAAAATTCATCAAACAAATGGTAACATGTCATGCAAGCATTGAATCATGAGTAAAACTAAGAAACTTCAATAGAAGCAAAAGCTAACCAATTGCAATAGGGGTTTCTTCATGTCCAAGCATTGAGAAGAAACCAATAGCCCAAACCGAAAAACCAAATAAAGCATGAAAACCCCAAAATTATACAAAGCCAATTATTTTATTTTATTTTTCACGGAAAAATTAAAAAAAAAATCTTAGGGCAAAAAGTTGACCAACAAAGAGCAAAATTTCAGAACAAACACGACTACAGATATAAGTAATAAAAAAAAAAAAGAAATTCAATTTGGATCAAGCATTAACAAAACCCTAACGGAGGTTATATCTAATTTAAACTGAAAATTCTGGAACTTAAACACATAATTTTGCATAAATAATTCGAGGAAAAAAATGAAGTTACGATGAACCAAAATATTCAATTTAAACTAAAAACCCCCCTAAAAAGTAATAGAAGAGAACTATCAGAAGCTCATTGATGACAAACCCCTAGCCGACTCATTCATGACAAAACCCTAGCCGACTCATTGATTCCGACATTATTTCATCAAATCAAACAAAAGCAGAACATTTAAACCGATTCGGAAACAACAGTAAGCTAGGGTTTTGTGGAACTTACCGAAAATCGAATCAAACAAAAAAAAATCAACTTCGACCAATAGATCGATCGATCCGCGACGGCGATAGAGCTACGAGCGAGAGGAGAAGCGATACGTGAGTTAAATCCAAAGAAAGAAAAAAGGAGAAGAGAGCAAGAAGAGAAGAGAGAGTGAGAAAAAAAGCTAAGGTTTATCTCCTCACCGCTACTCTTACTCCACTGCCAGAAGGAAAGAAGCAAGTGTAAAACTCTCGACTAGGGTTTTATCATCGATCTCGCTCTCTCCGTGTTGACGCAGACTATTTTTTTGTACTTTTGCTTTTTTATTGGGATGATTTAAATAAATTTTAAAAATTGGAAAAAGTCAAAAATTTAATTTAATTTACTCTAAATCTAAATCTAAATTATTTTTATTATTATAGAAAATATATTATTATTATTCGAAAAAAGTATTATACTCCTTTTGTATCTTTTAACATGTAATTTTTAATAATTTGCTATTTTATTAGTATTTTCAATATCTACTCTTTTATTGGTACTCTTTTTTCATGTCACTTTTACCTTCAAAAGTTTCTTAAAACAAATAATGAAGAATTACCTTTTGTAATTACACATCCTTTTTAGCAAATTAACAATTAAATATTCTTAAAATGTAATAATACGTGATTTTTTTATAACTTCATTATAAACTTGTTGGTATATTTATATTAGTAATAACACTTAATAGAATTTTTAAATTATTCACAAAAAATTCAAATAAATATTTAATTAAAATTTTATATTTTTATTTTAAATCAAATATATCTTTATCATTAATAGTTGATTAATTGTTGTTAAATAAAATAGCATATGTAATTTTTTATACCGTGTGACATAATAACATATCATTATAAATAATGACATGATATGTTGATATAACATAATGACATTGTTACATAAAAGCTGTGGTCATAAAATGTCGGATGCCATTTTGATAGTTGTGTCTAAGTTATAAATACTATTTAATTCAAAATAAAAATATAAAACTTGATTAAATTTAATAAAAAAATAATTTTTTTAAATTTTATTAAATAGTTGAAGAACTTTTTAAAGCATTATGTCTTTATATTAATGGAGATATTAAATGACTTATGCTGTTAAACTTACAATTAATTGAATATTTTAATAGTAATGTGAGTAATGTTTTTATTTAGATAAGTGCACGTGACCATAAATTTAGAAGCACTAATTCATACGCTTTTCTTTCCTTTTTTTTTTTTTCTTTTGTGTGTGGGGTCGAAACTCAAAAGAAAGAATTTAAGAATGCCAGTAAGTTAAACAGAACTGCATCAAAATGTCCTTGTTAGTTAGTATTTTCTAGTGGAAAGAAAGCACTGCACAGAAAACTGTGTTTGTGCCATGATCTTGTTCTTGAAGCTTCATCAATCCATAGATTTGTAATTATTCAGGTAGCTTCTTCCTCCAATTATGATAGGTACCATGATTTTGATTCTTTTGAGGATCAACAACAATAATAACATTAACACCAGAGGCGTTTAACCTAAGTTGCCTGATAAATATGCAGATGACAGCATGAATTTGCTTTGCATTATGCAGCTGTAAAAATCAAATTCCAGGGTCTCAAGGGAAACGAAAAACTTCCTATGCCAAACAAACTGGACAGCTGAATGGCAAGCAATATTTCTTTCACCTTTCTCAAGGATTTATCAGGGGATGCCTCAACTCCTCACTGGAAGCACTGTTATAATAGGCGTACAAGGCCAATTGGACAGTCCCCAAAACTGTTCCAGTTCCATTCGGAACCTGTACCAAGGGAGGAATATTAGAAGAAGACTCGGATAGTTATTGCTGGAGACCAAAATTGGGGGGACCATGGGTAGTCCTGACCCTGATAGTGATTGAATCATTTGGCATTGGAACAAAATAGAACAGTGGAAAAGAAGGAAAAAGAGAAGACTTACATAGATGAAAGCATCATGCTTGAACATTCCATAGACAAAGAAAGCCAGACTCATCAAGAATGTTGCAAGAGAGAGAGAGAATGGCATGTATTCAACACTTCTCATTTTGATCACCAAATTCTGGCATGGGAAGGTACAGAAAATAACATAAGTGAGAAGGCAATCTGCAGTCCGGAGGGTCGAAATATATATCAGAAACTGTGATGAACTTACAATTATGAGTAGAGGAGAAGCAAACATGGAGACCAGAGATGCAACACTTAAATATCCAACAAAGAGTTGCCGTGATGGAGAGTCCAAGAATCTCAGGCTCACGAAAACTATCAAAGCAAATATTGCAAAAACTGATATCAAGAATCCCAACATCTTCAGCTGCAAACAACATCCAGAGGACAACAGACACTCATGTCAAATTCTATAAAAGGGCATTTCTAAGACCATCCTGCCATTAAACAAATTATTAAATTCTTAACATAAGTACCTTCATTGGCATTGCAGCATATCTAATAAAAATGCAGATGTAAATCAATTGGAAAACTGCCCCAATGGAATTGACTGTTGCCACCAGGATAACACCAGGTTTTACAAGGGGCATGCCATACCATAGACATATCAAGCAGCTCAAGAGGGCATATATGTAGGGCATTCCTGAGAACTGTTCTGTTGACTCATTTCTGATTATTCTCCGAAATGTTGGTCTGGAAGAAAAAGAAAGAAACTCTCGTAAATGAGCCTTTCCTGTTCAGCTTGCTCGTATGATCTTTGTTACATCCTTAGAGAGGTTTAAAATAACTTACATAGGTGACAGGAACAGCACAAAAGCAAAGATGTTACCTGAAAAAATTGAAATCAATAGATGAGAATTAGAACACTCTTCAAGCCATCCTGGCGATTCAAATCAAAATGGAAAAAAGAATTGATCTTATAAGAATGTGTTTCAACGATGAAATTCAAACTTCCTATCACCCTTTGCTGTTTTCTGAGCAATTTATGAAGATTATGTTCCTCTGCAAATTCTAAACAGTTGAGCAGACAAATAGTTAACTGTAACCAATGCATCTAAACTGTTCCAGGTTCTTGGATATTGATAACTCTATCTCAAACCATCAAATTGTAGCTCATTTTTCTATTCCATGATTATTTTTTCTAATATCTGAAATCAGCCATTAAAAGAAACAGAACTAGAAGCAAGAAGAAGAAAGAATTGGCATGGAAAATTGTCAAACTGGAAAGCCGCATCATGTAGAATACTTTACAAACAGTTGTTTAGCTGATTGACATTTCGAAATATCGGGCAAAACTAGACATCAAGCATAACATGAGAGCTTAAAAAGGAAGCTCGAGAGACAGATAACAGGGAAAATATTGACAGGCTACCTGCAACCCCAGCTGCATCACTGCAAACTGCATAAACCGAAGACAAAGCTGTAGAAGACATTTGCAAAACTGAAAATATGTCTCTATCTTTTCCCTTCTTTCTCTCTTCCTCGTTTGTACTTTTGCACATAAATCCCAAGAGCAAGCTTCTAATTATACAAGACACCAGCTAAACGATCGCGTCGCATAAAAAGAAAAAAAAAACAGAAGCAACTTTTCTGTTTATTTTCCATTGGATAGATTTCACAAACCACTAGTTTTCATTGTCCAATCATTTCTCTCTGGGCACTATTATTTTATGCTCTTTTACTGTTGTGTGTTGATCACAATCTATCAGTTAAAAAAACATCTCAGCCTGGGCCAGTTACCTTCTACAGGCAAAAAATTAAATGGTTCACCCTAATCCAAGATATTTCTACTTTCTGATACATCACTGCCATTTTCATGGATTTTTTCCACAAAATTAAAGTGATAGAAATCAAACCACAAAAACTGAAAAGTAAAAAAGAAGAAAATAAATAAAAGAAGTGTCTGTTTGCCCTTAAAGAAAAGTTGGTGAAGACATATGGTGTAGAATGGAAATCAACTTTCCTGGTGCAGGATTATAGACAGATCCAAGTGGGGCTGGTAGACTTGGCTCACCTGATGTGAGACCTTTCCAACACATATACTACGTGCAACTACTCCATTTACTTGTGTAAGCCACATGTTTTATTCGTGCACAAAATGTCATAAGTAGATATTCCAATCTTTGGATCATTCCATATCCAATCCAAGTCTTCCAGTCTCCTCTACCTCTTCTTATATAAACCTCAAAGTGGAAAAACAAATATATTTGGGTTTTGGGGAAAATGTGCTGTTTCTTCTTAATAAAGTTATTTGCTTATCACAAAATAAGGAATAACACGTATATGTCATCCCTTTGTCCACTTCCTTCTTTCTTTCACTATATTTCCCAGTCATCTTTCATATATTATAAATTAGTATGTATTTGTTATACACAAAAAATAAACAATCTTATGCTAAATTCTTTACATTTTCCTTTTTTTGGTATTTAAATGTTTTATGTAAGGAATTAAAGTAATGAGAAACAAAAATCTGATTTTCAAAATTATAACCATTTTCCAATGTCTATGATATAGTATAATAACGGACGAAATATAAGAATTAAATAATGTTATTAAATAAAGACATAATATCTAAAAAAAATTTTAATTATTTAAAAAATTTTCAATTAAATTTTTATTTTTTTATAAGCTTTTATCTTTTATTTTGATATAAAAAAATCTTATTATTAAAGATTGATTAATTATTTTTAATTAAAATAATATTTGTTAATTTTATATTACGTAATATAATGATATATCCTAATGAATAGTAATGTGTAATAGGACTACTTGTTAATGTAACAAATTCACTTTTTCATCAACACTATTTGAATATAAAATAATAAATAGAATTTTAATTAAAAAGATTTAATTAATATTTAATTAAAATCGGTTGAATACAACACTTTGTTTAAATTTTTAATAAAAAACAAGAATTTATTTAAAAATTTTAAAATAATTCATAAATTTCCTAAAAGACTATAGGTCCAGTAAAATAAGTTTATATCTTAGTAATATGCCGGACTGTTTGACTATTCGTCCAGTGAAATAAGTGCACCCTTGGGTTTGTTTGACCCACAGAAATGGGACCCATCAAATTATCCCACCAATTCTTCCCGCCCAAAAATTTGGCCACTAATAGTTTCTTCTGCAACATCGGAACCTCCAATCTTTCTCGTTTCTCTGCAAATACGATGTTCAGAGAGCAAGATTAAGGCGCTGGTCTTCAGTCTTCACTCTGTACTGTTACAAATTCTAGCCCCTGAAATCCAAGCTGATTCAGAGAGAAGAAAAGGAATGGGGATACAAGGGCTTTTGCCTCTATTGAAATCAATAATGGTACCAATCCATATCAAGGATCTCGAGGGCTGTAGTGTGGCCATTGATACCTATTCTTGGCTCCACAAAGGCGCCTTGTCTTGCAGCACTGAGCTCTGCAAAGGATTACCCACCTCCAGGTCCCTCTCTGCCTCTCTTTCATTATACCTTATAAATGCACAGGCACAGCCAGTGAATATCTGTTTGTGGGTTGTTTCGTTGGGGATTTCCAGGTTTTGGATGAAATAAGGTAATGTGTATTATTTCAATGATGCTGCTGGCCTGAAAAAGTTGCCCTCTTTTTCTTTAGGTTTGCCTCATTCAGGTGAAAAGTATTGAAATTTTATCAATTTGGGTTATTTGGGTGATGGGTTTTCTTTAAAATGATCAAAAGCATGCCTCTTTATTTATTCTTTCTTTTTCTTCTACTGCTAAAATGGGTTATTGTGGAGTAATTTCTTTGCTGATGATTTCAGTTTATATTTCTTAATTTAGGGAAGTTTAACAGCAAAAGAGAAATAGGTTTTCTGGAATTTATGGTTGGGTAAAATATTGTATATTTTTCCAAATAATCAATGGGTATAATAAAGTGTAATTATGAAGGGGTTTATTTATTGGAAAAGCATACTTTTTGACTGTTTTATTAAGTTCCCATTTAATGGCAAATCAAACCATCCATATTTTAGTTTCACCTTGTTTAATGATGAATGAAGAAGGCTTTCAAAAAAAAAAAATGATGAATGAAGAAAGAACACACGGATGAAGGAAAGATTTATTCCTCTGATTTTTTTCATTCTAACGTGGGTGGATTAATTTGTGATCTTATAGGCACATTACATATTGCTTGCATAGGGTAAATTTGCTGCGACATTATGGTGTTAAACCTGTTCTTGTCTTTGATGGAGGCCTTCTACCAATGAAGATTGAACAAGAGAACAAGCGTGCTAGGTATGTTAAATATCTTTTTTAAAAATGCTAAATTTGATTTGGATTTAATATAAATATGAATTTATCTTGCCTTGCTATTCAACTAAGAAAATAGGTACACTATTTAAGAAGTTGTAGTCCTAATTTACATGGCATTGCCCTCTTTTGCTAGCTGCCTATCTATTATAGGGATCAAGATTTATAAATTTAACTTACATTTGATGTACTTTGGCGTGCATAAAGCTCTGCTTCAGTATTCATCAGATTCATAAATTGTTTTTACTGATCATTCTTGTTCTGATAGAGCAAAAATTTTGGGTCACAGTGACTCCATGGTTGTGATATAAGCCTGAGACCAGGATTTGGATAGGCACTGTTACTTGAAACCTCTTTGAGAGAATCTATGTTTTTCATCATATTGCTTCATGTAAGGAATTCACTAAGGTGCTGTGATTGGTTCACAGCACTTCCCCTTCATACCAGCCAACCTTATGTCTATTGAAGAATGTACAAACTCAACCTGCCTTTTGTTTGTGCTCTATTGTGATTTTTCATCATATTGCTTCATGTAAGGAATTCACTAAGGTGCTGTGATTGGTTCACAGCACTTCCCCTTCATATCAGCCAACCTTATATCTATTGTACAAACTCAACCTGCCTTTTGTTTGTGCTCTATTGTGATTTTTCATCATATTGCTTCATGTAAGGAATTCACTAAGGTGCTGTGATTGGTTCACAGCACTTCCCCTTCATACCAGCCAACCTTATATCTATTGTAAAAACTCAACCTGCCTTTTTGTTTGTGCTCTATTGTGATCCCCCCTTGTTTTTCTCTCTCTCTCTCTCTCTCTAGTTTAGGTGTCAGGGGCTAGTTTTACACAATATACATGGACTCTACAGTGGATTGGTCTGATCTTCTAGTGAGTACTGTGGACTAAAGAAATTTTTCATGTCTCATAAATGCAGGGCTAGGAAGGAAAATCTTGCACGAGCCATTGAGCATGAGTCATATGGGAATTCTGCTGCCGCTTATGAGTGCTACCAAAAGGCAGTTGACATTTCACCTTCAATCGCACATGAACTAATTGTGGTAAGAAATGTAATGTGAAAGAGATCTTAAATTTTCTAAAAGGAATCAATCTTTAAAGACTCCTTTTTATATTATATTGTTTTTGTTTTCTCTGTTGACATGGTTGTCTGTGGAAGGTCCTGAGGCAGGAGAATGTATGTTTTGTTGTGGCTCCTTATGAGGCTGATGCGCAAATGACTTTCTTGGCTGTCAGCAAGCAGGTTGATGCAGTTCTCACTGAGGACTCTGATCTTATACCCTTTGGCTGTCCTAGAGTGAGTTGTGTATCTATTGATTATTCTGAACTTCATACTACAATCTCTCTCATGTTTGCAAGGAAAAGTTACTTGATTTTCTGCATTTTTTAGTTTCACTATTATGAATCTAAAGTGTTACAATCCTTTATCTATTGCAGGTTATCTTTAAAATGGACAAGTTTGGGCAAGGTGTTGAGTTTAAGTCTTCCATGCTACAGCAAAACAAGGAGCTAAGCTTTGCTGGATTCACTAAACAGATGCTGCTTGAGATGTGCATTCTGAGTGGCTGTGACTATTTGCAGTCACTGTCAGGAATGGGTCTAAAAAGGGCCCATGCACTTATGAAAAAGTTCAAAAGCTATGACAAGGTGAGGGCCATCATGAATGCTCAGTATAGATTGAATATCTTTAACAACATAAACCAAAGAAAGCAGTTTTTTACAAGGGAAAATGATGGTAAAGGCTGGCAATTCTTTTAAGCGAGTCATGCATTTGCTTATACTAATTCCTCATGTCTCTGTCAATGGTTTGAATAAGTTCTGTTATACACTTAGTGATGATCTGATTCTTTTTTTCAGGTGATTAAGCACCTGAGGTACAGCTCTGTTTCCATTCCCCCTCTTTATGAAGAATCATTCAAGAAAGCAATATTTACCTTTCAGCACCAACGAGTCTATGATCCAATCATTGAAGATGTTGTGCATTTATCTGACATATCTGACAACGTTGGTGATGATTTGGACTTTTTAGGCCCATATCCTGAAGAAATTGTTCAATTAGTGAAAATATTTTTGATTGCTGCCTTTATTGACAAACATTTGATAAACCTTAATTTGGAATACATCGATACCCCAACATATAGCTCAAGGCATAGCAAGAGGTGATCTTGATCCATTTACACAAATGCCATTTCAAGTAATTGCTCTGTCTACTGTTTAGTTCTATATTTTGCTTTCATCATTCCCGCTAATAGCATTTATTCTTGAATCCTTGGTCTTCTTTAACAGGGTGTGAGCTATAGTTCTCAGCTGGTGCTTAACAGAAATTTACACCTCAAAAGTTTTAAACCAGAGAGTGAAAGGAAAAAGCTAGATTTGCCTGTGCAGAAGAATCTCCTGACAAACTATTTCTGTATCCACTGATGCTAATTTCTCTTTGCTTTGATTTATGGCATGTTGTAGGAAAAAATAATTATATTATTGAGATAGAATAAGCATTTTTCAGTTATCATGAAGCAATCTAGGTTGTTTTACACTTTAAAAGAATGCTCAAGTGGGTCATCTTTCGGGGTAGAGGAATTCTTCCTCAGGCATTTTAATAATCTGTGAGGAAAATTAGACAGTTTCTTTTTCTGTGTTATACTCTGCTTATATGACCTTTCCCCCTGTGTGTCTTTTTTCTAGCAAATTTGACAAACTTTCTGTTGTCCTCCTTACTATGAGTTTATTTGCTTACTTTCCATGTTTGAAGAAATCTATTCAATTCTTCCAAAAGGATAACAAACAGCAGGGTCTAGGGAAAAGTAAGTGCCATTATGACAGAAAAGGGTGTGGTAGAAGGCTGGATAGCATTGAGTGTTTGGGACAAAAATGATAGAGGATCCAATGACTTTTTAAAGTGTATGACAGTGCCAAAGCCAAATAATCATATAAAGTAATGACTTAATAGTTACACCTGATTGCCTTTCTAGCCATTTATTTCATCAGGGTGGATTCTATATTCATTCTTTCTTCTTTGTCTTTATTTATTGTCATTCCTTAGCACCTAAAGGCTTTGCATCTCTTGAAGCAAAAAGAACCTTCAGGGCCCCTCGGGTATCACCTAAGCATTCAAGTCCAGTTGCTGATTCTTCTATCAGTCCTAAGGAACACGTTATTGTGGAGGATTCTTCTTGTGAAATTGATACCCTGTTGTCGCCTTCACCTGACTCTGCAAATACTAACAACTCAGTAAGTGATGCCAGCGAGAGTACAACAAATTTTATTTCATTTAAATAGTTGTCAATTTTCTTATGCTTTCGGGCTCAATTTCTGCAGGCAGAAAATGGTTTTAATTCCAAGCTTCCTGAGTATTCAGAGTCTCCAAGCCCTGGTAAGGATATATGCTTAACAGATTTATAATTCTATCATGAGTTAATGCTTACTTTGTGCATTCATGAATTTAGATGAGATGAGAAGCCCTGACCATGCATTGCCACTAGAATCCAACCAGTCAATACATGGACCTTCTCCAGCTTCGCACAAGGAGCATGATTGTAGTGTTGTCCTAGATGCAGTGGAAAGCAAAACAATAACAGAGAGCAGAAAGGTTATCGTAAAAAGCCATTACTTTCAGAATAAGCAACATAACGAGAATGATCTGGAAGATAAACAAGGAAAATTTTGTAGCAAGGATGGTATTGCCAATGACTTGCCTGAGAGTGGCAATCCTGATGGTTATGGAAATACCTATTTTAAGGGAATGACCTTAAAAAGGAAGAACTCCTTACTAGAATGTGTTGAAACAGTCAGTCCTTTCACTTCTCTTCTTCCTGGTTTTATAATTCAAACTACCATTTTCTTGTATTTCTGTCTAAAATTATTTAGCTTTATCAGGAAAATGTGAATCCCAAGCAAATCTACATGGGTGCATCCCGTGATGATAATGGTAAGCATTAATCAGAAAGGCTCTTAATGAACTATATATTTTCTTGAATGTTGGTTTGCCAGTTGCTGTGGTGATCTTTTTGTCACGGTGAATCTGACAAATGAATTGATGCTTAAAACAACTGTATTCACTCTAAAACTATTAATCAATAGACCAGCATGCTCATTTTTCATTAGAATTGATGCTCATTTTATCTAATATTATCCATTCATTTCCTCCCTTTTCCATTATACTCTTAGTTTTCAGTCTAAATTTTATGTCATTTCATTTCTCATTGTGTTTGCTTTGGAAGCTTATTTATCATACCATTGCGCTAAAGTTGGAAACATAGATTCATATTGCTTGAGTATATTGCTGCTGTTAGGTTTGTGCTTCACCAATAATAATGCTAAATAAGGTTGCAGTCAAATATAATGGTCAAGTTGGATTGTGTGCATTTACTGTCATTTTATCCCTTCAGCTTCCCCTCTAAAATGGTTGGTTCTGGACTTGGAATGGAATCCATATACTAAGGTTCGTGAGTTTACCCATCAATACAGAATTAAGGATATTGAACATTCATATGCCATGTTCACCATGATTGATAAACTAAACTAGTCTTGCTTAGTACTGATTTATATTCCTGTAACGGTCCAATTTTAGCACAAAAGATAAGAGCTTTTACTGTTATTTATTTATTTGTAGGTCATTGCAACCCTAAACTTGAAACATTTATGGAGACAAAAGCTGGTGAGGCGAAGTTTGGATCTAACATTTCACATTTAGGCTGTTACTCTGACATAGCAGAGAAATCCATGGAAAGATTTGTTTCCGTAATATCATCATTTAGATTTTCATCACCTGGTTCGCGTGCTAGCGGTCTTCGAGCCCCTCTGAAAGATGCTCGGAACACATGTACCAATAGGTAAATAGGCTTAAGCTCTATCCTGTAGTTAATTGCACTTAAAGGATATATTCCTAGCATTCATCAGTTACAACTTGGTTTCTATCTATTGAAGCTCATCTGCAGCTGTGGATCTTAGCCAGTTTGCTTATGTACCAAAAAACAAGAAGGCCACATTAGCATCACACAGATTTTGAGTTTGTTAATTTTTAGAGGTGCACAACTTGTTGTGGGCTGAGCATTCACATCTTCTGTTTCCATGGCTGTTGATGCTCTGAAGTCCATTCATCTGTTGAGATTGTAAGTGACACTCTCACCTTCATTCTTGTTTTCTTTGCAATGGCTTTAATTTTTAGAAGTTCTGGTCTCAGGAGGCCCATGATTTTGGACTGCTGAGGACTTTAATTGAATGCAGCCAGCACATGTACTATCTTTTTAAGAAAAGATGTTAAAGAGTGTACTATTTTTTCTTCATTTATACAGAGCTCCTGATTGAAGAAACTGCCAACAACATTGGTTTTGTAATTGTTATTGTTCATTAAACTTGCATTATGGGTTAAAAAAAATCTGTGGTCTACAATCTGAATCTAGAATATTTTTGAGGGGGCAATATGTTAACAACATATTTTTTTTATGGGATGCATTGTACTACAGATGCTGAAAGATCAATGATTTTGTATGCATTGGTTGTTGTTGAAATACCATAGGAAAGATTATGAAGGATTGTAGTGGCTTTTAATCATGAAAATAACATTATCTGGTTTGATCTCGACTTTCCATGGCAAGTGATTTCTTTTTCTCCCCCAAAGGAGCTGCGTTTGATGTGATTATGTAACCAAGCCACCATCTGATCCCTCCCTCTCTCTCTCTCTCTCTCTCGCTCTCTCTCCTATGCTACAAAATATTGCTTTTTGGTCTTGTAATTATTTTCTTGGAACTACTTATGCTACTGCATCTTTCTTTACCCCAAGTATTTTTAGAGAGATTTTTTTTCATTAAACTCATCATAATGAGCTGTAATATCCAGAAAATTATGGATGCTCGTGAGTTTCTAAAGAAATTTCGTGTGATTGAATCTTCATGTTGGTCCATGATAACGTGATTAGTGCAGGGGGCTGACGAGAGGCACCCGTCAACTTCCAGTTTTGATAAAGGGGAAATGAGTTGCCACAAGTAGGCAGGCAGCTACTTTAACATGAAGGTGATGACAATCAGAGCAGGCAAAATAAAGGAAAAACGAAACTTGGGTCCACATTACATAAGCTCTGACATGGCAGAGATTCATTTCAGTAATCTCACCATTTAGACTTTGATCATCTTATTCTCGTGTTAGTGGTCATCTGCTGCTTATGTACCCAAAATCAGGAAGACCAGGCTTGCAGTTTTGGTGTCAATTAGCAGAGTTCGGAAGCAAGGTAAACCATGGGTAAATAATCCATAACACTAAACATAAATTAAAATATTTTCATCGATTTTCGACTCTAAAACAAGATTGAGTGTCATCAATCTTTACCTGTTCAAAACCAAAGTCAAGTAATCAAGGGGAGGAACATTATGCATTCATGTGTCATAAGCAATAGTTTTCCTCAAGAATCAGGATCCTAGTCTCTTTATCATCAGTTCGATTTAGAATCAAACATTTACTGAATTTAAAAACATTTCCACCATCCTTGACCAAACCAAGAAGGATAAGGTTGGTAGTTTGGTTGCAACGGGGCCTCTAGAACCCACTTTCCCCAATTGAACATCTTCGTGTATCATGTCATAATCAAAACCTTCACGTTAAAGTATATCGAAATTCTTCCTCCGGCGCACTCCAATTAGATTCAGTAACCCAAACAACAAGGAAGTCTTTGCAACACGTATCTCTCTCGGTTTTATGTCAATTATCTTTATCCTAATTTAGTTGACCACATGAAATCATTGGGCAATTCTATATATAAGGGTGAAAGCAACGTTTCTGAAAACGACTGCTACGAATGTAGGTACGTTAGCCCCAAGATTTATTATTCTTGTGGAATTGAAAAAGCATCCTCCTACCTTGGCTACGTCTTCCTTGGCTTTCTGGAAAAATTGGAAGTTGTTTCAATGTGAAATGGGAATCCATACAAATACAAATACACCCTTTGCCCTTTTTTCTTTGCATTGAAATTCAAATGAACATGTTTCAATGGGAATTGTTTTGCAAATGGATTCTTTAGCTTTTTGCTTTAGAATTTGCTACCCCATAATGCAACACTCAACTGATTGCATAGTAATTGTTGAAAATGATGAGGTTTTTCGATCGAGCAGATAACCATAGAGACTCTAATATTTATAAATTGGTTGAAGCAACCATCAATAATTACAAAGTTATTAAGCAGGTTCGAGTAGTTATAAAGGTATCCTGAATATATTACTAATTTTTTTATACAATTAACAATGTATTAAAGTTCAAATTCGAGTAAAAAATTTAAAAAATAATTCAATAATTATAGAATTCAAATAAATTACAAAATACGTTGTCTCTTAACAACTCTATTTGGAGAGTTTTTTAATAATATTTTTATATTAAATATAATAAATTCTAATATATTAAAAAATGTTATCTAATATGATAGAAAAAGTACTAATGAACAAAAACCCTTATTCAAAAACTTGTAATTTTATAAGAATTTTCAATTTCAATTTCAGTTCCCATGGAATTGGATTTGACAAATGTGAATATTTAAGTGCTTTGCAGCAAAACAAATCCATTTTTGCATCCCAACAGCCATACATTTTTAGCCCCACATTATTTAATTTGAGCAGAGAAAAAGTCTTCATTAATTAATTAACATTTTTCTACTAATTGACTGGATGATTGCGTTTTCTCTTCCCACCATGGCCTAGCCTCGTGTTTCTTTGGACAGAGCAAACCGACACCCCAGAGAATCAATGAATGATTTTTAATTAAGTTCATCTTATTAAAATAAATTAAAACATCAATCTTTCTTACCTAGAAATACAGTCCCGAAGAATCTATGGCTGTGATGTGGTCCACGTCACGGGTGTGATTATCTCACAATATGTTTGGCTCTTTCTTTTCTGACAAATTGGTCACTGTCCTGACACGTTGTACTGGATAATTCACGAGAACCTCGTGCACCACACGTGGCTTCGTTGTCAATTTCTATCCCGATCCACAATTTAATTATTGACTTTATAATTTAAATATATTTTAATCAAAACCATATGATTTGCTATAAAAAGCTTTATTTATTTTTAGCCACAATAGTTAGCACGTGGATCGGAAAGCGATTCCACCTAATTTAGTTGTCATCCTGATTTGTGACAAAGAATTACATAGAGGATGATATGCAATATGTAACATAATAATGATGTTAGTACTTAAAAGGAAAAAGAAAAAAAAAAAACCTAAGCAGGTTAATTATATGCAATAAACATTATTAGGTCTCATGGTTAGGGAGCATGTTTATAATGTGGAATCTTCAATGTTTTATGATGATTGAATTTTACTTGCGTAATGATTTTAATTAAAATTATAAAAATTTGATTTTTTTAACAAATTTTTGATGAAAAATTTTACTAGAAATCTGTCCTTGAAAAAATAATCAACAATGTTAATAGTCAGAAATTTTAAAAAAATATATAATTGATAATACTAATATATTTATAAATTATCCTTTGGAAAAAAAAATAAGTTATCTGTCAAAAAATAATTTATTTATGAATTTAACTTGATACTATTTTATTTTCTTTTCATGGAAAATTGAGATTGAGGTGAAGAAGGTAAGAGGATTACAACTCAAAATCTTAATATATAATGAAGAGTGAGATCTTATAATTTGATCATATGTATATGTATATTGTTAACAAGTTATATGAAGGAAGAAAGCATATGCCCAATCTCAAAACTTTTTACTTTTTGCCCAACAAACATGCATGTGTTGCTTATCTGATATCATATGAACATATTGGGATTTTATCTTTTGAGCCATAAATATTTAAATATTTTGGAAAATAATGTGTACGTATGCTTATTGCACATAGGGATGTTGGGATCCATGCTGTTTTAATTTTTAGCATGTTTTTCAGTTTAGATTTATCTCATTTTTTAATTACAAAAGCCCCCAAAAATATTCAAGGATTTTAATTGGTATACACGGCCAACCTGATCTCCTGTTGAAAACCTTGTTACTTCCTATATTTATTGTAATCTAATTTAGACTCGTGACGTGTTGGAATCTCCAAACCAACAAGCAAATATAAACACCTGGAATAAATCAAACTTAGCTTAAGTTTTTCTTTTTTTGGTAAACTAAGATACAAATATTTTTATATTTATGGAATGTACATGGCACCCTGAATTCTCATCATTAAATTAAAATATATTAGATCAGTCCTTAACTTGAGGCATATATAAAAAATCCCCTTTAAATTTTAGCTGGCTGTTTCCTGGCCAAGCACATAGGAAGACTAGATCTAGACCAGGATTTTTCACTGTTGTGAATAGTTCCTTAAACTTCATTTTGATTTTGTATAATGATGTTACTGAATTTAGGATTTTGAATGAAAAATGATTAAATGATAATTATAAAAATAATAATATTATATATAGAATTTTGTATTTATAATAATAAAAAAATTAAAAATTAAAAAGTAACGATCATCACGTCACACTAATTTTTGGGTTCTGCATCTGGTTGCTGTCATACTATCTTAAGAGAATATTACCCTATTATTATGGGAAACAAAAGCTTTAATTTTACTTTGCATACCAATTGCATGTGCATGCAATGTGGGGTGTCATAACCATTTACCTAAACTAGCTACACAATCTTAACCAGCACAGGCATTTTTCCCGATCCCCGATTCTTTTTGGGTATAATTAGAAAGGGGCTTTGCTTGGGAGCTTTTGGTATTTGAAAAGGAAGATTACCAAAAAAACAATGGCACCCCCACAATTATGTGCACATAATGCACCTAGCTGAACAAACTCCACATGTGTACAAAATTTGAGCTATATTGAATAACCATTCTGTTGAAGATAACGTAAGCTTGGTTTTCAAAGGGAGAAATTAACAAAAGGAGAAGCATTGTTGTTACGAAACAAAGCTTTCTTTAATATAACGAAAGTATCAAGGACGAATATTTGCGATAAGGTTAGAAATAATTAGACAAGTTGAACATGTGCATGAACGGTAATTATAAAAGAGAAGCGTTTTGGTTTAATGAACTGTATGAACAAAGTCATTAATTAACATGTAATCACAGGGTTACAAAAGAGTTTCATTTTACAAAAAATAAAATAAATAAAAGAAAAAGAAACAATCTTCCCGCTTTTGTTGACATGCAATGATAACCTCCTGTGCTGAATATGCATGAATGTGGGCAAGGGGAAAAGCACTCAATTTTGTAACTCATCAAACTCTCGAAACTTGAACCTGTGTACAATTTTCCACTTTACAGCAAAACAATGGTAAGGACATCTTTATTCCTCATGAATGCAATAAAGAAAACTACTTCATCAAAAACCGGCCCCCTACCCACAATTGCTGCAAAGGGCGAATAAAGTTTGATCGATCCCAAAATTCGGGTATTCACACAGTTTTTGGGAGATCCCTAATAGGAGTTTACATGAATCTGGCTAATGCCCTACTTCTCATGTTTGTCATTACAATAAATTTAAAGGGAAAAAAAATAATAGTACTAATAATTAGCAACTATTCGTATCTTGTTTAATAAGGAATAATTAAAATCCACTTGCCCAAATTATTGTGCCTATATCATCCTAAAAAGAGCCTATATCCTATATATTAAAGTAAGTCCCTAAAGGATATACTAAAATTTACCGGTTTGCATCTCTCGCCAACAAAGACAACACAGTCTTCTAACAAAGGCTGTAGATTTGTCAAAAACAGGTAGCCTGCCTACCTTCGGATGAGAAGCTAGAAACTATAAGAAATTATCGATTTTTTCGCATTAAACCCGTGAGGCATGAACCTGCTTATCATCTCTGCTTTTAAGTCTGGCAAAAGTGTTTGTCTCTCTCTCTTTCTCAATCACAAAACCCAGCTGTTCCAGTTGGGGCTATGTTCGATGTCAAGACAAAGACTCCGACGTTGTTTTTTTTTTTTTTTTCTTCTTTTGGGAGAGGTGCCGCAGCTGCCTAAACCCCCCAAATATCCTAATAGCCACAGAGGACCGAACCAAGCAGGAATTTTGCAGCATGTTCCTTAAAACAAAACCTCCAAGCTAAGAAATTTAATCATTACACGGAAACTAATATTTAACTAGAAACCAAAAAGTTTAAGCAAAGAGATATGTTGCAACTCATCAATAATTATGTGTTACTGTAGATAATTGCCATTTTTTTCTTTTTATTCTGTTACAATGAGTAATTGAGAATCCCAAGGTACTTCCCCACCCCAAAAAAAAAAAAAAGAGCCCAGACAATAGTAAAGGAAAGCAATTTTTTCACATTTCATTTCTGAATTCTCAAATGGAGACCAAAAGAAGTGCAAAGAAGAAAGCAAAAGGATTTGACCATGCTTATGCTTCCAAAAATCCTGTCATTCTAAGAATTGAATTCCGGACTTGACTCAAGTCCCTTCCTTTAAGCGTCCTTCCATTGCCAGTGCAAACCGAAAACGCCATTTTCCCAGCAATTCTCCTCCCTAATATCACATGGGGCGGCACTATTTCCCCTTCGTCGTCTTCCTCTTCCTCGAAATAATCGGCTTCGCCACAATGGAAAACAGTACCGTGACGATGCCGAGGAATATTAACAGGAAGCGAACTGGCTATCTTCTTCTTCTTGGTGTTTCTCTTGGACTTGCTGTTACCGTTGCGTGCTGAAACACGGTCGTTTTTGGAGAATCCTCGGTAATCCAAGTACCCGTCATCATCCTCGTCATGCGTGCTGTAGTGGTTGCTGTTGTCGGAAAAGATAACCTCGGACTCTTGGAATTCTTCCTCCGCCATGGACAAAAACGGGGAGTCGGATTAGATTGTAGAACGAAGGCCCAGAGGAAAGTTGTCTCTCAAGGGAAATGGAACAGTGAGGGGGAATTGAAGGGAAACGAAAGAGAATTTATAGGACAGAATCTAAATCGTAGTGAGTACACCATTGATTGTTTTTGTGTGTTGGAGTTTGAGAAATGATGGCGTCATCTAAAAGGCGTTGAGTGCGGTCCCCGCTTTCCTATGTACATAATAAACTTAATTTTACATGTCTATTTCTCTTCCAAGTTTTAAATTTTTTGCTCAAATTATTTAATTATTATTATTTTTATATTCCTATTCAATCCTAATAGTTAAATTTGATTGAATTAAAATATTCAAAAAATATAAATATTATAATTAAAATTTTTGATTATAATAAAAAATGATTACTTTAATCGTTATGTTAAACTAGGTTTATAATGGTATAATTGATAGACAAATCAACTGTAAAAAACAATTTTAATTTGTTTATTTTAATGCAATAGAGGATAATAAATAATACACAATTGAACGTTTTCCCTTTTCATATGTTTGGTTGATTATGCGATTCTGTGTCTAGCTTGTGCTTGTGCCTATGTTTTTCTAATTGTGTAAGTTATGCAGTCGGCTGCCTAAAACAAGGCTTCTCTGATCTCTTCCTTTTCTTGTGGCTCACCGCTTCCTCTTTGTGTAGCTTCTTCAGCTAATTTCTTGACTTGACTAAATTGGCTTAACCTTTTTATTTATTTATTTATTGTCTTATTTTGCCCACACAATATTTGATTAATTATATGCTTTTCCTATTCATTTGGATTCAATATTGGAACTTCTAAAAACAAGCTATTTGGGTTTGCTTTTGATTTCAAAATTTAACCTTTTTTCCATAGGTTTCGAGTGCTTTAGTTATAATTGAAAGAACGGGGTAATTAATTTCCTTAGAGTTCTCGAAAGTCTGTACTATGTTTGGTTTGTGGTCCTGCATTCTGCCTTTGGGACCCTAGACAAATGTTAATTGGAACTTGGAGATGTGTTAGGATTGCTAAATTTTGATGATGATATGTCGTGATTAAGGGAAGAGATTCCTTCCCTACATGGCTACACTGGAGAAAAATGGTGTCACCTTGACTAAATATTCATATGGCAAAGAAAAGTCTCCTTTTGTAATTGTGTCAACATACTCTCCTAATCATGAAGCAACAAAACCCAACTTTCTTTACTTGTTTTGATGATGATGAAATGTTGTTCAGTTCAAGTATTAGAGATTTGTTTGCAGTGTATTTTCTTCATAACAATATTTACATTTTCATTAAAAATTAGTAATTACGTGAAATTAAATGCAAAAAATAATATATAATTTTTTTAAATGGAAAACACCAAGTCTAAGTCAATCCCCTTCATGTGCAATTTATTCTTTATTAATTTACTTAGTACTAAAAAAATATGAATATTACAATTAGAAGGATTAATAATAATTATATATAAAAAAATGTACAGATCATTGCTTTGCTAACAAGAAGACGAAACACACAATTGGTTTTGATAAATTCCCCAAAATTATTTTCTTTGGGACAAAAAACAGAAGGGTAAATGTGGCTGAAGAAGCCGAGCCGAAGGGGGAAGTGGCTTGGCCGAACCGAGTCTAGAAATGCTAAAATTAACAATTAGCATTCACACCAATGCTTGGGTGATAGGGCGTAACATTAAAGCTATAAATCCACCAGCTCGGCGTATCCTACGGCTCATGCTCCGCATCAGACTGAGAGGGAGAGGGGTGGCCCCCACGCGGGTGAGGTCCACCTAATCTATCCCCTGCGAATGATTTCGAATAAGACAAGCCAGTTAGATATAGCCACCTAGCGAATGACGTCAACTGCGGCTGAGAACAAACATGAGAAGCGGGTGGGGAATCTCATTTTTCCGTCCGGTTTAGGTGCCACGTCGTCAACAGTTATTTTCCTACAAGTCATTGTAGTAAGAAAAAAAAAAAAAAAAGATTATTTTGTTGCTAATAATTGGGTGAAGGGAACTCAATAGTTCTAAAGGTGATAACAATGTCTGGAATGTGGATGTCCAAGAAACAAACAAAAGCACATGAATTTCAGAAAAAAAAAAAATTCTAATGATAAAGAGGTTCATGGAGACTTTTGCTTTTAATGGGAAATATTTATATATTTATTACGTGTCTGTTAATTATAAATAGAGAAGTATATATTAATTTATTATTTCTTTTAACATAAACCCAATAATTTCACAAGTACCGTTTGGACAGGTTTTAAATTAAAGAGAGAAGAGCTATAAGAGCCATTAAAAATCTAACCATAATGTTCTAAATTTCTATCCCTTTCTCTTTTTTGTCAAAAGAATGTTGGTATGAAAGTACTTAAGCAATAGAGTAAGGAGGAATAGGAGAGTAGAGGGAGTAGAAAGCCTCATAAATTTCATTACGGAATTGGGGATAAACAGCCTCAATTAGAGCAAGCAAACAAATTGAAATTTAGGGATCAGGTGGTCCAATCGCAAAGCAACTTCTATAGTGCTGGTTGGCCTTAATTTGGGTACTTGACGTACATATTTCTCTTTTTAAAGAAAATGACCCTAACCCATAGATTTTCAGAGGTCGCTCTCTTCCTTTGTTTTTTTTACAACTCTTGCCAATGCTTGATAGATTTTTTTTTTTGTATTACATGGAAGTTTATGATATTGCTTTCAATCTCATTTGTGGTTCAAATTTTGAGGTCGTGAGAGCTTGTGTCACGACATTAATTTTCATTTGATATTTTGAATTTGAATTAATATAAAATTACTAATTTAAAATGAAGCTTCTGAAATAAAAGAAAAGTCAATCTTTTCTTAAATTTTGAAACAGTTGTATGTTTGGTAGATTTTGGTTGAGACATAGTGGTTGCAAACATCACGATTCACGAGTCAAATTTAACAAAAAGAAGTAACAGGAGGATAAGGTTTTAGGAAGTTAAGGTTGGAAGAAGTTTGGGTTTTAGCTTGTACGTAGTTATTCCTTGCTTATCAAACAGTACATTGATTTTTGTATTTTTTAAGTGGTTTGTTAAGAAGGGAAAACTTGTCACAGATAAGATTATTCTTTTATTTTAGACTCTTAGTTAAACACATAAATGAAGATTTCATAAGGTATTGGAGGGAACATTAATGTTTTTCATTTGACCAATAGGAAAAAAATATGTATGAAGGTTATTCTAAATAACATATGGTTATTCAATTTGTTTGTGTAATTTAATTGATTAAAGGTACTAAATAAAGTTGTACTTCAAATATATTTGTATATATATATATATATATATATTAAAATAATATAAATCTATAACCAAGAAAAGGTTTAAAGATATCTTTCTACATAATCTTTATGCAAACAATGTGAGTCGGAGGAAGAATTCATTCGCTATACTTTCCGTGATTGTCCGATTGCAACCTTTTTGTGGTGGAAGTTGCTGCAGCTAAATGAGTTTAATTCCTTTTTTGGTCTTTTAAATTTGGGTTGGTTCTCGGTTAACTTAGGCAAAACTAAGATTTTGTCCAATTGGTCTTCATGAGCAACGATTTTTGGAGTAACTTGCTGGTTTCTCTGGAAATGGAGAAATTTATATATTTTTGAGAATAAATCGATTAATGTTGAAAGGCAACTGAGTCTAATTTATACTTTAGTTGTTACTATCCAAGAAGAATGATCAATAAATGTTGATAATAGAAGAGATTCAAGCACATTCAAAGAAGAAGTGCTTATTGGTTGGAGGGCCCTGGAAGCCGATCAACTGAGATTTATTATTTTATGATGTAATTGGTGTATGTTGTCCTGGTTTGGTTAGACAATAAAATTTTTCATTTCTCTCAAAAAAAGAAAATAATACAAATCTACTTCGATCTTGTTTCACGTATAGACTTTTAATGTTGACTAAAGGTAATAAATATTAAAAATTATTCCAAAAAAATGATGAAAAGTGTTTTTACATAAAAAATATGAATATATTGCAAGATTACTTGTGCGCAAATAACTAAAAAAATGTCTTATTTGATGGCCAAGCCCAAGAGGAAAAAAATATGAAAAAAGAGATTGAATTTATTTTTCTTATGGAAATTCATCAGCCCAACTTTCACTACTTCTTCTCAAGCAGACGGCCCAACCCAATTAGTATTATTCTTTAGCAAAAAAAAAAAAAAAAAAGGACAATAGAAAATGGAAATCCTCCATCTCTGTTCCTGTCTCGGTTCCGTCTGAAGGACTGGAACTTGATAGTTTAACTGGTTCCAAGCCAATAACTGACAGTGGGTTCTTTAATGAAGAGGAAAGGCATCCATGGCTTTTAGTTGCGTTCATTCAATAAGTTATCCGTTCTCTCCATGGGCCGAAAACAAGGTTAATATAATTGAGAGTTCCAAGGAATTATTGGTTTTTCCCGTTTGCCACTTTATTTTTAGCCAGTGTTTCTAATTGAAAAAAGTTGCTATTTTTCCTTTTGCAGGTTCGAAGAAATGAAGTGGCTTTTTTATTGGATTCTGGGTTTTCAATTTGCAGAATTTCCTACCTAAAATGTTCCCAAAAGTTGGGTGAACAATCACTGAGCATTTCAGAGGCTGTTGAGAAGTGGGTGTCGTTTAAAATTTGATATCAATTTATCAAAATATTGAATGCCAATGTAAAGTTAGATGCCTAAAGTCATAAATCATTTGAGGGTGTAGGAAACCAGTGAAGAAGGTGGGAAAGAATGTGCATCACTTGTGGAAGAAAAGAGATTCGGCTGGGTCAGGACAAAAGGCTCTCAATCTTGTTAGAATTGTAAGTTTACTTTCATCGTTTTCACTTTTCTGAGGTTTGTTTCACTTTATCAATGTAGTACTCGAAGAGAAAATTATGCACCTTGTTTCTGTTTGGTGGTTGATTTTGGATTTGTTAAAATGGGCAGATTTCTCAACTTCCCAATGAGAAAGAGGCTGTTTATGGAGCATTGGATAAATGGACAGCTTGGGAGACTGAGTTCCCATTGATTGCAGCAGCTAAGGCTTTACGAATTTTGAGGAAGAGGAGCCAATGGCTGCGTGTAATTCAAGTATGTTCGTATTCTTGCATTCTGTATTTAAGGGTTCTGAAGTGGTACCATTGATGTAGGGAAGCTTATATATTGTTATTTTTGGATACCTTCTTTGTTCTGCTGGTTCAAGTTCAATATGTGTAAGCCTGTGATATAGATATTCCTCAATTTTATTTCAGTGTGTATAAATGTATCATCATTATTGACTTTAGATCTTCTGGAATGAGTGATGCAAAAGAAAGTTATACCTTATTCATGCAGAAAGATTCATGGAATAATTAGTTGGTGTGCTCCTGCTGATTCAACCTGTTTGGCCAATGGTTATACAGAATGAATCCTATAATTTAAGTTGCGATTGCTGGCTTAGTTGCATAAGTATTTGTGTGGGGCTAAATTGGATTTACAGACTTGGTGATGCTCAGGTGGCAAAGTGGATGTTGAGCAAAGGCCAAGGGGCAACAATGGGAACATATGACACCATTCTACTGGCATTTGATATGGATAAGAGAGTAGATGAGGCTGAATCCTTGTGGAACATGATTTTGCATATACACACCCGTTCTATCTCAAAGCGATTGTTTTCTAGGATGATCTCTTTATATGATCATCATAACATGCAAGATAAGATAATTGAGGTACGTGAATCACAAATTCACATATCATGCAAAATGGTTCTGCAGTCCTATTCTATTTTTGAGAATGTTATACTAAATGAAGCTAAACATGCTTTAGTTCTGAGGTTCTAGTTTTCTATTTGAAGGTTTTTGCAGACATGGAGGAGTTGTGTGTAAGACCAGATGAAAACACAGTCAGGAAAGTGGCCCGTGCCTTTCAGAAACTTGGCCAAGAAGACAAGCAGAAGTTGGTTCTTAGAAGATACCTGAGTAAATGGAAGTACATTCACTTTAATGGTGAGCGTGTCAGAGTGAGAAGATATGAATCAGATGAAGATTGAAGTTCGATCTATTGAATGGCACTCTCTTAGCATTCAATGACATGATATGATGCCTAAATCTATTGCGTTGGGCCTTCCCAATCAGGAATATGAATTCATGGGTGTAGCAACAAGGCACCTACTTATGCACTTTCCCCATGATAAGTAGCACACGCTTGAATGTTATTTGAATATTTACATCATTTCTGATGGGTTGTGCCTACTATTTAAGCATAGAGGTTGGGGGCCTGTTCTTCAGTTGTCTTGGGTATGTATGCAGAGGTTAAAAGCAAAGAAAAAAACAAAAAAGAGGGGGAAAGGGAAGGGAGGCCAAAATAGTTTTCTCTGTTAATTTAAAACATAGTTTTGTACTCATCAGTGACTCAAATGATTTTAAGACTCATAAAGCTGCAACAAATATAATTCTAGTAGAAGAGAATGTTTCTACTTTGAATTTTGGGGTAATCGGTTAATTTCTTTGCATGCCTGTGAGTGTGAGGTAGTAGTCATCACAAAGTTGTAGGGTGGCAGACTACCAGTGAATGACAGATTGTAATGGCTGCTAAGGCAGTGTTGTAGTGGTCGACAATGGTGGTTTAATAATTTTCAATTTCAGTAAATGATTGTTTGGAGTATCTGCATTCATTATGTGCTTTAATATGTGGGGATTCTGGTAGTTCATCGGTGTGAGCCATAAACGGGGTTCTCTCACCATCTTTTAGGATTTTTGCGTTCTTTAGAACGTTGTATGTGCTTGAAACAATATTTCTTGCTTGTAGAACGCCATGGAGTATATAGTTTTGACAATCAACAATCTGAGTAAGTGCATAGTCTGGGGTATGAGGAAGATTGCTCAGTGAAATGATTTTATTCTTGTGGTAAACGTTGTGTGCAAATAAAAGATTTGAGAAGGCTCACAATTCAAACCCTTCTTAGTCAAGTGCAGACCACCGGTACACAAAAACACCAATTGCAGAAATGTTATCTCGAAGTTGAAGATAACATTTGAAGTTGATGCACGAGAGAGAAAATGGAGCAAGTCTTGGTTATAGTCATATGAATATGGGGAAATTTAGTGAAAGAATAGAGCTTCTTTATACAATTGCTAAAACAAATCCTGTACTAGTAGTTTCCTTGAGCACAGTTTTCTACTAATTCTTTGCCCCATAAAAACGAAGAACCTATACTTATGGTAAATACACTGCCATGGGACTTCTTACACGATAGAATCCATCAGTCCAAGTGTAAAAACCAAACCCATACGCAGACCTCTTCGCTGTGGAATCAAAATCTTTAGGGGATACTGTTATGCTGAAGCTCTGCTTCTGGCCTATATGGTCGAAGAACAAAATACTTGGTGAGGCCTTCACATGGACTCCTGGTGGCGGTCTGGCTGAAAAGTAGTATTTACTGTTGCTGGAACCAACATTTGTGACTGTCCTCGTAATAGTGACAGTGCCATTAAGGTTGGGAATTGCAAACGATGGATAATTGAGGTTGACTGGTGAAGGTGGATCTTCAGGGCACTTAAATCTAGAGTCTAACTTGTTTAGGCCAAGGCTGCAGAGATAGAGAAGGTAATCATCATACGAGGCATCGTATATGAGACCGGGATCTGCTGCCTTAATAGGCTGGAAATGGCCGGCTCCATATTGGAAGGGAGTTGCAGTATTGCCAACTTCATCTGTAATTAGCTTATCTAAGTTGTTTGTTATCCGGGCTGTGACATAGAAATGTGATGTTTTAGAAAATATAGGTCTAGAAATTACAAGGCTATAACTATTCAGGAGCCATAAATGGATACTTAAGTATTTCTTACCTGTGGTCATTAGAGCAGATCTTATAGCTGCAACGCTCCAATCGGGGTGTATAGCTTTGAGAAGTGCAGCTGCACCAGAAACATGAGGGCAAGCCATGGAAGTTCCTGAATCAAAGTTATATTTCACTATTCTGTGATCATATTCCAACTTTGTGGGAGATGATGCTTCACTCCATGCTGCCAAAATCTGAATTCCTGGAGCCGTGATATCAGGCTATCAGAGAAAAACCAGAAGACAAGTTAGAAGATAGTATACAGACAAAGAAATTTGTTAGAAGTCCAAAATTTAAAAAAATGACATCATTCGATTAATTAATTTACATTCACAAATTACCTTGAGAATATTGAGATCAATCACATTTGGACCCTGACTGGTGAATCCAGCCATGAAGGGTGCAGGTTTATAATGCATTACTGTCTGGGCTGGACTGATGGTTGCCATCGGATTCTCTGTAGACCTGATGTATTCAAGAATCTTAGTCGCATCATTGTAACTCACAGCAGATGCAGGAAGAAAATGGGGGTCACATGATAGTCTATTTCCATTGGCCTCTGCGTTGCCTAAGATGAGACCGACACCACCAGCTCTTTTCACTTCTAAGCCTTTATCTAATCTCCTTCCAGCACCTCTCATGCACACCACAATCTTCCCTTTGACCATATCAGGGTTAAGGGAACCAGGAAGGCATTGCCTAAAATAACATCCGATTTATTCAAAAATTATATAAGATTGTGAAACCGAAGCGAATTAATTCTACCTTTATCATAAATTATACTCCAATGAACACTATAAAATCGAGGGAAAAAAAAATCCTTACCCTGTAGAGTTTTGAGGTACATCAGGGAACACTGCATCTCCTGCGTAAACTAATGGGTACATCTCATTTTCCAACTTGTCTGGTGCAACAGTTTGTCCCTAAAAGATTAAATCATGCAACAAAAAGAAGAAATTATTAGAACCTCCAATCAAAAGTAAAAAAACAGATCCTTACTATAACATATCTGATCGTATCTTACCATAATTTCCCGACCATTCCCTAGCATGACAGGTGCCAAAAATGCCCGGTCCAAGCTGCTAGCACCAACCGTCATTAACCAAGGCGCCGGGTTAGACAATGTTCCAGGGCCAGGACCGTTGTTCCCAGCACTACAAACCACAAGGATGTTGCGCTTCGCAGCATGCAATGCACCGACTGCAAGGTAATCCTCTTCGTAAGGCACAGGATCACTGGTTCCAATGGAGATGCTAATTATGTCAACACCATCAGCTATGGCGTCATCAATGCCTGCAAGTATATCTTCAAACATACATAAGTTGCCATCGGCTTTTGATTGGTTAGGTATCGCCCAGCAGACCTTGTATATGGCGAGTCGGGCCAAAGGAGCCCCCCCGGACGCTGTGCCTCTTGCCAGCCCACCAAGGGCAGCAACGTTGGGGACTTGTCTTCCAGCCGCGGTGGACGCCGTGTGGCTCCCGTGGCCGTCCATGTCTAGTGGTGAGAGGTAGTCTTCCGTCGCATTTACTGGACCTTTCTCGTGCTCAAAACCCTTCACATAGTATCTGGCTCCAATTATCTTCCTTTGTAATAAAATGGTATACAGACAAGAATAGAATAAAATGTTTGTTATTTAGTTTGGTTTATAGAACATGAATTGCTATTAATTGATAAAATAAATTTAAAATAATTAAAGAATAAATAATAAAATGATAAAATTATCTTTTATTAGAATAAGATTTATTTTTATTGAAAACAAAAATACCCTTTATATAATTTAGTAAAATTTATATCAAAAGACAAAAAATACCTTTTACTATAATTTAAATAATTTGTTTTTTAATCTTTTAATTTTTATTTTTATTAAAATTTTAATAATTTAATAATTTATTATTAAAATATCAATATATTTTTTATTTTATTTTTATTTGCATTTTTTATGTTTTAATTTCTATTTTCATTCAAATTTAAAATATTGATAATTTAATAATTTAAATATTAACATTTTAACATTTTATTTAATTTTAAATTTAAAATATTACTTTTTTATTAAAATTTATAATTAAAAATGTAAAGTTTTTATTTTAATTTTTGCTAAAAGTAAGTAAATTTTGATATAAAATATTTTGAAATCTATTTCCATGAGTGTAGAATAAACTAATAGTATTCAAGATTTTGCAAGACTAGTTATGGAGCAGTTTTAACAATGGCAACAACAACTAAATGCTACTATGATATTGTTGAAGGACAAAATCTACTGCCGGCCCAGTTACGGGACTGACTAGCAAGTTGTAAAAGGCATGATGTTCTACATGCATACTGATGGAAATGCTTGAAATGAAGCAATAAGACAGTGCAGGTCACTTTCCAAGGCCTTCTGGCAGGCCGAGGGGGACTAGGTACTTTGACCAAAACAAAAGAGACTGACCCCAGTGTGTGGAGCATTGGAATGATCAAAATTCACAAGATTGGAGGAAGAAAAAGGAAGAATACAAAAGCAATAAACACTGGTCAGATTACTACCTTTGTTTCGGGTGAAATAGACAAGCACAGTACTGGGGCTCACCAATGCCATTTCTTTAACAAAACAACATTGTTACCAACAAACAAATCTAGAGACGACAAACCCTTTGTAGGGCATATATGTGCAGGCTGTCAACGGAAGGCCAGCCCTCCAATAATGCAGCGTTGATTTTCTTGTAAAACACTGAATTACTCAACCAAATTAACCCCCCCACCCAAAAAAAATCCATTTACCTTCTTTTGTTTTGCAATAAGTTAACTGTATAATAGTAGTAATTAATTTAATGATATATAATATATTATATAATGAGGTAAGTGAGAATCAAGGGGCCTTGATCATGTTACTTTATTCTAAAGAGACAAGGGTATTAAGATTGAAGATCTCTTTTAAGGTCAATGCTGAAACAAAAAAAAAATCTTTCAAAAAAAGCTGATGAGTATGGTTTTGGCGTCATTTACGTGTCTTAATTCAAGCTTTTGAAAGCTTTTTTATTTTCAAAGTTGGAATGCAGGATTCCGATGCCTCTTTTTGAATAAGTTCATCAAATAATGACTAATGGAAAGTGGTAAATGTCTTATATATCGTTGGAAAATGACTCAATTTCTGACCACAGGAGAACATAATTTAAAGCAAATTAGAACATCCTTGATTTCTAGAGGAACTTATGGGCCCCAAATGACTGTATAAATCCAAAGGGAAAGGGCCCTCATTCTACTACATACATCATTTTTTGCCTCTGATCTCATAAGTGAAAAAAAAAAAAAGAGGAAATTAATTCTGGTGAAAAATGATTAAAGTTGGTCGTAGGTAGACTAAAAGAAGAAAATCCTCAAAGAAAGAGAGAAATTTATTCACCTGTTGCAGTGGGTTGAGTTAAAAGCCACCCCCTCTTGGCAGATTCCTTTCCATGATTTCGACTCTGGGATGGGTTCCATTCCTTCGTCACTGAAGCTCGGTGATTCTGGCCACACACCTAAATCAGAAAAGATTCAAACCATGATCAAATACCAAGGTATATATAATACTATTAACCAAAATCGATTTGTTTAGGCGACAACTTTCTGTGAATACTACAGAAGCAATAATGATTTGGTAGTCACATGAAAATCAGATAATGTTGTATTCAATATAGAGTATAATTTTTACCGCTATCCAATACTCCAATAATGACATCTTTGCCATAGCTAGCTTTAGCCAACAAGTCTTCTCTTCCCATATTGGATTCATGCCCTGATGATAGGCCCTCTTCCTCATTTAACCCTACAAATTCCCATGACCTAGTGGTCTGCAGGGAGTAGTTTCTTGAGCGTGTAGGAAACACTGATACAACTTCTTCCATTTCTGTGGTCAAAAGACAGATGAGAGAAAGGATTATATAGTATCCCCATGAAAGAAATGAGAAAAAAGGGAATGAGGAAGTAATGTTTTGCTAATTACCAGAGAGCTTGGAGGCTTCATCTGGGGTGAGCACTGCAGCAAAGCCATTGATGCTGTGCTTGTAGCTGTAAAGAAGGGAAGATTGAGCATCTTCTTTCGTTTCTTTCACGGAATACAAATATGATTGATGAGTTTCTTCAATCTCATGCAATCCTTTCTCCCCACTTTGTTCCCCGAAATGAACTATATACACCTACATGACAAAATGTTAAAAGAAGAAAGGAAGAAGAGAAGACAAAAAAAAAAAAAAAATGTCACGAGAAAGCAAATACCTGTTTCTCTAAACATGAGGCCAAGAGAGGAAAGAGAATCAAGGGAAGAAAGGACCAATAGATCATCTTCTTGGCTACTGATTGAAGCGCAGAGAGTATGCAAAAGAGATTACGACTTGATAAAAGTTTAAAGATGTACCAACTCCAATGGAATGGATTTTTGTGGTTGAAAGGTTCCTATCGTTAAGAAACTTTCTTTTCCATTGCGTAATTAATATATTAAGTATTTACTATAATATTCTTTAAAAGTATATGGTAACTGTATTTGAGTATTTGGCTTAGTAATTAATGCATGATTTTTCTGTTTAATAAAAAAAATTATAACACTGTGCTGAGTTATTATGCATATATATGTTAATTATTTTGAGCACCAAACAAGTCAAATTCATGAATGTGCACAGATATTTTATCTGGGATGCAGGATATGAAAGGAATCTATTAACAACTATGATTATTACTTAATATCCGCATGAATATATGTTATTTCCTGATTTTAGTGATTTAAGGTAGTTAAGAAACACAATAAATTTATTTAATTATTTATAATTCAAAAAGCTTTTATAAAAGAAAAATTTAGGGATATAATATAATTTGATATGTTTTTTATTTTGTCAAAAAAAATGCTTTTGAACATGATTTTAAATGTATTTTTGATATATTATTATAAATTGAATTAGATTAATTATAATAGTAAAAAATATGTATGGTTGTGCTAATTCTCTCTCTCTCTCTCTCTCTCTCTCTCTCTCTCACACACACACACACACACACATATATATATATATACACTCATATTTAATATTATGATATTAGTGCTTATTTATTCGTGGTTGTATTTTTTACATGTTGTTAGGTAAGTGGTGATTGAGATTTTTTTTATTATATATTTGTATTGTTAGATTGATTTTGTTTGGTTTAGGTGATGTACTCATTTGAGCTACTTATTCATAAAAATCACCATATATAATCTCATATAGTTAGGTTCCGTGTGGGAGAGAGTTGGAAAATTAAGGGTAAGCTAGGTCTTAATTCATCTAACATTGAGGCTAAATTAATTAAAGAGGGTGATTAATAGGTGTGTCTTTAGGGTGGTTTCGGCTTTTTGAGTGCTAATTAACGTGGTTATCATAACATTTAATGGGTCATGCTTGTATTAGGATGAAATTTTATCCATAATCTCCTAAAAGATCACAACAATTCCATTTCATATAAATATATATTCAAATGACGAGATAAACCATGGTGGTATCAACGTAATCTTTTCATCACAAGAACTAGGATAAGGAAACCCAAACCATCGGCTTATAATTCATTTATCCTTCTAATTACTTTGCAAAATTTGCATATCACAATCTCTCCCTTTCGTTTTTTTTTTTTGCCAAGCTCTGGCTTTCAAGTTTTTTTTTTTTTGAAATAAACAATTCATTGAAAAGCTGATAGTCATAACACTGGGATAACAGCAATGGACATGAACAGACATCCCACCCATACTGTTACTTATCTCATGGATTTGAGCCTCGTTAAAAACCTTATCATAATAAACCCTGTGGGAGAACTTATAATAAGGAAAAAAGAGTACTCATTAGTCATGGAATAGAACAGTCTCAAACAAAAACAAATTCAAATCCCATCATGGATAATGAAACAAAGCACTATCATTATGTACTTCTTCTTGAATCATCCCTGGTAGTTGTAATGACTCCTTCCATTTAAACATTTCATTCGTCATTCTTTTAGCAATCTGGGCAATCAGGTGTGCTAATCTGTTGGTTTCTCTTGGGCAGAAAGCAATGGATTGACAGTTAAGTTTTTTCATTAAAATTGCACAATCCTCAATCAAATGACCCAGAGCTCCAGTAAACAGCTTCTTGCTAATCCATCCCATCACTATCTGGTTGTCCAGGAAAACATTAGCAATAGAAATTTGTTCTTTAGCATAAAAATTTAATGCCCACACCATAGCTCGCAGCTCAGCTTCCTCCGCGCTTGCACAATACTGCATCTTCCTACCAGCAGCACAAAAGAAACTACCATCCGTCCTTCTAATAATGCAACCTGCACCTACTCTCGTTGCTCCATCAATTTGATCCATTGCAGCATCAGAGTGCAGGACCAGTCCTCTCGATCTAAATCCTCTCGTATCTCCCTCTAATGCTCTGTTCTTTGGTTCATTAACATTCAAAGCCATAATCTATTGATTTTTCATGTCGATTCCCAACTGTATCACCTGAACTGGATCCATGGTCTAGTTGCTGAAAATTCTTAAATTTCTTGCTTTCCATATAGCCCATAAAATGCAATCAATTTCTCCAACATCATCAGAGCCGACTTTACAACTTATCTTGAGCATCCAATCGAAAGCAGAGGAGGCATGAGTTTCTATATCCCGGAATCCCCATTTTGAAGATAACCATGTTGCTCTCGCAAATTGACAGCAGCAAAAAACATGAAAATCAGTCTCTTCTTCAGCTTGACAAAAAACACAATAACTTTCCACCATGATGTGTCTGTGATTTAATGCTTTCCTAGTTGGGAGAGCACCTTTCAAAGCTTTCCACATAAAGAAGGTAATTTTGCGAGGAATATTGAGCTTCCAGAGATCTTTCCAAAAGCTGTCATACAAGTTGCTCGAACAGCCTGATTCAAATTCATCAAGAACAAACGATATCAAATGATAACTCGTCTTAACTGTGTATTGCCCATGTGAACAGCCAACCCACACCTGTCTATCGTCAAGAAGCCTTTCACTAAGAGGAATAGACAAAATGAGGTTGCTTTCATAAGGAGGGAAACACATTCTAACTTTATCTTCATCCCACTTTGCTCCTTCTGTAATAATAAGATCAGACACCCTCATTGAGATACCTACAGATTCCTCATATGCCATTGCACTCCAAGGCGTTTCATATGGAATCCAGGAGTCCTCCAAAACCCGAATATCCTTGCCATTTCCCATTCTCCATACTAATCCTTTCTTAAGAATTTCTTGTCCTTCTCTGATGCTCCTCCATATGTAGTTGGGATTGGCTTCGATTGGTGCATCCATAAAATTAACTCTTGGAAAATATCTTGCTTTAAGAATTTTAAAAGCAAGAGTTGGCTGCTGCATTTGTAATCTCCACCCTTGTTTTGCTAGCAATGTTAAATTAAAGCTTCTAGTATCTCGAAAACCCAATCCACCAGAAAATTTTGAAAGGCATAAAGAATTCCAACTCTTCCAATGAATCTTTCGCTTAGAATCATCTCCATTTCACCAAAATCTTGCTATAACAGAATCAATATCTTTACAGATGGTCTCTGGAAGTTTAAAACAACTCATTACATAGTTGGGTACTGCTTGCGCCACAGCCTTGATCAGAGTTTCTAGACCAGCAGTTGACAGAAATTTATTTTTCTAGTTCAGAACTCTTTTCATGACTCTTTCCTTTACATAATCAAAAATTTGACGTTTTGCCCCTCCATTAATTAATGGCATTCCCAGGTAAGAGCCTTCCCATTGTCCCTTTCTTCTACCCAACAATTCACAAGCCATATCCTTATCCACTTCAGAAGTATTTCTACTAAACAGAATCGTTGACTTTTCACAATTAATTTTTTGACCAGAGACTAATTCATACCTCTCAAAAATATTTTTTAAAGCTGACCTTTTCACCTTTCCATAAACCATACAATCATCTGCAAACAGTAAGTGAGTAACATTTGGACCTCCTCGACAGGTTTCAATTCCGGATATATCCCTGGAGGATTTTGCCATAGCTAGCAATCCCGACAATGCCTAAGAAATAATCACAAATAAATAAGAGGATAAAGGGCCACCTTGACAAAGTCCCCGTGAAGGAAAGATCTTCTTTCCCTGTACACCGTTAATCAACACTAAATAAGGCACCGAAGTTAAGCATCTCATCACCTTAGTCACAAAAAGATTGTTAAACCCCATCTTCTTCATAATTTCCTGCACAAAAATCCACTCAACTCTATCATAAGCTTTACTCATATCCAGCTTCAAAGCAAATTTTCCAAACGCTCCTTGTCTTTTGTTGTGCAAATGATGAGTAATTTCATGTGCCACAATAATATTGTCTGAAATTAATCTCCCCAGAACAAAAGCACTCTGATTTTCAGCAATCACATGATCCAGAATGGGTTTAATTCTATTGGTAAGAACTCTCGAAACAATTGATCCCACATGAATTGACATATTATGTGCATGACCACTTTTATTTTGGTGCGTTGCATGCCCATTTGAATACGGCACACATGCCTGCGTTTTACAGCTCAAATTTGTCAAAATTGTGGGCTGTTTTTGGATTGCCTTTAACTTTTGAAGGCCCTCCGTACAGCATGCTTGGCTTGCCATACGCCTCTCAATGCTGAGCCAACACTTTGGATTCTTTTAACTTTTCTTGGCTCTTGCCATTCATATATGTTAGTTGATTGTCAATTGGTGCAATCAACATAAATATAATAATTATAAGCTATCTTATATATACCAATAGCCACTTGAACATGAAAGCTCCAAACAAAGTAGAGCAGATAATGGGAGAAATTTTTTCTTTTTTAATTTTTAATGAAGAGTAAAATTAGGGCCTATAAAGAAAGAAAATGGGTTGAGCAACATTAAAATTCTTCATCAACTATAATAGTACTAGCTAACATATTTATAGAATTTCATGTAAACTTCATGAATCTGCCAGCTCTCTCAAGAGTTTCACAACATCATCTGATGATCCAAGGAGATACCTAGCATTCGATCTTTTCCTAGCGACAGCGCAAGAAAAGTAATTGTCCCCTTGAAGGTCAAGTACTGAAGAACCCTCATGCAGTGACATTCTCTCGGGCACCGTTGACTGCGAAGCACCTCCGATTACAGGATAGCCTGTGTTCCTTTCTAAAGTTGACAACGACCGTTGTTTCTTAAGGCGAGCTGCCTTGGACACACTTTTACTCAATGGCAGCTTCGAAATGGATGTCCTGACAGGTGTTGGTACCTGGGGTCTTACCGGAGCTGGGGCTTCTGAAGGAAGCTCGGGCTCGAAAAAGGTATAGATGTCTTCGTCCTGAACCAAATTCCACAAGTGAGCAAACCAAAGATTTCTGTATAGGACCTAAAACTTGGTAATTGAAACACACCTTAGCTAGAAAGTGGCCAATACATAGGACATAATCAATGGGTTCCTTCATGCCTTTGTTATGAACTATTTCTCCAAGGATTCGATCAATTGCTGCACCCTACATATTAATGAAAGCATGACAACATACTACACCCTTGGGATTCTGATTGGAATAGCAGCACAGGTGTGAATGATACCCCTAAGACATACCTTTGTAACACCAACGGCTCTAACCTCAACAGATCGGCTACCTTGGACAACATCAAGAGAAGCATTGGAGATTGGACCTGTCCAAAGATGCTGCAACATATCCCTTGCTTGAAGTCTTCCAAACTCAACATCTAGATTTTTAGTTATGTTCAGATAATAAATCAATAAACGTAACAAACCAACATAGAGCTTAAAAGCATTATGTGATTATTTATATAGAAGGGACAATATGAAATTAGTGAAGTTTATTGACGAGGACCTGCATATTTATAGTTCCATATAAGTGAAGTTTCACGGAGCTCAAAATGAGATCGAGGAGTTCTTTCAGTAAAATATTCGAATACGTGCTGAAATCAGGAATAAGCATCAGAAAGTCCAGAGCCTGGAAAACTCCACATGGATTGTACTAAACTTAATCTAACTAATGTATGCACCTTAACGCTGTCCACCCAATCCATGTTTAAATTTTCTGGCATTGTTGTCATCCACTCTCCCCCTGTTACTCGTAAAAACATCCCATTTTCTGCTGCCAACCACAAGTTGTAATCAACAAAGTTCTGTAGGGCAGATTATTAGTTCACAGATAGAAACAGGATTATAGTTAGAAAAATTAGAAATAAGCATACATCATCCAGGACACTTCTGTCACTTCCACTGAGGACAACAATTGTTGTCTTTGGATCATCGCAAAGCTTCTTCAAGGGTTCTTGTAAATCCGGGTGCAACTTAAGCTCCAATTCTTTAATTTGACTGGCCTTCCTCCCAAGGGTATCCACTGGTTCAGTTAAAGTTGCATTGAGTCCCTGTAAACATGGAAGTGCAATCATGAAAATGAAAATGCTAATAATAGGGAACAGTTTTTCCCTCTTTTCTCTTCCTCAAATGTTCAGAGACCAGGGGCTCTTTCTACAGTGTTAAATAAAGGAACATACCAGTATCAGCAATCGGTTATTGGATTTTGAGTAACGATCAACAGCAACTTCAATAGGAAGTATTGGTGGAATTTGTCTTAACCTTAATTGGGCTTCAACAATGGTATCATTAAGTTCACTGCAAAAGTAAGCTTCAGAGAGTATAATAACATTGAAACAAGAGATAGACATAAGACAAAGGGAAAGGGAAACCACCCAATCATCCATTATGGAGAGTTAAAATTCCACAACTTAAATTCCAAGATTTTGAAAAGTAAATTAGTGTTCTCATTTTGTTTTAATATCAAAAAAATGAAGGGAAGGGGTTGAAAGTAAGGCCTTATTTTCACTCTTCCTGTCGCATTATAAGCACTGGTCTCTCCTTCACTTATGTTTTCATCAGGGAAAATACCAGTACTGAGCTATATGATCAACACCTTACAAACGTTGCAGCCCATTCTTGAGATGTGTGTGTAGTCACATGCATGAAGTTATGGTGATGGCGTTTTTCTCTTTCATCGGCTGGCATATTCAAAGCGTAGCCAATGGAAGAAGCAACTTCAGTGATATTCCATGGATTAACCAAAATGGCTCCAGCACCAAGAGACTGAGCAGCCCCTGCAAACTAGAAATAAACAGAGAGATTATTATGAAAATTTAAGCTTCACACTTTGGAAAGAGATTAGATAACCAGATAAATCATATCTAAGTACCTCACTTAGTATGAGTACCCCTTTCTTGGAAGCTTGGCAGGCAACAAACTCATAGCTCACAAGGTTCATTCCATCTCTCGAAGATGTTACAAGAGCAACATCTGCACAATTTTAATTGCCAAAAGATTGGACATGCCTAACAAAAGTTATCATTCAAAACAAAGAATAGTGATTCAAAATTGTGTTATGACACATGAGTCAGTACCTGTAACAGCGTATAGTGCACATAATGCGTGAAAGTCAAGAGAACGATCCTGTAAAAGAGTACGGAAAGCTCTTTAGAAATCTTCACATTGTCAATCAACAATAACGGACATAAGTCCAGAAAATATGAGCTCAAAACTTATTGAGGCATGTCAAAGCTGATATTAAAGGATGGAGAATGTTTCATCTTCCACAGCTAAAAATATAATCCATTCAGGAAAAAGAAAGGGGGTAGAAAAAAGAAAATGTGTTTGATTTCTCCTTCTCTGAGACTATTGTTGCAGTGTAAATATTCGCTGCAAGTTAAATCAACTACATAGACCATTGCTAGGCCTGACAGTAAGTGAGCATTAAACCATTAGTTAAGTTCCTTTATCATATACTAGTGACAGATATAAAAAGACAATAAATAAGGTAAAGGCAAACCAGATGATGTATTGGTACAGCAGTAAGAGTTCCGAATCTTCCATTAATGCGCCCAACAATCTCATGGACCTGGCTTGTAAGCTTTTGATCTATGAAATCAAGAAAACAAACATGTAAGATTTTGAGGAGGAGGGGAAGAGGGAGAGGGTTGAAAGCAACATTAAGGTTAGCTAACAAACAATGTTAACACAATCAAAGAAACCTCCAATTATCAGCAAATGAAATGAAATAATATTCTGAAAAGCACAACCTAATTCTTAAAGCAGGGTAAACTGCACCTAGAAAAGGATGAAAAAGGAGTGAAATAGAGGCAGAATAATATTGGTGGTAAAAAGGCAATAAATGACTCAGGAAAACACATTCATTATACAAAACAATTGGATGAAGATGAGATTGGTGCTCCATCCTCAACTTTAATCATGTACACAACAATTCATTGTTATGAAAATCACCATGACATGATAAGAGGGCAAATCAACATAAGAGAAGTGCATCTTGAGATGCTAGTGTATTATTAAGATAGACTGTGATAATGGTTAAATGCCTTGGCAGTTCTTGTTGCAAAAGTTAAGGGAACGCTTCAAGAAATCTAGCAGAAAGAGGAAAAATGTTTGTGAAGAAACATACACTCGGGAACATCAGTCCTGGTAGGGACAGCAATTTGCAGGAGAACCACCTTATCACGCCAATTAGGATTTTCCTCGAGGAATTTTTCAAATGCCAAAATCTTCTGTGGTATTCCCTTGATCATATCAAGCCGATCAACGCCTAACATTACCTTACCATTATGAAACATTAACAATAAGTAACAGATAAACAGTTTGCAAGTCTGTTTCTCTTAAGTCAAATATAAGATTTTAAAATGCCCAATACATTAACAAATATCAGTCAAAGAAGATGCGAAAAAGAGTGGGAGAAAAAGAAAGTATGCCCTACCTTTCGGCCAGCAAACCTCTCTTTCAGTTCTTTCATGTGATCTTGGACTTGAGGGAGTTCAAGAGCTCGAATGAACCGATCAGAATCAATTCCTATTGGAAACTGTAATTTCAAGCTCCCAAGAAACGAAAGAAGGTGCGGTAAGGAATAATTCCTATTGGAAACTGGAAATTTTGAAGGTGTTTAGATAATAATAAGAGAAGGAGAGCAAGATCAACTGAAACATACTGCGGCTACACGAGTCAGCTTTCCTTGATCCTCTACTCCTTCAGGCGTCCCCTCCAGCCCAAGAATACGAGTACAAGCACTAACAAAATGCCTTGCATAGTCATATGTATGGAAGCTGGAAGGTCAACATACCAGCAATTAAAACAATACTACAGTAATGGCCTTGAGAACTTGACATAATATAATTTTGGCAGAAAGAAACAGATTACACAAAGTTATAGCAGGGTCCATTAAAACTGACATCACGGTTTAGCACATTGTTTAAAAAATTCATGATGTTGCTTAACTCACAACATGTCAAAACAGGGATGATTGAATTTGATCTCTTCTGACAATCAAGGCCACAACTATCTAGTGCAGAGCACTACAGATAAAAAGGAATTAGAGAAATCAGCATGCATAGCACTGTCTTTCCAAAACTTCTTTTTTTTCCCTTCTGTTGCAGTAAGTTCTTCTCTTCCATCAATTTCACCAATAAAAATCCTCTCTTGGAATATGAAGAACAAGAGCAAGTTACTCATTTTTTTTTTGGGTCGTATCGACCTGCTACATATGGTTGTAACCTCAATTTTATTGGGCATGTACAGTAACTCCCTTTATATCCTTGGGAAAATGGATTATTAAAGTGGTTGGATTACATGATCTTTTAACCACCAGCTGCACACTCTGAGCTATTTTATTGCACTCATATCCTCAAGACACTGAACCAACCTATCAAATCAAGTGTCAGCATGATCATTCCAGATGGCAGTGTATCTGTTGGTTATTGAACTAACCTAAAAATCTCATTGGGCTATTGTTTATTGGCATATTCAGGCAGGAATATAACTTTTGGTATCATATATTGGCTAAAGATGATGGCTTGGTATCAAAGAAGGTAGAAAAACAAACCTTGAGACTTCATGATTCTGCAGGGAGAACACATGTGATTCAATGTTAGCTTTCTTTCTGTTCTTATGTTTGTTTATTACCTTTCTGCTGGTCATTAAAGGAGGGGATAAAACCTGAGTCGAATCCCAGCCTAAGGTCCACTAGCTTTGCTCAGCCAAATCCAAAGTACATTATTAGTGCAAGATTTAGTGAAAATTTGAACACCTTCCTAGACATGCAAACTAAGCTCAATTCAGATACCCTAGAAATCAATACCAATACAAAAACATAGAAAGAAAACCAAGATAATTGCATTTGCTTTTCAATATAATGCCAGAAAATAAAATGATCTCACCCAACTAAATCAGCAGCAAGAACAGATCTCAGCAGCTCTGATCGAGATGGCAGTGTCCTATGGATTTCAGAAGATGGAAAAGGAGTATGCAGAAACCAACCGACTTTCATTTTATTGTTACGCTCTTTGAGGCATTTTGGAAGAAACATTAGGTGGTAATCATGGCACCAAACCACATCTCCTTCTTCATAATGTTCATTAACCACATCAGCAAACATCTGGTTTGCTTTCTTGTAAGCATCAAACTGAGATTGAAAACTTCTAGTAGTTGCAAGGCGGTCTTCTTGGGGAAGTCCAAGATAGTGAAACAGCGGCCACAATATGTTGTTACAATATCCATTATAATACTGATGAACAATTTCTTCATCAAGAAATACCGGTATACATCTCTGCATTAAGCAAAGCACAGAGTTAAACACTTAATGCTTCGTTTTCAAGATTACTGATTACATAAGATGATAGGAGTAACCTTTTCAGCTAAAGCTTTAGTCAATGCCTTCTGTCCAATTTCATCAGGGACATTTACACCAGCCCAACCAATCCATCTGGTTTCGAATTCCTTCACACCTTCATAAACAAAACATGGCAACTGAACAATTGAAAAATGGATTTGCAAAGAAGAAAAAAGCCGCAATATAAAAGAATTGAAGTGATCATTTTTACCAAGAAGTGCAGTGACTAAGCCTCCTACACTCATCTCAAGTTGCCATGAATCCTCCCCTCGCCTAACCGCGGAAACCGGCAGCCTATTAGCGACCACCAATAACCGCTGTTTGGAACCGTCGAAAGAAACCCTGCCAGCTGAAACCGTTTCCAAGGATTCTTCATCGTTGAAACAAGTTGAAGTTTCAGCATCAGATGAGAAAGGGTCATTGGTTGATGAATCTGTTTCTCCTTCATTTAAAGACCTGTTGAATTTCCTCAACTCCCTTTCTCTAAGAAGCCTTTCCAATCTCGTTCTTGGTGTGCCAGGACTACAGTTATATTTGTTCCCTGGCATTCCGTTGGTTTGTAACAGAGCCTAACAAACCAAACAAAATATACAAATTACAAACAAATAAAACTAATAATACAAGAAAATAAAAAAGAAAGTGTGCGTTTCATTTACCAGATTCTTATCTTTACGCAGAATGCAGATCTCTTGGGATGAAATTGACATTCATGGGGATGAGAAAAAAGGGTAATACGGAGAAGAGGAGGAGGCCAGAGCAAGTTGGCAAAATGCGAATATTTTGGGAGGCTAAGGCTGTGGCTACCAAAACTAATAGCCAAAGAGTTCAGAGAAAAGAGAAAAATCTATCACCATATACGCAGATAGATTTATATCATCAGCATCATCTTCATATAATCTTGTTATCCAAACCATTTTGCCATTTGAGAAGAGGCAAGCAGGCTTCCTTTTTCTTGCATTTTCCTCTAAGGCCATGCAGCAACCACCTCACCAGGATTTTGCCAAGCCTTTGCTTTTTGGAATTTGTGTGTGTGTGTTTTTTTTAAAGAAAAATCCCAAAGAGATAAGTCGACGCATATATTAGGAATCATATTTTCTCATTAAATAGAATGAAAACAAATAATTTATTACCAATTAAGTTAATATGTCATTACTCGAATTTAATTTATATTTATGTATAGCACATCATGATATTTCTTTCCCTTTTTTTTTTTAATTTAAGAATAAAAATGCCAGCTTTATAAAATTGAGATTCGTAAACTAGAAGGATCTTGATTCCTGGAGCAAAAATAAAAAATATTGTCCCCTCTTTGTTCGGTGAACGTGCCATTTTTTTTAATATTTATCTCATTTTTTATATAGTTTAACTTAGAATAGAAGATTTTGATTTTATTTGTCACTTTTGGAAATTTTGACTATTGCAGATTAATTAATTATTTTTTTATATATAAATTTCTTAGTTTATGATATTTTCATTAGTTGAATTTATGGAAAAAAATATTAAATAAGTTGATCATCCACACTTGATTTACGTAACAAAACCTTTCACTATTTCGATTTTAACTTTTATTTAATCATTTAAAAAAATTATTCCGAACTTAATTTTTTTTAAAAAAAAAGACTTATCCCCAATTTAGATTTTAGACATCACTCTTCACGTGTGAAATTGAAAGAGATCCATATATATTGAGTCACAATCACTCGCTTTTCCCATATTAAAAAATATATGATTGTATTTTGCCATAAATCACTCGTTTTTTTTTTTAATCAATGAAAACGATTTTAAATTTCGAGAATTAATTTGAATATGTGGGAAAAAAAAATTCCTTTTCTATGCTTTAGGGAGTATAAACCATTCACCACAACAAATCATTAAAGTGACACAATATTTATTTTGAATTGGAAAATTCATTGAGAAAGTCAACCATTCTTGACCTTAAACTTGATTAATCAATTAATTGGAATTGATACATACCAAATTTTTTATGTTATAATTTTCAAAGCAAATTAAGACTAAAGTTGGCTTAATTTGAAATATATATATGTATAAGTAATCCCAAAATTAATTTAAAAAGAGTTAATGATTTGGTTCACCCAACTAAATAGTCGTCTCTTAGTTATTTGAAAGACGATTGTGAATTTGTTCTTACCATAAATAAGAACAAATTTTAATCAATGACAATGAATAGGGGAAAAAGAAAGAAAATCAACGGAATATCTGGTTGATGTAGAAAGCAGAAGAACATTGGCAAATCTTGTCTGGCTAAGCTTGAGGGAAGAAGAAAGTTATAATAGCAGCAAATTATATATATATATATGCAAGCAATGAGGGGGCACTGGAAAAGGATAGAATGTGAAAAAATTTTGCAGGTCACGTTGTTTTCCATCCTAAGAAAGGGAAAGTGGCGTTTTCTTTGATTGCAATGGTGGCCAGAAGATTTCGATAGAAGTCCACGTGAAAGGAAATACTTACTCTCAGAAACTCAAATTATTAATTATGGACCCTCACAATCATTTCGCAATTTGGCACCCAAAAATCCTAAACATAATGATTGCAAGTTGTTTCAATGAGTCGAACCAATTTAAGCCATAAAAAGCTGTCTGATGAATTCAATCACAGTTTTGCATAATTTTGTTGAGTCTAATTGTTAATACAGTATTGGGTCTATGGGACACATCGTTTCGTTGTTTCAGACTATCTGTTGTTGCTTTCATTCAATTATTGTTGGCGAAGAAGAAAGCAAGATATCTAAATTCACTTTTGTGCGTTTTGGGTCTTAATGGATCCGTTTAAGTGAGCCCAGTCCAATCACAGGCCCTATTGCGGCCTCCATTCACCGACTTCGTCTCCTCTAAAAAAATCACGGCGGGACTTCTCGTCAACAGTCAAAAATTCAACCGCGTTGTATCAACGGCCATGGTTTCACCGCCACGCGCGAGGGCGCTACTTTTCTTCCTTCTCGCCACCACCGTATTACAACCCGTAAACTCCCTCTCTTACTCTCAATACAAATCCCTATGCTCCCTCTCCCACTCCCTCCTGACGCGCGTGGCCAACTTACGTTCCGCACGCGGGGACGCGGCTGGCTCGAACCGGGCGAGGCTCGTCGCCGAGAAGCTGGAGCGATGGCAAGGGGTGGGGTCTTGGGGCGCGGCGTGGTCGGTGGGATGGGACTACGTTTGGAACTACGCCTGGAGAGGGAATTTAAATTACGGGGAGATCCATGGCGTTGTATCGGATTTGAACCAGTTAGGGAGGATGTTGGGCGAGTTGAGTCGGTCCAACTCGGAGATGGAGAGGGCTAGCTGGATCGCACGGAATTACGGAAATGCCCTCGCGGTTTCGAAACGGATGTTGAACCGCCTCCTCAAAGCGTTCAAAAGATCGGTACGTTTATTTTTTTTAAGTCAGAAAATTGGAATTAAAAATTTAAACATGGTGTAATTGCTTACCTAATTTATTTAATTTTGTTTTGGTTGCATATATTGGAAAATTGGGCAGGGGGCATTAAGAGAAGTGATTGAAACAGTGGAAAGAGAAGTAGTGGAAGGAGGCTTATTGAGGGACTGCTTGGAAATAGGGAGTAATGACTTGAAAGGATTGGTTCAAATTTTCAAGGAATTATCTTCGCAGTTTTATTCTGCTTCTGATTACTCCCAAGAGTTGTGACAAAGGAGGACATAATTGTTGTGATCCTTTTGTGTAATATAATTTCATTTTTTTTTAATTTTAAAGATTAGTAATGAAAATAACCTTTCCCTTATTGAGCAAGTCTCAACTCATATTTAACCGTCCAAGTGACGTGGACTCCATACAGTTCATGGGCGGCCCATTCATGCACAGCCCATGGGTGGGCGCCTCGGGAGCTGTATATCTTTTGTACGCAGCGTGTGCAAGTTTCAACGCCACACGGATGTTAACTAACACTCCAAACCCGTGAAATGGTGCTCGGCCCATGGGTCTTGGGCTAACACCTCTAAAGGTAAAGGACCTCAAACCCTCAAGTAACTAAGGGCACCTGGTCTCATGTGAGATGATGATAGTAACATGAACCCACAAGTGGTGGATAACATGTGTTGGACTCGTACTTAGAAATAAAGGAAGCGGCTTGGCATTTTCATAACATAAAAGAAATGGTCATTAATAAGTCATGTGGCGGGTGGTCGGTTAAATCAAAAAATTATTAAAAAAAAAAATCAAAACACGCTATTTGGACATGATCATATCCGTAAGTCGATAAATGTCCTTGCGTTCATTTCAACTGTACTCCTATTAATTATGAAATTATCCAAACCCACAAATCACAAGGTAGATAATATATTGATTTTGAAGTACAGTTTCAATATTGAGTTGGAATGCATCTTCATTATGTCGCATATGATATGGATGGGAAAGTAGGGAAGTAATTAAGGATTCAACGCATAATTACGCAGGAATGTATATAAAACCATTCACATGGTACCCAACTTATTGTTCCATCCTCCATGGATGTCGATGATGTACGTTTTCTGCACTGCATTTGTAACTCGTAAGACCGACGCTAAAGGTCAACGACAAGCCAGCCCGTACACAGCTGATGCGCACCAGTGCGTTGCCCTGGAAGGCCCATGTTACTCGGTATGACTTCGTCTCTCCTACATTAAATTTGGCTACCCACTAGCATTAATGACTCTAGCTGCTTGATTCATATTTCAAGACATACGTATACGCACCGTCAGATTCATTGCTGCTCCAGATCTTGACCGTCGAATTTGCATTTTTATTATCTTGGTTTTGAATTGAAGTAAATGTTTCCCTTTTGAAAGAGCAACCATTGTGCAGTTTTCTCATTCAATTTCCTGTAAGGCACTGAGTTGAGAAGATCAAAGTAAACGCAAAAAAAATAGGAAAAGCCGAAAGGGCTTTACTAATCTATATATGAATAGGTAGGTGGCAAATTTGATAAAAACCCGAATCCCATTTAAATCAATCCGAAATTGAATTCGTTTCAATTCAAAACCGAAAAAGTGTTATAATTCAAAGTACCAACGTGATTTTAACTTAAAACGAATCGAATCTAAAACAACTTTCAATCTTAAATTGATCCGATTTAAAGTTAATAAACATTTATAATTAAATGATTTTGTCAAAAATAATAAATATATAAATGATAAACCATTTTTTTAAAATAAATTTTTTTTTGAAAATTGATATTGTTTATAATTATATAATAATAATAATAATAGCAATCTATTTTCAACCTTTTCAATGTTGAATATTTGAGTTGGATTATGAAGTTAAGTTAAGACACTAAATATGAATACCCAACGATTTTTCTGCTACCTTTATTATTTGCAATAATTACTCTTATAAAATGATAGTATTAATTTGACGTTTGAATATTTAAATTCCATATGTAAATAATCATGTGGAAAATTAAAAATTAGGAAATTGTCGGAAAGCTTTTTTGATTTCTTATAATTTTAGATTAATTAATTTGAATATTTTAAATATTATGATTTTAAATTTCTTATAATTATAAGTATTAATGTTAGTTCAATTAATTGATTCATTGAATGATATATTTTTACTAAGTATGTATTTTTTTTATGAATGTTAATTGGTATTTTTTTAATAATATCTACTATTCACTCTAATTGGACATTTGTTTGTCTGATTATATCTATTGTTAATGTTTATATTCATGACCAAACCAGAAAAACTTAAAATATTGCTAAAAAAATTTATAATGATTAAAAACATAAAAACGGAAGCACATAAAATACTAATTATGAGTATATAATATAGATAAAACTATAACATCATTTATATCATAAATATTTATGCAAACATTTATCAATTTCTTAAATTTTAAAATTTTTATCTTAAATTTGTCAAATTAATCGATGATATTGACATGATATCTATTATGAAAAAAGATGAAATTATTTGTTATATTCGAATTTATAAAAATATCTATAATTTATATGAATTTTAAAATAACACAAAAATTTGTTTGATTTGAACTGAAGTGAACTCGAGTGCAAAATAACCCGACATCCAAGAAGAACCCGGCTCAGACCTGTGGAATCTGCTCAATTGCCCACTTCCAGGAATAGGGCCACAAGACAAGAGGTTTTGGTCGGTGCCTCAGTGTAATGGCATGTGACTGAGTAGCCATTTTTCTTCTCCGCAGACCAAGTTGATGAGATGTCAAGCTTTTGGCGATTTGACTTTCGTGAAAAGGCTGCAGTTGGGGTAGCTTATAGACGTTGAAGCTAATTAACAGCGAAATGTGAGTAAAATGGGCCATTAAACGATGTGCACATCATCATTCAATAAAGTAGGTAGAGTATTAATTAGGGCAGCAATCTAATTTACCTTTTTTTTTTCCATTGATTATAAGGATGGGGTGTAATTGATCCATGAAAATGATTGATTACTCCATTCCAGAAACCTATCATCATCATCACATATAGAACTGAGTCGGTGGAAAGAAGGTAAAAGCTTCACTTTAATGTAGATCAATGAAATCATCACTGACCATATATAACATAAGCTAATTAAAAGAAACTCTAGATTTTCTTATATGTAAATCAGAAATTAAGATAAAGTTATCGCTAGCATTAATGCATGAAAAGCCTTGGGATCATGAAAAATAGAACTCTTGATCACTTAATTGGTAGTTGACGATTCAAAGCCGGACATGGTTTTCCTCTCTTCTCTCTCTCTCATGGAGTTAATACCAAGTCCAAACTTGATGCATGAGAGACGTTGGGTACTATAAGTTTGTCTAAATTTTGCATTATAGTACAAAAATATTACATCATAAAAGCCTCTCTTTCAACGTGTATTATTCCTGTTTGCCACTATCAGTGTGGCCCTTTGGTGGTTTAATTAGTATCATTAAAACAAATCTATAGCGATACGTAGAATCGTAACACTAGGAGAGTTGCCTTTTTCCATAATCTTGATGATGATCATACATTCATACTTCTTTAGACAAATCAAACAAAGAACAAAAAGGAGGAAACGATAAATATATGATACTATATACAAGCTGACTATGCGGACCGACAAGCTCTTTGGTTCGAGTAAAATCAAACTCCGCAAGAAATTCAAAGCTGAGAGAGAGGTGCAAATGCAATGCCGGCCTTGGGGAGTAGACTCCTCACATTATCTCCGCGTGAAATTAATGCATCTAACCTACTCCTTCAACTGTAAAAGCTAAAAACAATATCACTTGCCTTGTCTTTTGATGACTGAATAATTAGCGTAGATCTGCACTCATTTTTCTCTGTATATATACTTACCTGTTGGCATTTATATTCCTCACCAGAAGCCATCATTCCCTTAGGCTTACTTCACACATTTCCATCATTCTTTTTGAGCTTCTGATTCTTACAATTCGAGTAATTATAATGGAGAAATGGTGGGGGGTGCTTGGGGTGGTGTTGGTTTTGATGAATTTGAGCTTTAGGGTTAGAGGGGCGCCACAAGTTCCTTGTTACTTCATTTTTGGGGATTCCTTGGTGGACAATGGGAATAATAATCAACTGTCGTCGTTGGCTAGAGCTAATTACTTGCCTTATGGGATTGACTTCCCTAATGGACCGACCGGAAGGTTTTCCAACGGTAAAACTACTGTCGATGTCATAGGTGAGCTCCTAATTATCTATTCTTCGTCTCTTCATCATCTGTTTGACTATACTCGATCTCTTTCACTAGTGTCTCTTTGAAAGCAACAGAATGAATAGACCACATTAGATAACGATTTTATAGAGTTGATTGTGGCATGGTTAATATTTGCAACTTCACTCTGAAAAGTGACAACAGTAGTGCAATGGCATGTTGTCATTTTAACAGTATTCTTCTATCTACAGCTGAACTTTTGGGCTTTGACAATTACATTCCTCCTTACTCAACCGCAAGTGGTAGACAAATACTGGGAGGAGTTAATTATGCATCCGCGGCTGCCGGAATCAGAGAAGAGACTGGACAGCAACTGGTAATGAACTGGCTAGGTTAACATTGAATAGTTTCTTTAATCACCTATAACTATATTGCATCATTATCCAAACTAAATTTCTTCTATCTGCAAACTTCACTAGGGAGCTCGGATCAGTTTCAGTGGCCAAGTCAGAAATTACCGAGATACAGTTTCGCAAGTGGTGAACTTGCTAGGAGATGAAGACACAGCAGCAAATTATTTGAGCAAGTGCATTTACTCAATCGGATTGGGCAGCAACGACTACCTTAACAACTATTTCATGCCCGCCTTTTACTCAACCAGCAGGCAATATAACCCCGAGCAATATGCTGATGTTCTCATTCAGCAATACACTGAGCAGCTTCAAGTTAGTATATATTTTCCATTTTCTTTTTCCCACCAAGCTCCTTAATTTGATTGTTATAATGAAATGCTGTGGATGTTCCAGGATTTGTACAACTACGGTGCAAGGAAGTTTGTGCTGGTTGGGTTGGGTCAGATAGGATGCAGCCCAAACGAACTGGCTCAAAATAGCGGAGATGGTAGAACCTGTGTGGAGAGGATCAACGCTGCCAACCGGATTTTCAATAGCAAGCTTAGAGCTCTGGTTGATCAATTCAACAACAACGATTCTGATGCAAAATTCATCTACATTAATGCTTATGGAATTTTCCAAGACATAACAAGCAACCCTGCAGCTTACGGTGAATAGCATCCGAAAAATGTTAAATGAGTACCTATGGACACTCCAAAAAGGCTTTACGTGACTCTTTAATACCAATAACTAATGTAATTTACCTTGGTCAATGTCAGGTTTCAAGGTGACAAATGCAGGGTGTTGTGGGGTGGGGAGGAACAATGGGCAAATTACCTGCTTGCCTTACCAAACCCCATGCCAAAACAGGGATGAGTACCTGTTTTGGGATGCTTTTCATCCAGGTGAGGCTGCCAATGTGATCATTGGAAGAAGATCATACAGTGCTCAGTCTTCCTCTGACGCTTACCCGATCGACATCCGCCGTCTTGCCCAGCTCTGAAGATGGAGATGAGGTTTTTTGATGGGGTAATAAATATTTATAAAATAGATAATTATTTCATATGATTCAAACTCTTTTTGTGCATTTCTAATTTTGTTACAATCATTAGTGTCATCGTTCTAAGGGATGTGGCAATTAATTATAATGTCAAATATCAGAGTCTATGTTGTGGGTGTATCTTTGTGAAAGCAATGTAAAATTTTGGTTTGTAATGCTAATGGCTTTTGAATTTGGACCACTGAGAGTGAGTAGAAATCATATGATAAATTGGAAACTATGATACTCTGAACTACAGTAATTGCAGCCCTCTTTTTTCAACAATTTTGCTTTCGCTTCGTCAGAAAGATTTCTTCTAGGATCTTCATATTCAACCAAATATAAAGAATTAAAGATGTCCGGTTGGTGGTGAATTTATGGACATGACAATGGCAAGGGTGGGAAGGAAACAGATATAGAAGAGAACAAAAAATAGATTAAAGGAAAAGGGATTAAAAAAATCAAAATTAAGTTACGTATTCAAAAATTTCGATCGAATTTTGATACATTAAATTTAATTTGTAATAAAATAACGACAAAATATTGAAGAAATTTTGATAAATTTTATCAACGAAATACGATTCGACAGCAATTGATCCATATTTAATTGAACATAAAAAAGGTAAATGATGTCAGTTTTTTCTGACGGAACTATTAATGTATCAACCAAAATTTTGATGAAATGTTTTATTAAAAATATTGATCAGTTTTTTTTAATATTACCAGTTTATATCGATAATTCAAAAATATAAAATTACGTGATGTTTCTAGGTTGAATTTCTATAGCATGTTACTACCAAAGTACATCTGCTATTCAAATCTTATGTGAAGATTGCGAAGTAATTATGCAATACATATATATTTATATATATTTTAAGTGAAAAAAAAAATGCGACAAGTTGTTATCAAGTCCAAAGTTTGGACCGGAACTACCAATCCTTAAGGCCCATCTTCTTTCGCATGGTCTGCTTTTCTCAAACCCTTTTTGCTTTTTAAAAAAAACAGAACACTTGTTGAAAATTTATTTTATACAAATGATACTATCATGTAATTGTTCGTATATGAAAATTTGGGCCCCCATCAGAATGTTTGGCCCCAAACAAAATTTCCGGTCACTTACACATGAAATAGTGTGTTTGCCATTAGCCTTGAACAATAGGCTGGCATGCTATGGCGCATCGCAAGTAACCCCCAAGCTTTTGCTATTCACGTACGGATCCCTCTCCCAGTTTCATTCCCAACCTCACAATCAATCCTCATTTTTGCCATTTAATTTCCTCGTTGTATATCAACCTTGCATTTCTTTTCTGAACTTGGTTTATAGATTTGACTCTTTGGATATGGCATGTAATAAGAAACTATGTGGGGCGATTCTTCTTCTCCTGGGGGTTTCAAACTTGCAACAAATCGAACCTCGGAAGCCAAAAGTGACCTGTTATTTTATCTTCGGAGACTCTTTGGTTGATCTTGGAAATAATAATGAACTTTCTACTTCAGCTAAATCCAATTACCCGCCCTATGGAATTGACTTTCCTCATTGACCCACTGGAAGGTTTTCCAATGGTCGAACTGTTCCAGATTTTTTTGGTCTGCCCTTCCTCTCTGTCTACTGACTCCATTTTCATTAACCAGATCAAGGTTTTTGTTAAATTATGATTCCTTGATCCTGATACATTGCATTTCATTTCAGTTTTTGTATGTTTGTTTTTCAATTAATGTTAGAGGATATATATCATTCCTCTGATTACAACTCAATATTTGGGTTTTGAGAATTTCATTCCACCCTTTACTACTACTAAGGGCGAGGAGATACTCCAAGGTGTCTGTAAAAAGATTAACTGTTTCAGAATGGAAAACATCTAACTGTTCTTTCTTATTAATTTGAAGCTATACAAAGCTTACATATATATATATATATATTATTATGCTGACAGGCATTCTTCTGATATATACAAACTTTGCTGATAAAAACATAATTTTAAATACAGGAAACGCTAAGGCTAAACATGAAGCTAACTTATCTGGAAAATTTCACCTATCTTAGACTTATTTGGATTATCTACAATGTTTCCTGATAGAAGGATGATCTTTTAACACCCCCCCTCAAGTGGAGCATGGATGTCAATGATGCTTAACTTGCTCAATAAACCATAGAACTGTGCTGGTGGGAGAGCTTTAATGAATAGGTCTGCAAGTTGGTTGATAGTAGAAATGTGTAGAGGTAATATGACCCCCTGTTGAACTTTATCTCTTATGAAATGACAATCAATCTCTATGTGCTTTGTCCTTTCATGAAATGTTGGATTTTTACAAATATACAAAGCTGATTGATTGTCACAAAACAAGTCAACAGCTTTGTTGTGATGAATCCCAAGGTCTCTCAACAAACCAAGCAACCAAATAACTTCACAAGTAGCAGCTGCCATAGCTCTATATTCTGCCTCTGTGGAGCTCCTAGCAACCACAGCCTGTTTCTTAGACTTCCAACTAATAAATGAGTCTCCAAGAAGCACTCCAAAGCCTGTCACTGATCTCCTAGTATCCCTGCAACCTGCCCAATCACTATCTGTGAATGCTGTCAAGTGTAAGGTAGATTTAGATGAAAACAAAATGCCCTGTCCTGGGGCATTCTTTAAGTAGTTAAGAACCCTGTATGTAGCTTGCAAATGATCAACAGTTGGCTTATCCATGAATTGTGACAATACTTGTACAGAGTAAGTAATGTCAGGTCTGGTGAAGGTAAGATAGATTAGTTTACCTACGAGTTGCCTGTACTGTGTACAGTCTGTCAAGACTGAATTACCATCATCTCTAACCAACTTATGGTTGTAATCAATAGGTGTTGAAAGTGGTTTTGCACCAAGAAATCCATAGTGAAGCAACAAATCAAGTGTATATTTTCTCTGGCACACGGTTATTCCAGCATCTGATCTAGCAACTTCTAGGCCAAGGAAGTATTTAGGACTTCCCAAGTCCTTTAGCTTAAACTTACTTTGCATGAAAGATTTCACATCATTAGCTAAATTCATTGAAGAACTTGCTATCAAAATATCATCAACATATACTAAGAGAGCTAAGAACTCACCATCATTGGTTGCTTTGGTAAACAAACTATAATCTGACCTTGACTGTTGAAAACCATATCGAAGCACAACCTCAGTAAATTTGCAATTCCACTGCTTGGAAGCCTGTCTCAGTCCATATAAGGACTTGTTTAATTTGCAAACCAGTTTAGAGCTTTTAAGATATTCCACTTTAGGTCTGTACCCTTGTGGAATGTCCATGTATACAGTTTCATCTAAATCTCCATTGAGAAAAGCATTATCAATGTCCAGCTGGAACAAATGCCATTGTTGAATTGCAGCTATGGCTAAGAGTGTTCTTACTGTAGTCTGCTTTGCAACAGGGCTGAAAGTCTCATTAAAGTCAAACCTTTCCTTTTGACTGTATCTTTTAGCAACTAGTCTTGCTTTGTATCTTTCCACAGTACCATCAACATGTAATTTTACCTTAAAAACCCATTTGCATCCAATAGTGTGAGCACCAGTAGGTAATAGTACTGTAGACCATGTCTCATTATCTTCTAAGGCATTAAGTTCTTCCTTCATAGCAATCTGCCATTGAGAATGTTGAGTAGCTTGATGGAAGTTTTTAGGTTCGTGAATACGAGTGAGGGATATGGTGAAGGCTTTATGTGTTTGAGAAAGTTGATCAGCGGAAAGGAATTTGCTAATAGGATATGCTGTCACTATGTTTGTGTGTGGGGGAAAAGTGTGTTGATAAGCTTCTAAGTATTTAGGTAACTGTTTTGGCTTTGTGCTTCTTCTTGGTGATGTAGGGTGACTGGAATTCAAAGAAGAAGTAGGATCATCAGAAAGAATAGCTGTTGGATGAACAGGGGCATTTTGGTCCATATTTGCAGAATGACCAGAAACAGTATTTTGGTGATTATCAACAGCTGCATCATTATAAGCAGATTCTATCTGTCGAGTTATATGATCAAAATGCATAGGAAAAGTATGATGAACATGTTGATAAGATAAAGATACATCAAAGGGGCAATGTATGGAAGTGTCATAGTCCATATTACAAGATGTCTCTGAATGAGAAATGGGAAATGGAATGTCAGAACCAGGTTTTATTCTTGAAAAGAATTGAATATATTCATGACTATTAGGTGCAGAATCTATATTTTTGAAAGGAAAAATATGTTCAAAGAAATTGACATTCCTAGAAACAAAAGTGTTATGAGTTTGCAGATCATATAACTTGTAACCTTTCATTCCCACAGGGTAGCCTATCATGATACATTTTCTTGCCCTATGATCAAATTTCTTTCTTTGATGAACAAGTGTTGAGGCAAAACATAGAGATTCGAATACCCTGAAATGAGAATAATCTGGTTTCTTGTTAAATAACATTTCATAGGGAGATTTGTTTTGCAAAACTGAAGAGGGCATTCTATTTATGGTGTGTGCTGCTACCAAAACAGAATCTCCCCAAAATTTTAAAGGCAAAGAAGCTTGAAACATGAGAGATCTAGCAACAGCGAGTAAATGCTGATGCTTTCTTTCAACCACCCCATTTTGTTGAGGAATCTGAACACATGACATTTGATGTAATACGCTATGAGAAATGAAGAAATTTGTCAAATTGAACTCGGTTCCATGATCTGATCTGATTTGCTTGATCTTAACATTGAATTGTGTATCTATCAGATTGTAAAAAGCAGGGACAATAGTCAAAACATCTGACTTGGCTTTCATAAGATAAATCCATGTAAATTTTGAATAATCATCCACTATAGTTAAAAAATAGTGTTGATTTTTAATAGTAGATACTGCATATGGTCCCCATATATCCATGTGTAATAGTTCAAATGGCATGACAGTATTTTTAAAATGAATGGGAAACTTAAGTCTTTTCTGTTTCGCCAATGAACAGATTGAACAAAAATTATTTTCAATAACTGAAATAGAAGGATAAACCTTTTGAATTTTTCTCATTATTTCTGGGGGAGCATGTCCCAGCCTCAAATGCCAAATATCAAATTGTTCAATAACAGAATTACAACTATTAGAAAAATTTGTAGAAATTGGTGAAAACTGCTCAGAGGCAAATCTGTCAACATTTTTCATGGCTTGTGTAAGATCAGTCTGGACAGAATCATTTGACTGAGGCGTTCCTTGCAAAAAATAAAGTTCAACTTCCATCTTAGCAAGACCAATCATAGTCCATGATTTGATTTCCTGAATTATGCAGTGAAAATCAGTGAAAATCAAACAATTTTGTTTATTTTCTGTCAATCTACTAACAGATATTAAATTGAATCTGAATGATGGAACATAAAGAACATTCTTTAGTGTCAAGGTAGATGTTATTTTGACTGTTCCTATATGACTCACTAAGGCTCTAGAATTGTCTAGCATTTGCACAAATGCAATATGAATAGGTTTGGCCTGTGTAAAAGAACTTAAAGAACATGTTATATGATCTGATGCACCAGTGTCAATGATCCAAGAATCTGATTTTATGACAGAAGCAATGATTTTTGATGAGTTATTTACCCTTGCATTTTGATCGACATAACTGACAGAGTTAGAAATCAAACCTGCAATCGTGGAGTTGACTAATGAAGGCTTTGGTTGTTCATTGTTTGAGGCAGAGTTGTCATCATCAACACCACTTCCACCATTCTCATTAAGAGTTGACATGAGTGTTCGAACTTGATCTTTGATTAGTGATAATTGAGACATAGCACTAATAGTATCATGTTCACCCTATTTTGTGTGTGAATGTTGAACAACATTGTTGACAAACTTTCTAGAATTATTTTTACCTTTTGTAAACTTAAAATCAGGGGGAAATCCGATCAGCTTATAACATTTATCTTTTGTATGGCCAATCTTACCACAATGACCGCATGATAGATCACTCATATTTTTCTTTTTCCCATCAACATAAGTACTTGTCATAGCAGATGTCTGAATAAGGGGCTGTGACTGTACATGGATGTTCCTTTGAGATTCTTCTTAAGATCAAATTATAAGCCTCATCAAGCAAAGGAAAAGGCTTGATCATCACAATCTGAGATCTAAATCCTGCATAGCTCTTGTTAAGTCCATTCAAAAATTTGAAGACATTATCCTTTTGACATTATTGAACGTATTTTTGAAAACATTCTTGATTGCATTCATCACAAGAACAGTGAGGCATTGGCCTAAAATTTTTAAGTTCTTCCCAAACCCCATTAAGTTTTGTAAAATATTCATCTACAGATCGTGTGCCTTGTGATATATTTGAAAGTGTGAATTGTAAATTACATACCCGTGCATCATCTGACTGAGAAAATCTTCTCTTTAATGTGTCCCAAATATCTGATGCAGACTTCATGTAAAAAATTATCGACGCAATAGGAGGGGAAATTGATTCTAGTAACCAGGCAACAATCAAATTGTTGCATCTTGTCCACGACACATATGATTCATCATCCTTGTCTGGTTCTGGTATAGTACCATCAATAAAACCAGACTTATTCCTGATGGATAGAGCCAATTGAAAGGACCGGCTCCAAGGAACGTAATTAGTTGAAGTTAATTTTGGATTTATCACAATCGATCCATGATGATCGGAGTGATGAAGAAAGTAAGGTGACAATGAGTCTATAGAAGGTGAGTTTACTAACTTTGAAACAGAAGATTTTTCCATCTCTAAAACAGAACCTGACTTTGATACCATGTAAAAAGATTAACTGTTTCAGAATGGAAAACATCTAACTGTTCTTTCTTATTAATCTGAAGCTATAAAAGGCTTACATATATATACTATTATACTGACAGGCATTCTTCTGATATATACAAACTTTGCTGATAACAACATAATTTTAAATACAGGAAAAACTAAGGCTAAACATGAAGCTAACTTATCTGGAAAATATCACCTATCTTAGACTTATCTGGATTATCTACAATGTTTCCTGATAGAAGGATGATCTTTTAATAGTGTCAATTATGCATCCAGCTCCGCAGGAATTCGTGATGAAACTTGGACAAAATTGGTAAATTGATACCCAACACATGCATGCCCACGCTCAGAGACTTGAAAATGATCAACAATGTTCTCAAAGGAAGCCAAAAGTAACCATTCTAATGTGTTTTTCTGTCACAGGGCATTAACATTGGCTTAAACAAGCAGCTAGAGAATCACAATATCACCATCTCACGCATTGTTAGCACACTAAAAGATAAAGACTAGGCAACCAAGCACCATAACCAGTGCTTATATTCAGTTGGAATGGGAAGCAATGATTACAATAACAATTACTTCAAGCCTGGTTATTCCGTTAGCACAAAATTTAGCCCGGAGCAATATGCCACAATTCTTATTGAGCAATATTCTCAGCAGTTAACGGTACTTTAAGCCTGCCAATCAATTCTCTCAAATCGATTAACAACATAGAAATACCATATCTCCATTATCGACAATCAGCTTCTTTTGCTGTTCCTTTTTAGACTTTGTATAGTTCAGGAGCAAGGAAGGTGGCCTTGAGTGGACTGGGACCGATAGGGGGCACCCCAGATGCAGTAGCTTCTCATGAAACAAATGGCAAATTATGTGTGGAGGAAATGAACAATGCCGTCCGAATTTTCAATGCCAAGCTCAAGCAACTCGTTGATGAGCTTAACGAAAAGTTCAAGGATGCAAAGTTTATCTTTTTGGATAATTTTGGGGGGTTGATTAAACATATTTCTATATCAGGTACACTATAGATTCTCGATTTTCGATCACAAATTTTGATTGAATGCTCATTTTAGAATTCAGCATTTATCAAAATTTTCATTTCAAAATTTAACAAACATTACATGTTTCATTCTTGTATTATAGCAATTGTTTTCCATTTTTGGTCATAACTTAACGTTTATTCTTGTGAATCTCCGGTACTAACTATAAAATCACTGGATGCTGTGATGTCGTCAAGGAAACTGGTCAATGTGTCCCCAACACAGCTCCATGTAGGAAGAGGAATTTATTCATTTTCTTTGGTTCTTTTTATCCTTCCGAAGCTGCGAACCTTGTAACTGCAACAAGCCAAATTACTTCTCTCCACGGTCTTTTTGACTCAAATGGTTTTGGGTATTCCTGACCTGATACCCTGATTACTCACCAGTAGGCAAGGAGCTGTTGCTTTCTTCCCAAAACTGTGATGAAATCATTGCTGTTTTTGTATTTCGTTTTTCCATTTTGACTAATGGTACATATGATGTAGAACCTTAAGGGCGTAACTCCCGAACGAGCTATATGAAGTGAATTACAGTTCATTTTCATTGGTTCAATATGACTGAGAATTGGACCACTAGGAAATAGCCTCAGTGAAAATATGGATGGTTAATTGATTAGCAATTGCTCAACCTTTTTGTTAATTATAATCAAAATGCCTGACTTATATACATGATGAGACTTTGAATTTGGATTTTTGAATATATACTAATTTTCAGGCAAGTCAAACAATTATGCTAAATGAAAACTAAACCTGAAAGGCCATTGAGCAGTAAACAAGACAGTAATTTGTTTTGTCCACAGCAAAAGTTAGGACCTCTTCTACTCTGGCAGGCATAGGCTAAATGAAAACTTTAACAATCTTTTAATTAGTGCCTAGAGCCAGGTAGTCTGAGTTACCAATAACTAATTAAAAGCTACAGTTCATTCTAATAATATTGGGTTATTTAGGCACATGCAGAGCTTGAATTACTGATTCTTGTCTTAAGGATAGCTCTTTGTGTAGAACTAAAATGTCAGCCATTTGACATCTTGTCTTAATGAGCTCGAGTACTCTAAACTAGAAAGACTGAAAGTTCAAGGACAAAAATCTTCTCTTTGTGGCTGTTCCTAACCTTTAAACTCAACTCAAAATTTTGAGATTATGACGTTAGTAAACCAACCATAGATAATATAGACATGCAAGCAGATATGAGAAATAGAAGTATATATATCAGATAGGTTGAGAAATGTCATGATGAACTCATGAGGGTTAACCTTCGTAGAATCCTAGTGCATGACATAAACATATGGAAGAGGACTTCTTGTCTGACAAACAAACTTATCAGTCTTACACACACACTACATAGCTAAAGCATGGCAGAAGAATAGTACTACAGTCCTCCATTTAAGGGAAGTTGAATTCCTGCCTTATAGCATTTTCAGGATACTGGTAGCTTTCATCTGACAGAATACTAAGATGCTCTTCTCTAAAACAGAAACAGCAGAATGTAGCACTTACTCCACCAGAATATTAGCTGCACAGTCATAGAAACAACTTGTTAATGTAGTCTTGGATTATTTCTTTTACGGTCATTCGGAACCACCATTATGTCTTAATGATTAACAGTATTCCGATGATGAAATAATGAGATATATGATAAAACTCAGTAGTGGCAGGCTATAGATCATCTGTTGCTTAGACAGGATACTATGATACAGTCCACCAGCCAATGTATAAAAATTTTACTGCTTGAGTAAGAGTATGGCATCCCAAATTCAATGGAAAACTAAAACCTAAAAGAACCTAACCAAATCCAAAGGAAATGAATAGGAAAAAACACATATTTAGAATAGGAATATATTGCAAATTGCAATTGTTAGAGTTCTGGCAGGCTGAATCATATTTTGTTCATGGGATTTGACATGGTTGGTATTTATCTTTATCAAATTACAATTATGATAAATCAAGTGAGGTTTATATTTCATGATTGTTAAGTCGTTTTAAAATCTAAAGATGTGAGTTTTCTAACATCTAATGTTTGAAGGTGATACTTGGTACTCAATAGGGTGTGCTGTGTGGTGGGCGCATGTGTGTAATTTTGAAGAAAGACATGTCTATATATGCCCTGTACATGAAAAATACTGTAAATGTTGCATGTTGATGACGTAATTTTGACGTGCATTTACTCAAAATTGAAAAAATGATGTAAAAGATTCTTACACTAATTGAAGGGCCATCTGGTCCTGGTGGGGGTAATGATTGGCGGGTTGTAATGCATTGACTTGAAAGTAGTTCCGAGAGTCAAATGGCTGAGAATGCATGATCTCAAAGTTAGACCCTCCTGGCATCAAATTTATGTTCTGCTGCTTCCTCTCATTCTCAGCTATCTGCAGCATACAGTAATGAGGTCCTCAAGTCATTACTATTTCTACGATTGCTAAATACAAAGATACAAGTACGCGCTTGCCCGCACACACAAGATCTTGGAAGGAGAGAGAGACCTTTGCTCGGAGAAGTTGGTTGTTGTTATGCAAGTCAATTTCCTGCAATGAACAAATTTATACCACAAAAAGACTGCATTGTCAGGCCGACATGTGAAATGGTTTTAACAATAAAGTACGCATCCATAGATCGCCTTGTTAAATTTTCCAAGATCCAGGCATTGTATATCCAAGAAGAAAGTAAATTTTATCTGTGGAGGGGTTAAATATAGTGTTGCATACAGTTGAAATGCTATTCAGATACGATCACCCCATATCATTTGGATGTCTTTAACTGATGACCACATTTACGTTGGCAAAGTTATTGCATTATACCACACTCGGGCAATCGTTTTCTATTAAAAGGAATATGAAGAATAACTGGAGTGCAAAAGATTCTTACCCTCTTCTGCATATACTCGATTTCTGCAAACAGCAGCTCATTCTGGTAGAGTGTGGACGAAGAAAGTTAAAAGGAAAAGGGGAAATTTGTCAGTGGCAATCCCTTGGCTAGAAAGAAAGATTGCATAGTCATCTTGACAGAAATACTATTTTTATAGACATAAGATGTCAGTCACAAAAAAGAGACCTTTTTGGAACGGATTCTGCTAATTCCTTTCTCTAAACGATTCTCCAAGCTTCTAAGATCCTTCATAGGCAATGCGCTGAGTGACTCGCCTAGCATATGCCTGGAAACATATAGCATTGTTAAAGAAAAGGTTTGAAAGACAAATACATAAAATGATGCAACTGAATGAAGACCATAGGACATAACCTGTTTGAATTCTGCAAATTCCCAATTTGCACGCGTAGTTTGGCAGCTTCTTGCTGGTAAAACTGAGATTTACATCCGCATGGCATTAGTTTAACTCATGTCATCAATGACTAGAATTGAATGTACACTCTTCCACTTGAGTAAGTTCATGAGATTTATCATATGAAGATACCATTTTTTTTTTTTTTGATAAAATAAGAGGAAACCCACTTAAAGTCACCATTGTCAGAAATCTATTACCATTTTTGGATCTACATATGTTATAAAGGTCATAGAAAACCTAATGGACAAATCCTTACAATATGATTGCCCTTTTAAGGCAAGGAAAGTCTGCTCTTTCTTTATGAAAATAGAGCTAAAATCTGCCCCGGCCCTTCATTTATTTTCTTTTCAGCCAAAAGAAGATTAGATTAAAATTTAATTAAGACCAAAACCATATAATTTTAAAGATTAAGTTATGATAATTACTGGCCAAAAAAAAGGCGATGATAAATCCTTCTAGCTTCGGAATTCATCACAATAAAGAATTTTTTTTTTCTTCTTAATTAACTTACCTCAGTGTTTTAAACACAGATTTCCAATTTTCAAAGAGTTAAAATTTTCCATTTCAGAAGAAACTTTAGACCATGAGATACAACTTAGTTTTGATGCACAATCATGTCTCGACACAAAACGTGAAAAAAATACAGAAGTCAAGGGTGCGGGGGACTTGTGATTGTTAAAAAAGACTTATTTTTTATAGTCATTGCAGGTCATCAGCCAGCTTCTTCTATCCATACTGCCACTCATCAAGGTGCCATTTATGTGACTTCAAGAATATGAATGAAGTTCTCAACAGGACATTTTAACAATGAGAACTTTAAAAATTAAAGAGAAAAAGATGGATGAAGTTTATAATGGGATAGAGAGGATCGCTTCTCATAGTATAATTCCACGTACTTCCATATGTACAAGAAAACAAAAATGGAAAAAGGGGCTTGGAGATTGAGTTCATACCTGAGCATTAGCTTCAGCAACCGACCCAGTATTGGAGGAATCTGCACAAGTTTTTTTGTACCTCTCAATTGTTGCTTTGACACTGCAAACATTGTTAATTACAAAAAATAAATTAGCAGCACAGAATATATATAGTGATAGAAGTAACTGTCTACATATATTAATGGCTGCTTTCCTTAAGTATCATTTAGCTGAGAAATTAGAATATGTAAAAGCTTTCACAACTGCATACATAAACACATCAAGGTATTCCATGAACCATAAATCGAAAAAGAAATTGAAGGCTCTAGATGGATAAAAGATGAGCTCCAGCCCTAGGTATTATCCTGCTAAATCTGCATCACTATTCACTAGCCCTGATATTGATGCCATAAAAAAGAAATGGAATCATGAAAATTCAGCACTCTTCTCATGAGTTATCATCATTATACCTAAAGCTAGCTAGCAAAATTATTAAGCTTAGATTATAACGGTCAAATCAACCAACTTTTTCAGTTAACTGAATCTAATACGAAACCATAAAGCCAAGTTTTGTTTATTTATTTGATAAGACCCTAGTCACCCCCGCTCCTTAAATTTCCTCGATGTGCTGATTCCTTAATCTCGTCGAGCCAGTGATTGGCTGTCTCGGCCATGCTGGCACTGTTCTAACAGTATGATTGGCTCAGAGATTTCTATGGTCAAAACTTGTGCCAGATGTCAGAACCCATTACACAAAGGACAATGTTTTTAAATCGCGCATTGTTAGTTATTATCCACCTCGTTTAATCCAAAAAGAGTGTTAAAAATCTATGGATTTAATGATATTTCAAGGGGCTAAAGTAAGAGCCAAAAGACATATAACAATAAAATATGAAATAAAATAGTGATTTTATCCAGTGCCTGTCCCTGTCTGAAACTCTGAGTACATCAGAGCCGTCCATTTCAGCAGCCATAGTTACATTTCACGGAAGAAGCCAAAACCTCAGAACTCTCCCATTGGCTCGCAGTTGTCGTACCTTGTCTCTCTGGAACAACGCTGCTGACTTCACTTTTTTCTCTTTCTCTCTCCCTCCTATCAAAACTTGCACAAATATGACTACGCAAGATCTTTAACAAATGCAAACTGCAAAGCTTCACTCCATGATGCCAACAGTGATTCATTATAATGATAGCAGTCGACCTATTTTCATTGGCTCAAATCACTCTCTTTCCCACAGAAGCTTTTGTAAAAGAATTTTTATCCGAGTGAGAAATAGAGATCTAAGAAGAAAAAAGAAAAAGAAAAATGGGCAGATGGGTATTTCATCCATGTCTCATATAAGATGAATTTTCGAGTTCAAATGATGAAAAAAGAAACAAGGAAAACCCAATTTTGGAATCATGACATCGAACCCGTTTGTCAGTAGTCAAGAAACTGAACAAATCGTGCGTGACGTGACCAAAAGATTCTGTAACTAAGACAAAACACCAAACCTAATCTTACTCTGGGGTCATCCAAACCCTAGATAGATTTAACTGTACTAAAAAAAATAAACCAAGGGAAATGTCTGAAACCATGTAAAAGTTTTAGTGAGTTGTGATTGGTTGCGGAAAGATTACTTTGCTTGATTTAAGGGTTACTGATTGAAAGTCTTGGGACAAACTGTTAGCCTTATGTGGTTAATAATAAATATAATAACAAAACCCTAATTTGGTTTCGTTTGACCGTGAAGAAGGGGGGAACTCACGTGGCGCAAAACGGGATTTAGGGAAATTTCGTGTAAGAACCCTAATTTAGATGTGATTGAGTTGAGGCCTGATTTGGTTGTGATTGGTTGGAAAAGGGAGTTTTAACATGTTCCCAAAGGGAAAAGAAAGGAAAAGAAAAAAACATAAAAGAACCAATCTGGGTTTTTACAAACCTAATGTTATGTCTTTGATGGGGTTCTTAATTCGGACAAAATACTTTGCAGTTTTTTTTTTTACTTTCTTTCTGCGAAGTACTTTTGCTCTCTCTTGATGTCTAACTGACGTGCCATTAAGGAAGTGTCAAGAGCTTCGGGGGATCTGAGCTAATGGGAGCATGACAGCTTTGTTTCTAGGCCCTTATCTTAGTCCCATGGTTGAGACAGGCATGGCTAAGAGAGAGGTATATTGGAAAGGAAAAACGAGAAAATTTAACAACAATGGAGGAGAAAGGAGGCTGATCTCACAGGCCTGCACATATTTCCCAAAAACCTATACTTTTTTCACTAGCAAAAAACATAATGCTCCCTGTTTCTATCTATTGCACCAGATCTATGTATCCCACCAAAGTAGGAACTCAAGAAACGATCATAAACAGCAAAAAGAGCCCAAAGCTTATACAAGTGAAAAAGACAAAATAGAAGAAAGAAAGACAAGTGAATCTTAGTTTGAGAGAACTCAATCTAAGCTTTACACCAAAATATATATATATATATATATATAACAAATAATTATGTTCTTTTACTTAAATCAACCCAAAGATCTGTTGCAAAGCCTTCAGCTGCAGACACCAATAGGAAATATCTCCATTGACAAAATTTTCATTGTACTTTTCACAAAACAAACTTGAAAATAAGAAATGCCCTTTGGACTCAAGCGAAAAAGAGACTTAGTGATGACCAATATAAAAACTGAAGGATTTTTTTTTTCAAGAAGGAAAAAAGAAAGCTGATGAGCTTTGAAAAAAATTAAGATCGAAGAGTTGGATATGTACCTATTATTAGCATACTCATAGAGGCGGCCACGGCTAGAGAAGACAATCAGAGCAACCTCAGCATCACAAAGAACTGATAACTCATAGGCCTTTTTGAGCAGTCCATTGCGCCTTTTGCAGAAAGTAACCTGACGATTCGTTGTGTTTTCGATCCGCTTGATCTCGATCTTTCCCCTTCCCATTTTCTTCTGGGGCGAGGTCTCACGAGATTCATTGGGGTACACCATGATTGCTAACTGCGAAATACAACAATACACGATAAACAATGATATACATACAGACATAAATACATACAATAACTGCTACTAGCATTTACTATATCTTCCTTTTTGAGCACTGTTAAGTTTGCAGGAAAGGAAATGTTTGCAGAACTATACATATCCCTGAACATAATTAAGTTTTTAACTTCTTGGAGGCTGATATGGTGATGATCAAGGAGAGCTACTAGTGGATGAATCAGGGTGTTCAGTGAAAAAGATTGATTGAACCCAAAAGAAGTGAAGCAATGAAAATGATTAAAAGGACTATGTTTCAGCTCATAGATGACTAACCTGCAGATGGAAAAGAAAGGAAAGGGAGTATGATAATTAAGGACAGAAACAAAAAGGGTTTTGAGGTTTTTCTCTCCTTTTTTTTCCTTCTACAAACCTGATCGAGCAAGATGCAGAAAATGGGAGCACGGAAGAGTTGAGAGGTGTCTATTTATAAAAGTAAACAGCGACCCTTCTGATTTATCATCTTTTATAAAACCAGCTAATTAATCTGCCGTTTTTAATACTAGAATAGTATCTTTTTCTAGTATTTGGTTTGGCTTTTCCTCTTCTAAGTGGTGGTATTATATTAAAGCTGAAGGAACAAAAGAAAGGTTAAAGTTGGGAATCACTTGTAAGGTTCAGACTCCATTAACCATTAGTTTCCCCCCCCCCCCCCCCCCCCCCCCCCCCCTTTTTTTTCTTGCATGTGAATGGAGGGAAGGCATTGCATTAGAGAGAGAAAGAGAGAGAGGGACCTTTTCCAAGGGACTATTAATGGGATGAATGAGACGTTAGGCTAAGTTGCTAACAAGCAAACTCAAAGGAGAGACAAACAAAGTAAACAAAAGCACAAAGGGGAACTCTCATTATTTGTTAATTACTATTTTTCCATTTAATCCTTTGATGCTTATTCTTTGAGCTAGAGAGCTTTCTTGTCAATTTTTTTTTTTGTTCTTGGCGAGACAAAAGAGATTTTTTTGTCATTGTATTCTTTTTGTTTATATATAAGTGTCTTATATCCTTTCATTTGAATATGTCCCTAAATAATGTTTGATTTCAGTTCAACTTTCTCTTTTAACGTTTTATCCTTTCGGAACATAAAAAACATTTAATATTAATCTTAGGGAATTTTTCAAAATTTCAACTTAAAAATATTAGAATAAATTTTTATAAATTTCTCTACTATTCATCATCGAACTAAAGCAAAATATTTACTTTGAAACGAAGAAATGTAAATATTATTCCACGGCAAACTTATTGAGCTGTAATATTATTCATGTTCAAGGGCTCGATTAGGATTTCTCTTTGACAATGACTTTTGAGTACCAAATACTTATTAGGTGTCAAGTAATTAACTTAACCCCATTCTAGTTAAATTTTGAGATTGAATCTCAAATTTTAACCGTTAAAAAATCTTCAAATCAAATATGATTATTGATTTATTTCATATAATTATTGAATCACACCCTTTCTTTAACTTCATTTATTGCATATGAATATCAGTATAAATATTGAAAACAAAACTTTTTAATTTCTTAAAATATTCAAGGACATCAAATTTGAAGCAAAGAGTATATATATTGGTCCATCTTTCCTCATTTGGATTTTTCACGTTGCTAATTAGTTCCATATTTCAAAGAATATGTAGGTTTTGTGTTGAAATTACTTCTCGTCCCATTGTTTGGCAATTAAAGTCATCAAACAGTCAAGCGACAAGCACAATTCAGATCAAAAATCTATCACAGGATATTTCATCTTTGGTCCGTTCCATCCTTCTATGATCATTCCTTCTTCTTGCCTTTCCCGTTTTTGTCTTTGTTCTTCCAAAGGAATGTCTTTGCATCATCCAAGTCTTGTTGTATCAATAAAGTAATGATAGAGGGAAGTCTGACTTCCATGAGACATCTTACTCTTTGTTGGCACATCTCGATTTCCTACAACACATTGATGGTACTAATAAGACAAATCATAAATACTTGCTTTTTTTCCTTCTTGTTGATAAGTATATGAAGACTAATTATAGATTTTTGAGTTTGAATTATGGAAAAAATTCTTTCCTGCCTCAAAAAATTTATGTTATTATTTTCTTTTTCTTAATCAAAGTAAAAATTTTATTAAAGTCTCGAGAAGAGAACTGATCACTACATAAAGAGGTATATCCTTTGATCTCACAAATTTTATCAAACTGGAGATAACATGCCTTATTAATTTATCTCTTTTCTCCATAGTATTTCACCTTCTTTTTTTTTTTTTTTGAAAAGGGAATTTTATTCCTCCATCTCCCCGATAATGCGATGGCAAGCCTTCAGCTTAATTGACAAAAGACTGTGGTGGCATAGGAACCCTTTGGACTTTTCACCCACTTTTGCATTGAATCTCCTTGGACTTTTCAGTGGAGGGGGTTAGCTCCCACAAGTACAGTTGGGAAATGCCATGGTGACAATCATTCTAGAGGAGTTATCACTTTTGCCATACCAACCTATGTAGCGAGGCATTAGAGCCATTTCCCATTGAAAATGAAGTGTGCTTCGAGTTTCATGTAATTGCATCCTTTGTATAAAACCACATGAGAGCAATTCGGTGCTACAATTAATTCTGCTCATATTTGACTCCGAAGATAGAGAAGTTGAGATTGATAGTGCTGCAAATTTGAACCCAAAGCAATGGGTGTTGACTATTAGAAGCATAGGTAAAACACGTTTTCCTTGAAACCCAACTCTTTTTCCCATTCTTATAAATCCCTATATGACTATACACAATTGTTCATTCTATGCATAATTATGACTAAATTAATTGGGGTGCCGTATCTGACAGCAATTAACAATCTTCCCCAAAGTTTCAACTATGATGATGCAATCAAGATTATATCAAAGTAAGTAGCGATTTTCATATTTTCTTTCTAGCTCCATATTTTAGCGTGTGAAACTTTCTCAAAACCTTTGAGTGCAACTTTCCACTCATGGCTTCATGTCTAAAAAAAGTTTGGATTTCTAGGATGGAAAAGGCTCCACTAGTTTATATATCCATGCTCTCATTGGTCGAGATCTCTTTATGGGTCACAGCAAACAAAATCTTGCCCGTACCTACATGAGGACCACATGGACGGTAACTACTACTTATTTGTGCCCATACTTTACCACAATTGAGAAAAATGTATAAAGCTTTGCTTGTAAATGTACCATGGGATAAGATTCCCCATGGTGCTCACTAATACTGCATTATTTTGCCTCGTTTCCGATGATAGGGGATAAAAACTTAAGTTAGAACATAGTCATGGAACACTAGAGATCAAAAGGGGAAAAAGGGGGAGAGACAAAAAGAGTTTCTTCCCCCGTTGAGGACGTAGTAGGCAGTGCTAATTTTGTCAAAATCAATGTCAAATAAATTAATTGATATGGCTCTAAAGCAATTGACTGATGATGATCATGATCCCTTGCCTAGCAGGTAGGTTTTCGCTTTGGCCTAGCTGGTGTTTCACAATAATGGTGAAGACCAATTAGAACAAGGGAAGCGAAAGGGCTTGACATGTTTAGCAGAAAAAGGAAATGAAAATTTGATTTGTTTGTTTGCTTGATTTTTCTTGTGATAAACAGTGGAGTAGTTTCCAATTGAGAAATTAACATGAGGGAGGGGATTCAGAATGTTACTTTAAGTTTATACCCGTTGAAAAAACTATAACAAGGCAAAGGGGAAGAAGTACGGGAAATGTAATCGTACGAATTACATTTAAACATTCCCTTTGGAGGGGGACCACGAGAGTTGCAACACTGTGAAAAAAGACGACCTCATACTGAATGATTATTAGATGTGAATACTCCAACGCAATATACCTAATCCCATCAATGCATTATGGGCAGTCACCATCTCCACCGTCTTCAAGTTTTCTAGTCATAAACCATACCCTAAACCATTTTTTTTTTTTGTGTGTGACGACAAATTAATTAAACCCACATTCATTGTACGTGTGAGGAAGTCTAAGAGGGGATATCAGTTCTGACGGCGAAGGAATGCAAAGGTTGATAATGCCACAATGATTTGACGTCCAGGCTTGTTATGCAATGAATAACGTGAGTCCCTATTTTCCACCAGCGTGTCCGTCACGTTCATGTTTGCGAAGCGAACAGTGAGGTAATTCCATCGATACATAACAAGTGATCATTTCTATTGATTTTTTATTGGTTAATACAGCCATTGCATTGTCTTGATCAGTCATTGCATTATGCTGATGCGATTCTTTAATCTTATGCATATAGCATAGCAGGGTTATGTTTGTTTCGCTGTTAATTTATTCTTAGATGGTTGTACATAGATGAAAAATCTTTTTAAGCTGTTTTATGGTGTCCTATAGGCATGTATATATGCGCTACGTCACTGAACCTTCTTGGTTTCCAGTGTTAAGCGCTTTTATGATCATTTATGATCATATATAATAAATAAATTTATTGACTGACCACAACAAAAAGAAAAAAAAAATAGTCTTTAGTCTTAGCACTAATAGGCATAAGACTTGTTTTAGTATAATTAACTTTCTCACTTTCTCCATATATAATGATATAATGTTTCAGTTTACTCATCGTTTACACTTCCCATCAATTTTTTTTTTGAAATGCATATAATAGTTTGTACTAATAATACCAATAATTACAAAATGCATAACATGATTATAAAAAGGTCTATCTCTGCCTCTCAGAATCACTTATACATACTGTTTGTGAACAGCAAAATTGCCCTATCAGTTATTTTGCTGATTTGCAACCATTGAAAGTTTCAAGATCATTTTTATATGAATGGTTTTGAAAGTTTTTGTATTTGTTGCTTTGTACTATCCGGTACTATTCTATTTTATTTATTAAAAAATTAGTTTCTCAAAGAAAAGTAATTTACATGAATGAAAAAATATGGAGGGACAATCATATAATTTTTTCTATTACATTTAACTCATCCCGATATACTTAATTAGGTTGTACCCCAACCTAGATATACAATGATACATGTTAATTTTGTCTGACCAGAGGCAAGGACGGCCCAACAAGTTCAAAAGCTTAAAACGAAATATTCAAATAAGGCTTTTTTTTATTAAAATTAAAAAAAAATTATTAAAATTGTATTCTTCTAGCTTTTTGATATGCAAAATTTTTAATTAAACTTTTATAATCAAATTCTTCTAATATTTCTTTTTCAATTGATAATATAGTCAATCTATTTAATCTTTCTTGAGACATTGTTGATATGATTTTATTAATTTTAGTTTAATCCATTTAATCCGTTTAAATAAGACATTTTATAATCAACTATTATAATTATCTTATATTTTCTAAATGTTTAATATAAAATCAACAATCAAAATTTTTAATTCAAACAAATCGACTATCACATGAAATAAAAATAATATAACAATATAATATAAACTCTAAATTAAAGTAAAAAAATCTGTAAAGATTAGAACAATAGTACCTAATTGTTGAATGCTTATTACAAACCGCAAATGAGGTTCACAGCTTTATGAAGATAATAAAAGAACAGACTTCTTATGTATTTTTTTGAGAAAAATTGAAGTTAAAGAAAAAAAGAGCAAATGAGAAAGGAAGATTTCAAAAGTAGATATTATACATTGAAAAAAATTGATTTTATATATAGGAAAAAAATATTTGTTGGAAATCATTAAATGCATTGATTAGAAATAAGAAAAATAAATAAAAAAAATAGCTGTTGGAGATAAGTAAATACATATGATTGTTGGTTTATTGGAAATAAGAGAATATAGTTGAGAATTAACAGTATTCTAGAAAGAAGAAAGTAATAGAAAATTGAAATTATTAAGCACATAATTAAAAAAGTAAAAAAAATAATTTTAATAATTATTTTTTACTTTTATATATTTTTTAATTTTTATATATTTTTAATATAATTAATTATATTATAATTATTGTAAAATTATAAATTTTTTTTTTAAAAAAATTGGGGCCTCCTCAAATTGGGAGCCTAAAGCCATTGCTTGGATGGCTTCACCCAAGGGACGGCACTGACCAGCGGATGGTAGATTAAGTGGCATATTATCAATTTGGGATAAGTCTTTCTTATTTCTTTAATCAAAACTTGCACGTGAGAGCTTTATAATCTTGAATGGAACTTGGATTTTTGAAAATTTTTGTTGTGTTATCATTAATATCTATGCATCTTGTGATGTTGATGATTGTCGTGTAATTTGGGAAGAGCTACTTTCTCTTAAGAGTGATTTCCCTACAAGTTGGTGTTGTGCAGGTAACTTCAATGCAATTCAAAGTGCCGATGAACGGGAGGATGTATTACTTTGGGAACTAGCATCGCAGATGTCAATGAGTTTATTGATCAGTGTGAGTTGATTGATTTGCCATTAAAGGGAAAGAAATTCACCTAATTTGTCCCTGGTGCGAAACATAGCCATTTGGATCGATTTTTACTTTCTTTTGAGTGGCTTCTACAATTCCACGACCTTAATCAGAAAGGTCTTAAAAGATCTTTATCCGACCACTGTCCAATATTATTGTCATTAGAGTATGTTAACTGGGGACCTAGACCGTTTCACTTCCTTGACTGTTGGCTCTCAAAGAATTCCTTTTCAGAGATGGTTGTGAGCAAATGGACTTCAATGGAGATCTAGGGCAATCATGGTTTTTGTCTCAAGGTTAACCTAAATCAACTCAAAACACATTTGAGATCTTGGAATAAGTTTCTTTTGGAAACATTAACAGCATCATAGTTGATCTTGAGAACAAGGTGGATGAGTTTGATCGCATTGGTGATATTTGAGACCTTACGATGCAAGAGTGCATTGCTAGACAAAATGACTCTATGTAACCTTTAGGCAGTCAACAAGAACGTGGAATCGTTATAGTGACAAAAATCACGCATACGGTGGATCAAAGAGGGTGACAAAAACACTCAATTTTTTTGATGCACAGCTAAAGTGCGGGTTTGTAGGAATTGTGTTTCAGGAATTATGATTAACAGCACATGTGTTTCTGATCCAAAGGAGGTACGTTAAGCTATCTTTGATTATTTTAGAAAAGCGGGATGTGGTGGAGTGCTTCGAAACTTTAATGGATATGTTGTTGGGGTATTTTGTGGGCCTTTAGGCATTCAAGATTCTAACAATACAGAAATTATGGTAATTTTGCATGTTCTTAGATTTTTTCGATCCTTTCTTTTTATAGGAGCTAATTAAATTGTTGAATTTAATTCTATGGTGGCTTTAACTTGAGTGAACAATATTGATCAAAGGCCATGAGATACATGATCCATTATCAATGAGGTTGATGTCTTAAGGCAAATGATTGGTATGGTCACATTTATGCATACCTTAAGAGAGGCCAACTTCTTCGCAGATCATTTAGCAAAATTGGGTGTGGATAAGACATTTATGTTTTCAGCTTGGTGGTGATATGAATGCATTGTTTTGCTTGAGTATTTGTACTATGATGTATGGTAGTCCTCCTCTATGGTGATCCTGTATATGCTTATGTGTAGGGGTCTGTAAACTAAAACGACATGGTACTCTAGGTGATTTTGGAGGCACTCTCTAGCCATAGGACCCCATGGGTTTCCCATCTACTGTCTTGAAATGATATTAATAAAACTCATATGATTGGTTGAGAAAAAAAATGATTCATTTGAGTTGATATAAACCCAAGTGGTGCTAATTAGCCAACAAAACAAAACTATAATTTAATGAAGCTCATTATTATTTACTCTATTAAGCTTTTCTAATCAGCTAAAGCCAACAAAAGTAATTTGGACTTGTTCTCCTAATTATAATCCTGCAGCGCTATAATTGAAGTCTGGATTCATTATCGTTGTGTAATGGAACATGGGTGGATGGTTCATCTTTGTATAATTCGATGATCAAAGGGTTGAGCTACAAAAAATAACAAATGTATGGTCGTGAAACCTAAAGCACCAGACCTTCCAAGCGTCCCTTCTGTGCTCTTCTGGTTTTGATTTATGATTTCCCCAACTGCATAACCATTCCCTTGTTACATAAACTATAATGCAATGAAATTCGTGTGGATGGTACGAGATCCCATAAAGTTGGATATTACCTTATGAGGCCTGGCTACTGGTTCTCTTTCTTTATATTGGTTAGCCGTTTTTCTACATATCTTTTGGCCTCCATCCATCATTTGCTTTCGTCAATTAATTCTCTTCTTTTTGTGTTATAGCTTTGATTGTCGGGCTTTTCTTTTCATGAAACTGTTTTAAATTGGAATTTAAATATTGAAATATTAAATCACTGAATAGAAGCCATAAAAGGGTTTGGTATTTGGCTGAAAGCCATATTGTTATTAAAGAACAAAGAATGTGTAGAAGGACAGAGAGACAGAGACAAGAAAGAAGAAATATCTTGATTGCAATTCATAAACCCTAAGGGATAAGATAAAGTCCTAATACAAATTGTTCCATGTGATTCCGAAATTTCTCAGCTGATAGCTAGGAGTGAAGCTTTTTCACTGTAATGGTAAGGGGCATACAATGTGTAAGCTATCCCGTGATGGAATTAAGCTCAACTCCATTTTCCCCCCCACCCCTTTCCTTTCTGAAAGCAGCAGAGGGGGACCATGCCATCAATTTCTTTTGGCATTATCATTTGTATTAGTTAGCAAAGTAAGTCCATATGACATTGATGGCAATCGGGCAATAACCAATTTTGTACCATAAAAAATACCAAAAAGGGGTCCTACATTAATCAAGTTGTGGCCCCATTATTAGGCTTGTTAAGAGGCAATTCCCAATCAAGAAACTTTGATACCAAGCTTTTTGAAATTGTCCTGGATGAACCCTCAGAAGGTATATATTGAATAGTATGTAAGGTATACGTTAGGGTAATTACCAGTAATTCACAAATATAATCACTTGATGAATTATGATTATATCAGCAAATTCATCATGCTTAAGTTGATGATTGATCAATATAGGTAGCAAGGGTTTAGGGCCCCCCACTGGCAGAAGCCTCAATGAAGAGAAGCAGCAAGAGTGGTCGCTTTTATGGCATCCAAGTATTGAAATCCTGCTTTAAAGAAGCCATAAAGTTCACGACCTCTTTTGTTGGTTATAGAAATTTGAGCAAGTATCTCTGTGCAATGATAAACGTTTCCTCTCTTTTCCAGTTATCATATACTAACTTGGAGTAAATCAAGGAGACACACCCATGAACATGTCTAGCTTCCAATTTGAATGTAATTATATTATATGTATTTTTTTTTCTCTTTTTCGAGTTTCCAGTTTGGTGTTCCTTTGGGTACAAAGATATTGGAGTTGTAAGTTGTTCCTCTTTGCGGTAGCTTTTGGTTTTGCTTGGTTGTGAAAGTGAAAAAACTCAGAAGAAATGCTGACTGTAATCCCCTTTTCCCCTGAAATCATAACAAACTTTTTCACTTCTTTTTAGTCAATTTGTGCTCAAAGTCCTAGTATTTCATTACTATGGTAAGCTTAGACAAAGATTTTATGGCCTAAGATTACAAAGTATACCTACTTTATTCCTATGTTTCATTGATTAGTCATTGGCCTTTGAAACACCCCTGTACGACAAGAATCAAAATGATCGTATGACTCTGAATTTGATCATTAATTTTTTTAAAAAAAAATGAATAACTCACCGAAATTTGAAAAATTCATTCAACCTATTAGTATAAAAAATCAATAACCCAAAATTTAAAACGATCTGAAGAATGAAAATTTCCAAATAATAGATACCAATTGCCACATCTAACAATTTTAGATGTTATTAATTGATATGAATTCACAAGGTGCATATCAAGAAAGTGCCCTTGAGAAAAGAGGATGGTGTTTTGGCATCTTGTTGAAGCCAGATATTATAGTATCGAAGGGCTCAAACAAGGAGATGTTGAATACATAAAGGCTTAAACCCTTCAAGATTAGGATTTGTAAGAATGTGAAACCAAAAAAAGAAAGCAGATTAATTATACTTTATGGGCCCCCCATCATAAAGGAAAAAAAAAATACTAGTTTGCGGGCTACATACAGAAATGCCAAAAGGGTCAAATCAAGATTGAACAAATTATATTCTACAGGCTAAATGATTGAAGCATCTATGCAGAAACTATACCAACATGCTTTGTACAATCTTTTTCCCAGACGTCATTAAGGAGTAAACTAGAACAAATTTCGAGAACAAAGAGAAAAGAGGGAGGATGGCAGATAGTTGAGATATGGAACATTTTTTTTTTTTTTGGATATATGATAGAGCTTTACAAAAGCTGCCTGAGCAAGGCAGGGGTCCAGCCAGAGGCAAGAATACACAGCTTAGACTCAAAATAGATTGTGATAAGGACAATAATAACCCAGACCCAGGGGACTAGAACATAACACCGCCACCTGACCACAACCTGATTACAAAAATGCCAGTCCCCTGTACAATAATGTAAACACGCAGCGGGGAGAATAAAAAGAAACAGGATGAACAAGACCTCCCCTGTACAGAAAGAGAAAACCAAAAACAATGGCTGGAAATTGATTTGATGAATTGGATTCCATGGTTACCCAAAGGCTTGGACTTGTCACCATCTTGATTGGTCCAAGTGATCTTTATGCACATCAATCTCATATAATACACCATGCATGCATGTAAGTACGCATTAAAGCCGAGTTTATTTCTTGAATAATCACTTTCCATGCAAAATCGCCTAATAAGAATGTGAATGATGATAATTCACTAGGCCCAACATCAGATAACCGCAGTTAAGCCACCTATCTTTAATCAATCAGAATTCTTCCATAAATGGAATTCTTAAAATTCATAAAAATTTGGATTATGATAACATACTGAATGTACATGAACAAGTACAACACTATGGATTGATACAAATGTAGTCCTCAGCCCACGATGCAAAGGGAGAGAATCAAATCTGAAAGATATCAAACTCGACAATGACTACAAACAAATTAGCATAGGACAAAAACAAATGGTATGCTCCTGATTACAACTTGATCCTTTGGACAACAAACTGAACAAGCGAATACGAAAATTTATGCACAATTATAAGCTCCGGAAGATAAACCATCAGTCACTCATATGCCACCAGAAGAATGAGATGAACCGCTGTGGCTGCTTGGACTCGAATGATCTTTCTTCAGCATTGCCTCCAGATTCTGAAAGCATTTCAATGGTGTAACCTGTACATATCGCAAGCGGTAGCAACAGAGGAAAATTATTAGCTTAATGGTGACAGATTGCACAGGCCTGCAAAATGGACCAAAATGCTAACTCTAAAAAAAACTAATAGGATAGACTAAATTAACAGGTGTCTAGCTTCTCAATTCCAGCCAACGAATCGAATGACTGAAGCTAGTACTTGACACAAGCAGAGAAAAGACATGCCTATTTTTAATAAAGAGTAGCCATGAAGCAACATCATCCTGGACTACTACCCTAGCTTCTGCTGGCCATCCAACGACAGGAAATTTGGCAACTTTGGGTGACACTGACACTTGAGACACACTCAAATTTTGATCATAACTTCTGACCTTTCATTTTGGGATCATGATCTATACAGCAACAGATATCAAGAAGAAACTAATTCCCTCAAGCAAAATTGAAATAACTATTTGCATTTTTCTTTGATAATCAGCTTGCATGCATGCATTTTCAGAGAAAATACAGATGAGAGAATGGTGGAATGGAGGTTTGGAGAAAGAGAGGATACCTTCCAACGCTTCTTATGACTGAAACTGTTGTGAATGGATTCCAGTCTTGTTATTATCTGTCTGAATGTTGGTCGCTTAGCAGGCTTCTCATTCCAACAATCCACAATTAACCTGTGATCAGGAGCATACATATCTTTTATATATCTATACCATGCCCCGATACCTAAATCACTCTGACAAAAGAAATAGAATGACTAATACCCTAAAAGCTAATTTGCAAAAATATAATTTCTTCAAAAGATTACAAATACCTTCACATTAGCACATCCTTTCAGAAAAACATAGGGGATTAAATTTTGAAAGAATTATGCATGCATGTCGGTATGGGTATGGTGCTAAAACAACATGTATATAATTAAAACTAAGAACCAAGAGTTTAAGTGTGATGATTAACTAATACACTAAAAACCTCAATACTAGAGTCCACAGAACAGTATTCCCAGCTAAACGAACAGGAGTAAAATTACTCTACTCATAATGGAAGAAGACAAAATGTAGTACTCACTCTTTAAGCCCATGTGCATAATGCTTAGCTGGAGCTTTGAAAGGCGGACGCTCCCTTGATGCATATGCCTGAGGAACTTCATTCTCTTGCTTTGCAGAAAATGGTGGGTAGCCTTCAATCATCTAGAGTATAGCACATTAAAATCACATATCAAGCCTGTTGCGATCATTAGACTTTGTCAAAGAAAAGGAGATTGAGCAGGGAAGCAAAGCTAAAACCTCATTGACTCAAAAGTTAAAACTTATTCATTCACTGAACATATGAGCCGAAGTGTGAAAGAAATTTACCTCATGTAGGATCAGAGCAAATGAAAACACATCCACTTTGGTATCATAGTCACCATTTTTAAAAACCTCTGGAGCTACATATCGGCCTGTGTCAAAAAAAACTAACATGTTTCAACTTACAGAGAAATGGATTTGTTGAATAGAAGATAAAGTCCTACATATCCAGATAATTTCAAAATATGACTGCTTAAATATGTAAATAGCAAGATTGCGGATAACTAAAACCAAATAGAAAGTGAACTCACAGGATGTATCTTGACAAGTTAGAGGTTTATCTTCTTTAACTGTGAGCAGCTTGCTAACTCCAAAATCTGCGACTTTCAGATGTCCAGAATCATCCCGCAAAATGTTTCTGTTTATTTCAAATTGTAAGCACATGAAAAGTGCTGACCATTTCAGAAAATTAAGGCAAACAATATGTCTTCTACAGAAATCTAAAACTAAATTTTGTTCGTTAATATACATATTTATTAGGAAAAGAAAAACCCATCTGAACAAGAAAACTTACGAAGGCTCAAGATCACGGTGAATTATTGGTGCTGGTTTATTCTCATGCAAATAATTCATTCCCCTGCAAAATTGTGGAAGATATGTTAATGATCTTTCAAGTCCACCCATGAGGGACTAGCAGCTGGAAAAAAACTTCCATAAACTATACCATGTATTAATCAGTTTTATTTCTCTCACCTATCTCTAAACTCAAGTTTTATAGTGATCATCTCAACTATAATCATCTAAGACCAACAATCAGTCTTATGTGTCCCCTCAAATTTTCTCTGTACACTAATGTATCATCATTTTGCAGCTTTTACATTTGCCTATCTGTATTCTTCATAAAGAAAGCATAACATGTAACTAAATACCTACTCATTTACACAGTAACTCTCACATCAAAGTTGACATCTAACTGTCCTTTTTCTGACAAGCAAAATAGCTATTTGTCAATGTGGCATACTCAAGTAATAACCAAGTCCACTGCAATAATACAATAATAACCTTGCAATATCAAGTGCAAATCTCAGAGCTTTCATTGGTTGCAATGCTCCTTTTCCTTTCAAAAAAAGCCGTAAATCTCCCTGAAAAATAAACAGAAAATTAAGATTTAAAAAGCCAACTCTGAAGGATCAATTTAGATTTGAAACAAACAAGATTAAAGATAACTTTAAGGCCAATAGTTTACAAAACACTAATATTCATCCTCAATTTTACTCTCCATAAAATCACCAAAAGAAAAATTAACAGAACAAAGTAAATATATGGCATTACAATTCCATATCAATGAATTATCCAACATTTCATACACAACAAAAAGAATTCATAGCAACACAAATTCACAACAAGTTGAAATAAACATCATTAAGCCAAAGAAACAAACAGAAGTAAATGATTCATAGAAGAGAGCCCTTAGATGCTATGATAGCAAATAAGCTGCTGGAGTAAAAAACCTTGGGTAAATATTCTGTCACAATCATCATGGGACTACTTTGAGTTACCGCACCAAGAAATTGGACAACATTTGGATGTCGAATTTTCTGAAATAATGCAAGCTCATCTCTAAATGCCCTCCTGAAAAAAGAAAAAGAAAAGCAAGCAATTCATAAATCATACTATGGGAAGAAAAGGACCCAGGCTTGGTCCAGTGGTCTTCTCACCCAAGCACCAACTGCCTGCAAACCCACACCAACCACACCACACCCACCCCCCCACCCCCCCCACAGCAAAAAAAGAAAAAAAGAAAAAAGGGGAAACAGTGGAAAACAAAAACTTCAGTCTATGAACAACTTACACTTTGTCCTCATCAGTAAGGACTTCATCTCCAAGCTTTTTTACAGCAACTTCTGTTCCACGCCATGATGCTCTACAGAAGGTTCCCTGCAATTTATTCATAGAGATAACTTAGATCTACAGCAGCTAAGAAAAAAATTGCAGATGCAAAAGCACAGGCTCATCAGTTTATGAGTTGACTGTTGCATATATATGCAACATGGAGTTACAAAAACAGCATAGACTTTGCCTAATTGGCCTTTTATGTGTCTCTCATCGAACCTGCATTGCACAATTAACGAAACTCTCTCCTCTATGCAACAAAAATTTAATCTTTTACTGGCTCTCTACCCGTTCCCCATTGTCCGCTCAAATTCACAGTGCAACAACGAGGACACTGTTTAACCAGTCCAAACATTGTTCACAAACTTTAATAAGCATTATGCTAGAAAAACAGGTCCAACGCAAAATTATTTCCAACTTATTAATGCAATGCATCCAATATTAGCTGGTTCCCAAAATTATTCTCAATTCCCATATAACACTATTCCTATGTATAACTATGATTTAAACTCTAACGAAATCATGGAATATTATATAAAAAAAAAAAAAAAAAGAGATCACCTTAGCAATGTCGACGCTGTTAGTAAAATCGAGTTCTTTTGGATCAATTTCATATTCTGGGACTTCACGCGCGTGATTTACATGCATTGGAGCCATCTATAACCAAAATTCAACAATCAATATTAATAACAAAATCAGCAAAGAAATATTCCAAATCGAAAATGCAAAGACTTACCAAAGATTTAGCTCCATGTTTCTCCAAAAGCTTAATCACATCATGATTCTTATAATATATAGCATCCGCCAAAGGCTATTTGACCAAAAACATATAAGATTAGAAAAAGAAACTAAAAGAAAAAAAGGAAAACAGGAGGAGTTTTTTTTTTTTTTTTTTGCTTACAGTGCTTCCCCAACGATCTTTAGATTCGACGTCGGCGCCACGCTGAAGGAGCAAGGAAACGACGTCGGTCTGTGCTTGACACGCGGCAATATGGAGAGCCGTCCGATCATCGATGTCCCGGAAATTTACGTCGATCCCCGAGTCCAGGAGCTCGCGAATGCCGTCCAAGTCACCTTCGTTGGCTAAGTACATCAGCCTAACTCCGTCTATCTCTTCACCTTCCTCTTTCTCTTTTCCGTCCGGTTCGCCTCTGTTTCTCTCCGGTGCCATAGACGATTGCTTCCCTAACGTAAACCTCACCGCCGCTTTATTTTCCATTACTTTTTTTTCCAAAACCAAGAACAAGAAAATCAAGAAAAGATAACTACTTTACTTGGTTTATCCAAAATGAGTATGATTTTTAATTTGATTAGAGTCTTAATTAAACGAGATTTAAACAGGATTAGAATCCAATGAGCAAGACCTATATGTAGAAAGTCGATCGAGAGAGAGATTTTGGGGTGGTTTAATAGAGAACCGTAAAAGCAAAGGAAAGTTGGAACTGCAGTTGTTGAAGTTTCAGTGGTAGGTAACGCGGCGGATTTTTAATTTTCTTAATGGGTGTGGAACTCACGCGCTTACAACGCGTGAGAAAAATTCGTCAATATGGCGCAACCCGACAAAGGACGAATAAGAAACGACGACTTTCTATTTTTTAATATTTGCGAAAAAGAGGTTAACAATCCGGACCGTTTATGAATCACCAGACGGGAATGGTGTGGATAAGTTGCCTGGGGGCCCAGATGATTAACGCGGAAGGAAACCGAAGATCCAGGGGCGAAACGATGTCGTTTGAAAGCGGATCATGATTGTTTGCACCACGTGACAACTTGTTTTTGGTTATCTGTATATTCTGGAACCCGTATGCAATCGCTGTCCGGCTGTCTGCTTAAACTTTTCAGCCGACCGTTGAAAGATTTATTTCTTTGTTTGAAACACCTCAAAATTAAACCAAAATAAACACAAGAAAAAAAAAAAAAAGACTGGTTGAGGATTTGTTCATTTCCTCAAAGGCTCAAACCAATTCAGAATTTGTCTGACTTCCAAGCAAGGACCTTGAATGTTTGAATCCTGAAAAGGTCATCTTGTTCAGGGTTGCAAGTGGGGATTGAGTATTGTTTATGTTAATCAAATAGAATCTTCCGAAACTGATACTTTTGGATGCCCTTTCAGGCTTTAAAAACCAGGGTGGTATGTTGTGAATTCCGGATGGCGCTTTGACTAAGTATAGGAATTCGCTAAGGTTCACTGTCCCATTCCAGCTATTCATGTTTATCCTGAGGGAAAAACAATGTGGCTGTTTGACTATTAAACATGGCCTGATGTCATCCACAACATGTGATGGAAAAAGATAAGTATCACACGGGAGCTCCAGGGACCAATCTTTGGATTTAGGCCGCCACTTTACTCAACATGTTTACATGTTTCGGGAGTTTCTTCCTTCCTGGTCGTTGGAACAGAGTAATGGGAATTCCTTCAAATCAACAAGTTGCTTTTACAGTTTGAACACGTTTTGGAATCATTCTTTTCTTTTCTGGTTTGGGTTGTTCAGTACAATGAGATTCCAACTGTGTTGGGTGCCTTACCCCCGGGTAAAGTTTGTGGAAAAGCTAGCTTATCCAGGATCCAGCTAGGTCTAGCTGTGAAAGCCTATTTGACCATTACCCATTTTTCACATATGCTTTATCACAAAATCCTCTTTTCCAAATGTCAACGTAATCGGATAAAACACTTGAACTTGGATTTTAAGAGATTAAATATTCATTAATAACTTTAGGGTCATAGTCAATATTTTCCCAGGAAAGTTCATTTCTACAATAAGGACAAAACAAGTACAGGGACGTTTGGATATAGATCGTGAATAAGGATAACGGAATAAGGAATTCTGAGAGTTGAATTTTGTTAACTTCTAGATCTCTTCTAATAAAAATATGTACGAGACTTCAATATGAGAACAAAACTCTTGATAACCATGCAATTTCACCCAACTTAGACAAGGAAATGGAATTTGCTTTTATTCCTTTCATATAGTTTTAGCCATATTGGATGGATGTTTTACATGCTTACCCTTTTGGTTTTGTCTTCTTCAAAGTGGGAAAAAAAAAAAAAGATAGAAAATTTCGAGACATATTCTTTGTTGCCTGTATGCACAAGTCATCTAATTATTATAGAGTAATGTCAATTTTCATTATAACCAAATGCTACCTATTGAACGAAATTTGCTCCATAAGACCGCTACTTCTCTTCTTTAAATTAAAGGCACTGGTTTAAGCAAACTTTCATTGACCCCAATAAACAAAATAGAACACCACTTACAGGTATTGACTATGCAAATAAGTTGCAGGGGATGGTTGACTTGGCAAATTGCCTATATTATTAATGGCTAGTGGCAGTTCTAAGGCACGCAACCTCAAAGACATCTAATTGTCAATAAGATATAGTGCATCATCATAACTAATAGTAATTAGTAAGAACCTGCACGGGTACATTATTATTGATATAGGTAAGATGACAAGGTCAGTCTTATTGCAACCTATATGCATTGTATTAGGTGCTATTTGCAGGAGTAACAGATAAGAAAGAGCTAGTTTGGGCAGAGGTTGCATTCAGCAACCTTCTCCCAGGATTTGAGAGTTTTGTCCTCAGTATCTGTTTTATATAATGCAAGACGACTTATCTGGAAGCTCAGGCTGCCAATGCTTTCATCAAGTATATTAGCTTTTTCTTGAGCTTTCTTCTTCTCTTCTTCTGTCAGGTCGGCATACAGGAGGCTCAAATGTGGCATGTATGCTATAAGAAAATAGAAGTATTTGTCAGTTGTAACCAACAGAATGAATGTCAAAATAGAAAGACAAGTACAAATATTTGATCTTCCCGCAAAGTTAATTGAAAGATGGTCAATTAAGCTTTGTTTTCAACAATCAGATGACGATGACAGTGATCTCATCTACAAAAGACTTCTACTCCATCCTTAAAGATAAACGGCATTTACCGACCACAGTCATCTAACTGCTGGGAAAACTAAAGCAATGACATGGATTCAGATGTACATGCTACTTGACTTGTTTTGCAAGTTCAAAAGCAAAGAAATCAAATTGAGTCTATCCATTTAGGCACACCATTAAAGAACTCAGACAATAACTTTAAATCAAATCCAGAACCGTCATATGCATTTGGCAGTTTTGAAAATTACTGAAAACATTTCACCAACTGATAACAATATTAGAAAACCCAATTTCCCTCCTTAACACCCCTAGACAGTGTCTTTTTCATTTTTCACTCTCAATGAAACAATTTGTCGAAAATTTTTCAAGGGATTACAAGTCAAATTCCTGATGAGTTATTGCATATTCCAAAACATATACCTGATAACATTTGGCTTCCTATTCCAAAACTCTAACCACTCTACAATTGAAAATGTTACCTGAGCGTGCTTAGCTAGTTCATATTCCATAATTCTAACCACCTCTAGAGCTGAACTATACCAAAACCTCAGGGGTAATATCTAGATGTTTCTTCCCTTCAAAATTTTACTAGAGAGCACCAATGGTTTGAATTGAGAGCTTTCCAGGCAAGGATAATTATTAATTCACCTAATATAGCTTCCGGTTAGTCTAATAAATTTCAGCAATAGCAAGTACAAAGTTAGTTAAATCTTTGGGTGCCTAGAAAGGGGTTTTAGAATATCTATCCCCTGTCACATGATACCCAGATCCGTGACAGGTGCCAAGAAACATAACTAAGATAGCCAAAGGTGTTAAAACAAAAGGCAACACTTTAACTTACGTGTGGAACCCTTGTAACCAAAATGGCCAGAACAATGTGCACTAGCTTCCACCACCTGGAAAAATTCATGAAACTCTTGCTTACTTCAACTACTCCAAATAATAATAATAAAAAAAACTTTTCTTTGAATTATTATAGATTGATGGAAAACCACAGAAATAAAAATTGAAACAGGAATTACCTCACGAGTGGGGTCAAGCAGCAAAAAGACGCATTGATAAAAGAAAGTTCCAGTGGCCACACGTTCGACGGTAGCAGTATAAGCCTTGAGCCCATCACAGGCTGACCTGAACTTAGCCAACGCATCATCAGCGGTTAAACTGATGGCCCCAACAACCGTGATGTGGGGCTCGAACTGTGGCCCACCGAACTCGGATCTTAAACCTTCCATCAACTTCTTCACCCGGGCAGCAACGTCTTCCGGAGGACGTGCCCACACCGAATATATATCTTGCTCAACGACGGCTTCTGGGGTTGCCATGACGGTGAAAGAAGTGGAACTGAAGCGACCGGTGACAGAGCAATCAAGACGATGGATTAGAAGGCTTTTCGAGATATTATTTGAGTTTTTGAAAATGGAATTAAAATGGGTTTGAGATTTTAAAGTAGCAAGTTGGGCAAGCTGGCACATGGGAAGAGCTTATGCTATCGAGCTCGAGTGGAGGAACTGAACCTGAGGCCACGGCCCATGAAAGAATATTCCAGGAAAATATATGAGCATTATTACATCCAGTATATATCTTCACTTACATGTACTTCACTAGTGTATAAGGACATACAGTACTACTATTATGATTGATTTTTGCTGGTCGAAAATCTATACAACTTTAATTTATATATACATTTGAGTTGATTCTTATCAAACTCCATCTTTTGTCTAATGAGGTAGTGTTTTCTAAGGGATTTTTATTGTTATTCATTTTTCTCAAGTCTAATTTGAGATTAGGATAGAATTGACAATTGCAATATTAATTTGACATTAGGATTACAAGTGAATATTGCGATAGTAAAAGAGCAGGTTCTACATGCTAAATTAGGATTAGAGGTTTTGTTAACAACAATTTGAGACATGTGATAACTTGACATTGTGTTAAATAATCAAATTTAATGATGGAATTGAAATTTTTATCATAATTCCTATGCTTCTGGTATTAAGTTTGGGGCCAATTTAAAGGCGCAACTTGACGTTGGCGTAAGTAATTGTATAGTACTTAAGGTATTGAAAAGTAACAACCAGACTACACAGCATTTATGCTGTTTATTGAAAAACTTGCGCTCTATGGTAGATAAGTTCCACAATTTTACCACAACTCAAGTCCCCAAATCCCCATAGCTAGTCTCCATCGGTAAGGTTTGTTCAAGGGGAGGGTGCTCTCAACTTCATTTTGGTTGGCTCAATGTCAATGGCAAAACCCTTCCCATGCTGTTTTCAGTAGTCCGCCCCTGGATTGATCCACTCTGGTTCTTCAATCTCCAACCTTGATCCCTGCAGTGCTTCCGTCGAGATGTTGTACTTGTCATCCCTCTTCTTGACCAGCTCCGGGTCGATCTTGCCCAAGTTCACTCCCTGGGGAGACATCATCAATGTTGGTGCACCCACTGGAAGCCTGTCACCTTCACAAACACCCACTTAAAATTAGTTTGCCTGCATTTGATGTCCAAATTAATAAAGGAATATCTGGCAATAAATCAACGTATATATACCTCTGTCAACCTGCCATGTGCACCAAAACTTGCCATAGGTCTTAGCCAAATTATCCAGTTCAGGTTTCCTTATCATTTCTGGAATCCTGGGGTTAACCCAGAGGCCTGATTTGATCTGCACCAAAATGCTCATTATCATGGCTAACACTATAATTTATCAGCCCCGATTTGTGTTAGAAAAAGAGATACAACCTCGTAAGCAAGGGAATGCCAAAGCTTTTGCTCCTCTCGAGGCAGAGTTTCAAACAGTATCGGATATTATATATTCAACTCCTGCATAGAAGTGAAAAACTTATTCAACATGTTGTTTCGTTCTTTTTTACTTCAAAATTAAGGGAAGAAAAAAACTGACCAATGAGGCGGGCTTTGCAGTCATCAGAATCATAAACAGCGCACTGGAGAAAGTCCTGGTTTAGCCTGGTAATATAGTGGTGAGTCTCAATCTGACGGCTCATGTCATGACTATACAACGCAAAGGTGCAGACGTGCTGGCTAATCTGCTCCACTGGAGTCAAAGACTGCTTCACGGATGCGCCCTTGTTTATCATGTGCTGCCCCATCGACATGGGTAGCCCCGGTGGTGTTGGCCCAGTACCTTGAGCCGGAGACTCGTCACTGGAAACCATCGGACACGAGGAGTTGTAAACGGAAGCCATTGAAACGTAGTGTTTTAACGCCTTTATTTCTATTTGATGTGCTAGTCTTAGGCCTTTGGGGTGTGGTTTTGAAGGTTGTTCTGAAGTTTTGGGGGCTATAAGGAAGGAGAGAAAGTAGAAGGGGAACGTGGGGGGACATTCGGGGGCCAACTTGACATGTATGGAGATGAGGTGGTTGAAGTTTGCAAGCTATGTGGACAGGTGGGTGCTTGTGATGGACACTTGGGGCCGACTGGACTGTACTGTTTACATGCACTGCAAGTTTAAAAAAAGCCCAGATTTCAAATGGCATCATCTCACTTTAAATTTGGTGAAGCAAAGTGTTTTGAGGGTCGAAAAGAAGAAAAGGGTGGAAAGAAATGAACAGGGTTATTACTTTTTAAATTTCATATTCATTTTTACTCTTTTAAACACTATCATAATGAAAATAAAATGATTCAATCAACTTCGTGGGCTATTTGCCAAATTAATTCCTAGAAATTTGGGGTTTACTATAGTCTGTAATCCAGAACATGACACATTTAGCTAATGAACATAACAAATACATTTCAAACCCTCTACAGCTTCACCAACTTGAAAATAAGCATCCAAAGAGAAGTAGAAACAAATTAAGGAAGAAAAGAAATGTCCATTCGCGTATCAGTTGGCTTCTTCACATGATATTGTAGCTAATTACCTTCTGCCGTCTCTCCGGCTTTGTCATCGTCAGAAAGAACCACAGGGCTCTCAGACCTGTATTTATAACGGCTTGCAACGAACAAATAGACAATGAAATTCGCCAAACTCAGTAAGGACAGCAACAGGTAGAAGAGATTCAGATGATTTCTGTTAATGTTGTTGCCTGCCAACCAGCCTCTACTGTTTGTAATATCTTTTGTTGCTCTATTGACTATCTTAACCAAAATGCTGCTGAGATAGTACCCAAGTGCCATGGAACTCCACAAAAAGCAAGTAGAGACCGTTTTGAGTCCTTTTGGAGCCTCTGAATAGAAAAATTCAAGAAGACCCACATACGTGAACATGTCGGCAATTCCAAATATGAAGTACTGGAATGAGAGCCAGAATGTGCTAATAGGCAATGGCTGGAGCACTGGAATAGCATCTAGCATGTTGTGGTCTCGTGCCACAGCTTTGCGTTTCACTTCCATTATTGCAGCCGCAGCCATGGATACAGAAGAAAGAATAAGGCCAACTCCTATACGTTGAAGGTGAGTGATACCTGTGGGATGCCCTGTGAACTTCCGGAGGAGGGGAACGACAATTTGGTCATAAAAGGGAATTATGATGATCAAGAAACCAACAGGAATTATTGGCAGAGAGGCAGGTGGTATGTGGAAAGAGCCAACGATGGTCGTATCCATGGTAAGGCCTTGTTGGACAGAAAAGGTTTGGAGTTGAGCTAGGCAAAGGGTCATGATTATGGTACAAGCAAACACTGGGGTCATTCCAAGTATGATTTTTGCATTTTCTACTTGAGTTACCCTGCAGAGTTTCCATGGATTTGGAGACTGCGCTGTAGATGCTGTCTGAATGGCTGCTTTGTCCAGGAACCTGAATACAATCATATATAAACAGGATTAATAAGACTCTTTACCTCTTTGATTTATTTATCTATTCAATAGCAGCAGAAGCTGCTTTTATCAGAAAGAATGGAACAAAACAGCCGAATTTAGACCAAACCTGTAAACGTTTCTGTGGGGCAGGAGATCAGCTTCCACAGCAGCTTCCTTGTCGTTATCAATCTCATAAAGCTCCTGAGGGTTCTCGGGGAGTTGAAGATTTCTGTTACGGATGGCTGCAACATAAACCTTCGAGCAAACCAAAAGCAAGTAAATAATTATCATGCAAAGACACAAATTATAAATTAATTATTTTTTTGATAAATAGAACATATAAAAAATGAAAAAAAAATTGAATTTCATATAGAACGCAAACCTGAATGATTTCCACAATAGCACTAGTTCCTTTAACAATATGCATCCTATACAACGGCCACCCAGCTACTGCTATGATGACACCCAAGAACATGGCGATGGCAGAGACCATGAGTCCCAAATCCCATCCTTTGTGATCATCAACCCAGACAATCAGCGTTAAACTAACTGCACCACCCAGGCACAAGGCTAATAGTAACCAGTTGAAGAAACTGGACATGTGCTTAGCCTCCCGGGGGTCTTTCTCATCGAACTGATCAGCTCCGTGAGATGGCACCGCAGCTTTAATCCCTCCTGTGCCGGCAGCAACCAAGTATAGAGCAATGTAGAGGAATGCAGCATCACCATTTTTTATTTTCTCACAGCGAGAAGTTGGATCAAAGACGTTGCAAGCAGATGGCTTGAGGCTCGGAAAGTGAGCTTGCACTGAGAGCAATGCTAGTCCCTAGATATATGACCATTCCACAAACAAAAAGAAATGAATCACTAATTTTAAAAACAATTTGTGAGCTGCTTTATGAAATTTCTAGCACTGTTCCCGAAGGAGAGAGCGGTTCCTAGTCATCGCTCTTGGGCCATTTTAGTGGAAGAATTGACAACGTAAAATGAGGATAACATCTAGCATATATACCAAAAACTCGATGGATCCTGAAATGAGAACAGTTTTGAATCTGCCAATATAATTGTCTGCAAGGACGCCAAACAGAATGGAAAGGATGTAACCAGTCCCCATGAAGTTGGTTAGAGCATTAGCTGCATCAGCTATTTCGAAGTGCAAAATCCCATTGAAGTAAGTCACTAGGTTCACAGCCAGATGAAGATTTGCCATGTTCTCAAATGCAAACATCACTGCAGAAAACAAGAAATCATGATATATATGACTTTATAACGAAAACTTTCTTTTTACTTTCCTTTTTATTTTTTATTTTTTATAAATCTGGTTTCTCCTGCTTGCAGTACTAACTAGTACGCAGTGTCACTTACCTAGAATGAACAAAGCAGCTCTCATCCCTCCATGTTTATACTTCACAGCTGCTTTTCCCTTCCAGTCCACCTTTCCTTCTATAACCTCAAGTTTCTCCTACAACAAAACCAGAAAAGTATTGAAATTTTCCTTTCCTTTCTTTTCTTTTCAAGAGGAAATATCTAAAACTTTACCAAAAAGAGATTGAACAAAATGAAACGAGGAAAAAGAAGAAAATACCATAGCTGATAGCTACTTAGCCTTCCGCTAGGTCGTGTTACGCCTAGTGCAAAAGATTATCAATGGTGGGACTACTTAGAAGCAAAGGAAAGCTCTGTATATATAATGTTTCAAGTATCCCACTATTAATTGTGGGCGAAGACTAGTTCATAGTCCAGAACACTCCCCCGCTTTGTTTGAAAGTGACGGTATCTTTAGCTGAATATTGCCGACTTCACTAATGAGATATTCCCTCCTGCAAAGATTTGGTCTAGCTAGGAATTAAGCATGCATGCAAATAACGAAGTGACTTGAAAATTTTATAGTGTATGTAGCAGTGTTGGAGTGATTTTAAAATCGAGATATTTTAACAGAGAAGCAACGGAACAAGCAGAAGGAATTTGCGCTTATTCCAAATAAGTCACAACGACTGGAATCTGTTGTCTTTGTTCAACTGGGCAGGCTAACTCCCGGACACAAGGATGTGGGGTCTTACCGGTAGTTATGTATGCTCACAAAAATTTTACGTCTAATATTTTAAATTTGCAGAAAATTAAGAGATAAATATCAAATTTAGTTATTTATTATATAAGATTCTACAATCTTTGATTTTTTTTACAATTAAAAATTTTCTCTAATTAATTTCTTCCATCTTCGTTTCAAGAGCCTCGATGACTTAATCTTGAATTTCTTTTGCTTTACGGGTCTTGATGACTTGGTCACTTTAAAGAAGTTTTGATCTCCATAATCTTCCTTACGGAGGTTTGGATCTCTATAATCTTCCTTAGATCTCCAGATTCTTTTTTTGATCTCCAATGTCATGGTTCTAGCATGGAATTCTATGAATCTCACATCACAGAGATGTGCATCTATTGGGTAGAGCTAGAGATGAGCTAAAGGAAGATGTCATAATTTAAAAAAAAAAGTTATGAATCCCACATCGATTATATACTAGAATGATATTAAGTATTTTAAAGTTCACTCTACCTTCAACTTGTGAAGGGCCTTTTATGGGACTAAACCATGAGGTCAATGGATCAAAGTAGATAATGCCTCATAGGGGCTGGTGTGGATTTTCTCAGTTGGAATGGGACAAAACCATGAGATCAATGCATTAAAGTTGATAATGCCTCATAGGGGCTGGTATTGTGACAATTGGTAGTAGAGCATACTTTGGAGTACTAGTAATGTGCCATTGAGGATAATGAGCCTTTGTTAAAGTGGAGGAGGATGTCATTGTCCTAGTGTGGAACCATGTGAATCCCATATTTTAGAGATATGCTCCCAACAAGTACAGCCAAAGGGAAGCCAAGAGAAGATGCCATGGTCCTAAAGAGAAGCCATGAATCCCACATTAGCTGTGTACTAGAGTGAGTGATACTGAACATTTAAAAGTTCATACCTCTTTCAACCCGTGAAGCTGTGAGACCAATAGGCTAAAGTGGACAATATCTTATTTTCTTGTGGTTTTGATCTCCAAAATCTTCCCTTCGGAGGCTTAGATCTCTATAATCTTCCTTCTTGAGGCTTAAATCTCCATAATCTTCCTTCTAGAGGCTTAGATATCCAGAATTTTCTTTCTGGAGGCTTTGATCTCCATAATCTTCCTTCCAGAGGCTTTAATCTCCAAAAGTCATGCTTGGATCTTCATAATCTTCTTTTGGAAGCTTAGATCCCCAAAATCTTCCTTGTAGGGGCTTATATCCATAATTTTCCTTCTAAAGGCTTTGATCTCTAAAATCTTACTTTAATCTTCAGAATCTTGCTTTGATCTCATTAATATTCATTTCGAGTCTTTGATATCCAGAATCTTGCTTTGATCTCCAGAATTTTCCTTTTAGAGGTTTAGATGTCCAGAATCTTCCTTTCGAAGGCTTTGATTTCTAAGATCTTGCTTTAATCTCTAGAATCTTCCTTTGATTTCCATAATCTTCTTTCTACAAGTTTTGATATTTAAAAAGACATGGTTTACAATTTTTGATTTTTTTTTTACAATTAAGAATTTTTTCAAATTAATTTCTTCAATCTTCGTTTCAAAGGTCTTGACTCTTGACTTGGCCTTGAACTTTGTATTTTGATGAAGAATTTTCTCTGATTAATTTCTTCAATCTTAGATTCAAGGGTTTTGATGACTTGGTCTTAAACTTCGTATTTTACTTTCAAGGTCTCAATGACTTGGTATTGAATGTATTTTAATGAAGAATTTCTTTTAATTAATTTTTTCAATCTTTGTTTCAAGGGTCTCGACAACTTGGTCGAGAACTTCGTATTTTGCTGAAGAATTTTCTTTGATTAATTTTTTTCAATCTTTGTTTCAAGGGTCTCAATGACTTGATTTTGAATTTCGTATTTTAATGAATAATTTCTTCTAATTCATTTCTTTAAATCTCCGCTTAAGAGGAGTCAATGAATTGGTAAGCCTTTTCTAGAATCTTCCTTCTTAAGGCTTTGATCTCTAGAATCTTCCTAGAATTTCTCTAGAAGGAAAGCTTGGGACTTGTGGGAGTTTTGGAAGACTTTGATCTTCAAAATCTTCTTCTTTCTCCCAATTGTTCTTTACTTGGAGAAGCATTGTGAATTATTTTAATGAGAATTTATAGTGCTAAATGAGACATTTTCATGAGAATTTAATCTTTTTGAATTATTTCTAAATTATTTTACTTTAACTAGAGATAAATTATGATGACTTACAAATAATCTTTTAATTGACCAAACTCTGAGTCTTTGAATTTTAATTGGTTGAATTTGAGTATTATTTTTAAATTATTTTAATTTATTTAGAGATACATTGGATAACCAAATTTGGATTTTATCTCTAAATTATTTTGATTTATTTAAAGATAACTTGGATGACCAATAATTGAATTTTTATTAATCCAATTAATATATTATCTCAAGAAATAAATAAATGACATATACGAAAATTTTAATTGATCTAATTATGTGTCTTCAGAATAATTAACTAATAAATTAATTATATGATTATCTTAATTGATGTCTTCAAATCCACATGACACATGATTCTTCTTTAAATTTTTTTTTTCAATTTATTAATTTCATATGACATTTTATAATTAGATAATAATTTTTCTCCTTCCACGATATATTCCAAGTTAAATGTAGCTCACAAAGCTGTCATCAGATCATGAAAACCATACAATCCTTTTATATAACCAAACGTCTCTTTTAATGACACTTTCGGAAGTTTGAAAAATGTGTACATTGTATTCCAGTGTGGGTCCGTTGATGGTTCAGAAAAGAGAGCATTCGTGTTGTTGCCAGGGAAAACTAAAACAGAATGCTGACAAACTCCTGGCTTGTACGAGGGATAGACTTACATCGAAGAACACGATTTGGCGTATGCATCAAGTGTTGCTGACATGGTCAGGGGGATGGTGTTGCAGAACACCTCTTCTTGTCGTGGCATTCACGGATCAATATCTGTTGGATTTGGATCTGCATTTTCTCCGATCAGCAAGGGTTTATTGAGTCCTTCCGAATGATGGCCGGCAGGCTTGAGTGTGTCAATTCTGGCTAATATTTTATGGTGTCAGGCTTTTAGATATGAACTAAATACCCACCAGGTGGATACTTCAGTTCCCACAAGAAATATGGGGGAAAAGGAATTGAAGATCAGTTGTTACCTTTTCTGTATTGGTGTTTCGACAGTTCTGAGGTTGAATCAGCATTATATAATATTCTATACCTTTGCATGTGCCTGTGGTTCTGCTCATTAACATAATGAGGCAATTTTATTTTGATTAAAGGTAATGAGTGATTGAAACTGTTCCGAAAACAGGAATAAATCACCACAAAAGAAAAATAAAGGGAAGAACAAGACCATTTAACAATGATGTGCAATCTTCAAAGGAGAACAAGAACAATCACTTCATATAGCAATGTTATGTTTATTGGGTAACATAGCCTGGTTCTCTGACAAACAAATAGCGAAACTAAATTGAGGAAATGAGGAGTCAAATACCTAATAATCTGACTATCAACTGTAAGGACAAATAAACAAACAAAAGAGCACAATGTACAGAAGAACGAACGAACGGGGATCGCCTGTGCAAAGAATGCTTGACTATGCTTACAAGTAGAAAAAGGGTAATCCTACCAAAAGCAAATAATGGATCAGTAATTCAGTAACGAGTACTTAATGCGTAATACAATCTTCCCCTTGTCCACCCCAAGCTTAGCCCCTGTAACCAACCAATGGCCTGGACTATCCTGCGGTCCTTTAGACATTTCAGTTGAGTCCACAATTTTTGCTAGTTTCCCGACAAGGCTTGAACTATCTTCCTTCTTATCGTCAGAAGTTCTCTCATTTGAAACTGATGATGAAGAACCGTCAGCCCTTCCAGAAAGGCTGGAGGGACTATGATCCCATACAGATCGCCTTATTGTACACCCTGGCACTTTGGAGAAGAGAAGTTTCAGGTGTAACACGTTTTTGGAACCGAAGTCCCAAACACCAAGCTGTGCCCCTGTGACAATGTGAACGCCAGAAAGGTCTCCAATGCAAGTGTCAGTGTGTTCTATCGGTGCAGTGCTTACATGGGAGAAATTTTTCCACTTGATGGGCTCAAACCAACGGCTGTCTTGCTCCTCAGGACCTTGCCACTTGGGTGCACCTATGGCCATGTGTGCATCCCAATGGGGTTGAAGGATTTTTGGAAGAGATACTAGATGCTGCAAATGAATAGCAAGTCTGTTCTGCTTGTTGCCTTCTAAGCTAAGTCTAAGCCCAGTGACTGGTTTACGGCCAACTGTTACCTGCAATATCATGGCATGAATTTAGCTGAAGAAAAAACTATTTCAGGCTCTACAAAGTTATTTGGTGTGGCTCCAAGGAATGCAGTCATTTATTTACCCTTTTTTCCCTCTTGGCAAGAGGGAAAACATGTACCAATGTCAATGAGTATTATTTCTAAGCATTCCAATAAGGAGACATCCTGCACAATATAGAGATATAGGTAGTACAACTGTAGTATCCCACCCATAATTACCATGAACATGGTACGTCTCTGTTCATCATGCAGTAACAGGAACGAGGTATGCCATTTAGATAATTTGTGGTACTAAAGGCAGGTTTACTTGATATGCTATTTTTGGTTGTAGTACATAGTAAAATAGTTCTTGGTTGCCTATAGTTTGATTTGGTTGATTAGAAGATTTTGAAGAAATATGAAGTGATTTTTCCCTTAAAAGAATGTAATGGCTTTTCTTGTTGCCTAAAATTCTAAGAGGGCTTTTAAATAATGGTTCATTAAACATAACTGGGTTTTTTATTATGTTTTAAAAATGGGTGTTAGATTTAAAAGTATGAATAACATTTAAAAATCTAATTAGGCAGTAGCTGAATAACATTTCTTTTTCTAAACCCTAATGTTGAATGTTTTTCTACTACTCTCTATTTGTAGGTTTCTATTATTCTACCTCTCTGTCCCTCTTGTCTTCAGTCTTCTCTCTCTTTAATCTTCTTTTTTCTTCTAAAATTTCAGAATCTGTGCTTCTCTTGTTCTCTCTTTGATTCCCACATTTTTCCCTTTGCTGCGAAGTTTTGATGTTTGGTTCCCTCTTTGTTCTGAAAATCTGGGGTACCAATTTTAAGGATCCACATTGCATCCAAGGATCCCAGGCAGCAAAAGTACCAGGATCTGGATCACATGATCCAATTCACAGCTCCAGGGTGGGCAGAGCGAACCTGGTATCTATGATCCCACCAATGCTACTTAAAGTTTTGAAAGCTCTTTATATCACATACACAAGCATAGCCTGGTAACTATGACCCCACCAATGCCACTGAAAGTTTTGAAAGCTTTCTATATCACACACAAAAAGCATACATCTACATTGCTCAACAATTTCCTTCTCAAGGCTCATCTTTTACATTTAGCGACATAACTTATGATTAGAAGCTCAGAAAGGTCAAGCACACTAAAAGATGAAAGAAACATTTGCAATAAATCAAGTCACAGAAACGACAAATCAGAATTCAGAGATGTGTCCCCCAGGTGCATATTGTTTGCTTTCAATTTATTAATGGTGCTTTCTCTTTCTTTAAACAGTAATAAATTTTGGACTTCAAGGAGAGAGATGCAATCAAATTATGCATATGGAAAACCAACATTCTTTATAACTCATCTACACTTTTCCTCTTAACATTCCATAGCGTAGTTTTTAGATTAATAGAGAATACCTGATCCGGGCTGATATAGAGCTTGGGACCCATTAAGCTAAACTGAAGGGATGAACACACAGGTTCCTTCCTTTGAATGTTACTCTGTTCCGGAGCCCAAACTTGAGCAATTTGAAAATCCAGGAAATACTGTAAGTCCTCAATCGGTGGCTTGTCTGGTAAAAGGAAATAATGAATGTTTACTAGAATCTAAAGAGGAAGAAAGAAGACATCTTTAACATCTATGTAAGACAAACATATTGCTCAAGTTGATAAAAAGTTCACATTTCCAAAAAGTATGAACTGTTGAAGGAGAACTTACACTCCAAGTATAGTTCAATTGCACGGGCCAAATGCTTTATACCAGGCATTCCTTCAAGAAGAGAAACAATAGGGGTAAATGTCATGTTGATAACATCTGGTGCCGATTGTACAGTCTCTGCCCACCTGGCATGACTCTGCTCAAGATCATCACCTCCTCTCCTCCTAAAAATGACTGTAACATCCTACAGCAAGAACTCTTTTAGCAACAGATTTCCTCACATTAAGGCAAACATAAATTACCCAATGAAAATTATAAATAACTGCAGTAGAAAGATACATATTTCCTTCAAAGTCAACATTCACAACAAGAAGGCTAAGTAATAAACAGGAAGTGACACAGTAAAATATAAGCGATCACCATATTTAGCATGTATTTTTTCATTGGACCTATAAGTGAACAGCACCATAATACTAACCTTGTCCTTGTATTTTAAGGGTGCGGCACTCGACTGGCCTTTAGAGTCCAGAAACCTTTGATCCCCAATGTCTTTCACATAGTTCTCAATGTCTGTTACCGACAAAGGAGATGACTGGTGCTGTCTGATGTAAACAACATCTCTCCCACCAATTGTAGCAGAGGTTACAATGTGTGTACCATAATTTTCAATAAAACTGAAACAAATAAAGGAAACCAGATCAACATCAACAATTATAACCTAAAGCAGTACAACAATGCAGAATTATCTATGGTTCCGGTGATACATAGTTATAAAGAGGAGAGAGAGAAGATTAGTGATACATATGATACATCAGATGCAGATTACAGATTTGGAGCTGAAATTAAATTAGTTTGACCTCAGAGTATGGAAGTAACAAATCAAAAGTTTCAAATCTGTAAAGAGAAATCAAATAAGAAATATAGCAAGAAATGTACAGCTTAAGTAACAAATGTTCATTCTTTAAACATGACTCCCATGCCATTTACCTTGCCAAGGATGCAGGATCCCAAGAGTAAGGAACAGCACGTCTGACTTCCTCATGCAGAATTAAATTCGGCTTTGCCAATTTGACCATACATAAGGGAATTAAATATCCAACCATGGCAAGGGATTTTGTAGCTGCTGCATCAACTCGCCAAGAACCAGTGAAATTGAACATGGCATTAAAGCTTCCAAGAGGAACACGCCCTGATATACCAGCTTTCTCATTAAAGTAACCTGACATCTGGAATTCAAACATCAAAGACGTCCATTAAAGGTGGGTTTCTCACTCTAAACTTAAATGCCAATTGAAGTAGAATCATTACTCTCAATCAGGTGATTTCGTCACTATATTGAACTGGTAAAACAGAGGTAGAATTTTTTTTCAGCCTATATAAGGAAATGTACACCAATTCAGCAACACAGACAAAAATTATCTAAATATAGAACATTCAACCTGGAGATGCCATTCATTACCAGAAACATGGCAATGCTTTAACTAAACAGTATGGATAGTGCCTAATGGCTTTAACCATAGGAAATCATCAACGATGTGAGTCAATTTCAAACAAGAGATGAGGCAATGCTTGGGCAGTACACTGGTAAAACATGCACTTGTAGTTTAGTTATGAAATTACATCTCAAACTGCTATATGAAATAAAATTGTGTAAGAGCAGTATAGATTATAGGTAGAATGCACCCAAAGCATGTGTTAGTGGTTTGTTTAAATGAGCATATCATCACATTAGATGTTGAAAGCATGCCTACTTAACCCAAAAAATTAACTAGATGTATATAGCAGCATTTTTATTGACCTAGCATTTACCATTATCATATTCTATTCCATTCTGAACTGTGCTCACTAGTAAAAGAAAATTACTAAATTTAAAATGTTAATCGGTCCTACCCAAACATCCAGAAAATAAATTACAGCAAGTTTGAAGATTCTAGGTCAACTTCTTTACTCTAATGCAGAGGTGGCACAAGAAGATTTTAGCAAGCAATGATCGCAGCATGCCGTGAATGTGCAATAGACAATAGAAAAGGAAGTTATTACACACAGACACCATGGAATATAGTCGCTTAAGTTTGTTAAACTGTATTGAATTCAGATTGAATATACATGGAGGAACAACAAAAGTTCCCTTGCAACTATCAGTTTCTCTCTCACTTTGCTAATCAGAATACCTAGGGTCCTAGATAGGAAATATGAAAAAAAAATTGCATTTTTGCAAATAACTAAGAAATTGGAAATCTCAGCATGCCCAACAGAACATCAAAGTTTAAGCTTTGAAACAAATAACCAATTATCCCTATGTCCATCCAACCAAGACAGAAGGCCAATAAAGCTGCCAAACTGGGAAATTAAAATTACACAGATAATGAATCAAAAATGGAAAAAGATATGAACACCACACAAAGCAAACAAATAAGATCAGAAAAACCAACAAGAGAAAACAGATCAAAAAGGGACAAGACGCAGCCAACCTCCTGAAAGCTACAAACTGGTTTTCTCTCGATGCCTTCTTTGCCCATCGACCACTGAATATCATCAGACACATTGGGCACAACAACCCCGCCAGGCAAAACAAGATTGTTAATATGATTTTCATCTAGCTGAACTAACCTCGACCCAGGTGCCCCTTTGCAATATAACAGCCTTATATCTGAAGTGACATCAAAGCCACGACCCAGAGCTTGAATTGAGCTACTTAGTGTAGTAGTCAAAGCATCTAGGCTAGAAGATGAACTCAAGCAGCTGCCACTTCTTGTTCTTGGGTTTTCCATAGGGAAGAAAAAAAAAGTTTCTTTTTTGCTTCACAGGACTCTAAAAAAATTTAACCTTTTTAATTTGTTTTAAGTTTCTGTTTCATGCTGTTGTTCGTTGATTCAAAAGAAATGTAATAAAAAGAGAGATTTTTTTTCCTATTTCTTTTTGTGGAGTTTTGGAGTTTGTAAGAGTTGGTGAACTTTGTTAATGTTGTTGTCTTTGTTCTTGTTCTTGTTCTAAGGCGAGGAAGGAGATGTTGACTACAATAATCGCGAAAAACGCGTTTATTTTTCTGTTGTGTCTGAACGAGGAAGGATTCTGAGTTGACTGGTCTTCCTTAGATCTTTTCTGTCCTCCAATCTCTATTTTTTATTTTTCATTTTTTTTTCCCTTATTTTGCCCCAGGGTTCTCTACAACAGTCTACGACCCTGTTTTATCAGATAAAATGTACTATGCCTTTTTGACTTGCTTGTGTTCTGCTAAACATTAACCTACTAGTACTAATAAAAATTACCATCTCCGTCTCTTTTTCAGCCAAACAAACCTCTTTCTTCTTTTAAGAAATGAAATTAAAACACAGTAGTAGAGTCGAAGGCAAGCACCCTCTAGCTCATCAACTTGGACCATTCAATCTGAAACTTTCTAATTCAGGTTAAATAAGCATTTCTTTCAGCAGTGGTGAGGGCTGCTGCATTAGAAAATTGGGCGGCTAGAGAATATTCAGAGTAAATTACTAGTAACCACTTCGGTATTTTCTTATCCCTGCCTTAATGTTTTACCAAAATAAAAATTGGTGTGAGAACTAAAAGGCGGCTCTATCTTTATTGCTACATCACAAACCAACAAGCAGAGCCAGATCAAAGAGCTTAGTCCAGACCCAATTGCAGCCCCTGGGCTGCTCATCCAGTTTGGGTCAAAAGTCTTGAGCCATCAGTTTCCTGTTTTGAGCATTTACACATAAATTGAATGCCAAAACAAAACAGTTTTCTTCTTTCCTAGTGGGTTTAAGCCGACGTTTATCCATCGAGGATGTCAATTTGGATTCCATGCCTCGTCGTTTTCTTCAATTTTTAATTTAGAGTTTTTTTTAAATGGATTTCATACATAAAGCATTTTTTACAATAAATCTCTTTATAATTTTAACTGTTTTAAGTTAAGAAAATTAAAATTTAGATAAAATTACTCTTAATGAAATCGACTCATTTATTTAGTTTCGCGTCTCAACTCGAAACCTATTAACGGGTCAAGTATGTTTAGTTATGTGCTTCAAACAAACTTATATTCTTTGAGCTTTTCTCGTCAGACTATTTATCTCTGAAATATTACATGACTAGTTTTTAAATATTACGTGATTGATTTTGAACATTGCGTAACTGACTTTGGGTATTGTGTGACTAATATTTAAGCATTATATGATTAATTTTTAGTAAGACATTACGTGATTAGTGGATAGGCATTGCGTGACTAGTAGATAGGCATTATGTGACTTTAGTTTCTGAGTAGGTCTTAGGGGTCTTTTTTTCTGATTATGTTTTGTTTAAAAATAATAATTTTTTAGAAAAGAGATGAACAATTACAGATGAAAGAGAAGAAAGAAATTGAGAGAGATGTGAGAGAAAAATTGTTAGGCACTAAAAGATAAAAAACGTCCACTTTCTCTTACTATTGAATCATTTACTTTTTTGTTTATATACACATAGGAGAGAGAGAAAATGATAGCCCACAAAAAATAAAAAAAAAGTGATATGAAATTTTTTTTTTAATTGAAGAACCATCTAGAAATATAAAAAACGACATTGCATTTAAACAAGATAAATACAAATCACGTGGTCTTCTTCTTCTTGCGTGACCCTCAGTCACAAAACCAGTGATCTGCTAGTTCTTCATTCTCTTCTTGGCTCAGCTCCATAAACAAAAGCCAATATTTCAACACACCCCGTTGTGAGTTTTGAGGGCTTCTCCTACTCTTTTGTCTTTGGTTATTGATTTACATGTTTTTCCTTACCTCTGAGTCGAAAATTCCTCTCACGTGACGATCTGCTTTTGCCTTGGTGACGATATGCTGGGCTTCTCTACTTAATCATTCAGGGAGTTTTGGCTTGTCATTTTTGAGGTTATTTTTCTGTACCTTATGGTGTTTGAGTAAAGAGAGAAAGCAAGATTTAATTTTGAAATTTTTGTCTTCATGGCGGAACAGAGAAAACTGAAATCATTTTAATTTGTCTGAAATTGTTTAAAAGGTATTCTTGTCAAGTCTTGTCAAAAATTGTTTAAAAACAGTTAAAATTATAAAAGATGATTATTTTTGAAGTGCCCTTACTACGAAAGTCATTTCTCACAATTTTCTCTTTAATTTAATAACATAGTATTACTAATATAAATATATGCATGCTCATCAGCTTGTGTTATGATATTTCTGTAAAGTTGAATTAGTAGTAACTGTTTGACCAGTCTTCTAAAAGATGTTACCCCTCTCTCCATGAAAACTATCGTGGCTGCTGTTCTAATAGGAAGGCTTTTTAACTGGTTTAACAGAATAAGATAGGATATGATACCATCTTATCAGGCTTTTCTCAGCTCTCTTGGCACATTAGACTTAACACACGAGACAAAAGTTCAACTTCAAAGGCCGGGAACTTCCCCAGCAAGGCAAGGCGTCTCCCAGGAAAAGGCCAGACGGGCCGCTACTCCATGGACTTTACATGTCCCCATTTGGCTAGAAGATCCCCAAATTCTAATGAAGCTTCCTTTTCCCCGTGTTGAACATTTGAAGCAGTAATGTTTTATATTTTTATTATAATAAATAATACAAATCATGATCGACGATAATCTAAATCATTAAAAAATTAATTGTCAAAGCATATTTTTTTATAAAAAATAAGATTTCATGAATTATCATTAATATTTTTCTTCGATAAGATACAAATAAACAAAACAAACACCTCGCTCATCTGTTATGGGTACAGTATGATTCTTGTAAGCCTAGTTTTTGATAAAGGTCAATGTTTAGATGTTGATCTAAACGTTGATAATTTATCCTGCCAATATATTTTTGGGCAGCAGTGAGCTTTTGTAATTGTTTAGGTTCTCAAAGCCTATATCAGAATTTTTATGCCTTTTGAAATCTTCGGCAAGTCATGTTAGAGACTTGAGGATGGCATAATGATAGAGAAGACTAACAAAATCAACGCTTTGAAAAAATGAAAACCCAGACAACTACCTACGGTAATGTTTAACCACTGAGCCCTCAAACCCTTGCTTTTCCCATAAATTGTCCTAAGAAGTCAAGATTCGGTGACGACTTCTTACAGTACAATCCGTAGGATACTATCTGGTGCTGATCCTATCAAAACTAGCAAGATCCTCGCTGGAAGTATATGCTATAAGCAGGTTCCTGAAACGTGTAATTTGTAAACATTCCTACTATTGTCAATAGAGTATGAAATTCTCACTCAAAATTCATACTTGTAGATGTGTTTCTCGATTGCCAAAAGTTTTCATCAGGCAGGAAAAACTGAGCACCCCCTTTTCTTATATACATCCAAAACAATGAAGTATGTACTCACCAGGTTTATCAAAAAAAGGAACAAGTAACTTTCTCTTTGGCATTGAAATTCATATGTTTGGGATATCATCGTTCAAGTTGAATGATCTCAATTTCACCTCGTGTGCATTATCTGTATATATAGAGCTTGGTTTTGATGGATATGCTGCTTCTATATTTCTTGTCCCATCTGATATTCGGGTCGGGTGCCTAATGAATTTTCATTTTTGGGTGTGGTATTATATCTAATCATCTTTAATTCCTAGTGATACGTAATCAAAATACCAACAGTCCATATCTAATTAGTTTATTTCTATTCTTTTTTCCATTTATTTCTATAATTCAATGACCACAATTCTCTTGTTGTTCAACATTTTAATCTAATTTACATTAGAACCTTTCTAGTTTCATAAAAATGATTTTCAGGTTTGAAGGAGAAGTTGAATTTCTAGTTCAGGCCATCTGATAGTCTGGCAAGCAACTTCGTGTCCCTCACCATTGACTAATTATAATACGTAACTGCTCACCCCATCTGGTTTACCAGCAGAGTCTCATGCTCCCTATCAGCTTTGTCTCCCGCTCAAAATTAAGTAATTTCCACACCATTCCCATCTTCCTTTCCCATCGAACTATATATAAATTAGCAATTCCCCCTTGATTCAATTGTTTTTACCAACTTATAAAAGAAGCCAAAATCGTTTGTTTCAACTCTTTATTATGGCTCTTGGGATAGGGTTTAGGCTGTTTATATATAGTTTGTTTCAACTCTTTAGTTTTCCCAACGCCATAAGAAGAGTTAATCCAAGGTAATAGAACTATTTGAATATAAAATAAGAAGTATAAATAGATATTATATATCTTGTTAAAGAGATTAATTTCTCTTTTCAAGACAAAACGTCATTACCTTCATATTATTGGTTTGACAATGGATGGATATAAAGCACGCTGATGGAAAAAAAAAAAAAGAAAAGAAAAGAAAAAGGCTCCTCCAACTTATCATTGACTCCAAGCAAATGAGGGCAATTACAAAGCACCAAGAAATGTAATTTCCTCATTTCTTTTGATCAGTCTAAGGATGAAACCAAATATCATTTAAAATACAAAGAAATCTGTTTAAATTATTCAGGAGTTAAACCCAAACCCATATACTCTTAAGGGCAGGGCCGACGATAGGGTGAGGCCAACCAAAACCCAAATTTTCATAAATCTCATAATTTTATCATAATAATATAATTAATGATATTAAAAATATACAAAAATTAAATAATTAATAAAATATCTACATATTCTCTTATACTTAATAAATATTTATTTTTCTCACTTTCATATCCCTATTGATTCTCAACTATTTATCTTATTTATCATTAAAAATATGAAAAAATTAAAATAATTAATAAAATAACATATTCTCTCATTTTTCTAATTATGTACTTAATAAATCTCAATTTTTTATTACTTTCCAATTCCCACAATACTATTAATTCTTAACTATTTCTCTAATTCCTAATCAACTATGATAATATATATTTAATGGTCTCCAACCACAATTTTTTTTCTATATATAAAATCAATTTTTTTTCAATTTATAATATTCACTTATTAATTTTCTCTTCTCATTTGCTCTTTTTTCCTTAATTTTAATAAAAAAAACTTTATTTTTTAATTTCAATAAAAAAGACCTCTTTTAAATATTTACCTTCATAGTTTGAAGTTATTGAGCCGCTCATGCTTAAAGGATAAGCAAGGTACTTGATTGCATCAATGTGGCGTTTGGTATTTTATTAGGAATATGATTGCAAAGAATGCGATTGTGAAGTATGTGATTGCTTAAAATGTGATTTTTGGACAGATACCTTTGTAGCGCTTGATATAACATAGGAAAATGATGATTGTAAAGAATTTGATGATTGTAAGAAATGTAATTGCTAAGGAAATTAAATTATAATATTTGGTTTGAAAACATTTTATTAAGAATGTAATATAAATTCACAAAATTACCTTTATATTTGAAAATATAAAATTGAATAAAGTTATATTTTTATAATGTAAATATTTAACTTTTCAAACTTTATCTTTTAAAATAATAAAAAATAACATAACAAAAATAATATAATATTTGAATACTAATTATTTATTTTAAATGTAAAATTACTAAATATTTATTTTTATAATAATTCCTATAAATATTAAAAATAATAATTTTGTAATAATATCTAGAATTATCACATGAATAATAAAAAACATCATTCAAAGAGGTTTTTAATTTTTTTATCTTGAGCTTCTTTGGCTAATGATTTCTCCTTTTATTTGTTTAAAATAAATAGAAATTTTTTTTAATAATATTAATAGTAGTATTATTTATAAATATACATAAATAACAAAAGTAATTTTCCATTTAAAATAATTAAATAAAAAATCTAAAAAATAAGAATAGAGTAAATTAACCTAAGGCATCATTTTTATATTTAAATTAAACCTAAATCTATTCTTAGTTTTAATCTATCTTTGTTTTTTTTTTTGCAAAAAGGTCAACTTCCATTCCTTTAATAATTTTGTTTTATATTCACTCCACCTAGCAACTTCTTCCTCCACCTTCCTTAGTCCTTTCCTCACCGTGAAGAGTGAAGACTTCCTCTCTTCACTCTCCTAAAATCCAGGCAACCAAGGCAAACATAGATAGAACCCTCAAAAGCACTTAACAAATTAAATTCAGGATCTTGGTCTCTATTTTTAATCGAAATGTGGAGGTGAGCGGCTAGGGTTCTTACAGGCAACCAGGGGAGGAAGAAGAGGGAGAAGAAGAAAGAATAGCTGACCAGAGGAAGAAGAAGAAAGAAAAAGAAGATAGGGTCATGGAATGGGTAGAATAATTTGGGAATAATCAAAGTTGCAACTTTCCTTTGCAAAGGGAAAGCAACTTTGCATCCATGAGAAGAGGAAATGATATTCCCTCTACTCTTTGTAATCATTTTACAGTGGGAGGTCCTTCTTATGTCATTTTGGTCAACCAAACACTGCAAGCACAATACATTCAATTAAAATCCCTGTAAAGTGATTCAGCCTCCACACAAAAGCCTCTTAACAGTAAAATTATATTCATCCTACCCTTAGATGATAGCTAATTAAGGTATTAGAATTTACATATATTAAAAGTTGTCCCTATATAGGTTAAACGTTGTCTCTAAATAGGCTAATTGGTTAACACTTATATAGCTTAATTGTTTGGCTTGATTTGAGTTGAATTGTCCTTGGGACATGTGTTGTAGTTTGTTTTTTGTTATTCTTAAATAGGCTAATTGGTTGACACCATGATGACTTGATTTAGATTGAATTATCTCCAAGACACGTGTGGTATTTTGTTATTTGTTGAGATGTTTGTTTGATATTTTTACTAATGAAGTTTTAGGTATTTTGAAAGATGTTGAGGATTATTTGTCTATTAATGTTTACTTTTCTTATTTTTTGTTGGGTCATTTTCTGTGTTTTGCAAAAATGTTTTGAGCTATATTCTCTTCACAATGGTAAGGGTTTTATGGGTTTTGGTATTTTAGAGAATGTTGAGGGTTTTTTGGTTTTTTTGCCTTGACTTTCTCATTTACATAACGAATATTATTTTCTTCCCAAAATGTTGCATGGGCATTTTTATCTTTTGAGGAGGTAATGATTTTTATGGACTTCTCGGCATTTTACAATATGATAGGCGCATTATGGTTTGTTCACGTGAACTCTCTTCTTTTTACTGAGGATATGAAGTTTAATTTTCAACAAATTCTTTATTTATTTTTTGTAATTCTACTTGGATAAATTGTTTTATTTCTGTAGTTTTATGTTTTTGCATAAGTTTTAATGTCATTATAAGTTTCGTTAAGAAAACTTTTATGCCTATTAAATACTAGAATTTCTCCAACATATTTGTGATTCATTTTACCTATTGCTTTTGTATTGACAACTACCCTTAATAATATTTTAGTCAGATGTCATTGGACTTCTAAGATTAATGACCAAAATTGAACAAATTCGATTGAACCACACAACAAATGATGTTGAGAAACGTGACTTATACGTAAAAGACTTAAGGTAAATAATAATATTAATAACAATACTCAAGAGCAGAGGGAAAGGGGTGACTAACTGCCATTTCTCAATTTTTAAAATTTTCTAAAATCATATATATATAATTTAAGATATATATTTTTGCCACCTTTAATTAAATTAAATAACTCTTTTTGGAATAGTGCTAAGCTTCCTAGCAAAACCATTGGCTGGTTTAAGTTCGATTTCTCTTGAGCTCAAATTCTAAAATTTTTTCCCCTCTTTCGTTTTTTGTTAGCTAGATATTTTTTTTCTTTTTTTGTTATACTTTTAACAACAAATCAATATTATCTGTATCTCATGGTCACTCCTTACACATGATTATGATTTTTTTTAATTTTAATGAAATGATATTTTTTTTTCCTTTTTCTTCTCACTTAATTCCCAAGATTTCCTTTTAAAAACAACCACCACTTCTTCTAATCAAAATCTCATGTTTTTGTGCCCTTCCCTCCCCTTCCTTCTTTCACTTATTTTACGTCATCTTATTTTAGAGTTTTTTTTTCTTTTGTTGCTTCTTATCTTTTAGAGTTTTTTTTCTTCTTTTGATTATTTCTATCCCTTGCTTTGAAACCATAAAACAAATAGCAAAAGGAAAGTGAAAACAACAAAAAAAATTACTCTAAACAAGCTTTAAAAAAAATTCTTTTTTTATCTTCAATGTCATGAAATTTATGTAAATTGAGTCAATAGAGCTGAATTTTTTATTTTGAAAATTGATTATTTTTGTTAATTAACTTCTCAAGTGATTATAAACAAACATTACACACAACATACAAATACTAAAATAGTTTAAAGTAATAGACACAGTTTAAGTTTAGTTTATAATTAATTCTATCTTTTACGATTTAAACTTATATATAAAATTTTTAAACTCAATAATTTATAAAATTTTACAAACCTGTAAGTAATCTTCTAGTGTGGTTTAATTCTTATACTTTTTTATTGTTATTTCATCTATACACGTGTAGCGTGAAAGCCAGCACTATTTGTTATATTATATTTGTTTTATGTGAAGTTTGGCATTTCTGCATGATGCACAAGTATAATTGCCTCCTTTTGCTATATGCTTTGGTAGTTGATCGCCTATTTTACTTGTAGACGTCACAAACATCAATCCACTTCACAAAAGGAAAGTTGCATTGCACGAAAAGAGCCATCTTTTGTTGTCATTCAACCTCAATTTTCCATATTAATATGCAACGTCAATTGGAAAATGTCTGGCTACACGTGAAATTCATTTGATCTCAGTACATAATTTGCAATTTGTTTATCATATTTTTTTGTTATATAATAAAAGACACTTTTATATTTTAAAAAATTTACTATAATAAATTTGAACTTTTGTTTATATTTATTTAATGTAGCATATAGTTTTACGTAATAATCATTTTAAAAATATTATTTAAAATTTTTACTAAATTTTTTCTCCTTTAATAATAATTAAAAATATATAACTATTACTAATGTATGCAATTCTAAAATTGTATTTTATTCAAAATGCTATAAAAATTGGTGTGATATAATCAAATATATAAAAATACTATTAAAAATATAAAAAAGAGTGTAGATAGACAAATTTTTAATAAAATTACTGTTAAAGAAAACATAACTGAAGATCAAATTTGTTGTAGTGATCTCACATCTCTTATCTTATGAGTTTGATATGAATTTGAAACTTTCAATTTTTGAATTTAAAATTCTAATCGTTGAATTATTGCCTTTAAAATTGTACTTTCGTAAATTCTTCAACTCAATGAAATTGTGTAATTAAATTCTTAAAGTTTTCCTTGTATTTGTAAGAATTGGATTAATCGGGATGATCACTTGACCCATAAAGGCCAGTGGTCTTCCCAAGTGTTTCACTCCCTACATGCGCACTGTCATTTCCAAATACATCCACCAAGCCCCAAAGCCTCCAACCACTGCAAACTTAAGTGACAACTTCTCATTATGTCTAACATGATTGCTCCAAAGCGTAAGGGTGAAATGGAGCATCGATTACAAGTGGACCTCAAAGAAGTGCTTCATATTCTGGGAGATCTAACTGGTCAAAAATCTTAGCCACACTCGGAATCATCAATTTCTTCACCATTTCCTTTCCTATACATTGTTCAACCTTTACTAGTTTCTCTAACATCATGTATCTCATGTTGGGTTACGTAAATCCTTTGCCACTGATACATAGAAGATTGACATTGAAGATGCACGAGGCACAGTCCTCAAAAGTTCATTTTTCCCTTATTATTATATAAATCAGTTGCTTTGTTTATACTAAACTTAATCTCTTTTACACGGTGTGATTGACTCTAGAGTCTAATACTCATAGAATGTTGGAGAGATGAAGGAGATTTAAGATTTTAAGACTTCCTAATTGGGAAAAGTGATATGACTAATAATGACTACGAAACTAATTAACTTATAACCTTTACTTTTTCATTTTTGCAATTTATTTAAAATTCAACATTTAATGAGGAGTAAGATTTGAGGTTCAAAGTAATTTTGAAGGAATCAAATGTGTGGCATAAAAATGAGATGGTGGGAGGGTATTATGCTAGTGCGTCACAAAGTCGAAGCAACGGCTTGAGCTGAGCTAGTGCAAATAATATTTATGGGATATTAGTGTTGAAAAAGTTGACCCATGGGCTTTAGATGGGCAATGTGTTTTCCATTTTAAGGATTTCTTGATGAGTCGTTGGTGCTAGTTATTTTAATCTTGAAATATAGACAAGTTGGAATCTCTTGTTCCCTGTAGAAGGGGGCTCTTGCTCTTGGAATTAGTATATATATAGCTAGTTCATGCAACGCCATGGAAACCAAGGTGAGAAAGAGAGAGAGATATAGAGTCCAGTTAAAAATGTGTAGAGGAAAGCTGTTAATTTCTGTTGCTTTGATTCTGCTTCTGGCAGTAGGCCATGAAGCTCAACACATGCACGAAGCTAGCAATCAAAATACAGTTGATCTAGACCCGGTTGATGGTAATTTTGTTAGAGCCATATCTAGGTTCTATAAGTTGACAAGACGTTTGTTTTTTATGTGTGGGATTTCCATGTTGTAGCCTTATCTTAGTGTAGTAGCTTCTAATATATACTAGGTTAGAATAATATGATGATATATAGACATTGATATTGAAAGAGTTACAATTAATTAGTGCATGAGCTTTTCTTTTTTGTTTTCTTGTTTTAATTTTTATGTATAGTTTAGTCAAGAGGCACAAGATTTGTACTCAAGTTCTTTTATGAAGTTATTATGAATTTAATTTAAATGGTTGGACATTATGATTAGGTTCTAGGAAGTTTTATCTAAATCTTGAATTCTAATGACTCTCTCTCTCATCATTATGTTAGGTCGTAATAAAGTTACCATTATGTTATAATGAATTTAATGTAAATTTTGATAGTAAATAATTCTAGAATTCTTAACTATTCTTCAATCATACCGATCTCTTAATCTCATTTTGCATTAAAATTCATAATTTAATTAATTTAGTTCACAAAGAACAATATCTTCATATTCCACATATCTCTATATGCTATATGCTTTAATTATTTAGTTTTAATATCTAAATCAAATTGCCATAGTCAAATTAACTAAGTCCAATTAGCATGCTGGGTCCTTACAATTACCTCATCAAGTGTAAGAATCTTTTAGTAGTAATGAGTAGCATTTGAGTATTAATTTATTCATGCGCACTAAGATCTCAACCTAGGGTTTAAGAAAAACATATGTAATATTCTTGTACTAACTATTTTTCTATTTTTGGCATAACTTTATGGTTTATATTAGCTGTTAATTATCAGATCTCAACTTTACAATAATATCATTGCATAAGCTTATTCTACTCTGTGGACTAACATGGTTATTGTTGGCCATATATATATATGCTAGTGAAAGCTATCAATACTATTGCTCATGCTCTGAGGTTGACTTGGGAAAGCGATGAGACAGAATTCTCAAGTAGCAGTTGTAATTCCTCTAGGAAGCTCATCTGCAATTGCAATCTTACCCCTTGTCGAGTCACAAAAATGTAAGGAAACCTCTTTGTTTTATTAAAAAAATTTATATTCTTAATACTGGGTCGGATTCAAGAATTTTTTTGAGTAATATCATGATATTTAAAAAATGTTTTTCTCGATCTAGGATCTGTTAGGAAAATATTTAGATCAAATTCAACACTATTTTACTTTAAAAAAGTCTTTGAGTATTATCTTTAATAGAATTTTATTGTTGTTGTTTGGGTTTTGAGTCTTATGGGATAATTTTTTTTAAATATCTTTTCATAGTTTATTTATCTAAAATTATAAAACTTGTTAAAAATTATTATTTATTAGTATAAATTAAAATATTAAAATTAAATAAAATATGATTTTATATACAAATTATAAAGTTTAGTAACTAACAATATGACAATTTTCTATTTATTGATCAAAACTAAATATAAGTATTCACAAACTAGATAAAGTTAAATGCAAAAATCAAATAATCAAATAATATATATACAAAATAATTAAAAAAAAAGAAAAACTCATAATTTTAAGATATTATTTGATATGTAATATTATTTTTTATTAGCTAAGTTATAATTATGAATCAAAATTATCAAACTAATCAAAAAAATATTTAAACATGAAGTATTTAACAACTTAATTTAGGTTTAAATACTTATAATTAAAATATTTTAAGAAGTGAGTGGTGTCACATGACACCACTCCTTCCAACGTGGGTCCACACATGTTATATCATGAATATTTCTTCTTCCAATATTAATATAGGAAAAAAATGATTTAATGGGTTCTTTTTGCTAGGTCTATGCCTGGTTTTTGGTTAATTATGGAAGTAATTTATTACTTATTTTTCATTGGCAGTGACTTTTCTAACATGCATCTAAAGGCTGAAATTCCTCCGGCTATCGGAAATTTGATCTACCTGACATCGCTGTAAGTTTTTTTTTTTTTAAATCATAGAGATTTGATCAAATATATTTAATTTTTTATAAATAATTCATAAATCTTTTTAAAAGATTATATCTTATTTCTTTTACTATTATTGAATTTTTAAAACGACATAACATGATGAGCTTCATTTATTCCAATGACTACCAAGTACAAAGTAGTGATATTTACTGCATATTCTGCAAATTAGTTCCCATGACTTTCTATCTTTTCTGTCTGTCTTCAATGATGTACATAACACAAAAGTCAAATGTTTTTATTTCCCCAAGCACAAACTTTTGGTGTTGTCTTTCAAGACAACCTAAAATGATTTTCTTGCTCTGTCAGGCAGTGCCGGCCCTTGGGTGAAGCCACCCAAGCAATGGCTTTAGGCCCCAATTTGGGGAAGCCTCAATTTTAAAAAATATTTATAATTTTATAATAATTATAATATAATTAATTATATTAAAAATATATAAAAATAAAAAATAATTATTAAAATTATTTTTTTTCACTTTTTTAATTATGTGTCTAATAATTTCAATTTTCTATTACTTCCTTATTTCTAGAATGGTATTAATTCTCAACTACATTCTCTTATTTCCAATAAACCAACAATCACATGTATTTACTCATTTTCAACAGCTATTTTTTTCACTTATTTTTCTTATTTCCAATCAATACATTTAATGATTTCCAACAGTTATTTTTTTTCCTATATATAAAATCAATTTTTTTTCAATATATAATATCTACTTTTGAAATTTTCCTTTCTCATTTGCTCTTTCTTCCTTTAATTTCAATTTTTTACCAAAGAATACGAAGTCTATTATTTTATTATCTTCATAAAGCTATGAGCATCATTTGCGGTTTGTAATAAACATTCAACAATTAGGTACTATTATTCTAATTTTTACAAGTTTTTTTACTCTAATTTAGAGTTTATTTTATATTGTTATATTATTTTTATTTCATGTGATAGTTGACTTGTTTGAATTAGAAATTTTGATTGTTGATTTTATATTAATCATTTAAAAAATATAAGATAATTATAATAGTTGATTATAAAATGTCTTATTTAAATGGATGAAACTAAAATTAATAAAATCTTACTTAAGATCAACAATGTCTCAAGAAAGATTAAATGAATTGACTATATTATCAATTGAAAAAGAAATATTAGACGAATTTGATTATAAAAGTTTAATTAAAAATTTTACATATCAAAAAGCTAGAAGAATAAAATTTTAATAATTTTTTTTAATTTTAATAAAAAAAAGCCCCATTTGAATATTTCGCTTTAGGCCTTTGAAATTGTTGGGCCGCCCCTGCTGTCAGGACAAGCATAAAGACAATTATCTGATCAATATCAAAACTATTGATGTGTTTGATCCAAAAGGAAAATCATTGGTGTTGTTCTGTCTCAAACCGAAGGATTCTAGAATTTTGTTTGACCAAATCTGATATATATATGGTCATAGCCATTCTCGTGTCGAGATGACTTCATTAGGGTAAATAATGAGAAGAGACATGCTTGACACTGTTAGAGAAAAGGATCTGCTCTTCATCTGTAGCAGTAGCAGAACAGTGAAATGGAAATATAATGATTTGATTTCAGTTTCTTCTTCATCTTTTTGTTTCCTGCTTCATTTTCAGCGACTTATATTCAAACAGTATCCATGGAAACATTCCTGACTCGTTAAGAAATCTGACTCAACTTGAGTACCTGAGTTCCTTTCTCATTAACATCCCATTAACCGTCTAGTAGCTACTAGTATAGTACGTTATATTGAGTTCTGTTTTTGGTTTGTTTGTGATATAAACTCCTAAGTTCACAATCCTTTATGACAGTGATCTTTCTTCAAACGATCTGGATGGGCGTATACCAGACTTCTTTGGGGAAATGGAATCACTACGAACTATGTGAGTCCAGAATTCTTCCACAAATATTTACCATATGATTCCTTAACTTTGTCCTTATAAATTGCGTTGTGATTTTTTTTCAGAAGTTGGCCATTTGTAATCCAAATGGAAATTAAATGAAACTATTGACATTTTCTTTACTGATCTTTTCTCTTTCGTGGTACTTTTGTTGAAGTATTCTAGCAGAAAACTCGCTAAAGGAATCAATACCACAAAAACTGGGCTCCTCAGCATCTATTAAAGCTTTGTATGCCATATATCATACCATAAAATCGATCTAGCCTAATTCTGCAAACCACATTTTTGATGCATTCATTTGATGTTTGTTTGCAGGGACTTTGCAGAGAACCTACTATCTGGAACTATTCCTGAGACTTTAGGAAACATTTTAAGCCTTGAGTTCCTGTAATAGCCTTTGCCATCACTGAGCTCCCATTTTACTATCTGGAACTATTCCTGGAACTATTCCTGGTGTTATGTACACTTACGATTGCGCTATCTTGTTTTTAACTTGCTAGTTCAGGCGATTATCTTATAACCAGTTAACTGGGCCGCTTCCGAAATCTCTTGGAAACTTGCAGATTGTCTATCGCATGTAAGGTTTTTATTTTTTTCCTGCTTTTCTTTATCCCCAGGTTTGGATTGAAACTGAATTCTGTTGAATTTGACTACCTTACTAGCATGACTATTTATTGACTTCCGCTATACATAACTTCAGGATGCTGGCAAACAATAAACTTCAAGGACAGTTGCCTCAAAGTTTTGAAAATCTTACAAGCTTAAGGCACTTGTAGGGAAACGTTTTCCTCTTTCATGTTGTTTATCTCGCTTCAAACAATATCTTTGATTATTGGTTTTTCCATTTACAGCAACGTTAGGGGGAATGAATTCACTGGCCAGATACCGACATATATTGGAAACTGGAAGCAGTTGCAAGTGCTGTAAGCATTTCTGTTAAATTATTACATTTTCTATGCGGACTGAATGTTCTGAACTTTGATCAGAATATATTTACCTAGAACATTTTGGTCTGAACAGGATACTTCAAGGGAACCATTTTGAAGGGCCTTTACCTGGTACATTCTCCTCCCTGGAGAATATCATGGAGATGTAATGCCTCTTACTGCAGCTGGATTGATTAAAAGAATTCGAATTGAACTAATCATATCATTGTTTCTAACCTCTGATACCCTGTTTGGTGTTGACTTTCCAGGCGCATTGCTGACTTGTATGGAAGAAATGGAGAAGTTTTCCCATTTCCAAATATTTCAAGCATGAGACAACTTGAAACTTTGTTAGTGTTATTTCTGAAATATTTGTTTAATCTTTTATCAGCAAAAAAGTTTTTTCATGTTAACTTAATCTCAATACTGATCCTTAGCCTTTCTTTAGGGTCCTGAGAAACTGTTCAATCAATGCTTCAATCCCACCATATATTGGAGCGTTCCAAGCCCTGAACCATCTGTAAGTCTATTTCTCAATAACATGCTATTTACTAAGTCCAGGAAGTAATCAACAATTTTCACATTGCTTTATACATAAAGAAATCTTAACCGGCTAAGAGAAGAGTCCTGCAACAATCATATGATTAGGAGACTCTGCTAATTGAAGTAGATATGGAAATATCATAAACGAGTGTGACAGAGACATCCCTTTCCCATACAGAAATGAGATTCAACCGTTAATTGTTCTCACCTTTTTTTCGGCACCTGAAGTAGTAGTATTAGATGAGAACAGGGTTCTTTGCAATACATATCAGCAATAAGCAAGTATTACATTCGCTGATTTTTCTGATTCTTTTATCTCTTGTTTCCTGTTTATTTTAATTTTTTAATGTAGGGCTTGAGTACAACAAATTGAGTGGTGAAGTCCCACCTTTCTCCGAGTATGGGAACTTGACAAATATGTAAGAAAACTTGTTTTAGATTTGTATTAACAACATATTAATACGCTGTTTGTTTTGATATGAAATTTACTTTGATGAGTTTAAAGTATAACAATTTGCTTTTATGTAATTATTCAGTGTTTTCACCTCTAGAGGCAATTATATTAGTTGTGTGGTTGATGTTCTTTTACCCTTTTATCAGATTTCTTCGAGCAAATAAACTGACAGGGTCAATTCCTAAATGGTTTGCAAACTTAACAGAAGCAAATCTGTAAGTCCAATTTCACTTTTACTTAAACCAAGCGTAATTCTCTTTTTAGCAACCATTCTGTCTTTAATTATTTTAAGTGTGATGTTGTACAGGGATTTCTCCGAGAACAATTTTACATATTCACCATCTATAGTAAACTACAAATACAGGAATATGCAAGGCAAATTGAAAAATACAAATGAAATGCCCTTTACTTTCTAGCTTGTCTAGTAATTAATACTTTTTCTCCCATGCATGAAATTTTCAGGAATTCATTTGCATGCTGCTCTTCATCACCAGAGTTGTAAGCTCTGCCTTCATTGCTTCTTTCTCCCTTGTGTGATCAACTTGTTTTTCTTTGTACATTTCCTGCACAAGCAATTTTACATATCTTAGCCGTGTATTCTAGTCCTAACCCAGTTTTTCTATTTTAAAGCAATGGTACATGGCAATTGAATAATTTCTCCTGTGATGAAGACCAACTGAAAAGTAAGTAGCCTATCTGTTTTCAGATTGGTAATTTTTTTCATATGTTTGAATTATTAGTATTCCATTTCATAGCCGTTTTAAGCCTGTAAGAATATTGAAACCTTGACTTTGAGAATGAATTAGAAAGTTCAAGCCTTACCTTTTACAAACATTTTACTTCCTTCAAGAGGAAGGTACCAGTAGGCCATTGTCATTGAAATGAGTTTCACAGTGCTTGAAACGCAAGGTGTATTATGGTGTGTTAACCATAACAAAAATTTGGTTGCAGACGATCGGTTGCATATCAATTGTGGTGGTGAAAAGGTAATAGCAGGCAGAGACTCGTTTGAACGAGATGCGCAACCAGAAGGAGCTTCGACATTCTATATCAGCGATGACAGGAAATGGGGGTACAGTAGTATGGGAAGTTATGACCCAGCGCAAAGCAGGTCCATGAGTTACGCAGTCTCGATTGATAAGTGTCCATTTCAAAACATTTGTTGGTGTATTTTCAAAATTAAAGAATAGTTCACATGATGGAGAGCTATCATTAGCTCAATAGTTATGTCACAAAAGTAACACAATATGTCTATTGGAATATAGACAAGTTTTCATGTGAATAATTATGTTTATTGAAAATACATGTTGAAAAGACAAACGAAAAGTTACATGTGAAAAGTTACCATTGTAAAGTAACATGTGAAAAGCTACATGTGAAAAGTTACAATTGTAAAGTAACATGTAAAAGGTTATATGTGAATAGATATTGTTTCAAGGTATAAATCAAAGAGTATGACTTATGGAATGAATAGTTATCTATTCATTAGATGTTTATTGAAACAATATCTTTTGCTCAAAAGTTGTGTTGGTAAAAAGTGTAGAAACACTTTTTGGATGAAAGAGATCTTTATGAAAAGGTTGTGACCTTGGAACATAAAGATACTTATTAGACATAAAAGATGTCTTTATGAAAAGGAAGTGTCCTTGAGGAAGAGACACTTTGAAGCCTATATAAAGGGCTTGTTGTCATCCATTTTGACATACCAAATTTTAGACACAACAAGCAAGTGCAAAGGAGCAAGAGAAAGTGTTTGTGTTAGAAAACAAAACACTAAAGTTTCCACCATCTACAAAAGATTCCGAATTCCTTATTATCATCTTGCTGCAGAAAGTTGGTTTTAAGGCCAAACGACTTTGCAAACCCTCGGGTGTATCTAGCGGTCTAGTTTCGTAAAGTGCAATACGAAAGTTAGACGTTGGCTTCATTGTATCCTTGAGACTAGTCGCATAATACCCCTTTGCATACCTAGTGGTGGGCATACCTAGTGGTGGGGGCGAATTAAGTCTTAAAGATAGACGCCTATTTAAAGACTCGCCTTGAAACCAATTTTGCCATTCTTGAATATCTATATAAACCCCTCAACACCAATAATTTTAAGACTTAATTTCGTGGTATTCATTATGGCTTCACTAAAGGAGATGGCTACCAACATTGTCAAGTTAGACCGCTTCGAAGGGGGAAGCTTTACTCATTGGCAAAAGATGGAACGATTTGATGGTGACAAGGAAAGGTGGCAAAATGGTTCTACATCGGATCATAAGATAAGTACTATTTCCTTACTTGATATGGATATACATGATATTGTATGTGATATGCATGATATGATACTTGATATGCATGGAAAACGTATGTTGATTGAAAAGATGGATTTTATTATATTCATGCATGGGCTTGAACATATTCTAATTAGCTTTAGGCAATATGATCTTAAAATGGATGAAGCTATTGTGGTTTCCTCAATAATTGATAAACTTTCCACTTCTTGGAGAGACACTAAGAAAGCTCTTAAACATAAGAAAGAAGATATGTCTCTCGAGGACCTTGGCAATCATCTTCGAATAGAAGAAGATTATCGCAAGCAAGAAGAAGTCAAGCATGAGGAAGATTCTAGAGAAAAGAATCTTGAGACTTCGAAGGTCCATGCGATGGAACACAAACCATCAAACAAGCCAAGCAAGAGAAAACATTCTGTGGGCAAGTATGACAAAAGTCATAAGTTCAAAAAGAACAAAAAGGGGCCATGTTTTCATTGTAACAAACTTGGTCCCTTTAAAGCGGAATGTAGACTTTTGAGAAGCAAGACACAAGGCGTGAACCACCACAAGTTTGTGGCAATGGTTTCCGAGGTCAATCTTCTCCAAAATGATGGAGCATGGTGGATTGACACTGGTGCAACGAATCATGTATGCAATGACAAAAGTTTCTTCAAGACTTTGGAAGAAGTTGACGAAGGAAACGTGTTATACATGGGAAATTCCTCCACAACACAAGTAAAAGGAAAAGGCACCGTGGAATTCATGTTTACATCCGGAAAAACACTTGTACTAAACAATGTGTATTATGTACCGGAAGTTAGGAGGAACCTTGTGTCGGGAGGCTTGTTGAATAAGCATGGCTTTAAATTAACATTTGAGGCAAATAAGTTCATCCTTACAAAAGGTGGACTATATGTGGGAAATGGTTACTATTGTGAAAACATGTTCAAGCTTAATATTAATAAGAAAAATGATAGTTCTACTTATATTGATGCCTTGCTTAATGTTCATGATAGTAAAGCAATGTTATCTAATCTATGGCATAACAGATTAGGACATGTTCATTATAGAAGAATGCATGATATGGCTAAGTTAGAATTGATACCTAGCATTGATGAAAATGATGTTATGTGCAAGACATGCATGGTTACTAAAATCACTAGGAAATCATTTCCTAAGGTAGAAAGAAATACAAAATTGCTTGCTTTGATACATTTTGATGTTTGTGACATACATAGTACTCCTTCAATTAGTGGAAAAAAATACTTCGTAACATTCATTGATGACTTCTCTAGATATTGCTATGTTTACTTGTTGCATGCTAAAAATGAAGTTATAGAAAAGTTTGGAATATATAAAAGAGAAGTTGAATTGCATTGTGAATTATTTATTAAATGTTTACGAAGTGATAGAGGAGGTGAATATTATGATCCCAAATATTTTGAGTCCACGGGTATTATTCACGAGACTACCGCTCCATACACACCGGAACAAAATGGTGTAGCGGAACGTAAGAATCGAGTTCTTACGGAAATGGTGAATGCTTTGCTTTCTAATTCGGGTTTGGGAAAAGGATTTTGGGGCGAAGCCTTATTAACGGCTTACCATATATTAAATAGAATCCCAAACAAAAGGAGTAAAATTACTCCTTATGAACTATGGAAAGGACGGAAGCCAAACCTTAATTATTTAAGAGTTTGGGGTTGCCGAGCCATAGTAAGGTTGCCGGAGCCAAAGAAAAGGAAATTGGGTGAAAAAGGAATTGAATGCATATTTATAGGATATGCTGAACATAGTAAGGCATATCGTTTCATGGTGATAGAGCCTAATGATTCATATTCCGTTAACACGGTCATAGAATCAAGGGACGCTATCTTTGATGAAACAAGGTTCAACTCAATTCCTAGACCCAAGGAACAAATAATAAAAACTGATAGTTCATCGGAAAATGATGAGAAAACTATCGAGCTTCGGAGAAGTAAAAGAGTTAGAAAAGCAAAGACATATGGATCGGATTTTCTCATGTACTTAGTTGAAGGTACAAGAGAAGAAATATGTGAATACCTACCTTACTGCTTTAATGTAGAAGGTGAGGGTGATCCTCAAACTTATGAGGAAGCAATGAAGTCTCGAGATGTTTCTTTTTGGAGAGAAGCAATACAAGATGAGATGGACTCAATAATGGGAAATAAAACATGAAAATTGGTAGACCTTCCACCGGGTTCCAAGCCAATAGGCTGTAAATGGATTTTCAAAAAGAAAATGAAAGTTGATGGAACCGTAGAAAAGTTTAAAGCAAGGCTAGTGGCAAAAGGCTTTAAACAAAAGGAAGGTATTGATTATTTTGATATATATGCACCGGTAGCAAGAATAGCTACAATTAGAGTGCTTATAGCACTTGCATCTATTTATAAGATGGTAATTCACCAAATGGATGTTAAAACGACATTCCTAAATGGTGAATTGGATGAAGAGGTGTATATGGAACAACCGGAAGGGTTTGTCATTCCGGGTAAAGAAAATAAAGTGTGCAAGCTTGTAAAGTCCTTGTACGGATTAAAACAAGCACCTAAACAATGGCATCAAAAGTTTGATGAGGTTGTGCTAGCTAATGGCTACAAGATAAATCAAGCTGACAAGTGTGTCTATAGTAAGTTCCAAAATGGGAAAGGTGTCATCATTTGCTTATATGTAGATGACATGTTAATCTTTGGAACGGACTTGGAACAAGTGAAAGACACAAAAAGGTTCTTGTCAAAGAATTTTAACATGAAAGATATGGGTATGGCAGATGTTATTCTTGGCATAAGAATAATAAGAGACAATAATAGCTTAACATTGTCTCAATCTCATTACATTGAAAAGATCGTAATGAAGTATGGTAAGTCAAATTGTAAGCCGATGACAACGCCTTATGATTCTAATCAAAGGCTCATACCCAATTTAGACAAGCCAATAGCACAACATGAATATGCAAAGGTGATTGGTTGCTTAATGTATGCAATGGTCTGTACAAGACCGGATATTGCATTTGCGGTTGGGATGCTAAGCCGTTTTACAAGTAATCCGAATAAAAAGCATTGGTATGCTGTTCATAGAGTTCTAAGGTATCTAAAGAGTACCAAGAATTATGGCATTTGCTATTCCGGTTTTCCTTCGATCTTAGAAGGATATACGGATGCAAGTTGGAACTCAAATAGATCGGATTACACATCCATGACTGGATGGATTTTTACAATTGGTGGGGGTGCTGTTTCTTGGGGTTCCAAGAAACAATCTTGTCAAGCGGATTCCACCATGGCGGCTGAATTTATAGCCTTAGCATCTGCTACCCAAGAAGCGGAATGGTTGAGAGACTTGCTCTATGAAATTCCGTTGTGGTCAAAACCAATGGCACCAATCTTGATACATTGTGATAATGAAGCAACTATATCAAAGGCTTATAATCAAGCTTACAATGGAAAGAGTCGATATATTGGACTTCGACATAGCATTGTAAGGCAAAGGATTAGTGATGGTATAATCACTATAAGTTATGTGAGGTCTGATGAAAATTTAGCGGATCCGTTTACTAAAGGTCTAAAAAGAGATCTTGTGTTAAAGACCTCAAGAGGGATGGGGCTCAAGCCTATTATCTAAATCTCCAATGGTGGGAGCTCACCTCGACGCTTACGGCTGACCTGTAAGTCTTGGGTACTGACCATTCCAACACATGGAGGTTGCAAGCACTAAATTAAAATTCCATCCCAAGGTGTATAGTGCTTGGTTCCCGTAATGTGTTAAGCAAGGATGAACGAAAAGTTCTTAATAGACCCATAACATGTAAATGTTGAAGTACAATAATTACGGGGTACTTCCGATGGGGGCTACCTATATGAGTGGAAGTGCGGCCGCTTCTAGGAGCTAAAGGCTTGACTCTGACAGCACTCATGAATGGATGCACAACACAAGGTCATAAATCGTGTTGGCAAAACTAGATACAATATGAGAAAGGAAGCTTGTGCGTGTTTAGTGGCCCGACTAGTCAAATGCAGAATCGGTGGTTCAATGCTTGGTCAACCACTTTATTCAGACTAGAACCAACCACACTCACTAGGTGAAGGTTCAAATCTACGGGATACCTTCATTGATGCACAGGATTTCCCAAAGTTGTTGGTACTTGGAAATTTTGAAAATGGTGGGGGATTGTTGGTGTATTTTCAAAATTAAAGAATAGTTCACATGATGGAGAGCTATCATTAGCTCAATAGTTATGTCACAAAAGTAACACAATATGTCTATTGGAATATAGACAAGTTTTCATGTGAATAATTATGTTTATTGAAAATACATGTTGAAAAGACAAACGAAAAGTTACATGTGAAAAGTTACCATTGTAAAGTAACATGTGAAAAGCTACATGTGAAAAATTACAATTGTAAAGTAACATGTAAAAGGTTATATGTGAATAGATATTGTTTCAAGGTATAAATCAAAGAGTATGACTTATGGAATGAATAGTTATCTATTCATTAGATGTTTATTGAAACAATATCTTTTGCTCAAAAGTTGTGTTGGTAAAAAGTGTAGAAACACTTTTTGGATGAAAGAGATCTTTATGAAAAGGTTGTGACCTTGGAACATAAAGATACTTATTAGACATAAAAGATGTCTTTATGAAAAGGAAGTGTTCTTGAGGAAGAGACACTTTGAAACCTATATAAAGGGCTTGTTGTCATCCATTTTGACATACCAAATTTTAGACACAACAAGCAAGTGCAAAGGAGCAAGAGAAAGTGTTTGTGTTAGAAAACAAAACACTATAGTTTCCACCATCTACAAAAGATTCCGAATTCCTTATTATCATCTTGCTGCAGAAAGTTGGTTTTAAGGCCAAACGACTTTGCAAACCCTCGGGTGTATCTAGCGGTCTAGTTTCGTAAAGTGCAATACGAAAGTTAGACGTTGGCTTCATTGTATCCTTGAGACTAGTCGCATAATACCCCTTTGCATACCTAGTGGTGGGCATACCTAGTGGTGGGGGCGAATTAAGTCTTAAAGATAGACGCCTATTTAAAGACTCGCCTTGAAGCCAATTTTGCCATTCTTGAATATCTATATAAACCCCTCAACACCAACAACATTGAGGCATCATTATACCAGACAGCTCGTGTTGCTCCAATATCTTTGAAGTATTTTGGATTCTGCATGAAAAATGGCTTGTATACGGTAAAACTTGATTTTTCTGAAATCACAATTAAAGAGGAAGCTGAACATAAAAGCAGGGGAAATCGCCTTTTCGATGTCTTAATTCAGGTAACTTTCTTATCATAAATTAATCAACAAAGAACTCTCTTTCTGCTAGCTGCATTAGTTGTGTTTATCATGGCTGACTGTGACTGCAGGGTACGAAGGTCGTAACTGATTTTAATATTAAAGATGTTGCTGGAGGTATAAATAAGGATATTTCTCAGACGTTTCAAGCTGAAGTCAAGGAAAACAGCCTTGAAATTCACTTATATTGGGCAGGAAAAGGGTCAAAACGTGGTCCCTTTGAGCTTTATGGTCCTCTTGTTTCAGCTATTTCAGTAGAGCCTGGTATACTCCCCTCCCAGCACACCTCTTCATGCTAGCTGGTCTGATTTTCGTTTTCTGTTTCCTCATTAATTTTTAACAATTGGCAACTTCATGGTTTTGAATGCAGTTCTTAAACCAGTAAAGCCTTCCATAAAGCTTTCTCCTTTAAGTATTGCTGGGATTTCAGGATCCATTGTTTTGTTCTTGGTTCTGATTTTTACTTTCCTCTGGAAAATGGGTTCCTTCGTGGCAAGGAATCAAAAATTGAAGGTAAGACTATATGATTTATAATTTAGGGTTTGGCTACTAAATTATGTTACGGATATGGTTCTTATTTGTTTGCAACACTGTGAACAGCACAAAAAGAACTTATCTCATTGCTTGGTGGAGGAATTTTCACTCATCGGCAACTAAAAGTTGCCACACAAAATTTTAACAATGCAAACAAGATAGGTGAAGGAGGCTTCGGAGCTGTTTTCAACGTATAGTCCCCTTTTTCTTGCTGCCTCATGATAAGCATAAACTATCAAGCTGTCAGCATAATATTATTGAGAAAGCTCTGATTTTGGCACAAATACAGGGGATGCTTTCCAATGGGACAGCAATAGCTGTAAAACAGCTTTCTGCAAAATCAAAGCAAGGGAGTCGTGAATTTGTCAATGAAGTAGGTGTTATCTCTGCCTTGCAACACCCAAATGTAGTAAAACTACTGGGGTGCTGTATAGATGAAAACAAACTGCTTCTAGTCTATGAGTACATGGAAAATAATTCCCTTGCACATGCATTATTTGGTAAGCCTGCTCCTATTCCTAACAATTATTTGAACAAATTGATACAATTTTATAGGAAGTTTTCAACATACTAATAGCATACCATGTCACCAAACAGGTCCTGAAGAACTCAGAGTGCAACTTAACTGGACAATCAGGTCTAAAATTTGCCTTGGGATGGCTAAAGGATTGGCATTTCTCCATGAAGAATTCAAACTAAAAATTATTCGCAAAGATATCAAGACAACCAACATCCTTCTGGATAAGGATTTTACTGCAAAAATATCTGATTTCGGATTTGCCAAGCTTCATGAAGGGGAGAAGACACATGTCATTACGAAGATAGCGGGAACCACGTAACGAATAGAAAACCATTTTATTTCAACTGTTATGCCTTCTGAAAAATGAATTTCATAATTGATTGACCATAACTTTTTACAATTTTTTCTTCTTCTTATAGGGGATACATGGCTCCTGAGTATGCCATGCGAGGTCATCTGACCAGTAAAGCAGATGTTTACAGCTTTGGAGTAGTCTTGCTTGAAATTGTCAGTGGGCAGAATAGTGCCAGTTACAGGCCAAATGATGAGAGTGTTTACCTTCTAGATTTGGTAAGTGCTATGCATAAATTTCTTCACCTTGAAGTACTACATTCCTGTTTGTCTTGAAACTGAACGAACGACCCTGGTGTTTAACTCTGCAGGCTTATGTCTTGCAAGAGAAGGGGGACCTTTTAGCTCTGGTTGATCCGATTCTGGGATCCGAGTACGCAGCAAAAGAAGCAAAAATGATTCTAGAATTAGCAAAGCTTTGCACTAACCCATCTCCTGCACTTAGGCCTAGTATGTCTGAGGTGGTCAAAGTTTTGAAGGGAAAAAGTCGGCTTAATTATACTCCATCCCATGCCCCCTATTCAGCTGATGGTTTCGCACGGGGCAAGGCCATGGCTAGCCGTTCATTTTCCAACTATTCCAGGAGCATGTCCAGGGAATAGCCATCTAATCCTGCAAGTTACGAATTTAGCGTTAAGAAGGAAGAAGTGCATATTTCTGCTGATTACCCCCCAGAGGTCACTGATGAGACTGGAAGATCAGTAGATCACCACTTAATAACGTCTGAATTGGTGCGAAGTAACTTGCACGTTACATTTCAAAGTCCGACATACTTGCATCTGTTATATATTCTTACTCGTTTTTCTTCTTGCTTGTTTTGTACTACCTTAGTGAACTGTTTACAATATGTAGCATAACCTGCTAATTAAGGTTTTGTATTTGAAAAAACCGGTCTGTTCGGAGTGACTATAACTTGACGAGTACTGTAGCCTCATGTATGTCATAATCGTTCCCAAGGTAATGAGTTTTCTTTTAGCTATCATGCTGATAACTTCCTTGTGCTTCCTGTGTTCTTTAAATCGACTGGAACTGATTCTGACCCTCAATAAAAAAAACTAATCAATTACTAAAAGTTACTACCATACTGTAAGGGTAGGTTTTTGGTCAACCAAACATTCAATTAAAATCCCTATAAAGTGACTCAGTCTCTACACAAAGGCCTCCCAATAGTACAAATATATTCATCATACCCTTAGATGATAGCTAACTAAGGTATTAGAATCTACATATATTAAAAGTTATCCCTAAATAGGTTAAACGTTGTCCCTAAATAAGTTAATTGATTAACACTTGTATAGCTTAATTGTTTGACTTGATTTGGGTTGAATTGTCTTTGGGATATATGTGGTATTTTGTTATTTGTTGTCCTTAAATAAGTTAATTGGTTGACACCTGTATAGCCTGTTTGACACATGGTAACTTGATTTAGATTGAATTATCTCCAAGGCACATGTGGCATTTTGTTATTTGTTGAGGGTGTTTGTTTGATTTTTTTAGGAATGAGGTTTTAAGTATTTTGGATGATGTTGAGGGTTATTTTGTCTATTAATGTTTACTTTGCTTATTTTTTGTTGGGTCATTTTTTGTGTTTTGCAAAAATGTTTTGAGGTTTATTTTCTTCACAATGGTAGGGTTTTTATGGGTTTTGGCATTTTAGAGAACGTTAGCATTTCTTAGTTTTTTTGCCTTGACTTTCTCATTTACGTGATGAATATTATTTTCTTCCCAAAATGTTACATGGGCATTTTTGTCTTTTAAAGAGGTAATGATTTTTTTGGACTTCTCGGCATTTTACAATATCATAAGGGCATTATGGTTTGTTCACGTGAACTCTCTTCTTTTTGTTGAGGATATGAAGTTTAATTTTCAACAAATTCTTGATTTATTTTGTGTAATTCTATTTGGATAAATTGTTCTATTTCAATAGTTTTATGTTTTTGCATATGTTTTAATGTCATTATATGTTTAGTTAAGAAAACTTTTATGCCTATTAAATACCAGAATTTCTCCAACATATTTGTGATTCATTTTACCTATTGCTTTTGTATTGACAACTACCCTTAATAACGTTTTTGTCATATGTCATTGGACTTCTAAGATTGATGATCAAAGTTGAACAAATTCGGTTGAACCTCACAACAAATGATATTGAGAAACGTGATCTATACATAAAAGACTTGAGTTAAATAATAATATTAATAACAACACTCAAGAGTGAAGGGAAAGGGATGACAAACTGCCACCTCTCAATTTTTAATTTTTTTTAAAATCATATATATAAAATTTAAGATATATATTTTTGCCACCTTTAATTTAATTAAATAACTCTTTTTAGAATAGTGCTAAACTTCCTAGCAAAACCATTAATTGGTTTAAGTTCAATTTCTCTTGAGCTCAAATTCTAAAATTTTTTTCCCTCTTTTGTTTTTTGTTGGCTAGAGGTTTTTTTATATACTTTTTAACAACATATCACTAGTATCTGCGTCTCATGGTCACTCCTCACACATAATTAATTAGGATTTTTTTTAATTTTAATGAAATGGTATTTTATTTTTCCTCTCTCTTGTTACTCAATTTCCAAGATTTCCCTTTAAAAACAGCCACCATTTCCTCTAATCAAAATCTCATGTTTTTTGTGCCCTTCCCTCCCCTTCCTTCTTTGACTTATTTTACTTTGTCTTATTTTAGAGTTTTTTTTTTCTTCCGTTGCTTCTTCTCTTTTAGAGTTTTTTTCTTCTTTTGATTATCTCTATCCCTCGCCTTGAAACCAAAAGACAACTAGCAAAAGGAAAGTTAAAACAACAAAAAAAATATTACTCTAAACAAGCTTTAAAAAAAATTCTTTTTTTGTCTTCAATGCCATGAAATTCATGTAAATTGAGTTAATAAAACTGAATTTTTTATTTTGAAAATTGATTATCTTTGTTAATTAACTTCTCAAGTGATAAACAAACATTACACACAACATACAAAATAGCTTAAAGTAATAGAAACAGTTTAAGTTTAATTTATAATTAATTTTGTCTTCTACAATTTTAAACTTGTATATAAAATTTTTAAAATCAATAATTTTTAACATTTTACAAACCCGTAAGTAATCTTCTAGTGTGGTTTAATTCTTATACTTTTTTAATATTACTTCATCTATGCACGTGTAGCATGAAAGCCAGCACTATTTGTTATATCATATTTATTTGATGTGAAGTTTGGCATTTCTGCATGATGCACAAGTATAATTACCTCCTTTTGCTTTATGCTTTGGTAGTTGATTACCTATTTTACTTGTAGACGTCACAAATATCAATCCACTTCACAAAAGGAAAGTTGCATTACACGAAAAGAGCCATCTTTTGTTGTCATTCAACCTCAATTTTCCACATATGCAACGTCAATTGCAAAATGTCTTGCTACACGTGAAATTCATTTGATCTCAGTCAATAATTTGTAATTTGTTTATCATATTTTTTTGTTATATAATAAAAGACACTTTTCTTATTTTTAAAATTTCACTATAATAAATTTAAACTTTTGTTTATATTTATTTAACGTATCATATAGCTTTACATAATAAAAATTTTAAAAATACTATTTAAAATTTTTACTACATTTTTTCTCCTTTAACAATAATTAAAAATATATAACTATCACTAATGTAAGCAATTTCTATAATTGTATTTTATTCAAAATCTATAAAAATTAGTGTGACATAATCAAATTTATAAAAATATTATTAAAAATATAAAAAAATGTGTAGATAGACAAATTTTTAATAATATTACTGTTAAAGAAAACATAACCGAAGATCAAATTTGTTGTAGTGATCTCATCTCTTTTGCCTTATGAGTTTGATATGAATCCGAAACTTTCAAGTTTTGAATCTAAAATTCTAATTGTTGAACTATTACTTTTAAAATTATACTTTTGTAAATTCTTCAACTCAATGAAATTGTGTAATTAAATTCTTAAAGTTTTTCTTGTATTTGTAAGAATTGGATTAATCGGGATGACCACTTGACCCAAAAAGGCCTGTGGTCTTCCCAAGTGTTTCACTCCCTACATGCGCACTATCATTTCCCAATACATCCACCAAGTTCCACCTGGCCCCAAAGCCTCCAACCACTGCAAACTTAGGTGACAACTTCTCATTATGTCTAACATGATTGCTCCAAAGCATAAGGGTGAAATGGAGCATCGATTACAAGTTGACCTCGAAGAAGTGCTTAATTTATATTCTAGGAATTCTAACTGGTCAAAAATCTAAGCCACACTCGGAATCATCAATTTCTTCACCATTTCCTTTCCTATACGTTGTTCAACCTTTTCTGGTTTCTCCAACATCATGTATCTCATGTTGGGTTATGTGTAAAAACAATCTTTTGCCACTAATACATAGAAGATTGACATTGAAAATGCACGTGGCACAGTCCTCAAAAGTTCATTTTTCCCTTATTATTATATAAATCAGTTGTTTTATTTATACTAAACTTCAATCTCTTTTACGCGGTATGATTGACTTTAGAGTCTAATACCTATAAAATGTTGAGGAGATGAAAGAGATTTGAAATTTTAAGACTTCCTAATTGGGAAGAGTGATGACATGACTAATGACTACCAAACTAACTAACTTATAACCTTTACTTTTTCATTTTTTGCAATTTATTAAAAATTCAACATTTAATCAGGAACAAGATTAGAGGTTCAAAGTAATTTTGAAGGAATCAAATGTGTGGCCTAAAAATGAGATGGTGGGAGGGTATTATGCTCGCGTGTCACAAAGTCGAAGCAATGGCTTGAGCTTAGCTAGTGCAAATAATATTTATGGGATATTAGTGTTGATAAAGTTGACCCATTGGCTTTAGATGGGCAATGTGTTTTCCATTTTAAGGATTTCTTGATGAGTCGTTGGTGCTGGTTATTTTAATCTTGAAATATAGACAAGTTGGAATCTCTTGTTCCCTGTAGAAGGGGGCTCTTGCTCTTGGAATTAGTATATATATAGCTAGTTCATGCAACGCCATGGAGACCAAGGTGAGAAAGAGAGAGAGATACAGAGTCTAGTTAAACATGTGTAGAGGAAAGCTGTTAATTTCTGTTGCTTTGATTCTGCTTCTGGCAGTAGGCCATGAAGCTCAACACATGCAAGAAGCTAGCAATCAAAAAACAGTTGATCTAGACCAGGGCGATGGTAATTTTGTTAGAGCCATATCTAGGTTCTATAAGTTGACAAGACGTTTGCTTTTTATGTGTGGGATTTCCATGTTGTAGCCTTATCTTAGTGTAGTAGCTCCTAATGTATACTAGGTTAGAATAATATGATGATATATAGACATTGATATTGAAAGAGTTACAATTGATTAGTGCATAAGCTTTTCATTTTTGTTTTCTTGTTTTAATTTTTATGTATAGTTTAGTCAAAAGGCACAAGATTTGTACTCAAGTTCTTTTATGAAGTTATTATGAATTTAATTTAAATGGTTAGGCATTATGATTAGGTTCTAGGAAGTTTTATCTAAACCTTGAATTCTAATGACTCTCTCTCTCTCTCATCATTATGTTAGGTCATAATAAAGTTACCATTATATTATTATGAATTTAATTTAAATTTTGATAATAAATAATTCTAGAATTCTTAACTATTCTTCAATCATACCACTCTCTTAGACTCATTTGGCATTGAAATTCTATTATTTAATTAATTTAGTTCACAAAGCACAATATCTTCATATTCCACATACATCTATATGCTATATGCTTTAATTATTTAGTTTTAATATCTAAATCAAATTGCCATAGTCAAATTAATTAAGTCCAATTAGCATGCTGGGTCCTTACGATTACCTCATCAAGTGTAAGAATCTTTTAGTAGTAATTAGTAGCATTTGAGTATTAATTCATTCATGCGCACTAAGATCTCAACCTAGGGTTTATGAAAAATATATATAGTATTCTTCTACTAACTATTTTCCTACTTTTGGCATAACATTATGGTTTGGATTAGCTGTTAATTATCAGATCTCAACTTTACAATAATATCATTGCATATGCTTATTCTACTCTATGGACTAACATGGTTGTTGTTGGCTTTATATATATACACTAGTGAAAGCTATCAATACTATTGCCCATGCTCTGAGGTTGACTTGGGAAAGCGATGAGACAGAATTCTCAAGTAGCAGTTGTAATTCCTCTAGGAAGGTCATCTGCGATTGCAATCTTACCCGTTGTCGAGTCACAAAAATGTAAGGAAACCTCTTCGTTTTATTAAAAAAAATTTATATTCTTAATACAGGGGTGGCTTCAAGAATTTTTTTGAGTGATATCATGATATTTAAAAAATATTTTTCTCGATTTAGGATCTGTTAGAAAAGTACTTAGATTAAATTTAATACGACTTTACTTTAAAAAATATCATTCAGTATAATCATTAATAGAATTTTATTGTTGTTATTTGGGTTTTGAGTCTTATGAGATAATTTTTTTTAAATATCTTTTCATGGCTTATTTATCTAAAATTATAAAACCTGTTAAAAATTACTATTTATTAGTATAAATTAAAATATGATTTTATACACAAATTATAAAGTTTAGTAACTAACAATATGACAATTTTCTATTTATTGATTAAAACTAAATATAAGCATCCACAAACTATATAAAGTTAAATGCAAAAATCAAATAATTAAGTAATATATTTACAAAATAATTAAAAAAAGACTCACTATTTTAAAATATTATTTGACATGTAATACTATTTTTTATTAGTTAAATTATAATTATGAATCAAAATTATCAAACTAATCGAAAAAATATTTAAACATGAAGTATTTAACAACTTAATTTGAATTGAAAATTACTTATAATTAAAATCTAGATGGGTTGTTTTGAGTGAGTGAAAAACATAGTCAATGACCAAAAAGTAAAAGGATTTGAATTTTTAAATAAAGAGTAGCTTAGTTTTGACTTTTTTAATAAAATCTGAAATTATAAAAAAAATTTTATCTTTTCTTATAGTATTTAAATATTAATATATAAATTATTTTTTGATAAATCACTTTTACTTGAAATCTTTAATCCCACTCTTTATGAAATTATAAAAAAATAATAAATTCATTAATATATTAATTTCCCTTAATGGTAGATAAATTGTATAAAACTTAAAATATTTTAAGCAGTGAGTGGTGTCATGTCCAACGTGGGTCCACGCATGTTATATCATGAATATTTCTTCGTCCAATATTAACATAGGAAAAAAATGATTTAATAGGTTCTTTTTGCTAGGTCTCTGCCTGGTTTTTGGTTAATTATGGACGTAATTTATTACTTGTTTTTCATTGGCAGTGACTTTTCTAACATGCATCTAAAGGGTGAAATTCCTCCGGCTATAGGAAATTTGATCAACCTGACGTCGCTGTAAGTCTTTTTTTTTTTTTTTCAAATGATAGAGATTTGAGTAAATGTAATAAAAAAAATAAAAATAAAAATATATTTAATTTTTTATAAATAATTCATAAATCTTTTAAAAAGATTATATTTTATTTCTTTTACAATTATTGAACTTTTAAAACGACATAACATTATGAGCTTCAATGACTGCCAAGTACAAAGAACTGATATTTAATGCATATTCTCCAAATTAGTTCCCATGACTTTCTTTGCTGTCTGTCTTCAAGACAAATTCTACAGTAAGGTTATTATTTTTTACCTATAAGTTCAAGTAATAAATATCATTTAATTTAAAAAATTAAATTATAACCATAGAATTAAAACTAATAAAAAAATTTGTAAACCAGTTTAATCAATTAATTATTGACTTTACAGTAAAGTTAGACTTAATGATGTAAAAAACACAAACGTCAAAGGTTTTTTTCTTCCAAGCACAAACTTTTAGTGTTGTCTCTCAAGACAGCCTAAAAAGATTTTCTTGCTCTGTCAAGACAAGCATAAAGACAATTATCTAATCAAAATATCAAATCTATTGATATGATTGATCCCAAAAGAAAATCATTGGTGTTGTTTTGTCTCAAACCGAAGGATTCTAGAATTTTGTTTGACCAAATCTAATATATATGTAGTCATAGGCATGCTCGTGTCGAGATAACTTCATTTGGGTAAATAATGAGAAGAGACATGCTTGACAATGTTAGAGGAAAGGATCTGCTCTTCATCTGTAGCAGTAGCAGAAAAGTGAAATGGAAATATAATGATTTGATTTCAGTTTCTTCTTCATCTTTTTGTTTTCTGCTGCATTTTCAGCGATTTGAGTTCAAACAGGATCCATGGAAACATTCCTGACTCGTTAAGAAATCTGACTCATCTTGAGTACCTGTGAGCTCCTTTTTCATTAACATCCCATTAACCGTCTAGTAGCTACTAGTATGGCTCGTTCTACTGAGTTCTGTTTTAGGTTTGTTTGTGATATAAACTCCTAAGTTCACAATCCTTTATGACAGTGATCTTTCTTCCAATGATCTGGATGGGAGTATACCGGACTTCTTTGGGGAAATGAAATCACTACGAACTATGTGAGTCCAGAATTCTTCCACAAATATTTACCATATGGTTTCTCAACTTTGTCTTTATAAATTGCGTTGTGATTTTTTTTCAGAAGTTGTCCATTTGTAATCCAAATGGAAATCAATTGACACTTTTGACATTTTCTTTACTGATCTTTTCTCTTTCATGGTACTTTTGTTGAAGTATTCTAGCAGAAAACTGGCTAAAGGAATCAATACCACCAAAACTGGGCTCCTCAGCATCAATTAAAGCTTTGTAAGCCATATATCATACCATAAAATCGATCTATCCTAATTCTGCAAACCACATTTTTAATGCATTCATTTGATGTTTGTTTGCAGGGACTTTGCAGAGAACCTACTATCCGGAACTATTCCTGAGACTTTAGGAAACATTGCAAGCCTTGAGTTCCTGTAATAGCCTTTGCCATCACTGAGCTCCCATTTTCCTGCTTCTTGGTGTTATGTACACTTACGATTGCGCTATCTTGTTTTTAACTTGCTAGTTCAGGCGGTTATCTGATAACCAGTTAACTGGGCAGCTTCCGAAATCTCTTGGAAACTTGCAGAATGTCTATCGCATGTAAGGTTTTTATTTTTTTCCTTCTTTGCTTTATCCCCAGGTTTGGATTGAAACTGATTTCTGTTGAATTTGACTACCTTACTGGCATGACTATTTATCGACTTTCGCTATATATAACTGCAGGGTGCTGGCAAACAACAAACTTCAAGGACAGTTGCCCCAAAGTTTTGCAAATCTTACAAGCTTAAGGCACTTGTAAGGAAACGTTTTCCTCTTTCATGTTGTTTATCTCGCTTCAAACAATATCTTTGATTATTGGTTTTTCCATTTACAGCAACGTTAGGGGGAATGAATTCATCGGCCAGATACCGACATATATTGGAAACTGGAAGCAGTTGCAAGTGCTGTAAGCACGTCTGTTAGATTATTACATTTTCTATGCGGACTGAATGTTCTGAACTTTGATCAGAATATATTTACTTAGAACATTTTGGTCGGAACAGGATACTTCAAGGGAACCATTTTGAAGGGCCTTTTCCTGGTACAATCTCGTCCCTGAAGAATATCACTGAGATGTAATGCCTCTTACTGCAGCTGGATTGATTTAAAGAATTCGAATTGAACTAATCATATCATTGTTTCTAACCTCTGATACCCTGTTTGGTGTTGACTTTCCAGGCGCATTGCTGACTTGTATGGAAGAAATGCAGAAGTTTTCCCATTTCCAAATATTTCAAGCATGACACAGCTTGAAACTTTGTTAGTGTTCTCTCTGAAATATTTGTTTAATCTTTTATCAGGACAAAAGTTTTTTCATGTTAACTTAATCTCAATACTAATCCTTAGCCTTTCTTTAGGGTCCTGAGAAACTGTTCAATCAATGCTTCAATCCCACCATATATTGGAGAGTTCCAAGCCCTGAACCATCTGTAAGTCTATTTCTCAACAACATGCTATTTACTAAGTCCAGGAAGTAATCAACAATTTTCACATTGCTTTATACATAAAGAAATCTTAACAGGCAGAGAGAAGAGTCCTGCAACAATCATATGATTAGGAGACTCTGCTAATGGAAGTAGATATGGAAATATTATAAACGAGTGTGACAGAGACATCCCTTTCCCATACAGAAATGAGATTCAACCGTTAATTGTTCTCACCTTTTTCGGCACCTGAAGTAGTAGTATTAGATGAGAACAGGGTTCTTTGCAATACATATCAGCAATAAGCAAGTATTACATTCTCTGATTTTTCTGATTCTTTTCTCTCTTGTTTCCTGTTTATTTTAATTTTTTAATGTAGGGACTTGAGCTACAACAAATTGAGTGGTGAAGTCCCACCTTTCTCCGAGTATGGGAACTTGACAAATATGTAAGAAAACTTGTTTTAGATTTGTATTAACAACATATTAATACTCTGTTTGTTTTGATATGAAATTTACTTTGATGAGTTTAAAGTATAACAATTTGCTTCTATGTAATTATTCAGTGTTTTCACCTCTAGAGGCAATTATATTAATTGTGTGGTTGATGTTCTTTTACCCTTTTATCAGATTTCTTCGAGCAAATAAACTGACAGGGTCAATTCCTAAATGGTTTGCAAACTTAACAGAAGCAAATCTGTAAGTCCAATTTCACTTTTACTTGAACCAAGCGTAATTCTATTTTTAGCAACCATTCTGTCTTTAATTATTTTAAGTGTGATGTTGTGCAGGGATTTCTCCGAGAACAATTTTACATATTCATCGTCTGTAGTAAACTACAAATCCAGGAATATGTAAGGCAAATTGAGAAAAACAAATGAAATACCCTTTACTTTCTAGCTTGTCTTGTAATTAATACTTTTTCTCCCATGCATGAAATTTTCAGGAATTCATTTGCATGCTGCTCTTCATCACCAGAGTTGTAAGCTCTACCTTCATTGCTTCTTTCTCCCTCGTGTCATCAACTTGCTTTTCTTTGTACATTTCCTGCACAAGCAATTGTACATATCTTAGTAGTGTATTCTAGTTCTAACCCAGTTTTTCTATTTTAAAGCGATAGTTCATGGCAATTGAATAATTTCTCCTGTGATGAAGACCAACCGGAAAGTAAGTAGCCTATCTGTTTTCAAATTGGTAATTTTTTTTTCTATGTTAGAATTACTAGTATTCCATTTCATAGCTGTTTTAAGCCTGTAAGAATATTGAAACCTTGACTTTCAGAATGAAATAGAAAGTTCAAACCTTACCTTTTACAAATATTTTACTTCCTTCAAGAGGAAGGTACCAGTAGGCCACTGTCATTGAAATGAGTTTCACAGTGTTTGAAACGCAAGGTGTATTATGGTGTGTTAACCATAACAAAAAGTTGGTTGCAGACGATCGGTTGTATATCAATTGTGGAGGTGAAAAGGTAACAGCAGGCAGAGACCCGTTTGAACGAGATGCACAACCAGAAGGAGCTTCGACATTCTATATCGGCGATGACAGGAAATGGGGGTACAGTAGCATGGGAATTTATGACCCAGCGCAAAGCAGGTCCATGAGTTACGCACACTCGATTGATAAGTGTCCATTTCAAAACATTGAAGCATCATTATACCAGACAGCTCGTGTTGCTCCAATATCTTTGAAGTATTTTGGATTCTGCATGAAAAATGGCTTGTACACAGTAAAACTTGATTTTGCTGAAATCACAATTAAAGAGGAAGCTGAACATAAAAGCAGAGGAAATCGCCTTTTCGATGTCTTAATTCAGGTAACTTTCTTATCATAAATTAATCAACAAAGAACTCTTTTTCTGCTAGCTGCATTAGTTGTATTTATCATGGCTGACTGGGACTGCAGGGTACGAAGGTCTTAACCGATTTTAATATTAAAGATGTTGCTGGAGGTCTAAATAAGAATATTTCTCAGACGTTTCAAGCTGAAGTCAAGGAAAACAGCCTTGAAATTCACTTATATTGGGCAGGAAAAGGCTCAAAACGTGGTCCCTTTGAGCTTTATGGTCCTCTTGTTTCAGCGATTTCAGTAGAGCCTGGTATACTCCCCTCCCAGCACACATCTTCATGCTAGCTGGTCTGCTTTCCTTTTTCTTTCTCCTCATTAATTTTTAACAATTAGCAACTTCATGTTTTTGAATGCAGTTCTTAAACCAGTAAAGCCTTCCATAAAACTTTCTCCTTTAAGTATTGCTGGCATTTCAGGATCCGTTGTTTTGTTCTTGGTTCTGATTTTTACTTTCCTCTGGAAAATGGGTTACCTTCGTGGCAAGGAATCAAAAATTGAAGGTAAGACAATATGATTTATAATTAAGTGGGGTTTGGCTACTAAATTATGTTACTGATATGGTTCTTATTTGTTTGCAACACTGTGAACAGCACAAAAAGAACTTATCTCATTGCCTGGTGGAGGACTTTTCACTTATCGGCAACTAAAAGTTGCCACACAAAATTTTAACAATGCAAACAAGATAGGTGAAGGAGGCTTCGGAGCTGTTTTCAAGGTATGGTCCCCTTTTTCTTGCTGCCTTATGATAAGCATAAACTATCAAGCTGTCAGCATAATTTTATAGAGAAAGCTCTGGTTTTGTCACAAATACAGGGGGTGCTTTCCAATGGGACAGCAATAGCTGTAAAACAGCTTTCTGCAAAATCAAAGCAAGGGAGTCGTGAATTTGTCAATGAAGTAGGTGTTATCTCTGCCTTGCAACACCCAAATCTAGTAAAACTACTGGGGTGCTGTATAGATGAAAACCAACTGCTTCTAGTCTATGAGTACATGGAAAATAATTCCCTTGCACATGCATTATTTGGTAAGCCTGCTCCTATTCCTAACAATATTTGAACAAATTGATACAATTTTGTATGAAGTTTTCAACATACTAATAGCATACCATGTCACCAAACAGGTCCTGAAGAACTCAGAGTGCAACTTAACTGGACAATCAGGTCTAAAATTTGCCGTGGGATAGCTAAAGGATTGGCATTTCTCCATGAAGAATCCAAACTAAAAATTATTCACAGAGATATCAAGACAACCAACATCCTTCTTGATAAGGATTTTACTGCAAAAATATCTGATTTCGGATTTGCCAAGCTTCATGAAGGGGAGAAGACACATGTCATTACGAAGATAGCGGGAACCACGTAACGAATAGAAAACCATTTTATTTCAACTGTTATGCCTTCTGAAAAATGAATTTCATAATTGATTGACCATAACTTTTTACAATTTTTTTTTCTTCTTATAGGGGATACATGGCTCCTGAGTATGCCATGCGAGGTCATCTGACCAGTAAAGCAGATGTTTACAGCTTTGGAGTAGTCTTGCTTGAAATTGTCAGTGGGCAGAATAGTGCCAGTTACAGGCCAAATGATGAGAGTGTTTACCTTCTAGATTTGGTAAGTGCTAGACATAAATTTCTTCACCTTGAAGTGGTACATTCCTGTTTGTCTTGAAACTGAACGAACGACCCTGGTGTTTAACTCTGCAGGCTTATGTCTTGCAAGAGAAGGGGGACCTTTTAGCTCTGGTTGATCCGATTCTGGGGTCTGAGTACGCAGCAAAAGAAGCAAAAATGATTCTAGAATTAGCAATGCTTTGCACTAACCCATCTCCTACACTTAGGCCTAGTATGTCTGAGGTGGTCAAAGTTTTGAAGGGAAAAAGTCGGCTTAATTATACTCCATCCCATGCCCCCTATTCAGCTGATGGTTTCGCACGGGCCAAGGCCATGGCTAGCCGTTCATTTTCCAACTATTCCAGGAGCATGTCCAGGGAAGAGCCATCTAACCCTGCAAGTTACGAATTTAGCATTAAGGAGGAAGAAGTGCATACCTCTGCTGATTACACCCCAGAGGTCACTGATGAGACTGGAAGATCACCACTTAATAACGTCTGAATTGGTGCAAAGTAACTTGCACATTACATTTCAAGTCCGATGTAGTTGCATCTGTTATATATTCGTATTCGTTTTTCTGTTTGCTTGTTTTGTACTACCTTAGTGAACTGTTTACAATATGCAGCATAACCTAATAATTAAGGTTTTGTATTTGAAAAAACCAGTCTGTTAGGAGTGATTATAACTTGACGAGTTCTGTAGCCTCATGTATGTCATAATCGTTCCCAAGGTAATGAGTTTTCTTTTAGCTATCATGCTGATAACTTCCTTGTGCTTCCTGTGTTCTTTAAATCGACTGGAACTGATTCTGACCCTCAGTAAAAAAAACTAATCAATTACTTAAAGTTACTGCCATATTGTAAGGGCAGGATTTTGGGTTTTTGGAAACAACTCTTTCCATTTATTTATTTTTGCTCAATCATCTATTTTATTGATAAAAACTGATCACATAGGATCAGAACAGTGCACACAATCACTAAGACCAGATAGATCCAGTGATATAATGCTTACACGCTTGAAAGAACACCGTACAACCACCAGAAATATTCATAACTATTACATGCCCTCTTCTAAAACAAATCAAGTTTTTTTTAGAGAAAACAGACAATAACCACAACATCTTTCCATTTATGGACTAGCATTCTCCGATTCAGTTTTGTTTATTGTACTTGTATGCATTACAAAAGTTGCTTGCAACAACATGTTTGATGGACTGAAATTTTAAATTGTTCTTCTATAGATATAGGTATATGTAGAAGATGATTTCATACTTATGGAATCTAATAAAGGAATGGAGTGAGTTTCGCTCCTCTGGAGTGTAACTTGATCATAATCTGGAAAGGACTTAAACCTCATATCATCACTATGAAAGCTTGGTTCCCCGCTTATTTCATGAACAGCAGTGTGACCTTCAAGCATGCTCACTACTGTAGACATTGTAGGCCTCAGAGGCGGTGATGGATTAGTACATAACAGAGCTACCTTTATGATTCTCATTGCTTCTTCTTTGTTAAACTTTGAACTCAATTTTGTATCTACTAACTCCATAAGATTTCCTTTTTGTTGTAAAACAAGAGCCTGAAAAAGAACATACAAAAGGAGAAAAGGATGAGATGCATGGATTCAGCTTCAGCTCAATGATGAAAAAAGATGTCCAGTTTGAAACTTGAATGAGAGCCATTAGAACATTCTGCTCAATGTGACACACAATAGAGGGACAAGTGACAAAGCAAGTCAGCTGGTCTACACTTTGCATGTTCTTCTTTTAGTTGTGGGGAAGATAATGAAGATTGTTCTTACCCAGTCCAGAAGGCATACATAATTTTCATTTGGCCGGAATTTCATGTTGTTCTTGCCAGCAACAATTTCCAGTGCAACTACCCCAAAACTGTAAACATCTGCCTTATACGTCAAATAGCCCCATAATGCATATTCTGGTGCCATGTATCCTCTGCAGAAATAATTCGACCATTCTATGAGCTAATTTTCCACGTGTTTCTGATATGACTAAAACTTAACATGATTAGTGATACTGTTTGAAAACAAAGGACAAGGGCACAGGAACAGACAGTCCAATTCTGGAATTGCATACTGCAATATAATTCTCAAAATGCAATCCTTTCAAAGAGATCACTATATATGTCGATAAAATATGGTGCAACCATGTACTGATGTACGTCTTAAGAATACTAGTTACTGCTACCAAATACAAGAGTAGAGAATGTTCCTTTAACTCTACTTTCTGATCTAAAACTTCTGTATATGCAGAATTTAGGTGCTGCACTGTTCTTGTTATCTAGCAACTCAACTTCCGGGATAACATTAAAACCAATATTTTTCACCATGCTCATGCCATTTATCATAAGAAGAAAAAGAAAAAGGAGAAATGAATATCTTGATATCTGAACAGAAAGTTTTCAGTTCAATGCTCAAAAGTGCGGAAGGATGGAAATTTATCTTGCAATTATTGAAACAATTGGGAAAGAAGGAAGCTCACATAGTTCCAGCAACTCTGGTGCTGATGTGGGTGTTTTCCTCTTCATCGAGCCTGGCTAGCCCAAAGTCAGAGATCTTAGGATTAATGTCCTTATCAAGTAATACATTAGCAGTTTTGATGTCCCTGTGAACAATTTTCAGTGCAGATTCATCATGCAGGAAAGCCAGACCTTTTGCAATACCAATACAAATCCTCAGTCTTTTTGGCCAATCCAGTATCAGTTGCACTTCCCCCGCACCTGTCATTGAGAAGTGATTAATTCCTTTCTTTCTCAAATAAGGATAGGTCAAATGGTGAAGAACAGACTTTAAGCTTACCAAACAAAGCATGTGCAAGACTATTGTTTTCCATGTATTCATATACCAGCAATAATTGATTTCCCTCAGCACAACATCCATATAGTCTAACAACATTTGGGTGTTGTAGGCCAGAAATCATGCCTATTTCATTCACAAATTCACGATTTCCTTGCCTTGATCTTGAAGACAGCTGCTTAACCGCAATTGTGGTACCATCCAATAATATGCCCTGCATTGAAACATTGAAACAAAAAGTGAATTTTTAAATTTTTATCTCATCATGTGAGTTTTATCTATATTACTCCTGGATAACAAGGAAAGGAGAGGGAGAAAAGAGTCGGTGGAGCGTTGAAAAAGAAAGATGATAGTAGAGTTATATGTATGTCACCTTGTAGACAGATCCAAAACCACCTTCCCCAAGTTTGTTTGCTGCATCAAAGTTGTTTGTGGCCGCTTTGATTTGTCTTAAGGTAAATATACCAGTTTTCAGATCTAATCCTCTAAGTTCTGTTCAAGGAACAAGGTCAATATGCTGAGCTGTATCTAACAGAGACATAACATTGCTTTTTGGCTTAGCGTTTTAGTGCCTTTCAGGAAGATCACATCTGAAAGAAAGAACCAAACACAATAGCTGCAGATACTGATTCTCCTTATGATTTTGCAGAAAACAGAACTTGTTACAAGATTCTGACTAAGATATTACTATTCTTTTATGTAGCAATGAAAGCTGTAAGTCTGTCACTTCAGATTGGAAGCTGGATTTATTTTGCTATCGTCACACTGTATAAGATACATTATACCTAAAAAACTACTGTCCACACCCTCATGCAATTTTATGATATTAACTTGAGCAACCCTATGTTCACTTTGAGCTTCATTTTAATTAACAATGTTAGTAACAGGAGTGATGATCTAAATTTCTACGATAAGTAATCGAGAACATTGTTGATCATGACTGCAACAAATCATTTCTAATCCTTGTATAGTTTCATAATACCTGAAAAATAAAAAAAGAATCTGAAAGGTTCATCTCTTTGTAACTTCACAGCTATACCTCTTTGTTTACTTCCAGTTGCAAATTTTCATAAAAAGTATATAAAAGAGTGCAGTAATGACACCATTGATTTCCCAAAAATAAACTTTACGAGGTTGATATACATCACCTTCTTCCCTTGATATTCTGTCCCACAAGCAGCCTTTCCACCAAAGAGCACCCAAAATCATGAAAACTAGCAGTAAAACCAAACCTACAACTCCAACCACAATGAAAATCTTCTTTTGTCTATCAGTCGGAGGTTTAAACTCTACACAAGGGCAACAAACCAGTCACATTCAAGTTGTATGCTAGTTCAAGGAGGCATACATAATTAAAGCAATCCAACACTTCAAATTAGTAAAATAAGTTATCACATTGTGAACCGAAAACACAAATTTTCTGGTATAGAAAGCCATATATGAAGAATCTAGTCTTAACATTGCTTGTGGATATAATTTTATGAAATGACTAGTTATGCATTCTTACTCAAAGACGTTGGCATGCATCATTTTTTATATCTATCACAAACAGTAAAATATCAAGCTCAGGGAGAGATGTCACCATATGAAGAAAATGAAGGCCTTCTTCAAGGGTGTGTAACTTACCAGATTTCACTGAGATAGCTGATATTAGAGGGCCATATGTTCCCCTCTTTGGGACAGCTGTTGTCCCTTTACTGGCCCAATAAAATTGGATCTCCAAAGTCTTATTGCTCACAGTAACTTCCTTAAATACACGAATGTATTCCTTATCAACCCCTTTTGCTGCACTTTCAATGTCAAAATCCTTCAACCTGCGTTTTCCCTGCAACAAACTAATTCAATCAAATTACTGTTGTAGCATATGGAAGAGCATGTAGAAGACGACTGAATACCTGGATATAAACATCAAATAACCGCCTTCCAAGACTGTAGAAAGATGCATTATCTCTGAATACTATTTCTGCAAAGTGAAGTTTTACAGTATAGTTTCCATTTCCTAAGCAGCGAACATAATAAGTGAGCGAAAGGGGAGACACGCGTGCTATTGTGTATAAGGCAGAGTCTTTCATCCTGAGCACGGATATGTTTTGTGCTACATAGTCATATGAACTAGTATTCACATCCCAGAAAAGTCCTGTGCTACTAACTTCCCAAGTGTTTGTCCCGGCAACATATTTTGCTGCACCCCCTTGGTCATAATCCCCTTCATAATCAATGTTTCCTATAGTAGTTTTTTCCCCACCCCAATTTATAGCCAAAGAATATCGATCTACATAGAAACATTGAATGCTAGGGGTCATTAGATATATACCTGTTAGACTATTGAGATCATGTTGAAGATACTTTGACAATAAAGGTTGAAGATATTTTGGCAACAGCAAATGGAAGGTGACTTTTGGGCATGAAAGACGTGAGCAGACCTTGAGATGTCACAGCCGCAAATATGTCAAAATATGTCCGCAGCTTTCTGTCATTTTGTAAACACAATTATAATGGTCACTATGGTTTCTAGTTTGGTTATGACTAGTTAAGTTGTAACTAGATTTAGTTTAACTTAAGTCTGTTGCTATTTAATATAAATATGTACCAGTTCTTAATGAATTGAATCAGAAGTTTGTCTCTGGTTTTCATGTTCTTTCTCTTTCTTCAGAACTCCAACATGGTATCAAAGCTTTCCAAGAGTTCTTAAGGCACCTGCAAATCTTCTTCCCGTGATTAAAAAAAAAAAATAAACACAACCCTATCTCACAAAAAAAAAAAAAACTTTTCAGAGATCAAAACCGAATGGCCTCAACTAGTTACAATGCACCAGCACCTCCTGTCTTCTCAGGACAAAATTATGCAATATGGTCGGTGAAAATGGAAGCTTACCTGCGAGCATTTGACTTGTGGGAAGTGGTAGAAGTTGGTGGAGATTCACCTGAACAAAGACAAAATCCCACCATAGCGCAAATAAAGCAGTACAGTGAGGAAGTTGCAAGGAGGTTTAAGGCCCTCTCTTGCATCCATTCGGCAGTATCCGATGTTATTTTTACACGTATTATGACGTGTAAGTCTGCTAAAGAAGCTTAGGATAAATTAAAAGAAGAGTTTCAAGGCAGTGTTCGAACTAGGTGAATCCAAGCTTTAAATCTCTGGAGAGAATTTGAGATATTGAGGATGAATGAGGAAGAAAGCGTGAAGGATTATGCTAATAAAGTCATTAATGTGGTTAACCAGCTTAAGCTCTTTGGAGAAGATATACCAGAGAAAAAGGTGGTCAACAAAATTCTGGTTAGCTTGCCAGAAAAATTTGAAGCTAAAATTTCATCTTTAGAAGATTCTATGGACCCCTCAAGCTTCACGGTTACGAAGTTGGTAAAGGCCTTGCACGCAGTAGAACAAAGGAGAGCAATCCGAGTGGTAGATCACAGTGAGAGTGCTCTGCTAGCCAGACAGAAAATAGAAGCTTCGCTCAATCAAAAGAAAGTTGTACCAGACAAGAAAGAGAAAGACAAGAAGCAGGGTGATGGTCGGAGACAAAAAGGAAAATTTCCTACATGTCAGTACTGCAAAAAGAAAAATCATTTGGAAAAATATTGCTGGTTCAGACCCAACATTAAATGCCGAGCTTGCAATCAATTTGGGCACATTGAAAAAGTCTGCAAAAACAAAGGCCAGACAAGTGAACAGATAGCTGCAGTAGCTGAACAAGCAGATCAGAAGGAGGAAGTGCTCTTTGTAGCCAACTTTAATCCAAATGTGAGAAAGAAAGAGACGTGGCTGTTAGATAGTGCATGCTCAAGGCATATGACATGCAACAAAAGTCTCTTTGTGATGTTTGATGGCAGATACAAATCTAATGTGAAAATAGGCAACGGGGAATATTTAAAAGCTGATGGTATAGGAACTGTGGAGGTGGAAACTGCATCAGGTATGAAACAAATTAAAGATGTTTTATTTGTTTCTACTATAAACCAGAATCTTTTAAGTGTGGGACAACTGGTTGCTTGTGGTTATGCATTATTGTTTAAGGATTTGGCATGCAAAATGTTTGAGCCATCTGGTGAGGAGCTTATGACAGTCAAAATGAAGAGTAATTGCTTTCCTGTCAATTGGAAAGAATTTAAACATCATGCTTATACCTGCATTTCATCTGATACAGTTTCATGGCACAAAAGGTTAGGTCATTTAAACTTCAATTCTTTGAGGCTTATGCATGATGAGCATTTAGTTGAAAATATACCAGCTATTGGCACTGTGAATTACATCTGTGATACTTGCCAATATGGTAAACAGTCAAAGAAACCGTTCCCTAAGCAAGCCAAATGGAAAGCCACACAAAAGTTGCAACTGGTACATACAAATATAGGAGGGCCAATGAGGACTGTGTCACTGAGTGGGAACAAATTGTATCTTTTATTCATTGATGATTTTTCAAGATACAGTTGGGTTTATTTTTTGAAGCATAAAGCAGACGCTCTTAGCTGTTTTCTAAAATTCAAGGCTCTTGTTGAAAACCAGACAAGCTTGACTATCAAGATGCTTAGGAGTGATAATGGAAAAGAATATACTTCTCTTGAGTTTCAGAGGTATCTGATTCAATTTGGGATTCAACAGCAACTCACGGTGCCTTACAATCCACAGCAAAATGGGCTGTCAGAAAGAAGAAATAGGACTTTAATGGAAATGGCACGGTGCTTGTTATTTGAAAAGAAGTTGCCAAAGAGTTTTTGGGTTGAGGCTGTTAACACAGCCAACTATCTGCTAAATATTGCACCAACTAAAGCTCTTACAAAGGGGACTCCTCATGAAGTTTGGCATGGCACAAAACCATTAGTTGCACACTTGAAAATTTTTGGATGTATAGCTTATGCTCAAATTCCAGAGAACAAAAGAGGGAAGCTTGATGAAAAATCGAGATTAGCAATTCATCTCGGTTTCAGTGATACCAGCAAAGGATACAGGCTTTATGATGTCTCAGCAAACAAAGTCTTTCTCAGTCGTGATGTCCAATTTGATGAAGGAAAAAGATGGAATTGGTCCAAGCTTGAAGTCCAGTCTTCAGAAAATTTATCAGTTTCCAATGATCAACTAGAGGTGGAGCATGATGAAAATAATGAAGATGTGGATGATGTTACAGTGAGAGGAACTAGAAGTTTGGCTGATATTTATGACAAGTGTCACGTTGCCTTGATGGAGCCTACATCATTTAGTGAAGCTGTACAAGTTGATGGTTGGCAGAAAGCTATGGAGAATGAAATAAATATGATAAGAAAGAACAATACATGGGATTTAGTTCCTCGACCAGCAAACCAAAAAGTCATTGGTGTTCGATGGGTTTATAGAACCAAATTAAATAGTGATGGTTCTGTAAATAAGTTGAAAGCTCGGCTTGTTGTCAAAGGATATGCTCAAACACAAGGGATTGATTATTTAGAGACATTTGCCCCTGTTGCCAGACTTGACACAATTCGTTTGCTTGTTGCACTTGCTGCCAAAGAAGGATGGAAGCTTTGGCACCTTGATGTTAAATCAGCTTTCCTCAATGGGTTACTTGAAGAGGACATATTCATTTAGCAACCAGAAGGCTTCACTGAACCAGGTATGGAAAACAGAGTATGCAAGTTGAAAAAGGCACTCTATGGGCTTAAACAAGCCCCACGTGCCTGGTATGCAAGAGTTGATAACTATCTCTGTGATAAGGGATTTCATAAGAGTGAGAGTGAGCCTACTCTCTATGTCTGTTATTCTTCTGTAGGTGAACAAGTCATTGTATCAATTTATGTTGATGATATTCTTGTTACTGGTCCTAATACTGAGCTGTTACTGAAGTTCAAAAATGAGATGATGGAGGATTTTGAGATGACAGATCTCGGCTTAATGACTTACTTCCTTGGACTTGAATTTGTCCAAGCCGAGAAGTTTATAATATTGCATCAACAAAAGTACGCAACAGAGCTTCTCAAAAAATTTAAGATGCAGAACTGCAAGGCCACTCCTACTCCTATTGCTGCAAATGTCAAGTTTTCTCTGTCCAATAATGAAGAGTTAGCAGATGCCACTCTTTACAGGAGATTAATAGGGAGTCTTTTGTATTTATCCTCTTCAAGACCTGACATCATGTTTAATACAAGCTTGCTTTCCAGATTTATGCACTAGCCAACAATGACTCATCTAGCTGCTGCAAAAAGGATCTTAAGATACATAAAGGGTAGCATTGATTTTGGCATCAGATTTAGTCGAGAACAAAGCCACCATCTTCAACGATTCTCGAACAGTGATTGGGCTGGAAGTCTCGATGACTCTAAGAGTACCACTGGATTCATTTTCTCTTTTGGCAGTGGTGTTTTCTCATAGGCCTCCAAGAAGCAGGAGGTGGTGGCACAATCATCGGCAGAAGCTGAGTATATCTCAGCTGCAGCTGCAACCAATCACAGCCTTTGGTTGAGAAAAATCTTGTCTGATATGGGATTTTCTCAAAATGATCCCACTGTTCTTTGGATGGATAACCAATCAGCTATAACTATGTCCAAAAACCCGGTGCAACATGGAAGAACAAAACACATTCGGGTGAAGTTTCATATGATACGTGATGCTGTCAAAAACAAAGAAATTGATGTGCAGTATTGTAGCTCTCAAGATCAAGTTGCAGATGTCATGACTAAAGGGCTGCCGGTTAACAGGTTTCAAACTTTAAGGTCACTGTTGGGAGTCTTCAAAAATGATCTCAAGGAGGTGTGTTAGACTATTGAGATCATGTTGAAGATACTTTGACAATAAAGGTTGAAGATATTTTGGCAACAGCAAATGGAAGGTGACTTTTGGGCATGAAATACGTGAGCAGACCTTGAGATGTCACAGCCGCAAATATGTCAAAATATGTCCGCAGCTTTCTGTCATTTTGTAAACACAATTATAATGGTCACTATGGTTTCTAGTTTGGTTATGACTAGTTAAGTTGTAACTAGATTTAGTTTAACTTAAGTCTGTTGTTATTTAATATAAATATGTACCAGTTCTTAATGAATTGAATCAGAAGTTTGTCTCTAGTTTTCATGTTCTTTCTCTTTCTTCAGAACTCCAACAATACCAATTAACAAAAGATATGAGAAAGAAATTGTCACGACCCAATTTCCGGGCCATGACCGGCGCAAGGACCCAATGAGCATAGCTCACTAAGCCCAAGCAAGCCTAATTTCACTTACTTTATCCCATACATGCTCGTGTGAGGCATCCACACGTAACACACCCAGTGTACATACAATGCCAACTAACAGTGACATATCCAATCACACATACACACACATACCCTTTCCGGGTGTGGACACAGCCAATTCACAATAACATTATTAATCACAGTATACATGCACTATTCCAGTCATGTATTTAGCAATTTACATTGCTCACACACTTACATTCATACCAGTCAGAAATAGACTTTAACAGTGTACATTACATGTACATAACCATCATACAAAACCCAAGACTTCCAGCGGAGACATGTACAATAAAAGGGTATCATTATCGAATGCCAGATACATACCCAGGAGATGCTCTACGAGGACTCCTCGATTTAGGATCCAACAGTCTCCTGATCTAAAAACATAAATTTTATAAAACGTGAGTACGAAACTCAGTGAGTGAATATTAGAAGGGAACAAGCAATCTCGTCCAGGAAATTTAACAATCATGATGCACTGGTTGAAGATAGGCCATTTTTTTTTTCTAACTACTATTTCAAACCCTTTTTCCCTTACCCAGGAATTTATTACGCATTCAAGGATTAAACATTCTTGAATTTACACTCATCATTCTATCAAAGTAGTGAATCGACGGTTGTTTACAAACCGTCACATAATAAGGGTTTCACAACCCGTACAATTTATATATGCATATGTACCACGTACAATTTAATTCACCAATCATTCTATCTTATTCATTATCCCATCTTTTCCTCCACTCTGATATACTCTCAACTCATACATCATTACCGGCATTGCACTTCCCACTCCGCACATGCACGGTAGTAATTATCACAACCTTTATCATTAGACCGACATTGCACTTCCCACTCCGCACATGCACGGTCGTAATTATCACAACCTTTATCATTAGACCGGCATTGCACTTCCCACTCCGCACATGCACGGTCGTAATTATCACACTCTTTATCATTCAACCGGCATTGCACTTCCCACTCCGCACATGCACGGTTGCATCAATTTCACCATAATTTATTAATAATGCATATCAGCATAATACAAGGGTACACAGATTCAGTACACTCAATTTCACATAATTTCTCAATAATACATATAGGCATCATGTTGATATACACAGATGCATAACAATCATATTTAACGTCACTGAAATATTTTCATCTTCAGTTTCAAACAATTCGCATACCATACAATCACATATATACACAAATACATAAGCAATCATATACACTGCTAATATTCACTATCCTTAGTGGAAAAACATTTATTAGGGAACTTGGCAAGTAGTATCACTCAACTTTGCCACCAAGTACCTGGGCGAACATCACTTGGTAAGGGGTATCACTCAGCATCCCTTCCAAGCTCATGGGCAGAAATCAATTGGTAAGGGGTATCACTTAGCATCCCTTCCAATCTCATGGGCAGAAATCAATTGGTAAGGGGTATCACTTAGCATCCCTTCCAAGTTTTCGGGCGAGAATTTCTCGGTGAGGGGTATCACTCAGCATCCCTCTTTACACACCATATTGCCGTATCCAAAATCATCGACATGTGTTTCCCACATATCGTACACATGTACATATATATATCAACACAATTAAATATCAATGCATTGCACGTATTTACACATGTGTGACAACACGTTATAAGAACACAAAATTTCGTGCCTTCAAGCATATCACCTAATTTCTATGCCTTCAAGCATATCACCTAATTTCTATGCCTTCATGCATAACACATAATTTTATGCTTTCATGCATAACTCATATTTTTATGCTTTCATGCATAACACATATTTTCATGCTTTCATGCATAACACATATTTACCACATAAAATCATTTTTCTCAAAGGCTTGTTCCCGGCACGTATTTTTAAAAACTTTGGATAAATCATTTAATTATCCTAATCAATACAATGTGCATTTCCCAAATAATTTGAAATGCAAATTCACTCACCGTCTCACAAATCTGGATTCCGGATGCTCTCGGATTAAAAATCCTCTATCGCGATTCCCTTGTCTTTCTCGGATTTCTCACCACCTTAACACAGAATAAAATTAAGAAATTTACTAAATTGCCCAAACTAACATAAACTAATTTAAATTGCTAACGTATGATGCGCAAAGGCAAAAATGCGTCCGATTATCGCTTTAACGCGGTATTGCCTAATTTCGACCGCTCAGCCGATAAATTGGCCAATAAGCCCGATTTGATTCCAAATTGCACAATTCTTTTTCTAATACCTTAATTCACCACAAACCATTTAATTAATGCCAATTTCAGCCTTCATTATTTTCCATTTCTTTATGGAAAAATTCGGCCAATACAGTGCATTAGCACTGAAAATTTTTCTACTTCATTTTTCACTCTAAATTGTCATTTTCTAATTTCTTTCATTTCAAATGAAATCATTTCATTTGAAATGACCCAATTTCCTCATACACTCTCCACCCTAGGTTCGGCCTAACAAAGCACAACCATGAGATTCAATTTCTTTCTTCCATATTTCTTCATAATCATGCTTAACTACCTCTAACTACTAACATAGTCTAAATTCAATCCAATCCAACATCAAATCCCTACTCATACTCATTTTTCAGAATCCATTCCTTCATGATATCTCCATATTTAACCATAGAATTCAAGAACAAAAGCATAGATAAGCTAGGGTTAGAGGAAATCTAAAGAAAAGTTACCTTTGTTTTGCTTGAATCTTGAAAAACACTTGAAATCTATGGATTTTTGGCTAGGTTTTATGTTTTTCTCCTTTGTTCTTCTTTTCTTCCCTTCAATCGGTTTTTGTTCCAGAATTTAGAGAGAGAAATGAGGGCTAAGGCTGATTTTTATGGCTTAAATAATAAAATATAAAAGCTTGCCACGTGGCACCATGTGATTGGCCCATTTTTTTGACTTTTTGACTTTTTCTTCCATTTATTCTCCACCATTTGATTCATCAAGCCCAAATCTGATCCAAGGATGATCATGGCTGGAAAAATTTATTCTGGTAGTGGAAAATTACCGAAATGCCCCCGGGATGGTAAAATTACGATTTTGCCCATATACTCCGAAATGTACCGGAATTTCATTATTTTCACTGTCCAACCTCAAATAACATCAATATAAATCAATATTACCCAATTGGGGCAAAATCCTTTCAAAAAAATTCACATTTAGCACTCCGGTGGCAAAATTACCATTTTGCCCTTGTGCTCCAAAAACACCGAAAATCACCATTTTACACTGCTAAACATCATTCTATAATTATGGGATCATAACTGTATGTCACATAATTATTTTTAGTCCAATGTGATCAAATCTTGGTCAAAAATCTCCATAAATCAACAAATGAGAAAATGACCGTTTTGTCCCTAACCGGTCAATTTTCCCGATTGACTCCAGACTGGACCTTGAACTCTGAATCACTATTCTGAGCTATTCTGTGGGTCTCAGAATTTAGAAATTCCTCTTAAAATTTCTATTTAAACTAGTTCAAGGCTCGATTTAACTTAGTTGTACTACTCGGTACAACATTGTCTTTTAATCGAGCTTGACAAGGTCTCACAGAAATTCACAGCACTGTTATCATCAGCTGGGTATACTGAGCACCCTCAGAACCCAAAATGCGGGAAAATATCAAAGTAGGTTTGGAAAGATAATCAAGCATATAGAGTATTTTGATCAAATAAGTGAATCACCTTTTGTACATGGATTGGTCTCCAGACACCCACTGAGTTGTCTGTATCATGGTAGAATAATAAAAGAAATCAATTTAGGTGAAGTAGCATGGAAATTTTATTAAACAAAAAACCCAAAGCCAGGACTTGAAGTTTGGTAAGTAGGAGCTTACAAATTCTTTCCTCCAAAAGAGCTTTTGAACAAGTTTCTGATAGAACAACAAACAGTTACTTCTTAAAATTTTGACAAGTTAAAAGGAAATAAGGATAGACATAGGTGAAAATTGAAGGAAGAATTTGGAGAAGGATTGTTCGTACAATGTTTCCCGACAAGCGGATTGTTCAGGGTCCATAGAAAAGTTATTGTAAGAAAGATCCATTGGTCTGCAAAATAAACATATATTTCTTTTATGTCATAAAACGAAATGCATCTTACATTATTTCGACAGAATAACAAGTGCGTCTATGAGATACCAACAGAAAGGCTAACACTATAATTCTTATATAGCTGCTTATCATTTCAAAGGATGTTACTTCAAGGTTTCAAACACAGTTTCAAAACTTTATGTACATTTGGAAGTAGATCAAGTCCACACTGTATGTTTTCCTTAAATAACTAATGAGTTTTTATTGGATTAACAACATCAAATATGTAAGTAGTCATGATTGCCTAATTCCCCATGTTGATGTTGCAGCATCCTAGACTATTCAGACAGGATCTGTCCAGGCCATATATAGTTTTGTTTTTTTTTTTGAAAGTTAATCTCTTTCATTAGATCATGAAAGGAGGGAATGCTTTGATGAGTCCTGTGTTCAGCATGGGGGAAGATTCATTATACCTAGTGGGGGAAGATTCAAAGTGAAGCTTTTTAGACATGAAGACTAAGAAAATATATCTGTTGCCCAGAGCAGAATGGAATGCTTAGCCTTTTATGAATACGAATACGCACGCATATCTCTTCATATATATAAGAATGTAGCAATGCAACATTTTCTTCCATATGAAGTTATCAAGGCACATATATCTGGGCATCATCATAAAAGATAGAATAAAAAAATGAATCACCTTTTACCATCTGCGCTCTTGATCCAGCCTGGAATAGGTCCATTCAGCGAGTTGTTTGTTAGATACCTATTTTGTTAACAGAATAATCACATTACAGTTAAACATTCATTGCTAGCACATTGAACGATCATTGAAAAAAAATAGATAATTAAATTTTGAGGTTTAGATTTTTGTAATATTAGAACATAACGTATCCGCCTAGAGAAGGTAAAATGCCACCCTTGGTTAGCCTACTTGACAAAGGTGATATCACAGCATATGTTTAGCATCTGAAGCAATTCTTCAATGCAGCTTCAAAAAGGAATGCAGGAACAAAATCCCAGTGAATCATATGCATGATGATGACCCTTTAGATTATGAAATGCTTACAAGTATTCCAATTTTTCTATGCTTGCTAAATTCGAAATATTTCCTCCAAATTCGTTGAAACTGAGGTCACTGCCAAAAACCAGAACAGAAAAGAACATTTTTTAATCCGGCAATAAATTAAATAGATAATAAACTCATGTTATCTATTGTGAAGCTTGAAGTCATATAAAAATGAAACAGAAGGATAAAACACATCAGTAGCTGATTATACGTTTGATCAATGGTAATCTGAACTGTGAAAGTCTTGTTAGAATTTTAATAGAGTATAAGAAATCAGTATTATTAATGTTAACTAGTTGTAATCTATGAGGCAGATAGTTGCAATTAAAGCATTTTTCGATCTTGTTGAAATAGGTCTTGCATTGAAAAACGCATCAAGGATTATGTGTGTTTATTTTGTATTAGGACAGTTAGCTCATTGTCATAGTATGATAGCTATGCACTCGCTGAATGACTTATATGATGATTAGCATGTAAACTTGTGCCTTGCTACTAGATTTGTTAAAATGAGTCCAACCTATTGCGCCGGTATATTTATTATTGAAAATGTAGGGAGTTGAGTTTGAAAATTTAGATTTATATTAAAATCAAGTATAAATGGGTCAGCACATCTTATTCGTGGGTTGAGGCAGGTTAGCCCTGTGGACCAAAAGAAAAAAAAATTAATAATTTAGTTACTAATGGTATTACTTATTTTATATATTTCAATGTCCTTAAAGTCTAATCTTTACTTATCAAATTAATAATTTTAGTTTAGATTAAAACTTATTATCTCTTTTCTTTATGATAATGAACATTAGATGATAAATTGATAATGATTCAGACCTTGAGATATTATTGTTATCTAAACAAGATTTAAATGTTTTGCTTGAGGATAAGGATCGAGGAAGATATAAATGAGTCTTGAAGTTTATATTATTTGGTTATATACTTATGTTTATGAGATGGTAGTTTGTGTTAAAAATTGAAACTTTATTTATGTAATTTATTTGTTTATTTATATTTGGTGTAATTTATTTGTTTGTAATATGTTTTTATTATCCAATTTATAGATTAAATTATAGAACAATTTTATTAATAGAAAGTTTGTTAGGTAGAATTATAAATTTGATTTTTTTAAAATAAAAAAGAAATGGATTGGCCCAATCAAGCTCATGGGCAAGCAAAGGGTGGGTTGGGTTGAGCTGAGGTTTTGATGGGTCACGTAAAAAATGGGCTGGCCCGACTTAACCCATGTTTTCTCAACCCATAAGGGCTTGAGCCAAGACAGCACATATTAATACCTCTACTTACTACTGTTTAAAGCTTGTCTGTTTAAGTCTTTGTTGTATGTATTTGCTAAGTCTATTTATAGCAATACAAAAGCCTACTGTTATAAAAATCACCTTCACTTTGCTCTATTTTATACTTGTTCGATCTTACCATTACCAAAAAATAACATGGTGTTAGAGTAAAAATGATCTTGGAGGCTTGTTAGCAAGCTTAAAAACCTTTATAGCACATAAACAGTCTTCCTTTCAACAAAGTATGGCACTAAGTGGAAGTACAGCAAGTCTTTCTACACCAATCTTCAATGGTGAGGGTTATGCATCATGGATTGTTAAAATGAAGGTTTTTCTCAAAGCATTTGATGTTTGGGAAGCTGTTGAACATGGAAAACAAACCTCAGAGCTCAGAACCAATCCCACCATAAACCAAATAAGACAACATAGTGAAGAAGTAGCCAAAAAGTACAAGGCATTGTCTTATATTCACACTACTGTAACAGAACCTATATTTGCAAGAATTATGGCTTGTGAAACAGCCAAGGAAGTATAGGATAAGCTCAAGGAGGAGTTTCAAGGTTCAAACAAAACTAAGAAGATGCAGGTTCTGAATTTGATGAGGCAATTTGAAGTGCTGAAGATGAAGGAGAATGAGTCTGTGAAGGATTATGTGGATAAGCTCATGAAGATAGTCAACCAAGTTAAGCTTTTGGGAGTTGAGCTTTCAAGTGCCAAAATTGCGGAAAAGGTGCTAGTGAGATTAGAGTCAAAGATTGCAATTCTTGAAGAATCTAAAGACCTCACCTTAATAACAGTGCAAGAGCTAGAAAATGCCCTTCAAGTTACTGAAACAAAGAGACAGATCAGGCTTGATGAGCATACTGAGACAACTTTGCAAGCAAAGTTTAAGGACAAAAATGCTCTTCATGACAGCAACAAAAGGTTCTAAAATGATAAAAGGAACAAAGAGAAGGCTGCAACTTCAAATCAGAGGCAACAGGGTAAGAAAATCGAAAATGTAGTGTGCTTCTATTGCAAAATGACTAACCATGCCAAAAAATATTTGGTTTAGGCCTAATGTTAAATGCAGGAAATGTAATTAGCTTGGTCATGTGGACAATGTATGCAAGAACAAAAGAATGTGCAAAATCAACAAGCTCAAGTCTTAGAAGAAGTTGAACCTACTGAGAAACTGCTTTTCATGGTTGTAGAAGACAATATGACAAGGTTTAGTGAAACATGGTTGATTGACAGCATATGCTCTAGTCTCATGACTCCAAATGCATCCTTGTTTACCTCTATTGATAGGAACAAGAGTGCAAATATTGAAATTGGAGATAGAAAGCACTAACAGGCAATAAGTAAAAGTACAATTGTTGTCACTACACCAAATGGGACTAGGTATGTTCAAAACGTGCTCCTAATACCTCAAGCAAGTCAAAATTTACTAAGAGTTGGCGAAATGCTTGAGAGTAATTGTACCTTGCTGTTTAAAAACAAAGCATGTACCATACTTAAGCCTTTTGGTAGAAAGTTTATGATAGTTAATATAAGAAACAATTTTTTTCCATTGAAATGGCAGCATGTGCGTTTGGATGTAGTTGAGAAGGTTGATTATTATATGTCTGAGCTATGGTATAGAAGGTTTGGACATTACAACTACTCAACCATGAAATTGTTAAATTCAAAAAATTTAGTGACAAAAATGGCCCTCATACATGTTTACTCATAAATCTGTGAAGTTTGTTAATTGGGGAAACAAACTAGCCTCCCATTTCCTTTGAAAAGCACGAAGAAAACATTAGAAAAGCTTGAATTTGTGCTTTCTGATGTTTGTAGTCCAATGAGTGTTGAATCACTTAATAATAGTAAGTACTTTGTGTTGTTCATTGATGACTACACCAAAATGACTTAGATTTACTTCATTAAGCTTAAATTTGATGTGTTTTCAGTATTTAAGAAGTTCAAGGCCTCTATTAAGCTTGAATTGGGGTGTAAGGTGAAATGTTTGAAAACTAACAATGGAAGGGAGTTCATTCTAGATGACTTTGAAGGGCTTTTATCTACTGTTGGTATTAAACATCAATTCACTGTTCCATGTTCATCTCAACAAAATGGGGTTTGTGAAAGAAAGAATGGAACAATATGGAATATGGCTAGGTGCTTACTGTTAAAAAAATCAATGCCTAAGCATTTTCGCGTAAAAGCTGCCAACATTGTAGTTTATTTGCAAAATATACTTCCAACAAGGGCATTGAACAAAATAACACCCTATGAAGCTTGGCAACATGTCAAACGAGCAGTGAAACTTCTAAAAATATTTAGTAGCATTTGCTATATTCATGTGCCTGATGCAAAAAGATCTAAGCTAGAACCAAAGGCTAAGGTAGACTATTCTTGGGATACAGTTTACAAGCAAAAGGATACAGAGGTTTTAATTTGAAGACCGAGAATGTTCAAGTGGCCAAAGACATAGAGTTTGATGAAAATGCAAGGTGGAATTGGGAGTCTAACCTAGTTAAGACATCAATGATAGAATACTCGATTCAGAGTCACTACTAAAAGTTATTGATGAACTTGATTATGATCTTGATGACACTAAATTTGCTGTTAGAGGAACCAAGACATTGGAAAGCATTTATAACAGATGTAACATGGCCATTACTAATCCTACAAGCTATTCTGAAGCTAAGGATTTAGTTCACTACCAAACTGCAATGCAAGAGGAGTTGAATGCAATTCATAAGAACAAAACCTGGTCATTAGCGGACAAAACAGGCACTATGAATGTACTTGGTGTTAAATGGATCTTCAAGACTAAATACAATACTAATTGGTCAATCAACAAACACAAAGCAAGACTTGTGGTCAAGGGATATGGTCAACTGCTAGGAATTGATTTTACTGATACATTTGCACCAATGGTCAAATTTGAAACGATCCGATTTTTACTTGCTATAGATGGTGGTCTTTGTTGGGAGGTTCATCATCTTGATATCAATGTAGCATTCTTGAATGAAGTTTTACACGAAGATATTTATGTTGAAATTCCTCAAGGGTTGAAAGTCAATGGCAAGGTCAATAAGACCTTCAAGTTGCGTAAGGTCTTGTATGGTCTTAAACAAGCCCTTCGGCCTAGAGCTAAAAGGTTTTTGTAGAAGTGTCAATGAACCCACACTTTATGTCCTAAAGATCCATGATCAAGTAAAATTGATAATCTCATTATATGTAGATGTCCTATTTGTTGTAGGTCTTGAAAGAAAGTTTATAACTCAATTCAAGGCTGCCATGAAAATTGAGTTTGAAATGATAGATTTGGGAAAAATGAAGTACAACTTGGGATTTCAAATTGAACATTTTGACTAAGGAATTTTCATTAGTCAAAGAAACTATATTTCAGAGGTCTTGAAGAGCTTCAATATGGAGAAAAGCAAACCTGTTGTTGCTCCTATGGTTGTTAATGAAAAGTACAATGCATCAAATTCACATGAACTTGCAAATCCTTCAAGTTATAGAAGTTTGTTTGGTAGCCTACTCTATATATGTGGTTCAAGGCCAAATATTAAGTATTTAGCAAGTTTTTTGTCCAAATTTATGCAAAAGCCTACAACTCAGCATCTAACGGCAGCCCAGAGAGTTCTGAGGTACTTGCATGGTACATTAGATTTTGGCCTATATTTCAAGTAGCTAAATTAAGTCAAATTGATTGGATGCAAGGATAATGATTTTGCTGGAGATCCAACAGATTTTAAAAGCACATCAGGATATGTGTTTTATCAAGGAAGAGCTGCCTTCAACTGGAACTCAAAAAAAAAAAAGTAGTGGCTCAGTCAATAGATGAAGCAGAATATATTACTGTTGCAGCTGCTGTGAACTAAGATGTGTGGCTCAGAAAGTTGTGTTTGGATTTGAAGTTTGAATAAAGGAAGCTACTGAACCATTCTTGGATAGGAAATTAGCAATTGTCATTGTCAAGAACCCTATAAACCATGACAAAACCAAGCACATCAATGTGAAGTTTCATGTTGTCCAAGAAACAGAAAAATTAAATGAAGTCAAGTTCAGCTACTGCAATTTAGATAAGCAAGTAACAGATATTTTCACCAAGGCACTACCAAAGGAGAGGTTTGAAGACCTCATATCTATGCTAGGGGTTTGCAAAGCAAGTTTTAAGGAAGACTGTTGAAATAGGACTTGCATTGAAAACCACATCAGCTCATACTATTAACCAGAGGATTATGTGTGTTTAGTTTGTATTAGGACAGCTAGCTCACTGCTACAGTATGATAGCCATGCACTCAATGAATGACTTATACGATAATTAGCATGTAAACTTGTGCCTTGCTACTGTTTAAAGCTTGTTTGTTAAGTCTTTGTTGTATATATTTGCTAAGTCTATGTATATTAGTACAAGAGCTTACTGTTATAAAAAATCACCTTCACTTTGCTCTGTTTTATTCTTGTTCGATCCTACCATTACCAAAACACAACAGATCTGATTTCAGAACCAAAATTTAAGCTTGAAGAACAGAAGATTTACACAATTCTTAGTGTTGGCAATTCTGACAAATAATCAGGTATTGGTCCAGATATCCTACAGCTCCTCAACATCCTGTAACATGAAAAATGTAAGAACAATTGCAGCAGAGTGTACATTCTTCCGTTTTCAAGAATCATATTACTGTGAAAACAACTCACAATTTTTCTAAGCTTGTCATGTTTCTTAAGTATGGAAACTGTGAAACTTCTCCATTTAAGTCACTAATCCTTCTGCATGAAATTAAATAAGAATTTATTTGTGAAGATAATATAAGCTTGTTCATAACCCAGTCAGTGAATTTCTTATCTTCGAAAAGAACTTACGGAATTCATGGAGTAAAGAATTGTGACCTCCGAAGGCAAACTTACAGTTCAGTTAAGTTATTTAAGGAAGAGATGCTAGGAGGAATGGGGCCCTGAAAACCACTGGCTTGGATCTCTCTGTTACACAGAACAAATTAACTACCAAAATTTGCATGGAAGCCTCCTGAAAGAGGTAGGGGGAACAAGCTACTTACAACTGTTTGAGTTGTTTCCAACTTCGAAAAATATCAGGTATCCTTCCGTTGAAGTTGTTGCTGCTAATCCTACTGCATGTTAAGTGTTAACAAAGATGAAAACGAGATTGAATGAAATCAAACCTAAAATTTAGTTGCCACAACAATGTATAAGGACTAAGGTTACGAGAACTTACAGTTCTGCTAACTTGGTCAAACTGGTGAGAGCCAGGGTAACTGTCCTGTGAGATTGTTAGCACTAAGTATGCTGTAGTCACCAATAAAGAAGATCAAATCAGTTTATACATACTCTTTGATTATTCAATCTGTTAGATAATATCTATAAGATAATAATGAAATATGCAGGTATTAGCAGAAAGAGAAAAAGAAACTAACAGATTCTCCAAGATAACCAATTTCCCAAGTTGAGGAGGAACAGGTCCAAAAAACAGGTTCGTTTCAAGGTTCCTGAACATGCAGAGCAGTTTATTAAAGCAGGTTAACAAAATGAAAGCTTGTATGTATAAAAATGGAGCGAGAACACAAAGAGTGATAAAGAGTTAGAACATACAAATATCTGAGTGTGGTAATGCTCCCTAAATAGTCTGGAATACGTCCCAATAAGCGGTTGGCACTAAGAGCCCTGATCAAGAAGATGAGTACACAGCAAAACCTCAATAAATGTGTTACACAATTACTAGAAAAACTTAAACATGAAATGCAGAAGTGGCTTACAAGTGTTCTAACTTTAGAGAAGCCCATTCGCGTGGTATTGTACCATTGAGGTAGTTGCGGCTCAGACCACTGCAAAGGAAAGAAAAATTTTATCTGTTAAACAAAAATTATAAAGATCATCATATAATTTTATGATATCCAATATCAAAACACCATAGTTGAGAGCCCTTCTTACATGAACCTAAGGTAAGGTAGCTTCCCTAACGATGGTGGAAGTACACCAGGCAGATCCTGTCCGGTAAGAAATCTGCAACACAAGAACATAAAAACCAAGTTGTTCAATGCGACTACCGTTAGTATAAACCTACCAAACATGGATATGAGTGCAATTACATATCAAAGTTATAGTCATTGTCTGTCCAACTGTTATTTAACTCAAGGAGGTCCATGTTGAGAGCGTCTTAGAATGGCAGTCTCCATTATTTCATGCAAACAAAAGCTCAACCTTTCATTACATCCTCGTACTTGTAAACTTCTCGAAATTTGCCCCGTCAACTTCGGTGGTAGAATAATATAGCAATGATTAAATTGATCCTCCGCATTACATCTAAACCTATTTACGAGAGTAATATGTATTTTATAATAGAGTATTTTATATTATTCGACTGGTTAGATAAAATTAAGATATCTTTTAATCATATTCAAGTAATAAAATTACTATTTGTCATAAGTTCGGATAGTAATAATAGGATACTTAGCACATGAACTCAATTATAGTTATTAATTTTATATATTATTTTTTATTTATATATTATTTATAATTAATAAAATATTTATTAAATTTATTAATTATTTTAAATAAGATTTTAAATTTTATTTTATTTTTTATGAGTTAATTTTAATTATCTTTAATAATATATATAAAAGTTTATTTTCAATTTGTTTTTTATTTTAGGTTTTGGTTTTCTTACAAGTATTAATAATTGAATTTGAATATTTAATATTGATTTTTATTTGAATTCAGATAATATATGAATAGTTAAGTTTTAATTGGACATATGGATTCGGATATCTTAAAATTAAAGAATATTATATTCAGTATTTATTATATATATATATATATATGTATATTTATATATAAGGAAGACCCAAAGTTTGCCTAACAGTGGAGTGAGTGGGTCTCAAACAACCAAGCCTGGCAGAAGTGCTGCAAAAGTGATACAAGGCTCTCACAAGCAGACGAAGGAAAGGTCCAAGTTTAATGGACGAGGGGACTCAAATCCCACAAAAGCTGTGGAACAGGCTCTTGAGCTGTAAGGAACTATTTGATTGAAGACAAGCCCTGTTGGGGCTCCAGTGTTTTAGTGTGTATGTATGTATGGAATTACAGCGCCAAGATGCGACGGCATCGTCTATTGTCCTGTCATAGAATTGAGGAGTGGGTAAGCCGTGGTGGGAGTAGTTTGGTCTCCATGGCAAAGTCGAGGAGATTGATTGGCTTGTCAGGGCAATAAGATGAGTAGAGATTTCATGTGTTGATGATGTAATCAGCTGTAACTAAGGTTGTCAATTATGTGATCACATTGTATTTATTTCCAGAGAAGATGCCCTTTGTATTGCTGTCCAAAAAAAGAAAAGTTACTTTCAAGTTTGGTCATATTTTGGCTCTTTTTGAATGATACGTGACGAGTTATGAAAGGAACCAACTTAGCAAGAGCAGTCAAGAACTTGGTAAGTAGGGATATTTGCATGAATAGGAAAGAGATTTGATTGCGGTAAAAATTAATAAGTTATTTGAATGTAAAAAGATTTGAAATTTAATTTCGATGTGAAGATTGGGAAGATGAAACAAAAAAATATTTTGTTTGTTTAATAAATATTATTTTTTAATAATTTTAAATATTTGATAAAATTAACTAAACATAATTATTATAACATGTAATTTTGTATCCGTATGCAAAGCATGAATTCATTTTTAATCATTTTTAATTTATGAGCCCATTAGTCTACCCAATGCGTAGGCTTGACTTGACTCAAACTAAGACTTGGACAAGATATTTTAGGCCTCAACATAACTAGAGATATTATTAAATATTATTAAAAAGCTTTGTTACTTATTTTCCAAAAAAAAGGTTTTTTATTTAATTTTAGTTTTAAATTATCTAAATAATAACATTGAATCACGAACTTAAATGAGCAAACGTACGTAGGCCGAACGGAAACCGAAACTTGTAAATTTCTTAATGTGAATTGCTACTACTTAAGGCACTAAGACGATTGAACGAGCCCAGAATTCACAAACGAAACAGCCTAAACTGTGGATCTCGTGGGCTTTGGGCTTTGAAGCGTTTAGCCTTAACCAGGACCAGGAGCATGACCCCATGACTCATGATCCCACTCAAACCCACAGTAACTAGCAGAAGTCTTTCGACAGCATGGTTTGTCTGGTTTGGTCACTTGTCTAGTTATTCATCAAAGCCCAATTTAAAAAAGCGAAGAAGAAAAACAAGACTCAATACAAGTGAAAAAACTACGCATGCATGCCATGATAATACGTCACTGATTAGTAGTGATATTAGCGTATATGGAACATACATTTTAACGACGTGGCAGACATCACCAGGGAAGGAGCAATTACAGTTGACTGTATTATTGTACAATGGCCTGTCCTGAAGTTTTGGGGTTACCCAGCTTGAGTGATTACTGCAAGGGTCGACAGAGAAAACCCAGTCTTTTTTCCCTAATTCTTTGGCAATTTCACGAAGAGCATCCACTGCAGGTATCAAAAACCAATCATCAAAACAACACCAGACATAGCTTGCAAACATTTTTTTTTCCTTTGGTGCAGTAGGTATTTGTATAGGGGAAAAAAAGGAAAACAGTGGCATTCAGATGACAGGAGATCGTTAAAAAAAAGCGAAACAAATGAACTTAAAAGTGAAGGAAAATTATAAAAAGAATAGTTAGAAAAGCCAACTTGCCTTCATCCTTGGGAAGCTTTCCTGCTTGTGCTTCCATCGCCATTAATATAATTATCAATACAAGCATGCCTGATCTAAACATGGCCCCTAACATATCATGGACTCTTTTCATCTTCACCACCCGGTTCACACTTCCTTGAGCCTGTTTGCAGAGATATCAATGTATGGTGAATGATTGAGATCAAGTTGAATACTTAAGGTGGGCGAAGCTGGTTTTAACATATTTAGTAATAGCCCACAATCATCAGCAATTTAGAATAGACTAGTTGGACCATTGCCCAACTGGCGGAAAATATGTTTTTTAAGATATAGTAAGGTTTATTTTTAATAAAGGTCTTGTGTTTGATATTTTGCATGCATTAGGATAGTTTAACTTTAGGATTTAGTAATAAAAGAGTGTGTTATTTATGTCAATATTAGATTTAGATTATGATTTTAATGAAATTAAGACTTTGACCCCCATTTCTTTTAGCCTCCCCTTTTATGTAGACCTTTATAGCTAATAATACTCATGGTCCACAAAAAGGAAAACCAAGAAAAAAGAATGCAGACACATTAAATCTTGTCCTTGTACAGTTAAAGCCTGTGATGCTAGATCCCCGCTCATTGCTTTATATCTTGCCGGGCCTTGTCCTGGCACTAATGGAAATTTAGATTGGTTCCGTGCATACGTCTATCCATCCTGAGTTTACGCATGATTGTCACACTTACAATTCCTTCCTAGGACCAAAGGATAAAAGGATAAGATATGTGTGAACGGATCCATTTTTCTAATTTTCTAGGGGACAAATGGAAAGCATATGTTCTGTCATTTTCACACTTACATAATTAATTATTGAATAAGATATAGAAAAAATATGTTTTATTATTAGTAGTTCTTTTATCACACTTATATAATTCAACATACTGAATGCATAAAGAAATGACAGGATTTTTTTCTTTAGTTTCCCTCTCTGATCTTACCTTGTGCTTAATTTCGCAGCTCCAATGTCCAGCAGTCCAGCTAACCTCACCTTGACTTTAGGACTCCATTTACGTTTCTCCAAAGGGAACTCGATCAATCCCTTGCCGCTCTAGATCAAATAACCAGGACTCCCTGGTTTAATGGTTTCTGATACCTTTCTTCTCGATTTAGGATCTTGCAAGGATCAGCTCTGCAACATATACACATAGCAACAGGATTAACTCAGCGCTCTTACATCCTTTATTTTTCAACAGGGTAAATAATGTCAGCTCAAAGACTTGAGTTTCCATGCAAAGTCCAAGTATGTAACTTCATATATTATTGTCAAATGTGATCCTATCACAATATCCTAGCCATAGACAATTGTTTGTACAGCATAAAAGTAGAATATATGAGAAGTCAACAAATCAATAAAGAAGTAATTTATAAATTTTTTTAATTATCTTGAATCTCGATTTTCCCATTTCAAAGTTCTTTTTAAAGTAAAAATATTAGTTCCATCAAAAGTTTTTGCCTTTGCCACATGCATATGCATCATCTTGGCAACTTCCTTAAGTTGGCCCATGCACATGGAGTGTTTATGGCCAGGATAGTACACGCTTCTTGGCTGAAGTGAAACTAGACAAATCAAACTGCTGAAACTCGAGAGACAAAGGATTGGTTCAGTGGGGTACTATGTATTTAAGCTATAGATTGCACCATCCTCTTTGGAAATTAGGCCATTGTCAGAATAATTAAGCTGGTCCTACCTTATCCATGTTTATTGTTTACTGTTTTTGTTTTATGAACGTGAATTTTATCGAGCGTAACTCAAGAAATTGCTCAGGTTCTGTAAATATGACTCTTTTCAATGTTTTCATGACGATGGATGCACTGATCTCGAATGCAAATAAATAAGAAACGCAACTTTATGACTTTCAACATTAACCATTCCTCCCAATCTGCAACCCTTATGTAACACAAACCCCAGATTTCTTTGATTTTTGAAGCCAAATATAATTTACAAATACTATCTTTTATATTACACTACTGAGAATCAATACTGATTTGATAGATCCTAGCTAGAAAGACATTGAGGAAGAGCCTGGCAATACCCCGGAATCTGATGAGCGAGTAAAGGTACTACTTTCACCTCCCTTCCGAGGTTGCATCTGGTTGAATTGGTCTCTTAGAGCTCCCAACCTCAACTCATCACCAAAGATACTGGGATCCATGATTAATTCAGGAACATGGGTTCGACCTTTAAGCATTTTTACCACCTCAGACATGTCAGGCCTAAGTGCTGGTGACGGATTAGTGCACAATAGAGCTACTTTTATCATTCTAACCGCCTCTTCCTTGTTAAACTCGCTCCCCAACATTGGATCTACCAACTCCATCAAATTTCCCTTTTGTTGCAAAACAAGTGCCTAAATATAGATGGAGAAGAGGAAAAAGAGACAGAAAAGCACATAAGAACTAAGATGCAATAATGTAAGAAGTGTAAAGTGAAAGAATTGTTCTGATAAATAAAAAATGTGAAAGAATAGTTAAAAAAAAAAAAAAGAAGTTAGAAGTTTAACACTGAGACCACTATCAATGACAAGGGCAAACAATAAATTACCAAAATGCACGGAGCAGTTAAGTTTATCTCAACTCAAGAACAGAATCCATTTTGAACTAAAAACATAACTTCTATCTTACCCAATCTTGGAGGCATACAAAATCTTCCTCTGGTCCATATCTTGTATTTTTCTTTCCAGCAACAATTTCTAATGCAACAATCCCGAAACTATAAACATCTGCTTTATAGGTCAGGTAGCCCCATAATGCATATTCCGGTGCCATGTATCCTCTGCAAAACAGGAGCTATAAGATGCAAGGCACTTCTAGGCATATAAACTTTTCTCAACTTTTCATATGCAGTTATGCAATTAATATATCTATGATGCTGGACTCACTTGCTCTTGAGGAAAATAAGAAAAGAAAATTAGCTTTGATATATACCATGAATTGTCAAGAAAGAAATCATAGGTTTATTCTCTGCTTTACAGAATATTAAGATGTGAGCATTAGTTAGTAAAACAAGAGAACAATTTCACCAATTTCTTGACAAGAAGATTAAAGCTCATTTATTATCCTTTATTATAATTACATAAACAACCTTCAGACACTTAAGCAAACTATTTATTAAACTTGTAATTGAATTGGAAAAAGAAAACAGAAAAGAGGAAAGAAAGTAGAGATTATCAGATTCAACTGAAATATACATGACTGAAAGAAATGCAATGATGATCAGCTGATTCTTTGAGAGAAAATTTGAAAAACAGAAGCGAAAAAGGTAGCTCACATTGTTCCAGCGACTCTAGTGCTAATATGGGTGTTTTCCTCCTCATCAAACTTTGCCAAACCAAAGTCAGAGATTTTAGCATTGAGATCCCTATCAAGTAGCACATTGGTAGTTTTGATGTCTCTATGAACAATTTTTAAACTTGATTCCTCATGCAGGAAAGCGAGACCTTTTGCTATGCCAAGACAAATTTTCTGCCTAGTAGGCCAGTCCAATTTCAACTGGCTTTCCTTGGGACCTGTATTGACACATGGCCCATTTAATGAAACACATCATATAGTTGTCAACATACAATGTTTAGAGCTTTTGGTTCCCATGGTTGTTATGAAATCAACACCACCTAGGGGGTGGTGGAGGCAGTTACAGAGAGATGGTTGCTTCCATTTTGCAGTAAATATGTTAAAGGATATATGAAGCTTACCAAATAAAGCACGGGAAAGGCTATTATTTTCCAAGTATTCATACACCAACAATAACTGATTTCCCTCGATGCAACATCCATACAACTTGACAAGATTTGGGTGTTGCAATCCAGCAATCATGGATAGTTCATTCAGAAATTCACGGTCTCCTTGCCTTGATTTTGAAGAAAGCTGTTTAACTGCAATTATAGTTCCATCTAGTAGCATGCCCTACAGTGATTGTATATAATAAAATTTAATATCAACATTGTAAGAACAACTCCTAAGCATCTTCGATCAGAAAGGACAAAACAAAATAGTCAAAGAGAAATTATAAAGCAGGTACCTTATAGACAGATCCAAAACCACCCTCTCCAAGTTTATTTGCAGCGTCAAAATTGTTAGTAGCAGCTTTCATTTGTCTGAAGGTAAAAAAGCCGGTCTGCAGGTCTAATCCCCTCAGGACTTAGGAAAAGAAGGGGGTAAAAGTCAAATTACATTGTCAATAAGCATGCATAGCATACCACTGTGCAGATAGGTCATCTAAGAATTAAAGGTAAAAAATTATATCTTGAAGTTATTAGAGTACCTTGTTCCCTTGAGAGCTTGTCATCAAAACAGCCTTTCCACCACAGAATGCCTAATATTACTAAAACGAGGCACGGAACAGAAACTGCAGCAGCAACCACAAACTTCATCTTCCTCTTCCAATCATTTGCAACTGGCGGCTTAAAATCTAGCAAGAGTGAGGATAAAACTGGTAAAAAAAGTCATTCTTAAACTACATCTCCTGAAGTAACACTGCATATGCATACACATAATGCTAGACTGATCCAATATTTGACGTACTTAGTAGTTAGAACATTACAGAATGGTTAAAGCAGATAACTAAATTGGATCTTTTGTTGCTTGCACAGTCTACTTTAACATTCTTCTAACCTTAGTTTCCAAGAACCAAGATCCTATGTGCATTAAATCCTTTGCAAGTCAATCCACCTCAAGCACTAAACAACTTAGACAAACTTAAGACTCAAATTTAACTAGGAGATGGAGCAAGAATACTAATTTCTAGGAACACATGACCAATGAGACCATACATACAAACAGAACTTACCAGAGTCTACTGAGATAGCTGAAATCAGTGGGCCATATGTTCCCCTTTTCGGAATACCAGTTGTTCCCTTCCCAGCCCAGTGAAAGCGTATTGTCAAAGTTTTGTCCCTAACAACTGTTTTAATACTCTTTATAACTTCCTTATCAACACCTTTTGCCTCATTTTCAATATTGAAATCCCGCAATTCACGTTTCTCCTGCAACAAATCAATTTAGTCAAACCATTTTGGGTAACATGCAAAACGCACACTTCACATATAACCTGATCGGCTACCTGAACATAAACATCAAATATCCGTCTTCCAAGACTCCGAAACGAACTATTTTGTCTGTTAACTATCTCTGCAAAGTGAAGTGTGACTGTATAATTTCCATTGGCTAAGCAACGAACATAATAAGTGAGAGAAAGAGGAGAGAGGCGTGCTGTTGTGTATAAATTCGAGTTGTTTGTTCTCAATACGGAAACATTTTGTGCTATATAGTCCTTTGCCGATACAGAGGTATCCCAGAAAAGCCCAGTGCTACTAGTTTCCCAAGTCTCTTTGATTGGAAAATATTTTGCTGGACCACCTGCATCTTCATCCCCTTCATAATTGATGTCTCCAATGGTTGTTGCTCCTCCACCACAATTTATATGTACTGAATACCAATCTAGAAATAGTGGTAACAGTAATGGTAATTATATTGATTTAACATAACATGAAAGAGAATAAAGCAAAAAAACAAGCAAGAAAATCAATGCCATATTTGATCTGTACATTGATCTCAAATATGGTATCACCTCAACTATAGAAAATTTTCAGAGTCTATATTTTAACTCAAGAAAGAATTACCTTCCGAACAAGGGAAGTTCTTCAGGCAGTTATCAAGTCCTCTGGATTAGAGCAGTATGACAAAGAAGCATCAGCCTTTTTTAACAGTGATCCAAAGGGGAAAGCATAAAAATAACAATAAAAAGGTTTTTTGAACATTCAGTAAGTTACAAACTCACAAGTTTTTCCCTTCCGAAGAGCTTTTGAACAAATTTCTGATAAACAGCAAACCAATCACTTTAATATCTCGAGACATCTACAATGGTAGAAAAGTAAATGCAGCACAAGGAAGCCAAGTTTGGAGAGAGTTTTTCTTACAGATTTTCACGACAAGGAGCCTGCTCAGAGCTTTTGGAGAAATTATTGTAAGATAGATCTATCTGACTGTAAAGAAGAATAATAAGTTGCGACTAATTAGAACTTGAAATGTTATAGGTATATCTAGGGCCATTTTAATTAATATAACAGTATAACCACTATAACTTAAACAAGATTTCACAGGAAAATTGTTTGCCTAAGGGAGATGGCCACAAATGTATTTTTGATGTCTTTTAGTGAATTTGTGAACTGCATCAGGCCATTTTTCCTGGATTTTTACCCTTGAATGGCTACAAATTTGACAATTTAGATCATGTACACACTCCTTGAAGAGAAATACTGAGCATTGTGAGTAAAATCACCTAAGACTAAATCCCTGACTTCACCCAGGGCCAGAGGGTTCAGATGGTTTTTGTGGATAAGTAAATAACCAAAGATCATATCCAACTATTACCAAGGGTGGGAGGGTTTTTGGCTAGGGAAGGATTCTATTGTTTTTAACTCTAGCCATTGGACCAGAAAGGGATATAAGAAGAAGTTGTATCAGAACAACATAAACTCATAACATATATCTACAAGATTAAATCTTTCTTGTCACCCTTCTTATAGAACTACATGGTGGTTATACCATGACTAAACAAGCATCTCCATTTCAGTTACTGTTGAGCCTGCTTTTCAAACTATCAGTTTGTCATATCTCATACATACTTTGCCAATATCACGCAACATAAATGGACCTTTAGAAAGCACAATTGAGAGCAAATGATTCCAGCTAGATTAGATGAAAATTATCTTGGCATAATTCTGGAAACATGAAACTGAATCCAGATTTCACCAAAGATATTGGATGAATTGACCAGATGGCTTCATGCTATGTAATTGAGCATTGCAGTAAAGATAAAGTAATTTTGAGAAAACATTGCAATCCTATATTTGTTAGCATGAGAAAATCATGTTATAAGTAAGAAATTTCCTTCAAGATTCATTATGAAATACAGCAAAAGAACTGATAATGATTTGATGTCAAAATTGCCAAAAGAAAGAAAAAGGGATGGCGGGCATACTAGCGGCCATCTCTTGTATTCAGCCATTCTGGAATGGGCCCCATCAGCAAATTACTTGTCAGGTACCTATTCAGCAAGCAACATATAAAACCAAAAATAAGCAATTTTATTGGAAATATCTTGAAAGTTTACGTTCTGAAGTGAAGAACAGAATTGATTTAATCAAGTGCTAAAATTTTGCCACTACTTATGTGATATTTTCCTTTCCTGTTTTCTGTTCCTGAACTTTGACTTGCAGATGCGATAATATCAGCAGGCTGGTTTTATTGTGGCAATCATATCTTTCCATTAAGTACACCACTCAGATAAATAAAAAAAATTATTATGTTCTATGTTATCATAAGAATCAAAAGGTTTAAATTTTAAAATGAAAACTTGTTTACTAACAACTAATTGTTTCACATAAATAGGCATATGATTGTGTGTCAATTATCAACTTCAAGATTATATATACAAAATTGTCCTTCTCATGGATTCAAAGATGGAGGCTTCTAGATTGCACACAAATACACAAGAGTTCAAAGTGCTTACATGTATTGTGTAGATACAAGGCTGTTAGAATCTGCAATTTTCCCTTCCAATCTGTTGAAGCTGAGATCTCTGCAAGAAATAGATAAGTCAGGCATTTTATAATGAAAAATACAACAATCTGCAACTGATGGTTTAATTGAAATGTGAAATCCGTTAAGACATAGATTAGTGCATTAAGAAAGAGAGCTGTCAGGAAAAAATTAGCACATTAGAGGTTAGAGTTCTCAAGCTGCTAATTAATAATTATAGTAGATTAATGAATAATCCTAATATTCCATTAACCCAAATTAAATGTTTCTGTAAATATTACAGGGCAGTCCAACTGAGAATAATTTTAAAGTGCAAAATTCCTTTGAAATAGGACAATGACAAATTATCAAGATGCATAACTGATAAAAAAAACAAAAGGAAAAAAAAAGGAAAGAAAGGAAGAAAAACTATGCTAAAATATTTCCAAAAACCTTTTATCCAAAATCAGGTCAAGCCCTGGAACACTCAATAGTTGGCATGCAAAGCTAACCATTATTTTTTAACAATATAATAAAACATACACCTAGCCTCCAAGCACTTAAAAATTGAGATGAAACAAGTGGAGAAGAATTACAAAATCTGCAGTTGTGAATATTCCCATATGTATTTTGGGATTGATCCAGATATATTGCAGCTCCGTAACATCCTATAATAAGAGTCATGTCAGTATGATCATTGCAAGTAGGGACTAGTACGACCTTGAAGAATTTTGCCAGTTTGGGAATGACTTACAATCTGTTCATGTTTGTCATGTTTTGCAAGTTTGGAAACTTTGAACCCTCTCCATGTAAGTCACTGATCCTTCTGAATAATATTTGCATCATAAACATTTGTTAAGAGAGAAAAGGCTTCAGTGAAGTAATTTGAACGTCTAAATTTGGAAAGGACAGAATGAGGTTGTATAGATTAATGGCTACAGACTACTTGACAAATTACTACAAGGCAAAACTCACAGTTCCTTTAAATTATTCAAGACAGCTAAGCTGGGAGGGATTGGCCCTTCAAAGCCACCAGCTTGAATCTCTCTGTCAGCAGAAAAGTTCAAAGTAATGAAGATTTTGCCCAAAAACTGCATTAAAGAGACTTCAGAGATGTGATGGGGAAAGAAAGACACTTACAATTTCTCAAGTTGCTTCCAACTTCGAAAAATGTCGGGTATCTTTCCAGTGAAGTTGTTACTGCTAATCCTACTGCATGAACCCACATAAAACCAAGATTTCTTATCAAAGCAAGCATTATTAACGGTATAATTACAGATAATTCTCTTAAAACACTTACAGTTCTGTTAGTTTGGACAGATTAGAAAGTCCTAAGGGAAACTCTCCGGTGAGAAAGTTAGCACTAAGAATGCTGCATTCGCCAAAGAGGAAAATCAAGTCAACTTCAAGTGAGTCAAGTGTTACTTGATTATTCTATTTGTTTAGAAAGAAACGTTAATCATGTATGAATACATAATAGGGAAAAAAGAAGCCTAACAGATTTTCCAGGTTCACCAATTTCCCCAGCTCAGGAGGAATACTTCCAGAAAACAGGTTGTTCTCGATGCTCCTGAAAATACAATACTAATTAGAAACCTTATAATGTTATACAGGAAAGGGGAAAAAAGAAGAAGAAGTATAGAAACAAAAAAGATAAGCAAGAGAGATTGACTGAAAAGGCATACAGATATACAAGGGTGGTAATGTTTCCCAAAAAGCCTGGAATTGGCCCTGATAGGCGGTTCATAGAAACAGATCTGAAACAGATTCATTCCTATCAGTTAGATATGAAGGTAAGAGTCACTTTGTAACCGTGATAAAAATAAATTGCATTAGTAGCTTACATAAGTTCCAACTCCATAGTAGCCCATTCACGGGGTATTGTTCCATTAATATAGTTCCGATTAAGATCACTAGAAGCAAGAGAAAAGATGTTAACATGGATAAAAGGTAATGATACTATTTCTGCTTTTTTAATAGTAAATAAACCATTGTAACCTTTACTTACATTGTTTTAAGGTATGACAGCTTGGACAATGAGCGTGGAAGAACGCCGTTAAGATCCTGCCCTCTAAGATAGCTGTTCCAAAAGGATATGAAGAATTTTAGATGCATGTCCAATTTCAATTGATCATTTTCAAAAATTACAATGTTTTGATTTCACAGAATTCAATTAGAAGAAAAAATCTTGTGGACATTTTGAGACTTAAATCACATCTTATTGGTCAAATGACAGCGACAAAGTGATCTTCCATGTAGAAAAATATAATCAAAATTTGTGTACTGCACATTTACCTTATGACTGGAGATGATTCTGATAATCATTCTTTATACAAAGCCAAAATCACATATCTTATGCATTTTTCATGCTAAAATTAAGGTGAGAAATGCAGCCAAATCATAGGTCCATAAATCAAAGTAGCATTTTAAGGGTATGTTAAGGAAATTGGAATAAGAATTTTCTTCTAACAAGTGAGGAGGACAGAGGAGAACTCACATCCCATCTATATGACATTCACCATTGGGGAAGGAACAATTGCAAGTGACAGTACTGTTATTTGTTACCCCTGCCACATTCGGCGGCGGCGGTGGTGTAAACCAGCTTGACCTATTGTTGCAAGGGTTCTCAGTGAAATTCCAATCCTTCTTTCCAAGTTCTGCCGCGATCTCATGAAGAGCTTCCACTGCGAAGTCATAAAAATTAAGACCCATTGTTGCAAACAGGCCACACAGCTATTATATGCCTTAATTGTGCAGGAAAAAAACCGAGAACCTTCATTTCAAACATTTTCGTACCCCTTTTCCTTCTTGTCGGAGAAGGACAAGTTGTTAAAGATAATTTATTGGGCATGCACAAAATTTAAAGTTGAAACTTTTCATATTATGTCGTTAACTTTCAATATCAAGACACTGAGGGTTGAATTTCAGTTAATCAAATTGCAAGCAGTACTTAGTACTTACTTTCAGAATCTGGAGGAAGAGGCGGCTCTACTTGAGCTTCAACATTGTTTGTTCTGAAGCACATGAGAACCACTGTAAGAATCATAAGGTGGAAAACAGTCATTGAAACACCACCAAAGCTTCCCATTTTTGTTTTTCTCCTATATGCTCAGTTGCACCGTTGAGCTTTTCTCGCTATCTCTTTTGTCAGTTTCTCTCCGTCTCTCTGTCTGCATCTAAAGCAAGCTTATTTTACGACACGGAGACAAGAGGGTAGAAGGGTACTGGCAAAACCAGTTTTAACTAGTCACTATCAACTTTTTTGGTGGAAGTGTGGGGAATATGTTGGTTTTGTCTGCTTTTTTTTTTTTTTTGGAAAAAGATCCCATGATCCTATCCAAATTTCGGGATGCCATCGATGACTAGCCGACGAAGTCTAATCAATTCGTGTTGTGTTCTTCAACTGCTTTCCTATTTTCTTCCCCTGTCGGTTGATATATAGTGAAAGGACACATTCTGGGCAGGCCCCCATCGACACTATTTCAACATCACCATCCCAGTTTTCCAGTTTTAACGAGATCATAGTGGTGGTAAAAAATGGAAGTATTGGTTTTTTGGATTTTTGCTTAAAAAGGGGAGACTACTGCCTACTGGTGTCAATTATTGTCTATAGTCGGCTCCATTGTCTACACATTCACAGCGAGAATTGTCAAGACAAAGCATTGACTCTTCCTTTAATGCAAGTTTGTTTATAGTCTTTACACCAACTGGATGGAACGCAAATCTGAGTGAGTTAGTTGTGGCATTTTTTTCTTATTAGAGAACGTGCTAATTATGGAAATATTAATGGGTCTCTTTTTATTTGCTTTTTGTTCTGATTATTTTCTTTGTTCATGCTCCTTTTTTTTTGTTGTCTGTTATTTGTATTAACTTTTTAACTTCTTTATACTTGTAATTTATACTTTCTATAATACATATATAATACTTTTTTTTATTTTAAATTAAATATTTATTTTATTTTTAGATGATTCCAAAATTAAATTTCCAACAAATCGTGATTTTTATCAACGAAACTTACCACGAAATTTTATTATTTCTAACAAATAGCTAATATTGATAATTATTTTTTCAACTAACATATTCGGTCGAAAATTAATTGATAAAGAACATTTTCGATAGAATTTGAATTTGTCCGATATATATTAGCAAAAAAAATCATATTGATATGTTTCAGAGGAATTCTTTTGTTTTAACTATATTCTCTGATATAGATATCAATTGCTTATAAAGTGCAGATCAGGTCTCTTGCTTTTTAAGATACAAAATACTAGTCAAAGATACTTTTAGATTTTCCAAATTCTCCCATGCACGTGACTTTCCCACGGAAATAGGGTACTGGTCTATATATTCTCCCACTGGATGACAGCCTGGACTGGCAAGCGAGTTCATTTTAGTCAGCCAGGGCAGGCTCCCAAATTGACTGGACTTTTCTATTGGTCAGCTCAGGAAGTTTCCTTGCCTATACGAAAATTCCTCCTATCGCTCTGAATTCTGATAGCAGCTGCCATATATTTCTTCATTTAAACAACCATGAGAAACCGCTTAATAATCTTGAACAAACGTTGAGGAAGAGCTACCCAAGCAATGCTGTTGAATCGGACGACTAAGTAAACGTGCCCTTATGAGATTGCATTTGGTTGAGTAGGTCTCTTAGGGCTCCAAGCCCTCGACTCATCACAGAAGATACTCGAACCCATAATCAGTTCAGGAACAAGGGTTCGACCTTCAAGCATGTTTACCACCTCAGACATGATAGGTCCAGGTGGTGCTGAAGGATTGGTGCACAATGAAGCTACTTTTATCATTCTAATTGCCTCTTCCTTGTTGAGCTTGGTCCCCGACCATGCGTCCAGAAACTCCATTAAATTTCCCTTTTGTTGTAATGCGAGGGCCTGAATATAGATAGAGGAGAGCATAGACATTACCACAGAGAAACAAGAAAAAGGTGAAGTACACGAGAGCTAAGATGCAATACTGGTAACTTTTTCAAGTGAATAAATTAAAAGAAAAAGGCGCAGAGCATTAATTATGAGCAAAATAGAAAAATGAAAGCAGAAAAGAAAGAATACATGGATGGAGATGTTCATGATATGTCAACCTCAAGAACATAGTCCAAGAGAATACATTCCATCTTAAACTTCCAACATAAATTTTATCTTACCCAATCTTGAAAGCATACAATATAATCCCGAGAAAATTATGAGAAATGACCTTCGTAATAAGAATATTTAAAAAATAATTATTTTTATAATTTTAACTGTTTTTAAATAATTTTTTATAAGATTTGACAAGAATACCCTCTCAACAATTTCAACCAAATTAAAATAGTTTCATTTTTCTCTATCCCGCCGTCCAAACAAAAATTTCAAAATTAAATAAAATTTTAAAATTAAATATTACTTCCTCTCTCTACTTAAATACTATAAGGCATAGAAAAACAACTCTAGAAATAACAAGCTAAAACTCTTTGAATGATGAAGTAGAGAAGCCAAGTATATCGTCACCAAGACAAAGACAGATCGTCACGTGAGATGAATTTTCGATTCAAAAGTAAAGAAAAACATGTAAATCAGTAAAAACAAAAACAAAAGAATAAGAGAAGTCCTCAAAACTCATAATGGAGGTGTGTTGAAATATTGGCTTTTGTTTTTAGAGCTAAGCCAAGAAGAGAATGAAGAACTAACAGATCACTGGTTTTATGACTGAGGGTCAAGCAAGAAGAAGAAGACATACAAGAATAAGAAGACCACGTGATTTGTATTTGTTTTGTTTAAATGCAATGTCGTTTAATTTTTTTAAAGTATCATTTTTTATATTTTTAGATAGTTCTTCAATTAAAAAAAACAATTTCATATCACTTTGTTTTTTTTTTATTTTTTGTGGGCTGTCATTTTCTCTCTTTTATGTGGTAAACAAAAAAGCAAATGATTCAATGGTAAGAGAAAGTGAGTATTTTTCGTCTTTTAGTGCTCTCACATCTCTCTCGATTTTTTTCTTCTCCTTCCTATGTAATTGTTCATCTCTTTTTAAAAAAGTTGTTATTTTTAAACAAAACATAATCGGAAAAAAAAACTCTTAAGACCCACCAAAAATCAAAGTCACGTAATGCTTTATTAACAAGTCACGCAATGCCTATCTACTAGTCACGTAATGTCTATCTACTAGTCACGTAATGCTTTACTAAAAATTAATCATATAATGCTTAAATACTAGTCATGCAATACTCAAAGTAAGTCACGTAATGTTCAAAATCAATAACGCAATATCTAAAAACTAGTCACGTAATACTCTAGAGATGAATAGTCTGACGCAAAAAGCTCAAAAAATATAAATTTGTTGGAAATACAGAATTAAACATATTTGATCTGTTAATAGATAATGGATCGATTTTATTAAGGGTAATTTTATTTAAATTTTAATTTTTTTGATTAAAAATAATTAAAATTATAAAGAGATCTATTGTAAAAAATGTCTCATGTATGAAGCCTATTAAAAAAAGAACTTTATAATCCCCCTCTTAATGGTGTTTTGTTTTGTTCTATCCAGCAACAATTCCAAAGCTTGAAACGTCATCGTTTTTTATGTCTGGTAGCCCCATAACGCAAGAGATTCTAAGTTAATTAATTACACTTGAAACATCAGTTAATGAGTACATGACATCCAAACACTGCATTTCATGAATTATGCATTTATATATATATATATATATATATGTACGTCTATCATTATCCGGACAAGGGAGGTGGCTCCACTTGTGCTTCAACTTTGTTCGATCCCATGCGGATGAGCATCAGGACTGTAAGCAACATGAAGCCAAAGATATATACATGATCGGAAGGCAAGCAATTCTTCCCAGGTTTTCTTCTAGCTTGATGCTCGGCTTTTCTCGCTATCTCCGTTTTATCTGAGTTAATTTTAAGAATAAAGATTCAATTGGGCTGTTGAACACATGAGATATGTGGTAAAAGGTGCTGCTCGTCTCATCTTTCTATAGTAATATTGTTTGGAGGTTATAACTGGATCTTGGTCTTGCAGTAGTGCTAAATGCCAATACTTTACAATATATTGTGTTATATTTTTCAACTGTTACTACTTTGAGTTGGGTTGTTTGAAGTTACAAAAAAGTTGGGTAATTGAAAAAATAAAGTCTTCTAGGACAGAAAGGGCCCAGATTAAAAAGTCTGACTCAAAACATTTATTGCGGAACCGAAGGACAAGCTGACCCTATTCATCGAATTTAGACAAGTCGCAGAAATGAAAGAGACAAGTCATTGATCTTTTAGGCAGGTCGGATCTGGGGAGTTTGCCTTGTTTAGGTGCTCAGCAATCAAAAGACTACAACTTATAACGTCGACTTTGTGCATTTTTTTTTTGTTTGAAAGGTGTCTAACTTTGTACATCTAAACTCAGGAATTCAAATTAAATCAATTGATAATTTAGATTTTGATACAAAATTGTCACGTAATTCTTGCACTCGGAGACAGGAGTTAATCCTATTTATATCAATTGAGTGCAGCTGGATTCTTACGGGCAACTGGCACGATGACAGCCCAAATCATTTATGGTCACATCAACAGCTTATAGCTGGACTGAAATATATTTATATATGATCTAGCTTGTAAGACAGGCCTGAAGTAGTTCCACGTCTCTTAGCAAGTATAATTCATCCAAGTAACATGCAACTGGAAAGGAATGCTCACTACAATGAACAAAGTAGGCCTAATTATGAGATGAAGATGCATTTGTCTACAACAGGGATACTTTAACCGAGAGTTCCACTTCTTTTGTTTTGACTTCAGACCATAACCTCTCATCAAGGAGTGCTGTCAAGTGTCTGGTTTGTTGCACAATGGCATGCCTGCAATATGGAATCATATATTTCAGTATAGAAGAGATCCGAAAACTGGTACAGAAAGTGGACTGCCAAAAGTAGGAAAGCAAGACCAAAAATCTCTAAACCCATATCGTGTGTTACCGTTAATGGAGTTTACCCTATAAAGAACTGACAAGCTTGCTTCACTCTTAACTCCTCAAATCATAACTTTTCGGACTGTTCTAATTTGCTTTTCTAGCTTTTCCTTTTTACTTTCTTTGATTTGATTGAGCTTTGCTCTCAATCTCCCGAAGACTTTCTGTTTTTTTTTTCTTTTCTTTAAATATATGTCGAGGTGAATGTGGTGTCCTATCTAAAAGACAAACAAACTTTTCACTTGGCATAAAGTTATTGCTGTTCTTCCCAGTGATGATTTTCATTGCTACAACTGCTAACATCTGCTTTCTTTTGTGTGTCTGATGGCCCCATAATGCATGTTCTCTGCACATTAAGATAAGATTGTGATGCTTTTTGCAAAGCATGGCCTACATGCAAGTATCTTCAGTAGATATTAAAAAGTTTTAAGCTTTTTGTTTTGAAGGTACGAAAACAATTTTGACCCTTTCTTACATTGTTGTGGTAGCCCTGAGAGTTAGCATAAAGAACAACGCTAAGATCCAGCAGTCTAACATGAGTTCCTAAGGGCATGTGGGGTCTTAGACGCATGTCCAATTTTAATTGATCATTTCCAAACAAACCCCTTTTAGCTTTCATGGAAATATGTGAACACAAACCCATATTTCTGATTTCTATGATTTTTTAAGCCAGTCTTTACATTGCAAAGAAATCAAGATTGATTTGATGGATCTTGAACAAACGTTAAGGAAGAGCCCAGCAACGCTGTTGAATCTGATGAATGTCGAAACGTGCTGGTTTCATTGTCCTTCCGAGTCTGCATTCGGTTGCATTGGTCCCTCAGGGCTCCAAATCTCAACTCATCACCGAAGATACTTGGGTCCATGATTAATTCAGGAACAAGAGTTCGACCTTCAAGCATGTTTACCACCTCAGACATGATTGGCCTAAGTGCAGGTGATGAATTAGTGCACAATAAAGCTACTTTTATCATTCTAATTGCCTCTTCCTTGTTAAACTCCGACCCCAACCTTGGATCCACCAACTCCATTAAATTTCCCTTTTGTTGTAAAACAAGAGCCTGACATAGATGGAGGACAAATTACCAAGGGAAAAAAAAGCCATTACAAGAGCTAAGATGCTTAATGTAAGAAAATTTCAAGTGAAAGCATTAATGAATTTGTAGAAGTTTAATGCACAGAGCATTTATCAGAAAAAAGGAAAACCAAAAGCACATATCACTTCAGAGAATGCATGGATATCTCTATCAAATCCCGATCGCAAGAACAGAATCCAAGATATAACATTTAGAACTTAAAACCTGAACTTTATCTTACCCAATCCTGAAGGCATACAAAATCCTCCTCTGGTCTATATTTTGTATTGTTCTTTCCAGCAACAATTTCTAATGCAACAATACCAAAACTATAAACATCTGCTTTGTATGTCAGATAGCCCCATAATACATATTCTGGTGCCATGTATCCCCTGCAAAATAGGAGCTATAAGCACAAAATTGTCAAGCATATCAATTGGTTCGCCTCTGCATATGCAGTTATGCAATTGATGAATTTATGACTTAGGACTTCCTCGCTCTTGGGAAAAAAAAACACAGACAAATTAGTCGTGTTAAGTATTGAGAAACTGTCAAGTCTAAATTACGTAGTATGCAAACTTAGACACCTAACATATCCCGTTTCCACAAAAGATTGGAGGCTTTGGACTCATTCTTATTGCTTTCAATACTGATGGCACTCTCAACTGCAGAAACTTTAGTTTCTAACTTGACACATCAAGTGTTTTTCAAACTTGTAATTGAATTAGAAAAATGAAACAGAAAAGAAGCAAAAGTAGAGTTTATCAGATTCAACTGCAATATTCTGAACTGAAAGAAATGAAATGTGATCAGCAGATTGTTCAGAAGAAAAACAGAGGGCAAAGAGGTAGCTCACATAGTTCCAGCAGCTCTGGTGCTAATATGGGTATTTTCCTCCTCAACAAACTTGGCCAAACCAAAGTCAGAAATTTTCGCATTGAGTTCCTTATCAAGTAGCACGTTGGCAGTTTTGATGTCTCTATGAACAATTTTTAAACTCGACTCCTCATGCAGGAAAGCCAGACCTTTTGCTATTCCAAGACAAATTTTCTGCCTAATAGACCAGTCCAATGTCAACTGGCTTTCTTTAGGACCTGTAGAGTGAGACATATGGCTAACCAATGAAATTCATCATAGAGTTTTCTATATTTAGTGTTTAGATATTTTCTTCCCATAATTGTTACAAAATCAACATCATATTTTTCTAGAGGGGATGGTGGAAGCGATTAAAACAGGAGGGGAGCACTTGCTTTATGCAGTTCAATCATTGAACCACAAGAGAAAGGGGGAATAATTGACAATTAGTATATTATGCTCACCAAATAAAGCACGTGCAAGGCTATTATTTTCCATGTATTCATAGACCAACAACAACTGACCTCCCTCAACGCAACATCCATACAACCTGACAAGATTCGGGTGTTGTAATCCAGAAATCATGCCTAGTTCATTCAGAAATTCACGATCTCCTTGCCTTGATTTTGAAGAAAGTTGTTTAATTGCAATTATGGTACCGTCTAGTAGTACACCCTACAGCAAAAGTATAGCATAAAATGTTATACCTTTCATCACATGACACCTACTCCTAAACATCATACTTTTATCAGAAAGGAAGTAAGTAAAATGGTAAAGAGAAACCATGCATGGAGTGGAGGCACCTTGTAGACAGATCCAAAACCACCTTCTCCAATTTTATTTGCAGCATCAAAGTTGTTAGTAGCAGCTTTCATCTGTCTGAAGGTAAAAAAGCCAGACTGCAGATCGAACCCCCTCAGGTCTTGAAAAAAGATTGGGGGAACCAGTTGAATTACGTAGTCAACAAGCATGCAAAGCATACACTTGTGCAAATAGATCATCCCAGAGAAAAGTATTTGAAAGTATAAAATTACATATTGAAGTTGATTAGAGTACCTTGTTCCCTTAATGTCCTATGCCAAAAATAGCCTTTCCACCATAGAATGCTTAAAATTATGAAAATCAGGCATGAGACAGAAACAACAGCTCCCACTTCAAACTTCATCTTCATGTTCCCACCATTAGGAACCGGAGGCTTAAAATCTACCAACAAAAAGGATAAAAAGGTATAAACAGTTATTCTCAAACTTCATCTCCTGAAGAAACACTGCACATATGCACACGCCAATAGAATATTAGACTGATCCAACAATTAAGTACTTAAGAAAATATGGGATAATTAAATCAACAATGTCCTTTTTTTTCCTCCATTTTGAGAAATGTAAAGCACATAGAGTGGGTCTTAAGTTGCTGCATCAGTTTACTGCAAAGTTTTGCTGGCTTCAGATTCCAATATCCCATATCATGCAAGGAATCGTTAAGGGCGACTTCATTATTGCTCACATCATTTACATGTCAATCCACTGCAAGCTTTGAATAATTTGGAGGAAGGGCTATTTAGATTACATTTCTTACCAGAGTCTACTGAGATAGCTGATATCAGAGGACCATAAGTTCCTCTTCTTGGGGTCGCAGTTGTCCCCTTTCCAGCCCAATGAAAGCGTACCGTTAAAGTTTTGTTCCTGACAACCGTTTTAAATGTCCTAATAACTGCTTTATCAACACCCTTTGCCTCTTGTTTAATATTGAAATCCTTCAGTTCAAGTTTCTCCTGCAACAAGCTTATTAAATCAAAACAGCTTCTGTGTCATGCAAATTACACACTTCATACGTAAAATGATAAACTACCTGGACATAAACATCAAATATCCTTCTTCCAAGACTTTGAAAGGATCTATCGTCTCTGATAATTATCTCTACAAAGTGAAGCGTGACGGTATAATTTCCATTTGCTAAGCAACGAAAATAATATGTGAGAGAAAGAGGCGAGAGGCGAGCTCTTGTGTATAATTCGGAGTTTTTTGTTCTGAGAATGGAAACGTTTTGTGCTATATAGTCTCTTGAACCAACGGAGGTGTCCCAGAAAAGCCCGGTGCTACTAGTTTCCCAAGTCTCTTTGAGTGGATAATATTTTGCTGGACCTCCTAAGTCTTCATCTGCTTCATAGTTGATGCCATTAATAGTTGTTGCTCTTCCACCACAATTTATATGTACTGAATACCAATCTATGAAGAATAAAAAAGTACCGGTGATTAGATTGATCAAACTATAGCAGGATAAAAAAAGGCAAAATGGCTGGAACCAAAATTAATGCCATATTTCTTCTTGGTTAGGGTAAAACCTTACTCTAGAGAATGTTTTCAGAGTCTTTATTCGCATTTTAATTAATGCAAAGAAATTACCTTTTGAACAAGGAAAGTTCTTGAGGCAATTATCGAGTCCACTAGACCATAGTATGGCAAAGAAGCATTAGGCTTGTTAAAGAGTGATTCCAAATGGAAAGCATAAAAATAACAAAAAAGTGGTAGTTTTTTTGCATGTTCAACAAGATATTAACTTACGAGTTTTTGCTTTCTGAAAAGCTTTTGAACAAATTTCTGATAGACAAAAAACCAATCACTTTTAAAATTTCTAAACATTTACAACGGTGGAAAAGTAATACACAGCATAGGAAGCCAAGCTGAGAGGGGCTTTTTTCTTACAGATTTTCCTGGCAAACCGTCTCAGAGCTTTCAGACAAATTATTATAAGAAAGATCTATCTGGCTGCAACGAAGTATAACAGGTTATAAGTAGACTTGAAACATTAAGGTGCATTATCGTATAAGCTTAGGAGATATTATGCAGCATAAGTTGAAATTTAGGAAGCAAAATTGAGAGAAAAAGATTGCAGCAAGAATAGCTGTTAATTCTCTTGGCATAACAATGGAAATGTTAAATTAAATCCAGGTTTTACCAATGATGGATGATATGAGAATATTGCTTCTTGCTGTGTACTTGAGCCTTGGAGGAAAGATAAATTAAAATTAAATTTAAGAATACATTGCAATCATATGTTGGTTAGCATATGCATATGTAATCGATACTGTAAATATTCGTTCAAGAGTCGTTACTAAAGGCAGAAAATAAACAGATATGGTAATGTCAAAATTGTAGAAAACTTTGGATGGTAGACATACAAGCGGCTATCTCTGTTATTAACCCCGTGTGGAATGGGTCCAGTAAGCGCGTTGCTTGTCAGATACCTATTCAGTAAGCAACATTGAATTAAACCATATTTAAGCACTCCTACGGGAACTTATACGTTGAAAGGTTATAACTGAAACTTAAAGTGGAGCAAATAGAAAACTTGTTTTACTGCGATATGATTCATAATTTGCCATCAAGTGTTCAGATAAAATAAACAAATGACTCTGTTTCCATAAGAGTCAAAGGTTTAAAATTTACAAATAACTTTTTGATTAACTACTGATTTTTTCACATAAATAGACCTATGATTAACTGACCAAAGAAAAAAAAAACCTATGATTGATTATCATTTTAAGAGGATAGTTTGCACAAGTGTTCTTCTGATGGGTTCAAAAAACGGTATTCTGGGTTTCAGGTGTATACACCTCAAAAATTCACAGCACTTACATGTATTGCGTTTTTGTAAGGCTTTCAGAGCCGAAAATGTGACCTTCCAATTTGTTGAAGCTGAGATCTCTGGAAGAGAATTAGACAAGTCAGGTATTTCTATTACTACAAATATAAAAATTCCAAATGATTGTTCTGATGGTAATGTGAAATCCGTGAAATATATCAGACGAGTGCAATTATAAAGAGTTGATTCAGGAAAAGAATTCAAGCGTATCAGACGTTGGAGTTTTCTGATTATAGCAGATTCACGCAATAATCTAAATAATCCATTAACCTGATGAAGATGTTGCTAAAAATATTACGGATCGGTCAATGATATGGCAATTGATGCAAATTAGTCCAAAAAATAGAAATTTGTCACTCTACCTATCTATATCTTCACCTTCAGATTCAGGGTATTTAGCCTTAATATGTACCTACCACTGCATGTAAGAAGACAGCATTTTTTTTCTTCTAACTGGAATTAGACTAAATTGAGTAACCAAGCTGCCAACACTTAAAAAGAGTATGGGACAGAAATCAAACACTCAGCTGTACATTATTACTCTAGTCTCAACATGGATTTGTGCCAAAAACTTTGTGAAAGATGAGCAGAAATATGTGTCTCAGCTGAAGAAAATAAACCAGTATAAATTGAAGTGTACCTAACCTCCTAGCATTGAAGCTTGAAGCAGAATAAATTTATTAAAATCCACATGAGAAGACTGAAATATGATATGTCAAATACTGAAACATAGATAATGAATATTTAGATGAGACAAGAGTAGCAGAATTACAAAATTTGCAATCGTGAAAATCCCCAAAGATAATCTGGGATTGGTCCAGATATATTGCAGCTACGCAACATCCTGCAATATACATAGCTCACATTATTTGAGCACAATCATTGCAAATGGGGTTTAGCATGACCTTGAAGAATTTTGCAAGCCATGGGAATGACTTACAATCTGTACAGATTGTTCATATTTTTTAAGTTGGGAAACTTCGAACCCTCTCCAGGTAAGTCACTGATCCTTCTGAAAAATATTGCATCATAAAGAAATGTTAAAAGTGAAAAGGATTCCAGAGCCGTAATTTTATTCTGTAAATTGGAACAGAACAAGATGATGTTATAGAGATTAAGGGCTACAAAATCAAAAGGTATTAAAGCAAACTCACAGTTCAGTTAAATTAAGCAAGACAGATAAGCTCGAAGGAATTGGCCCTTCAAAACCACTAGCTTGAATCTCACTGTCAGCAATGAATTCAAATATTTGATGAAGACTTCATCACCAAAACTTTCAATGAGGGACTCTAGAGAAGTAGTAGGACCAGAAAGACGCTTACAGTTTCTCAAGTTGCTTCCAATATTGAAAAATGTTGGGTATTTTTCCAGTGAAGTTGTTACTGCTAATCCTACTGGATAAACCTCATATAAAAGCGGGAATACTTAGCAAATCTTGCGCTGTTACCAGTATAATTTTAGTTAGTGCTGAAAATACTTACAGTTCTTTTAGACCGGAAAGCTTAGTAAGAGCCCAGGGAAACTTTCCTGTGAGAAAGTTAGCATTAAGAGTACTGCATTCACCAAAAAGAGGAAGAATCAGGCCGACTTCAACTGAGTCAATAGTTGGTTGATTATGCCAATTATTTTGGCAGAGATAGACTGATTAATCTTGTATGAATATGTAATAGGGAAAAGAACCTAACAGGTTTTCCAGGTTAACCAATTTCCCGAGCTCGGGAGGAATAGTTCCAGAAAACAGGTTGTTCTCGAGGGTCCTGAAAATATAAGACTAATAAGAAACATTATCATGATTTCAAAGCAAAAATAAGAGACAACACTAAAGAAATCATACGCAAGAGAGACATACAAATATTTTAGGGTGGTAATGTTTCCCAAATAGCCAGGTATTCGCCCTGATAACTGGTTCATAGAAACAGACCTGAAATGAATTAATTCCTATCAGTTGAATGAAGGTAAGCTTCTAAACAGAAATCCAGATGAAGTGCACTAGTAGCTTACAAAATCTCCAACTTCAGAGCAGCCCATTCACGCGGTATTGTACCCTTAAGATAGTTCAGAGTGAGTTGTCTAAAAGCAACAGAAAAGAGTTTTTTCATGGACAGAAACTTTATGATCCTATTTTCTGGTTTTAAAGAGTAATTAAAATTTATCAAAATTTGTAACCTTTTCTTACATTGTTTTAATATATGGAAGCTTGACAAGTGAGCGTGGAAGAACACCATCAAGATCCTGCCCTATAAGATAGCTGCTCCAAAAAATACAAAGCATTTTAGATACATGTCCAATGCAAAATTTCCAGATATATGTTCCGCTCCTTCACAGAAAATTTAGTAGCTGAGAGAAGTATTCAATGACCACTCCAGTGATAAAAATGACAGCAAAAGCTCACCATATAAAAAAATATATATATCAAACTTTTTATCATTCATATTTATATGAATGACTGAGATGATTAATTCGAATAAATTGGTATTCAAAGCCATAGCCGCATAGCCCGTATATCTTGAATGAGGCATACCTATGATAATGCTTTCATATTGCTAAAATCAAGTTGGGGGAATGCAAGCAAATCACTGGTTTAGAAATCAAAGCTATTGAATTGCAAGAGAGAGAGAGACAGAACTACGGTTAAGAAAATTAGAATAAGGATTTCCTTATCACCAGAAAAGACGTACATTGCATCAATATGACATTCACCATCGGGGGAGCAACTGCAGGTGACAGTACTGTTAATGGCCAGTGGCATATTTGGTGGCAGCGGTTCTGTAAAGGACCTTGACTTATTGTTGCAAGGGTTCTCACTGAAATTCCAATCCTTCTTTCCAAGTTCTGCAGCTATCTCACGAAGAGCTTGCACTGCACAGCCAAAAAAAAAATGAGAACCATTGGAGGAAGGTGAGTTGGGTTGAAAACATTTTACAAAAGAAAATCTTGGAAATACGCTGTGGGTGTTCTTAGGGACATACAGCCAGAATGTTAAACATGCAATGTACTACTTTAATGATGAAAACCATGATACAGAATAGTTTAAGAATCCATAAAAAGAAAAGCGAATGGTATAGGAGTAAATGGGAAGAGTGTGAAACTCAAAATATAAAGTGAAAACTTTCCATATCAGCTAGTAAAGTAAGTACTTGGTTTATTTTTCTTTCAAGCAAGAGATTCCAAGTTTAATTTTAAACCATTAGTTAATCATAACCAAGACATCACAAACTGAAGCAAAGAAAGAGATTGCAAAGCTGAATTATTTTACCTTCATTATCTGGAGGAAACAGTGGCTCCACTTGAGCTTTAACTTTGTTTGTTTCCATGCAAATGAGCATCAGGACTGTTAGAACCATGTACCCAAAACGTTTCATGGTTGAAAGACACTTAGCAACTCTTCTCATGTTCTATCAGAGATGCCCATCTTCGCTTGGCATCTCTCTTGTCTGAAAAAGAATACAGTTCTACTTTGAGTGTGAGATCATAATGAGGCAAGTTGATAAAAGGTGGGGGCAACTGATAAAGTTATCTATTGTTGGAGCTGACTCTTGACCTTGTAATATTTTGGATTAATAAATTTGCTTTATAATTACTGACCCGACTCTGGTTTTTGGTACAGTGGGAAAAAACCTACAACTACTACTGCTGCTTTAGCTGTTTATGTTTCTTCTTTATTTTCTAAATTTGATTTAAATTGGAAAAACGAAAACTGAGTGAGAAAGGTGGAGGTCAAAGTTTATATTAAGGGATCATATATATATTATCTTCCTGAAGTAGGGGCATTATTTTATATTCTTTTTGAGTGAAAAGATTCTAGCAAACAACCTTGCTGAATAACGCCATTGAAAGGCCACATGGCCACAGCTTAAGATTTGCCCACTAGTGGAAAATAACACAAAAACGTAAGAAAGAAATTGTGATTTAAATATTTTTTTAAGTATAATACATGCTTGTCCGTAAAGTCATGAAGCTGCCTGAGATTAAAGCTTTTAATCAAGTATTAGCCAAAGAGATGTACACATAATAAGTCCCACTACGTCTTGTTGTATTAAATATACTGGTGGTTCTCCCATGCAAGAGTTGGCCCTGTAAGCTAGGTGCAGAGCCAGAGGGACGTATGATGACCCGTAGAAGATATAATAGCATGGAGCCAAGGATAAGCTTCTGTTTTCGTCTAGTGTGTTAGACATATCAGTCAACGTTTACACAGGTCAATTCAGCTCATCAATTTTTCAATTTATAAGCGAATCCAAGTCTTGAATGCTAATCTTTTTACAGAGAGCGACAATTACTAAGTCAAACCTTAATTGTAGCGTAAGGGTATTCTGTATTAGGCGAAAATGGAGAGTAATGTTCAAAATTATCCCCAACAAGCAAAACACTGAGCAGTCATTCTCTGGTTTTTCTAGCATTCGGCACAGGCACCATACCTCATTGCATACCTAATTCATTACAACAAAATTTACACAATGATGCCCTTGCTCAGTGCAATAGAAAAACGCACCCCTACCCTTCATATCACATCTCTGATCTGTATGTACAGCAAGCATCAAGAACACAAGAAATCAGACCTCATCCCCAAGACAAAAATACAGAATCAAGTAAAACACAATTCATATCCACAGTTATACCCAACAGCACTTCAGAGCATCACCTCCACAATTTCAGAGAAGCATCCCGACAACAATGAAAAAGCAGCATGTGGTCCCTTGAAGCCACATCAACAGCAATAATGATATAAAACAGCAAGATGTACTCTTGCTAGATTCGAACCAAGATCTCAAATAAATACATAAAAACTTCCTACCATCCTGTCTAATCCTTTACTTCTAATAATTTCAGTTTTTTTGCTTTTTTTTTTCTTTCTTTTTCTTTCCTCGTTTTGAAACTATAAAAGCATGTTTGACTGGTTTCCATCGGCAGCCAACACAAATGTTTAATTAATATTCTATAAGGAAAAAGTAAAAACAAGGAGCTAAAACCTGCAGAGTATCAAGCATCAAATTCTCAACTTTGTACATTTGAATTCAGATATTTATATTAAATCAATTGAATTGTACTATAGAACAAAACACTGTCTCAATCGGCAAAAGAATTTAGGACTATTTACAACTTCTAAGCACTGATGAATTCTTACCAGCTAGATGATACAGCCCAAGTGATTCTGTAGACGTGTATTCTAGCCTCTACGACAGAAGTATGCAACTGGAAAGAAATGCTCACTGCTATGAACCAAATCTAGAATCTAGGTTGATTTCATTGGAGTTATAAGATGTAGATGAAGAGTAGAAGGTATGAACAGTTGTTGAATTTTTGGTTTGGCTTCCACTCGAACTTTGATCTTCCTTCTGTCGACGGAGATCTCTCATGGCCTTAAACCTTAAATCTTCGGTATAGGTGCCTGGTTCTGGTATCAAGTCACGAACAGTCATTCGCCCTTCACGCATGCTTACCACCTCAGACATAGTAGGTCTAAGTGATGCAGATGCATTTGTGCACAACAGAGCCACTTTAACCACGAGTTCTGCTTCTTCTTTCTTGACTTCAGACATTAACCTCTCATCGAGAAGCCCTATCAAGTTTCCAGTTTGTTGGAGATGGCATGCCTGCAATGTAGAGTTATAATTGTAAACGTATTAGAATTCTAGACTAACACAAACTCCAATTGAATTAAGTAATTAGAGAAATTACAATCCAAGTGAAATGTTGAATGAAACTATAATTTTAAATTTTAAAGATATTGCTTTTAGTTTATTTTATCTTATATTTCTTTAATTAGCTTAATTAATTAATTAATTAATTTTTAATTATTTTTCATTCTCTGATTAACTTGGATAAAGTTAATTTGATTAAATTTTAATACTGTTGTACTTCTCGTGAGATCGACATTTCTTCACGACATACTTATCTGTTAGTTTAAATTCATATAAAATTTAAACCCACAACAACTGCATTAACTGTGTATAATCCTTCCTTATTTTCTAAATTTTGTTAAAGTCTGTGCATAATTTTTGTAACTGAGCAATTTTTATGTCCGGACCAAGTACTACGTCATGAAAAATCTTTTGAAGGGACATACGGGTCATGAGCGGTTGATGTCGCTTTTTTGAAAAGAAAAGAAAAGTTGGAAAAAGGGTAGTCAAAAAAGGTATGGTGGAGGTGTAAGAATAACATGCAATCTTTCTAAAGTAGGGGCAGGGCATTATCCTATTGTCCTTTTGGTGCAAACAGCCTCATTTATTACCTAAGTAAAAGAAAGTCCCAAATGAACTTTCTCTTTTAACCACGTAAAAACCATAAAAAAAAAAAAAAAGGTCCGTCGGCAACCCATGGGCCATAGTCTAGTTAGATTAAAAGCAAAGAAAGGTTCACTAGTCGTCGGCCTGTTGGAAAATAACAGAAGCAAACAAATTGTGATTTCCGGTACATTACGCGCTTTTGCAGTAAAGTCCTAATCAATTATTAGCAAAGTGATTTCCAGTACATTACGCGCTTTTGCAGTAAAGTCCTAATCAATTATTAGCAAAGGAGGAAGAAGAAGAGGAAAATGAGTCGGTACTATGTCTTGCAGAAATCACTGCCTCTCCCGTGCAGTTTGGGCTTTGATTAGGTGCATCAGGGACATATCATGTCCCGTAAAAGATAAAATAGCACGGAGCCATGGATAAGCTTTTTTTTTTCATTATTTTTTATTTAATGTATTAAACAAGTCAGACAAGTCAATTCAGCTTAACGATAAAGGGCTTTCTTTTTCTTTTTCAGAAAATTCTAGCACAGAACGCAACGTGTAAACACCTTGTTCTTTTTATCTCTTTTTTATTTTTACTTATTTTAATTGACGTCTAATCCATTCCGATCTTTTTAAACCCAAATTGTTTTGGGTCTGTTGACATCTTTGGATCTTAATTCATTTTGGTTTGGAAATTGGGTTTGGACCCAATCCCATTTTTCTTTTCTCTAGACTGGACTTAGATTTCATTTCCTTGTTATGAAGCCCAAAGTTTTTTTTTTCTTTAATCATTTTACCGTTTTTTATTATTTTTATCTTCGGATCTCTCCCATTTTTCTTCTGTTTTGACTTGAGACCTTAACCTCTCATCAATCAGTGCTGTCAAGTTTCATGTTTGATGCATAATGGCATGCCTGCAATATATAATCATATAGTGATAATTGGTGTATATCTTGTCATATTTTACTTGGCATGAAGTTATTGCTATTCTTTCCCAGAAACAATTTTCATTGCCACAACTCCAAAGCTGCAAACATGCGCTTTGTTTTGTGTGGCAGGTGGCCCCATAATGCATATTCTGGTTCTATATATCCATATCCATTGTGATGTTCTGTGCAAAGCATGGTCTTCATGCAAATATCTTAAGTAGATATCAAAAAGGTTTTAAGCTTCTTTTTTGAAGGTATGGAAACATTTGTGACCTTTTCTTACACTGCTTTACAGTATGGTACCCCTGAGAGTGAGCACGGAGAACGCAGTTAAGATAGTTGTTCCTAAGGGTATGAATTTTTAAGCCAGTCATTTACACTACAAAGAATCAAGATTGATTTCATGGATGTTAAACAAACGTTGAGGAAGACCCCACCCCTTCTGTTGAATCTGATGAATGTCTAAACGTGCTAGTTTCACTCCCCTTCCCAGACCGCATTCGGTTGAGTTGTTCCCTCAGGGCTCCAAATCTCGACTCATCACCGAAGATACTTGGGTCCATGATTCATTCAGGAACAAGGGCTCGACCTTCAAGCATGTTCAGCACCTCAGACATGATTGGTCTAAGTGCAGGTGATGAATTAGTGCACAATAAAGCTACTTTTATCATTCTAATTGCCTCTTCCTCGTTGAACTCCGACCCCAACCTTGGATCCACCAACTCCATTAAATTTCCCTTTTGTTGTAAAACAAGAGCCTGAAATAGATGGGGGTCAAATTACAAAGGAAAAAAAATGCCATTACAAGAGCTAAGATGCTTAATATAAGTAAATTTCAAGTGAAAGCGTTAATGAATTTGCAGAAGTTTAATGCACAGAGCATTTATCAGCTAAAAGGAAAACCAAAAGCACGTATCACTTAAGAGAATGCATGGATATCTCTATCAAATCCCAATTGCAAGAATAGAATCCAAGAATTAACATTTAGAACCTAAAACATGAACTCTATCTTACCCAATCCTGAAGGCATACAAAATCCTCCTCCGGTCTATATTTTGTATTGTTCTTTCCAGCAAAAATTTCTAATGCAACAATACCAAAACTATAAACATCTGCTTTGTATGTCAGATAGCCCCATAATGCATATTCTGGTGCCATGTATCCTCTGCAAAACAGGAGCTATAAGCACAACATTCTCAAGCACATCAATTGGTTCACCTCTGCATATGCAGTTATGCAATTGATGAATTTGTGATTCAGGACTTCCTTGCTCTTGGGAAAATTAAGAACATAAACAAATTAGTCTTGTTAAGTATTGTGAAAATGTCAAGTCTTAACTATGTGGTATGCTAACTTAGACACCTAACTTATCCCATTTCAACCAAAGATTGGAGGTTTTGGAGTTTGGACTCATTTTTAATGCTTTTAATACTGATGGTTCTCTCAATTGCAGAAACCTTAGTTTAAAAAATGCCACGTATTGCTTTTAGGATAGCAACTTGACCAAGTGTTTTTCAAACCTGAATTGAATTAGAAAAAGGAAACAGTAAAGAAACAAAAGTTGAGTTTTTTAGATTCAATTGAAATATGCTGAACTGAAAGAAGTAAAATGATGATCAGCAGATTGTTCAAAAGAAAAAAACAGGGGAAAGAGGTAGCTCACATAGTTCCAGCAACTCTGGTGCTTATATGGGTGTTTTCCTCCTCGTCAAACTTTGCCAAACCAAAGTCAGAGATTTTAGCATTGAGATCCTTATCAAGTAGCACGTTGGTAGTTTTGATGTCTCTGTGAACAATTTTTAAACTTGACTCCTCATGCAGGAAAGCCAGACCTTTTGCTATCCCAAGACAAATTTTCTGCCTAGTAGGCCAGTCCAATTTCAGTTGGCTTTCTTCAGGACCTGTAGATTGACACATGGCTAACCAATGAAATTTATCATATAGTTGTCAATATATAGTGTTTAGATCTTTTCTTCCTTTAATTTTCATGAGATCAACATCATATTTTTCTGGTGGCGATGGCAGAAGCAATTAAAGATGGAGAGGAACACTTGCTTTTTGCAGTCCAATCATTGAACCATAAAAGAATGCGGAATATTAAAGATTAGGGTATTACACTTACCAAATAAAGCACGTGCAAGGCTATTATTTTCCATGTATTCATACACCAACAACAGCTGAGATCCCTCAATGCAACATCCATACAACCTGACAAGATTCGGGTGTTGTAATCCAGAAATCATGCCTAGTTCATTCAGAAATTCACGATCTCCTTGCCTTGATTTTGAAGAAAGTTGTTTAATTGCAACTATGGTACCGTCTAGTAGTAGACCCTACAGCAAAAGTATAGCATAGGAATTTTATTATATCTTTCATCACATAAGACCTACTCCTACATAACATATGTATATGACAAAAGAAGTAAGATGGTAAAGAGCAACCACGGAGTGGAAGCACCTTGTAGACAGATCCAAAACCACCTTCTCCGATTTTATTTGCAGCATCAAAGTTGTTAGTAGCAGCTTTCATCTGTCTGAAGGTGAAAAAGCCAGACTGCAGATCTAACCCACTCAGGACTAGGAAAAGGATTAGGGGAACCGGTTGAGTTATATAGTCAATAAGCATGCAAAGAACACACTTGGGCAAATAGATCATCCCAGAGAAAATATTTGAAAGGACAAAATTGCATATTAAAGTTTATTATCTTACCTTGTTCCCTTGATATCTTATGCCAAAAATAGCTTTTCCACCATAGCATGCCTAAAATTATGAAAATCAGGCATAGGACAGAAACAATAGCTCCCACTACAAACTTCAACTTCGTATTCCCACTATTAGGAACTGGAGGCTTAAAATCTAACAGACAAAAGGATAAAAGGGTATAAAAAGTTATTCTCAAACTTCATCTCCTAAAGTAATGCTGCATATGCACATGCCAATAGAATATTAGACTGATCCAACAATTTAAGTACTTGAAACAATAGGGGATGATTAAAGCACATAAACTCTTTTCTTTTCTTTTTTTTGGAAATTAAAGCACATAAAGTGAGTCTTATGTTGCTGCATCAGGTTGCTGTAAAGTTCTGCTAGCTTCAGATTCCAATATCCTAAGTCATGCAAAGAATAGTCAAGGGCAACTTCATTATTGCTTCACATCATTTACATGTCAATCCACTGCAAGCTTTGAATAAGTTGTGTAGGGCTATTTAGATTACATATCTTACCAGAGTCCACTCAGATAGCTGATATCAGAGGACCATATGTTCCTTTTCTTGGAATAGCAGTTGTCCCCATTCCAGCCCAGTGAAAGTGTACCATTAAAGTTTTGTTCCTGACAACCGTTCTAAATGTCCTAATAACTGCTTTATCAACACCCTTTGCCTCATTTTTAATATTTGTTATTTAGGAAGAGAAAACTCCACACCTTTCATTCATAACACATCACCTATATATACAGCCTAAACATCTTTAAAATAGGAAAAGAATAAAGAAAATAAAATCTCTATAATTACGATGATTCTTAATCCCTATAATCATGGTGATTCTCAATCCCTATAATTATGGTAATATCTAATTCCTATAATTACGTTTATTAATAAAAGAATATTTACACATTCCTAATCTATAACACTCCCCCTCAAGCTGGAGCATAGATGTTAATCATACCCAGCTTGCTACGAATATAATCAACTCGAGATCCATTTAATGCTTTTGTGAAGATATCTCCTAGTTGATCTTCAGTTTTAACATATCTTGTAGAGATGAACTTCTGCTGAATCTTTTCACGACCAAAATGGCAATCAATTCAATTTGCTTAGTTTGTTCATGAAACACAGGATTGGAGGCAATATGGAGAGCGGCTTGATTATCACACCATAGCTTTGCTGGCAAAGAAGACTTAAGACCAACTTCACTTAATAGTTGATACATCCATACTACCTCACACACAGTTTGTGCCATAGCTCTGTATTCTGATTCTGCACTAGATCGAGATACTACATTCTGCTTCTTACTTTTCCATGAGACCAGATTTCCTCCAACAAAAACACAATATCCTGTAGTAGATCTCCTATCACTCTTGGAACCTACCTAGTCTGCATCTGAAAAACATTCAATATTAGTGTGTTCATGATTTCCATAAAATAGACCACATCCTGGAGCCCCCTTCAAATAACATAGGATTTGTTCCAAAGCTGCCCAATGGTTAATTGTTGGAGCAGACATAAACTGACTTACAACACTAACATAATATGCAATATCAGGACGAGTCACTGTAAGATAATTCAATTTCCCAACCAGCCTTCTATATTTTTCAAGGTCTCCAAACAATTCACTGTCTTTTTTCGTAAGTTGCAAATTAGGAGTCATTGGTGCATTACACGGCTTAGCACCCAATTTTCCTGTCTCAGTTAACAAGTCAAGAACATATTTTCTTTAAGACAAGAATATATCTTTCTTACTCCTTGTCACCTCAACACCCAAAAAATACTTTAACAACCCTAGATCTTTTGTCTGAAACTGGGTATGAAGAAAGGATTTGAGACATGAAATACCTGCAATGTCACTCTCAGTAATGACAATATCATCAACATACACTACTAGTAAGATTATGCCTGCCTCAGACTGTTTATAAAACACTGAATGATCACACTTACTTTTCTTCATCCCAAACTCTTGAACTGCTTCACTGAATTTGCCAAACCAAGCACGAGGGCTTTGTTTCAAGCCATACAAGGATTTTCGAAGATGGCAGACTTTCCCATACTCCCCCTGAGCAACAAACCCAGGTGGTTGCTCCATATACACTTCCTCTTGGAGGTCACCATGTAAAAAAGCATTCTTGATATCTAATTGATGTAAAGGCCAATCATAGGTAGCCGCCATAGAGATGAATAAACGAACAGAGATAAGTTTAGCTACTGGAGAGAAAGTGTTAGAATAATCAACACCATAAGTCTGGGCATATCCTTTAGCAACAAGACGAGCTTTGAGACGAGCCAATGATCCATCAGGATTTACCTTTACAGCAAACACCCATTTGCACCCAATAGCTTTCTTCCCAACAGGCAAATCTACCAAATCCCAAGTACCATTACCATCTAAAGCCACCATCTCCTCTACCATAGCAACACGCCAGCCAGGGCTTCGTGAACAGTTTTAGGAATTGAAACAGAATCTAAGGATGCAACAAACGAACTAGAAGAAGAAGATAAGTGATCATAAGAAACAAAGGATGAAATAGGATAAGTACATTGACGTTTACCTTTGCGAAGAGCAATGAGAAGATGGAGACTAGGATCATGATCATTGGAGACTGGATCTGACGGCGAAGGAACTGGTAAAGGGCATGTGGTCTGAGCCTCTGGTTGTCTAGAATAGACATGAACAATAGGTGGCCGAGCAGGTGCAGGATCAGGTGCAAGAATATCTGTGGTACTGACAAGATGGGTTACAGTATAAACTAGTAGATCATCTTCCTCCCCTTGACTATTATAACTAGAAGATGAGGAAAAGAAAAGAGTATTTTCAAGAAAAGTGACATCTGCGGAGACAAGACATCGGTTCAAAGTAGGAGAATAACATCTGTAACCTTTCTGAAGACGAAAATACCCAAGGAAACACACTTGAGAGATTTTGGATCTAATTTGGTGACCTGGGGACGAACATCACGAACAAAACATGTACTACCAAATATCCTCGGTTCAATAGGAAACAAAGACTTGGAAAGAAAAAGGACAGTATAGGGAATATCACCATGAAGGACAGAGGAAGGCATCCGATTAATCAAAAAACAAGCTGTGGAGACAGCATCGGCCCAAAACTGTTTAAGAACTTTCATCTGAAAAAGAAGTGCTCGGGCTACCTCAAGGAGATGTCTATTTTTTCTCTCGGCAACTCCATTTTGAGAAGGTGCATAAGTACAAGAAGATTGATGGAGAATGCCATTCTGAATCATATAAGACTAAAATTTATCGAAAAAATATTCTTTGGCATTATCACTTCGCAATGTGCGCACAAAAATATTAAATTGTGTTTTTGTTTCAACACAAAAGGCACAAAAAATAGAAAATAACTCAGAACGATTTTTCATTAAATATAGCCATGTGACACCAGAATAGTCATCAATAAAAGTAACAAAGTATTTAAAACCAGATTTAGACACAATAGGACAAGGACCCCAAACATCAGAATGGACCAACTCAAAAGCGCACAAAACCTGTTTATTGACTCTAGACACTGAAAGGAGACGATGATGTTTAGCAAACTGACATGACTCACAATCCAATGAAGATACATTTTGAAATTGAGGACATAATTTTTTTAAGGAAGACAGAGAAGGATGTCCTAACCGACAATGCACCTCAAAGGGGGTCAATACACTTGAACAAGCAATAGATCTCGGCACTTGTGTGTCAAGGTAGTAGAGACCTCCAGATTCATGACCTTTACCAATAATCCGCTTCGTCGTAAGATCCTGAAATAGACAAAAATCGGGAAAGAATGAGATACAACAATTCAAGGAACGAGTGAGTTTACTGACAGAGATTAGATTAAAAGAAAACTTAGGTAGATTTAAGACATTGGATAATGAAATTGATGAGGTTGGATTAATAGTTCCAGAACCAAGAACACAAGAGGTTGATCCATCGGTTAAAGTAACATTAGAGGAGGTTGTATATGATTGGAAAGTGGAAAATAGATTTGAATTACCTGTCATATGGTCTGAGGCACCAGAATCAATGACCCATTTGGATGATGAGGAAATAAGACATGTAGTGGAGTTACCTGACTCAGCGATAGCCGTGATAGGAGAAGTAGTGGATTTTAATGATTCCTGATATTGACAGAATTGAGCATATTCATCGGCAGAAACTAAAATAGTCTTATCAGAAGATGAAGTATTAATCGATGCAACATTTACTGATTGACCTCGTTGTGATTTATTTTGAAGCTTCTTACAAAAACGCTTAGTATGACTAGGCTCATGACAATAATAGCACACAATTCCTCTAGACTTCGTCATTTTGAAAACCCAGTAACAAAACCCAACAAGAATACTAAACTATTTTGTTGAAACCTTCCGGCGTGAAGACCAGAAGAAGAGACAGGAGTGAATTTTCGACAGATGGTCAGCTTTTAGAACAGAACCAGAAACTAAAAACGGCTTGTAAAAGAGAAACTAAGAATTCTGTTTCAAAGGAAACAGATCTACCAACTTGGCTCTGATACCATGTTATTTAGGAAGAGAAAACTCCACACCTCTCATTCATAACACATCACTTATATATACAGCCTAAACATCTCTGAAATAGGAAAAGAATAAAGAAAATAAAATCCCTATAATTACGATGATTCTTAATCCCTATAATCATGGTGATTCTCAATCCTTATAATCATGGTAAAATCTAATTCTTATAATTACGTTTATTAATAAAAGAATATTTACACATTCCTAATCTATAACAATATTGAAATCCTTCAGTTCGAGTTTCTCCTGCAACAAGCTTATTAAATCAAAACAGCTTCCATACCATGCAAATTACACACTTCATATGTAAAATGATCATCTACCTGGACATAAACATCAAATATCCTTCTTCCAAGACTTTGAAAGGATCTATTGTCTCTGAAAACTATCTCTGCAAAGTGAAGTGTAACTGTATAATTTCCATTTGCTAAGCAACGAAAATAATACGTGAGAGAAAGAGGAGAGAGGCGCGCTCTTGTATATAATTCAGAGTTGTTTGTTCTGAGAATGGAAACATTTTGTGCTATATAGTCCCTTGAAGTAACAGAGCTATCCCAGAAAAGCCCAGTGCTACTAGTTTCCCAAGTCTCTTTGAGTGGAAAATATTTTGCTGCGCCTCCTAAGTCTTCATCTGCTTCATAGTTGATGTCATTAATAGTTGTTTCTCTTCCACCACAATTTATATGTACTGAATACCAATCTATGAAGAATGAAAAAGTAATAGTGATTAGATTGATCAAACTATAGAGGAAAAAAAAAAGAAAAATGACTGGCACAAAAATTAGTGTCACATTTCATCTTGGTTAGGGTAAAACCTTACTCTAGACAACATTTTCAGAGTCTATAATTGCATTTTGGTACAAAAAAATTACCTTTTGAACAAGGAAAGTATTTGAGGCAGTTATCAAGTCCTCTAGATCATAATATGACAAAAAAGTGTCAGTTCTGTTAAAGAGTGATTCCAAAGGGAAAGAATAAAAATAACACAAAAGTGGTGATTTTTTTTGTGCATTCAACAAGGCATTAACTTACGAGTTTTTGCGTCCTGAAAAGCTTTTGAACAAATTTCTGATAAACAACAAACCAATCACTTTAAAATTTCTAAACATTTACAAAGGTGGAAAAGCAATACACGGCATAAGAGGCCAAGTTGAGAGGGACTTTTTTCTTACAAATTTTCTCGGCAAGAAACTGGGTCAGAGCTTTCAGAGAAATTATTATAAGAAAGATCTATCTAGCTGCAAAGAAGTACAATGGATTATAACTAACTAGACTTGAGACGTTAAGGTACATTATACTTTGATTAAATAACAACGTGATAACCAATATAAGTTAACAGGACATCTTTCCGGGAAGCAGCTACAAAATGGACAATGTCAGTTATCTTTTCATTTCGTGAAGAGAAATAGCTAGTTTGGAAGTCAATCCTCTAGAATCTCAAAAAAAAAAAAAATCGTTAAGTATATGTAAATAATCGAAGATCAAATACAGCCTTCACCACAAGCTAGAGGATTACTTTTGTTACAAAGTCTATCTATTGATTTGGACCAAATAAGGCAACAAATTTCCTTCCTTTAAAAGTTCCATTGACCAAAAACATCTTCCCAAAGTACATGTCCCCGTTTTAAATCATTCATGTTACACTTCTTACAGAACTAGATGCTGGTTATAACTAAAATAGCATCTTGGTATAAGTCCAACCTCAGCCTTCTTTCCACAAAATAAATCTATCATATAAAATTAGGAGATATTACGCAGCATAGATTGAAAGTTAGAAAGCAAAATTGAGAGCAAAAGATTCCAGAAAAGCTGTTAATTCTCTTGGCATAACAATGGAAACGTTAAATTAAATCCAGATTTCATCAAATATGGGTGATATGAGAAGATTGCCTCTTGCTGTATGCTTATCCTTGGAGATAAAGAAAAGTAATTTTAAGAATATATTACAATCATATGTTGGTTAGCATGCATAACTGATACTATAAATATTCGTTCAAGAGTCATTAATGAAACGAAGAAAATAAATGGTTATGATCATGTCGAAATTGGAGACAAATTAGGATGGTAGACATACTAGCGGCTATCCCTAGCATTCAACCATTCTGGAATTCACCCAGTAAGTGAGTTGCTTGTCAGATACCTATTCAGTAAGCAACATTATGAAACCACATTTAAGTGCTTCTACTGGAACTTATACATTGAAAGGTTATAATTGAAACGTGAAGTGAAGTAAATAAATTTAACCAAATTTAAAACTTTATAAGGATAATTAGGCATGCAGAATTTTTCTTCCCTTTCCGATTCTGAAGATGTGGTAGTATCATCGTGCTAGTTATATTGTGATATTATTCATGATTTTCCATCAAGTGCACCATTCAGATAAAATAAACAATGACTCTGTCGCCATAAGAATCAAAGATTTAAAGTTTACGTTTAACTTTTTGATGAACTACTGATTTTTTCACATGAATAGACCTATAATTAACTGACCAAAGAAAAAAAAAACTTATGATTGAGTATCAATTTTAAGAGCAATATCCACAAGTGTTCTTCTGATGGGTTCAAAGATGTTATTCCGGATTTAAGATCAATACACCTCCAAAATTCACCGCACTTACATGTATTGAGTTTCTAGGTTTCCAGAGTCTAAAATGTTACCCTCCAATTTATTGAAGCTGAGATCTCTGGAAGAGAAATAGACAAGTCAGGTATTTCAATAACTACACAAATATAAATTTCAAAATGATGATTTCATTGAAATGTGAATCCATGAAATATATTAGATGAGTGCATATATGAAGAATTGATTCATGAAAAGAATTCAAGCTTAACCGATGTTGGAGTTTTCTGATTACAGCAGATTCATGTATAATCTAAATATTCAACTTTCAAGAAAAATGAATAATCTAAATAATCCATTAACCTGATGAAATTGTTGCTACAAATATTACAGAGTAGTTAATGATATGGCAATTGATGCAAATGAGTCCAAAAAGAGAAATTCGGCACTATATTTATCTATATCTTCACCTTCAGATTCAAGGGATTTAACCTTAACATGCCCTTAATACTACACTTAAGAAGATAGGCTTTTTTTTCATAACTGGAATTTGACTAAATTGAGTAACCAAGCTGCCAACACTTAAAAGAGTATGGGACAGAAATGAAACACCTCACTGTACATTGTTACTCTAGTCTCAACATGGATTTGTACCAAAAACTTCATGAAACATAAACAGACATTTGTGTCTCAGCAAAAGAACTGAGACATCACCATCATGCTCGTATACACAAATATATATGAATTTATATCATGACTTGAGATAACTACACATTTTGAGGAGAAATCTCTTTTTTGACCTCTATACAATATGTTCTGTTAGTAATCCCATTAGATTATAAACAACACACTATATATAGGTATTTTGAAAACCAAATAAGTTTAGAGGAACATATTGTGTGAGGTTACTTTTTAAAGTAATGAGACAATGATAAATTATTAAAATTTACAACTGATAATTACCAACAAAACTGAAAAAGAAAATAATTGTTGTAAAACTTTTCCACACAAATTTCTCTCCAAAATCAGGCCTAGCCTAGCCCTGGAATTAATCAACAGTCATGCAAAGCTTCTTTTACAAAAATTTCACTGAACTAATATTTTTAAACAATATAATGCAAAGTGTACCTAACCACCTACCATTGAAGCTTGGAGCAGGATAAATTTATTAAAATCCACATGTGAAGAATGAAAAATGATATTTCAAACACTGAAACATAAATAACGAAAATTTAGATGAAACAAGAGAAGAAGAATTACAAAATTTGCATTTGCGAAAATTCCCATATATAGTCCGGGATTGGTCCAGATATATTGCAGCTACGCAACATCCTGCAATAAATATAGCCCACATCATTTGAGCACAATCATTGCAAAATGGGGATTAGTATGACCTTGAAGAATTTTTCAAGCCATGGGAATGACTTACAATCTGTACATATTTTTCATATTTTGTAAGGTCGGAAACTTTGAACCCTCTCCAGGTAAGTCACTGATTCTTCTGAAAAATGTTGCATCATAAAGAACTTTAAAAGAGAAAAGGCTTCCGAAGCAATAATTTTACCATCTAAATTCGAACAGAACAGGATGATGTTATAGAGATTAAGGGCTAAAAAATCAAAAGATAATGAAAGCAAACTCACAGTTCAGTTAAATTATGCAAGACAGATAAGCTCGAAGGAATTGGCCCTTCTAAACCACTAGCTTGAATTTCTCTGTCAGTAAAAGAATTCAAATTGATGAAGATTTCATCACCAATATTTTCAATGAGGGACCCTAGTGAAGTAGTAGGGCCAGAAAGACTTACAATTTCTCAAGTTGCTTCCAGCTTTGAAAAATGTTGGGTATTTTTCCAGTGAAGTTGTTACTGCTAATCCTACTGGGCAAACCTCATATAAAAACAGGAATACTTAGCAAATCTAGAACAGTTAACAGTATAATTTTAGATAGTGCTGGAAACACGCACAGTTCTTTTAGATTGGACAGCTTAGCAAGGGCCAAGGGAAACTCTCCTGTGAGAAAGTTAGCGTTAAGGATACTGCATTCACCAAAAAGGAAGAATCATGCCAACTTCAACTGAGTCAAGTATTGGTTGATTTTGCTAATCATTTTGACAGAGCTAGACAGATTAATCTTGCATGAATGTCATGGGGAAAAAAAAGCCTAACAGGTTTTCCACGTTAACCAATTTGCCCAGCTCAAGAGGAATAGTTCCAGAAAACAGGTTGTTCTCGAGGGACCTGAAAATATAAGACTAATGAGAAACACTATCATGATTTTAAACAAAAAGGAAAGAGGGAATACTAAAGAAATCAGAAGCAAGAGAGACTTACAAATATTTTAGGGTGGTAATTTGTCCCAAATAGCCTGGAATTGGCCCTGATAAGCAGTTCTTAGAAATAACCCTGAAATAAATTAATTTCTATCATATGACTGAAAGAAAGCTTTGTAAACAGGATCGAGATGAAGTGCACTAGTAGCTTACAAAATCTCCAACTTCAGAGCAGCCCATTCATGCGATATTGTTCCCTTAAGATAGTTCAGATAGAGTAGTCTAAAAGCAACAGAGAAGAGTTTTTGACATGGATAGAAGCTTATGATCTTTTTTTCTGGTTTTAAAGAGTAATTAAAATTTATCAAAATTTGTAACCTTTTCTTACATTGTTTTAATATATGGTAGCTTAACAAGTGAGCGTGGAAGAACACCATCAAGATCCTGCCCGTAAGATAGCTGCTCCAAAAAATACAAAGCTTTATAGATACATGTCTAATTCAAAATTTTCAAATATATGTTCTGCTTTCACAGAAAATGATAAGGAGAGAAAATTTCGTAGCTGGAAGAAGTATTCAATGATAAAAATGAGAGCAACAATTCTCCATATAAAAAAAATTGTATCAAACTTTTTATCATTCATATTTATATTAATGACTAAGATGATTAATTCGAATAAATTTGCATTCAAAGCCATAGCCACAAAGCCCATTTATCTTGAATGAGGCATACCTATGATAATGCTTTCGTATTGCTAAAATCAAGTTGGGGGAATGCAAGCAAATCACTGGTTCAGAAATCAAAGCTATTGCACTAAAATCAAAAAAATAAAAAGAAAGAGGACCATTATTAAGAAAATCAGAATAAGCATTTTCTTATCTCCAGAAAAGACATACATTCCATCAATATGACATACACCATTGGGGAAGGAACAATTGCAGGTGACAGTACTGTTGTTAATGGCCGGTGGTATATTTGGTGGCGGCGGTGGTGTAAACCAGCTTGACTTATTGTTGCAAGGGTTCTCACTGAAATTCCAATCCTTCTTTCCAAGTTCTGCGGCTATCTCATGAAGAGCTTGTGCTGCACAGCCCCAAAAAAGAATGAAAACCACTGGAGGAAGGTGAGTTGGGTTGAAAACATTTACAAAAGAAAATCTTAGGAATACTCTTTTGGGTGTTCTTAGGGACATACACCCAGAATGTCAAACATGCCATGTAATACTTAATGATGAAAACAATGATCCAGAATAGTTTAAGAATTAATAAAAAGAAAAGCGAATGGTATAAGAGTAAATGGGAAGGGTGTGAAACTCAAATTATAAAGTGAAAACTTTCCATATCAGCTAGTAAAGTAAGTACTTGGTTTATTTTTCTTTAAAGAAAGAGATTCAAAGGTTAATTTTAAACCATTAGTTAATCATAACCAAGACATCACAAACTGAAGCAAAGAAAGAGATTGCAAAGCTGAATTATTTTACCTTCATTATCTGGAGGAAACAGTGGCTCCACTTGAGCTTTAACTTTGTTTGTTTCCATGCAAATGAGCATCAAGACTGTAAGAACCATGTACCCAAAACGTCTCATGGTTGAAAGACACTTAGCAACTCTTCTCATGTTCTATAAGAGATGCCTATCTTTGCTTGGCATCTCTCTTGTCTGAAAAAGAATACAGTTCTACTTTGAGTGTGAGATCATAATGAGGCAAGTGGTAAAAGGTGGTGGCAACTGATAAAGTTATCTAGTGTTGGAGCTGACTCTTGACCTTGTAATATTTTGGATTAATAAATTTGCTTTATAATTACTGACCCGACTCTGGTTTTTGGTACAGTGGGAAAAAACCTACAACTACTACTGCTGCTTTAGCTGTTTATGTTTCTTCTTTATTTTCTAAATTTGATTTAAATTGGAAAAACGAAAACTGAGTGAGAAAGGTGGAGGTCAAAGTTTATATTAAGGAATCATATATATATTATCTTCCTAAAGTAGGGGCATTATTTTATATTCTTTTTGAGTGAAAAGATTCTAGCAAACAACCTTGCTGAATAACGCCATTGAAAGGCCACATGGCCACAGCTTAAAATTTGTCCACTAGTGGAAAATAACACAAAAACATAAGAAAGAAATTGTGATTTAAATATTTTTTTAGGTATAATACATGCTTGTCCATAAAGTCATGAAACAGCCTGAGATTAAAGCTTTTAATTAAGTATTAGCCAAAGAGAAGTACACATAATAAGTCCCACTACGTCTTATTGTATTAAATATACTGGTGGTTCGCCCATGCAAGAGTTGGCCTCGTAAGCTAGGTGCAGAGCCAGAGTGTCGTATGATGACCCGTAGAAGATATAATAATAGCATGGAGCCAAGGTTAAGCTTTTGTTTTCGTCCAGTGTATTAGACATATCAGTCAACGTTTACACAGGTCAATTCAGCTCATCAATTTTTTCAATTTATAAGCGAATCCAAGTCTTGAATGTTAATATTCTTACAGAGAGTGATAGTTACCAAGTCAAACCTCAATTGTAGCGTAAGGGCATTCTGCATTAAGTGAATATAACAATCCAAGTCCAACCACTGGTCCAGTAATTTTTTGGGCCTAAACTACGTGACCCTCAAAAACTTAAGCTCAAGTTGCTAGTAGTGATAGACTTGAATTGTTATATAGGTCTTAACAATCATATTCACACCAGATGTGGGATGTTGGGTATTACAATCCCACCCACTCAAATCCTTGATATCCTCATCAAGGCCACATATTACATTCACAGGACCAAGATCTTACCAGAACAATGTGAAAGTTCACATCGGACTGGCTCAAACTCTGATACCATTTATAACGACCCAAGTCCAACCACTGGCTCAGTAATTTTTTGAGCCTAAACCACATGGCCCTCAAAAACTTAAGTTCAAGTTGCTAGTAGTGATGGACTTAGATTGTTATATAAGTCTTAACAATCACATTCACACCAGATGTGGGATGTTGGGTATTACAGTAAAAATGGAGAGTAATGTTCAAAATTACCCCCAACAAGCAAAACACTGAGCAGTCATTCTCTGGTTTTTCTAGCATTCGGCACAGGCGCCACACCTCATTGCATACCCAATTCATTACAACAAAATTTACACAATGATGCCCCTGCTCGGTGCAATAGAAAAACACACCCCTACCCTTCATATTACATCTCTGATCTCTATGTACAGCAAGCATCAATAACACAAGAAATCAGACCTCATCCCCAAGACAAAAATACAGAATCAGGTAAAACACAATTCATATCCACAGTTATACCCAACAGCACTTCAGAGCATCACCTCCACAATTTCAGAGAAGCATCCCGACAACAATGAAAAAGCAGCATGTGGTCCCTTGAAGCCACATCAACAGCAATAATGATAAAAAACAGCAAGATGTACTCTTGCTAGATTCGAACAAAGATCTCAAATAAATATATAAAAACTTCTTACCATCCTGTCTAATCCTTTACTTCTAATAATTTCGTTATTTTCTTTCTTTTTCTTTCCTCGTTTTGAGACTATAAAAGCATGTTTGACTGGTTTCCATTGGCAGCCAACCCAAATGTTTAATTAATACTCTATAAGGAAAAAAGTAAAAACAAGGAGCTAAACCCTGCAGAGTATCAAGCATCAAATTATCAACTTTGCACATCTGAATTCAGATATTTATATTAAATCAATTGAATTGTGCTATGGAACAAAAAACTGTCTCAATCGGCAAAAGAATTTAGGACTATTTACAACTTCTAAGCACTGCTGAATTCTTACCAGCTAGATGTTACAGCCCAAGTGATTCTGTAGACTTGTATTCTAGCCTCTACGACAGAAGTATGCAACTGGAAAGAATTGCTCACTGCTATGAACCAAATCTAGAATCTGGGTTGATTTCATTGGAGTTATAAGATGCAGATGAAGAGTAGAAGGTATGAACAGTTGTTGAATTTTGGGTTTGGCTTCCACTTGAACTTTGATCTTCTTTCTGTCGACGGAGATCTCTCATGGCCTTAAACCTTAAATCTTCGGTATAGGTGCCTGGTTCTGGTATCAAGTCAGGAACAGTCATTCGTCCTTCAAGCATGCTTACCACCTCAGACATAGTAGGTCTAAGTGATGCAGATGCATTTGTGCACAACAGAGCCACTTTAACCACGAGTTCTGCTTCTTCTTTCTTGACTTCAGTCCTTAACCTCTCATCGAGAAGCCCTATCAAATTTCCAGTTTGTTGGAGATGGCATGCCTGCAATGTTTTGATATATCTTGTCATATTTTAGTGTAGGAGAAATTTGAAAACTTGTAAAGAAAGTGGACCACCAAGAGTAGGACAGTAAGCAAGTACCCAATCTAAAAGACAAACAAACTTTTCACTTGGCATAAAGTTATTGTTGTTCTTCCCGGTAATGATTTCCATTACCACAACTCCAAAACTGTAAACATCTGCTTTGTGTGTCAAGTGGCCCCATAATGCATATTCTGGTGCCATATATCCTCTGCACATTAAGATTGAGGAGTTGTTATGCAAAGCATGACCTTCATGCAAGTATCTTAAGTAGACAAAGAAAAGCAGACGTTTCTTGTTTATTGAAGGAATAATAACTCACATGGTTCCAGCAATTCGGGTGGTGATGTGGGTCTTCTCCTCTTCATCGAGCCTAGCTAAACCAAAGTCAGATATTTTAGGGTTTAAGTCACCATCCAGAAGCACATTAGTAGCTTTGATGTCTCTGTGAACAATCTTGAGTCTTGATTCTTCATGCAGAAAAGCCAGACCTCTAGCTATACCAATACAGATCTTAAGCCTTGTAGCCCAGTCTAGTTCTAGCTGATTGTGCTCTGGACCTACGTATTATCCCAAGAAAGTATGTCTCACCAGATTTAGTATTATCCATGTGCAACATGAACATCAGTTAATCATGTCTTGATCTATAATAGTCACAAAGTAAGAAAGAAAAAAAAAACATGAGTGCATGATACAACACTCACCAAACAAAGCACGGGCAAGGCTATTGTTTTCCATGTACTCATATACCAGTAGCAATTGATCCCCTTCAACACAAAATCCATGAAGCTTGACAAGATTTGGGTGTTGCAAACAAGATATCATCCCAATCTCATTTAGAAATTCACGATTTCCTTGCCGTGATTTAGATGAGAGCTGCTTTACTGCAATCTTGGTACCATCAGGTAACTGACCCTGCACCCTGACCTTTATTAGATTCTCGTATGCTACAAAAAATAGAAATTAATACTATGAGGATAGTCACATAACGTTTAGCACCTTGTACACAGGACCAAAACCACCTTCTCCAATCTTGTTAGCAGAATTAAAGTCATCAGTGGCAACTTTAATCTGTTTCAAAGTGAAAGTCCCTGATGGCATGTCTCCTTTGGTATCTGTTTGCAAAGAGCCAAAATTGTGTTTACTTGTTTAATAATTCTTTAAATTAGAAAAATAAATGATTTCCTGAATTTTAAGTCGGGTGACTAACAAGAGCATTAATAATTTAGATTGAACTATACTCATGACAGGCAATTTAATTGCACCATTGAGGGCAAAGCTACAGTAACTTGAACAGAAAAATGGCCTAACAACTTTAGCTGCTATTCCTGCAATTAATTTATTTATAACAAACCAAGAAAAGGTGGCATAACCCTGCACAATTGGGAAATACAAGAGACATTCTGCCAGTCGAATGTCTATAAATGCAATGATAGAATATAGGCTGACCTTCTTTCCTCCAATATTTTCCAAGCAAACTGCGTTTCCACCAAAGAATTCCCAGTACAAAAAAGACAAGGCATGATGTTACAACCCCAACAATAATATACGCAGTTCCCTTGTTTCTTCCATTTGAGCATTGTTTAAAATCTGCCAAAACAGCGAGATTCATTAGCTGAACCAAAAAAGGCCTATCAGAAGAGAATTTTTCTCCACTTTTCACCTATTTTTGTTATAATATGTGTATGTATTGTTTTTGGGGGAAAGGTAGCCTTAAAATAAAAAGAACAGCAAGTACTCAATGTACAAGGAAAGACTATGCAGATAGTATACCTGAAACTACAGAAATAGCTGATACAAGTGGCCCATAGACACCTCTTTTAGGAATCCTTGTTGTTCCTTTGCCAACCCAATAGAATCGAATCTCCAAGAAATTATTTGTCACACTTACATTAGGAACTTGTTTTACTAAAGGCTTTTGAGCACTCCTTGCCTCTGATTCAATATTGAAGTCCTTCCACAATAATTTTTCCTGTTACAAATGTAAATTAATTTTGAGCAAAAATTACAAATGTAAATTAATGTATCCTTATTTGCAACTTCAAAAAAGTATGTATTTTCAAAGGTGTGTTTAATCACCTGAACATAAATGTCAAATATGCGCCTTCCTAGGCTGCTATATGTTTCATCAGTAGTAAACTGTATCTCTGCAAAATCCAAAGTTATGGTGTAATTTCCGTTCTCTAAGCAGTAATGGAAATAAGAGAGCGATATTGGAGCTCTGCGGGCTGTTGTGTACAGTTCTGAGATGTTTAATGACTGCTGTGATACAGTATAACGTGTATTTTGGAAATCATTGTCATCCATAAAGTCTCCAGTGCTACTAAATCCCCAATAGCCATCATCTCTAATATAGTATTTTGCTGCTCCCCCCTCAACATCACCATCTCCTTCATATAATAAATTTGAGTTGATCCTTGTGTCCTTTCCACCACAATTAACATGTAAACAATTTGAATCTGCTACAACGAAATGATTTGGTTTTAAACAAAGAAATAAACTCAATAATATATTTCAGGAAATGCAACATACTTAAAAAGTCAATTTCTAACAAAGTATGAGGTTGTTCCTTAAATGTTATATCAACATCGTTGTAATATATTATTCCATAAACCCAATACTTTTTGAAAAATGTAGACTTGGACATACGAATCGATCTTTTATTAGACCATTTTACCTGTGTTCTTCATGTATGACACTTTCAGGCAAGCTAACAACAGTTTGCACTTTCTTGTTTGGAAATGTTTCAAGATAAACTATTGAGAAATTGTTATCATAAAGTATAGCAAGATTGCAGATATGCCAACTTATTCCTACAAACACGTAAAACAATTATTTATTTATCAATGAGAGTTGTAGGGTATAACTAATCTTTTTTTTCTAAAAGTAGCTATATGTTTGAATTGAGAGAAGTGGAGAAAAGAGAAGCCAAGAGATAACACTAATCATTGTAGTACTGGGTCACTTCATATGAAAGAAATCTGGGTTAAAAGCCCAAAATGCAAGTATGTAAATCCAATCTAGTACTAAAATTGAAAGAAATCTAATGATTAGCAGTCCATATATTCCAACTCCTAAGGAGACATACTTACACTGAGGACAGGTGAAATCCTTCTTGCATGGAAGAGCTCCCCTCCTGTTACAGAGATCAGAACAGAAAATTATAATCACAAAGTCGAACAGTGCAAACACAAGATCTTCCTTTATCAAGCCACCAAACACTAGAACAACAACAAAAATAATAGTAATAAAAAGAAAAATGAGAGAAAGAAAGGGAAAGAAAACTCTTACAAGTTGTTTCTTGATGAAGAGCTGCGAAACAAATTTAGGTTCAGATTCCTAAGGACAAAATGAAATAATTATTAGCTCCATATCAAATCAAAGATAAAAGATATAACGGAAAGAATAATACAAAAGTAGTCTAACATGTTCTCCTGACAAATGGGTTTCTCAGGGCCTTGCCATGTGAAGTTATTGTACGAAAGATCACTGCATCCAAGCATTGAGAATCAATATCAACTTCCAAAATAAGGATGAGAATGAACTTAAATAATAGTATTTGATTATTTAGAGAGATCTTGTTCTCTTCCTTTTTCCCCCTTGAGTGTTATGAGTAGTGCATCTAAGCTTAAAAAACCAGTGAAGCTCTTTCAGAAATTTAAACACCAGGCAGAGTGCATATATTTTCCTTTGAATGAACGACATGAAGAGAACAAAGATTGAATGTTGGATTGCAAGTTGACAAAAAAAGGGAAGAAATGGAAATATGATAAGAACTATCAGACAGAAACATACATGCTAGTCCCTTGCTTCAAGATTGAGTCTGGCACATCTCCACTTAGCATATTGCCGCTTAAAAAGCTTATAAAAACCATATCAGATGGTTAGCCTGTCATCTTAATCAAAATAACAGAAAGCAATCAAATAATCTCTAATTTAAAATTTTAATTTCAAATATAGATGTCAGTTTGTTAAGTGGTTCTGGATTGTAAAACAAATTTAGCATTCAATCTCTGTTACAAATCCTCTCATTCCTAAAATTATGACTGTGAGTTTCTATTTTTGCACATTGCCATATTTTCGACCTTTTACAATTAAAAAGTTCAAATAGCTTATTCAGCATCTTAAACAACGTTTCCCCATAAAAAAAAAAAACAAACAATGTTTCTCTGTTATGAAGTCCAAAAGAAAACTAAATGAAGCCACAATTTAAAGTTAATACTTACACAAATCTTAGACGATCTGCAGGTATGCTGGTTGGAATTTTTCCAACTAACTTGTTGAAACTGACATCCCTGTTGCAGTAGAGTTTGATAATTTTATGCCAGTGCTCAAATTTTTAAACATGATTTTGTAAACTAAGAGTCTTTAAAAGATAACTCAATAATCAATTCGCTCTTTGAATCCAAACAATATGAGTTCATTTCCGGCAATAACTTGGTGATAGAATCTATTCAAGAAGGTTCATAAGGCAGATTTTGATCCAATAAATAATAGAGACCTATTGTGCAAATATTATCTCCTAGGAAAGTAACAGGGGCCAAATAACAAACTTTGCTTTCAAAATATTTGTCTTAAGCAATCTTTCTCAATTCAAAAATAGAAGCAAACTAGACAACAGTTAATACCAAAAAAGAAAGAAACACTTATTGTAGTTTTGACATGTTTATTAATTCTAAAAGTGCCCTGCATTTTGCGTTTTAAGTGTATTCTAGTGCATGCTCCTGCGACTGTAACATGTATGTACCATTCATAAAGACATCCCAAATTTATCTTCTACGTGCTATGTTCTAGGCACCCTTTTGATATTTTTTCACTTATAAGCCTGATCCTTGTTCAATTTTTATTTAAGCGTAAAGATCAAGACTTTTCAGCACAAGACTTACACAAGATATAAAGTCTTTCCTGTGTAATATGAAAAATTTATCTGCAGTCTGCAGTTAGACCAATGTCCACTCTGCAGCAAGATGGTGGCGAACTATGTAACTGTGGTTGCTAATTGAAAGTTATTGAGGCAATAATTTTAGTTTCCTAAAAAGAGATTGGAGAGGACAAATCTATGCAGAATCAAAGAACAGTTACATTCATAACTGCAATACTAATAATAATAAAATTTGCCCCCTCGTATGAGTGTCCTGTGAAAGTGATTGCAAACATTGGAAGGTAAGGAAACTTTATACCATAAAACGTTGTGCATGCTTTACTTACAACATTTCCAGATTCTTCATTGCCCAAACATAAGCAGGGATCTCTCCAAAAATGTTACAATTCCTCAAAACCCTAAAATATATTACCGGATCACATTTAGTCAAATGGATCATATAGAGATGGCACCTTCAATATATTTGATGATGTGAGCACTAAACATACAGTCTTACTATGCCTGTCATGCTTCTGACCATAGGAAAACCCTGATTTGGCCCATTTATATCACTAATCCTCCTGCATAAAGACAAGTCCAGCATTCATGAGCCATCAACCAAAAACAAAAAACTAGTTATGCGATATATAGTCAATGACTACAAATAAAGGAGGCATTATACTCACAGCTCAACTAAATTACTCAAAAGTGATATGCTTGTTGGTATCGGTCCCTCAAGTCCACTTGCATGCATTTCTCTGCAATAATTCAGAATAAACAAGTATAATTGTAAGAAAATGAATATATATATATATATATAAGATCTGAATTTTATGTTAAATAAGGATCTTACAGTCTGCTGAGTTGTTCCCATTTTTGTATGAAACTAGGTATGGTACCATTGAAATTGTTATCATTTATCCTACTGCAATAGACAACAAAATGCTGTTGCTCTGCTGAACATATCTAGATATATGGCTTAAAATAAGGAGAAATTTGAATTAACGTACAAATCAGTTAGATTTCTTAGCAAAGCAAATGTCACTGGCAAGTTTCCAGTTAACTGATTGGAGGAGAGCATCCTGAAATTACAATATTTAAGCAATAAACATAACAAAGAATACACATGATTTAAAGTTAAGGAGCAAGTGAAATATGTAACAGGAAAGCCAAAGAATTAGACAATATTAAACAAAGAAGAAGAAGATAAAGAAACTAGGTTTCTCTTACAATATTTTCAAGTTGATTAAATTCCCAAGTTCAGGCGGTATGGTACCAGAGAATTGGTTTGCTTCAAGGGACCTGATTAAAAAGATATCACACACTTTTGCAAGAATTTCCTATTGAATGAGAAAGGATTATGAAACAACCTATAGGTTTAGGTAGCTATACATCTAATAAAAAACAGGCTTTGCTAGTTTGGTTTTGCAACTTGATTCAATTTCAAGGACTCCAATCACCATAAAACTCTCAAAAGTTTAACTAATTAAATACAATTAACCAAACTTCAGAACATACAGATTTGTGAGAGTGGTAATATTTCCCAGGTGCTTAGGAATTTCCCCTGACAAGCGATTTACAAGAACAGAGCTGCAGAAAAACTTTCTGGTTAATTTATGATAGAAGAATATATATATATATATATATATATATGCAAGAATTTGAAAAGACTTACATCGAAGTCAACTTCATTGAAGCCCATTCACTTGGAAAGGTACCATTTAGGTAGTTGTAAGCAAAATCACTACAATACAAAGCATGATTACTTAGAGCAGTTATCTATAACGGTTCTAGAGTATTGCACAAACAAACAGTAACTTATTTCAAAGGATCTTACATTTGGCGAAGGTGAGGAAGCTTAACCAGTTGAGGAGGAAGCATTCCAGGAAGGTTATAATGCTTGAGCACTCTGACATACATAGAACATGAAATATCAGCATGTGCAACAACCAACAAAACAGAGCACTCTAAGGAAATCATAAAATTTCATAAATTACTGAAATAGTTAAATAGCTACTCAAATGGCTTTGCCATGGTCAATGATTTAAGGGGGTAAACACATATGTACTTGGAAATCATGCCTCAAAAGCAGAATTTATGCAAATAGCAGCTGCTTAGGATAAAACAGCCAATAATACCCTCAAATGTTAAGTTGTTCAAACCCTCTCAGATTCACCTTAATTAGAAATTACTACGCAGATCCAAAATTATAGAATAGAATCACACTTGATCAAATGAAAGAATTTAACATAAAATATTCAGTACTAAGGTGAAGGAATAATACATCCTTACGACGTGGCAAACACTGCTGTTCGTCTCACATTCACAAGAGATCTCATGCTCAGAATTCTTTGGTGGCTCCAGTGTTACCCCAACCATTTCAACTTCACAGGAATCACCATTAAATTTCCAGTACGTTGAGCCCATCATAGCAGTAATCTCTTGCAAAGCATCAACTAGAAGACATCCATAGTTCCATAAGCATCACAGCATAATGCATGAAAATAAAATGACAAATACTGATCTAGCTCCATTCCTTAACATCTTGATAAATTCAACTCCCTTGCTAGTATTGCACAAAAGGAATAAAAGAGGAGATCATGCAACCTTCAAAGAAAGAGAGAACTTAAAACCAGCAGTTTGCTTCAGCAACAAGATCTAAGAATTGTTAAACATGCCTGGGAAGAAATATAACATAATAAATGTTCGCAAATTCAATTTAAAATACAAGTTGAATAAGGCATCCAAATGCCAGAAAGATTGGAATTTATCAAACAAAGAAGATGCATTTTCAGATAGAAGTAAATGCTAAAAATACGCTTCATCTCAAATCTCAAAGATTCCTTTCTGGTATGCAAGTTGTTTTTGAAAGAATTGCAGCCCAATTTTGAACTTTTGTTTTGGCTCACAATAATTTTTGATAAAAAAAAAACTAATACTAATATGAAGTAGGATCAGCATTTGAATCTTGTAAACCTACAAACAATATGGAAAGGGCTGGACAATATAAGGATTAACTGTTTAAATGGATTAAGCTCCTTACTCAAGTACTTGGTCAATTTTTTAGCAGCAAGCATGCCAAAGATCACACAGAGTGGTGAAAACCAAAAATCTATTTCATCATTATATATGATTTCTTTTGTTTCTCAGGACTAGAAATTCAGTATCATTTGAGCATGGAAGAAGAGAATTTCAGCAATTATATATACCATTCACTTTCACCATAAACAGATATTTTGTTAATAAATCCTAGAATATACAGCAGCAAGATCCTCATAGATTTCTAGTTTGGTTAGCTTAAGAAAATTAGAGAAAACCAGCAATATTTCACTAGATAAATCAGCAGAAAAGCAAGAAAAAGATAAGTTCTTGGAATGAGTCTTAATTTGAAGTACAAAATTTAACAAAAGATAAACCTTGTTAAAAATTTCAATTTCTTTCCACTTTCTTTCATTTTTCCAGCAACAAGAAAACACCCATTTTCCCACATTATCTCATCAAACAAAAAACACAACCAAAAGAAAAAGAAGATCTTTTACTCTGACTCACCTTCTTCTTGCGGCACCTTTGACTCAGCAAATCTCAGCAACCTAAAGCAGCCCATGGCAATAATCAAGAGGACAAACAGATTCTTTGTAACCATGATGAAAGTAGCACAGAACTTTGAAGGATTTAGCTTTCAAAGAAACTATGGGTAGCTGCTCAGCTCGATCCAGCTTTGAAGTCTAGCCAGAACAAGTTGCTATAATAAGGCAAGTACAGTTGCAGACTTTACTGGTTTTGTTTGCATGTAAACCATATACCTCTACCTAGGACTTCAAAAAATGTGTTTACCTATATTTTTTGTTGGTTATAATCTATACGTAGGAATGAAAGTATTGTCTAAAAATATCGGGAATCTTGGTTTACCGTGTCGAAGGTTGTCACTATCCCCTTCTGTCACTTCCATTATTATTCAATTTTTATTGCTGCAGTAAATTTTTGTAGTCTGTCAGTTGCCACCATAGATGGACTCGTTGAAATCCAGTACAGTTTTCAGTGTGCTACAGAGCATTTAGACTATTGGATTATTTTTCCTCCATTTTTAAGACTTCGAACTAATTTAAGTTGCACAACTTAGTTGACTTTTGACTTTTTTTTTTAAGAAATTTTGAAAAAGGAAAAACACCACTTAATCATATTATATTACCCTCCCACCGACAGAAATGAACAAAAAGTGGTAAATTGACCATGTCACTTGCCAGTAAATAAGGGCCATTGCCAAATTTTCAAGCCACCATAAATTCAAAAGGGTGAGTAAAGTTTTGCAGAATTAATTAATAAATAAAAGAAATCTCCAGTTGGCAGTGGGATGTTTAATTTGGTGATTGTACGTATTCCAAATGGATATCATTAACTAATCAGAATCTAAGAGTCAGGGTCAAATAACAATGCTTCATCAGATTCACTGTGCTTTGTTGATAATCCATTCCCTAATAAATTTTTCATTTTTCATAATAGCTAGTCAATTTTTTCATTCAATTAACAAGATTAAGTTTACTCAAACCTGAAACTTTTGCTTAAATGTCACAAGTCCTTATCTTTTTGTTAAAAAATTAATTTAACGGGAAGTGTAACATTCATATTTATAAATTTCTCGATTATTTTTTTTTTTTAATTTATTGACACTTTCATTGTTGTCGGTTATTATGTAAGTTGGATCTAAGTCGGTTTCGTTTTAATATTATATTATTATGAAATAATTACTTTTTCTTCACAAGATTAACTTAACTTGATAAAATATGCAACACCTCACTCATAAATTTTGAAAATTTTTTCTATTTATTCAATATAAAATTAAAACGTTTTCTTTACCTCATTTGAAATGTTTGACATGACATATGAACGGAACTCACTTGTTATGATAACGAAGTTCAAATGGTTTCAAAAGAATTAGTAGACAAATAGAGAATGGTGGAAAAAGTTCAAGAGAGAAAATGCTCGTTTAAGACCTGGTCGCAAAACACGATGAACATCCTACCAAGCACATGGGCGAAGGGTTATATTGAAACCGCTTTATTCTGCTTTCTTTTCACTTCTCACTTTTTTATGTCTGAAAACTTACATTCCCATTTTTCTATTTTCATTACCAAATGTTTAGTCTTAATTCTTACCTGAAAAAGTAAATCAAATTAATCATCATTTTGCCTTCCAACAATTTTCACGTTTTCCATCTCTTAAACAAATGTGGGTATTTAAGCTAAGAACGCAGTCATGAGTCTAAGCACGCAACCACCTTTTGTTTCTTTTACTACAAACTTTATCACGTGCCTGAAGTTTGATCACATCTTAGTTTTGAATGCCAGCTACTTAAATGGATTATAATTTACTTCTTTGATGGTTTTTATAATTCCATATCTTAATCAGTGAGGACCCATCTCCCTCCAGCACCCTAAATTCGGCAATAGCCCAGACTTCACAAGATTTTCCAATGCTAAGACTAAACAGGGACTCTTTTTATAGTAAAAACAGGAAAAGACCAAACTCTCTTTTTTGTTCTCAGGCGATTACTCAGTTTGCATGGTCCAGTTACGATGTACCTGTTGATAATTAAACATGTCAAAATTAAAGTGTATATGTCTTATCAAATTCCCTAAATATGACAATGGGTATCCGATTGTAGGATATCTGTGGATACCCGACTCGATTATATAGGGTTAAGATATCTTATAATCGAGTTTGAGATGAGTTCGAATAGTGATTTCATTATCCATATCGGGTTTGGATAGGATTCAAGTACCACTTTTGAGTACTCGTTATTCAAACTCAATTACTATTTATAAATATTTTATTATTATTTTAATAATTAAATTAAAAATTTACAATTTTTATCAACTTTACAAGTAATTTTTTTATTTAAAAACTAACAAATACATGAAAAATATGATCATGCTAATTATTAATATGATCACATTAATATATTTAAATTAAAAAATTATTAGATTGTTAATTATGTTTAAATAATATGAATATTATATCATATTATAAAGGAATATAATAACTATTATATATATACTTTTAATATAAATATATTTACTTTATATTTTATGTTAACATTATAAAAATTATGACTTATAAAATTATTAATTATAATATATATATATCATTGTTTATATAATCTTATAATATATGTATTTAAAAAAAACTTTTGAGGTCATAATAGTTTTGGAACTTAAGTGTTTTTTTTAATTTTATGCAATTAAGAACAAATCCATATAAATAATTAAATTAATTCATAAAACTATTATTATTAATTAACTTATAATGTCTTTTAATATATATAGTTTATATATTATGTTAATTTATAAGAAATATAATTACTATTATATATATATTAAAATATTTTTAATATATATATATACTTTAAATGTAAACATATTTATTTTCTATTTTGTATTAACATTATAAAATTATAACTTATAAAATTATTAATTATAATATATATAACTTTGTTTATATAAATTTATATAAACCTAAAGAGAAGTTATGAGATTAGAATAGTTCTAAAACCTAGTTATTTTTTTTTATTTTATGTAATTAAGGAGAAACTCATATAATTAATTAAATTAATTGATGAAATTATAATTATTAATTAACTTGTAATGTCTTTTAATATATATACTTTATATATATATATATATATTAGATTCATTTATAAAGAATATAATTATTATATATATATTAAAATATTTTTGATTTGTGCGTGTGTGTATATATATTTTAAATATAAACATATTTAGTTTCTATTTTGTGTTAACATTATAAAAATTATAATTCATAAAATTATTAATTACAATATATATATTTGTTTATATAAACTTATAACACATAAATCTAAAAAGAAGTTATGAAATTAGAATAGTTAATTGGGTAATTAAGTACTCATAAAAAAGATTTTAATAATTTTTTTATCTAATCTGACATTTAAACGGATTAAGGTAATTATAGAGTAGTGAAAATGTATTAAAGTTAGGATTAGAATAGTAATTTTTTAAAATTATTCAGATAATTAATAGAGTTATAATATTTAATTTTTAATAAAATTAGAGTTCAGATACTTCAAAATTAATCGATACCTTACCCAATGACATTTTTAAAATTTCCAGAATATGACATGAAACCGTTTCTTCTACGTTCTTTGCTTATCTCGTCAAATTTTAAAAGGAGGGTTATTACTTATGAGAAAATTACATGGTTATTTGGAGGCAAACAACTAATGAAATGATTATTTAAGCATTCAAAAACATTGGCTGAGAAGTTGAGGGAAGCAAAATCGTATGACATGTTTATTTCCCTCTCCTTATTCAACCAAAAATAATATTTTCTTAAAACACTGCTTAATGCCCAAAAATTTACAGGTGTCATAGGATCGACTACCATACACACTGTTTAACCATATTACATAAAATCTAACAAAATATACAAATTCATATATGAAAAGTATGAACTAAGCTATCTTAGCCGACGCCCACCGTATTCTTCGTGCAAAAAGCATAAACCCTTTGGCAATGTGTTTGTCCAAATTTTTTTATTATAATTATTCTTTTCAAGAAAGATAAAACATTATACGTAAGTAATATATAAATCTAATTCATAATTCTTATTCAAATTCAATCAGGGGAGATAAGCCTGAGGGATTTTGCTTTTGATAGTGGCACAGGAAATTTGGCTCATTGGCTAGATGAGGAAATTAATCAACACAGTCATTTTGAGGTTGTTGGAATTTCATTTGAACCCATAAATCGTTAATTGCCCGATTGAGACTAAGAAGTGAAAGCCGTTCTATGCAGTTGACTCTGAATTCCGTCTTCAAATTTGGCTGGCTAATCGCTTGTTCCCCTTTCCCTGTCCGATTCACCGATTTTCCCAACCTGAAAGCAATTCCAAAATTTAATGTTCACCCCAACCGTCAGGTACGGACAGATTGTAATAATTAAAGAAAGTCAATAATTACCACCACCGAGTACCGACACAGGCGTCTGAAAGCAGCTGATTTTTGATGTCCATGTGCCCCATCATTTTGAAGAAACGATGATTTGATTGGTTCAGGTGGAGAAATATTCAGCAGTCAATTCTCAATACGGCAGACGAGCAGGGAGCTATCAGATGGACTAAGGAAGCTATGACTAAGATATCTCCAGCATACAAAATGTGAATTGGCTAGGTTTTTTTTCCTCCACTAATTGAAAAACGCCAAGAGGCAATATTTGGTGGCAGTCTTTAGATGTGATTGTGATTATGAAGGCCTTATCTACCAACTAGGAATTGATGTTTTGGTCAGATTAGACAATAACGGGCTTTGGGAATTGATGTTTATTGTCAGATTTGATAGCTTTGTGATCAATGGGCTTTGCCATCGGAGCCCATTGAGAGTAAGATTGTTAGGTTTTTTTTTTTTCCATGAAATAAAGAGTAATAAATCTATTATGAAAAAAGAGTAATAGTTATATGAATTCAAAATATGAGCTACTCTAATCTTATCCACTTGCAATAAGGAGGTCAAAAAATAAACAATATATTAAATAAAATTTTAAATTATTTAAATATTTTTTATTATATTTAATTAAATTTTTATTTTTTTATTTTAAATCAAATAAACTCTTATAATTAATGATTTACTAATTACTATTAATAAAATATCACATATCATTTTATATTCTCATGACATTAATATTATATTAAAATAAAAAATAAAAAATATTATATAATTATATTATCATATCAATATATTACATCATAATCAATTATGATATTTTAATATATAAAACTAACATTAAAAAATACAAAATAACAAATGATATTTTGATTAAATCAATTATTAATTATAATAATTAATGTTACTTAAAATAAAAAAATAAAAAAATTTATTTAATTCAAGATAAAAATATAATAAATTGATTGAACATAATAGAATTATAAAAATTTAATTAAATTTTCTTGAATAGGAGAGGAATTTTTTGTATATTATATCTGAAAAGAAAGGCAATCCTAAACAGCCCAAAAAAGTGTACATCTGTGGATTTAAGACTCCTCCTTCGCTTCATTGATGTTAAGAGCAGAAGTGGAGGAAGATTCAAATTGAGATCCTGAATATGTTGTACTAGGCCCCTGACTTTCTCCAAAATTCTGACTATATATAGAGCTACGATGGTCTCTGATAACTTTAAACCTTAAATCCTCACTGTAACTACTGGCGTTAGGGACTGCATCGGGAATGGTAATTGTTCCTTCCAGCATTTCCACCACTTGGGACATTGTTGGCCTCAGAGAAGGTGAAGCATTTGTGCATAAAAGAGCTACTTTAATCATCCCTTCTGCTTCTGATTTATTATATTCAGATCCCAGCTTATTATCCACTAACTCTAATAGCTTTCCACTTTGTTGTAAATGACAGGCCTGCAAACACATGAAAACAACTACAATAAAGACAGGAATCAAACAGTTTATGCAAAGTATATGGTATCTGAAATCTAAGGTTGGGAGGGAAAAAGTATATGAAGATACAGAAACAACATCCGCCAGATGCAGAAATAAGGAAATAAATCAGTGGTTACCCAATCTAGAAGGCAAGTGTGTTTGTAGTCTGGCCCATAATCCGTATTATGCTTTCCACTGACAATCTCCAATGCCACAATTCCAAAGCTGTAAACATCTGCCTTGTAGGTCAAATAACCCCACAGAGCATACTCTGGTGCAATATATCCTCTGCATTTAACGAAATTTGCATTTAAAGTTGAAAGGAAACTTTTCAACCAAAACAACATTGCAAACTAATAGTTGGCTTACATTGTTCCAGCAATTCGTGTGCTGATGTGAGTTTTTTCCTCTTCATGAAGCTTGGCCAATCCAAAGTCAGATATTTTAGGATTGAGGTCTCTATCAAGGAGAACATTGGTAGCCTTGATGTCTCTGTGCACAATTTTGAGTCTAGACTCCTCATGGAGAAACGCTAAACCTCTAGCTATTCCAACACAAATCTTGTGCCTGGTAGGCCACTCCAGATTTATTTGTGAGTATTCTGGTCCTGAACATGATAATCCCAGGAAGTATTTCATAATTCAAATAAATCACAGGCACCCTAGTTAGCATACTAATTGTTTATTAAACTTACCAAACAAAGCCCGAGAAAGGCTATTATTTTCCATGTACTCATATACTAGCAACAGTTGATCCCCTTCAATACAGCATCCATAAAGCTTTACAAGATTGGGGTGTTGCAAACATGAAAAGATGCCCATCTCATTCAAGAATTCACGATTTCCCTGACTTGACTTTGAAGAGAGCTGCTTGACGGCAATTATTGTTCCATCAGCTAGCTGACCCTGTCATCCAGTCATGAAATTGAGTAGCATCTCTAAAATCAAAATTTCATATTAAATAGGATTTCATTGACACACATTTAGCTTGTATACCTTGTAAACAGGCCCAAATCCACCCTCTCCAATCTTGTTTAAGGAATCAAAATTGTTGGTGGCAGCCTTGATCTGCTTTAAGGTGAAAGAAACTGTTTGAAGATCTAGTCCCTCAAGATCTGTAACAAGAAGAGGGGTAAGAATGCAGTGAGCAAGTCTCCTGATCCATTATATATAGATTCTTTAAAAGAGAAAGCAGAAGGCCTCCAATGAGTACAACATGTGCATGGCCGTTTACTAGTGAACAGTCTGTATGAAAGTACACAACTTTGGCATGTGAAAATCCTGTTTTCAGTAATGGTTTGCCTATCTGAGATAACATAAAAGAAGAGTTTTTGGCATGAATTTTTCAAAGCATTGACTTCTGCTACTAAAACAGCCCAAACCTTTTTCTCTCTGGCTCTTGGTTTTGAAATAGTATCTCCAGCAAAGGACACCCGACAGCAAGAATATGAGAAATGATCCCAGGACACCAACAACAATTGGCAAAGTCTTTGTTTTCTTCTCTGCATGCTGAGGTTTGAAATCTGCCAAAAGAACTCAACTCATAAATCCATTGTGCTAATCAAAGTTAAGCTTGAAAATAATTCAAAATAAAACTAATTTTCAATTGTGCAATGCAAAAGGAGGGTGTAGATAAGGATGACAAAGAAGGAGAAAGTAGATCACATACTGGGATTGAGTGAGATGGCTGATATGAGGGGGCCATGGACTCCTCGACTAGGAATTGCTTGAGTCCCTTTTCCAGCCCAATAGAAGCGGATCTCTATTTCACCATTCGTTACATTAACGTTATAGTGTTTTGTTAGTGGCGTAAGAATCCCACCAGCTTCAGCTCCGATATTGAAGTCTTCTTCCACCAGCTCATCCTGCATCAAGGAAATTCACTGACACTTATTTATCAAACTAATAAAGACCAAATGGTATCTCAAGAACAAAGCTGAAAACAAGGCACATGCTAATATGCTAGCCAAGTGGAATTAATAGGACAAACAGAATATTTCCAAAAAAAAAAAAAAGGACAAACAGAATTCTTCAGATGACAACATTCAATGGTCAGATTCTTTCTAAAGGAGCTAGTTTCTCAATTGTTATAGATTACCTGAATATAAATGTTGAAAATGCGCCTTCCAAGTCTTGCGTATCTTGTGTTATTTGTGATCTCGATCTCCGCAAAGTGTAGTCTCACTGTATAGCTACCATTCTCTAAACAATATCGATAATAAGTAAGTGAAAGTGGAGATAGACGTGCTGTGGCATATAACTGATTAGGCATGCTTGATGACTGCTTTAGATAACGTGATGCTGCATTCAGTTCATCATTGTCATCCCTGAAGTCTCCAGTGCTACTAAAACCCCAGTTATCATTGTTCCGATAAAATGTTGCAGCACCACCTACACCAGATTTTGCATCTCCGACATACATTGTCCCATTCATTTTCACATCATTATCTCCACCACAATTGATATACATAGAATGCCAATCTGCCAGAGACAACTACATTAGCTCCACAGAAAGCAGCTGACAAGATTCTACCAAGACAAACAGTAAGTGATAAAGATAACCATTAAATTACACTTTCCATTTTAACAGCTCGCTAACTTTATGCATAAACTTTATGGCAAAACTTTACAAGAGGAATGACCACATCATATCATGTTTAACTATACTAATTTTGTCCCAAAAAAAAAAATATTAATTAAATATATAAATATGTTATATTAATGCTAATCTTCTATCAAGCTGTAGATGATCCTTTAGCTGAGATTTCAATAAATTAAGAATAAATCTTTGAAACAAGCTTGCAAATTGGAAGGCATAAATTTTAAGGTAAGTATTACAATTAGATTTCACAGCAAAAGATAAAGTGTACTTACATTTCTGACATTTGAAATCGCTTGTGCATGGAATAACTCCCCTTCTCCTTTTATGTCATGAAATGGACCAAAAATAAAAGACAGATTAGCAATCAAATGAATGAATGTAGGGTGACATCAAATTTTGTGGCATAAGGTTGAATTGTAATCTACAAAAAAAAAAAAAAAATTCAAGAAGCCAAGAACAGAACCTTACAGGTATTCTGTTGAAGAACTGCGAAACAAATTTATATTGTCCCTATTTGAAAAGAAAAATTCAATAGAAGTCAATAACACTGCATCTCAGAAAATCATACAGGAAGAACATGATTCTATTCAATTCAAGGAAAAAGAACAAGAACCAACAATTTCCGTGTACAAGCAGCCTGCTCAGGGCTTTGCCATGTGAAATTATTGTAGGAAAGATCCCTGGATGCAAGAAAGAAATAAAACTGTCTTCTCAAAGATCTCTGCATGTGAAGAATTGCACATATATATTCCTCAAATAAATATAAGAATCAGAGAATCCCAGTCGTAAATACATACAAGGCAAGTCCTGTCTGCAAGATTGACGCTGGTATATTTCCACTGAGCTTGTTGCCTGTCAGATAGCTGACATCAGTACATCAGTCAGTATTAGGGGCATAGCAGAAAGTCAGTATCAAATGTTTCTTCAAAACGTACGTGATTCCTGTCTAAGAGAATAAAGGAAGAGAAACTTACAGGAATCTTAAATCCAGAGGGAGAGTAACTTTGATAAGTTCCCCACTCAAACTGTTAAAACTCAGATCTCTTCCAAATTCACAAGAAAATCTATGTTAGTTATTCAGGTCTAGTGACATCTGCTGACAGAGCTGATGACGAAAAAAAATTATAAAACTTTAACTAAAGGAACATAAGTTAAATCTAGATGAGTCCAAATTCCTTTTAGCTTAGTTTTATGCTCTACAGCTTATAGTGAGCCAAACACAAAAATAAGCGAGAAAATAGTAATTTTTGGTGAAAGACACAAAATAAAAGCATAAAGATCCACCTGAGTCATTGAAGAGAGTTACAAGTCACTAAATTCTATTTAAGCAGAACAGATCAGGACTGCCTCTCCAGCGGTGCAGCAGGAGTCCAATTTACATATTACAGTCTTCTTATTTCTCCTTTTAATATCATAATGATTCTAAAACCATAAATTTTGAAACAAAATAAAATTCACTACTTTTTGACTGAAGAATCATGTTTTATACTTACAAAACACGTAATTTACTCAGTTGCCAGATCTCTTGTGGGATTTGCCCAATAATGTTGCATTTCTTCAATACTCTACAATTTCCAAAATCAGCAATGTCAGCTGCAAAGATAAAAAGGCTAACATCATAAGCCTTCAAACAAGAATATACAATAAGCAGCAAATGTACATCCGATTGATTCCTGTCATGTTCCAAAGGTCAGGAAAAGGCTGATTTGTTCCATTTATATCACTGATTACCCTGTAAGTACACATGCCATTAAGAACAAAAAGTTTAGCAACAACATATTAACAAATTTTTGTCTGTAATCTTCTGCTTAGATTCTTTCACTTACAAGTTTGTTAAGTTTCTCAAAGCAGAGATGGAAGATGGAATTGGACCTTCAAGTCCACTAGCTTGCATTTCTCTGCTCGATTCAATCATGCAAAAACAATCAGTTCAAGAGAAAAATACAAGTTTTAAAGTCTCATAAACTTGAAAGGCATTTAAAAACCTTTTGAAAGTTGAGGATCTTACAATCTTCGAAGATTCTTCCAGTTCTGAATGAAATCTGGTATACTCCCATTAAAGTTGTTGTCATTTATCCTACTGCATTGTATAATAAGAACTTTTACAACTTCTACTTCTGCTAAATTTTGTGACATCCTACTAATATAAGTCAATTTAAAACCTTACAAGGTTGAGCAAAAATTAAAAGCTTACAAGTCTGTTAAGTTTTTCAGTTGAGCAAGTTGCAAGTGCAAATTTCCACTCAGTCTGTTTGACGACAATCTCCTGCAAAGATAATTATAAACTTCATCTGTCAAAAGTACACTAATTACAAAAGTATAGCTTATTCCTTCTTTTAACAAGTTTGAGGATAGGTCAGGAAAGTTAAAATTGTATAGATTGTATAGAAGTCATTGTATAGATTGTATAGAAGTCATGAAATGCCTTACAAAGTTCTCAAGTTAACTAACTTCCCAATCTCTGGGGGAACTTCTCCTGAAAATTGATTTGCTTCAAGGTCCCTGCAAAGTACTTACATTGAAATTACTAGAGATAGGAGTAAAATCTTTCTTGATCAATTTAAACATTTGTATTCCTTTCATTGCCAGGAAGCCTAGATAATTTGTGTGTTCATAAAACCTCAGGAGAGTGAACAGCATATCATTTCACAAGCTTAGCACAAAACATAAAACTAATGGACTGGAAAGAACGTCAATTTTGAAACATCTGTCTCCTGTTAATGAAGGTTCTTCAAAACTTACAAGTATGTAAGGCTGCTAATGTTTCCCAAATACGTTGGAATATTCCCAGATAATCGGTTTCCAAAGACAGAGCTGCACTAAGGTTGCTTGGTTAGCTACATAAGAGAGTAACTTTGTTTTCTCTTCAATCAAAGATTGATCATATACAACGAGACAATAACTCACATGAACTCAAGCTGCATTGAAGCCCATTCAGGCGGAATTGACCCACTTAGATAGTTGTATGCAAAATCACTGCATGCCAAATAGATTTGGGTAATACACATTTTACTGTTGAATGACCAAGAAAATAATGGAATAGAAACAGTTTAATTCACATATTTGCTTCCGCTCTGATTTTCATCATTCTTAAAGCATAAGAGAGAAAACACCTCAGACTTGGTTTGATTGTTATCATCCCTATTTTCCTAGAATTTCTCAAAACTGAACTCCAAAGAAAAAAATTCAAGACAGAAAGAGAACAGGGGTGCTTACATCACTTTGAGGTAAGGAAGATTTACAAGCTCAGTTGGAAGTACTCCTGGAAGGCTCTGACGCTTGAATATTCTAAAAATCCAAAACGAACCCAATATTAGCCATTTAATCCTTTCATAATTGTCTATATCTTAGACTCCATTTTTCTTCTGAACACGAATTTGTGCTTTTGGTCCTTCATTCTTAGAAAACTTACAGATGTGTAACGTGGCAGGTTCCATTTTGGCAAGTGCAAGTAATGTTTTTCTCGGATCCCGTGTCCCTGTCCACATTCTCGGTAACATTGCAAAAGTCGGCATCGAAATTCCAGTCGCTATTTCCCATCGTTCTGGCGATTTGGTTCAGAATATTTACTAATAAAATTACAAGTCAAATAACAAGAATATTAATACTATTACATAATATCCAGGAAAAACAAGCAGCTAAAAGGAAACTATGTCTACCCTCATCTTGAGGCAGGCGAGCAGCATCAAGCTTGTTCGTGTCTAACCAACTGAAAGCAAGAACAACTGATAGCAGAAGTGCGGTGGCTTTAGGGAAGAACATCTTTGCAGCAAAGAAAAATCATGCAGCCTTCTGTGCAACCGAGCTGGCTCTTCGATTTCTTGGCCACTTTCTAAGTCTTTCCGGCCGTCCTCTTTTCTTATCTCTTTCCCTTGCTTTTTAGACAAAGAACAAAAAGAACAAGAAACTTAATCGAGGAGTAAAGTCGGAAATGTGGAAGTAGGGTGGCGTTTGTTCGCGGGATGTAAAGTGACATTATTTGTAATGTGTCTAATTAAATTACATTGTAGTGTTTATTTTATAATAGATCATTGCAATGTCAAATTGTAATGTAATCACATTGAAGCCCAAAACTAATGCAATGTACATTACATTGCAGGCTGCAATGTTTGTAATCTTATTAAAGATATTTTTACCCTTCAATTTTATTATTTTATTAAAAATATTTTATAAGATTATAATTAAAATAAAAAATATTAAATTAAAATATATAATATAAAAATTAAAAATTAAAAAATAAAATATAAAAAATTAAAATTTATATAATATAGGTAAAAAAATTAAAATATAATATATAATATAAAAAATAAAAATTAAAAAAATAAAATATAAAAAATTAAAATTTATATAATATAAGTAAAAAATATTAAAATAAAATATATAATATAAAAATTATATTAAATAAATGAAACAAAATATAAAAAATTATAATAAAAAATAAAAATAAAATATATGACATTAAAAATATATTTAAGAGATAATATTATATAAAAATTAATAATAAAGAATACAAGTATATTAAATTTACATTTTAATAAATAAAGGTAATTTTGTAAATTAACATTACATTCTCTGTAAAGTACTTATAAAACAAACACTGCAATGTTATCTTCCCTGCATTTTAATCATTACATTACTGATATACCAAACACTGCAATGTTATCTTTCTTGCAATCACATTACCTGTAATCACATTGCATTGTAAAGTACCAAACGCCACCTAGTAGTCAAATACTTTGAACACAAAAGGTGAAAACCACCATTCCAGGTTTTACTTGACATTTCATCAAGGATGAACCTTTGCTTTAGCTTGATTTAACTTGTACATGGATCTTTTTGTGGACGTGTCCCACATGTTCCCCTGTTAATTTTGCATGATTCAGACACGTAGATGGACCCACCCGTTGCACACGCATATGGGTCACTTTGACGGTATAGTCTCCTTGAAATCTTGTTTTTCTTTTCTTTAACTAAACAAGGTATTCAGTAGAACAGAAAAGTCTTAATTCATTAATAATTCTTTATTTTTTATGGCTACCTGTTTTTACTATTATTTATTTCTTAAATGACTAGAATTAAAAATACATCATAAAAGCGACAACTGGACATTTTTATTGTTAAAAACTACTACTTGAGTGCATACTACAACTAAACATGCATGGGGAGGCAAACCCGAAGGCGGTCGGCTTTCACAGGAAAATTGACGAGGAAGGCGTCGTTGAAAAGTAAGGGGAAAAAAGTTGTACTGCTACATGCTTTCCTTTCTGTTCTGGTATTAGTGCTTTGCGTGAGATACAAGAGAGACCAATTTTAGGCACATTGCTTTTGACATTTGAAAACATAACTTGTTCAGAGCTCTTCCTGAAAATTTCTTGGACCCTACACTTTTTCCTGAGTTGTGATACGTAAATAAATAATGGCTGGGTGATCAAAGAAAATTCGAGCCGGTCCACCTGAGACCTGCCATTGGAACTGTGGCAAAGGTCCAAAATTCCAGGGTTAGATGCATCCACATCAGGGTGATGCGGTTGGTTGGGAAAAAGTCATTTAAGAGCAAGAACAATAAGCCATTTGTATATTGACCAGCAGCTGTTCCAAAAAATTAATAAATTCCTTGTGGCAATAGAAGTCCGCTGTTGCACGCCCCTGTTATAAACTGTAAGATCAAGTTTCATATCTCATGTTTTATTAAGCATCGTTAGAGCCTTTTATTTATAGACCCTATAAAGAAAATCACACCAAAATAAATACGATGCAAAATAACCGTTCTGCTTGCTGCCATCCTTCCCTTGTCATGCACTGCTCTATACGAGGATTCATAACAGTCAAGGTCTTTGATTAATATACAAATATGATACAAAGAGTAAAGGTTGTCTACGCAGGCAAGAAGAACAAAAGAAATGGTAAGAACAATCCTGACAATCTAACCAAGCCTGTTTCTCTGTATGCTAAGAACGTGGATGGAGGTCGTAAAAATCATGGGGAGATACAGACATTGTTGAAGAGCCAGTCCATGATGGGACTGATGTTGATATCTGGCTTTCCATGGCTTTGAACTCATTGATTTCATTGCGTTCGTAAGCATAATCAGAAGAAGCTTCAATCCTGGACCCTGCAGATGTTGAAGTATTCACCTGACTTCCTCCCGAATTCTGACTATTCATAGACTTATGATGATCTCTTATGGCTTTAAACCTCAAATCTTGACTGTAACTACCTGGATCAGGGACGGATTCCGGAACGATGATTTTTCCTTCTAACATGCCGACTACTTCAGACATGGTCGGCCTTAGAGAAGGTGAACCATTTGTGCATAAAAGAGCTATTTTAATCATTGCTTCTGCTTCTGCCTTGTTAAACTCAGTTCCCAGCTTTTCATCTACCAACTCCGAGAGCTTTCGATTTTGCTGTAAATTGCAGGCCTAAAATGTACATAAGAACAGTTAAGGTCATTGCTATGCTTTTCAACAATCTAAAAGACTAATGTATAAGGAGTAATTACCCAATCAAGAAGGCAAGTATATTTATTCTCTGGTCCATAAGTCATATTGTGCTTCCCACTGACAATTTCCAATGCCACAATTCCAAAACTGTAAACATCTGCCTTGTACGTCAAGTATCCCCACAGTGCATACTCTGGCGCAATATATCCTCTGCATCCAAATTTAATTAAACTTGAAAGTTCAAAACAGACTACAAGATTGAAAGATGACAAAGTGGCTTACATCGTTCCAGCAACTCGTGTGCTGATGTGGGTTTTTTCCTCTTCATGAAGCTTGGCCAATCCAAAGTCGGATATTTTAGGATTGAGGTCTCTATCAAGCAGAACATTGGTACCTTTGATGTCTCTGTGAACAATTTTGAGTCTAGACTCTTCATGGAGAAATGCTAAACCTCTTGCTATTCCCGTACAAATCTTGTGCCTGGTAGGCCAATCCAGGTTCATTTGACTCTTTTCTGAGCCTAAAGAAAATCCCAGGAAATATTTCATGGGCAAAATCCATCACTGTCCTCCTTTTTGAGGTTTTTGTTTCATTTTTTTTCTTTCAATTAAATGTATCTGATAAAAGATTCTACAATGAACTTACCAAACAGGGCTCGAGAAAGGCTATTATTTTCGAGGTACTCGTATACTAGCAACAATTGATCCCCTTCAATGCAGCATCCGTAAAGCTTTACAAGATTGGGATGTTGCAAACATGAAATCATGCCGATCTCGTTCATGAACTCACGATTTCCCTGACTTGATTTTGAAGATAGCTGCTTCACCGCAATTATTGTACCATCAGCAAGCTGGCCCTGCTACCCAACAATGAAAATGATTCTGAGCATAAACTTCGAAGAAGAAATCCCATTATACCATAGGGTTGATGATGAATTAAATCTGGTTTGTATACCTTGTAAACAGGTCCAAATCCACCTTCTCCAATCTTGTTTGCAGAATCAAAATTGTTGGTGGCAGCCCTAATCTGCTTTAAAGTGAAAGAAACGGTTTGAACATCTAGTCCTTCAAGATCTGGAAAAAAAAAAAAACAGAGGAAATATGATTGTCCACTACATGTTTATATATTTGCTTAATGGAAAAAAAAAAAAATAGAGAAACCGGAAGCTCATCTAATCAGTCCAACATGTGCATGGATGGTGTTATATCTATGTGTTGGAAATTGCAAGTTCTATACTTGAAAGTAAACAACTTTAGCAGAAACCTGGAAATTGAGATTTATTGAAAGGTTATTTCATGCAAACCTTTTTCTCGCCGGCTCTTGGCTTTGAAATAGTATCTCCACCAGAGGATACCTGATGCCAAGAATATGATAAATGCTCCTAGGACACCAACAACGATTGGCACAACATTCTTTTTCTTCCCTGCATGACGATGTTTGGCATCTGCCCCAAAGAACTCGTCAATTCTATTGTAATTGGAGCTAAGCTCGAAATAATAATACCGACAACTAAACGTGTAATAAAAGAGTAGGATCAGGATCAGGACGACGAGGAAGAAAAAAAGGACATACTGGGATTCTCCAAGGTGATTGCTGAAATGAGTGGACCATGGGTTCCTCGGTCAGGAATTGCTTGAGTTCCTTTGCCAGCCCAGTAGAAGCGGATCTCCATTCTACCATTTGTTACACTAACGTTATATGATCTTGTGTACGGCGTAAGAACCCCTTTAGCTTCAGCTTCTATATCGAAATCCTGCTCGATTAACTCATCCTGCCATGCGAAAAAAGATCCAGCAACTCCTTGGTGATAAGCCATTAACACAAATATGCCTCTCAATTGTGATCAGTTACCTGAATATAAATATCAAACATTCGCCTTCCAAGGCTTCCATAGGTTGCATTATTTGAGAATTGAATCTCCGCGAAGTGTAGAGTCAGAGTATAGTTCCCATTTTCTAAACAATATTGATAATAAGTAAGCGAAAGAGGAGAAAGGCGTGCTGCAGTGTATAAATCCGAGAGATTGTTGGGTGACTGGGCAGTTGCAATAAAACGTGACTGTAAGTTCAGTTCATCGTTATCGTCTCTGAAGTCTCCAGTGCTACTAAATCCCCAGTTATCAGCATTTTGATATAACGTTGCAGCACCACCAGAACCAAAAGTTCTATCTCCTATATAAGTTTTGCCGTCTATTTTCACATCATCACCACCACAATTTAGGTACAAAGAGTGTGAGTCTGAAACACAGACATATAAGTCACTAAAGTTCATATGAAGGAGCTTTGGAGAGATGCTATTAAGACACTTTTGGAAGTTTAAAAAGCTATAAATTATAATTGAAAGCAACATTTCTTCATACTTACGTTCTTCACATTGGAAATCGTTCTTGCACTGAAAAATTTCACCTCTGTTTTGATAGATAGAAAAGGGAATGGATTAGAACCAAAGGAAAACTATTTAAGAGAAACTTCGCTAGCTAACATTTTGAACTATTTAATGATGAAGCAAGGGTGGATTTTGTTTTGACAGAGCTTAAAACAGAGAGCAAGAGAAAGAGCCACTATGCCATACCAAACTTCTCAATGCAATGACAGTGGATTCTATGGCCGTAACTGGAATTTTTATAACATACACAATAATGCACTAAGAATGGCAACTTACAGGTTTGTTGATGAAGAACTGCGGAACAAATTAATATTACTCCTATTTAAAAAACAAAACACAATAAAGTTCAGTAATGCTGCATTAGGAAAACATAAGGAAGTAGACAGTTCTCTCCAATTAAAAGGAAAAGAAAATAAAAACTAACAGTTGCCGACATGCAGGCTGCTGAGGACTTTGCCATGCGAAACTATTGTAGGAAAGATCCCTGCCAGCAAGAATGAAATAAAGCCATCTTCTTAGAGATATTGCAAGTGAGGAAGAACATACAAAGCTTCAAATAATCCTAGTAGAATATACATACACGGTGATTCCTGTCCTCAAAATTGACTCAGGTATATTTCCACTGAAATTGTTGCCAGTTAAAAAGCTGATCTTGGTGACATCATATAGTCAGTATTACTTGCTTTACAAACCATAAACTAGAAAGATTTTGGCTTCACGGGTTAGATGAGTACTTTCCATCAAAGGGAAAGAGGAGAAGGGGAAGAAACTCACAGGAATTTGAAGTTTCCAGGGGGTATGACATCTTCAAGTACTCCATTTAAGCTGTTGAAACTGAGATCCCTGTCCAAAATCACAAGAAAAACATGAATATATTACATGATACGGTTAAAATTCCCCCTAAATTCATAATACTCGTAAAAATCCAAACGTTTAGGCTATAAGAAAATTTAAAAACTTTTAGCAACCAAAGACTTATGGAGAATACTCACAGCATACGCAAGGCACTCATGTCCCAGACATATTCAGGGATCTGTCCAGAAATGTTGCATTTCTTCAAAACTCTACAGCATCCAATGTTAGCCATATCAAATATAATGATCTAGAAATGATTAATTATATGGCTCAGTAAACTAGTCGAAGATTAGCAGTAAACGTACATTCGCTCGATGCGCGTCATGTTCCTTAGATCAGGAAAAGGCTGACTTGTTCCATCTATGTCACTTATTATCCTGTACATAAGTATAAGATTGAGCAAAAATCATTTAGTTAACAAAACATTTAGTAAATTGATGTCACTAATCTTGTGCTGATGGTAAAATTGAGAAGCTTTCACTTACAAAATTTCTAAGTTTTCCAAAGCAGAAATGGATGATGGAATAGGTCCTTCAAGTCCACTACCTTGCATTTCCCTGGTTGTCTCAGGTAAATTAACAAAAAACAATCAAGAAGATTTCAAGTGATAAATGCAAATTTAGAGACTTAGTCACTTAAAAACTATTCAAGTTGAGGATATCTTACAGTCTATCAAGTTTGTTCCAGTTATGAATGAAATCTGGTATACTGCCATTCAAGTTGTTGTCATTTATCCTACTGCATTTGCAATATTAATATTAGTTAATAACAAACCTCATCCCCCCCCTTTTTTTTTTGTGAATTAATGCATCTAGTGTAACTCCATTAAAGAAGCTTACAAGTCTGTTAAGTTCTTCAGATCAGCAAGTTCTGATGGCAAATTTCCAGTCAATCGGTTGGAGGACAATCTTCTGCAAGACAAATATATTACATCCTTCAAAGAGTATTGTGAGACATTTCAAGACTACAACAGTAATGCTCTTTCTTTTTATGAGTGTTAAGAAAATATATGGTTCAAGAAGACAAAAGTTTAATAGAAGTCTTGAAATGTCTTACAAAGTTTCCAAGTTGACCAACTTCCCGAACTCTGGGGGGACTTGTCCAGAAAAGTTGTTTACTTCGAGGTCCCTGTAAGATAGATAAGCTAAGGTCACTAATGGGACACACCATCCACCCTCCACCTCTATCTTGGAGAGCATGAGGACCCAGGGAATAAAACTCTTCATTCCCCTGATTGTGTCCTGACTAAAATTTGCAAAGAATATAATTAACAAGTTTAGCTCTAAAGTAAATTTTATGGACTAAAAATGATTCCAGTTTCCGAATATCATCAATAGATTAGAGTACTTCAAAACTTACAAGTACTTAAGGGTGCTAATGTTCCCTAGAGAGCCTGGAATTCTCCCCAATAATCGGTTTCCAAAGACAGACCTGCATTAATGTTGTCAGGTTAGCTCAATAACAACCAATTGTCTCAACTATTAATGCAAGCAGGGAGCATAACAACTCACATTTTCTCCAACTGCATCGAACCCCATTCAGATGGTATTGAACCACTCAGGTAGTTATATGCAAAATCACTGCAGGCAACATTAAGATCATTCTGGTAATTAACTTAAATTTTTATATGTGCCTGCAACGTGATGTAAAAAGAGAAAGAAAGTTGAGTTACTTACATCTCTTCGAGGTAAGGAAGGTGTACAAGTTCAGATGGAAGTGCACCTGGAAGGTTCTGACGCTTGAATGCTCTGAAATCCATAACAAGTTTAGTTGCTTTTAATCAATCTATATGTGTCATTTTTTGTGTTTTTTTTTTCCTGATCCTCAGACTACTATATATAACATATCTATGTTGATGGGCCACTAGAATTCCATGATTTTTTTAGTTTATAAGACGTGGGATTAGTTGAGTTTTAAGCTTTAGTTCGAACATGCATGCTTTAAGTTGGTCTAAGCCTATAAATGAATAAACTATATCAGAAAACTTGGTCTGTTTCGAGCTTTTTCTTGAGAAACATTGAAGCATCTTTTTCATTAGCTTATAAACGGTTAAAGTGCATACCTTGTGACAAAAACTGCAATATATTTGTTAAGTTTATTCTTCAAAAAAGGAAAAACAAATCCAATACAATAAAAATCTAAAATGTGTGTAGAAAAAGTAAAGAGTAGAAAACATAATACAAAATTACAAAGAGATAGGGGAGAATACATGAGAGGACTACCACAGTAATCTTCAGCATCTTCTCTATTTAATGAAATGAAGATGTTACCATATATATATCATCCATCAACTATCATCAAAGGTAAGATGTTATTGCTAATATCATCATATTGGTCATTTTGAAACTAAATACTTATAATCTAGTTCATCAGTGTTTCTGCTTTTTAATCTCAACTGTTAGAGGTTGAAACTAAAGCACCAGTTAACTTTTACAAAAAGAAAGGGAAACCTACAAATGAGTTACGTGGCAGGTTTCATTCTCGCAGTGGCAAGTAACGTTTTTCTCAGGCACAAATCCTCTTTCTACCCTGGGTGTGTCATTCTTTTGGCAATCGTTTCCATCAAAAGTCCAGTTTGTAGCTCCCATCGTTCTGGCAATTTGATTCAGAACATTCACTGTATAAATATTACATCCATCAAAAACCCCAAGTCACATATCTACTTGGTTGAATCCCAAAAACCAATAACAAGAAGAAAAAGAAGAAAACTAAAACAAGAAAATGACCATAAAGAAATAATAATTCAATCAATTCATCATACCCTCATCTTCAGGCAACATGGCGGCCTCAAGTTTATGTTTTCCGATCCAACTCAAGGCTAGAACAGCCGATAGAAGAATCATGGCCTCGGAAAACAACATCCTGGCAAAATTGCAGCGCCGTGGAAAATCGGAAATCATTCTTCTGTTTCACTATGCAAGCATTTAGACTGTTCCTCTATCTTGAACATTACTTTCCTTTGACTTTATGTAACAGAACGTTATGAACTTGCGCTAAAAAGCATATAGGTATACTAGTCAAATTAAAATGCTTCAAGAACTTTCAAACCAAAAGCACCATTCTAGCATCTCGCTTTAGCGTAAACTAACCATGATCCTGGAATACTAGTATGCTTTTTTGAATGAATATTGCAAGTTTTCGACGTGCTTTGCTTCTTGGATTGTTTCATGGTTGGTTACTTCAGAATTTCCCAACCACATGTATGACTAGGATCATGGATGTGGACCTCTAGATACGTGGTCAGTTTCGGTTTTGACCTAAGAAAATCTTATTCATACAAGTTGGTTAATTGTTTTTTCTATGTATTTAGTTGGTTAATTTAAAGTTTAAACAGCTTTGAATTGTTTCTTCTCTTCTCTGGGATTTGCTTTGCTTGAGAAACAGTGGCAACCACCATTTGGCACATCGGCTCTGACCGTCTTTAGGACAGTATTGCCCTCTCCATTCCCCTTTTCATGCCTCAGGAACTCTTCAATTTTAAACCAAAACACCGTTAATAATGTGAACCCTTTGAGGTCACATCAAATTAGTTACTGATTAAAGTTTTGAAAAATACAATCACGAGGCAATTAGGGTTATTGCGGTAAAAAACGTGGCTATCAATAGAAATTAATATGTAATGTGGTTTTAGACTACTTTTGTGATACTTTAGACTCTGTAAGCCCCCCGGCTGTACCCCTCAAAGTCATTGGTAGCCTGCAATTTTTGACGGGGAGTGGCTTCATAGAGGACTCCGAACATCCATACCAAACTTTTAAAGTTATCCCTAATGGGTCCAATTAAAGATATTTGGCAAGTGGGCTGCAATTGCTTGCCATGTATCCTTCATTTCGGCCGTCCTTTTTGCCAGGGTTGAAACAAAGCGACTTTAAGTACAGATTATATAACAATGACTAGAAATGCATACATGATCATCTAAACAAATATAGAAGGCTGCAAATTGGATTGCCAAAGCAGCCAAGATGAACATCTGTTTAGATGATTATGTTTATATTTCTAGTCATTGTTGTATATGTAAGGAGAAATTGTTAACTCAACTACTCAAATACCCTTTCACGCATATAAGTTAAATAATTATGTTATTTTTGCTAAAGATTAGATTATCTTCATTATAATTTTTAAAGTCCTTAAGGAACGGGAAGAGTCCTAAGCTTGATGAAGAACAAAACAAAGCCGAAGCCAAGAGTGGGTCAAATCTCTAATATTCTTGACAGTAACAAAGTTTGAAAATATCTTTACCCAGAGAAACAATGAAAGAAAAACAAATTACTGTAATAATATTAAAATGAATGTTCATTTTAATCACTGTATTATTTAATACTTCACACATTAGGAATTGTGATCGGCATGATAAGAATCAAGGCTTGGAAGATTTGAGGCTCTAGTGATGGGGGTATTTCTCCTGCTCCACTTGCAAACCCAGGTACCCAACCGTGTTTATAAATATATATATATATATATATATATTTATATATATTTATATATATTAACGCCAAGCTACAAAGGATATAGGTGGAATTTTAGAGAGTTTAAAGGATATTTTAGTCTTTTACTCCACTTTCATCGGGATATTTTGAGTGATTGGCATTTTGGATGTTACAGATATTTTTCGGGTTTTTATGCTTTTGTATTGACTCTGCTTCCATTATCTCATTCTTAGATTTGCATGAAAATGCAAATCAATTTGAATCAAAGTCTCTGGATGTTGGAGCTTGAAGATTGTAGCAGGGCCTTTGTTTCTTTGTTTCTTCAGCTTACAAGCAGGCATAAATGGAAGCCATATGGTCCCATTTAAAGCATGCAAAAAATAAAGAAAAATATAAAAAAAATTATAAAATTACAAAAATCAGAAAATACAAAGAATGAAAAAGCAAAAAAAAAATATAAAAATCCCATCTTCCTTGCAACTCTTTTCCTACATTACTTATATGATTGTTTTTGATATAATTATGAAAATGGGAATGTAATAATATGTATGTTTAGCAAGCAAGCAACAAAATAAATAAATTTTTTGATTTATCGTCCATTTTTTAGAAAAATTCTTTTGATTTATCATCCATTTTTTAGAAAAAATTCTTTTCGTTTTTCAAGAGCAACAACATCCAGTGCTGAGCTAAAAAGATGGAATTTAACTTGTAAAAATTGGTATCGATAGGCTAAAATCACTCCATGTTACAGGGATTAATAGGTAATCCACATGGATGAGCATGCAATTTAGATTTTAATTTTATGTATGCTTAATTCTATGTGTATTTTTAAATGGAAGAGTACAATAGGGAATTTAATTTGTAAAAATTGGTATCTATAGACTAAAATTACTCCATGTTATAGGCATTATTAATAGATAATCCACATAGATTAGCATGCAATTTAGATTTTAATTTTATGTGTGCTTAATTCTAGGTGTACTTTTAATGGAAGAGTACAACACCCACGTATATACATGCGTATATTTCTTATATTTTTGAATTATAAAATAATCAATTCAAAATAATATGTGATTAATCTATATACCTAACTAAAAAAAATGGGTTAATATGTAAGTGAATAGGATTCAGGAATTTGGAAATTGCTTCAATGTATTGATTATTCCTGAAATGTGTTATACACATGCAAGAAAGATTCCGAAAGGATCATCAGCTTTCGTAGTTAAAAGCTTCGAAAACAAACTTTAACTAACTAGGGGTAAAAGAGGAATAAAGATTTTCACAGTGTCAATTTGTTTAAGTGACAAATCATGTGATAGAAAAGCAAAACATTACAAACATCAAATGTATAAATAGATAAAACCCAACGCTTGTTGCAGAGGCGGTTTAATAAGTTTAAAGGCTTAAAGCAAAATATTTAATGAAATTTTTTTTTATTGAAATTAAAAAAATTATTTAAATTTTATTCTTATAACTTTTTGAAATGTAAAATTTTTATATTTTTAAAATGGTTAATATAAAATCAACAATTAAAATTTTTAATTTAAATCAACTATCACATAAAATAAAGATAATATAACAATATAATATAAATTTTAAAAGCAAAGTAAAAAAGCTTGTAAATATTAGAATAATAGTACCAAAGTGTTGAATGCTTATTGCAAACAGTAAATGAGTCTCATGTCTTTATGAAGATAATAACATAATAGACTTCTTATGTATTCTTTGCAAGAAAATGAAAGTTAAAGGAAGAAGGAAGAAAGAGTAAATGAGAAAAGAAGAATTTAAAATTATATATTATACATTGAAAAAGAAATAATTGGTTTTATATATAGGAAAAAAATAATTATTGAAAATCATTAAATATGTTAATTAGAAAAGAAAAATTCAAAAGTAGATATTATACATTGAAAAAGAAATAATTAGTTCTATATATAAGAAAAAAAAGAGTTGTTGGAAATCATTAAATATGTTAATTGAAAATTGAAGAAATAAGTGAGAAAAAAATAGTTGTTAAAGATGATTAAATACATATAACTGTTAGTTGATTGAAAATAATATAATATTTTAGAAATTAGAAAGTGATAAAAAATTGAGATTTATTAGGCATATAATTAAGGAAGTGAGAAAACAATTAATTTTATTAATTGTTTTTTATTTTTATATATTTTTAATATAATAAATTATATTATAAAATTATAAAACCTCTTCAAATTGGGGGTCTAAAGCCCTTACTTGGGTAGCTTCACCCAAGGGCTAGCCTTAGCTTGTTGCTATGTTCTCCTCTACATTTTTCCATATTACTCGTAAAATGGCAAGCACCAATTTTACTTTTAGCTCTATGATACCTCCTTTTAAGATGGAGTGTGTATATTCAACATACTCATCGATTTCTTACACGATAAGTTTTAAAACTGTTTCGACTGCAATGTTTTAATCAAATTATTAGTAATTTGGAAATTTGTATCAAAATATCTCCACATAATAATTCTATTGGAAATTTTTTTCTTAATAAAATGATAATTCACACCATGATCTTTAGTAAACTAGATCTTGAGACTGTTCTGAACATTAAAAAAATATTAAAGTGCTTCCAAGTCATCTTGGGTCTTCAAACCAACTTCCACAAAAGCAGTTTATATGGCATCAAACTTGGAGACTTATTACAAACTAGAGCAACCAAAATTCCATGTTTGGTGGGGTCCCTTCTCACCACCTATTTAAGTATCTTTTAGGGGCTAGACACCATTCCAAGAGCATTTGGAGGCCGATCATCAATAGATTTAAGGCTAAGCTTGTGGGTTGGAAATCCAACACGCTTTCCATAGGTGGACGAGCCACTTTGATTAAATCAATTTTGGCAAGTTTTCTTATCTACTTCATGTCACTCTTTGAAATGCCAATAGGTGTTAAGGAAGAGCTTGACAAGATCCAAAGACGATTTTTATGGGAGGTTTGACGAAAAAGAGACGTCTTCATTGGTGGATTAGGATATGATTTGCAAACCTAGAGATAAAGGGGCTTTGGTTTCATTGATCTCCAATTGAAGAATAAAGCTCTACTAAACAAATAGATTTAGAAGTACAGTGAGGAGAGTGAGAGTGTAAGCTTTTGGTGACATTAAAGCTTTTAACAATAGTGGAAAATTCTTTAAAAAAGCCTTAAAAAGAGATGAAAATGGTTGAGACAGAAGATTAATATTGTAACTGATAATTCTATTTTATAGAATTATTTTATTCTAATTTTGTTATTAAATTTTAGCTAAGTCCTTAGTTTTTAATTGTAATTTACTTAATTTTTAATTATTTTTATATTTAGTTTATTTTTAAGTAAGTTATTTAATTTTATGTTATTTCCTTTAATTTGGTCATTATTTATTAGTTTTTATATTTTTGGTAGGACCTAAAGTCATTGGACTTAATTTTGGAAAGTAAGGTGCTAAAAGATCCAAAAATCTACTTGCATATATTTCATTGTTTTAGCCATATCTCGAGCTACAGAACTCCAATTGCACGATTCTTGGACCATTGGAAAGCTAAGAGACAGAGCTACAACTTTTATGAAGATCACTTTGCCCAGTTCTGCCTCTAAGATAGAGAAAATTATGTCAGAAAGTAGCTAGACGTCTTGTACCGGGAATGAAAATTTGTAAAGACTGTTAAGTGATTTTTTGGGCCTCTCATTATGTTTTAAGCCCAATTAAACCCTAGGTCAACTTGGAGAAATTTAGGTTAAGTTTGTTAGTATATATAGGATATTTTAAGACTTGAGAAGAGAGAACCTTTGGAGATTCAAGAAGTTAAAAGTTGAAGCGGAAACCCGGAGATCAGAGCGACAATTATTTTGTTTTCTTCTTTAGCTTTTATTCTTTTTGATATTTTCAATGGTTGAACTTTATACAATGTTATTTGATTTTGCAATTATGAGTAGCTAATTTTCTTTTTCTATGATTGCAATTGAACTCACATGTAGTCTAAGTTTTTAATCTTTTTCTTACTTATTTTCAATGGGAATTGAATTGTTTATTTCAATTTGTTCTTAATGCTTTTAATTGCCTGATCACCAATTAAATTGATTTAGGAACCTAAACAAACTTGGGAAAGGGAGTTTAGAGTAGACTAAAATTGGGATAGCATATGATCATGTTAAATGATTTGCGTATAGGATAGGGATATACCTATAGGCCATATGTAGCCAGATTAGAGCCTGAACTTAATGAGTCTGTTTTAATTTCAAATCACATAGGGATATAGTGTTTTGGTTAAAATAGATATTTTTATAGGACGAGTCGGGAGACCCTTATAAATAATTTAGGACTCTAGGTTAACAATTCAACCCATTGAAATAAGTTAAGGATGAGAGGTAAAATTTAGATGAAGTGTGAGGGATATTGTAATCCTAGGCTTGTTTAATCTGATATTTTCTCCAGTTGTTATTATTTTTATTTTTCTTGTTATTTTAAATTCTAGTTTATTAGTCTTAATTAATTAATTTGGATTATTTGGATAAAATTAAATTGTTTTAATTTTAGTAATTAGTAAAGTTTTAGATCAATTCTCCGTGGGAACGATACTCTACTTGCTAATATACTGTCTATTCGATACGTATACTTGCGTAGTGAATTTTTAACTGACAGTAACAGTAATAAAGCTTTTTATATGAAGGCTTGATAACAAAGAAAGCAAAATGATAACGTTTTACATAACAAAGTACCTAGAAGGAATAAAACTTGGGACCCACACAGTTGGAGAGCCTTTGTTCATACTTGGCAAATAAGGCATCTATTAAGCACATGACCTTTAACAATCCCAACGCAAAACTAACAAGCAAAATAAAATAAATGAAAAAGCAACAAATATTGAAATATCAATCAAGTAAAGATCATTGACTAGTGATTAACATAGTGACACAGTACCAGCACGTGTCCTTTACATCTACCAAAATTGAAAGAAAACTTTTAACTCCAATTGTTGGAAAATTGGTCTTTATTCTAACAGAGAGTTTGTGGCGTTTGGTCATCATTACTAAAATTGAGGGACACCATGAGTCTAATTCCTTAGGTCCCAAGCGATAGACCATCTTTTACCTTTTGGTGAACTATCACAAACCCACTTACACCTTCAAGGAGTTTATCTTTTTTTTTATGTGTAGGTATGGGCTTTTTGATAGGGAATAATACCTTCATCAATTTTTGAGAGGATGAATGGATTGATGGCCTTGTCCTCAAATTGGCCTCCCCCGATTTTTCACTCTAAACATCAATAAATCTGAGAAAACCTATGAGTTTGGTTTTTGGATCAACAGATAAGGGAATTGGCATGTTGAGTTTAGAAGAAAAGTTTTTGATTGGGAGGCTAAGTCTTGAGAGTAATTTATGGACTGCCTTAAGAATATTCACCTTGATTTAGAGACAAAAGACAAGCTAATTTGGAAGTTCACAGTGAACGGTCACTATTCCTCTAACTCCTTTAGATCGATGCTTGATAATGGTAGAGATAACAATGTCCTATGGAATCATGTATGGGTTAGTTTGGCTCTCGAAAGTTGAGATCTTTGCTTGGCAAGTCATTAAGGGCAAGATTGCAATCAAAAGCGAACTTGTCAAAAGAAATTGTATGAATAGCGAGGTGGCCACTTGCGTTCTTTGCAACAAGGATTTAGAAACGGTTTACTTGTCATGAATCTTGCAGAATTTTGTAACGACCCAAGTCCAACCAATGGCCTAACAGCTTTTTGGGCCTAAACCACGTGACTTTCAAAAGCTTAAGCTTAAGTTGTTAGTAGTGGTGGACTTAGATTGTTATATAGGTCTTAACAATTACATTCACATCAGATGTGGAATGTTAGGTATTACAATCTCAACCACTCAAATCAAATGTGGGATGTTAGGTATTATAATCTCACTCACTTAAATCTCTAATGTCTTCATCAAGGCCACACATCACATCCACAAGACCAAGATCTCACTAGAGCAATGTGAAAGCTCATATCAGATTGGTGCAAGCTCTGATACCATTTGTAACGACCCAAGTCCAACCAATGACCCAGTAACTTTTTCGGTCTAAACCACGTGGCCTTCAAAAAAGTAAGCTCAAGTTACTAGTAGTGGTGGACTTAGATTATTATATAGGTCTTAACAATCACATTCACATCAGATGTGAGATGTTGAGTATCACAAATTTAGTCTTTATGGTTTAAGGAGTAGGGAATTCTTTCTTGTATGCCTAAGGAGCTAGCTTCATTTTTCATGGTATGGAACCATTTCCAGTGGCAATGGCAAAGACAAAAATGTGGAGAATGTCGTTTTTCATAATTTTTTGGTCTATTCGGCTTTACCGAAATGAGATGATTTTTGAAGGGAAACTGTGGGACCTAATGAAGGTGGATCTCATTAAAATGAGGATAGCTTGGTGGGTTTGATCGAAATGGTCGAACGATAATCCATCCATCATTGAAATTATTAACGCTCTCTCTACTGTGGCAATTACAAGTAGAGTTGTCAATATGGGTTAGCCTAGCCCACCTCGACCCAAGCTCTTATGGGTTGAAAAAATATAGGTTGGGCCAGACCAACCCATTTTTTACATTGATCATCAAAACTTCAACCCAGCTCACTCCTTGCTAGCCCATAGGTCGGATTGGGCTAATTCATTTTTTTTAAATCATCATTTTTATAATTCTACCTAAAAAAATTTCAAACAATAAAATTGTTCTATGATTTAATCCATAAATTGAATAATAAAAACATGTTACAAACAAATAAATTACATTAAATATAAACAAACAAATAAATTACATAAATAAAGTTTAAATCTTTAACACAAACTACCATCCCATAAACATAAGTATATAACCAAATAATAGAAATTTCAAGACTGATTTATATCCTCTTCAATCCTCATCCTTAAGAAAAACATTTAAATTTTGTTTAAACTGCAATGATGTCTCAAGGTTTGAATCATTATCAATTTATCATATAATATTCATTAACATAAAAAAAAAGAAGATAATAAGTTTTAATCTAAACTAAAATTATTAATTTGACAAGTAAAAATTAAAGACATTGAAATATATAAAATAAACAATATCATTGGTAACTAAATTATTAATTTTATATAATTAAGTATATAAAATTATTAAATTAATTAAAATTATTAATTTATTTTTTTTCTAGCCCACCCCAACCCACTGTCAGATAGTTTGGCCCATTTAGGCCCGATTCTAATATGGACCTAAATTTTTAAACCCAACCTATCTCATATTTAATAAAAAAACAGATCGATCTAATGAACCAGGCCCATTTTGATAGGTCTAGTTATGAGTTCCAAGTGTCCTTCCAAACCCTTAATCAAGTGGCAGTGTCCTCCCAAAAGATAGTTCAAATTCAATACTGATGATGCTATTAGGGGCTGTCTGGGCCATCTTGGAATATGAGGGATCTTACGAGATGACAATGGGTTCGCCAGATTAGTCTTCTCCAAGAAAGCTGGGTGGCCGATGCCAATCTAGTGGAAGTCCTGGACTATAGGAAAGGTTATGGTCCTCTTTGCAACATCCTCCTAGGCTAACTCTATTGGCATCATCATCGAATGTGACTCCAAGAATGCTGTTTCATGGATTTCCCAAGCCTTCCAAGGCCCCATGGAGGTTAAGGCAACTTATTCTTCAGATTTGTGCTCTTAAAGGCACAGCCTTATAGGTGTGTAAACGGTTAGTTTGATTATTGGATATCCAATAACCGAACTAACCAAAATCCTATTTAAAAATAATCGAAACCGAATCGAACTATATAACTAACCAAACTAACCAAAACCAAATTAATTGGGTTAGTTTGGTTCAATTTTCAAAAACCGAACTCAATAAATTTTTTATTTTTTTTGTTTGTGTATATTTATTTATGTTGTATTTTTTTAAATGAATCAATATTACAAAAATACTAAAAATGAGCCTAAAAATTATAATAAATAAAATAAATACTCATATAATTTATATGATATAAATAACAATAAATAATTAAAAACATAGATAAAAACATATAATTTAAGTTTATGATTTTTTTTCATGTAAAATCTCCATAATACTTTTATTTAGGTTTGGTTAATTTGATTAAAAATTTTTCTAACTAAAACCGAATTGAAATAATTTTACTAACCAAACTAACCGAATCGAAAAAATCAAACTCATTTCAATTCGGTTCAATTTATATCTACTCACCCCTACACAGTCTTAAATTGGCAAATCCAACATAGTCCTTGGTCTGGCAATAAAGCTGCCAATAACCTTGCCAAAACTGGGATTGAGAGACTTAATGATCTTTTCCGAGTCCACCCTTAGCTCTCTGCACCTTTTGGCTTATTGCGGTCCACCTGTTCTCTTGATCTTGCTTGCTGCTTTACTCTAGTTGCAGGCTTTGGGCATTAGGAGATTATTATGGTCGTTTTGCCTCCATCAACTTGTGATATTCTTCCTTTTTTAGGTTGTCAATAGTCAAATGGGTTCTTGATTTGTTTGTTGCCTACTGAGGCTCTTTAATGAGAAATCCAAAAGGTTGCTAGTGTTTTTGTTCTGTTTTGATTGAGGTTGTCGCTTGTTTTGTTCATTGTTGAGAGTCAGAAGGAAACTGAAACTCTTTTTTTTTTTTTTTTGAAAGGCGAATATACGATTTTCATTACTCACAGAAATGTACAGAAGTCTACCTATGGTCGAACAGATCAAACCATACACGAGAGCCTTCATGAGAGCATGAGAAACAAAAGCCAGGTTGCCTAAGTGGAAGAAACCACCCTCAAAGGTAAGCAACCACCTTGTAAAAACCAGAAAAGTCAAAAACTGACATAGCTTCCTCTCACTGCAACTCAACTCCATATGCATGAGAGTTGTCACTTGAGTTAGAATCTGAGAAATCCGTCAAAAACGTTGGTCAAGAAGAAGATCATTTGAAAAACAATCAGCAGAATCATGCTTTCCATTCTTTGTTTGCACACGCTCTTAGACCAAACCAACCACTAAAGAAGACCCATCGGCCTAGGGTGTGTCCTCTCGAGGAACTTCAGCACATCGTTCGAAAACTGAAAGGAACCATAAAGAGTAAACTTTTATCTTTCTTTCCATCTTCCAGCAGAACAAAATCGAATCATCCGGCCACACAACTTTACTCAGAAGAATAGACACCAGAGCCCTAGAAAATAGACATGCAGAGAAACCCAGGAAACAAATGGAGCGACAATCCTCAAGCAACGAGACTAAAACACTTGAAGGCAGTCCGGAGCACGACAAAAAGAAATTGGACCAACAAAGACCCGATGCAGGGGGCGCCCCAAGGGACTCAGAAGTCCAATAAAACATCTGAAAGCACACACACAATAATCATCCTGCTTCAACCGTACCTCAATCTTACAGCCAGATTTCATCACAATACAAACCCCTTTGGCAAAAAGGAAGAGGGTAGCTTACATGAAAGTTCTCAATATCTCCGACTGGAGTTGCACGCCTTCCTTTGCGAGGGTGTCAGCTCTCTGATTTGCCTCTCTTCTAATGTGTCTAATTTCCCAGTCCTTGACCTCAACTTTCAGCCTCTCCATTTGCAGGATCAGTTGCCTCATTCTCCACGGGGCTGAATTAGGGTGTTTAGTCCACTTTACAGCATTGCTTGAATCACTCTCAATGATGAGTTTGTAATTAACATTCCATCTTGAGACAGAGAAGATCAGAAAAGCTTCCTTCACTGCAGTCATCTCTGCTAAATTTGAGTTAGCTTCTCCTAAAGCTTTGGAGAAGATAATTTTGGCCTCCCCACTACAGTCCCTCAAGATCCCGCCAATTCCAGCAGGCCCCGAGCATCCTCTTGCGGCACCATCGACGTTAAACTTCATTTGTCCTTGGTCTGGCTTTTCCCAAATGATTCCCTTCCTTTTGTGGCTTTTCTTGATCAGCTGACTCTTAGCTTGAGGTTGACGGTACACATCAAGAACTGACGGATACGAATTTGGCCATTTAGCATTGGCCCAAGTGGCCACTCTGATCCTTGCAAGTTCTAAAACCTGTTCCATGTTCCATTCTCTACCTTGGAAAACAATTTCGTTCCTTGTTTTCCAGATTGACCATACCACTGCAAAGAAGCCGTTTTCCATGTCCTAATGTCCAAACCCCCAACTTGCCATTCATTCCACACCACGAATAACTCCTTAATGTTCCCAGGAGAAACCCACACCATACCCCATGATCTACACCATCCTGCCCATATCTTCCATGATTCTCTGCATGTAGCAAAAAGGTGGTCGCAAGTTTCCTTTTCAGCGTTACATAGTACACATTGTATCATGTTGTTCAAATTCACTCCTCTCTTAGCCAATTCATCCTTAACCCCAATTTTGCCTTGCAGCAGTTGCCACACGAACACTTCAATTCTTGCTGGTGCCAAGTTAGCCCACACCTGGTTCCACATTTTATCCACACTCACGTTGGAGCTAAGAACGTAACTGCAAAAGGATTTGGAAGTGTAAATCTCACTTGCTTCTTTTTTCCATACCAGCTCGTCATTAAACTCCGTGTTGAGAGTGAAATCTTTGATTTTATCAAGAAAATGCTGCCATTGCTCTATCTCCCAGTGGAAAAGCTGTCTGCGCAATTGAATGCTCCAAGTCCACCTGTTCTCTTCCCACTTGCCAAAGTCTGCTATTCTTCCACTCTTATTAACAGCAAGAGCGAACACTCTCGGGAAAGTGAGCGCGAGAGTCGTTCCTTCGATCCATTCGTCTTGCCAGAACCTTAAGCTTTTTCCATTTCCCACGATGAAACCAAAGTTGGTCTGAACTTGCAAAAAATAGTGGTTAGAAGGGGAGAAGGGACTAATAATTCTTTTCCACAGTGTTGAGACTCTCCTGTTTACACTCAAATTTTGCAAAAGCTCAGTTGGATCACTGCCATTTTTCTGTACCAGCACTTCTCTCCATAAACTGTTTCTCTCATTCCTAAACCTCCAAATCCATTTATTAAAAAGAGCCCTATTTTTGACTTCCAGATCAATCAGACCTATCCCTCCGTACTCCTTGTAATTACACATTTTTTCCCACTTCACATAATGAATCCCTCTTTTCTGCTCAGAGCCTCCCCAGAGAAATTTTCTTTGTAATTTTTCCAGTTCGTTTTTCACTTTATTAGGGATAGGAAACAAGGACATATAAAAAATAGGAAGGCTGGCCAAGACTGACCTCAGCACTGTAACTCTACCTCCTGCAGAAAGAGTTTTCGCCTTCCATCCTACCAACTTTGCTTCCACTCTATCTATCATTGGTTTCCAGAATTTTGCTGTGTTGTGGTTGACTCCCAACGGCAGCCCCAAGTACGTGGTTGGGATCCTCCCTGCCTGACAATCGATTTGTTTAGCCCATCTCTCCACAAGCTCCGACTCCACTCCTACACCAATGAGATGACTCTTTTGGAAGTTGATCTTCAACCCCGACACTCCTTGAAAACACTTGAGAATTCTTTTAAAAGCAATGATATTCTCGAGAAAGGGTTCACAAAAAAGGATCGTATCGTCCGCATATTGGAGATGTGAGATAAAAAAGCTGTTATTTCCTATCTCAACTCCTTTGCACAATTTAAGCTCTTCCGCTTTCACCATCATGCAACTCAAAGCTTCAGCCACCATGTTGAATAAAAAAGGAGAGAGAGGGCACCCTTGCCTTAGCTCTCTTTCCATTAAGAACTGTCTAGTTGGAGCACCATTAACAAGAACGGAAACCATAGCTGTATTTGTGCACTCTTTCATCCAACTTCTCCATCTTTCCCCGAACCCCATTTTACGCATTACAAGATCTAAAAAATTCCAGTAAACACTGTTGAAAGCTTTTTCGAAATCCACTTTAAGAATTAACCCACCGGTCTTTTCTTTTTTCAGCCAATCAGTCACTTCGTTGGCAATCAACGCACAATCCATTATTTGTCTTCCTCTAACAAAAGCAAACTGGTTTTTTCCTATGATCTCGCCAATTATCTTCCTCAACCTGTTTGCTAGAGTCTTGGAGACGATTTTGTAAAGGCTGCCCACCAAGCTTATGGGCCTATATTCTCCCAATTTTGAGGGGTTCTGGACTTTTGGAATAAGTGCAATAAAAGATGCATTCACCCCTCTCCCAAGTTTCCCCCTTTTGTGGAATTCTTCTATGAATTTCATGACATCCGCTTTCACCACTTCCCAATATAATTTAAAGAAGTTTAAATTGAAACCGTCGGGACCGGGAGCTTTGTTTCCGTCGCAGCCTTGAATAGTCTCCCATACCTCATCTTCCCCAAAAGGAACCTCTAACATTTGAACTGACTCTGAATTGAGGCACTTAAACTGCCAGTCCATATCCTCTAACTCAATCACCAGATTTTCTCGGTAAAAGCTTTCGAAATGGTTTGCCACCACTTCTTTGATGCTGCTAGGATCCTCTCTTACCTCTCCTCCCACCTGAATTCTCTCGATATGGTTTGTCCTTTTCCTTGATGAGGCCATAGCGTGAAAGAACTTCGTGTTTCTATCCCCGTCACACACCCATTTAACCCTTGACTTTTGTAACCATTCCCTTTCTTCCTTTCTATACAACGCCCAAAGATCCGCTTTCTTTTTCACTACCTCCTCTTTCAACTTTTGATCCATTGTCACTTCCTGTGCTTGCTTCTGTAAGTTCTGGAGTTCTTCTTCAAGACTCTGAATTTGCAGCTAAATGTTACCTACACATCTCCTCTGCCAGTCTTTAATTTCCACTTTTGTTTTCCTTAGTTTGTTCCAAATAGCGTTCCTTTCATTAGTGCCTTGTTCATGTTTGGTCCACGCCTCTAAGATCAGCTCCTTGAAGCCTTTTTCATCCATCCAGAAATTAAATAATTTGAAGGGCTTAGGTCCCCAATCAACTTTATCAAACCTCAAAATAATTGGCTTGTGATCTGATAAAGAGTTCATCAAACTTTCTTGGATCATGCCTTGAACACATTCTAACCATTCCACATCCACTAAAAATCGATCCAACCGACTGAAAACCCACCCTTCATGAAATCCACACCATGTGAACTTATCCCCCGCCATAGGTAGATCCACTAGGGCCATTGAATCAATAAATTTGCCAAAAGCCCTCATTGATCTGACAATGTCGCTTCTGCCAATTCTTTCCTGTTCATCTCTTACAGTATTAAAATCTCCTCCCAGACACCACATAATTTCCCTTTTACCCATCAACTCTGTTAGATAGTCCCATAGCTTCTTCCTCTCTCTCTCTCTTCATTTGGTGCATAATCATTGATAAATCCACAAACTCTGTTGATATTTTTGACCTTTCCTATTGTCATCAGAAAATACCTATTTTCAACACATTCCTCCATCTCATAGAAGTCCTCCCTCCATATACTCATGATGCCTCCTGATCTGCCAGTCGCACAGATTGATTTTCCCCTAATACTACCTCTTCCCCACAATCTATTGAAAATATTGTACTGTTCCGATTGAAGCTTGGTTTCTTGCAGAAACACCATATCTGGCTTGTTCTTTGTTATTATCTTCCTCACCGCTCGTTTTTTTTCTTCTCTCCCTAATCCTCTGACATTCCAAGAAATAACTATCATAAAAATAAAAACCCACACATACCTGCTAGCTGAGAAATTCCTCAGCCTCTGTGCCTCTTCATCTTGTAGTCTTGAGTTTCAATTTCCGTAAAGACCTTGAGGACCTCTTCTCTTCTCTTCTAGAACTACATTCCCAGTTTGTTGCTCATGTCCCAATTTTTCCTTGCCTCCCCTTCAATTTTCTTTCTTATTTCACTTTCTTGCTCTGACCCACTGGTTTCTCTAAAATTTGAAGAGAACTCTGGTCCATGTTCTAGACATTCTCTCATCTCCTCCCTTCTGATCTTCCTACTAAAGCTTGTTGAAGCTTGTCCCAGCTCACTTTTCCTTCTTCTCTCTAGGCCCTTGATGTCCCTATTCTGTCTGGTTTTTCTCTGTTCTTTCCTCCTCTTTCCTATTGGAGTTTTCAAACGAGACCCTCTGCAAACCTCTGATATTGTTTCTTTCGATTCTTCACTAGTTTTGTCTTTTCCCGCTTCCCCTATGCAAACGATCTCGTTTCCCACTGTTGTTTGCCCCTCTTGCGCTTTTTCCTTGCCAGTCCCCTTTTTCTTTTCTCTTTTTCCTCTTGGTCTTTGAATCATCATCATACTCTGTGTCTCACTGCTGTCTGGTGCCAAACTGTTGCTCCTTTCATTTTTCGATTGTTCACGTATCAATCTTCGTGGGTTCTTTTCTCTTCCTTCTCTACTGGTATTTTCCTTTGTTGGTATTCCCACCTCCTGAATCGAAGTTTCTCGACTACTTTTCGTATTAGCCAAATTAAGCCTATTTTCTTCCCCAGACACTTTAGTGTTTTTTGGTTTGTCCCCACAGGTACTATGCATTCCTTCCCTAACCACACAAAAACTTTTTCTTAAGTCCAAGAATCTAGTCGGGCTTTGTCCCTTCAAACTTGGTCTACCGTTAGGTTTATCTGATACTTTGTTTCTATTAATTTTTGACCCAAAGATAAGGCCCATGTTGCAGCCAAAAACTCTTTTTGGGGTCCCGTCATTAGGTCTGGTTTCGTTTCCAAATTCTGAGCCCACCTCTTTCTCCCATCTTTTCTCACCATTTTTTGAATTTGAATTTTCTCCCTTTTTTGCTACTTCCATTACGTAAATTGATCTTCTTTCCACCTCTGAATCTTCACTGTCAGTCCACCTTTCACCATAAAATCCTATATTGTCAGTCCTAGTGGCCGGGCTATACTACACCTCTTCCTCACCTACTCTTGAGGCCGACCTTCTGCAACTTTTCTCCGCTATTGTTCCTGTCACCTCCCACTCCTTGAATTGGCCCTCTTCCGACTGTTGACTCCCCATTTCTGAGCTTGAGCTCCCTTTTGCAACACTAGATGGTCTCACCCTTGGTTCGGTGCTCTCAACGTTTACGATTGAAGCCTTGATGAAATAATCGGACCCATTAACTTGTAGATGTATGAACAGCGTGATCTGCTTCAGAGAAGTCACCTCAACACAAATGACTGCCTGGTCAAGCCTCCATTTATCAAACGTGTCTTTATCAGCTTTTATGTATCTCCCCCATGTATCTCCGATGCCTTTGAAACTTTTTTCATGCCACGCATGTAGCGGTATTTCTTCCAATTTGACCCAGGCGTTGAACTTTCTCTCTTTCTGTCCAACGCAGTAAGGTGCCAAGGAAACAAACCAGGGTTCAAATAAATCCATCCATCTTTCCAAGTATTCTTCCATTTTGTACCTATCCCCAAACGTGACAAGCACATACAGCCCCCCCACCGGTCGAACTTGAGCCAAGATTCCTTCCCTGAAGAGTGAACACTCCACAGACCCACAAATGATGGGGCTTCTTAATTGCCCCATTGCACTTCTCCCCAACCACTCCAACTCCTCTTCATTTATGACCACATTCTTGGTCGTATTCATTTCGGTGTTCTTTACCGATTGCTTCCCTTGATCCCCTTTTTCCCCTTTATCCTCTTTTTGAGAATCTGCAATTAAAGTCTCTTTGAAGGTTTTACTGCTCCCCCCCCCCTTCTCTTTTTGAAGCTTGGATTCTGTCCCTTCTACCTCTGTTCCTTTTACCTCCGTTGTCCCACTCCCAATTTTTGGTTTATCAGCTTCTGATACTCTTATTCGCCTTCCGTTGATCATGCGGCCATGCCCCAAAAAGATTGCTTTTGTTAGTTCCCGTTCCTCCTTGTATCTCACAAAAGCATATCTGGTGTTTGTTCTTCTCTTTGGACGAGGTAGAAATATATCCACCACAACACCGAATTCGTCAAAAATCTCTTTCAGCTTCCTCCATTCTACCTCCTGCTGAATGTTTCCTACAAAGGCTGTGAACAGAGATCTTCTCCACTTTTCGACACCCCATGGGTCCTTTTTCCTCCCATCGTTAGTTGGTCTGATTTCATCACTCCTGGATTCCTTTGCTTGGCCTTGATTCATGATCCTCTGAGTTTGCCAAACATTGTTTCCTGCTTCACTATATCTTTCCCTAATTCTAAACCTATCTCTCTCGAAGGTTCTTTGGCTTTCTCTCTCTATGGCTTTTTATCTTTCTCTCTCCATGTCTTTTTTTGGATATGTAACCGTCTCTATTTCTCTCTGTCTGACTGCCTCTGGAGAACAACTTGTCATCTGAAACTGAAACTCCTTTTGCTTCTGATTCTTGTTGAAACTCCCTTTCTACCTTGGTGGCTTTTGTATAGGGATTGTGTATAGATTGATTTTTGTGCTTCACTTGATTGATCTGGCATTATTTTGTAAGTTAGTGAAGTTCCTTGAGGTCTGACTATTTCTCAAAATCAGACCTCCTTTTGTTTTCTTCAAGGTTTACCTTGCTTATGAATACAACTACTCTTCAAAATAAATAAATAACTAAATAAAATAACAATTCATTTCAATATATTTAGTTGTTTCATGAAAAGTTGAACTCTTGTAAATGTGGAGTACGGATTGATTATCAGAATAAAACTCAACTCCTCCATTATGCTTAACCCCAAAATCATAAAACTCACATCAACTTAAATTTATTAAAATCAGTTTAAATTTATATCATTTTCAAGTTCAAATTTGAAGAGTTAAAAATTATTAACTTTTTCTAATCAAATCATATTACAACATTTTATCATTAATTATTCTTATATAAATTAAGATTTAAAAAATTAATTTTATTTTATAATTAAAATGAAAATAAACGTTTTATAAAGTTTAGGATTAAAACGAAATTACATAAAAATAATTCCGAAATGTTCATATTTCAATTGACATTCTCACAAGAAAAGGGTACTGAACCTGTTGTACACGTATTCTAGCCCCTTCTTCATCTTGTTCATGAACCCACGTTACGTACGTGGCACAACAAATATGATGTTATCAAAAAACGTTTTTCTATAATTAAAATATTCCATTCATATAATACGAAATTAACTTTTAGATTCATAAAAAAAAAATTACAAATTAATTAATAATAATTTGAGAAAAAGAATGGAAAAAGGAAAAATGTGAAAAAGGAAAACAAGCTTCCAATCGTCGCCAATTTTCCAATGGAATCCCAAAACGCCGACGAAGAGGACCAGTTCTTTGACGCACTCGACGACTTCCCGTTTTACGATTGCCTTACCTTCGACCAATCAGATCCTTCCACGTCAGACTTATCCTCTACCCTCCGTCGCCGAACCTTCTCTCGCCGAGGAATCTCCTCCAAGGAACCCGGAGATTCCCTTCTAGAAGCCTCCACCGTCGGAGGCCGCTTGAAAACCAGTTCTAGAGAGCCAAGGTACAAACTTTACCGCGATTTGAAGGCAAATGACAACAATTTCGAGATCACTGAATCAGCTCGGGATGGACTCAACTCGGCCCTCGTCATAGAAGAGAAAAGCGACGTCGAATCCACGGTTACCACCGCGAAAAATGATCAGTTGGTTGACCGAGTCCGTGACTCGGCCGACTCTGGCACCGAACTCAGTGAGTCACTATCTCCTTGCTCGCGTTTGCTATTGTTTATAGCTGGTTTAGTGATAAAGGCAATCGGGTTTCAGTTAAATTTACTAATAAGCTTCATTACATTACCTCTATCGCTGTTAAGTTGCTGCTACATGTTTATTATTGATCCCTTTCAAGCTTTGAGGCATGGTAGAGCTCATATAATCACAAAGTTGTTAAATGTATGGAATTCAACTTGTGGCTATTTTAGTCCTTTGATGTATGAGTGGTTAAAGGATCATAAATCTATTTGGAACCTCTTGTTTCGATTCGGGTGGGGAATGCTGTGGGCTACATATGTAGGCTGTGTTTTATGTGGGTTATTGTTTACTTCACTTGTGATTAGTGGCATTTTCATGAGGTATTTGGTAGAGGAACCAATGGAGATAAAGGAAATGTTGAACTTTGATTATACTAAGAGTAGTCCAGTTGCATTTGTTCCGATTATATCCTGCGCTAGTGTTGGTTGTGGTGTGAAATGTATGGAGAAGATAGATTTTGGGAAGAATGTGGGATCCCGAGTCATACCACCTGATCACCAACTACAGGTTACCGTTTCTTTGACATTGCCAGAGTCAGAGTACAACAGAAATCTCGGGATGTTCCAGGTATTTGTTTGATTTATGGAATGCAGAAATTGCCATTATTTTCAAGTTACCGTACTTAGTTTCATGTGTGTTTCATTTCTTATCTAGAAGTCAATTTGGGGTTTATGGTTGTGTTTGTAGTTTTAGGTTGGTTAAGTTTTATGCTAGCATTCTTTACATTTTATTATCCTCCTAGTATAACTTATTAGATGAAGTAATGTGATGTAAGAAGTTAGTAATTATCTTGTTGTTCGGTTTGAAGTGTCCATCAAGCTTAATTCTCAAGGAAATGATTCTTATTCCCATAGGTTACTAAACTCTTGGGCTGGGTAAAATTTATAGCCGGTGCAGTTACATTAGAGTATGAGACAATAGCATTGCTAACCTCTTGATTCAGGGGAAATTGGTTTGTTCAGAGAATATTTCTTATATTAGCATGCCCATAGGTTAGTAGTAGCTAGTTACCATGAGAGAATACCATCATGTCCCGTAGGTTAGTAGCAGCCTATTACCATGAGAGAGTTCCGGAATAAGTTGAATGATGTTCTGGTGAATTAATCATTTTAATATAGGAAGAGTGAACTTAGACCACTTGCTTCTTCTCTCAAACACTAAAATTTTGAATGTAAAGCTCAGCTAAATTTTGATGTTTCTGTTACCTTGAACATGTCTATCGCATATGTACTAAATAATATCATATAGTGATTCAGGCTGATGATTTGTTGGTTGATGCATGGGTCTAAAAACAGGGCATGACAGTTTGGTAACAAGGAAAGATGGTCATATTTATAAAATGTGTTTCTCCCTGAGTAACTGTAGTGATTTTCATTTTTCTTTATCCGTAATTCAACTCTTAACTTTTAATAACCAAATCTGTATTTGATGAATGCTAGTGCAACTTTCTTTTTTTGAAGGTCAGGGTAGATTTCCTGTCCATTAATGGTGAAACTCTTGCTAGTTCAAGCCATCCTTGCATGTTGAAATTCAAAAGTGAGCCTATCCGCCTTCTGCTGACATTCTTCAAGGTTGCTCCTCTAGTGACTGGCTATGTTTCAGAAGCACAGACTCTAAATCTGAAGATCAGAGGTTTGAAAGAAGGAATTGTGCCTACTGCTTGCTTAAGAGTTGTACTTGAACAACGAGCAGAGTACAGGCCAGGTGCTGGTATTCCTGAACTATACGATGCATCCCTCATTCTTGAATCAGAACTTCCTTTCATCAAAAGAATTATATGGTATTGGAAAAGAACTATATTTATATGGGTCAGTATGACATCATTTATGATGGAGTTATCGTTTACTCTAGTTTGTTGTAGAGCTATACTCATTCCAAAAACAAGGACAAGAGCTGGTTCTGCTAGCAGTAGGTCTACACAGAATAGTTGGCTAGCACAGATTTGAGGCACTGCAGATAGATGATAATAATGCCATTAAAGATTTTCCTTCTGTTTGCTTACAAAATCACTTAAATTTGGTAGGGAACCTTGACTTTATTGTTCCTCCAATTTTTTAATTTTTTCAACCCCGATGTACATGAAACTACACTTACAAGTTATAGTTGATGAGTAACTTACATATTGGCCGATTAGTTGTTGCAGAGATGAAGGAAATAATGCAAGTGAAAATTTTGCATTGCCTGTGCTATCTGTTCTCTAACACAACCAATTATATCTTTATGGCAGCCTATATAGCCCCAGTGCACTTGTACTGCTTGTTGGTAATTTGTTGTTGACGAGTGATTTTCCATGTTGGAAATAAAATTCGTTTTAATTTACATGTGGTAGCAACATCTTCCTGCTTAATTCTTGGTTGAACAAAAATTTTCAGCTATTAAGGGGAGAAAAACAAGCCTTTTAGTTCTTTAGCTGACATGCAAATTGATGCATAAGTTGGTGGAAAAGTAGACAACATAGAACAGCAGAAAGAGTTGCATATATTTCACGGCTTCATGCATGTTTGCTCATGTAAAAGAGTAGCTGTTTTTAGTTCTTTATTTTATGTTTGCTGTTCGTAGTAAATACTTTGCTGCATTGCCCAGAGCAATAGGTTTGATAAGCATCGAGTATGGTATGGGATTCGTGATGCATTAGATCACTTTGAGAGATTTTGCGAGAAAGTTGGACTATAAATGAGGATGTCTTCTCAATTCCACTGGGATATGCAACCTGGCCAATTTAGAATGTTCCATATCAACACTGTGGTAGCTAGTCTTGTAAAGTTCTGAGAAGGTTTATCATGCAGATAGTTCCATCAACACTGGAGGTCTCTATGCTTGGCCGATGGCTACAGGGAACTCTCCTCCTTATGTGCCAAGTTTCTATACGTGCTCGTGAAGTTCAAAACGACTCAAACTGGCTCACGTGTTAGCGTATCATTATCAGATGCAGCATCCAACATAGACTGTTTCTATATTGGTGCATGTGAACAGTTATACGAGTCAATCAACGATTACACCTCAAATTGCAGAAACCTCACGCCATGCATCATGCATGACTCGTTTGCTTGTTGAACAGAAAGCCTCCCCAATTTGAACAAGCTTTTCAAGGAGGCGCATTCTATCAATGCGTATATATGAAACATGAAGCCTGTGATCTCAACTAATTTTTAGGAGTGGATAACATGCTTTTATTGATCTTATCCATTTCCAAATTTTCGTTTCCATTTTCTCTTCCTCATGGTGAAAGGCTTTAGGGTTTCTTTCTTCACATGATGAAGAAGGTACAGACCATTTTTACTTTTCTGGTTCACATACTGTAGCTGATGCAAAGGACAAGTAGGACGGATTGGATAAGAAGATAAAAGACAATCTGCTCCAAGTGGCCCGCAAGCAAAGCCATTTTAGAAGAATTTCAAAATTAAATCAAGCATTCATGGTACTGGGAATTTGAATAATCTGCTATTAAAACTTGGGATAGGAGGGAAAACGAGGGATCGGTTACAAAAAAACCGCAGTAACGAGCCGAACATCCTTTTACTTTATGACCAGTACATGCTTATTCACTAGCCATCTTGGGTATTTTTTTTTTTACTGTAGTAAGGTTAATAATCCACTTTTATAATACGTTCTGTAATCCTCTGCAAAAGGAGACCTCCTAGATTCCTACACTTAGTAAGTCAACTGCAATTACGCGAAGCAGTACTCTTGAGGAAAGAGGCACTCTTGGTGATCTCCCTTAATGGCTTGTCTGTGTACCTCACCATGTTATAAACCCAAGCACCTGACACTGCCCCAAGGGTTGGGGAAGTAAGGTATATCCATATACCTTTGTAATGATTGGACACAATTGCAGGTCCCAAGCTCCTTGCTGGGTTCATCGATGCTCCTGTTATTGGCCTGTCCAATAGCATCTTAAATCATGAGCATATATCAATTTCAAAATTACAAAGATGTACTGGTAAAAGGACAAAGCATGCTTAGTTTGACCCCTGGGTTGTTCTTCAAACATTTATACCTCTGTTCATTGTTGCAGAAATGTTGGACATAATTCAACTTTTCATTAGCTTTTTACCGTTTAGCTTTCTGAAGAACACTACAAATATTATTTCAATACTTAAAGATTTAAAAGCTAGGCAAAAATATAATACCCGGCAAACATCACATTGAGCAGCACGGTGGCGCCAACGGCAAGTCCAGCAAGTTCTCCAATCTACGTAAACAAAATGGAAACATTACTTGTGACACTTCAAAACGGTTTTATATTTGAATATCGTTGTCAATACAGATAAGATGAAAAGACCAAGTCACTGTCATTAACCATATAATTCAAATAGTATGGAATATATATTAGGCAAATTAATCAATGGTGAAATAAATATTGATAACTTTTGTAGGCAAATGAGGTTGGCGACTTAATTCACCAAACCTATCACCATATACCTCCATTATTGTTCTGTCAAGGAAAGAAACAATAAAAGTGAAGACTGAAGAGGTAGGACTTACAGCTCTGTTATCAGTGGCAACACCAGATATAATGAACATGAGGTAGAAAGTGATGATGAACTCGATCACGAAAGCCTGCAAGTCAGACCCTTGTGGCGACGTTCCAAAAAAGACATCGTGTGTTCCGTTGAACAGCAGACGAAGGGTTCCAGCCGCCAGAGTTGATCCGAGAACTTGGGCTGATATATAAGCTGGCACCTAAATTATGAAGCAAATTAAATTAACCACTGCAAACTTGGGCAGCTTTAGCTATTATCAGATGGGGAACATTACCTTGGACCCAAATTGCAGTCAGCCAATACTTATTTAGCCTTTTGAGGAAAGGTTTAATTGTACTTTCTCAGCAGGAAAATTTATTCTTAAATCTCAACTTCTTACAGGATGACCAAATTTGGCTTAAAGTTGGTATTTGTTGTTGACCAATTTTTTACAATAAGAAGGAGTGGCAATTATTTGCCTTTTCTTAACAAGAAGGTATTGACCATGCTGATACTACTTACTTGTTTCAGAGGAAATCTTTTGCAGGTAGCAAAAGCAATGGTGACCGCAGGATTGAAATGGGCACCGGATATGTGACCCACAGAGTAAACCAAGACCATCACAGCCAATCCCCACACGATGGAAATCCCTGGAAGTGAAACCACTTTCTCATTGTTTACATTCACCACCACTGATGCACAACCAGCAAATATCAGGAAATATGTGCCCAACACCTCAGCCATCAACTGCAAATTTAAAAAACAAACCACTATTCATTCTTTAGAGACATAACATAGCATAACAATTTACTACATAACAGTAACAACTTGGAATTAGAATTATATGGGATGAAGATTGCTGGGGTCATATGTGAAGCATGGCAATCGATCATGATCAACGCAAAAAAAAAAAAAAAAAGAAATTGAGCTTTTGAAGACGAGATTTGCACAAGTTAATTTGGAATATACTATTAAAAGGAAAAGAAGAAAAAGACAAGAAAGAAGAATATATAGAGTCACCTTTTGCATGAAAGGTACAGAGAAACCGATGTCAGAGCCTTTGCTTTTGGAGGCTGATGGAGGAGGATTATGATTGGCCTCACCATTCACATTCAGGACTACTCCATTATTTCCATTACTCCCGGATATCTCAGCCATGACTGCTAATTTTTATAGGAAAAGAAAATTAGTAAAACAGAGAAAAGAAACAGAGAAAGCAAAACAGAGGAGACAAAAGACAGAAAGATTGCTTGCTCTGCTAGCTTTAGCTCCTCCACAACCAGGAAGAAAGTGTGCAAAAACCCACCAAAGCAATCCAATTTAAAGGGCAGCCTAGATGATCCAAAAAACCAAGAGGGGTGAGAGAGAGAGAGAGAGAGAGAAAGAGAAATTGGATTTTGTCAATTTAAAAAAACGAGAGATTGACCATGCACCTCTTTCTTTCTTTGCCTTTCCCCTTTTTCTTTTCTTTTTACTATCATTATTATAGTCTTATATTTATATTTTTCATTGGAGATATCGTTGACAAAAATGACTGAATAGGGGTTTGTGTACAGTGAAAAAGCATTGAAGACTGCTTCAACCACCCACCGGTTATACAGAAAGACATGAATGAATGCCTTTAATAGGTCCTCTCGTTGCAAGTTTGCAATCTCCTTTGGTAAAGCCCCATTAACAGGGGCACACATCATAGCCGAAAACACAGAACTATATTTTGAAGTTTACTCCCAAATCCTTTCTTCTATTTGATTAAGATAAGATCATTACTTGGAAACTCCACAATCTACAACTAGTAGTGACAAATATGAATATTGTTCATTTTCTGTAAAGACAGCTGTGGTGATTAATTCCGGGTTGTGATTAGTACTGACAAATGAATTTGTACTTTATGATCATTCTATTTTTTCTAACTTCAAAGAGGTTTCTGTTTTTGGTTTTTATTCTTATTGTGGCCACAAGATTGCACAGACAGTAATCTGTTTGTACTGACTAAAATTTGAGATGGACTTAACAATTTTATCACAGACTTCCCTAAGGAGTCCGCTGTGTGTAGGTTCATGGGGCAAGCTTATAATTCTTTGAACCAATTTTGGTAAATTTCCATGTAAAGGTGACGTGCCATCTAAGTCCTAGAGGATAATAAATTGGTGTTTATCTATCGCTAGAGGCGCATTTAATAATGGATACCATTACAAGAGGAAAACTCGTTTTGCTGCTAGGAATCCAAAAGACTTACAGCTTTAACATATTGCTGGAGGGTGCTAGGTTTCGGTTAAAATGTTTTCTTTTCCTTTGTATTTGAAATCAAAACTAGGTAGAATTTGAGTTTTATCTATTCAAGGCATTAAGCAATTGGTGACAGTTCTCAGTCGGACCACCATCCCTCCCTCCTTGTCTAGGGAATTGGTAGGGTTGTTCACTTCCAAAGGCATGGACTTCCCAAATCACCGACCTCAATGTTGAAAAGGAAAAGGACAGAAACCAAAATTTACAGCCTAGAGCTATGTAATAATTTCTCATTGGAGAAGATTTTTTCCCTTGCATTGAATCATTCATTCATTCATTATACGCCTAAGAACGAGTAGAAAGCTACTGTTTGTACCAAAAAGTACTAAAAATGTCAAGAAAAGACAATTATGAAAGGTTAAATCAATTGGAGGAAAACTAAGAGAGATAATTCTGAATTATAATATAAAGTTAAGCAGTTAAAACACCCTAATCCACATGATAATCTGCTTTTCTTTGCACACAAAAGGGGGCAAGTCTTATCAAGCGTTCAATTAACTTGGTCTATTTTTCGTCATAACCAAAAGCTGAGTTTCGACTCAAAAAGATTATAAATTTATTAGGCAAAACAACCCTTTTTGAACTAAATCGAATCAGAAAATGTTATCAGTGTTCATTAATGTGGAACAAACACATATATGTCGTTTGATGTACGTGATTGTCTATGGTGTACACTCATTGATTATGCAATGAAGTACAAAAGAGAATCAACTTCGTTGTAAAAAATGCCAGGACTGGTACAAAAAAACCAAGGAAGCTTAGTATAAGGGCGAAATTGTAGATAATTTCTAGTCCTCTTAAGTTTCTCAAATTTGACATATATATATATACATATCATCCAGAATCTCTTGCTCCGTAGAGAATCTCTTGCTCCGTAGAGCAATGCCAAGGATAAAAATTGAAGTTCTTAGGTGAATCTGTGTACATTTCCTGCCAAATAGGAGTGGCTGTCAGTAAGAAAAGATAGCGTCTCAATCTCGAAGCATTGCGGCTCTTTGTAATGTGTTAATGAAAACTTGTGCTTACAAAAATACAATGCAATTGCGGGTTTCGACAGACTCTTGTCGCGTATACTTAACGCATCCTGCCATACGGTATCCGTTTCCTCTCGAGAAGAATGCTTGTGTTCAGGTTTTGAGCTAAATTTCAGTGTCAGACGCACAGCTGTGTAGCAACAGTTTCACTTTGCCGCAAAAGACTTTGTGTCTCAAGTCTATTCTTGACAACATCATATCGACTCATATAGAGTACGTTTTCAAGTACTGATAAAAGACCCTTGACTACATCAGCAAAATTACAGAACAAACCCGAAATTAAGCACATATTTTTGTGGAACCCATCTGGCTAAATCCTTCCCATTTCCTTTAATAAAAGTTTACGGGTAGGAGTGTAGGACTAAGATTGAAGCCTAAGATTAAGCAAATTATGTTGAAAACATGTTGATTAATTACAATAATGTAGAGAGGATACCAAAATAAGCTCCCCAAGTATCGGGGAATTTGGTGCGGGACTCAAGACAATTTGATTAATCACAAACTTGTTCTGCTTTGCAGAAGATCAACAAGGGTTTCAGTCCTTCACCCCCTTGGAATTTCTCGTTGAAATTCTTTGTTAAATAACGTATGAACTTAGCAATTATCGCCTTCCTTGGTAGGTGATCACAGACCAGCTATCATACCTTGCACATCAAGACAATAAGGGACAAGAAATTTAGTCAACGGGGAATTTCGGATATGCTTCCCTCAATACACAGTAACTTTTCAAACCCTGTATCTGCTAAGCCAACTCCTTGGGGTCCTATATTTTGCGAGTTGTTAGTTGATTTTTTTATTCGTTGCTTCTCCGCGTTTACAGCAAGCAATGAGCCAACTCTACCCTCATTTGCCTGAGAATAGATTTGGATTCTTCTATCAGATTAGTATACTCTCATGTTGATGAACAAAGTTCATAATTTCTGCATTAGTCCCATCGCAATGATGAGGCGGTACGTAATTGGAGATGAAAGCACTGGCGACTGCTACTTGCTAAGCCCGGCCATTGACAAGTGGCAATCTGGCCGATAGACAACTCAAAATCACCATTTTCACCAAGTCACGCTTAAGAGTTAGAAACGAAATGGAAAATATGTTGCTTAAAGAATTATCCTTTGTTCTTTTGGCTGTAGCAGTTCTGACGGTCTGCTATGGTACGCCTTCTGACTAACCCATGGAAGGCTGTGGGGCATGAATTTGTGCTTAAAATACGAACAAAAACAGGAAAATGATGAGGTCTTGAGTTTGACTTATCCCTTAAGTACGAAAAAGCCTATATTTCACATGCCTATGGATGAAGAGACAGCAAGACATATAACCCAGCAAAGTGATCTCACGTTCTGTCATGGATTGCGTGATCATGTGATCTTATTGCCTCATCAATCATCATGATTAATAATTGCTGTTTGAGATCCGTACTTAATTTTATTTGAACTAACGCTTTGAAGTTAAACAATACAATAAAAAGATTATCTTGTGATCTGCACTGCTTCATTTTTCTGATTTGATTATTGAAAGATCATTGTTTGATCTCTCGATTTGAGTTTCACAGACTTGAAGACTCTGGAATTTGGTCTGGTGTTGCATTAACTCAACTTGATCTGCTGTTACATTGTTTTTGAGAGGCTTAATCTCCTTAGCATATCACTGAATTATGAAGTACAAGACCATAAGAGAGATCCTTGTTTTGACCCAATTAGACATCTCCAAACAATAAAATGTAAATGTTGCTAAGTGTTCTCTTTCTGTTACTCTTTTTGAGATCCAATTAGAGCTTATCTATGCTTTATATGTAAATAATAAATTGCATTCCCATTAACTTGTTAGTTTATGTGTGAAAGGAATTTCTTTTTCTCCCTACGTTACTAAAGAATTAAAAAAAAACCCATACAAATGGACCAGGGAAACCCCCGAAAGAGAGTGCTACGGTAGGACTAATTCATGCCAATTTTTAATGAAATAACCAGATATTGGGCAGCCATTAAAGCATGCCACTGCTTTTGCCTACAAAGTCAACTTCATTAAATCCTGTTTTTTACATGAATTTCCCCTTGAAGAAGGGAACATTAACCGCAAATTTGTCAACAGAGTAAAGACTTTATGCATGCTCTTTTCAACAACTACAGAAATTTTCCATTGAATCCACTGCTGAGCATCCGAAGTGGTAATCGGTGGAATCAGATACCTACCAACAAAAACTCTGTTCAATGCGCATGCAAAGCTCCAACCTCCCACTAACTGCCAAATAGTCACCTTAATTTTACCCCTTTTTTTAATCTTTCTATTCGTAATCATAAGCACTCCCAATATATTGTTGGTTGATTTTGCCTTTTTAATCTATGGACATTTACCATCTTCATTGGCATCGTGTGCCACTGTTTTTGGGCTATGATTCCTGCAAATCTTCCGTTTTCACATTCACTTCTTCTAGATACGATTAAACCACTGAATTTGTCACCTAATGACAAGATCATCAAGATTAATTGGCTCCCTTCAAATTTACATAATTATTATAGTAATTACATACTGCTTATAATGTACATAATTTTATTTATAAACCCAAAATCTATCCTATCTCTTATTTTTATGAAATTCATAATTTTACCCATTTAATTGTGCAAGAAAAACGTTGTATGAACTCTTTTACCCATATAAGAGAAAGGACACTATCTTGATCCTGATCTACTTTGATTTTAATATTTCTCATAAGGACTAATATCATTTGTCATGAACTTATTTTCTAACTCAAAAAATATACTTATTAAGTAGACGAAAGCTCTTACTATAATAGGTAGAATCGAAGTGAAAATATATACAAACCAACTAATTATTCTTATATATATGTTTATGAAAATTCAAGAGAAAAGGGGACCCAAAACCTTAGAATTTAATTCTTTTAAAGAAATGTAATAATACTAACCAATCAAAGATTATTGGAATCTCTATCCCATGTTCAAATTTCTTACCAACTCAATTGAATGACAGAAGGAAAGAAGAAGCTCAAGTCGTGACCTTCGAATCAATATAGTACAATTTTGTTGACCACAATAGTCGGTCAAGTTAAGATTCCCAACGAAATGCCATGATTCATGGAGGCTTATTAGAGGGTTTTTCTGCCTTTTATTTTATATATATATATATATATATTCACAAGTGGCAGGCAAAGACCCTCGTCGCATTAATTTCCTTCTCTTTGGTGTGGAAAATGCATAACATAAAATAGTATAATTTTTCAATACCTCTTTCCTTCAACTAACTGATTGATTATAACAACACTAGATATAAAGTTAATAAAGCGTATAGAAATATTCATGCTCCTCATCATCACCCCATCATTTGGCCACCACTAAAACTGGTTTACATGGGGATGTTACAAGTACACCATTATTTGACTTGACAAAGAATTTGGCCAAGTACACTGAAACTATAATTAATTCTCCCAAAAAAAGTATAAAAAAAATCTCATCTCTAGCGTCATTCTTGTGTAAGAAGTACGTACGAATAGTTGGGCAGGAGCCGGTGCAATCGACACCTCTAACAATTAAGTTCAATTTGATTCATTTATTTAAATTAAATGCCTCCTTTTGTCCTTTTGGTTTGTACAAAATTAGCTTTTGGAGATATTTATGGTTAGGCGGGATCAAGTCCAATCGAAACCTCTAAAGGTTCAAGTCAACTTGATTCATTTAATTGAATTAAATTTATTTAATAAACAAAATCCCAAACCTTAAATCATGTCCAAGTTCTGTCCCGACCCAACCTGTGGATAAGTCTAGCCTATTTGGCCGTTAGGTGTAGAGCTTTATGGAACATAGATAGCTGCAAAGATTGGATCCGAAGATTCGAAAACTGCATGGAGAGGATCATTTCCATGCAACTATGGCAACGTTGTAAGCCTCAAGCATATCTGCTGTTTTGTAGGCCGAGAGGCCCAACTCAAGCCCACAAGTTAACGAAAAGCCCGAGGCATGCACCTATCAATCTCTTGCAATTTACTATTCTTTTTTAATTAGGGGTAAATGGGATTTAAATTTTTTTTAAATAAAAAAACTATGTATCAATTATTGATTCAAATGTTTGGGTATATTATTATTTTACTTTCAGTTACACCTATATAATTTTAAACATAAAAATTGTTAAGATAACACAAATTAATTAACAAAGGTAAAACAATTTTTACACCTGTACCTGCTCTTAAACTAAAACCCCCCTAAAAAAAGGAAGAAAGAAAAGGCAGAGGGCAAAAAAAAAAAATGAAGAAATTAAGGAAAAACCATCCCTGTTTCTCTGTAAAACAGTTTGGACTCCTAGATTAGGAATCCAGCTTCGACTCACTAACGACTGACCTGTAACATCGAAGCAACATTTTAAAAATAACTCCTCTCCCTCTTGTGTTTTTTGTGTTGTTTTCCCTGATCAATGATCATCAAACTTCTGTCAAACAAATGGTCTTTGTCGAATTTCCAATCACAATTCAGAACCAAGGGATGCCGCCCAATAAACAAAAATGCAATAAGGGCCAGCATTATTATCATAAAAGAAAGCGATTTCCAGGGAAGATCAGTTCGGTCTACATCATTGCATCAATAAACAAGTCCATTGTCAAGTGCCGCGAACACCTGAACAAGTTTTTATCCGAGCTAGCGCGCATGGTAACACCAACATGCCACCTCAAGGGCTTCAAGATCCTTAGACAGGAGGAAAAGACAGACCTCGAAGCCAACAAACTTGTTGGTCACCCTGGACTCGAACTTGAATCCGAAACCAGCTTCAACATTGTACCCCCAGTTCTAGTCATACACCGCAACCTGCTTCCTCCAATGGTTTCAGACAAAAAAGGGACGATTGTCCTTGATTTGGACGAAACCCTGGTGCATTCAAGCCTCGACCCGCCTCCACCAAGGTACGATTTCATAGTGTCGAGAAATATGGATGGGGTGACGATAAAGTTCTACGTGTTAAAACGACCCGGGATCGATGAGTTCTTGGAGACGATCAGCAAGAAATACGAACTTGTTGTGTTCACGGCGGGGCACGTAGCGTACGCATCGAAGGTGCTGGATACTCTTGACCCGAAGGGGCTTATATCGCACCGGCTCTACAGGGATTCATGCAAACAAGTGCGAGGGAGATTCGTGAAGGACTTGTCGCGGCTGGGGAGAGACTTGAGGAAGACTGTGATCGTCGATGATAACCCAAATTCTTTTGCATTGCAACCCGAGAACGGGATCCCCATAAAGCCGTTTGTTGGTGATCAGCTTTGGGACAATGAGTTGATGAAGTTGGCGGTGTTTTTTGAGACATGTAATGTCTTTGAAGACATGAGATACGCCGTGAACCAGCACCTCGGAAGGTGCCGAAGAATAAGGTGATCATTTTTAGAAACTACAATGGTGCACGTCGGCTAACCATGATTCTGCATCGGCCCATTTCTTTTTGTCAAAATCGATATACCATATGGCTACTTGCTTCAAGAATGCTTTCTAGAGTGATAGGAGGTTCCTTCAGTCATTGCATCAAGGACTGATTTTGCTTCTTTGTACAAATTAAAGAGAAATAATACACTTTTGCCTATCTTAATTTTTTATTGGAGATTACGATGGCAAATTAAATTTGCATCATATTAAACTTTGTTTGTTTAATTTTATAATTATCGATGTCAATTATCTAAAAAAATCTCCAAAACTTTCAATCATGATAATGGAATCGATAGTACCACACTATACGATTTCTCATGTTTAATTGTATTTATATACATCAAATAAGCCTGATTTCATAATTTAATCTCTAATTAAGTTTCAATCTTAAACTAACAATAAAAAGATAATAAGTATCATATTTATTGCTTAAACTATGTACTGCTAGGAATGTAAAAGTGATCATATTCTTTTTTGAAAGATAATTTTCATTAAAGAAAGAGGGGAGAACCCTCAATTACAAAAGGAAGATTTGAAGCCATTATGCCCTCAGACCCTGCATGTTGACAACAAATCCTCAGAGAAAAATTAATGAAGAAATATTATTAGCATGCGTAGATATCTCTTTATTTAAACAGTTGAATTTGAAATAAAGAAAAAAAAATCATTCTTTAACCAAAATACTTGTATAAATTATTAACAATTCATAATTTTTGAAATGATTATTTTAAAAAATGACAGATACTTTTGAGGGAAAAAAAGTGTGAAAAGATTGTGGAAGATCAGCTAGACTGGGCCAAACCTTCCGGCGACAACTCTAAAGGGTCATGCCATGAGTGCTCGTGCATCTCGTGCTAGAAGAGCTACACGACCCAACACAACCCATGTATTGGGTGACTCCACCCAGTTTTATGGGTGTCCTAATACTACGTGCTAGATCAGCTTGTGCCTGTCCAGGTTCAATTTATAGGATTTGTGAAATTTTCTTAAGTAAAGTAAAAATTAATTAGTGACAGATGAAAGATTGCAACTTCTCAATGTCTATAAGTTCAGTTACTAATTTTGTTAGGCTTAGAAAGCAAATTCTCGTTGTCATGCATTATTTAGCTGCTAATTACTAGCAGCAAACATAAAACCGAACAGAAAGATAGAGAAAAAACAGACAAAACCCAACCAAACTAACTAAACAACATTCCCCACTCTCACTACTAAATTCAATGTAAATCCAGTTCTCACTACTAAACAACAGTTCTACTGTTGCACCGAACCAGGCTTCAAAACCTACCAAACACCTCCATCTCGACAGGTAGATTCCAACATCATTGATTCTATTTCTTTCTCCCTAAATTGCGATGTTCATTTTCCTTCGTATCTCTCTACACAAGAATCGTTATCGACCGTCGAACCCATCGATACCCAGAACAAAGACATGTTATTGAAGATGAGCAAAAGGGTCCAACCAAGGTCCATCATCCGCCAGCATCACCGCCTGCTCCGCCACTGCCTCCACCGTGTCCATCATCCTAAGGGAAGATCATCTACAACGAAAATTAAATCGCTCTTTGTGATTGCTTCCATAATAAGCAAATCCGTTCACGAATACCGCCGTCGCCTCATCAAGTTTTTCTCCAAGTTGGCACGCAGAAGACACCATCAAAGCCTATCATTCCTTGAGCAGGAAGAGACGCTCTTCGAAGCCGGCGTTGACCCTGGACTTAAACTTGAATTCGAGAGCAGCTTTGCTATGCCTCTGGTTCTCGTCTCAAACGAGCACCTTCAGCTGCTTCCTCCATTGGCTTCGGCTAAAAAGAGAACCATCGTTCTTGACCTGGACGAGACCCTGGTGCATTCAAGCCCTGACCCGCCTCCGCCACTGCATGATTTCATGATTAAACCGAATATTGATGGGGAAAGAATGAACTTCTACGTGTTGAAACGACCCGGGGTCGATGAATTCTTGGAAGCAATCAGTAAGAAGTACGAGGTGGTGGTGTTCACAGCAGGGCTCGAGCCATATGCCTCAATGCTGCTTGATATTCTAGACCCCAAAGGCCTGATATCTCACCGTCTTTATAGAGATTCATGCAAGCAAGTGAGAGGAAGATTCGTGAAGGACTTGGCGAAGATGGGGAGAGACCTTGGAAAAGTAGTGATCGTTGATGATAACCCAAAGTCATATTATTTGCAACCTGCAAATGCAATCCCCATAAAGCGATTTGAAGATGATGTTGAAGACAGGGAATTGGAGAAGCTGATGGGGTTCTTCGAGAGGTATTGTGATGGCTTTGATGACATGAGAGATGCGGTTAAGCGGTACCTTGGGGGTGCCACAATGAGGACTGGACAGTGTTAGAAATCTATTTAATTCAACTTTGTATAGCCAAAACAAAATAATTTTGCCAAATCTATTAGTCACATTCATTCAAGCTTATTTTTTTTCTTATCATTTTCTCTCGTCTTAATATTATCTTTCAAATAAAAATCATAAAAAGATAAATGATTAAAAGGGAAAAAATTAAAAAAAAAAAGTGATGGGAGGAAGAGTTTTTAATTTTATTTTTTAATTGATAGTGTTTAATTTTATCCTTTGTTTGAATATGTGAATAATATATTTTTACACTACAAACATCAAATAAACACTTGGTAAAAGTTTATCTGTAAGTTTATCTATGGGACAGGAAAAGAGACCCAGCATTTCGCTTCGCTGCTAATAATTGAGTGTGAGCTACACAAAATTTAGCATAAGAAAATTATTATCTCTTAATTTTTCCTACATATATTTTTATTTTTTTAAAAATAAGAGAAAAGATATTTAAATTTTATTTTTTAAATAAAGAACTTATACACCAATCAATTAACTAAATATTTGAGTTCGTATATGTTTACATTTTAATCTAAAAATTAATAAAAAAAGAAAAACAAAATTTTAATCATGTGTGAGTGTAAACTAATCTAGCAGGGGCAACGGCACTGTACAGTTTACACCTCGCTTAATTTTAACCCAAAAGACAAATAAATCCACGTAAGCCAAAGAAACCACTCTGTCGCTCACTAAAAGTTATCCAGCTTCGACTCCGAACCTAACTCCATGACCGTTAGACCGAACCAGAATTTAAAACATTACGGAGCCTCCCTGTCCCCGTTATTACCCAAACCAAAGGAAACCTCCTCCTCTTCTTTTCAAATCTATGAAAACATTTCCTTCTTTGTTTTTCTCTCGCTGATGATTACTCTGGATCGTCCGATTTTAGTCCAGAGCCCTGAGATGGTTTCCAAGATTATCAAGAGAACTCCGCCACGGTCCATCAAACGCCACCGTCTTAACCACCACCGGAGAAAGACTACTCCGGCGAAGAAGAATGCCTCGTTCTCCGTCATTGCCTCCATCAACAAGTCCATCAAGACGTGCCATCGCCGCCTTGTGAGGCTTTTCTCAAAGTTAGCCCACATAGCAACCCCTTCTACCACCAAACGCCGCCACAAGGGCTTCAAACTCCTAAAACAAGAAGAAGAATTTGATGTATTCGAGAGCAATTTCATTGTTCCTCGTGCTCTTGAATTCGACCGCTGCTTGCTTCCACCGTTGATTTCGGAGACGAAAAGAACTATCTTTCTTGATCTTGACGAGACCCTGGTGCATTCAAGCCCTGACGCACCTCCCAAAATGTATGATTTTTTAGTAAGGCCGAACATTGAAGGTCAATTTATGAATTTTTACGTATTGAAACGACCTGGTGTCGATCGTTTCTTGGAAGAAATCAGCAAGAAATACGAGGTGGTGGTGTTCACGGCGGGGCTCAAGCAATATGCTTCTCAGGTTTTGGATAAGCTTGATCCTGAGGGGTTAATATCGTACCGGCTTTATCGGGATTCGTGCAAGCAAGTGGAAGGGAAGTTTGTCAAAGACTTGTCTGAAATGGGGAGGGATTTGGGGAAAGTCGTGATCGTTGATGATAACCCGAATGCTTACTCTTTGCAGCCTGAGAATGCTGTCCCCATACGGCAGTTTGTGGAGGACGGTGAGGATAGGGAGCTGGAGAAGTTGGTAAAATTTTTTGAGTGGTGTGAACGGTTTGAGGATATGAGGGTGGCGGTCAAGCAGTATTTTAGTGGTGGTGGTGGTAGCGGTGGCGGCAGCACTGGTGGTGCAGAGGATCATGGCTTTGTGCAGTTGGACTTATGATGCTTACTTTGTTTAATGTGGCTCGATTTGTTCTCTTCTGATTTGTTGAAATTGTGTTTGAACAATAGATTTTGTTCAAATTAGAAAATGAAAAGTTAAGATAATTCATTTTTTTGTTCAAATTCCACTTATTGTTCTCTTAATTAATCTTTCAGTTGTTTAATTTAAGGATTAAAGGATCCATAACTAGTTTCAAACTTTCCAGCACAAAAATCATGAAGTTCGAAAGAATAAGCTCTAGCTACGACCCTTTAAGTTGATAAAGCCGTTGCTGAAGAACATATGCAGACTATCTAGGCTGCTTGATACTCCTTCCTACAGTCTTTTAGAAGATGCTATTCTGTTAGCCTATGGCCTGCTGTTTAAATTAATTCAACAAAAGCTTCTTCTGTCAGTGCTATGATAGTACTTCCTTGACTTGCCCATTCTATCGTAGGATATCTCATCAAACCTAAGGCCAGACGACCAAAACACATTTGATGGTCAACACTGTAGTTTGAACAAATAGTACAACTTTGTGATTTTGATCTTTGTCTTGAAATTTGTCCTACAGTATCATCGCAAAAATGTAATCCCATAATTGCCGGATATCTCCTGCACATAGAAGCCGTGTTCACTTTCTCCTGGTTAAGCTTTTGAGGTTTGTATCAAGGATTAGGTTGCTCATCAGCAAGCATAAATCAAGGGGGCATTTGTAGCTGCTCTGTGCATTTGTTATAACCTTTTCTTGAAGTATGAGAGTTCAGTAATCTCTTCATCTGCCTTGCCAGATTCAAAAGGAGTGTGAGCTGGAGCACTCAAAACGTGCATATCATTGCTTACAGACTGCCTTCTTAGTCCAATTGATCCAACTCTTGCTACTCTCAAGAAAGTGTCCTTTTTTGATTAAGCAAGTGAAGGGGAACCATCTGCAGGGTATGCGGCTTAAACTACAAGGCTTTTCGAAAACCCCTCCGAAAACCCCTCCGATTTCCTACAATTCCGAACGTAGCGCACAATTGATGGACAGGAGGTGATTGCCTTCGGGATAATATCAACTTTACCTTATAAAATTTTTGGCAAAATGTCTGTATTGAACAGCAAAAGAAGAAAAGTAACCTCAATAGCAAAGGCATTTCCAATGAATTCACCACGATTTGGTCATGTGAAAGAAAATATGCATCTTCACTACCATCGACAACAAGCCTTTTGAGTCAGCAACATTTTGAACAAAGAAGTCCTTTTAGTAAGGCTACTACTAATGCAGATAAACTGTAGGAGACTCAGCATGAGATGCCTTTAATTTCTCCATGAAGAATTATCACAAAGGAAAGAAATTTTACCACTTTCTTTTATGTTCAAGATGAGCTTCATATCTTCTCCATAAAACTAGTGTTTGATTGGGCTCCTCTGAACAAGCAGCTCCCTATTTCCGTATTAAATGTTAAGCCAAATTGCCACACTTCCTCCTCATCTTGTCAAAACATGTTAAAAGCTTCCAAACAACACATTTGCTTCAGAGAATTCATCCCTGAGCAGATATTCTTAAAGAGACAAAAGCAATATGTACAAGTTCTCTAAACACAAATTCATCTCTCCAAGTCCTTAAAAGACAAGGAGTCACAATTCCTCTGTATGAGCACACATAGGAGACATTGGTCCATTAAACTAAATGAAATTTGCATGTTAGAACTCACTTGAAACTAGCATATCATTAACCCTCGAATCACAATACATAGAGCTGGCAATGAAGGCAAAGCGAATGTCCAATATAAGTTGATACAGTCATGGAACCCTGGAGCCAAATCCATTGTATTGAAGTCCTAGTCCTGAAACCATAAACCTAAACCTTAGAAACCCAAAATTCAAAATTAATGCACAACAGTCAGGCTCCTTCATCTAGGTTTAGATCAGTGTGCCGCTGCTATCTTCTTTCTAAATCTTTTATATGCACCATAACTGGGACAGTTTGAAGGCAACACATCTCTACAATTATAACCAAGGAAAAGATTTACATAACGCCCTAATGATGTGAAACAGCCAGAATTTCACATCCTAAGCTAACATAGATGTAATAAATAGCATTTGCAAACATGAGAAACATCACATGCCAAATAGACTTGAAATCAGCTCTAGAGCACGATGTCAAAGTAATCTATACGAAAACGGAATTGTTATGGTGCACCCATCAAGCATTTGATGGCTCCCCATTAAGTGAAAGAAGTGATTAAAGTCCAACCAATTCAGCCAACAAATTCTTGTACTAATAAGTATAGTTCAAGTGAACATGTATCTTCTTGAGCGGCTGGATCCCAACCATCAAGAAAATTAAGAAGCAAATTTTAAACAATTCTCTCGCCTACATCCTCGCAGCTATCAAAATGCTAAATTCATTTCCCAAATTTCCACTTTAGATCAATCCAAAAGCAACAGAATAAACTTGATTTGTGAATACTCCCTCTCCGTTCTCAACTAATCCACATTGGGCAGCAAATCAAATAGTGGAAAAATGAAAAAGAAAATTAGCCTCTGAAAAAAGGAATGGAAACCCACATCAGTAATAAGATCGCCATCAACTACCAAGTCACTAGTTCGTAGAAACAAAGAAAAAAATGACAACTACAATCTCCTCTTGAACAACTCATTCATTCACAAGTAACTAGGACAGTACAAGAATAACAAAGAATACAATGACGCAAAAAAGGAGAGAAAGCATGTTGAAAGTGAATGAATATCAATCACAAAGAAAAACCTGTTGAGGCAAGCGCCAAGCCTCAGCCTTGCTAAAGCACATATTATCCAGAGCTTCACTACGGCACCAACGGCACTTTGGGTTTTGCAAACATTGAGATCTTGACATCATTTCTCCACAGTTTGGGATCTGATTCTGGGTGTTCCTTTGCAAACCTAACAAGGTGCGGTACCGAGAGACTGAAGGTTCTTTGCCAGTGATGTTATCAGGCGATGACGATGATGATGATGATGGTTGGCTTAGAGTTAATAACAAAAGGAAGAGAATTGGGAAGAGGGCTGAAAGTTTAGAGCTTACTGTTGCCATGGAGAGACTCTAGAAGTTGCTTGCTGTTTTTCTTTTTCTCTTTTTTTGTTTTATGTCTTATGTTAAAAGGAGTTGTTTTTACCTTCCTTTTGTAACTAAGTAATTAACGGGAGAAAAAAATATAAAAAATAAAAATATAAAGTTAACACCGTAAAGAAAACGTGACATCAAAAGGACTCCAAGTTTTGAAGGCAGCTCAAAACCATCCGTCTCCTTCTTCAATTATTAATGAATTGATCCATTTTAATATTTAATAGAGATTTCTCTTACAATTCAACTTCTAAAGGTTTCTTCTTTTTCTCTCTTTTTCGCCTCTATTTTTATTTTACTCTTCCATTTTTTTTCTCTGTAAATAGTCTTCCTTTATGTCCTTATTCAGCTTAAGAATTTAATTAAATTTTAACACTTTATGGAATATGGAGGGTTCCAATCAGAGTTATGGTTTTTATCATAATTCCGGAGTTCCAGAAAACCAGGTATTGGATTCTAGGGTTTCTTCTTTGTCCCTAAAGAAGGATACCGGCAGCCGGATCTCCAATTCTCTCTCTGTAAGTATTTGAAATTGTTTCTATTCTTTCAATTAGTTATGTAATTTTTGTATTGAGAAAGTTTGGATTTTGATTTTGTTTTCCTGCCCTCCATTTATCCGGGTTATGTAAATTTTCATGTTATGAATTATGGGTCTATTTGTATTGATAATTTCAAGGTTAAGAATAGTAAAAAAGATGCCTTTTTTTCGTTGAAATTCAAAGTTTTTGGGATGTTTCTGATTTGGGGTTTTTTTCTTTTTGTTTACAATTATTTGCTTTTCGTTTTTATGTCAACAATAGGATGATAACACGGGACTTGAAAGATGTGATTCCCCAAGCAATGTTAGGTTAGAGGGGCAAGGGATGAATATTTCTGGAGAATGTGATGATGGGTTATCAGTTCCAACTAAAAGTACGGAGGAGTTGAATGATGAGGAAAAACAACCTAACACCACCTATCTGAAGCCGGGAAAATACTTCTTTTATGACTCCCCGCTTGCTGAAGACACTGGGGTTTGGATACCGGTCTCAGTTCCACCTATGCTTGAAAGTGATCATGAAGAGTGGGCTAGAGGTTTCCATTCCAATGGGGGTTATTTCCCTGAAGGTGACATGGGATGGGGCGAGTTCCTTGGGGAAGAGAAGGAGTTGACGATGTGGGATGTGATAGTGGAGATGATGCTTGCTGCCCGAGGGAAAGTAAATGCTTTCAGTTCCGGTGATATTCAGAGATGTGGCATCTCATGGCTGTCAAGTCATTTACTTGAGCAAGCTTGGCAAGAGATGTCTCAGACACTAACCGAAGCAAATATGGGTAGCGTGAAGGAAATTCTTGAAGCAGAACCACCAAGGTGGTTGGCCGACAGTGCTGCTTCCACTTGTATGCTGTGTGGTGTAAGGTTTCACCCAATCATGTGTTCTAGACACCACTGTAGGTTTTGTGGAGGAATATTCTGTGGTGAGTGTTCTAAAGGAAGGAGTTTATTGCCAGAAAAGTTCCGTGTTGCCGATCCACAACGGGTTTGTGATGTATGCTGTGTGCGGCTTGAGTCTGTTCAGCCATACTTGATGGACCAAGTCAGTAATGCTGCTCAACTGCCAACTCATGACCTGACAGACCTCAGTACTTTGAGATCTTGGGTTAATTTTCCTTGGGGGCAGTCCATGGAACATGAAATTTATAAGGCAACAAACACTATTCGGGGTTATATTACAAAGGTAAGAATTGATCTTTGAGGATTATGTATCATTGATGAAGTGGTAACCAATAAACTGGTGCTTAGAGTTTTGCATAAAAGTGGACGCTTCTGTGAATATGAGGGGCCATTTATTCTGCTAATTGCTTTAGCTTGATGATTATTCATTTTCTTACTCAAAAGCTTCTCAGGATATTATTTCATGCAACAGGAAAAAAATGAGCAAATTATTCACATATTTGCATGTGGAAGTGCAAACATACAGAACAAACTTGTAGAGTTGTTTTTTTGTCAATCTCTTTTCTTCCCATTCGGAAGTTTTCATAGCTTTTTGGCATTCTCACCCGTTTCCTTTTCACTGGCCAGGTAGTTTCTTTGAAACCTGAGAAATCAATACCAGACTCCATTCTCCGAGAAGCAAAAGGCCTTGCCATAATATCTGTTGTGAAAATTGGTGTCATGGTTACATACAATATTGGAACTGGACTTGCGATTGCTCGTAGAGAGAATGGCTCCTGGTCTCCACCCTCTGCCATTTCTTCATGTGGTGTAGGATGGGGAGCTCAGGTGAATATTTAATCTTTGTTCTTTAACATCACATACACTAAACTTCTCCTTATTGGAAATTCATATCCTCCAAGATATTGGAAATGGTTGTATGCCATATATTCATCCTAGTGAAACTCCTAGGCTTGCTCTTTCTAGATTATGTCAATGGAACAAGATCAACTTTTATCAATACTTCAGAAGTAAAAGTGTGTATGTCTGTGTGAGATGCTGGTTCTAGCCTCTCTCTCTCACAGATACTCCAGTCTCCACTGCTGAGGATCATTTTTAGCTGCCTTTGTGTGTGTGTATGTGTGTGTGTGTGTTTATGGAGAAAGGGTAAAATTTTTCCTTGTTTGTTGTTTTCCCAAAGGCAAGTTATTTACTTTTCAAATAATTTAAATAAAGACATGCAAATGCTGAGACTCAGCTTTATTAATAAACGGCAGAGTCTTGTTTTGAGCAAAGTGAACTCACTGGGGATACATGGACGGTTAGATGAAATGGGCCAAAGGCGTGAAATTTCGTTGTTCTTTTTCACTTTTGTCCTAACTATTAAGGGTTACATCTGCAGGCTGGGGGAGAACTGACGGATTTTATTATAATATTGAGAACACATGATGCTGTCAAGACTTTTAGTAGCAATGCTCATCTTTCTGTTGGAGCTGGTTTGAGTGCGGCTGTAGGTATTGTTGGACGGGCAATGGAAGCTGATGTACGAGCTGGTGATGGTGGTTATGCTGCTTGTTATACATACAGCTGCACTAAAGGTATCTTTCTCTTAGCGCTTGAGGTTCTTTCCTTTTTAGTAAATGTAGTTCAATGAAGTTAAGTCATTGGATTTTTGTATTTCTTTTAGTTATTCAGATGGAAATGTTGACCAGCAGTTCTTTCTTCTTGATATATTCTTGAACTTTTTATTTAAAAGAATGAGATGATAGTCTATCTGGAAATTTGCCATTAGATGCAAAATCTTGAAATTCGGGTCTTTGGCCAAAAATAATTAATAAATTAATTGAGGTCCTTGCTTCTTGGAGCTCTTTTTTGGTTATTCAGAGCAACATTGCCATTCTTCTTCAGCTGCATATTCGTCTTCGTGAATTTCATCACTGTTTCATGTTGTAGATTGGCATAGATAATGTTGTCTATGAGTCTATAACAATAAAACCATTAACCTTGACAAGAAAGGCCTCTATTTTCCAAAACATGGTATGTTTGCTTACTCTTTGATTCCTGTAAAGTTAAAAGTATTGCTGGTTGAGTTTCTCTGGATTGTCTAAAGGGCCAGATAAACAACTGTATCCTCCATTATTCCCAGCAGACAGTAGCTGCTGCACCTCCCCATTCTACCTTGGATCCTATGTTTATGTTTATTTATATTCTTATTGTTTAGTTTTAATGCCCAAATTTTTATCATGTTTGATGATGTAGGTGCTTTTGTTGGATGTTCACTTGAAGGAAGTATTGTCACCACTCGCAGACGAGAGAATTCCCGATTCTATGGCAGCCAGTCAATAACTGCATCAGATATACTTCTCGGGTCAATGCCTCGTCCGCCTGCTGCTGCCACTCTCTACCATGCACTTTCTGACCTATATAACACACTAAGCTGAGTGCCTGGAGTTTGGTATTTTAACTAATTGCATCAAAAATTCAATACGAGGAAGAGCCAATGGGGCATGACTCTTATGTACATTCTCTGGGAATCATCTTTTCTGATCTTCTGTACCATCATTCTTTGGCTGTGTAAAGGTAGACATTGAATTGTTTCTAGGGCAGAGGTCTTCCAAAGGTGGAGGACCAGGATGGGGAAAAAATGGAAGGACATCCAGATGCGTTTCTCATTCACTCCACGATTGTGTGTGTGTGTATATATATATATATATCCTAAATGTTGAACAACATTTAAATCATAATGAAACATAGAAGCATAGATTTGTTTCAATTGTTCTCCTACCTAAGATATTCTTTTCAGTCAGATGTTCATCCATCCGCCATAAACTCGTACTGCTGTAGTTGTAAACCTGTTAGTCCAGTCTAACTCGATTTGTATTCCATTATGAAATCAATCCTATCTCAGGGCAGTAGTGGCTTAATGTATTGGCACTACAAAAGGTGAGAAAAGCAAGCTTGACCCAATGGTTCTCATTACTTAAAAGGGATGATCAGCCTCCAGGGATTAACTGCAACAGATTGGATCGTCGGCCTTCACAACGTTTGGCCCCTGAAAATATCCCCACGGTTACCAGCTTTTGAAAAAAAAAAAAAAAGGTATTGCGGCGAGTAATTTGCTCAGAACTCTATGCAATCCTTGAATTCTATAGCTTTGTTAGGAGCAAACCAGGCCATGGAAAATCTGAAAACCAAGTTGAAAGTAAGGTGGTTTTTGCTTTCAACTTGGTGGAGCCTGGAGCCCGACTATGCTCATAAAAACGAACACAACACACACAATCCTTTGCTAAAGTAAAAGTACAGCGTGATTACTTTGTGCGGCTGACAGAGCAATGATTAACGAGGCAGCATTATAATTGCATTACCACTACCCAACCTTTTCTCCTCTTTTACCATTCTCCTGGATGGAAGCCACAATTGTGAGAAGCCGAGCAAGTTTGAAATTTAGAATAACCCATCAGGGGCATAAAACCATCTAACCTGAGAATCCCTTTAGATTCTCACAATTCTTCTGGTCAAAAAAACATATGTAAGTTGGCTTTACTTTCATGTTCTCATAATAGATGAGTGGATCATGGTCTTGATTTACACTATATTTGGTAGAAAGAAAAGAAAATGGAGGGAAGAAATCCACCCAGTATTTTTCCTTCCTTGTACTTTCTTCATACTAAACAAAGACACAAAGAAAGTAGTTTTGCTTTCACACCCTTTCTTCTCCTTCCTCTTTCCCCCCTACCAAATACAATATCAGTGATTAGATCCATGCCTATGCAGTGGGGAAGGGACAGAAGGAGAAAAAAACGGGGAGGAGAAAAAGGAAAAGACTGAGTGCTTCATGGGACAGACACCATCTTTGTTTTCTCAAACATCATCATATCAACTAATCTTTGCTTTAAAACCGTACAGTTTATCATGCTTAGTGTGTAACACATGTAGTTTTTGGAGTGTGCAATCATTCAAAATCTATGTTTACTACTGTTTCTGAGCAGCTCAAAAACTTTCCCCATATCAAGGGATAATGAAAAGATTGCTATCATCATTGTTTGATCAACTTAAAAAGATCTTGGAAATCCAGGGATGAAGTTTTTCAAATGGAGTGTACATAGTATATTCAAAGAGAATTAATTCTGGAAATGATGCAGCAAAACGTCTGTGCTGATGCCGCGGCACTTGTCTCCCAAAAAGAACACTTTATTGGCAAATAATGTGATCAGCATTTAAATCTGATGGAAAATAAGTTCCATTGATCATTTTGGGATGCCTTTTCCCTGACAAATAAGCTGGACAATCCCTTTTCCTGATCAGGGTAGGCCACGTATAATACCTCAACTTGTCACTCTGATGGAAATGCCATTGCATTGCACCCATATATCTCCACGTGGGGCCATGCCTTGTATTGATTTGTTTCCCTCAAGCCCGAGAAATAGGTCATTGAAAAGCAAATATGTCCCAATTTCCCTGTTGGCAAACCAGTTGCATTTACCGATCTGCATCTGTTTGATGGATTTCTTCACTCGGGTTTTTGGGTTGCATTTCAAGAAGAGTGAATTTGGTGCTAGGAGAGGATTCGCAGATAGAATAAATTGTAGAATAGGAAGAAATGCGTCACAAGTACAAACAAACAGTAAGAGAAATGTGTCAGTCAGAACTTCAGAAGCAATGAGAAATCTCAGACATTTAAAAATCACTTCCAATCACAAAAGCACAATCACACCAAACAGCCAATGCCGTTGCCAATGCTGTTACTAAAACCTCTGTTTAGAGAAGAAAAAAATATATCAAATGGATGAATGAACTGCAACTTAAGGAGCAAATTCACAGCTATGAGCTATTTATAAATTGATCTTTTGTTTTTCTTTTGCTTGGAAGGAGGGGCGGGTGGGAGTGGAGGTTGGAACAGATGCTTCTAATCACTGTACTAACTCGAGAAGTGTTGCCAACCGAAACACAGAATCTTAGGTTTTTTGCCATGAAATTGAGCTCCTGGTTTGAAGGACGAAGCCAGACGAAGACCCATGGAGAATATCCTCACCCTCTTCTGCAAGACGCAAGTGCTGCTTGATTCTCATTCTCTCCACGAAGCTTTACCTGCTCCATGAAAACAAGTCATTAGAAAACAGAAGCAACATATGAAGAATTGTGCGAAACGCTGCACCGCATAATAAAACCATAAATCCATCCCAAATTACCTGGTTTTTGAATTTCCGAGTGTAAGTTCAAGATCATCAGCTACACATTCCTCATGGATCTTTTCTCCTTCCCAAGGCTTCACTAACCCTGTTACATTACTGCCAAAGGCAAACTCAGCAGCAATCGCATCAGACATCGGAACATCCGATGTTTGATCAACACCTGCAGGAAATGCTGGTGAGCATGTGCCACTTTGCCCAGGAGTCCACATCCGTGAACCTCCACCTGATAAAGTCTCATCTTTAAATCCAAAAGGGTTTCGTGAGACAAGGCTAAACGTAGGGGATGTTGGCCCACTTTGGGGTATTTCAAGTCGGCAAAGCCATCCTGAATCAGGAAAACCCTGACGGCTAGGACTTGGTGGAGTGGATGAAGGCAGGTAAGAATAGCGCTGCCCAGCCCAAGCTGAGCCAGCAGTCCTATCATCCCAGTCATTTCTAGTTCGAGGAGTTCGGGAAGTCGGGGAGCTCAATGGTGGAGTGACAGGAGCACTTATGGACCCCCCCGCGACGTAGAGATGATGAGCAAGCTTGGACGAAGCTGATGATGAGCTAGAGGAAAGGTTTTTCAGCCACGGGATTAGGGAATTGGCATCACCATTACCATTGGCATTTGATGTGTAATGGGATGAGGCCGGGCTTGGAAAGGAAGATGATGCAGGACTTGGATTGTACGATGCACAAGGACTTGGGTGATATGAGGAACATGGACTAGCTGATGCAGAACCCCCTACTATGTCCATGCGATCCACTGGCTTGCATCCCTGCAAAAATGTAAGAAAAACCACTGGCTGTGACACAATTTTTGAAACAGCTCTAGCTGTTGGACCAGCAAGGACAAAATACACAATTTTCTAAAGACCTTTTCCCAACATTCTCATCCCTTAACTAATTGTTACATGATCGTGGCTGAAACATTCATGGACAGTAATCTCTTGCAAGAAGCTCATGTCCCAACTATTAAAATTATTCCTTCAATCCTCTGGACAGCAGAAAAGATCGAACCTTTCACTGTCCGATGAGATATAGACCCCACAATTATTATCTGTGTCTTCATTATGATCCTATTCATGTTCATGGACATACTAACTAACGCGGCAGCCATTTACAACTTCAAGTCAAAGTCTAAAATGGAGACACTTGATTATATTACAAAAAACACGCCCAAATTGTTTTCAGGCCAATCTTCAGGTCCCTAAAAGTTAACATCTTGTACAAATGACCCAAAATATAAAACATTTAGTCTTACAATTTTATTAAGAGCAACTTTGCCTCAACCACTTGGCTTTAACAACGAAGACTAGAAGACAATAATGCATGATGAATTATGAACATAAAACATTTTCTTAATAGAATCTAACTACCAGTCTTCATTTTGCCAAACATTACATGCGACATTTTGTATCTAAACCATTCCTCGGGTCACACCTGATGGAAAGGCGTGATGGGGCAGCATAGTCATTACAACCCGACATAACTTTGATAAAAAGAGAAACTAATGTCAAACAATGGCGTTACATAAGCATAATGCACCATGCTAACACGCTACCTCTTCCAACATGTTCCTATAAGCTTAATCAAACCCCATCCCCACACGCTTTACTTCCTCCCCATTAACTAAAGCTATTTAAATCTCATCATAAAAGTGGAATCCAAGGACTCGATATTTCCTTTTCTCCTTCGTTTCATCAAAACCGATTAAAAGCATAGTCCTGAAATATTAAAAACAGGAAAGTAGACCTTAAAATGACCAAAGTGACCTTATTTCTTGCTCCTAAGCTGATGCCGCCTATAGTGGCATTTTGGGAGAGGAAAAATCAAGTGTGAAAAAGCTTTTCGACGAGTAAAACAAAGGGGAATATGAGTTGCATTAAAGCAAAGTGCAAGCATCAATCTAGGACATGGATAGTGTCGTCCAAATGACGGAACTACCCTTGCCTGAAACTCTACAGTGAATTGGCAGACTAAAAACGGCATTTTCTTATGATCGACGAAGGGCATTATCGTCTTATTAAACAGCAGTTCTGAATAAAGCTGTCTGAACAAAGCTTCTTCGTCCTTTTGCTTCACCGAAGCAGAAACAGGAACAGGAAACGAATCTTTGACAACCTTCGTGCTTTGTGCTTTCCTCTTCCTTAATCGACACCGTTACAGTTTTAATGAAATCTCAACGTTCATCGTCAAAACAAAGAAAAGACGATCAGTCCACACACAGGGCGCATTCTATCAACATTTTCCATCTTTATGCTAACATACGCGTATATACAAAAAAAAAAAAGCTGATTTTTTTTTTGTTGGTTTACCTTTCTGTAAGTGGTACCGTCTTCTTCGACGGTCCAACCAGCTTCGTTGCACAGAGCTTTCAAGACCTCGTTGTTGTCGCAGTGTTTGGGAAGCTTGTAGTTTCCGTACATTCGTAGCCCCGCGAAGATCTTAGCCGCGATCGCCCGCCTCCTCCTCTCTCTCCTCTTGTTGTTCTCCCTCTCCTTCCACGTCGGCATTCTCGTCCCTGACGTCATGCTTCAATACCTCCCCGAAACAGCGTCCGTCAACTTCTTTTTCAGTTCATGGATCTTGGGAGTATATTATTTTCTCGAGAAACAAACGGAGAGAGGAAAAAGCAAAGGTTTTGGTAGTTTTTCCTTTTAATGTTGGTTTTTCTGTGTTTCTTGGAGTGGGAGTGCAGTTAAATGAAGGAGGCTCGGGGAAGGTGAGGAGGCTAAATATAAGCGAGGAGTGTAATTGGGCATGAAGGATCGTAAAAATTACGAGGGAGCCACTTATATGCAAAGCTTTATTCCGGGATCACGGGGGTAACACGTGTTTAGGCTTTTTAAAAAGGTCCCCGCGGCCCGCCCAGCCACCGTGGGAAGAAGAATAACGTTTAAAAGATAAAAACGGTTTGGACCGCCGTTAACCGATTTTTGTTTTAGAGCTTAGATATTTGGATGAATTGGTAAGCTGCTCGGTGAATCATAATTCATTTTATTTCTATGTACTAAAAGCCATATAGTAGACCAAAAACCAATGAATGGTAACTCAATAATTAAAATTCATTCAATCTTATTTATATATATTAATCTTATACTATATTTTTGCATTGTTATACAATAAGATTCAAAAGCTCTAAGTGGATAATCCACAAAAGGAAATTCAAATGGGCTAAAGCCAAGAATTCGATCGAAGAAAAAGTGAAGGAAGTGGTTTCATTTCCATTTTTATTAAAGAAAAAGAGAGAGAGAGAGAGAGAGAGAGAGAAAGAAGGAAGGTGAAAAATGGGGTAGTGTGATGGGACATTAGGGTGACTATATGCGGCGGGGCCTCGTTGCATGCGGAGGGAGCGGTGGGCAGGCTGAGTTGACTGACTGTCACATTTGTCAGTGTATGTGTGTAATCCCTGTATGTTGGGTGGCTGCCTATCATTATGCGCCTAACTATACGCTTAAAATCCGTAAATTAAATCCATGAAAGTTGGTAAATATTTATCTTTCTCTCTCTCCCTCTGTGCCACTACTGCTAGGCTTCTTCGGCCACCCTCGTGTTCACGTGACCATGCCCACCCATATGAACCTCTGTCCTCTTTTGGGAGTGAGTCTGCATAATTAGACCGCCAGGTGTTTCAACTTTGATAGGTTGGGTGTTAAGGGGCCCACCCTGTTCTGTTTCTGCGCCACCTTCCCCAATCGGGTCCTTGATTTGATCCTTCCTCTGACAGTCTTACCCTTCCCTTCCCACCCCTTCCATCTCCATTTGGTAAAGTAGAACCTTTTCCATGCATCGTGCTAATAGGAGTATTGGACTAAACAGCATCAATATTTGCCCCACCTCATACTCTTCCGCACCAAATGAAGATATATCTTATCAGTGCAAATAGTAATTAAAGATAAATTAAGAAATAATAATACTTATAAAAGATAGTCATATTCATTAGATTGAGCAAATTAGACGAATTTATCAATTGAGCTTTATATTGCTCCCACTCATCATTAATTTCCTAATAATTTTACATATATGAATAAGAAAATTTGACCGTCTAAATATGTAAAAAAAATTCAACTATTAATCTCAAATATGATTAAAATAGATTGAGGAACTCTTTATTTATAATTAATAAAGATGTAATGCTCAAATAAATTGATAAATAATTTTAAAAATTTTAAATAAATTATTATTTTTTATTATATTTAATCAAATTTTTATATTTTTATTTTAAATCAAATAAGTCGTTATGACTTATGATTGATTAATTATCATTAATTAAAATATTATTTATTATTTTATATTCATATGATCATGTTATCATGTCAAATTAACATATTAAATCATTATCAATTATAATATGTCAATATATCACATGATCATCAATTATAATATATTAATATATCATGTTTGTATTATGCTTTTTAAAATGATAAATAACATTTTGATTAAATCTATCATTAATCACAAAAACTTATTTTATTTAAAATAAAAGTATAATAATTTATCTAACGTAAAAAAAATGTATAAGAATTTAATTAAATATAATAAAAATATAAACATTTATTTAAAATTTTTAAAATTATTTAAAGTTTTTTTTTCATATTATATCATTAATAAATATAAAAATTTTAAAAATTAAACGAACTTCAGATAAATTGTGGGTTGGAACCTCCATATGTGCGCCGCGGACTCCAACATGACATATTAAATGGATTTGAATCGGTCCCGTTGGGTCCGCCACCCCACTGCTTTAAGCCTAGAGTTGCTAGAGTGTTATAGCCTTTTTTTTTTTTTGAGGTTTGTTTTGTGGCTTTTTCCATTTAGCAAGGCACCAATTACGGGAGGGGATGTACACTTTTCTAACGGTGGTGGTTGCAATGTGGGTGGGGTCGAAGCCCATCTGGGTCTAAATCATATCCGTTAAACTGGTGGGGTCACGTGATGCCCGATATGCCTGCCACCCACGAGGCATTTCCATTTTTGCATTCCATCCCCGGTAATGGAGACTCTGCCTCGAAGCCCCTTCGTTCGGTACCTTGTCTTTCATGTCATTTTCCCTTTCTTGCTTCTTTTGTATTCATTTTTTCTTCTCTGCTGGAGCCATGGGACTGGTCTACTCATTTGTTTATGCACTGCCAATGCCCACTTCATCTTGTTTACGAGTATGGATTTTAAAAGATACTAACTCAACTCAATCACTATTTAAGTTCATATAATTTGAGAAGTTGATTAGGCTGATGTGTTCAAGAATGGTTAACACATATCTCTAGGCACTTGTTAAATTGGTTAAATTTTTATTTAAAAAATATTTTTTTCATTTAATACATTATTTTCACTGAAATTAGACAATATATTAAAATAAAATTTTTGTCTATAAATATTATCTAAATAAATGCTTATAAACACTTCTTTTACATTTTCTTATTATAAATAGAATATTAGTATTATATGCTTTTGAAATAATCGGCTCTTATTAAATTGAATTCAAGTAACTTAATTTCATTAGAAACTATATGATAAAGTGGGAGAAAAAGAGAGAATGTGCGTGGGAGAGATGGAATGGGGTGCATTATTCCAAAACAAATTGACCAAGCCAGAGTTTGGGCCAACTAATGGAATTCCTGATTGAACCCAAGAAAGTTTCATATGGGCTTTGAAAATGGCTCTCGTTGACTTAACTAAAGGCCCAACTATCATTTGGTAAAGTTGGGCCCACATCTCAATGATTTGAGTGGGTCAACCTTTAGCCGAAAGTCAACCATGGGTCACATTCTGGCATCTTTTGTCAACAAAGGGCCCGAGGCACCCAAAATTTTTAACATCCAATCACGGAGACATGGCCCAATTGTCATTCCATTCAAACTGCCAGGCACAATGCCAAGCTTCGATTCTTATGTAAACTCGCACTAACTATTCGTATCCTGTTCATTCAACAATACATTATTAGCAGCCAACATTTTACCAAAGTCTAGATTCTATAAGACAATTAAAAAAGCTCTGTCTAAATTAACTTTATTAAATTAATAAATGATTTAAATACGTAATGAATATTATAAATGATAAAATAATATAATTATAATGATTTATTTGAATCATTTGTTATTTTGATTCGTTTATTAAATCAATTATGATTAATTATTTAAAATGTATTGTTGTTGATGTAAGATCCGTAACATCATAATATTATATTAGCTGTGCAATTTGGACAAAAATTGTGCAAGAAGATCATACAAAGCATGACTACATGCAGGTTGGAAGCTCCGAGAAGGAATAAGACAAAGGATGGCCCGAACCAGAACAAAATCAGCCTTCCTCACCCTCCCAAGTTGGACGTGAATCTTCAATTCTAATAATTCATAGCCGTCCATAGGTTGACCACGTGTTAAGGCACGCTATACATAAATTGCTTAAGAACCCCGTGTTCCCCTGATCATAAAAATCTAACCGCTCGCTACCAAAATTCATCCCCCTTCCACAGAATCAAATCCCTTGAATATTTTCTAATTTTTCTAGAGATTTTCTCACCAAAGCACCCACGTCACCCCAAATACATCAAGATACGGCAATATCCATACATTTACGGGTCTTTGTCCGAATTCCCCCCCCCTCCCGCCCTCTCTCTCTCTCTCTAAAAATTCATCTACCAATCATTTCACTCCACGTCAACTTCTACCTTCTCAGTCAATGCCCCCCATTTCTACATTCTGACGATAATATTTACTAATAATAAAATGTTCTTTAACAAAAAAAAAAAAAAAGAGTTAGTATAGTATCGTAGAAAAATCTTTCCTTTTCTACTCTACGCGGTTCCAAAGAACGAGAAACCCCAAATATTCTCGAAGCAGAAAAGAAAGAAAAACCTCAAACTTCCAAAACGATTTGTTCTTTAAATTTTTTTTGCGGTTTTCGAGTTCTGGGTCCTCAATCCTCATCATCATCTTCTCTGCAACTTAGCCTAATTAGCTTTCTTTTATATATATATACACACACACACATATAAATATATATATACAGTTCTCTGTCTCTCTCAGGTAATAACAACTCAACCAACGCTCGTGTATCATTCAAGATATTTCAATTATCAATTTATTTTCTAGTTGCTTTTGCTTCAAGTTTTTTCCTTTTTCTTTTTTATTTTTCATCTTTTGTTATTTCCTTTTGTCTAAGAAAATGAAAGAAAAATGGTTGTAATCATGGTTTTAGGAGGACTGTTTAACGGCTTGTCAACTGGTTAATAGTTTCCAACTAATAACAGAATCAAAGGGTTTCTTTTTTTTCTTTCTTTGTTTTTTAATTTGAATTTAGTTTTTGGTTTTCATTATGGCTTTGGTTTGAATACGGGAGCTTTTGTATAGCTATTGCAGGTTCCAAAAATCTTGGTGGGCTTTGGCTTCTCAATTCTCTGGAATTCGCTTGTGCTTCTTTTCTCAATTTGAGGCTGGAAAAAATCTTGAATGATGTATATTTTGTGATTGGAAGACAAAAGGGTTTTACTTTCATTGAATTTTGGAAGAGAATTAAGGGCTTTGAATTGGGTTTTTAGGGATTTTGAGCTGGCTAGATTGGAACAGCTGACATCTTTGACTGGATTTTATTCGAGGATAAAAGGTTTTATTTATTTTTTCTTTTTTCTTTCATTGATCTGGGTTTTCAGAACTTTGGGGTTAAAGGTTGCTTGATTGGGCTTGCTCCCTATTTCAAGAGCTCCATAAAGCTGTTAACTGTGATTTGATTCAGATACAACCAAGGTTAGATGTTATTTTTAAGGTTCTGATCTTGATTGAAATTTGTAGACTTGGGAAGTTGAGAGTCATGAATTAGGGCCTTTCGGCAAGCTAGAGATTCTAGTTGATGAGGGATAACAATCTTTGGTTGCATACGCCAGAAGGGTGTTTGAAGCTTTGTTCCTTCAATTGAGATTGATGTTTGCTGGGAGGGTGTTGGTTTGTAACGTGTGAGAGTTTGATTTATGACGAAATTGTTGGAGTTGGTTGATGTTTGACTGCTGGGAACTGAATTTCGGGGTTTGTGATATACATATACTGGAATTTTTGGGATGGATGACGCTCAAGGCAGCTCAAATTCGCTTCCTCCATTCCTTACAAAGACATATGAGATGGTGGATGATTCTTCCACAGATTCTGTTGTGTCCTGGAGTGCAAGTAATAAAAGTTTCATTGTATGGAATCCCCCAGAGTTTGCGAGGGATTTACTTCCGAGATTCTTCAAGCACAATAATTTTTCTAGCTTTATTAGACAGCTTAATACATATGTGAGCCACTTGCTTTTTGTCTCCCCACATTTATAAATTAATTGCTTTTTTGTTTCTTATGGTTCCTTGAATTGAATTATTTCCATATCTTGGCAGGGTTTCAGGAAAGTTGATCCAGAACAGTGGGAATTTGCAAATGAGGATTTTATAAGAGGTCAGTCTCATCTTTTGAAAAACATACACAGACGCAAGCCAGTTCATAGTCATTCCATGCAGAATCTCCTAGGTCAAGGAGCTTCCCCATTAACAGAATCAGAGAGACAGAATTTAAGGGATGAGATTGAGAGACTTAAGAATGAAAAAGAGTCACTTGTTTTAGAGTTAAAGAGTCATGAACAGGAGCGGCAAGGATTTGAGATGCAAATGCGGCTTTTGAGGGAGCGTTTACAAAACATGGAACGGCGACAGCAGATCATGGTGTCTTCTGTGGCTCAAGTCTTGCAGAAACCAGGACTTGCCATAAATCTGACACCACAATTGGAGGCTAATGACAAAAAGAGAAGGTTGCCGAGAATTGCTTACTTATATGATGAAGCTGGGATTGAAGACAATCAGATAGGCGGTTCCCAAATTGCTAGAGAAAATGCCGATAGCACATCATTGTCCAGCATGGAGCCATTTGAGCAATTAGAGTCATCCATGGTATTTTGGGAGAATGTGGTACACGATTTTGGTCAAACTAACATTCAACTTAATTCAAATGTAGAATTGGATGAATCAACAAGTTGTGCAGAAAGCCCAGCGATATCTGGCATGCAACTTAATGTTGATGCTCAGCATAAATCCCCTGGGATTGACATGAATTCTGAGCCTGCCACTGTTGTTGCTTCTGAGCCTGTTACAGCAAAGGAACAAGCTGCGGGTACCACTGCACCTGCAGCAGCACCAGCTGGGGCTAATGATGTATTCTGGGAACAATTTTTGACTGAAAATCCAGGTTCGACTGATATGCTGGAAGTTCAGTCAGAAAGAAAAGATTCTGATGCCAGAAAGAGTGACAGCAAACCTGGTGATCATGGCAGATTTTGTTGGAATATGAAGAATGTAAATAACCTTGCAGAAAAGATGGGGCATCTTACTCCTGCAGAGAGAACTTGATATTGGTTGATTATTTTTTACGGCCTTTGATGCCTCGATACTTCAGATGTAATAAATTTAGGTATGATTGGTTTGATGTGGAAATAAGTAGATAATTTATGTTTTGAGTTCATCTTCTTCTGCATGTCATGATCTAATGTTCACATTTTCCTTGTTCAGTAGTTTTTTGGTGCTATAGTGATTGACATGGCTTTTTTTGACTGCTTCCATATAGTTCAGCTTCATATATTTTTGAGAAATAACGCCAATTTTAGTGTATTCCCAAGGTTGGCATGTTAATATCTTTATTTCATGGCATATATGATGATAATTTTGTTGCCTGTATGGTGGAGTATCTGTTATAGGTCGGGAGCCTGACCAACATCCTAATAAGCTGTACTAATGGTGGTTAACAATATGATCATCCTTAATGTTTGTCTATACAAGTTTACTCTTTTTTCCCCTGAATCAACTTCAAATTTCTGACATTCAAGCTTCAGGTACATGGTTTACCTAATCCTATGATCTGTCAGGCTATTGAACGGCACTGTGGATTCTGCAGGTAGTAGAAAGCTTTCCACTTTCTCCAACAGGCCACATTAGATTGATAAATTGATGGTATTAGGAAGGAACATGTAGTCCTCGACATATTTCTTTCTAGTGTATGCTAGTGCACTCTATGTGTTGTATGGTGTATGTTTATGGTTTCGATGTCGACAAATCTGTTTTTCCAACTGAATGTCATCCATATAATGTGCCGCACATATCTGTGAGCATTTTCCGGTGTTTGTTTTAAGGCAATTGAAAGATGAAGATGTGCAAAGTATCCATGTTGCTGGCTGGGTTCCTTTTTGCTCAACGTCAGAGCCAAGCTAGTTGATGGAGACAGACACGTTTGGGCTAGTTAATAAAGCCGAAGGGGCTTGTTAGAGGCTTTGAGTTTGACGCCATGACACAAATATGGAATAGAGGTTTTACGTTTTAGATGAATTTAAGCACGGGGATGGAATAAATATTTTCAGTTTGAATTTAGGCATGCGAATAAAATGAGAGAAAAAAAAAAGACATTAGAAGAACCATTTTATTTACTATAATTCAACCAATGAATTAAAATAAAAAAAATGCAAATCTACATATGTTGTCATTAATCTTTAGTAAATAAAAGATAGAATTATTATGACATTTTTCCTTGACAAAAATATAAAATCTGTCATATATATATATATATATATTCGTAATAAGTGATATTAAAATTAATTTAATTTTTGATAGATGTAGGATATTTTACAAGAGATATGAAGATAAGTCTCTCATTCACGAGTCCATCAACAGCTATCAATTTCCTTTAGAAAAATTTTCTTTTAGATTTTTTTAATATTTTCTTGTGAATATGACATAAAAGAAAAAGGAGCGGTAAAGTGTGCAAAGATATCTGTTAGAAATCTTCTCCTTTTTATTTTTTTACACAGTTTTTGAAAAAAAAAAACCCTTTTGAGGCCCTTCTCCGTGAAAGGCTGTTTCTTTTTCTTACAGAAACAGAAAAATAGCTGACTTTTTGGCAACAATGAGTGGAACATTATCTCAGCCACCGATTCTTTCCTTCACAGAAATGGCAAATTCCATTTCTGAAATACACCAAGCCCATGCTCACCTTCTCAAGACTGGTCTTTTCTACAACCACCCCATGGCTTCAAACAAGCTCATTTCTTTTGCTGTTGACAACCCTGACCCCAAAACCCTCTCTTATGCTCACTCCGTTTTTACGCATATGACTAACCCAAATTCTTTCTCCTACAATTCCCTTATCAGAGCTTATGCCAATAGCCATACCCCTCAAAATGCTCTCTCTCTGTTTCGTCAAATGCTTGAAGGCCCTGTCTTTCCTGATAAGTATAGTTTCACTTTTGTTTTGAAGGCTTGTGCTGGGTTTGGTGGGGTGCAAGAAGGGAGGCAGATTCATGGTCTGGTGCTGAGAATGGGAATTGGGTTTGATGTTTTCGTGGCAAATACTTTGATTCATGTGTATGGGAAAGGTGGGTATTTTGGGGTTGCAAGGAGTTTGCTTGATAGAATGCCTAAAAGAGATGTTGTTTCTTGGAATGCCTTGTTAAGTGCTTATATTGAAACGGGATACATAAGATTGGCAAGTGGTCTTTTCGAGGAAATGGAGGAAAGGAATGTTGAGTCGTGGAATTTTATGATTTCAGGATATTTAAGTGCCGGGTTAGTTGAAGAAGCTAGAAGTATCTTTGACAGAATGCCTGTAAAAAATGTGGTGGCTTGGAATGCTATGATTACTGGTTATGCTCATTCAAGTTGTTTTGGTGAAGTTTTGGTGCTTTTTGAAGATATGCAGCGCGAGAAAGTGAGACCGGATAATTGCACATTGGTTAATGTGTTGTCTGCTTGTGCTCATCTTGGAGCTTTGGGGCAAGGTGAATGGATTCATTCTTATATTGATAAGAATGGGATTGGTATCAATGGTTATGTAGCTACAGCTCTTGTCGACATGTACTCAAAATGTGGGAACGTCGATAAGGCTCTATTTGTGTTTAGAACTGCTTCAAGGAAGGATATAAGTACATGGAATTCCATAATTGTTGGTTCAGGGATGCATGGCTTAGGGGAACATGCCTTGGAGATCTTCTCAGAGATGCTTGTGAATGGTTTTGAACCCAATGAGGTGACCTTTATTGGTCTTCTGTCTGCTTGCAGTCGTGCAGGCTTATTAAATGAGGGACGTCATATCTTTCAAATCATGGTTGACGATTATGGAATTCAACCAACCATTGAGCACTTTGGCTGCATGGTGGATCTCCTGGGTCGGGTGGGATTATTAGAGGAGGCTTTGGACCTTGTGAAAAAAAGGCCACTGAAAGAAGCTCCTGTGCTTTGGGAGTCCTTGTTGAGTGCCTGTAAAAAGCATGGTGATGTGGAAATGGCAGAGCATGTTGCTAGAAAGCTCTTAGAGTTAAACCCGCAAGATAGTGCAGGTTATGTTCAGCTGTCAAATACATATGCAGCATTACAAAGGTGGGATGATGTTATGAATGTGAGGAGTAAGATGAAGGCACTAAAAATAAAAAAGGAGCCTGGTTGTAGCATGATCGAAGTGGATGGTGTTGTTCATGAGTTCTTAGCAGGTGAAGGAATGATTCTTGAACAAATCTGATATTGATAAAAGTTTGCAGACTTATTTGTTTCAGAGAAGTAGCTAACCCAAGATATGGCACAGGCCACAAGTTGAATCAAGGCTTACCAGAAGTAATGTGGCAGTGAATTTGTAGCGTGTACCATGCACCATAGATGTAAAATGGATGTTGGGACTATTGAAGAGAAATTACTGAATTATGAAATTGGTAAACCTTCCTGTTGAGTTTAAATGCAAATCAATCCATTCTGGTGGAAAGTGGGAATTGGTTGCCCTGTTCTAGATTAGTGCTAATGATAGACAACAGCAAAATGGTGGCGCAGAGTGAAGTTGCAGTAGACAAGCATGAGACAGTATAGTTGAACATGTATAAGGGCTTGCTTATGATGGAGTTATGGACATAAGCATGTAAGTAAGGGTGAATTTCTGCTTGCATTTGCGTGCTTGTGTGTCAAGTTGCTTCTAGCAAAAAATTAAATTTAAAAGCAACTAACGACTGTTGCACTATGAATTTAAAGCTAACACTGTAACTTGATTAAATTAGAAGCATGATGTTTTGAGTGTATCTGTAGAAACTAGAAAGCCATTTACAGTCATCAGTTAGAAAGTTATTACTCACAGGAACATTTTTCATTCCGTAAGTCAGTGTCAGAACTGGCCTGATCCAGGTCGAGCCATACCTGCTGAAATACTTTGATGATGAGATCATGGTATGCATCGGAATTCAATGTCAGATAACAAGCCAAGAGTTCTTCTAGTTCTTCTGGTTGACTGATCCTTTTCTCCATGATCATCTCGACCATTGAATCTCTAAAATCCTTTTCTGGATCAAATGAGCATTTCACCGTGGCAAAGTTCTCTAATCCAGTTCTTCCGCTAATTGTCTTCTGTTTTGCTGCCTTCATCTTCAATTTGGCCTTCTTCATGTCTTCAAGAGCTTTTATTTTGCAGATTTCAACTCTGGAAGCCGTTCTTGGAGTAAAAACCCGGACTTTGTTGTTTTGCTTCATTCTTCTCCTTGGTAATTCTCTGCTCATGTAAAGAGATTTCCTCTGTTTGTCACTCTTCACTTTCACCTTACTCAACTTTTCTGGAGAAAATACATCAGTTTCTAGTAATTTCTGAGCTGTAAATGCACAGTCTTCTTTAATTGTTGTTAAATTGGAGGTTCTTAGATTCATGGTAGATAAATGTTGATGTTTTCTCTGATAATCACCTGTTGACTTCAGATTCTCCCTTTCAGTCATTGGAATTGTTCTCATAGGTTCCGGATCCAAGGTGTTCTTTTCTACTGATTTTGCTGACTTCTGCTGTGCTTCACCTGATTTATTTTGTCTTTTCACCCTTTTTTCTTCCATGGCTCTTTCATTTGTCTTCTTCAACTTCAAGTCTTTCTCGGTTATTGTCCTGCTCCTTGGTGTCTTAACTACTGTTGCCTTTTCTCCTTTATACATATTCACATCTGGTAAAATCTGTGTATCCCTACGAAATTCTTTCATCTTCTTTACATTGCAAGCCATGTTGCTGAACTTCTGAGTTTCTTCCTTTTCCTTTCTCCTCATAGCATTTGATCCACAGCTCTGACAACTTGAGGGTGCAAAATCAAGCTCATCATGTGAGTCATACCAAGCTGATCGCGATACACTTTTACTAGTCTTGCCATCAGCACTATCTTCTCCAAATGACAGTCTCCAAAATGCCTCACTATCCCCACCATAAAATCTTGCTCCACCACCAGCAAACTTTGATGAACGCCCTGGCACAGCATTGCTCATCCCTTTCTGCTTCTCTTTTGCAGGTTTTGGTTCAGAATTGATGCTCATTCGCTTGAATGTGGAAATCCATGCGGTGGGGAGTACACGAGAAAGTGAAGGAAATCGAGAGGAGTATGAGGATGAAGAAGATTTCTTTCTTCCCCACTTCATCATTAAACACCTGAAGAAAATCCTGAAATCAGTTTCTGGGACGAGAACTATTTGATTTGTTAAGGTTTAGAAGGTGCAGAGAAGGGGAAGATAAGAAAAACTGAATTTGATGATAATGGAGGGTTCTAGCAGTTAGAGGACAGTTAGGCTGTTAAATAGGAACGTGAGTTTCTTACTGGTTTTGTGCCATTTTCTTTATCTTTTTTTTCTTTCAAAAGAAAGGCCCGCCCTAAATCCTGTGACCACTTTGCCAACCTTTTTCCACTTTATGGTTTGTACTTGAAGAGAAATTTATTCTAAGTAGGGGACCCAGGAAACAAACCAAGTTATATTTATGAGAACTACCTAAAGTAGAGTGTTGTTTCAAAGCGAGATTACAAATTTAGTATCTGCAATGCTAACACCTACAAAGACTTTGATATGGATGCAGGTTTTTATACAAGGCAAATTGGCAGTTCTTCTTAATCTTCAAAAAAAAAAAAAAAAATTGGCAGTTCTTCTTGGGTTTTGGTGATTTGGGTAGTTCGTCTTTTTCCCTTTTAAGGACATAATCTGCTATTGATATGGTCTTTGATGATTTAAGGGAGTCATCTCTTTAGTCTTTTGCCTCTCTTTTGTAAACAGAATGTGGTGAGTTGTTCCCCTCTTTTGCTTTTGGCCTTTATTTTTGCTTTGCTAGTCAAACTTTGCACAATGCATTCAAATGGTGTGGGCTGTGCTGAACTCTCGCCCAAGTTTCATTGGCTAACTGTAGCTGTAGGCTTACTCTATTCACTGTCTACGCTATTACTGCCCCCAGTCCCTAGTTTATTTGACAAGGAAATGAAGAGAAATAAGAAACTATTTGGGTTTCCTTCTCTCTAACAGAAGGAAGTATAAACCATTGATCTGGTGCTAATGCGTTGAATTTCTAAACTTCATCAACTAGACCCTCTTTTGTCTTTGCACTTCCTGAACCAAACTCGTTATAATGGAGACTGTACTGTGAATGTGGCAGAAAGTGGGCTGCAATTTCTTTATCTTTTTCCTCTTTAATCATTTTCCCCCTTTAAATTGATCAATTTTTGCATGTGACAAGGAGCAACGCATTGAAATTTGCCATGTTTTGCCCAATATTGGGGCTACTTAATAAAATGGGCTAATTGGTAAAAAGATTGCTGTGATTAAAAGATAACCAACCATGTTAATCGTTTAGGTCAATCTTTTTACTACCTGTCCATCCCACACCGACCCCAAGTGATTTATTATGAAGACTTCTGGAAAAGGGTTATGCAGCGAATGTTTTCCGGTAATTAAATTACTAAGGGGCTTATTGAAGCAAGCTTGATGTTAAGGTTGGCTGAAAGTTGCATACTGCTCCCTTCTTAGTGGTTCAAACAAAAAAAAAGCATGGTCCCATCTATGGACTTCCAAAAGGCAAAACAGATAAGGGGTTCCGTTGTCAGGTTCTCTCAACAGATGGAGCTGACATTACTAGGTTGGCTTGTACAGTTGTACCGCTATGAATAGGTGATCTGTCTTTCTTCAGACACAAAACAGAGGCTGCCTAAATTTGGGTTTTGTAATAATAGAAGTGCAGAATTTTGGCATGGTGAAGGTTGTTACCACTGTCATAGCAATAATTAGCAGCTATATGTCATAATTCTTGCATGGAATGGGTCATTCATGCATTGAAGCTCAAGACAGGCTGAAAGAGTAGTTTGAGTATAATTAATTGTAGATTGAATATGATTAGGATACAATGTTTAAGTAAATTTGGTCTGCACTAGTCCTTTTCTTACTGGTAGGAAATCAGCTTGAACAAAAGCTTAAGCATCAAACCAAACAATTCATGAAACAGAATGTGTACCGAACCAACGGTAAAAGTTGTGACTTGTAAACCTCAAACACTCGGCAAAGAACAAGAAAAAGAAACACAAAAGGGGCATATAAGAAAGGGCAGTTTTCATGCTATCATAAAAAATATACTAATACACGCTGCAAGCACTGCCCTAAAGCACGAACAGAAAATTTATTCTTTCATTTCCACTTTCTTTCAACTTCAAACGATTCCTTTCCGAGCACAAATATAATTTGCGTAAACATAGGAATGTACATGCGCATGAACCCAAGTTTGTTTCATTTCGTCTAGATATTCATGGCTAAAGGAAGAAAGCCAAGTGGCTTATCTCTTGTTTTTGGTCTAGTGCTGGCTTTTCTTTGGAAGAACAGGTACGCAGGTGCTGAATATGATGAGTATTTATCAGCGGTTGGGGATCCAGGAATGAGAAGGGATGCCTTAAGGTTGGCAATAGAGGCATGGAACCAATGCAATGAGGTTGGAGAAGAGGTTCCACAGATGGGCAGCCCAAGAGCTGCAGATTGCTTTGACATATATAAGGCTTCTCAATCCAAAGAAGGTAAGCTTTTTACTTTTTCTTCTCCTTCTTCTTTGGTGCTTTTTCTCTTATCCTTCCAATATGATATAGCAATGAAAATTCTTAATATAACACCATGCACACAGAAGTGGACTGGTTTTTGTTTCTTGTATTCTGCACTCTTGTTTATATGATATAAGTAATTCTAACAGAAGATTATGTTTTTCAAACAATCTTGCTACATTAGCATCAACGAAAGCTTTGGATTGATGATTTCTTTTACATAGAATTATCCATTTAAAATGAAATGATTACCTGCGGTTGTTGATAATGATTATCTCAGTGATTGTACAAAATTGCTTACCTAAAAGAGGATGCATCTATCAACTATTTGTTCTTTTAAGCAATGGGGGAATATAGGTCATGCATTAAATACTTGTTCCATGTGATTAGTACACTTTACAGAAAAGAACTGCTCCCTTTGCAACTTGTTGCCCTATGTATTGGTCCACAGAGTCACAGAGGATGATAACAAGCTGGGAGTTGGAGACCCTTTTCTTGGAGTGCAACCAAATGCCCTTGTTGATGTAAACCTATATGCCGCAAACAAGGAACTTTACCTAGGCTCTAAATGCCAAGTTCAAGACGCACCAAATCCATGGCATTTTTGGATGATCATGCTTAAGAGTGGCAACATGGACACTTTTGCCGCAAAGTGCCCCAAAAATGGCCATAAAACGGGACCGTTTGGTCCTGATAGCCGATTCCCTTGCTTTGGAGAAGGATGCATGAATCAACCATTGATTTATCATGATTACACAACACTGGAAGGGCCTAGCGGGACTACTCTTAAAGGAAAGTTTTATGGGTCATGGGACTTGGATGCTGATTTAAGTAAAGGATTGGTGGGGAACATATCTTACTATTCCATAACTTGGGAGAAGGAAATTGGTATGGGAAGCTGGATCTTTCATCATGTCTTGAGGACTTCAACAAAGTACCCTTGGTTGATGCTTTACTTGAGATCTGATGCCACACGTGGATTATCCGGTGGGTACCATTATCCAACTAGAGGGATGTCCAAAATCGTAAGCAATTCCCTCTTCCTCTATATATCTTAACAAAAGCTTTCTCTATCAACATCTGTTCAAATTTGTTATTTAACACCATTAACTTTCTGTTTAGGCTTTTAAATCATCTAGTACTTTATACAAGTTTGACTTCCCAGCAAAACATCAGACAATCATTAGAGTTACTAACCATATTCACCATACAGGTTCCAGAGTCACCAAATTTTGAAGTAAGGTTCACCTTAAATGTAATCAAAGGTGGGGGTGCTAGCAGCCAATTCTACCTAATAGACATAGGGAGCTGCTGGAAGAACAATGGCCAGCCGTGTGATGGCGATACAACTTCAGACGTCACTCGATACTGTGAAATGATCATAAATCCAAACATCACTGCATGGTGCAATGCAAACAGCCTGGACATGTGCCCGCCTTACCACACCTTCCCCAATGGCACACGTGTGCATCGCAGCGAAACAACCAAGTTCCCTTATGCAGCCTACCACTTGTATTGTGCTCCGGGGAATGCAGAGCAGCTCGAGGTTCCTTATAGTTTGTGTGATCCATACAGCAATCCTCAGCCTCAGGAAATATTGCAGATTTTGCCACACCCCGTTTGGGGTGAATATGGATACCCTGCTAAGCAAGGGGAAGGTTGGGTTGGCGATCCAAGAACATGGGAACTTGACGTTGGGAGGTTGTCTCAGTCGCTTTACTTTTACCAGGTTTTCATTTCCCCTCTTTATCATATTTACTTTAACTTGGAACACGAAATGACGAAAAAGATAGTTGATTTGAACTAACATGGTTTTTGTCCAATTCCAGGATCCGGGTACTCCACCAGCTAGAAGGAAATGGATGTCTGTTGATTTGGGAACTGAAATATTTAAAGACCCCGATCAAATTGCTGAATGGACTGTTAGTGATTTTGACATCCTTGTACCTAACCAATGACCGTGGCGCAATGATGGAAGACTAGCTTCAAGCAAAAAGAATGAAGTTTGCAGGCTTTAGATTGCCTTCAACTCGAAGGGACTCTGTTTTCTCTGTAACGAGTCATTTACCATCACTTTACTGTCCGAAAGCGCAGAATGATTACATGGAAAAAATTTTTCTTATTCTTCCATTTTTCTTCCCTTTCGGGCAATGGTAGAGTGTATACTCTAAATTTTGTTAAGCTTTCTTCAATTCAAAAACAAAAAAGTATTTAAGGAACTATAAAGTGCTTGCATTGATACAGCAACTAATTCAACGTAAATTCATTTTCACCATATAAAACTAAATGAGGAATCTAATGCTGATGGGTCATGACAAATACCTTAACAACCTTTTTTTTTTATATTAATCTAACTGATCTTCGGGATGATAAAGATAACGTAAACTTAAGGCAAATTTCAGTCAACAAGCAATTCATGGAGTAATTAAACTTGTTGCTGACACCTAGACGTTGTTGAATATGAACTTAGAGCTTTTCATGGCTCCCAAGTCATTTGCCCATGCATGCTTGGCTTACAGAGAAGGAATCCTTTAAGTAGCAGTTGTTTCTTCACCTCGGTCCTGAGAATAATTGGCATTGAAGTAGCTGTAGAAACGTTCAACTCCCGTTTCTCTTCTCATCGTTGCCATTCTTGTTGGAATTTTTTTTTTTTTGAAAGATAAATTTATTTATAAGGTCTCACAAAGGAGACATAAACTTTACAGCTAAAGACAAAAGAATCCTCATATTCGAGGATTGATTAAGCATCAGAAGTGGTCTAATGTGCTTACAAAAGAAACAGTGACCTTACATTATTCAAGTTAATGTCCTAACAACTCACAGTCCTAAAGAATAAAAAGAACTCTGTTTCTACATAAACCAGCATGCCTCAATGGACCTATCAACATGAGGAGATAAGGAACCCCTATCAGAAAAGACAAAGAAAGCATTGAAATTATCAACTCTTAGAACGCCAGCTTTGGCCAGACCATCTGCCATTGTATTGAATTCACCACTAATATGATTGAAAGTGACCCTACTTTGTCTTTTGGTGAGAGTTTGAATGAGATAAGCTTCATACGCCAAGGGACCTTGTTGTGATCAGTAGTCCATAAAATGGCGTTAGAAGAGTCACTCTCGATGTCCGGGTTGAAGGTTGAGGCTCATGGAGAAGCAAGGAAGAATCTGAGACTTAGTGAATGGCTTGGAATTCAGCAAAATTTGAGTCTTCTATTCCCATATTGTGCGAGAAAGTGCCTTCTATGACTCCTTGCTGGTGGTCCCTTGGGACACCTTGTGAAATCACACTACAAACACCAATTCGCAACCCTTTGACATTCTCGGCAAAACTGCCAATTACGTCAATGGGCTGATCCCCCTCTGCCTTTTTCATGAGTAAATGTGTGCATGCATCTTCAGGCTTTGGTCTATCCAAACTTCTCGTTCCATATCACCCCTTTCATGCAGGCGTGGAGCGTCCCTCGTGAACGGTCTTTCAAAAATTTTAAAAATTTTTATATATAATATATATTTTAATAGATCTCAAAATAAATTTTTAATAAATTATTTATACAATATCTTATATATATTTTTTAATGAAACCCTAAAATAATTTTTTTATTAAATTATTAATACAAATAATAAAATAACAAAATAATTTTATAAATCAATTTAGTTTTACTCTAACTCATGATTTTTTCCTTTTAAGTTTCTTTTCATCGCTTTCTTTTGTTCTTTTCTTATCTTTTATCCTTTTATTGTGAAATTACAAATAAGTAAATTTTTTTCATCTTTCTTTTTTTATTTATATTATTATTATTTTTTATTTATTTTTTTTAATTATATTCTATTTGATCATAAGTTTCTATAGATTTTCCTTTTTAAATTTTTACGAATCATCAATTATATTTTTTTTTGATATGTAATTCTATTTTTTACTTATCATATTTTTTTTATTATGTGTTTTCAATGATTTTATTTTTTAAAAAAATAAAAAATTATTATGTAATTCTTAAATATAAGTGATAACATTACATTATTGATTGTTATTTAAAATTTTATCAATATATTATTTTTTTATTAATCTTGATTATATAAGATTTTTTTATGTGTTTTATATTTTATATTTAATTGAAAAGAAATTATGTTTGAGTATTTAATCTTTAAATAATAAAAAAAATTATTAATTTTGTATATCATATTTAATTATTTATATTTTATATATATATACATTTTTTAATTTTTCACTTTCAATAAAAAATGATTAACTCTACCCCTGCTTTCATGTGATGATTGAGCCATTCTGTATCAGGAGACAAATATCCAAGACTTCATCTCATTGTGGTCACAGCGTGTCGATTCCTGTCAATCGAAGTTCAGAAGGTGCTATGCATTTGGACTGTTAATGTTGAAAAAAAAAAAAAACTTAGAACAAAAGGCGATTCATGCCATTACAGAATCAGAGCTACCTGGGCTTTGTTCTTGGAGTTGGTGGGTCCAAAAACACATAACTCGCTACATGGGCTCTGCTCTTGGGCTTCCAAGAGGGAAGGCATCCAATAATAAAAGAGTCCACAAACTTTTCCGTTGCCGGGGATCGAACCCGGGTCTCCTGGGTGAAAGCCAGACATCCTAGCCACTGGACGACAACGGATTTACATCAATCCGGTCATTTATCTCTTTTCAGTTAATATAAGATAAGGATGTTTAGACATGATATTTTATTAGAAGTATAATATTTTTAGTGACAAGATGCTATGTTTTTTTCTGAGGAAAAAAAGGCTTATGAAAGGTTAATTTACCCATACCCACTGAGAACCAAGCTTTTTCTGGTGCTTACTATAGCTCAAATGTTATTCAAAGGAAACAGTTAAGTCCAATCACAGGGATTGCCGGCTTCAACAATGAAAAGGCAATGCTCTTAATTAATAATAAAACCAACTAGAAGATGACTTTCCACAAAGCCACAACGGTGACCTTATGAGTGATGATCACTATATTTAATTTGCTATGGCAAACGGCAGCCTAGTTGGAAAATTTCTACTGCAAATCCAAACTCAGCACTGAATGTGTTTGACCACTATATTCTTATTGCACTATGTGGTCTCTTCACCCAGCAATCTATGTCTTCGGATCCTATAAAACTATTGCAGCATCAGAAGAAGCAAGATGACCTTTTTGATTTCCTTCTTAGACTCACCTTATTATGGTAGTTCCCTGACCTTACTGTTAAACATCATCCACCCACTCTTTCCAAGAAGTATTTGAGGCACCAAACCCAAGTTGCAAAGACAGTCAGAAGCAGGGTGGTCCAAGACTCCCTCCCAAGTCAACAACGCCAAACCAAGTCAGGCAAATCAAATAAATTGGATGTACCCTGTACCCTGTACCCTGTCTGCTGCTTGGTCTGGATCAGAAATTTTCCTTGACCAATAAAGAACGGACAGACTTTCTTTTGGCATTGGAAGATGCTTAGGGCAATGTTGTATGGTGCTGGTCCAATGCTCTCTGCAATTTCTGGATTTGCTTCGCCATGAAGAAACAAACCCCAATTTGTACCTTACAACTTAGTTGGCAGCTCCTACCTAATTGAAGGGAATTAATTGACAGTAGGTTTTTTCTTGCAAGTGTTTCACGTAAGTACCCTTTTAACTTGCGTTGCGGGTGAAATCTTAAAACATTTAGAGCATTTTCTGTTGGAAAAATAAGTTTATTTAATGAAATTTCAAACATCTCACATAGTTAAGAAATATAAAAGGTGTATGTTTTATATATGTAAGATTACTATAAGCTTATTACAAGTAAGGAAAAGGAATGGGTTCGCGTGCACACAAAATTGGATCAAACTTTTGAAAAGTTTAAATTTCCTCCCTTCCTTGCGCGCGAATATACACGTGGGTTGAATCCAATTGATTTTTTGTACTTTAGCCTTATTATTTTTTTTTTTGACATTAATTAAATCAAACTCAAACAGCTTACCCGTTCCTCCTGGTATACCTCCACGTTCATCCTTATTTCCCTTCAATGTTCATTTGACTTGGTACTTGCTGACTAGATATTTTTCCTGATATGGTGCAACGTTCACCTGATTTCCCTCAACGTTCACCAAGCTCCGCCTATAAATACAACCCCTCACCGTAACTCTCAACACACACTGAGACAAGCCTTTCGCTTCTTAAATCCTCTCTACTTTCTTCCTTTCTTTGCTGAGTTCTTTCATTTGCTGGGTTCCTGCTTTCAGTTGTTCTTGCTTTTCCCTTATAGTTTGTGCAAGCTATAAGGAAGGATCTGTTGAATCCTGAGGGATAACCGCTACAGTCCTTTGCACCGAGTTTCATACTCTGAAGGGGTGAAAATTATCCTTAAGGATAGTGTTATCACGCCTCAAATCGTTTACTATTTTTTACTTATTTTATTGTTTTATTCTCTCCTGTTTCTTTTAACGCTAGTTTTCTACAACATTCTTAAGGATAATGGATTCCCATGTTGAAAATATTACTACCACTGTTCCTAATACTACCCCAATCCCCACTGCCGCCACCACTGTCAATGGTTCTCCTATAGCTCCTACTCCACTGAACATTCCTCCCGTGCCTGCGATTTCGTATGCCAAACCATTTCCAGATATTTCCAAAATAGAAATCTTTGATGGCAAAAACTTCAAAATGTGGCAAGAAAGGATTTTTTTCAATCCTCGATGTTCATGGGGTGGCTTTTGCGCTAATTGATCTTAAGCCAGATGATGTCAAGATGCTGGAACCATGGATGCACGCAAATAAGGTATGCAGGCATACAATCATTAGCACACTTTCTAATGAGTTGTTTGATGTATACAGTCCTTATAAAGAAGCAAAGCAAATATGGGAGTCAATGATAGCCAAATACACTGTTGAAGATGTTGGGAAACAAAAGTTCGTGATTGGCAATTTTTATCGTTGGAAGATGACAGATGACAAAGACATCAAGAGCCAGATCAATGAATACCACAAACTGGTGGATGATTTGAAAGCAGCAAAAATCAACTTGCAAGAGGAGTTTGTTGCTGGGTTGCTGATTGAGAAGCTGCCAGAATCTTGGAATGGATACAAACAACAACTAAAGCATAAGGAAAAGCAGCTGTCACTTGCAGACTTGATCGTGCACATCATCATTGAAGACATAACTCGAAGGGAGATTAAGGCCTTCAAAGCTAAGGAAGTTGCAAATAAGGCCAATCTGGTACAAGGAATGACCCAACGTCAACAAATGTAGCCTTACAAACCTGATCATAAACCTAGAGCTCCTCATCCCACATTTAAAAAGAAAGGTAGTTGTTTTGTTTGTAGAAAGCCAGGGCATCATGCAGCACAATGTAGGAAAAGAGCAAAGGGATATGAAAAACCTGCTAATCCAAGAGTCAACTTGGTCAAAATAGATGAATCCAATGATGTAATTGCTGCGATCATTTCACAAGCAAATCTAGTGGCCAATGAGAAGTAATGGGTGGTAGACTCAGGTGCTACCAGGCATATTTGTGCAAACAGAAATGCCTTTACCTCCTATACTCTAATAGGGGAAGGAGAAGAGACTATATACTTGGGTGATTCTCGAACCGCTAAAGTTCTTGGTAAAGGGAAAGTCCTTCTCAAGCTTACATCTGGCAAGACCTTAGCTCTGAATGATGTTCTTCATGTTCCCAATATAAGGGTAAACCTGGTATCTGTGGCCTTATTAGGCAAAGTTGGGGTGAAAGTGTCATTCGAATCTGACAAGATCGTGATGACAAAAAATAATGTGTTTGTGGGGAAGGGTTATTGCAATCAGGGGCTCTTTGTACTTAACATTTCCAATGTTCTGAATGAAAACACTAGTTCTTCTACTTATATGATTGACTCTATTGATTTATGGCATGGTAGACTATGGCATGTTAGCATTCCTTATATTAAGAAAATGCAATCACTAGGTTTAATTTCTAGTATTAAAAATAGATGCTTTAAAAATGTGAAATATGTGCTGAGACTAAATCAACTAAGAAAACTTGTATTTCAGTAAATATGGAATTGGAACTATTAAGTTTAATTCATACAGACTTAGGAGATTTAAAACAAACTATAACTAGAAGTGGTAAGCAATACTATATTACATTCATTGACGATTATTCTAGATTTACTAAAATTTATTTACTTAGGCATAAAGATGAAGCTTGTGATATGTTTATTAAATATAAAGCTGAGGTAGAAAACCAACTAAATAAAAAGATAAAAAGAGTTAGATCAAATAAAGGGGGTGAATATATACCGATTAATGATATTTGTGAACAAAAAGGAATAATTCATGAAATTACTCCTCCATATTCTCCTGAATCAAATGGTGTAGCTGAAAAGAAAAATAGAACATTAAAAGACATGATGAACTTTATGCTTGTTAGTTCAAATACGCATGAAAATTTATAGGGTGAAGCTTTGTTGTTTGCATGTCATATCCAAAATAGAATACCTTATAAGAAAACTGGTATGACACCTTATGAATTGTGGAAAGGTTATTCTCCTAATTTAAAATATTTGAAAGTGTGGGGGTGTCTAGCTAAAATAATGCTTCCTGAATTTAAGAAGAGAAAAATTGGTTCTAAGACATCTAATTGCATGTTTATTGGTTATGCTGAAAATAGTGCTGCATATAGATTTTTTGTATTAAAAAGTGATGTTCTTGATTATAATACAATTGTTGAAACAAAGAATGCTGAATTTTTTGAGCATATTTTTCCATTAAGAACTGATACAATTTCTCATGCACCTTATAGCAAAAATGATTTTGAAACACAAAATGATAATTTGAGAAGGAGTAAAAGACCAAGGTAAGAAATTTCTTTTGGTAATGATTTTTATACTTATCTTGTAGATAATGATCCTTTAACTTATGCTGATGCAATTTCTTCTAAAGAAAGTTTATTTTGGAAAAAAGCCATACAAAATGAAATTGATTCGATTTTACAAAATTAAACTTGGAAATTAGTTGATTTGCCACCTGGAGCCAAACCAATTGGTTGCAAATGGATTTTTAAAAGAAAATTTAATCTCGATGGTTCTATTGATAAATACAAAGCGAGATTAGTTGCAAAGGGTTTTACTCAAAAACAAAACATTGACTATTTTGATACTTTGGTTCTAGTAACAAGAATTGCATCAATTCGTGTTTTATTTGCCTTAGCTTCAATTTACAAACTTGTTGTTCATCAAATGGATGTAAAAATTACTTTTTTAAATGGTGATTTAGAAGAAGAAATTTATATGAAACAACTTGAGGGATGTGTTCTTCCTAGTCAAGAAAACAAAGTTTATAAATTAATTAAATCATTATATGGCTTAAAACAAGCACCAAAACAATGGCATGAGAAATTTGATCAAGTTCTTGTTAGTAATAGATTTTCTACTGTTGGAGTTGATAAATGTGTGTACACTAAAACTGTTGATAGTGAATGTGTGATTATTAGCTTATATGTTGATGATATGCTTATTTTTGGTACATGCATTGATGTGGTTAATCAAACAAAATGTTTTTTGACCTCTAAATTTAATATGAAAGATCTGGGAGAAGCCAAAGTTATTTTGGGTATTAAAATCATAAAATGTGATAGTGGCTTGATGCTAACACAAGAGCATTATGTTGAGAGGCTACTTAAAAGGTTTAGACATTTTGATGTCACACCTGTGAGTACTCCTTATTATAGTAATACCAAATTGAAGCAAAATAGAGGTGATGGTGTAGCTCAATCTCAGTATGCACAGATTATTGGGAGTCTAATGCATTTGATGAATTATACTCGACTAGATATAGCTTATGCTATGTGTAGATTGAGTAGATATACACAGAGTCCCAATCAAGATCATTGGACTGCCTTGAGCAGAGTGATGAAATATTTGAAAGGTACAATAAATTATGGTATTTTATATAATGGATTTCTCGCTGTATTAGAAGGATACAATGATGCTAATTGGATCTCAAATTCAGATAAGACGAAATCCATGAGTGGTTATGTATTCACCCTTGGTGGGGGTGCTATAACTTGGAAATCAACCAAACAAACAATAATTGCTAAATCTACAATGGAGTCAGAATTTGTACTTTTAGAGTTGGTTGGCAATGAGGCTGAATGGTTAAGAAACCTCTTAGTAGAGATTCCATTGGGAATGAAACCAACACCTTCTGTGTCTATGCATTATGATCGCCAAGCAGCAATAGCTATTGCTAAGAATAAAACTTTCAATGGTAAAAATAGACACATTCGTTTGAGACATGATGTAGTAAAGCAGCTGCTTAGAGATGGAATTATATCCATTAATTATGTGAAGTCAGAGCTGAATTTGACCGATCCTCTGACTAAACCTCTGGGAAGAAAACTAATTAATGATACATTGAGGGGAATGAGACTTAAGCCCAAAGAGGAAATCAACAAATAATAGTAATTCAACCTATGTGATGGAGATTCCATGAATTAGGTTCATATGGGTAATAACAAGTTATTTGTTGAAAAACAAATACACTATTGAAGTTATTGTCCCTCTTATGATGTGTGAATAGTGAAAAACTGCAATGTAAGGGGAGACTGAGTTAAACTCTTAATGAATTCCATATCCCTTATGGGTAGTGTATTATACTGCAGTATACACTTGATGGAATCAACCTATATAAGTGTGGAGTGGAGCCGCTCCTTTGAGAATTGTGGCAAATTCTCTAAAGCACTTATGAATAACCAGGCACGCGCATGGCCTATTCACGCAAAATCGCTTTAAACAGCAGAAATTGTGGGGGTGTAATGTGATTGATGAAAATTATATCTCATGTAAAGAACTTTGATTCATAGAAGTTACAAACTTCATCAAAATTCTGTGACTTATATTTCTTTCTTTCTAGGGCTGGTTCATAGCCTAAAAAGCACCAGTCACAATGCATTACACTCAAATGAAATTTGACCCAGCAAAACTTCCTATGAAACTTTATGAAACATGTAAGGGATTGTTGGAAAAATAAGTCTATTTCATGAAGTTTCAAACATCCCACATAGCCAAGAAACATAAAAGGTGTATGCCTTATATATGTAAGGTTACTATGGGCTTGTTGCAAGCAAGGAAAAAGAATGGGCTCGCGCGCACACAAGATTGGGCCAAACCTTTGAAAAGTTCAAATTCCCCCCCATGCGCACGAATATACACGTGGGTTGAGCCCAATTGATTTTTTGTACCTTGGCTTTATTTTTTTTTTTTTGGCATTGATTAAATCAAACTCAAACAGTTTACCCGTTCCTTCTTATTTCCCTCTAATGTTCATCTGACTTTTTTTTTTTTTTTGGCATTGATTAAATCAAACTCAAATAGCTTACCCGTTCCTCCTAGTTGTCCTCCACATTCATCCTTATTTCCCTTCAACTTTCATCTGACTTGGTACTTGCTGACCAGATATTTTTCCTGATATGGTGCAACGTTCACCTGATTTCCCTCAACGTTCACCAAGCTCCGCCTATAAATACAATCCCTCACCGTAACTCTCAACACACACCGAAGCAAGCCTTTCGCTTCTTAAATCCTCTCTACTTTCTTCCTTTCTCTACTGAGTTCTTTCATCTGCTGGGTTCCTGCTTTCAGTTGTTCCCGTTTTTCCCTTATAGTTTGTGCAAGCTATAAGGAATGATCTGTTGAATCCTGTGGGATAACCGCTACAGTCCTTTGCACCGAATTTCATACTCTGAATGGGTGGAAATTATCCTTAAAGATAGTGTTATCACACCTCATATCGTTTACTATTTTTTACTTATTTTATTGTTTTATTCTCTTCTGTTTCTTTTTAACTCTAGTTTTCTACAACATTTTTTAGAAAGAAAGAATATTCAATCTTTGCCATTTCTTCCTGAATGCTGACCATCTCAATTGATTACAGCAGCGTAATTGAACAAAAGGGTACAAAGAAAAATTCTAAATGCGTATAGAAGCAAATAAATCAGCCATGAAAATGATTCATATAGCCATCACATTAATAAAATGATAGATACTGACGACAATATAACTATAAATAAATCAATTATGTATAATTTATAATTAATACACAGAAACTTCGTTTCCAGCTACAAGTTGTACTGGCAAAAACACACCAAAATATATTCATTTTCATGAGGGGAAAGGCACTACATTCATCAATAAACACTGTCCCATAAGGAAAAGGAGATGAACCTGCCACCAAAACCGCACAATATTTCTTCCAGGCTGAAGTGGTTATGATTGCTTTACGAGCCATATTAAATTAATGACTCTCCTTGTAAATGAACACTCATCAAATGTACAATGTAGCACTTGCATTTGTTTCATTGCTGTCAGCAAATGCAATTTTCAATCTCTTTCCAATATTTCTAATGGGCAGTTGGTATCAATAGTTATTGGGACCCAAATTGTTCCAGTTGAACCTTTTGTTTTTCTCTAATTTTTTTTTTCCCTTCTGTTTTTTTGCTCCCACCCATTCCTTCCCCATGTTTGAGTTAGTAGTGAAGCTGGGGTATTTCTAGCAATAGAAAATGAAGAAAAGAGAATAAAGCAGTGGAACAGATTAGATAGAATAACTAATACCTGAAATTTAAGAATCATTGATGTCTGATTACCATAATTACTGACCACCTGCTATCATTCCACTTTAGATAAGCTCAACTTCTACCTCTTTTTTTAATCTCAAGTTTGTGTGCGGAGTTGCAGACAGACTCCAATTGTTTTCAAAGAAAGTTGCCAACTTGGTCATCCACTTAGGGCTGATGGAGAAGGCATGCCCCACTAGTCAAGACCATTACCAAAATTTATATTTACAAGAAAACCATCTTTCGTGATAAAAAATCCCATCTAGCAGAGATTTTACCTGGGACTTCATTCCTGCCTGTATAGATAACCTTCTTCAAATGGTTGATTCAAAAAAGCAGTGTCCTTATGTGTGTGTCTGTGTGTTCAGAGATAAAGGAAGAAAAATGAATGAATGAACGAACGAATGAATGGAGAAATGCAAAGCATTACCCTTCTCAAGTGGAAGTATTTTCCACGCAATATCAGTACAATGATGCGTGATGACATGTATCAGCAATATGAATCTAAGGAAGCAAAGCCATTGGTGTAACCTTAATGTCACAAATAAATTTTGCCAGGCTAAGTGATGGAAGCTATTATTTGAAAGAAGAAAAAGTACTAGTCTAATCTTACATCACTTGCAAAGGCAACCACTACTTTGATCTCCAGAAAGTTCCCCATTGTTGAAATATCTTGGTGCCGTTCCTCAGAATCTTCATAAAGTAATTCTTACAGAGTTAAATAAAAGCTGAGATGCCTTATTCTTATGGGTTTGAGGTAACACAACAGCTGATCAAACCATGGCCTTTTTGACTCAATTAGCTTTATAGATGCTTCTTTAATGGGCATGTGAGTTTGGAGCGAATAGAATCTACCTTCTGAGTCATAGTCCAATATTCATTCTGCATAAAGAATGAAGATTCCCTGGATTTCTTTGTCAGAATATTGAAGAGAAAAAGAGATGATGCCGGTGTGAATCTAGTCCAAGTGACGTAATAAAGCTTAAAGCAAGAGGTTACAAACTCACAATCAAATAAATGGCCAATTTTCAGCAGAAGCTTGGAGGCTTAGGAGCCAATCTTTTCTCTCCTTCAGTAGAAGAATCCACATCTACAAACTCAGACAGCCCACTGCAAGGAGTAAACAAGATTTTGGAATAAAGCTTTGTCGAGTCCTATATTAAACAGAAATCCAGAGAACTACTTCAATATCTTCTTACGTATTAACCTACTTGTTTGCCGCAAGAGTAGGGAGAAAAATCACAAGTCAATACTTCCTTTTCTTCAATGAGCCATGACTGCCTCCCGCTCCACTCTCCGGAATCCTCCCGTCCATCGTGTAAAGCAGTTAACCAGCAACAACTCAACATAAGCCCGAAGTTATTAGTTAAGAAATGATACTCCCATAATTAAGGGTCAGTAATGGGATTAGCACAAAACAAGCCACAAATAAAAATTATAGAATGATTTCCTGTTTGATAAGAATCCCCGCACTTTAGGGAATTGGAACTGTCAAAATAAACAATTTCTAAGTTCCACATGGCCCGAGTGTTTGACGCATGAAACTAATAAGCAGAATGTAAATTGCAGGCGCTTGAAGTGCTAATCGTCATGAACTTGTAACAGTATTTTTCAGTATTATTGTATCATTATGTTGTAAACCACTGGACATTACATATATAAGATCAAGCTAATGGCTAGTAACACTTTCTACCACTCTCCAAGAACAGATCAGGCATCTCATTTCTATAAGTTTTTTTTCTCATTATCTGAAATTTCAATGAAAGAATTTGTAAATATATTACCACCAAAAATGGGAACTTATATAAGCAAGGAGGACAACACCACAAGGTGATGTTACCATTACAAAACAGGCACTGAGATAGAAACAGGCACTGAGATAGACACAGGCACTGAGATAGACATAGGCACCGATACATCATCTGCGAAACTTGAATCCCTATTTGTAGTTGAGTTGCCTGCAAATGCATATCCAACACCCAATCCACCAAAATGCAAGGGTGGATTCTCACACCTCTGAAACACTCTAGCAAGTGATGCAGCCTTTCTTCTTGCCCGCTTTGTACCTGTAAACAACAGGGTCTGAAGCAAACCAGCCAATGAAGGGGCTTTAAGCACTCTTTCAGTTGCCGCAGAGCCCCCACTCCGGCACAACTCAAGCAATGCTGCAACTGCATTCTCTTTCCCTCTTGGAGTTCCACATCGCATCATTGCTACTAACCCTGCTACCGCCATTTCTTCCTTCCCAACTGCTTCAGCCCCAATTGGCTGTCTAACAATTAAGGCCAATGCACCCGCTGCTTCCTCCGCAACCACTTCATTTCCCAAAGCTCCTACAAGTGCTGTAACAGCTCTGGCCTCTATCATTCTTGCACAATTTTCGGTGTGAGTGGACAGATTAAACAAAGCAGTCACAGCATCCTTCTTCCCTCTTGGGGTCCCCACTCTCAACAACCCAGCTAGGGCTTCAACTGCCCCTCCCTCATCTGCTATTCTCTTCTTATAGTCATGAACTGCAGAGAGGCTGAATAATGTCGCTGCAGCATTTTCCCTGGCCTCTGTTGTGAGACCAAGCCTCAAGACTTCAACAATTGATCTTAGACAACCTTCCTCATCCATAATTCGACTTTTGTTTTTATCATAAATGGATAAATTCAGCATTGCAGTAACAGAATTCTCTTGAGCAACAGGGTTTGAAGACGACAGCAACTTCCGTAAGTGTGGTATCGCCCCAGCCTCTGCAATAAAAGCACGGTTTTCCTTTCCTGTTTTAGCCAACAAGCGAATCTCACGAGCAGCAATAGTCTGAGCTCCCTGAGATCCATTTGCTAGATGTTCAATTAGAAGGGATGATGTTGCTCTGTTGGCTTCAGTTGCTGCTTTGATTGGCAAAGCTGCAGCAAAAGACTCTGCAGATGCATCTGTGGTCTCCGGAGGATCATATGGAATTCCATGAGCAGTACACCACTGTATGATCAAGTTCCTCAAAGCTCGGTTAGTAACGAGGCGAGTATGAATGAGCATTTGCCCTGTCTTTGGACAAGTACAATGCCCTTCCTCCATCCACCTAGTTATTGAACTCCGATCATAAGTCTGCCCTGTTGAGATTATCACCGGATCTCTCATCAAATCCAATGATATCGGACAACAAAAGTCCTTAGGAATAGTTAAAAACGTATCAGCAATCTCCCGAGTAATCAAACCCTTTCTCGGCTTCTTCTGATTTCCAAAAGCCAACTGCACCTCATCTTCCTCAAAACCAAATAGCAAAAATCTACAATATCGGGTAATAGCAACAAATCCATTAAGCACAGAAGCCGTGGGCTCAATATCTCCCTCGTGATTTACAATCTGCTCCTCCAAAAACTCAATTTCACACCTGCAACTTTTGGCATCCCTAATCCTCAATCTCTCCACAAAGAACAACCTCAAGTCCACATGATTTGGTATGCTCCCATTCTCGAACTCATTAAGAAAAGAAAAGAACCTGACCCTTAAATTCTCATCACTTTTATCAACATACAATTTTGCCTTCCTAGCCTGCTTTTGCAACAACTCAACTTGTTCCCTAACATCATCGCTCAATTGAACATCATTTATAGGAAAAACATCCAAAAGGGTAGAAATTTCTTGATTCAAATCATGGAAATGGCCCGATATTGAATGGTTTTGAAGCAAAAGCCACAACTTACTGGATTGAGCACAATAATCAAGTAGTATCTTTGACCTATAAAGCAACAAATAGAGCTCCTTAAAGCACAATATGGCTGTTGAAGGCAGGCTCGACATGGACCCTGATCCTGAATCCCTCAAATACTCCAAAAAAACAACGAAAATTTCAATCTTTCGAACCAAAGATCGAGAATTTCTTCGCTGAAAGAAGAAAACGTTGTTGGAAAAGGAAGAAACAAGCTCAGAAGAGATGGCTGCCAGGGTTTGAACGAGAGTTACTTCTGTTAAGTCAACCGGCGCCAAGAAAGCCTCTAGAGACGGCGATCTTCTCCTTCTTAGAGAAGAGAATATGGCTGCTGTAGCCATGGTTGAAAACTCCAAAGCTGAATTCTTAAAACAAGGGTCTTTAAGAGAACCAACTCTGGCTAAAACAGAATTAGATCTGCGACAAACAAATGAAATGAAAAGCCAAAGAAAATGAAAACGATAAAACCAAAGAATACCCAAGATTTTTTCAGCCTTATTCTAGTTTTGGGTTGTTGGTTGAATCTTCAAAGGATGTTGTATATAAATGATACCAAGATTTGGTCTTTTAACCCCAAAAAAATAAAAAGCTTCTTGTTATATAAGTGAAAGGAAACAAAAAATTTGGTATTCTTTTTATGAGGGGGATGAATTGTGCTAGAACCGTATCCGCGTTTAGGCAGAAAGAAAGGAAAAAGGATGTGAATTTTCCTTGCAAGACTTCAATATTTTATATATATTTCCCCCTTTCTTCACCTTCTTTCCCTCTCTTCTTTTCCTTGTTTTTGGCTTTCTCTCTCTAAGAAGTTCAATGCAGCTGCTGTGACAATGACTTGTATGGCTTTGACGGGTAATTATCCAGATTCTTGTCCATTCGTTTCGTTTCTCTTTTCTTCTACTCAACTGTGCAAAGAAAGAGAGAGAATGGTTTTATATATGCGTACAGCTTTGGTTGCCTTACCTGTTTGTAAACCATACAGGACGGCTATCTTAGCGGGATTAAATTTTTCCAGCTCTTGGACTTTGTAGGGGGTCCGGACTCAAGGCAGGGTGAAGGTCACTTTGTCCGGTTAGACTTCTTGAGATCCTTTCTAGGAGTTTTGTTCTTCGATCTTGTTGTCCATTTGGCAAGTTCTCCTGGATTACCAATTTTACTCTTGAGGTAAAATAAACTATTACTGCTACCAATTACAAATTTTACTCTCCTTTTTTTCAAAAAGAATAGGGCTGTTTATATGTAATATGCAATCACCGCTGGACGAGTATGATTACATTTCCTTTCACCTTAAAATAAAGCAAAAAAATGGACATGAGATTTTGCTTGAAGAGAGTTGACCCTAAAAGAGCGCCACTGGGCCCACGAGACTTTTGGGCGCGTGGACTTGGGAAGTCATTTCCAGAAGAGCTTTAGCTTTAGCCTTTGCAGCTGCCAACATCCCATCCCATCCCATCCCACCTAGCAAGAAGAAGAGAGAGAGTTTTCCCACTTTGACTAAAAAACGCTTTCCCAAAAACACAATTTAGCAAAGTTGACCTTGAAGATGAAAAGCAAGCCCAACACTGGAAACAAACGGACAACAAGAAGTTCGAAAAGAGAGCATGTCCTTTGTCGACAAAAGCTCTTTGGAGAGTCCAATGAAAATCCATCAGTACTAAGGTTTTATCATCACAACAATTCCTCGTATATTTCACTTTTTATACCAAATCCTGGAACCCTTTTGGGATTTTGGAGTAATTTTGAAATCAAAGTGAAAATGGGCAAGAGAAAATTGAAATGGAACGCGACATCAACTTTTTTTTTTCTTTTTCAAATTAAATGGGATTGCAAGTATGGCTTTAAAAAACATGGAAGGGGAAAGTATTGTGTAGATGCCTTTCAAATGCAAGGGTTGCAGCAACTGTTACCTACCTACCCATCATCAATTTCTTTCGGCTAGATGGGCTTCCTTACCAGTAATACCAAACTCAACAGCAGAATATATCAATGAGCATGGTGGAGATATGGTCACATGGAATGGAAGAGTGGAAATCTCATTCTTGAAGATGACCTAGGCTTTTCTATTAAGACTCCAATAAGGAAAACTGTCTTGGTTGGCTTGAGGATAATATGTCAATCAGTCATTCTAAACTTCTATTAATTGATATTTTGTAGTTCTGTGGTTTTGTCCTTGCCCTCTTAACCAAACTTCAAAGGTAACCCCCAAAGAGAGAGAAAATTGTACTAGTAACAGGGGTGTTAATTGGGAGGGGAATCAATAATGAAAAAGACACTCCCACTAGGCTGAACAGCCGGTTGGTGTTGGAATCCACGAAAGCAGCTCGTGTTGGCTTAACGTCTATTTCAGTTTTTTTGGGTTCATTGGGTTCCAAGGACATTGCAATTTGCCTTGCCCCTCCAAGAAATTCAAGACATGGTAGCCAGCCGAGCCAGGGGCAGGGCCGCCTTCGTCTACACTATGCGACGTACAGTGTATCCTTTGACCATCACCCACCAACCAAGTAGGGCACATAATTCCTAGTCCTTCACGTTTCTATATGTAATTTTTTCGCTCCAAAAGAAAAAAATACAAATTAAACATTGTTTTGTTTGGTCACAAATCGCATTTGCTAAAAGAAATTGTTAAATGTTGGGTTTCACAGAAGGCTCGAGAGAACTTGTTGTAGTTTACAATAATCATAATTGGTTGATATTTAAAGTTGGACCACCTTCTTGTACTGGAAACCTACTAAAATGCTTTAATTACACCAATATTTTGAAGCACATAATCCTTTCTCTATGGTCGAGCTTGCAACACATTGTTACCTACGGTAAATTAATGTAGTCGGTGCCTTTGATCAAATGGCATGCACTTTCCCCTAACCACATGTCAAGGTCACGTTGTTCTTGGTTATGATAAAAAGGAGAAATGAATTGTTGTCTCCAAATATAAAACATCAAACAAATGTGCTTGTAAAATTTCGTTTATTTTAGTTGTTTGGATGGATAAGAAATTGGAATTGTATGATTACTTCAGTAATTACTTGATTTGCAAACTAAAAAAATTAATTTTAATAAATTAACAAAAAACACATGTTGACATTTTATGTTTCTTGTTCTCCTGGTGAAAACACAATCTAAATATAAATTTAAATATTAAAAAAAAATTAAGTGTTGACAAAGGTGGCAATACGCGTTATGAGTTCACCATCATATTGAAAAAAAAGAAATCAAATTCAACCCCTTGTCTTAATCTTTTCGTTTATAAATATCCCACCAAAAACGTAAACAAAAGTCTCTTTTGAATTTTTGCGCTTGAATTAAAAGAAACAAAAAAAAATTTACGGAAAATAAAAAATCACGGGAGTCTTGCGATCAAGTGCTACGTGTCGATCCAGGATACAGCTGGCTCAAACCGCCTTCGTTGAATTACACTTCTCCACGTGTTCACTCCGTAGCGTTTACCCTCGAGCGCAGGTTTGAAGCCACGGTGCCTTTGCCTTTCCGTCAGAAACCAACAAACTATTGTCCGGTAGGGTGCGGTCAATCCATCACCTGTTAAAATTAAAAGAAAGTCAAAGAAAAAGACGGGTATTGCTTTGACTATGACAAAACGCACCAGTTTCTGTGCTGTTTCCCAAAATCTTAAAAAAAGAAAAATGCCAGTAAAATAAATTTAAAACGATCATGATTTCCGCTTTGGACTTTTACAATCATCTCACGATGGGTTTTAATTTTTTTTTTTATAATTAAAAAAGAGAAAATTCGAATCATGCATTTTAAGTAAATGATAATGCATCAATCAATGAATCAAATGCTTGAATATGAAACTACAAAACATGTGTAATACAACGTAACATCTTCTATCTAGTTATTAAATATTGGTACTTAGTACAATCCTTATTTAAATAAAATGATTAGAATGACATCTTAAAAAAAAAAAATTAAAAGCATACAATAAGAATGATATTTCTGCTTAAACAATTGAATTGGTAGCTGAAGAAAGGAAAATGATGTGAAACGTATGACGTAAAAAATATATTTATAAATACTGACTACACATAATCCAAATCTTCCACCCACACACCATATGAACATACATTAATTTAACAATAATCAAGTCCAGATCAATGCATCAGCGGGCCGACACCAAGCTTAAATTAGTATATTAAAGTACAGTTGAATATATAATTGAGCACTCTTAAGTCATAGTTACCTTGTTACTATCTAACCCAAGTCCTTAAAATAGTTTATTTAAATTTCCAGCTTATGGTTGCTGGTATAATAGTGCTACAATTCTTCACCTTTGGGCTTCGAGCATTGCCTTCGGCTGCTACTGCTGCCGCTGGTGCTTTACCTAATCTACAAGCTTAAAATAACATTTGATTTAATTAAACCTCTACTTCATTGCCTTGAACACTGAAAAAAAAAAAAAAAAAAAGATGAACTCAAATGGATCCGAGCTTAGTTGTTTGAATTGAGGATGATTATATGTATTAATGTTAGAATGTATTTCTTTGATTAATTAATCAAATTTAGTCAGAGATTAATCGGAGGATTCGTTCAAATGTTTGTAAGGTTGAAAAAATGATGTTAAATATAATAATTTTGTGTGTGTGAACTTGAAATGTAAGAACATTCGTTCAATGATAGCTATGATGTGGAGAATAAATTGGTATGGAAAAAAATACAAAGCAATGGTATTGAGAAAGGAAAGGAGATGCAAAGGGTTTGCATTTTCCGGGTTCAAACAAGCCGACCACAAAGGAGATTCAAAGCTGAGACTGGTAATAGTCATGGTGGTAGACAGCCAAGTCAAAAAATGTTAGTACTAATTAAATGGGTTAACGTCATGGAAAAGGCAGCCAAAGTTTATTTCTATTTTTCTTATACGAGTTAATAGTTTTAGACTCAATTGGGTTCAAACACCATTGTCAAGTGTCAAAAGAATGATACATTTGAACTGGTGGTTGGTATTGGAAAATTGAAGCAGAATATGAGAACTTGTACTACTTAATATGATTAACACAAATATTAAGTAGTACTATTTAGGGAACCATTGTACTATTTGAATTGAAGCTGAGTTTTCTTGAACAAAAGAATTGGAAGCTTCAAACGACTAATGTTCTCCTCAAGTCCAAACAAATAGGCTAGTGACCTTGGGTCGTGGACTCACTAGTAGCTCAGAAATTGAGCTTTCTTTTGCTCTTTTTTGGACCCAAATTAGGTATGATTCAGGGGTAACCCTTTCCTTGGAATGTGTGGGCCTTTGCTTCTTCTTTTTTAATGCTTTTATGGCGAAGTAAGACACACCACATGAAACTTCTGTAAAAGCCAAACCAGCCTTTTGGATTTGCCCAAATCAAAAGGTTTACTCGAAACTTCTAAAGGTATCTGCACTAAACAATTGACACACAAATTTAATGAATACATATGTTATTTTCAATTACAATAAGGCTTCTTTCAAAAGCTCTAATTCAGTGCTACTCTCTACTCAAGCTCTGATCCAGCCAGCCAGGTTTCCCCATGGCTATGGAGGGTTAAGGCATAAGGTATGCACAGGGTGGTGGCGCCTCCACTGTTGCATTCCAGAATCAACACCATTATCAAAACTTCCATCACTGATATCTAGTCAAGCTTTGGTCTTCAAACAAAGTTCAGGGCAGTTGGTGAACATAGACTCCTCATTTATATTGACAGAAGCTAGTCTTTGTTGAGAAACCATAGCAGTTAAGCATGTAAGATCATAAACCGAGAAAAGAAGAATGTGATACTGAGTTTATCCCAGAATGAGAGCACCATGTGCACAAGTTTCATCAGTTTAGCAAGAAATCAACAAGAACAAATTCATAGCATCTACACAGCCATTGGCCACATCTAGAAAGCATATCTTGGGGTCATCTTTCCAGTCACCACCATATACTAAAGAATCAAGTGTGGATCATCAAATCCACACCCAACAAAATTAGGCTGCAATCAATTTTTTGATGGAAGTGGAAGAATGCCCAACAACAATAAGGACTGCATAAACATAAAATTCACTAAAACATGGCTGCTATATCTAATTTCTGCCTACATTTTCTCATTGGAAAGAACTTATACATTTATTCAAGGAAAAAGATTTGACAGATTGAATTGACCTTGTAAACGGCAAGAAAATTGCTAATTACAAATGTAATATGAATTAAGTCATGCACCAACCGTTCAAAGCCATCCAAAATTTCTCTTGTCCTACCTTGGGGATTTAGAAGAGAGACATTTTCCACAGGAGACAAGCTTCAACAATGAGTGCGGTCTTCGTGTCCTAATTTTCAAGCGTGAGAGCTGTGGGTGAAGACAACATAAGCAAACATCTTAAAAATAATAAATAGTATTGTTGAAACTAATGCACAAAAGTAAAATTATATGACATTAGAATGGGAAAAAGGTTAGAATGAATAATCACTCATTTTCATCGGAATAATGCTAATTTAAAAAGATTAGATATAAGATAAATTACCTTCCGACGAGTTACTCTGGATGCTTTCCAGCAAAGCAAACTTCTCGACCTAGGTTCTAATCTCCTGAAATTTACAAATATAAAGTTAAATCTTAGTTTAAGACAGCAGAAAACAACTAATATTCCAATTTATTCTAAATTTTTGTCATAATATTCAGGAAACAATAATTAATTAAAGTTCAAGGGGCTAAGTTAGACTTGCATAGGATCAAAGAGAAACAGGCCTCAAAAATGTGAAAATATACAAGATTACCTAACATTCCTACCACAGTTTCTATGACAAAACAAGAAATTAAGCTACTTAACAATTTATCAAGCAACTCCAATCTATGAAACAAAAACTGACATAAGTGGAGAATTTATAATGGCACCAGATATACGTACAGGTTCTCCTGTTCAAGCTTTTCAGCAATGGAGACTGCTTTGCGTTTTGACCATCCATTACGCTGACATCCTTCTGCCTGCTGAATTACATGTGCAAGGGACACCTTACTTCTAACAATGCTCTGACTCTGACTTAGTTCCCCAAGTTTCCTTCCTCCTGAGTTAGACACCAATGTCGATTTCCTATAAGCTGCAGTATCTGCCACCCTTGAACCTCTTCTATTAGATTCTATGGTGTCAGCATGTTTGTTATCATTGGCTTCTCTTGGAGAAGCTGGTATTTCAACAATTTCACTCCTTCCTGCTTCAAGAGATTCAGGGTGCAGCAGCTGAGCTTGAGAGCTGACCCTGGTACCTCTATCTCTCATAACCCTTTTGCTAATATCATCAACTCCTGCCCTAGGCATCCTATTTCCAGAATTAGACTCTGGATCCATGATCATCTGAGACGGACCATCCCTGGAAGAAGGTAAAACAAGAAGTCCTTGAAAGCCAGTGGCATCTTTCTTCACTTCACATCTAATTTCAATTGTCATGGGAGAACCAAGAACAGACTCAAATGCTTGTAAAATAAGCCCCCTAAATTTCTCTGCCTTAGATTTGGTCACATGTGAACTGAACATCAACTGTACAGTTGGAGCTGAAAGGAAAGAACACTCAATTAAAAGGAGAGACCTACAATTACTAAGCATAGAGAAAGCAATATTTTTGTAACCATCATGTCAAGTAAGATTATCATGCCAATTCTAAGTCTGGTTGCTAAAGGTGACACCAATAACAAGAAAGCTTTGTCAATAGAGGTAAAAGAAAGAATAAATTTTGAGTCTAAATAATTGCAACACTTGGATGGTGGATTACAAGGCTACCATCTAGATGAGAAAGAACACTTAAAATCAATTTTGCCCTTTGCCATGAACTTCATTAAATTCCATAAACCATCAAATGCCAATGGCCAAGAGGTTTACTGCTTCAAGTTGCTAAAATTTCTCATAAAAAGTAATTTAAGTAAGCAGTTGGCAACAATTTTCATTTAAAGTATGGTACAGCTGTATGATAAAGGCATGCAAAAGTGAGCATAATGCACACTAGGATGTACCTGCACCAGAACTGACAGAGATCAGCTTTCCTTCTTGGTACAAAAACTCTTTTAGACCACTAAGTTGAATCTTCTCGAGCACCTCCAACCAAATTTCTTCGATTTCCTTACGGTTTTTGACTAAATTCTGCCTCGCAGTTACCCTGATCAAATCAGCAGATACTGTGGATGTTTGTTGAGGAGCCATCCCAGCCACAACATGTCTCTTCCTATCTAAATTTATACCTTTAATGATACCAGTTTCAGAATCCCCTGACCTTCCAGCATGGAGATTTTCCAACCTAGCATTTGTTGACAAGCCTCTAGTGTTATCACGCAGCTCAACAAGCTCACCACCTTTCCTAGCTATATCTCTTCCCCCCACATCACTTGGCAAGGGGCTATGATGAGAACTAGCGTCAGCAGAAGAAATAGGCAATATGTACTGCTGATCAGGAGCAAGCTGAAGCAAAGCAGCAGTTAGCCATGTTAATTTGTCATTTGACATCCTCAGTTGTTTTTCAGCCTCAGACAATGTTTTCAAAGCTTGGCGTAGTTTCTCCATATCTTCTTTGGACACTGGATTGCATAAATCTGTTCTATCAGTTTTAGGAGAAAAATAAATATTTAAACACAAAGAGGCAATACGTATTTGTCTTTTCATTAGTTTGTTTGTTTATTTTTTGGTTTGGCAGCAATCTAAGAGCCACAATATTTCACAAGGAAAAAGGTTGATGAGCCAAAAAGGGATTGAACTACATAAAACATGGAACAATTTTTAAAAGATAAATAAATAAATAAAAGAGCTACACCAATTAATATTCCCAAATATGAAACCTTAGTAGGAGCATCTACAATTATTACAGGAACTAAAGAGGAAATGGATGGTTTAGCCAATTATTTAGCATTATTGCAAACAGAATAGAGATTTTTCTCTTTTAAAACTCACATGGCTGTCGTCGAAAGAACTTCCTTCTATGCCTTTCTTTACTAAAATCATAACTGCCAGCAAGAATATCAGTTATCACTGTAGCAAGCTGCGACATCAAAGCTAAAGGCTCCACACCAGTTTCCATTATCATCCTCAAACTCTTTACGGTGTTTACTGTGTCTGCAGATAATGCTAGATCAAGAAGATCCACCAGCTTTTCATCAGAGATAAGCCCAACCTGTGAATCAAATCCACAAAATTTAGAGCAATCATATGTAGAATTTCAGCTTATCACCATAAATCTTTTCTTCTCTCTTGTTATATTTCCCAACTCGAGGACAAAGGAGTTCACTCCTCACAGGGACTAGAAGTATCCCACCAAAAAAAAAAACCAAATGCAGGAGTAACTTTGATCATAAGAAATTCATAAATAAAGGGAAAAAAACCTATATATTGCAGCCCAAAAAGTGTTCAGAAGAAGAACTGTCATGCTTTACCATTCAAGACAGTTGCACTTATCAAGGAGAACAAGATTGAATCAAGATTCATAATGCGAATAAATAATTTAAATCAAATATAATAAATCAAGCCAAAGCCACCTTTGTCTTCTAAAAGCAAAATTACAAAGCAAAATGGTGATATGGAGAATTATAAGAGCATGTCTCAAAGCTCAAGTCCACATAATAAAAGAACAATTGGATTAGAATAAAGTAAAATTCGAGTGCTTATTATCTTTTAGAAAACTTGGCCTTTAAACAACAATAATCGAAATTTTACACAGACAGTGACAACATCTAGCATAATTCAACTGGAATATTCAATGAACATATTAATTATTTGAAGAAATATAAAAAAAACTCGGGATTAAAATTTACTTTAGGAAGCTAAAATGAAGAGAAAAATAGAGGGGAGGGGGCAATCAGGAAACTCATTTCTTCATCAGCATATTAAGCAACGAACAATACATAGCACATATTTTAAAAGAGCACAGTTTTGAAAGCCAAAAATATTAACCAATGCATGGTGATATCAAATATTATACTGATATTCTAAATAGGTTATGAAAACACACCAGTTCCTGAACCAAAGGAACAGAGATTCTTTGCCCAAGTAAACTCAGCTGCTCAAGTGTCATCTCTGCATCCCTCAGTGATCCGTCTGATCGAGATGCAATCAGCTTTAGTGCATCTTTCTCAATTTCAATATCCTCTCTGGATGCAATCCACTGCAAAGTATAAATGATATCTGCATCCTTCAGTTTCGGGAAAAAGAATTTCTGACACCTGGACATGATTATATGAGGCAGAATATCAAGACTTGAACTGACAAGAATAAAAACCACACGCCTTGGCACTCGATCAATGACCTTTGATATGGCACTCCAACAATCAGAGGACAAAGTATCACAATCATCAAATATAAAAACTCGGTACTGTGAAGGCAGTTGAGAGATGATCATATTATCAAGTAGATCCATAATACTCTCAAAGTCAAAATTACTGACAGGACCAACTTCCCTTATGTTTCGACTCTTACCCATGTCATGTGAAATACAAGAATTGCAAAAGCCACAAGGTTTGGGCTGCTCAAGTGACTGACAATTTAAAGCTCTGGCAAATATCCGAGCACAGGAAGTTTTTCCTGTTCCATGAGGTCCATAAAAGACATATAGAAATCCAACCTTCCTTTTCATGACAGCATTAGAAAGGGCTTGTGATACCAAATTTTGTCCGACAAGGTCTCTAAAAGTTCTTGGCATGTATTTTTGTGTCAGATTTTGATGCCTGCCATGGCGGTTCCCGCCTAACTTGCGTTGGTCACCAGATCTAGCTTCAGAAGCAAGGTCAGAATCAACATTGCGCTTCAACAAATTATCAGCAAATATACCTAGCTCCCCTGAATAGTCATTCACCCAACCAGCATTCTCTGTGCTGTACTGAGATCCAGATGCCTCAATTAGAAGAGGCAATGCCTCTGCATTGGATTTTGCAGATGAGCTTGATTGATCAGATGCCATGGGCATTTCAGGAACATTTCTTCCATGGGACTCTGGCCCACCTTTCCTTAATCTCGAGTCCGATAAACCACAGGAAAAACTCCTTCCTGCAATGTCAAGGATAGTTTTACCCCTGTGATGAATTCTTGACCAATTCCAGGGGATCCCACAACCATTTCTAGGGGCCCTTGTGACATTTCGCTCATCATATTCATTTTCTTCTACTTCCATACCATACTTTGGATGCACTGAACCTTGAGCAAATGAATTAGAAGCCACAGATAACTCGTTCTGACCTCCAACCTCTCTAGAAGAGGAAGCAGCCCGAGCTCTTCTTGCCCCTCGAAACTTGCGTCTTTTCACCCTATTTAATCCACTTGAATAACCACGGATGCTGACTTCAGGTTCCTCACCAATTTTCTCTGGTCTAACATGCCTTCCACGCAGGTGGACATTTGAAGATGCTACATCGTCACTATCCAGGGGCAGGTCATTTAACTGCTCAGATAGAGTCTTCATTTGAAGACCGTGTGTATGCTTTCCCTTTAGTTTTTTACTCTTCCTGTCTTTCAGTCCAGAATTACCAGAGATAGCATCAGGAGCCAAACCACTACCATCTTGCTCCTGTACAAGCTCCTTATGTTCACCCAAAGGATCAGTCCTATTACTTCTCCGACTAGATTCTTCTCTCTTAATTCTTCTACTATCTCTAGCTCCACTCTTACTACTACGATCACTTATTGCTGGTACTCCTTCATTGACTACACTAGCTTCACCCGGAGCAACTTTTGAAGTTGCAAAATTAGCTATGGGTGGTGAGCTTATTGAAAGCCTCCTACCATCCCTCTGCCTCTCAACGCCTGCAGACCTTCTCCCTTCCCGTACAGCATCCTTATCACCCTTCTTGGAAAGCAAATCAACAACAGAAGGTGAATGCCAAGAAGGAGGACTGGCAGAAGGGTCCCTGAGGGAGCGTGACCTTTGAAGGACTATAAGGTCCCTCATAATTGATCTGTCTGCCAATATAGGGCTATTCTTATGCATATGGTTCTTCAAGTGGATACAATTAGTCAAATGAATGTGGTTGCGTAGATGATCACTAATATCACCATTCGCATCCTTGAGTATCCTATCTCGAACAGCCCTGGTCATGATCAGAGCATTAATACGTTCGATTGCAGAATCTCTTTTGACTTAAAGAAACATACCAAAATATAACGCATTTTCATTAATCTCGCCCGCCCAAATCTCTCCTTAATTATGGCTCTTCGAAAAAAGCACCAAAATTCCCTATATCCCACTAATTACTCAGCAAAACTGTCTTAACTACCTTGAAGCTCTCACAGATCTTTCTTCAAAACAAAGAACTCATTTTCAAGGCCACAACGCCATTTGAGATTATCAAGCCACAAACTTGAAAAATTCCCATCAAGCTAGCTTTCTTACACTCAAAAACATGGACCTACAATTACAAACCAAAGTAAATAACAGAAATACCTTAGAAAGCCAAGTAAGCAAACTTCTAAAAATTCAAGCTTGAAACTCCAGAACTGCCATCTAACTCCACAAGGAAAAAAGAAGAGCTCTTCGTATCAAAAGTTTCCAACTTCAATGCATGAGATTAAAGAAAGAAAACCCAGAACTTTAAACATGCAAAAACAAATCATAGAACAGAAAAATACCGAGCTAAAAGAAATCCTCTAGTTTCAATCCTGTAGCTTTAAATCCCTCGAAGATTGTACCTTTTGAAAAAATGGGCAGTAGAGAAAAAGAGGAAGCTGGGGACTAAAAACCCATGATTTCAACGTCCAAACAAAGAGCAAGCAAAAAGAGAGATAAGGCAAAGAGGAACATGTAGAAGAAGAAGGAGGAGGAAGAAAAAGAAGGATAAAAGAAGGTGTTTTTAACTGCATTCACCTGATAAATCCCAAAAAGCACAATGAACCGTTGCCATCATTAAGAACCCCCCATAGATCTCTCTCTCTCTTTCTTTCTATCTAGTTCTCTCTCTTTGTCTGCCACCCCACTTCACATGTTCCTTCGCTCACAACCCTGGGTTTCTCTTTCAAAAGAAAACGATAGTCCCACAAAGAAGTGAAAAAAACACCCCAGAGAAAGAAACGGAGTTTTCTTTTTGTTTTCCCTTAGGACAAAGAGAAAGAGATAAAGAGAGAACTAGAGAAAATCTACAGAAAGAGGGAATGAAGCTTTTTTAAGTGTTAGTATATTACTGCTACCACAATACTATGAGAGAGAGAGAGAGAGAGAGCGAAACTCAGATACACATCTCTGAAAACAGGACACGAGAGAGAGAGAGAGAGAGAGAGAAACTCAGATACACATCTCTGAAAACAGGACACGATGCCATAAAGTGATGTGTCCGTTTGTTTGAGCATGGCATGCGAATTGCTTTTTATTTATAGGTATGTACATACTACCATACTCATATTTCAATTTTGAACAAAAAAAAAAAGGAGAAGAACAGAAGAAAGTTTTTGATTTGATTTTCTTTGGTCCCCAATACAAATTGTTCCATTATAATGTACATAAAATTAAGGTTAATTTGAAATGGAGGGGGACCAAAAAGTAACCAATTTGTTGAATTTTTGCGCTTCTTGTTGGTACCATATGTCTTACCAACATTATGTAATTTGACTAAATTGATAGGAGTACCCTTTTTGAATGGTGCCATGTTTGATTGAAGGTTTCCTGATGAGTGAAAAACATCTCTTCATAGCTTTGAATTATGTTTAAAGATGAAGTCTCCCTTTACAAGTTACTAAGACACAGTATATAATCCTTTCAAAAAAAAAAAAGGACACAGTACATAAAAATAGCTTCATTCCGTTCCTGTGGGCGGGGGGCTGTGGCCATCATTTTCTGCATATGAAAAATAAAGGTTCTTGATTCAAAGTCTCATTCAGTATTGAATTAGAGTTGCAGAGCTGAAATTGTTCTCAAAAAACCAACATCTTAGTGAGAAACTAATCTACATGATGAAAGAAAATGGTTGTATACACGATAGCTCGGTCCCAAGCAGACGATTCCATATCTGACCTGCAGCTAAAAAAAGAAGGGTGTCTCAGTATAAGCCAAGGTATGGGAAGGACAGAGGGGGAGTCCTTTGATTCCAAGTTTTTTTTCCCAACTATCAATGTCACTGTCGCGCGCTCCCATTCAAGTTTCAACCCATGAATCATGACTGACTTGACTCACTGATGATGTTCATGGATCAAATTCACTCTCCTTTCCTCTCCAATTCTCATGGTAAAATTTCTTAATCAATATGAGCCACAATGTACTACTCCCGCTTGCTTCTCTTTTTTTTGTATTAAGACACGAGATCAACTGATTCTTCCCAGCAGCCATAAGGTGATGATTTCATATATCTATTAATAAAATAATAATGAAATGGAAAGAAGGGGGATGTTAAGGATGATTACTCCTCCTCTATTTCTATATATATATATATATATATATATATATATACGTATCTCCGAGGTGGAGTGATGATTCGTCCTGTGCCATTTGTCTGCTTATCCTTTTCAAATAATTATAAGTCATAACTATTCGTTTATATTAGGAAAAATTCCAAAGGAAAAACTAAAATCTCACTCTCACACTCACGGGGTGGGGGCTAGAAGCTGTTACCGGGTTGCTGGATATGGTTTCCACAGTCACTGCTCTATCAAGCAGGAAACATGGAAACTCTAGTTCTAACAATAAACTTGGAGATTCTTATCAGTCTAAACCAACTCTCCAGAAACTCGGATCATTGGGTGTTCAAAGATTTCTTGTTTTACTTTCCTTTTGCCATTTATGACTACTATAAATATACCAAAGAAAACTAGGAAGCCGAGCAAAGTGAAAAGTTAAAATGCAGAGTTACTGCCCAGTCCTGCCATCCGGGGTCATAAATTGCAGCTGTCGTTATAGTTCTATTTTTAATAAGCTACTGCATTTTTTTTTGTCTATTATTTTGAAGAGAAATGGAGTAAATAAAAAGAAAAAGAGGGCCACGGGGTCTCCTGGGCACTGGCCAGGCCCCTCATGCCCGTTGTGGTGAAACCAAAAGTGAGATTTTGTATTAAATTTATTCCTCTTAAGCTACTGATATGAGAGATATTAGCAGTACTTCTTTTTCCTGGTCAAAGACGGTCCAATGTTTAGCTGGAACCAGATATAAAAACAACCGAAAACAGATCTCAACAAGAGAAATTTTTGGAGTATTGACAATGTGAAATAACTTGGATTGGTAGGGGGTGTGTCAGCAAAATCAAAGTCATGAAAGTTTTAGGTGGATTGTCCATTGGATTACCAAACCAATATTATTGAAGGGGGACAGAGAGAGAGAGAGAGAGAGTGAGTGTGTGACATGGAAACACAGCAGTTTGCGTTTGGCCTTTGGAGCCACAGGGGAGTTCATGCACAACAGGACATTCCATACGAAAATGTTGGGAATGCTGCCAAAAAAACCCAACACTGTGCAAAACAGGCCCCATCTCTGCCCACAACTTTTACAATGAACTTGCGGCATCCAAGGCCCCATCCTACGATGACTGAGATTTACTCTCCCGTCTACACGTTTATTAATTTGTTTGGTGAATAAAGCAAATGGCAACGAATTTTATCGTATCTTTCTGTTTTTTTTGGTAATATAAATTGGGGCATAATATACCCTTCCGAGACATGCGAGAGCCTGGAGACTAGAACTCAGGCCACCAGGAGCCCAGCCATGGCCAGACTGTCTAAGAGAATAGGGTAAAAACCACAATGCTGAACGCATTTATTCTCTGCCATGCCCATATCCTTCTTGACTTCTTGTTCGTGCTCATGCCGCATGTGCCCAACAACAAAGAAGCATAAAAAAGGGGATGGGTGGTAACGGATATAGTATTAAACAAATCCCTGCAGATAGTGGGCAAGTCAATCCGATTCCATGTGGGTTTTTTCTTGGATTCTCTCGAATGGAAAATAAAAACTAAGTCAAGGATGGACCACACAAATTTTGTTGCCTAGCGCACCATTGGGAAAGAATATACATGTGTGCTATCAGTCTTAAACTCAGAAAGGTTTGTCATCGCTGGCTTCTGGATTCCTTCACTCTATAGGATAAAATAGTACCCTCCCAGAATTACTTAAAAGTGCTCAGAATTTCAGATGCATTAAATTTTTTTGAGCCTGGGAAAAAAGGTTGCTTTCCCCTTTGATTTGTTCCTCTTTCCTCCTGTACTTGTGTTTCAAGTAAATATATATATGGACTTTCGAGGAGAACATATTTAGATATTTACAAGGTGTCAAAATCACAAGAAAAACGGGGCGTTTTGAGAGTTGAGACTACCTATTAATTAGTATTTGTTTGCTTTTCAATGTACTCAAAAATAGGTTAAAATTATTTGTCCATGCGCTAATTTTTCTTGGGACCAAATTGTTCATCTAGATAGGTTATACAACTCAGAACCATAATGCATGTGACAACATTAAACAACGTCCCCATTTAACTCTTCTTGGTGCCAATTATAGCTATGAACTATCCTTGAAGTACTTTTTCTTTAATCGTGTAGAGAGTAGAGAGACCCTTGAGGGGTTGGCCACTGTCACTTAGCCTTTTTATTTCCTTCTCTTTTATGAGTAGCTGTCTTTCATTCCGACCATGCCGATGGATAGTATGCTTTTTGTAGGCCACGCAAGAACCTTTAATCTATACATGCTCCTTAGCATTTACACAATAATAATAATAATAATAATAATAATAATAAAGAGTTAAAAGAATAAATACATGATTTTCATATAGTAAGTGGGTTTTTTACCTTGCTTGTTACTCGTTAGGACATATAGTGGTAGAACATAAAGATTCTAAAAACATCATGATATACGTAAATAATTTTAATTTTTTTAAGAGTCTGATTCGATTACTTATAAATTGATATAAATATGTTATAATTTCAACAACGTTTTGTTGTTTAGAGTAATTTGTTTAATTAATTTTTTTGATTTATAATCATAACTGTACGAGTATAAATAAATTGAAAATTTCAAATTTGGTATATAATTATGGCATTATTATACAATTACTTTCAGACCCCTTTTTTATTTGGAATGGCTCTCTCTTTCTCAATCCAATCCATGGTGATCAAATAAGTTTTGAAAACATAAAGGGCTCATTATGAAAGTAGACGCTCGAAATAAATAAATTTGTAGCAAAAAAAGTTGGTTCAGGACGTTGAAGTACATAAAGAAAGGATTTTGTCTAGTTTTGAACGTACATGTAGCAGCTGGGAGGCATTTATTCGTGGAAAATATATAAAACCCCTCGAGTTAATGTTTGTTTGTTGTTCTTTGAACCAAATCAGATACACATTCATATTATTTGAACTACCTAAGCTAACTAATAAGAGGGGAAAAGGGAACAGTATTGAAGCCATTAGTAAACATGCAAAGGGAGATATCACGAAATCACCATTTGTTTGGTGATTAGTGGGACTAATTACTCAAGTGCATAATCCTCAAGTTTTATACAAACTAAATAAAAAAATAAATTTAAATGACTAATGATAATTGAATATCATAGTGGAAGAAAGAAGTTTGAGACGATATGAAAATTGGGTTGCAAGCTACTCCCAATGCAAATGATTAGGGCTACCCCAGAGCAAGGCTAAACAATATACATTTGCATTAATATAACAAGTTCTGTTTGTCTTGACATTGAACATTGTGATTAGCTAAAAAGTTAAAGATGGTTTTTCCCCCACATAATATTTCTTTGTCTTTGTTTTTTTTTTTTTTTGGTTTGCCTAATAATGAAAGATTTAATAGTTAACAGTGCCCAAATCTTTGACCAGCATTTTCACTTCTCATGATTTATATCATCCGATGAAGCTGACCTTGTTGAAGATTCCTCACTTTATATAATTGACCTTTTTACATAAAGAGGGTGGAGTGGAGGGCATCATTTTGGTTCATTGGAAAAAGTTTCTTCATGTCTAGTTCCCAAGAGACAATGTTCTGGTTATCTGTTCCACCCTCCCTCCTAGTAATCTTTTTTCTTTTGGGGCAATGCAATCTCTAATATTGAGATAAACAACTTATATATATATATATATATATTAATATATATAGAAGGAGTTGTTCGGTGATTAGTTGCTCCACATGCCAATGGACTGCTTTGCGGCGATTTTGCACTCCTTTGGCTACTTTGTAGATGGTATAGGGGGTTAAATTTAGGGAAGGTAGTGCCGCAAGTTTGGTTCTATCCCTCCTGCACGCATGCAATATTATAAAAACCCTACAGCCTCTCTTTCAACCATAAAAGGAGCTCCCCACTTGTTTGCCAGCCATCCATGATGGAACTCAAAAGGCAATCAAACAATGGCTGCTTAGGCATGCTTTAAGACTAGGCTTTAAGGTCTAAACTAGGAATTCGAAGAAGTGAAAACTCTGATGCACTTAGGTTTGGGTTGAGAGTTTTTGTGGAATAGATAACTTTGGGCCTAGCAAAGTTAAGGCTGGCTCTTTGGACCAAGGTCATTGGCGACTCGTTTCTCCGAATCAAGCAATTACTTGTTGAATTGGAAGCTACGTTAAGCAGAGGGCGTGAACGAGCTTAAACAAGGTGCCATAAGAAACAAGTTTCCTCAAGCTACACACAAAGCCACAAAAATTCTTTAGTTTTCCAAAACAAACATTTCAATCCATACACCATAAAAGTACTGAATTTTTGTTGGATATTCAGTCATCCCCTTTAAACATGATGGAGAGTTCACTTGAAGCCCAATGTTGAAAGCTGAAACAACTGGACTTTTGCTGACAGGAACCATATTGTACACCAACGGGGATTTAGTTGGGGAGAGATTAGAGGATTATGAGCTTAATTTACATGATTTACATTAAAAATGAATCACTGTATTCTTTAGTCTCTGTTGTCAGTTACCGTGAATCAAATTGATCGGATCACTCAAGACATACTTGGGCAGTTCATACTTGGCACCTGCAATTGTAATTTTGTGAGCAAGTTAAGTTGTGGGAAATAAAATCTTTGCATGGAACAGTAGAAAGACAGACTAGGTACCTCTCTCATCATAGCAGATTGTTAAATCATCATTCTGAACAATCACCCCAGCACTATCAATAATTGCCTGTGCAAGAATTAATTCAGCTTCTGCTGCAGCTCGAAGTGCATCCCATATCTCTGCTAACAGAACAATCATTCTTCAGATATTAGTTGTTTGATATGGAGGAAACAAAACATATGGAGTAAAAATCATGACCACATATAAAAATGAAAGTGTCAGATATTCAGTGACAGGGTACAATCAAAGTAGTAGAAGAAAGTAACAGCCAGAGCTGAGCATCAAGATTGAAATTTAGATTTTCTGCATTTATTTGAGAACCTTATTGGGGGCACCTAACTCCAATAGTGTACAAAATGGAACATCACAATTCATGTTGAAAAACCCACCACTGTTACAGCTCTCCACTTGGGTTCTGTATAACAGTAGATATGGTAGAGCAAGAAACATAGTATATCTTTTCTTTCCTAGCATCAATAAACTAACCATCAACCAGCATACAATTTATCATTTGGGAGAATTCAGATTAAAATAATTTAGATATCAATATGAAGAATAGCCTGGCACCAATTGTATGCATAAGATTCACTTCACATAAACTACAACTCATAAAAGTGGATTAGTAAGAAAAGAATCTCCAATATTGAAACATCTGCAGATTTCTTTACCGCAGACAATCCCAGACTTCTAGTTGATACCTATAAACTTCAGTAACTTGTGTCTAGGGCTAAAAAGGATGTTGGCTCAAAGAGAATGAAGATGAAAGGATGTACAATAGGAAATAGGACAATAACATCAATAAATACATATATTCAGAGGCAAAAACAGGGGCTAAAATGAGCAGATGAAAACAATTTTAACTTCCAATACAAAAGAGCATACACTAACTGTAAAAAAGGCAGTTTGACATTCTTTTTATTGTAAAAGGCAGTTTAACATTAATAATTATTGACTATCCGCTTAGATCAAAATCAAACTCAAGAACATTTGACTTTATAACTGACACCTATTAACATAATCCTTTATATGTTGGCACATCGTGCTCACAAGTGAAGAGGAAGATAATTACATTCAATTTTTCATTGAAGATGAACTCTACAGAGAATTCGAGAAGTAATTTGATTCTCGGTAGTCAGGCTCCCAGACTTTTTATTTTAGAGAGCAAAAGGGGGCAGCCTATCACAAAAAGGGTGAAGTTCTTACTTCTTGAAAGCAAGCCATCAAGATAACACCATTCATAACAAAAGGGGATCAACACCTTTACCCCTTTTTGCTCAAAGTAATAAGAATTTGTGGTCTTAGACATCCATTTCATCTCAAAATTTCTTCTAACAAGATCTTAAGCTCAAAAAACTTTAACATGTTAACTGTGAACCAGGTCCCAGGTACCCAGAGTCTCTTGGTCCAATACTGCAACTTATTGTTCCATCAACTATTTCAATTGAACAGATTCATGATCACATTACATTTAAAAAACATGTCGAATTGTAGGCAAGGAGCTAACCTAATGGTAGCCACAAATCACTTTCAAAATAAGATGTCTCGAGCAGTCCATCCTCACATATTTTTAGAATTCACACTCTCAAATTGTCACTCCAGCTCTCATTTCTGCAAGGCGTTCTAGGTCCTAAATCGCACCTACAAGTGTGCAAGGTAACTACATCCAAGAAAACATTGCAGAAATAGTTGGCAATTAGCCCATCGCAATCTTAACTAATCTAAATATAGTGTGGAACAATTGATCTCTGTGATACTTAGTTTGAAGCATAAATCATCCAACTAATCTAAACAGAAGACCAGCGTTTTAAAAACTTTGATAACAATTACTGTGGACGTCTTGATGGTAAATACGTATAAAGGGAAAAATACCTTGCTGGCCACCATAGTGAGGAGCCGTATCCCAAAATTCATCACGCATCTGCATGAGTTGTGTCCTCGTAATCGGTTCAGAATGCTTCCAAGGTTTTGGCCTTCTGATTTTCTTCGCAGCTTCTGCAACATATAAAAATCACAATGAACTCCAAAACTAATCAAAATTTTAGCCTCCAATCTTGCTATAGGAATACGGATTATTCATTAATAAAAGTTCAAGATATAATTATAGGTCATTAGTTAACTCATAAATCAAGAATCAAATGCATCATCTTCTGGATGATTAAATTAAAACCCCACCTGGGAATAATAAAATTCTCAAGACCATGGTTACAATTAGTCAAATTCGAGAAAGGCATACAAAAAATTCAATGTAATGTAATTAACGAAGAGCAATCATTAACATAAACAAACCTCCAATACAACATTCCAAAAATAAAATCATAATTAAATATGAAGAAATAGAATATTTTATTCTTTTACCGTCTCCCCTGGTTCGTTTAGATCCCGAACAACCCATCTCCGTTAGCTGGCCAAAGAATGAATCAAAATTCTTTTTTCTTTTTTTTTGATGGGTTGTTGTTTAGAAATCGGAGTGATAAAAATGCAGCAGCAACAACAACAGCTGACGTTGTTGCTGCAGCTGTTGTTTGAGACTTTTGGTAGCAGCGACCTTTATGCGACAGCTAAGGAGAGGATTTAAAGTTTGGCTGCCTCGCTTCTTCTTCTTCTCCTCCTCCTCCTCCTCCTCCTCCTCCTCCTTCAGGAAACTTCCTTTTCAAGAGTGGGAGTCCACTCTTTGGGTGGGTCTCCGTCACTTCTTTTCAACTCCCTCTTTTTTTTTTTCCTTTTTCCTGTTTTTGCTGCTTATTATTTCCTAACAAAAGTAAAAACTTCGAGTAATTCGGAATGGTGAAATTACCATGTGGTTTACTCTCAATTTTCTTTTCTTTTAAAACTTTATGTTTTACCGTTCTGTTTTCCTTTAATTTGATTTCTTATTTATCTATTACCTAACTCCATTAAAATAATATGATATTTTTATGTAAAATATTTTAAAAAAGTTTTCGAATAATTCAAAAAATTTCCAAAAAATCTTTATATTTTTATAAAGATCAATTAAATATTTTTATTTTTAAATATAATATTCAAAAAGTCTCTAAACTATTAAAAATATTCAAATAAATTTTTATTTTTTTATCATTTTCAATCAAACTCTCGTATTTTTATTTTAAGTCAAATAAGCTCTTATAATTAATGAATAATTAATTATCATTAATCAAAATATCACTTATCATTTTATTTTTATATGATATTGATGATGTATATAGTGAAAAATGTCATATTATTATGTTATTATATCAAATTAGCATGCTATTTCATCATCATTTATAATATATCAACATGTTATAACATCATTTTAAAATTTGAGAAATGTAAGCAATTTAATATATGGTCAAAGACTTTGACCATGCATTGTTAAAACGAAAATAAGAATATAAATACAAGCAAAAAAGTCCTCAGATTATGAATAATTTTTTTTTTACTTTCTTATTTAAAGTTTGGAATAAAAAAGACATCCAAGGTTAGAATAGGAATTTCATTTCAATCAATAAATTGTGTAATTTGTTAAAAAAAAATAGAAATGTTGCTGTTTTCCTAGAATATTTCAATTTTGTTTAGTTCAAGTTGTTTGGCTACAGTATTGTTAGTTGGGGGATACATTTCTCCTCCCTTTTGGTGCCAAAAGGAATGCTTAGTTTTGAAGGATTGGTTCAGGATCACGCAGAAAAATGATTAAAAAAAAGGAAAAGGTAAAATCAGCGAAAACGACAGCCCCACGTAAAGAAAACGCGGTTAAACGGCACCATCGTCCCCATTTTCACTTGCACAAATAAATAAATATGATTAAATACCGCCCAAAATTCAAAAACCAAGAAAAATTCTGGAACACAGGCAACGCGTTGCAGGCGAACAAAACCCACTTTACGTCCAGTCCTCGTTGTGGAAGCAAAAGAAAAGATGCAGTTTCCTAGCGCCACGTCATCTCTTTTTTTACACTCTACGAAAACGGAAGGCAAGCGCCCGCTGTCGCTGTTGTTTCTTTCAATCCATTTCCTGTCTCTGGTATTTTCTGTTTCCTCGCAGAAGTTTTTGGGGGTCACCTAAATTCTCTCGATCTCCGTTCTTTTTGTTTGAAATCTGTTGAGGACAAAAGAAGTCGAATTACAAAATGAATATCTTCAGATTCGCGGGTGACATGACTCATTTAATTAGCATCTTAGTGCTTCTCCTCAAAATCTACGCTACCAAGTCTTGCTCAGGTAACTTTTCCGCTTCTCATTTTCCGTTTGGTTCCCGAGAAACCGATGAAAATAGAATGTTGTTAGTTAGATAGGTAGTGCTTGATTTAGTGTTTTTTGATTAAAGTTTGAAGTATTCGAGCACTTTTTTTAAGTTTCATTTTCTTTGTAATCTCTCGTTTTGTTCGCTAACAAACGATAAATTAACTGTATCATTATTGTTGTTTTTTATGTATGGTTGCTCAGTAGCTGAGTTTCTTGAGTCTTTCGTTTACCAATTTTGATATCTCCTCATTTCACTAATGCTATTCTATTGAAAGATTTTAAAGAAGCAGAGCATTAGTATTTTCTGTACTCTGCTAATTGAATTTGCTTCTTTTTTTTTTTAAAGGTATTTCGCTGAAGACTCAGGAGCTATATGCGCTGGTGTTTTTGACTCGCTACTTGGATCTTTTCACGGATTTTATATCTGTATACAACACCATCATGAAGCTGGTCTTCATTGCTAGCTCCCTCGCCATTGTTTGGTGTATGAGAATGCACCGAGTCGTTAGGCGTTCTTATGATAAGGAAATCGACACGTTTCGTCATTATTTTCTCATCTTGGCAAGCTTCCTCTTGGCGCTTTTGGTCCATGAGAAGTTCACATTTCAAGAGGTGACACTCCGTTGATTTCTTAATGCTATAGAGATCTTGATTATATGAATTTGAATATTGAGAATTTGGTACTGTTTTGTATTGATCTGTAATGCTACCTAATTATTGCTTCTTAACTTGTCTATTTTGTAATAGAGCTAGTTCCAATTTCTTGGTTGAGATTAACGCTGATCTAAGTAACTTATCATTATACACCAGTTGAAAACAAAAGAAAAAGGCTGAGAATGCCGATGAAATCATGATAGATTTGTTATTTCTGATTTCTGTTGATTTTGTTTATCCTTATTTACTATTTACTATGATATGTTAGCATGTTTGGTTTAATCAATGATGTTGGTTTTGGCTCAAATATATGCTACTTCATATAGCTGTCATTCTGAAAACGGTAACTGTGTGTTAAGTTATTTATTCATATAGCTCAACTATCTACCTTTTTCTGTTCTCAATGGAAATGAATGCTGTCTGTTAACATAATTGTTTGCTTAGTGGAAGTTCTCTGGAACTTATTAGAATTATCAGCCGTTACTGTGGAGAGGAACCCATTGATATTAATTTCTTTTGGGTTCATGCTTTGGATCTTTCATCTATGGCCTTTATATTATTCATTTTGTCAGCTATACAATATACTAGTTACACTTTCAGGACACATTTTGGTGCTTTTTTTTTACGTCATCTTGTGGTTGCATAATTTTTCTCTCTCTAAATTCTAATAGTTGCACTTGATAAGCAGTGTATTAGTTCTCTTCAAATATATGACCCCTTTTCTTTTGCTGTAAATGTTGATTTGATTTCTTTCTTTCAGTTTGTTTATATCAAGGTGCTAGCTGCTAAGTTTGGTTTATGCTCTCTGAGATATTTACTGGATCCTAAGCATCCTATCAAGAAAAAAAAAAAAACCTTCCTCTTGTCTACCCATCAACTTAGTAGGATACCGTCCTCCCCCCACTCTTTTTTATTTAATTTTTGGGGGAGGGTTGGTTCAATTAGTTATTTCATCTTGTCTAGCAAATTTTCTCTTTCCTCATGAATTCATAATTGCAATAAAATTTGCCTAGTGATTTTTTTTTTTAATTTATTGCAGATCTTTTGGGCATTTTCAATCTACTTGGAGGCTCTTGCTATTCTTCCCCAGTTAGTTTTGCTACAACGAAGTGGAAATGTGGATAATTTAACTGGGCAATATGTCTTCTTTTTAGGGTATGTGTAGTTTTCAATTATAGACTTTTAGTAGAAAACAACTTTGGTTTGTGAATCAAAAAATTTTCAAAGTTTACTTGGCATCAATTATGTTTGTGATATTGAAAATGTGCTTGGCATGAAGATTCTATTGTTTTATCATTTACTTTCTTGCTGTCCAATGCCCGCTGTCTTACCAGCACTGACAATAAATCGACAATGACCACCTTCTTTAAGTCTGGGTACTTATAATTGGTGTCTTTGTTGCTAATTCAATGCCATGGCTGAGACACTGGATACCCAGACTAGAGGTTTAAAGTAATTCGAAGTAGTTAACTGTGGTTTTTTGATTTCTCAAATATTATCTTGATTTGATTGACACCCAAATATTGTGTTCTGGGCCTTCTGGCATACCAATGGCTAGTACCCTTTTCTTTTTATAGTCTTAATCACTAGAATAGAAAATACATGCATGTCTCCTTTCTGATTACTGTTGTTTCGTTAATGGATGTGAGAGATTCCCAGAAGGTCTACTTTGATAAATTCTTTCATCAACAGCACTATTGTCTACTGTAAGGCTTCACCAGCAATTCAGAATTGATTTACATGTTTAAGATGATGCTTTTCCTGGTGTGTTGTACATTTCTACCCTAGTATGATTTTCAGAAAATTAAGCATAGGAAGTGCAATGAAGCTCTATTAGTTGTTTTCATGGCATTTTGTAAATGCCTTTTAGAAATAAGGAAGTGATTGTTTTCAATATTTGCTTGTGTGTTCCTTGATCTTTGATGCTGAACCTCTCTACGTCCCTTCTTCTATGTCTTTGTTACTTGCTGTCTCCCTTTTCAAATGGCATGACATATTAACTTACAAGAATTATAGTTGGATGTACAATATGTGTTTCCATGAAATGAACCATCTAATATTTCCGTATCATGTCGGACAGTAAATACTGATCATGTATATGCATAGATGTTTTAGAGTTTAATATGCATTGAAGTTTGAACAAGCTTATGCTCCATTTTGCTTCCACCTGAGTAATGTATGTACGCACATTTGGATCTGCAGGGCATATCGTGCTTGCTACATTCTTAACTGGATCTATCGCTATTTTACAGAGCAGCATTTTAGTCGATGGATAGGTGAGAGCCAAAGAGCAATGCTACTTGGTGTGTGTATTTCTGCATGAGGATATCCTGACTTCTGTCTATATTTTGTTGGTTTTCAGCTTGCCTCTCCGGTATCGTCCAAACAGCTCTCTATGCAGATTTCTTCTATTATTACTTCATCAGGTAATGAATATAATATTTTTTATAAATAATCATTACTGACGATATTATTGTTGGTATGTGTAAAAATTGTCCTTTTTTCTTGGCAGTTGGAAAAACAATGCTAAACTGCAGCTGCCAGCTTGAGCTGAGCAAAGTTGTTTTTTCCTGAGAAATTTGATCTTGTCGAGCGAAGCTACTTTTTAAGCCTCTGGTATGAGAGTTTTATCACCCTTTCCCATTATTTTTGACTTGGAAAGATATTATTCTGATTCGGGAGAGGGTGAAAATGTGACTGTAGTTGCCAAATTACCAAGATAGAGTTTATCCTTATCTTTCATCAAATGCATGCTACAAATTTCACAGATCTTGGCTGGATGTATAGAAACTTATATTGAAGTTTAGGATGCGGAAGAGTGCTTCCTACGCATTATGTTCTGCTTTATGATTGAAAGAGAAAGTAAAGAAACTGCTTTAACTCATTTAAGTCCATTCTTCAAGAAACCGTCTAGATGAGACCACTTCTCTTTTGGTTGGGCTGAAAGATCTCAAAGCCCATGGTTCAGCCCGTGGCGAACTAATGTCAATTAATTTCTCATAACCTAGCGGTTAAATTTAATTAACGAATTTCAGTTGATAATTAAAGTACCTACTTATTATTAATCTAATTCTTATAATCTTAATCAAAAGATCTTCCAAGCGGATAATTTTACTCTTTTTTCTGTTTAACATTATAAATGGCACCAAAAAGTAGAAGAGGCTAACATATATATATATATATATATATATAAAACATATGATATAATACATAAATAAAATTTTAAATTATTGAAGAAATTTATAATAAGTCTTTATTTTTTTATTAGTGTAATTAAGTTTTTATATTTTTATTTTAAATCAAATAAGTATTTATTATTAATTATTGATTAATTATTTTTAATTAAAATATTACTTGTTATTTTATATCTGAATGATATAACGTTGATATAAAAGATGAAAAACATATCATGTTATTATACAAAATTAATATGTCATATAATAATCAATTATGATATGTTAACATGTTATATTATTATCAATTGTGATATATTAATACACTACGTTAATATTGTGTGATATAAAATAATAAATAGTATTTTCAATAAATCAATAATTAGTTATAATTTTTTTTTATATAATTGAATGAGGAAAAGGGATTCGAATTTTACTTTTTAGGTAAGGGGATCATATATAAATCAATGAACTAAATACTCAGATATAATCGTTAATCAGAAATTTTTATTTTATTCAAAAATAAAAATATAAAAATTTATTTAATTTAAAATAAAAATATAAAAAAAAATTTAAATTTTTTCTAAATATTATGTTTATATATATATATATATAAAGAAACACCCAAGATTCAGATGCAGATAAGCCCAAAGGCAAGTCCAGTTACAAATCATAAGCGAACGGATACACGTGGTAAACCCCTATTGGATAAGATGTCGTGGCAACCTTCTCAACTAGTGCCGCGGCAAAATAAAAATCAACCAAATGACTACAGATTTCTGTTTTTGGTTTATTGTTTATTTTTCCCTTCTTTGTGCTATAAAACACCTTGTCTCTTTCATTTGCGACCCAGCACGGGGGATTTTCTCTCTGAAAAAACCGAAATATTTTCTAGGGAAACTTTGCATTTGCAACCCTTATTTGACTTTCGATCTGCTCAGATCTGCTTTTGAATCCTCAACGTATGTCTCCGGTTCTCTTCATTTTTAGTTTTTCTTTGTTGTTTTCTTGTATATCTTTTTAAGTCGTTTATTGTTTGTTTATTGAGAAATTTTTCTGGAAAATGATTTGCTATCTGCATTTCGGGAGATATAATTCGGGATCTGGATTTGAATGTATGAAATTTTTTAGAATGTTTTTTTTTAAATGGTATCTGCCAGATTCACTTTATGGAATTGTAGATCTGTTAGTATTTTTGTTGATCTTCGTGTTTATATCGATTTTTCTTTTAATATTAGCTGATTTGAAATGATAATTAAAAAAATCTAATAATTTCCGATGCATAATTTGAAATCGCTTTTCTTTTTTTTTTTTGGGTGTTTTTATGTGAAATTATAGGTCATGCATAATTGTTGAATTGGCGCTGAACATAAGTGTAATATTAATGGTTAATTTTGATTTTAGTTTATTTATTATTGTTGACTTTGGTAAGTTGGATTAACAGTTCTGCTGTCGAATTTATACTGGTTATAATGTAATGAGGGCGTCAACTGTTTTGTATTGGTTGATTTTAAAATTTTAATTTTACTTTATTTTTAGCTCATCCGTATCTGTTCAAATACAGCAGGGCATGAAGAAAAGTTTTTCAGGACTTTGCGTGCTTCTTTGTTTTGAAGTAAACATTGTTCTAATTGTAGGAATTGGATGAATGATTTATAGGTTGATATCAAGTTGGATACGAACTATGGAAAGAATTATTATGTATTCATGTTCTAGTTATGCTGAACCCTAGGAAAATGTTTCAACACTAGGAGTAAATTCATGGGCATTGGCCTTTTTTCTTGATTCTGACTATCAATGATAGGTGCAGTTCCTCACACCTGATTAATATCTGTTCATTCCTCTCCTTTTTCTTTTCCTATTCTACTCTTAAATGCTACATATCTCTTGACCAATTGAATTGTTGGTGTAATTCAGTTCTGAATAGTCAATATGGGAGGCGGGTTCAGAGTGTTGCATCTGGTTAGACCATTCCTTTCATTTCTGCCAGAGGTTCAGAGTGCTGACAGGAAAGTTCCCTTTAGAGAGAAGGTCATTTACACCGTCATCTCTCTCTTCATCTTTCTGGTGTGCAGTCAGCTTCCACTTTATGGCATACATTCTACTACAGGAGCTGATCCATTCTATTGGATGCGTGTTATTCTTGCATCAAACCGTGGAACTGTTATGGAACTTGGGATTACCCCCATTGTGACATCTGGATTGGTGATGCAACTCCTGGCTGGTTCAAAGATCATTGAGGTGGACAACAGTGTTCGCGAGGATCGTGCACTCTTGTAAGTGTTATTCACATCATCATCTATTTTAGCTGTTTAAAGTGGTTATTCACTGATTGATGGAATTGCCTTATAGCCTAAACAAAAGATATTCCATTTTTTTCTATAGTTGGATGAGATAATCTCCTATATTTTCTTATATAGCATGCAGCAATATTTCTGCTATTGGTGCTTTTTTGTGCTCTGGTGTTCCATTAGTTGCTTGTGATAGATCAGGCTGTATTTTTGGTCTAGCCTTTATGATTTCTATTTGCATATTTTAATCTTTTCTGCTTTTATGTGTGATTTGCAGAAATGGGGCTCAAAAGTTGTTGGGCATCCTGATTGCTGTGGGTGAGGCTGTGGCATATGTACTGTCTGGTATGTATGGCAGTGTCGGTCAGCTTGGTGTTGGGAATGCTATTCTTATTATTATTCAACTTTGCTTTGCTGGGATCATTGTGATCTGTCTGGATGAACTTCTCCAGAAGGGATATGGTTTGGGCTCTGGGATCTCCCTTTTCATAGCTACCAATATCTGGTATGTTATCACATTGTTTTCCATTTTGACTCAACTCGAATGCATTCTGGTGCATGGTAATTCTAAATGGTATTTTGATTGTGCAGTGAAAACATTATCTGGAAAGCTTTTAGCCCTACAACTATCAACAGTGGTCGGGGGGCTGAATTTGAAGGTGCTGTCATTGCTATGTTCCACCTACTGATAACTAGGTCTGACAAAGTTCGAGCACTTCGCGAGGCTTTCTATCGGCAGAATCTTCCAAATGTCACAAATTTACTTGCCACAGTATTGATCTTCCTTATTGTCATCTACTTCCAAGGTTTCCGCGTTGTTTTACCTGTAAGATCAAAGAATGCTCGCGGACAGCAAGGGTCATATCCAATTAAGCTCTTCTACACCTCCAACATGCCTATCATCCTGCAATCTGCCCTTGTTTCAAATCTTTATTTCATCTCCCAGGTGCTTCCTTTGCTCTATATGATTGGTATTAGGGAGCTTCATATTACTGTTACTGTTGTGGTCCTATAACACTGTTTATTTTTGTGCAGTTACTGTACAGGAAGTACAGTGGTAACTTCTTTGTGAATCTGTTGGGGAAGTGGAAGGAATCTGAATATTCAGGTGGTCAGTTTATTCCTGTTGGTGGTCTAGCATACTACGTTACTGCACCTGCAAGGTTAAAATTGATCTTGTTTCAATATGGTTCAGTTTACCAACATGGTTCTCATTTTTTGGCTCTTTTCTCTTCATATGTGCTGATGCCTGTTTTTTCTGATTATTCGTGCAGCTTGGCTGACATGGCCGCAAATCCCTTCCATGCTCTGTTTTATCTGGTGTTCATGCTTTCAGCATGTGCCTTGTTTTCAAAAACTTGGATTGAAGTTTCTGGTTCTTCTGCCAGAGACGTGGCTAAGCAGCTCAAGGTAACCACATATGATAAGCTTTGTTTCTCATACATCTTATTTTTTTTTCCTTGTTCTTTTCCATTAGATGTTGCAATAGTGTTTATTAGTAAAAAGGTTGCGTTTTCTGTTTTTTTATCAAAAAACCTTGTGTGTTAGTCTGATTTCATGCATGAAGTGCTAATTTTGTGGATCATGCATTCTTTAAGTTCTGCCATATATGTGGTTGATGCTCTATTTGCTCTTCTTTTCATTTATGTTTCCTTGTTGTCTAGCTTGATTTTTAATGTTTTAGATGGAGACAGTTTTCAAAGGGTCTAAACTCAAAAGTTCTACTGGATGTATTTTTGACTTGGTTTTTTCCTGTGCCATGTTTGCAGGAACAACAAATGGTGATGCCTGGGCATAGAGATTCAAATCTGCAGAAGGAACTGAACCGCTACATACCAACTGCAGCTGCATTTGGTGGGATGTGCATTGGTGCATTAACAGTGTTAGCCGATTTCATGGGAGCAATTGGTTCAGGGACTGGAATATTGCTTGCTGTTACAATCATATATCAGTACTTTGAGACCTTTGAGAAGGAGAGAGCCAGTGAACTGGGGTTCTTTGGCTTCTAAGCTCTAGTCCATTATAGGGAATTTGTTAGGTGGTGCTGTTGAAGAGTCAATTGGCAATTTTGATGATTGAATTCAAAGATGTAAGTAGGTTCCACCTTGTTTAACACCCCCGTCCCCGTGGATAGAAAAATTTGAGGTCAAAGATTGTAGTCTGGCGTTGTTTTAGCCTTTTGTTTTCTCTTTTACCTGAACTTATGTATGGTTAGCAAAGCACGCAGAGTCAGATAAACAGAGTTTTTCCATTTCAAAATACAAAATGCAATGCAATGCGAAACCTTCACGTTATTGTCCATTTTTTTTATTTTTTAAATTTATGGTATGATTCACTTGGGGCCATGGCCTTTTATTCAAATGCCGGCGTTCCAGCCCATAATTTCTGCGCAATCCATATTTATTTTCCTCTTCTCCTGTTTGTGCTCAATTCTAAAGAGTTATACTGTGAAATGGGCAATATGCCTTAAAATTTATTTTAGATTACAATCAATAATCACGTAATTATAAGATTACTTGCAAGAAAAAACCCTTCACTATAATTACTACTAGTAATTTAGTAGTAGTGGTTGAGCGTTAAAACGTTGGCTGGTAACCTTGCTTATCAAGGATTCTTCCAATCTACATACAACATTATTAAAGTGGTTTGTATCAAAAGAAAAAGGCTAAAGAAATTGAGCCTGTGAAGTTCTTTTCATGTTAACCGGAATTTTAATCCAAATTAAAACGCTAAGAGCCTGTAGTCTAAGGCTTCATCAGCTATGGACTGAAAAGCTGATCTTTGGATTATCATCTTTTTTTTGAGAAATTTGCTTTAAATTGGGCTCATGTCTTGTTATTGTCTCAAATATGCCTTTTGCAAAAACAAAAAGAGGAGCTTAATGTGCCAAATCATTAAAGCATATGATCTGATTTGTTTAATTAGCCAGGCAATGATGCCCTTAAACTTTAGTTCCCATTACATTATCTATTGCTGTACTAACTTTTTTGGCTTTATGTTTCTTTTTAGCGGTAGCCCAAAAGATTGACTCACATCCCATCAAAGTGTCAGAAACTAGATTTAGGTATAGCCAACTAAAATTCCTTGAATTGTTAGGGCTGGCTCAAAGATGCTTACCAAGCACACAAGTTCCCAGAAAAGTTATGTTCAATCCCGAGAAGCATAACATGATTCTCCTTTAACTAACCATTTGTTATTACTATAAATTACCCCAAAAAAGAAAAAGAAAAAGAATTATAGTTTTAATGATGTTTCTATCTAGTAGTAGCAAGGGAACTATACCAAGGCATGGAAGGTGAGAATTTGAATTCAAACTATATAGTGACCGGAAACATTTGAATACAAATAGTAATATGATATAGACATACATATATATATATATATATATAATCCTAGTTTTGAACTTTGGATAGGTTAGGTTTGAGTAACAGGTAGCTGATTGGTGGAAGATACTAGAACATGTGGGTGAAATACAAACACAGCAGAGCACATGAATTTCAGATTTTTTTTGGGCACTAAAGAGACATGAAGCCGCCCAATGGGCCCCTACCCCAAGAGGAATATGGACTTAAATCCCCCATCATAGCCGTTGGATTCTATACCCATGATTAGACCTTTATGCTTGCCAAGCCTGAAAAGCTGATGGTACCACCACTGCCTTACTGTAGTACGAGCAGAAGCCCCCCCCTTCCCCTTTCCCACCCCCCACCCCCCACCCCCCAAAAATAGGCTTCCCAGTTCAAAATTCAAAATTCTCCTCAAGAACCTCAATTGCGTATATGAATTGTCACTCCTACCTCGGCCATATCCCATTAGCCGGTAGTAGACCTTATAGCTAGCTAGCAGCTAGGATGCTTTGCTTTTCGAGTCCTAGAATAATTGGGCGCTGAGGTTGGTGACTTGGTACTTTGGCGGGCCTGGTCTGTTAAAACAAAAAGGTCGAAGGAACAGGGTACGGAATAGAAGAGAGACTGCTGCAACAAAATGGTTTTAAGGGTTTAAACAGGGTTTTCCCTCATCATCAGGGTAAATATATGGTTTAAGAAACGTGGAAATGAGAAAGTTTCTCTTTATAAAGAGATAAAAATAAAAAAGATAAAAGATCAGTCAGACTCCTGGTCTCGGCCATACCCACACCTCAACATCCGGTACATATATATACGTGTACGTATATATATATATATATATCTCTCTCTCTCTCTCTCTCTCTCTTTCACTTGGATCCTTATATGCAGGTAGGTACATGCCAAGTTAATCTTACCCAACGCACTTCAGTTTTCTTTTCTTTTGAGTCACTTGAACTTGGTTTAATTAGCGATGCTTCGATATTTCCATCCTTTCCGTAGACGTCTAGTTTTCATAATTTGAAAACCATAAATGTCCCAACCAAACTCTATTCCATTGTGAAGAATTGATGACTGATATATATATATATATATATATATATATATTTATGTTGTATTATATTGCTTTTCATTCACTTCAGTCTTTCCTACTCATTGCCATTATACTTTCTTCCTCTTTAATCGTATAACAGTTCATCTATACTCCACACATGGTTGCTTCTCGTCCAACCCAAATATCTACCCTGTTTTTCTTAATTATGAAAGAATATGTTAATACTGTTACATTACATTTACATCCTCAGTAGTTTCCTCATTACTGCATTTGGCTTGTTTTCATAATTTTATTTGTCATATATTATACGTATCAAGATGACAATGATGATGTCGAGTCATGGTTTTTTTTTTTGCTTCCACAGCTTAAAACCCATCATCACTCCAAAGTCAATACTTGAAACATTTCGCTGCCATTAAACAAAACCATTTTCTGTTTATGCCTTCCATTTTTCTTTACCAAAGAAGCTCATTTCACATTATGACCCACTTCCTTATTTCCCTCTCTTTCATATGTATGAACATGGTGTTTGCCATTTGTTAATCCAAGAAGCCAACTCCTGTTCCTCCCGAACTCATGCCTTCAACAAACCCTTTGACTTAGTGCTTTGTTTAGTGCTTTTAACGTTGCATGCCTACAAAAGAAAGGTAGGTTCTGATCGGGGATGGATCAATTTCTTGGGTTGATTATTCACGACTTAAGTGCATGCCTATCCATGAAATGATCATTATTGTGTTTCCATGGTGTTTTCAAGAAACAAGCAACATTCTCTCATCATGCAAAAGATTAACTATAATGTCCCCAAGTTTTGCTCCACTCGGCATTGGTGTAAAAAGGGATTATAATATATGTGTTTAGCGGGTCCCAATTAGAGGGACAAATCCCTTCATGAAGCCTCACATTCTTCCCTATCTGTATTAAAACAAGGTCATAATTTGCTCTCAGCCAGTTACCTCAGAGTCAGAAAATGTCATAATTTTGCTCATAGATGAACCCGCTTAAGTGTAAACCACACCTATGGAAACGCCAGACCATTCAAGAGAAGAGATTATAATTACATATGATGAGTGCTATTATTGTGCCTTTGTCTTGTATTAATAATGAACAAGTAATCTCTAATGCGCTATTATCATAAATTGTCATACTTCACCAAAGTATTAATTACTAGTAAATGAAACTAAATTTAAAGTTTAACCTAAACCAATACATATTTAATTCCAATGAGACCAATTTACAATTTATCCTAAATATTAGGTAATAATATAAAGGAGTTTTATTTTTATTTTTTATTCCGCTAAACATGCTCTAGCCATGTCCTTGCTTAACCTGCTTCTACCTTGGCATAAGATGGCCCAACAGGCAGTCTTGTCTAGCACTGTTATCTTCAAATTTCAATATAAAAGATCATTACAACTTGAAAAAAGATGAATCCATATCCAAAATCATCCTTAAATAGACCCCATTGGCTTATGGGTCACTTGTTATGATTTTTCAATACTTTTTAACGACCTTTTCAGACTTTGGGATGGCCCTGTTTCGGTCATGACATAAACTTTTAAGTTTTTTGCCCTACTGTCTACTATCTACTATAATGAGGTCTACTCTAACCTTAATTTTCGTAATTTTGCCCGTGCTTTTGGCATGCTCAAGATAGCTTAAACAATGTCCAAATATACATGATTGAGCAGGTGTTGTTTATTTTATTTATTTTGAACAAACTTGGACCTCGTTGGCCCCCCCAATTGCTTTTGAAGACTAACCAAATAGTGTACTTGGGATTAAGATTGGAAATATTCATGGCTTTGGTCTTTATAGAAAAATCCAAAACAAAAAGGAGAAAGCAAGAAAGAAACATGGTATGTTTAAATCCATAATTTGCTATCGATTGTTTCTTGACACTCACGGCTTCCCTTAGGTTCCACCTAGTCAATAATTTCTCACAAGTCTACAGCCTTTAGTCCTAATCAAATTCCTTCTGTTTCCCACAATTCTAAGTTCCATCTATAAGCATTGCTTTCATATTTGAAGCGTTCTTTTTTTTTCGGGGGGGGTGGAGATGGATGGAAGATGATTCAATTTTATATGATAGGCATGAACATAACAAAGCAGAGTTAAAAATTGACTCTATTTCGCCTGCTATGGACATTGTAGTCGCTATCTTCTTTCGGCCATGACTTTTTGGAGCATTTTCTTCAGCTTTTCTATTCCCAAATCTTGAATTAAAAAAATTCTGCCCCCACCCTATATTTGCTAGTACCACTACTGAAGCCAAGCGTTTTAAATAATCAAAATCATTTTGCAATTGAGGAAAATTTGACTTGAAGTCTGACTGCCAGATAGAGGTGGAACGTTTTTTTCCCACAGCGCCAGCTCCTTTTCGTCGGATACCACTCCCATACAAGACCAAAGCTTCCATTGTTGAAATCAAAAAATGAAGAATGAAAGTACTTTCCTGGTTCTTGAACCAGTAGATTTGATAAAATTAAGACCAGGATGGAGCTATGGCTAATTGGCAATGTCTGAATCATATTATACATGCAGTTTCCTAGTGGTTTCCCTCATCCAACAACCCAAAGATTTTGTCATTGTCCTGCTTTGTACCGTCACTAATCTCTTCCAATTTTCCCTATTATCTTATAGGGAACGAGAATCCACTATCAAAGATGGGGATAGTCCTGAATCAAACCCGGAGGGGAATATGCTAAGTTCAACTTGGTAAGGGGGCAATGGGGGAAGGGAACTGATCCTTGGTATGAGACAGTCCAATTCTGAATGGTATGCTAATTTCTTTCTTTCCTTCCTTCTCACCTCTAACTTCAGTTTGGGACCCACCAAGAAAACATGCACTCTCTGGAATTTTGATTTTGTTTCAATGCTCAAAGGCCAAAGCTGACTGACTGATGATGCCTCCTCCATTCACTGCCCATGGTAAAATCTGCCCACCGACTCTGTTAAATTTTGGGTACATTATTAATATGTACTAACATCAGATCTTTCAGCTATTCTTCATTATCTTAGTGCAAATTTTCCCCACTTCGTTACCTAGAAGAATTATACGGACGCCCAAAGTCCTTACCCAAGTTGCCCTGCAGTCAAAATCACACCTCCATTTCTGCCCAATGCCTCCCAAGACGTGGGCTCCATCAGCCATTTTTTCATCCTTGAGAGCTGGCCCTACATAAAATCATCATCTTTCCTACTATTTCTTTTTATGTACTTGTAAAAAAAAATCTGATGAAGAAGACAATTGGTAAAATATTTATTTAAAACTTAAACTTAGTAAGGAAAATACATGAGGTTCCATTGTTTTATAAGCTTTGTCAGTTCTTTAAAAATCAAAGAATCCAAGATGTGTTTGAATGAGATGGAACTGATTATTGTATGCAACATTGGAATGTACTGATTTCTGGTGAAGATGAAAACTGTTTCACCTTTCCCCTGTTAACCTTGGGGAGCAACAGGAAGAAAACCCTGTGGCCTCTGCTTCTTTTTCTTTTCTTTTTTTCCCGCGCTTTAAATCCTACTTTTTCATTTTTTTTCCTGAAGCCCACCTCCTTCTCCGGCTTCAATTCTGATAGTCAAATTTGTGCTCTTTGTTTGCTTTTCTGACATATCACATTCACTTTCTTTTTGGGGGTCACAATAACCCAAATCTTTCTTTATTTTTTGTCTTTTTTCATGCTCCAAATTACAATCACTCCCTCCAATTCCCTCTAATTTCATCTCTCCAAGATGGAAACAATCAAACCCAAATCAGCTTTTAACAACAACAGCAACGGCAACCACAAGAGCAGGCTAGCAAGAACCTTCCAAAAAGTCATCAACTTGAGGGCTGCAACAAAAATTGCTTCAAGCAATGGGATTGGAATCTGTGTTCTCACATCCCAACATAAATTCCCACAAGATGATTCAACCCCAGATCACAAACTTTCTTCCAACGCAGACAAACATGGAGGGGACTCCAAGGTTAAGCAGAAAGCAGTTCTGGAAGCTCTGGTTGCCAAGGTTTTTGCTAGTGCTACTTCCATCAAAGCTGCTTATGCTGAGCTACAAATGGCTCAACATCCTTACAACAGTGATGCTATTCAGGCTGCTGACCAAGCTGTTGTGGAAGAACTCAGAGCGCTTTCGGAGCTGAAGCGTAAGTTTTTAAAGAAAGAACTTGATCTTTTCCCTCAAGTTACTTTGATGCTTGCGGAGATTCAGGAACAGCAAAGCTTGATGCGAACGTACGAGATCACAATCAAGAAGTTGGAATCCGATGTTGAAGAAAAAGATTCAGGCATTGCTTCACTTCATGAGCAGCTTGAAGGGTGCACTGCTTTTAACAAGTCCATGGAGAAGAAACTAAACGCGAGTGGACCTTTGTCAATGTTTGATAACATCCAGTTTACGACGTTGAATCCAAGTCATTTTGTGCAAGTTTTACATTGTACTTTGAGATCTGTTCGCAGTTTTGTGAAAATGATGATCAAGGAAATGGAGTTAGCCAAGTGGGATCTTGATGCTGCTGCTAAAACTATTGAACCCGGAGCTGTTTTCGCTAAACAAAGCCATAGGTGCTTTGTATTTGAATCTTTTGTGTGTAAAACAATGTTAGACGGCTTCAACTCCCATGATTTTGGGCTCACAAACGACTCTGCTTCCAGGAAACTTGACCCGGAGCAGTATTTCAACAAATTCAAGAACCTGAAATCCGCTAACCCGAAACCCTTTTTAGTTCAAAATCCAAACTCTTGTTTTGCTATATTCACCAGAACCAAGTACCTCAACCTTGTCCATGCCAAAATGGAATGTTCATTTTTCGGAAACTTGAATCAAAGGAAGCTGGTTACCTCTGGTGGGTTCCCGGATACAGCTTTCTTTACAGCTTTTGCAGAGATGGCTAGGCGCTTTTGGCTCTTGCATTGCTTGGGATTCTCATTGCATGAACAAGTTTCAGTCTTTCAGGTAAAGAAAGATAGTAGATTCTCTGAGGTTTACATGGAAAATGTTAGTGAAGAATCACTTTTCTCCAGTGAAATCAACGATGCAAATGTTGATATTAGAGTCAGTTACACGGTGGTTCCAGGGTTCAAGATTGGTAAAACTGTGATACAAAGCCAAGTTTATTTGTCTCCGGTGATTACTCCACCGGTGAGTCGTTGATCTTCTTTTTAATTTTTTCCTCATGGAGAATTAATGTATAGTACTTCATTATTAAATGTAACATGCTGAGATGTTATCCACGCATGTGTTGGTGCACGCATCGCTAGTGATAGGGTGGGGAGCTGAGTGCTACTTTCAAGTGCGGTTTGTGGCCACTTGAGAAGTGCAGTCATCTCCCATGTTATGCGAAAGAACAAAGCGGCCCGTCGGGTGGCGCGTGAGTTCTGCTCTGTGAATTAAGAATGGCTGGTACAACCTGCATCTGGACCCACAGCCCAAAGTGGAACAAATTGAAAGAGGAGGTGCAGCTAGGATTATGGGAGAGTAGGGTTTTTCTTTCTCTTTTTAATTTTTTTAAAAAATAGTTTCATGATAGAGAAAGAGAAAAATGTTAAGGAAGGAAAAAAAGAAAGGTTCTCTGTTAATATTATAATAATAATATAGTGTTATGCAATTTTGTAATGTTCATATGCCCCAAAAATCAGAGGCAAAGAATTGCCAGTTGCAGAGGATAAATATTTTAAAGCAAAAATGAAGCTATGATTGCCTCTTTGCTGTAATGCATCAACAATCCCTACGTTTTCATACATGTCAATGCATCTGCTTATTCATATTCCTAAGATGGGAAATGACTTTTCCCTGTTGGCAGGGAAAAGCTTTTTGGTTATTTACTGTCTCCTTAATCCTGGTTAAGGCAAAACTTCACATCAAAATGAACAGTTTTGACTTTGTCGTGCCCAATTTTTCAGCAGTTTGCCAGATCAAACTTCAACCTTTTATCTGGTAAGTGAGAGAAGATGAGGGGCAAAGAAGAGAAGTGAGGCTGTTTGTAGATGATTTGTTTGATAGACTTTTTGTAGTGGGGGAAAGCAATGTAGGGCCAAAATAATGAAAACCTTGCAGTCGTAAAATGCCCATATTCTCTTTAGGGAAGTGGGTTTAGGCTGTATATTACAAAGTCTGAGCAAAGGGTCACGGGCCCTGCTATGAAACTTGCCTGATTCTGATGTAACGTTTAGCTCTTGTCCGCGTGCAACCCAACATAAACCAGGGAGGTCCTTCTCCTTCGGTTCAACAATGAATTACTCCACTTTCGTGATTCTTGGATTCTGGTTTTTCAACATAACCATAGTACAATTATTGTCCCCAGGAAACAAGAGTTGGTGCTTATTAAATTAGTCTATGCAGGAACAGGACATAATTACTAGCAATTTAATTCACTGTCAACTCCCTTCAATTTGTACCCTTTCCATAACTCCAACAGCCAGTACAGGCTGTTGATTATTCTCATGTTCATTTAAAACTTACCACCAAAAAACAGGTAGGTGCTTCAATGAGGAATGTACCAACCTAAAACAAGACCAATTAACAAGCAATTAAAGCATCCGAGGAGAAAAAAAAATTGTTCCCGAATTCCAGGGAACTGTAAGCCATGTGATAGGTGCAGAGGACATGAAGATGAAAACAAAGGAAGAAGGAAGGCAAATGAGACAAAATTACAAAACTTTAGAATTAGTATGGGTGTTCAATGCCGTAGGGCAGTGTGGACGCTTATGATTTGGCTGTAATTAAGAAAGCATGAGTTGGGTAATTGATGATACTCCAATAGGAAATAAATACAGGCACCTATAGTTATAGCTGGCATCTACGAACACCAAACCGCGAGTCATTTCTCATGCTGGGCGCCAGGGTCCCAAATCCAAAACCAAACCCCCCCACCCCCCTTCCCCTTCTCTTCTTGGTAAAATTTCTCTAATTGGTTTTGGAAAAATGAATTTGTCTTTCAAGGTGCAGTTACTTTCAAACAAGCATTTAGAGGTGAACCATTCTGGATTATAATCTAATTAATCAAATTAATAAAAAAAATTTTATATTTTCGATCGGTTTGATTAATTTTCACAAAATATTTTGTTAATTCGTTTAAAAAATTTTTTTTTAACTAAATCACCCAATTACACACCTTGAGAAACCTATCTTTTACTTTTATATAATTGCATTGGAAATACGATATTTTCAAATAATTTAAGAACAATATCACCACTTTAATGTTTTAATTGTTTTTAGAAAATCGTCATTAGGTATCTATAAACTCTCATCAAGATCAATTAAAATTTTATTTTAAGAAAAAAATTTTCATCTAATACACTCTCTCATTGAATACAAAAATTAAATAAGAGAAAAAGAAAGACAATACAAATTATTGCAAAATACATTTTTAAATATATCATATCTAATTACCTATAGGCACTAGTTTTAACATTTTCCTTGTATTTATATTGCTAGCAACTAAGTTTTTGAATAATCATTATTTGACCTAGCTAGTACTGACTGATGTTGTCCAGATATATGGGAGACAAATGGAAATACAAGAGAAAATAGGATACTTGTGTCACCAAAATCAAAAGAAAGATAGGGAATACCCGTAGAATGGGCTAGATTAGGGCCTAAAAATTGGGCACTTAAACCTCCATTATTCTAGCAACCAAGCTTTGGGCCATTTGATCCCATGACAAGTTTTGGTTGCATCAGCTATCCGGCCCCAACTGCTGTTGTCCGATGGTGATAATACTGCTCAACGATATATTTACTTCAGTATTTACATAGCTCTCGAGTTTTAATCCACATTATTATACTTATTGATTCAATGATTAATTCTTCATTTATTAGTTTTAATTTCCATATATGTTTTAATTAAATAAATAAAAATCATTTATTAGAGAAGAAAGTAAAATTCCCTTAATTTTGAAGTGAGAATTACAAATAATATTATCAATAAATAGGATTTCAGCAATTGTCCAACAGTTAGTTTCAAATTGAATGTAAGCATAGAAGAACTAATTGCAATATTTCTATAACATTTACAGATTCAATAAAGGGGAAGGAATGGATCCAATGGTAAGGAAAGAAATGAGAAGAACAAATTCACTCAAAAAAATAAGAAAGGGGGGAAAAATCACATTTGTATATGTTCATTCAACAGGATGACTTTTCAACCAGCTGACACCTGCTAGTGTTATCACCAGAAGAACTTGATCTTGTGAATTTAATGATACTTATCTGGCTGTACTGCAATTGACTACACGCCATCTATGTGAGGGATGTTATGACTGCACAAAGGAAAGCTTAGTAACCTTTTCTCATGCATGTGACGGTAAGAGAGTTATTGGTGCATCTCTTTCAAAATTCAACTGTCTTCATGAATCAACCCAGCAGGTCCTCTCAACCCTTTCCTGTTAGAGCTCATGTGAAAAAATTCTCCATATCGAGTCATCAGCTATGTTTCAATGGCCAAATAATCAGACTGAAGGCCATAGAACATCCTTTTCAACAGACTTCCAAACCAAATACAAAATAATATCTACCTTCATCACAGGTCAGGCATGGCGTTCTTCCCAACAAGCCAAAAGGATAACAGGTCCGAAATTTGACATAAAGCCAAGGAGAATATTTCAAAGGGAGCCTTCTGATCCAGTATCTGAGAAGGGTTCAGGGTCTGAAGCTTCTGCCAGGGCTTCGAGCATGCTTACAACCTCAGCTGGGTCATCCAAATAATACTTGGCTTTGCTGGGTTTCTGACCAACTGTGCAGGCAAAAACAGATGTATTAGAGGAGAGGACACCACTGGAAATTGCACTACTGATGATCTCAAACATCTCTTCATCAGATCTGTCATCGCCAATGCAGAGTACAAAATCAGCCTGCTTTCCATTCTCAGCCATGGTTGTGAAGATCTTTTCTGCAACCACACCTTTACTGACCCCCTAAAAGCAACAGTAAAAAGTTAATTTAGCTTCATGCATTTAATCAATCAATAAATAGAAACCAATTATCTGACAGGCAACACCACCTAAATACAAGATTTACTGTATTCTTTCTATTTTACCCTTTTCTACCCCTTCTTGCCACAAAGAACAATCCCATTGTATTCTAAAATACCGCTATCAATGTAACCTGAGAGTACTAACAGAGCTCAGGAGTAAGGCAGAGTTATCTGTTACACTTCCCGACAAATGAGTAAGCCCATAAACAAATATTAAAGCTAGTGTTTTTATAACATTTGGAGGTATTTAGCATACCGCAATAGGTCGGAATCATTAATGAGGAATGGTAGAAAATAATTTGCAACATTTTGAACCAGTTTTAACTTATTAACTAGAAGAAAATGGCGCAAATGACAAAGGACAGATTGCATCGTTCCTAAAGTTAGAAAATCAAAACCAGAGTTAAGTAGATACCTGTGGTTTCACTTCGACTATAAACTGGCCACTTTTCACAGCCACCGGTTCATTTGCTAACACACTCTCAAGATGGTCTAACATCTCCTTTGCCTGGCTAGATCCAAAACCTGGATCTGCATCTCTATGGTGCCAAACCAAGGCACTCTCCTTGTACTCGATATTGGAGCCATCGGTGGCCTCTGTATACAATTTCATAACAGGCTCAGCTATTTCCTTCCACCCAAATTCACTAGTCTGACCACAAATTTCCCACTCATCATTAGCAGACCACCTGAAACACCAACTTCAAAGTAAGTGCGCCTGTTGAAGAAGCAGTAAAATGGGAAGAAAAGAGACAAAAATGTATAACAGAAAAAGGAAGACATCACACCTCATGAAATAACCATGTTCAGCTGCAATTCCGAGTTTCTTGCATGGAGAAAACCACTTGCCTAAGCTTTCTCTTCCTCTTCCACTTACTACAAATACAGTGTTCTTGATATCACCAGAGAGAGTGTTTATGATTGAGATAACCTCTGAACTTGGGGTCTTGTTATGTGATGTTTGCGGCATTACCGTTCCATCATAGTCCAGTAATATAGCCCTGTTTTTGGACCTTAGATACACAGATACAATGTGAGCAACAGACAACTTTCCGAAGTTAGGATCAAGAGCTACAACTCTGAACCCAAAGCTCAAGCCAATTCCCCAACAACGCCTTCTAAAATGCTCTTTGCAAGTCCTTTCCATATCTTGGAAAAAGCTTCGAGACCAGAACGCCACATCATGCAAGCTAACATACCTATAATGCTTCTCATGGCGCAACTGCTTCTCAGCATCAGCCATTGAGATTGCCGCATTCATTGCCTCGGCAGTTGCATCAATATTCCAAGGATTTACACGAATTGCACCACTGAGAGAAGGAGAGCAACCGATGAACTCTGATACCACTAGCATGCTCTTCTTGGGTCCACTTGATTCAGAGGAAGACCCTGATTCAGAGACTCCCTGCCGGCAAACAATATACTCATAAGGAGTAAGATTCATCCCATCCCTCACAGCTGTGACTACAACACACTCAGCTACAGTGTAGTATGCAACCCTTTCACTGAGGGATACTGGCCTGTCAATGAAGACAATTGGGTCATAACCAGGTTGTCCAAAAGTCTCATTAATTCTCTTGCAGCTTGCCTGTATTTCAGCCTGTATCTCCTCAAGATCCTTCCCTCTTCCCCTGGCAGGGTTTGTGATCTGTACCAGAACTGCTCTTCCCTGCCACTTTGGGTGGTGTTTCAGGAGCTGCTCCATCGCCAACAGCTTCAAGTTGACACCTTTAAAGACATCCATGTCATCAACTCCAAGCAATACAGTCTTTCCTTCAAACTGTTGTTTAAGCTCTCCTACTCTCCACTCCTTATCTGCAAGTCTCAATACAGACTCAATCTGCGCCATGTGGATCCCAACAGGCATGATCTTTATCCCAATTGTCCTTCCAAAGTACTCCAGGCCAATATAACCCCTCTTTGACTGATATTCCAAACCTAACATTCGACTACAACAGGACAGAAAATGCCGAGCATAATCAAAAGTATGAAAACCGATGAGGTCCGAATTTAAGAGTGCCTTTAAGATCTCTTCCCTCACTGGTAAAGTCCTATATATCTCAGATGAAGGAAATGGACTATGTAGAAAAAAACCCATTCTCAATCTATTAAACCTTCTCCTCAAGAATGTAGGCAGCACCATCAAATGATAGTCGTGGATCCAAACATAATCATCTTCTGGGTTTATAACCTCAATCACCCTTTGGGAAAAAATTTTATTTGCTGCAACATATGCCTCCCACAAAGACCTATCGAACCTGCCTCCGTGATTTGCCGAAAATGGAAGCATATAATGGAAAAGTGGCCACAAATGCTGTTTACAGAAACCATGATAGAACTTTGTCAAAATGTCAGGTGGCAGAAATGCAGGTACACACTTAAACCTGTCCAACAAAAGCTGTGAGACGTCATCTTGTTCATTCGGATCGACATCAACATTCAATGAACCAACATACAAAACCTCCATTTCTTCAGGCAAGCCATCCTTTAATTGTAATAACAATGAATCGTCATCCCAACTAAAACTCCACCCTTTATTATCAGGTCTACGCTTAGCTTTAACTGGCAGTTGATTAGCTACGATAATAATTCTTTCCTGAATAACTGAGGACGGTACATCTGAGCTCACACTATTAGCCTGATCATCATCAAGCTCAGAAATAACCCCAGGAACGGTCATTACCCGAGGCAGCCGTTTCTTTTCACGAGCTTGACCCATTACCGGGAAATTACCAGACGCTAGATCTAAAAGATTGGTATATGATCTTGACATCATCTTCAACCTCTTTCTTGGTTATTACCCTTAACAAGAATCAATCACAAAGATCTCAAACTATAAACAAGGCCCCACAAAAATTTTTGGTTCTCTTCCAAAAATACTCTTTTAATTTGACACGATCTGCATTGGGTATAAAAAGAAATAAAAAACATCATCTTTACATGAACAATACTTAGGAATCAACAAAACAGAATAAACCCATGGATAAAATTAGATCCAAAAACAGGAAAAAAAAACTAAAAATACCCAAATGAATATTATAAATTTAAAACAGAATTCAATCAAAAGAAAAATTGAAGAGGCAAAACTTTTCAACCAGATGAATCCAAAATAATGGGAGTAAACTAAACAAAAATGAATCCTTAAAACTAACCTTAACCTTCAAAGCACAGAGTTTGTGTCTTTAATGGGAACCCCTTTGGATCCAAATATGAAATTTGGCTAAAAAAATGGAAATTCTTGGGGAGGGTTTTCTTTGCGAAGGAAGAAATCTAGGGTTTGTTTTAGGTTTGTTTCGGTCCTTCCTTTATCTCAAAGAGCCACATTTACAATCCCCTCTTTCCTTTCCTTCCTTTCTTTCTTCCTTCTTTTTTATTTGGATTGGTTTTCCTTTTTTATATTTTTTTCTCTCTCTTGCAATTTGCAAATGTTGGCAATATTGTAATGCCGTTTGTGAAAAAGCGGCGTGATGCCGCCAGGGAATTTTAGCCGTTGGATTTACACAATTGATCTTAGCCGTCCTTTAGCATTAACTGGTTGAGCAAGTTGCAGGTGAACCCAGATGGGTTTTGCGGGCCCCTTTCATTCCAAATTCCATTTTCTTTTTATCTCAAGTTGATAAAAGACAAAAATTGGGCTTTCGAAGAATATATGAAGAGAAGGATTAATACCATAAATGATTTTATTATTATTTTTTGATACAATCTTTTCTCAAAACTAAATACAAGAGGGATGTATGATTGGCTTTGGGGTGTAATATGCTTTTAATTAAAGAATGAAATTAAACGAACCATGATTTCAAGTTTAAAATAAAAATGCTTACTAACTTTATGTTAAATAAATAGAAATCTAATAATTCTAATTAATGCCAAAATAAATTGTGTAGCAAAATAGTACTGGTAAATTTCTTTTTAATGTCCTAATAGGTTGTTTCACGTGGCATAAAATGATTGGTTTATTTGGGCGGCACGACGCCTCCTGCGGCATAGCGGAAAGTTCCTACAAGTGCTTCTCTCTTCTGAAAAATTTAATTAATAAATCAAATCAAAAAAATAAATTTTGGAATATAAAAAAGCAAGAGGATAAGGTCGGCCAGTAGACTACCCAGTACTGCCAGCTGGCGTTGTTAAGTTTTTCCCATCACGCGCTCTTTCTCCCTTCTCCCGAGGCAGCGTCCTACGTGGTGGTCAATAAAGATTGCCACCTGTACCTTCTTCGGGCTACCCCATGGCCCCACGCGTAATCTTCAGAAAGAAGGGGTAGATCATCACGTGTTCTTCCGGATGGCCTAAAACCTTTAGGCCTAACCACTCGTTTCTTCAACACGTAATAGACGTCCCGAGCTTTACCTTACGTGTCACTGAATCATTGAAAAGGACTTGGATAACTCTGTGGTCCACTGTAGTATCTGAATATACCGACGTGGGGACACGGCTTCCTCCTCCCCTGTTCACGATGTCGCCACCTGGCCGAGAAAAGTTTTTTGCGGATAAGGTAGAATTGGTGATGACCTGGAAGAAAATGTCGTCATTGGTGAAGTCACAACGATGAGGTGGCAGAACTTGTCTGGGGGAGCTGGTCCTCGTTTTAACGCAACCTTCGGTCTGTGAATTCGATTGGGGAACTTGTGGTTGGGGGGCGAGAAACAGGTTTTCCATTTTTTATTTTCGGGGTGTGTAATGTCAGTTTCGCCATTGTGAATTTTGGCATGTGGGGATTACTATGAGAATGAAGGATGGCTTGGATGTAATTATGAGACAAGAATGGGGGTATTAAAAGTTAACGCGGGTGTAACCAGACCCCAGACTCCAGAGTCTGGTTAGGGTCAGACCAGATTGGTTGGTGTTTTTTGTTGACTCGCATGATGTCTTTCACCACCTAATTTCTTCAAGTTGGCTCGGGGAATGGCGGGCAAAAACAAATTAATAAGAAGAAATTGTTTTGACAAAATAAGTACATATGTTTGGATAAGGGGGAGAGACACAGACAGAAAGGAAAAAAAAAAAGGAAAGAAGTTTCAAGTCATCATTCCACTTTTTTTCATTACCAAATACTGAAAATTGAAATACAAACATCAAGGAAACGGATTGGAAAAACATGGAAAAGATGGTCAAAAGAGACAAGGGAAAACGAATGACAGAAAGTTCAGATAGACGGAAAACCTTTTCCATACCATGTATTCACACTTGGTATATTTCACATTTTGATTAATATTCAATTCATTCATATCCTTTTAGAATCAATAAGATTTTTGAGATATGCCTATGTGTTTGATAAGACTTGATGATCAGGCAATTTGATAAATAGATGAGAGTAGGAATAAAAATATATAAATATAATAAATTCCAGCTATAATACTTTTCTTTCATATTTAGAGCATAAAAGCAGTCAAAGTAATGGTATTTGACAAATTTTGGATCAATATAAAATCAACCAAGTACATGTTTATTGAGACATGTCCAAGGCAGACTTAGAGAAAGATATACATGTGGTGGTGCCCACACCTGCTGTAACTCATTAAGGTTGAGACAGAAGGTAGGACATGGTGCCTTCAAAACTTGTACCTACATATGAAGAAGTTGATTTACTTATTAATTTTCCAATGTTCTCTGTATCTTTATTCTTTTGCATTTGTTTATTTTATTTGCTTTATATGTTTTAGATATTACTATATGTTTATATGTCCTAGGCTTTCTCGCATGATGGCGTCCATGTCTGCAGCAAGCCAGCTAAATCTACATGAACATGAATTCCTTGAAATTTCTTTTAATTTAGTGGCACTGTGGAGATGACATATATCTCCCCAATCTCTTTCGCGATAGAGAAGGGCTGCTGCATCCATCTTTATCTTGTACTACGGAAAATTCTTCAATATGTATAGTTTAGGTGAATTGAATTTACATGCTTTTCTTCGTCAACCCTGCACAGCATCAATGCTTGAATGCTCCCTCGTGCCTCCCGGCACCCTCATAGTTGGCATATTCTATGAATAACCTCTAATTCTAAGTGCTACAACCTTTGTCAGGACCCCTACCAAATTAAATTCATGGACCCACCAGCGTTCTGAAATAAAAACCACATGACAAATTTTTGATCATGCTAATTATATCCTCCATGTCACAAAATTTATGTTATTATAATGATTTTTTTTCTTGCAGAAAATGTAGACTTTTTGGAGTTTATGTTGAAATTTTGTTTGTTTTAATTTGTTTTGTCTCATTCTCGCTGTTCTTTTTCTTATGGATTGATGGGTTCAAGTATTTGAGCTGTCTTTTATTCTTTGTCATCGAGACTTTAGACGACATTGGATGGATTTTCCGATGAACAAGAAAGGTAGCCATCAATGATCAAACAAGAACAATGCGTAAAACTCAATTTTGTATGCACCCAGACCCAGAAAATGACAAGGAAAACAGCATTAAAAGCTAACAAGAATAAAAAAAAAAGGAAACGACAAAACCAATCTTGACCTTGGGGCCTGGCGGATATCTCCAATGTGAACTTTGAGCATTCTAATTTCAAACAAAATGGGGTGGTTTTGAGACTAGAGCCGCTGACGAAAAATGTCTCGGAAGAATGAGAATAAAACTGCTGTGGAATTGGCCACCAGGATTGTTGGGAAGTGGAAGGGGACTTATGAATGGATACCCATATTCGGAGGTTTTGCCACTATTGCACTGGCATTTTCAGTTGGTGCCAACAATCTTCCAGCCCCGGTTTGTGTCTCATTCTTTCCTTTTTTTTTTTTTTTGGGCCTTTCCATGCTTTAAACGAATCACCGCAGAAAAATCATAACACCTTATAAGTCACTTGCTACGCAAGGTATATCTATGGCTACGATCATGAATTTGAACCTTGAAAACATTAAGGTCCAGCATAGATGATCTAGTGAAAAGCACACGATTCTTACGCTTAGTAACACATGTTTTTCTTACGACATCTGAAAATGATTTTTTTTTTCTTTAATGGCAGTTCTCAACATCTGTAGGGTCAGAGGCTTTAACCCTTTTGAAGGCCTCAATCATGGCTTGCGCCATATATGTTCCTGGAGCGGCCTCTGCAAGCAACAGTACTGTTAATGCTTTATTTTCTAATGTATGGAAAACATGCCAATATCAAATCCTAACTATTTTTCTGCTTCTTGTACTTTTACCAAACAGAAGCTCTACCCAATGCGAAGATTTCTTAAATGGATAAGCAATATTTAGTCGTAGAACCTGATGAAGTTTCGTTGTCATGCAGTTCCTGAAAGAGAGTCAACACACTGAAGGTTTCTTGATGTGGAGTATGGTTGTTGTTCTCCTCACAGCGAGTACTTTATAACCCTTTGGTCTCATATGATTGCTTCTATTATCAATTTTATATAGAATAGTTTGCTGCCAAGAAGTGGAAAAGAAAGAAAAGGACACGACAGAGAAAAGTTCTGAACTTTTACAACTACAGTCCAACCCCATTTGATTGAAACATTCTGCCACACTTTTTTTTCTTTTTCTTTGGCTTGACATTTAAGTGGATAAAAATTGCAATTATAATTCCAAAATAATAGTTCATATTTTATCTTTTGACATGGACAGCGATATGGCTTGCACTTGCAACATACCTAGAGTTACCGGTGTCATCTCAGCAATCAATACAGGGAGCTATGTTAGGAACCGTGCTAGTTACAGAAGGTTTTGACTACTTACCACTATGGAACAAGGTAAGAAGGCAAATACATTCAGCACAATAGTCAAAACAAACCCAATCACAAAGCTAAAAAGCTGTATTAAAGAATGAATCCTAACCAAAGATGCAAAATAAAAATTCAAAAGAATGATCTAAATGAATTTCATTAATTATTTGTGTGTGGAACACTTCAGTCCTTGTTCTAAATGATAGCATAATGCAGAATGATAATCACAACTTTAATGGTGGAGGACTGCTCTGGATATTGCTTGAATGGACTTTCGCCCCGTCAATTGCCTGTCTTTGTGCATGTTTCCTCTTTGCTGTCTTGAAGAGTTCTCTACTTCGCCATGAAAATGCAAAGAAAAGGATTCTTATTTTCCTTCCTATTGACTACGGAATATCTGTAGGATTGCTTTGCTTCTTCATCATGTCTCAGGTTTTTCATATTAAGCCTTTTTTTTTCTTTTTCTTTTTTTTTTAATCTAAACCAATCTCAATTTTCCTATGAAAGATAGTAATCATATCCATAGAGCTTCAGACATTATGATTACAGGTTTCTCTCCTTGTGGGGAAGCCTAAAAGGTTTTCTCTCCATATCTAATGAGAAATTGTTGGAAGACCCAAAAGATTGTTATAAGTCAGTAGTTAAGGACATCCAAAAAAAGAAAAGAGAAAAAAAAAACTCTAAGCCTTGAACAAACAATGGCTGTGTTGGCAGAGTTTGTCATTATTGTCAAACCAGATCATGAAAACAACATTTGCTTAGTTTAGTGCATATAACATTATTTTCTTTTAGTTTAGTGATAGTTGGGTGATTATCTTGCTTTTACACTATTGCCTACTTAATTACTGGCACAGCTTCATCTTTTGGGTGGCAGGTCATAGGAAACTATGTGGATGTTAATAGATTGACTGTTGTAATTGCTGTTGCAGGGTCTGCCTTGATTGGAGCACTATTGTCTTTGGTAAATACTACAATCACAGTATTTCTTTCACGTTATTATTGCAAATTATGTTACCATCCAATGGTTTCTCTTGTTTGTTTCTAATCTTTCATTTCTACTACCCTAATTGGGTTTGCCACAGGCTGTGGTGGTTCCGTTGGCAATGAAAAAGCTTGCTGCTACCGAAAATTATAGAACATCCAAGCAAAACGCATCTATGAAGGATGCATCTGTAGAAAGTCAAGTAACTGAAGGCCAGTCTAGTGGTGCAAAAGTGGATGATGATGTTGATGATATATTGAAAAACTTTATGCAGATGAGAGTCCTTGATACAGTCTATGAAGGGGAAGAAAGAAGTTGGGCTTCACCGGAAGTGACCCAAGAGTCTGATCAGGTTCAACCTGTTTCTCACTGTAGTGCTAATACTAGTGCAGAGCAATCCACTCCATTTAAACAGCTGCTTAAGTCTACACCAAACAGGTTGATACAAACAAGGAACTTTCAGAGGATGAAAAACCCATCACCAATTGAAAATGCCATTAAGTTTGTCAGATATATGACAAAGTCCACGCTTTCCCCTGTAAGTCAGGATACTGGTTTGGTAAATGCACAATTTCGTCTGATGAAATGCCGGTTTTACTGACATGCATTTATATAATTGCAATGGATTAGGTCCTTGAGTACGACAGAAGAACTCTCATTCGGCATGCCTTGGCTGAAAAATACGATGAGATAGAAGACTGCTTCAGTTTTCCTCAACTTCTAGCATCATGCATCTTTGCGTAGGGTTACTCTTGCTCTAAACCAAAAGCACCTCAATTTCCATTTATACTTATTGAAAGCCTTGGCAGTGAAGTAGCATAATGAAATTTATCAACAGGCATTATAGTTTTCTCAATTAATCTTAACCATGGTATGCAGGCTTATTCAATCCGCTAGTGAGATAGCTGTTATTGTGAATCCATTTGTAGCTATTCTTGATGTGTTCAAGCATAGATCAAAATATTCTGGAAATGGGGAAGATGTGGTGAGTTACTGCAGCTTTGTTTAATCATTTGTTTTTATAATTAACCAAGTGCATTTAACCATTCATAAGAGATTATCAGGGCCATCTACAAGTGAAGTGGTGGTTTAGAGGCATTGGAGGACTTGTTGCTGCAATGGGATTTTTCCTATGCGGGTGGAGGCTGACTCAATGCCTTGGTGGAAAGCTGACATACGTGAGCAACTCCAGAGGTTGGGCATCCCAGTTGTCAACAGTGGCAGCAATGATCATAGTTGCCATGGTGAATCTACCCGTTTCGAGCGTCCATGCTTTTATTGGTTCTTTGGTAGGAGTTGGGATAGCAGATGACCTTCGGGTAAGATTTCCACAACGTTTCTTTTCATTTTATATTCTGCTTAAGTCAAGACAATAACTTATTTAAGTATGCTGTTTTGCAGAATGTTAACTGGAGGCTGCTACGCAAATTCCTATGTGGGTGGATCATGACCATAATCTTTAGCTGTGGGTTTGCTTATTTGACCTTCTCTTCCTCCATACACACTCCGGCCTATGCAGTGCCCTGATCTTCGCGTCCATAGGCCCGTCCATTTTGCTCAATCAATGGCTGTCTAGGTTCTTCATTTTCCTTCGTCACACCAATTTACACAGAGTCTTGAATACGACTTAATCCATTCAAATTAAGGGAGTTTCCACCGTAAAATGGTTGAGGAAAAAAATAAAAGAAGAATGTAGCGTTTTAAGTTGTTGGTTTTCTTTAAAATGATGACTTTTGCCATAAATGAGCGGGTGGAATTCGAATCTGAAAAACTCTATTAATTTTGGCCCATGCAGGTCTCGAACCTGCGACCTTCGCGTTATTAGCACGACGCTCTAACCAACTGAGCTAATAGGCCAATTGTCTTATTTTTCTCTTGTGAGGTCTAATAAACTTAAAAGTAGTAAGGCAACTACTTATCATTGTACATCAAGAAATGAACACCTCCAGGCCACTTGAAGAAAATTCCAGGCATATTATGCTATAAACGAGCAAGAATGCATGCCTTCACTGGGTTTATGTCAAATAATTCAATAATATTATTAATATTATTTAATTTGGACTTTCCCTTAATTTAATTTTGATCAATTTTTTTCGAAATATAAACTTATATAATATAATGACTAACATTCAATTTTGTACTATTTAATCAGAAATCATGAAACAAGTAACGTAGAAGTTCCAAATATAATAATTTAAAGCAAAACCAGTAATGTTAGTGCACATCTTTTAGTCACGTCTGCATTTAGGCCCGATATTTTAAGGTCCAAATTGCAATGAATTTTTGAACCAAGCCGCTCCACACCGACCCAGCCCCCCTCCCCCAAGCATTTCCTTGGAACGTGAATTGTGGTGGACTTTCATCACTTTGACAAGCATGTATAGCTAACCTAACTCCACTACCAACCAAGTAACGAGGGAGGGAGGAGCAGAGAGATAAGGTGAGATTGGAAAGTGCCCTGCTCTCCGTAAACCACAAGTCCTTCCAATGCTCTTGATCCTTTTCTTGTGAATCAAACTTCCCTAACTTCAACGCTCATCTAATCTTTTGATGGCTGTGATGTACACATATATAGAATGTGCGGTACCTAAATCTAAACTGTCCCTACCAAAAGAATATTGGCAAAGAAAAAGAAAAGCAGGTAATGATATGATGACATTGGATAGACATGTAAAGACTAGATCTTCCACATTCCTTTTTAGGCGTACCTGTCTTAGCTTTCCTCAATGCGAGCGTACTCATCAAGAAAACTCTTCCCTTTTTTTCACTTGATTTTGTTGTGGAAAATGGCCATGCTAGTTTTCTCTTCATTGGGCAAAATCTCATGTGAGTGAGAGAGAAACAGTTGATCTTCTTCTAATAGTTAAGAGATTCTTCTTAACAATTTTCGGTTTGATATGCGTACTTTCTTCTCATGTTATGAAAATGTTAATGGGATTGTTTTTATAAGTCTACTTCAGAGTTATTTTTTGTATTATAAAAAATATTAAATTAATCTTTTTATACAATAAAAAACTAAATTTCTGAATTTATTATTATTATTTTTTATATAGATCGTGGGTGGACGCCGACAAATGAAGTTGAATGGAGGTCAACTGGCCTGCAACAGTCACATCTTCATCAATCCATTATAGACCTAACCATGCACGTCGGCGACGTGCCAGCAGCCATCTCTTCCTTGTTCCAGCACCTATCTTTAATTTCCACAACGTTTCAAAAGTTATCATCATTTCCTGATCTAACACAAGTCACTCAAGACATATATGCTAAAGTCAAATCTTACTCACCACAATAATCCTTCCCTTCATTTTCTTCCGTCATCTCCTTTAAAGGCCTAACCGGCCACATTCGAAGATAATGACAATTATTTGATTTATTATAAAGAATTAGTACTATTACCACATGCTTTTATTTGGTGTTTCCATTTTCATTCTAGTTGATATATTATTCTCCATCAAAGGATGGCAGTTGCAAGAGACTGATGGTACTGTTTGATTTCTGTTAGACATTGTTGCATAGATATATATATATATATATATATATATATATTCATGTCTTCCATGAAGGGCAGTTGGGAGAGATTTGGATCAAAGTCAGCGGATTTATATGTAGAATTTCTTCCTCAAAAGCAAATTAAAATTAGTCACACCAAGAGACATGGATAGATTCAGTGTATCCTAGAGATAACGGATTGTAGTTTTTTGATATGCCCTAGGAGCTGCCCCAAAACCTCTGCTTTTCTAGGACACATGACAATGTTTAGGTTTATGCGACAAGGCATTAATTGACAAAAGAACTGTGTAAAAATCTCCTTCATCTATGTTTCTTTCCTGCTTACTTAAATATATCATGATTTTCACTACATTTAGGGTCCATAATGAACTTGATTGAGATATTAATTAACATCAGTCACCTGGATATTATGTTTTTAGCTAATAACAAAAGAATTTACATGCCTCTTCATTATTTTAATCCAGAGGATTAGCCTTGTTGTGAGTATCTAATTTGATATTTGTCGATTGTCCTTCGATAAAGTTTCTTGATACGAGCCACTAAATTCGCGGCGTGGGTCATGCAAATTGGGCAATAGTCGTAAGTTGTAGCAGTGTACTATAGTTGGCATTACCACCCGAGGCGACTAGCCCCCTGCAACCCCTAGTTCCATTTTCTTCCTTTTCACTTTTTGTGGTTCCTGGTAAAACGGTTTTGCAAAAAAAACCCTTTAATTTGCTAGATGTTAATAAGCTCTTTTCAAAGTTGTCCTTATAAATCAAAAGCCGACGAATATTGTTCGCAGATCACCCCGTCTTGCTCCCCTTTCAACCTTAAAAGAATATCATGGCCACCTTAAGTTACACACTTTTCTTGAGTTTCATCATGACATATCCCGTGTTCATGCCAAGAAGTACTGTTTCTGCAATTCGTATCCACCCGCCACTCACACCATCAAAGTCTCCGACTGAAGGGCCTAATTCGAACATGCTAGGCGTTCACAAAACTCCTTCGCCGCAAGAATCACGTGGAAATGCTTTTCGTGCTCTCATGAAGGGTCCCGCAGCGCCTTCCGGTCCGAGCCACAGGGGCAATGCTGAACCCATTTTCGCGCGACATCTCTTGAGAAAAAACGACATTATAAGCTTTCAAGAGCTAATTTCTGTGCCAAGCCCCGGATTTGGCCATCGATGACACTTTTTAACTTCGTACTTGTCCTCAGGTTCTTGTTGAACTTCATTTTTTTATATACTGCTCTGGCTGTTTTAGAAACCAAGTGTAGAAAAGGCAAAAGAAAGCTCAATTTTTAATTGCTGGTATAAGATTCTATCTGTATCAAGTTTTCAATTTCATTGCAATTAAATCCTTCTGCTTCGATTTTCATATTTATCACTTGTATTGTTTAATATCCTTCTGTAACTCTGTTTTCTGAAGTTTCCTAGAAAGTTTGTGTGAAGGTAATGTGTAAACTGTGTCGGATCGTATATTAATCAAAAGAAACTCATTGCCATGGTGATATTCCCTTTTTCATGCTTCTTTTTGTTTTCTTTTTTTGAATGTCAATTCCTTTTGTCGCAATTCGCACCGCAATGGCCACGGGTGTACGATTTCTTTTGCAGAGGATGTAGGTAGGAACAGCAGCTATAACACATGCTACTTTTAATTTTCATAAAGTTCTTTCCAAAGCTTTAATGGTGCTGTTACTGTTTCTGGGGTCTTATGATCCCACAATCGAGGGTCATAGACGTCATGCCCCTGATCATGTGAACCAATTTTGATTTGCATCTCTGCTTTTACTATCTAGCCTAATGGCCAAAGATATCAACACAAACCATTCTCATTTTCTTTTTCTTTACCCTTAACGACTCTGCTCGTTTTCATGGCCTTTCCCGAACTATTTTCCAGCAGCTTGAAGTCGTGAACCTGTCCAGCATGGAATGCACATCTCCTCAGAAGGGAAAATTAGTTAATGCCCTCCCTAGTCTTTGAAAATATATGGCGAATATGGCAAAATCACATGAGAAGCATTACGTAATGAGGTTAAGCTTTCCCTTCTACAAATGGAGATTCGACATTTCTAGGAATTTTTACAGCCTATCTGACCATGTGCCCCTTCTGACTTTCTGAATATGAGTAATTAACCAACGAGGAATCGCATTATGTGCTAGCATTCTACTCAAATGCATGCTGTCAATTTATGTCACAGCTTTTTTCGGTATATATGAGAAAATTCTAGGGAAAGAAGGATTAAAGTCTTGGACCTAAAAGAAGAGGAGTAGGAAATAACATTAGATTTGAAATAAAAACGAGATCATTGCAGCATAGGAATTATCCACGGAATGAACTTATAATTGTACCAAAAAATGAAAAACATCTTCGGCATGGGTTTAAATTTTAATCATTCCGGAATTGATCACCGACAATTATGATTTGTGATTAACTTGCCTTTGACTATTTTTCCATGAACAAAACTTTATCACGAGATCTCAAAGATGGTTGAGGAATCCAATTTGTAAGGAAAAATGGGCAGCAGACTTTCCAATTGTTGGGTTTTCTTTTTCTAATAGACGGCTCAAGATATAAAAAGCAACTAAATTTATATGCCAATTTGTGATGGATATAGACCAATGCTTTCTTTTTCATGGTTTGGACCATCGTTAACTCAAGATCCCACTATGAGAGTATCGCTGTCATTTGTCAAGTAGATTTAGCCCAAGGACGGGATCTTGCCTGGAAAGTCGACCCAACGATTTTTTGACTGGGACTACAGATTAAATGCAAGAAAACAAATCCAAGTTTCTCTTCAACTCGAAGGTTGTTTTCCAATGGAAATTTGCTCTTACAGTCTTAACCGAGGTATAAGAGATGGGGATGTTCTCAGTTGGGTTCCATCTGTCAAAAAATTGTCTACATGCATCTATTCCACATTGATTTCCAAAAACGTGAAATTTCCGACATCTTGGAAAATTGCCTTCTCACATTATTAACTTGATTAAGGTGGACTAATTGGACTAGGGATCGAAAAACACGAGTGGGTATTTGGGTAAAAAGATGACCCACGTGTGGTCCAAACCCCCGGAGTCAAACCGTCAAGGATTTTCTGGTAGGCTGCTCACATGGTGGCCCTTGACTGAGTGACACTGATAGGTCATTTCAAATTACCAATCAAACCTCCCCGCTTAACATTGTATTATACATTATCACATGTTTCACTTAAGTCGTACTGGGGCAACGTTTAATTGGCTAGGCAAGAGACGAAGAAAGAAAAAAGATCTTTCAATTCTATCACCTAACTTGTTGATGCCATGACTTAAGGGTACCACGAAAAACTGCCTTCTGAAATCTACATCGTCACGTAAGACAGAGATACTGCCTTAAATCAAACAGATTGGATAAACAATTGAAGTCCGATCGTAGAGATTTTCCTCTCTAAATTGGTTCATGTCGATTATGTTCTCAATATCATTAAAGAATGAAGAACTACAGATCAGAGTAAAATATCTACTGTTAATGACCATGTTTCTTGCCAAAAGCTGCTGTCACAGAGTTAAGATTGAGACAAATTGATGGTCGATTGAACCACGAACATATGCAAAACGATTTGATTTTCATGTGTTCCCTATATTTGCAAGTGACTGGTGGTTTTGTGGAGCCCTTGTGTTGGTATGGTCGAAGGCAAATTTACGTTAGCATTTTTGATCATTGACAGACAGGATGCTTTAAGCATGAAACTTATGTAGCTCATCGCAAGGATTAATCTCGTCATCAACCACTTTTCTTCCACCTTTCCTCCCGATCACTCTAAACCAACCAAGGCACCATTGATTAATACTAATCAGCCTATGAGTGGAATCACTTGATCGTACGTGGTCTTTTGGGTACTGAAATTTATGTATGATTGAGGTAATTTGTTATCTTAGTGGTTAATGACAGATGATGCCTTAATTTATATCATAGAGAAGTGACTAATCACTGTCGCAACGTGCGGGTCCGTGGAACCCGTCCGCCAGACGCGGGCGAAAGGTAAAAAAGAAAACTTGGGAGTCGCCACCAATCGTTCCTTGTAGGTGCGATTGGTCACCTATTGACTCGGTTCTAATCGACGGAGTCCTAAATTAATTTTAGGTCCATCGGAAGAACGAGAACTGGTCCACGTTTTTTCAAAATTGGGTTCGGGAGTGCGGTTACGCACGGAGAAGGATTAGCACCTCCGTGACGCCCGTTCCATGAACGGTACCATCTAATCTTAAGTCATTCTTTTTACGGCCTGATCTCGAGTTTATTGTTATGTTTTCTCAATCCTTGCTTATTAGCTAAATTTTATTGAATTCGGTCATTCGAGTTTTCTCTTTTTTTTATTTTACGTATATACGTGATGCAAATGTAAAATGATGTAATGATTTATTTATTTTAAATAATGAGGTCGAAAATCTTTTATTGAAAAATCATTCGAAGACTATCCCAACGCTTTGGTGAAGTCTCGACGTTTTCCTCACCTAGAGATATCCCCGAAGAAACTCGTCTCTACAAGCTCTTCGGAGAAATCTCATCATCGGGATTCCCGCCTCATTTACAGTATAAATGTCGCATGCTATGACAAGAAGGAATAATGATGACTACATGCACGCGTTTATTGATTTTGGGGGAGGTTCGTAATTTATCCGATTATATGATCGATAGTTCGAGGTGATTTATCACCTTACTTACTTTTATTATCATTTGTTACCTCTTTTTAAGTTATTTCTTGATTTTTCATTTTTTTTCATTTTTTCATTTATTATTATTTTTTTTTTATTTTTTTTACGACAAAATTAACTTTATTTAAACTAATTAACTAATTATATTAATTTGAATTCTTTATATAAGTTATGAAGATTTATTATTTTTTTTATTTTTTATGTATATCTTCGATAATGTCTTATTTGAGTAATGAATATTGGAGTATAGAGTTCGGATTTATCCCGACGCTTCGGTGAAAATCCGTCTCGTATTCCTCACCTAGGAAATCGATCCAAAAGAAGTAACTCTTTACCTGTTTTTAGATCGAATTCCATCATCGGATTACTCAAAATGGTCATTTATTATTTTATATTCTATAAATACTTTTACTATATTTTATTTTTTATTTTTTTATTTTTATTTTTATTATGATTATTATCATTATTTTATTTTTTTGCCATTTTCACATTTATTCATTTCTTTTCTTTTTTTTCTTTTTTTTTATTCATTTTTATTTTATTTTTATATATATCATTTTTATTTTATGTTATTTTTATACATATATTTTTCTCAATATTATTATCTATTCTATTCATACATTTACTTCTTTTTTTATTTTTATTTTTTTAATTTTTTAATTTTTTAATTTTTTTAATCATTTTATTAATTTTTTATTTTTTGTATTTTTATTTTTATTATTTTTGTTGTGTCTATAGATACTCCTATGACCTATATATATATTTTTATATTTTTTTTTCTAAAATTTAAAATGCATAAAAAAATAACATAAAAAAAATAAAACAAACTAATAAAAAACAAAAGAGGCCCAAGAAACATACTTATCTGGGCTTGGATTGGCCCAGATCTGCGGTCCAACAGGAGGTCCAAGACTGCAGGACCTGGTCCGCGCAGCAGGCCCGCAAGGGAGGGGTCCAAAACGCAGCACCAAGCCCGATCCGACAGGCCTGCAGTGGGGAGTCCAAAACGCAGCGTTTTGGTGCTGGTAAGGCTCCTCAAAACGGCGTCGTTTCGGGCGAACGCTTCAGCTTCCTTACTCCACCAAACGGCGTCGTTTTGTCCTGGCTCTTCAACTTCTTTATTCCCCCCTTAAACGGTGTCGTTTGGGTTTGTTTTTGGTGGGTATAAAAACCCCTTTTTTTTCTTTTTTCTTCACTTTCAGCTTTCCTCTCTCTCTCTCTAGCCCAAACTCTCTGCCCTCTCTCTAGAAAACAGCAGCCCTTCCCCCACCGGTGGCCTCTCCTTTTCCAGCAACCCCCGTCGTCGGTCAGCCTTCCCCCACCGATCTACCTTACCGTCGACGGATCTAGACCGTCCCAACGCTTCGTCGCACCCTTACCGATCGCCGGTCATCGGGCTCTCACCCTCTCCCAAACACAACCCCAAATGCCCCATTTTCTTGTTTTTTCGATTGTGGTTTTTTTTGTGTTTTTGTTGTTGTTATTTTTTGCTTGGGTATCCGGTGGGCTGTTAGAGACCTTAGGGATTTTTTTTGATTTCGATTTTTTTTTTGCAGGGATCTGTTCTTTTTTTTTTTTAAAAAAAAAGCCTCCCCGGTGTGTGAAATTTTTGGGGTTCTTATAGAACCCCTTTTGTCCAAATTTTTGGACGATCAGAGAAGGGCAAATCCTCTTTTGGCAGCATGAATCCCGGATGGCAACCCAAGTCAACAGCACTGGTGTCGGAGCTGATCTTCAGATCTTTGGCAGCCGGAGGAGCATTGAATGCTCCGTTTTTGTTGACAATGGAGGCCGACTGTGCCTCCAGTTTTTATTTTATTTATTTTATTTTTTATTTTGTTTTTATTTATTTCTTTTATTATTTATTATTTTGTTATTTTGAAAATGGGTGTCTACAGTTGCCCCTCTTTGTATATTCTTGAGCATCAAGAATAGTACAAAGACGTAGACACTGTATTCTATTTACCTCGAAAGAAGTTGATTTACTCGATCTGATTTAGGCTTGACCTTTCTCAAAACAGGTTTGATTTAAAAATGACTCCTAGACTTGATCTAGGCTCGACCTATCTAAAAACAGGTTCGACTTAAAAAGTGAAATTCCCAGACTTTATCTAGGCTCGACCTATCTCCAAACAGGTTCGATTTGAAATTAGAATTCCTGGACTTAATCCAGGCTCGACCTATCTCCAAACAGGTTCGATTTGACATTGAAACTCCTAGACTTGATCTAGGCTCGACCTAAACAAGTTCGACTTTGAATTTGAAATTCCTAGACTTGATCTAGGCTCGACCTATCTAAAAACAAGTTCGATTTGAACATTGAAACTCCTAGACTTGATCTAGGCTCGACCTGTCTCCAAACATGTTCGATTTGAAAGAAATTGAAATTCCTAGACTTAATCTAGGCTCGACCTAAACAGGTTCGATTTGAGAGAAATTAAAATTCCTAGACTTGATCTAGGCTCGACCTAAACAGGTTCGACTTTGAAATAAATTGAAATTCCTAGACTTAATCTAGGCTCGACCTAAACAGGTTCGATTTGAGAGAGATTAAAATTCCTAGATTTGGGTGAATTTCTACTATTGAAACTTGGAACAGGAACCGTTTTTGGTTCTTGTTTTGAACATGATCATATGCATGGCTTGGCATGTATGCATGATTGAAATGATAAAATGCTTTCATGTTTATGATTTATTAAGGTTCCTTGACCCTCATCTTGCTTCATCCGGTTCTTCGCTGTAGCTCTCAATCATTTTTGTTTGTGTTTTTCTTTCTTTAGGCACATCTTCTTTCGACACTTGACTGTCTTTTCTTTCCTTCTTCATGTTAAGGTCCCTTTTTTTCTCTTCTTTACCTCATCTTTAAGTCTCTTTTTTAAGCAACAACTGTAATTTCTTGCTTAATTAGTTCATTTCTTTACCAGTCATCATTCATTTCAATGACAAACATCATGCTGGATTATGCAATAATGGAAAGCAAGGCTTGAAGTAGAGAATTGAAGGAGGATTTCATTTATATGAAAAATGTGAAAATGATCAAAGAAAGGGAAATTTACAAAGTAAAGGTTTGATCATCCAAAAGGAAGTTTACAAAGCATATATTAGATCGTCCAAATAATGAACACTCAGACTATTCAGAGTAAACAATCTGATCACCGAATTCTAAAAATCGTCTTTCATTGACGTCTTGGGCAAAACTGAAGATTTTGAATTCCATGACTTTTCCCAGTTTCGCAAGGTCGACAGACCCCTTTTTTTTTTAGTGCACATTCTGGTTTGTGCTTCGGTTGAGCCAACAGTTTTGGATTCTTCCCGCAAATCTCCCCTTTTGGTCTCAAGTCGCCCTTTGTGGGTTTTCAACATGAACCGCCTCCTTTGGGCTCGAGTTGTCCTTTTCGGATTTTCAACACGAACCACCTCATTTGGATTCGAGCCGTCCTTTTCGGATTTTCAACACGAATCTTCTTTTTTTTTTTTTATTCATTTTTTGTTGTGTTTTTTTTTCTTTTTTTCTCTTCTTTTTTTTTTTCAAGCATAGTATTTCTTTACTGCATCCGCATTTATCGGATTAGAGAGGTCTCTTCCATCCATGTTGGTTAACATCAAAGCTCCTCCCGAAAAAGCCTTCTTCACCACATATGGGCCTTCCCAATTTGGTGCCCATTTTCCACGAGAATCATTTTGGTTGGGGAGTATTCTTCTGAGGACCAATTCCCCTTCTCGGAAAAGTCTAGGACGAACTTTCTTCTCGTACGCTCGCATCATCCTTCGTTGGTACATTTGGCCGTGACAAATAGCTGCAAGCCTCTTCTCCTCAATCAGATTCAACTGTTCATAACGGGAGCGGACCCACTCAGCGTCTTCCAACTTGGCCTCCATTAACACCCTCAAAGATGGGATTTCCACCTCAATAGGTAGTATTGCCTCCATTCCATATACCAACGAATAGGGGGTTGCCCCTGTGGAAGTACGCACAGAAGTTCGATATGCGTGCAAGGCAAAAGGAAGTTTCTCATGCCAGTCTTTATAAACTTCAGTCATCTTCTCGATAATCCTTTTGATGTTTTTGTTGGCTGCCTCTACCGCTCCGTTCATTTTCGGACGGTAAGTTGTCGAGTTATGATGCTTGATCTGGAACTTAGCACAAACCTCTTTCACCATTGCGCCATTTAAATTGCTTGCATTATCGGTAATGATCCTTTCTGGAAGTCCATACCGACATATTATTTCCTTCTTAATGAACTTGCACACGACTTTCTGTGTTACATTGGCATAAGAAGCCGCTTCTACCCACTTTGTGAAATAATCAATGGCCACCAATATGAATCGATGTCCATTAGACGCCTTTGGAGTAATCAGCCCAATCACATCCATTCCCCACATTGAAAACGGCCAAGGCGCCGTAAAGACGTGTAACGGGTTTGGTGGAGCGTGGATTCTGTCCGCATAAATCTGACACTTGTGGCATCTCCGAGCAAAGTTTATACAGTCCGATTCTAAAGTCAACCAATAGTATCCTGCTCTCATGATTTGTCTAGCCAACATATGTCCATTAGCATGAGCCCCACAAGTTCCTTCATGGACTTCTTCCATTATTCTGTTGGCTTCAGCAGCATCTACGCACCTCAAGAGCACCTGGTCTCGACTTCTTTTGTAAAGTACTTCCCCACTGAGGAAGAAGCCCATTGCTAGCCTCCTAAGCAGTCGTTTATCATTTTCTGTGGCACTATCAGGATACGTCTGGTGTTTGATGTATTGCACAATATCGTGATACCATGGTTCACCATCGACCTCTTCTTCAACATTCAGGCAGTGCGCGGGGACTTCACGAATTTCCAAATTAAAAGGGCGTACATCTACTGCTTCGTTTATTCTGAACATTGCTCCAAGGGTGGCCAAAGCATCAGCAATCTGATTCTCCTCTCGAGGCAAGTGATTGAAGTTAATTTTCTCAAACTGTTTTCCCAATTCCACAATCAGCTTCTGATAAGGGACCAGCTTGGAATCCCTAGTTTCCCATTCACCTCGCATCTGACATATTACCAGAGCCGAATCTCCATAAACGTTTATTGTGTCGACTTTCATGTCGATTGCTATTTGTAATCCCAGTGCCAATGCCTCATACTCCGCCATATTGTTAGTACAATTGAAATTCAACCTCGCCGTGGCTGGGTAATGCTTTCCTTCTGGAGAAATCAATACTGCTCCAATTCCATGCCCCAAGGCGTTCGAAGCTCCATCAAAGAATAGCTTCCAATTCCCATCCCTTTCAGATTCTTCCTTGCTTGTCTGGCATACTGACATCAAATCTTCATCTGGGAATTCAAACTTCATTGGTTCGTAATCATCCTCCACCCTTTCTGCTAAGAAATCAGCAATTGCACCTCCCTTGATGGCTTTCCGAGACACGTATACAATATCATATTCAGAAAGCAACACTTGCCATTTTGCCACTCTCCCTGATAAGGACGGTTTTTCGAAGATGTACTTAATGGGATCTAACTTTGCTATGAGCCAAGTGGTATGATAAAGCATGTACTGCCTAAGTCGATGTGCCGCCCAGGCTAATGCGCAACACATCTTTTCCAGTGAGGAATACTTAGACTCGTAATCTGTGAATTTTTTGCTTAAATAATAGACAGCTCTTTCTTTCCTGCCGGTTTCATCATGTTGTCCCAACACACATCCCATAGACCTTTCATTTACTGTCAGATACAAAAGGAGAGGCCTTCCAGCTACAGGTGGTACTAATACCGGTGGGCTTAGAAGGTAATCTTTGACTTTATCGAAGGCAATCTGGCATTCCTCATTCCATGCCCCCGGGTCATGTTTACGAAGGAGCTTAAAAATTGGGTCACATGTAGAGGTGAGTTGTGATATGAATCGAGCAATATAATTCAACCTCCCTAAAAATCCCCTCACTTCTTTTTGTGTTTTGGGAGGTGACAGTTCACGGATGGCTCGTATTTTATCTGGGTCCACCTCAATTCCCTTTTCACTGACCACGAACCCCAACAATTTCCCAGAAGTAACACCGAATGTGCATTTTGCCGGATTCAACTTGAGCCGAAACCTTCGCAACCTCTCAAACAACTTTCTGAGGTTAATAGTGTGGTCCTCCTTTGTACGAGATTTTGCAATCATGTCGTCCACATACACTTCTATTTCCTTATGCATCATATCATGAAATAGGGTCACCATGGCCCTTTGATAAGTGGCGCCTGCGTTTTTTAGCCCAAATGGCATCACTTTGTAACAAAACGTGCCCCACATGGTCACAAACGTTGTTTTCTCCATATCCTCGGGTGCCATTTTAATCTGGTTATACCCTGAAAAGCCATCCATAAATGAGAACAGGGCATTTTGTGCTGTATTATCCACGAGAGTGTCGATATGCGGCAAAGGAAAGCTATCCTTCGGGCTTGCTCTGTTCAAATCCCTATAATCCACACACATTCGAACTTTTCCATCTTTTTTAGGAACTGGGACTACATTAGCTACCCATTCGGGATACTTGGCCACCTCCAAGAATCCAGCATTGAATTGCTTTTTGACCTCTTCTTTAATCTTCGGCAACATCTCCGGCTTCATCCTTCTTAATTTTGCTTAACCGGCTTGCAATCCGGCCTCAAAGGCAATTTATGAACAACGACATCAGTATTGAGACCTGGCATGTCTTGATAGGACCAAGCAAACACATCCACATATTCGCGGAGTAGCTCTTCTAGCTTCTGTCGTTCATGTGAGGATAATGAGGTACCAATCTTAACCTCTTTCTTTTCTTCCTCATTTCCCAAATTAATTGCCACCGTGAGCTCTTGATAAGGCAATATCTCCTTTTCCTCCTGTTCCAACAACCTTGACAATTCCGAGGATAGGTCATAGTTATCAAACTCTTCTTCATTTTCCAGTTCATCAACGTTCGACGTTTTTTCAAAATTAACGATCTGATTGCTTTCTAAATTTTCTTCGTGTTCATTATTTAGAGACCTGCGAATAGGTGCAATTGGACATGGGCACAGGCAATCATTTATTGGTTTAAAGTGAGAAATATGAAAATGGTACGTGCAAGCAAAAAATGATAACCAATGAGATGATGAAACATTATGCTTGTCATTTATTTGAAAGATTAAAGTAGAAGAAAGCCCTATTTAAACAAGAAATTAATCCTAATGCCTTTGGGCATAGGCATTCGAGTGAAGTTTGTTCATTACATTTGCAAAGACCCAAAGATGCTCGGTAATTCCGTGACTGTCCAATTTGTCAGCTCTTCTCCAGGTAACAGTGGATACACTTCGGGGACCTTTTCATCAATTCCCTCTTCTCTAATCATGTGGATCGATAGCTCCTCAAACTGATGCAGAACTTGATTGACTCTTGTTGACGCTTCAGGATGGATGTAGCCTGCAGAGCGAAAAGTCTCGTACAAGTATGGGATTTCCTTTTTCTCCCATTCTTCCTCTCTGCCTTCGAGCATAGCCCTTCTCTTGATCCTCTTCTGAGCTGCCAATTTCCTTTTTTCTTCTTTGGTGGGCCTGTACCCCAATCCAAACTTGTCTTCATTTTTAATCGGAATCAGAGGGCAGCTAATCCCTTGTAAATTTCTTCCCAAGCCCAGACCAGCACGACATCCTTTTCCCACTGTCTGTTTAACTTCCATTTGAGTCGTTGCAGATAAACGAGGAGTTGGTATTACCGACCCCTCCCCTACATAAGTAGCGTTCACGAACTCAAACGACCTAAATGAACATTCGGGGATTTCTTCTGCTGCTTCAACATAAAGAGCAGATGAAGCTTGAATAGCTAGTATGTCCTCTTCGGCCAAGATGGTTATCAGCTGGCCATCAACTATGAATTTCACCTTTTGGTGCAAAGAAGATGGTACAGCTCCAGCCATATGGATCCATGGTCGCCCTAACAAACAGTTGTAAGATGGCGTGATGTCCATTACCTGGAATTGGATATCAAATATACAGGGACCAATTTTCATTGATACTTCTATGTCACCCACCACTTCTCGTTTAGTCCCGTCAAACGCTTTCACCATCATGCAACTGGCCCTCATATGAGTCATGTCAACCGGTAACCTTGCTAATGTGGAAAGGGGCATGACATTCAAGGCTGAGCCGTTGTCGATCAATACCCTAGGTATAGCATGGTCCTTGCATCTGATAGTTATATGGAGAGCTTTGTTAGTTCCTCGGCCTCCTGACGGGATTTCTTCATCACTGAAGGCAATGAAATTTCCCACTGTGATATTCCCCACGATGTGGTCTAGCTTCTCCACGGATATATCATGGGCCACATAAGCTTGATTCAAGACTTTAAGCAGCGCATTCCTATGTGCCTCCGAACTCAACAGCAAAGACAGTAGCGAGATGCGAGCAGGCATTTTTGTTAATTGTTCTACTACGCTATACTCACTATGCTTGATAAACTTGAGAAACTCAGCTGCTTCTTTTTCCGTGACAGACCTCTTTACTTCATTATCCGGGGCATTTGTAGGTTCAGTGATTTGACCGTTTGGAGAGGTACTCGCTTCTTTCGGATCTTCCACTCTCTGTTTGGACTTTCCCTTTTCAACCCTTTCCGCCATCTCAGGAGAATAGCATCGTCCGCTTCGGGTTATACCCCCTACGCCAGTCAAGTCTGCAGAAGACACTTGGGAAGAAAGAGGGGTCGCACCCAAAATATTGCACTCGTAGTTCCAAGGCACAGCCTTGTCACTTTTATACAGGAACGGACTGGGTACTTCGATGGTGATGCCACCTCCGGCGATAGTAGAAGACCTGCTACCTATTGGGTTCTTCTGTTCTTCGTAGAAAATGGTAAGAGGTTTAGGTCGGCCCATACTAGATGAACTTGACATCTCCTCAGGTGAGGGATCTTCATTTATGGTTCCAACCAAACCCTCATTGTCTTCCACGTAGATTTCTACTATTGATGAGTCCATCAATTCTTGCAACTTTTGTCGAAAACCATCGCAATTCTGGATGGAATGTCCAATAGCCCCCGTGTGGAACTTGCAAGAATGAGTAAGGTCATGCCCCGATTCTTTCGTGTCCATTGGCTGTGGAGTGATGGCATTTACTTTAAGCAGTGCTTCGAACACTCTATCCATGGGTGTGCGAATCTCATCAACACTCCTTTTCACTTTCTGAGCCATCTCTTCATGGATGGCGTTCACTACTGGTCCTCCATGATCAGGTAAAGGATTCCCCCCATCATGTGAGTTATCTTTTTTAGAAAAGTTCAAAAGTCCTGCCTTAATGAGGGCTTGGACTTTGTACTTAAGCGCAGTGCAATTTTCGGTGGAATGTCCCTGAATCCCAAAATGGTAATCACAATGTGCATTCTGATCATACCATTTTGGAAAAGGGGGCTTGAGTGGCTCTAACGGGGTGCGTGCTAACAGTCGGTTTTCAATTAGCTGAGGTAATAAAGCAGAATAGGGGATTGGAATAGGATCGAATTTGGGTCTCTCTTGAGCAGCCCTCGATCCTCTTTGAGCGTTTCCAGGGTTATTGGTTGAGGATGTAGGTCTTGGTGTTGGTGATGGTGGTTGGAACACTGGCTGTTGGGTAGGTGGACAGGTATAAGGGTTTTGGGCGATATTGCCTACACCGGGATAGAACGGTGGATATGGGTGGTATGGGTGGTAAGGGTTGAGATTATGGTTTTGAGGGCTGGTAAAAGTGACTGCTTGCACGTCTCCATCTTTTCTCTTAAATTGGGCCCCTTTCTTAGAGCTAGTGGCCTCGTTTGTCTCAATCTTGCCATTCTTTATTGCCCCTTCGATTATTTCCCCTGAAAGGACTAGATCTGCGAAATTTTTGGTGACGTTGCCAATCAGTCGTTCATAAAAAGGAGCTTTGAGAGTATTTATGAATAATACTGTCATTTCCTTGTCTGTTAACGGTGGTTGCACCTGGGCTGCCGCATCTCTCCATCTTTGAGCATACTCTTTGAAGCTCTCGCTAGCCTTTTTCTCCATAGTTTGAAGGGATAGGCGATCAGGGGCTAAATCGGCAACGTGCTTGTATTGTGCCATAAAAGCTCTAGCCAAATCCTTCCAAGTTTTGATATGGCTTCGGTCAAGCTGCACGTACCATCTAGCTGCAGATCCAGTTAAGCTATCCTGAAAGAAGTGGATTAGCAATTTATCATCATGCGATTGGGCGGCCATCTTCCGGCAGTACATGGTAATGTGTGCCATCGGGCACTTTGTACCGTCATACTTCTCAAATTCAGGCACTTTGAATTTCGGAGGGATAACCACATCGGGAACCAGACATAACTCAGCTGCGTCCATAGTCCCGAACCTATCAACTCCTTCGATAGCACGAAGGCGTTCTTCCAGCAGATCATATCTTTTCTCAGTTTTTTCATTCTCCCCCGTTTGAGATGAACTCTTCCTTAACTTCTCTTGTTCTCTCGGGTCATCTAAATCCGGAACATGTATTGGTTCCGCGGGATTTACTCCGAGATTTGACCCCAATTGTCCGTGGGCCGATTGATGACCGGTTGGGGGTGGCATATTGTAATAAACTGGCGGCGCCACTTGCGGGTGAGCTCTTTCAAATGCATGGGGCGGAGTGAATCCTGGGGGATAAGACGGATCATCCCTTGGGTCGCTTGTGCCTTGGGTTGGTGGGTTTTCTAGCGGAGCTGACTCTTCGGCTACTCTTTTCCCCTTACTTAAGGTCACCACCAATTCCATCATCTTTGCTAACTGCTCCCTCATTTCGTCTTGTGCTTTCTCCATTCTTTCCATTCGTTCTCTGTGTTCCTCTTCCATGATCCTCACCCGTCGACGAGTATTGTGAACACGTTGGTCACCGGCTTTGGGTTGTGGAGCTATCTTGGAATCCTTATTTTTTAAATCATAAACATGAATTAGATGCAATGAATGAATACATTTTTTTATTTTCAGATTTATTGCGAGTGAAATGCATGTATGAATGATATACTAGGAGTATTTGCCACATAACACCCGTCAACGAAATAATTCATTACAAAAGATATTGTCTTTCATTACAATCTAGGAGTCATCTTTTACATTCAGAAATATTCACCAATTTTATTATAATGGCTATACACTTCATCATAATATCTGATCAGTTGTTGCTCTTGTTTCCCGATCGGAAAGACTTGGCTCCTCAGTATGTCCGTCTTCCTAGCCATGCTTCTCGCCTTGTAAGCCACTTCCCTCATTTGCCTCAATGCATAATCCATCTGATCATATTTCTCTAGGTAGGCCTGTTTGTAGGACTCTCCCCACTCTCGGATTCGGAGGCTCTCTTGCTTGAGGCGTTCATATTCCTGTCGGTGAGTCCCCATAGCCGCTTCGAGCTCTTCGTACTCCTGTCGTAGCAATTTGATGGACTCTTGTTGGAATCGCACTTGATTTCTCAGCCCATCGTTGTACGCTTGAAGCTCGTTACCTTGACTTTCTCTGGCTTGTATCCCTCTTTGGAGTTCACTTGTCTCAGTAGAAAACTTGCTGTTCAGAGCCTCGCACTTCTTTTCCCATTCATCCTCTATCTTTCGGGCTTTCTTTTTTTGCTCAATTACTTCTTTTTTTGCCTTTTCGCATTCTCTTTGGAGCTTCTCATATCGTTTCTTCCAGTTAGCGTTTTCAGTTTCAGACTTTTTTCGGCCTAATTCACTTTCGAGCAAGGCATCATGAGGTTCCGGATTAATTGGGCCTTTGAGTGTATCTTCTCTTGGGTACACAACATCCTTAACTCGTTTATCGTGCCATGCTTCATACCCAGCAGTAATCTCATCGACGTATCTCCCTTGGTCGACTCGGCTCGTCTTCTTCCAAGCTCGTGCAATTTCTTCGATCTTTTTAAGGAAACCCGACTCTCCATAAGCAAACTCTAAAGTGTTGAGTCCATGCGTCATTGGCACAAATTGTTCTGACCCGAATTGCCTTCTCACCATAATTGGGGCGTAACTGATTGCCCCCCATGGTCCCATCAGTGGTACCCATGGTTTATCTCCACATTTGTACATGACCGGACTTCGAGGCATCCACGACGCTCTCCACGTTACTTCCACACTTATGAGTTTTTGAAGCCTAGAGATCCACTGTTCCTTAGTCTTACCTTCCGGCCATTCACTCTCACAAAATTCTCTGATAGGGGCACTTAGCGGATGATATGGCTTTCTGAATCTCATGACGTTGCATTCGAAGTGGCTTACTATCCAAACGAAAAGTAGTTGTGCGCATCCCACAAAACGTCCTTGTCCTTTTCTTCGACAATAATTCAAAGATCTGAGAGTCTCAGCTAGGATCGAAGGCGAAGGATTGGCCTTATTGACGACTTGCTCGAAGAAATCTATAATTCCGACCTCTACATGCCTCAAAACTTTAGGAAAAATCACCAACCCGTAGATTCCTAAAGCCATCACAAGCTGTCCTTGCTCAGTATCTTGATGCTTCGTGACATAATTACGTAAGAAACTCCACGGGATACACTCATTGTCTCCTTTTCTTTTCAAGTTTTGGTCGACTTCACCCGGGGTGATACCCATCATCTTGGCTAACTTCCTCCTATGCCCAGTCTTCTGTCCCCTCCAATATATTTTGTCCGGATTGTCGAGATCAATTTGCAGGAGAGCTGTGTACTCTTCGATTGTGGGAACCATATCCACCTTGTTGAACACAAAACACCTATATGATGGATCCCAGAATTGTACGATGGCTTTCAACAACTGTTCATCAATGTGGACCTTAAGGAGTCGAGCTATGTGGCCATACTTCTTATCGAAATTTGCTCGAGTTGAGGGCCTCCACCTTTCCCATATGTCGAGCAAATCAGTAAGGTCATTCTGTGTCAAATCAAGGTGGACCATTTGAGGCAATGATGGCACATGGTCTTGCGACAAACAATCCCCTTCGCTTTGTTGGACATTCGCCATGTGTTGGGTCACCTCATGTATTCCGTCGTAGCTCGAGAGTGGCCATGATGACTCCATGAGTGTAATTGGATCTACTCCGTCGATGGTTGTCAAGTGACAAATACTCTTCCTATATGCAAAATGACGATGCAAATGTGCATATGCAAAGTGAAAATAACAAAAAGGTTCAAATTAGTGCAAGAAAATATTTAAGAGCTATTCTTATTAAAAGAAAAGACTAAAATGGATGATGTCATGAGTGCGCATGATAACTTCATTATTTTGCTAGGAGAAATTAGAATAGAGGGAGCGTGAAAAATTCCTTCATGTGTACCTAATCAAAGGTATATACTCACGGGTAGGGTTCTACCTAGGCATAGGTGACTCTCGGTATTCTACATGCTGAGTTCGGGTTGAAAGTGGAGCTAAAGGTTCTCAAATCGTTCCTCACTGTCGTCCACACGGACTAGTAAGGCACCCCGGTCCTCGCCCATTATAGGCTTCAATCGGACTAGGTTCGATTTGAGTGGGAGTTTTCACTAGCCCGTGCGGAGGTTATCACCTCACGAGAGCGTAGCTACTTAACCCCCTCCTAATTAAGGACTAAGCCCGGGTAGAAGGCTTATGCATGAATGCAAAACGTGTCGTGTGTGTGAAGGAAAATATTGACTTTCGACAAACAATCTCACATCCCTCTATCCTAAATTTCTCACAATTAAATAACAATGACAAAAATTAAAACAGCAAATGCAGCGAAAAGCGGTAAAAACAAATGCACAAAATTAAAGGAAACATTAAATTATTTAAGGCCGTGAATGACTTATGATTATTTAATGGCTCGACTCTCGATCTTCCCCAGTGGAGTCGCCAATCTGTCGCAACGTGCGGGTCCGTGGAACCCGTCCGCCAGACGCGGGCGAAAGGTAAAAAAGAAAACTTGGGAGTCGCCACCAATCGTTCCTTGTAGGTGCGATTGGTCACCTATTGACTCGGTTCTAATCGACGGAGTCCTAAATTAATTTTAGGTCCATCGGAAGAACGAGAACTGGTCCACGTTTTTTCAAAATTGGGTTCGGGAGTGCGGTTACGCACGGAGAAGGATTAGCACCTCCGTGACGCCCGTTCCATGAACGGTACCATCTAATCTTAAGTCATTCTTTTTACGGCCTGATCTCGAGTTTATTGTTATGTTTTCTCAATCCTTGCTTATTAGCTAAATTTTATTGAATTCGGTCATTCGAGTTTTCTCTTTTTTTTATTTTACGTATATACGTGATGCAAATGTAAAATGATGTAATGATTTATTTATTTTAAATAATGAGGTCGAAAATCTTTTATTGGAAAATCATTCGAAGACTATCCCAACGCTTTGGTGAAGTCTCGACGTTTTCCTCACCTAGAGATATCCCCGAAGAAACTCGTCTCTACAAGCTCTTCGGAGAAATCTCATCATCGGGATTCCCGCCTCATTTACAGTATAAATGTCGCATGCTATGACAAGAAGGAATAATGATGACTACATGCACGCGTTTATTGATTTTGGGGGAGGTTCGTAATTTATCCGATTATATGATCGATAGTTCGAGGTGATTTATCACCTTACTTACTTTTATTATCATTTGTTACCTCTTTTTAAGTTATTTCTTGATTTTTCATTTTTTTTCATTTTTTCATTTATTATTATTTTTTTTTTATTTTTTTTACGACAAAATTAACTTTATTTAAACTAATTAACTAATTATATTAATTTGAATTCTTTATATAAGTTATGAAGATTTATTATTTTTTTTATTTTTTATGTATATCTTCGATAATGTCTTATTTGAGTAATGAATATTGGAGTATAGAGTTCGGATTTATCCCGACGCTTCGGTGAAAATCCGTCTCGTATTCCTCACCTAGGAAATCGATCCAAAAGAAGTAACTCTTTACCTGTTTTTAGATCGAATTCCATCATCGGATTACTCAAAATGGTCATTTATTATTTTATATTCTATAAATACTTTTACTATATTTTATTTTTTATTTTTTTATTTTTATTTTTATTATGATTATTATCATTATTTTATTTTTTTGCCATTTTCACATTTATTCATTTCTTTTCTTTTTTTTCTTTTTTTTTATTCATTTTTATTTTATTTTTATATATATCATTTTTATTTTATGTTATTTTTATACATATATTTTTCTCAATATTATTATCTATTCTATTCATACATTTACTTCTTTTTTTATTTTTATTTTTTTAATTTTTTAATTTTTTAATTTTTTTAATCATTTTATTAATTTTTTATTTTTTGTATTTTTATTTTTATTATTTTTGTTGTGTCTATAGATACTCCTATGACCTATATATATATTTTTATATTTTTTTTTCTAAAATTTAAAATGCATAAAAAAATAACATAAAAAAAATAAAACAAACTAATAAAAAACAAAAGAGGCCCAAGAAACATACTTATCTGGGCTTGGATTGGCCCAGATCTGCGGTCCAACAGGAGGTCCAAGACTGCAGGACCTGGTCCGCGCAGCAGGCCCGCAAGGGAGGGGTCCAAAACGCAGCACCAAGCCCGATCCGACAGGCCTGCAGTGGGGAGTCCAAAACGCAGCGTTTTGGTGCTGGTAAGGCTCCTCAAAACGGCGTCGTTTCGGGCGAACGCTTCAGCTTCCTTACTCCACCAAACGGCGTCGTTTTGTCCTGGCTCTTCAACTTCTTTATTCCCCCCTTAAACGGTGTCGTTTGGGTTTGTTTTTGGTGGGTATAAAAACCCCTTTTTTTTCTTTTTTCTTCACTTTCAGCTTTCCTCTCTCTCTCTCTAGCCCAAACTCTCTGCCCTCTCTCTAGAAAACAGCAGCCCTTCCCCCACCGGTGGCCTCTCCTTTTCCAGCAACCCCCGTCGTCGGTCAGCCTTCCCCCACCGATCTACCTTACCGTCGACGGATCTAGACCGTCCCAACGCTTCGTCGCACCCTTACCGATCGCCGGTCATCGGGCTCTCACCCTCTCCCAAACACAACCCCAAATGCCCCATTTTCTTGTTTTTTCGATTGTGGTTTTTTTTGTGTTTTTGTTGTTGTTATTTTTTGCTTGGGTATCCGGTGGGCTGTTAGAGACCTTAGGGATTTTTTTTGATTTCGATTTTTTTTTTGCAGGGATCTGTTCTTTTTTTTTTTTTTAAAAAAAGCCTCCCCGGTGTGTGAAATTTTTGGGGTTCTTATAGAACCCCTTTTGTCCAAATTTTTGGACGATCAGAGAAGGGCAAATCCTCTTTTGGCAGCATGAATCCCGGATGGCAACCCAAGTCAACAGCACTGGTGTCGGAGCTGATCTTCAGATCTTTGGCAGCCGGAGGAGCATTGAATGCTCCGTTTTTGTTGACAATGGAGGCCGACTGTGCCTCCAGTTTTTATTTTATTTATTTTATTTTTTATTTTGTTTTTATTTATTTCTTTTATTATTTATTATTTTGTTATTTTGAAAATGGGTGTCTACAATCACACATTAACATGACCCCAAATGCAAAAAGGTGAAGGCAGTATCAACCATCCTATCAAACTTTTGGGACACAAGATCATGTAATCTATGTGGCTTTTTGTCGTGTGGGAAATACCTTTTGTTGTTCCTTTCAACCTGGTATAGCTGTTTTGTCACTGATTATAATTCTCTCTCAAGTTTAATTGCTTATCAGCTTTGAGAACAGAGCTCTGTGCTACTCTCAGTTTGCTTACAATTTTTACTCTGCCGCCGGTACATAAATTTGCAGCTTTAATCGAGAGCGGTGTTGAAGTCCCAATAATTGACACCTAGACTACTTTTCTGTTGAAGAAGTTAGCTGGTTGCTTCCATAATTTGAGTGATAAAGAAATCTGAGGTTGGACTTCGGGGTTTAAAGGTCAAACTAGTCAAAATTTCTGTATATACCCAGAAAATCAGGGAAAGATCTAGTAGTGACAGAAGAAGTAAGCAGCTTCATCTTAGACTCTAAAGGATCCATACCACCAGTCAATTTTGATGGCTTAGTGCCCTAGAATCTAGATTGTTAGTTTCATGCTTTGGTTGAATTCAGCCTGCGGCTGAAGGCATGAATTGGGTTCATAACATCATTAATCCTTCACCAATCTTGAATTTAGAAATAAAAGGAATATTCTACAAGAATTTCGCAGACAATAGTGCATTAATCGAATTGATTTTGACCCGTTGAATCATTTGATTATTCCATGGGATTAGAAATATTCACATTCCTGCTACATTCTTGGAAGAAAAACGTTTGAAACAAGGAAAGGAAAAATCTAAAGCAAATTGAACCTTAAATGGGACGTTGCAAAACTCTTGATAGATTAGACCTAGAAATTAAAGGAGCTCAAGAATTGTCTGGCAAACATAGCGTGTTCCAAAAGGAAATAAGTCTCTGGTGAAAATCATGGAAGGAAAGAAAATTATCCTAATGATAAGTTTCTTATTTTTAACCTTTCCTTCTTACAAGACATACCTTGTGTGATTTGGCATCTGTGTTATTGGACGAAAGCTCCAAAAGTGCAATAACCATCTTTATGTAAAAGCAACCGGCAGTTAATGGTTTGTGATGTATTTGTCTCTATACCAGTCTTTTCTCCTTTCTTGGTCGGCCTCCTTTTGTTTTCAAAAATTAGGGGCCAAATGGCGTGCCATTATGTCGACGTAATGAACAGACCTTTCCCTTCCATTTTTCTTCTAATTCTTGTACCCTTTCCTTTGAGTTGTGTATCTTTGTTGCTTACCTTTATGATTGGAAATGTAATCCTTCTCATCTCCAAAAACAAAAGGGAAAAAAGTTATAGTAAAAACATGAAAAGCTCACTTTCACTTAACTATTTGAAAAGTACATTAAACAGTGCTTAATTTAATGTTTACATATCTTAATCAATATTAAAAAGAAAAAAGATAATATTCACATATTAATTAGATACTAGCTAGGTTAGTAACTTTTCTTCTTCATCTTTTCTTTTTTACATTTTAAACATTGGTTGATTTTCTAATAAGTGGTGATTTTATTCTATCATTTCATCAAATTCTGTTCTTGTTCATGGACCTGTATTGATCAAATAAATGAAAAGAGAGAGAGAGGATTCCAAGAAATGGAAGAACCAATTACTGACGAGAAGAATTAAGACTTTGATATTCCTAAACTATTAAGACAATGGCATTGATCAAAGGGCTATAACAAAATCAATCCCAGTGAAAGGATATAAATAGAAAGAAAGAATAAATAAAGCCTTACTGAATATGCACTTCTATGTGTACAATAATAATCTAAACCCTAATTATAAAGAATATAAGAAAAAAATAGTCAAAATTGTAGGCAGAAAATTCAAACCAAAAATAATAATAATAATAAAAGAAGAAGAAGAAGGAGAAGAATCCCATGTATTAAGATATATGGAAAACCGGGGAGAAATTCTAGAGAAACTAATGGCCCGCGCCAGGGCTTGGAACAGACTGTAGAATCCGATCAATGCCAGCAAGGTGCCGGGCAAAGAGTTTCTCGTTGTCGAGCGTGGCGTGACCCTTCTTGCTAGGAGCAGAAGCTGGCAGCGTACCCTTAGGAAGGGCACTAAGCACCAAGCTTGCAAATAAAGAAGGGACATTTTTGTTGCTATCCCCTCTGTTTAGTAGCTTCCGACTTTCCATTTGTGGCACAAGCGAAGCAGAGATCACCAAGAAGATGAGCACCAGATAACTGAAACGAGCCATGGATTTGTATAAAGTACAATTGTAGTAAAATGAGACACAGAGAAGAAAAAGAAGAGAAACTGGAATCTGGGTTTTGTGGGTGAAGTTGGAAAACGTTAAGAGAAGTTGCAATGTCGTGTTCTGTTTTGATGGGTTGATGATCATGGGTTTGGTGCACATATATATAGAGAAACAACTAAGAGAGAGTGAGAAATCATGCGATGAACCAACGTGTGACGGCTGCAGACAGAGAGAGCGAGCGTGGAGGACAAGTTAGAGGGGGCTGTGGCTGAGTCAACATTAAAAGAGTTTGAAAATGAAGAGAAATTAACAAGAAACAAGAAAAGAAAATTTTGAAGTTTCTGAGAGTGGAATTAAAATGGATCATATTAATTTATATGGTGGTATTTCTAATAAATTTGGATACTAAAATTGAGTGTAGGAAAGGCCGCGTGGAGGTGGAGGCAAGAGTTAGGTAAGGGAGTGAGATAAGCCACCGGCCAATTTCATGCACCGTCAACTCTTAATTTTTGGTCCAACAGTAGTTCGGCATCCACATTTGGTATTGTTTTGGCAAGGTTAGGCTTTTGGCAATTGATGGCAGCGGCTCTGCTACTGTCTCCAATTCTCCACTAGTGAAGCACAAAACATTGTTTGATTTTGATTTCACGACTCAATCTTCATCTTTGAAATTCCACTCAATCATGTTTCTTATCATGACCAAGAAAGATTTGAAGAAGGGGGAATTTCCTATCTTTACTTATTAGTACAAAAGAAATTAATTATCACATATTTTACTTACACTTTCTTAAAATTTACTAAGACTTTTGCTGTTTGTTACAAGGGAGACTCATAGTTACATTTTTCACCTCAAACCGCTAAAGGACTAACGCAATTCTTGGGAATTGTGAGAGCAACTTCTTTGGCAATATGTATATTGGATTATGACTCCTGACTCGTGACTCTTAAATTGAAGCAACTGTGATGTTTCCTCTTCAGTATGTGCTCGTGTAGCTTTGACATGGCCTCCAACCGAATAGAGTAACAAATCAATTTTGATTATGGGCTTTGTTCAAAGTTCATGAAACTATCTAGGTGGAAATCATTTGAGTAATTGACCATTTTTTCTTCACCAAGTAGTTCAATGCTGTTATTCAGTCTACTTAAGGAGATAAGAAAGATAAGGGTTTGAATTTGTAGTGTTCTTCTATGTTGCCCAAAAGGAGGTAAAAAACAAGCTATTCTCTAGGTTCTTGACATGACAAAATCATAGGTTTGGCAAGAGTGTTACTTATTTAGCTGGAAAGGTCTAAACAAATCATGTTCAATGCTTAAATCTGAAGGTAATTAAAAATATAACAACTGGTTTTGGTCGATGTTTACCTTGGACAATTTCTTTGAAAAAACCGCACCAGCTTATGTCACAGATAATTCCCACAAGAACTATCTCAGCAGCGACAGTGCTTCTCTATTGGTGCGTGTACCATCACCTTATCTGTTACTTTTATCTAACAACTGTGATGAGCCACCGCCAAATGCAAGCGAATTTTATAGGTTTAGCCAAGCTGTAAGATTGAATAGAAGCTGGAGCTCTGATTGGCAGGCCAAACTGCCCAAGTCAAAACCGTGAAGGAAAAGAATAAGATTAAGATCCCCATGGTCCCACGCCATGTTCAGATTGGAAAAGTGCTGATCTTTTTACGTGACAAAAAGCTGTTCAATATTGAAGATAAAACCTTAAACAACATAGTAATTGTCTTTCTAATGGTTTCACTGACAACGTGCGTCAGAAGGCCGTGAGGTTCCACTAATTTGTACGTTCCGATTCTTCGGAAGCTTTTATTACGCAATAACTTTCTAACCCTTTCTTTTTTTTGATTAAAGGTTTGGGTATTTTTAAATACTTGTTAAGATTAATTAATTGAGGTTTCAACCTTTGTTTGGTCGACGGGAAACTGATTTCTTGGTCAAGGATTAAGATTTTCTTGATATAAGAAAACAAAACCCAAATTACTGTAAAATCATCTTTCAGCCATGAAGTACCAAAATTTCTAAACCAAGAACTCTCACATTTCAAATTAATAAGGCACGATAGGACAGCATAGTCACTGTTGCAAGTTTGATCTGCGTCAGAAAATGGAATTGTTTTATGCAGACGCAAACAAAGAATCTTCAAAAAGAGTTCGTTCCACATCATTAACCTCATCTCAGGAGATGCCAATCAGCGAGGCCAAATTGGATAAAGACCAACTAATGTGGTTTGAAGCTAGCTCTCTCCCACCATCGTTGGTTGCTTCGCACGTAATTTTTCACAAAAAGCTGCCGTCAGAGGCCTGTTTATTTCTTTGATCACCAGTATTAGAAATTTTATGAAGTTGTACTAGTTTGGGATATATAGCTCTTCCTGGGACTGGAACATCGGTTAGGAAACTGTCAAATGTCAGAGATAAGCTCTCATTGTCACTTTAGTGGTCTCTCAATAATTTTGATGCATGACAAACAAGTTAACATCCCCGGTACCATTACTACTGCCAATGTCAAAGGAGAATAGGTCCAGCCTCTTGCATATAAACTTTTAGACAAAAAAAAAAAAAAAAAAGATACGTCTTCCATAAGCCATCTAGGTAGCTTGCATAGAATTTGTCCATATCCTTTTATACCATTTGTTTGGCTTATATTGCAGGCAGAAATACCCCCTCATGAAAACTAAATTTTATTGGTTTAATTAAGGTACAGAAAAATTAACTTAAACAGAATATTTAGTTTGGATCTAACCTTAATTAATGGACCAGGGTCAGGGGGGAACTTTCTGCCGCCCCCATCAGATAAAAGAAGTTTATTTTCAGGTAGAATACATGAATGCACGTTACAGTTTGCCAATGAAATCAAATCACGCGGCAGAATGGAAAAAAAAAATTAATTAGTTTAAGCAAAAGTTAATTAAGTTATGCCTGCACACCCATCTGCACTAACCGTGTTCTGTTAGAGTTTTGACTTCGGAATATAATAAGATACATGAGAACCAAATCACACTCACATGGGTACATGTCATAACTATACATACCTACCAACATTATACTATGTGCATAATTAAGCATTTGACATTATATATATTATGGTTATTGACTTTATTATTCTAATAATTAATTTAATCCAAAACTAATACTAGTATTTAAACTTGCAAATTGTAATTATTGGTTATATATTCAACACTCTTTCATACATGGTTTGATTGTTTTTAATAACCAGAATACATATTTTTTATATTCTAAGCCGGCCATTGTTGGTGCCAAGGGTGTTCAAACCCGGTTGTGGTGGGATGATAATGATTTGTGTTCCTTGGGGTTCTTCTTGTTTCCGTTGAAGAGCTATGTTGAGTGAGTTTTTGTTAGTATGATCTCAGACAGAACCGTTTTAAGCTGTTATCAGATTCTCATATGTTAATGTGTACAAGAAAGAATCTCTGTCCCCAATGTGACGTTCTGCTCTACTATCATTTTAAGGTATTTTTTGTAATGTTCATTAGGTAATGAAATTAATTTTTATGTTTTTCAAAAAAAAAAGGAAAATATCAATGCTAGGGTAAGAAGGGTAGCAAAGGGCAAAGAAGCACTTCCTATTGTTTCAATTTTATTGAATGCCTCTTTGAGAATGCAAATTAAGCACCAACGCGTGATCAATCAAGAATTGATGTAAAAAAATTATTATCTTTTAAATTAAGCTCATTAATTAGGACTCACGTATTCTTTCATGATTAAGAGGTTGTTTGGCTTGACTTTTTTCTAGCTTAAAAGCTATTATGAAGTTTTTATGAAAAATAATAATTTTTAAAATTAAGTTAAAGTTGTTTGATAAATTTTTTTAAAAATTTTTTTTATATAAGTTATAATTTTGATTAAAATTATCTTAAAGGGTATTTTTTTTAAAAGGGTAATATTATAATTATTTTTAATAAATAAAGATATTTTTGAAACAAAAATAAAAAATTTTCTTATATATTTAAAAGAAGAGAAGAAAAAGCTCATCACATGAGCTTTTTTTGAAATTCTTTTTTTAAAAATTTTACTCTTTAATAAAAATTATTTTTTTAAAAATTTTTCAAAATTTATATTTAATCTAACTTTTACTTTTAAAAAATAAATAAACTGAAAAAAAATCAAGCCAAACAAACACTAAGTAATATTACCTCCTCGTAGTTAATTTGGTCTTAAGATCTCTTCGACTCTAGGTTTGTATAGCACATATCCTGGTCATAGTTTAGTTCAGACTTGCAAATTGCATGTCGCCGAGGCAAGTAGCCTTATTGGGTAACCATAAACATTAAAATAGTACTATAAAAGAAGTCAAAACCTACCCCCCAGTGTCCTAGTTGTTAGCATCTAAGAAGTCAAAGAAAATATGCAAGACTTGACTTCGCCTAAGCAACTACCAATAATCATACATCCTTAATCCTTAGCAATTAAAACACTTCATTAGTTTTTTAATAACGAACAACTCTTTTAGCAAACTACCATCAAGTGTCTAATGATTAACTATGTAGACCTCGGATCACTAACCCAAGTAAACCAGAAAAGAAAAGGAGAGGGTTAATGTGTAGAAGAAAGGAATTTGACTTCTACATTATGATCTATACATGCATCTAACCATCATTTTCTTAATTAGTAATATATATGAGTTATATGGTATTTGATAACAGATGGGGAAATGGAAGTGCACTGCATGAATTGCAAGTTTTTGAATGATAATTTATTTGACTTAGTTACATTTTTATTTTATTTTTCATTTTTTTGTCATTGTTTTCTATATTATCCAATCGAAACATGTAGAGGGTATAGCACCAAATGGCCTATGAAAGATGATTTTGTTTTGTATTGAGAAAGTCAACAACAACCCTCAACAAAGAGTCCTCGAGGGGAGGGCAATTGGCAAAGCATTATTTTAAAATATTTAGTCCTTTCAACCATAGATTATAAACAAGAATATGGATTGAATGATTTTTAATGGCTAAATGCTTGATGGGTCTAGTCTCTTTTTTACTTTCAGTGAATGCTCATACCTCAAAGGATCACATTTAGCATGCGTTTATATATAGGACCATTTGGTTTTACTTTCCCATTCTTTCACCGACAAATTGGAATACAAATAAAACAACATTTTCAACTTTAGAAATCCTCCACATTTTCACTCATTTAAAACAAAATAAAATTTGCATCAAAATTCAAAAGAAAGATGATAGAGACCATGACTCATCACGTGAGCCATCTCCCTTACCATATTTGACGAGCACAAAAGAATAAACGGTCGACATTGTTGACCTGAACAATAAATTTATATATATATATAATATTTACGAATTGCCAACCCAATGAGGAAAAACAAAATCGGGAAACAAATAGAAAACCCTCCAAAAAATCGTGTTAAATTAGCTAAAACTGTCGGCATAAATGTTTTCACAATAAAAAAAGAAGATATTTGCTGGGCATAATGTCTACAGAAGGGTCCCTGAAGCATTCACCCACGTCAGCAGCTCGGGTGTCGACCATTCGACAAGAACTCCCCCAGTGCCGTTGGCCGAAAGTGCTTCCCTTGTCTCACTACACACCCGAAAAGTTCCCAGCAACAAAGGCAGGGACATTACCTTGTGCCTAAAGATATTGCTATTATAAGCATCTTCAATTGACTTTGGAGATCATTTCCATATTTTTTTTATGCTTGATTTTTTGATTAAAAGATTTGCATGATACAAATAAACAGCCAAAACACTCAAAAGGACAAATCTAATTGATGAAAAAGTGTAGCTAGCTTAGTAAATTTCATAATTTGGTCATCAAAATCAATAAAGTTGGGATGTTGAATTGTTTATCATTCATTATTATATATAGAATAAATGACACACGTAATTCATGTATGGGGCTTATTATCTTTTGTATTTTTTGAGAATTCGTCAAAAGTAGATTTGAAAAAAAAAATGATTACAAACCTACTAGGCTGTTTATATCAAATTCAATTCGGAATGGCCAATAGAAACATACCTCTTTCCCACCGCCACTCCCCTTTTAGCTCTTTTAATCCAACTTTGTATGGGCATATAGCTATCTATAATATATAGATATTGAATATTAACATAAACGTGCTCGATGATCTCACAAAGATTTGCATTTAAATAACTTTTTGAATATTAGTACTGACCTAGTTTGAATTCATTCAGCATAACTTAGTTCACAATTAAAAGGGTTGTTGGGAATTTGCTTTCCTGTTGAGTACTAATGTACTATCGTTCTTGGATTTCATTTTTCTCTTCTCCCAATTTAGGGTTGGTTGTTCATTTGTCACGTAAAATGAAAGCGAAAAACATGGTATTTTCCTTTTGGGCCAGGAAAAAATTATGGGTCGGTAAAGAGAGAATCTCAGAATGAGTTTGGTATCAGAAGATTGGGTAGAGTTAGGCTCTAACCCAAAAGTAAAGGGCTTGAACCAATCACTTGCAAATAAGTAGTTAGCGGATATGTTTACATACATGCATAATTTGGTGTTGGCCAACCTTAAAGGGCTGCCAGCTCATTCTATGCAGGAATAAATATAGTAATGGCTTAATTGCAAAATGCAATAAGCACATATCCAACCACTTTCAATGCCACCCAGGGTCAAGAACAACGCTGCTTGAGCTTGTGTTGGTGAACTTGCTAGGCGAATCCAAGTCCAGCAACAAGCGTTTGTAGTCCAACGGTTAGGATAATTGCCTTCCAAGCAATAGACCCGGGTTCGACTCCCGGCAGACGCATCTTTTTTCTGTTACGCTTTTGAGTTTAATGTCACTCCTTCCGCTGCAAGCTGCGGCAATACTAGAAAGGTAGAAATTGGCTGATTTGATGTGCTGATTGCTAACCAGCGTAAGAAGACTCTAACAGCAGGAAATAAGCCAAAAACATTGTAATAAGAGCTACTTAATCTATTTGGCAGCCAGATACAACAAGGTTATGATAATTGTTTTTTGTGATGCCCATGTTGCGGAATTAAGCTTTTACTATCAGAGGGTGGTACAGCAAATGCTAGAGGAAACCTTAAATGGCAGCTTGGTTCAGGCATCTTCTCTTCCTCCAATATTTTTACCACCGAACTCAAACGGGGCCGTCTTGTATAATCTTCATTCACACACCGCAGTCCCAGCATTGTCATATTGTCATAGCAGTGACTTCTTCAAGGTGCTGTTGCAGATCTTCACTTGTGAGGTCTATAATATTCATCAGCCGATTCTCAAGGCACTTCTTCTTTAAAAGATTTAGCAAACAAACATCTGAATCCGGTTGACTGTAATCTAAGATCTTCCTTCCCGTGACAACTTCTAGGAGAACAATTCCAAAGCTGTAAATGTCAGCTTTTACTGTAATTCTTGAGTGTTGCCACCAGGAGCTAAGTGCCCCAACGTGCCTCTTATCCGGGTCACTACTTGACTCTGATCTCTATTAATCGACTTTGAAAGCCCAAAATCAGAAACCTTTGCATTGAAATTGTCATCAATAAGAATGTGTTGCGGCTTGACATCTAAATGAGCAACTCTTTGTGTGCAATCTCCATGAAGATATGCTATGCCTTTCGCTCTGTCTAATACAATCTTCTTTCTTGTTTTCCAATCAAGACAAAAGTTACTGTTTTCATGGAAGATCCATTTGTCCAACGACCCTCTGCTCATATATTCGTAAACTAAAATCCTGAGCCTTTTCTCAACACAGAAACCGATTAGCTTCACCAAGATAATGTGATTTATGTTTCCGATTGTGTCCACCTCTGCTAGAAACTCTTCAATCCCTTGCCCGGTGTTTTCAAGCCGCTTTATTGCAACCATTGTTCCATCCTTTAACATCCCATTCTACGCCACTCCGAAACCTCCTCCTCCCAACCTTTTAGCGAACTTAGCAGTTGCGAAAGATAATTCACTGTAAGAGATACTTATTGGAGTTCCTGAGATGACTGACTTAAGATCTTTCTGTTGTATGCAAGCACAGTTCATCTTTTCCCACAGCAGGAAGCATATTGTAACAAGAACAATCATACTTAGCAAACAGGCATATATAGCTAATAGCATTAGCTTCCAAGACTTAGAGTGAAAGGGTCTGTTTTCCGGATAGGAAGAGGAAGCGACCTTTATGTATGATGATACATGGAACCATTCTTCATGTGGATTACCCATCATTGACAGAAGATCGGAATGCAAATAACAATATCCTTCCGAAGTTGTTTTCATAGAAACGAAGAAGGCAGCTTTACAAGATTTATTTTCCTTACAGGCTTGCTTGCATCTTTCTTCATTGATTAATTGAAGAGTAGATGCCGTCAGATCAAAGCTAGTGAAATAGGAAAGATTTCCGAAATAAATCATTTCATATTCAGGAGACGTACCTTGAAATTGTACTTGCGGACGATTGATTTCGCGACAACCATGATTAGGATGTCGATTATTTCTTAGTGTAAAGTAGTCCACGCCATTTGATGCAACAGGACAAGTGCACTCACCACTTTTGCAAACCCCATTCCTGCCACACTTGAGTGGGATCCAACATTCATCTGATTTATGCGGCCAAAAGTGAACCGTTCTCCATCTATCTCAAGGGTTCCATCCATATATCCTAAAACCGATCCCTCCCATTATAAACTGAACAAATTTCAGGTGACGAACTTCCTCTGGTGTAGAGAGAGGTACAGCCTCCGCAGCGGGACCAACAGTTAGATACTGGGTTGGTTTGTCACCCATCAGATATGCAACCATGTCAAGAGAATTTAGAGAAAGGTGAAACAAGCCTTGGCTGGCATTGACAGAAGTGATTCTTGAAGTTGGCTGGCATTGACAGAAGTGATTCTTGAAGTAAGCCGTTGGTTTTCCCTCATTACTTGCCCAAGTAGAAGAGTGTCAGTAGGATAGAGGGAAGACTCCCAAACAGGCCCATTGCTTTCGTTCACCAGCATCATGTTACCTTTTTCAGCAATTCTCAAACCAACGATAGACATACCAAATGTATGAGTTGATCAAATTTCAGTACCATTTTCGTCTATCAAGGGCAAATTTCAACCGTGGGAGAATTTGAGTGTTGCATTTTCTCTAACTGGACTGCTCCAATTTGCTGACCAAGCTACCTGGGGACGCCTCTTTGAATTAACTTGACCACTGAGCCACGAAAAGAATCGACAAGTCACAGAAACCAGCAAAAGCCCAATTCCAATAAAAGCCAAATCCGAATCCAAAACGGCCAACTGCACAAACAGGGCTTCATGCTGCCTTGAATAGTATAAAACGAGCCAGTGAGCCATCCTTGAATTTTGTTTCTTGAGGAAGGGAATCATTGTTGTTTGTCCAAGTTGTTCTGTTGCCTGCAGAAAAATGAACAGTTGGATTTGGCAGAAAAGCCGCTGCAGGACATAGGTAAAAACTTGAGATAATCATTAACTGCAGCAAGCTTAAGCAGGCCATAGTTTAGGTTGTAGAAGCAGTAGTGGCTTGTGGCTAGGTATTGCGTACCAATCGACATAAGATTTATGTATGGGCATTCCCTTGTTCCTTCATGCACCCCCTGGCAACAAATTCTTCCCTCCGCCTTTTGTTTTTTCCTAGTCTAGGAACTAGGAAGGCACTCGACATGTAGAAATCATCGTTTACCTGAAGTGTTAGGAAATTTCAATGTTGTCGAAAAGAAGTAATAGTTAACACTTCAAAATATTATGTCTTCCTTTGTTTATTGTTACTATAATTTTATATTTTACTATAATGCTTTTTCTTTTTATTTAGGAAAATGAAAGATTTAAACTTGCTAAGTAAGAAATCATGTATTAATTATTGAATCAAATGTTTAAATGTGCTATTATAACGCTTTAGGCAGTAGAAATATGTATACAATGTATTTACTTACTTTAAAACCAATACAAATTTTCACAAATTAGAAATGTCAAAAGTAACTTAAAAAAAAAAGAAATGTCAAAAGTAATTTTCTTTACCCTTTTTTATATGGGGTTGGAGTAGCAAGCGACTAGGCCATTCTAATGGGTTTTGGAGCCCATTTCCACTGGCTCAGCTGCAAACCCCATCGAGCCCACTCTAAAGTGCGCCTTTTTCCTTCGACAGTCCAACTTTTGAAGGCGACTGTTAAAGAGTTCGTGTGTGTGGTCTGTATTAAATGCTCTGCTTCAAATATCAAACCATCAACCTTCAACCAACAACACCAACCTTAAAATCTCCTCTTTGGCAACTTTTACTTATAAATTTCTCTCTTTTTTTTGACTGTGTCACCCACCGTTAAGAAAATGGAAAGTTGTTGCTCTACAGCAATATCATCATCATCTTCCTTCTCCTCCATCCTGAGTATTCAGGCAAGTAAACCATCATTGTTACATGCGTTTGTTTGTATTAGTGTTTTTTTATGAATATATTTCATTTATAAGTATTTGTGGGGATCTCACTTTATCTTCACTTGGAGGTGTAAGTATCATTTGTTTAAGAAGGTTGTGATTTTTTATGCAATATCTATGAACTACCCTCTTTGCCAAATTTAGTTTCTGCCATTTTGTTTATAATCATGGTTTACTTTGAATTTCATAACTTGATCAACTGAAACTGCAGGGGGCTTCATCAAACGTTGGTAGAAAATTTTCTAAGAATTGTATGCATCCTCAGCATCTGTCATGTCCACTTCCTAAACCGTTTCTTCAACTTAATGGCAGACCTAAGTGTTTTCTTTACCAACAAAGATCAGCGTATTTATCTTCCAGAACGTACAAAGGGCCTATATCCGCTGAAAAGCAGAGTTGGGACTTGGGGAGATTTTTGAAAACATTATATTTTTTCAATGGACCACCTTCTCCTGCTAAGGTAAGAAAGACTTTCTATTCCAGTTTTAGTCATGTGTAATTGTGAAATATGTGTGCATACAGTAATGTGAATTGGTTGTTGCCGTAAAGTTTGTTGAATTCATAATTGACAAATTTTCCGGCTCGTCACCCGAAGAATCAGCAAAGAAAATGAAAACTTCTAGTTTCATTCTGGTAACTGGAGCTACTGGGGGCGTAGGAAGAAGAGTGGTTGACAACTTAAGGAAGAAAGGGTTGCCAGTTAAAGCATTGGTATTTGTCCTTAACTTTTGACATATTTATCGTGTATTCTCTAAAATTATGAATTTATATCTTTTGAAGTGCTTGAGGAGAGCTAGTATTCTTTTGAGCTTCTCTTCCTTTGTACCAAAAAATAGAAAAAGGTGCTCGATAGATGTTACCTCCTTCCTCTCATTCTTTTTGCCTCTTTTCCCTTTCAACTTTCGCTTTCATGTGTGCCTACTTTTAGGTGAGGAATGAAGAGAAGGCAAGAAGGATGTTGGCTCCAGGGATTGAATTGGTGAGCTAGCTTCCCATATTTAAGGCCTCAATGGAATTATGTTTTATATTTTTGATTTTGTAATGTAATGACACTCATGGCTTAAACAAGGTATTGCATAAAATCAATTGCGTTTGATTTCTATATTAATCATAGTTCTTGCACTTGTGAATTTAACTTTCAGTGCTGTCATATTGTCATGTGACCCAGAATTAGAGTCATGGTCATATATCCTTCCTTCTTCACTGTTAATAGAGTTTTTCTGTTAATCCTTCCCGTCCATGTTTCCAACTTTGACTTTTCATCCAAATTGCAGATTGTCGGAGACATTACGAAGGAGAGCACTCTGGCCCCTGAGTACTTCAAAGGAGTGAGGAAAGTCATAAATGCTGCTTCTGTAATTATTGGCCCAAAGGAAGGGGACACTCCTGACAGAGCGAAATATAGTCAAGTATGATTTTGAGCATTCTCAAAGTGATGAGAATTATTGATTACATTATAAAACAGTTGGCCTAGTGCTAAAATTTCTTTTAATATGATCTGCCCTTCAATAGTTTATTTGTTTTGTTTATACCCTTAGAAGATTGAATATGTGATTGGATTTTATTTTAACTTTTTTTTCCTGGTTGAGGAGCCTGACATCCAATTGTTATGTTTTACAGGGAATCAAGTTTTTTGAACCAGAGGTGGCGTACTAATAACAATCTTGTGCTTCTTAGATTTTCCTTTGTCTCGAGGAAGTTATACTTGAGAATTTGTTTGCTTTTGTTCTCTCTTCTAGAGTTACAACTATTTTCTCCATAACTTTGAGATTTTGTTCATATGTTGAAACAGATAAAAGGTGCTTCACCTGAAATGGTGGAGTATATTGGAATGAAAAATTTGATTAATGCCGTGAAGGAGAGTGTTGGACTTCGAAGTGGGAAACTGCTCTTTGGGTTTGAAGGTATCCTCATAACTCTCCTGCAAGTGGAAATTGCAATTACTACCCTTGCTACAGCAAAGCTGCAGGACCACCTTTTCAATTTGGACAAGCTAAATTGATTATAATTAATTATAAATTATGAAGAAAGGGGTGGGATATTCAGGTCTATGTGCTTTACTTTGTCCTGTAAATTAATGAAACAAAGGAGAAAAACTACTGTGAATTTAAAATGTTATTACATTAGGTTTTAAGTTTGCATATCGAACATTGATTTCTGAGTATTTCATTTACTCATTTGTAACATCTGTAGCATATCTCAATTTTTAAAGTTGTGATGTAATGTTGTTATAAAATCTATGATATCCTAGCATCAATTTTCAGACAATCCAACAATGTTTGGGCTTGAGTTGATGATTAGTCTACAACAATACCTGCTGGTCAGCTAAGTTATGAAAAAATTTTGTCAATAATGCCTGTTGGCTAAATTTAGGTAACTATTCTGTAAACAGCATTCTATGAGCTTAACAACATATGGAATTGCTGCAAGCAAAACACCACTAACCCATCCAAATGCCAATTGGCACTTTACGAAAGATGAGAAATCTTATTTTTCTGGTTGTATGCAAAATAACGTTATTGAGGTTTTTTTCTCATGTTTCTATTAAGCAGGTCAGAGTACAAAAGAACTTAGTTGGGGTGCTTTGGATGATGTTGTAATGGGCGGTGTTAGTGAAAGTACGTTTCAGATTCACTGGACTGGTGGTGAAAGTGGTAAACCAACTGGGCTTTTCAAAGGTTTGTTCTTTTAAGAACCTTTCATCAGATTCTCTCTTTCTCCATACTACATCTTGCTGGTGATTCAATTAGAACCATGATTTATAAGCCTCTATATATGACTCAAATCTCTTTGCTCATGTTTATCTCTTTTTCTTCTCCAATTCTTTTTGTCTCTGTCAGGCATTGTTTCAACTGCAAACAATGGTGGGTTTGCTAGTATCAGAACAAGGGTACGTAAACTACAATAGCTTGTCTCAAACTTTAATGATCTTGTGCCATGCATGTTTCACAATTTTGTGGTCTGGGCACTTGAAAATTGTAAGTGTGCTCACTTTGTTAATAGTCATAAAAGGTTAAGGGGCGTTTTGTTTGGCACAATGGTAAGATGCTGGCATTTGCAATCGCCATAGTTTTCAACTCCTGAGATTTGCAGCTTTCAGGAAAATATTGATGTAGGATGGTAACAAACTAGATTAGATTATGACTGTTTATTGAAAACCGAACTCATGTTAGTCCTCTGCAACAATCACATTTGAAGAACTTCTTTGTTATTTATAATTTATAGACATATTGATTCGACTATCTTTTTTGGGTGCACAAGCATACTTTTCTTTGGGTGTTCAGGAAGACTTTTGGATGCATAGCTTAATGTTTGATTCCATTTTCTCATGTGAAAAGGAAAAAATAATTGGTTTTATTTTCAGAACTTTTCCACACGAGAGGATCTTTCGGCATATGATGGTTTGGAGCTGCGGTTAAAGGGTGATGGGTGTCGGTATAAACTAATTGTTCGCACTAGCACTGATTGGGATACTGTGGGTTATACAACAAGCTTTGACACCATTGGAGGCCAATGGCAGTCTGTGCGTAACACCATGACCGCTTGATAATTCAGCATTATTGAACAAATTATATTCTTCATTCAATTTGTAACTTATTGTTTCTTTACAGATTCATTTGCCATTCTCTTCATTGAGGCCTGTATTTCGAGCACGGACTGCATCTGATGCCCCACCCTTTGATCCAAGCAATGTTGTATCGCTGCAGGTCTGTTACTGTGTCTATGTTTTCTGATCTTTCTACTTTTTGTGTTTTTGCCATACTGTTTACAAGCAAAATCATTCCAGCTCATGTTCAGCAAGTTTGAATATGATGGGAAACTGAATCCCACTTTTGTAGAAGGACCTTTTGAGCTTCCAGTGTCAAGCGTAAGAGCATACATAAAGGATCCTATCACTCCCAGGTCTTTTTTTTTTTTTTCCTCTTCATTTTACCAGATTCTATCAATAATGAGGTCTAGACTTTCTTCTTCTTCTTTTTGGGTTAGGGAGGGGGGTGTTAAGAGTGAGCTGTCTTATCCAATTTTTTAATTGTTGTATCACGTGTAGGTTTGTCCATGTGAGCTCTGCAGGAGTTACTCGACCAGACAGACCTGGCATTGATCTGAGCAAACAACCTCCTGCTGTTCGCTTGAATAAGGACTTGGGCTTTGTCCTAACATTCAAGTTGAAGGTTTTGTTCAATTCTTCACATGGATTTTTTATTTATTCATTCATTCATTTTGGGAAAAAGATTAAATCATTTGTTGAAGAGAAAATACCACCTGCTTTTTGCATTCAAACTGGTAGCTGAGTTTCAATTCTCTCTGCTACTTTTCTTTGCACCTGCTATAAATTGTGTTACAACAATTGATATAACTGGAAAATTAACCTGTTTGTATTTCTTAGAACTTTATATTGAAAAAATGAAGTCAAAGTAGCCAGATTAAAATTTTCATATCTAGATGATATCATTTTGAAATGAAATACTAAGGTGAATTTGAATGTAGTATTGGTTTCAAAGCAAGAAAGTTACAACAATTAAACAGTAGAAATCCTTGAATGTATGATATTATTATATAGTATCATTTTTGCTATATATGATGCATTTTCTATCAAGCTGGTTTCTAAAATAGATATAGAGTTCACATACTTCGGGCAGCATCGAGCAAGAAGGGGAATACATCAACAGAAGTTTCTCTTCCCCCTTCAATGATTTGGAAATCCCTTCTTTTTCAATTTCTTAATCTTGCTACCTTGTACAAATATATTTAATTTGATGAATTATTGCTTTAAGAAATGGTGTTGCTAAGTTAATTGTAATTTTTCGTTCCTCTAGCCATGTGACATGCTCAGCTGAAGCATTCTCTCTATATTATCAGTCCTTTACCTATGAAGCATAGAATCTGTGTCTTTTTTTACTGTTTTTCTTTTTTTTCTAGAACAGGGTGAGGATTTGATACGGGAAAGTGGAATTCCTTATACAATTGTAAGGCCTTGTGCATTAACTGAAGAGCCTGCTGGAGCAGATCTCATTTTTGATCAAGGAGACAATATAATGGTATGGCATTGAAAGGAAGCTGAACAATCAGCTATTGACTTGGTTTGTCTAATATTTTGAATCTGTGTGTTAGATATCTAATAAAAGGATATCTTTCTTATAATTATTCTACATAGCTGGTTCCCTAAATATGATATTTGGCCACTGAGAGGGCAGCCGTATGCATTAAATGAAGAGCTTGACAGAGCAGATCTCATTTTTTACCCAGCAGACAATGTAATGTTGCTGGCAGATGGAAGTTAAAAATTCGATTTTTGACTAGGCTTGTCCAATATTTATCTGTGGTTATTTATATTACATCTCAAAATTAAAATACAACTCTACCTCATAACTTGTTTCCTGAATATGAAGATTTGGTGTGGCTGAAACCCTGATTTCTTGCTAAAACTGTCCCATTATCTGATAATGCAGGGAAAGATATCAAGGGAAGAAATTGCTCGCATATGCATTGCTGCCTTGGAAAGCCCATATGCATGTGACAAGACATTTGAGGTTAGTCTATTACTTGCTATTATAGCTAATCATATCATTTTGCTACATATGGTTGTAGCTTTATATAGGGATGAGCCGTAATTGGTCATAGCATTCAAAATCTTAATAAATGGGTTTAGACACCAGATTCAGCTCCATGGAGGTTAAGAAAGTGGGTTCTCCATATTGAAACTCTAAGAAGAAGAGTGAAAAAATGGGAAGTCAAACAGACATTGAGGGAGGCGAACCAACAAGCTGATAGTCTTGCAAAATCTGGTATAGGGAGAGAAATAGAGTTGTTCACGGTTTGGGGAGATGAGCAAAGGGGTTCTGTCACAATTGAAGGAAGTAGTAGTTAAATTGCCTGTTGATTCCTACTGCAACCTCTTGTATTTTTTTGAAGGGATATTTTTTGTGTTTGCTCATTTCTGGGAATAATCCTGGAGATTGAAAGTTCACATTGTATTTCCTGAGTTCTGTTCCCTTTTTGTCTATAGGGGTTGGTTTGTGTGAGGAATGGGTTTATATAGGAGTTTTTGCTGGCTTATGTACAGGGGTTGATCCTTTTGTGATTTCGTTATGGTATACCTCAATGTTCTTTTGTAAGGGGTATGCCTTGCAAAATCTTTTTGCTGGAGAACTAGTGTTCTTTCAGACCTTTAATATAATTGAACTTCCAAAAAAAAAATGGTTGAGTTGTGGGACTGCTGATACGACATCAATGATGTGTTGTTGATCAGTCGATGTTAAAAATATATCAGAAGTCATGAGCTTTAGTATAGTGATAATCCATTAGTATTATAATTTTTGAGCCCTGTACGTCAACCTTTTATTATTAACCTAGAAGCATTGATGGACAGGAAAAGAACAGGAATTAAAGCTTGATGAATCAACACTAAACAATGGATGTTTGATAAAATTAGCTTTAGGTGTTAAATGAGAAGATTCGATGCCATTGTCTACCCTAACCTGGGCTGCAGATATGCCTATTGTTGAATGTTAGGTGCCCCTATTTCTTCATATACTATTAACTGTTGTTTCCTTTGCAGGTTAAAAGTGTGGTTCCATTTAGTGAGCCATTCACAGTGGACCCAGAAAACCCTCCCCCAGAGAAGGACTACAACATTTATTTTAAAACGTTGAAGGATGGCATTACAGGGAAAGAAAGTTTAGAACAAAGTGCCATTGCAGTCTGATGTTGATGGCAATATCGCACGGTAGGTCGCTTTCCAATTTCCTTCAAACCTACTATGAATATGATGGGTGTCTCGGGGCAATGGTGATCACTTAATTGCTGAAGCTCATCACATTAGACATCGTATTATTGTTTACGTACGTAATAACTTCTCAAACACTACCTCCTAGATCTATACTCTTGGTTTTCTCGTCCTTTTTTCTCCTCTTTCTGAACTAAACCATGGTAGATTCTGTTAAGCAATGGTGTAGTACGGTTCCCATTGTAAATATTAGCAAGGATTATCTAAAAAGGCCTATGTTGTTGCCTTCTTGGAGTTGATGGGTGGTTGAAGTCTTATATTTGAATGTAGATATGTCCGGGTGGGGTGAGTAGAAGCGTGGTTGGTATTTCTTCTTGTGCCACCTAGTGAATATAGGATTGAAAATTTCTACAAAAAAAAAACACTTAAAAATCAGAAATTAAAGAACGTAATCCATGCAGATAAGGAAAGGGTGGATGTTAAGTTTGTAAGGAACAGAGAATTTTGTGGTGTTATTGATGGTTTTTAGAGGTAAAACTAAAAGGAAGAGATGGGAAGAGAAGATAAAGACAATTAAAGGAAGCGGATGGAGAATCTCTGTTGAACACGTACCACCGGCCACAGCGCAAACGCCCAGGTGTCTGTGCATGCTGCCATGCCTATATGACTGCCCATTTCTAGAGAAAATTTATAGCAACTTGTAAGGAATCTCCACTAAAAAGGAAAAAAAAATAGAAAGACCCCTTGAATAGGACGTGTAGAGTGTAGATTTGAGTTTATCGACAAGGAAATTGAACAGTCAATTTGACGCGAAATGCACAACAATTCCATAGCTAGCATGAATTCTCTTTGTATCTTTTCGCCCCAGTGAGAATGCCTGGAATGACCCTTTTTCACTGTACTTTTTTTACTGAGATCAAATGGCTGTAGCTAATTAGTTCTTTCAAGATAACATTGCACGCCATCAAGAACTCATAAAACATTCTTTTAAACTGATCGTCAATGAATGGGAATGCCTGTGTTTGAAATTATTACTCGGGAAGAACTTGAACAACAAAAATGTGTTATGTTAGTACCTTGGATTGTACAAAATTTTAGTTACTTTTATAGCTTCATGAGTTCATGTAAGCAAAGGAAATGGTTCGCGTAAATGTGTTTGCAAGTTGCAACATAATTCCATGTAAAGGTTAACAAAAACTATGATAAACAGACAAAAAAGGGACATATTCATTCATTGGTGCACGTCATATGGGCCCCACTGTCTCCTCAAGGCCATAAATGTAGTTGACAGGTACTTCCACAGCTACATGGGACTTGATGAAGTTCACTGTTTGAGGAGAACAGTAAAAGTACTATGAAAGCTCCTCTTCTATTTTCCTTTTACTCGATCCCTTCAGTTTACACCTCACTTTGATATCCCAAAATAAGGATTGAAGAACAAGAGGGCTAAACTTGTTTCTGAGAAAAACTGTCTTGTACAACGCAGAAACAGGGCACGACAGGGCCAGCTTGACTTTAAAGGACTCTCTGATTCAATGTCTAGACAGATTAGATTGCTGAAAGAAAAACAAATTTCTTTGGCTGTCTGCATGTTGAGAGGCTGAGAGCAGCTCAAGTCAGGCTGGCCTTTTAAATTTATTCTCCTAGTAATTTGCATGCATACGTTACAGCTCCAGGACCCCACAAAAGTATTGTCCGCAATGCATTAGTTGTGATTTTGGGGATTTGGTTACCAATCCAAAACTGATGACCACATGATTAGCATGCGGTTTCCATGTGATATTCCAATCTAGCATCGTCCCATCGCAAATCTTGTCTTCACTTTTCGCACAATTATCCTAAGTATACAGTAACTCTTCCCGCAGGATTAATTAGAATGACTGATGATAATGCTTTATTTGAAGTGTACAATGTAAAGATTCAGCTTTAGTTTTTTAAATTTCAGACTTTTCTTTCCCCCCCTAGTACTAAAACTGAGTTGCTGAAATCGCCATTGATGCTGAGTTGTTCGTTGTTGTTTGAGTCAAAAAGTTCCTTTGCTTTACATGCTAAAAAGTTTTAAAGAATGTAACATTAACGAGAAAGTGCAGGATGATTCTCAACATTTCATTGTTTGTTTGAAACTCCAAATTTCTGTACTTTCCTGATTCCAATTGAGTTATAAAAAGTATGTTACTAATATTTTAGTGACCAAGCATGGGATTGCATGAAGAAATCATAACAAATTAGATAACAAAATACTTTATGCCTAACTCTGCTTTGAACCAAAACTGACAGCCTGCATACTATAAGGCACAGTAATGGATTATAGTAAAGCAATATTTAATTTAATTACATCAAATTCTAATTAATTTAATGCAACAGTAGTACTTTTGAGCTTGAGACCCTACCCCAACAAAAATTAGGTGATTTTGGATATTGAATCAATAATTGCATCTGCCGAGAAAGTTGAATAAATAATTAGAAACTCTTTTGAGCTTGAGACCCTACGCCAACAAATGTTAGCTGATTTTGGATATTGGGTCAATGAAATTAGAAACTCTTGCTCAGATTGCAATGCGGTTCAACCTTGGTGGCCTGCAAGCTTGGAAGATATGCATCTTCTGAGAAAGCTAGACTTTACTTTCCAAGAAAGTTAGCAGAAGAGAAGGGGGATTGCAGATGAACTTATCAAACAAATGTATACTATTTACCATATATTTCTCCGACTCTATTAACAACATATACATAAAGGAAGGAGAGGAAAGTACTGTTGGTTTCTCTTGTTTCTTTCTTTTCTCTGTTTCTGCTTTTGTTGTTAAACTGCACTGGTGACAGTACCCATTATTGAAAGAAGGTCTCCCGTAAATCCTTCAAGAGCAGCAAAATGCCTGCAAAAAGAGTTTAAACGATTCATCAACAATCCTCAAGGGGACAACAATTTCAAGCTCAACTTAGTTGAATTCTGCTTGTTGACATGAAATAGAAATGAATTCGATTATAAACGACCGGGACAGTATAGAGCCGTACGCTGAAACAAATATTATATCTTCTACTACGACGTCTGTCCATTACACTTTTGAGCCTCTCAAGCATTTCTTGTTCAGTGAATATTCTGCCAGGTGAGCTTAAAAAGGCACTTCTTCGAACTGGGGGAGACCAAAGTCCACTCTTCTCATAATCAAAGTTGTATTGAGATACATCAAAAAACTTCTCGAGTAGTCGGTCGGATACAGATTTAGAAACCAGTTGAACCTTAACAGGAGATGGCTCAGGCAAAGAAGGTGAAGATAAAAAGACTTCGGAGCTTGACATTGGGAAAACAAAACGCAGAACAAAATAACGTCTAAAGAGAACAACAAGATAATGGTAATTATAACAAGCTTGGAATTGGTGAGAGCACTGAGAAGGAGACAACATTTTTAAGAAGGCTAGAGTTGGGAAGAAAATGGGAACTTTGATAAGGACATGTATGGCTGTATGCAATCATGGAGAGGTCGTGTGTGGCATAACTAAAGTTTTTTTATCTCTGGGGTTTGAATTGCAGGTGCTAAGTTTGGAGGAACCTGCTCTCGTATTGGCTAAGCAATCATTTGAGGCATGGAAAGCCTCTTTATATAAGTGCAACTTTTGTTTGGTATGGCTGAAGGAAATATTCCTTTTGTGGACCCTCCAATCTTGTTTATTGGAAATCCATGGTTGGTAACCAAGATCCTTCCGAAAATGTGCTTTTAATCAAGCTGGTCCATTTGGTTCAATTCGGGTACTTCATTATTGAACATTAAAAATGGGATAGACCACCAACTCTAGTACCATCCGCTACATGGATCCATGTTCCCATATGATTTGGGATTGATCATCACCCCGCAAATTAAGAACCAATATTTCACAATTTTGACTTTGTTGCAATAGAATTACTAACAATAATCATTAATTTTAGGCACATGGGACTGCAGTTTTGAGGTGATCATCACACAGGGCCGGTATAGGAAGGTTCTATCGCTGCAAAGCAAATGACGAAAAAACATAAAAGTCTTTTATGCTGTTAGAATGCAAGGCTCCGGTGTTACAGGAAGCTGCCACTTGTGATTGCAGTCTATTTTTCCATTTTTTTTTACCTGAAATTGTATCAAGCTCACTTTTTACCAGAAACAGTATTTTGGTGTAGGGCTACAATGGAAAGCAGGAAGCAGTAGGCCTCTGCCCTTTTCTATTGCTTTGGGCAACGTTTCCGGGGTGGCAATAATTTCAACTCATTGGATGCTGAAACTTGTTGAGAATCTTTTCCAAGTAGGCCTCATGTCCTCAACTTTGTGAGGCAGAGTAGAACACTGAACACAGGCAAGGAAAAAAGTCAGCTTGGAGGTTCTTTAAGTACTGTATCAACTACATTTTCCTGTATGCTATGGGCTGAAGGATCACTTTCTGTTGCACAAGGATAATTGACAACAATAATGACTACATCAGCTGCCTCACACTCTGGAATTTTGATTAGAAGCTCATTAATAACTATAACAGTGAAGATTACAGCTATACTGTTGCTACAATGCAATGTGACCTCTTTTTTCACTTTTGTTAAGATTATATGTATAAGGAAAAATTATATTAATTCATCCAACTATTTAATTTCAATGGGTAAATGGGTAAAACTCTTATATTTTTATCGATTTTTTTTATTGTAGAGATTTTTTTTTTTTACCAAACATCCTTTTTTAGCAAGCAATTTATTTAATAAAAGTTGAACTTGAATCAAAATCTCTTCATTTTTATTAACAATTTATAGATTCATGATTTTACACAAAAAATATCATATTAATTTGATGAAACATTTAACTCTAATGAGTAAGAGAAGCAATTTCTTTCTTATCATGATCTCGTAGAGATTTCTTTTCCTCTTAAATTCCCTTATCATCAAGCAATTTATTCTGTAGAAATCAAATTTGAATCAATACCTCTAAAATCATTTGATTCTCTATTTTCTGTCGACAAATTATTGATTCACAACTGTGCACGGAAAACATCATGGTCCAAGGTGAATCATGATTACAGTTTAAGGAAAAGAGTAATACAGAACATAAGATGGGACTGCGTCCAGCTATCTCTCGTGAAACCAATAATAGCCGTGGACCATGTCTAGGAATCGAGGTGATCATATTGAATCTTGAGAGAAAATTTAGGGACTGTCGACCTTTGATAAAGACCAGCAATCCGACATTTGCTGTCTCCTTTATGTCAAGTCATCACTGAAAGACAACCTTTTAAGTTTTAGCATCTTAATATCATGAAAAATGTTATTCCAAATTACAACAATCTAACAACAGTAGCCTAAACATTGTCTGCACGTTTGAGTTGGTGTGGTTCAAGGGTCAAGGCCCAAGTGAAAGTGAATACTCTGGACCCCTTTGTGGCAAAGCGGTAAGAAAAGAGGCTGGAATCAGAGATCAAGATGGGCCATGAGCTGGGTCCAACTATTTTATACTGCATGGTCGGGTCTTATAACCCAATGCTGGCTTGCAAGATTTGGGAATACTAAATTAACTTAATGGAAAAAAAACTTTTTTGTGTAAAATATTATATAAAAAATTTAATATTTCTTATTGTTTGGATAAATAGTTGAAAAAATTTTCTATTGTTTGGATTTGTTTGTGAAAAATATTTTTCATTGTCATCAAATTATAAAAATTTTATAAATATCTAATCTTCAAACAGTTTTATAGAAATGAAATTATCAATATTTACTATGATTTCATCTTTTTCAATTAATTCATTGCTTTCAATATCTTTAATATCTTCTATTGAAGGTCAAGTACACCCTCTTGCTCTATTGCAAGATCCTCAATTTCATTATCACCATCTTCTAGCATACCACTCTCATTTTTTTGTCTTTGGATCTCCTTCAAAACTGAAAATTTATCAAACCCAGATGAATTTTTAAGCTTAACAAAAGGGGTATCTTTTAAAGTAGAATGCTTTATGGTTCCTACTAAATTGTTATTAGTAGAACTACTCAAGCTCTCTGCAATTACGGGTTTATGACCACCCCGATGAACAAATGATTTGTTGAATTGAAAAATGGGTTTCATGATGAGTTGAGGGTTGGATTTGATGATCCAAGTAAAAAATGAAAACCAAGAGGATAAAAAAGAAGATACTGTGAAACAAAACACCAAAATCTTATATATTTGAAAGAGAAACTTTTCTGCCTCTCCATCTATGTAGTTTCGCTAAGAAAATTTTTTTACCATCAATATATCACATTATCATCATTTATAATATATTAATATGTCATGTTAGTATCACGTAACGTAAAATGACAAATGATATTAATTAAGTTAATCGTTAAAATTTATTTGATTAAAAAAAATATTTACCTGACTCAAAATAAAAATATAAAGACTTGATTGAATTATAAAAGTTCATTTGAATTTTTTTATATATTATGTCTAATTTTATTTTTTTATAAATTTATTTGGCATGAGAATAACAAAAAAAAGAAGAATAAAATGGGCTTAGTAAGAAGCGGCTCGAAAGCCCAATGCTTGATGCTATCTTTTTCTCGTAGCCCAAAATTCTCTTTGAGGCCTTTACTCGACAACAACCTCAATCACTAGCATCATGAAACCAACACAAGCTTCGAATCACTTCGAAAATGCTCTCTTCAGGAGTCTGTCTTCATCGACAGGCTGATATCTCCTTCTTTTCTTTCTTTCTTTTTTTTTTTTCTTTTTCTGGGTGGAAATTTAAAATGGCTGATATGAGATGATCAAATTACGTGGAGTCTGCCTGCCATTAGAGGACAAGTCTTTTCTTGTAAGTGTAACGTTGACAGTAGAGATGGGGATTGGATCTGGGCACTCCCCTATCACTTCTTCTTTTCTTCCTAAAGGTACATCCATTTCCAATTTTATAAGTTTTTAAACATTTGTTGAAGCATTTTCCTATTACTCCCAATCTTTCATTCTTGGAGTTGCTGGTTTTTTACATCAATCCAATTTAGGATGACTTGATTAATTAAATCACGTTTAAGACATGATATCAGCATATCACTTCATTTAATTGTAGTAATTTGTAATCATCAGGTACAATACAAAAACTGTGATTGATAAGTCATATAGCAAATACCTTGTGTGAAGACTATCCATTGTCTTCACATAGAGCCACATCAGTAATCGTAATGGCTCGATGGTCATCACCAAACATACATTTGCTCTCACCAATCTTTCCTTCTCCTAACAAAGGAGAGAAGAAGACATGGTTAGATATAAAATTTACATAATGATAAAGAAATAATAGTAGAAAATTTTGAAAAGAAGATAGAAATATTAAAAAAAAAAAAAGAAAGCTTCTTTTCTTTTCCCAAAATAGGGAATTATCAGGTACTTACATTTCTATTAACATTCAAACAGATCTTCCTAATCATTTTAATAACTTGATTTTTAAAACTGCCTTTCTATAATTCATGCTCTTGGGTGTTTAGGAACTAATGATCCCTCAAAGAAAACAAAAGTTAACTTAAAAAGTTAGTGGATCCAAAATATGTACCCTCTGGGCCTTGAACTGCAGGAAAGTTCCCAAGCTTTAAACAGAGCTATTTGACGGAAGTTATATACACTGGTATGTACAATTTATCCAATAAGCTAATACTATAAAGCTTCAACAAAAAAAAAAAAAAAAGAATGTGTAAATTGTAAAGAATTAAAAGTAAACATATTCATTACCATTATAAGCCATCTCAACATCCTTTAGAAACTTAATTTTGATTTTCTTGAGTATGGCCACAACATCCTTCATATTTTTCCTTTCTTCAGGCAACTTAGTTGTACAGTCTAGAGCTAATCCCATGATAGATGATAAAGCGTTCACTTTATCTATGAAATGTTCCTCCTCTCTTAACAAATTGGCATCCAAAACCTCATCAATTGTTCCTTTGGAAAGTGACTTTTCCACCCAATCCTTCAAACTCATTTCAACAGAAAAAATTTCATCTGTAGGTTTCTTTCTTGTGAAAGTTTCCATCAATAAAATACCATAACTATAGACATCACCTTTTAGAGAAACAATTCCGGTCGATCCATATTCTGTATGTAAAACATGATCAAATGTTTTAGTTATTGTAACATCATTAATCATCAACAGAAAACTAAAAGATTGAAGCAACTGTATATACAGAAACATAAATATGAATAAGAAGCAAAAAATACCTGGTGCCATATACCCAACAGTAGCAAGTGTCTTAGTTTGTCTTATAGAATCTTCTTCTCCCAAGAGTTTGGCAAGGCCAAAATCTCCAACATGTGCAACCATGTCATTATCTAGCAGGATATTACTTGGCTTTAAGTCACAATGGATCACAGGTACTGAGCAGCCAAAATGGAGATATTCTAGTGCTGATGCAACATCAATCATTATGTCAATTCTTTGTAGGAGATTGAGAAAATAGTTATAGGAATATAACCATTTCTCAAGGTTGCCGTTAGGCATGAACTCAAACATTAAGGCTCTGAAGTCCACATTAGAGCAACTACTAAAGACCTTGACAAGATTGCGATGAAAAATATTGCGCATTGCTTCACATTCAACATCAAAACTCTTGAAGCTGTCCTCGGAGTCCATATTGAACACTTTTATTGCAACATTCATCCCATCTGAAAGTGTTCCTCTATACACAGACCCAAAGCCCCCTGAACCAAGCAAGTTGCATTCATCAAATCCATTAGTTGCTTGTAAAAGTTCATTGTAGGAAATTCTTCTCCATTTTTCCAGAGGTAATAAATCTTTGTTAACAGGCACATTTATACTCTTTCTTCGGCATCTTTTAAGGAGAATAAAGAAGGTTGCTATCAATATTATTGAAGCAACTATCGGTAAAACATATTTCACAACATGCCAAGGAGTCATCTTCGATTGTCTACTTCTACAAGGTGGAACTTGTAGTGCAGGCGAACCGCAAAGTTCAGAGTTATTCATAAATGATTTAGCTGAGAAGTTTCTAAAGGGTCCTCCACTGGGGATTTCTCCTTCTAGTCTATTGAAGGACACATTAAAATGATTGAGAGAGGAAAGTCTCTCCAAAGATTTGGGAATGACTCCAGAGAGATTGTTGTTGGATAAATCCAAGGATTCCAAACTTATCAAATCACCAAATGATTCAGGAATATAACCATCAAATCTATTATTAGATAAGTCTAGAGAAATCAGATTCTGGAGTTCTCCAATTGAACTCAAGATTTCACCCGATAACAGATTCCTTGACAAATTCAAATGTGTCAATACCGTCAGTTTCTCAATGCCCAGTGGAAGGGAACCAGTCAAATAATTTGAGGACAAGTCTACCTCTAAGATATCAGTAAGGCTCCACAAGGATAAGGGTATTGTTGAATTCAATTTGTTGGAGTCTAAGTAAAGATACCTCAGAGAAGTCAAATTCGCCAAACAAGTTGGTATAGGACCATGGAGCATGTTGCCACCTAATGATAGGTTATATAATCTCTCTAAACCGCAGACACTTGGTGGGATAGACCCTTGTAATTGATTCCCATCAAGAAGCAAACCCTGGACATTTCGGAGCCTTCCTATTGTTGCTGGAATAGATCCACTCAATTCATTATGGGAAAGGTCTAAAGTTGTAATATTGCTTAAGTTACCAATTTCCCTAGGAATGCTACCTGTAATTTTGACACCTGAGGCATAGAAAAACTGAAGAGATGTAGACAGATTTGAGATAGAACTTGGAAGAACGCCATTCAATGGATTGAATGATAGGTTCAAATATCTCAGATTCCTGCAATTTGCCAAAGAAGACAAAAAGCTCCACTCATGTGTTGAAGTTTCAGTGATCAAATTATTAGATGCGAGGCTCAGCCGCTCAAGGAATGTTAAATTGCCAAGTGTATTCGGGATAAGACCAAAGAATGAGTTTTCTTCTAGTGCTAAGATTCTGAGCTTTGAAGCACTGGAGATAAAATTGGGAATATTGCCGCTGAGATTATTTCCCCATAGTCTAAGCACCTCAAGATTTGTATTTGAGATCATAGAAGGTATTTCACCTGTCAAAATGAACAAATACATTATTCTACAAGTTTTAGGTTACCTTATTGCGTTATATGTGATTCTATGGGTCAACTAAAATGAATGTTATGAGTAACTTTACTAGGAATAGAAGCAAGAAGCATTAACCATCCAAATTGTAAAAAAAAGACAGCAATTATCAAAATCAAGTCTCTATATATACATGTTTGAACTTTCATACTTATCTTTTCTATGATTAAAACCTTTGTAATGCTTTCTATGATTAAAACCTTCGCAATGCTATGCCTATTACTATTCTTTAATTTCAAAACAGAAACATGAACCTTGCACTTTCAAGTTACAATAGCATAATATGGGTAATTTTGCTAGTGAAAAAATTGTTGTCTTATCCTATTATCAGTGATGTCTTTGCTGAAACATAACACTTTATTATCTTATTGCTACACTATGTAACAAACAAAGGATATCATAACAAATATCATAGTAATTATATCATCTTGCTCAAACTTTGAACTAGGGACTACTGAATATTGCACTAACAAGAACTAAATACTCATCAGAATTTTCTTCAAAATTACTTGACCTATGAGTGTAAAGATGCTAATGTGGATCAAATCTGAATGTATTATCATGATTCTCCTATTATTGATTTTATGATTATTTCTTTTATATTAATTCTTACAACATGTGTTAGAAAATGTTGCCAAATGTTCATAAGTAGATTACCAGATAGACTATTGTTGTTCAGAGAAATTTCCTTTAAAGAAGATATGTTGAAGATGGAAGGTGGGATGGGACCAGTTAGACGCATGTGCTGGACACCCAATATCTCCAATGAATAAAGATTTCCAATTTCCCATGGGATTTCCCCTGCATGCATAACAAAAACCAAAGGAGCAAAATCTCAGTATTATAAGGCTATGGACTTTCTTAACGTGTTTATAGAAGGAAATTATTTGCAAAATAAAATAGGTAAAAGCATATCTAAAGCGATTAAATTTATCAGATTGCTTGTTTACGTATTATTCCCAAAAGCGAATACAATGCTTATGCAAATATCAGGGACAAGGTTTCACCTGTAGTTTAGCACCAAATAATGCATAGGACTAAAGATAGAAGTAAACACTCTTACCTCTTAAATAATTTTCACGCAGATTCAGTCGTTTGAGGCTAGTCAAATTTCCAAAACTTCTTGGAATGGTTCCATTGAATCGATTAGTTGACAGTGATAAATTCTCGAGATTGCTACATTCACCTATACTTGATGGAATATGACCAGAAAATTCATTCAAAGAGATAACAAGCACCTCAAGTTTGGAAAGATGATTACACATGTTATCTGGTAAACTACCGGATAGACTATTGTTGAAGAGGATAAGTTTTGTCAATGAAGAAATGTTAAATATGGAAGGTGGAATCCCACCAGTAAGACCCCCATTATTTTCTGCAGCAAATATCTCCAAATTAAAAAGGTTACCTATTTCCCAGGGAATTTCACCTGCAAATGCAAATAGAAGTTCAATTTTTTTTCCGACACTTGGATAATATATCGAACAACTCCTACGCATTGCCAAAAAAACTGATAAACTTAAAGCAAAAAGAAAGATGAAAAAGAAACATACCTTGTAAACTATTTGCACCCAGGTGTATTTCTTTCAGCCTAGTTAAATTCCCAATACTTCTTGGAATGAATCCATTGAATCTATTATTAGACAGCGACAAATTTTGAAGATTGGTACAGTCACCTAAACTTGAAGGAACAGTTCCAGAAAACCCATTGAAAGCCAAATGAAGAACCTCAAGCTCGGGAAAAAAACTACAAAAGTCATCTGGGAAATCACCAGATAGTCTATTAGATGTTAAATCCATGATTTGCAAAGAAGACAAGTTATAAATTGTCCAAGGTAGATAGCCGTTAAGCTTGTTGCCGCTCAAGTCGAGAGAGAGGAGAGAAGAAAGTTCCCCAAGGTGCGGAGAAATGGTTCCTGTAAGATTCATGCTGCGAAGATTTAAGGAGGTGACTCTTTCAGGGCTAGAGCTACATGAAACACCAACCCAGTTGCAAACAGAGGTAGAGCTGGTCCAATTGTTTGCTAATATGGTGTCGGAATTAAGGCTGTCTTTGAATTCGAGCAGTGCGTATTGATCTGTGGTGAGGTTTGCCGCAGTCATAACAGCTAAGCTTCCCATGAAACATTGTATGAACAAAAGCGAAAGGAAATTGAAGCATGAATCATCCATGACTGTGGGGGTGCATGTTTTGCAAAGAGTAGCGAGATGAACTTTAAATTTATACGTAGCTCGAGCTATTCCCCGTTTCTCTAATTAAAGCAAACATGCAGACTGGGAAAGCTGGTGGCGAAAAGCAAATGTGAACGGTATTGTTTTGACGAAATTTCTTGCACGCTGCCTGGATCGGAACAGTCTCCATACCTAATAAATTTTGTTTTCTCTGTTTGTCAGCAATGATGGATACAGATTACTTGCTATATAAACTTTTCAGGAAAATTATTAAATGCAAAGAACCAAACATTTACTTCCATTTAGAAATGTATGACACGAGCAGGTAAGTCTGCTACCTCCATCTCGTTGACCATAGACATTCCTCTGTAGGCTGAACAATTTTTTTATTGCCAATACTAACCAAGAAATCTTCATACAAATGAAGGGTATGGTTTGCTCAATTAGTCGATATGTGGTACTACAACAGGAAAAAAAACACACACAAAATTGCGAGAAATTTACAGGAAACAAATGAAATGAAATATGTTCCGTGACCTGCAATTGCAAGAAAACTGCTCCCATTAGCTTTAGAAATCAAAATTGACTAAGGTTGAACTGATTATGAAAGAAAACAAAATTGACTTTGGTGTCTGAGACCCATGTGGCGTGTCCATCTGAAGTTTTGAACGCTAAGGCGGACCTGATCGCAACAAGATTGACTTTTAATCTTTTGGGACTAGTCCATATAGAAGACCCGTCCGTGTTGACCTAAAGACAAACCAGCTCCAGGTGGAACTGGAACAATGCTTTACTGGCCTTGATCTAAGCAAATGATTTAACAGCTTAAGAAAGGGCTTCTTTTTTCGTGGGCTAATATTTGATTTCTTTTTGCTTTGGGCTAGACTTTGTTCTTTTAAGCAAAATCGGGTGAATGAGAGGTTCCATTTCCTGCAATGTCGATGGCACAATGAACCTATTTTGCTGTGCCTTAAACTCCTGTTTACTTTGATCTCAGGCTCCTCAGACATTCAAACTAGAAATCTAAGCACCAGGGGTAGGTGACAATGTGAGATTGGACATGATCCAACAATTCATCGTCAACACTGGTGAAAAGCAGAAGGAAAAGTGAGATTCATGTCAAGTCGTCACTGTAAGACAATCTTTTTAGCATCTTAATATCATGAAAAATGTTATCCAAATTACAACAATCGAAAAATAGCAGCCTAAACACTGTCTTCTTCTTCCTTGATAACCAACTTATTGTCTGCAAGTTTGAGTTAGAGTTGGTTTGGTTCAAGGGTCAAGGCCCAAGTGAAAGTGAATACTATGGACCCCTTGCTGGCAGCGTGGTAGGAAAGGAGGCCTGGATTCAGGGATCAAGATAGGCCATGAGCTGGGTCAAATTATTTCATACTGGAATGGTCTGCCCTTAAAACCCAATACTGGCTGCAAGATTTAGTGTCGAATACTTGAATCTGGAAAGTGTAGCTGTCATACTGATATCCGATTCAGTTTCACATGCGTTAAATTGTATACGCATTCAAACCCAAAAAAAAAAAAATATTGTATGAGAATCAACAAAATCAAAGATAACAGCTGGATTGGTTTAAACTGGATTCATACTAAATTTATTCCTCCACTATGGAAAAATAATAGTGGCAACTTGGAGTCTTTTGACCAAATGATGATAAATTAAGGTAAAGGTATGGTCCTTTTCTAGAAAAAAGAAATGAAGAGTATGATGTAAAGTATTTGAAATTCACAGGTGCTCCAAAATTGAAGATGATGGTGATTAGTTGTAGCCCATGAAGGCTCAAGTTTAACAAATCACATAACCCATGAAGAATTACCTGTCATTTTCTCCTCCAATTACTCCCAATAAAAGCTATGCATTTTATTAGGCTTTTTGGTAGAAAACCACTCCCAACATTTTAACTTTTTGGGTATAGCTTAATTAGTATATTTAGTAGTAGGTTTTCCTTCTTAAATAGTAGATTTGAAATCCAAACTCTATTTTTTTTTTTTACTTTCCTCTTATCTGATTTCAACTACAATAGACCAACTTCAAACTAGTTTAAATAATTTCTAACACCTGAATTTGTTTTCCTCATTCTTTTTAATATCATGCTAGTATTTAATTATGAAAAGACAACAGTTTACACGCTCATTTGTTTTTTAATAACAAAATAAAGAAACTGTGATTGATAAGTCATAAAGTAAATACCTTGTGTGAAGACTATCCATTGTTTTCACATGGAGCCACATCAGCAAGCGTAACGGCTTGATAGTCATCTCCAAGCATACAGTTCCTCTCACAAATCCTTCCTTCTCCTAACAAAGGAGAGAAGAAGACGTGGTTAGATATAAAATTTAAATAATGATAAAAAAATAATTGTAGAAAATTTTGAAAAGAAGATAGAAATATTAATAAAAAGAAAGCTTCTTTTTTTTTCCCAAAATAAGGAATTTTCAGATAATTAAATTTCTATTAACATTCAAACAAATCTTCCTAATCATTTTAATAACTTGATGTTTAAAACAGCTTTTTTTATAATTCATGCTCAGGGTTTTTTTTTTAAAAATTAAATAGCAGTTTTCATCAAACTTGAGGAAAAAGGCAAAAAGAGAGCATACCTCCCCAATACACCATAAAGAAGAAGAGCAGGGGCACCCCATAAAACGAAAGCAAAAAGAACAGAGCCATTGGGTGTGCAGCAAAACATTCTGCACTGCAAGAACTTATGCTCTTGGGTATTTAGAAATGGTAAAAAGACTTATCAAGTCTATGTATTTTTCAATTCTGTTCAATTTATTTTTTGGACTCAAGATTGATGCACTTTATTCTTTTGATTAGGAAAATTTCATCAATTTAATTTCTCTCTCTAATGGCATCCAATTTTACTGTTAAAAGTAGGGATGTCAACGGGTCGGGTACCCTATAATTTCGAGGTACCCGAACCCTAACCCTATAAAAAATCAATTACCCTAACTCTATTAACTACCCGTTTAATTTCAAAATTACTACCCTAACCCTAACCCTAATACATTCCCACTACCCTATAATTACCTTAACCCGTTTAAATATCCGATTAAATAAAAAAATTATTAAAATTTTCTTCATGGGAATCCAATTACCTAATTAACTTTTCTAATCTCATAACTTACCTTTAGATTTATATGTTATATGTTTATATAAATAAACATATATATATTGTAATTAATAATTTTATGAGTTATAATTTTTACAATATTAAAATAAAATAAAAAGTAAATATATTTATATTTAAAATACATAATATATACACACACGTATTCATAAAAGTATTAATGTCATCATATTAATAATTAAAGTAATCATACTTAAACATAAATAACAATATAATAATTTTTTAATTTAAATATATTAATGGCATCACATTAATAATTAAAGTAATCATACTTTTCATATATTTGTTAGTTTTTAACAAAAAAATTTACTTGTAAAGTTTGTAAACATTATAAATTTTTAATTTAATTATTAAAATAATAATAAAATATTTATAAATAGTAATTGGGTTCGAGTAACGGGTACCCAAGAGGTGGTACCCTAACTCTACCCTATTAAAATTCGGGTAGTGAAATCACTACCCTAACCCTACCCGAACCCATTTATGAGTACCTTAACCCTATATAAACGGGTCGGATACCCGCGGGTACCCTATAATAGGGTACCCGTTGACATCCCCAGTTAAAAGATGATGCCTCCGCTGACATATCACATTTTGATGATGTGACAATACCACGTGATATCGAGTGACGATGTGGTAATACCACGCGGCACTAGATGATGACGTGTCAATGTTGACTTGTTATTGACATGTTGACATGTCAGTGCCATGTAATAGATTAAAAAAATTTTAAAAAAAAAATTTACTACATCATAGAGATTAAATTGAATAAAAATATATAGTATATAGACTAAATTAAATAAAATTGAAATGTTGAGAGACTAAATTGAAAAAAATATTTGAAAAATATAAATCTTTGAAAAGATTATTGATATGCTTATTAATAAGTCAAATATTTAAGTGTAAATGATTTATGGTGTTAAAAAATTTTCTTATTTGATTATTTGATTTTAAAATATGTAAATTAATTTATCTTTTTTACAAAAATTAAGTTTGAATTCTCCTTTTATAAAAAAAATTTAAAAAAATTTCATACCTGAAGTCAAATTTAGATAAATAACTTGTATTACATTAAAATAAAATAATATAAAATGTCACAACCCGGAACTCCCATCGTGCCCACGACAACTGCCGAGATGTCCTGACAAACATTCAATTCCCCGAATGCCCCTCGAGACCTCGCAAGACTTTCGTATCAGTTTTTTATCTCCCTTGTGAGCAACCTTTAGTGAAATTATTATTATTATTTTTAAATTTCGAACTCGATTAAAAATGTAACATGCAAGCGAAAGTTACATATTTCATAGTTAAAAATAAATCTAGAGGTCTAAAACGTTTGTTTAAAGTAAAATTTCAACTATTTGAATAAAATAAAAATATTCGATAAAGTATTTTATTTTCTTAAAACACAATATTCACAAAGTCTTTCAAAAATCATTTTTGTAGCGTAAAAATAAAATAAATTCATTCATATTGTAACACCTGACCCTAAATTATCTGTGATAGGTCATTCATATGCATTGGACAGCATGTTTGTATATTGAATTGGCCCGAGAAACAAGTTAAATGATAATATTGCCCCTAATTGTATGGTTAAGTTAAATAAGTCTTGGATCGGTTTCAACAGAGAATGGAGAATGAATTTGAGAAAACTAAAACCCATGGATTGACTTAAAACAGTGATTTGGAGTTCGAGGTTCAGTTTGGAGTTAATCGGGAAAATTGACCGATTAGGGACAAAACGGTCATTTTTCAATTTTAGGACAAAATGGAGATTTTTAATAAAGATTTTGATTTTAAATGACCAAGAATAATTATATGAAATATAATATGACTATTGGAGTATAAAATGAAGTTTAGCAGTGAAAAAGTGTAATTCTCGGTATTTTTGAGACACAAGGGTAAAATAATAATTTCACTATTAAAGGACAAAACGAGAATTTTTGAAAAAGATTTTTGATTCCATTTGATTTATATTGATTATTTAGACTAGTTAAAACATAATTGGAGGTTGAAAAGTGGAAAGGAAATGCAATTCCTGTACATTTTTAAGTGTAGGGGCAAAATGGTAATTTTACCACTAGAGGATCAAATTTAATTTTTTCAGAGAATTTTGATCAAATTTGACAAATTGGAAATGGTATGAGTATGAGGGGTGAAAAATATATCTATGGGTAATTTTTCAATTTTTGGGGTAAAAATGTAATTTTACACTTTTCGAGGGTAAAAGTGTAATTTTGCAAAATTACACCACCAAGATTTTTGGACTTGTCCAAAAACTTCATGAAGGCTGAGGATAAGGAAAGGAAATTTGGTGGCTGAAAATAAAGTCAAAAGATAAGGATTTAAAAAAAATAAAAAAATTAATAAAAAAATTAAAAAGTATAATAAAATAATATTATTTTATTTGATGGCTTAAAAAGGTCAAATTTTCAGCCTTCTTCCCCTAAATTTCATCCAAACCAGCAAGGAAAAGAGAGAAACTAAAAATAAAACACTAGGTGGAAGAAAATCAAAGAAAAAGTGTGATTTTTCAAGGATTCAAGTGTTTAAAGGTATGATTTTTCAAGTTTAGCTTATGAGCTATCATTTCTATGTATTTTTCCTTAGTTTTCATGGTTAGATTTCATGTTTTTATTGTGGTTTTAGATTTGGTCATATGGGTTTAGAGAGAGAAAATTTATGGAATTATTTGATTTTGAACTATGTTATTGTTTAGTGTTAGTTTAGCATGTTTATGAGTAAAACAACAAGAAAAACATTCGTTTTCTCCATGAATTTCTCTAGGCCGAATCTAGCCAATGGTGTGTGAGGATGGGGTTGACTCTATATTAAGAGAATTGGATGGCAAAATGGTGATTTATGGTGTAGAAATCAAGTAGGAAAAATAATAGAATGGAAAATTTATCTAGAAATGAAATGTTGTTCATTTTATCCATTTAGGCTGAAATTTCTAAGTTGAAATTGGCTGCTGATTCTGATGCAAATTTGTGGTGTTTAAGTGTAATTTAATGAATTATGAGCTTAGAAAAATTATAGAAGTTTTCAGAGTAAAAATCAAAATTTTACCCGCTAGGGGTAAAATCGTAATTTTTAGTCTAAGACTGGTAAATTGACCTGTAGTTGCTGCCATTGAGTAATTGGAATGTAATCGATCAATTAGAAATTGAAACGAGTCAAATCAGAGTTAAAATGAAGATTTTAGCAATTTAGACGCGTGTAAGCGAACCAAGTCGAATACTGTGTTTAGACGGTTATTCGGACAGTTGCATAACATTTCATGCATCTTGAAGAGCCTAAAATAATTTATAGTGGTCTGACACAAATGATTGGAATTGTGTCGAAAATTACACATAGGTGGTGGGCCTCCCGGACGTGGGAAAATTTCGATTTAGTGGAATTAAAAACAGGAGTATCGTGCACTCCTGTGACGAGGTGAGTGGATAATTTACCGTTTTCAAAATCTAAAGTAGTTTTATCTGCTTCTATGATTTAAAAATAAATTGAATTTATAAATAATTTTTAAATCGGAAAGAAATTGATTTATTTACACTGAGTATATGGAGACCGACATTAAATTGTGTTTATGTATTAAAATTGAAATTTTGGCTTATGATCTTGGTGAGCATGCTTGATTGGTTTATTGTATTAAAATTGACATAAATTGCTATTTATCGTGTAGGCTGGCTAGTATAAAAATTACCTTGTTATGCCACGAAATTTTTAGTGATATGGTGGGTTAATTAGTCGCTGCAGTGACGGGTTTCCGTAGACTGCCTTTAGAAGGAGCACGGTAAACTCAAGAATTATATAATCTCGGTTAGAGAGGCGCGTAGGGTAACTCTCGAGATACCCAGAAAATTCACTCCATGCCTAACCCTACGTGAGAGTAAATTAGGCCAATGTCAAGGAACGGCTGTATTTTTCAATTATGATATAAATTGTAACAGCCTTGGGGGACTCGATGGGACACTCTGATCAAGTGTTCACAAGTATAAATTTTGATCAAAGCCTAATTTTACGAATTAAATCATAAGCCTTGTGTTTGAAATAAATGAAATTATTTGGCATGATTTTACTAAACTTGATGTTATGAATTATATGGTGATATGGCATTTTTATATATATTGTCTCCATCTACTCGACTTTAGATGTCGTAGATGGTAATTATCCAACTCACTGGGTTGTAAAACTCACTACCATCTCCTCCCCCTTATAGGCTCGAGATTTTTGGTAGCACTCGGTATGCACATAGAGGTTTGATTGAAGCCGAGTTCTTAGCATACACCAAGGTACATAGTTATATATAGTTGGGCCCAAATGTCATTGTAATTCATATACATACTTTGTTTAATTATATAACAGTATGTAATAACTTTTTTTGCTTTTACATGCACAATTTGATTATTGGTGTTTATAAAAATATTGTTTTATAATAAATTGTAATATTTTTACTGATTTTGAAATTTTTGAAGGAAAAATGACGAAAATGCCCCATGTGGTTAATAGTGCGATTTAATTATTTTGGTTCAAAACAAGAATTTTATTCATTGAAAAATGTTTATTGGAAATTATTAACCACGGGGTAGATGAAAAACTGGTACGAGATGTCTTGCGGCGTTTCAGTTTGCATTCGGAGAATGAGTGCCTATCGGGACGTTGCGGCATTTGTCACGAGCCCGATGGGTGGTTTTGGGGCATGACACATACAATAATAAAAGATAACTAAAGTATAAAATTTCAGTTACAGTGACACACGGGCCCCCAATTGACCAAGGAGATGTAGGATTGTGAACTCTTACTTTCTAAGATGTAACTCCAAGATCGTCTCTCGACCAAATCAATTGTCTATAGACTATCTTGAGCCTGAAAAATGTATTGAAAAAAGGGATGAGATTATATAATCTTAGTGAGTAGACAAACATCGTCAAAATAATCTAAAGCCGAAAAATAGGAGACAATCAAAATATCTCTTAGCAAAACATATTTCACAATTTGGAAATTCATTCCAACCCATATAAACAATTGTATTTCAATCACTTTCTCAATATGGCTTATGCGCTTCTCAAACACTTGGCTAGTGCCAAAACTCATTCTCGGGGATACCCCACGGAGGCATCTTACCGAGACTGCCAAGGCTGTTTATTGTCACACACATAAACATATTTCACCTCTGACAACACAGCCGTTCCTTGGCGTTGGCTGAGTCTCACTTTCACGTGGTGGCTAACGTGAAGTGTACTCAAATCCTACATCGTGAGTTATCCTACGAGCTTCTCCAATCGAGGTAAGCTCAATAATTGGGAACCGTGCCCCTCTAAGCTGGCCCACGAAACCCCCGTTATTGCAGTGCCCACTTTATAATCCACCACCAATAAAATCACAATAGTATGACATGGCTCACATAACACATTCAAGGCAAATCAAAACAGTTCACATATTCTCTAAATCATAAAAATAGCCAGTCATACCCACATTTATTGTAAGCCATTCGATTTAAATCATCAATTTACAACACAAACAAGAAGTCTCCAATTACTCTATTTCTCGAAATCACCATTTAATTTTTCAAAAAATTTATAAAAATCATTTTACAAAATCACATTTTCCCATAAAAGACAATAATTTTCCAATTAAACCATTTTTTCATAAAATCACACAATTAAATAAAACTACTCTAGATAATTAAGACGATAATAAGTTTACTCACTGTACTAGGAGTAGAAATACTCCTATCCTCCGTCCTCGAGTGCAGTCTCTTACCCGAATTAATTGGCTCACTACCTATCCATAATCCATGACACAAAATTCAATAAATTGTGTCAATTTATCTTGAATTATTTCAGGTTTTACATGTAATGGACATGAGACTAAAATTGTTCGGACAGTCGTTTAATCACAGTGTCTGACCAATTTGCCTACACCCAGCCTAATTTGCTAAAACCCTCAATTTAACTCCAATTTGACCCATTTCAATTTTTAACCATCCAATTATATCCACATTACCCAATGACAGCGAACACGGGTCAATTTATCAATCTTAGACTGTAAATTACGCTTTTACCCCTATTAGGTAAAAATTCATATATTTGCACCGAAAATTTTCATTTAATTCCTACCTTCATTATTCATCAAATATTACCAAAATACCTTAAAATCTCATCAATTTCCAGTAGCCAATTTCTCTCCAAAAATTCGACTAAAAATAGTGCACTAATATCGAAATTTTCCTATTTAATTTTTCTCTCCATAATTGATCAATTTCAAAACCATTTCATTTGAAATGGAATCATTTCATTTTCAACATATTCCTCATGAAATTCGGCTATTGAAGAACCATAGGAAAAATCAATTTTTTTTAGTTGTTTTACTTACAAACATGCTAAACTAACCTAAATCACTATCATAGTTCAAAATTAAATCATTCTAACATCTTTCTCTCTCTAAACCCATTTGACCAGCCCTTGATTCACCATGAAAACATGCATTTCAGGCATGAAAAAATAAGGAAAATTGCTTAGAAATAAAAGATCTCAAGCAAAAATGAAAAATCATACCTTTTTCACCTAATTTTCTTGATTTTCCACACTTTTTCTTTGATTTTCTCACTCTAGGGTTTTATTTTTGATTTCTCTCTCTCTCTTCTGGTTTGGCTGAATATTGGGAAAGAAATAGCTGATTTTTATGGCTTTTTAAAAGCTAAATAAAATAATATTATTTTATTAACACTTTTTAATATTTTATTAATTTTTTTTTATTAATCTTCCTTTGACTTTTTTTTCCACTATAAATTTTCCTTCTCTTATCCATGACTTGGATGAGATTTCCATACTTTTCCAAAGTCTTGATGGAGTAATTTTATAAAATTACACTTTTACCCCCGTAAAAGTGAAAAATTACATTTTTACTCCAAAAATTGAAAAATTATCAAAACGTATATTTTTTACTCCTCATACTTATATCATATTCCAATAAATCAAATTTGATCCAATTACTCTCAAAAATTCAATTTTTGTCCTTGAGTGGTAAAATTACGATTTTGACCCTATACTTCGAAAAATACCGAAGTTACATTATTTTCACTTTTCAACCTCAAATTATACTTCAAATGATCAATCTTAATCAAATGAGGCCAAAATCTTTTTTAAAAATTCTCGTTTTGTCTTTTAGTGGTAAAATTATCATTTTACCCTTGTGCTCCAAAACAATCGGGAAATTAAATTTATCACTGCCAAACTTCATTTTATACTCCAATAATCATGTTATACTTCAAATGATTAATCTTAGTCAAATGTGATCAAAATCTTTTATAAAAATCTCTATTTTGTCCTTAAATGGTAAAATGACCGTTTTGTCCCTAGTCGATTAATTTTTTTGACTGACTCCAAATCGGACCTCGAATTTTGAATCACTGTTTAGAGTAATCCCTAGACCGTGAAATCCTCGATTTCACTCTTGAAATCTTTATTTGAACTTTTTCGAGGTTTAATTGACTTAATGGTATCATAAGGGGCAATATCATCTTTTAACGATTTTGCGAACTTTTCAAATATGTAAATATTCTATTGAGTATATAAATGACATTATAATTATTTTATAAAGCAAGGTTTGACATAAAATGACTAAATAAATTTTATTTTATTTTATTTATAATAAGATAAAAATTTAAAATTTATTTAACTTAGTTTTTAACTTGAGTTAAAGTCAAATTAGTAAAATATGTTGATATAGTTTTTTCTTTTAAAAAAATGAAGAACTGATATATAGAGTTAGCGATGATTATAAAAATAAATCTTCGTTCTGATTTGTTTAATTTGGACATGATAAACCTCTTATTACAATCATAGAATCTAAGTTCCACCCTTTTAATTTTTTATTTATTTTTTATGTTTTTATTTTATTTAATATTTCAAGTTGTATTTTTTAAGTTGAAATTTCTTAGATTAAAGACTACATTTATAGTTAATGAAGTTAAATATAACTGTAAATATTTTTACCATTTTATTTTATTAATAAATTTTTTTTAGATTCAAAATAATAATTTAAATTTAAATTTAGTATAATTTGATTGTAGTATTAGAATTTAAAAAAAATCGTTTTATAAAAATTTTTGAGTAAATTTAAATGAAAGTAAATTTGATAAGAGTTGAATAATTTCAGAAGAATGTGTATTTTTAAATTGTGCAAGTTGTAACTAAATCAACATATTTTGCTAATTTGAGTAAATTTAAATAAAAAGTAAATTAGGAAAGAGTTGAATAATTTCAAAAGAATTTGTATTTGTAAATTATGAAAGTTATAACTAAATCAACATATTTTATCATTTTATATTATTTTATTTTAACGTAGTGCAAGTTATTCATCTAAATTTGAATTTAAATATAATATTTTTTCAATTTTTTTTATACAAGGATAATTCAAACTTAATTTTTGTAAAAAAGATAAATTAATTTACATATTCTAGAATTAAATAATTAAGTAAGAAAATATTTATATATACTTTTAACACTATAAATCTTTTACACTTAAATATTTGACTTATTAATGAACAAATAAATAATCTACTTAAAGATTTGTATTTTTAAAATTTTTTTTCAATTTAGTCCTTCAACATCTCAATTTTGTTTAATTTAATATCTGTACTATATATTTTTGTTTAATTTAATCCTTATGACATGAAAATTTTTTTTTAAAAAAGTTTTTGATCTGCCACATGACATTGACAAATTAGCATGTCAGTGCCACGTTAGTATTGACATGTCATCGTCTAGTGCCGTGTGACATTGCCATGTCATTACTTGATGCCACATGGTATTGCCACCTCATCAAAATGTTATACATCAATACTAACGTTATCGTTGACATTATCCTTTAATAGCAAAATTAGATGCCATTAGGAGAAGGGATTAAACAGACAAAATTTTTAAAATCAAAAAACTAAATTATTTCAATTTTGAGTATAAAAACTAAATTAAATAAAATTAAAAAATACAAAAACTAAATAGATCTTTTAACCATTTAAAAACTAATGCTTCCTCGAAGAAAACAAAAGTTATCTTAAAAAGTTGGTGGACCAAAAATATGTACCCTCTGCGCCTTGAACAACAGGAAAGTTCCCAAGCTTTAAACAGAGCTATTGGATGGAAGTTATATACACTGGTATGCACAATTTATCCAATAAGCTTATACTATAAAGCTTCAACCAAGAAAAAAAAAAAGAATGTGTAAATTGTAAAGAATTAAAAGTAAACATAGTCATTACTATTATAAGCCATCTCAACATCCTTTACAAACTTAATTTTGATTTTCTTGAGTATGGCCACAACATCCTTCATATCTTTCCTTTCTTCAGGCAACTTAGCTGTACACTCCAAAGCTAATCTCATGATAAATGATAAAACATTCACTTTATCTATGAAATGTTCTTCATCTCTTAACAAATTGGCATCCAAAACCTGATCAATTGTTCCATTAGAAAGTGACTTTTTCACCCAATCCTTCAAACTCATTTCAACTGAAAAAATTTCATCGGTAGGTTTCTTTCTTGTGAAAGTTTCCATCAATAAAATACCAAAACTATAAACATCACCTTTTAGAGAAACAATTCCAGTCGATCCATATTCTGTATGTAAAACATGATCAAATGTTTTAGTTATTGTAACATCATTAATCATCAATAGCAGACTAAAATATTGAAGCAACTGTATATACAGAAACATAAATATGAATAAGAAGCAAAAAATACCTGGTGCCATATACCCAATAGTAGCAAGTGTCTTAGTTTGTCTCATAGAATCTTCTTTTCCCAAGAATTTGGCAAGGCCAAAATCTCCAACATGTGCAACCATGTCATTATCTAGCAGGATATTACTTGGCTTTAAGTCACAATGGATCACAGGCACTGAGCAACCAAAATGGAGGTATTCTAGTGCTGATGCAACATCAATCATTATGTCAATTCTTTGTAGGAGATTGAGAAAATAGTTATAGGAATATAACCATTTCTCAAGACTCCCGCTAGGCATGAACTCAAACATTAAGGCTCTAAAGTCAACATTAGAGCAACTACTAAAGACCTTGACAAGATTGCGATGAAAAATATTGCGCATTGCTTCACATTCAACATCAAAACTCTTGAAGCTGTCCTCTGAGTGCATATTGAACACTTTTATTGCAACATTCATCCCATCTGAAAGTGTTCCTCTATACACAGACCCAAAACCCCCTGAACCAAGCAAGTTGCATTCATCAAATCCATTAGTTGCTTGTAAAAGTTCATTGTAGGAAATTCTTCTCCATTTTTCCAGAGGCAATAAATCTTCCTTAACAGGCAGATTTATACTCTTTTTTCGGCATCTTTTAAGGAGAATAAAGAATGTTGCTATCAATATTATTGAAGCAACTATTGGTAAAACATATTTCAAAACATGCCAAGGAGTCATCTTCGACTGTCTACTTTTACAAGGTGGAACTTGTAGTGTAGGTGAACCGCAAAGTCTAGAGTTATTGATAAATGATTTAGCTGAGAAGTTTCTAAAGGGTCCTCCAATGGGGATTTCTCCCTCTAGTCTATTGAAGGACACATTAAAATGATTGAGAGAGGAAAGTCTCTCCATAGATTTGGGAATGACTCCAGAGAGATTGTTGTTGGATAAATCCAAGGATTCCAAACTTATCAAATCACCAAATGATTCAGGAATATAACCATCAAATCTATTCTTAGATAAGTCTAGAGAAATCAAATCCTGGAGTTCTCCAATTGAACTTAAGATTTCACCTGACAACAGATTCCTTGACAAATTCAAATGTGTCAATACCTTCAATTTCTCAATGCCCAATGGAAGGGAACCATGCAAATAATTTGAGGACAAGTCTACCTCTAAGATATCATTAAGGCTCCACAAGGATAAGGGTATTGTTGAATTCAATTTGTTGGAGTCTAAGTAAAGATACCTCAGAGAAGTCAAATTTGCCAAACAAGTTGGTATAGGACCATGAAGCATGTTGCCACCTAATGATAGGTTATATAATTTCTCCAAACTACAGACACTTGGTGGGATAGACCCTTGTAATTGATTACCACCAAGAAGCAAACCCTGGACATTTCGTAGCCTTCCTATCGTTGCTGGAATAGATCCACTCAATTCATTATGGGAAAGGTCTAAAGTTGTAATATTGCTTAAGTTACCAATTTCCCTGGGAATGCTACCCGTAATTTTGACACCTGAGGCATAGAAAAATTGAAGAGATGTAGCCAGGTTTGAGATAGAACTTGGAAGAACGCCATTCAATGGATTGAATGATAGGTTCAAATATCTTAGATTCCTGCAATTTGCCAAAGAAGACAAAAAGCTCCACTCATGTGTTGAAGTTTCAGTGATCAAATTATTAGATGCGAGGCTCAGCCGCTCAAGGAATCTTAAATTGCCAAGAGTATTCGGGATAAGACCAGAGAATGAGTTTTCTTCTAGTGCTAAGAATTTGAGCTTAGAAGCATTGGAGAAAAAATTGGGAATATTGCCGCTGAGATTATTTCTCTGTAGCCTAAGCACCTCAAGATTTGTAATTGAGATCACAGAAGGTATTTCACCTGTCAAAATGAACAAATACATTATTCTACAAGGTTTAGGTTACCTTATTGCATTATATATGATCCTATGGTTCAACTAAAATAAATGTTATGAGTAACTTTACTAGGAATAGAAGCAAGAAGTATAAACCATCCAAATTGTCAAAAAAAGACACCAATTATCAAAATCAAGCCTCTATATATACATATTTGAACATTCATACTTGTCTTTGCTATGATTAAAACCTTCTTGATGCTATGCCTATTACTATTCTTTAATTTTAAGAAAGAAACATGAACATTGTACTTTCAAGTTACAATAGCATAATAGGGTAATTTTGCCAGTGAAAAAATTGTTGTCCTATCCTATTATCAGTTAACACTTTATTATCTTATTTTACACTATGTAACAAACAAAGGATATCATAACAAATATCATAGTAATTATATCATCTTGCTCAAACTTTGTGCCAGGAACTATTGAATATTGTACTGACAAGAACCAAATCCTAATCAGAGTTTACTTCAAAATTACTTTGACCTATGCATGCAAAGATAGGAATATGAATCAAATCTGAATGTATTATCATGGTTCTCATATTATTGATTTTATGACAATTTCTTTTATATCAATCCTTACAACATATGTTAGAAAATGTTGCCAAATGTTCATAAGTAGATTACCAGATAGACTATTGTTGTTCAGAGAAATTTCTTTTAAAGAAGATATGTTGAAGATGGAAGGTGGGATGGGACCAGTTAGACGCATATGCTGGGCAGCCAATATCTCCAATGAATAAAGATTTCCAATTTCCCATGGGACTTCCCCTGCAAGCGTAACAAAAACCAAAGGAGCAAAATCTCAGTATTATAAAGCTATCCACTTTCTTAACGTGTTTACAGAAGGAAATTATTTGCAAAATAAAATAGGTAAAAGCATATCTAAAGCGATTAAATTTATCAGATTGCTTGTTTATGTATTATTCCCAAAAGGGAATACAACGTTTATGCAAATATCAGGGACAAGGTTCCAACTGCAGTTTAGTACCATACAATGCATAAGACCAAGTATCGAAGTAAAAACTCTTACCTGTTAAATCATTTTCACGCAGATTCAGTCGTTTGAGGCTAGTCAAATTTCCAAAACTTCTTGGAATGGTTCCATTGAATCGATTAGTTGCCAGTGATAAATTCTGAAGATTGCTACATTCACCTATACTTGATGGAATATGACCAGAAAATTCATTCAAAGAGATGACAAGCACCTCAAGTTTGGAAAGATGATTACACATGTTATCTGGTAAACTACCAGATAGACTATTGTCGAAGAGGATAAGTTTTGTCAATGAAGAAATGTTAAATATGGAAGGTGGAATCCCACCAGTAAGACCCCCACTATTTTCTGCAGCAAATATCTCCAAATTAAAAAGGTTACCTATTTCCCATGGAATTTCACCTGCAAATACAAATAAAAGTTCAATTTTTTTTCCGACACTTGGATAATCCTACGCATTGCCCAAAAAAAATGATAAACTTAAAGCGAAACGAAAGAAGAAAAAGAAGCATACCTTGTAAACTATTTCCACCCAGGTGTATTTCTTTCAGCCTAGTTAAATTCCCAATACTTCTTGGAATGAATCCATTGAATCTATTATTAGACAGCGACAAGTTTTGAAGATTGGTACAGTCACCTAAACTTGAAGGAACGCTTCCAGAAAACCCATTGAAAGCCAAATGAAGAACCTCGAGCTTGGGAAAATACCTACAAAAGTCATCTGGGAAATCACCAGATAGTTCATTAGATGTTAAGTCCATGATTTGCAAAGAAGACAAGTTATAAATTGTCGAAGGTAGATAGCCGTTAAGCTTGTTGCCGCTCAAGTCGAGAGAGAGGAGAGAAGAAAGGTCCCCAAGGTGTGGAGAAATGGTTCCTGTAAGATTCATGCTTTGAAGATTTAAGGAGGTGACTCTTTCAGGGTTAGAACCGCATGAAACACCAACCCAGTTGCAAACAGAGGTATAGCTGGTCCAATTGTTTGCTATTATGGTGTCGGAATTAAGGCTGTCTTTGAATTCGAGCAGTGCGTATTGATCTGTGGTGAGGTTTGCGGCGGTTATAACAGCTAAGCTTCCCATGAAACATTGTATCAACAAAAGCGAAAGGAAATTGAAGCATGAATCATCCATGACTGTGGGGGTGCATGTTTAGCAAAGAGTAGCGAGATGAACTTTAAATTTATACGTAGCTCGAGCGGTTCCCTGTTTCTCTAATTAAAGCTGGTGGCGAAAAGCAAATGTGAATGGTATTGTTTTGACGTAATTTCGTGCACGCTGCCTGGATTGGAACAGTCTCCATATCTAATAAATTTTGTTTTCTCTGTTTGTCAGCAATGATGGATACAGATTACTTGCTATATAAACTTTCCAGGAAAATTATTGAATGCAAAGAACCAAACATTTACTTCCATTTAGAAAAGTATGACACGAGCAGGTAAGCCTGCTACCCCACCTCGTTGACCATAGTCATTCCTCTGTAGTCTGAACAATTTTTTTATTGCCAATACTAACCAAGAAATCTTCATACAAATGAAAGGGTATGGTTTGCTCAATTAGTCAATATGTGGTACTAAAACAGGAAAAAAACACACACAAACTTGCGAGAAATTTACAGGAAACAAATGAAATGAAATATTCTACGTAAAAGAAAAGAAATGAAATATGTTCCGTGATCTGCAATTACAAGAAAACTGCTCCCATTGGCTTTAGAAATCAAAATTGACTAAGGTTGAACTGATTATAAAAGAAAACAAAATTGACTTTGGTGTCTGAGAGCCATGTGGTTTGTCCATCTGAAGTTTTGAACGCTAAGGTCGACCTGATCGCAACAAGATTGACTTTTAAGCTTTTGGGACCAGTCCATAGAGAAGACCCGTCCATGTTGACCTAAAGACAAAACAGCTCCAGGTGGAACTGGAACAGTGCTTTACTGGCCTTGATATTAGGTACCGTTTGTTTGCAGGGATATAAAGTTACATTCTTCGTAATGTATTTAATTAAATTACATTATAATGTTTATTTTGTAATAGACTACTGTAATATCATATTGCAATGCAATCACATTATAGCTATTGGCAGCAATGTGATTGCAATCAAAAATCAATGCAATCTACATTACATTGTAGAGTGCAATGTGTTAAAAACATTTTTATCCATCAATTTTATTACTTTATTAAAAATATTTTATAATATTATAATTAAAATAAAAATATTAAAATAAAATATATATATATAAGAAATAAAAATTAAAAAATTAAAATTTATATAATATAAATAAAAGAAATTAAAATAAAATATATAATACAAGAAATAAAAATTAAAAAAATATAAAAAATTAAAATTTATATAATATAGATAAAAAATATTAAAATAAAATATATAGTATAAGAAATAAAAATTAAAAAATAAAATATAAAAAATTAAAAATTATGTAATATACATAAAAGAAATTAAATTAAAATTTATAATATAAAAATTTATATTAAATAAATGAAAATAAATTATACAAAATTATAATAAAAAATGAAAATAAAATATATGACATTAAAAATATATTTAAGAGATAATATTATATAAAAAAAATAAATAATACAAGTATATTAAATTTATATTTTAATAAATAAAAGTAATTTTGTAAATTAACATTACATTCCCAACAAAGTACTTGTAAACCAAACGCTACAATGTTATTTTCTCTGTATTTTAATCATTATATTACTTATATACCAAACACTATAATATTATATTTCCTACAATCACATTATTTACAATCACATTACCTATAATCATATTGTATTGTAAAATACCAAATGTCATCTTCAGTCAATTGGTAAATCCAACATCAAAGCAAATGATTTAACAGCTTAAGAAAAGGCTTCTTTTTTCTTGGGCTTATATTTGATATTCTTTTTGCTTTGGGCTAGACTTTGCTCTTTTAAGCAAAATCGGGTGAATGAGAAGTTCCATTTCCTGCAATGTCGATGGCACAATGAACCTATTTTGCGGTGCCTTAAACTCCTGTTTACTTTGATCTCAGGCTCCTCAGACATTCAAACTAGAAATCTAAGCACCAGGGGTAGGTGACAATGTGAGATTGGACATGATCCAACAATTCATCGTCAACACCGGTGAAAAGCAGAAGGAAAAGTGAGATTCATGTCAAGTCGTCACTGTAAGACAATCTTTTTAGCATCTTAATATCATGAAAAATGTTATCCAAATTACAACAATCGAACAATAGCGGCCTAAACACTGTCTTCTTCTTCCTTGATAACCAACTTATTGTCTGCAAGTTTGAGTTAGAGTTGGTTTGGTTCAAGGGTCAAGGCCCAAGTGAAAGTGAGTAGTATAGACCCCTTTCTGGCAGAGTGGTAGGAAAGGAGCCCTGGATTCAGGGATCAAGATAGGCCATGAGCTGGGTCAAATTGTTTCATACTGGAATGGTCTGGCCTTATAACCCAATACTGGCTGCAAGATTTAGTGTTGAATACTTGAATCTAGAAAGTGCAGCTGTCATATTTGATTCAGTTTCACATGCGTTAAATTGTATACGCATTCAAACCCAAAAATAAAAATAAAATATTGTGTGAGAATCTACAAAATCAAAGATAACAGCTGGATTGGTTTAAACTGGATTCATACTAAGTTTATTCCTCCACTATGGAAAAATAATTGTGGCAACTTGGAGTCTTTTGACCGAATGATGATAAATTAAGGCAAAGGTATGGTCCTTTTCTAGAAAAAAGAAATGAAGAGTATGATGTAAAGTACTTGAAATTCACAGGTGCCCCAAATTTGAAGATGATGGTGATTAGTTGTAGCCCATGAAGGCTCAAGTTTAACATATCGCATAACCCATGAAGAATTACCTGTCATTTTCTCCTTCAATTACTCCCAATAAAAGCTATACATTTCACTAGGCTTTTTGGTAGAAAACCACTCTCCACATTTTAACTTTTTGGGTATAGCTTAATTAATATATGTAGTAGTAGGTTTTCCTTCTTAAATAGTAGATTTGAATTCCAAACTCTATTTTTTTTTCTTTCCTCTTATCTGATTTCAACTACAATTGACCAACTTCAAGCTAGTTTAAATAATTTCTAACACCTGAATTTGTTTTCCTCATTCTTTTTAATATCATACTAATATTTAATTATAAAAAGACAACAGTTTACATGCTCATTTGTTTTTTAATAACAAAATAAAGAACATAAACCAACAAAAAAGAGAACAATGAACAGTATTCAAACAACAGGAATCATGTCCTTAACCTCACCAGTCACCACTTATTCAACAACAATCAATCACCAACCTCATTTAAACCTAAAGCCAAAAAACAACAAAGATCCCAACACCAACATTGAAGTCATTTGAAGACTTCAAATTGAAGGATTTCTTTCTCTAAAAAAAGACACGAAAACAACAGATGGTGTCCCATAATTACCCACCTTCAAGGCTTCAACCTACTTCTATGGCATTCAGTAAACTGACCAAGACACCCTCATTTCATAACAACTAAAAGATATTAGAGAGGGAGAGTTTGAAGGCATTAATGTCATTCTAAGTTCCTGAAGCAACCCAAAAGGCCTAAAGGGCCGAAACCATAGAACGCGGCCCCAACTTCCAAAAAGGAGATACCCCGACTTCCTCTGTTTTCCACTCTGGAGTCCAACCAAGCAGACAGCAGTCTTTTACATTTCCAACTCATCGAAATAAAGGTTAAAGAAAGAAAAGGAAAACACAAGAAATTATTTCTAGGGAGGGAGATCTTAAGAAAGGCTTAATAACCTTGAAACAAGCCGTATATAACTCTCTCTCTTTCTCATATTTCCTTGAAGTAAAGCAAAGGCGGAGTAAAAAAGAGTGCAACAACTGTGGTTTTGAGAAGAGTGAAAGATGGCTGGTTACAGAGCAGAGGATGACTATGACTACCTTTTCAAGGTGGTGTTGATCGGTGATTCAGGAGTGGGAAAGTCCAATCTGCTCTCGAGGTTCACCAGGAACGAGTTTAGCCTCGAGTCTAAGTCCACCATTGGCGTCGAGTTCGCTACTCGTAGCTTGAATGTTGATGGCAAGGTCATCAAGGCCCAGATTTGGGACACTGCTGGTCAAGAAAGGTCTCGCTTTTTTACTATTCCCTTGTCATCCTTTCTTGTTTCTTGATCTGCGTATCTTTTGTTTTGAGCTGATTTTGCTAACAAAGATGAGCAAATATCAAAACGGAATTGGGTTTTTGTTCTTCTTGGAGATCATGTTCTGGAAATGTTTGGCTGCTTGGGAAAAGAAAGCAACTTTGATTCTGGAAGAGTTTGATTTTATCTGAAATGGGAATTAAGAAATGTTTTCTTTACCTATATATTACAAAAAGGAAGTTTCTTGCATATCTAGATCTGTGAGTAACATGTGCCTAAATGGTGTTGTGGTGGTTTGTTTTTTTACAAATCTCTTGTTTTCCTAAGAGGCTTGGGTTTGGAATAGATCGAACATAGATTTGAAGTGCGGATCAGCAGATCTTGACGTTTCTGCATCATGTTATATGAGTTATATGTATTTCTTTTGCAGTTTTTATCGGTGGCTAGACAATGAGTAGGAAATGTAGTGTTTATGCTTTGCATTAATATGTTTGCTTCCTGCTAGGTGTGGTTTGGGCTTCATGCTAGAGCTAGATTGCACTATGAGAATTTAGTTTACTCGCGTAAGTTCTGTAACAAGTTGGGTTTTGAGAAATTAGCGTCATCTGCCTGATAATGCCAGTCACAACAACCATGTGTTAGTCTTCGTTACTTGCGTGCTTCCTGATTTTGTCATGTGTAGTCACAAAGAGATGATGATTGCTTATCTGTATCTTGTGTCTCTATGTGTGTATGGAATCTGCAAGTCTAGGGTTAAGCATTAAACGTGGCTTGACATTTCTGGCTGTTACAGGGACCTTGTAGTCACCGTGTAATAATGGAAGAGATTGCCTGAACAAGTAAATAGATGTTAGTTGTTACAGTAAATAGATGTTGGTTGTTACAGGGATCTTTTAGTCATGATGTAGTTCGACAGTTCAGGATGTTATGGGGAAAGAGTAGTTGTTCAATTATTTATTTATTTATTTATTTAATTCTTCTCTGCTGTAAAAGTTGGTTCTGACTGTTTCTTATGGTTTCTTTTGCACTGTGGAACACTTTACACGGAGACTGACATGCTATTATTTACTACTGAATTTGTTGGTACTTCTAGCTTGTTTCACTTCAGTAATGTTGTGATAACATTTGTTGAACAACTCATAAATCTTATGTTTAGATGAGATACTTTGTTGTCCAATGTAGACTTGACAAGGATTTTGGTATTTTAGCTTGTTAAAACAAAAAATCTTCAATAGGAAAGTCCCTTGGACCCTAGAGCTAAGTGCCCCATTGTAGGTATATCATTTTACCTTTCTGTTGCAAGAAGTGGTTAAAAACCATTCTGCAAAGTCCCTTATGGCTGCCACCATTATCTTGTGGTGCAGAGTGCGGTTGCACTAGCATGATCACTGCTGCTGCCAACCTGCTAGCCTGGCACTGCCCTTTGCTCCTGCTGTATAATCTTTACCATCTTAGCTGCCGCATCATCACCAGTACTAAGTTCAATCATCCATTATTGCTGCCAACGCCAATTTGACAATTATTATTGCAAATGCCGCCTGCCACATTGTCTCCCCAGCCAGACACCCGTCTACCATATTCTATTCTTTCATATATCCAAAATTTTAAATTCACCCCGGAGTGGCTGTGTAATTCCTTTTTTGCCACTATAGCTCGTTCCACCTCCAAGACCACAAAATCTTAGTTGACAAATGACATGATTCCTTGAAGCATACTCTCCTATGTTGCAGTTCAAATGTACTTAAATTTTCAAACCATAATATTTGAAATAGTTGGATTTTCATTCCTTTAATATAAGTTTCTACTTTATTTCCCAATCTTCCTCCAAGAATGTTGGATGAGGCATTAAATTGAAGTTCTCATTGAAAAAGTGATGAAAAATAATTATAAGGTTAGTAAGCAGAACACTACCGTTTCTAACCGAAATGTGGGGGCTTCGAGATCCAAAAGAGCAAGAAGACAAGATTTCCTTGTTCAAATAGGATGTAAGGCTACTATAGGTGTTTTCTAAGGTGGTTCATTGCTTTAAAAAACAAAGCACAAGGCATCATCCTCTTCCTTGGGTTGACAGAAAGAAAGGGGAAGGAACAGATGAGGATAGGCCCAGAAGAATAGCGGATACATCGCAATTAGCAAGAGTTTGAGTTGAGGTTTACAATATGTTTACAGTTCGGATTCGGATAAGGGTGGTTTGGTGGAATGCTTTTTCATCATAGATTTTGCACTGTTGTAGTTTTAGTATTGCAGAAAAAGAAAAGACTGTATGATTGAACCTTTGATTTCAACCCCTTGATCTTTAGGGACATGGGTATAGAGTGTGGTTAAGGATGACGAGGTCGTTAAGTGGCTCGATACTTTGTGATGTATCCTCTTTATATCATAAACATTGTTCTTTTGTACTGAAATGAGTGTTACAAATCAATTTGTTTTAATTTTGGATCTTTGACATTTTTACTTGTAGAAATCATTTGTTGTGTTCTTTTGATTCTTTTGTATTGTATTCTGAACTTCTCTTTTCACACTTATAGGTATCGTGCCATAACAAGTGCCTACTACCGAGGAGCTGTTGGTGCACTTCTTGTGTACGATGTTACGCGGCACTCAACATTTGAAAATGTTGAAAGGTGGTTAAGAGAGTTAAGGGATCACACGGATCCCAACATTGTAGTCATGCTCATTGGTAACAAATCAGATCTTCGTCACCTTGTGGCTGTCTCAACCGAAGATGGGAAATCCTTTGCTGAGAAAGAGTCTCTCTACTTCATGGAAACTTCAGCTCTGGAAGCTACTAATGTGGAAAACGCATTCGCTGAAGTTCTTACTCAGATCTACCATATTGTGAGCAAGAAGGCTATGGAGACAGGCGATGAAGGGGCTGCTTCAGCTGTTCCTTCCAAGGGCGAGAAAATTGATGTCAGTAAAGACGTCTCTGCAATGAAGAAAGGGGGGTGCTGCTCAAGCTAGGATGTTAACCTGAAGTCGATTGTCTTAAGGATGTGGCCGGGGGGTTTGTTTCTGCCACATGGATTTCTTTGTAAACCTTGGTTTTGTAAAATTTTTCTCAAAAAGGTACCTACAGTAGGGGAGATCGGCGGAGATTGATTTAATTTACATTCAAAATTTTTCCTGGTGGCAGTTATAACTTATTTTTAGTAGACAAGAGGCGAATGAGGAACAAGGTATTACACTATTGCATTTAAATAGGTGCTTAGGAAAATCTGTTGGCTGAGAACAGTTGTTCCCAGCTCTTATATTGGAATTACCATATCTAGTCTTTACCTTCCCAGGCAGACCCAAAATAAATGAAATGATGGTGCTTATCCTTGTCTACCACAAGTTAGTTTTTTGAGTTTGCATGATGTTATCCTATTAAGGCAGGCCAAAATACTTGTGAATTAGTTCACAACCAAAACCCCATATCCAAATGCTGAGATTTGCAGATACGTTTTTTTTTGACATTAACGGCTGACCCTGATTAGCTAAGCTGGCAGTTGTCTTAATTTATGTATCCCTATGCAATAATGGATAAGAAGAAAATTAAAAAAGTATATGTCTCATTGGTGACGTTACCCTGACCTCTTCTATAAACGTGTAAGACGTTGAGTTGCAAATCAAGACTCAATCTAAAAAATAAATATATATTTCAAAATAACAACCACTGCTTACAGATTTAAGAGATTGTTGTTCAAAATATAAAAAAAAAAATTGACTGAATCTTAATTATTAACCAATGAAAAATAATTAAAGGCTTTGAACTTTAATATCAACTTGGGTCCCTCAATCCCTCTTCTCTGCCTCAACTACTCCTTATATTAGTATTTTTCTTCTTTTTTATTTTTGGGTATCAGGGATTATAAAATTGCAATTTTCTTTACCTTTGGCTTAGCTGGGGGAAAGCTTAAGATACAAGCAACGATTAGCTTGTCTAAAACGATGTGAACCTCTGTAAATGTACTAACGTATATGATGTTTGAGTGATTAAGAACCGAAGCTTATAAAAATGGGTTGTATTTTTCCAGCCATACCCATCACCTAAAAGTCAACGTTTTCAGTTGATTTGACTTTACGGTATAGCCGGCCAATCATTTGAACTTTCATCCATCAAAGGCATTAGAATCTTCCCATATTCATTTTTCATTTTTCATTTTTCTTGTGAAAGTCGTGACCATCCAACTTGTCATGGGTAGGCAAGATGTAGATGCAAATTGCAGCTTGCTTGCTGCTTATATCGACCCAATCTGAAGGGGTCATTTTTTCACTTGTACACATCCAAACTTGTAAAACCCGGCAACTTGCAATAGGATCCAACGACGAGTGGCGGTCATGCCCCAATCTACGGCCATGTAAAAATCAGTTTACAAGTACACAAATGATTGATAGATAATAATTTACGGCACGACGTTATGATTTGATTTCATGTAAAAAGTAATAACTTGTTTGACAAGTTATAACAGGGAAAATGCGGGAATAACATAAAAGTCTAAATCGGCTATTACCATCACTTTAGTCAAGCTAGAGCTCAAATTTGAGAAGTAAGAAATGGTGGCCGTGAGTTAAGTTTGCACCGAAACAAGTACTGACTGTAGCAAAATTTTCAGATTTATTGAAGTTAAAAAATAAAAGTAATTTAAATTCAATCAAATGTCGTAAATAGACGGCAAATATGTTAACTACAACAATGTAACGACAGAATGAAGAATTCGGAATTTTTTATTCATTTACTACACCGAAATCAAGGCAAATTAAACTGTAAAAAAAGAAAAAATATCAGAGAAAATTCAAAATGTGCTTGAAGGGATAATGTAAGAGCTTATAAAAATAAAATAAAAATTTCGTTTTCCCTTTCTTTTTTTTTTTTCTTTTGTTTGTCTTCGTTTTTCCGTTTTCGTATCTTTTGGCACACGATACGCACGCCGTTGGAACCAACGACTTCTCCGCATACTTGCAAATTGCTAATTAGCCACGTGTCAGCAGATCCCCACCTGTGGTCCCACATCCCGTTGGTGCCGAAACACAAACGAGCACTCGGGCAACTCGCCCAAATCGGCGAATAACGACTCGTCCTCTTCCCTCATCGGGAAAATCATCGCCACGTCAGCTACACTATTATCCCTCTCCGTAAATATCGGGCTCTCCAACACCGTCGACGACGTCGTTTCCATCTCGCCGAACCAAGCGAATTCATCCCCCCTCGTAAGGATGGAGTCGTCCGTCAGATCAGCGAACTTCTCTTCGGTTCCGAATTCCGGTTCCGTGTCGGGCTGCGACGTAGATGGCTCGGCCTTTACCGCTGTTGTGGTTGTTGTCTCCGTCGCTGTTGCTGCTGCTGCAGCCGCTGCCGCCGCCGCAGCTTGTTTAGCAGCGGTGGTATTGTTTCTAGAAGCGGGCCAAGGGTGATTGTGTTCGCAGGAGTAGGTAATCACTAACATTGTAGGGTCCACACGGCTCCTCTCAACTTGTTTTCTTGCTGGACATCCCTTGGAGCTACTACACCGGTAATAACCTCTGTCGTATGATCAAAACGGAAACCTTAATCACCAGTTGATGTTTAATTGACGCCTCGATGCAGATAAACATTGGTTAAATCACTGCTGGTTACTTTAGTTGCTTACCTGGGGTAAGGAGAGCCTTTGATGGGCTTCTGACCGTACTTTCGCCAAGCCCAAGAATCTGACGGTGGAGCGCTCTCGCCTTTAAGGCGGGAACCTTCAACGTCCTTGATTGGCACTGACACCACTCTTTTCTGTATGGATCTTCTACTGTAACAAAACTCCATTCCGTTATAACCAAATAAAAAAATGCAAACAACGAACTTAACAGAAATTTGAGTATTTTTAAGGCAAAAAAAGGAACAAGGTAGGGAAAAATTACCCTTTTTTAGGAGAGGCGAGTTTCATGTCGTTGAAAGTGGTAGAAGGAGGAGATTCGGCGCCGTTTTCTGATGAAACGTTGTCGTTTTCTTCTAATTGTTGTTCGCTAACAAAAGGGTTGTTGGCTTTGTTGAAACTACCATCCATGACGATCAGAGAGCTTGATGATCGGAGAGAAGTTGATGATGCGTTTGACGGTGACCGTTGGTTAATCCTGGATGAGGAGCAAAGCGAAGAAGAAGAAGAAGAAGAAGAAGAAGAGAGAAAGGGTTAGGTCGAGGAAGAAGAAGCAGATAGAGAGAAGAGAGTGGTCCTTTTAAAAATGGGGGGGCGGCATGTTGACAGATTGGGTTTTGGTATTTGTTTATAAAGGACGTGCAAGCAAATGTGATATAATCCTAAACTTTTTTATAATGCAACTTGAAAGTGACCCCTTCTTTTCATTATTTTCACCTTCTATTTAATATATACCTCTTTGTTTTTTTTTATTTTAATTTTTTAATTATTGGATATTATATTATTCAAAGCACATTGATTAGAGTTCCCACTGTTCATCGTCTTTTCTTATATGAGAATTGCCAAGTACCCACCCCCGTTCCTCACTATTCTAGTTGTCTTTTTTCCTTTATACATATAGAGCATGTTCTTCTATTTTTCTCTCTTTTTTTCCTTCTTTTGGAGGGGGTTTGTGTTGTTAGAAACTGTCTCTTCTACAAATGCCTAACCTTGAATCTAGTATATAGACCAAGAATTGTTTTAGGTTAATTAGATTAGTTACTAGTACAGCTTTTGGACAACATTAGCTTTGGAGTTGAGTTGGGTGGTTAGTACTTAAAAGGTTTTTTTTTTTTTGTTATTATTACTTTGTTTTTTAATTAAATATGAACTACAGATAAAGGTTCGGCTTGCATGGATTCAAATTTGTAAACAGAAAATGTAATTATGTAATTTTTAGTATGCATTTCCATTGAAAGCAAAAAAGAATTGTAGGTATGGCCTATGCATTTAAATTCGCTAGCTAGTTTCTTTTAATTAAAACTTTGGAAAAAAAAAAAGGTAAATTAGAATTGGTACTTAATTAATTTAATACTTGCTTGACATTCATTAATCGTGCTAGGACTGTAAGAAACAAGAATCTGTCTTTGATATTTTGAGGCTTCTAAAGAGACCAGCTTCTTTTCTAATCAAACCCACACACACAAAAAAAGAAAAGAAAGAAAGGAAAAGGAGCCACTTTGATTCAGTTCACATGGTCTTTTCGTAACAATTGAGGAGAAAGTTATCCATTTGCTTAATTTATATACTAGCTAGTCAATTATAATAACACAATTCAATGATGGTGACTTCATCAACTTTGGCCTTGTCTTAATCTTAACCCTCTTCATTTCTTGGGCACTAAACCCCCACCACCCCCCACTCCTAACCAACTCTCACTCTTGTCTTCACTTCCATTTCTTTGATTTTCTCCTTCATTATTAAGAAAATGGCTTATATATTTGAAACTTCTCATGAACCCCGGTGCTGATTATTCCACTATTTAATACAAATATACAATACAATACTCCTACTTTCATAATTGAGATTCCCCCAGCTCTCACTCCAATTAAAAAACAGAAAAGCCTCTCCCTATTACAGACTAATGGATGAGTGGCGTATTGATATGTGAAAAGTTAAGGACTTGGAAACAACCATTTGGTGAGAGGCTTTCGATGATGACTATATATAATTTAGTCCCATCGCAATGATTTAATCGTCAATCTTTGGTTCGATATTATGAGGATGCAATCACAGCCATATACGACTAGAAAGATATACATTTACCTTTTGTAATTCAAAACAATGTTTGATTTGGATTCCTGGTTTCTGTTCTAATGTGGATTTATGCTTCCAAATAGATAATGAGGATTGGAACTTAAAAATCGAAAAATCCTACATTGTTGACTAGGTCACTCCTTGGACTGTGTCTCTGCCCAATAGGGAAAGAGATACACAGAGGCAATTGGGTGATTTGTCACATCAAAAATGTCATAAGACTTTAATCCTTCTAGAGTTCATTGATGCGTGAAGCAATGAGAGTATGATGATTTTTAATTTCTTCTTCTTATAATTAATACGTTTTAAGTTTTTTAATATGAGCATTGAATGACTCTTATTAACCGCACACTTTTATATTCACTGTTCCCATCTCTGACTTCCCCCACCTACGGCATCTGCCATGCCCCTCTCTACCCCTCAAAAGACAAAAAAAAAAGCAACAAAAATGGGAGAAAATATTACGTTTATTATTTAATTGAAGGAACAGAAACTTCCCCATGGCTTCCTCTTTTACATTTTATCTTGGAACTCCCTCCAAACTATGAGCAAACCAGGATCTATTATGCTTTTTAGAGACGACAATGCATGACATTTTTTTATTTAGAACCCGTTTGACATATGCAAATTATGATGGTTTTTTTATTGTACAAAGATTAAGATAAAAACAAACCCATACCCTGGTTTGCTTGTATTCGTAAAATCTTTTGGATCTCAACAGCCAATGGAATGTATTTCACATGCTTTCTAGATCCATGTAATGTGGGATCAAGATCACTGCAAAGTAAATCAATCAAGGCATGCACGATCGAGGTGGATACCTTGCTTCATTAGTTGCAAATCAACACTTTGCCATTCCTAGACTCTATCAATATATCACCACAAGGTTGTACAATGTCTGTTTTTTCTTCTAGTTTAACATGTAGGGATTAATTAGGTAAGCGTGATGCATATCTGTTGGTCTTCAGAACAAGAAACCAACTTGATGCGAACTAAGTTGAATTGATAGCCTTTCATGTTGAGGCATTATCTAAGATTATAGGTCAGGCAGCTTTTTAGTTAACTGAAACTCTTACTTGCATGGCACCATTTTGAGCTTTGATTAGGGCATAAAAGTAAGTGATAACTTCAGCCAATGGGTTGTCGAAAGCCTTGACATATAACTGTTGGACCGCCATAGCCATTCAAGTAAGGCACCAAACTCTCATTACGGCTATATTCTCATGTCATATATAGCTTGTATAAATGACAATTGAAAATGAAAAACCCCACAATTTTCATCATCTTCTGGGGTCACATCAATTAATATAATAATGGACGGTCAAGATGCTTACAACTTCTAATGTAGACTCACTGTATATATAAACACCTTTATAGACTTCTTTAAAAGAAACCTGGGGCCAATCCTTGATTGCGTATATCCAATTCTCTGGTAATTAAAACGATTTATTAATGTATTAATACTTTAATTAACTCGATAGTGCTGGCCCTAGTTTGATCATCAGTGATATATATATATATATATATATATATATAAAACAAAACAGGTTCTTTCGATATTTACAATGGTTTAATTCCATGGAATTGGAAAGTAAATCATTTGTTTTATGGATAGGGTTTTAAGCTGTCATCAGCTTTGGGTTCTTTGAACTTTTTGTTTTTTGGTCATGTCACATCCAGATTGTTTTTTAATTTAATTTGGAGATTCATATGATGATTTTCTCCCAAGGGTCAGAGTTTCACTACCAACCGGATTGAATTTATGTGCCATAAACATTTGAAGTCTACCTAAACTTGTAGATGTTGAATATATATAGGCTGAGCAAGCATAATTTTAATTTTTGGACGGAATATGTTGTTGTCTAATATATAGTAGAGGATTATATAACAATATCAAAAGTTCTGTCTCCTTTTACCCTTTTTCTTTTTTATTCTAAATTCCGAAAGAAGAATTTTCTCCTGGGCTCTGGGCTTCACCTAGGGTTGGACTGAGGGTAAAGTTTGTAAATGATGGGCCCATTATTCCAGATTGTTTTAATGGCTCAGAATTTGCCCCAAGTTCAAAGGATCTCAGCCCACTAATTAATTACCAATCAATAGCTTGATTTGCATTCAAACTACAGGTTGTATATTTTACTTTCTCCAGAATACGGACCCAAAAATGCCAAAAAATGTTTTTCATTTTCCAAAACTTTGAAAAAGGAATCCATCAATGCGTATTATTTTAAAAAGATATGGAATGCTTCAATGCGTATTATTTTAAAAAAAATAGGCTAACTACTGGTAAATTCAAACTCGATGTGATGGCATCAATCCGTTGTCGTCCAGCGGTTAGGATATCTGGCTTTCACCCAGGAGACCCGGGTTCGATTCCCGGCAACGGAATTTTTTTTGGTGGTTAATACTTTCTTGCCTATTATTTTTACCCTTTCTGCAATCTTACTGCATATTTTTGTTGCCCTTTCTGCAATAAGAAGATCTTTGTGATAAATAAATAGATGGGGCTAAACAGCTGCTGCTGTGTTTTTTTTTTTTCCCTTTTAAAGTGATAAACAATAATCAAATCCGATAAGGGGATAATGATATGGTGGTGAGAAAATAATACAAGACGAATATTGATTAGAATTCTTACATGTCTTCTCATGTTCAAAATCCTCCTTAGCATTATAAATGAAAACGAGAACCTAGCTAGGTTGTTAGACAAAACGTTAACATTTCCAACACATGGGCAAACCTTCCGTTAATTAATAAGGAATACTTCTATGTTACAAGCGTCTCCTCCCCCCCACCATGCTTTTCAATGGCCTTAAGAACAGCTTGAGTTACATCTTTGATATCAGTTGTTTGTTGGTCTTCAGCTACAGCAATGGCTTCCATGGAAAAGAAATGATTGCATGAAACTCTTGCTTGAAGAACATTAAGACCCAGCTCATCAAAAGCCTCTAGTATTGACACCAATTTTTCCCCTCCTTTGTTGCAAGTCACTTTAACTACAAACTCTTCTCCAATCTTCTCCACCTTCACTTCCTGCTAAGATTTCATGCATATATATGAATTGAAAAAAGAATGTACGTACTTATATATATACTTTGTCACCAGACACGAGAGAGAAAAGCAGATCACCTTTGGGATTTGTACATGCTTCAATAGAGTTAAGTATTCGTTTTTGATAGCCATAAGGTTTTCATACTCTCTTTGTATTTCTTCCAACTTGACTTTGAGCTTGTAAATGTGGAGAAGAACATTTAAGACTACGGAACTCCTTTTAACCTTCAAAAACAAGCAAAAGAAAAAGTGGGATTAACATCATGAACCTGATAAGTTTTTGGAATCCAAAGAATGATCACTGCTGATTTCTAAGCCAAGATTAATTGGTATTGACAAAAAAAAAAAAAAAACAAACAAGGGGATAGAACAATCATATATTTTTGTATTACAGATTTGGAGTTGGTGAGAGTTCGCAGGAGGTGAAGCTTTCTGCGAGGTGCTGTTCTTCTTTGCAGCTTAGTTACCATCTCTTCTCTCTCTCTATCTCTGGTGATCTCCCCTTTCTTTCTTCCTCTGTAAAATGTGTAGTAGTAAAGATTTGAATGTAGTGGCCTAGCTTTTATAGGATGGGAAAAGGGGATGAGTAGTTGAGAGGGTATGTCTTGGGATCCATAAATGCCTAGTTGCCATGTACTTGTCTTATATGATAGTGGAATTAAGCAGAAAAACTTGAGGATGGAGGGGAAGGGAAAGATGAATACTTTGCAAACACTAGGCAATTATTGGCACGGGTAACATGATGTTCTTCCTATAAGTTTTAATAACTCATAACTGTTGTTGATGTAGAATTATTTTGGAATATTAAAGGGAATAGTTGTGGAATTCTATACTTAAAATTTTTTAATTTCTAATTTGGATTTTGTGTTGGAATGATTTTCAGCTGCTTCATTAGGTAGCATATCATGTGACATCCTAGAATTGTTGGAAGTAGTTATGGCAACTTTACAAATGAGAAGAGACAAGAATTTTATTAATTAACAGTAATAAGAGTAGAGTATTGAATTTGATGTGTATATATATATATATCCCTCTCCACTTTAATTAGATAGATTAACCAACAATAAAGTATGGACGACCAAATACCAAGACATGAAACCTGGGGACAAAATAATACTCCATCGATAATGTAAGAGAACAAGGCCACTAGAGGCTAGCAAGATATGCCAAAATAATAAGGCTCAAATTGAAATGATACACAAACTGGATTATTTGGTTGTAATATTCTCTGTTTCAGTTGGCAATATTTGCATGGGAAGGGATGTGGGAATTGAGTCAGATATGGCTGAGGAGCAAGATGGTCACAGTCAGACTCTCAGAATCAGGCAACCAATCAAACCATAGGGCAACAGAGTCAGTCAATGTTTGTATATATCTATGCCATGCTGCTGGTGAGGCATATTTCAGTCTTCACGGGCCAACTCTTATTGGTTTCTCTTTGTCCCCCGCAAAGGCCCTTTGCCTTGCCTGCTAGCTAGTTGTGGCCTTTGTAGGTCACATGCTCTGACACTCTCACTTCTGTTTTATTCTTTATCGTTCTTTCTTCTTCTGGGGGTCATCAAATGCCCTCTTTGAATCCAGCTGTCTAGCTATTCTGGGTTTCAAGTACGTACACCACATCCACACCCTTGTTTCAAAGGTGAAAAAGTATTTCACCCTAGAGCTTTTCAGATTGAAAAGTTCGATCATTGCAGTTCTTTCCCCACCCACCCCACTTCTCTTAGCATTTTTCCCCTCATTTTATGCCTCATAATACTCGGTTGGTAGTACTTTGTTTCGTTCTGAAACGTATTAAGGAGATATTTTGAACATATACAGAAGAGATCTCTGATAAATGACTAAAAAAGGGTGCGCAAAGTAAAAGCTCGATTCCTACAGTGCATTGTATGTCATATAGATTCTACTGTGACACCAAATAAAGGCAATCCATAACCTAGATGTCCGCAAATTCTTGTTCCCTTTCGTCGTTATAATAAGAAAAGTGCAAAGAGAACATAAAAAATTACTAGAAGTACCCATTAATCAAAGGAACAAGATTATTCTTATATGACAATAGAAGCATAGTTGGCTGCATCTGGCTCACACAGAGACATTTCATTACAATTTTCTATTCTTATAACGAATCATATCAAGTTATCCACAACGAACTTGAGAGGAAACTGGAAGCTGATTGGAGATTCTTAACGACATTGGAAAAATATTACTACCACATAAATGATTCCTTAATCCCCATTGGAGCGTCCTTCCCTACTGTTCTGAATCCAAATAAAAAGGGCAAAAGAATTGATAGACATGATAAAATATAATAGCAAAACCGTTGGTATAAACAGTGAGCGAAGAGTTCATGAGCTGTACCAAGATAAGGCCAAGTATATAGCAGGGTACTTTTTCCTATTATCAATGACAGAAGTTGTCCACTTCTCAAATTTTTATCATTTCTTTGACAAGCATGCAGTAGGAAGCAGCCAACAAACACACATAAAGGCAAAAAGGGCAAGAACCTTGGATTTTAGTAGCTCCATTGCTTTGCACCCCTCCTTAAATCACTCTTATTAGCTTTTGTTTGTTGCGTACTCTAGTGGCACCCTGCCCTCTCGTTTGAAACCCCATTTAGGGGTCCTTTTCTGTCCCTTTATCCTCTGATATTTCAATGTTTTAAACCCGTCTTTCCATCTGTTTCCTTTGTCCATTTCTGCTTGACATCTCCCTCTCAGTTTTGTGAAATGAGGCTCTACTTTCTACCAAATTCTTGTCTAGATATGGAAGCCCTGTTTCCCTTTTATCTTCTCGTCCAGGGAATCAGGAGTCACATGATCAGCTAACTGTCGAGCTTGCAAGCACTACTAAAGTTTTTACGTTGGGAATAAATAAAACAATGGTTTAACCAAAACAAGGGGCAAAAACCTTAAGCCTGTCTTATTTGGTGTTCATTCTAGGATTGAATAATTTCCTTAGGACAGCTATATCTAGGACTATTTCGATGTCCAATGTGTTAAAGCGAGTCTTGGAAGCAGTATATCCGTAGATATTGAAGATGAAAACTCCTTTTCTTAAAGTTTGTCATAGATTATTGGAAAGTACAAGCCTTATAGGGATACCCAAACTGTTCTTTTGTTAACAAATGAGGAATCTCAACTCTGTAAATCATCAGAAAGCTGAAAGTACTTCTACAGCCCTGCATTGTAGCAGTGTCTACAGTAGTCCTGTTATCACAGGGCAAGATAAAAATTAGAAACAGCAAAAGAAAAACAAGTTGTCCTTGATTGCAGTGTAAATGATGGGATGAAAATTGGACTGGAACGTAAACTAATCTTTGGATAATCTTTGAACGTAAACTAAAAATTAGAAAGACACGCACGCACGCACCCAAAAAAAGGTGTATACGACTGTTTGGGCCTCAAGACCCAGCATATCTGGACTTATAATTTACCAATCAGGGTGTCAGTATATCTAGACTTGGATCACCTCTTGGGCTTGTTTTAGTTGCTGCAAGTAGAATTTCACCGCTTGTGATTAGGCCTAGGTTCAAGTCGGTGGCTAGGAGTACTGAAATTTATTAGTTGCCATCGTGGGTGGACTTATTGTGAGGTTTCAACGTAATGAAATCATAAAATCAATTGCTTTCTCCATTATAGTAAATTCAATTTACTTTATTGATGCAACAATTTCCTGGACAGCTTATGTGATTATCAGATAATTCAAGAGCCAACAGAGGATTCTTTTTGTTTTATTCCTCTGGTTGGAAGTGCATAAAGGAAACTGTCTCCTTACTCTCTCAAGTTAAAGTATAGGTGTTTTAAAGCCTGAGGTTGAATCCTAAGGCTAACAACTTTCTTACGGATGAAGAAGGTTGCGGTTATAAGCGGAATAATCAGTAATTGCCACATTATATGTGCACAATGGAGGACAAAAAGAATTAAGCCCTGGGGATAAATGCAGCCTCGAGTTTCTGCATAAATCAACTTTTGGGGTCCATTTGGCTGCTTGACTACAGCCTTACGAAAAGGACAGCACGAGTAGATAATAGATCAGAACATTCTCCGGATCTTCCTTATCAAAGCATCCATTACAGCTTATTCTCCAACTTTTCTTTTCTCTTTCCTTTTTCTATCTTTTGTGAGAATTTATTCATTTTCTAAACAAGATGAGATTAAGGACTAGTTTTAATGCCCTAATCAAAATCTACAAAGTCGATTCGATATTTATTACAGCTAGTAAAATATGTTGTGGTCCTGATGAATTCCAAGGGGACCATATTGTTCACATGTCCAAGTGATACTCAATCCTGGTCATTCGTTTCCTACGTTTTCCTCTATTCATTTCACTGAAAAATATATGGAATTTCAACATATGTACAATCAACTGGCTGTGATTCACCCCAGAAAAAGCAACATTCATCTAGCTTGCAAAGTCGAACAGCAAAGAATTGTTCCATTGAATATGCTTCTTCCAGGAGGGCATAAATAAGGGAAAGGGCACTGTAGCAAACACGAGGCGAGTTCAGGGTGCAACTGCATTGCAGGGCAAGATCTCTATTGGCAGGCAGCCACTTATATGTGTACCCAAACTCATGCATTCATGTAGTGTGCCCTCTGCCAAAGGAGATTTGCCCGGCAATACTTTTGTATTACCTACATACAATTAATCCCTTTATAATTTGATTGTCAATATCAAGATTCAAAGCTTTACCACTGTTTGATTTGATGCAATTTTTATTTTTAATTTCTTATGGCATCTTCTGCTCTAGAAAACATTAGACCGCATTCACAAGGAAAAGTATGTCTTTTTTATTTGTAAGTATGTTGTCATCTTCTTGTGGATAAACAGTATAGCTAACAATTATTATTATAATTTCCAGCCTTTTCCGTCCAGATTCTAGACCTGTACTACTTCTAGAAGGTAATGCAAGCAAGATTATATTTGCTATGCCAGCGCCAATTTTGTTTGTTCTCTGCAGGTATGACTCAGAAGAATTGAAGAAATGTATATGCAAGTTGTGATATGGAACATATTCTCATTATATTCATTTCGAACAGCAGTACATTAAAATTGATTCTATATCTTGGAGCAACTGCAAGTCCATGGACATGTCAGGTCTCAAGCAAGTTAACAGTCGTCCCTCCATATGACTCTCTAGGACAATGCACTTACTTTTTTGCTTTTCCTTGTAAAAATTGGTTAATTGGGTTTAATTTGTTAGGATCGCTCTGTTCCTTATTTATGATGTTGTACAGAGTGACAAAGTTGGATTAAACTGAGTTTTTATTAAAGCATTTCATAATCTCTGCCCAATATTGTACCCCAAAACGAAATAATTTCTGGCCTTGAGAATGCAACACAGTGAATTGTTAACTCTGATTGAAGTACTGGTCTCCTCCAACTGGCTATTTCACCTTATTCTGTCATATATATATTCCTTAAGTTCAAATTTCTCTTTTCAATTTCACCATTAAAATAAAGCACATAAAAAAAAAAAAAACAAAACAAAACACTTGCAGAGGAAAAAAATGTGCAGTAGCCCTATCTAATTTTCTCGACCTTTGTTGGTCTGAAGAGCCAGTTTGTGGGCTTTCGTGAAAGTGATAAAAGATTGCCTCATAGTGATCACAGCTCAAAAACCAGCATCTTCCGCATGGAAAAAGTCTGCATTTGCAGATGCCTTGCCCCCCTGATTGAAATGGGTGAATAATCATGTACAGCAGCATGTACTAAGGCAAGCCTTGAGTACATATATACATGCAATCACGACTCATTTCTAAATGCTAACCCACGTATTGATACCATATTGTATGATTACATATTGCATATATATATATATATATATATATAGTTCTTGGGATCAATCTTTGCAACTTACTATTCCATTTTTTTGGTACAATTTATTATTCATTTTTAGTGTTAATATAATATCACAATAATTATGAACAACCAATTCTTTATTACTATTGTTATCTTTATAAAATATTCTCTATTAATTATATTATTATTTTCCTATTACTTCTTTTCATTTTTCTCTATGATATTACGTGCAAAGATTATAACTTTGGCTAGCAAAAAAAAAAAAAAAATATTGGAATGGTAGATATTACTGCAAAAAATATGATTTAATCTCTATGATTAATTATCAATATATAATGTCAGATGGCATGGCATACACTAGGGGCATAGCTATATATATTGTATCTAGTGAGATCATTTTTCCAACTAAAATTTGAAATTCCTTTGTAATATATGCATTAATATAGGATAAATCATAAATTGATTACACTGAAAAGAAAATTAATTTGAGGATCCATATATAACATTGACCTCAATGAAAAAAAAAATTGAGGATTAATTTATAACAGAGTAAAATAATTTGAGGTCAATATATAGTCAGTGAAAAGTAGAGATCACATATTCACTTTTGTTTCAAATAAGTAGCTAAAAAAACAAAAAAAAAAAAAGAAAAGTAGTGAAGACAAGCAAGATATTATTATTTATCCACTGTTTTTTTTTTTTTTTGACCCCATTGAGAAGAATTTTGGACTACACTACTAGCGAACACATATAAATAATGAATTTATTATTTTTTTTTTGAAATTGAAAGAAAAAGGATTTGATTTGTTTTTTAAATAAAAAGATCATACACTAATTAATAAATCAAATACTCGGGAGCAATAACAATGGACCTACTGCTGCTATTACACTACTCTTTGTTAATTTTCTGCATTTGACCTTTTGCAATTTACTCATTATGGCCAAAAACAAATAATAAATCTAGGGTGTTCTTGCTAGACATATATATATCTAGATCTTTGTCAAGAGAATATTTTAAGCAAAAACTGTTGTACGAGGAAAACGATCAGACAAGGCGAATATGATCTTTTGTATGAGAAGGAATATCTTTTTAATTTGTAGATTGGTACATTATTATACAGTTCGAGGTAACTCCATCTTTTTACTGAAGAAAACAAATTATATCACCACATCATGCAGTCATTGGCACGATAAGGAAAAGGAATAAACTCATTGGAAGCCCTTGGATCACAAAAGCATAGTTTGTACCTCGGATATGCGTGCAGCTTTATCAATTTATGAGGGTATAAATAAGAGGCCGCTGGGGTTCTTCTCTCTGCAATTTTCAGCTGCAGTTGCATTACAGGGCAAATCTTCACTGGCAGGCAGCCACTTTGACTTACCATCACCTTTCATGCTTTCATTTTTTTTAGTGTGCTCTCTGCCAATGGAGATTTGCCCCGCAATTCCACTGCAACATTGGCGTACCACCTTGAAATCTGTGTTCATGAAATAAGATCTATCTTCTATTTATTTTTCTCAGTTTCTTGGGGTAGGAATTAAAGTTGTTTTTTCATAAAATATATTCTCTTTTCTTCATACTTGTTTTAGTTTGCCTTTCTTTATAGTTTTCTTATAATTAGCTAGATCTACATGATTGGACCAATCTCCTATTAACTATATATTAATTAAGTTCTCGAGATTAAGTTAAAGTATTAGACAATTATATATTGACTCATATAGTTTTATGTTCATAATTAAGTTATGTACTAGTCGAGTTCTACTAAATTAATAAGTTGCTTATTTTGATTAATAATTAGTCCTAGAGTTCCTATGTTCAAAATGATTAACTTAATTTTTTTTTAAAGTTAGAATAATTCATTAAGGAGCAATAACCAATGGTTAAATTCCAATCAAAAGTACAGAAAAGAGCTGCAATTTTAAGACCTATGTGCAGTCCCAGTGATGGCATAACCCTCAAAATTACATAATTGGGCAAAGCTAAGTCCACTAACATAGATTTTCCTACACAATAAGCTGACAATTCCCACCAACTTAAAGGTTGTCTTTAACCCCAACCTTTCAACCAGAGCTCATCAGCATCAGGCAACCCCTTTCACCACTTTTTCCTACCTCGGAAACCAATAGAGCTTCAGAAACATCTGTCATAGACTTTCTCCAACAAAAACAAACTAGCTGTCCGCTTACCAGTCAATACTGAAGACAGCAATCAGGCAAGAAAGATGTGTTGCAAACAGGAACAGCTGGGAGCACTCCTGGGGAGCCAACTGCAAGCAAATACCAAAGCCTCAACAAGCAAAAGATAAGTGCATATGGATATAAGTGTTATTTTACATATTATATATATATATATATATGTGTATGTGTGTGTGTGTGTGTGTGTGTATATGCACGTATTTGTGCATGTATTAAATTGATATGAACAAAATAATTCAAGTTACAAATTCATTGACTCTCATATTTGATTTTATTACAGGTACGATGGCTCAGGGATATCGTCTTGTGTTTTAACCCATTAGGGCGGGAGCTTCCATCTTTAGTGATCAGGTACCCATTCTTAGTTGTTGCGGTTGCTGAAAGTTCACAATTTAGGGCTTTATTCGTTCTCCTTCGTACTTTCTGAGTAGAAATTTATAAGAGACTTGTACGATGATAGACAACGCAGGTTTGCACCTCCTAATTGCTAATTCAGTTGGGATAATGATAATTGATAAATTTGTCTTATGCAGTCAACCCCTCTTAATGGATTAGTTACAAATAAAGTGTATAGTGTAAACTAGTAGTTAAGGGATTATTTATACCAGAAATCATAATCAATATATTGTTTCCTTTCAAATTGAGTAAAGCCGATAGATTATTAAATAAAGAAAAGTATTTATTTTATTATAAAAATTTAATTAGTATTTATATTCGTTAACATATAGAACTCTATGTAGCTTGTTATGAAGCCAATGAGTTGACATTGGTTGGCTGTTTTTTGGCCTATTAACTAAACATTATATTTTTTTCGGATAAGTTAAATTTTATTTGTCCAAAGAAAGCAGGTAAAAAACCTGCTACAGTAGTGAACAAAACTGTCAAAGCCAGTTTCAAGTTACAATCAAAGAAAGGTATACTACAAACAGGCTAAAGGAAAATTCCAGGACTAAAACCCCAATTCTGACAAAGAGCTGTATTACTGGATCCCTGGAAATATTGCTGAGACCAATTAACTTTCCCTTAGTAATATCTGCAACAAGCCTGAGAACCATTGAAGAAGAAGCAAGAGTCTTGCCAAAATATCTGTTTTTCCTCTCCCTCTGGATGAAATAGATGACATCACTCCAAGCAATTCTAGGCAAGTCTAGGACTAGCGCCTTGCCTTTAAGGTTTTGCTTGGCCAAACAAATATCTGTTATTCCTCTCCAACTTGCCTATGAACCCCAGAGATATTCAAAACCCTCTCCCAAATTTCCTTGGAGAAGTTTGCAGGTGAAGAAAAGATGATCCCGGTACTCATCCTCCTGGTTAAATAGCAGGCACCTGCTACTAACAATTAATAAGAACTCCCCAGCCGCCTAGTCTATCCTTAGTAGGAAGTCTGTTAAACACTGCCATCCAAGGTTCAATTTCATGTCTTGGGACATGACTTTGAAACCAAACCAGACGATCCCAGTCGACTTTCCTTTGCTTATGCCTAATGGATTGCCAAGCAGAATGAGTCGGAATATTCACCCGATTCAGCAAAACAGCCTTAGCAGTCTCCCTTAGATGAAGCAATTTAACTTAACATTTTAATGGTAGCTAGTTGTACCAAAATATCCTAAAACAAGATTTAACGGTAGCAGAAGGCCAATTTAACTTAACATTGCTGGGGGAGTTTTTTCTTGTTCGTTGGGTTGGGGGGTTTTGTTGTTTCCAATCAGATAGAATTAGGATGATTTTTGTTTTCTGGCACCTTTTCTTGTTCATGGTGCTGTGCTGCCAATTACTCGTTGGGCAAATTCTTTTTGGTACAAATGTACAGGTTTCATCCAGCCAAGGCAACTATTATATGCCATCAAGAGTCTTTTAGGCAATTAAGGCTAAAGATTTGAAGTGGCAGGTTGAAGGCTGGCTCAATAAAACTTCATCTTTCAAAAAAAAAAATGGTAGCAGAAGGCCAAATTGATGGGCAGCTGGCTCACGTATTTAAATGGGCGAACTTAAAACCTTTTTAATTAATATGCTTTGCCAAAAACTTGGGGCATTGTTTGCAAGATTATTACTAGAGTCTAGAGATCTCTAGGAATAAAAGTAATTAATAATATTTCTCTTTAAATAATAAAGAGAGGAATCAAAATATGGAAAATTGTGCAGACTTTAACTTATTGTATATTTTATTAAATGTTTAAATATAGTTCAATATATATATATATATATATTTGTATATTGCAAAGCTTGTTCTTTAGTGATATACCGACAATTTATGCATGTGTACGGCGAATTGATAACAAGCATAAAACCCCAACCCAAAAAAGTAAAATATGCAACTTCGAGTTTCCGCGTAGACAAAATATCAACAATCAAATCCAAGTCCATTTCGGCAACCCTTGGCAACCTCGAAAGGCAACATTAATATGTAGGAATTGGACGTTGATAACAGTCCACAAAATGAAAACAAGAAAAACAAAGTAGAACATGCTTGGCATCTTCCATATATCGAAGCATATCCCAAAAACCTTTTGTCTTTTGTATTTTTCTCATCCATTTCCTTATCTCAAGTGTTCCATTGATCAGTAACACACCTTTAAAATTGATGATCCATGTGAAAACTACAGTCGTCCTTTCTATATTACCATTCTAATTTGAGCTGGCAAGGGAAATAGATGGAAAAGGCCTCTCTGCATTGACCATACAAAGTTGATAATTATCAATAGTTTTTTATTCTTTTTTTTTTTTTGGGGGCTGCAATCAGCATCTCGCCTTTGAGATTTTATTCAAAAAGTTACAGATACTATATATGTTGCATCTATAACATTATAATGCAAAATCATGGCCTTGTCGACATAATTAGCATAAACTTTTGCCCGAATCAGGATCAAATCTTTCAATAGGCTTCTGTTAAAACTTTGGTTGCAGTAAGGAAGTGGTTCTAATTTCGGGAATAAAGTGAAAAACAGCATTCAACCTTAGAATTCGGCATTGTTCCATCGTATATGCTTCCTCTGAGCAACATCAATAACAGGAGTGTTGGATCCGTCGATCATCATTCAGCAACTTCTCTGGTGCAGTTGCATTACAGGGCAAAGATCTCCATTGGCAGGCTGCCACTTTAAGTCACGAACAGAATTATGTTTTCCTATAGTGTGCCTTTTGCCAAAGGAGATTTGCCCGGCAATTCTTCCGCATTGATATCTCTGGGTAGACCTTCGAAGCGCCATTACATTGTTGAGAACTCTGATCGTCTTTTCTTTTTCGGAATGACAGATTAGAAGTTAGAACATTATCCCCGACATACAGCCCATATATCCCACAGTTGAGTGCAGAAGGTTAAAGGGCAGTCAAATCTTGGATATAATGAAATGTAGCTTTTGTGTATAAGTCATGGACTCCAAGTGTTGCAATGCTTATTTTTGGACTGCCATTTTCTCATGTGGCTATGTATGAGCATGCATAATCATATTATAGCATCTTCATTTCTCCTGTTAAGTACTGTGATATGTATTTCCATGTAGAAATCAAAGAAGGGTCTCTGGTCATTCTGGAATATTTGAGCAAAATGATCTCCCTCTATTCAAGCAACAAGGTTGATTTCCTGCATCAACTCAATATTCTCCATCAAGCAATGCTGTATAATCCAAATTTCACCAACTTCTTTTCTGCCCTATGCTTTACTCTTTTTTCCCCAGCTCTGAGTCTGACAACAATTTAACAAGCTATTCTTAAATTTTTAATGATCTTCTAGCATAAAGCAAGTGATCAAATTACGTACCCTAAGTATCCAACATATATATTTTTCTAAAAAACCAAGTTGTTTTGGTCTTTTTCGTATGAAACTGAATCTCAAGTTTTCTCTGAGCTTCAGTTTGTGTTCGCAGTTTTACCCAAATTAAAATTTTCAAATCTACTAATAAATGGCTCTTCCAAGCTTCAACAACTTGATATATGAGTAGCTCAGAGAGCACAGAACAGGATGAGTAGCAGTGAAATAGTATTTTATGGTGCAATTCAGTGACTGTTCAATCTTTTATATTGTTAATGATAGCTACCTATTGTATATCTACATGAAAATTGTGAAAAGGAGGATATCACTCTTCATCTTAAGCCCCATTCTATATATATAGATACATGAAATTTTGGAGGACAAGGTTTTGATTAAGGAAAAGGCTGATTACAAAGACAAATGTCTTTTTGTTCTGGTTGTCAAAGCAAAATCCACCAAACAGACTTTTTTTCTTAAGGGAACCAAAAAAAATACTAATAACTTGCTCTAAATACTCCAGGGATGTTGGCTGAAAAGAATAAAAAAGGAACAAAACAAGGCTTCAACCTCAGCGGTTTCTCAGGACAATTTTGTGTTTACTTTGCACTGCACCAGTTTAATCGTACAATACTAGAAACAAAAAGAATAACAATGTCTTCATTCAGCTGATGCTTTTGCAATGATTTTGGGATGTGGTATTTGTACAGTAAAATGAACAAAATGTAATACATAAATCTTAGCATCGGACAGTTTAGCCATCAAAAGTAAAGCTTTGATCCATGCAAGGAGTTTTGAAATATTGTATCAGAATTTTGGGTATGATGGCTTCATAAGCCTTGGAGAAGGACTGCCAGCTTAGATTAACTTTGATACGTAGCATTTGATCATTTATAAGGTGCGAGACTAAATGAAAGGGTTTTAATATGACAACCTGTTCACTTCATTGTTATCAATAATGCTGTGTTCTTGAGCACTGAGCAGGGCAATTTTCTTAAGTAAAGCTTGACAGACCTAGTGAAACACGATACCTCCTCATATTGCTGAAGATATCCTTACTCAACTTCACTGAAGAATGATAATAAAACATAATTTGCAACTCTTGTGACTTTCAAAGCAAATGTGCGAGTGTCTCCTATTGTTCATCACTGTCTCTATGACTTCTTTTCAGCTGCAACAAGCAAGTAAATCAGTTAAACAAATGAGAAGAATAAAAAAGATGATAAAAAATATAATGTTAAATAAATAATGTTACCGTCAATGTCAAGAACAGAAAGCTGTGCATTATGTGTTCTATTTTAGACGCTCCAGGACAAATGATATAGAGTAGTTGAATGGCAGGGCAATTCTCCTTTGGCGGATAATATAGCACTTTTTCTACAAGTGCAACATTTTCTGCCAAAGGAGAATTGCGCTGTTATTCTTCTCTACCCTTAGAACATCCTTGATGATCACTTTTGTGCTTGTCTTTCCAGGTTGAATAGAGTTTCCTCTTATATTTCTTCTTTATTCGCATATCGATATGGATATTCCATGGAACTGGATTGGTATATGCTGAGGTTCATTCCTATGAAAAGCTTGCTCTTCTCTACTGCTATTGTCATTATGGTCCCCTTCTTCAATCTTCATCAGGCTCCTTTCAACAACCTTTTCCAGAACTTAAATGCGTTTTATAAATGAATTTATATTCATAAGCATTAATCTAAATATACAGGAAATTTTATAGCATAATCAAAATTAAGTCAGACTGTTTAGCATACTTTTTTCATGTGATACAAAAACTTTTTTTTTTTTTGGCCTTTATCAAACTTTGTAAACGCATAAAAATAATGTTACCATGCTATTGTTCACATGCAAGCACTAATATACCTAAGATCAAATATGCTTGATATGCAAATCAGTAAATGTGCATTTGCAGATAAACGGGCTACAAGCAAGATATTTTTCCATGAATAAGATTTTCTATCCTGTGTTTCTATGCACATAAACCACCTTCAGCTTTTGCTCATGATGTAGCAGGGGAATGCTTAGGAATATCTCACTTAATCATCACATTATTGCTGTTATCTTCCTTTGTATCCTCTGTTCAGGGTCTCTTCTCATAATTTTAGAAGGCTAAACAACTGTCAGGCTTCCAATTTATTCATATCTGTTTCTTTTTCTCTTATGAAAAAGCAAAAGAATAATTGTACATCCTTAAAGGATGACTTTTTTATTGACTTGTTCCTTCAGTGAAAGAGCCTTATAAAAGCAATAACCACATATATTGCTGGACCACATCTAAGGAATTTTTACCCCAATATCTGTCTCTCTATATCTCTCTCTGATGTTATATGAATGACAAAACCATTACAATAGATGTCATTTGTATCTATTGGTAGATTCCAGAATGATGCTTCCTTCCAATACAGCTCTATCTTTCTGTTCTTTGCATATAAAATGTAACACAAGGATGCATTAAGGATAAGGGAAGAAAATATAGTGATAGTTCACTTAACTGTATCATTTCATTTTGTATATTTCTGGCTATGTTACAGTATCTGATAATTACTAAATAGCATTCACCAGCTGAAGGTATATTGCTAACCAAACTCTCTTAAACCAGTGCTGCTTGCGTAACAGCTTTTGCGAAGACATATTCAATGAATTGGACTATCTACTAAAGGAGATTCTCACCACTTCTATTGCAACTTTTGCCTCAAGCTCATTCATGTTGGATATTTTCAAATTAAAAGATATGAATTTATATCTTAATAGAAAGAAAAATTGTGACTATTGAAAATCAAATTAATAGAAAAGTTATGTCTGTTGGAAATAAATAAATAATAAAAATAAAATAAAATAAATAAGAGTTAAGTTTGTTGGAAAAAACCAACAGGAGCAACTCTTTGAAACAAACTCAAACAATGTCTATTGGGAACAGGCATTTATGCCTATAAAACAGACTCCCTTTATCCAACATAACGTACATCAGAAAACAAAAACTTTCTTTCCTTTTTCAAAATTTTCAAGTTTTCTTTTATACTATTTTCCTACAGAAAAATACTATAGAATTTTAATAATCTTGTTATACTCCGGTGATTGCTTAGTGGATTGATTTCGTCAATGCAAAACGCCGTCAATCATTGGGTTTCATTGTATCTTCGAGGTTTATACGTCGGTAACTCTTTTGCACATTACAAGTACGGGCAAATAAAACCTTAAGGACAATGGCATTAATACACGCCTTGAAGCTAATTTCTAAATTATTCAGTTTTGTGTTCTAACAATCTTAAGGTTTTATCTGTTCCAACAATGGCTGCTGCAAGTGGAACACTAAGAGAATTGACTTCTAACTTTGTAAAATTGGACCGGTTTGATAGTAGTAATTTTCTAAGATGGAAAAAGAAGATACATTTTCTACTATCAACTTTGAAAGTTGTCTATGTTTTGACTACACCTAGACCAGAAGAAGGAGAAAATGAATCTGTTGCTGCAACGAGAGAAAGGAAAAAATGGGACAATGCCGATTATATGTGCAAAGGTCACATTTTGAATGGTTTGGCTGATGGCTTATTTGACACATACCAAAACGAGACTACTGCAAAAGAATTATGGGACAAACTGGAAGCCAGGTATATGACAGAAGATGCAACAAGTAAGAAATTTCTAGTTAGTCGATTTATTAATTATCAAATGGTTGATAGGCAATCTGTTATAGAATAACTACAAGAGATTGAAAGAATGCTTAATCAGTTTAAACAATATAAAATAAAAATGGATGAAACTATAGTTGTATCCTTCATTATAGACAAACTTCCTCCATCATGGAAAGACTTTCAAAGAAGTCTGAAACACAAAAAGGAAGAAATAGCTATTGAGGCTTTGGCAAATCATCTTCGAATTGAAGAAGAATATAGGAAACAAGAACAAGTTGCTGTTTCTGGTGAAGCCAAAGTACATGTTGTGCAGGAAGTACAGACCACTAAACCTGCCAAAAAGAAGTTCAAGCAGATTGCTAATGATACGAAATTCAAAAGACAAAACAAAAACACATGTTTCTATTGTGGAAAACCAAGACACTTTAAGAAAGAGTGTTGATTATTGAAGAAGAAAAATAATTCTTCAAAAAAAAAAGTTTTTGAAAATTTTATAGCCATGATTTATGAAATCAATGTGCTTGAAGAAAATGATGCCTGATGAATTGATTCAGGAGCAACAAAACATGTGTGCAATGACAAGAGTCGCTTCAAGAATTTCGTACCAAGTGACTGTGAAAATTTTTTATACATGGGAAATTCTTCTACAACAATGATTAAAGGCCAAAGGACTGTTGAACTTGAATTCACTTCTAGAAAAACTTTAACTTTGAAAGATGTATACTATGTTCCAGAAGTTAGAAAAGATTTAGTGTATGGAAGTCTATTAAATAAGTTTGGTTTCAAGCTTGTATTTGAGGCAGATAAATTTATTCTATCTAAAGGGAGAATTTTTGTTGGGAAAGGTTACATGTGTGATGGAATGTTCAAATTAAATATTGTTAATAACAATAAGAATAAAACAACTATTTCTGCTTATATGATTGAATCTTCTTATTTATGGCATTACAGATTAAGACATTTAAATTATAAAAGATTGGATGACATGTCTAAAATGGACTTAATTCCAAAATTTAATCCAAATATTGATAAATGCAATACATGCATGCTAACAAAAATAACTAGAAATCTTTGTCCTAAAGTTAAAAGAAATACCAAATTACTTGAATTAATACATAGTGATGTGTGTGATATGTATAGTACACCTACATTAGCAAGAAAGAAATATTGTCACATTCATGGATGATTTCTCTAGATATTGCTATGTATATTTGTTGCATTCTAAAGATGAAGTGCTTGATAAATTTAAAGTTTATAAATCAGAAGTTGAATTACAATGTGAATCTTTTATCAAGTATTTAAGATCAGATAGAGGTGGAGAATATTATAGTCCAAGATATTTTACCTCAACTGGAATAATTCATCATATTTCAGCACCTTACACACCACAACATAATGGTGTAGCAAAAAGGAAAAATAGGGTCTTGACAAAAATGGTAAATGCTATGTTATCATATTTAGGTCTTGGAAAATGTTCTTGGGGAGAAGCTATGTTAACAGCTTGTCACATATTAAATAGAGTTCCTATAAACGAAACTAAAATGACCCCATATAAGCAATTGAAGAAAAGGAAACCAAACCTTAGTTATATGAAGGTTTTGGGATGTAGAGTTGTAGTTAAAGTTCTAGAACCCAAAAGAAAGAAATTAGGTGAAAAAGGAATAGAATGTATATTCATAGGATATGCACAATATAGTAAAGCATATAGGTTCATGGTAATTGAACCAAATGATTCAATTCCAATCAATACTGTTATTGAATCAAGAGATGCAATATTTGATGAAAATATATTCAAATCTGTTTTAAGGCAACTACAGCCACTACAATCAATTCAATTAAATGTCATTCCATTGGAACAAAATGAAAATTATAATGAATCTAGACCAGAAATAAGAAAAAGCAAAAGGGCTGGAAAGGTAAAAGATTTTGGTCTAGACTTTTATATGTTCCTTGTAGAAGGAATAGAAGAAAATATTGACAATAAGATTCTTTATTGTTTTAATTTAGAATCAGACCTGTTATATATGACAAGGCAATGAAGTCTCAAGATTCTGCATTTTGGAAGGAAGCAATCAATGATGAGATGGACTCAATAATGAGAAATAATACTTGGATTTTGGTTGATCTTCCATTAGGTTCCAAACCAATAGGTTGTAAATGGATTTTCAAAAAGAAAATGAAAGTAAATGGAATTATAGACAAGTTCAAAACAAGATTAGTAGCCAAAGGCTTTACGCAAAAGCAAGGGATTGACCACTTTGATACTTATGCTCTAGTAGCAAGAATTGCTACAATAAGACTTCTAATCTCCCTTGCATCAATTTATAAATTGGTAATTCACCAAATGGATGTCAAAACAACATTTTTAAATGATGAATTAGAAGAAGAAGTCTACATGGAACAATCAGAAGAGTTTGTTATTTCAAGACAAGAGCATAAAGTTTGTAAACTTATCAAATCATTGTATAGGCTTCAACAAGCACCAAAACAATGGTACAAAAAATTTGATGAAATTGTTTTAGCTAATGGCTATAGCATAAATGAATCTGACAAGTGCATATATAGCAAATTTCAAAATGATAAAAGTGTTATAATTTGCTTATATGTGGATGATATGCTAATTTTTTGTACAAATTTGGAACAAGTTGAGGAGACAAAGAAGTTTTTGTCAAAAAACTTTGCAATGAAAGATATGGGTGTAGCAGATATCATTTTAAGAATTAAAATATTCTGAGATGAAAATAATATAACTTTATCTTAATTGTACTACATTGAAAAAGTGCTTGAAAAGTTTAATCTTACTAACTGTATACCAGTATCTACACCAATGGATCCTCAAATTAAATTCGTACTTAATGCTGGTAGGGCTGTTGATCAATTACAATATGCAAGAGTAATTGGTTGCTTTATGTATGCAATGACATGTACAAGGCCAGATATAGCATTTGCTGTTGAAAAGTTAAGTAGATATACAAGTAATCCAGGTATTTTGCATTGGCAAACCATAAATCGAGTACTAAGATATTTAAAGAAAACAATTAATTATGGACTTTGCTATAATGGATATTCATCAGTACTAGAAGGATATTCGGATGCTAGTTGGATTACAAGTTTAGAAGATCATGCTTCCACAAGTGGATGGATCTTCAAGCTTGGTGGGGGTGCCATTTCTTGAGGGTCCAAGAAACAAACATGTATAATTGATTCTACCATTGCAGTCGAATTGATTGCATTGGCTGCTGCCACTAAAGAAGCTGAATGGCTAAGAAATTTACTCTATGGTGTGCTTTTATGGCCTAAACCAATTTCGCCAATTTCTATCCGTTGTGATAGTGAAGCAACTCTAGCGAAATCGTATAGCCAAGTGTATAATGAAAAGTCTAGACATATTGGATTAAGACATAACTATGTTCGACAATTAATTTCTGATGGAGTGATCTCTATAACTTTTGTGAGGTCTAATGAAAACTTGGCAGATCTTTTAACAAAAAATCTTGTTAGAGATCTTGCAAATAAGACCTCAAAAGGGATGAGGCTCAAGCTCATAAATTGAAAGTCACCAATGGTGGAACTCGACTCAACGCTTGGTATAACGTCAAGTCTTGAGTTCAATGAGACAAAGTACATCATTTATATGTGGCTGCTAGCACTATAATATAATATATTCCATCCTAAGTGAAGTGCTAGGTACTCGTAATGGTACGGAAAAGATGAGTTATATATCTTAATAGACCCATAATATAATTTGTTAGAATGCTATAGTTACGGGGGCATTCATGGGATCTATCTATGTGAGTGTGAAGTGTGGTCGCTTTTAGGAGTTCAATTGCTTGGCTCTAATAGCACTCATGAAAAGAAGATACAGATGCATGGCCATAAAAGCGTCGCTAGATACTGTGCATTCATTGGTGTTGAAATCATTGTGTAAGATGTATTCGGTTAACCAAATGGAATAGCTGGTTCAAAGCATAGTTTACCATGCAATTTCGGTTAACTTTAATATGTCTTTACTAAGTGAAGGTTCAATCGGAAGACACCTTCATTTATGCAATTGATTTCCAAGATTATCGAAAATTTGGATTAATTTGAAAATGGTGGGAAATTGTTGGATATTTTCAAATTAAAAGATATGAATTTATATCTTAATAGAAGGAAAAATTGTGACTATTGAAAATCAAATTAATAGAAAGGTTATGTCCATTGGAAATAAATAAATAAATAAATAATAAAATAAAATAAATAAGAATTACGTCTATTGGAAAAAACCAACAGGACCAACTCTTTGAAACAGACTCAAACAATATCTGTTGGGAATAGGCATTTATGCCTATAAAACAGACTCCCTTTATCCAACAGAACATACATCAGAAAACAAAAACTTTCCTTCCTTTCTCAAATTTTTCAAGTTTTCTTCTATACTGTTTTCTTGCAGAAAAATACTATAGAATTTTGATAATCTTGTTATACTCCGGTGATTGCTCAGTGGATTGATTTCGTCAATGCAAAACGCCGTCAATCATTGGGCTTCATTATATCTTCGAGGTTTATACACCGGTAACTCTTTTGCACATTACAAGTGAGGGTGAATAAAACCTTAAGGACAGTGGCATTGATACACGCCTTGAAGCCAATTTCTAAATTATTCAGTTTGGTATTCTAACAATTCATAGTCATCTCTGATTTTTCTATCAACTGAACTTGCCTGAAAATCAATGAATCTAGCTCAATTATGTACATAAATTTTAATTGACCTCTTAAATTAAACAGTCATAGTGTTTTATTTTTCTTTTAGAGGCTGGATACAAGCAAATAGAGATGTTCTCATCATCAAATTACTGATATTTTCAGTAGATGACACAGCAGCTTAATACACTTTTGTCTAACATTGCATTTTTTGCTTAATCCATGCCATAAGAAATACAACTTCTAAGCATGGGAGTGAATGACCAAATTTGTTTCACTCTTTCCTGAAAATTCAGAAGTGCAGAATTGAGCTCAACTCTGGCATCCCGTGAAGTAGTGAACTGCAAATATTATGTTCCAGAGTCTCAAAAAACTATAGAAAGTCTATCGACCAAAAACAAAGCCAAAGCCCCTATCCGCGGTTCAGCAAAGGATCTTCCAATCCCATGTGTTTGCTTTGTTGCAAAAGCTGCTGCAGCAGAACCTATTATCAACCTATTATCAACTAGTTAGAGTAAATATACACGAAAACATTATTAATGGAATTGATCTTAGAGCACTTAGATTCTCATCTCTTATGGCCCTTTCATAAACTGCAGTTAGGACAATTCTTTCAGCCCTCTGATATTTCTCTGGACGTATTACCTACTTGACAAAGGAAGACGCTTTTCCAAGAAAAACAATAACGGGAAGACAACATTGCTAAGAAGAACACTGATTTAGAGAAGTAAATCATTGTGTGAGTGAATGGCAGGGCAATTCTCCTTTGGCAAAATAGAAATATGAAGGAGCATAAGCATTTGTGCTAAAGGAGAATTGCTCTGTAATTCCTCAACTCCACATATATCTTGCTTCCATAACCGATGTTTCCTTGGCTGGTTGTAGAGATTCAAGAGCAGTATTTATAGCGCTCACCATATGATTTCTTTCTAATTTACGAAATAGATAACACTTATCAATAAAAATAATTTTGGATATGCCAATTGAAGGAGTGGCATATGCCAAGCCAAACCTGTGAAGGTTCCCCATCTAAATCATGGGAAAGTGGTCCTGATTTTCTTATATATGTATCTGCTTTCTCTTGCAAAAGTGATGCCATTTTTCCCTATGTATGCTTCATTATTATTTATGATTGATAAAACAGTTTATCACTTTGCTTCTCAATTATTATAATCATCAAATTCTGCAAGAAAAATTAACAATTGTGTCAAACACAAGGACAAGAGGAGACAAACTACATGACAAACATGGGTATGTCAAATAGTTAATACTGCTGATGCTAGTTTGGCAAAATACAGTAATGTCAAACAAGCTACTTAAAGGCTGGTTCAGGTATTGCATTAAGAAATCAAAAATATCCCTTTCAATCATGTGTGCAGCAAATCGTCTATCCATAAAAAAAATTGTTTATGCGTCTTTCAACACTTTTAGGATTCCAATATTAGTTTAATGTCATTATCAGTTATGAATGCTGTCTGAGAACATGAGAACAGTTAATAAAGAATATTTTACAAGCATATCAGAGCTGGATGCATATATGCTAATGGAAAATGTGGACATATGCGAAACGTGCATGAGTACACGTAGAAACATGCAGCATCAACAGAAAAATGCTCCTTTTACACGCAAAACCAAAGAGATCAAAGAGATAAGAACTAGAACATGCCACTAGATCTTCCTTCTTTATCGCTCTATATGATTTTTCCTTTTCTCCTACTTTTTTCAGAATGGTGCCTAATCATTTTTGAGACAAAAAAGAAGCACTTATATTCGATGCTTCACTTTCCAGTAAATCTGGTTTCCTGCAACTTCTTGTGAGCTTTGACCCTTAGAAGAGTGAAGGGGCGTTAAACTTAAGTAACATATAAATCAGTCAGGTATGTTCTTAACTCAGGTGCCTCAGACAAATCATCAAGAAGAATAAAAAACAGTTTTATTTGCAGAAAAACATGAACAACTCGGAATAAAAAATATATGGGATGCTTAGGCTCATGTTTCTAAAGGACAAATAGGAACTCATAAAGAACCTTATGATAATATCTTCCTCTCCAGTGTCACTAGTCCTTTATGATTCTTTCTGCGCTCCTATTGCTTTGATTTCAGAAAAAAATTGCCAACTAGATTGTAGAAACAAAGATGACACGTCTCACTTACAGCCCACAATTAAAGAAGTGGATAAGCTAAGAATATGCTATGTGCGGGGAAATGCCAGGCTTTTCCTGGCCTATAAATGAAGATTGAATTTTGGAACGGCTCATCAGCACAAAAACTGTACTTTCAGGCATCAATGCATTACTAGGCAATTCGACTTTGGCAATTTGTTACTCAAGGCTGTTAATAGGTCGCCTTATGAAGCAGGAATCGGGGGTAATCTTATTGCCAAAGGAGATATGCCCAGCAATTCAGCTGTACATTTTTCAGTCAATTTGAAGTTGCAGAATTTCATGGCACTACTTCCAAACCTCAGAAGAAATCTACAATATTCTAATCTTTTTACTTCCTTTTATATCCCAGTGTGCATTGAAATGTTCAAGTAGGTTCTTGTTGCTTAGAATTGGAACAATTCAGAAAAGAGGTTACTACTTTTTTATCAGTCTGAAAGTGCTAATGCATTAAAGCATGAGAGAAAGCTTGTAATTTTTTTAATGGATTATGCAAATGGAAGGAAAAGATCATTCAATTAAAGTAATGCTCTAATTTTTATTCTTGCATGTTCTCAGCGCCAACTAAGCCTAATGGATAGCAGTTAGAAAACAAAATGGCAAAGTCAACTAAGTGGCTATGTAGTGTACATGCTCTGTGCCAAATTTTAACTAGATTTATTGATGCAGATAATTAAACTAGAGCCTATACCTTGCTTTCAACAGACTGCCAAAAACAACACAGATAAAAAATGAACTGTTCTGTCTGAGGAGTATTGGGGTAGCAGAAAAACAAAAATCAGAATGATAAGAAAATGTCTACTTCACTTCTCTCCAAAATACTCACTGCTTTAACTTTTCTGTTTTTAGTAACTCAGGTATCCCCAGAATGATAACTCTCAACAAATTATACAAGTTAAAGGTTCTGTGCTATTTCTGATATGCAATTGACTTCCTATATGGTTTAATAGAAACAATAACTACAGTTACCTTGGATGAAGAAAGACAACAGGCCAAAAAAAAAAGGAGCTACGGAATGTCTTCTCAGCTAAATTATTAATATGCAGAGAAGATTTCTATTACTCATCACAAGGTAAATGAGGTAATTAAAAGGTAAGTCATATCATATACCAGAATGATATCCAGGGTTAAGTATACAAAATCATATTGATTTCAAATAGTCAAAAATCTGACTTTGATTGGCTTATTTTCACCCTACCTGAAGGAAGATATTCATCTATCCATGAGAACATAAGAAAGAAAACAAATCATTGCTTGGTATGATTACCAAACTCTTGTTCACTTAATAAGCCTTAATTTCAGCATAATATACAAGATAAACAAAGAACAGAAAGGAGAAAATTTGAGACGAAAGAAAGAAAAGATGAGCAAGTTTTTCTTTTTTATTTCTTTCTGGTGATAAGCAGTAGGCAATTCTTTTACCAGAGAAATTCAATCTAAATAAACAGAACCACTGTCCTGCTCAGCTGATTTAGGAGTAATTGGATCAGCAAGCACAGATACCATATATAGTCTTTTCTTATCTTAATCAAGAAAAAGGGTGCAGGAGCGGTTAATAACTTATTATTACATTCTTGATTACCATTAATCTTAGAAACTAGTGAAAACTGAAGAAGTTGGCATTGATATATTACAGTCTCAGAAAGCTATAAATAAAGCTAATCATAAAGGTAAGTAGTAGACATCTGTGCTTTTTTCTATGGAGGGCCTCTTGACTCAGACAGCATGTCCAAGGTTAATCTTATAAACCATTGATGTTAAAGTTAAACAGTGTATAAGATATATGGAGGCCTATGCACCCTTGCACATCAAATGCTTCAGCAGTAACTAATCAACAAGTAGTCTCCTGCATAGGAGATAATAAGCCTGATGATGAAGCAACCACATTATCTTGTTGGGTTCAAAGAACCTGCTACGTGGAGATCCGGTGAAATGACAAGATTCACACTGATACTGCTCCTAGTAGCTTTTCACTGTATCAGCATTATATTTTGTTCGAACTGACTTGTCTGTTTCCACTTTTGTAATTAGTCTGACTATGAACCTGATCCATTCTCTGAAATCTGTCTCTAGTCTCGATTACCCTGGAATACTAAAAGTTGCCAACATTAGTGGAACAGATTAGCTGAGACATAGTAAAGATGTAGCCTTTGCCACTTCCAGTTAAGCTTTACCTGTCTTAGACTAGCCAATATCATGAGCAGCTCCTTATTGCCTGCCAATTGAAGAAACAAAGTGGACAGTCAATTGAGTAGAAATCCTTCAGCAAAAGGCATCCTGAATTAAGGAAATTGAGGAGTAAGCAGTTTTTGTTGTTTTACAGACTAGTTGACATGTGTAGCATACATATAGTAACTGCAGGAATGAATGGCAGGGCATTTCTCCTTTGGCAAAACAGAAGTCATATATGCCATGTCTTCTCTGTGCCAAAGAAGGACTGCACTGTTATTCGTCAACTGCACATCTGTGTTTGCTTCCATCACATGGTCAAATAAGCATGGTAATTCAAGAGGTCTCTTTATATCACATATGATTCGCACCTGAATATGGATATGCTAGAAGGATTCATACTTGGGCATCCTTTTATGCTAATGGTTTTATGGTCCCCATTATTTTCTCACATTTGATTTTTTGCTGAAGACCAATGGGGAGCATGGACCCCATCAAATAAGAGAAGTACATGGTATTTTGTGGGCCAATGATGCTAGAAACGTGAAGATACTCTTGTTTACCAGGAAACGCATGGCATTTGTTACTGTAAGTATAATTTGTTGTTCTTTCTATTGCATTGATGATCCACTGAATCCCCCTGATCCCCTGCCCTTTGGTTTTCCTTTAGGACCCCATAAAAGTATAAAGCATTGTCCATCATCACTTAAACTTATGGAATTCTTTAAAGATTTCCAAATCCTGAAAGCATATATATCTTTTGACTTACAAAGTCTTACAAAGGAACTGCCAAATGACCTGCTGAGAACTAATGTATTTCAAAGGAAATGTTGAGATATATTTTCCACTATGTAATGCTAAAGATTTTCAGTACTGTGGGTTAATCAACATGTCAGGTAAATCAGAAGGCAATCTCTTCTGTATCCATCTCAGCTTGTATTCCCAGCCTGGACCAAAACCTTTTCCATTACCTATTACACAATTAAGCTCATCAAGGTAGACCAGATGCCATTTGGCAAATAGGATAACCTTTGCAAGCATTGCTGATCAATATGATGAACTGAATACAGATATAGGCAGTTACAAAAATGAGCATAGACAATTCTTCCAGCAAATATAAGCAAATTTATGCACCTTCTCGAGAACCTTCACCAATACAAAATGAAAAGAAAGCAGAGAAAGGTAACGGCCACAAATGAAGATAAGATTCATAAGAATGACAAATGGATGCCAAGGAAAGAGCATAGGATTAGATCTTTTGGAATTTGTTGTTCACAAAAAATATATATTTCAAAGAGAGAGCATAACTATACTAGATCTCTTGGAATGTGCTGTTTTCCTTTCGTTTTCATTTTTTACCAGTTTTTTACTTCTTTTTTTTTTTCTCTGATAGATATCTTTTGATGGACTCAAGTTAAAGGTGGTTCATAGAAAATCTGATGCCTTCCTTTCAGATACATTTGGACCTCCACTAGCTCTTGCCTGTCTTTGAACTTATGGGATCCAGGACCACATTGTCTTGAAGGCAATTTAAAGCACGATACTATGCTGATTTGCCTTCCTTTTTAACTTTGCAAGATAACCTTTCCGACACGTAATGCAGAGGCAATGTGCAGTACAAAGACAGATAGATATTTAGAACAATGACAACAAAGAAGAAGGAAAATAGGAAAAGATCAGCCCAGTTGATAGTCTACTGTCTTTCGTGTATGCCATCTAGGAGAAAATGTGGTAATTACTCAACATGCATGAAGCGTACTGACAAGATGGATAATAAACGTCTCTGATCCCTTTGATGCAGAAATTCTACTCGTGCGTCCTGATTTACTAGTTACACGACTGCCTCAAGTTAACACTGGGGGCCTGCAAGGCCAGTCTTTTGGTTCACCAATGGCCACTCCACTAGTATATAGCAAAGGATGAAAAATTTTATTTTATCGACGCTGACTTCTCCAAGGCTAATATTTATATACCTCCACAATATAATTGATCAACAATGAAAGCGGATTGATAGATAATTTCTCTGAATGATGGGGAAGCACCAAAAGATCATCTGTAGCGAAATGATCCCGTTGCACCCATAGACTTTATTACCCAAACTGAATATCTTCGTTATCCAAAGTAATACCAGAAATTAGGAATGAAATCTGCAGGATAATTAAAATTAGGCAGTAGTTCAGTTTCTTTGCACATAAACAATCGTCATACCGTAAAGGGCTTTTTGTATATTGAGGGAAGTGAAGCTGAGCAAAAAAAATATATATTGAGGGAAATAAAATCACTAAACCAGCTTAAACATTTTTTCAGACAATAAAGTTCAAAACATTTGAAGAATATAAACTGGGTATTAAGCTTTGAATAGGGTTGCTATCCCTTCTTCTCAGAAAGGAAACGTTGTCAAACCTGGACCTAGTCCAGGATGAGGCCAATGGAATCAAAAGGGACAGGACCACTTTTCTTTGGAACTAACTAAACAAATTGGATATGTCTCGAATATACTGTTTATATGGAAAATACGGGGCCATTCTCGTTTTTGAGATTGAACGAGTCCTGGTAGTTCTTCATCCACAATATATATATTTATATATATATATATATATATATATATGTATGTATATATATGCGCTGCCGCGCTGGGACTTGGACTGTGTGATTGACGAAGTGAAGATGCATGGATGAATTAGTTTCAAGCTAAGGATGAGAAAGATGCATGGATGCATTACAGGGCAAATCTCCCTTGGAAGTCAGCTGAACTCGAGGCATGGGAGATAAGCTCACTGCCAAAGGAGATTTGCCTCGCAATTCAGCCATGCTAAACCATTTAGAAAGCTGCACCTTGATTTACCATCCGAAAAGGTAACCCATTGCTTCGGTATGGTACTGCCTGATGCTGTAAATACAGACGTAAAAAAGAGGACGATCTCCCTCCTTCTCCAAATTAAGGCCCCCGTCCCCTTCTTTTTTCTTTTCTTGGTCATGGCCATTACTAAACATTGCTAGTAGTAAAATTTATTTTTGAACATTCAACACATTAACATTTATTGTCTCAATCTGTTTCTTTCGAAGAAATTTTCTTTGAAAAACATAAAAATCATAGACAGAGATACGAGTAAATGGAATATAATTACCATTTTGTGATAGTATTTTAGAGTGCTTATACAAGTGTTTGGAAAATCTCTTCTAGAATGATTTAAACAACACTTATAATCTTAATGACTGATCATATACTAAAATCCAATTATGATGGCTTCTTCGGCATTTATGGCAGGCAATTAGTCTTGCAGCTGGATGCCTGCCATCGTAATGGTCAACTCAACCAATGTCGTCTGCCCACTATCAAAGATTTCACCTAAGATTCATTCAGCAGGAATCAAATAAAATCAGTAAATGCTAACATCTAACCTACTTTCTATTGATCAGGGAGATAGCAGCAGCAGTGCTTTCAAATTATAGTAGAGAACAACAATCTTATTACATGAAAATGTCTAGAAATAAAATAAAAAATGATATATCAAATTGAAAACCGCCTTCTAAACAAAATCGTAGGTACAAAAAAACTTATAGTAACATTATCTAGGGAGTAATGTCCGAATAATTAAGACAGTTACGCCCAGTCAGCCTAAAAATTATAACCAAGTAACAGAATTACAAACAAGCAGTGATCATATGTGTCGAGCAATGCATGGACGAGATACAACTTTTTTAAGCAACGATGCAACAGTGAATACGATTGGCATTTCATTCTTCCCGATCTATGTTAAACCCCAGGCATAAGCTCGGTTGGAATGATACGACATTGTACCGTCTGGTTGCTCAATGAAATAAGTAGCACAAAATTCTTCTATAGCAGTAGCAGCACGAAAGACACTAACAAGGTTCTTATTTCACAATTCGCTGATTTTCACAGAGGTCAAGTCGGGACAGTTTCTGGCCTGTAATTCAAGGTCTTCAAAAATCACTTTTACAAGATCAGTCGTGTAAAAGTTTAATTTCACAAGGACAGTGTTGTTCATTAAAAGGAAAATTGCACCTGCGCCCACGTGGGAAAGGCCGTCAGTAGAGAAACCAGAGAGCACCTAACAAGATTCAAATAACGCAGAACTTCCCATTTTGAACTAGCCAAACTTCCAGATCACAATCCTTGATCATCCTCCTCAAATGCAACGAAATTCAAGCACTTCAAACTGTCCGCAATCTCCTTCACCCACAGCGTCACGTACCCTCCCCAATCTTCGGGTATCAAATTGAACATCGCCGCCCTCGGCTTCCCTTTCAACTTCAACAACTCCACGTGGTGGAACCTCCGCCGCAGCCGTTCGGGACTCGTCGAGTATCATAGCGCGATCATTATTTGCTTACGTGTCAATCCGTCGAGCTCGTACCAGCACCGGTACACGACTGGCAAGGCGCCTCGTTCCTTCAGATGGTCTACCTACGGTATCACGTCACTTAAAACGACGTCCGGTACCCAAGAATTGGACGTTGTTTTATTCGTCTTGTTATCGTTCTACTCCAAAAATCATGCATCCAAAAATTGTTTATGTGAATTGAATTTGAATGGGTCAATTTTCATTTTCTGTTGGCTTCTAGAGAAAGTGAAACTTGATCTTTATTCGAATCAAAGAGGAATTAAGGACCACTTCATCTTTAACATCACAAAAACAGAGCATGTGCCTCGAATATACTCGTCAAGTGTGCTTGGCAGAAGCTGAACAATATTCTTTTTGAAGGCCTTTTCTCGGAACATTTCGTCGTCTATAAATTGATATCAAGGCTTGGAAACTGTTCATAAAGCAAGGTAGAAACATTTAAAGAGTCATAAAGCATTAGTTTCAGAAGGGAAATACTATAGTAGCAGTGATGTATGGATGCATTACTGGGCAATTACACCTTTGGCAGTTGGCCACTCGATTGCATGTTCATGTGAGCAAAACTCGAGAAATCGCACACGGACATGCATGGATGGAAGGAAGCTCACTGCCAAAGGTGATTTGCCCGGCAATTCATCTGTGCAAATATAATCATTCGGCCTCAGCCAACTTGAAGCCTACCAACCAATAACAAGGTAAACCATACATTATGCCTCATTACTTCCTGATTGATGTAGCAAATGTTGCACACACCACCTGCACGTACTTAATTATTCCCTATATTTCTTTCTTTTTCCCTGTTAATTGATATCTTTTTCAGAGAAGATATGCTTTTTACTTTTGACTTCTCCTTTAATAATTATAAAAATACTTTCCTTCTTTCTTTATCGAAGAGAATTTTTGGGAAAAGAGGTAGCTCGTGCTTAGGAACGGCTCAATAAGTTGAAAGGTCTAAAACGAGTATTATATATTTTTTAAAAGATTAATATAAATTAATAATTGAAATTTTTAATTTAAATAAATCAACTAGCACATAAAATAAAAATAATATAATAATATAATATAAACTCTAAATTAAAGTAAAAACTTTGAAAAAATTAGAATAATGGTACCAAATTGTTGAATACTTATTACAAACCGTAAATAAGACTCACGATTTTATGAAAATAATAACATAACAGACTTCTTGTTTATTGTTTGGAAGAAAATTGAAGTTAAAAGGAAAAAAAAACAAATGAGAAAAGAAGAATTTAAAAGTGATATTATACATTGAAAAAAATAATTAGTTTTATATATAGGAAAAAAATAGTTGTTAAAAATTATTAAATATGTTGATTGGAAATAAGAGAAATAAGTGAGAAAAAAATAAGTGTTAGAGATGATTAAATACAAATAACCGTTAGTTGATTGGAAATAAGAAAAATAGTTAAGAATTAATAGCATTTTAGAAATTAAGAAGCGATAGAAAATTGAGATTTATTGAGCACATAATTAAAAAAATAAAAAAATAAATAATTTTATTAATTATTTTTATTTTTATATATTTTCAATATAATTAATTATATTATAAAATTATAAAATCTTTTCAAATTTGAAACCACTCCAAATCGAGGGCCTAAAGCCCTTGTTTGGGTGGTTCACCCAAAGGCCGCCCTGTCGTGCTCATAGAATCAAGAGCTAACAGGTGAACATTTATTTTCAAGTGAAAATCAGGCACTTCCCCATCCGTGGTCAATAGAATTGGCATCTTGGCATGCCTTGCTCAGCGTTTTCAGCTGCCCTGCCTGATTTAGTAATCACCTTTGCCTTTTCACATTATTTCAACCACTTTAACTCTTCCTTTAAAAAAATAGCATTATCATTTCGAACTTAATCGATGAGTGGTTGGCTGGTTGCTTTTAAGTTAATTATTATAGTATTAAGTATAAGAAATAAAATCTGACGAAAATCTCAAGTTGAAATACTTCCACGCCATTATTACAAAAGCGGTAAGAACAGGGAGCATAAGAAAAAGACTGGTATACGAAAAGAAAGCGAAAGAAATTAGCTAGGACTAGTGTGTACATTTATTAAATTCGGTAAGGTACCTAACTCAGCTTAATTAATAAAACTAGTTGACAAGCTTGTAGAGAGGTTGTTAAGGCCACTTTCGAAGAAAGTTGGAAAACTATTGCTCATTGTAAAGTAGCGTTAAGTATAAGAGAAGTGGAAGTACATTCTTTATAATGTGTCTAATTAAATTATATTGTAATATTTGTTTTGTAACAGACTACTGTAATGTAAAATTATAATACAATCACATTACAGCTAAGGAATGTAATGTGATTGCAGTCTAAAACTAACACAATCACATTACATTGCACTCTGCAATATTAGTAAAGACATTTTTACCAATTAACTTTATTATTTTGTTGAAAATAATTTTTCACGTTATAATTAAAATAAAAAATATTAAAAGAAAATATGTAATACTAGAATTAAAAATTAAAATAAAATAAAATATAGAAAATCAAATTTTATATAATATAGGTAAAAGAAATAAATATATAATATATAATATAAAAAATTATATTAAAAAAAATAAAATATATAATATTATAATAAAAAATAAAATAAAAGATATGACATTAAAAATATATTTAAGAGATGATATCATATAAAAATTAATAATAAAAAATACAAGTATATTAAACTTATATTTAATAAATAGGGATATATAATTTTGAAAATTAACATTACATTCTTAGCAAAATACTTAAAACTAAAAGCTGTAATATTATTTTTTTTTTACATTTTAATCATTATTTTGTTTGTATACTAAATACTGTAATGTTATTTTTCTTACAAACACATTATTTGCAATTATATTACATGTAATCACATTGTATTGTAAAGAACCAAATGCCACCTAATTATGAAGTTGTCACTTGTCATTTGCATATTAATATTTTTCGGGATTTATGTTTCTAAATTCTATTTTCCATTTCCTTTGTTCCTTTTTAATACTCTTCTAGTATGTAAAAGTTGTTAGGAAGTTCATATTTGTATTAGTTTTTTACATATATATATATAATTAATTAGATATTAAAGTTTAATTAGATAACAATATTGTATAATAACTCTAACTTGATAATTTATATAATAATCTTAACATTTTTCCTCAAACTCAAGATGGTATGGAAAATGCCAACTTGAGTTTGGAAATTAAGTCAAATTAAGTCTTGAAATCGATTAATGACATAACGTAATAGACATATAATCGGATGAAACATACGACAAAACAAATAATGTGACAAAACACGTGGTAAAACATATTATATGGCCAAACTCATTGTAAATAGAAGATGTTGCAAAAAATGTGTCATAAATGGATTACATGACAAAACACATTACAGATAACGTGATAGAACATATCGTAAACATATACATCTATTAAATTAAAAAAAAAACTTACTTACAATATATAGATATATTTAATGTATATATACATATTTTTAAATTCTAATATAAAGATTTTTTTTTAAACAACTAATTAATATAAAAGATTTGACACTTAAGTTTTCACGGAAAATAAAAGAATTAATAACCTTGAAATATTGCTTTATTAATCTTCCAATTCTTATCCTATGAACACAAAAGGCTTACTGATTTCGATATTTTGACAAAAACACAAGCAATTCAACGTTAGTTTGTTACACTGCCATCAAACTTCAAAATTTTGGTTGCAAATTCCACGTGCTTATATATATATATATTATATTATTCATTCAAGTAACCTGCCCCACTCTGCAGAAAACGATAGAAGGAAAAGAAAGAGCAATATCTCGATCCCACGCTCCAGCATGGCCTATTTGTATTTCTTTTGGTATTCTTTATTTATCGCGGGAGTCAACCCATCAGCGTTGCGACTTGTGATTTAATTTCTTTAATCACTTTAACTACCATGAAACCTTAAAGTTAAACACGTTTTTAATTTTAAATTAATAATCGTGATCCACGCATTCCTACATATTATTGCATTGGCCTGTTAATGCCATACCCCAATCCCCGCAAAGTCTTAATTATTTAAACAGAATACTAACAGTTCTGCTAATATCACATAATGATTAAGTTTTACTAATATCCCACGGCCTAGTTGTTGAGCGAATTATCGGTTGAGAAAAGGCTGACACGTGTACTTCGCACGTGGGAATTGGATCTCCAGACCTAACCAATCATAAGCAGATTATTCCCATTTGGAGGATCAGAATATTCCTTAAAGCGACTAAGTCTTTGACGTAAAAGCCCTTTGAATTACTGTGAAAATTTTATTCTGGTTTTGTAGTTTGAGTCTGAATTTATGCATAGCACGCCGTCTGCCGCCACGTTATGATTTTCTCAAATTTTGAAAATCTCTTCGTTTAAAGTCTAAATTCTCTCTGTCATGTTCCTTTGCCGTCTTTGAGATTGTCTAACTATGTATTTATAATTTTATTATTATTGAAATATGAATCGGGTTAAGTGAATCTACCCCAATTAATATATATTAAACAAATTGATAGTATAAAAATACGTATATGTATGTAAACTATATCATTTTTTTATTTTTGTTTTGCTGAATACAATTAATTTTGGTTTCTGAAATTTAGACAAGAGCATTACAACAACCGCATAAATCAGTAATCGTTGGGTGAATACGACCAAGAAGCTATAAACGGAAGCTGATCCAGATTTTGGGAAAAAGATGTTGGGTCATGGTCGTCATCATCGTCGGTAGTTTATCTGGGGATAATCTAGTAACCTCCACACCAATTCAAGTTCTACCACACGCAATAATTTCTATCTTTCTTTTCCTTTTCTTTTTGCTTCTTCTTAAAGCCACGTCATGTCTGCACGTTCCAACCAATTCTGCTTCCAGGAAAAAGCAACTCCCTCGGACAAAACATAAAAGCAAAACAAAGTTAATACCAATAATGTAATTAAGTAATACTTTCTTTTTTATCATTACCATTATACCCCGTGGAAAACGTGTGTTTCTTCTATTGAATTTTTTTCGCGTCATTTGTGCACGGCGTTAAGAGTTTTCAAGTTACATAGTTGGGCTACTATATATATATATATATATATATATATAGGATTAAGGTCTGCGTTAAACCATAACCTCACAAATTTCAGAATCTTGGGAAAATCGTTTTTGCTTTCTTGAGCTGCCTTTAATGGAGTCAGGGGAAATTATCAAGCTCTTTGATTCATGCTGGTTTGAGATGGAAATCTTCAAGAAGCATATATCCCCATCACCATCAACAAGTTTTGAACCAAACCCAGATCGCCAAGATGAAGAAAACTCATCAAAACCAGAGTTTAATCGCACCCCAACGCTCCATACAAGGTCCATGAGTGACCAGTTGAGCTTAAGCACAAGCTTCATAGGTAATGGTTCTTTCTCACCAGACTCAGTTCTCCAAGCACCAAAGCTCCATAAAATTATTTCAGGCAAAGAAATTACAGAAGAAGAGTTGCAAGAGGCGGATAATAATATTCAAGAGGCCCCTAATAAGAAGGCGGTTACAAGTACGAGAATTACAAGAAGAAAGAAGGGTCTAAGTAAGAGCTTGTCAGACTTGGAATTTGAAGAGCTAAAAGGGTTCATGGATCTTGGCTTTGTTTTCTCAGAGGAAGATAATAAGGATTCAAGGTTGGTTGAGATAATTCCTGGGTTGCAAAGATTGGGAAAGAAAGAGGGTGAAGAAGAGAGTAAGGAAGCTGATAAGGCTGAAGTTTCAAGGCCTTATCTTTCAGAAGCATGGGAAGTTTCAGGAAGAAGAAGAAAAGAAAACCCTTTGATGAATTGGAGAGTCCCTGCTTTGGGCAATGAGATTGACATGAAAGACAGCCTTAAATGGTGGGCTCATACTGTTGCCTCTACAGTCAGATGATGAGGATTCACAGTTCAACGTTTTGGTTTTTTTTCTTTAATTTTTTGGGGGATTTTCTCTATTTTTCTCTCTAATTCTTTACATGATTTTAATCTTAGATACTGTATTCTGCAATCGGTTTTCTTCGTTTCAGTTTAATTTGTAAATAAAATTAGATTGGGCAGCAGTTTTTTTCGTTAATGAATTGACGATTTACTGGGTCTTCAGTTTTTACATAAATTTGTTTGCTCTGAGCCTATGGATGTTGATCTTATCGCCTACCAAACTAGAAAAAGTCGACGTCTCAAATTTCTAAACGGATTTTTCTTTTGGAAAAAGAACTAGACAAGTTGTGTCTGAGTGTAAGTTTCCACTAAATATATGAGATGCACGAACATATCTCAATTTGTTTCACATCATTGTCTTGTCTGAAAATCAAGGGGAAACCCTTTGTTAATTCCGTCTCAGCCTCTGAGGCAACTTCTATATTTTCTCTGTTTAGTAGCAGCAGATATTTGTCACGTTGCACCAAAATAAATGAAGTGTTAATGCAAGTTTTGTTCCCAAAAAAATAATTAATAAAGTACAAGTTGTGATATTAACTCATCACCTAACAGAAAAAGGCTATTGCTTTACTTTGAAGCTGGAATTTTTAACTCCATTTAGTTAGTTTCTAGAGCTGCAGCCTGCAATCGCTTAAACTATTAAATACATAAAAAATAAAAAACACATGGAAACTGAGTTCAAGTGTCGGCATGGCAGGCCCATGAATTTAAGGGATAGAATAACGAAGACCCGCTTTGATTCCTCTCAAAGTCAATAGTTGAGCCCAAAGAAAAGCCACATACCGAGCCCAAAGTTTGTGGAGATTCTCCCAAAGGCTAAAGTCGTTCTATGATTGGCCAGCTACTTACAAGCAGGAAACATTATGCTTTAGAATTATCATAATAAGTGCAAGACAATGTCATGAATTATGCCTATTTAGTTAAAACTTGTTAAATTTTTTCATGATTTCTTATAGCTAAAATCTTGATTATTTCACATCTGAACACTTAACTTAATAATAAATATATTTTTTTTTGAAAAGTAAGGAAGCTTTATTTTATTATCAGATTCTTACAAACCCAGCTAGCCTGCCCTTCACGGTGGCCAAGAACACAAGAACAGGGGACAAGACCCCTATAATTGCCAGATTCCTTTGAAAACGAAAAGAAATTGAAGCCATAACCTAGGTCGCAGATGGGATCAACCTCCTAAAGACACGCAAAGGCTCCCCTTGGGAACAAAAAGGACAAGGGGTCAACAAAGACTCATCCCACCACAACCAGTTCACTAAATTCTGTACAAAAACAAAAAACCAACAGTATCCTCAAGCATTCCCTAATCTAACCTTTACCAACCTTCAATACTACTAGAAAAATCCTAAGGAACACTCTACGTGAACTCCCCAAATACTAAAGTCAATACCTATCTTTGGTGAAGCCATTCCCCATCTAAAACGTAAACAGCACAACAGCAGCAGACCAAGGTTCAGATCGTATCCACGAGGCTTTGACCTCCAAACTCTCCCCTAAGAAGCAGACACACTCTAAAACACTCTCAGAATGTCTGTTTGCAGAATTGCTCCTTCTTTCGCGAGAGTGTCAGCTCTTTGGTTTGCTTCCCTTAAAACATGCTTTATCTCCCACCCAGTCAAGCCTATTTTCATTCTCTCCATTTGTAGCAGCCATTTTCTCATCCTCCACGGAGCTATAGTTGTATCAGTAATCCACTTAACAGCGTTCATTGAATCACTTTCAATGATGAGACGTTGTTGTTCTCTCCACTGTGAAGCAGAAAAGATAAGAAAGGCCTCCCTTATTGCCAATATTTCAGCAATATTCGAATCTGCAGTGCCAATGCCCTTTGAGAAGATCACCTTCACCTCTCCCTTGGAATCTCTCAAAATGCCTCCAATTCCAGCTGGTCCCGGGCAACCTCTTGCTGCCCCATCTACATTGAATTTCAAAAATCCCTTTTTTGGTTTCTCCCACTGAATCCCTTTTCTTGCTTGTCTTCTTGTCTGTTGGTTTTGTTCAATAGGCTGTCTGTAAACATCAAGGATAGACGGAAACTCCCTTGGCCACTTTGCATTAGCCCATTCAGCAACTCTGATTCTAGCCAGTTCCAAACAATTCCTTGCATCCCACTCTTTTCCTTTGAAAATTGTCTCGTTCCTATCTTTCCAAATGGACCAAACCACTGCAAAGAAAGCCATCTTCCAGGTTTTTTTATCAAGGTTACCAAGTTGGTACTCGTTCCATACTTCAAGAATCCCTCTAACGTGTCCAGAGGATATCCAAGTCACACCCCATATTTTGCACCACCCCGCCCATACTTTCCATGTCTCATTACATTTAGCGAATAAATGGTCACAGGATTCAACCTCTTTATTGCACAGTACACACAGTCCATCATTATCCAAATGAACTCCTCTTTTAATGAGTTCTTCCTTCACCCCAATTTTTCCATGTAACAGTTGCCACACAAACATTTCCACTCTATGTGGTGCCACATTTGCCCATACAAACTTCCAGATCCCATCAGTGTTATGATTAGAATTAAGGACATACTTACAAAAGGATTTTGTGGTGTATTTCTCGCAAGTTTCCTTCTTCCATATTAGATCATCTTTTAGTTCTTTACTCAATTGGAAATCACACAGCACCATTTGAAGTTGTTCCCATTGTGCTATTTCCCAGTCATAAAGTTGTCTTCTAAGCTCAATTATCCACTTCCATATTTCTTCTTCCCATCTTCCAAAATCTACAATCTTCCCTTTTTTATTTTTCGCCAAAGCGTAAATTCTTGGGAACATCTGCTCCAAAGTAGTCTCTCCTGTCCACTCATCTTGCCAAAATCTCCAGCTTTTTCCGTTACCAACAGCACATCCAATGTTGGAGTTAACCTGCGAGAAAAATTTGTTAGTCGGGGTGAGGGGGCTGATGATTTTTTTCCATAAAGTTGATGCTCTCCAGTTTGCACACACATTTGGCAGAAGGATTGTCGGATCACTCCTTGTTTTTTCAACAATAACTTCTCTCCATAGACTATCTTTCTCCTCCCCGTATCGCCAAATCCACTTGTTAAGTAAGCCTCTATTTTTAACTTCCAAGTCCGTAACTCCTATACCTCCACACTCCTTATAATTACTAACTTTGTCCCATCTCACATAGTGTATCTTCCTTTTATCCTCTGTGCCCCCCCAAAAGAATCTCCTTTGCATTTTCTCTAACTCATTTCTTACCTTGGTTGGGATTTGGAACAAAGACATAAAAAAGATTGGCAAGCTTGTTAAAACAGATTTGAGCAAAGTTACTCTTCCACCAAAAGAGAGTGTCTTTGCTTTCCATCCCTCAAGTTTAGCTCCGACCCTGTCAAGCACCGGCCTCCAAAAAGCTGATGAATTATGATTAACCCCCAAGGGAAGCCCAAGATAATAGGTTGGGATTGTCCCCACCTGACACGAAATCTTTCTTGCCCATTTACCAACAATTCTCTGCTCAACTCCTATACCAAACAAATGACTCTTGTGGAAGTTAACTTTCAGGCCTGAAACTCCTTGGAAGCATCTGAGGATTCTCTTATACACCAACAGGTTCTCAAGCCTCGGGCTACAGAAAAATATCGTATCATCCGCATATTGAAGATGGGATATCAAAAAACCATTCTTCCCAATCTTAACTCCATTGCACAGCCCAATCTCCTCTGCTCTTTTTATCATACAACTTAATGCTTCAGCCACTATGTTAAAAAGAAACGGAGAGAGCGGGCACCCTTGTCTCAAGCCCCTCTCCATATCAAATTGCCTTGTCGGAGATCCGTTAACCAGCACTGAGATTCTGGCCGTTGTCGTGCATTCTTTAATCCATTTAATCCACTTTTCCCTAAATCCCATTTTGGTCATAACAAGATTAAGGAATTTCCAGCAAACAGTATCATAGGCTTTCTCGAAATCCAATTTGAGGACCATTCCTCCCGACTTTTCTTTTTTCATCCAATCCACCACCTCATTTGCTATTAAAGCACAGTCCATTATTTGCCTTCCTTTTATGAATGCAAACTGATTTTTTCCAATCACCTCACCTATCACCCTCCTCAATCTATTTGCCATGGTCTTCGTTACTATCTTGTACAAACTCCCCACCAAACTTATCGGTCTGTACTCCCCTAGTGATGTCGGGTTTTGGACTTTTGGGATCAAAGCAATGAAAAACGTATTCACCCCCCTTCCAAGCTTGCTGTGCTTGTGAAACTCTTCCATAAATTTCATAACATCTTGTTTGATCACACTCCACTGATTTTTAAAGAAATTTAAGTTGAAGCCGTCTGGCCCTGGTGCCTTGTTCCCATCACACCCTTGGATCGTTTCCCACACTTCCCTTTCTTCAAATGGTCTTTCAAGCATGATTGCCGAATCTGGATTCAGTTTCCCAAAATTCCAGTCCATATCCTCCAGCTCTATAGTTAACCTTTCTCTGTACAGCTTTTCAAAATGTTCAACTACCTCTTCTCTTATGCTATCCGGATCTTCCTTCATCCTAGTTCCCACTTGAAGTTTATCGATCGTGTTCACTCTTTTTCTAGCTGAAGCCATCGCGTGGAAATATCTTGTATTACGATCTCCGTCATTCACCCACTTCACCCTTGATTTTTGAAGCCATTCTCTCTCTTCCTTCCGATACAGTCCCCACAACTCAGCTTTCAATTTTAACAGCTCCTCTTGTTTTTCCTGACCTGCCCCTTCATCTAACATTTGTGCTTTACAAGTCTCAATCAATTCTTCTTGCTTTTTTATCTTGAGTTGTGTATTGCCAAGTGTCTTTACCTTCCATTCCTTTATATCCACTTTGAGTTCTCTGAGTTTGCTCCAAATCTTATTGTGCTCACTTTCAGATTCTCCATAGCTTCCCCAGTTTTTCACCACCAAATCTTTAAAACTACTCTCTTCCAACCAATGGTTGAACAGCTTGAAAGGTTTTGGCCCCCACTCAACACTGTTTGTCTTTACCATGACTGGTTTATGATCTGATAGCGAGCTTGGGAGGCATTCTTGAATAAATCCCTGCTCTTTATCCAGCCACTCATTGTCAAGAAGAAACCTATCCAGTCGACTGGCCACCCAGCCCTCTCTATATCCACTCCAGGTGAATTTATCCCCTACTAATGGTAGATCCACTAATGCCATTCCATCAATGAATTCCCCAAAATCCGACGTGGATCTTATAATGTTTCCCCTCCCAACTCTTTCCTGATCATTTCTTACTGTATTAAAATCACCTCCCACACACCACATTGCATCCTTTTCTTTCATAAGCTCTGTCAATTTCCCCCAAAGATTCCTTCTCGATGATTCATCATTCGGAGCATAGACATTTATGAACCCGCACTTTCTGTCTATATTTTGCACCTTTCCAAGTAACATGATGAATCTTCTATCAATCACGCTTTCTCTAAATTCAAAAAAGGCCTCACTCCAAATACTTATCAATCCTCCTGATCTGCCCACCGAATTCATAGATATTCCACTAATTTTATCTCCCCTCCTCCATAATTTTTCGAATATGCCCTGTGTTTCAGACTGCAACTTTGTCTCCTGAAGGAACAGCATATCTGGCCTATGCCTTGTTACTAATTGTTTCACTGCCCTCTTTTTCTCTCTTCTACCCAACCCTCTTATATTCCAAGACAATATTAACATAAAAACAAACATCTCACATACCTGTCCTCAATTCCCCATTACATGGCTTACCTTATCCTCTTTTAATTTCTTCTGCCTCGATCCTTGCAAGATTCCTCAGCACTTCTTCTCTGCTCTTTTTAAATTGCATACCCAGTTTATTGCTAATTTCCCAGGTTTTCACCGCCTCGTCTTCCGTTGGGTTGCTGGACTCCTCACTCTCACTGGTTGACTTTGTTTTTGTTTCGTCTCCTTCTGAGTTCCCAACTTCTCTTCTGGAACGATCTTTTGATCTACCTCTACGCTGTTTTTTCTTGCTGCTTTTCGAACCCAATCTCTTACTCCTACCCTCCAATCCATCATCCTTACTAGGTTTGTGTTTCCTTCTCCACCTCCTTCTTAATAACCGTGTGCTCCCTTCATCCTGTTCATCTTGTTTTTCTGTTCTGACTATCCCAAAATCCACTTTCGCCTCCTTTCGTGCCTCAGAAACTGTTTCTTTTGATCCTCTTAATTTCCAATTCTTCTCCTTTTCATTCTTCTCTATTACCATTTTTCTTTCTTCAATTCTCACTCTCGATGTATTCCCATTTCTGTCATTTCGCCTTCTTTTGTCTTCGCCCCCCTTACTTTCTTTAAGCATCATACTCCAAGTCTCACTGCTGTCTCCCATGAGATTCGTCGTTACAAGCACTTTGGCTTTCTTGGTTCCAGTAGCTTCGAGCCCTTTCTCTTTTTTCTTCTTTTTTAATCTCATTGCTCCTCTTCTTAAAACACTATATCGGTTGGTGAGGCTAACTTCCTGTTCCGAATCACTTGGGCTAGAACTTTTTATTTCCTTCTGTTCATATGAGTTAGTTTCGAACACAGCCTTCTTCCACTCATTTCCTCTGCCCTTTTTTCCACACTCTGTACTGTCTGAATTGTAGTATGACCCTTTATTTTCCATATTTTCCAAGTTCTTATCCCCAAAAACTATTCCTTCATTTCCTTCACCATTTATCCATTGGTCCAGCCCGTATATTCCCGGATTTAACTTGCTAGGGCCTGACTCGTTGATGCTCCACACTTCCCTTGGGCCTAGGCCTTTCTCGCTCCTAGCCCCGTTTGAATTTGAATTCACACTACCTTCCCAGACAACTTTCTCCTTCCCTTTTAAATCTCTTTTTTTATCTTCAAAAATGGCTCTATCACATGGCTTTTCATCTGACAATTCCCTGCTATACGTCTTTGCAGTCTTTCCTTGAGTCCTATCAGCCACTTTCTCCTCTACTTCGAACGGTGTGAAGATTTCCTCGATGTGAGAGCCTTCTCCTTCCTCTTCCCCTCTACTGTTCACTTCTTCCTCCGGCCATGTGTTTTCTTTTCCCGATTCAGATTGGGACTCCCCACCTTCCCCTGGCCTAACCATGGGTTCACTCCTTTCAATGTCAACAATTGATGTCTTTACATAATAATCATTTCCGTTGACAGTCAAGTGAGTAAATGGCGTAATACAACTTAGCGACTTCACCTCCACCAAAACCAGAGCCTGGTCAAGACGCCACTTTTCCATGGTGTCCTTGTCTGACTTGATATACCTTCCCCATGCGTTCCCTATTGCCTTAAAGCTATCTTCATGCCACATCTGCAACGGGATTTCTTCAATCTTTACCCATGCTCTGAATCTCCTTTCTTCTATTCCCATGTGATATGGGCTCAGTGATTCAAACCACGGCTCAAATAAATCCATACACCTTTCTAGATATTCCGTCATCTCCTTTTTCTCATCGAATGTAACCAAGACAAACAAACCACCCACTGGTCTCACCTGTGCCCATATGCCTTCCCTGAGCAAGGAGCTTTGTACCGATCCGCTATTTATGGGGCTTCTTAATTGTCCCACAGCACTCCTTTCCAGCCATTCCAGATCGTTCTCCTTAATAACCACGGTTTTGTTTTTGCTCATATTTGTCCTTTCCTCTTTCTGCTCTGTCATCTTTTCTTTATTTACAGCATTCGTTTTGGCCAAGACGACTTCTTTGAAGGTCCTGTTGCTGACAGCCTTTGCCCCCTCTGATCCCTCTCCTTTTGTTTTTGTTTCCCTTGCTACCTCCTGTCTCTTTGGTTTTTCAGCTTCGCAGACCCTAATTCTTTTGCCATTAAATCGCCTTCCATGTCCCAGAAACAAGGCTTTTGCCTGTTCTCTTTCGTCTCTGTATCTCACGAATGCGTATCTTGACTCAGTTACCCTTCTCGGTCTTGGTAGGAAGATGTCCACTACCACACCATATTCGTCAAAAAATTCTTTCAAATTCCTCCACTCCACTTCTCTGGGTAAATTTCCTACAAATACCGTAAAAAGGGATCTCCTCCATTTCTCTACACCCCATGGGTCTTTCTTTTCTCCACCATCCCCTCTGTTTCGTTCCTGTCTTCCGTTCGTGATCCATTGCCTCTGCCAAACTTTGTTTCTGGTCCTAGATCTTTCTCTCTCGTACACTCTCTCACCTCTCTCTTTCTCTCTCATCATGCCTGCCTCAGCCTTCAATATTTTTACTAATAAATATATACTTAAACATTTAATTTAATAGTGGATGCATATACTCAATATATATTCAAATTCTTTGGGCATTTAAATGGAGAACAATAAAGATTACACAAACTTGAAAAGGTGATTATAGAAAATTAACTTTTAGATTATTTTAATCACACTTTTTTTAAGTTATCTTTATAACCTTTTCGTCATCTTTCAAAAGGATTTAGCATTTGGAATTCTAAAATAATAGCGAATTGAGGATTAAAAGTGCTATAAACAAGCAATAATAACCATGCCAACTAATAAGGAATGTCTTAAAGGGAGAATAATTATACTCGTCCGCGTTGTTTTCGACCGTTGGCTGATTTCTTTTCTTCTTGCGTGAATATGCTTTTCAAATCCCCAATCAGCCCACTGACTCAAGCTGCTGGTTTTTTTATTTTCCAGTAGGCCCAAAGTACCCTCGTTCTTCCAAGATTCACCATCGAAATAAGCATAGCACAAAGGGTTAGCCTTGTCATTTCAGAAAAACAAAATTCCCCTGATGTTTTGTCAAGAGAATGAAGCCAAACGTAACTGTAGCTACTACTAATTTCCTCTGTTTTATTCACGTTTATAAGTCTTATTTTACGGTCTTTGGTCCTCTCATGGATGGCTCAAGGAAGGTCATGGAGAGTTTGGACTCCCTATGGTTTTTCAACAATGTGCTCACACTAACAACGCTGGAGCACAAGGGTCCCCTTGATGAAGACATAGTCAAGGAAGAAGTACCATCAAAACACAACACTCAGAGTACTTCCCAGGATCAGCAAAATGAGGTTTCTAGCACTGAGATTTTAGTTCCAAGGTGCCTCAAGTGTGGTGAAATTGCTGTGGAAATTGAGCATCGGATAGTGCAGCCAGACCCAGTTGAAGAGGTGGAGTTTGCAAGGCCAACAAAGAAGTCAGAGAGAAGGAGGAGGAGGAGAAGGAAAAGAAGCAAGAGAAAAGTTCTTGGAGAGCTTGATCTGGGGTTCCATGGTAACCTGGCTTCTGAGTCTTGGTTTTCTGAAGAAACATATGGATATCCAGACTCTGAAAGCCAACATTACACGAAAATGCCTCCTTTGAATGATGGTTTGGCCATGAAAGAGCACCTTAAGTCATGGGCTTACGCAGTCGCCTGCACTGTCAGATAAAAATGATACTACTACTAATTCGCTGCTTGAAGTTAGAACCTGTTCATTTTGTGCCGGGACTTGCTCGGTTGTTACTCCTCATCGTCATGACTGTTAACTCTGTATCTTTTCTTCTTTATTTTCTTAATATGTTTCCTTTCCATGTTGGTAGATGTCCTAACCATGGTTAATTTGATATGGGAATGTGCATGGTAGTTTTGTCTACTTGTTTTTCTTTCTTCATGGATTTTGTATATTACCTTTGTGATTCAAATTATGGATATCATAAACACCATAAAATCCAAATTCAAGATTGATGCTTATATCAAGAAATGGTAGAATTTCAAGATGTTTAAAGTTTCATTAAATTCAATGAAACAAGACACGGATAGTACATTTTTATTTTATTTCTTGCACTATGTAAAGACTTTGGCAACAGCATATACATCATTTGTACTAGCACATAAGATCAAAATTAAAAGTTATGAGGCATGATTGTTAAAATAAGCCTATGGAAACTTTCACGTGAAGGGGAAGACATTTGGAAATGTATCTTTTCCTTCTGCAACTACGTTTATAACCAGGTTCTGAAGTCTGAAGTCTGAAGTCTGAACCTTCCAGGAAACTTCTCAGTTATCTCCAATTTTTATCTGGTAATTATACAATCTGCTACGGAACAGTGTTCTCACTGTTAATCCCTCAGGCCGTTCCATACAATGTTCTCGTTCAACTCATTGACATTTGACTCAAAGATGTAGGGCTCTTTTTTCCAGCTGTTATTTCCCCGATGCTGTCCTCCAGGCTCCAGTCCCGACTCTCACTAGACTCACCCAAAACGTGAATGCAGTACATCTACTTCAATCAATTAAACTTCATCTTTTGTCATTGTCCTTTGGTAACACATGGGGGGGCTTTTAAAGTTTTACCTGAATTCTCTGGTCAACTTTTTCTTTGATGGAGGTGTACAACTTTTTTGCTGCCAGGTTGAAGGGCATTGGCCGATCTACTTCAAGCTGCTGTTTCGAGTATAAAGGCGAGGGTAGAACAATTCAAAAGAAACGACATTAGGAAAGAGACTTTTCCAGGGTCGTGCCAAGTTATGAAAAGGCCAAATTAGGTTCACATGCAGGATAATGGGTGTATCTTCTTTTGACATTCTCGGTTTGATTGCTAGGAAACAAGGGCATGAACACAAACAAAATATTAAATGATTCGTAACATGCTGTTCTTATACTATTAAAAAAAATGAAAGGATTGGGTGGTGATTAAGTCAAAAAGCAATGCAATTAGGGATGTCTAGCCTAGTTTAATCAATTAGGCATGATTGTTGACGTGTGATTAATATTAAAAATGTCACACTATCCCTGTGGTTGAGAATTTTTATGAGTTGAAAATGCAACTCCATCAATTATTCTCAGTCAGTGCCAGCCTGCCTGCCAGGCTCCTGTACCAATTTCTGCTTCTTACTTGGTTCTGTGGTTGCTATTTTTAAAACATTCTTGGGTTCAAATGTTTCTTGATTAGTTGTTATTTGTTGAAACGTTCATTTGGGTTGACAATTGTGTTATGAATTTTGACTTTCATTTCTCCTTTCTATAATTTGTTTCAAATCCATTTGGGTTTGAATTGAAACATTCAGAATCTTTTTTTTTGTTTTTTTTTTGTATGAAACATTCAGAATCTTTGTTCATTCAAATTTATACTAATTTAGGAATTGATCTTTTTCACATCAGTTTTCCTAACTAACATTCAAACCCGACATTCCTCTAAAGGGAAAGTAATAAACATTTGTAATCATTTAAAACTTGAAAAGCTAACTTTAGCAACATGCCCTATGCATCCTATAGATTCTTTTATATTCTTTAATGGTAGGAAGGTCCTACGATTTTATAATATTAGTCTATAATTTTTTAAATAATATTAGAATTATGAAAAATATTTTTTTAATGAAATTCATTTAATACAATTAGAATTCTTACTTAACAAATAGATAAATTTTATTAATATTTATTGTAAAAAATATGTTTAATGAAATTCATTGGATGAAATTAAAATTCTTATGTATTTAAAAAATAGATAAATTTTATTGATATTAACAATAATTAAAAAATATAATTATTTTCGTCAATCAATTAGTTTTTTCATATCCATATTTTTATATGTATTATAAATTATAGATTATATTCTTGATCTTATAATCTTACCAATTGCTTATTTTTTGCTTAATAAAACATATTTAAAGGAAGTAAAGTTAATTCGCAAATGGAGTGTTGTGTTAACATAAAAAGCAGTAGGATTATTTTCTTTTTCAAAGGTTGTGATTGAGGAACTGGACATGATATGGGCCGAAAGGGCCCAAAAGCAACCCAACGGGACAATGGACCCTTAAGGCACGGTCCACTGCCCTGAAAAGGAACCGCCATTCGAAAGCTTGAGGAAATCAATTATCAGTCCGGCCAAGGCGGCGTAAATGACGGAGGCTAGACGATTGAGAGGTCACAAGGCCACCGCCACCTGCTGTATCGCCTCACGTGACAGGCCTGGTCTCGTTGCCACTTCTGCCGAAGTAACCTACTCTCTTCTTCTTCTTCTTAACCTTCTGTTTATCTTCCATTTTTAATTTTTACTTAAGCTTTTATTTTTTTTGGAATATAAAATATTAAATTTAAATTTAGGATGGCTGCATTTGTTGGTTTGATATGCGTTGCAAAGATGTACAATTTGTCATGGATGTTAGCAATGAACCAATTTCATCCCTATGCTTCAACTCAGGTCAGTTTCGATCATTTATTTTTCTATTTATTCAATTTTTTTGTCTTAATTCATTATCTAATTAAATTTTCTTCTAATGTAATTTTCATCGGAATTGATGCAGGAAATGAAAATATCATCTATGTTTCCACGGGAAAAGAGGTCAAGTGCTTTGATGCGCATATGGTAATTTTATTTTCCTTTGACTGCCTTTGGTTTCATTACATCTAAATTTACTCACAGTTAACAGCATTGTTCCTTTATAGTTATCAGAGAACTCGTGGAAGCCTTTGGAGAGTTATAACTATAATAAAGAGGAGATAAATCAGGTAAAAGATTATAGAGAAACAAATTTTTAAATGCGTTATGCTTTACTCAGCTTTAGTTTATGAAGTGAATATTTCTAATTTAAAGCTTGTTTTCTATGTCTATGCAGGTTACTTGTAATTCTAAATCATCTTTCCTTGCGTCTGCAGATGATGGTGGTGAAATTAAGGTATTCAAACTTAATTAGTTTAGTCATCTGTTTAATGTTAGTATTTAAATTATTACTCAACATTAATGGTAGTATGTCTTTCATGAAGAATTTATATAGTTGGGTTTTTTTTTTTCTCATAAAGTTAGACATAATGAATGAATCTATAATGTCTGCATGCATATATTAGTACTTTTATTATGATGCATCAATTTTAGCGGTTTAACCATGCATGGTGATCTATGTGGCAGATCGTTGACATCCGTCAACAATGTGTATTCAAGACATTGAGAAATGGCCACACAAGTGTATCCTTACTCTTTAAGGCACTTGCCATTTTGTATTGTCCTTCAGCATATAATGGTATGAATGTCCTCGTCGTTTCTCAGCAAAATTACCTGTCTCTATATTTGGTATTTCGACATATTTGTACTCAAAACTTTTAGTATCTTGTTTTTTGGTTAAATAAATGTGTTTTTGGCTTCTAGAAAATCTTCTTTCAAACCCTCTTTTTATGGCAAGACTTCTAAAGACTTCTTATCACCATGATATTGAGTGGGAAGATCATGGTGAGATGGTTTGCTACTATATTTAGTCTTTAACCTTTGTTATATCTTTCTCACCTTAACATATCACAGATCTGCAGCAGTGTCCAATTCATTCCTTGGAGACCTTGGGAAGGTAATTCTTTAAGTCCTTGTAATACTCTTTTAAATCTTTTTCCTAACTACATTTGTGTGTAACGTATATAAACTCTACTCTAAGTTTATTGGTGTAAACTTTTCTCTTAGCTGCCCATTATCATCATTCTATTCGAATGTCACTGGCAGGGTTGATATTGTGTTTTTACTCCATTTTGTTTGATTTATTTAATTAAATCATGCATCAAATTGAGGATAGCTTTTACAATATCATATTTCATTTTGGGAAAATTTTACAGTCATTACTGGAGGTCTTGATACAAAGCTTATCACATGGGACTTCTCAAAAGGGCGCCCATCCAAAATTGTAGATCTTGGTATGTATGTCTTAAACTCTTAGTCTGATTGTTTTATGGAGCTTCTTCAAATATTTAATTAGATGTGTAATATCTACGACATTTGCATAATATCATTGACAATAAACTGAAGGTGATGCATCTTTACTAAATAATAATGATTTGATCCTCCTTATGGTTATTCTAAACAGATATTAGACTAGTGCATGTACTGATTCATTATTTGGATTTTTCTGCCTTCACTGCAGGCCTGCCTGACATGAGCAGTGGTAGTAAAGCTGGACAATGTTTCAATCCTGCTTTTGTTCACTCAATAAAAGTTCCAGATGTTGATATGTTGGACAAATTAGGCAAGATATGTGTTGTGGCCAGGGGTGATGGTGTTATTGATGTGATTGATATGGAATCAGAGCTTGCATCCATCAGGCCTAAACGTTCCACAAAATCTCGAACAGGAATTCATTCAGTGTCAAAATGTAGTCTTCCAGCTGAAGGTGGAGTTGCTGATGAATATGGAAGAAAATGGTTTCATTTGGATTACTCTTTAGGTGGACACACAGCCGCTGCATCTTGTGTGGCATTTTCTTTGTTTGGAGGGAGGGGGAAGTTCCTAGTATCAGGTGGAAATGACAAGTTAGTCAAGGTATGGGATTGCTCCAGGTGTCTTGATCCAGGGCAGACTGGAGGTAAAAATGAGCTTCTACATTTGAACATCAATTTGAGCAAAAAGGTCAGTTTTGACGCTTCCTTTTCTGTATGTTTCTTTCTCTTATCGTATTTATTCAAAGCTTTTCATCCTTAACCTCTGTCTTTGTCAGGTTAATTGGCTCTGTACAACTCCAGCTGAATCAGATAACCTTGTTGTCTGTGACACAACTAAGGTAGTGAAGGTCTACACTGTTTCATAGATCAAAGCTGTGGAACCATTGACGTTATTAGTTGACTTCCCTGGAGAGCTTGGCTTGTTTTTGGTGCATGAGGTTGTCTTTTATCATTTTCGGGGGATGTTGTTGTTGATCCAAGATAAGCTTGGCATAGATACCACCAATCAACCAGGGAAAACAGCCTCGCTGCCCTACATCAACCTACACCTCAATTAAGAGGATACTTTTCTTAACATTTTGACCACTTGCAGTTCTAAATTGTTTAATCCGGGAAATAGTTGCTTCTAGTGGGTATATCCTTGTTGAAGAAAATAGAATGAGATGAATATCTCAATAGTATCTGTTACCTCGGAGATTAAACTTGATACTGCAAATTTTGGGAGTTATTCATTCTTAGCTCCCTTTATCCCCTGTGAATAAGTAGTAGCCTGAACTTTGCTCATTTAAAGCTGAATTTAGCAGTGCAATCTGTTCTGATACATGCCCAATTGAACATTCATGGTGGATCATTTCCTAAGTGCATTGTTTTTCGATTAGGGCATATAATGAAGACGTCCAAATTCCTTCAGATTTAATCTGATAATAATCAGCGTGAACAAGTCTAGAGGAAATCTCTCGGGCTTGATATAAACCACTTTTATGTTCCCATTTTGTTTATGTTAAATCCGGAGATAACCTGAAGCACTCTCTTCACTATAATTAGCATTGAATTAGAAGGCATTAGTTGGCGACTAGAATTAAAGGCACTAGCCATCTAGAAGCGTAGTGCACTTCTTACCTAGACAAAAGTTACCAAGAAATTGTTAGAATGAAGCAAACAAAAACATGACAAATAAAGCTCCGAAGAATCACATTGATATTTTACATCCTACATTTAATATAAATGTGATTGATAAATTTTATATAACAATTTAAATATATTATTATTAATAATTTAAATTTAAATTTTTAAAAATAACATGATATAAATTCGAAAGATTGCTAAATTTACAAAAAAAGTGAGTTCACCCCCACCTTTTGTCTAAGCTAATGAAGTAGGGACTATCTGGTCTGGCCCAATTATTAGTACATGTTAATTTGGTAGCATCCCACACCCATCAGACTAATTGTCTTTTTACGTCATTTTGTCGATTGTAAATCCAGCTGAACAGTGTTTATTTGCCTCTTCTCCTAATTTATAAGCTTCGCTGTACAAATTTTAGTAATTATCTTACTATATATACTTTCGTAAGTGATCAAGTTCTGATATTCCAAATTCAGGGGAGAGTGAAATATTCCCTTAAATTGAATAATATGTATTATTTATGGTTGCACAGTGGCAGACTTGTATGCAAGGCTGGTTAGTTAAAAGATGTGCCTTGCCCACCCGAAAGCTTCCTTGAACTTCCCGCAAATTTTCAAAAATCTTTTTCTCTTGGCCCAGGAAAAATGTAGACGTTGCTTATCACATTTCTCACTCTCTTTTTCCTGCAAATACATGACACCAACAACCCAACCTCCATACTCTACCAACCGCCCATCCCTCAACCTCTCGTCACCCTCTCACAAGGACAAACACACCCTAGCTTTTTTTTGGAGGTTTTTTCGTATAAAAAAGAAACAACAAACACAAAGCATTGAGAGAAGTACAGAGGGAGACCCATTGGCTAGTGTGTTGTAGCATTGGGTTTCTAATCAGGGAAGGAGGGAAGACAAGTTTTGAGATGATGGAATCCGGGGCTCCTGTTTGCCACACCTGTGGTGAGCATGTGGGGTTGAATGCCAATGGAGAAGCTTTCGTGGCTTGCCATGAGTGCAATTTCCCCATTTGCAAGACTTGTTTTGAGTATGAGCTCAAGGAAGGTCGAAAAGTTTGCTTGCGTTGTGGTGCTCCATTTGATGGTATGTTTTAATTATTTCTTGATGGTTTCTGTTTTGATTCTTGGGGTCATTGATAAATCTTTGTGATTAAAAATGGTTTTGATGCTTGGGGTCATTGATATCCTTTAATATAGATATCAACTTCACATGTTTTCCGAATGCTTGTTTGATTCCCATGAAAAGAAAAAGATCGGAAAGGAATAAATCGCTTAAACATGAGCAGTTAGGGGTAGTTACTGAAAGATCATTGAAGATTCTTCACTCATTTGTATCATAGATGTATACCTTCCCCAACACAGAATATAAAGAATGTTATAGTCTGATTATCTTGCTGTCATTAGTTTATATTTTGAACCGATTGCACGACTGTCAACTCCTCAGAAAACCTGCTGGATGACGCTGAAAAGGCCTCCGGCGACCGATCCACAATGGCTAAACACCTGAACAATTCTCAGGTACTGTTTTTGCTTCCTTTGAAAGGTTTTTTTAAGTAAATACTAAATCTAGCTGGAAAAGTAAACTACTGATTACAAAAGTCTAAAGGAAATTCAACTAGAACTTCAAGTTATCATATATAGTTAGTAACGGTTGATGTTTCCTAGGTATTTAAGTGTTAGGATTCTGAGAGCTTTTGATGTTCATCTTGATTTATGTCCAGGATGTTGGAATTCATGCAAGACATATCAGCACTGTGTCCACGGTGGATAGTGGTATGTCATACCAATTTCTTCCATAATATTTGATTGCTGTTGTCAATTTTTCTTTACAAAAAAAGTTTCAATTCTAAATGTCTCGTCTTATGTTTTCATGAAGAAATGACCGAAGACAATGGGAATCCGATTTGGAAGAACAGGGTGGAAAGTTGGAAAGAAAAGAAGAACAAGAAGAAAAAGAGTTCAACAACTAAGGTTGAAAGAGAGGCTCAAGTTCCACCTGAGCAACAGATGGAAGACAAACCGTGAGTATTTAATTAGAAAGCCTTGATTGATTTTCGGTTGTTAAAGCAATTTCATGAGAAAATTCTATTTAAGTGATGTTTTGTTTATGACGTTTTGACCAACCACATCTTAACAGCTTTATGTGCTTGAAACGTATTAGATTAGCTTAGATTTTAAAAGAAGTAATGTTAAAGAATTACCAATATGAAATATTTCCTTTTGCAGGGCAGCGGATGCTTCTCAGCCCCTCTCGACTATAATTCCAATACCGAAAAGCAGGCTTTCACCATACAGAACTGTGATTGTTGTGCGATTGATCATTCTGGGTCTTTTCTTCAATTACCGAGTAACAAATCCTGTTCACAGTGCTTATCCTCTGTGGCTTACTTCAGTCATATGCGAAATCTGGTTTGCCTTTTCCTGGGTGTTGGATCAGTTTCCTAAGTGGTATCCTATTAACAGAGAAACATACATTGACAGGCTATCTGCAAGGTACAAATCCAAGAATCAAGACTCTCGGACATACCACTAAATATGCTAATAACATAAGCTGTTCCATACAATTAGTTGTGTCAGCTGATTTAGTATCGTAAATATATAAACCAACTTTGCCTCTTTAACTAGAATAAACAGTTCGTCACTAAGCTTGTCACTTCTACATTTATTAGTAAAATACTGTTTTTAAGACTCCGTTCCTACAAATCATAGAAAAGGACCTTTTGATCTGTGAATATGTATCTTAGATGGATGGTCTTTTCAATACCATGGCAGGTATGAAAGAGAAGGTGAACCTTCTGAGCTTGCGGCTGTGGACTTCTTCGTGAGTACAGTGGATCCGTTGAAAGAACCTCCATTGATCACTGCCAATACTGTGCTTTCCATCCTTGCCCTGGACTACCCTGTGGATAAGGTCTCCTGCTATGTATCTGATGATGGGGCTGCCATGCTGACATTTGAATCTCTTGTAGAAACAGCTGACTTTGCAAGAAAGTGGGTTCCATTCTGCAAAAAGTATTCCATTGAACCACGGGCACCCGAGTTTTACTTCTCACAGAAAATTGATTACTTGAAGGATAAAGTGCAGCCCTCTTTCGTAAAAGAACGTAGAGCAATGAAAGTAAGTGCCTCAAGATTTCTTAGCTACATTTCTTGAATATTCATACCCCTTTGATATTGGAAGTTCTTGGCTATCTAAACTTCCTTTCAATTTGGTCACAGAGAGATTATGAAGAGTTCAAAATTCGAATTAATGCTTTAGTTGCAAAGGCTCAGAAAACACCTGAGGAAGGATGGACAATGCAAGATGGAACTCCTTGGCCAGGAAATAACACGCGTGACCACCCTGGCATGATTCAAGTTTTCCTTGGATATAGTGGTGCCCGTGACATTGAAGGAAATGAACTTCCACGACTGGTTTATGTCTCTAGAGAGAAGAGACCTGGCTACCAACACCACAAAAAAGCTGGTGCTGAAAACGCTTTGGTGCGTATACATAGTAGTACAAAACCAGCTTTCAAAACAACACTTATATATTCTCTTTGAACTAACAGTGAATTGCTTCTTACAGGTTAGGGTGTCTGCGGTTCTAACAAATGCTCCCTTCATCCTCAATCTTGATTGTGACCACTACGTTAACAATAGCAAGGCAGTTCGGGAATCTATGTGCTTCATGATGGACCCACAAATTGGTCGAGATGTATGCTATGTGCAGTTTCCTCAAAGATTTGATGGCATAGATAGGAGTGATCGATATGCCAATCGCAACATAGTCTTCTTTGATGTAAGATTAAAGCTAAATTAATTTATGCTTGATTAAAATGCTTATGACAGTTTTAAGTTGTGGTTGCATTATAACAGAAGCCTATTGAGTTCTGACAATTCTTCCAAATTCCAACTTCAGGTTAACATGAAAGGTCTCGATGGAATTCAAGGACCAGTTTATGTGGGAACAGGTTGTGTTTTCAATAGGCAAGCACTTTATGGCTATGGACCTCCTTCAATGCCCAGCTTACCCAAGTCCTCTTCCTCATCCTGCTCATGGTGTGGCTGCTGCTCATGTTGTTGCCCCGGCAAGAAGGCTCCAAAAGATCCATCAGAGCTTTACCGGGATGCAAAACGGGAAGAACTTGATGCTGCCATCTTCAACCTTAGGGAGATTGACAGTAAGTCTTAATCTTTGAGGCAAATTAAGCTAGACTAGTAGTTTACAGAGCTTTTGAATTGTTGACATATCTCTGGTCTTGTTTCTGCAGATTATGATGAGTACGAAAGATCAATGCTGATTTCTCAGATGAGCTTTGAGAAAACTTTTGGCTTATCTACTGTCTTCATTGAATCTACACTAATGGAGAATGGAGGAGTGGCTGAATCCGCCAACCCTTCCACACTAATCAAGGAAGCAATTCATGTCATTGGCTGTGGCTATGAAGAGAAGACTGAATGGGGAAAAGAGGTTAGAATCTTGATTCTTGTTTATCATATGAGACTTAAAATGCTGTTAATTTTAAAGTGAAAGGAGGTAAAAGGAACCAATTTCTATGAATAGATTTCGGTTTGTCCTGTCTACAAGATCTCAATGGAGCCAACTCTGTTGCCAAATTTGATTTCAATCCTATTATCTTCTGATCACTTTTTTAGCAAAACCATCTCAGTAGGGTCTCATAATAAATTAACCTCCCTAGCTTAATTTCTATATTGACCCTTCTTGCTTTCCTCCATAGAGGCCTTGAACTGCTTTGACTTTAGTCTGCTCTCATGTTTGACATGTACTAAATACTTTGGTCCAAGTCATACTTGTTTCATCATTGCATGACAACGTTAAAACTTTCTCCTACTTGGGTGCTCAGATTGGATGGATATACGGTTCAGTCACTGAGGATATCTTAACTGGTTTCAAAATGCACTGCCGAGGATGGAGGTCAATCTACTGCATGCCCTTAAGGCCTGCATTCAAAGGATCTGCACCCATCAATCTGTCTGATCGGTTGCACCAGGTTCTTCGATGGGCTCTTGGATCGGTGGAAATTTTCCTGAGCAGGCACTGCCCTTTATGGTATGGATTTGGAGGTGGCCGTCTTAAATGGCTTCAAAGACTGGCATATGTCAACACCATTGTCTATCCATTTACATCCCTTCCCCTCATTGCTTACTGTTCACTGCCAGCAATCTGTCTTCTCACAGGAAAATTTATCATACCAACGGTAATTATCTTGTACCATAACTATTTATCACAATAAATTTTAGTGCTGGTTATTCCTGTATCGTAAGCTAGTTTTCAAGACCATAAAGGCTTACTGTGCTTCACATTTTTTAATTTGATGATTAGCTCTCAAACCTAGCAAGCGTTCTGTTTCTGGGGCTTTTCCTTTCCATTATTGTGACTGCCGTGCTTGAGCTCCGATGGAGTGGTGTCAGCATCGAGGACTTGTGGCGTAATGAGCAGTTTTGGGTCATTGGAGGTGTTTCAGCCCATCTCTTTGCCGTTTTCCAAGGTTTCCTGAAGATGCTGGCAGGTATAGACACCAACTTTACTGTCACTGCCAAAGCAGCTGATGACGCAGAGTTTGGTGAGCTCTACATTGTCAAATGGACAACACTTTTGGTACCCCCAACAACACTTCTTATTGTCAACATGGTTGGTGTTGTTGCTGGATTCTCCGATGCACTCAACAAAGGATATGAGGCTTGGGGGCCACTTTTTGGCAAAGTGTTCTTTTCCTTCTGGGTGATCCTTCATCTCTATCCATTCCTCAAAGGTCTCATGGGTCGCCAAAACAGAACTCCGACCATAGTTGTTCTATGGTCAGTGCTGTTGGCTTCTGTCTTCTCTCTTGTTTGGGTCCGTATCAACCCATTTGTGAACACGGCCGATAGCACAACCATGGCCCAGAGCTGCATTTCCATTGATTGCTGAGTTAGAGTAATTGCGATTCTTTGAATTCAAGACTTCTGGGATGTTATTATGGTAATATTACCTCTTGTCAAAATGGAATTGCAGTAACTGGACTGCAGATATGTCTATTGACTAAGTTTTGAACTGTTTGTACCTATCTTCTCTTTAGTGTGTAAGTTCTCGAGCAATGCTGTGAGATATATCAATGTAAAGAAAGGTATTACTATTTCCCAACAACTGTTGAAACCATTGAAAGAAAAATGAATGGAATGTTTGTCCATTTTCTATGATTTGCTTCAAATCTCATCCATGGCTTTGCATTCATTTTATTGAAATGACCTGATATGAACTTTTAGTCAACATATGGTACCTGCCCCAAAAGTTTTCCTCTATCTTCCATTGAAAATACCGTATCCAGACAGAAGCAAAAATAGGAGGACATTACGGTGCCCGTTGTATCTTTGTTTGGCACGAGAGCCATAACCATGCAGGGGAATTGATTGCCTTAAAACACGTTAGCTAATATGTCCCTTTCGTTCTGAAAGAAGACTTAGCCACCGCCCTCCAGGTGCTCCACTAGGAGAGAAAACATAGGTATGAGACCGGGAATTCAGTCGCCAACGGTCACATGACTACCTGTCCTCAAAATTTAACCTTTTGTTTCACCACTGAAATTGTGGTCCTCATAGAAACAAAGAAAAGAGACAACCATAAGGTAAAAGGGCCGATGCGGGCCAAGGGAGAAGAGTGACCCTGATCGTCAATCACAGACTATAAAGCAAAGGGGCACTGGCTCTGTACCCATCACATAAATCTTCCCAGGCTAAAGCCAACTGGTAACGTTGAGGGAACAAAAGATAAATCTAACAAATTCATTGCGAAGATAACAAAATTCTAATCCAAATTTTATCAGAATTAGTCTGCTTTCACTTAAAAAGATCCTTCCTCCAAAAAAAAACAAAAAGGGTGTGATTGATTACACCTCCTGCAATTTTTATGCACAGTTGGCAATGATAGTACCAAATTTTAGCACTCATTGCCAGTTGCCAGCAATGATTTAAGTCCAACAATTTCACCTGCGAGAAGTTCAAGGAACCAGACAATTTTTCTTATAAAATCCCTTAGTAGATCATCATCTTGCACTCTCTGCCTAATATCTTGTAGCACAAATTTCTCCACGGGAGAAAACGTTTTGTGGTGAGGAAATTCCAGGGTTTAATATGAGGAGAATCCCTCAAAACCTAACAAGCTGGGCATGGAAAACCACAGTGACTTCCCTAGCAAATAGGGAAATCTTAGCTTTCGGCTTGTCAGCAATGAAAAAGTTTGGGAAACGTAATGGAGAGGAAACCAAGATCCCAGGGCATACATGATTAATCATGTGTGCCTGTCCAACAAGTTACATCAAATTTCTAGTGTAAATATAAAGAAAAGAAATCCCCTGGTGTGTAATGATAACGCCCAGACTTCTAAAAGAGCAAAAGAACATTTCATTCTAATTTTGCTTTTTATAGTTAATTATCCTAAAAATATTAGTAGAAAAATTAATCTTTAATTCAAGTTCTTAATAAGTTGTTTGAAAAAAAAAAAGAGAAAAATGGAAGTGGAACTAAGATTACGAGACAGTTGCCTGTTCATCAAAAAGGCTAGGTCCTTGGCAATTAAGGGTCGGTGTCCTTTACGGCCTCTTCTTTATAAAGAGAAAAAGGCTGGACCAATGAAAAAGGGACGAAAGTAGCTGGAAGCCACGCAAGTCCAGCTGAAAAAATATTTGAAGGTTTTTAATTTTTAAATTACCTTGTAATAAACTTAAACTGATTTTTTGACCCCTAGTATTGTTTTTGTTATCTATAAATAACAGAAAATCTCAGATTTGCCCCCTTTTGTCTATCTTAGGAGCCATGTGGGCCGTTGATTACTCTGTATTTGACATTGCTACCCTCATAATGGAAATTAATGTTAAGTAAGAGTCATATCTTAAAGTTTCTATTTTTTACTCTTCTCATGTTCATGCAAAAATTAATGCTAATGTGTCTTTCTCTCTTTTATTTTGATTTTGAGGGAATATTGAAAAATATTTTTCAATTGAAAAATGGTCCTATAAAATTTTAAAACAGTGTTCTTAGCATCTTAGAAATAGGGGCATGTGAAGTAGCAGTAAATTGTAGTGCAGTTGTGTAAATAACATCAAAATCCAAGACCAACTGTCAAAACCCACCCAAATCCAACGCCTCCTCCTTGTTCCCCTGTTCTGTCTCTTCCTCTCACTTCTCACTTCTCACTTCACATCCAACTTCACTTAGCTTGCTCTCTCTCTCTCTCTCTCTCTCTCTCTCCACTATGAAACCACTACCACCACCGCCATTCGTCCTCTTTCACCTCTTCCTCTTATGCACCACCTCCTCCGCCGCTACCACTGTAAATGCTACCAAACCAGCCACCCCCACAACCCCTACACTCTCCCCTACTCCCTCTCCCATATCCTCCCCAACTCCCTCTCCCACATCCTCCCCAACTCCACCCACCACCACAACTCCCTCGTCCTCCCGCTCAACTCTAGATCCCAAACAGATAGAAGCACTCCAATCCCTCGACATCCCCACCACAAGAGACCCTTGCACCCAACCTTCCCCTCACAACGCCACCATCTGTGACAGCTCCAAGCCCTTCCGCCACCTCATCTCCCTCCACCTCTCCAACTGCTCCACGGACCTTTCCCTCTCCTTCACAGCTCTCAAGTCCCTATCTTCCCTCCGCTCTCTATCCTTCACCAACTGCCACGCTTCCCCCATCCGTTTCCCTTCCGATCTCTCTCTCTCCCTCACTTCCTTCTCCTGCATTCGCTCTCTCCGTCGCCTCTCCGGGGTCTGGCTCTCGCGTTTCGTTAACCTCACTGATCTCACAGTTTCCTATAATCCAGTTAACACCAGCGGCCTTTATGTAATCATTGGAAACATGCATAAGCTGAAGACAGTCACCATTTCTCATGCTAATCTTACAGGCTATCTTCCAAGGCACGTGCATCTGAATCTGACTCATGTTGATTTATCTGATAACAAGCTCAAAGGAAGGATACCGACTTCCCTTACACTTCTTGAAGATCTTGAGTACTTGAATCTTTCTTCAAATGGGCTAAATGGGGAGATTCCCACTGAGTTTGGTGACTTGATATCCTTAAAGAATCTATCTTTGGCTTCCAATTCGTTTTCTGGGCCAATCCCAGATTCCATGTCAGCTATTCCAGGTTTGGTTCATGTTGATCTGAGTAAAAACCAGTTGAATGGGACTGTTCCGAGGTTTTTCACAGAATTGAAAGGGTTGAAAGTCTTGAATCTTGAGAACAATGAGTTTCATGGGGTTTTGCCTTTCAATGCTAGTTTTATAAAGAGATTGGCTGTTTTCAAGGTTGGTGGGAATGACAATTTGTGTTACAATCATTCTGTTTTGTCATCAAAAATGAAGCTTGGAATTGCTCCCTGTGATAAGCATGGAATGCCGCTGTCTCCCCCGCCTTCTAAGGAGTCTTCTGGAGATAGTGAAAGTGACTCTTCAGATTATGATGATGATGGAGATGATTCAAGTGAAAAGAAGGAGCACCATCACGGGCCAAGTAAGGTTGTTCTTGGTGTTGCAATTGGGCTTTCTTCAATAGTTTTCCTTATTGTTTTCTTGATTCTTCTCTCAAAATGGTGTGGTTGAAGAATAAAGTCCATTTGATTATTGATTAGGTTTTAGAGTAGGGGAAATTGGTAATTAGAGTTTCCATTTATTTATTATTGATATTTGATACACTTGACTTATGAAAAAGGGGTAGCTATAGGTGGAATTTTGAGGAAAAGGAAAAAAGGAGGCAAAGGAATCATTGAACTGGTGTGTTATTTTTTGCTGCTGATCTTTTGGTCATTGAATGGTTAAAGGAGCAGTGTTTTTCATATATTTTTGGTATGAGGTGTGGGCAATGTGAGGTTCATTAGGAGCTGCTGATGCTTTAGAGGAAAAAAGTGACTAATGTGTCGCTTTTTTTTCCTCAAAAATATGTATTCTTCTTGATCTTCAACCATTTGCTTTTTGACACCATTTTTTAATTTTATCCTTTCTGGTCATTCTTGATGTTTTACTTTGGCTTTACGTGTTGTTATCGAACTATGCTTATTAAGAGTAAATAAAAAATTTGCAGATTTCTTGTTTAATGAATTTGGTTTGGAGTATTTGTTAGTTGACACAAGTCTTGAGTCAAATAATCTTTGTTCATTTAATGAATTGTCAATGCCTCAACGGAATTCTTGACTGAAGGTTTTCCAGTACAGATATCAATGGCAAGTTGAGACAAAAAAATAAACAGTGAGCTTTCGTCTGTGACAACTACCAAGTGTCTTTTGCAACTATTGACCTAGATATTGTCTCCTGCAGCTGTCTCCAATTCTTGAATTGTCCTCAAACCACATATAGCTGTTGATCTTTTGCTTGTTTTTTTGGCACAAGTGGCCAGTATTTAGGCTCCAAAACTAGGATCTTTTCCAGAACCCTGTCTCAATCCAACCACTTGAGCTGAGTTGAAGTTGCCAATGTTTCTTTATATGCATTGCAAGCTCTGAGTCACAGAGTGCAGAAAATTGTTGTTTGCTTCATATAGTGCTGATGGGAACGGTGATTATCTTTAGTATGTCGGCACATCTTGTAGACAATCTTCTTTCCTATTTGAACTTGGAGATAATGACAACAGCCAAGTTGTTGGTGGTGTATGAATTTCTACATGTTAAATTATTGGGATGGAAAATGATGATACATTATGACAGATCCAACTGTATGGTTTCTGTAATAGTTTGATGGTTGGATCCTAGCTGCTGGTTTGGCTGTGTTCTGGCTTGATTAGGTACTTTATTTTGAAGTTCCATGCTCCTTTTAGCATTCACAATGGACCACACCAAGTGGATGGATGGCCAGAGCCAACAAACGTGGTCAGGTTGCAGAGATTTTCGCTTTACTGGTAAGTTTAAGATTGTACTTCCCTATAGCACTGTCCCTCTAGCAATTCTAATTAAAGTTTCTGATCTGATATAGGAAATAACATATGCAGCCATGCCTTACATTATGGCAAGCTTTTGTTTATAAATTGTCAGGACAAATACAAATCAAGAAAGCTCTTGGTAAAGGCATGATAAATGGATACGTATTGGATCCACAATCATTAAGAAAACGGATGCTCAAACCATGTTGCTCAACAAACGAAGTGATAATAATCATGGCCATCATCCTTTCAATACTTTAATCATTTGAATTAAACTCTCTTTTTCTTCTTTAAATGCCACTCATCTATCTTCTACTTCATTTTCTACTTCATTTCCTTTTTTTCAATATTTATTCATTCTGGATCAGAATGAGACCAAGGGATGAAGGGGGCGAAGACTCTTACTACCATTGAACCGTTGTAAAAAGGATTTTAAGAACAGTATTGCTTAGGTTTTTTCTGGATAATCCAAGTCAGTTATGCAGGGAGTGTCTTAAAAAGACATGTGAAGCCCATACCATGACGCGCCCCTGCGCCTGCAACCTTGTTTCAATGAATCTATGAGCCCTTTACCGCTTGAATTGCAATTTTTTATTTTGAGAAATTACTTTTTAAAAAATTTTCAGACAAAGTAACATTTATGTTTTTTTTGTTTTCTTTTAAAAGGCTTGAACCTAGTTGCCAATTCCAAAGCTCTGTTATCCTATAGAATGGTTGTCTTATTGCTTTGCAGGATTCGCTTTTCCGAATTTCCACACTTTCTCTACTAAATAAATGGAAAATTCGAATCTTTTTGTGTATTAAGTGATACAAAAGGCTGGTAATTACAAAAAAAAAAATGTAATTCTCTAATGCTTATGTTAACCGCCATGTCTTTTGAGTTAAGACAGCCCTGTTTAAACTCCTGGTCACCAGAATCCTCTGCAAGAACAATATCCATCCTTAAAATGGTGAAATCGATTGGAATCTCTCAGGACAATTTCTCTACCAGTTTCCTTGGACATGAACTTGGCCATTTCATGACAGTCACCACATATTCTGAGATTCTTGGTTACTCGTATTGTTTTGCTAGGTGGCGAGCTTAATAATCCGAAAGCCATGGCTAATTTCTCACTGTGCCCACAGAGAGCGATTTCTTTTTGCATGTCATCTGCATTAATCAAAGCATACTTCGTTTTAGGGAAATAGCCTTCTCCCTTCATCTTTCTTCTTAACTTCTTTAATAGAGATTCTATCTTCTTGGATTGTGGGTGTGAACTGCCTCCAGCGACAAAGAGATTAACTTTGCCTTTTATCTCTATCCAACTGCAGCCTGGGTCCTTTCTTAAGCCCTTCCTGCCAATCTCCTCTCTCACTCTTTTCACTTCCTCCCACTTCTCTGCCTCTGCATAGATATTTGCTAAAAGTACATAATACCCAGTATTTTCTGGCTCTAGCTCAAATACACGTTCTGCAACTCTCTCAGCTAATTTAACATCATGGTAAATCCTGCAACCACAAAGAAGAGCTCCCCAGATTGTGGCATCTGGTGCTATAGGCATTCTTTCAATGAAGTCAAATGCCTTTGAAAGATTACCAGTCCGAGAAAGAAGATCTACCATACAAGCATAGTGCTCCAATTTGGGCTCAATGTTGGAATCGTTTCTCATTATATGGAAGAATCTCCAACCTTCCTCAAGTAATCCAGAATGACTGCAAGCATACAGTATGGAAATGAAGGAAACTTCATCAGGCTCAATTCCTGCATCTCTCATCTCATTGAAGGTAGCAATAGCTTCGTTCGCAAACCCATGCATGCCATATCCAGCAATCATTACTGTCCATGAGACTAGATCTTTTGAAGAAATCATATCAAAGAGTAAACGTGCAAGACCTAGAACTCCACACTTTACATAAAGGTCAACAAGTGCATTGGCAACATGTCGATCTGAAAAATATCCATTTCTCAATATGTGACCATGAATCTCTTTTCCTCTTTCTAGAGCAGCTAAGCTGGCACAAGCAGGAAGAATACATGCCAGTGTTCTGCTGTCAGGCTTCAGTTCTTTGAGCATCGCAGCTAACATTTTAAGAGCTTCATTCGGAAGGCAATTCTTTGAGTAACCTGCAATCATGGTATTCCAAGAAATAATGTCCTTCACAGCCATCCGAGAAAAAATAGAATTTGCATCTTCCATGCTTCCACATTTAGCATACATATCCATGAGGGCATTACACACAAATAAATTCGATTCCATATTATTTGCTTTTATGTAATCATGTACATCCTTTCCGTTCTCCAAAGAACCACTTCTAGCACAAGCATGAAGAACGCTTGTGACAGCAACTACATCTAGTTTAACACCTTCCCTCTCCATTCGTTGGAGCAATCTGATAGCACCATCAGACTGACCATCCCGAGTATAACCTGCTATCATAGAAGTCCATGACACAACATTTCTTTCACCCATCTTCTCAAAAACTCTTAAGGCACCATCCAGATCACCACATTTTGAATACATATCCAACAAAGTATTGTTAAAGTTGAGTTTCCTCTCAAAACAAGCTTTTATTGCCAAAGCATGAACAGCCTTCCCCAATGAAAGAGTACCAGAATTTGCACAACCCACAAGAACACTAACAATAGTAGCCAAATCCACATCAATACCCAGATACAACATCTCTTTAAAGACCTCCAGCCCTTTCTCTGCAAGACAATTTGACACATAGCCACTTATCATGGAATTCCATGATATAACATCTCTATCAATCAATTCATCAAACAGTTCAGACGCACTTTCAACTCTTTTGCCCTTGAAATAGAAGGCAATAAGAGAGTTCGCAACACTACTATAACTACCAAAACCCAATTTTAACAAATAGCCATGAACACTTTCACCTTCTTTCAGACCTCCTGAAGCTGCTAAACACTTCAAAATACAAGAAAAAGTATAAGAGTCCACTTCAATTCCCTTTTTCATCATCATCTTGAATAAATATATACTCTCCTTAAAATCACCAAATTTTGCATACTCATTCAGCATATAATTCCACAAAAAAACCTTCTTTTTTTCCATTTCATCAAAAATCCTCCTCCCTTCCTTTAAATCCCCACAAGTTACATAAAAGGATACAAGCTTTGAGCCCAAGACTTCATCAACTGCAACACCATTAGAATTAATAATTGAATGAACCTTTTTTCCATCCTTCAATGATTTTAAGTCAGCACAAAGCTGTAAAATTGAGCAGTAAGTTTTAGATTCAAGTTCATATTTTGGAGACATGGAAAGCAATTCCATGGCACTGTGAAGATTACCCAATTGACAGAATTGAAAGATTCTGGCATTATAATCTGTAAGTTGGTTATCAATGGTATTTCCTGGTGGAGCTGAGATTTGGATAGGGGTGTAAGAGCTGAAAAATGGAGATAAAAGAGTGTCTTTTGAAGTAGGTTTAGGCATGAAGTAACCATTTTGAGGTTTGAAAAAGCTTTCCTTACGGTTTTGGTTCCGATTTAGAGGAGAGAAATAAAAGCTCGGTGCCGTTTTGGCCATGGAAAAACAGGGACCCTCTGTTGAAGAAACGCGGTAACGTTTCAACCATAAAAGCTAACCGTTCGATGGATTCGTTTCTGTTTGCTGAGTAACGAACGGTCGAACACTCGAAAGAAAGGGTGGGTAAAACACTGCTTTGTCGAACTCTTCTATCCCTTTGAGTCCGTCACGTGGTGTGCACGCCCCCAGAAAAAAAGGTGTGGACTAGCAATTTTTAGGAATAAAGAAAATTTAGTTTTAGCTACTGGATCCAATTGCACGTTGAATCTGAAGAATTCGCAAGGAAAATATGGCTGCTGCTGTTCTCTCCTTTCAATCTATTTCTCATTTCCCTTCTTGCTTCCCTGCCAACAAGCAACTCAAGCTGAGAAAACCTGTTTTATCTCTCACAGGTAAAAACTTTTGCCACGCCACATTTTTCCCTGAATCCCAATCTCTTTGTTATAGCTTTTTTTTTTTTTTTTGTTTTGGTTGTACCTTCTGTGTTTGATGGAGATAGATCTTCTCCATCGAAAGTTGTTCTTGTCTGGGTTATTTTCTGTTTGAATAACGATCCCCTACTTGTAACCTTACGTTGTAGCTGTAGAGAAGTTCCTGTAAGTCCTACTCCGGGCTGCTTGAGTGAATTTCACGACCTCATGAACTGGAGATTTCTAACATTCTGACGTTTCAGCGTGCAAATGTAGATTTGCATATTGTTCAAGACTATCTATGATTGTTAGTTCATCTAATGTTATGCACAAAATTCTTGAAGTCGGTAACATTATGTCTTCTCCTTCCTATGTCTTGGCTTTTGCCTAGGAAGTATGATCATGAGTACATCAACGTACTGTTGATGGAGGTCTGAAATTTTCTAAACTAGAAACTGAGGGATCATTTTTTGATGCAGCTTATTAAATTTGACAGAGATTGCAGATAAGTCTAGGCCCTTTTGCTCTCTTCAGGTAACTGTTTCAAGCATAACATCAGATGGGAGCAGACGAGGAAGCCGTCCTAGGAAAAGTTCTGCCTCAAGAAGAAAGAAGGAAGATGAAAGTAAAAAACCGCCTGTTGGTAATGAAGCACCCAACTCATCTAATCAGGAAGACATAATTGCTCTGTTTAGACGGATACAGTCTTCTATCTCCAAGGGAGAGACTGGAAGCGCTAAGGCCAAAAGTTTGAGCTCATCCAAGGATAAGTCCACAGCTGAATCAGTTTTGGATGTTCTTCGAGAATCAAGAACGAATGTTGGAGGTAACACTGTTTGGCATCACATTCTTCCACACTGATTTAATTTCTTGGACATGATTGCTACTACCAAGCATGCACCGGTAGAAGCCTAACTTTCTTGCCATTTCAAAATGGATACTTTCAAAACTGAAGAATTTTACGATTTTGGCAGGCATTGGATCAAATAAGGGAGGGAAGGCACCGAGATGGAAAAGTGGCGTCCCTAGGAAAACCCAAGGGATGGGAAAAAGGGCTAATGCACTAACACTGGATTTCAAGTTATCAAGGCCACCATCTAATTTCGTAAAGAGGTCGCCAATACCGTATCCAACAGCCCCCAGAGTTGAGGGTCTTGAGCAGAACAATGAAGTGGTGGCGACCAATGAGGGGTTAAAGTTGGCAAACATAGAGAAATTGAAACTTACAGAGTTGAAAGACCTAGCAAAAGCCAGAGGAATCAAGGGTTACTCGAGATTCAAGAAGAGTGAGCTTGTTCGACTATTGAGGTCATAGAATCCGGAGAGAAGTAACCAAGCTCTTTTACCCTTTTCCGTTTATCTGTTTGAATTAATTAACCCATTTGTAACACCCTTGTGGCATCACCGCTTTGACCCCCTCTCGTCAAGGAAAATTGTATCCTTCATTGCATGTACGTTGCTCTGATATTCAGCAACTGTTTATCTGCTGATTTTTTTGACATAGCAAATACCAAATCGAAGAAACATCTCTTAAGTAAAAGAAGACATTAGCTTTCAGAAGGATTAATGGTCACAACACCCCAAGTCCAAAAATGCACTACCAAGAATACGGTTTAAAATATCTGAATAGAGAAGCATTTTCCAAATGCATATATATTAATAAACTAAACCAACAGAAAAAGTATTTAGGATTTTAAACTCAATTACGAATATCTTCAGGAAAACAAAAACTGATACACAGAAAGGAGTCCAAATCAAGTAGCAAAACTCAAAACAACTTAACTAAGCTTGTAACTGTGATTCCTAAGCTCCAATATTTTGGGACTTGTTAAGGATGACACCTTCATATTTGACCTGGAACCACTTCATGGCATCCTCCTTAGTAACTCTATGTTGAATACCAACACGTGACTTGCATCTGCGACGGCGACCCACACGGTACCCAGCTCGTTCCAGAACAACATAGAAGTCCATACCATAGATACCAGTTGAAGGGTCATACCTAGAAAGAGAACAAGAGTTGTAATTGATGGAGTTCATAACAACAATATTGATTGTATCTACTAGTAGAATGAAGCTGCCAATAACTTCTTTGTATTAACACAGTCCTGGGGATAAAATCAGATATCCACAAGATCTCTTGCTTAGTGTTAACCACTACATGATTAAAGGAATGCAGACTTTCAAGGGCAATAGCCAGTTTCGACTCACACACTAACTTTAGCAAGAAAGCCAAACCTTAAAACAACTTAACCCAGTTTAAATTTGCCTCCGTAACCCATAATATCATCCTAAAGGAAGATTGATAGGCAAAGAAGCTCCATTGTTAAACCCCAAACCAAAAGATTAAACCAAAACACATTGCAGGATACAAACAAAAACGTGTAGCCATTCAAGAAACTACAGCATTTTAATCATAAAGTTTCAAAGGAAATCAATGACCTAAACCTATCAAAGATTCCCACCTCAGTTCTATTGGGTTCTCATCAAGTATAAACTAAAACCAAGCATCCAGAGCACATAATCAACGTAAAACTATTAATTAAAACGCATCAAAAATTGATAAATGGGCACCCAAAAAAATGAACTTACTTGATACCAAGATCAATGTGCTCCTGGATACCGAATCCAAAGCATCCAGTATCACTGAAGTTCCTCCTCAAAAGCTCATACTCCTTAACCTTCAAACCGCTCTCCAGAAGCTGCATAGCCTTCTCTCCCCTCACCGTCACGTAGCAAGCAATCTTCTCATTACGCCTGATGCCAAAAGATCTCACAGTGTACCTAGCTGCTCACATCAACCCCACATTTTTTCCATTACCAACAAAAAGACAAAACTACAAGAAAGCATCGGTTTTCTGGCCAAAAAAAGAAAGAAGAAGACATCGGTTTCAGAATTTTACCCTTGGAGAAGACAGGGGATTGGCCACTGAGTTGTTCCAAGACCTAAATAAAGGCAGAATGGGGCGCAGGCGAAGCGAAAGGATTAACTAATATTCAAGTAAAAGATTTGGGGCTAGAAAATGAACAAAACTTCTGTGCGTTTTAGTTACCTTGGCGGCACGCGTGAGACGATCACCGCTCTCACCGACGGAAATGTTGAGGACAAGTTTTTGAACTTTAATCTCCCTCATTGGGTTCGACAGCTTCCTCTCTGATGCCTTTCATATTTACAAAAGCAATCAACAACAAAAATTGTCAATGAGACATGTATTAACATAAGAGAAAATATGCCTGAATAAGAGATCTGACACAGAGAGAGAATACCATGGCGAAGTGAAGGAGGTTGAGAGCAGCGGTTGAGTGACAAAGGGGCAGCTGTGTGGTGGATGGGAGCTTAAAGGAGAGAAGTTTAGGGCTGGCTAGGGTTTTATCTCTACTCCAATTTACTACTTTGTCCTTCACTTTTGGGCCCAAAACATAAATACGGGAAAATGATGAGGCAGAGTTGTAAAAACAATTTTCCGTTGCCGGGACTTGAACCCGGGTCTTTCGGGTGAGAGCCGAATATCCTAACCAACTAGACTACAACGGATTGATGTTTCGTTGCGGTCTTTAATTTTATTTCAATGATTACTCAAGGAAGAGCATCGCAGAAAACAACTAATCTATGAATGCCAAGTAAAATTTCGATTAACCACTTTCTTTGTCCCTGAACAATGCAACTCAAGTCTCCCCATGATGGAATTCTTCACCCTATACATTTATATTTACTATTATCATTTTATTTATTCATACCATTGTTAAACTTGCTCCTCCCAGGTTCTTTTGCGCCTGTTCTCTGCAAGTGGTATATTTAATCACTTTCTAAGGTTTTTAATGATGAGCCATAGACAAGCCTATAAGACAAATTGTGGGCTTCGTAAGATCATAGAGCAAAGCCCTTTATTTAATTGTTGAACCAAGTCCACCTCCTTTGAATGCCTCTTCTTTTTCTTTTATCCGAAGAAAATGCATTCAAGAAAAAGTAAACCTATTGGGGTGTGCTACTCACGCATATAACCTCCTCAACATCCCCCATTTGCTCAACGTGAAATTGAAGCATCATGCTTGCTTCTTTTAAAACTTTTGATGTGACATTATCTTTCACCCAATCAAGTGATACTCTCATAGTTGTCGATCATCCTACCTACTTCCTTTTGGAGATACTTGACATTGATCAAGTCTAAATTAGATCCGGTCTAATACCACTTTATTACGAAACCTCCTAAAAAAACCAAACTATTAAAATGTGTAATACCCACACTTGTAAGCTTCTTAGAAGACTCTCATTGCTCGATGTGAGATTGAAGCACCCTGTCCACTTTCTTTGAAGCGCTTTACGTAACACTTGCATAAGCCAATCCATCTTTGATTCTTAAGGTAACATCACATTTTTGCTAGACTTTTGTTCTTCCTAAATTATTTGAGAAACACAATGACCGAGCTAGTGATCATATTATCCAAAAAATTCAGAACCAAAACGTGTGTGATTGCAAACTAAGTTTCCATTATAAGATCAAATGTGTAGACCAAATTTGTGATTACATATGTGTATACAATGGGAATTCCCAAGATGAAATTGGCATATGCCAGATTTAGATTCAAGAAATAGTAGAAACAGGACCAAAACAACAATGAAAATGATAATAGTAAAAGTAAAAAAAAAAAAAAAAAAGCTTTTCCCCAGTAATGCAGCCTAAGCAATCCTTGTCTAAGCTTAAACCATTACGCCAAGAGGCCCAATACCAAACAACTCAATGCCAGCAAATGCTATTCTGGCATAGTAAAACAATTGAGGCATGGAATTTTGTTTTCACGATGACAACTTCTAAAAGTTGAAGCCTCAAGCCACTAGGCCTAGGAATTTCTATTTGGGCATTGAGAACCAGAACAACCCCTAAAATAGCTCCCCTGACAAGTTATTTCATAACCACCCCAAATTCCAGAGGAGCACCAGCAAGACAAGCACGCAATAAATAGTGATGCAAAGGAAGAACCTTTAGATCTTGTTCTCACCCTGCTAAAACATATTTACACGAAAGAACCATGGCAGTACAAAGGCTATCACCAGGCATGCCATCAGAAAGTTACAGAAAGGTTGCCCACGCCAACATCCCACACCCCGATCTGAGGAGCTACCACCACCACTAGTAGATCCTTGGTCATGCCAATCTTCAATAAATCTGTTATCTCTAACACCAGTGATATTTTTTGCAGTCTGTCCACAAATTTCGCACATTCTGCAGAGTAAATTAAAGATAAGAAGGTATGTCTAGGTGAATTCCTGACATGTTCTGCTCATCCCATAAGTATCAAATGTTGGTTTGAGATACATGTAAATTCAGAATATAGAAAAAGAGTTGCTTCTCAATTATTAATACAAATTTCGCACTAACCACTAGAAGCCTGAGCACGTAATTAATTGTGAACTAAAGAATCAATTATTGCTGATTGGAATGCCATTAGTGGGCCAATTTAAGATTGCAACTCTAGGTGAACTCTTACACCAATTCCATCCCATATATGATAACAATTAACATCGCTCAAACATGTTGAAAAACAAGAATATCCAAACAGACAAGGTAAAACTAGAAACTCAGATTCAATATTGATCAAAGTATAAATTTCTCACTCGTGAGTTTTCAGATTCCAAAGAGATTATTTCAATGCAAAAAAACAATAATAATGGAGAAAACATTATTAACAGCTCTGTTCTACATATTGTATATTATTTTTGCTCCTCATTCTGAAAGGTTAAGAGTAAATTTGGTATCCACAAAAGAAAATAGTTTCAATGAGGACTAAGAAAATTCCAGTTGGTTCTAAAACTAATTCCAAATTAGAGCGAAGGAAAATTAAAACCAAGAGTTAAGAAGTCAAAAGCTACAGATGCCATTAATACCTAACGCATAATAACATGGTACATATGGCAAAGCTTACTTAAGCAACAACACAGTACATCTTTTTTCTAAGACCTGTGTCAGACCCTAAAGTTTAATTTTCAAGAGAAAGAAATATACCTGTTTCCTTTCAGCTTAAACCATGCCTCTGCACAATGACTATGCGCAATTCCTAGCTCATCTTTGCACCCACAACCAAGCTGAATTAGATCCATAGTAGCTGCTGTACTTGACGTACTATCCATAGATTCAAGTGATTGCTCTGTATTCAAATGGCAAATTCTACAAACCCTTTCGCCATCCCAACTCTCCTTATACTGTCTTCCACCACCATCGGTCCCCTTTATATCTATCACACATGAGTCCTCTGCTTCAGCAACCTTCGTCTCTGGCTTTTCTGTCAATACTTTACTTGAACCTAATCCATTGTCTTTCACTTCTAACCTATTACTTCCATTCACACATGTTGCCTCTTGGGTGTTAACTATGATAATGGTCTCAACCCCAAATCTGTCAACTGAATTATTCAAACTTCCGCAACTTCCTTGATCAACTTGACCCGTTGTTTCACCAACTCCTCCCAGCTGGTTTGTCTCCTGATTAAACATTTCCCCCTCTGCTTCCCCCAACACCTCAGTTGACACCACTCCATTGTTTTTCTCTCCTAAATCCCTTTCCTCATTCTCAAGCACATTTCTATCAGCAAAACTACTTGAATGCCCACCACTTCCCAGATCACTCTGAATCAATGGCGGACCAATTCCTCTCCCATAATCCACCTCCTGATCCTTCAACGATCCAAAGCCATCATTTTGCAATCTCAAATCTGCGTTTTCTCGACTAATACAGACATTTTCTTCAGCATTTACCACAATAACAGTCTCAGACACAACTCCATTAACGGGATTCTTTGAATTTCCACTGACTCCTTCCTCAACTCGACTCAAATTCTCACTAGTTTCTACCCTATTACCCCTTTCCTCTTGATCCATTAATCTCAGCTAACTCAGGCAAAGAAAAGAAAACACACCCCTCCTCCAAAATTATCAAAAACCACAGCAATAAGCATGCATCTGAGCAATCATATAATGGAGAAGAGCTAATATTTCTCCATCTTAAAACCAAACTCGGAGACCATAGACAATGTGATCAACCCAAATACTGAAATTAATCACTTTTCAGGTACATAAACCCCCAAAACTTAAAAAATCCATAATCACAAAAAAAATCAACACTAATAAGGGTAATTAAGAGCTAATAAACTCCCCCAAAGTAATAAAAATCGAACCTTTGATAACTTCCAAAACAACCCAGAATCAGATCCTTACCTAACTCCATTTGATCACTTCAACTCCAAGCAAAATAAAAACAAAACAAAACAAAACTTCGTCAAAGAAAAAATGTTTACTCTCATATGAGAAAACCGAAGAAATACTAAAAGAGAAAGACCTTAGCCAAAATGGGATTTATTCGGCTTAACAGAACCAGGTACTTTCTCCATTAAAATACAAATAAATTGTGAGAATCTACCTAGGCTTAAAGACAGTGAAAAAGGTTCGGTGAAGAAAGGAACTTGAAAAAATGGTATAAAAATGAAAATGGGTTGAGTGAAATTTACTTAAATAATGACTTAAATTAGTAAAATAATATAGAGATAACATGAATAGTATTTACAACATTAATGAAAGGGATCAAGGAATTTTTAGAAGTTTTTTCATTTCTGGATACTGGGTGTTACGTAAGTAATGCTTATCTTAATGGGTTAGGCATTATTTTGGCTTCTTGAAAATTCTTTAAAATAATAGGCGTTTTGAATGGGTTTTGAAAATTATTTTAATGAAAGTATAGTTTAATTCTAAGAAATTCATCTTACTTTTCCCACTCTATTAAATAAATATTAATTTACGTCTAAACATTTGGTTTATAAATTGATATACAATCTCATTACTTAAAGAGCAAAATTTAAATTCACTCTCTTAAATTCAAAAAGATATATTAAAAATACTAAAATCAAAGCTTTTTTTTTTTTTTTGCGTCAAAGTATTTTTTGTGTTATCATATCACATTTTTAAAGTTTTAATCCAAAATACATACTTATTAAGTGAAGAAATATGTAAGATGTGAGATGCATAGCATTCTCTCTTATCTAATTGTGTAAAGTTCTCATTATTGACTTGTTTTCACTCATTAAAAAGATGGATCATCTTGATTTCTACCTATTTTAATTCTAATATCTCCACTTAATTGTGCTCATTATTGACTTTTCTTTTCACTTATTAAAAAAAGAAACCATCTTAATCTGGATTAATTTCAATCTTAATATCTCTAAGTCTCACGTCAATGAAAAATTAAATAAACTTTAATATAAGTTGTCACGGATCTATACTTTCAAAACTAAAAATCGAAACATTTTAATATTTAACTTGATCTCTTATCTATTGTTTTTTTTTTTAAATGAAAATAATATATTAGTATTAAATTAAGAAAGACGTTTGAGTCACGGAAACAAGGAAAAAGGAAAAAAACACCTTGGAAGCATTAAAAAACAAGTGATTTAAAACCAGGGGTTCCCATAGTTGTTAAAGCCAGGGCAGCAGTCCATGCTGCCCAGTCAGCTGTTATAGTTTTTGTTTGTAGCTTAATTCCCTCTCTCCATTCGGACGACAAAATGTGTCTTTTGCATGGCTATTGGCTTATGTGGCCCGACTAAATTTACTTAAATAAATTCCATATAATTTTCAGTAACCTCTCATATGAAATATTGTGTTGGTCATTGACTACTTATTTTGAGTGTTTTAACCAAGAAAAAGAAAGACTTTTGCTTGCTTCTTACTCTCAAAAGCCTGCACTTAATATACTTGAAATCCATTTGTCAAGTTACCATAAACACAAGGGGTTAAATAATGTTTGCAAAGTTGAACCAACCAACAAATGGAATAAAGTTAAGTCATATTTGAAATTTATATCTTTTTAAGCAATGGGATTTGTTTAAGAAGGAAAAAAACACAATGGTTCATCAAGTAGGCTTGAATGAAAACAAAGAATTTATGGACAAAAGTGAGTAGTCATGATATATGGAAACTTTTAGTCTCCATCTACTCGGCCCATGGTGGGACTCACATAAGCCATTGCGTAGCTATCTTTTTTGTTTTTTAGGTGCCACAATTTGACCCGGACGTTTCATATACAGACTTTTGATAATGTCCCAAAATGACTGAGAGCCCTGCCCACATGGCTACGGCAGTGGGTCCTATATATATATATATATATAATGACCATTAGAATGTTAAGCAGGTTGCTCACGTCAAACCCTCAATTGAGAGAGATCGAGACTGCGGTTGGCATGTGGCCTGCCAACCAGTTACGTCTGATTTTGAGGTATTACTCAACCAGTTACGAAGGGGAAATTGTTCCAGGTCTCTTGGTTTGCAATTCATTGCGCCATCACTCCATTTACCTGATGAAATAAATAAAGCAGACGGGACAAAATAAATAAAAAGAAAAAGGGTCTATTCTTTGAAGCAAAATTCAGTGAACAAATAATGCAGGATTGGCCCCGGTTGAGATGATTTTCTTTGAAGACAAGTAGGTGGACCTCATCAAACATATCCTTGAAAGCAAATGTTTCCCGTGATTCTTTTATTTGTATAAATTCTAACCAATTTCGTTTCCAAGGTCGGATGCCTTACAATTTTAGGCTTTTAACACGTAAATAATATAAGAATTAGGTTAATGGGTGCTCTATTAACGAATATCAATGCCTTCAGTAGGTGGACACGGTTTATCTAGAATCGATAAAGAATTAGGTAATGCACAACAGTAAGGAATAGGGCTAACCCTCTCGGCAGAATCGTGAGCTTCGAAAGGGATAGGTCGACTGCTGCTTTTGACTATGGCATTGCTTAATTAAAATTGGATGCGGATATTTAGGCCATTTGCAGCCTTCTGATAGTTGTGGATGAGGCGGCTGAATGATTCTCTCCTTTAATCAAGTAAATGGAAGCAGGTGGCTGATGTTGCCAAGTGAACAATGGCCTATGCATGTATCAGTCACATCCTGGCTTTTAATCCTGTTTTCCTTCTGGGTACAATGGCTGACCCTCCCCACCCTTCCCATAGTTCAGTAAATGTCCGTAGATAATCCAATCCGTGGCCTACATACCCTTAACCTGTAAGGACATTTTTTTAAGTTGATTCAATGCCAAAAGCATGTTAGAGTTAGAGTTAGAGTTAGTGTTAGAGTAGAGGGATCTATTCCCTTATGCTGGTTTGCTTCATTTGTTTTGCTTAATTTAATATTAGACTCGTAACAACTTGCAATGGGAAATTTCAGATATAGAACAATACGCAAAGGTATTTCAATCTTAAACAAAACGATTTTTATCAGAATAGTCAATTTTTTTTTCTCAATTCCACTTAAACAGTTGATTACGTCCAACAAATTTCCAAGAATGAGCCTGGACGGAACATAGGGAACGTCTTTACAGGTGCGTAAATATTCCACTTGCTTTATTTAATTCTTATTGTAGGTGAATTATTCACGAAGAAAGCTATGGTGGCTGGCTGGCTGCTGGTTTGATAGGTTTAGGTGGCATTTGGTTTGGTTTTCAACAGAGTCTAATCAAAGTCAGGCCAAAAAGAAAACCAAACTGATCAGTATTCTGGGAGGAATTGGCTGTGTTTATGGCTGAGCATGTTCGACCAGTATATATCACAGCTGCAACAAAGGATCATCCATTTGACAGATGAATACCTGGCAAGTTTGACTGCCCTGACAAATTTTAGCTGGTGATATGCCATGGGAGCTGGATATTCTGGACACATCTACTTTAGTATGTTCAGCTGAATTCTATCCTTTCAGTTGCATCAAATCAAGCTTGGCACGATGCTTCCTGCTATTGACGTTTGCCAAATATGATTTCGATTTCTTCCAAACTTACCAGTCTGAACAACCACAAATTATTTCACTGATAAAATTTGCAGTATAATTCTCCGTGAAAGCTTGATTACATTTATCATTCACTGTATCTAATATATATGTTACAATCAAATCTTAGACTCAACAATCTTAATGCTTCCGTTATAACCAACGGTGCACTCCTATAACTACAGTCTACACAGAGGACTAGCTCTCCACATCCTGAGTCAAAAATTTGTGGACATTTCACCTAACTTATAGGAGAGATCCTCAATCTAACACTCAACAGTTCACAACCTTAGTTCCATGTAGCTAATACAATCCCCCAAAGGGAAAAGGGCCAAAAAGAATTATGCGGACTCTGAGCTCTCCAGTGCAAAAATCATGTACAAATGGATGGGAAAGGGCAAATTCATAATTTCTATTACCGAGGTCCAGAAAGCTCCATTGCTTCGATGATGAAGGATGACTCTTCATGGATGTCACTGTAATTCCTAGAGAAGCTACATGCCCTAGTCTCACAAAGGTTTGTTCCACCTTGTGATTCCTCTGTTCCTGACTGCTCAAGACCTTCCAGGACCTTCAAAACTTCCGACATCTTTGGACGAAGGTGTGGTTGTGGCCGAGTACACTGCAGAGCTAGCTCTGCTGTTTTTTCCAATTCTAATGCATCAAAACATCCCTTCAAATCCCTATCCACTAGCACTTCAAGCCTCTTCTCCTCATGCAATGTTCTAACCTGTATCAATCATGAAATATCTTCAAACTATGGATGAATAATTAAGGAACAAAGAGCATGACAAATTAGTTCTAATGAATTTTAAGTGGGGAAAAAGAAACATGGACAGATACATGAAGGCAAAAATATAATATCATTATAGAAGAGGCTTAAGTTTGTGCTGGCTGTTGTCACAACAAAGCCACATCTATTGTGTTGAGTGATCTGGATTTTGTCAACATGACAGGGTGGGTCTTATCCAAGATGATAATGCTGGGGTAGGTCCAAGGAGCTGTGGCAAATCTTAAGACAAATCAGCCCAGCAGAATAAATATACACCAAACATTTGAGGCAACTGCTGTGTTCTGTTGGAACTGTGCTGAAAATAGGAATCACATTAATTAGTTAAAAGCCTATACTTTATACTAGTGTTTTGCAGGGATCCAGAGCTTTCTCTAAGGAAAGCAGCATGCACTTGAACTGTTAGCAAAAAAGATGCATAAATAGACAGTCATTATATTTACTTACCCAGTCAAGAATCATTCCCTTCTGAATTTGTCCATTACCAGCATCTAATGTCTTTTGTCCTGTGATGAGTTCCAAGAGTAGTATCCCAAATCCAAAGACATCTGTTTTCTCAGAAGACTGTCCAGTTGAAAGATACTCTGGGGCAATGTGTCCTACAGTACCCCGCACAGCAGTAGTAACGTGTGAATCCCTTTGATCTAAGAGCTTAGCAAGACCAAAATCCCCTACCACAGCTTCAAAACTTTCATCAAGCAAAATATTTGCAGCTTTCACATCCCTGTGAATTATTTTTGGATTACACTGCTCATGCAAATACAGAAGTCCACGTGCAGCTCCAAGTGCAATATGCATTCTTCTATTCCAATCCAGAGAAGGTTTCTCACGAGAAGTATCTAGAGAGAATCAAATTATAAGAAAATAGCAAGGCAGAGAGAGGGAGAAATGATAAAAATCTGCAAGTGAATCATAAGCTAGATAAAAAGTTTATGACTTTATTCCATTTGAGCCACAAGAAAGGGAAAAAAAGACTAAAGGATGAAGTAAGCTAAGCAAGTTGCAAACTAATGTAAGCTCAGATTTAAGATGCACAGCCTGAAAAAAGGCAATGCCTGCATGAGAACCACAAATCAACTAAGTTTCATCTAATAAATCAATTAAAGAGCAAGAGAAAGAAGAATGGTCTGATGAGGACAGAAGCACAAAAGATCATCCGCAAAAGAAACAAACCTCTTAAGCGGTCAGCAACACTCCCATTTGGCATATAAGGGTAAACTAGCAACCTCTCATCAGGTGTCATGCAGAAGCCAAATAAACGTAAGAGGTTACGGTGAAGAGCTAAACCAATCATCTCTACTTCAGTTTGAAACTGCACTTCTCCTGTGAAATTTGGATCTTTTAGCCTTTTAACTGCCACCACTGTCCTATTTGGAAGACATCCTTTATAAACAACTCCAAATCCTCCTTGCCCTAGAATGTTTTTGGGATTAAAATTGCCTGTAGCTATTTGCAGTTCACGAAATGAGAACCGTTTTAGATGACCAATTTCAAAATCATAATCTTGCTGCACTGCAATTCAAAGTTATACAACTTCTCAAACTTCCACAATTACACAAATTCATTGCTAAAAAATGGTGATTGTGAATTTGGGAGTACCATATGATGTTAGCAGAAGCCGAGATCTATACCAATGCACCCAACAAACAAGCAGCATCACGGAAACCACAAATGCAGAACTGATTCCTATGGCAACAGAAAGCACCCAACGATGGTATCCACTGACTCTAGAAGATGAAACTGAGCCTGCCACTAAATGATTGAACATGTTACATTGGCATCATTAAAGAGCATCATGGCAGAGCACTTTGATAGATTTCATCAGCATACCATTTATTGGTTTTGTAACATCTGTGCAAATTTGTTCAGATGAAGAAGTGCAAAGAAAGTTGTTCCCTGTAATACTACACAAAAGTACATGAAGCTTGAAGTGAATGCAAATGATTTATCAGCAAGATTTTTCTGAATAGAAAAGAGAATATTTAAGCTTAGGCTTATTGATGTACAATAGAATCAATTTCTGCAAAGAAACTCACCTATAACCTTTTGCTTGTATTTTTGGAGTAGGACCACTAAGATTATTAAATGATAAGTCCCTACACAATATTGTTGAAGTTAATAAAAGTCATCCCTTGACAGCAGTCTAAACTAGAAATATGGTGATATGATGAAACACATACAAGAATGAAAGACCGGTGAGATTTGCAATGAGTCTAGGAATAGGTCCAGATAAATTGTTCTTGCTAAGCCGCCTGAAAAGCTTGCCACGGCAAAGATTTAGAAGGCAAATATTCAGGGGGAAAAAACACCAATATAGCTATAACATGCACTGAGCAAATGCCAGCCAAGACTCACAGGTAACTTAGATGTGTTAGAGAGCCCAAAGAACTTGGAATTAATCCAACAAATTGGTTACCAGAAAGATCCAGAGTTTGAAGCTCAGAGAGCTTCCCCATCTCATCTGGGATGGGACCTGACAACTGATTGTTCTGCAACAACCTACAACAAACAGAAATATGAAGCATCTCAATGAATGCTAACCAGATCCACAAGAATTTTCATGTTCCTGGGAAAAATGCTAAAGAAGGTTTTTTGATACAATAACTTCCTTCTAAAGATCACAAGAAGGTGGACAAGAATAACAACCTCCTAAATTATTGAAATGAATTCAAGAATAAAACTAAAGTTCCAGAAACACGTTCATATTTCATTCATAACCAACTCCGGCATCTATTCCAGCAAGAATATGTTCCCCAACTGCACTATAAAGCACCTTTTGCATAAGCAAATCAACTTCTAAAAACTACACAATCTTAAAAAAGAACCTACTTTCTCTTTCAACAAGTGTTACCAGATGTGAAAATATACACAAAAACTATCCTTTAACAATAAAAATAATTTCTTGGCTAACCCTTAATCACTCATAAAACATCAATTTGACACAAAAGAGTGGTAGCAATACGACAATCAATTGGATTTCATACCGAAAGACATCCAATAAAATGAAACTTAAAATTAGCAGTGGAATTAACACAACAGAATTAGATGACGGTGGACTCACATAGTCCTTAGGTGACTCAAATTCCCAATACTCGGTGAAAGCTGTCCTGATAATCCCGTGCTGGCCATTTCCCTATCAACAACAATATTCCCAAAACCAAACTCTCATTTTACTTCTTTTATCAAAATATTAACAAATTCAACAAGAAATGATTAAAATAGAACTTCACATTGTAGAAAACGGGCATAGTTTCTTACAGGGAGATAACGAAACCTTCAGCAGAACAAGCGACCATGTTCCAAGTACAAGGATCAACTGAGTTAATATCCCAGCCGTCCATCACGTTCCTAGCATCTATCATCACCCTCTTCACCGACATCAAAGCCGCCACTGTCATATCAACATCACCCAAAATCAACAATTAAAAGAAAAAAAATATATACATATTATCAACATAAATTTCAACAGTCTTAATCAATGAGGGTAGCTTATTTTTTCTTTTTCTTTCTTTTTAATATAAGAATTAAGAACCCAAAACCACCTTCATAGTTAACTCCTTTTGGAGAGAGGAGACTATCACCAGCTGAAACGGAATGGACCCAACAAAACCAACGAAAAAGCAACAAAACCATCCACATTACGCGATGCTCCATTGAAAGTTAAACAAAAGCAACGTGCAACGACAAAGGAAGAGGAGCCAAAGCTAAAAAGGGGAAGCTTTTAATTCTTTTTTCAGAGGGTTTTGACTTGTGAAAGTAAGGCCAAAATCTACTGACAGAAAAGATGAAGGCTGGATTCGGCTAAAGTTTGGTCTTTTTTTTTCTGTTAAATTTCCATTGTTTGCAGCTCCTTTTCGGATTCTCCTTTTTCAGTCTTGGATAAATAAATCAATACAGTACTAGTACAGGTATAAAACTGGAAAAAAGATTAAATTTTTAAGCTTTTTGTTCATTGTGGGTGGGATCGTAAGACCAGGAGAATGGCTTTTGACATCGGGTAAGTCCTCGAGATACGAGAAATGACAGGGATTGTCGCCTTGTCTCGATTTGAATTGTATTTTTGTATGGTTCCGATGTTTGGGTTTGTCTGATTTGAGTGAGTTTGAAGCCGTCCAGATCCATACGTATCAGAAACGGACGGTTCATGAGGGGCTCGAATGTTTTGAGTAGACAACACCAACATAATTTCTCATACTCGTAAGTGGTCTACACTGGCGCGAAAATTCATGTTGCCGGGGATTTTGGATATCTTCCCTTGACAAAGTGGTCATCGGCGCAAACGACATCGTTTCTTTACGAGGCCACAAAAAAAGAACTGTTTGGGTTTTCTTATTTTCTCATCCTCAAATGCTGATCCAAATTGCAATTCGAAGTTCTAGCTGCTGACATGTCCCTCAACAACATCTTGCTGCATTGATAAAAAAATATATATAAATAAAATAAAATAAAATTTGACGTGTTTGTTCTGTTCTGTTCTGTTCTGTTCTGTTCCAAATGAATGGATAAAGAGAGGGAGATACGGAAAAGATAAGGGAGAGGGAGAAGTTGGCGGAAAAGAGCGAAGAAAATAGTCGAAAGTGGGGGGTGGTGGTGGAATGGGCAAAAGGGCCTCTATCAAATCAATTAGTTAGGCAACATTGAAACAGGGGGCCAGCTCGGTATCTTTTGACGACCAAAAGGCAAACGCAATTATTAACGCATGGGACCTTTAAGGGCATCTTCTTTTTGACAAATGATGCACCCAAAATATCATTAGATCTTCTCTACCATGATAATCCATCCAGAAAAGAACAAACGGCACCTGACATCAGATTCGCACCTCTTCTGCTTTTCTCCTTGAGCTGAATTTTACGGCAATGAGCCAGCCAGTGAGTCCTCTTATTTCCCAAGGGACATTCCACTTTTGTCCAGCATGCCTGCTTTTCTTAGAGCAATATGCGGCACCGCACTGCCATCGCATGCCCTCAAGTTCAAAGGCTAAAGATTGCTCAACATCGGCTTTGCAATATCACTCGGCTGAGATTGTTGATTTCTTTTTGAGACGACATGAACCAAAGAAGTGTAGTCGTAATAAACTAGAAAGAGAGCAATAACATTACTTTTGCACAAACAGTAACAATAATTGTTTGCAATTTGAAGTCAGCCACCACAAACCACCACAATAACTAAAAACAAAAGAACAAATGCACGTAACCAAACCCAAAAACCAACCAGCCCACCCCTTATACCTTCGGGCCATTCTATCAGGGACCTTCTTCCTAGCTACAAATACACTTCTCAACTTTTCCTTCACTAGCAGCTTTCTGGTCTGTCCACCTTAGCCTATCTTTACTATCAAACATGTACATAACAAAAAAGGCATTTTGATAAAAAAAAAAAAAAAGTAAACTCATAGAATAAAGGAGCCAGGGAGGCAGAGGTAAAGTAGAAAAATCAAGAGAAGGCAGCCATACAGCTGCCAAAGACTGTACGCGTTGTGGAAGAGCAGAAAATGATGCTTGGACAGGCCTCGATCAATGGTGGTTACCCAAAGATAGTACTTCCTTTGTGTCACGCATCAACTAGGAGATATCAAGTCTTATATCACTCTTAAAGTTTTATGTCCCAGCTGGATGCATGAAATGTTGTAGCCCTATTTGCCGTTTCACATGATCTGACTGTAACCAAAAAAATACGAGTAAGAAAGCTTTGACTTCAAGAAGAAACAAAATTCTAGCTAGAAAATAATCCCATAATATTCAATGAAGATATATCTTTCTATAAAATGGGAAGTACATGGGAATGAAGTTTAGTTCAGAAACATACTTCCTGTTTAAAGTTGAAAAGTGGCGGTAAAGGTCGCCCATTTGGTAGGCGAGCATTAGGTTCTCGAAGCTCATCAAAGAAAGGATGTGCACATGCTTCAAGCTGTAATAGCAAAGAACAGATTTCATTAACGTAAGATTAGGCTGGTTATAACTTAAAACACCATGATCTGGGGGAGCCATATCTATAATTGAAGAATTGTGCATATGTTCCAAGTCTAAAAGGTGTAAATCAAAACATTAGCAACCCAATGCCCATCAGAAAAGGGAGACACTAGAAACTCACCGCTGTACAGCGAAGACTTGGTGAATATTGCAGCAGGCGTGAAGCAAGATCTATTGCTTCAGGAGGCATCCGTTTATGAAAAACCTAAAAACATTTAAGAGTCAAGTTAATGGTAATCAACCACTCATTTATATTATAACAACAATGCAGTGCATTACACAAAATCAATTGATTATTTCTGCCATTAGAGACCACATGAAAGAAACATTTAAAAATTGTATACAAATTCAAGAATTAAAAGAACAAAATAAAATCAGCTAATATTTCATGACCAAAATATCCAGAAGGCATAACATATAACATCTCTACACCAATCATTTCTGTGACAAATTTATAAATTTATATAAGGACAATAAAAGGCAAACCTTATGCCAAGGATGCGCTTTAATCTGTGGAAACCTAAAATCTGTGTAATTGGGATTCATGCAGCGAATTTCTTCCCTAGTGGGAGTACCTAGGACCTGTAGAAAAAGATGTAAGAAGCAGACTTGTGATACAAAGAAATAAATAACTTCAAGCATCACTAAGCAAATCATACCTTGATAATCTCAACAAGCTGGTCCACTGCATTCTCTCCAGGAAACAATGGCTACAGAAGAAAAAAGATTTAAGTATCAATGGGCAAAGAAACTGAATTTTTGCTAGAAATTTTCAGAAAGAACAAAATCAGATAAAAAAGAGGCAAATGCTAACCTGGCCCAGCAAAAGTTCAGCAAGAACACAACCAGCTGACCAGATATCAATTGAGGTTGTGTATTCTGTAGCACCAAAGATAAGTTCTGGAGCCCGATAGAAACGTGAACATATGTATGAAATGTTAGCTTCACCTTTGATCTGAACACAAGTATTTTAATAGTAAGTATGAAGTATGTTAAAGAAACAAAAGACAGGCAAAAGAGGATCATAAACATGTTAATACTGCTCTTTGATCTCATCCCACTTCATGGCAGTCAAGACTAAATGTTTCCCAAAAAAAAAAATCCCACCCAACCCCCACCCCACCATCCTTTTCTTCTTCAGCCCTTCACCACGACAAAGAGTCCAAATAAGACAGCTAAATAACAGTGGCAAAGCTAACAAGTGAAAAGCACATGTTTCAAAAGGACCAAGCTGGAACAAATCCAAAGTCAGTTACAATCCCAAATTTATAAAGTATTTATGATAATATAAAAGGACCAAAGTTTAAACAATTTTTAGCTATTTGGGAAAACAACAGCAAAGCCTGAAGAGTCATTAAATTGTTTTATCACAATGCTGATTTTGCAACTTAGTACAAGAGCGGTGTTGACAAATAGCAGATAACAACATATGAAGTCAATCCTTTTGGAAGTTACAATCAGAATCAAACATTCAACAAACACGGTGCTAAAATCCTATTTTTGTTTTAGAGACTTATGGACCCAGAAACAATGTTTCACTTGGAGCAAAACTAATTGGTTGACTAAATGTCCATCACAAATTTGAATGGAAGACCACTTGGAAATTTAGTAGAGGCAGTTAACTTACAAGCACTTTTGCACTTCCAAAATCACAAATCTTAACCTGGTGAGTCAGAGGATCAACCTGTAGAAAGCCAACAATTACCTCCGAAACATTGTCAAAAAATTCCACTAAAAATCATCAGTCAGAAAAGTATACCAAAAGATTTTGAGGCTTTAAATCCCTATGGCAAACTCCAGCAACACTATGGAGATATGCAAGCCCCCTGAATATCTGTAAAACATCCTCTAATTAGCATAAAGAAGAACATTACACAAGAAATCAGGCACAGAAAAGAATACTATGCACACCTGGTACGTGTACAGTTTCACGTAGATGAGTGGCATTCTTTGATTTGCACTGCTGTAATGTTTCAAAACCCTATACATGCTCTCCGGAACATATTCCATAACCAAGTTAAGGAAAAGCTCATTTTTAGTTGTCGTGGAAAAGAAACAATGCTTCAAGGAAATCACATTTGGATGATCCAGCACACGCATCAATTGCAGTTCACGGTTCTTATACCTTCTGTCTTGCAAAACCTTTTTTATAGCTACAGTCTCTCCTGTTTCCAAGCATTTTGCCTGAAAGAAAAGATGCATCAGCATGTGTAATACTAAAAAGCCAAGATTCGCTACAGTCTGACCACGTTTCATTACCTGGAAAACAATCCCAAATGATCCTGTTCCAACTACACGCTCTGCCATATAACTGATGGTCTACAATAATCAAAAAACCAAAAACATCAAATTCCATTTAAAAGGAAGCAGAGGAACATTCCTATATTGATCGCAATGTGTATTAGTATCTATAGCTAACGCAGAATTTGAACAGATATAAAACTAGGTAACAGAAGAAAACACATACTTGTTTAGGTTCTCCATTTTTGCCTCCAATCGTTGTGGAAATGATGTGACCCGTGACCGGATCGTTACCATCAACAACAGCGGCAGACATTTCCTGATAAATTGAGAAATTCATGGTAAGAAAAAAAAGAAGTGAGGCTTTGAAGGAGCACAGAAATTGGAGATCCAGAAGAGCCAACCATACCCTCAAGAAAATCATAAATCAAGTCCAAAAAGAAATCTAAATTATAATCAAGCCCATTAAAAAAATTGGCTACACGGTTCATTCTGATCCGAAGCAAATTTCATCTAAGCTAAAAAGCACAAATAAAGCAATAAAAGAAAATTAAATAGTCATAATTTCGCTCTCTTAAGAAAAAAATTCAATTAAAAAACTCAAAATTGCAAAATGCAAAGAAGAGATCACAGATCGAAAAATTGACAAATCAAAATTTTATCATTTAGGGTTTCCCGATTAGCTCAACCAACGAGATCGCCGTTAAAAAAACTAAAAAAATATATAAAAAAAAGTTTGTTTTTCATAACCAACGGAAAAAAAAAAGAAAAATACTACCCGCAGATCTCATAAATCCCATCGACACTCAAAAATATGCAGAAGAACAAAAACAAAGCTTTTCAGCTGATTTTCATGACAACAAAAATAAGGACCAAAAAATAAGCTAACTATAATCACGAAAAAAATCTCACCAAAATTACACCAAAAAAATTGCAGATTCATTTCCGAGTTCCGATGTCACAAAAGATGGGGAAAAAAAAAGAAAAAGAAATGAAGTTTACCTTATCGTCAGCCATGAGGAGCAACCGGGAAAAAGAAAAAGAAACAAAGAACGAAAAACAAAGATCTAATAGGAGAAAGAGCAAGAGGAGATCATGGTGTGGCGATAGAAGGAAAAAAAAAAGGGACAGATGATGAAGAAGAAGGATTAGGAGAAGAGAAGGGGAGGACCCAGGGGAAGAGACAGCAAACTAATGCCCATGTGATTCCACCTCCTCTCCCTTTTTCTCCCACTTTCTTTTTTCGTTTTTTTTCTCTCCCTCTTTTTTCCCCCCGTTTCTTTTCTTTTTCTTCTTTTTTTTTTAATTATAAAATTTATTATATTTCTTTTCTTCTCTGTCTTCTCTCTCTTTACTTTCCGTTCTCTTCGCTCCTCTTTTTGTTCTGAGACTTCCCAAACTATCCTTTGTATTCTTACCTAATTATAAAGAACGGGATTTGAAATCTTCGGAGAAAAGTGTGGATAAATAAATAAATTATTCGCCGACGTATTTTAATCATTGAGCTTTTATCCCCTCCCCTTATCGTTCCGTGATTCGTCGCTTTGGTTTTCTATCCGTTACCGTTTATACTCTTCCCTTTCTTTTGTAATTTCCTTGTCATATTTTTTTATTGGTAAAATACATCCATTTTTTAAATTTTAAATAAGTTTATTAATTTTTAAAATAAATATTTTATCTCAAAAATACAAATATTATTAACAAAAATTAAAAAAATAAAATACCTTTTTAAATTAATTTAAAAAATTATTATTATATTTTTAAAAAATTAAACAAAAATAGAGCATTGATCGGTGCTTCTCAACTCCCCAAGAGAGGGGAGCACTGGTGCTTCTTTTAGGGAGCCCTTCTTAAGGGAGCCCGATCAAGACTCCCTAAAGGAGCTCTTGTGCTTTCCATACGGGGAGGTTTTTTTTCAATTAATAAAAAAGTTAATAATAATAAATAAAATTATATAATACTAATTTTAAAAATTACTCATGTTTAAAATTATCTTTTTATTCTTGCTATGTCATCAAATTAACAATATCATTAACAATGGACTAACCACTGACCTTAAGCATCCGATAAAAAAAATTTTTTTATGACAATGTCAATTTTAAAAATTAATAAATTTTTGTATAATTTTAATCAAAATTTAAAAAAGTAAGAATATTTTATCCTTTCATTTTATTAGAATAAATAGTTTCCCTTTTTCTTTTTTTTTGGTCAAGTGGGAATGTGGGATTGACGGGTTTAATCTTATCCTTTGTGAGACACATAACATGAATGATGAAAACTTACCAAAATATTGATCATGTCATTCATGTATTTGTTTTACGATTTTGTTTTATTTATAAGAATTTCTCTCAATATAATTTTAAATTGTAAGTATCTAATTCGAAATAAATTAGATTTGACAATTCATGTTTATGTATTATACGTTAAATACGAACACGATATAATCAAAATATCTTATGATACTAGTATGACATGCTAACATATCATAATTGATGATGATAGAATATGCTAACATATCATAATTAATAATGATATGATATGTTAATTTGATATGATAATATAAACATGTGACATTTTTCACTGTTCACATCAATATTATATCAATACATTGTGAATATAAAATGATAAGTATCATTTTAACTAATTATAATTAGTTAATTATTAGTCATAAAAATTTTTTTATTAAAAATAAAACTACACAAACTTAATTAAACGTTATAAAAAATAAAAACTTATTAAATTTTTTTGAATAAACACTTATCAAACTTAAAAAATAATAATAACATCCATCAAGCATAGTTAAAATCTACAATGAGTATCATCAAACCCAACAAAAGAAAGTCTTAAATGTGTTAATTTTGACATGCGATTAATTAAACGAATTATATTGATATACGATAACATAATTAAATAAACGTATCTTAAACGAATTTTAAACTGATTGAAAGAATTTGATACATTTTAAAATAATGAAATTTTCATGATTTAACTATATGAATACAATTAAAACATGAAACATCATATACCTTAAACTCAAACTCACTTAACTTTGTATCATATACAAAATTACTAAACCTAGTGTAAACCTTGAACTTTGTTGGTAAATAAGTCCCTTCAAAAATACGAAGAGAGTCAATATTATTACAATTAATTAACAATTGAAAAATTAATAAAAAATTACAGCTTTTTTTCATGTCTATAATGGTAAGACGAAGAAGATGACAACATCAAAACAATGGTTTTCAAAAGTCTTCTCATTGAATGCTGTTAGGGTGGGATTGAGGAATTGATTCTAGCCTAAGATTGTGACCAGAGTTGCTATTTCCCATCTCATCATAGAGCGAAGGTTTCCGGTCAAGCCCAGGGTTTGTGGTCCAACAGCGAGCAGGCGCCAACTTACGTCCAATTAAGAAGAATGGTTCAGCTATCAGCTCCCATTCAATTCAACCGACCTAAGCTTGGATAGCCATTTTTGCATGAAATATATATATATATATATATATATAATAACAATCCTACCCTATATACTGATGCTAGTTTGGCATGAGAAAAGAGACACTGTTGCAACAGATCAAAAACCTTCCGTTAATCGAGATTCTTTCCAAGAATCTGGTTCTTCCCGAGTCTCCAATGAAACAAAAGTTGACCATAAGATGGGCGTGAGCTCCCCATCATTCATGCCAAATTAATATTCACTAGTCACATCTGGTCTCTTTATTATCACCATTAAGCAATAAATTTAATCACCCCACCTTTTATCTTTTTATCAGAGGGCTGTTTGATCAGACTAGAAAGAAAGAGAAAAAAAAAAAGAGGGAGGAAATGATGATGCTGATGCTGATGAACCATTACCATGATGATAGTAGGCTTCCTTCTTCAAGCGCGCATGAGAAACATTTTTGAGTGACAGGAATTTGCTTCTACATTAGTACAGTTTCGACCTGCTTTGAGGGGGGCGCAGGTGCAAATTTAGGTCATAATTTTTCACAACTGACGTGCGAATAATGTTATTTTCTTTGTACATATCATTTCCAAGAGTCAAGAAAGTCCACACATTAATTTTTCACGTTGAATTTGTACAGAAGAAAAAAACCTTCGGGTTAGCATTATTATGACTGCCATGAATATATCCATTAATTGTTTTCTTTGTTTCTGTTTCGCCCACACTAGGGGAAAAGGAGTGCAGAAAGCGTCTCTGATCCATTTTTTAAAGACTAAATATAGGGTCCAATTTTACCTTTCGGTGACTTTATTTCTCTGTTTTTCTTCCTTTTTTTTTAATTAATAATCTTGGGCCAGGAAATTGAAAAGAAATTTTCCACTGTTAATTGTTTGACCAAGATGGTTGCGTCGGTGCGGTTGGTCAGGGCCTTTTTGGTCAGAGACACGGAGTCAAGACCTGCCCTGTTTCTGAAATCTCTGGTAAGGGAAAGAGTGTAGTAGCCGATGCAGTGAGTCCTCCAGGGTTATGATCCTATAGGAGCTTATTAAAATCACCATCATGATGGAGACGCGTGCGGCGTGTCCCTGCGGGTTGCGTGTTTGGATTTTTGGCCACTTTAGTTAGACAAATACATTGCTCATGCAACGTAGAAAGTACACAGGCGACAAATTATTCAACTCGATTCTTTTTATGAAAACCTCAAAATGGTAGATGAAGACAAACCAGAGTACCTCAAGTTGTGGGATTGATAGCTTCAATCTATTTGTTTTCTCAAGCCAAGCGAATCAAATTTAGGTAAGAAGAGCAGTTCAGACTTCAGAACAGGACATGCTCTTTTACAAATTAGTACTATATGAGACTGGGTATTAAAGGTTTTTGGAGCTCAATAAAACTGGCAAAAAGTTGAGTTAGATTTCTTAAGGTAAAGCTGCCATGAATCTCACTTTTCCCTCTGCTTTTTCACCAGTGTTTGACGATGAATTGTTGGATCATGTCCAATCTCATACTGTCACCTACCTGTGGTGCTTAGATTTCTTGTTTGAATGTCTGAGGCGCCTGAGATCGAAGTAAACAGGAGTTTAAGCCGAAGCAAAATAGGTTCATTGTGCCATCGACACTGCAGAAAATGGAACTTCTCATTCGCCCCATTTTGCTTAAAAGAACAGTCTAGCCCAAAGCGAAAAGCAAATAAAATATAAGCCCAAGAAAAAGGAGACCCTTTCTTAAGCTGATGAATTACATGCCTTTGTCACGCTCATTTTGCGGACATAGGCGAGACAATTTGATGGTAGGGGCTTGGGGCTCGAGAGTAGGCGAGCCAGCTCGAGGATGGACGTGCAATGAGGGCAGAAACCTCACTTAGTGCCAAGGGGCTCGATGGCATCGGCACCCGCAGGCAGGCCAGTGCGCGGATAGGCGAGCAGACCAGGTGCGTAGGCCAACGAACAGGCAGTGTGCACAGGCCAGCACGTAGACGGGGTGCATAGATGCGCAGGAAATTGGCGTGCAGCTGGCCTGGCAGATTGGCGCTCAAGCTAGGCGCGGGAACTGCCCAGGCAGTTTGCCAGATGCGCGGGAAACATTGGCTACCCCTGGACCCGCAGGGCAGCCGTTGCCTGCTGTTGGCAACAGTGCTGGGGGGGCGTCAGTAGGCTCCAGCATGCCCCAAAACAGCTCCTAACCATTAGGAACACCCTTGTAACGGCTCCAAAGGGGTCCTAGGCCTATATAAACCCCTTGGAACCTCTCATTTACATACAATGTCCTATTGTATGAATGTACAATCAATAAAAGCTCTCTTTTTGTTCTCTCTACTCTCTTGTGCTTTGCCATAACGATCATAACTAGCTAAACTCGAGAAGGCTGCTAGCCTTTCTAAGCGTCCTCGGATAGGCAAGGGCTAGGCCACACGGGTCAACGAGAAAACCCCCGTGACACTTGGTATCAGAGTGCAATGGCAAACACGAGGTTTGGAGGAGCGGGAGATGTTGTTTCCACCCCCGATTCAAAGGACACACGTTCGGGTAGGGTGAAGAGGAAATCGTTGTCCCGAGACCTTCTAGCCGTGGTAAAGTCCAAGCTGACCTACCAAGAGGAGTGTGTGGCAGAGCTGGCTGACCGTTGTGAGGCACGAGAGGCTTAATCGGATGGACACGAGGAGCAAATGGCCGAGCTAAGGGAAGAGCTGCAGGCCGCGCTCAACGAAACCCTCGAGGCACTAACCCAACGTGACGCTAGGCGAGAGGCTGAAGCCGCACAACTGAGGCACGAGATGAGCGAGCTGCGACGCGAGCTCGAGTCATGCAAGGCACTCCTTGGAGGAGGTTTGTTGGCCATGCAGCCCACTAGCAAAGCCGATGTCCCGAAATCGAAGGAATTCAAGGGTGCGCGGGACGCCCAAGAAATCGATAACTTCTTGTGGGGGATGGAGCAATACTTCCGTGCCACCAACGTTACCGACGATGGTAAGAAAATCAATACCGCTTCGATGTATCTTACTGACTTGGCTCGTTTGTGGCGGTGCAAGAAGAGCGACGAGAGGCTTGGTGGCACAGCCATCCGGACATGGGCAGATTTTATGCGCGAGCTGAGGGCACAATTTTACCCCGAGTACGCGCAGGATGAAGCGCACAGGAAATTGAGATGGTTGACACAGCGTGCGGGAGTCTGGGAGTACGTAAGGGAGTTCACCGAACTCATGCTGCAGATCGACGACCTAGGCGAGCGGGAGGCCTTGTTCTGCTTCCTCGACGGACTGAGGCCATGGGCAAAGCAAGAGCTTCAGCGCCACGGGGTCCAAGACATTACTGCTGTCATGGCTATAGCCAAGTCCCTAGTCGAATTTCGTAGGCCAGACGAGGAGCAAGACACGAGAAAGAGCAGGGCCAGGGTGCAGGCCACTGCTAGGCAATCGCGGGGCACTACTAGTGGGCTAAACAGCAAGCGGGGTAGCGACCATAGCAGTGGAGCCAATGACGAGGGGAAGAAGCCCTTGAGATGTTTCCTGTGCGACGGACAACACTAGGTCCAAGATTGTCCCAAGAGGGCCAAGCTGTCTGCCATCGAATGAGAGGAAGATGAGCAGCAGCGGGATGGAACCTTGCGACTGGGCACCATGATGCTGGCAGCCTTGAACCAGCACAAGCCGAGCCGCAAGAGGGGGCTGATGTTTGTGGACATAATCGTGGCAAGCAAGAAGCTCCATGCGCTGGTTGACACGGGAGTTAGCGATCTGTTTGCCTCTGCCGAGACAGCAAAACTGTTGGGGCTAGAAGCCAAGGTAGGGGCCGCGCACATCAAGACTATCAACAGCAAGGAGGTCCTGACCATCGACACCGCAAGCAATGTCGATGTGCGGTTGGGTGAGTGGGTCAGTAAGAAAATTGTTGAAGTCATTCCTTTAGACGATTATGATTTTGTGATTGGCTTGCATTTCCTTGATCGTATCAATGCTATGGTGGTCCCATTCTCGGACTACATTGTGATTCTGGACCCTAAAGGTCAGTGTGTGGTGCTAGTGAGGCACAAGCTGTAACCCGCGACCGAGACGCTGAGCGTCATGTAGCTAACGAGCGGTGTGCGCAGGGGCGAGGAAACCTTTGTAGCCACACTAACGCTGAACGAGGGCGAGGCGAGCGAGGCAGCACCCATACCAAGCGAGGTAGCGGGTGTGTTGGGCGAATACGCGGATGTCATGACCACCAAGCTGCAGAGTAGCTTGCCACCCGAGTGCGAGGTGGACCACAAAATTGAGTTGGTTTTGAGTGCGCAACCACTAGCGAGGGTCCCTTACCGAATGGCACTTCCGGAGCTTGCAGAACTAAGGCGACAGCTCACAGAGTTGATCGAGGCAGGCTTTATCCAGCCAAGCAAGGCACCCTATGGTGCGCCTATCCTCTTCCAGCGGAAGCACGATGGGACGCTGAGGTTGTGCATCGACTATCGAGCACTTAACAAGCAAACCATCCGGAATCGCTATCCGATCCCGAACATCTCCGAGTTGTTTGACCAGCTAGGTGAAGCGCGAGTCTTCTCCAAGCTTGACCTTCGGTCCGAGTACTACCAAGGAAGGATCGTCGAAGGTGATCGAGAGAAAACTGCTTGTGTAACCCGCTATGGCAGCTTCAAATTCCTTGTGATGCCCTTCGGCTTGACCAATGCCCCCGCAACGTTTTGCACGCTCATGAACAAGGTATTGTCATCGTTCCTTGATAAATTCGTTGTGGTATATCTTGATGACATTGTGGTATATAGCAAGACGGTGAGGGAGCACGTTGAGCACTTGCGAGCGGTGTTCGAGCGCTTAAAGCAGCACCAGCTCTATGTAAAACGAGAAAAATGTTCCTTTGCTCAAGCGGAGATCCCCTTCCTCGGCCATGTCATTGGGGGAGGCCAACTAAGAATGGACGCAGCCAAGGTGCAGGCCCTCAACGAGTGAGAGCGGCCCACCAATGCAACCGAGCTGCGGAGCTTCTTAAGGCTTGCCAACTACTACCACAAGTTTGTGCGGGATTACTCCACCATCGCAGCCCCACTAACCAATTTGATGCGCAAAAACAGGGCATGGAAATGGAGTGCGGACTGTGAACAGGCGTTTCAACAGCTGAAACGGGCCATGACCGAAGAACCAGTGCTGAAATTGCCAAACCCGACGCTGGCGTATGAGGTCTACACGGACGCGTCAGACTATGCTATAGGGGGCGTGCTTGTGCAACAAGGCCATCCGGTGGCCTACGAGAGTCGAAAATTGAATGACATGGAAAGGCACTACACAACCCAAGAAAAAGAGATGACAGCGGTGGTGCACTGCATACGGGTGTGGCGGCACTACTTGCTAGGGGCGCAGTTCGTGGTAAAGACGGACAACGTTGCCAACAGCTTCTTCCAAACGTAGAAGAAGTTGACCCCCAAGCAGGCTAGGTGGTAGGTTTTCTTGGCCGAATTTGACTTCACCATGGAGTACAAACCAAGCACTGCCAACCGGGTAGCAGATGCGCTGAGCAGCAAGGCAGAATTGGTGGCAATCAGTCGGACGCTGGATGAGAGGCAGCCTACGAGCGAGACAAGCTGGGAACCAGCCCACGCGTTGTGGCAGTTCGAGGAGCTGGTGGAGCAATTCCACGAGAGCCTGGCAATGGGGACATTGCTAGATTAGGTGGAGGAAGGTGTCACGCCCATTTTGCGGACATGGGCGAGACAGCTTGATGGTAGGGGCTTGAGGCTCTAGAGTAGGCGAGCCAACTCGAGGATGGAAGAGCAATGAGGGCAGAAACCCCACTCGGTGCCAAGGGGCTCGATGGCATCGGCACCCGCAAGCAGGCTAGTGCGCGGATAGGCGAACAGACTAGGCGCGCAGGCCGACGGACAGGCAGTGCGTGCGGGCCAGCACACAGACAGGGCGCACAGACGCTCAGGAAATTAGCGCGCAGCTGGGCTGGCAGATTGGCCCGCAGACTAGGCGCGGGAACTGCTTAGACAGTTTGCGAGATGGGCGGGAAACATTGGCTACCCCCTGGACCCGCGGTGCAGCGGTTGCCTGCCGTTAGCAACAGTGCTGGGGGCGTGTCAGTAGGCTCCAGCAGGCCCTAAAACAGCTCCTAGTCGTTGGGAACACCCTTGTAACGGCTCCAAAAGGGTCCTAGGCCTATATAAACCCCTTAGAATCCCTCATTTATATACAATGTCCTCTTATATGAATGTGCAATCAATAAAAGCTCTCTTTGTTCTCTCTACTCTCTTGTGCTTTGCCATAACGATCCTAACTAGCTAAACTCGAGAAGGCTGCTAGCCTTTCTAAGCGTCCTCGGATAGGCAAGGGCTAGGCCACACGGGTCAACAAGTAAACCCTCGTGAAACCTTCATGTTGGATTCACCAAAAGGCCCAAGATCAAGGCCGATGAAGCAGTGTTTCAGTTCCACCCGAAGCTGGTTTGTTTAAGTCTTTAGTTCAACATGGACCGATCATCCATGTGCAGGACTAGTCCGAAAAGATTCAAAGTCGAAGCCACATGGCTCTGGTCAAGTACTCAAAGCCAATTTTGTTTAAATCCATTCATATTCGATTTCTAAAGCTAATGGGAGCCGTTTTCTTGTAATGACAGATCACCGAACTAATTTCATTTATTTTCTTTTATATAGAATATTTCATTTCATTTCTTTCCTGTAAATTTCTTGCACTTTAGTGCGTTTATTTTTTTCCCCTTTTAGTACTACAAAATTGACTACTTGAGCAAACCATACCCACCCTATGGAACTTTCTTGGTTACTATTGGCAATAAAAAAACTGACAATGAGATGGGGACCCAGGCTTACCTGCTCGTGTCATACTTTCCTAAATCGAAGTAAATGTTTAGTTCTTTGCCTTCACCAATTTCCTGAAAAGTTTATAGAGCATAGTAGTCTATATCCATTGCTGACAAAAGGAGAAAACAAAATTTATTAGGTGTGGAGAATTAATATTCCAATCCAGGCAGAGCGCGCGTAAGTACGTGAAAACATTACCATTCACATCGCTTTTCGCCACCAACTTTCCCACTATGCACGTTTATTCTTATTATTATAGAAGTGGAGAACCGCTCAAGCTATGTATCAGCATAAAGTTCATCTCGCTGCTATGCTAAACATGCACCCCACAGTCATGGATGATTCATTCTTCAATTTCCTTTTTTCTGTTTTGTTGATACAATGTTTCATGGGCAGCTTAGCTGTTATAACTGCAGCAAACCTCACCACAGATCAATACGCATTGCTCGAATTCAAAGACGGCCTTAATCCCAACACCGTATTAGCAAACAATTGGACTAGCTCTACTTCTGTTTGCAACTGGGTTGGTGTTTCATGCAGTTCTAACCCTGAAAGAATCACCTCCTTAAATCTTCGTAGCATGAATCTTACAGGAACCATTTCTCCCCACCTTGGGGACCTTTCTTCTCTCCTCTCTCTCGACTTGAGCGGCAACAAGTTTAACGGCTATCTACCTTCGACGATTTATAACTTGTCTTCTTTGCAAGCCATGGACTTAACATCTAATGGACTATCTGGTGATTTCCCAGATGACCTTTGTAGTTACTTTCCCAAGCTTGAGGTTCTTCATTTGGCTTTCAATGGGTTTTCTGGAAGTGTTCCTTCAAGTTTAGGTGACTGTACCAATCTTCAAAATTTGTCGTTGTCTAATAATAGATTCAATGGATTCATTCCAAGAAGTATTGGGAATTTAACTAGGCTGAAAGAAATACACCTGGATGGAAATAGATTACGAGGTATGCTTCTTTTCTTCTTTTTTTCTTTTTACTTTGAGTTTATCATTCTTTTTTTTGGCAATGCGTAGGAGTTGTTCGATATATTATCCAAGTGTGGAAAAAAAATTGAACTTTTATTTGTATTTGCAGGTGAAATCCCATGGGAAATAGGTAATCTTTTTAATTTGGAAATATTTGCTGCAGAAAATAACATGGGACTTATTGGTGGGATTCCACCTTCCATATTTAACATTTCTTCATTGACAAAACTTCTTCTCTTCAAAAATAGTCTATCCGGTGGTTTACCAGATAGTGTGTGTAATCATCTTTCCAAACTCGAGGTGTTTCATTTGTCTTTGAATAGATTTTCTGGTCATATTCCATCAAGTATAGGTGAATGTAGCAATCTTCAGGATTTATCACTGTCAACTAATCAATTCAATGGAACCATTCCAAGAAGTATTCGAAATTTGACTAGCCTCAAACGGTTGTCTCTGCGTGAAAATGATCTATCAGGTAAGAGTTTTTACTCTGATATTTAGTCTTATGCATTTAAAACTATAGTTGGAACCTTGTCCTCGATATTTGCATAAACATTGTATTCCCTTTTGGGAATAATACATAAACAAGCAATCTGATAAATTTAATCGCTTTAGATATACTTTTACCTAGTTTATTTTGCAAATAATTTCCTTCTGAAAAATGTTAACAAACTTGCTAGCTTTATAATACTGAGATTTTTCTCTTTTGGGTTTTTGTTATGCTTGCAGGGGAAATCCCATGGGAAATTGGAAATCTCTATTCATTGGAGATATTGGCTGCACAGCATATGCGTCTAACTGGTCCCATCCCACCTTCCATCTTCAACATATCTTCTTTAAAAGAAATTTCTCTGCACAACAATAGTCTATCTGGTAATCTACTTATGAACATTTGGCAACATTTTCCAACATGTGTTGTAAGAATTAATATAAAAGAAATAATCATAAAATCAATAATATGAAAATCATGATAATACATTCAGATTTGATTCATACTAGTATCTTTACATGCATAGGTCAAAGTAATTTTGAAGTAAACTCTGATTAGGACTTGGTTCTTGTTAGTACAATATTCAATAGTTCCTGGCACAAAGTTTGAGCAAGATGATATAAATATGATATTTGTTATAATATCCTTTGTTTGTTACATAGTGTAAAATAAGATAATAAAGTGTTAACTGATAATAGGATAGGACAACAATTTTTTCACTGGCAAAATTACCCATATTATGCTATTGTAACTTAAAAGTGCAATGTTCTTGTTTCTGTCTTGAAATGAATAAACTTTAGAGATGAAAGGATAAAAATTAAAGAATAGTAATAGGCATAGCATTACGAAGGTTTTAATCATAGAAAAGATAAGTATGAAAGTTTAACTATGTATATAAGAGGCTTGATTTTGATAATTACTGTCTTTTTTGACAATTTGGATGGTTAATATTTCTTGCTTCTTTTCCTAGTAAAGTTACTCATGACATTCATTTTAGTTGAACCTGAATCATATATAATGCAATAAGGCATCCTAAAACTTGTAGAATAATGTATTTCTTCATTTGACAGGTGAAATACCTTCTATGATCTCAATTACAAATCTTGAGCTGCTTAGACTATGGGGAAATAATCTCAGTGGCAATATTCCAAATTTTATCTCCAATGCTTCTAAGCTCACAACCTTATCGCTACAAGAAAACTCATTCTCTGGTCTTATCCCGAATACACTTGGCAATTTAAGATTCCTTGAGCGGCTGAGCCTTGCATCTAATAATTTGATCACTGAAACTTCAACACATGAGTGGAGCTTTCTGTCTTCTTTGGCAAATTGCAGGAATTTGAGATATTTGAACCTATCATCCAATCCATTGAATGGCATTCTTCCAAGTTCTATCTCAAATCTATCTACATCTCTTCAGTTTTTCTATGCCTCAAGTGTCAAAATTACAGGTAGCATTCCCCGGGAAATTGGTAACTTAAGCACTATTACAACTTTAGACCTCTCCCATAATGAATTGAGTGGATCTATTCGAGCACCAATAGGAAGGCTACGAAATGTGCAGGGTTTGTATCTTGATGGTAATCAATTACAAGGGTCTATCCCTCCAACTGTCTGCAGTTTAGAGAGATTACATACACTATCATTAGGTGGCAACATGCTCCATGGTCCTATACCAACTTGTTTGGTGAATTTGACTTCTCTGAGGTATCTTCACTTAGACTCCAACAAATTGAATTCGATAATACCCATAACCTTGTGGAGCCTTAATAATATCTTAGCGGTAGACTTGTCCTCAAATTATCTGAATGGTTCCCTTCCACCGGGCATTCAGAAATTGAAGGTATTGACACATTTGAATTTGTCAAGGAATCAGTTATCGGGTGAAATCTTGAGTTCAATTGGAGAACTCCAGGATCTGATTTCTCTAGACTTGTCTAATAATAGATTTGATGGTTATATTCCTGAATCATTTGCTGATTTGATAAGTTTGAAATCTTTGGATTTATCCAACAACAATCTCTATGGAGTCATCCCCAAATCTTTGGAGAAACTTTCCTTTCTCAATCATTTTAATGTGTCTTTCAATAGACTAGAAGGAGAAATCCCCATAGGAGGACCCTTTAGAAACTTCTTAGCTAAATCATTTATGAGGAACTATGGACTTTGCGGTTTACCCGTACTACAAGTTCCGCCTTGCAAAAGTAGACAATCGAAGATCACTCCTTGGCATGTTTTCAAATATGTTCTACCAGTAGTCACTTCAATTATACTGATAGCAGCTGTCTTTATTCTCCATAAAAGATGCCGAAGAAGGACTATAAATTTGCCAGTTAACGAAGATTTATTGCCTCTGAAAAAATGGAGAAGAATTTCCTATAATGAACTTTTACAAGCAACTAATGGATTTGATGAATGCAACTTGCTTGGTTCAGGGGGCTTTGGGTCAGTGTATAGAGGAACACTTTCAAATGGGATGAATGTTGCAATAAAAGTGTTCAATATGCACTCAGAGGGCAGATTCAAGAGTTTTGATGTTGAATGTGAAGCAATGCGCAATATTTTTCATCGCAATCTTGTCAAGGTCATTAGTAGTTGCTCTAATGTAGACTTCAAAGCCTTAATTTTTGAGTTAATGCCTAATGGGAGCCTTGAGAAATGGTTATACTCCCATAACTATTCTCTCAATCTCCTACAAAGAATTGACATAATGATTGATGTTGCATCAGCACTAGAATACCTCCATTTTGGCTGCTCAGTACCTGTGATCCATTGTGACTTAAAGCCAAGTAATATCCTGCTAGATAAAGACATGGTTGCACATGTTGGAGATTTTGGCCTTGCCAAACTCTTGGGAGAAGAAGATTCCATGGGACAAACTAAGACACTTGCCACTATTGGGTATATGGCACCAGGTATTTTTTTGCTTTTTAGTCATATTTATGTTTTTGTATGTGCGGTTGCTTCAGCATTTTAGTTTTGTATTGAAGATTAATGATGTTACAATAACTAAAACATTTGATTATGTTTTGCATACAGAATATGGATCGAGAGGAATTGTTTCTCTAAAGGGTGATGTCTATAGTTATGGTATTTTATTGATGGAAACTTTCACAGGAAAGAAACCAACAGATGAAATTTTCTTCGGTGAAATGAGTTTGACAAATTGGGTAAAAAGGTCACTTTCGAATGGAACAATTGATGATGTTTTGGATGCCAATTTGTTAAGAGAGGAGGAACATTTCATAGATAAAGTGAAAGTTTTATCATCTATCATGGGATTAGCTCTGGAGTGTACAGCTAAGTTGCCTGAAAAAGGAAAAAACATGAAGGATGTTGTGGCCATACTCACGAAAATCAAATTAAGTTTCTAAAGGATGTTGAGCTGGCTTATAATGGTAATGAATATGTTTACTTTTAATTCTTTACAATTTACATATTCTTTTTTTCTTTTGTTGAAGCTCAATAGCGTAAGCTTATTGGTTACATTTGCATACCAGCTTATACGACTTCCATCAAATAGCTCTTTTTAAAGCTTGAGAACTTTCCTGCAGTTTAATGCCCAGAGCGTACATAATTTTGGGCCCATTAACTTTTTCCATTTTAACTTTTGTTTTCTTTTCAGGGAATTGAGGGAACATTAGTTCCTAAATACTCTTGAGCATGAATTATAGAGAAAAGCAGTTTTAAAAATCAAGTTATTAAAGTTATTAGGAAGATCTGTCTAAAAGTTAATAAAATACAATTACCTGAAATTTCCCTATTTTGGGAAACCGAAGGAGCTTATTTTTTTTAATTTTTCTTTTTTCTTTTCAAAATTTCTACTATTTCCTTTTATCATTATGCAAATTTTATACCTAACCATGTCTTCTTTTGCCCTCTGTTAGGAGAAGGAAAGATTGGTGAGAGGAACTGTATGTTTGGTGATGACTATCGAGCCATTACGATTACTGATGTGGCTGTATGTGAATACAATAGATAGTCTTCACACAAGGTATTTACTTTATGACTTCTCAATCACAGTTTTTACAAATTACTACAATTAAATTAAGTGATATGCTGATATCATGTCTCAAATGTGATTTAATTAATCAAGTCATTCTAAATTGGATTGATGTAAGCTCAACAGAATCACCACAAATTTTAGCCTGTACAATCTGAAGTCCTCACTGTATCTCGCTCTAAACATTATTCCATGTAGTAATTAGGGATCTATTTAAGTGACATGTGCATATTTGTTATAATTATTGATTGAAAATCATGGGTTGGATGCTGAGTTGACACCAATTAGTTGTGATGAAATTCAAACATTAAAATAACGTGTGTTCTTTTCACTCAATGTTTTATGTAGCACCTTTGCCATTTGTCATTCTGCAAAATTGCTTTGTTCTTAATTTTTTTTCTGTTATACTTGGGCCATTTTGTTTCCCCTTTGAAATGAGTATTCTCCCTGGAGCTCTATTGCTCTACACTGGTTTAGTTTTCTAAACTTCAATGCATGGATTTGTTCTTTGCCAATTTCTTTGCAATGGACTGGCAACTCAGAATCTCCAAAAGAGAATCAATAAGTAGTGGGGCTGCTGGCAAAAAGTCAAAAAGGCTTCCAATAAATTGAACGTTCAGATCTGCTAGTGGTGGAAGCAAAACTTGACAGTCAACACATCACAAAGTAGTTTCAAGATCAAATCCTCTTGCCCCAACTATCCCAAGGAAACAAATTCAAACCTGCTAGCCGCAAAGTTTCTGCCATGAGAGTTAATGTGACTACAAAGTTTGAAAGTACTGATTTCTGGCAGGCTCATTAATCTTCCTGGCAGTTTTGGCATGGAAGAGGCTTATTAAGCTCAAGTGGCAAAGTCCTTAATGATGGAACCAATTTCCTGGTGTTTAAATGGTTACCGTCCTAGTCTGGAAAGTATTCTACTTCAGATTTCAGAAACTTATACTGCTATTTGCCATCAGCAGCCTCGGGTGGACTGGGACAGGCTTCTATGGTTTCAGTGTAACATCCCAAACATGCCCTCATTGCATGGATGGATATACTGGATAGACTTCCACCATTGCAGAGGCCTTCTACATGCAGAGTCCCCATTGATAGCTGTTCGTGCTTTTCTAGTGGCCATGCTAACGAGGACAGAGATCATCTTTTCTTTACTTGCATTGCCCATATACCAAGCAGATTTCAGACAAAGTTTTGCGGTGCTCTCATGTTGACAGGCCTGCTGGTGACTGGTCTGAGGAATTCAACTGGGCCAAGGAGTTGAAAGGCAAATTTCTCTTTGTGATTATTCTTAAGCTTGCCTAGAATGCCTAAATCAACCATGTCTGGATTGATAGAAGCAATAAGAAGTCTGGGAAGGCGTCTGCTGCCAATGATGTTTTCCAGATCCATTGTTGACTCAGCCAGGTTCAGATTACGTAGCTTACCCCGGGGAATCAAAGATTGGAATGCTACCCTCTGTACTAATTGTAGAATTTCTGACACTTATTTGTAACTGTTTCATTTTTCTGTATAGTTGCTGTATAGTACAATCCTCTTCTAGCAGGTTCTTTCCCTGCATTCTTGAATAAATAAAATATTTTGCATTTAACCCCCCCCCCAAAAAAAAAGGGATATGAAAATATTCCAATTCCTCTCTAGTGTTGAAAGAAAATTCTATTTACCTTGTTTGCTTAGCAATCCTCAATTAGTTTTAATTAAAATTATGTAGTAGCAAAAAACCCAAATGGGTGTTTGTTGTCTCATGCTTAAGCAAATTTAAGTTACTATTATATTGCTTACAAATTAAAAAAAAAAAAATCCCATGTTCTTTGTGCCTCCATTAATTATTAAGAATACAATATGCACAATCCTTTTGATAAAACAAGAACACTAAAAATGAGCCCAAGTCAACGGAATCTCACTGCTACTGCCTACCGGTAGAATCCTATCGGTTTTCAGTTAGTTAACGAGGCCTGCCAAACTGAAAGAACAACTTAATAAAGACACCCCACATGGCTATTTCTTCAGCTTTCTTCTTTCTTCTATCTCTTTCTTTTTTCTTCAATTTTTTTCTGGTTTTAATTTGCTCTCTTTCATTCTAACATTTCCATCTTCAACGTATGATAACAAGGAAAGCAAAAAGAGGAAAAGAAAAAACACCAGAGAGTTGTCTTGTTTTATGTTTGGTGGGAAGTAGCTGTTACGGATATGATTCTTGTATTACAAGGCTAATGCTTTAAAAGTGCAGCTGATGAGTTGAGTTGAGTTTCGTCGACCAATCTGCCTTGTCTTTTACTCTTACAACGTTTATAAATCACTATCACCTACTTCTTAACGTTTCTTTGAATTCTTCCATCTTCTTTGACGTTCTTGTTTTATCAACTATACAGTTTCTTTTTCTGTTTTCTCATTTTTAGTTAGTTCTTCTTTCACCGCCACCTGAAACTTAGCTGACATATGGTCATATTTGTTGGCGGGTCTTTGTTAGAGAAAGATAGGAAAGGAAATAGTAGTAGAGGCAGGTGTAGCCTTGTAAGAGTTTCTTGTTCTTGTCGTCAGAAAATTAATTTCCAACACAAGGAAATTCAGGTTTTCAGGTTCTCCTCAAAACAAGACCATGAAGCTTGATTGAGAGGAAGTTACGTTGTGGTGATACAATGGGGAAGCAAGGATCACCAAGAAGTCCACGTCCCATGTCGAAGAATACTAACTCGGTTTTCAGGACGAAAGATTATCATATTAGAAGTTCAGATTCTTTGGGGGCCAGTGATCCTTCTATTGGGAGGAGAATATCAGGGGGAGAAAATTACTGGAATTCCCAAGTAGTATTGCTACATGGTTTGAAAGCTGATTCCGGTAAGTTTACTCCTTGCAAGGGTGTTTATGTTGGCAAAAGGCATGCATGGTTTCGCAGGAATGTGAAGTCAATCGCTTTTATGGTCGTGTTGATGGCTTTCCTGTTCTTGCTTGATTCTCTGATGGTGTCAATTTTTGGTTCAATAAACCTTCAGAGTAGTACAAACTCCACCAGCCGTGAGGTATGATTGTTATCTACAATTAATTTGAATTCAAAGAAACATGTGTTTTCCATTGATTAGCTCTTCTGAGTATCACCGGGTTTAGAATTAGCTCCTCCAGCAACAATGTCATGGTCTCAATGAACCTGTGTGATCGTACTCTCTAGGATCTGGGATGGACAGTAATCCACTTCCATTTCAGATGGCAGAATTCTCTACGGTCCCAGCTAGAAAGGCTTCCAACTTTCATATCTACTGTTTTGTTCGATTGTATTTCTGTAGTAGGTGGCTTTTCTGCATTTGAAACATCGAAAGTTAAAATGCACAAAAAGTTGTTATCAATTATTAAATTGTTTCAAAATTACGCGATGAATGCTGAATTGACACCAACTAGTTGCTATGCCCTTCACTTGCATGTATTCTAAGGAGGATAGTGTTGCCTATATTCATGAAGAAAGACCAACGGTGCAGATGTATGGCAGGCTTCTAAGTTTGGCTTCTACTGCTCTTGCAGATGTATGCTTCTTAACTTGTACATTAAGCATATTAAATTTTATATAGCACTGGCTCTTGCTATGGCTATTTGCCTTGTGTTTTTCCCCAAAGAATCTAGAAGAGTTAATTTTTCCCTAAAATTTGATCTCTTCCTTGAGTGTTCAGAAGGTGTTTAAGCAAGATGGTGTGAATTTTTGGGAGGAACCATATCCGCAAGCATCCAAATGGAAACCTTGTGCAGATAGAAAAACTCCAACAAGTCCAGGTAAATACCTTGCGTTGGACTTTTATCTATTGGATTTGTACAGCAATATCCAGTGTTCGGCCAACAATGAAAATGTCTATGAGGCTGAAGAATAACAAGTTATTATGATTAAGTCCTTTCACTTTCGTTGTTGAGACAGGGAAGCCAGAAAAAAGCAACGGCTATATATTGGTCAGTGCAAATGGTGGTCTGAATCAACAACGAGTTGCTGTAAGTGTCCAATTTGCCTTTTGATCTCCTTCTTTTCATTGTTCATTAGGGAAGTTCAAAGCTGTATTCAATGAATAAATTCACCAGCGAGTTCTTGAAAGGTAGAGTTATCTGTCATTAAGTGGCATCCCCAGCAAATTGCACATAGCTTTTCAGACCAGATTGCTCTGATGATGCCAAAAACAATTCTTTATATGACAAAAGCAATCTGTTCACTCTTTCATTTCGCAAGACAAGCACCTATCAACATGTTTACAATCTCTATTTGATCTTCCCGCACTCCTGCATTCATTCTTGCTGTTATTTGCATTGTAACATGGTTGTTATTGTCTTCAGATTTGCAATGCGGTTGCCGTGGCATCTTTACTTAATGCAACCCTGGTTCTTCCTAAATTTCTTTACAGCAATGTATGGAAGGATCCCAGGTCTGAAATCTAGTCTCACACAGTCAAAGTTATCTTCTAGTTTCTGTTAATTTTTATTGTTCAGCACACTTTGATTGGCATTCCTGTTTCAGACTGTTTTTTTTATTCTCCTTTGATGAAATTGGCAAATCTTTATTCTCAAGTTGACGCCTTCAAATTTTTCCCATTGTTTTTATTTCCATATGTTTATGCAATAGATAATCAACAGCATACTTAATAGTGATATTCGATGGAAGTGCAGCCAATTTGGTGACATCTATCAAGAGGACTATTTCATGCGCATCTTGCAGGATGACATAGATATTGTAAAGGAACTTCCTCCCCATTTGAAGTCCTTAGATATTGAAGTCATTGGTAACCTAGTACGTTGTCTTCTAGGTTTCTATATTTGCATTGAAAGCCTGCCTTCAGTTTCCAGGAAAATCTTAAACCTCTAACCTTGCTTTTCTATTTTGTTGCCTCAAAACAGATTACTGATGCAGATATTGAGAAGGAAGCAAAGCCCAATGATTACATCAGAAGTGTACTTCCCCTCCTTGTGCAGAACAAAGTTGTTCACTTCCTTGGATTTGGCAATCGACTTGGCTTTGATCCATTGCCTCCTGACCTCCAGGTCCGTGATCATATCCCTTGCACGTCTAATTATTGCAGGATAGATAGTTGTGCGATAGGACTTCCATCTCAAGGGGTATTGCCCAATCATGGAACCTTCAGAATCTTCCTAGATACCACCCTCCCCTTCTCCACAGGCTTATTTCTTGGCCGTGTATTCCTGGCAGAAAGGGTGTAGCACCTCCCATTCCCATCTATGTTTCAAATGACGAGGTAGTAAAGAAACCAAGAGCTAGAGTCAATAAGAATTGTTAACCCCTCAATTTACAAACATTTCCAGCAAAATTTATATGTTTCTTACCTCAGCATGAACTATTCTTTACGACTCAAGCAGGAGCCAAAAAGCAATTCGGGTAGTGAATTTCTAGGATCCACTAAATCATCGTTGTATTTACCATTCTCCACAGAAGAGCAGGCAACATTAGAATGGAGCACATCCATGTTAGCTTCTGAAGCCCTTAACTTAATAATCTTATTCTTGGAGTTATATTTAGGTGATATACTTTGCTCCATTGCAGAGACTGAGGTGTAAATGTAACTTCCATGCATTAAAGTTTGTGCCAAAAATTCAAGAAGTCGGTTCACTGTTAATCAGAAGGATAAGGAAATACTATGCTGCAAAGCGTCAGCTGGATAAACAACTGCTTGGAGATTTCATACCCAGTATTTCCTCCAAAAAGCATAATGCTGCAAGAGGCCCATCCAAATACCTTGCCTTACACTTGAGATTTGAAGAGGATATGGTGGCATACTCCCAATGTGATTTTGGAGGTGGAGAATATGAGCAAAAGGAGCTTCAAGCCTACAGAGAGGTCCATTTTCCTCTGCTCATTGAACGCTTAAAGAACTCGAAGTATGGGCCTACCTGTCTTCTGGCATTGTGATTTTACCTGATATTGTTTTCATGCACATATTCGACTTAGCCGATCTGTTCTTTCTACCATTGATGCTTGTAGGCCTGTTTACCCAGTGGAGTTGAGGAAGTTTGGGAGATGCCCATTGACACCTGAAGAAGCAGCACTTGTTCTTGCTGCTCTTGGTTTTAAGCGTAAAACTTATATTTATCTTGCAGGTTCTCATATATACGGGGGAAGTTCCAGGATGCACCCCTTTACCAGTTTGTACCCCAATTTGGTCACCAAGGAAACATTGCTCACGACCAATGAACTTGCTCCCTTCAGAAATTTCTCTTCTCAGGTATGTTAGGATTAAACAATTTTTTAATAACTGTAACATTTTTTCTCTTACAATTCTACCATGTCTTAAACAACTTTCGGAAAATTTTTTTTGCCTTGGATGCAGCTAGCGGCGTTAGACTTTATTGCGTGCGCAACTTCAGATGTCTTTGCCATGACAGACTCTGGAAGCCAACTATCATCCCTGGTATCTGGTTTCCGAACATACTATGGTAATGGACATGCTCCAACCTTGCGGCCTAACAAGAAGAGGTTAGCCGCAATTTTGTCGGAGAATAGCACAATAGGATGGAATATTTTTGAAGACAGAGTAAGAAAGATGATCGAGGAAGGTCAAAGAGTGCGGGTGAGGGGTTCTGGTCGAAGTATTTATCGACAGCCAAGGTGCCCAGAATGCATGTGCAGATTTCAGTAGGATGGCTGCGTTTGACTTTGCATGAGTCATGCCATTTTGTGCTGATATACTCAAGTGTTACTTAATATTCTTTTTTGTCTTCTTCATCCTGAATCTCCTCCTCCGCTAAAGGCCAAAAGGGTGGGTTGCTCTTTCCATTTTTTTTTTTATATGATTCAATAATATTTCCTGTAATTCTATTAGATTGCTAATAAAAACTAAGATGATCATTTCTCACAATTTCCTCATTTCTCACAATTTCCTTCAATGTTTATATATATTTTTTTCCATTAGGAACACGTTGCTATAAAGAAACTTGTAAAACACACCTTGGCTTCTGAGACACGGATTCTGGTTGATTTAGAGATACTGTCATTCCTCAAAGTGCGTTGCTACATCTGAATTTGCAGAGTTCTTGCAAATTCACTTTTGCAAAAACTGTTCAAAAGCAGCAAGCTCCGTTTGAAATTACACCCAAAAAAATTTGCTTAATTTAATAACTAATTGGATTAAACCAGAATAACCCAAAGTCAAAATATGCAGAGGACCGATGATGGGAGATCCTCTCTCAGAAATGTAGAACACATGAAACCCCGTTTCATCCTTCACTAAAGGCTGTGATCATCATCGCATATGTCTTTCTGGAAGCAGTGCTCTTTCCTTGCATCTCTTTGATGATGATGGTTTATGATGGTGGGAAGAAACGATCGAGGTTGAAAGGAAGTGTGTAAAACTCTTCATTCCGGTTATCTCCTTTAAATGTACGGAATTTAACCCACCATGGCATTCCTCTATCTCTGGCACTGTCTTTGTAGTCGAGTGTATTGTCTAGGAATACAGCGATAATTAATGCAACAGTTGGGGATGACAAGAAGATGGTGTTAAGGAAATCATTCAACTGCATGCCAAAGAAGAAGTCAAGGTTATGTTTATTAGCAGAGGAGGTAAATAAGATGTGCCACAGGGACATTTAACTCACCCATTCACCCCTGGTATGAGCAGGACCGTGAAGAGCCTTGGCGGTGTATTCTCTAAAGTACTCAGGAACAGACAAACCTAAGAACAGGGCAACGCCAGTGATAAAGAGGTTCCTCATGGAGTTCATGTTTGTAAATTGCAAGAAGGACAGCCCCACTGAAGCTGAAAGCAAATAAATAGAACAATAGTTATTATGGTTAGAACTTAGAAGCAAAGCAACATAGCTAATAATAGATTCCGCAAAAGGAGTTTGACTTGTACAAAAATGACATTGTGATACTCACCAACAAGACCAAACAAAACACAATACACGGCAGCAAATATGGTGAAAGGTATCGATGCAAATAAAGCTCCAAATTTTCCTGCAAAGATGAAAGAAATCAACTCGCAAGTCAATGCCAGAAACCATGACAGACCGAGATTCTAGAGAATCGCCTATTTAGTAAGTTGTCACTCACCTAGTATCGAGAAGAATATCATAAAGCCAGCTGAGATTTGAATAACTCTGCGGCTTCCAATGCGAGTGCTTCCAAGAAGCCCCACATTTTCTCTGTTGTTTTTCCTGGAATTAGTATATTTGCAAAAAGAGAGAATTTTTCAGAGCAAAAGCAAAGATGCTTACACAGAGACTGTTGAACCGGTCAGTGTTCCAAATAATCCATCCAGAAGGATCCCAATGCCTTGCCAACCAATGCCACGGCTAAGAACATGAGCTGGTGGTGGTGTGGCACTGGCTAGACGCGAGGCAGCCTTGTAAGCTCCAGTTGACTGCCAAAGGAAATATTATTAGCTTTGAGTTACTAATTAAATACATCTATTTAATTTATTTTCGAGTTTTCAGGAGCAGTACCTCAATCAATGAGACTAAAACCGCAGCCATCATTCCAAAAGCATGGCCAGCATCAAAAGTAGGAGCACCCCACTGCAGAGGATAAGGTATCTTTATCCTGATCGAAAAAATTTCAGTCAGATAGGTAATACCCTAAGAATTCAATTGGATTCAATTTTCTATACTCTCTCTCTCTCTCATAATTTTAAATTGTTTTATGTTGTCTCAGCATGCATAATTCGACTGGTAGGAAACAGCTTTAGTACTAACCATGGAGCAGAAGAAATGAGGTTGGCCTTGTCAGTTCTGCAATTTAATTGGGTTAATTCTGGACGATGTTTGTATGCACCACTTTCTGTCAATAGATGTGCATATGCCCATATTACTGTGATTGATATGAGGAGAGCAAACCGCTCCAGTATTGGCAGTTGTTTTGTCCGGAAATTCTTCAGGTACTGTTTTTGACAGACCAGAATAAACAAAAGAATCAACTCTATGCAATATGTTTTGTATTACATGAATGTGACTTGCAATTTAGAATCTGACTATGGAAATCCAAATGCATTTTTAAACAGATGAAGATACTTTGCAAGTGTAGTCTTTCATCTTTAAAACCGATTAGATACAATATGCAAGCCACTTGTTCTAGCAACCACCTTTTGCCTTTCCATTTGACCTAACTGCTTTTAGTGCAAAAATGTTAGTCTGTACGTTATATACCTGGGAGAATGCTATAAATAGAATAAGCATTGGGATGCCAATTTCCACGCAGCGACCAACCTGATAGAGAGTTCATAAAACTACACGAGTGAATAAGACAAGAGGAAATTCTCATTTAAGAAATCAAATTAGCATCATAGGTTCTATATTATACCACAGGAAACCCTCTGTCAAACAAGCCAAAGCCCACTAGTGCAATAACTGGAACCATTCCAAGGGGGCTGAAGAACCTGAAAAGAAAAAGGTACATTCAGTAAATAGTTCTAAAATTGTGTTTCCTGAATTTTGACACTGAAAATTTATTTTAAGATCATAGTTGCACCTGGAGCAAATGGCCCACATCTGACTGTATCCCAAAATAATTTGTATGCTTGATGCTACTATTAGTGCACCTTGGACAGCTCTCATAGTGTTTAGAAATCTCTGCATACACATAAGACCAACTAAAATTGAGTTACCACCTGTTATTCATTAGTCTGAAATACTAGGTGCCACCCAGCCCAACTAATAAAGTCTCCAGAAGCTTATACAAGGGACCCAGTACAAAATATGTCTCCAATTAAAGTTTTGTTTGGTATAGGAGACACAAGAGAAGCATGGTGCACCATGCTGATAATTTCTTGTGCTTATTAGATTTATCAATAAAGCCAAACAGTATAGGCAAAGGCAGGGTCACAATTACTCTGATGTAACTCATATGAAGACTTGGGTGCATGCTAGCATTACAAAATCAACACGAGATATGTTTAGTTAATAAAAATTAAATCCAACTGAGCAAGTGGGCCACACAAATATTGACATTAGTCCTCGAGGACTCTCATTTTCCACAACAAGATTGAACTTAATGAGAAAAAAGCAACTGTTACAAAGTAGGAAGATAGGGTAAACCGGCCATAGAATTGTACTCACCACGTGGTTGTCCTCGATACTCGTCAAGGAAGTATCGTGAATTATTGATATAATGGGAACCATGAAGGCATAAGATCCCCCAATCACGGTTGGCAGTCGAGTCCCAAACAGTGTCTGTAGAAGTGTATTGATCCCTTCAACAAATAGCAGTGTCTGCACCACTCTTACTTTATCATCCTAAACCATCAAAATGAAAAATTCATGTTAAATAACAAACAATAAAAGTTGAAAATTTTCTTTTTTTTCTTTTTTTGTTTGGTTCATGGATGAATCAAATAAGTTGGCTAGCGAATATCCCAAGCTCCTGATGAAAGGAAAAGTATGGAGAAGAGGATCAATGAAGACTATTATCATTACAAGTCAAAGTGACTTACATCAGTTCCTCCCATCAAAGGAACAAGAAAAGAAGGGATCATCACGGCAGTTCCTAAGGCCAAAATGTAATGTTGAAACCCCAAAGCTATAGCGTCCCCTGCTTCCACAAGCAAAAGAGAGCTTTACAAACGCAGAACAAACCAAAACAATGCAGCTGAAAAAGATTTAAAAATGGACACACCCCAAGAAGGATTTGAGTCAATGCAGTACTCTAGGCCTTGAAGTTGGTCCATTGGTGGGTGGCTTATTTCTTCAGGTCTCGGAGCTGCCATAGCTTAAACACCTGTTTTTTACCCTCTAAACTCAACTGGGTACTCACCAAATGAATCAAAGAATCGATAGGTAATGCTCAAACCAGAGAAAAAAACAGGTGAATATCCACTCAAAACCTTTTAGCTTTAGTGTGTAATGAATCAACAAGGAAAAGAAAAAGAGAAGAAACAGAGAGAGCGAGAAAAAAGAATCAACTAATGCTATAAAAAAAAAAGAAGAGAGAGAAGCAAAAGAGAGACTGAGAAAAAAGGGCTGTATAGAGACTAGAAACGAAGTGAGAAAGCAATGAAAAATTAGGCACTTTGCCGCCCACTATAGAAGCTTTCTTCCCCTCAGCCCTACACTCCCCTTCACTCACACTATAGAGTCAGTTTTTTCTCTCTCTATCCTTTTTTTTCTTCCCAGCTTTTGATTTATGTACAAAAAAGTTCCGTTAACTTTTTCAGTTTTCCCCAAATTACCCCTTAAGCAACCTGCCAAACCCAATGTTACCGTTGGTCCCATTGCTCATAAATAATAAATATTACAACTCAACTTTCTTCAATACATGTCCCAGATTTTGTTTACCCCCAACCAGGGTAATAACAGCAAATTGCATGTAAAGAAACTGGAATTTAATTTTGTTTTGGTCATAAAGTGCGAATGGTTTCGCCCTTTTGCATTTATTTGTAATTATTATTTTTTTTAGTTTTTTAATTCCTTGAAAGGAGAGAAAAGGAGAGGTGGGGACATTTCCCTTTCAGTTTCAGTCAGAAAAGAGTTTTAGTGGATGATGATCCTATAAAAGTAACGCATTAGCTATGGAATACCATCTGAACCGTCGGTTTGCTACTCGCTATGCATCAATTGGGCTATAGTGATCTTTAGGGAGAGATAAGCTCTTTACCTTTTTATTTCTCTTTTCGTCTTTTCTGAGGATATGTTAATTAGGGTTTAAATAAAGAGGGATCTGACTAGGCCCCAACGTGGGCAGCGAGGGGCGGAGGGGGAACAGTGTACGATTCTTCAACGTCTCTAATTTGATGCCAAGACAAGCAGCTTAGATCTTTGAGCCCAAACAACCCCTCCCTCTCTGTATATTGGTCATTTTTTCACTTTCTACCTGCAATTTTGGCAGCAAATTTCATGCTCTCTCTCTCTCTCTCTCTCTCTCTCTCTCTGCCTGACCATAAATAACTGACCAACCAATCATCTTTCAAATAAAAAAATAGTAGTATAATTTTATCATATGGCTTTAAGAAGGGAAAAAAGAAAAAAAGAATGAAGGGAATGGAAATAAAGGAAAGCAATTCCCATTCGTTCTTTTTTCTTGGTTTCTACTATGGGACATAGCCGGTACTCTCATAGGTGGTAGTATTACAGTATTAAATATGTCCAGACTTAATGAACTGAAAACCTTTATGATCGCATAATTTTCCTTTTAGGCAATGAGAGGAAGAGGAAAATATTAGTGCACAGACATTCTGTTATTTGAATGTTAGATTATTTTTTCAACTACAAGTGAGATGAAGGAATCAAATTGTAGAAGAAAAGGATGGGAGCAGAAATTCAAAAGCAGACATGGTTCTGCAATCTGTATGTTTATGTATTTCTTCATGTGAGTCGTCAATCTCTCGCTGTACACCAGCCTTTATGTATATGTACGGGAATTCAGTGTCGACCATGTCAACTTGGGTCCACTTTGCCTGGAAAAGGATGTGAAAGGAACGGCTGTGGATGCATTTAACTATTGTCATTACATACAGTTGGCAAGCCCTGTTTCAGGACATCAAAGTTGAGATGGCCGAGTTGGTCTAAGGCGCCAGATTAAGGTTCTGGTCCGAAAGGGCGTGGGTTCAAATCCCACTCTCAACATCAGTGATTTGTTTTTATCTTGCCTAATGGTAGTCTGAAGAAAGAAAGTCGTTGTTGGGTAGGCAGAGCCCCCAGAAGCTTCAATGCTCAAAAGATATCCGAGATTCAAGAAAAAGAGAGGTCAAATGACGGAGGAAACCAATCTATGTACTGTATTACACCAAAAGGACATACTTAGAGGGAGCATATCAGATTCATACAAAGAGAATTTTTAGTACCAGTTGGCGCTTACTAATTGACAAGTTTAAGTTCCATACAGAGACAAACATACAAAACGCACCACCTAATAGCATGGGGTGAGAGAAATAACAGTTGGAAGCATATCTCACTCGAGAAAAAAAAGGTACATAAACTGGCATCAAAGGCCACGAAGTATCGTGCGAGGATAATAGGGATTCAGATCATGCATGCAATCATGGAAATTCATGTCTTTCACGGCATCGGACAAAGAGCTGGTCGGAACCAAGGATAATTTTGTCGATAGGAAGGCAAAAAGCTTTTTGATTCTTGTAGCTGACCGGAGTAGTACCCAAGAGTAAAATGAAACGAACTGCCTCCCATTATGAGTGAAAAACATCATCCAAGAGACTAGAGAGAGCCATGTGAGTACAAAAGCAAGAACGTGCTTGATGGAGAGGACAATGTGGGTCATTATACCCCCCCTTGAATTATTGCATTCCTTTTGGTTACGACTAGCAAAGTGAGTATAAAGGGATGATTTTGACTTTGTGAAAGGGAATCCAATCTGTTACATGTTTTAAATACTGCAAAAAGATGGCTCCGATCTTTCCTGTTAGCAAATAAGAATGCATGCTCTTTCGGCATTTTAACTTTATCATGAAGATGGGTCAAGGTTGCTGCGTGAAAGCTGGCGAGCAAAATTTTAAACCTTCTCAATACAGCTGGACAAGTCTTCAAAGGTTAGTCCTAACATGAACAAGGGATCCGTTCATAACAGCTGTTTTTCCAAAATATTGGCCTGAGTTCTGCTATCAATCAAAGGATATTTCTCTTTCACAAGAAAAACTTTTACAGGATTTCCCTCGGAGAGTTGCACCCTGTCAGAATGAAAATCAAGCAACAAAAAAATTCAGCTCGACATGAGAGAGAGAGAGAGAGAGAGAGAGAGAGAGAGAGAGAGAGGACAGGCTGATCAAAGCATGCATTATATCACTAAAGCATCAATATGAGAGTTACAATTAGGTAAGTGATCTACAAGGTACAATGTAATTGTATAAATTTTACTGTTGGCATTAGACAGGTGGAAAAACCCGGAAGAATGTTGTTTAGCCTCAAAAAAGTTTTTGGGAATACTCTTCCAATAACTAAAAAAGATCAGCTCAAGATCTTCTGTCCAACCTCCTTTCACTGGATCTCTTCTCTTCTGTCTCTCGCCGTTTTTGCTGCCTGCCATTTACCAACAAAATGAATTAATAAGCAATAAGCACTAGCTCTAAGTTGCTTCCTTTAATAACTAAAACCATAGAGCCATGAAGATGAAACTATAGTCCAGGTGGAAAATGCATGAAATCAAGGAGGGAAGATGATAACAATTTTCCATCAAGTTGTGGGACTTACGCAAAAGCTGTGTACCCAGTTCCAGCATTAGCAGCTGATAACAGAACTGTATGTGCTCCAACAGTACATAGAGAATCCTGCGCTCCAACAGGAAGAGGATTTCTTCTATCACTATCCACCTGGAATTTAAATAAAACAATGAGATAGTAACTTAATTGATATCAGATATCTTATTTGTGAGAGAGCTGCATAGACAGGTTAGAACCTTATCCCATTTTGATTTCTTGTTCTGTCTACCCTCCCGCACAATGTTATCAACTGCAGTTGGAGCAGAAGGCAAGCCACCAGCAGCCACAGCTGAAACACCTCAATATCACTCGATATAAGAACACCATCACAAGATCTTGTACTAAAAACACTGACATGAGAAGATATTTTCCACCAAAAAAAAAAAAATCCACCTGCAATAGGCAGGCCAACTTTTTGGGCAGTAAGAACTGCTCCAGGTTGACTACTGCCAGATACAAATTCGACCTTTTGATTCTTCTTGCTTTCTTGTTCCTTCCTCTCTCTTTCCCGTTTCATATCAGCCTCTGCATTAAACAAACAGGTATACAGAAAAAAAAATTTTTAAAGAATCAGAAAGCCTAATGGGATCAACAACAAAAGCTTTGATGAAAACAATTAAAACAAAGTAAAATTCAACAGTTAATACTTTGAATATATTCAATGTCATTAAAACATGGTAAGTGTTTTCAATAGATAAGGGAGAGAATTATAGAAGGAAATGTAATAACCTATTTCATCATAGTAGTCGCTTTTGTCATATCCATGAGGATCAAATACATCTTTACTGAAGCAAGATCCTATCTGATCAATATCTTGATACCTCACAGCATGCAGCAAAAAGTCAGGGTTCCGATAATCCTTCCTATTACGAACTTCTGCATTGAAGCTTTTTCCAGCTCGCTTCAAAAGGAGAAATTTATCTATCTTCCTCTGCAGTAACATGACAGAAAGACATGAAGGTCATGATAATATAGAACTGAAAATAAAAGGAACATCGTTTAGATCATTTAAATTGTGTCAACAAGAGATATGCTCATTGAGCTAAAAAGTGCAATAGGAGTACAACAACCACTACATGTCTAAGGATTCAATATCATGAGCTACCTATCTTTCACTCAGCAGCAAAGAGTGGGGATAACTGACATTGAAATTAACTAAAAACCAAATGAAGTTCAAAGCAAACCAGGCTATAAATTAGACAAACCTAACCCAGCCCCATGAAAACCAGAATCAAAAAGAGCTGCATCTACAATTTACACCGTGTTGAGTATCAGCAAATCTTCATATAGCAAAAACAAATGCCTTAGCTACACTTTACCCTATTTCATGTCTCATAAATAGCACACAGTTCCAACACAACATTTTCAGTCCATCTCAGCATTATAGCATCTACGTGGTTTACGCAGGAATATGCAGGGTTCAGGTCAGGCTGTTTATATAAGGTCCAAAGAATCAGAATTACTGATCGCTAGCGAACGAAAGACACTTACTTGTAACTCCTCTGAGCACTTGGCTTTCGGTGGTGGGGGAAGAAACTTATCCAACGGATCAACATTCTCTACAGCAACAGGTTCTTCAACTTCTACACCTTCTGACTCGGTCACAGCATTGTTCATGGTCTCAGGTTGTGATGGTTCTACATTGGATAATTGCGGAGTCACCTGAGCAGCTGCTGGTGGCGTTTTTCCTTGAAAATCACCTGCAAACAAATACTAAATTAGAAAGCTAGCTATTTCGTGAGTAACATTTTAAGTTAAATTTATCAAATTAAGAAAAACAGAGAAATAAATAAGTACCATTAGTAATTTGATGCTCTATACTGCTTCCTAATTCCCCTTCCTGCACTTGAACAAGAAAATCAATCTAAATCACTCGTCATTAAAAAATCAAAGAATTCACAAAAAAGACCCCGCCTTTGGCGCGGTGGAGAGGGGTTACCTCGGGCTCCGGTGACATGGCAGCTTCATCATGGCCGTAATCAACAATGGTCAGCCTTCCTCTACCACTTCTCTTCGAAGAAACCACTCGCAGCTGTTGCTGTGGCGAAGAAACAGAAGGCTGAGGCGGTTGTTGCGAAGGAGGGGAGGTTTGGTAAGGAAACGGAGGCGTATCATCATTGGTTCTCGCATCTTCTTCCAGGTTTGATCCTCTGTACTCGTTTTCTTGTTCTGGTTGTTGCTCTTCTTCTATACCTTGTTGATGCTGTTGATAGTCGTCTTCTTCGACGTCTTCCATTTCTTCATCATCTTCGTCGTTGTACATGGATAGCAAGGCAATTCCTTCGGATTCTTTCTTCCTCGACGCCATGGAGTCTAGGGTTCCTGATTTTTGGCAGATTTAGAACTGGATTAGAAGTTGGTGAAATTAATATCGAATTAGGGCTTTGGATTTGAGTAGTTGGGGTTTAGTTTTCGGAATTGACTGATATTGCCACAATGCCAATAATTTGCGGGGCGAGGGTGGTGCACCAGGCGAACACAAATCGTCTGCCCCTGTTTTGTGCCCCGTTTAGTGCCCCTCCTATAATTTGATGCCACGTGTATGATAGATTTTTATTTGTTAACGTCGGCTTTTAGGTCATTTGGACTGCCGTTAAGTATAACTTCAGTCTAGGTTAACATCAACACGTTACAGTCTCCTCTTTTCTGCACTTCTCTCATCAAATCTTTGATCAAAGTCAAGGAACATTTTCACATAAGTTGTTTGCTCTTCATGTATATTCTGATGATGGTAATAAAAAATTAAAGAAGGAGAAGATAACTAAGAAAAAGAAGAAAAAGAGACAAAATGTATATTCTACCGTTAGTTGTTATCGTTTACAGGGCAGTTAGATATTAATCTCAGTCTTATTTGACATAATGTTCGTCTTTTCTCTTCCTATCATGCCCATCAACATTCTCATACTCCTGTAGCAATTAGCATCCATATCTGAGATATAAGACTTTTGGGTACTCTTTTTTTTCCGATCATGCTTGCCAGAACCAAAATCTTCAGAGGAATAAGAACACTTATGTTTGCTCTGCCTTACTGTAGAATTCACCCAACGTTCACGTGCTATCCTTTTTTTACCTGACATTGTTTCGTCGTTCGTGTCAGCTCTTTTCCATCAAAAGCTGACCCATTTTTCTGTTCAGCCTGCCGGCGACCCGAGCCCAGGTAATTAAAGGGTCTAAATCTTGACAACTCAACCCACAATATCTTCTGGTACATTCAAAACTGACAATGTTGAGAAACCCAATCTTAGAAAAAGAAAAAGCCAAGAAATACAACTTTCATAGAAAATCTAATTTCCAATTTTCAAACCCTCTTAACTCTTCTAGCCCCAGGTTTCCTTCCAGTGCCAATCACAGATGACTGGTTGTTGACAACAGGAGGAGGTTTCTTATTCTCTTTGCTCATACGTCTAAGCAGGTACCTAGGAGTTTGAGTCTTGTTCCTCTCCACGGAATAAGCAGCAGTCACTGACTTCCTTAAGCTCTCGAGCTTCTTCAAGGTTCTTTTCTTTGAAGATTCAATTGTAGAGACCTAAAAAATAACGCTGCCGTTAATTAACGTTTTTTATATGGTTAAACAAAGTTAAACAGACCTTAATCTAAGAGACACGCGGCAAACTCATATGGACGGGGCAGGGAAAGGGGCACAATATAGGGGCAGAGGATTTCCATCCGCACCAGGCAATGGGAGGCTGATTTTCGAAATGCGAGTGAAATCGGGATACGACGCGATGGGCTGAAATCTGGATCTCAAAGTGGGCTAGCGTCCAAACAAACGACTCAACCACACAGTATTTTAGACTTATATACGCTGAGAAAATCGTGGGCTCTTCAAGAAGAGTGAGGCTTCGGCTTTGTTTGGATCAGATGGCCCATTGGACTTGGACCATGTGAAATGTACCCAGATTCCGCCCAACCCAAGAGGCTCGTTTTTGCTTTATTGAGTGGAAAAATATTGAAACTGAATGATTGGATGACATAAATTCCCCTTGCTTTGGACCTCCATAACTGTACATATGACTGTCAAAACTTGCACTTTGCTATATCTCTAAATAGGTGCTGCTAACTTAGACCCTATGCTTTACAATTAGCTTTAACAAGCTTACCAACCTTTACAGTTAAAGCGAGTCGATCCCAAACCCAAATTCAGAAACAACCAAGAGTTTCAGTGCAGTATTTCCGCACATCTCTTTTCCTCTATACGTCCATGGCTATTTCCTTTTGCTATTCTCGAGAAAAAGAAACAAATGGAAACAAACAAAAGAAAGTCTCATTGAAGCTTCCTTTGACTTTTTCTTTTGCATCTCATGTCATGTACTTCTAAAGAACTTTCAGCTAGAAAAAATAAAAAAGATGAGAAAATTACGACTCTGAGATCTTTCACAGCCAGAGGACTCCATGGACCGCTAAAAACTTTTCATATGAAGATCGATTACGTTAAGAGAAAGACTCTAAACAAAATTAGACAGTGACATTTCGATGCATTGTTCTTTATCAAGGGAGCTTTGCCCTTACAGCAATCATGCATGAACATCTGTTTGTTTTTGTTTTAGCACTTTTGGCAGGTCTTTAGACCATTCGATGCCACGATGATCTATACATCGCATACAAACTTTTCCAAGTACTGATCAAAGCTTGTTTTGTTCTCCTTGTTTGAATGTTTTCATTCTGCAAACGTTTTGTAAGCTTTATTGTGTAGTCTGGTAGATATGAGGGAATTCCACAGAATAAACTATGAACGTGCTCATCCCACTAAACCAGATGTTGACAGCGGATTTGCCACTGCCAGGGGACAAGAATAGCCCACAAATTTGACTCAAAGCCATCTTCTTTCCTAATCTATCAGCATGTCTGCAGAGCCACCATGCCGACTGTAGATTTGAAGCCACAAAAACTACATCATAGATTGATATACAAACGTAAGGCAAAAACTGTCCTTCCAAGCTTGAAAGCATCCCCACAGAGGCGGCTGGAACGCGTGGCTGCTGATATTGACATTGATAATGATTCAGGAGATTATGTTACCAGTTATCACATTTTACTTTTCCAAAATGAAAGGGATAACCATTACAGAAGATAAAAAGAAAAATGCGAAAAAGCAAACACATAAAATAAGTATTTAAAATATTTAAATAAAAGAAGGAAGAGAAATCAAAGGCGTGGAGATGATGAAGGGTCCCCATGAGAAGAGACAAGCAATAAGTGGGATTCTCTACCCTGTTTTAGCTTACCCCACCTCCTTTTGTCTACTTTATTGTTTTTTTCTCTCTTTTCATTTTCCTTTCTTTTTGGGCCCATTTTTCCTTTTTTTTTTTTCAATTTTTAAAGCCTTAAATTCTTGTCTTTATATACACCACAAAAGCAAAAACAAAAAAATCCAAATCGAGAGACACCAAGGCATGGTCCTTCCCAAAAATTAACTTCATTTCATTTCTCCTGTTTTTTCACAGCGCGTGGCTGTAACCTCGGAAGAGTATTGGGGCGTGGGCGTTACTTTTTACCCATGAAATCAGATGAAATCAACTGCTGGATGTATGGCTTTGAGTAAACCGAGAACTTGCTGCATGGTGGGCCTTTTCCCAGGAAACTCCGCCGTACACAAGTATCCAACTCGGAGACTCTCAACCATCTCACTCTCTGATTCACCACCTAGTCTCAACCTCGAGTCAAGCGCGTCAACTCCGACTCCTTCCTTCACTAGCCTCCTCACCCACTTCACGTTCTCCTCCGTCCCCTGCTTCCCCGTCAAAAGCTCCAGCAACACAACACCAAAACTATAAACATCCATTTCCGCCTTTTTTTCATCTTTTTTATTATCCCTTTCCTTTTTAGACCCGATATTCCTAATCCCGAAATCGGATATCCGAGGTTCGAGGTTGTCGGACAGCAGGACATTGGAAGCGACGAGGTGGCCATGGCTGGAACCCACGTGGTGGAGGTAGGCAAGCCCACGAGCAACTCCGACTGCGATGCGGTGGCGCGTGAGCCAGTTGGTTTTCTCGGGCGAAGATGTCTGGGACCCCGCTCCGTGGTGATATTCCCACGTGTCGGTGCTCCAATCCTCCACGTTGGATGGCCCCGTTGGAAGCTCGTGTAACCAGCGGTGTAAATCCCCGTTTGCCATAAATTCATATAATACCAGCTTCTCCTTACCTTAAAGAAAAGTTATAAAAACCGAAAAGAAAAAACATCAAAGATTTTGTTGTCAAACGATGCTGTACCTGTGCTAGATATTTAAAAGAAAAAAAACAATTGATAGTTAATGAGGTAGCTGAAAATGCTATGCATGGGATCCAAAAGAACAGCCAAAATTCACGAATGTCAATACATGTAATGATGGGATGCGTTAGACTTTCGTGACAATAGAGGCCAAGCAGTCTATGGAGTACGACAGCCGACTGATGTTTTCAAATTTTCAAACAAACCCGTGAGGCTATTTAATGCAATAACCTTTGTTTAGTCAAATACCAGAGATGTAATAAAAACAATTTTGGTACAGTTACCTGCAATGCAATAACCGGAGAGAGGCAGCAGGTTAGGGTGTTTGAGCCTGGAAATGTCTTCAAACATGGCTATAGCGTCATCAAGATCAACATCTCTGGCATGTTCAAGGACTTTGATTGCCACGTGGAGGTCACCTGGGAGGATGGCTCTGTAAAGGGGTCCACATCCGCCTTCGGCGAGTACGGACTCCTTGCCGAAGTGTGACGTGGCGGCAATCAGGTCCTTGAACGTCAAGTTCATCAATGGTTTGGAGGACATGATAACAGGTGCAGAAGTTGGTTCTTTGATGTCTGCTACCCACGATGAGCCTGATTCTGTCTCGAAAGAGAATGGCCCTGATTTTTCCATCTTGAAATTTGGTTGAACCGGTGTGGAGATTGCCCATTTGTTTCTCCTCGCGAGTCTTTTTCTTCTATATTTACAGAAGAAGCAAAACACGAGTGAAGCAAGAAGAAACCCTGAACCACATGACAAACCAATGACCAAAGCTTTGGTCTTTGAGTTGGTTTCATGTTTTTTGCTGTGTGTTTTGAGGGGTAAATGTTTGCGGAAGACTTTGTGATTTGGGGTCAAGGAGTGAGTTCTAGTGTGATTGCTTGGTGTTCTTTCCGAAGTATTGAAAACGATTTTTCCACTGTGAACAAAAGCAGATTTGCCAAATCTTTGGAACTTGTCAAAGCCAACTGAACCGGTGAATTTGTTGAGCGAAATGTTTAAGAACTGTAGGCTATTGACTGGAGGGAAATCAGAAGGGAAAGTACCGTTCAGGGAGTTGTTTGATACATCTAAGTACTTCAATGAATGAAGAGCTGAAATGGGCTTTATGCTGCCGGAAATCTTGCAACTTGAAACATCAAGGTGCTCGAGTTTGGTAAGGTTGGTGAACCCAGGGGGAAGAGTACCAAGATCATTGTTTGAAAGATCAAGAAATTGAAGCTTGGAAAAACCAGAGAGTTTAACCGAGTTGGTAAACCTGTTAGCTGAAAGGTTTAGCAACCGCATCGATGAAGACGAACCATTTCCCGAGGTGGGTTCAAACCCAATAGTCCCTCCAAACTTATTTTTGGACAGATTGACCTCAACCAGCGTCTGAACAGACCAAAGCCAACCTGGAACGGAACCTTGAAGGGAATTGTTGGAGAGATCAATCGTGTGCAACTGCGACATGTTCCTGAGAAATTTCCATGAAACGTTACCAGTCAAATTCTTTGAAGAAAACTTCAATACCTTTATTGGGGGATATGAGCAGTTGACGTCCTGGGATTTCAACCAAGAGATATTGAATCCAGAGACTGATTTAAAAGCTTTAGAAACCAGTCCGTAGTCGGTACTGTTGCACGTAGATTGTACCGCTACCACCAGGGAAAAGAGAAGCAACAATCTGCCAAAAACTTCCATTTCTTCACTTCAAGCATCGACCTCTATTGCACTTCTTTGCATTTCCATGCTCAGAGATAGAGGAGAAGAAAGGAGGGGGGTAGAGTGAAGACCTACATGAGAAAAAATTGTATTATGCTTGACTTTATCTTTATGGGTGCGAGGCGAGGTAGAAAAGGAGGACTTGGTTAGTAGTTCTTCTTTTATATCCGAGGGACTGCAAAGTTCATAGATTAGTGAAGTAGGATTGTGGAAGTTAACGGCGTTGGGGTTTAAAGGGGAACAATTAACGGTGTTAAATGTATTAAAGTGTTTACGGGGGTTTGACTGCATAATTTATCATTTGCGACTGACTTCTGCCTCACGTTGTCATAAATATCACCATTTGCTGGTGCGGTGATTGCTGAAAAAAGAAATCCTCACATGGACCAACACCCTTCGGTTTGCTTACCTTTGCTTCTTTGCATTCTTGGTGATGGAGTTTGTTGCTTTAATCTTTACTGCGGTGCTCGTTTCTTTGCATAGTTTGGACAGTTTAACCATACACAACCAAGCTTTGCTTCACCCCGAGTGACAAAAATAAGCTCATTGTTTTATCAATGGGCCCCGTTATTGATGAATGGCAGTACGAAGCTTTCTCAAGAACAGAACAACATCATGGTGGGCGTGCAAATGATGCACCCCCCATATGCATTTCTTTTTCGGGTCAAAGTTTGGTGTTCTTTCTGATAAGTTGGAGACTGCAGATTAATGCAATGACTGGGTCTTTGCAGATGGTGAGGTCTAGCTGTCTCAGAAAAGAAACTTCCTTATCAAAGTGGGAAACATTGTCATTGGGTGCTGCGGATCAAGCTCCACATTTGGGTCATAATTCTATTTCAATCTTCAATTCTGGACATATATTTCGAAATAATCACTAGTTCTATCTGCTCTTTGACCCTTCACCGTAACACAATTGCAGTGTATTTCACAAAGTTTGTGTCTACTTCCTGTCTATCTTTTTATCTACAACTAGCATCCAAGCAAAAAATCTATCTCCACTCGGATTTGGCTTTGTTATCTCACATTGGAAAATGTCGTTCTTCTTCAAAATCAAAGCCTGCACTTCATATCTCAGAGAATCCTTACTTGAAATGTACTCTCTTTCCAAACTCATAGGTGTAGTCAAATCAAATATATTTGAAGAAAGATAATCGAAAAAGTTGCAAGCATTTGTTAATACTCAGGTTGCAGCTTTTGACGAATAATCGTGCTGCATGCTTATTAGTTTAACAAGTTGAATATCCATTTAAAGATTAGTATATAGTTTTAAGAAGTTGAACAAAAAAAAATATGATGTGAGAATGATCAAAGAGAATATTTGCTTCTAATCACCACTTTCTAGACATGAAGAATTGTTTTTTGCTCTGAAAAAAGGTATTCCCCCTTAACGAACCCCAACCACAACAATGCCCACCCTACTCTCCCATCTAGCAGTAACGGGCAAACAAATCATTAATTAATTAATGTGCTTTAATTATCACATGACATGAGTGATTGCAGCGGCTCCACAACAATGATTCTGTAACTTTTTGACAATAAAGCAAATCTACTTTATCAATGAAATGAGAGTAGCATAAACCTAGATATATATATATGTATATATATATATTCACACCATCATGCTCAAAGACCTTGACCCAAAAATTTAACAGTAGTTCCATCATATCATCCAAATTCTGCAGATAGTTAATGTCCTCCTTTAACGTTATAATTTTTTCATAATTATGCGTTACATGTTCATTTTTATATTATTACTTAAAAACTTTATATCTTTCTTTTTAAACTTCAAACATTGAAATGAAATATGTTAAAAAAACATGACGTAAAATTATATATAAAAAAAAAGGCAGCAAGTAAAAGATAAAAGATTCATATTCACCCAAAGAAAGGAGTCAATTATTTGCATTGAAATTCAAAGCATTTTCTCTAATTCAACAGAACCGACCATAATTTTGGCTTAATTTATGCACTGATTGAGAACAATTAATAAGCAATAGAAGAAGGTGGGTTTGGAAGCAGGCAGGCAAAACTTGCCCCATGGTTTCCGTCTGCAGACCTCACCCCTGTCCCCTCACATGATTTTTGGCTTAATTATTCCATCGTTTTTCTTTTATCATCATATATAAAACCATATACTGCTAGTAATAAAATAATATAGTAGTATTTGAATTTGTTTGGAGGGTAAGTTGATGGTTGGAATGGATTCACCTAATCCACAAAATTCCAACCCAACATTCCAAAAGAATGACAACTAAGTTTAAGCCCTGCCCTGATCCTACCTAGAAGTTGAGAGGCAGACTGTTAAGAATTGTTATTTATAGGTATAATTGATATAATAATCCATCTATCTTTCTACCTAGTACACCTTGGCAGGTTAATATACATATATTTTTTACCTGTGAGCATGAGTAGTGGGTGACAGCCCAGTAAAAGTTGGAAATCTGCACTGCCTTTGGCTACACGTATAACGGAAACCAATAATTTACAAAATAACTAGCAAACAAGAAGAAGTATAGAGTATGCTACAGTCTATGATGATGCCGTGTGGTTTACCCATGAGAGAACCAAACCCTACTTTTTTCTTAGCCCAGACAAAGTGGGCTACCACAATCAGTTACAATTTTCTGGCCCAGAAGACTAAACCCATTTATGAATTGGGAAAGAAGACTGGTACAAGCATGACACGACAATAACCGAGTGGGGGAAGACATGAGTAGAGAAATCACCTTGGGTTTTTAGTATTATCTTGCATGTGGATTGGTTTTATTTGTTATACAGCAACATGCTAAATATATATGATTGGATTCTTGTAACGCTGATGACGTGATCATCACTCACAAAATAATTAAGCAGCAAAAATCGACATTGTAAAACAACGAGTCATTCACGGACACCAACAAACTTGCAAAAAGGGTCAAAAGGAGCTGGAGATTAATAATCTTTGAAGCAATCTTTTTCTTACAAAAATCTTGTCCTTGCAAATATATGGAAGGTTAAAAGTTGAAAACCCAATCAAATTATACATTTCACTTTTTCTATATATAAACAAAAAAATATTAAAAATTATAATTAAATCAAGTACTCGTGTGTACTTTTTTCTTTGAATTATTATAAACATGCGTGTGATTATCCTTCTATACACTTCATAAATAATGCTAATAGAATAATATTTTACATTTCTTATCCTAATCTTGATAAGTACGGAAGACAAAGTATGACAATAGACAAATTTATTTGAGAAAGCTAATTGTCTTATCATATCTTCCTTAGACTTTAATGAAGATATTTAAATTATTTTGTCCTCAAATTGATAAGGTTTGATGTCTTGCGTAGATTTCGAAATGGAGTCACAACTCAGAAACGACAGCAAAGATATTTTCTACGGAATTCTGGAAAAGATTTCACCACCTTTCCGAAAGAAGCAATAAACAACAGAAATAACCATGTTTATCCTTGCATGAGGGCCAAAGGCAGATTGTCAAGGCACTTTTTGATTCATGCACTTAAAACATTCATCATCCAATCCAGCAATCACCCAATCACGTGGAGTGCAATCATCAAAAAGAAAGAGGGGGGCACCAATTTTTTTTTTTAAATTTATTTTGCTCATTTGATTATAAGTTCACTACTTCCCCGAAAGTGAAACAGGCAAGAAAAAAAGAAAGAAAAAAAAAGTAAAAGTTCTCTTATGGGTTACGCGTCTTTAATTCATCACCGACCATCATCCTGACTTCTGCAAATCCTCGGCAACGCCACAGTTCTAGCCCTCGGATCCCAAAAGAAATCTCGATCTATGTCAGATCCAACGGTGATTAAATGCAGATTGCTACATGCTGAGTTGATTTGGGTGGCAGGGGATGAGGGGAAGGGCGAGGTTCAACAATGAGGTATGCCGACGTGTAGTGCACGTATCCTCGTAGGCATCGTTAAGGAAGGAACACGTGGTGACCCGCAAATAGGGAGATCGGGCAGTCTGGTAGGGGCGGAATGGTTAGGTTTGTAAAAGAAAGTTACCGGTCGGGCCTGTGTACGATTCACAAAGAGTGACGTAATACGTCACACTTATACTTCGATCGCTCTCCTCCCGAGTGTGTTGAGCTGTCACGTGGAAAAGGTCAGCGCGTCTCTCTCCTCGTTAATTCCACGTAGATTCCTCCCGTTGTACTCTCTAATCAAATCAATGAGAGAAAATCATCAAATAATAATAATTTTTTTAAAAGATCATAACAATAAATATCAAGTGGGGAAGGTGTCTGTTAAATAAAAAAATTATTGTAAATGTAGAAAATTCCCACCAATGAATGATAGCCATTTTCAATAGTTTGAATAGTGGTAGTTAAATAAATTTAACATAATATTTAAATAAATCTCTAAACTAATTTAAGAATATTTAAATAAGATTTTATTTTTTATTGTATTTAATCAAGTTTTTTATATTTTTATTTTGAATTAAATAAAAATTTATAATTAATATTTTATTAATTATTATTAGTAAAAATATCACTTATTATTTTATACTTATGTGATATTGACATATCATTAATGTGATAATGAAAAATATTATATAATCATGTTATTATATCAAATTAGTATGTCATATAATTATTAATTATAATATATTAGTATGTTATGTTAACATCATGCGACATAAAATGACAAATAAAATTCTGACTAAATCATTAGTCATAGGATTTTATTTGATTTAGAATAAAAATAAAAGAATTTATTTGACTCTGAATAAAAATAAAAAAACTTGTTTGCGCATAATAAAAATATAAAAACTTATTTGAATTTTTCTAAATGATTTAGAGACTTTTTTTATATATTATACCAATAAATTTTTATAAACAAAGGGTTATACTCTCGTATAAGACTTTTTTTAATTAGGGAACTGTTTTTTTTTAAAGTAAACTCCACCTTTAATTTTGTGTTTTTAACTTTTTTTTCCTTGTAGTTTCTATTTTTCTTAATTAATAGCATGTGAATATTTTTGAATGAATACATTGTCTCATACTACTAGTAAAATTATCAAAATATTTTAAATTTAAAATTAATATATTTATTCACTCTTAAAAAGTATTTTGTAATTTTACTAATAAAAAATTAATACACCCCTTGTAATTTCAATTTTTAAAAAAATTAAATTCTACCTACATGGCTTGTAATTTCAATAATTATCACATTTTGGGTTTTTAATTTTCCGATTAACATCGTGTGATTTTTTTTAAAATGATAACTTAGAATTGTTGAGAAAATTCTTGAAAATAACCTGGCGTGTTAACATGTAAATTAAGAGAACCCCTAAAACAAAAACTAATAAAAAAAAACCTAAAATAGAAAAACAAACAGAGAGTATATTCCCCTCTTTGTTTAAAGGCATCTCCTTTCTCCGAACCCTTAACAAATTCAATTTCTTTAGACCACTCAGTCTCCCACCCAACAAAAAGGTTAAAAGGAGCACACTCAATTGTCCTCCTTCGAATGGCCAATCATTAACCATTCAAATTTCATTCTCTCAAATAACCAAACCCTAACCTCCGCCGCAATGGATCTCAGCTCCGTCGCCACCGCCAAGAAAGACGCAAACGGTGGCCAAGGTCTTCTCTTAGGACGCTACGAGGTCGGGAAACTCCTAGGACACGGCACTTTCGCTAAAGTTTACCATGCGCGCAACGTCAAATCCGGTGACAGTGTAGCCATCAAAGTGATCGACAAGGAAAAAATCCTTAAAGGTGGCTTAATCGCTCACATCAAGCGCGAGATTGCCATCCTACGCCGCGTTCGTCACCCGAACATCGTCCAACTCTTCGAAGTTATGGCCACCAAATCCAAAATCTACTTCGTCATGGAATACGTACGCGGTGGCGAACTCTTTAACAAAGTTGCCAAAGGCCGATTAAAAGAAGACGTCGCCAGAAAATACTTCCAGCAATTAATCTCAGCTGTCAATTTTTGTCACGCGCGCGGCGTTTACCATCGCGACTTGAAGCCCGAGAATCTACTGCTAGACGAACAAGGGAATTTAAAAGTCTCCGATTTCGGGTTGAGCGCGGTTTCGGATCAGATCCGGCAAGACGGTTTGTTTCATACGTTTTGCGGGACCCCTGCTTACGTGGCACCGGAAGTTTTGGCGAGGAAAGGATACGATGCGGCGAAAGTAGATATCTGGTCTTGCGGAGTAATATTATTTGTTTTAATGGCGGGGTATTTACCGTTTCACGATCACAACGTCATGGCTATGTACAAGAAGATTTACAAGGGTGAGTTCAGGTGTCCGAGATGGTTTTCACCTGAGTTAACTCGGCTACTGACGAAGCTTCTGGATACGAATCCGGAAAAGAGAATAACGATTCCGGAAATCATGGAGAACCGATGGTTTAAAAAGGGGTTTAAACATATTAAGTTTTACATTGAAGATGATAAATTATGCAATGTTGAGGAGGACGATGATGACGTGGGATCATGTTCCGACCAGTCATCATTGTCGGAATCAGAAGCTGAGTTCGAAACTAGGAGGAAAGTTACTTCACTACCGAGGCCGGCTAGTTTAAATGCGTTTGATCTTATTTCGTTTTCCCCGGGGTTTAATTTATCTGGATTGTTCGAGGAAGGAGAGGAAGGAGCGAGGTTTGTTTCCGGGGCGCCGGTTTCGAAAATTATATCCAAATTGGAGGAGATAGCGAAGGTGGTTAGTTTTACAGTGAGGAAAAAGGATTGTAGAGTTAGCTTGGAGGGTTCTCGAGAAGGGGTGAAAGGGCCATTGGCAATTGCTGCTGAGATATTCGAGTTGACGCCTTCTTTGGTTGTTGTGGAAGTGAAGAAGAAAGGAGGGGACCGAGGAGAGTACGAGGAGTTTTGTAACAGGGAATTGAAACCTGGGTTAGAGAACTTGATGCTGGAGGAATCACGATCTACTGCTGTTGCTGCTGCCGATGTTTCACATTTACCTTCGGATACGGAATAGAGAGAGAGGGGGAAGGGAAAAGGGTAAGCCTTTCTCTCTCTCTGTTTTCTTTTTCTTTTGCTAAGGCTTTTGTATCATAAAAAAAGTTATTCTTTTCGATTTTCATTTTGTTATGCTACTTAGGCGGAGCTTTAGATGACTTGATATATTTGTATGATCCATTCTCGTATCGGGAAGGATAGATTAGATTACAGAGAATTGAATACGAATTCCTACTAATCTTGGCAATTGGGTTTCTGGCTTGTATATTTGATATTTCCATCCTCTTTATTGAGAAATGAATTAATGAGAAATTTAATTTATATATGGCCTTCTTATAATTTTGACAATGCTTTGCATTAGCATCTAGTATGGATGTATTATTTTTTTCTTCATCTGTTGCTGAATTTCTACATGCAACTAGCTTTTATGTTATATTGATTATGTGGACTTTGGCCTGTTTGCTTTAAGGCATTAGCATATGGGTAGAATGACCTGACTCATAAACTTCACTCCACTATTCTTAAAGCCTTAATCTCAAACTACTTGAGGATTTGGAATAATAATTTTGTAGAAAAATAAAAACTCCAACCAGCAGAGTTTAGTATCTGCTGCTGGTAACAGAAAGTTTATAGTTATTTTCCAAAAAAAAAAACAGAAAGTTCATAGTTCTTCTTAGTTTCAAGTTTAACTGGAAGAACTAAAATCTAATATGAAACCATAATAGATGCGTAGCAGCTTTTGATTTGGAGGTTTTTGTGTAAATATGGACCTTCGATACAATCTAGTTGAGTTGTTTTTCTTATGAGTTTCTCCTGACCACTCAAAGTTTTGCTAGATAGGTAGGCAGGGCTCACTCTGCACACACTTTTGATCCTTAATAAGTGAAGCAGAAAAGTGTTGACATCCTAAAGCTCAATGGAAAATGTGTACAAGGAATCTACCTGTCTAAATCTGAAAGCATGTTCATAAACGGTTATAAGTCTCTTGCAAGAATTGTATGTCATGTCTCTTCTCTGTCCATGCGTTGCACATTGCTGAGATGCGAGCCGCACAAGCAATATGTCAATTCAGTTTCAGCTAATTTAATTTCATGCCAAATAACTCTCACCCAACAGTTAGAGCTCCAACTAGTTGTCTGATGGAGTGTAGCTTTTCTATAAGAGGGAGGTGGTTGAAAGGAAAAGGACTGCCGTGAGGATTGAAATCAAGTCTTTTTATGCCCTTCCACTCCTTTTAATTTTTTTTTTGGGTACAATAAAAAGATTTACTTAGCATTTTATTCATCAGTTCGTTGATGTCTATTAATTTGAATTTGGCCTCTAGGATGCATTGCTAAAAGGCAATTGTACAGTTTGGCCATTTATGAGACATTGTTCTGACGTTATTGATATGTGGCCCTCTGTTGTCCATAGGGTTGCAACTATCACAACCCTGAGAATGAATATTGGAACCATTATATGCATGTATAAACAAATTAGTCACAGCTTATTTCAATCAACAGGCATGGACTATTCATACTCTTTTCTTCCTCTTTATCCTTGATGTCATTTTATGGGTCCGGGAGGTCATCCATGCAATGACCTAAAATTAAAAGATAGCCGTAAACCAAGCCTGTTGGATCATAATCTTCTGGCAAATGGTTCTGGCTTGATTTGATTATTATTACTCCTAGTAATGCTAGATGCTTCTTCTTGCAAATCAAGCTATTAATTAGCGATATGTTCATTTTGCAAGTTGCTTAAACGAATCTGATCCTGATGATTGGACTAATTGTTCCAACAGGCGTTCAAGAACACGAAGAAACCTTAAACAGCAAATTAAATAATGCCTTTGGTTTATTCTGTTATGGTATTTTGTTCTTACAATTGCCAATGTGCTTACCAAAAATGCCAATTGGGCATGCAAAGAGTTTATGGCTTTCCATTACTATTTGACCACCATAGGGATTCCTTGTTTCAGTCAAGATTCATTTGGAGAGAAGCCTAGATTCATGAGCAGGGAGCGGCGATGTAGATAGCATGTGCTTATTTGTAGTAAAATATATTGACTTTTGGATCAATTTGAATGACTTTACAGATAGTTAACTTTAGTCACGCGAGTAGGTACTTGGGTAGGATTTATATTTTGTTTTTTGTGGGATTTAGGTGATCTATTTTTCTGGGTCAAGTGCATTTTTTTCTGCTTATAGGAAGCTTTAGCTATCAGTATTCATTAACACAGCGAAAAAATTAATGGACCACGTACAGGAATTATGACATTAGTATGCGACTCGAAAGTTGAAACTGGCTTTCCCCTTCAGCCATTTTCTTTCTGCAGTTTCAGTTATTTATTTATTTAATGGACGACCTTGAATGAAATGGAGACACATGGATAAGAAATGAGTAAAAGCCAGCATCACCGATTGAAAATTCATTGGAATTTTTTAGGCTTTTTTGGGGGCTACGTTTGTTCGGATTCTGGACACATCTTTTGTTAACATGTTCTAATGGGGATATTGATTTCATTAATCATGTTTTTTTGACGTTTCGGTTGTTGCGGTCAGCCGAAATCTTGGAAGGATTGAACTTTAAAAAACTGTCAGTAGTTTGTTGTGCTGTTTCTGTTTTTTCTTGGGGCATCTCAATCCAAAATCCTTTTAAAGTGTAGATTTTCCATTTAATTGTCATCTTCGGATGGCGTCAAATTTGTCTTCTTGCAATGTGAGTACAGATAACTGGAGTCTCTGTAACTCAGCTTCGTTCATGAGATTAGATAAAAGGGTTGATAGTTGCAATGGGAGTTTTGGTGGAAGCAGGCATAAGTGAGTTCATGGTGTTCTCACTTCTCACTGAGTCCTTGAGGTTACAGAGCAATGTCGCCAAGTTTGACCACTCGGCTTACGCTGGGGATTATAGTCTTGCAATTGAGAGGAGACATTCAAACCTTGGCTTAATAATAACATGCACAAAGAGAAAGGTCCAGCGGCCAACTCACAGATATCAGATAGTATGAAATTTAATGACAGGCGAGAAGCACTACTGACTGATGCAGGTCTAATTTCCAGTTGGGTTCAGTCGGAGCTCTGGGGAAAGGGGCAGGAGAAACTTCTTATTTTTTAATGACAATTCAATTCACTTGCGGAACCTGAAGAGGATTCTTTCTTCAAAAGTAGGAATTCATGAGCTTGAAGCTGGGGATTCTTGGTTTGCTTAGGTTGCCACGCTTGGTCCTGAATTTGCAACTTATCTGACTATGCTGCAGAAGACTAATACCCCAACTACAAAATCCTGTCAGAGATTTCAGCTCTCGTGCCAATCAACATCCTACTAATTTATTTTCCAAATCGATAGTACCGTATTGTCTTAAAGGGTATAGTGCGTGTAGCTTTGACAGATCACAGCCTAGTCTGGCTGATACCAGGAAATTTTTTCACAATTCTGTAACTGCAGCCGACACTAAACTTTACTTGCAAGTTTCAAATGCTGAACCCACCTGCCTGGTGCTGCCGGTTCTTCTACGGTGAAGTTAATGTCTCTTTTTCTTTTGGGGACAAGAAATTAATATCTTTACTACTTTGAAACAAAGTACAAACTTAAAGCAGTTCATTATATGATTATATGACGAACGTATCCTTGCCTCCTAAGGTAACATAACAGTTTTATGGCCCGGACATTAAAGGTAGCAAGTGCCTATTTTGCTTTAGAAAATTCAATGCTGGGAATTTGGTAAGAACATGCACATATCCATTTGTGGCCTGTGGGCCGTGAATCAGGACGCACCCTGGACTGGTTTTGAGATTCAATTTAACACCCAAATCCTCGTCTGCCCTAAAAACATGAGCAAACCTATTCAATTCGGCCTTTGATCAGCTTGCAGTAACTATCAAAACTTGAGTTCAAGTTCACTGGCTCGGGGACAAATCAGAACCTCTAGTAACAAGTAAGAACTTAACAGTAGAGGAACCAGAATGAGTGACATCCTCCACGTATTGCACTTTGAAATCAGTTGAACTAATGCACCCCAACTTTTCCCAACAATTAAAAAAAATATATATGAGAAAGAAAATTATGTCATCTGGACTCTGTTTGTGCTAACTGGTTAAATGCTATGGCGAGTTGATAGAGCCTTGGCATGTAAATCTCAGGCCAGACTTGTTTAGAGTCATCTTGTTTATAATTTTCGCAGAAAAGTTAGTTTGTGCATAAACTAAAACCCTCTTCGGCAGAAATTCAATCTACAAGATAGGAAAAGCAATTGAAACTCACTGAGGGCAGGAAGCTCTATTTGGCAGCAATTACATATATATTTGAACCAAAAAATAAAAATTGTAGAACCCCTTATATACAGGAAAAGATAACTCAAAGCAGGTTCTGGTTATAATTGTTGCTGCTCATTTCCTTGCCAAGTCCACACAATATCCTTCAGCGAAGGCTTCAATTCTTGGTTACAGAACTTCTTATATTCCAAGGTATCCCCGGCGGTTTTGTTCAACTCTACCACATAAAAAGAAGGCGTAACTTCAAAAATCTCAGCATCTATAGCAAGCAGTCCTTTTCTCCCTTCCTTGCTGCCTTGCAATTTTACCTTTCCGTCCTTATTCTTGATGCTAAAACTCTCGGTCCGAGCTATTTGTTGAAATTTAGAAACGATATCTGTGGCTGGTTTTCTGGTCGTAAATCGTGAATAATTTCTTTGATCCAAATCTTTCTCAAACAAACCTGATAAATCAAAACCCTGTGAAAGAGAGATAATATCAAAAGCATTGAAAAAACTCGGCCTGACAGGGCTTGTTGGCACTGCTGCTTCGTTCTGTGAACTGTTTCCACGACCTGAAGAGTCAAAGGCAGCATGAACATCGCTAATTAACAAGTCTACGCGACAAGCGTGAGGGGATGGTGGTGGGCTATCGATATGTTTGTACCCCTTCTTAAACCAACTGTTCTCCATGAGCTTAGCCACCGTGATTCTGTGGCTTGGATTGGGGTCAAGAATCCTTGAAAGAAGCTTCCGAACTTCGGGTGGAATCCATTGTGGGCATCTGAATTCTCCTCTGCATATCTTTCTATACATTTCCATGAGATTCTGATCATGAAAAGGAAGAAAACCTGCCAACAGAACGTAAAGAATGACCCCACATGACCAAATATCAGCCTTGGCTCCATCGTAGCCTTTCTTGTTAATAACTTCTGGTGCAACATAGGCTGGTGTTCCACAAGTCGTGTGAAGAAGGCCATCTTGTCTCCTTGATTCTTTCAAAGCACTCAAGCCGAAATCCGAAACCTTCAGATTCCCATTTTCATCTAGGAGTAGATTCTCTGGTTTCAAATCCCGATGATAAACCCCCCTGCTATGGCAATAATCAACAGCTGCAATCAATTGCTGGAAATAGCGTCGGGCGGCATCTTCCTTGAGCTTCCCTTTGGCAACCTTGTTGAAAAGCTCACCACCTCTAACATATTCCATGACAAAATATATTTTGGCCTTGCTAGCCATGACCTCGTAGAGCCGAACAACATTGGGATGCCTGACAAGGCGCATAACTGAGATTTCACGCTTGATTTGATCTATTAAACCCCCTTTCATTATCTTCTCTTTATCGATAACCTTAATGGCGCAGCTTTGGCCTGTTGCCAGGTTTCTGGCATGGTAAACCTTGGCGAATGTCCCTTGCCCGAGCAACCGCCCAAGCTCAAACCTGTTCATCAATATTACGCCTTTCTTCTCCATGATCTCTCCTTCTGCTACACAAATCAAAGCTGAAGGTTCTACAGGTAACAATGAATTAATGGATAAAACCATGCACTTTCTTGAACATTTTGCTATGGTTTCTTTGGTTAAGAACCGAGACAATCAGTCCTTTTTGGACAAAGGAGGAGAGAAGGGGCTAGGGGACTAAGCTGATTCAAATTTGCCCTGCCAATAGGCACTAGGCCCGGCAAGAAATATTAATCCCCTTTGAAATGGCACAAAACTTGGTATATTTTCTTTGTAGCAAGACTACAAAAATGTTTACCAGAATTCCCAAAAAAAAAAAAAACAGACAAAGAAAAACACATAAATCAGACTTGTTCAAAAATAGCACAAGTTGGGTGAGCCTCTACTATTGAAGATCTGGACATAATTTCCCTCCTATATATAGTAACTTTCAGAGTGCTGGCATTTTGGATCTTGTAAACAGGGATCGGACGGCTACAATTATTATCTGGGTAACGTTTGGTTTTCATGCCGCATATATAGGCACTTCGAAGAAAATGCTTTCTCTAGACACGTGGCAGTTAAATGGATTGATATTGAATTATGAGATGAACATGAGAATCAAGTGGTTGACATCTCCAGCCGGTAAAAAACGAACTTCGGGAATATTGTGTACATACAAAATTCATGGAAATCCGCACAACTGGCACCAGATTTTTAGCATGTGTGGGAAAAGGGGTTACCCCGCTTTTCATTTGATTAACTACTAGATAAGCTAGATTTCCTTGGCAGTTGCTTTGGTAAAACAAGCTGAATCAGATCCTTTGTATTTGGTAATCTAGCTTGGTTGCGGGTATAATTGTATTTGGCAAGTCAAAAAACCTTTTTTTTGGCAAGTCAATTATCGATTGTTTTCAAATCCTAACATAATGATCTCATTCTTTCGTAATACATTGATTGCATTAGATCATAAGTTTGGGAAAAACTATATCCAATATCTACCAGGGAAAGTGCTTTGTTCCCTGATTGATGGATTAGAATCATAGCGGCTGGATAAAAAAGATCAGTAAAAATTACAAGGGTCTGCTGCTAATGATGAAGCTGAGCTTATGGTTCAATATGTTCCCCCAAAGCAGGAAAGAAAAGACTTCCAGTGCTGTGAATCTCTTTCCACTAGGCTATTCTGGCCACTCCATAAAAACTTCTCTCGGTGGGTTCAGGACGTTCAACATCACTTAAATTTGGGATCCATGCTTCTACCACCTCCACGTGGACGCCCAACAATCAAATGGGTCCATCTTAACAGGACCATAAGCCTCTCCCTTCTACTTGAAATTTTCCATGTGGGCAGACGACGTGGGTACGGTTTGGCCAACTGACCCACATATGACCAATACTTTAAGCCACAAACACAACACAAGTTCCTGATATGGAGAGAGAAGAGTTCGTTGCTGGAACATCGATTCTAGGCAGCAAACGACCTTATCACGCGGGCATCCCTCGGCTGTTTGTCTTGGAGCTTGTCGACCTCAACGTCATGTCACATCTTGAGCAGGTCGTTGTTCTTTCTTAGGCCACATATCTGCACTACGCTCTTCTTTCGGGTTCATTAGAATCACTCGTCTGTTCAAGTCTTCTACCCTATTAATGGACAGGTAGTTGAATTGAAACCTTTGCAATGTCCTTTGTGGACCTAACCATCCAATTCTTTACGCGCCATGGGCCATGCAGGCATACGGCCATACCCTACAGTGAGTTGACATCTCTTGTTTCTCTAAACATGATTGTGGTTGAAACACGTGAACTCTAGACAAGCTAGCTACAAGATTAATAAAAAAAAATTTAAACTGTCTGGTCATCATTAATCACCTGATCAGGAGCCAATGTTGTCATTTGGATCGATGATTGGTTATAAGGAGCTTGGTGGACACCACAAAGCTAATTTTGAATTATTTCGCCAGGTTTGGCCAGAAAATAATCTTACATTCGTATTGCTCATCTTTGTTGTTCTTGTCCTCCTCTTGCTATATATTACTAGCTGTGAAAGATTCACGTAGAGACCAATTTGGATTGTTGAGTCCATGACAGGTGATAGAAGAATTCACTCTTTTATACAAGCACAACTGTCACCCTGCTTGTACTTCGGGGTAGACTGCTAGGCCCATACTTTGATGTTATCCTCTTAGAGGATTTCAAAACAATTGGTGGAGAGGGACCATCTTCTGAGCATTTCAACCGCAGATTTCTTAGCTCACTATGGCACAAAAGATAGTGTTGCAGTAGGACACGGCAGAGGAAACAGGCTTCCTCAGTGCCACAGCGTATGGAAAGCAGTCAGCTCTTTTTACCAGGTTGCACCTGGGATGAATCTTGCTGCCGCATCCATCGCACATAGCCCAGGATCATCCCATGGAAACTGGATTTTACAAAAATTCTCTGTACCAAGGAAGCAATAATATCGTTATTTGCACACTGCACGTTGCAGTCATTAAACTTCCAGAATTCCTTCACAAAGGGCACACCCCACCGCCCTGATCCCTGCCCTCCCAAGACATTTGGCACCAAATAAATCAGGTCTCAGTACAACAGAAACATAGCAGAGTCATCTCACCATGAACAAAGTTTCACTCCCCTGTAATGGTAGTATTAAACTTGACTTGAATCCTCTACGAATTAATGGTCATATGTTTGGACTTTCTCACTTTATCCTGTTCATGGTTAACAATCAATTGGTGGTACATGGTTATTTTTGTTTTGATCAAACTTTGCCTTCAGAATTTTGCACTGGGTGGATATTCTGTATGATTTCTATATTATGGGTTTGTAAAGAGCCCCAACCATTGGCTTGTCCCATTTCTGGGATGTCATGGGATGTCGCAACAGGTTGAAACTGGATAAACAACAGCGATGAGCCATTGACCGCCTCCCCTCCGTTTTTTACTTTCCCCTTCTCTTTAACCTCTAATCAAAATAATTCTGGATCATGTAACAGTGGATTTAAGACATAATACTATAGTCTCGTATGAGGCATTGTGGATTTTACTGCTTTGGAACACACTTAATTAATAAATAAGATAAACTATAAATAAATTAAAATTGTCTTTTTTCTTTCTCTTTTAGAGAATTAAAGAACATATTTTGTGTTCGGCTCGCACAAAATTTGGGTTTAGATCTTTTAGAATAGTGGTACAAGTTTTCGTATAATTTTAAGCATTAATTAATAAGACTTATCCATGGTAATAGACACTCTCGTTTATCTAAGGGATGACATATCTATTTTTACGTTAAAAATCTCAAATTTTAATTATTGAAATATTTATATATATATATATATATAAATGTATATTGATAAATTAATATTAAATCAATTAGCTGGGATAATGAAGACTCCTAATAAATTTTCAATCCTAATAAATTAATATTAAATTAAATTAGATTTTTTTTATTTTTCAAACCCAATAATCCGATGGAATACTTACACCTATAGAGAGTTTTCAAACCTTTTTTTTTTTTTGGAACTTTCTAAAATCTTATAATAGTATATACAGATAATTTTAGAATATAAATCTTATTTTCACTTCACTTTACGTTTTTATTTTTATTTATTTTTGCAGGGTCTCATGTATGCTACCTGTGGGAATTAAGGTGGGATGCCCGGCCCCTTCTTTTATTGTTTTATATATATATATATATATATATATATATATTTCCTTTCTCGAAAAGAAAAATTGAGACAAAAAAAAAATTTCAATAGATACTACTATTATATAGTTTTTGCTTATACATCGATAGTACTAGCTAATTGCATTCAGATCAACTAAAAAAATTACCTTAAAATTTTTACATGCTTATGCTATACATTATATACAGAATTCTTAGCTCCTACCATGCCTATGATCTCTTGTCTTTCCCCACTCATGCATGCAAAGGTGAAGCTTCTTACTTGCCGCGAGAAAATCCACTCCCTGCACTGGTGTCAATATGCCAAGTAGTTCCTTTAGCGTGCTTAGCCTCAGCTTATCAGCCTCCTGGAGTATGTTCGCCATAGAACTCTCGTGCTCGTCCAGTGCACGATCTACTTCCCCACATGATTCACCGATCACGGCTATGGGCTGGTCTGCTATGTTCTCCTGCAAGCTCGCCAAGTTATTCGACAGTCTCTCTTCTTCCTTCATAGTCTTCATGTGCAAATCGTTTACCTTTCCCTGCTGTGTTGCTGAAATCTGGCCAAGGTCTCCCCTGACTAAGCCCTGGAGGATTTCAGGGAGCTGGAACTCGACTTGCCACCCACAGAGTGCGTAAGTGAGTCGAATGTACATTGAGGGTCTGCAACCCGCAATCCAAAGCAAGGAGTTCTCCAAGGCAGTGTTCCATGAGGGTGCAAAAAGGCCTGAAACATCCTGGCGAGACAGTTGGTTTCTTTTGTCAATGTATTCTTGGAAACTGTTGATGGACTTCCCAGCCAGTTTGGCATACGTGTTTTCGGATGAGTTGACATCATTTTCTTTTAGGTTGAGGGCTTGGAGGAGCTCGCTTAACTCTTGTTCTTGAGTGGTCATCCATTCCTGGAAACAACATTGTAAACGTTGGTTATCGCTAGCCATTTCAATTGTGCTAATTAAGCGATGAAGCCAAGGATTATATTTGGGGGTTTGGGTTGCTATTACATGCGTGTCCTTTTCCACATGCGAAGCCAAGGGATCCAAAGCCAGAAAAAGAAAAAATAGGGGATGGGATTGTGTATTCCTCTGTGCTTCAATTTGGGTTGTTTCTTTGATCTTTGTCACATGTGGAAAAGGACAAAGTTTTCAATCTTGCTACCGCATCGATACCAAGGCTACATTATCTTACTAGCACTGGAGTAGCATTTTACTTCAGTTTTCGTTGGCTTATTTTACAGGTTAAACCACAAGCTCCCCTCCGCTCGCAGGAGAGTATTCATTACTTTTCCCTAAAGCCACTTAAAGACGGATCAGGTGCGTGAGGGTTGAACTTTGAATGGACTTCCCACCTAAACTCTTGTCCAAGCGTTAAATATATCATTATAGGATCCCTAGCAGAAGGATAAAGCTTTGGCGACCCAAGCAAGGCTCTAGCTAGGTCGGCTCCGGTGGTAAGTGAAGCATTAATGGAGGTATGATTTAACACATAATGCTTTACGCGATAATTGATAAACATGTAGAAATATTCAAATTGCATGATGTAGTTGAACTTAATTCAAACTACGAGATCATGAAACTGAATCTAAGCTTGTTGTCAATAAGCTTATGATCAGATAGCAGTAAATAGTGATTCATGAACGGTGTATGGTTATCTAAGTATTACATTTATCAGTCGAATATGCACATACACGTGGAAAATGTTTACTATGACTCACCCACACGAAGATAACTCACTCACCCCACGTGCCCATGCAACACGATTAAAATCAATGCGAGTCTTTGCCAAATGCCAATTCCTTTCTCTGTTGTCTCGTTTCTGTTAACCCTTTTTTTTTTCTTTTTCCTGAAATTGTCGTTTCTGTTGTCCAATATTCAAGCTTGGGGGGTGGGCCTTCATTTTGTCAGGGAGGGTTCAGGCAGTGATTGTATAGCGTGGATGGTTTATGTGGCCTTTGCAACCTTTACAAATTTATGTAACCCCATTGAATCATTGAATCAATAAAATAGTTCATGGCTTAGCAAAAATAAAATAAAATTTCAAGCTTGGAATAGAAAAACTTTTATCAGGTTCAGGTGGCCTGCAGGGATGGATATTAATTTGTTAGACCAAAAATGAACAGAAACCATCAATTACCGTCGGTTCAAATGCAACTACAGGGAGCAGGGCTTTATTCTGAGCAGCATATAAACTATTTCTCTCGAGTTCCAAATAAAATTCTTCGTCTTTTATCTTACGGAATGGAATCCCACCTCTCCCAAGCGGAGAAATATATATGGGTAGGGAAAATGTGTTCTCTCATAACAAGATTCGGCTCAAGAAGTCTAGAGGGCCTAGGGTTGAAGTGCGAGAATCAATTGCCAATAATCACAAGTGCAATCATAGGAGTATGATCAAGCCTAGAGCCTGTTTGATTTGGAAGGCTTGCATGAATATCAAACATGGTACGCCAAGGATCAAGAACGGAAGCTCTAGTTCAGGCCAATTTGAGTCCAACCAGCTCACACCTAGCTTTTGGTGTTTTGTTTTTTCAATATTTTTCTTTAAAGAAAAGCTTTAAAGGCATTAAGGTACCAACATATGATCTTTAATTGTCCCAAATTGCTATTCTCACCAATCACTTGATTCATGGTCAAAAGATGTGAGTGCAGACTTTGGAGGTACATATTAAAATTTTACATTAATAGTATGAATATATTTGTATTTATCTTATATATTTAATAAATGTAATAACTAGTCAGAAGATTAATCTTATGTAAAAGTTTTAAATAGGAATAAATGTTTTGGTGAATTGTAATGAGTGTATGATATCCTACTTTGAACAAGAGCACAAATTAAAAATCAAAGCTCACAGAGCATAAATGCTTAAAGAACATGGTGAAGCAATTCCCAGATGCACGTGTTTTGTAAAGGGCAGAATGATTTCCTTTGTTCCAGAAAACCAAGCTTGAAGCAAGTTCTTAACGAAAAAAAAATGGAAAAGCAGAAACTAGGCGCAAAGGTATTTTGCACCGCAGCCGACCAAAGCTCCTATCAGAGCCCGGTTCATAGAAGATAAAAGGGTGGGACCCGATGAAGTTTTGTGAAGGAACAGCCGGAACAAGTTCCACGTTGAACCAAGATTCTTTCCTGTGACGACACGTTTGTCCGCACTAGAATCTCAACACCAGCTGGTGAGACGCATGCATGACTCCTCAAGGCAGTCAAAGGTTGAATGGAATTAAGGGTTCGAGAGAGAAACAGAAACTACATGAACTCATGTCATCCCTCTCTAGCAAAGCGTCATATATCAGCTCAGCCCTCCCCTGCAAAATCCACTACTAAGTCACAGCTGCGCGCAAGCCATGCACTGCCCTTTCTCACTCTAACCGTGTCCTATACTCCTTTTTCCATCTGTTCTCTTCCTCAAACTTCCCCTTTGCTACCTGTATATATCTGTCGCATGCTGGAACATTTTTCTTCCAAGTCCTAATTAAGTTATCTCTATAACCCACACTTCACTGCCCCTTCGATTACTTTCAAAAGGTGACAAAAACAATGAAGACCCCAGTCGGAGAAAGGTTCTCCCAGTTCTTCGAGAAGTGGATTTGTCAACTTGATGATTACTTGCAACAGCTTCTCAGGGCGTCGAAAGAAAGTTTTAGTAGTGAAGCTGATGAACAACAAGCTCTGGTGTCAAAACTGACAGCCCATTATAAAGAATTCTACACTGTCGAATGGACTGCTGCTCATGAAGATGTGCTTGCCTTCTATTGTCCAGTTTGGTTAAGCAAACTAGAGAATGCTTATTCATGGCTTACTGGTTGGAAACCATCTATGATATTTCGACTAGTTGAGTCAATGAGGAGGACTCGGGTGCCTGGCCCGGGTTTGGCTGAGTTGACGGAGGAGCAGCTAAGGAAGATAGAGCAGTTAAGAATGAAGATAAAGTTAGAGGAAGAGAAGGTGGAGAGGGAAATGGAGAGGCAGCAAGTGGCATTGGCGGACCGCAAGATGGTCGAGCTGGTTCGCATGGCGAGCCGAATAAGGAAAGGGGAGTTGGTGGGTCAGGTGGACGGGTTGGTTGAGGTGGCGATCAAGGGTTTACTGGCAGGGCTGGAGAGGGTCATGAAAGCTGCTGACTGTGTGAGGCTCAAGACTCTGAAAGGAGTTCTGGATGTTCTGAACCCATCGCAATCTGTGGACTTTCTGGCGGGGACTTGCATGCTTCAGATTCAGCTGAGGCAATGGGGCCAGAGAAGGGATAGCCAGAACGGGCCTAGATTGGATCCACACAACAATACTCTTTTCTAAGAAAAGTTACTACTGAGTTTTGTAACTGCAAGTCACGGTCTATTCTGTTCATCTGTCATCTGCCATCTGCCATCTGCCTTATCCATGAATTTGCACGCTTTACTTTCAGTTGCAATTTAGGAGTAATTTTCTTTTAAAGGAAATTTGAGATGTTGCGTCAAAGAATTGAGTAAACGACCATGGCCTTCCGGAGTGAGAAAACAGTATAAAAAAGACTGATTTAGGCAGAGCCATGCACATTGTTGATGATTACTACTAATTGCGGCAACAGGTGTGGGACGTTCACATTCTCAAAACTCTACTTTTAGTCTCACTTAAACAGTCACTGCTTTTGTTTTTTTCTTTTCCTGCATTTAGTTATTGAAATTCCTGACTACCGAATAAATAGACACTAGCTCGTGATAATGGCGATATGGACAGTCAATCTTTCTCAGGGTCTGAACTATTGAAACAAGCTTTGTGTCTTGGACCAATAGTACATAAACCCAACGAATGAATAATGAACATAAACAGAGTATTAGGGGTTCACTAAGAACAAACAAACTGAAACCCATAATTTTAATTTGGAATAAAAAAAACCCACAAAATTTTACGTGTCCAATATCAAATACTGTGGCAGAAGTTTTAAAAAACCTCAACAACCTAATTATATTTAAGGGGGGAAAAAAGAATGTCAACAAATTGATATGTTTGCTATGTTAGTTTTTTACATCAAAGACTTTAATCACAAAATACATACATCCATTACAATTCGGTACACAATCCCCATTAATGAGTATGCAACAAACTTTTATTGCAATGAAGTGTTGAGGATCGATGGGGGAAAAATATTAAACAAATGAATAAATAGGATATGTAATATATGGAAACAAAGTGACCAAAAAAGAAGTGATTTGGAAACCAATTATAAGGAAAAGACTATTCCTTTGCATTTTGATACAAAGTAAGAGAGAGACTTTGACTTACAACACAAAGATGTTCAGCCTGCTGATAAAATCTCAAGTTCAGCCCACCACAAGGGGGAAAGTCTTGGGGTAGCTTGTTCAGGTGGGACATTAATCACTTCCCTTAATTTCGAAGTCACATCCTTCATCGTTGGTCTTTGCCTTGGATCTACTTGGATGCACTCTTGTATAACCTCACAGATTACATCAAGCTCGTTATTTTTGAAAGATTTGAGGGTTGGATCAATCATGTAGCTGATGCTCCGTTTATCATTCAAATATTGAGCAGCCTGGCAAGCAAGTTCGTCATTATTAGTTTACCAAAAAGTACTGTACAGCAAGTCAAGTGTAGCTTTTGCCTTGCGGCCAAGTTTAGAAAGGGAGGGATGAGAGTGCACTACAAAATCATTAGGTCATGAGGGTGTCATCGTGAACATACCCATTTCTCAAGAGGCCCTTGCTCTTCCGAGTAAGGAAGCTTTCCGGAAATGATTTCGAGTAACAATATTCCAAAACTGTAGACATTCACTTCAGGGTCGGCGAAAGGTGGCAATTCAGAATGCTCTGATTCAGCATCACCTGAGGTTTTCGACTTAAGTGCAGGCTGCGAACTACAGATTTCCGCAACCTGCAAACGTAAACAAGTAAAGAGGATGAGTGTCTCATAATGGCAAGAACCTGAATAAAGCCAATTGACACAGAAATTGCTGTACCTTCGCAGCATAATCATCCGTTAGAAAGATAGCAGCTGAATTTAAGTTTGTATGCGCTATGGGAGGATTCAGATCGTGGTGCATATACCGAAGACAATAAGCTACACCCATGATGATTCTCATCCTTGTATTCCAATCAAGATGCTCCATTTCTTTAACTGAAGGCAAAAATAAATATTTAGACTCATTTTTCAAATGAGAAGAATCAACATTGAGTAAAATATCCACCAGGAAATATTCATGTAAGTGAAAATTTAACCATGCAGATGCTCAAAAAGGGTTCCATTTGGAGCATATTCGAACACCATCATCCTGTTAAAAGGGTCATCCTCCTCGCAGTAGCCAATAAGGTTGACAAAGTTCTTATGGTTAACCCGTGACAATGTATCAATCTACAGTGAAAACCAATATAACAATTGATTAAAAAGTTAAAATAAAAAAGATGATCAGGAGATTTAAAGTATAAAATTCACTTGTGTTATGGCCAAAAAATGTCACATTTATATTTTGTAACCATAATAACAACAAACCTTTCTCCGATAGGCCATCTCTGAGCTCTTTGACCACTCTTTCAAAGATGAAACATTGATTGATGCAACAGCAATCTCAACCCCGCTGGAAAGTGTCCCTTTGTACACTGTACAGCACCCAATTGTGTCAATTATATTGCTAAAATCCTCACAGGCTGTTTCCAGTTCTGATCGGTTTAGCTTAGGCACCCCTGCATTTCAAATAAACAGATAATTAAGGTTTTCTGCATTCAACAAAAATAGTACCAGGGTTATCATGTCAATGGATTCAAACTGGTCTGGATATTATCTCAGATCAAGGCACCCATGCTAAGTATATTAAAATCAGCAACATCAACTGATATCTAGCTGGAAAATTAGACACTGGACAAGTAATGAAATCCAAAGACCCTACCATATGTTTCACAGCACATTAAGCAAAGTTTTCATTCTCCAAATTTGGAAACCAAAATAACTGGGGCCCTCATCAAATGTGACAAAGATGAACATTTAGGCTTTGTCAATTGAGAAAATATATTTAAGAATCTTTTGATTAAGCATTGCTAATTCCTACCACAATCAAACCATGGATTATGGAATAAAAAATCTGAATGATCAAACTATGCGATTTCCAAGGAATAACGCATTTGAATTATCTTCATAAGCATATAGGATGAAATGCCAATGTGAAGATTTAATTATATGAACTAGCAATATTAACAGGTTCAACAATCAACAGTATAACTAGACAAATCATTTGGCTTTTAACACATAATCAAGCAAAACATTTAACAACTACCTGTAATAAAAGCTTTCTGCAGCTGTCCGCTTAGTCCAGTTTTCCAGGGACCAATGGTTTTTGCTGCTCGTTTCCGGCACATGATAACCATGGCCACAATCACAAGCAAGACTACCACACAGGGAATGACAATGAGATATTTCCATATATTCCCAGAAGCTGAAGGTTGTTGAGCTGTTGGCTCAGCATTAGAAGTTTCGGATGAGTGGTCCACAGGCTTTGAATCAATCCCCTGAAGGGAAGGATCAAGCTGTGGGGCCGGGGCATGAGATTGTTTCTTTGTTCCCTTTGGCACAGCAGGGAAAGTCCCACTACTTCTGGTAGTTGGGAGAGAAATGATCTGTTCAGTGGAAGACACAGCACCAGCAGGTGCAGCTGGGAGGTTCTTTGCCTGCTCAAGAAGCCTACGCCGTGCAAAAGGGACAAGATTCCTTATGTTATGGGCCATTTGTTGCTCAGATGAACCTAGTAAGAACAAAAAAAGTCATTGTTTCCCAGAAGCCATACTTTGCAGTCCAGTGGACTGAGATTTTGCAGTTGTTTTGCTCACCTGGCACATCACTGCAGCAACTGTCTTGATGCTCATCCAGAGAGTCCTTTTGCAACTTGAACCTTGTAAGAAGGTAAATCATGTGAATAAAGAAAACGAGATGATTACAAAAACTAAAATAACATAATCAACAATAAAAACAAACATAGGACAGTAAAAACAAATATGATAAGTTCATACAGTGGTAATGGCAAGGCATTGAGGTAATGTATAAGAGCTCCTTTAATTGGGATTAACAGTGACTCTGCCTGGTTCAGTTGTTTCAAACTGCTCTGCCAGATGCTGTCAACTTGGGCAATAAATAATCAGAAAACTAGAGGGCTAGAACTCTTGATAAGTTTAATTAATTGGTTAAAAAGTAACAGAGCTGTAAATTTTAGCATATTAATCTCCCACATGCCACATTTCAAAGCAAAATTTACAAAAAACATTTTTCTAGAATTAAGTCCAAAGTATTTTAGAAGAAAATAGGACTATATAATAATTCTGCTAGCAGCACTCTAAGTCTGAGAATATGTTGGGGCCATCACTTTGCATGGTGTGCTATGACCCAATACTGAAGCTTATCCTATCATAACTTACTAATTCAAATTGCTTCATAGGAATATGAAATATGCATTATCTAGATATGTTTATAAACTGATTCTCACATAAAATTCAATATTTTGTCCATCCAAACTCCAGAGCTTGAACAGCAAAATGAGGCAGAGCAATGAATGACTCCATGATACCCCAATTAACATATGCACTAGAATTAACACTTCACTCGGGAATACAAGGCAGTGATGTAGATTAGAGAGGCATGTTAAATGATTTTAAAGGGAGTTCATCTCCTCCCTTATTTTCATATAATTGTGTTGCAGTTAGACCCTAAAAAACTAGGCATTTAAAGAACTTTTAGGCCAATGAACCTCAAAAATCAGTCTGCTTTGTTTATACATATCTTCTTCTAACCTATCTCTAGCCAGGCAATAATCAAATTGATGCTATATTCATAAGGTCAACACAAAGATGGCTCTCACCAAAGTCCAAACTTCCTGTTTACACAGCCAATTCCAGTAGCAGACATCAGTGTAAGATTTTCATCAAACTGCAAATCAGAGAGCAAGTTTAGCCTCCCTAGATCTGAAGGACTGCTCCCCTCAAATTTGTTGCCACAAAGTAACCTAAGGTGGAAAGGAAATTTAGTTAAAGGTAAGAACATAGAATAAAGCCTCATGCACAGCATAAATTTACAAAAGTGAACTCACAAACGTCTTAGAGACAGCATTCTGCCTATTTCTGCAGGAATTGTTCCACCCAAGTTATTTTCCCTTAAATCCAATAGCTCCAGCTTCGTAAGTGTGCTAAACTCCTTTGGAATGGCACCAGAGAAACGGTTTTTATAGAGCACACTGTTAATATAAATAGCAAGAAAAAGATTCAGAATGTTCAGTTAGGTTAAGCAAGCACTCAGATTTTATCAAATATGCGGCTGCATATTAAGACCTACATACAGTGCCTCTCATTAATAGAATTCCTTGAACTCACAATAGGTTAATCTATTGCAGATGCATAAAAGCAGGGTGAGAGGAAAGTTATGCGGGAATGACAAAAAATATAACCAGTAAACAAGAATTGAAATGTGAAAGATATGGCAGAACTTTGTATCCAAATCATATATTGGGACAAAGTAGTAATTGATAATCACAACATCAGATGACGCTGACCATTATCGGGATTGTTGGCCGTGTGAGAAGAACAAAAGTTAAAAGTACATTAAGAATTTCTGGGAAAAAAAAAACAAAATTCCAATATTTGCAGCAAGATTGTGAATCCTTACAGTGATCTTAAGCCACTTAATTTCCCCAGTTCAGGCGCCAGTGTTCCTTCCAAAGAAAGGGCACTCAAATCCCTAAAGGCAACAACAAAATAGACATTAGAACATTCATCCGTTCACAGTTTACACCATAAAGAACTTCTAAAATGAAAACTCTTTAACTAAGCTCCATACTCCACCTTGACATACCATTCCCATACTAAAAATAATTACCTATCAAAAGAAGAGCATAGCAGGGATTCTTCTCTAAACAAACGGATTTCTTTAATGATTATCCAAGGGACTTACAGCATTTGTACTTTACTCTCGACACAATGAACGCCGAACCACATGCAGGGTGTTCTGTCATTGAAATTCCAATTTTCAAACGCACCATAAGGATCAGAATCAATTTTCGCTCGAAATTCTAACAAAGCCAAACCTGCATCTCCAAATCCAATTAAAATCAAAACAAACAAACTAAAAGAAGAAAACAAACAATTAAATTCAACAGCATTGTTAAAAAAAAATCAAACAGAAATACCAGAAGAAGGAATTACCGTCAGAGTTAATGGCCAAAGACTTTTGAATCATGAAACTTGGAATGAAGAACAAGAAGCTCAACAAATGGAATCCAATTGGGTTCCATCTACCCCCCATTGCTTGATAAACCAAATGCTGCAGCGGTGGAGGTAGCAACAATATCTGCCAACAGCCAGGACGCTATACAGAATCGCCAGGTTTCCTTAAACAAAGCACCCTCTCTTCCAAACTCACTCTAGAAAACGAAAAAACACCACCGACAACGGAAAAGAAAAAAGAAAAAATCTCTACGCTCCCTTTGGTTTACAAGAAACCGTGAAAGAAGACAATCTTTGTTTTTTTACTACAATGCAAAAACTATATTACAAATAAACGTAAATTCACCGCCTTTAGTGATGATCATATCAGGGTCTCTCATTTTTTTTTTTAAATTTGATCTTACAACACCCTTTTTCTTAATAAGTGCATGCGAATTATCAACCGCTGAAACTTAACTTCTCCTTACTATCTCCAGAGAGCTGAAAAAAAACACGCAAAAAAAAAAAATGAAGAAAAGTTAACAAAAGAATGACCTCGAGAGCAAGCAATGCAAGAAAAGCAAAAGGGTCTTCAGAACAATAAAGAAAGACTTGAATTTACCATAAAGGGTGCACAAGATCAAAACTTTTTTTTGCTTTCTTTGATGCTGTTGTTGCAATGGTAATATTGGGATTTTGGCTGAATTAATGAAAAGTACAAAAAAGTAGTATGTTGATAGGTGTGGGGGTGGTGGTGGTGGAGAGGAAGTTTCTGATAGAGACTCAAAAAGGCAGAAAAGAAAAAAATATGTAAAAAAGTTTGGAATTTAAAACAACAAATTAAAAACAAAACCCAGAAATTTTTTTCTATTACTGCCCTTTTTTACAGGATGATCTCAGAGCAGTAATTCCCTCTCTTCGACCATCTTTGCTGTCTCTCTCTCTCTCAGCATGGTGGGGGGGCTTCAAGCTTCTTTTTCTTTGTAGGATCAACTTTTTCTCGTTAATTTTTTTTTCTTTCTAACAAAATTTTCCAGAGATTTTCTTCCTCTTTTCTTTCTTTTTCCTAGCTGGAGCGTGGAGCCCCCACCAGCCACCCCCACAAGCTGTGTCCTGTTTTACTTTCTTTTCCTCAATAATTTTTTTTTTCCTTTTTCTCTTCCATGTTTGTTTGCTTTTTCAAGGGTCATAATAAAATTTGCCATTTTTTGAGGTGTTTAATTTTGGGGTTTAGGGGAGGGGGTCCACATAAAAATGTATTATTAGTGTTTGTAAGTATTGGCGCGAAGGATTAAGGAGAGGACTAACTGTCAACTCTGGCCCCTACACAAATGAAGAATGGTCGTGAGGGCCCCCACTTCCGTTGTACTCGGACGCGCTTTTTTCCTTTCCTGTCCATTTCTTTTAATTACTCCTTTGTTTTCCACCTTTGACTTGGCCCACAATTTGCGTGCTTCCCTCTTTCTAACATGATTAAGTGAGTATGGGAATAATTATTTTATAAGAAAAAATAGATTATGAGAATAATAATATATTAAGTAATATTAAATCTTTGGAAACTCTCTCTCTCTCCCCCTTGTGTGGCTTCCCACCATCTTAACCCTACTTGGACGGTTGCCTTGTTCCTTGGTTCAATTCTTTTCTTTCTTTCTTCAAACACATCATCAACTATTTTAATAAATTAAACCGGTAAGTCAAGCAATTGTTGTTCCAATTCGATGATTTGTTCCCATAAACAAGTCCATTTTTTGTTTTATTTTGTTCAAGTTATTGATAGTCTTTTTATCACGACCCGGAATCTCTCATCGAGCCTGTGACAACCGTCTCGATGTCCCAATAGGTACTTATCTTCCGAGTACCCTATCGAGACATCGCAAGGCTCTCGTACCAATTTTTCATTTCTCCTGTGGTTATTAGTTTACAATTAATATTTTTCAAAGAATACAATTTAAGTTTCGTATTAAACTGTCAAAATACATAATTTTTCCACACGAGGGTATTTTCGTTTTTTTTGTTTAAAAATCTAAAAATCAGCGAAAACGTTATCTACTGGTAAAATAAACTTAATTTATAATCGAAAATAAACTTTGATGCTGAAATTCTTATAAAAATAAAATTTATTTGATAATAGAATAAAAGAGAAATATTAAATAAAATATTACATTTTATTGTAAAACAATATTTTTAAAAATATCAAAATCAAGTTTTCTGAACATAAAAATAGAATAAATTTATACATACTAACATGTAAATAACTAAAATATATAAATCAGTTTACAATGATACGTGGGTCCTACTATGTACAACTATGTACCTTTTTATGCTAAAGACGAGGCTTCAATCAAATCTCTATATGCACTCCGAGTGCTTAGCAGTGATCTCGAGCCTAAAAGGGGGAAGAGAGGATAGTGAGTTTTATAACCTAGTGAGTTAGATAATTACCATCTACGACATCTAAAGTCGAGTAGATGGAGATAATATAAAAACACAATGCTATCATGTAATTCATAGCACAAAATACATCAAATTTAATACAATTATACAAAACAATCTCGTTTTCTCAAAACACATGGTTTATGATTTATTTATAAAAGTCAGGCGTAAACCAAATCTCATACTCGTGGACACTTAATCAGAGCATTCAATTGAGTCCGCCAAGACTGTTAGCATTTCATAATTTTTTAGATACAGCCGATCATTAGCATCTACCGAATTCATCTTCACATGGTGGTTTTTCGTGAAGTGAATTTTAACATTACCTTGAAAGTTACCCTACTCGTCTCTTCAACCGAGGTAACAATTAGTCAGGATTACCATGTCCCTCCTAAAGGCAGTCCACGGCAAACCCTCACTGCAGTGTTTTATTAATCGTAGTCCACAAAATTTATAAAGTCTAGTATCATAGCATGACCAATATAATTATATTCAGTCATCAAAATCAATAGATAATTTATATCATTCGTAATAATATAGAATTCAGCCAGCATGCTTCCCAATATCATAAGCCACAGATTTAATTCATATATAAATAGTACAATTCACTAAATAGGTCTCCATATACTCAATTTTGTAAAATTGACATTTAATTTCAAAAACAGTATTTTATCGAAAAATATTTTAAATTGAAAATCATAATATTTCATATTTTCAAATTCATCATGCTTTAAAAAGCATAAATTCATAATTAAACCCATCTAGATATTATAGACGATAATTAATCCATTTACTTCATCAGGAGTACACGATACTTTTGTTTTCAATTTCTACTACACCATATTTTTCCCACGTCCGGGAGCCTACCATCTATACACGATTCACTACACAAAATTTCATTATTTGTGTCCAACCATTATAATTTATGTCAGACTCTACATGCTTGGAAATTGAGTAAAAATGGTTTGGACAGTCATTAAATTACGACGTCCGACCAACTCGCCTACACGCGTCTAAATTGCTAAAATCCTCAATTGAATTCTGATTTGACCCATTTCAGTTTCTAATAGTCCAATTATATCCATAATGCTCAATTACAGTGAGTATGGATTAATGTATTAGTTCGTGACTGAAAATTACGATTTTACCCCTAGTAGGCAAAAATTTTGATTTTTGTTCTAAAAATTTTCATAATTTTCCTATATCCATAATTCATCAAAATACTTCAAATAAATATCAAAATCAGCAGTAATTTCTATCTCTAAAATTCGGCATAAATGGATTTTCATAGAGTACATGATTTTCTTCTAAAATTTTCTTCCTAAACATTGCTAACTACCTTTAAACATCAACATAGCCCAAAATCAAGCCAAACCAACATCAATTTCTCTTCCATACCTATTTTTCAGAATTGAATTCATCATGATAACTCAATATTTAATCATGGAAAACAAGGAATAAAGCATGGGTATTGTAGATCAATAGGCAAAGTTAAGAAATTTTACTTTTAAACACTAGTTTTCTTGATTTTCCACACTTTCTCTTTGATTTCCCACCTAAGTTTTATTATTTATTCTTTTGTTCTTGTTGCTGGTTGCTTAGGCCGACCCTCACAATGCTCTTGGTTGAAAATTTTACCTTTTTATAATTTAAATAAAATAATATTATTTTATTTATATTTTTTGATTTTTTTATTATTTTATTTTATTTTATTTTATTTCTTTTTCCATTTTGACTTTTTTTATCCACCATCAGCTTTCTTCACTTATCCATTCAGCCAAAGAAGTTTCTAGACTCATAAAAAAAAATCTTGATAAAGAAATTTTTAAAAATTGCACTTTGACCCCCGAAAAATAAAAAATTACATTTTTATCTCAAAAACTGAAAATTTACCAAAATGCATATTTTTCACTCCTCATATTCATACAATTCTCCAATTTGTCAAATTTGATCTAAATTCTCTCAAAAAATTAAATTTTATCTTTTAGTGGTAAAATTACTATTTTGCTTTTATGGTCCAAAACTATCGAAAAATTAAATTTATCACTATCAAATTTCATTTTATGCTCCAATAATCACATTATACTTTAAATGATTAATCTTGATCGAATATGACCAAAATCTTTTATAGAAATCTCCATTTTGTCCTTAAATGTCAAAATGACCGTTTTGTCCCTAATCGATCAATATTTTCGATTAACTGCAAATCGGACATCGAACTTCGAATCACTATTTTTAGTAATCCCTGGACTGTGAAATTTTCAATTCCACTCTTAAAATCTTTGTTTGAACTTGTTCGGGGTTTAATCGACTCAATGATATTACTAGAGGCAATATAGTCATTTAACTAATTTTTCGGAGCAATTCAATCGACAAATATGCTATCCAATGCATGTGAATGACATGTCACATAAAATTTAGGGTCAGGTGTTACACTTTTAGTATTTTCTAGATATAAACCTCACTTCAATGATTCAAATTCGATTCAATTTATATGGTATAATTTGAATATTGCTTTGTTGTTGACAAAGTTGAAAATTTTTATCAAATATAAACTTAATTTATTATCTTATAATTTACTGCTTGAAATTCAATTAAATCCGATTTTGGTGGCTGTATATAACCGCATATTCTACTTCTTTTTTTTTTTTTTGATGTGATTGCTAAATTTGAACTACTTATATGGACCTTTCAAATACGACTAAAAATAGTAAAAATCTTCTTATAGTTCATGCACTTCGAATTAGAGGAGTAGGTGCATGAATATTACTATTTGAAGAATAATAAATTCAAATTCCAAGTAAAGATTTGTACATGAATATTTAATTTATTAATTAATACATGATTTTGTTTAAAACTTAAAATTTCAATTCCTTTCTTTCAGTTAAAAAAACTTAAAATAAAAAATTTTTCTAAAACCTTTTACAATTCCTCATGTTGTGGTTGGGTACTGTTTGGAAGTGATGAGAGAACGTGACCAACCCGGTACCTTGGCATTCAAAATCCATATCCGAGACAGAACATCTAAACTTTAGCCCAAATAATGCACGAGCTTGTGAATTTAAATAGGTCACTTAGCTCGTCAGGACTTGTATCCAAAAGAGTTTGCTATTGGGCTATTGGCTTTAGCTAGTTTTAGCTCGTTTTATTTATTATTATTATTTTTTTTGTAATCTCTTGAAATTGGGATTTGGGAGAGGAGGCAAAGACTTTGAATGGAATAAAGGTCCAATTATATAATTATTACCAAAAAAGACTTATGTTATCACTTGAAAAGACATCACTACGCGTTTTAAAATTTTTAGATTCATAGTTAAAGGTTCAATGATTTTAGAAAAGAAAATAAAATAAAAAGGGAGAGGAATCTGTCCGTGTTGTTATCACTCAATTTTTGTATATTCATCCATAGTTAAGATTTCATGAGGGAAATAAAAGTCAATTAATTAATATATATTTAATAAAATAATATTACGAGTTGAAAATGTGGAACATTAATTGTATATATATATATATATAATAAATTATTAAAAAGAAAAAGAAGAAGAAAAAAAGCGGCTAATGATGCGTTGCTGTCACCTAAAATCTTGAAAAAGAGGGATGATGCATTGAATTAGAGCTCGTGAGCCAAAATTAGTGCCAGTTGCGGCATACGGCATGAAAATATCGGACACGCGAGAGGAACAAACATTCCAGGCAAAACACACAATGGTAGCGAAGTACGAGCAACTTTTAAAGCACTGACAAACTTTGCTTGTTAACTTTGAACTCCTCTCTTTCACTTTCTCATGCTAGACCCAAATCCCGCCTGATACTCCTCCCCAAGCCTCTGTCTCTGTCTACTGTTATTCTTTATCTTAAATTATACTCCAGTATGGTTTTCTTTTGTGACATTTTTAAAGTTTTGATCTCAACAACCGCAGCTTAAGGTTCTGTTATATAATGGTACGTTGTTATTGCTACTCTTTTATGCTTTATATCTTCTTCTTCTTTTGTTTCAGTTTAGACTGGGATTGGTTTTGAGTCCAATCTGTTAAGCCAGCAAATGCCTGTGAAGTTTGTAACTGTATCTTCTGACATGTCTGATCATTGTTTTCTGTTTGTTTCCAGGAAAAACAGAGAAGGGTCAAAACTTTTGTATTTATGCATAAACCCATGTTCAATTTTTACTTTTCTGTTGTTTAATACTCTAATTCAATCCCAAGGAAACAAGAAATTCATTTTGAAATCCTTTGGATTGTTCAGGATGTGTCAATTTGAATATGCAAGGGTTTTGATTATGTAAACACACAAAGGTGTTGCTTTAATGTGATTGTTTTTTTTTTTTCTATTTCTATTTATGAGGATTTGGCATGATATTGTGTTGTTTAATTTGGCGTGTTTTATTTGTATGTTTTGTACGCTAGGTGCGATTTCTTGAGCTTGGAGAGGATAGGATTAATTAACTACCATGCATAACCTTTCAAAAAATAAAAATAAAATTAACTACCATGCATATATATTGCTGCCCTTTGTGTTCGAGTAGGACTGGTCTGACTGGATTTTGGGATTGTTGCAGAGAGAGGAAGTTGCTTTTGAATGCTCTGTCATAAAATTGAATGACATGGATTGTTCTTAGGATTGGGTTTAGGCATTTGATACTTTGATCTTTCTACCTGTAATCTATCGGCCGGGTTGCTCCTCTAATCATGCCACTGGTTCAGAAACTGTATGATACTTGCAAAGTATCATTCTCGACCAATGGCCCAATATCAGAAGAAGCTTTGGAGAACGTTCGTGCTATTTTAGGTGGGAAAACAGCTTTTTCTGTTGCTTTAATTGAAAGTTTCGTTATGAAGGCTGAAAACTTGCACTTGATCAAAATCATTTTATGGTCATCTAGTTAGTGTGTGCTATATTCTTTTAACGCTTCCACATCATGCACCATTTCAGATGGATTGAAGCCTTCTAATGTGGGTCTCGAACAGGAGGCACAATTATTGCGTGGATGGAAAGGTTTGATAAATGGTAGCAATGGGAGAAAAGGGTGTAATATAATTCATCAGTATCCACCTGCAATAAAATATTTGCACTTGCATGAGTGTGATAGATTCTCTGTAAGCAATCCAATCATTGCATGCTGTAACTGCTATGGTATTTATGCATTTGAACATTTTAAAAAGATCTTCATTAAGGAGGCTTTTTTCTTCTCATTGGGGGAAGGGGTGGAGGGGCTGCTGAAGGTCCTTTTGTCAATAATTGATGCTTGGTGCATTTTGGTGTTTTGTTGCAGATAGGGATCTTCTGTATGCCACCTTCCTCTATCATACCACTTCATAATCATCCAGGAATGACCGTTTTGAGCAAGCTTCTGTATGGCTCGCTTCATGTGAAATCATATGATTGGCTTGATTTACCTGGTCATGCTGATCTATCTCAAGGTGCCCTTTCTATCTATCTTGGAGTTCCTATGTGCTTTATTTGGTACAAATAGTGGCAATTGCAATTGGTGTTTTCAAATAGGCTTTGCTGTCCTTCAAAACATTGTTATCATTTTTTGTTGATTTCTAATAGTTTCTGGAAGGTTGAGAGTGTTGTGGCTTATTTTGCAAGCAGATAGCAGAGATCAAGATGAAATTAAAATATTCTTCTGTGTTTTCCAAAATAGTTGTGTATGGATATTGGTGTCTAATACTTGATATCATTAGAATCTAAACATTCTAAAAGTTGAGAAGTAAGCTTATACATAAAAAACTTGAAACCTCATGTCGGCATGAAATTAAAAAAGTAAATGATGGCAGACTTGGGCAATATGTTGGTATTTATGCTGTACTGCAAACATTCTGAAAGACAAATAGAAGACCATTCTATTGAAAGATTTTATTACTTTCACACTTGGTTATAGTCAATAATATCTTCCATGATCTCTGTTTCCCTCTGCCTCTTGATGCATGATTAGTTTGGCATAACTCAATCATCGTATTTCATCATCTTTTCTCCAAACATGTTTATGCTCCTCCACTATTATATTTCTGCCCCATGGAATCGTTTTATGTCCTTTCTGCTTGCTTCCTCTTTCTCGATGCCTGTATGGGGTATCAGTGTGCACCCACATATGGAAGGAAAAATGCCATGTTGAATCAGAACTTCAGACCTGTCAATGAAATGTAATTCTTTAGTACTAGATCACTTCAACATACTCAAATTACAGAGAATCTGAAGTGCTCAAAATGTATAATTTGTAATGTATTTAATAATTAAAAACAGTTCAAACTGATACAAATGGATTGCTCTTTGCCTTGTTGCAAGTGTCTTAAGATTGTCTTAAACCTTAACTTGTAGAAAACAGTTTATCTTCTAACTGCATTTTAGCAAAAGATAAGATACATGTGCCAGAAGAGCATCTCCTGTTTCCTTATGCTCTCAGGATTTGCTCTGATTATCTTTTAGACAATCTGATTCTGCACAGGTGTGAAATAAATGAAATTATTCAAAACTGTAACTTTGCTTCAAAATGAACTGATTATCATGGTTGCTTCAATTTCAAAATGCATCTTGTGGGTTTTCTCATATAAGATCTTTAGACTAATTTTTAGTTTTTACAGCCATCATTTCCTACCATTATTGAAGCAAATAATTAAATTTATCATTTTCTCAATGGTGTTATCTTTTATAAGCCTTTATCTTAGTCATGGAATAGAGAAGTGCTTTGAAGAGGGAGTCAGTCATTTTAACTTCTGAACAAAATGACACCTCTGCTTATACAATAAATGAATTTGTATTTTTGTAGTTTATGCATCTTTCATGCATTGATTACTATATTTTACTATTTGCAATATTAAAGTGATAGTTCAGTCAAATTTTTTCAAATTGATACTCAGCTGCAATTGGTATCTATTGTGAAGTATGTTTGGGTGTCAGAGATAAAGCTTCAATGTCATGTTGCCATCGTCCAAAGGTATCAATTGGAAGGGCTACTTAGATTTTAAGATGTAAGGATTCATGGCTTGTGATACTCAATATTGATACATACATGTATACATGCATGCATATCCCAGTATCTTAAGCCAAGAATATCGCATCCTTGGTATTAGTTGTACCTGGTGACTCTTGGTATTTGGATGTAAAATCAGACCCCAATATTTTAGAGTTCCATTTAGGATGACACATGGTTATTTGGGTGTTGTTTTATGCTTGGCAGGAAATTTTGGTAATAGAAAAACGTGTTTATCTTAAGTCCATTACAACCACCTCAACTGCCCCAGAAACTTTCTTAATTTGCCACTGATGCAACTACTTCTGCTTACACCACATGGTTTTTATCTCCAAGTTTCCCTTAATTCAATGCAGTAAAGCATGCATTATTTTTCAATTCTTAATGGTGGCCATACGCCTTTTGGTGTGCTCCCAAGGTTATGAAAACACTAGACAGGTGGGAATTGGATGTTTTGCTGATGATGTTGGTCAGTTGATTTTTTGAGCCTTCTTGAGGGTGCAAAAACCCTGCAAGCATGTATATCTACTACACTGGCGATCTATATGAAATGTTGATGGTATAGGCATTTAACCATCAAAATCACAGGGTAATTTTCAAAAAAAAAAAAAAAAAAAAACCAAATCGCAGGGCGTTTTCTTGTCTTGCTTCTTGGTTTTATTATGTCAAGGGGATATGATGCAACAGCATGAACATGATCTGATCTGAAACACATAATATGCTTGCATAATGTTGTTGCTATGTAGTGAATTGCCATAAAATGTTATTACTGTTCAAGATGGAGCTGTACTCTGGGCAGTTGCTAATTACTTGTGATACCAGACTAAGATTACCAATCAGTTTGCCAAAGTACACTCAGAAGTTAATATTTGCATGGATTAGGTATACAATAAACAAATACTGATACTTTAATTGTGGAAGAATGCTGCTTTAATATTTTAACATTCATCTCCTGTTGAGTAGGTTTTTTGTTTTTATAAATTTCCTTGGTACTTAGATACTTGAGGTGCCAAAATTTGAAAGGTTCAAATAATTTTTCAACCATTATGTTTTTATATTTATTAAAGTTCTTTGAAATTGAGGTCTTTGAATTCTTTATTGATTCTATACACAGGCCACCTTTTAGTTGTACTTACTTTATTTAATTTACCGATATTGTTGCATGGTCAAATGAACCTCCCCTGTTCTCTAGAAAACCTTGAAGTTGAGTTCGCATTGGTTGCAAGAGATATGGGATGATATTGCATTGTGTTTATATAGTTGCTATAACTAATTTTTAGCCTATGGATTTGAGAGCCAACAAACGTATGAAAGTTATAACTTCATTCAAAGAACAAATTGTTTCTCAATTTTCTTCAAAAATTAACTCATGATTGGTGAAAATTTACAGCAAGACCCGCAAAACTTGTCAGAAATTGTGAAGTGACTGCACCCTCTGGAACAACAATTCTTTATCCAACTACTGGTGGCAACATTCATTGCTTCAAAGCTTTAACTCCTTGTGCACTGTTTGATGTGCTTTCACCCCCATACTCTTCGGAAGATGGGCGTCACTGCTCTTATTTTAGGAGGATCCCTCAAAGAAATCTGGAAGGTACCTTTTCTTGTATACAATCGTATTAAAAAAATTCATTTAATTTTGATTAATTTGCCTCTGTTTTCTTCTCCCAAAGGTGTTGATCAGTTGTGTGGTGTAAATCCCTCCGAAGTGGCTTGGTTGGAAGAGATTCAACCCCCTGAAAACTTCGTGGTCCGTAGGGGACAGTATAGAGGCCCCTTTATTAGACAATAAGTGGTTTTAGAGAGGACCATACCATTAGTCGTATCGGCTAAAACAAATGAAGAGCCATTTTTCGCACTTTGTTGGAATCTTAGCTGTCAATTCTGTTGGCAATAAATCCCAACATTAGCTACATGAGGAATTTGTTTGTACATATTACATAAGTATTATTTTATATGCCTGCTTAATGGTGAATGTCGATAGCAAGAACATGGTCCTCCTCCTTGTCTAGAATTTATTGCAAAGGAGGCGTTTTATTGTATCTTTACCTCGTGAAATTTTCTAATAGCTATAATTTCTGGTTGGTATTAGTACTTTTTGTTTTTCTTCACTTCTTACATGTTACATCTCTTGGTGTAACTTTTGCCTTCATTTACTGACCTATCCGTATAATATTTGAGGTATGGGCATTGAGAGGGTTGATATGTGAGTCGGTGGCTTAGTTACAGAAGGTAAAGAAATCAAGAAAATGAGTATTGCTATTGTATTTTTTTGGAGGAAGTGAAGAGAAGACTAGACCAAGGAGAGAGTGAAGAACAAGTACGACTCCACTAGCTGGAACCCATTGGGCCGCTGGAGTGGAATTCCTTCTGATAACAACCGGTGAGGAAATGGAAGCCCTCTCACGTCCCTTTCAATGATTACTAAATCCAACAACCTGTCTAAAAATGCAGGTAGAGGTTTGGTTTCCACTCCTTTTGAAGTAGATGCCTGAAATTATTTTCCAAATAAATCCCCCCATGACGGTACTTCTGCAGCCTGTCCCCTGGACAGGGCTGAACCCAAACCAAATGTTACAAACGTGCACAAACTAACATTTTTTTAAAGGTTTTTATTTTTTATTTATTAGCATTTGCAAAGCATGTTTGGTAATCATTGAAAACCATCAGTGCTTTTACTTGTAAGTTGATTGTACAATCTGCAAGTGACACGCATAAAGCAAAATTAATACCTGGGAGGCCCTATTGAGAGTGGTTGAAGATGAAAAGATAGTTAGGAATGGAAGAAAAATTCTGAGGTCCCAAAAGGTAAACAGTAGACATTTGATGTAGTGCTGCACGGTTCCACCTACCTCTACTGTTGGCGCTGTAACGCTGTTAATGGACAGTGACCAAAATTGAACAGTAGATTGGTAGACAGTGATAATTCCAGAGGCCACTGACAGAGGTGGTTCTATATGTGTAGATACGAATAATACTCTTATGCATGAACGAATCTTAAGCATGAAGAACATTAATTTTTATGTCTATGTTAGGAGAAAGATTTTCTCAAAGGGAACACTTTTTCTTTTCTTGGAAGAGTTCTCTGAATTCCATCGAAAGTCATCAAGTTGCCCAACTCCCTTAAAAGACGCTAAGCCTGGCTATATTTTTGTGCTTAAGCAGGGTTTTTAGCTAGTATTTTGTTTGAATGTAGCTATGTTTACAGGTTGTTAAGATGGAAAGGGAAAACAAGGATGAAAAACAGAGGAAACCAAAGAAAGTTATTATGAGAATGTTGTCTATTAACTTTTCTTCCTTGTTTTCACATGGGTATATGGACCTTCTTCTTCAATGTTCTTTTTTACATTTTCTGGTAGTCACCAACTCACCATAAAGAAGAATTATTTCAAGTAGCAATTTATAGGGAATTCCACGTACCCATATAATCTTAAGTTTCCTCCCTGTTTAATCTCTCTTTTAACTTGCCCCCATGTGCGAGCCTGCGCCTATGTAGTTGCATCTATTGAATTGGGAGAGTATTTTGTATTGGGCCAGCAAGGCATGCATGATGAAATCTATTACTTGCATTACTTTTCTTCAAAAAGTGGAAAACCCAGATGATGATGAAGAATAAGCAAAAAGCTAAAAAAGGGGTGCAGTGGGGGTGGTGGTGGTGGGTAGGTTTTTAACAAAATAATACAGCGTCAACATGAAAAGGTCTTCCCACCTTACCTTATAGTAACAAAGCAGCAGATAGGGGAATAAGAAATGTTGTTTTCCATCCATGGGGAACTTTTTCACCAGAGAAGTCTTTTCCTATTGATTTTGAGAAAGAAAAATTCTCATGCCGGATTGGATAGATAGCAAATTCAATTAAAAGTTCCATCTAGCTACCATTTGAATATCATCAAATGATGTAGACAGATATATTTATGTTTATCGTCAGCTTGCAATGAATTTACTCTTATTTTCCTTGGCCCTGAATTGAATTTGGGAGTACATATAGGTTAGATCTTAATCAACTTCAAAATTTTTGCTAATTATAATACTGCTTTCTTCAAAAAAGAATAGTCCATATCTAGCTCAGCAAAGTCTTCTGCCATTAATTCATTGCAAGTAAAACCATTGATGCCTCATGACGAGAGGTTGGTAAGGGTACAAATACCAAAATAAAATACACACACACCAAAGAACAAAAAAAAAAAAAAAGGAAGAGAAAGGAATGATACTGTTTGCTTAAGTCTATATGATCTATTCTCCCCTTCTGGCCCTCCCCTGCTTCAAGGGCACATGTCAAGTGCTTCAATTTGCATCAACTGCTTTGTCAACATTTAAAATAGATCTTATTTAGATGAGGATTTTGTTTTTGTTGTCCTTTAAATTTGCGGTGTAGCAGTATGTCAGACTATCTTAAATTGGAAACTCCGGTGTGAAACATACAAAACTTATAGGATGACACTGTTTTCTGGATAAGTAAGGTTGGGGAAATACCTTTCTTGCAGACAAGAAAAGATACTTCATTATACAATTAAATGTATATAGCAAAGATTAGAGATAATTGTCTAATTAATCTCAAGAGAATGAACTTTTCTGCCTTGGAGTCTAACAGTAACTAGCCATAGCACTTTATAATAGTAGACAGATGATCATTGCATTTAGATATAACAATCTTGTGGATGGTTTACTCTCTCATGACTAGTTTGAACTAATCAAGTCCTAATTTGTACCAACTACTCATATGAATATGACAGATATTAGTCTTTGCCATGACGATGGGCTAATGATTGTTCCTAACTCTTCAAAAGGACACAACACAACTGCTCAAAATGCACTTTATTGACCTCTTTTTATCTCCACTTTTCATGCTTTTGATGATTCGACTGACGCAACATGGTTCTGATGTAAATGAACCTTTTAGGACCATCTAGAACGGTAAGAAACCCTCGCCTTCTCAAGGTTACTGTTTAAACTCTTTAATGCCCCTTCTTTAACAAAAATTTCTGTGCAGCATTTGTAAATATACTGGTAACGATCGATCTGTCCTGTAACCTGTCAATTAATTTTATATGGTTATGCTTCAGATTTTTATTCTTTGACATGCTTGTGTCTTTCATGTCTATCGAGATGAGACCGTCATGTATAGAATATCAGTTATAGTGGGGAAGGAGGCGCCCGAGGATGCAGCAATTTGGTGAGCCGGTTCGCCCAGTTTTAATAGGATACCAACGGAATCCTAATTGGTGAACACTATGAAAGGTCCAAACAGGAAGAGAAGAAAGGCTAACAGTCATAAGCAACAAACAGAAAAAAACAATAGATTATTGATATTAAAGTTGATTTATGGATTTATCAGCATGATTCTTCTTCATAATCAGTATAAAAAAATGTTCCCAAGAACAAATTTTCTTTCAAGACCATGATGTGGAAGTGATGCTAGGTTGGATGTCTTCATCCATGAAATGATACAAAAGAAAAAAAAGTAATTCATTGAAAGATTCGCAAGACTTTTAAACAAATCAGAAATGTCAACTCCCCATGCACACGAGAAGACAAGAAACAAGTGTTTTCTAGCTACGTAGGGGGTAGGAGTCCTCCATTTTATTTAAGTTGCTGATACCCTTTTTTCTTCTCTAATCCCAAGTTGTTTTTCTCTGGTAAACCTCTTAATTTAATCCTCAGAATATCTGTCATGTCTGTTTAGGAACAAAAATAATGCACATGTCACACATAACGAGCTACTTATTGGATGTCATTTAGCCAAACCTAATCCTCTTTAAGTTATTCCTCTTATTTCCCAAAGACTGTGAAGGGAAGGCCCTCTCTCTCTCTCTCTCATGTAGTGACAAAACAGTCCAAATTCTATCTGATTAGCCTTGGAAAGTAAACCCCTTTGATGTAAGGGAAAAGGATAAACAAATATCTTAATCTATTAGTATCGTCATACAGGAAAAATTTTGTATGTCTTTTTGCTTGCAAACTACCTCCACACCATCCTCTTTTAATTCCATTTTCTTCCTGGTTTTTGCACAGTTTTTTAATAATTAACCCATCTTTATTCAGATTTTCTTGATCAATATATAAAAAAACAATTGCACTTGAATTTTTTAATTATCACCGGGAACAGAAGTTTTACATTGAAATTTGAAACTACACAAACGTTGGTATGTTAAATGCTTAAATAATAATTTCTTATATCTCACACATTCAATCTACTAACAATAAAACAGTGGTTCTAGTTTTTTTTTTAAAGATAAACAGTGATTCTAGCTGTGCAGTTGTAACCATCTTCAACATTTACATTGTATCTAATTATATGTCAACTGCCATAATTTTTTCAATCTGTCATCTCTCCTGGATAAGCAAACTTCTTATTGGGCCAAAATGACACTGAATTTCCCTCTTCTTTTGGGGTGGTGTAAGGTAGAGTTAAAAAGCACCCTACCTTAGTACCATATATTTCACGGATTTATTTCCTTAGTAAGGGTAATTGAAAGCATCTCTTGCCAAATAATTTCATAAATTAGGTACAGAAGTAATTAGTTCTCTACCTCTTTTCTTTGCCTTTAATAAGATGAAGTAAGTACATTTTGCGCCAGTGGACAAGTGATAAGCATGCATTCAGCCGGTAATATATAAGCACAAAGTAATTATCCCAACTAATTTTCTCAAATTTATGCTTAGAGGACAAAATGGGGATCCTCAATTTTTTTGTATTTTAGTGAGAGTTAAGTATATGGGGGCATTTTCCATGGCTAAACCCTAAATCATTCTCACCAAACTATTCTCTAAATAAAGGACAAATTAATTTCAGTCCTTGCTTTCATTCCTTCCTTTCCCGATGACATGAGGATGTTGAACTCTAGGTTTGGAACCAAGCTCATTCAATTAGACAAATCATATGGCATACGAGCTTCTTTTTTTTTTTTTTTTTTACCTTGAATGGTTATAATCAGTAATTCTCTTTGCTCTGCTGCTTGCAAATTGAAAAACATTTGGCAAGTGATCGAGGCAACTTGTTTGAATACACGAGACCCACCAAAATTGACTTAGTTTTTCTGGCTCTTGCTCGCCATTTGCGACCCCACAATAATTCTAGAGTTAAGGACGACCAACTTTTTCCCTAATCGAGAACCAAATGAAATATATAGCATCAAAGTCATTGCAACATATATTTGCAATGAAAGTTAAAGCTGTGGACTATGAAACAATAAGAACATGGGGACAAGACAAGAGGGTTGCTACAATTTTAGAAAAAGAAATAATAAAAAAAAAAGTCTTCGTTTAGGTAGGAAGAAATTGATGGGTTGATGAAGAAATGGCCCTCACATTTCCTATTACAAGCCATGTCTAATCTTTTAAAAGTTATTTTGGGTTAATAATAATTAACAAATTAAGGAGAGGAGTCCCTTAAGACCATGTTAGCATAGGTCAAACAATTAGTTTAATCACCAAAGAAAGAGTTTCTACAGGGGACAACTGTCAAAGGAGAATGGCAATATAAGAAATAAAGGGTGGAATAGTCACATGATATATGCAACAGTCGCATCTGTATCCATAATGTGAGAGACCATCTCATCATTTTAGCATTATAAAAGTGAACAAGTGGAGTGTCAAAACGTCGTTGATTTTCTTTTGGGGTTTTAAGCCATGAAGATGAAGGTCTTATAATATATAAATTTTGATGACTTAGATTCCACGGTTCAGTGAAACCAAATACATATATCCTTCAGACCAAGTTGAAAAACAACCCAGCTTCTTTTCTTCTTCTTCTTCTTCTTCTTCTTCTTCTTCTTCTTTCTCTCTCTTGATCATTTGTTTAGAGGACGATTGAGTCGAAGCCAAATCTCAATAGCCAGTGTTTTAGTCTGGATAATTTTTATATGAACCTCCTCAATTCTCAAGTTGAAGGGTTATCTGATGATCAACAACTTGGAAGGAATAGGCTTGAGGAATCTTCACCATCGATGGTTTGTATCTTTGAGGGTTAATTTTCTTTTGGCTTCTGCTTTCTAGTTTCTACTGCTAACTCTTGTTCTTTCCTGTGTGTCTGTGGATTCATATTCTTTTTCCCCTTTGAACTTTAAAGCTAGGTTATAGATAATTATCAGAGTTTCTCCACAAGTATTCTGGAAAAGAAATGAAAAGGGTTTTCTTGAAATGAATGAAAGATGATGTTTAACAGAGCCCTAGAGATGAACTGCTTTAATTTCCCACTGTCTCTTCACCTAAATTTATATTAAAAGGAACGCTATACCTCATGTTTTGATGATAACCGAAACACAGTTGCTACCCGAAGAATAGGTTTTTTTTTTTTTTTTTTGAGCCAATTGTATTAAGGGCAGACAAATCTCAACACGAGTGTAAAAGTTAGCTGCTGTTTTTCATTGGATTCCGGACTTGTATGTTTTCAAAGATGACAAATCTTCTTTCTTCCCCCTTCTGTTCTAATAACAAAAGCAGTGCAGTTGGGAGTTCCTCATTTTGTTTTTACTTCGCAGTACGTATAGATCAGAATCCAAACTCCATTACTATTTTTCCTACACTGAGTACGGATTATGCATGAATTACACTCATATATTTGCTAATTAATGTTACAAACCCACTAACTTCCTTATGGTACGATGTTGATCAGGTTTGTTGTCAGATCAACACAAAAGAGCTAGAAAAACATTTTTATTTACTTTGGCAACTCCACCACTTTTGCAGAAACAGTACTCCCGGATGTCTAGAATTTTCAAAAATCTATAGGGTTGGCTTCACTGTCTCACTCGAGCAAGCTATGTAAGTGTGACACATAACCCTCATTTTCCTTCTGTCATGCGTTAATGCTTTTAGCAATAATGTTTTTTACCTAAATGTTTTGAAACATAGAGCTTTTGGATGAACCTCGGGAATGACCTAAGTTGCCTACGTTTGATTTACTTGCTCCACATTCCGTCTTTGCCGAAACTCATTAATTTGGAGCTACTTCCATTTACAAAGGTGGATGATGCTGTTTATGCAAATGGTTTCCGCCATAAATGTCTTGACAAATGCTTTGCACTCCACAATAAGTTTTTGCAGTTAAACCCATCACCTAAAAATTGTCCTCAGAGCCATAGGATCCAATACTGGGGTGCAGTTGAAGCGTTTAAACCTAACAGCAAATGTTTGCGGGAAGCTACTTATTGTATTTCCATGTACATTCTTGTATAACTTCATCAAAAATTTAACAATCTCCAAGTAATGGGGTCTGGTTTTAACAAAAAATTACTAATCATATTAGACGATGAGTACACTGCATTAATGTTGACAATGCACGTTTTTTCGTCTTAATTTTTTTTTCATTTATGAAGCCACTGCATAATGTCAAGGAAACTTATGTTAACAAGGATCTATACTTAGCAAGTTGGGGATTATAACAAAATTCAAGCCTTTTAATTACTTAGGTGTCTAATTAAAAGGAAACTAATTAAACCTAACTTAATTTTGCACTTAATTAAGCATGGGATCTTGTTGTTCTATGGAAAAAGCAGGAAAATTAGTGGTGGTTTTGAGGATGGTGCTATCTGTGATAAGAATTTCCTTTGGAAAATAAATGGTGGCATAAAGATTTTTTTTTTTTTTTGCATGAAATAAGAGAATTGAAGCTTTCATGGTATATTATAAAGAATTAAAAATGTACATTTAAGAATAAGGTATATAAAAATACTGACATCTTTCAATATTTTCTTTAATTTTAACTTGCACTCGTTGTGGCCATGACAACCAGAAGAATTACTGAGAAACTCCTTTTCATAAAATTTTGTTGCATGGTCCACGTTCTACATTAACGTTGGAATTGGTATTTTGAATGTAGAAGTATACGTCTTTTATTATTCATAAGAGATGGGTTAAATGTTAAAAAATTAGTGAGTTCAGCTTCATCTTTGAGAAGTTTTTGCATTTTGCATATCAATGTTTCACATACACGATAAACTGACGTGACAGTATCCTTTCCCCTTTTTCCATTTCTGTACCAGAGAAGCAATTCCAAAAGCAATTTCTACTGGGATTATTGAAAGCGAAGGAGCTCAGAAAAGCAATGATTGAAGGCATAGAAAACCATGATGAAGAAAAGAGGGTTGAGAGTGAGGAACACGCTGAAAACTTGTCTGCAGTGTCTTCCCAGAAGTGCTCGTCCTTCGACTTGAATGAAGAAGCTAGCAGCGAAGAGGATTATGATATCGATACTGCTAAGGAAGGTGAAGTGAGTGTTGAAGAGGATGAGAAGAGAACCGAAGGGAGTTCCAGCAATAACAATGAAAGAAGAACAGTAAGGCAATATGTTCGGTCCAAATTGCCTAGGCTTCGGTGGACTCCTGATCTCCATCTCTCTTTTGTGCATGCTGTTGAAAGGCTTGGTGGACAAGAGAGTAAGTTCAGACAATGATTTCTTTTGCTTTTTGACTCTCTTATGATCTATCTTGATTAAGAAACGAAAAGAGAACACCATAAGGCAATTAGTATCAAGTTTATTTACTCTAAAAACTTTCATTACTTTGTTGCAGGAGCAACCCCAAAGTTAGTTCTTCAATTAATGAATGTAAGGGGACTTAGCATCGCCCATGTAAAAAGTCACTTGCAGGTAAAAAACAAAAAGAATTTGATTTGATATTTCCTTGCCATAGTTTTCAACATTTGTTTCCTTTATTTCACATCTTATCTCTATATATATTCCTCTTTCAGATGTACAGAAGTAAGAAGCTTGATGAGGCTGGACAAGGTGAAGTTCTTCTTCCTTATGCAGTTATACTCATTAAATGATAGTACTTGAAATTAAGGGCTCCAAATTCTATGCTAAGGAAACATCTTTGAATCCTCAACTATTACATATAGCACATCTACCACGAAACAAAGAATGTGTAAACTCCTAAAAAATGTGTCAAAAATTTGGGTTTCATTTTGATTTTAATTTTACTAATTGATTCTTGTTATCCAGTTTTTACTCCTTTTAAAATTAGTTAAAAGAAAACATAATGATAAAAACAATCATAGTTAATTTAGTTAAAAAGGTTAGTTTTGTATTTACATTAGAAAAAAATAACAGTTAAAATGTAAAACATGAAATGATAATTGTTCCATACAAAATTAAGTAAACTTTGTTATTCATAGAAATAATTTTAAATTTTAATTATTTAAACGCCTTTTTTTTGTATTTAAGACAATTTTTTTCCTCTGATTGATCATAAAGAGCAAGTAGCTAGCAAGGATAACAACTAAAAGAAATGCACAAAAAAATTGTTTTTTTATTATATTACAATAGTATATAATGTAAATTACTTTGCTTATAATAAGAGGAAGGAAAAATTAGGAGAAATAAGAAGAAGAATTCAGAAAGCAAATGGTAAAATGAAGATTTGATTGAATAGTAGTCCTGATGTCTTAGCTAGTATAATCTTCAGCAGGAGTAAAAACAAATATTAATACCAAAAATAGAGAGCAATTTGAGTGAAACCATGAATCAAGTTACTAAAAAGGGAGAAACAATCAGAAGCAATTTGCTATAAATTCAACAGCTAACAAAAGAAATAAGGGTAAAAGAAATAGCATATGGAAAAATTGCTTTCAGCTCATTTAAAAGACTTTGCTAATTTTGTCATGCAGTTCTACGCCAAGCCAATAGACAAACTCAAGGGAGGGATGAATTTCGGAGCATGTTGCACCAGGTTAGCTCCAGTCCTCATCAACATTTCAGAATGGAGAATGGTGGGATTGTCTTAGCCAGAGGATCTCATGAAAATAACATCACTCGAAGTCTTTACAAATCTCCCTTCTACCAACGCCAATTAGATTTCAAAGCTAGCATTCCAAGGTAACAACCATGAAATTTCTCAAGTATGTACCTAATGCTGAAACTCAAAATGCAAAAGCACTTTGACATCTCTCTTTCCATAGGCACCAACCACATTCTTTCATAAGCAAAGCTCGTGGACAAGAAAATGGTTTCCCAAAACCAACAGCCTTGTACAATCAAGGCCAGTCAAACCAAATTCATACCATGGATACAGCCATGAGAGTTGGACCGATGAGACCAGGCCGATTTCTTGAAGAGAAAAGGTGGCATCCCTTTGAGCTGATTAGTAATAGATGGAAGGTTAATGGAAATATGACCAAGGACACCTTTGCTACTACCTGCTCACAATCTCAATCACCTTATTTTTGCACAAGACCAAGCTCAGATGGGGGAAGTTACTCCACAAGGCCAGCTGAAGGGAACCTTGGAAACAAGAAAATGATCGGGCAATTTGTTTCCAACAAGCACGATTCCTTGAGCAAATTCAGTAGCTGTAGACCAGAGTTTGAGGCCCCGTTATGGCTTGAGGTAACCGCTGGTGGAACTAATTTATTTGACTAAATATATAAAATTAACAAAAAAGGTTTTGAAATGCTTTTCTTTTGTACTTATTTTGTTATCATTGTTTGAAACACAGTTGAAGCAAGACAAACTGCTGAAGGACAGGGAATGGTTGCCTGATCTGCAGCTAAGACTAAGCCAAAGAATTGGAATTGACGATGAGAAGACCCATTGTAAAGGCACGCAGGAAATTAGCACCCAGCTTTCACTTTCTTAGCCTCAAATATCTAGCTATCAGGACAAAATCCACGACCAAGCGAAAAGATTCAAGGAAATAATTGTCCAAATGAAGATATTGGTCTACTTATACCAATTTACATATATGTTACAACGAAGCCAGATGAGGCTGAGTACTTAAGGATCTGACCATGTAAAAAGAAACCCACAGGAAGTGAGATCTTTCTAAGTACTTGTCGTAGAGGCTAGAGCCACCACAAGCATAGTGTTGTTGTTGTTTTTTTTTTTTTTTTGGTTAAATCAGTTTTGAATGATATAGAGTACTCATGAACCTTTGGAGATAGGAAGGTTTGTGATTGACAGTTTGTTGAGTGTGCGGTATATTTGCACCAATATCATTCACATGCATGACTTTTGTTTTTAACTTGTAGATTGGGAGCCATGTTCATGCATGCATGCATGATGAAACTATAGTGATCAGCTAACCCTGGCTAGAGTACTTTGGCTTGGGAAGGACCCTAGCTATATATAGGAACAGGATCGAGACCAACATCTTAAGTTACCATTGAGTAATACAGACATGACCTTTGTAATCATTTAGATTTAGTCATTAATGATCTGGGTTTGGATTAATTTAGCAGAGAGAACATGTGAGAATTGAATTTTCTTGTGTGATCATTCTCATTCCTGGTGTCTTGTTCATTAAACTTTGCTTATGTGGTATTGGATCATGGATGTATATATGCATGGAATCCTCAGTTCTATCAGAGCATGCTGATGAGAAAAGCTCCTTCACATATGACTCCTGTCGATATGATTTCTCATCCGCAAAGCATGGTGGGTTTGAAATATTGGTATATGCCTTTGAGCCAATTAGGTTGATCAAGAAATATATATTGTCATTTAATGTATACTTAATCACATAACTATATGTGATAGAGATTTTTCTTCATGTTAGTGTAATAATAAGGAGTTATTAAGTACTAATTGGATGAAGTCCAAAAAACATAAAAGCCTTATAAGAAAATTGTAAAGTTGCTACAATTATGAGATCACTATGCATCAAAGTCATGTTCTTAAAATTATTCCTAGTCATTGTATTATCAAGACAGGGCATTGATAATGCTCAAAGACTGGTACATGTTAAACCTTCTTACTTAAGAAGTAAGCAATTGATCTCATAGATTGAAGTATATGGAATACTTGAGGATAACATGTAAGTGCTTGTTAAAGAATAAGTTCACTGAACATAACCCGCTATGAGAACTCCATTTAATATTTCACTCAAGTGTCTATGAAAAATGCTCTCATATGATACTTGTGCAACTAACCCTTGGACTTTAGACACCAAGTCATCTTGTATGGAGAATGACATACTTTGATTTCATCCTTACAGATTTAGAAGCGACCGGATGCCTAAACATGGTATTTTTGGGTATGCCATGAAGCATGTGAAGGTGAATGAATGGTCAAGAGAGAATTCATCAACCCAAGTGATAGGAGAAGATGTATCTCACTTGTTCTCAATTCTTGATTAATTTGTATAAAGTCTTTGACCAAAGCATGATGAATTTGAAAAAAGTTAGTTTTCTAAATTCATAAGGTTAGTCATGAATTATGAAAACTAATATAGAATGTTGTAAGTAGACGCTGAGCCATGCTTAATGACATATCCAGGATATTTGATAAAAGGATCATATTGCACTGAGAGGCTTATCACTAAAGGGTTTTGTCAAATTCTTTAATTGACTCTCTAACATTTAGGTGGTCATGATGTATTGCTATATGCCGTTCATGATCTATAAATATAAATTAATTATCAAATTGATATTTGATTGTGATTTATATTTATTGCCAACATGTTAGAAGTATAATGGGTCGCACACATTAAATGATATGATTGGGATTAAATAAGGATAATTGATTAAGTTGGACTTAATTAAAAGAGACTAGAATAAGATGAGAAATTAATTAAGTTCTCAGAGACTTAATTAAATTAAAATACAACTGTTGTATTTAAGGTTACAATCTAGTTTGGCTATATAAATATGTTATATTAGCAAACTAAAAAACTCTAAGCCTCCAATCACTTCTCAGCCATTTCATAAAATAAAAAAAATAGTTTTCTTTGTCTAAAAATAAAATAAAATTCAACAAGAGCTTTTGGTTATTTTGTTTTAGAAACAAAATTTGCTAATACAAGTAAAATCTTACCTTTGAGAATGTCTTATTCAGTCACACTGTTAGAGGCCAAATACTTGGATGGTAAAAGATTTGACAAATTTTAAAGGTGAAGAAGTAAAGATTTTGATTTAATTGGCTCTTGATTACGATATTTAGAGTAAGGTATGTAACTCTTAAACTTATGAGTATTCATAATAATTTGAAAGTTACATAAAAAACATAAATATTATCTTATAGGATTCGACCGTTTTTCAAGTTTAATACTAATTTATTATTTTACTACGTTATAATTTTAATTTATTGATTATTTTTATGTTTGAGTATGAGGTCGAATTTTAGCATGAAATTGTAAAAACATAAACAACTTAATGCAGTTATCTTTATTATTAGTAGGAAAAAATTATCATAATTCAAACTTAGAGAAATATTTAACCTAATTCTAATTCGTAACAACTTGAACTAAGCTTCGACGGCATATTTGAAAGAAAGAAAGAGAGAAAGATCGGAAAAGAAAGAGACTGCGGAAGGATTGGAGCCCTTGACCTTCAAAAGATCCATACAATGTTTACTGTATTACCATCCTTGTTAAAATGGAAGTTTGGGTCTCAGGAATCAAGACCGACTGTGATTATATGGGCCGTTTGTCTGTTTCTTTTGCTTCTCGGTTCGGAGAGTTAGATGGGCTCCTCCATTAAAGCTCCTTCCAACACACACATTTTGAGGATCTTGCCGGTGCCCATGCTGAAACTTGGAAGCACCGCAAAGACGTTTATGGGCTTAAGCCTTATCAAAGGAGATGACAAATGACCCTATGGGTTTAAGAATTTGACGATCTACAAAAGCCCAAAATAGAAGGATTCACCGCACACACCATGTTTCAATCAATGCTTCACGCGAAAGCCATGATCAAATCTTGAGGTCAGGAACACCCTATAGTGACAACTGGCAAGTGTATTTTACCCTGGATGCATTCGTTCACCATCTAATTAGAACTACCACGGCAAGGATATATGAATGAATCAATTAAAAGTATCGCTGTTGGAGCTCTGGACAGGAAAATCAGGAGCACATGAATTTATTTACTAACTCGCGCTGGGGCAAAATTAAGCTGCTGAAATGGCAGATCATGCAAATATATATTAACATATTTGAACCATTTCTAGGCCAAGTTCTATGGGATATAGAGCATTCTATTTGAGATCAAATGTTCCATTCTGCTAGAAGCCTATAACAAGCATGTTATATATATCAGATAAGCCTTTTTTATCCATTAATTTTTCACAACACTATGTTGACTCCTGTGTAACACGAACACCACAGGAACCACAAGACTTGGAAGTTTAAAAAAATATTCGTGGTCGTTACAAAGATTTGAATCTGACTTTGATGTAACAATTGCCTCAGCCTGCAGTGATGGCTGGTGCAGGTAAAAGAAAAAAGAAATGAACAACTTACAAGCTTATACAACAACACGAGCTAACAAATCCACTTGCCTAGCATAAAGATACAAGGAAACTGGAAGGAGAAACTCTTGGAAGAAAGAAGAAAAAAATGGTAGGCTGCAGCAAAATCTTAATCAGCTCTGACCATGTCGAACCAAAACTGCTGAAACAAAGGCACCAGTCCAAGAAATTCAATGATATCCTCCGTATTTTTAAGTTTTGGATTGCTGAGAAAAGTGAGTTACTAATTCCTGTAAAGGACATACGTATTAGAATTCACAAATGAAACTCCGATCAAAGAAGACAATTTTGCTATTAAACAGTGATAAGTAAGATTACCTCAGAATAGCGGACGTGATCGTGATGCAAGTAAGAAGTTTTGACAATTGTTTCCCACTTTGTATCAGTAGCTGGTACCTTAGGTTCCTCTTTTTTAGGATTAAACCGAGTGCCATTGTAAGACTGCGAAAATGAATTTCTTGACATAACAGAAGGCAGTGCACGCCAAAGCCAAGACTCAGATGGTGTTTTTGGTAAAGGAGGGGGAAGAGGAGAGCAATCAGAACCAGCATTATTTTCTCCTTGATCAGCTGCCCTCACATCACCATTAGCACTAAGAGTTAGACTTCGATCAGCTCTAACTTTTATACGCCCTAAGGACTTATCCAGTCCTCCATTCTGCCTGAAGCAATCCATCATTTCTGCTTGACCTTTGAGATCAGGTTTGTCAGAGAAAGAAGATCGACTGGAATACACTGACCCTTTGATATCATATTCTGATATGTCCTTTCCATCCAAAAGGTTCAGGCATCTTATATCTTGAAGAGAAGATTCTACAATAGCAGATTCTTCCAGCATTCTTTTCACTAGTAAGGTATCAGAATGCTTTCCCATGGAGTCCATTTGGAGTTTGTTATCTGAGGAATCAGAATTTGACCTTGCAATTTCAGCAAAATTTACAGTATCTACATACAATGTCTTCTCAACTGCAGGGCTTAGAGCACCTGACCCTTGCCTGGTGCTCTGATAGGGTACTAATTCCTGTGAGTTGTTATTGCTTTTGGCATACTTAATTAACATATTGGCTTTGAATTTCTCAGCTTCTTTAGGCAAGCCAAGAAACCCCCCTCCACGAAAGGGAGATTGAGGTCTCTCTCTACGGTAGGGAGAAATGCGAGCACTACCAGGAAGCCTTTTGGGAGGTGACCTATTCACTATCTGCTGGTCACCTGAGTTGGTAAACCGATTTGATCCACATGTCATCTTTTTCCCAATCTCTGGAAGCCTAGGGGACTGAACTCCACTACTCAATTTGTTCTCTGGGAGCGTGGGAGATTGAACTCCTGTATCTGATTTGTTCTCTTGAGGCTGGGGGGATTGAACTCCACTATTTGATTTGTTCTTGTGAACAGCATCCCAAGCATGCTGCAAATATACAAAATGGTAACCAGATAAGTTCTAAATTAGAATCTCTAACACTTACAACAAGAGCATCGAATAGTGATTTCCATACTAACCTTCGCAATTAAGTGGCTGTGAGACTTCATGTAGGTAGCTTTGCTTGGTTTTGCAACCTCGCAAGTTGAAGGCATTGAAGAATGGGTCCTTACTTTTAATCCTGGCACAGGATTTAAGAGGCACAGAGAGTTCTTAAAGGATAATCGAGGCAACAACCCACAGGCTTTTCTTGATAAAATGCCAGAATCCTCATAGTCATCATATTCATCTTCTGTCTCTTCTTCATCTACATCCTGATTATAATGTGGTATGATAACTGACTCATATTGATTAACAGGAGGTTTCCTGTCTCCAACAACCACTTTCTTATCCTCTCTGGGTTGTGCAGGTACCACAGATTGCTTCCTTGCAGCATACTGTGGCATCTCCAGAGTCATTGCCTTGGCAGCAGGTAAAAAGCGACTCATCATGAAATCACGAGTTTGTGGATCTGTAGAGAAGGTACCTGACGGTTTCGCAACCAGGCCACTTGATCCACTTAGACCACTTATACTACAATTCATGGATAATGAATCTGTTGGGGACAAGGTATCAAGTGCATCAGAATAAACATCATCATCATTCTCCGACTCTGAGATGCATTTCTCATTTATTCCCTCGTTGGAAGAGTCTAGCTTAGTCACATTATCATTGAGAGAATATATTTCAATTTGGGGCCTAACCACATTATGATTTTCGAATTCCTTCTCCACAGTATACTCAATGATATCCAAAACCCTCCCTGGTGGAAGCCTAGGAGTACCAGAAGCCTCCCTATTAGGCTGAGATTCATGCACCATGCCACCTTTAGCTTTCCCAGGGATCTTCTCCCAGACAAAAGGAACTGCAACAGGTTCTGTTACCTGATCCAAACTCACATCAGAGTTATGGAAGGGGAGAGTATGTCGTCTATTGGGACAAGGATTTTCAACTATCTTCTGCTTATTTCTATCTGAAAAGGCAGATGTTGCAGAAAACCGCCTCACAGATAGAAGTGGTGCATTGAAATTTAATTTCCTTTCCTCCATCACACTTTACAACCCAGAAGTTCTGCAGCTTTCCTTGTAAATGCAAGTCACCAATTCAATACATGACACAATTGATGATCAAAGTTGGATGAGAGCACCAAGTTGAATCCCTCCATGTCAAGATTTTGCCAGACTACCTGAAAATATGCTAATACTAATTACTTGAAGAACCCAAAATCACCGCAATGAAGACTCAATCTACTTCATATCTCCCTAGTCTCTGCTTGAACAAGATAAGCAACACATAATGCACCAACAGGCGAAAATTTCAAAACGTATACGCCCTGTGACCACATGATGAGTAAATATATAACAATATTCAAGCTTAAAAACCTTCAGTGCTCTAGCTAATAGATTATGGAAAAGTAGAAACATTGATGCGCCCCTCAGTTCCGCATAAACATAATTGAACATTCAAATTTTGGACCACCAAATTTTGCATTACCCGGGATCTGACAACCAAAAAAATCCCAATCAACCACCCCTTAGCAAATAAAAAATAGAAGTAAATACAAAATTCAATTTCTTATCTCCCTAGCAACTAAGCAAAGATTTATGTTGAAGTCCATTTAATGAAGAATTGTAAACTTTTCAGAAGATAGGTGGACACAGACATTAATTTCAGGCCATGAAAGATCAAATGAAAAACACATTTATTATGAGCTGAATTTTTATCTACTCTGCTGTATTGATTATTGGCATCGCCAAGAAAAGTAGGTCCTAGTAAAAACAGATAACAACCCTCATCAAGAACTTGAAAAAAAAACTTAACGACAGTCATAAATACTGCTGATCTTACCAACAGGAAAAACTTCATCTACAACAATTATCTTTGAACTAACACCGCAGCCCACAAATTCATCTCTTTTCCAAGATTGTCAAACCAAAAAAAAAAAAAAAGGAATTTACCGACAAAGTAAGCAAGAATGTTCAACTTTAACATAAACCCAGTGTTCCTTTCAACCTTTAGACAACGTAAAACAGTTCTTGAAGTAGGTTTTGCATAGAAAAAAATCATCATCGTAATTTGAGACAAAGAAAAAGAAGACGTACCCGTGAGTGAGGGAGAGATGGCTGAGTTCTTTGATGTTTGGGGCTAATGGGGTGTCCTAAAATGATGGCAAGAGTTTAGGGAATGAGTGACGATGAAGAAAAGTCAAGAAGGGCAGAGAGAGAAAGAGAGAGGTTGGACACTACTGCGCTTTTCTTTCTTGAGCTTTTCTTTCTTGAGCTTTTCTTTCTATGTATTTTGCATTTTGCGAGACAGACAGAGCTGAGTCATTGAGTGTAGATTCTACATAAGACTCTGGGAGGGATAATAAACTGTTCAGTTAAAGACTTGGGCTCTCATTAACTGCATGTCGCGTTTGTGCTCACGCGCCTTGCTTTCTTTATTGTTTTCATTATTCGTTTTTTCGCATAAAGTATCTTAAATTCATGCTAACATATTCGACAATTCATCCAAAACCAAAACTAGGTAACATGTCCTCAATCTCATCATAAACAGAAACATTGAGGAAAAGAGTTAATAACCAAAAATTTGACATGTAGCGGCTGTTTGTAAGAATTTAAGGGAAGAAAATGATGCTGGTAACTTCTTGTTGTGGGTAGTAACAAAAAGGCAAGGGAACTTTGATGGGATTTTTGTCATAATTGAAGAGTGAAGAAAGGAAAGGTGTGCGGTCACGAGCAAACAGTTGGGAAGGCAATGTGATGGGTATTAAGCCAACGGTACGTTTTACTACTCCCGGTTCCATTGTTTTGTTTATTTTTCTTTTCCTTTCTTTTTGGTTGGGGATCGGACCGACCCTTTATTTAATTCGGAGCTGTATGACTCTCAGTCAGTCCACGCAGCATTAATCAATCGTTGTCCATAATTTAATTTCCTAGACTTGGATTCCAGGTTTCACGCCCTTTACACCCTTCACCTACAGACCCAAACTCAGAAAGTGTTCTACGTATAGATTGTCAAGTCCTTATCCCATCATAATCACCTTTTCCTCAATTACGTGACTGGTTCCTCCACTAGCTAGAGCTACTTATTTGCCCTTTTTTTTTCTGTTCTCAATTAGATGGTTGGTAAATGATGGGACATGCTACAACCCTAAAACCAAAACGTTTGTATTCTAACTTTTGACCTTTTTCTATGCAAAAAAAACCAAGAAGTGATATCATCTCTAAACCTAGTTGTAATTAAACAAAGGAAGAGACAGTAACTAATCCACGTAGTGGGTATATGTTGAATCCAAAGTTTAATTGCAATGTGTTTATGTGTTTGGATTTTGGAAAAAGTACACAAAGAAAAGAGGACTATAAGATATAAATTAATGCAAAAACTTGTTGTTTTTCGAAAATTATTGAACCAACATGAAGAATGTTTTGACATAACAATTCATAATGACATTTTAGTGAAATTAACATGAAACACGTTTGTCTTTGCCTATCTTGCTTTGAAAATAATATTTTTAACATTTGATCAATTTATAGTACTAGTACTTTTTCTTTTTTAACTTTTAAAAACATGGCATAACTCAAAATTTTCATGAACAGTCGTGAAATTTTAAATTTTTTTATTGACATAATACTTAAAAAAATTTAAATAAAAATTTATTTTTTGTTATGTTTAATTAAATCTTTTAATTTTATTTTAAATCAAATAGATTATTATAATTAACTGTTGACTAATTGTCTTAAAACGTTATTTGTCATTTTTATGTCATGTAGTATTAATGTGATATGTTATAATAGATGATGATATAATGAAATGGTAACTTGACATTTTTTATATTACACATCAATATCATATAGATATAAAAAATAACAAATAAGGCTTTTATTAATGATAATTAATTAATCATTAATATTTATTTTTTAAAAAATAAATATTCAAAAATTTAATTAAGTGTCATAAAAAAATAAAAATTTATTTAAAATTTTTAAAATATTATTTTTTTAAAAAAAATTAACCCAATCACCTAATAAATCCTAAATCTGATTTTAGAAGCAAAAAAGCATAAACTTTTTGCGTTATTTAGAACTACAATTTATGGCTTCTTGGCTAGTAGTGTGATCCCATCCCACCAAAGGCGGATGGAGAGGGGTTCGTAGGGGGCCTCACGTCCCAAAGTTTCAAAATTTTATAATTTTGTTTTTGTTTTATTTTAAAATTTTATTCTTATTTTTTAAAAAATTTTATAATTTCATCTTTTTAAATATTGAATGCTTTGTTTTTATTTCCTCAAAATTTCAAAAATTTATAATTTTGTCTTTGTTTTGTTTTAAAATTTTAAAATTTTATCTTTATTTTTTAAAAAATTTTATAATATCATTTCTTAAAATATTAAAGTTTTTATTTTTATCTCTTTAAACTTAAAATACTGACTCCATCAATGCATCCCACCGTCTAAAACAGTAACTGCTTGACATTATTTTTACCTTGGACCATAAAATGCCTTTTAGTATAGTCAAGATTAATTGGCAAAACACTTTTTCAGATATCTAATAAAGTAGGCGGACCAGAATCCTTGGTGTGAACATATTTATATACCCGGCCAAAGCTTTTTGTTTCTAATTACACAGAGATGATTAGACTATAGAAAAATGGCCAACCTTTAAGTGGCTTTGTCTCACCATATTCTCTGATTTCCCTTAATCAGCGGCTCCAAAACATGTGTTGCTCATATTTATCCCATTATTCTTGCCTACCAGAGATCTAGTGTCTGCCAATCTTGACTGTATACATATATTTATGCTATAAGAAATTAATAATATATGTTGCCTAGGAGAGACAAATCCATATTCCATTGCCCAAGTCAGGAGTTGGGAGAATTTGTTGGTGGAAATTTTGGCTTCTCAACACATGGGACACTGTGAATTTTCTGCATTTCGTGAACCCACTACTCGTACATGTTTGTTTCCATGGCCCCAAAATTTAATGAAATTCTCTTGAGACTTTCTTGTCCCATCAATACCGACCGAATTTAAAATGGTCTGAACAGCTTGCTTGTCCCCATTTATATATTCAATGGTTTCGTTACAAATTATGTAACTGTGGCTTTTGTGTAAGAGAATTGTGAGAAGGAAGTGTCAGCTAACTTAAGAGTTCTAGTTTTCTTGTAATTTTATTGGCAAAAAACAGAGGAGAATTTGTAAACAGAGAGACGAATGCCCTTATAATATAGTTTGATAATTCAACTTGAAAGTGAAACGAGAGAGAGATGGTCAAAACTCATAATCGAACCAAAATTAATTTTCCATGCAACATGGTCCATGGGGAGTGCTTTACCCCACCACCACAATACCCCCTGTCACACGCCGGTGCATGTAGAGCCCATCCCTCAACCACCATCAGCAAACGTGGGGGTCGCCATTTTGGGCCCTGAGCCGCACCGGCAGCTTGTCTTGTCTCCCTCCTGTAAATGTTTTTTTCGTTGTTGCTAACGAGGGAAGAGAAAGCTATAGCCCAAAACTAAAAGCCTCAAAGTCAAATGATACATGACAGTGATGAGCTGCCTATCATTGGGCTTGTTTGAATCCAAAGCCTTTACAGATTAAAATACTAAATGAATGTCCCTTCAGGCCTACTGGGTAACGAAAATTTTTCAAGCATCATACTCGACGGTTCTTTTTCCTGAAATGTACATGTACTAAGATTCATTGATTGAATCCTATTATTCAATAAATCTTAATTTATCCTTCTCTTTTCTTACCCCCATTGGCATCAGCAACAAATTTCAGCAAATGGTCCTTAGATTTGAGTCTGTTACTTAAAGTAAAAAAATGGAAAGTGTAGATAACTAACCGGCCCTTATTTTTAAGTCCAAATATGTAATAGATATATTATATATTACAAAGCTTAGATGAACAACAACGCCAAGATGGCCTGATCATGGAAGCAAGCCTGGAAAAAAAAATTACAGCATAGTTTTTATACCCTCTGAAGAATGGAAAAACACTGTCTCCAGATTCAAATGCACCATCTAAACAAACAAATTTTCCCCTTTTTTAGCTTCTCTTCCTGGAATTGCTTGCCGGCATATGTGCAGCATTCAATTGAAACATATGTTGAAAGCAAAGGATGAGATGATGCACCCCCCGTCGGGGAAAAGTGAAAATGACTTAAAGTAACAACGACCTTTAACTTCTGAGAGAGATGATTAAGTATTGTTCATTTTTTTTCAGCGCATTGCAGCGAAGGGGTTCCTCTTCCACTGCAGAGGTTGGTATGTCTTCTCTGTTTGCTCCGTTTTAGTCCATGGCAACTTGTGCTTAGCCATCTTTCGCTTCTTAGCAGCTACTCCCAGATAGTCTCCCGCGTTCTAAATATAAATGCAGAAAAGAGTTGCTTATAATGAACTTGAATGGAACTATGAAAGTAATTGGCTGCAAAGACTACTAAATTTAAGCTGAATTGCTCATAAGTTAAGAAACTCTCTGCAAATTGGGCCAATGCATGCCATATATGGATATTAGGGAATAGTTTTTTGTACCTTGAGGCAGAGTCCTTCTTGGACATCACAAATGGGGTAATCACTAGGGCAGCAGTATTCAGTTCCAGTACAGCAAACGGCATTTTCATATGCACAGCATCCGTATATTAGGCAATAATCATAGAATTCAAAAAGGCAACAGCATGTCTCATCACTTGGACAATAGGAGAAGTCTCCACATTCACTTGGTGAAGGAGATGGAGGTGGGGGTGGGGGTGGTGGTGGTGGTGGCGGTGGTGGAGGGACACTTGGTGATGGATAGGGAGATGGTGAAGAGGATTCTTTGGTTGGATAAGAGGCCATGGCATTGACAGCGCAGACACCATATGGTAAATCAGTGTCTCTTTTTAGATAGAAATATCCATCCATTCCCCAACTTGTTCCCCATGAATTCTTCACTATCCAATAATCTTCACCATCTTCTGAGCCATAACCAACTATCAAAACAGCATGATCAATGTCATCTGGATTGTCCGAGCAGCTGCCATCAAAAATTCCCTGATCATGCATGTCACATAAAATACCATTAGTCAGGATATCATTTCAAGAAAAATTTTCGGGTTCATCGTTTAATTACTGAACCAAAATAAAAAGAGACTTACACTAGTGTAAAGTTGAAAATCAATTGAGGAAGCATCCATTCCCACACTAACGGGTTGCTGAACAACAGCACACAAGAGAGCACTGTCTGATTCCTCTACATCTTTGTAGCCATCAATAGATACAACTTTGGTTTCCTCCTGATCAAAGACAAGTACCATTAAATCAGTCAGAGAAGACAAAATGGAAGAACTTGTTGAAAAATTGCAATACAAATGAAATATGATCCAGAAGTGGCAGTTGGTGTGGGGAACCAGACCTTGGTGATGTTACATGTGCCATCCACACCTTCATAGGGATAGTCGGCTTCTGAATCGATCCCACCATTGTTTATAACCCATTCGAAAGCATAGTCCATGTATCCTCCGTCGCACCCATAGTTGGTGCTATCACAATCCATAAGCTCTTGTTCTGAAAGGCTAATAAGGCTTCCAGTAACCAAGGCGTTTATTCCTTCCATGGCTCCAGTTGAAGAGAATGCCCAACAACTTCCTGTAAACATAGGACACAGATACAGTTAAGACTTAAGACTTAAGAGATTATCATTTTAATGCCATCATAGCCGCTCTCCCTAGCGTTCTTTTCTAATGATCTTGTTTAATTAACTGAAATTTTAATTTCAGGTTTTTCCAAAAGGGGAACTTACACAATGTAATGGGCTTTTTAGGTTTCTTTCCTTTTTTGGATAAACTAAACATATCGGCTGCTGCTTCTAATTGTAGCTCAATTAACAATCCTTTAGAACTCGTTAACGAAGTAAATTATAGCCTGGTGATTATTACTGTTCTCTACCAGGGTAAGGTTTAAGGTTTGAATCTAATATCTAATTGGCCTGGTCAGAGAGAAAAAAAAGGAAAGGCTTGTAAATTAAGTTTTCAATAACTTTGGTCACCATTGGATTTATATTTAAGAAGCTTGTTTAAGGTGAAGGGATTCAACCAAAAGGTTACAGCTAAATCTTGCCGACTCATTCAGGTCAACTCTGCTTTTTGTCTGCTATTCTGAACAAACATGGTCATGCTTCAGGAGAAGGAGCAATTTCTAGTATAATCTGTGTGGCAGTGAACGCCAAAAAAATTGTTCAATGACCTATTTGAGCCAACTGTAATCTTCAAAAGCGCTCCGACTAGTTTGATGGAAAACGTCGAAAGGCTTTGGGCTCTTCCAGGGAACTATGTATATAATACTGGAATTTTCTGAGTTATTTGCATACCATAGGGTGACAGTCATTAAAACAGATATGACAATCAGCTAAATACATAATTTTTCCAGATCTTTCTTGGCATTCGTATTATCATATATGGGTTTTCAGACTTCAGTGGTGCAGTAAACTTTTGAATTGCAAGCAGAAGCAGAGAGGTCTAAAAGTCAACATTTATGGAGTCTGGCAAATTATTTCTGGGATAGGAAGATGTGGACTTAACAGAAATTATAGATAGACTACCATGGGCCATTTTTCTTACTAGGCAGAAATAAATGCTAAGCTCATGCCACATTCTAAAAGGAACTTCTGGTTTTGATCACGAGATGAAGATGTCAAGAGTCTCGTCAGGTTCACCAAAGAAAGAAGAGGTTTAAGGCTTAAAATAGGAAGAGTATAGCTCCTATGTTATCCTGAAGACAGGCTTAAGATAAAACTTCAGCCTGGTCCCTAGCGGGCGCCCAATCTTTTTCATTATCACAGTTTCCATCGACGACTTGTATCCAAATGAATTGAATTTAATTAAAGTTTAATGCTACTGTTGTTAATCATCAAATGTTTATGTCAAAATAGCCCAAGAAAAATAGCGAGAAAGTGTCACAAACACTGACAACATTTAGGAATCAATATTTAGTATATAGAGAAAATGATTGGCATACTCTGTATTTAAATCATTAGCGATTTTGAACCAAATAAAGAAATCTTACCGCAGGATCCCTGGTCCTTGACGCCAGTCACAATTCCATAGTTCCTCCAATCCAAGGTTGATGGTGCATCACAGGACTGCACCTTTCTCCTTATGTTCCTTGATAGAGTGCTCCCCTTGTTGATGGGCTTTTTCACCTTTGCCAGGTAAGCTTTTCTGAACTCTTCATTACTCATATCAGCAAACTTGTTCAATCCCACATGGTGTCCCCCCTCAGTTGATTTTCTCTTGGCATTCCTCTCCAGTATATACTTCAAATTCTCCTTAAAGTTTTCAAACCTTTTCTCCGCCTCTTCAGCATGCTTGTACACTTTCTGATGCTTTTCCTTCCATTGTCGAAAGATCTCCACCACCCGTTCCTCAGAAAGGAATGCATCAAGGTCATGTTCCAATATGGAGTATTCACTAGGAAGGCTAGAAGAGAGGCATGTTAGTGAAGCCAGGATCAAGAAAACGAAAGGCAATACGCTTCTCTGGAAACCCATTTTCGCAACTGGGTTGCCAGTGATGTCTGATCTAATCTACATTGAATTGTATATATAGTGGAAATACTTGCTAACTAAGCTACGCCTACCAGTCAGCTGAAGCACATCTCTGTTTCAAAAACGAAAGAAAAAAAAATTTGCCCATTTCTTTTTTCCGCCCTTGCACATTTAAAATATTATCATTTTTTTCAAAGGGACCAAAATAACATATGACGTTTACAAAGAATTGCAAAAAAAATGGAGGTCATTTTATGAATTACCCAGATGATTTGGAAAATATTTTAAAGAAAATGTGGAACTGTTGTGTTAGTAGCACCAAATTGTACTGGTGGTTGGCGCCCGTCTGCTGTTCAGACTTCAGAGCTCTTTGACTTGCGAGCAAGGATAGTAGCTGGAGCCTGGAGGTAAATCTAACAGTCAACTTTACTTAGCATATTGACTCTATATATTTTATGTTCCTACAGCCTACAAATGACAGATAGCTTTTGCTTTGCCCAGCAAGAAATGAAAAACAGAACTCAGAGACAAATTTAAAAGACTATAATTAAGTTTGGGAAATCTGAAAATGAATTAAAATGAAACATATGTACAGAATTCAAATGTTAGAATGTTATCGGAGGTCGAAATCCTTAGAGGTACTTGCACAAGGTAGAGTTGAGACCTTTACAGGTTACATATATGGGATGGGGCTATTAGTCTGACTCTTTTCACGTTAATACCGGGGTCCGGGGACATGAATGATTGAAGCGCTCACCTACCAAGGTCACCAATATTTGCCATCCACTTACTTGCATTGAATCCCTTTGATTTTGTGTACATCAATGCCTTGAACCATGACCAAAAGAAAAATGATGGACAACCCTACAAAACGATGCCAAACAGAAGCCAAGTAAAAAATCAGTGGCAGGCAGGGCTACGCCCTCCGGTCTGTCTATTATGCTTGACAAATCCATCATTTTTCTGAAACCCTCACCCCATGGGTGAAGAAGAGAGAATCCGATTACTTTTAACAGTTCGGTAAACAAATAATGAATCTGTTATGTTTTTAGATATATTTCAGGAAAGAGATGCTAAGATAGCAGGGAATAAATCTGCAAATAATGCAGAATTTCATGACTCACCTCGAATCCATTATTTAGAAATAGTTAGGTTATGAATTTCTGTAGCCTGTAGGATAAGGTTGCGGAGTCAATTCTGATGGGCAACCATGTGGTAGATGTGGCTGCCCAAAAATATCTCCATGGCAGTCTTTGGTTAAATTAATAGGGACAGTCATCAGGGCGACAGGAACATTAGTTGCAGCACTGGAATTTGCAGCTAGTCAAACATTTTGCAAGTATATTCTTGAGCATTTTTTATCATGCCAATCTTTAAATTAAGAAGCAATGGGCATTCTTCATCTGCCTGATCGCAGCTTAATTAGCTCTCTTATCAGGAGAACATATCAAATTGTTTGGACTGAGGTTTACAGAATTCATCCTTAATATTAAAATATTAACTATAAAAAAAATTAAAAAATATAATAATAGAGTAATTCTTTTTGTTGTATCTATTTAATCTTTTGTTCCTATGATTGTGTGGGATCATTCAGTGCAATATAAAATACATGGGTCTGGACATAAGCTCTTAATTCCGGATAAGCGTTTGGGAGTCAAAGCTCAGGCAGCTACTAGTCTTTGCCTTGAAAAGAAGTGTAGCTGTTCGGTAGGTATGGGCTGAAATTCGTTTTTGCCCCTTTCATGCCACGTGGTTTTTTCTATTATTTTTCTTTATAAGTTACAATCCTCCATCGATTTGCTAAATATTTATGACCAAAAATTGTGAAGAATTAAAAGGATTTCGGAGGTGCAAATTGTCTGACATTGACACATTTCCCAGGCAAAGCATGAAGTTTTGAGTTATGTTAATTATGAAAGCTATTAAAATACTTAAAAGAGTAAATTTGAGTCCTTCCGGGCTCACCAACCCTACCTTGGGACCTCGTGAAAAGTGTTCACTTTTTGGTTTCTAAGAGAAGAAAAAGTGCCTACGTCCCTTTGATAATTAATAAAAGTATTATTTTATTCTCCAACATTGTAGTAATATTTCTATACAATAACACAAAAGAAAGTTTCATTTGTTTTTCACGTGTTTTTTAGGTAAAATATTTTTACTTTTTTAAATTTTATGCATAATTATATGTGAATTTATTAATGTGTGAAATAAATAATTTATCTCATAATTAATGTTAACGACACATGTGAAATGTCTAAATTACTCATCGCATAAAAAGAATGAATATAGTAATGTATCAATAGTTTTATAGAAAATTTTATCAAATACTTTTAAATCTAACAACTCAAGAATGTTCACTTCTCCCAACAAATTTTAAAATTCAAAACTTAAATTAAACATGGATTTATGATTTCTAAATTCATAAGTGAATAAGAAAAATCAACCCATCAACTCAACTTTCAATTTTTTCTTCCCACCTTTCGACCTCGCTTTGAATCACTTATCAAAATCAAACATGATTTTATGATTTTTCTTCACAAGTCGATTCTGAGTTGGAGTGTTAGAAATCAACAACAAATTTGAAACATTTCAACAATGAAATTTGGATTTGGAGAGAGTTTTAGCTTTTATTTGATTTAAAGATAAAAGAAGGGTAAAATTGTTATAAAAATATCGTCACATCATTAAAGAAATAAAAACATTAATAATTGATTAATTGTAGGACTTATGAGTCTAACAAAAAATATTCTTTAAACACAAATTATTTATTTTGATAATAATAAACTAACATAAAATTATGAGTAAAATTTAAAAAAATAAAAGTATTTTATTTTATCACAGTCATCCCAAAATCTTTAAGATAAGTCCGTTCCATGCCAGTTGTTGTCGGCAGGTGATTTCTAGTAGCAAGCCCAAACTACGACAGGTACCCGAGCTGCCTCCCCAATTAGACCCGCATTTCCGAAACAAGTTCATATCAGGAAGGTATGATTTGGTATGTTTCCACTAACATGTAAATTGAAACTGCCTTGACGAAAAAGGGCAACCAAAACAATCCTTATCATGGGATCGAACTTTAGTGACCAATGTGAATAAGGGTGGCCTTGAGACTTCTCCCGTTTGGGCCAACAAGGCCTGGTCGATCCTAAAATGGCCTAGAAAGAAATTGCTAACTCTACCATTAATCTAAAATTAGAGGAAAAAGAAATCAGTGTATACATATAACCTGGTGATTATTATTATTAATATGCATATGTAGAGCATTAAAATCAACGTAATAATAACACTTGGATTTACAAGCTATCGCCCTTCCAAAAAAAAAAAAGAAGAAGAAACGTTTGAAAGGTTACAAGAATTGAGAAAATGGTTTGTACTCTATCTCCTACATAAGTAACAAAAAAAAAAAAAAAAACTAAGGGGAAAATGAAAAAAGGCATAAATTTGAAATAGCATAGGTGAAACCTAAACCTTGGCCATCTTTTCCGTTACCCTAGCTAATGACCTAAGGTTGCACCCAATTATCATATCAGCAAAAGAGCATGTATCCTCCTTGCTACTCCCCGCTGGGACATCCACCACGTACGACTCCATCACCACCGTCTTTCCACCCATTCCTTCTTCAATTTCATGCAAAGTGGTAGTAGAACGGTAATTATCAAGCCTGTGATCACCTCCAATGATGCTAACCACCATAACATGCGAGTCCTCATCAAGTTCATCTAGCCTTTCCGTGCTCGTAGCCGCCGGCAACCCAGACACAACCATCACTTCACGTACGCTTCCGATGCCGCCGGTACCCGCACTCAACATGCAACTCTTGACGAATTGCTTGTAGACTTGTGGGTGGTCGAAGCGGCGGATTATGGACCATACTAGAGGAAGCGGTGCATCTATCGTTTGGATTAGGCTTGAGCCACATTGCTTTGGTGATAGGTTTGGGGTGCGATATTGATTTCCCATTTGCTTCTGTTTTGGGTTTGCCTCAAAGTTATTTGCTTGCTTTCTTATATAGCATTCTGGGTTGGCAAGGAGGTTTAATATATATATATATATATATATATTTTTATATTATTTTTTATATATATTTATATATTTTTTCTTTTATGAAGCCGTTAAAGGATGAGATATAGATAGAAGAGCATGCTAAATAGCTAATTTCTAAATATAGGAAACTTTCGAGGATGGGGATATGGTTTTTCCTGGAACCTTAGCTTTTTATGGGATCAAGTTCTGTTGTAGAGTCGTGTGGGTTCGCTGTTAAGCATAATGTCCTTGTTCTATCATTAATCATGCGAGGACCAAGCTCTAAATTTTTGTTCCAAGTTCGTTGTTCCACTGAAGGTGGTTAATTAATGTACGCTGCAAAGTGCAAACTATTTGGCATGTGCTGGATCGGTGCAAATTGTCCTTGTTGCCTTTTGCCATAGGCGACGATCGAGTAGCATTTAGCCGTCGGTTAGCAGCCATGTGCTTTTGGACATACTTCTGTGAACAAATTCACTTTGGGTGGTGACTTCATGGATCTCCCCATTCCTTTTTCACCTTTTTATTCTCCACTAGTTCTTTTGTCCTCTGGTTTCTGATGGATTTTATGGTTGTGAAGGGACCAGCGTTACCATAAAAGGGATCGCGTCAGCTTAGCTACGCTTAAAGGCAAAAGCAGCTTAAGGAAGGGGGCCTAAAATCTAAATCAAAATTAGCTCAATTCAAGTTGGGCCTCAACATGATTTGTGGGTCTAGTCAGAAGTATTATTATACTGTATGAGTGAGTGCATTATAACTAGAACTTATCCACCAATTGCAAACTTAAAAATTAGAGAAAAAAGAGAAAAGAAAAGAAAGAAGCATTCTTCCAAGTAAACATCAATGGGAAACAATGCCTGAAATTGCGCCTTTAAAGCATGTTGTGAAACTGCTTTAAAATAAATTTAGCTGCTGCTGTGAGACTGTTAATGGGCCATAACTTGTTGCCATCATGACGGCCAAGAATCTCCATAAATGGTCCATTGTTCCGATAAGCATTAATTTTACATTAAAAAAAAAGTGAATACTAGTGTGGAAAAATGACAAGAAAAGGAAAGGATGATTGAAAGACTAAGAGCTTGTAAGGAGTACACTGTTTCGAAATGATGTGTTCTTTAGACAAGCTTTATGTGCTCTTGATTTGGAAAATCTTGCAGTCATTTCAATTCTCATAATGGGTGTCGGGGGATATTATGGCACAACTTCGAGTCCAGTGTACGAGAAAACAGCAATCCTGATGAGTTTTTTTCTTAATTCAAGGTGATTAGAGACTTTGAATTACACTAACTTTTGCATCAATGGCCATCTCAAACAAAGAATATATACTGTGATGTGCCTTTATCGATGATTTTGTTTTAAACTAAGTGTGTATGTACGTATGCAACAGCATATATATATATATATAAATTAATTACATTTTGTATCCATTTATGGACTAATTAAATACTCCAAATTCCCAACACCACATATTTTTTCCGAGCTATATATATACTCTAGTGAGATTCCAAGTCTTTGTAGTCATATGCCTTGCCATTGTATTTTATTGAATAAGTTATGCTCCGCCATTTTACAGGGGGGAAGCAATGATAAAAGGAGAGAAAGTTATGCATAAATTAGCATTTAGCAACTCCAACTCCACCAATTTTTTACTCAGGCACCTGACGGCTATTCAGAGCATCCTCAAATCGACAGCACGAGTCTACTCTCATCTCCGTGCTTGTATCATTCTCTGGCGCGGGGTAATAATCTTCTCTAAGTTGTACATCCCTGAGAGTTGGAATTCTCAGGGGAAACATCATGAAATGTTCATTTGCGGTTCCGTGAATGAAAAGTTTCCTTAGAGTCCCACACTGTGCGAGCAATCCTGCTGCTGGGAGAAAAAGGCTTCTCTGATTGACATCCATGTCCTGTGCAGGCCAATAGTTGAGCTCATTAAGATGCAAATTCTGAATTCCATTAAGGAAAAATCTCTCCCACAAGCTCAAATCTGCCCGTCCCGAAGGAGCGGTAAGAGCATAACCTATCACTCCACTACAGTCCAGGTGCATCCTTGAAAGCCTTGGATAGCAGGCCAAGGAACTCAGCCCAAATGCATCCACGGAAGGCCTTGGTTGGTCCCTGCAGTCACCTTCAATTTTTATATCCATCTCTTCCAGTGCAGGACAATCATCTAAACCTGCCAAAGATAATGGAGTGAGCAACTCACCTGCAGCAACCCAAAGGGAAAGATAGTGTAGCTTGTTCCAAGTCATAGACGAGTATAAATTGTCATTGCCAATAGCATAGGACTTGCATTTCTTTCTCACGCTTTTTTCTTCCCTGATGATGCCCCGTTTCCCTGCCTCGAAGCTCTCGAATCCACCTGGTTGGTTTGAACTGCCTGTCTGGCCTTCTGATTGTTCAACACTTTCCCACACGAAATCTATGTGGAGCCGTTCTATCCGATCTCGAATTGGCTCCAGTGCCTGCAACGACGAAACTACATCGAAATTTTTGCAGTTAAAAATTTTCACATCAACCAAGGTTTTCTGAAGAGCATGAGTCAATTTCCACATCCCGATTACTGTGATTCTGTTGCATCCTAGAACTTCAAACTTGGAAAGTCTGGGGCAGCCAAGGGAGATGGCTACCAAAGCGGTATCAGTTAAGTCAGCAGAGTTCTTGATGGACAAAGATTCCAACCCTTGGCATAGGGCCACCCCATCTACACTCCTGCAGATTCCGTGGAATTGTCCCAACTTCAAGGATTTAAGCCTGGGGCACCATGAGTTAAGCACCTCCAACGCTGGCCAGGCATCCCTAACATTGTGGCAAACATCGAGAACCAACTCCTCAAGCAGTGGCAATCCAGCAAATACATCTGCAAGTGTAGCATGGCTAATACTAGCATCTGCAGATGTGTAACCCTCATCATTTGGGTCCGCCCTTACATTGGACAAGGAAGTAGCATCAACGAGGTGAAGGAGAGAAAGGGAAGGACAATTTGAAGCAAGAGCGAGCAAGGTTTGATCGCCAACAAATCCAATGAATCTATGGTCAAATGTACATGTTGCAAGAAATTCACGGAGGTTTGGACAGAAAGCAGTAATGGCTAAAAGCTCATGGGACTTAAATCCATCAGCCGAAGAAGTTTTGAGAATATTGAGACGGGAAAGACAAGCTCCAATAGATGGGTATGCTTCAAATGCTGGTGGAAGATCCTCAGTCCAGCAATAAAAATGTGAAACATCAAGTGAAGAAAGCGTGTGGCAATGCTCAAAAACTGCAATAAAATCTGAGCCAATAGGTGTAGGCAAACGCTGATGCCAACGTACGAGCTTAACATCTCGTAAGTTAGGCCAAAGGGGAGCTAGAAGATGGAGCGTTGAAGGGTTCCGGACATAAACAGTAAGAGAAACAACTGATGGAAATGCATTTCGAAAGAGTTGAGCAAGAAGAACGGGGTTCGGAGAGGAATCGAGAAGGGGATGTCCCCAAGGGGAGAGGAAAGAGAGGTCAAGGTTGGTAACAGCTCGAAAGCAAGTCGGGAGGAGGAAGAGATCACGGATATTGCCACGGAGAGTGAGGGAATTGCGAGTGGAGCGCTCAAGCAAGCACCATTTGAGACACACAAGGGACATGGCGTTGCGTGTGCGAGTATCAGTAACCAAAGAGAATATGTTGGAGAGAATCACATCTTGTATGTCATCGAAATGAACGTTGCTCGGAGTTCCAGCCAATTTTTTTGCCATATGCGCTACTTGTGGAAAGAATAAGATAAGAGAGATGGTGACTATTTATATCTGATCTCCTGATAGATTTGAAGATAAATGTAGACCCTGAAACTAATCAATTAAATTCCTTTGTGTGTATGGCCATGGGGACAAAGGGTCATCCAACAGACGTGTATAAGTGAAGACAAAAGGTTCAAAGGGGCTACAACTAGCGAGGCTTGTTGAGGGAGAGAGATAGGTGAATGTATATTATATATATATATATATGATGGGGATGAAGATAACATATAGAAAGAGATCGAACTTGTATTGTCTACATATAGGAAAAGGCATATATATATATATATATATATATATTTGGAGGTGTGAAAACGAAGATAAAGATTGAAGAACTTGTTAATTGGCGGCCTACAAAAGAGGGCTACAGGGATAAAATAAATCTTTTATGTGGTGGGATAGTGAAGGTAAAGTGAACCCAAAACAAGAAGAAGCATGCATATTATGTTACTACCATGAAGCGCGTGAGGATGAAAAAGAAGATTCAATATTGAAAGAGAGAAAGAGAGAGGAATCCGTATGCCAAGGTGAGGAACTAAAGGCAAAAGAAAAAGTAGTGGAATCTGGGGAGCCTGATCAGGAGAGGAGAGAGTTTTTCTCATGCAGCTGAGTTGTTATAATCGTGGGGATGAAGATCAAAATACAGTCAAGGAAAAAAACTGGCTGCTGAAGAGTTAATAGAAAGAGAGAGAAAGTGGAACCTGGGGTACCTGAAGCGAAGGAGAAGAGGAGGAGAGACGTGGTGTAGCTGATTCACTATTGTAAGAGGTGTCATTTTGAGGATGATAATGAAGATACAGAAATTTAAAGCTGTGGCCTAAGAGAGAGCGAGTGTGGAGAAAATAAATGCTGGCCTCTATGGTAGAAGATGAAGATACACAGTAACAATATATAAATAAAAAAAGGAACAGCAATTGGCTCTGGGGAATGCCACTTGCCGAACTCCATCATGCTTATCAGGATCCACTATCCATATTGATTCCTTTTTATTATTCCTAATCTTTTTGTGAAATCATTTTCACCTTTTCCTGGATTTTTCTTCATCTTTTGCTCTTTTTCTTTTCTAGTAAATCAAAACATAGCTAGCAATAGGAATACATGAAATATTCCTTTTACTGCTCCAAAAAACTCCTTTTCTATTTGCATATATTCTCTAAAGTGACACAATTAAATCCCCCAAATTCCCCATTTTTTTTAAAAAAAATAGTTTAATTAATTAAGCCAATTTTGAGAGGCTATATGTGCATGTATGAATAGCTACTCCTACACATGGAGCTGCTCTCTCTGGAATATAATAGCATTGTTTCGTTTTCAATAATATTTCCCGATCAACTCTATAATTGTATCTAGCTATATAGGTTAACGCATTTCTTTTCCATTCCTTCTCTTTTCCCTTTTGTTTTTTTCCTCTTTGGTTCCTGAATTTTGTCACATCTATTTATGATATTTAAGATTCCCCTTGCATCTAGAAAGAATGTAGATATAAAACACTTAAAGTAGTAGTAAAAAGAAATACTATATATAGCAAAAGAATAAATTAACACATAAGATGGAGAAGCCTTCTCCTATTCATTTATATATATATATATATATATATTAAATGAAAACATATCTTATGTATACATGTCCGTCCGAATTATTAAAAAAAATACTTATAATTTATGAATTTATGAATTCTAATTTATTAAAATGGTCGCGTACTTGAAAATTTTATAATTTATAATATTATTTTTATGAAGTTCTCACTGTTTACTTATGTATATATATGTGTGTGTATGTGTGTATTTACTTAAATTTTATTATTTCTCTACATATCATACACGAGTTAATTAATAGTAATAGAGAATTCAAGCTATTTGATTAATCTTCGGGAAAAGATTTTAATTATAAATGATCCATTAAATCAAGTATTGGTGCTAAAGAGCATAGCATGTTTTGTCAACAAATTAAGATTAATTTTACTAAAAGCTAAAAAGATACGAGTGCATTGATCTCTGATTGAAAAACAGAGCTCTCTTAAACAAATGGCTTTGGAGATATGGTGAGGAAAATGAGACTCTGTGGCGTTTATTGATCATAGGGAAAAATGGGGGGGATAACTTGAGTCTGTTACCTTGTAATCCAGGTGGTAGACATATGTCTACCATTTGGAAAAACATTACAAGTGCACTTACCCCTTCGGGCAGCTTTTCTTCTTTCCTTTGTGCAAGTATTGGATACTCAATCGGGAACGGCGATAACATCTACTTCCGGGATGATGAGTGGATTGAAGGCATTATCCTCAGAGTTACTTTCCCTCGTATTTTCGCCCTTGCCACAAATAAAATCGGAAAGGTGTGTGAGTTTGGCTCTTGGACCAATCGGATATGGCAATGGCATGTTGAGTTACGAAGAAACGTGTTTGATTGGGAAAAGGAGGCTTGGGAGTAATTCATGTGCTGTTTACAAGGCATTCATCTTGATATGGAGACGAAAGATAAATTAATTTGAAAATTCACCCCAAATGGTAGTTATTCTGCCAACTCTTTTAGTAAATCTGTTTTATGTAATCCTTACGCAGATATGGAATTATGGAGAAATGTATGGGCTGGTTTTGCTCCCTCGAAAGTAGAGATATTTGTGTGGAAAGTTCTTAAGGGCAGGGTCGCCGTCATAAAGAAACTTGTTAAGCGAAATCTTATGCATCCTGAGGCAGCCTTGTGGGTGTTGTGCAATAACGGAATGGAATCAGTGAACCACCTCTTCTTTACTTGTTATGTAACTTGGAGACTATGGTGCTCATGGTGTGTTGAATGGTACATCATTACCTGTATGCCAAAAGATGTTGTGTCATTCTTTAAGGCTTGGAACTCTCATCATATTGACCTCTCAAGAAGAAAAGTGTGGAGAATGTCTTCTTCACCATCATTTGGTCCATTTGGCTGTATAGAAACGAAATTATTTTTGATGGGAAATTTTGAGATCTTACGAGTGTGCTGGATATCATCAAGTTGCGACTGGCATGGTGGGCCAAATCTAAGTGGCCAGATCTTAACACCTCCATCATCGACTTTATATGTGCTCCTTCTTTTGCTTTTATCCTCACATTTAAGAAACAAATTAAATCCAAGGTTGCATGGGAGTGTCCGCCTAACGGTTGGCTCAAATTCAATACTGATGGAGCTGCTTGGGGCTGTCCAAGCTATCTAGGAATTGGAGGGGTGCTATGAGATGCCACCGGTGCTGTTAAACTTATTTTTTTCTGAAAAAGCTGACTGGGGTGATGCTAACCTTGCAGAGGTCCTAGCAGTGAGACAAGCCATGGTCTTGTTTGTTGCCTCCTCGTGGGTGAACTCCAACAACATCAACATCGAATTTGACTCTAAAAATGTTGTGCCTTGGGTATCCAATCCTAGTAAAGCCCCGTGGTGGCTACGACAACTCATCCTTCAAGTCCACTCACTCAAAAACAGAGTCGCTGGTGGATGACTGATCAGACATATTTCAAGGTCAGGTAACGAGATTGCTGATAGTCTTGCCAAAACAGGAGTTGACAGAACTCATGATATTTTGCGCATTTATCCTTAATTGTTACCATGGTTGTTGAGGGGATTTGGCTGTGGCAACTTTCTCTCTGCCTGTTGTTCCTTTACTGTGCTCTTGAGAAGGATCCTTAATGAATTAGACCAATCTGCAAGAGGAAGAAACATCCTCAATGGTCATGTTTCCTTTTCTTGCTTTTCTCTTATTTTTTGTCTCAGGGCTGATTGTGGTGTTCTATGTTCATCTGCCTGTCAATATTTTTATACAGACTTTGATTTTGCTGGCTTTTTTTGTACGCCAGCCTTGAGTCAGATCCCAGGCTATATCTTTCCCAAGTTCCTTCTCTTTTTGTGTAAATGGGTTCACTCCCTTCCATATGAAATATATTTAACTTAAAAAAAAAAAAGATACGAGTGCATTAAAGTTAAAGTAGAAAAAGAATGATTTGGTAAAAGAAGGATAAGGGTAGTTGGTGAACAGAAGGTGATATAAAACAAAGATAGGCTACTCAATTAGTGAAAAGCAAGAAAAGGGTTATTGTTATCAGTAAAGAGAAGAGAACACAAAGAACCTTACTTGTCTTCTTTTTCTTAAAAAGTAAAAGAACAAACAAGCGAGTGATCGATCAATACAAGTGGAGAAAAAAGGAGTTAAAAGGAGAAAATAAGATAAAATTTTTAAATACTTTTGCAAGATTCTGCAACCTGCACGTATATATGGTTAGGATAAACATTTGCAACATTTTAAAGGGAAAGTTATTAGTTCTAAAAAAGGTACTCCCCACCACAAGTGATTGCTGACTGAGTAACACCAAAATATTGGCCTAGATGTTAAGGGAAAGCCAAGCAAAAATGAAGTCGTGGGGAGTTCAGTTCATTAAGTAAGGGAAGGAAATTTACTTGAGAGTTTGAAAAGGCAGGGAACAAAATGCTCTGAGCACATTAATTAAAGTAGTTTCCTGAAAAAGATTTGAGATGACTTGCGAGGATTTTTCTTCAGATTTGGCTTTGATAGGTATTTGTATGTTCCTCTAAGTAGAATGATTGAATAACTTGTAAGCAATGAGAATTTAATTAAGTTGTGTCGTTGTAATGTCGAAGGATACCATGTCAAATAGTTGTCAAGTTGAAGGATAAGCACAGTCAAAATCCAGGAACAAAGATGATTCGGAGCATTGAACCTCTCGGGCTCATTTCCACACCCCTTTTCATTGGCAATGACATTTCATAAGGGTTTGGATCATCAAAACCGACCCCAAAAGCCAAAAGAACCAAGAAAAAACCATAGTGCCAGGCACTACCAGGTCCCTGGTATAGATCCAAATTAAGATAACCCTCCCCTCCCCTCCCCTCCCCAACCAAAAAAGGAAAGAGAAAGAAACATACAACGAACAAGAAGACAAAACATGTGGATAAAGCGTCTAAAGACTCTGATGGACATCCATCCTTGTGACAAGAACCACGCCTTTTCTCTGTTTTTCTACCAGCAACTGCTTGCATATACAGATTGCTTATCTGTTGGACACTAGACCGCCAAGAATGTGAACTAAACTATTCCCCAAGTTGCCGACGTTCCATGTTTTAACGACTCATCTTCCAGTTGATGTAATCCATTAATAAGAAGTGATTCAATTTCTTCCTTCTAAACTCTTTCAATCCTTTAGCCATGCAATATTGATACTGAAATCATGCGGTGCAAATTAAGAATCATGATTTTTCAACACTTGGAAATTAAAAAAGTTGTTTTCCACTTCTTTTGACATCAATTGACCTGGAGTTGGAATAAACTTTCCATCTCCTCAAGTTTGGATCATGTTTGCCACAATCAATTCCATTGTCAGATAAACTTTCCATATTTTCTTTGTCCTCTTCGATGACCTGCTATACAACTCACTGCCCTAAACTCACTCATATTAGATTTCACATATCTTCTACCATAGAAGCAATTTGTAGGAGTACTTATGTCTTGTAGATAGATATCGTTAATTGTTCCCAAATTGCTTTCCTAAAAACAGGAACGATCTCATTGTTGTGCTAGGCATCTTGTAACAAAAGCTTCCCAAAATAGCATCTGTAAAGATTCATATTTCCAAAGAACATTGTCTGCAAGAATCAATGACTCTTTTAATAAGTATACATATAGGATAAAAATTGAATAACACTCCAGTTGTTGCTTCACAAATTTTCCCAAAAATGTGAAACCATCAATCTCCTTTACCTGTGATGCTAATAGACACAATGGATTACAAGATGTGATGCTGCACTTTGACCAGCCATAAAAACATCAGCCTATAAGAGGTTAAACATCAGCCCATGTCTGGTAATGTTAATTTTATAATAATCAACAAGTTCGTACCATAAGGCCCTCTCACGTCTTAACTACCAAGAACAAATCCTAAAACTTAAACTCCTAACCTCTTATCTGGGACCTCTTCAAAACCCTTCCAAGTACCATCAAGTCATTGATCCCTGGTCTTAATAGCTTTCCTTGAATGATCTAACAATGAGATATACTTTAATTTCAATATATACAACCTAAAACCTCATGTCATGGGTTTGAAACTTTAACCAAGTTTCGTGCAATGCTTTAGCCTTGTGTACGTAAGATTAAGTCAGGCTTAATGAGGATTCTTGAATATTGACACAGAAACATAAAATCAATAAATATGAAGAAAGAGATTGGAGAGAATAAATAAGTATTATTACTCAAATGACAGAAAAACAAAGTAACTAAAATCTAAACACAAAAATAAATTGCTTGATTCGGCAAACATGATTTGATTACCTTACAATGACTACTATGGGTGCTATTTATAATAACCTACTTGACCTAAACTTGGTGTGCAAATAAAAGTAAATATGAAAGTACCTAACCTACAGTTTTTTGCAGTACAGGAAAAAGTAGAGTTCTAAAACTACGTCTACTTGATGAGCAAGTAATCGACAAAAAAAACTTTATTTTTGGAGGCGGCAATTGATGGACCCTTGCATGTGGTTGGCTCAACAGTCCATGTGAGTTGGACTGGTCACGAATCTGCAGACTGTGACATTCTCCTCCACTTGATTTAGGCAACGCCCTCGTTGCCTCGTGGTCTTTCTCCACCACAAGCCTTAATGGGGTTCCCCACAAGCATCTTGGGCGTGTTTGAGGCAATTTTTCTCTAACTATCTCCAGAACACTTCCTAATTAGGATGTGTTCTGCCATGTGGATTACTAGCTCGCAACTAGCCAGTGTCGTCCAAGAACACAGCCCTTACGTGTGCAATGTCTGCATTTGCGACACACACAGGATTTAAGCTTGATGCATAAGTAGTGTCAAAACTAAGTGAATCAAATCTCCTTAGCCCCGTAAGGAAATCACAAAACACATCTTTTTAGCAGTTGTCTACCATCAATTCATCTAACCCCACACTGTGGTGAATGAACGAATCCCTCGTGTTGTGCCATCCTTTGCAAAGCTCATCACCATTAGACTCCAGTTGCTTGACGCTGTCTTCGACCAATTCAAAGTTGCTCCACACCTCATGATTGATAACCATCTCACTACATGATACACGATTATCCAATACTTGCAAGATGTGCTTAGACTCGTAACGCTTCGCGACACGTGTAAATGTAGTTTCCCTATTTGCAATGCTCACATTATCTTGAACTAAGGCTTTCAAGCAGGACGTGCTTTGATCACCAAATGATGCCATTCTCTCTCTCAATCTTCAAATCATGTGATACCTAACTTTAAAAAATGTGCCTCTAATACCAACTATCACGGGCTTAGAACTTTAGTCAAGTTATATGCGACGCTTTAGCCTTGTGTACGTAAGACTAAGCAAACCTTAACGAAAATTCTTGAATATTGACACAAAAACATAAAGCAAATAAATATGAAGAAAAAGATTGAGGAGAATAAATAAGTATTATTGCTCTAATGAGAGAAAAGCAAAGTACCTAAGATCTAAGCACAAAAGTAAATTGTCTGATTCGACAAACTTGATTTGATTGCCCCATAATGACTCCTAAAGGTACTATTTATAATAGCCTACTTGACCTAAACTTGATATGCAAGTAAAAGTAAATATGGAAGTATCTAACCTAGAGTTCCCTTGAGTACAAGAAATGTAAAATCCTAAAACTACACCTACTTGATGAGCAAGTAATCAACAAGGAAAACCTTATTTTTGAAAAGTATTCTAGCTGCCCTAGAATACTTTGCTTGGCTGCTTAGGCGGCAGTTAATGGACCCCTGCCTATGGACTAGCTCGACAGTCCATGCAGGCTGGATTGGTCACGAATCTGTGGGCCATGATACCCCACCCCACCCCAAGCCCAACCACACACACACATCTGACTCTAGGTAAAGAAGTTGGAAGTCAAAGCCAAAAAGGTAAATGAGGATAGGTTTCTTCTAAGAGTTGTCATCTTCCAAATCTATTTACCAGATAAAATGGTGTCCCTTGACACTAGCAAGACCAGACATCAGGGGAGGATGGCTCCTCATAAATCTTATACAACCCAACCCAAGGCAGAAATGGTTTGAGCAGCTCTTCACCCCTTCTGTGTATATTTTGATATAGATTAAATGCAAGATGAAAGTTCTACATTTGATTATGGTGTATAATTTGCCTTACAGATTCGAAACAGGTTTTTAGTGCTAACCAAGGTCAGAAACATTAAAAACCAGTATCAGCACTCTAAAGTCTCATGGTCTCTAACATATAACCGACTCACTTGAAAAGGTAGAGCTACCAAATAGTACCTCTTTAGACATGAGAGTACAGTTTGTCCACAGTACTCTCCATCTGCAGCCTTGATATGAAACACTCCCTTTCTATCATTTGTGAGAAACATATGCCATGAAACAGAAACTAGAAAGGACGGCAACTTGCAAGCCCTAAAGAACATAGAGTAAATGTTGCACAAACAGTTGTAAAACAAAGAAGAAAACTCAAAATAAATGCGTAAGGAAAACTTTAAACTTCTTTGCTTTATTAGAATTGATATACAGGGAACTGATATCCAATACAGTAAGGATAAGTTATTCATCAAGATCAAATGCAATTCTGGAAAGGCATGACATAGCTATACCAAATTACAATTAACTACAACAACAGCATCATGCCCCATTATCAATCCCCTCCCAAGTATATCATTCATCAGTTTCTACCTATTCAAAGATCAAAACCACTCCAGTATTCATTCTAATTATGATAATGAATTATACCAAAACCAAACCAAAAAAGAGAGAAAGATGTAAAGACTTTCCTTTTTAAGCTGCTCTGGGGTCCATTCCCTGTTGCCAAACATAAACAAGCTCATCCCAGCCAGTACTAGCCATGAGTCCATCAACAAGCACACTCAGATCCACCCCAACTGCGAACTCTGTATGATGATCATACCTTCCAACAAGTGCATCTTCCACCATAAAATCCCACAAACAAACCGTCATATCATACGAACAAGACACAATCAAATTCCTCCTATGCGGCGAAAACTTAATCTTCCTAACAGCATAACCGTGACCATTCAGAACTGAAACCGGCACCCTATAATTCCTAACATCCCAGATTTTAATACTCTTATCTACACTTGCACTAGCAATCAAACAATCATCATACTTATTCCAATCACAAGACAAGATTTCGTGTTCGTGACCCGGGATTATCATCGTTGAACCGGGTTCTCTAACGTCCCAGATTCTTACCGTACAGTCACCTGAAGCCGAGGCGAAAACATCGGCGTGTTTGGGGTTCCACGAGGCGGAATACACGCAGTACGCGTGTTCCCGAAAAGTGCGGAGGGAAGCAGGGCGGTCGAGGGTCCAGAGCTTGACGGAATCGTCCCACGAAGCGGAGAGGAACGAGTCGCGCCGCGTGGGGTTGTAATCTAGACCGTGGACTTCACGGACGTGTTCTTTGAGGGAGCGGAGAGGGTTGGAGTGAGGAGGGAGGGCGGTGTCGTAGATTTTGATGGAGCCGTCGGCGATGGCGGCGACGAGGACGGAGTCGTGCGATTCCGACCATGCGACGTCATAGACTCCGTCGGCGGTGTCGAAGGCGATGAGTTCGTTGATGACTGGGGAGCTCGGGGATAGGTCGATGACGTGGACACGGCCGTTGCCTAATATGCCGAAGTTTTGGGCGGTTGCTACGGCTAAACGGGACTCGTAAAAGGGGGAGAACTTAACAGAGTAGCCATTGAACGGGGTTTTGAAAACGGGCATCGTTGATATTCCGTATCCGGAGTGTTGACCGTAGAGCAAAGCAGAAACGATGGGTACTTTCTTCCGGGATTTGATATTTTGGTGGGTAAAGATTTGGTTTTTCTAGGTTTTGGATGAGGTTGGTTGCAGGATTACAAAGCTTTCCTGGGAAGTGCATTTTCTTTGGGCTCAAATGGATTAAAACCTGAGAATAGGCCAGATTCTGTAGAAAAGAACTTGGGCTCAACAAATGCCTTTTATAGCAAATGGGCCAGATTCGGGGCTAACTTTGGGGAGTCTAAGGCTGTGGAAAGGGCAGTTTCGATCGGTTTTAGGTCGATTTTTCATAAAATTGATAAAAAATGTCACTTATTTTATATAAAAATATCAATAGGTATCCTATTATAGGGTACCAGTGAGTACCTAACCCAATTACACTATGTTAGGGTACTCTATAAATGGGTTTAGGTAGAGTTAGGGTGGTGATTTCATTATTCGAATTTTAATAAGGTAAGGTTCGAGTGCCACCCCTTGGGTACCCATTACCTAAACCCGATTACTATTTATAAATATTTTATTATTATTTTAATAATTAAATTAAAATTTTACCAGTTTTACTAGCTTTATCAGTAATTTTTTTTATTAAAAACTAATAAATATATGAAAAATATGGTTACTCTAATTATTAATATGATGATATTAATACTTTTATAGATGCGTGTGTGTATATATATATGTACGTTAAATATAAATATATTTACTTTTTATTTTATATTAACATTGTAAAAATTATAACTTATGAAATTATTAATTACAGTATATATATTTATTTATATAAACTTATAACATATAAATCTAAAAGGAAATTATGAGATTAGAAAACTTAATTGGATAATTGGGTACCCATGAAGAGAATTTTAATAAATTTTTTATTTAATAGGGTATTTAAACGGGTTAGGGTAATTATAGGGTAGTGTGAATGTATTATGGTTAGAGTTAGAGTAGTAATTTTTAAATTATTAAGGTAATTAATAAGGTTATGATATTTAATTTTTAATAGGGTTAGGGTACGAATACCTCGAAATTAACGGATACCCTACCCATTGACGTCCTTACATTTTAACCGACTGAACTACACCCACCACTTCGATTGGTTTTGGTCGATTTTTAAAATGGGCGGTTCGGTCGGTTTCGGTCAATTATTATAAACTGTGAGCTTAGTTTGATTTGGGCTTTGACTGTAAAGGTTTTATGGAGTTGACTTGGGTTGTGAAAGTTGACTTGGACTGTAAAAGATGCATAGAGTTAACTTGGGCTATAAAGAATCCATGGGCTAATAATGATTAAGGATCCATAAACAACAAATGATTAACAATCAATGACCAAACACAATGACATTAATTTGTTTATGCATTTATTTTTCCATGAGTACTAATAGTAATTCAAGGATAGAATATTGTCACTTTCTAAAGCAAGGCAAATCAAATTTTGAAACAATGATACTTTTTTTGTATACAGATCACAAAGATTTTTACTTTTAATATAGTTAAATAATTTGATCTTTTTTTTTGTTTGACATGGGCCTTTTTTATATAATTTTTTACAAAGAGTTATTTTAGGTCATCTTTTTGACCTATTTATTTATTTTTCAAATGATTAATAATATTAATCTTCATGCAATAAATAAACATTAATCTTTATATAATAAATAAACATTAGTTTAAAAAGGTCTATAATTAAATATGATATTAAAAAAATTAACATTAATCTTCATACAATAAATAAACAAAGAAGAGTCCCACAACTTAAAGCTTAATGACATAAATTACTAAATTTCAAAATATGGATCTCCAAGGCTCCAACTTCAATTTTTAATGATTTTGCAGAACATGTTCCTAAAAAGGTTAAAAGCAAATATATAATTAGTATAAATTTTTATGGTAAGATAACCTAAATGAATTATAAATAACATATAAATATTGCATAATATCGAATGATAATATTACCTGAAAATGTTAGTCCGACTCAGACTGAGACTTAGCTATTGTTTCCAACACAATAGTAGCCAATTCTAAAAAATAAAATAACAAATATGATAAATTAATTTTTGACAAATCAAATAAATTAAATTATAAATAAAACTATAAAAATAAATAAAATAGTTAGCAAAATCAAGTTTATCAAGCTCGTCCAAATCATCTTCAATCAAATTCGGATCACCACGTGCCAATCCACATAACCAATCTTGAGCACAAATAAGTCTTGCACGACCTTAAGAGTCAAAGAACTCCTATATGCATCAAGCACACGTCCATTGGTACTAAAATCAGATTCCGAAGCAACTGTTGATACAAGAATAGCCAAAACATCACGAGCAACAGCAGCAAGTGCAGGTAACCTAAACTGATTAAGTTTCCACCACATAAGAACATCAAACTCATTATCATCGAAACCTTCATCATCCACAGGCTCAGATAAATATTTCTCCAATTTCGTTTTCAGTTCTTTTGATTTAGAGTTTAACCGGTGCTAACCTATCCAATCTTTTTTTAGTCCATTCTGTGTCCTTGCCAATCAAAGTCGAAGCAACACTATCACTACAACCACCACTAGTGCCTTGACCCATGGACATTGGACACTCTTGACCACTTTCACCACCATCACGAGCTGGAGGTTGTAACATATTTCTATAACAACGAAACAACTCATCCATTATTTGTGTTTCCAAAGAAAACATCATTGAAGCTTGAGTAGAAGGATACATGTCTAGCAAAGTGAATTCAACATAAGAAAGTTTTTTCCTCGGATAAAGTATAGTAGCAATAACTAACACCAAATTCATTTTCTCCACATTCTCTCAATACTTATCAAATTTCTCTTTCATCTTAATTGTCATAGATCGTAAATCAGCATCATCACCATCTTGCCATTCAATCAAAGTAGTATACACATCAGAAATGGAAAATAAAAAAGAATTAGCAGTTATGTAAGATGTGCTTGAAACACTCAAAATCTAATCATAAAATTCTCTCAAAAAATGAGAAATCTTCTTAACATTTGCCCAATCTCTGTTATCGGGCACCTCATCTCCCAACCTCGTGAGCTCAGGTATGTAGCTATTATTACATAATTCAAATGATGCAAAAGCCCTCTAAAATTTCAAACCTGTATGCAACATAAAAAAAAAATAGAATTTCATCTAGTGCTCACATCCAAACACAATAAACACTAGCTCTCAACTCGCACACTAACAACACACTCCTTAAATTTGGCTAATCTAGCAGGGGATTGTCTAATATATCTCACTGCCCCTCTAACACAAGCAATTGACATATTCATATCCTTTAATCCATCATAGACCACAAGGTTAACAATATGAGCAATGCATCTCACATGAAAAAATCTACCCCCTAAAATGCTAGTTCTAGCAACATTAATTTTTTTTTTCAAATATCCTACTGCAACATCATTTGAACTAATATTATCAACAGTGATAAAAAAAATCTTTTGGATCCCCCAATCCCCCAAACACTTACTAATTGCCTTACCAATGGCTTCACATTTGTGACTCATGATCGGACAAAACTTCAAATTTTTTTTTTACAAACTCCAATAATTATCAATAAAATGGGTAGTTAGACACATATAATTAAGTCTTTGAATCGAAGTCCATGTGTCAATGATGAGATACATTCTACTTGGACATGATCTCAACAATATTCTCATTCGAGTTTTTTCATCAGTATAAATCTTACAACAATCCCTAGCAACAATCCATCGTGAAGGTATACGAAATCTAAGACATGCTTTGTTTATGTGGTTCCTATATCATTCATTTTCCACAAACTTAAAATGTAATTTATCTAAAATAATCATCTAAGCTAAACTCCTCCTAATTGCCTCTTGATCAAACTTCCAACGACCCATCCCATCCCCTCCTAAAGCAAAAACTAATTCCATATGCTTTTTCTCCTCACTATCACACACCGATTTCAACTTTGGACAAACTTTAATATGATTTTTCAAAGAAGATATTCCATTCTTTTTTGTATTAGCACACAATTCTTTACCACAATGAGAACATTTAACTTTCTTATTACCTTTCTTATCAACAAATTTGGTGAAATGATCCCACACAACCGATGTAGATTGAGATAGCTCCCTTTGCTTCTGCACCTTGCTTACAACTTCACACGTTTTGTTAGCTTCGGTAGAACTAGCAGTAACATGAGGTGTAGATGTTAATGGCGTTAGTGTTGGTGTCTCATGAGTTGCGAAATTTGTTTCCTCATTAGTTGACATCTACAAAAAAAAAAAAGTAATGACCAAATATTAATGAGAACATTTAATTCATGCATATTGCCAATCATTTTAATTAAAAATCCAAATAATAATTCTAAACATTAATTCTCAAATATAATATTTAATGTTTAATTCTAACATATTACCAATCATTTTAATTAAAAATTCAAACAATAATTATAAACATTAATTCTCAAATATAATATTTAATGTTTAATTCTAACATATTACCAATCATTTTAATTATAAATCCAAACAATAATTCTAAACATTAATTCTCAAATATAATTCTTAATGTTTAATTCTAACATGTTACCAATCATTTTAATTAAAAATCCAAATAATAATTTCCAAACATAATACTTAATGTTTAATTCTAGCATCAAATCATTTTAGTTAATTATCCAAATAATAATTCTAAATATTAAAGTCTTTGAAATGTTTAATGTCAAGGTTGAAATAATCTATAGTTAAAAAAATTTTAATTCTCAAAAATTACAAATCAAACTTATTAATTTTCTAATTCCTTGGAATTATTTTTATTTGCACTAAAATTAATTTTTACAAGCAAAAAACAACATATCATACTCATAGTCTATAATATTTTTTCTCTCTAGCATGAATTTTTTAAAAAATAATATTCATAATCTCTCAAACTTTCTCTCTCTTTTTATTTTCACAAAATAACTAAAAATAAATAAACTATGGTTTACCTTGCAATGACATTAATTTTGATTGAGAATCACCAATTGAAGAATGGAAGTCAACAGGAGTGTGCATGAGTGGCTGCTGTTTGTTAGTTTAGGGTTTAGTGAAAGAGAGAGCTGGAGCGACGGAAAGAAGGGGAAAGAGAAATTAGGGGGGGTCGGGGTTTCTAGTGGAAAAAGGGCTTATTGGCTTATGGGCTACCGAATTACCCTTATGAGTTTATGGCTGGTGGTGAGGAAGGGTTTAATGAGGGGCATTTATGTATTTCCTCCTTTTTGAAAAAAAAAAACTGACCATCGGTTATTAGGTCGGTTTGGGGGGAGAAGGAATCCCCCCCCCAGGGCCAAGCCGATCGGGCGATCGGAGTGATCGATGGTTGCAATAGCAATCGACGGTTTCAATCGGTTGCCCGCTTGCAACCGACTGGCGCACAATCCTATTAGTGACAGATCAGAGCTAAAAAGTAAATATCCTTGAATTTTAATAATACAATAATTAAATTTTTTTAAATGATTTAAAAATATTAACTAATAATTGATCAACAATTATTAGTCAAACTATACCATGTGGTACTAACATATCATAATAGATTATAATGTAATATGATAACACGATCATATCATATTTTCATCTCCTACATTAAGTTATATCAATATTATATTACTACCATGTGAATATAAAATGAAAAATAATATTTTAATTAATAATAATTAATTAATGATTAATAATAAGAGTATATTTGACTAAAAATAAAAATTTAAAAATTTAATTAAACATTATAAAAGAAATAATAACGGCACACAATTTTTTTTAAATAATTCAAAATTGTTTCAAACGTTATACCATTACTTTCAAAGGAAAAATTATCCCCACAAATACCAAAACTCACCATGGGTTGTATGATAAAAATGTTGTGGTGCGACCGAGTAATAAAGTTCCAACATCGTGCAACCTGTCTCAGGGGATTTCTTAAAATGAGAAAACAATAAATTTGGTCTGTTAAAGTAGTGATTGTTTTGGGTATGAATTCAATGTCTTTAGGGTAGTCACTCACGTATGAATTTTGTAGGTTGTTGTTAAGGAGTTAGAAGGGCCCTCTGCCTTTAAATTTTGTGGGGAGGTAGACGTGGAGCGAGGAGGACGACCGAAGGAGCGATCAGGGGAAAGCTGCCCTGTCCAGTTTGAAATCGGCGGGATACAACAGCCTGGAACAGTACACTTGCTGATGCCTGACTGCCCCAATTGCATTGTCCCCTGAACTTAACGGCCCGATTTCTGGGTTGGCCTCACTCTTTATATTGGGCTCAGAGGAAACTCTGCCATTTCGGGTTTACTTCAATCTACTAATTCCTTTGTCTTGATATTTAGAAGTATTAAGTTCGAGTATCGGTGCCCTCTAGTCGATACTATTTAAAATGTAAATTTTTAACAAGGTGAGTGAAAAATTACATATTTATATTTTTTTTTGAAAATCATTATTTTATATATAATGAAGGAGAGATTACAAAAATATCGAGTTAAGTCTAAAATCATAAAAAAAAATTAAAAATTCATATAAACATTATAATTTTTACTCAAAAAAACGACATATAGCATCATACAAACATTGGTAAAAAAAAAAATTATAAAAGACTCTTTCAAGTACATATTTATGTCTGAACTATAAATTGAAACAAATGGCATCTGATGGTAGTTGGTAAATATATTTCTTTGATAAAAATAACCTTCAACTTTTTCGATCTAATTTGTTCATTGAATAATAAAAAAAATACAAATTTTAAAAGAACAGTTCCGTGCTAAACTTAAATATCTTATTGTAAGCCCCGTTGTTCCTTGTAATTAGTTAGGTTTCCTTTTTCAATAAAAATGAAAGAGACAAATAATTGATGTCATGAAAGAAACAGCTATCCACCGATAATATTTATCCAAAATCAATCCTCAAAGAAATTAAAAAAGAAGGAAAAAAAAACAAAATTATTTATGCCTTTATAATTAGGTTTTTTTTTTTTTCTGCTCTATTTTTGGTATTAAAGTACTATAAGAATGCGTCTGTTACTACTATGTTTGTACTTAGAAAGGACAAGAGAGTTTTACACAAGACTAAAGCAAATAGTCATAATAAATAATAGTAAGCAACATTTAATTTATGAACTCTTTTGTACTCTTCTTCTTATATATGGAAGTAATAAACAAAGACCCGCAAGTTTAGAAATGGTGTTGAAGTCAAGTCGGCCAGAATTGGAGCTTTCCTAAACAACCTCATTGATGAGGTTCGGTTTCATTTGACCCCATTATTTAATACTTATCTTTGCGCCTTTCCTCGAGGCAAAATTTATTGGTAGGTAACAAAATATCAAAACAAAAATACAAAATTATGTAACAACTGTAAAAATAAAAAATCATTAGTTCAATCAATATCATGTTAACATAATTAATATTATATTAGTATATAATTAATGTCATATCAATATAAAAATGTCAGGTCATTCGGAGTTAAAATTTCATATTTAAAAAACAAATAAAAGGTAAGTCAATCATGGGATCCTGAGACAGTAAAGTTTGAAAAATAATTTTATTGTAATATATTTTATTTTAGTTATTAAGTTTATTAAAATTAGTAGCTAACTAATTGCTCTCAGGATATGTCGCTAAACGAAAAAAAATTATTATAGAGATAAAATTAAAAAAATTTTAAAAAATTAAAATATATTATGAAATTTTAAAATTTTTAAGAATACAAGGGCTTCTACTGACACCTCATTCCTTTCATCGTTGACGTCATCTTAATCAATGTCGTGTCAACTTGGTCAAACGTCATGAAGTATAGTTAATGAAATTAAAATTTGAATTGACTTTAATAAATTTGAAAAAAATATAAAAACTCAATTTATACAAATTATTATATAGTGATTAAATTTACATTTTTTTATAGAGAGAGACTACAAGCATAATTTGACTAATTTTTTTTTATCTCTCTATTTCTTTTTAAAACCATTTGATAAGAAAAAAAATTGTTCTATGTGTAGTATACTCAAATGGTATTTTTGGAATAACAATGAAAACATAATAAGGGGTTAAAGGCAAAGGAGATGTGAATTAAATCAATCTTGAATATGAATTGATTAGTTTAAGTGAAGAAAACGAGTTTGGTCCAAAAGAGCTCATGACTAAAAGTACAGTCTTTTTGCCTAATGTGATTGATGTTTAATTTGAAGGGACCCATATTTTAACATCTAGTAATTTGTTTAATCATAGTTAAGGTGATTAAAGGGTCTTAAAGTATGGTAGGACAGTCAAATAAGTTCTCATGAAAAAAAAAAGAGACAATGGACTTGGTGAGCTAAGTCAGCAATCAACAAGAGGGGGAAGGGTTTGGGGCAAGATTCTTTGATAGGGTGCAATACAATACCAAAACCCTTCAAAATTCAATGGACCCTCTTCTCGCCATACTATCACATGTTGCCCACTAACATCTACATCTGAACCATTTAATTGGCGGGCCACAGCTTGGATGGGACATTACTCAAATTAACAGGCAATCAAACCATTTAAACAGTTTCTAACTACCTTGTTTTCTTGTGGCAAATCCTCAATGTGGTCACAACACTTAATTGGTTGGCCCCTAGTGAAGATGAAATTATGCACATCAAATCAAAGCCAATTTAATATCCTCTTTCAAGAGATTAGCTCGATTTTTCTTTTTTTTTTTTTTCTTTTTGGTGGTGATGATGTAGCTTTTTGAAATTTTCATGGTTACTTGCAAAAGAATCTTTAAACTACTGTATGTGAAAGGGGAACTGAAGACAATCACTCTCACATGAAGATTTTGGAAGTTAAATCAAGAAATGGGCTAAGGAGTTAGGAATTGGAACGAATTTATGTGTGGCAAAGTGCAAGTGGGGCTGGCTACAATTCATAGTAGCAAAAAGGTCCAAGTAGTTAGACCATTACCAGAGCAGTTGAGTCAAAGCACTTCAAAAAAGAGCCTAAAAACCACAAAGGGGAGGAAGGATAAAGTGGAAGAACTCTACCATCTAAACCTCACTTTCCAATGAAAGCCACAACCCACATGATCTTGCTTGGGGATATTGAAAGATCACAACCCCGTCTCAAAAGAAGATTTCCCTATACCCCAATTCCCCATCCCCCCTTCACACGATGCCCAATTTAACTGCAAACAAGGCCTCCCTCTCTCTCTCTCTCTCTCTCTCTCTCTCTCACACTCAATGGGCCCACACCAACAGCCTCCCCACCAAATATCAGTGGCAGTTGCGGCCTTGGAAATTACACGTGTCACAAGCTGATTGAAGCAAGTGTCCTAGGCCACCTCCTGGCAGGAGGGTCTTGTTCTGGCTTACTTGGCAGTCCCAATCATGCAGCAACATGTGTCACCCATAAGCCCTCCAACCTTGCAAAACCAAAAACCCAAAAATTATTGATCCCATTGAAGGGAAGGAAGATGGGGGCCCTAAATGATGGATCCAAAAGGCAAAGTACAGAGTGAGGTGCAATTATTCATGCCATAGATTTCATCCTAAGCAAGTGAAGAAAAAATTCCCTAAAAAAAGCAGAGAAAAGGGAGCCCAAAAAAAGAAAAAGAAAAAGCTAAGAGTATATAATAAAAACATCATTTGGTGCAAATTTTATTTTTTTTCTTTTATGTGACTGATTCCCACTCCCTTTTGAGTTAGCCAAGGCAAAAGAAAAAGAGACTTCTCTTTCTCTCTTTTATATCTTTCTCTTATTATATTTCTCTCTTTCCATCACTTACATCCTCCCTCCTTTTCATCTCCACTTTCTCCTCCTCCTCCTCCTCCTTCTCTCTATGAGAGACCGATACAGAGGGAGAGAAGAGCCATGAAGAACACCATCCGGTGCTGCATCTCTTGCATTCTTCCTTGCGGAGCACTCGATGTGATTCGCATAGTACACTCCAATGGCCGCGTGGAAGAAATCAGCGGCACCATCAAAGCCAGCGAAATCATGAAGGCTCACCCTAAACACGTGTTAAAGAAACCCTCGTCTCCTGCCGATGATGGCATGGTCCCGAAAATCGTCATCGTCCCACCAGACGCAGAGCTCCAACGTGGGAAGATTTATTTCCTCATGCCAGTCCCTACAACACCCGAAAAAACCCGATCAAAATCTTCCTCGACAACCAAGAAGAAAAAAAGAGAGAGTCTTGACAACAACAACAGCAGCAGCAACAACAACAGAAACAGCAACGGCGGCAACGGCAACAGCCACAGCCGACCGCACCGTCACAGCCGAAGCATGAGCAACCCCAACAAGAACAACAGTATTTCAATGTCGAACCTTTTGATATCGGATCAGTACTTGAGTGAGATACTTTCAGAGAAGTTGTCAACGCAAAGGGATCGAAGAAGAGGCCGAGTTGGGGTGTGGAGACCACACTTAGAGAGCATCTGCGAGACGCCGAACGATGCTTGATGAGTTGAAGTACGCTCTATTATGGATTGTAAAAAAATGGGGTTTACAATTTTCTTCATATTTTCATATGATTCATTTTTAGAAAGAGGAAAAAAAAAGTACATCCATCCGTTAGGGTTCAAGAGGAACAACTTCCTATTTCTTTTCTCGTTTTCCTTTCTCTACATTTCTATTCTGCCTCTTTAATTTTCTTTGAGCCTTGTATATATAGGCATAGAAGCAAAATAATACAAGAGAACAAAAAAAATTTGAGCTGTAATTTGGAAATTGTGGTGATAATTCTTATAACACAGTTGTTGTGGGATCTTGGGTCTGGATGCTTTGCCACAGTTACCAGAGTTTTAAGTGTAATTCAAGTGCCAAATCTCTTGGAAGTTGTAATTTTGTAAATGCTGAGAGAGAGTTTTTGGGATTTTGTTTTGGTTAGTGGGGGAGGGTGGAAGAGTTATTACTTATAATATCCCAAGGGAAAACAGTTGAGAGGATGTTTTACTTAGAGATGATAGAGATCTTACTTGTACTATTGAGCAAATTAGCTTAATTTTGTATGTGAAATATTGAATAAGATTTTGATTCTATATATGGTGATTGTGATATGATACTGCCAGTGGGAGAAAAATCATCATGTTAACATTTTGCCTATAATTTGGTTTTTATCAAGATAGGGTAATTCATAGGTGTGTTTGCTCATCATTTTGGAGTGATGAATGATGCAAGTCCTTCGTCACTTTCCAATGGTGGATAACTTCGAATTTGACATGTCAATTTTTTTAATTAAGATAAATTATATAATTTCAGATTTCCAAAGGGTTATTCAAATTTTGTTTATATAAATTAGATAATAATTTTGTTTAGCACTAGAGGGTCTTTGATCCGTACGTAATTAGCCTCCATATTTGAAAACAAGGGAAAGTCTTTTTGTTAATATAAAATCTGGGAGCAAAAGTCTTGTTTCTCAATAAGAGAAGGGGAAGGGAAGTTTAATTCTAGCCAAGAATTTTCCTCACTGAGCAATCAAAATCCGTGGATTAAATCAAAAAAGAAAGAAGGAATAATTCAGTCAATTTTGATACGTTTAAAGCCAAAGATAAAATCAAATCAGTACCATTCTTTCCTTCTTTCTTTATATGTACACTATTTTCATGAGAGGGGACACCTCATTGATATGTGATAGATCAGAGCACATGATCAAACCTACGTGTATATATGCGAGGTTCCACAACCCAAATCAAAACGAGAGGCCACATGATCGTGCTTTAATATGCTAGAGCCCATAAATTTTCATGGAGCAGGGAATCACAATGAAATATCCCCATCAATTGAAATGAAATTTGTTTATTTTTATTTATTTAAAAAAAAAAAGAAGACAGAAATTGTTTATTGAAAATCAAAGTGACTTTGAGGTGTAAGGAATAATAGACCCACATAGCTTTTTCCACCATAGAATAATTATAATTGCAGTTGCACTTGCTAGCTTGCACTAACAAAGTGGGTTTTGGAAGTAGAGGGGGAGGCATGTCTTTCAAGCATTTTTTTTCTCTTACAAGATGATTATTAGATGGTGCCAACAGCATCCTGTAAAGCTAAATTAACAGTAGAGTTTGACCTATATATTGTCTGGATTTATTGCTGGTGGAATTTCAGTTCAGCTAGGCTTCATCATCAGCTCCTGGAGTAATCAAATCCCATTTTTCGATTTTGTGTTCCTCTCTCTATTTTTTTTTTTAATGTTTTTTGCTTTTTCCAGTCCCACCATTTGGGGCCAACAAAAAGGTTACAGGAGTTGGATAGATATCATTGGAATTCAATCTATTTCAATTGACCCCTTTGGCATGTCAGAATTGCAGTTCATTTTTATCAGCTTCATCCAGTAAACTATTTAGTGGGTCTTTTTCCTCTCTTTTTCCGCAACCCCTTTTTTCTTTTATAGATGAAACCTTTTGCCTATACTTTAGTATGATAAAAGTTTTTTCTAGAGCCAAAACCAAAAAAAAAAAAAATTGTCAATGAAAGGTCAATATTATAAGCTACCTAAATTTCTATAATCAGTTTTCACTGTTATTGAAAGTTTAACTTGTACTAGAGATCGTTTTTGTGATCTTTTACCTTCCCTTCGTTTCCTGTTCAGACCCACCCCACCTTCGTCCTTTGTCTTTCCCTTTTTATCTTCTCTTCCATGTGGGGAGCTTTTCAAATCTCAAAGCCACCGTTTGCCGACAAACATAGGAGGCCAAATTATGGGACGAATGATCCATGATTGGACTAACCAGTTAAAATTAAAAATACCGGGCCAAGGGCCAGAGCATATGTAATATATAGATTAAACAAGCCAGGAAGAAGTATTTCCAGGGCAAAATTCGATCCAAGATTAAAAATTCCAAAACCCCTTTTTGAGGGCTTCAGCCATGCATGGGATTTGCTATAACATTCATGCTAAGCAACTTCTAAAACTGGGAAAATCAATGTATCCCATATAATGTCATGTATTCAATGTATAAGAAACAAGTGAGTTCCTTTTGTGGGTGCAGAATACTAGAACCATAAGTTGGGGAAATGCTGAAAAGGAAAAAAATATATATATTGCAATAATCCAAGCGGCGGGGGGCGCCTCTCTTTGCACTTGGTTATAATATTATCGATTTGTTAACAAGGGTAAAGGGTCGCTATCTCCACCTTTTTATAATCTGAATTCTTTTATAGTGTTGGTTTGTTTATTTTCTTTTGCATTTGCTTCACAAAAATTTAACATCACCCCATGTTTTATACCTCCAATTTTCGATCAAAATCCCCATGCTGGATAAAATGGTTCCAAATTGGATCGTCAATCTTGTCGTCACCCATCTTTACAAGTGGCAGATTCAGAAATGGGGCCACTGCCATTAACCTACCCATAAGCTATACACACACACACACACACTATTAGTACTATTATTTTCTTTTTCCTGTTAAATTTCTGAAAACCTTTCCTTCGTCCAAACTTGGGTTGGCCCCTCCTATGCCAATACTTTATGGTTGACGTGACTGTACACAAATCTTTATAGCATTGGCTTGTTAAGGAATATGTATTAGTTTTTGAAAGCTTTGAATATATATACATGTATGTATGGGATGATTGGCTCTCTTTAATTTTGGTCAATCACTTGATCTTATCTACGGAGTAGAATATCCTTAATAATTGATCGGAATATTTTGATTTAAAGCTTTCATCCGTTTCCAAATTTTCTGGTGGAAGTCATTGTTCAACAATTGGGGTTGGAGGATTGACAGTGACTGCTAATTAATATTGATTTCTATGTATGCTTTTAACTGGTTTAGCTAAAGCTTGATTGTAAACCCGAAAATTAAGAATTTTGTTTCTGTGGGAGCTTTGCTCTATTGCCATGCCACGTTGATATTTATGTAGGTATGCTTGAGCTGGAAAAGAGAAAGGATATGAGCAAAAGCAAAGTACATTTTGTTTGCAGTCTAAACATCTCCCAAAGCTTATCAAAAGGAAGACAAAAGTAGGTCGTCATCTTCAGCTAGATTTTGTTCTTTCTGACATGTAACCCACAAGAAAAAATGAAAAAGAAAGAGAGAGGCAAAGCACTTGCTTATGCTTCATGGACATGGAAAGGCAATTAAAAAACATCAAGATAAATGGCTTTTGAACTTTTAATTACACCCTTTACCATATATATATATATATATATTTGCTCACAGTACTCAGGGCTGTTGCAGCAGAAAGAAGCACCTTACCTCTTTCTTTCTGGTCTCTTGCTACATCTTGTATTGTATATATATTTGTACATTTCAGCAAAAAGGAAGAGAGGAATTACCAAGACCAAAAATATCAAGGGATGTAAGTTTCCAGCTAGGCAGTTGGGAAATGAGAAGCACATGGATAAGTTCAAAGGCAAAAGGTGGACATCAAACAAAAGCCATTCACAAACTTGAGAAAATCAAAGGGCAGAGTTTGGCGATCCGACTTTGACATATATATATATATCTTCAGGACTACAAGATTTTCTCTAATCCAATTAGTCAAGCTTGATAAAACTGTTCCCCGAAGCTTCAAAACTGCGTCAACAGTTCTTGGATATTTTGACAAGCACAACCTACCAACTCCTTGCAGTAGATTTTATCTTGACTTTGATCCGTGTTTAATTCACATGTAAAGATTGGGGTTGCAAAAAGACGGAGTAAACGGGGGTGGTTCCAGTGGGTTGATTTATTGCTTTAATTTGTTTAATTACTACCATTCGAAAGTAGTGTCAAGTAATTTCCAAGAAAGGCAGCGCTGTAGGATTTTGCTTTTGTCAACATAAAATTTTCACGTGTTGTTTTCTCGAATTGACATTGCCTGCACGCAACCGCAATTATTAGGTGTTTGTGCGTACGGTTCCTTGTTCATAGTAGTACATATGATCATGCAACCCTTTTTCAGGTTGAAAATTCTCTTACGCACCATTTTAAGAAGGAAATCTCACGTCAGACATTTATATGTTGATTTAAATTGAAATAATTTATCTGTCTCGACTTTAATTAATAGAGAATATATTCATGTTATATACTAGTATTAATTGGATTTACCCGAGTTTGCATGTTTTATCTTGAGGGGGTTTAAAACAAAAGGAACAAATGCAACAGAGTTCAGATTGAAATTCAATGGGAGGAAAATGATTGAATCTGAAATTGTTGGATTTGATTAGGGATTCCTTAAAGCGATCATTGGGTTTGAAAGGGTTGTGAAGTTGTGCTTTTTAGTGACTCACCATTGAGTAGCATATTCATTGTACATGACATGACTTGGTCTTACCCACTTTTCTATTCAATGTGCTCATTTGATCAGGAATGCCTAGTTAGTACACTTTTTCTTTCGTTTACTAATTTTTTTCTCCAACAAGGGACGGTTGGCAGAGATGTTGAAGAGGCAGCAGCAGAACAGCCTAAGCCCAACATTTTAGGGCTATGAGGTGGACCATCTGATTGCAGGCAATGTTGGACTGTGGGATTCTCTTTTTATACCTAAATAAACTTTGGGTTTTCAACTTTAGTCTATTTTAAGTGCTGTATAATATATATACATGGGGCCTTCTCTCCCTTGCTAGAGTCTAGACCAATAATAGCAAAGCAGTAAATGTCTTTTTCATGCTCAAAGCCAATAATACCAACGGTACAAAGGAGATACATTGGTTCAAGTTTAGCTTATTTTACCCTATTAATTATTCATTTTCAACTTACCATATAAAACTGAGCATTTCAATTATGATCATCTTGGCCTTGAAAATTGAAGCAGGGGGAGACATTTCAATAGATGATGATATCGAGGCATAAAATTTGGCCCCAAATTTTATGGGTCAAAAAGCAGGGCTTTGAGTGACACGTCAAAGCGGCCCAGCACGGCCTCAAACACTTTGCCAACAATATTGCGAACACCCGAACCTCGAGAAAAGGACAGGACGCTATCCGGAACTCTTTCAAGGCCCTGTGTTTTTAAAAGGTTTTTTTGTAAGTTTAACCGCATCGGTCTATTTCCCGTTCCGTTCCCGGTCAAACTAGGGAAGTTGAGAAAAACAATTTATAAAAGGGAAAAATAGGAGCGGTAACGGAAACAACGACGTAACCAATAGGCAATTGATGGAAGCTAACGGCGCCGAGAGCTGAGTCGAGCCGAGGCCAAAGTTAGAGTCCGTGAGGCTTACGCGTCAGTCGGCAGCCGGCACATCACTGCCGCTCATCAACATCATCCCAAACATCGACGCAACCGCTTCTCCCTCCCCCACCCCTTCTTCCCATTTTGCCCCTTGGAACCACTGCTCATATTCAGCTTTGGGGCTAATGGGAACACAACACGAGAATTTTCTTTATTCTCCTCTCTCGTGAGCTACTACCCTACCACTTCATACATGTAATACATCAAATTATTCGTGAAAGGTAATACGAAAAATCATTTGTATATGTAAAAATGGAATACGGTTGAACAAAATTTGGTCACTTTGTTAAAGAAGTCAAAGATGTTCTTAATTTTCCATGGGGAGAGGAATATTGCAACCCAACCCACATGTTTCGTGGCTCGACATTGCATGTGGTATGTATTGGTACATGTCATCGAAAAAGAGGCAGCACGGCAAGTTGAAGCAAAACCTACACTCATCACGAGCTGCTTGAGACGCATGGGAAAGAAAAAATTTAAATTAAAAAACATAAATTTGAGACATTTAAAATAAAAATGAAATGACATAGAAGACTAAGCAATGCCAGAAGCTAAAGAATCTTCCAAATGGGGATTGATATGGATGATCCACCCGACGACCAAAACAATTAGGCACCCCCTACCCCTAATGCAGAAAACAGAAAGGACAACCTTCCCCAAATGCGTACGACTTTTCCAACAAGTCATCTCCGCTTAGGAGGAGGGGCGTAGTTTATTTATTTGAGTAGGAAAGAAGAGTTAAAGTAGAGCTGAATGGTAGTATACGGAAGCTATCTTAACCACGAAAAAGGAGCAAAGACTTGCACTTTTATTTTTGGCCTGGGAGGAGTATGTAATAGCAGCCCATAGCAGGGCCAGGGCAGCAGCAAAAAGGAAACGTCAAAATGCCAACTGGACTAGTAGCCGAGCCGAATCCGATGAAGACCCAAGCTACCAGCCCACCTCACCTCACGCGCTCACTCACATCCCGGCGACGCACCCTCACCCTCTTTCTATTATTCCCTTTCCCTACTCTCACGCCCCTCTCATGTGTCCGGCGCGTCATCGCCGAACCGACCCCTACCTCTTCTTTTTCTTTTAACCTTTCCCAATCAATAACCTAAATCTCCCCTACCGCCCCAAAAACAAAAACCAACTCCACCCCCTTCTCCTCACCCTAATGGGCGACCTTACCGATTCCCTCACGCCGTCAAGTACCCCCACCCCTCTTTCCACCACGCCCCACTCGCGTCCGCTTCCTGTCCGTGAAGATTGTTGGTCGGAGGAAGCTACCTCCACCCTCGTCGACGCTTGGGGTCGCCGTTATCTCGAGCTTAACCGTGGGAACCTTCGCCAGAAGGACTGGCAGGATGTAGCTGACGCCGTTAACGCCCTTCATGGTCATACCAAAAAGACGCATCGTACCGATGTCCAGTGCAAGAACCGGATTGATACCATTAAGAAAAAATACAAGATCGAGAAAGCTCGTGTTACCTCCTCTAATGGAGCCCTAACGTCATCTTGGCCTTTCTTCGAACGCTTGGATGCTCTTATAGGATCCAATTTCTCCGCTAAAAAGCCTTCGCCGTCGCCTAAGATATCACCGAAGCCATCGCCGAGGTTGTCACCGAGGATCCCGGGGTCTCCTCCTGTGGCTCTCCCGCTTCCGATGCCCTACAGGAGGACTCCGGCGTCAGCTACGGTTGTCGCTCTTCCGCAGAAGAGGCCGGCGGACGATGGATACTTCAGGAGAAACTATTCGGCCGTCGCGGCTGCTGCGGCTGCTGCAGCTGCGGAAACTGATGAGGAAGAGGGGGAGGAAAGCGAGGCAGAGGAAAGCGAAGGAGAAGGAGAGGAGAAGGAAGGGATGAGTAGATTGGCCAGAGCGATAGAGAGGTTTGGGGAAGTGTATGAAAGAGTGGAAGGGGAGAAGCTAAGGCAGATGGTGGAATTGGAGAAGCAAAGAATGCAATTTGCTAAAGATTTGGAAGTGCAGAGGATGAGGATGTTTATGGATACGCAGGTGCAGCTTGAGAGGATCAAGCGTGGCAAACGATCCTCGGGGTCCAGTGGTGAGGCCTATTCTTCCTCATAAAAAATCTTGTTCTTTAGCTTTATGTATAATTGTATTTGTTATTTGATTGATTGAAATGTATATTTTCATGTAATGGATTCATTTATGCTTTGTAGCTGTTGTTGCATTTTAAAAAACATTGTTTTCTTGATTAGTTGTTTTTGTGTGTTTTGGACCATTAGATGGGAATGAAATAGAAAGGGTCTTAATTTATTGAATTCTGTTAATGTTGTTTCTTATGACGTTTTGCTCTTATCGTGATTGACGAATTGAGTGATACTACCCTCATTATGTTTGGAGAGTCTATCCTAAGCTTCAGGCGTGAGAAACTTGAAGATTTTCAAAGCAGTAATATTTAGTATTGGTAATGGACCACTTTACTTGATTTGTTGTGTGTTATGTTTACTTTGTTTGATTGACGACCATAAAGGGAAAACCCAAACAGTCCCGTGGGGGGTGGGGGTGGAAATCAGTAAAAAGTTTTTTTTTTTTTTGAATGATATTATATTTTGATGATATGAAGGTGTAATCTTCATTCATGGATGAGTGTTTTGGATTGGTTTGTGGTATATTTGTACAATAAACAATGATGGTTAATTCTTCAATTGGTATGCTTTTCTTCTGAAAAGGTTTTAATGGTAATTGTGGAAGTGCTGTCTTGGAACTAGTTCATTATTTTGTTGTGAAAGCTTTTTGTAGATATGAATGATGGTAGATGGTAGCTGATGCGTAGTCTGCTACTGTCTTTTACGTGTTTGATGTAGAACCTTGCATGATTCCCTGGGTTCCCTTCCTGTATTTGATAAGGTGCATTACGTGAAAGTTGCATTGTTTGATATGGATTTCAGTTTGACATTTGTTTTTCTTACTTTACATAAATTTTATGTCACTATGGTATGGAACAGGTATTTATGTATCACAAGTTGAAGCAAATGGTGTTAATTTAGGCTTTTGGATTTTTAAAATATGTCCTACCCCAACATCTATATGCTGAGTTCTTTTAGTATGCTTCTCTTGGATTTAAGGTTTGACTTGTTTCCAATGTGTTTTACAAAAGAAAGAATTGAACCTTGACCTCCACTGTTGCTTTTGAAATGCCATGCTTCAATATGCTCTGGTGGCTATGTGATGTGAGAAGATAATGTGCTTGGTCATTAAGGTTTAAGATTTGGAGTTGCTTTTGATGTGGAAATTGACTGACTTGCCAGAAGTGACAAACCAAACTCTGCTGATATTTTTGTTGATACTAGCTGATAACAAGAATGCTGGCTGGTTATTGAAAAGGGGACTTGCCTAGACTTGCCTCTTATTTCTGCCAAACATATCTATCCTACATAGATTAGGTTGGGAGGTTGACTTTATTTGATAATATGTCAGTCCATGTCCCATTAAACATGTAGTTGATTCGGAATGTTATCAGTTCTGTTGGTTTATTTGAGTTCTTCCATTTTGTTAAATGCGTGCTAATAACGGCCTTATTCTATGAAAATATGTTTACCGGAATATCCCGATGCATTAAGGCTTGTGTTTTGCACTCTGCAGGTTACCATATGTAGTTGAGAGGTTTTTGGAAATTTTTATTATTTATATATATAAAGGAAAGGCAGGGTTGGGGGTTTAAGGTGTGTGTAACTTGTTTGACCAGAAAAAAAAAGGTTTATATCTTGCTTACAGACCATCAGGTACAGACCATCAGGTTCAGCCTTTTTTTCACATCAACTTTTCTCTGACCCTCTCTTTTACTTTCATGGTGTATCAGCAGAAAATGGATGTTTCTCCATTGCTGGTCTGCTGACAGAGGTTGTTGGCTGTCTTTACCAACAATATTATGTGCCAAAAAGCATATTGATACTCATCAAGAGCTAAATATGCTTTAGCTTTTAAATTGCTCTAATATTTGTGGTGCACATAACACAACCTTAGTGATTTTTCTGTCACTTTTCTGTATGGTTAAGAATCTTTTCCTGCTTCAGAAAAATAGGTAAAAGACTACCAATTTTGATGCTTGCCTTTTGCCATATAAGTTTGTTTTTGAATATGATTCATGATGAATGGTACTGAAGTTGAACTTTGAAAGGACCTCTTAAGCTTGTCATGACTTAGTCAAATAGTCATGATTATAATTATGGTCTGTATGTGGAGTCCTTGATTGTAAGAAAGATAAAAGCTAGACTCAAATAGATATTGGGTACAATGTTTTTTGATGTCCCATAAAAGGTATTGTCTGTTGTTATCTGCCTGTCTATTGCTCTTCCTCTGTGCATGAGAGTTTAAGATTGATAAACTGTATGAGATCATCTGCTATACGATACTTATCTGCAAGAATTTTTGCGAAGTTGTACATTCAGCTCTGTTTAGCATAATGGTTGTCATGGGCATTCTAATACAGGGACCAACTGTTTTCCTTTCTTTGGGACCATGGTTTGAGTGATTGATTTTTCAAAATCTCATCATCTTGTTTAGTTTTTGTTGTGTGATATTTCTGTGGCAAAATACACAGAAAGTTCCACTCAACCTGAAGGACTGAATCTCTGATTTGATGTATGCGTCCCTAGTGTTTTTGATCAAGGAAATGAGGTGTATTTGTATATGTGGGCTACTTTTGATTGTATGTTGTCTTAATTATCTCCTTGACAGTTTTGCATTGTGAAACATCACTTTTGATTTAGAATTGATTTCTAAAGAAGGCCCATTTTTCTTTGTTGCAGACATTTATAGCTAGCCATCAGGGGAAGAGTTTTGACTGTTTTTTGCGTGGGAAAAACATGAAGAATATTGATTTTTATTCTCATCCCTTGAAAGTACATATAGTTGTAGCTGATACTGGCCTCTGAAGATAACCAGCAGTTGGCAGATAAGCTTGCCAGAGTTTCTAAAGTTTCTTTCGTTTGCCTTCTCCCCTTCATTTTTGGGGGGCATAAAAAAAACTGAACTCATTGTAATTTAATTTGGGCAGTTGAACTGGGCCTACATTTGGCCCAATGTCTTTTTCTTTTTTAGTTGGTGAGTCTCTAACTTAAATAGTTGTTGTTAGTCTTATCTTCTTGCAATGTACAAGAGTAGGTTGTAATCAGAAACTCTTTGTTCACTCTCCCTGCCAAAGCTTTGCGACCAAAATTCTTGATCTCCCATCTCTATTGGATTTAGGCTAAAGTCCTGACTAAGATGCCAGAACCAGACTTCAATCGCCAACAAGAGTAGTTTGGTTACTTCCTGATATATGTGGAAGAATATAGTTCGATTGTATAACCCAAGACTAAGATGCATGTCGGACTTAATAATACGATGTGAATAACGTAGTTAACGTACTTTCTGTTTTTCAACTCCATTATTCAAGAGCTATATATCACAAAACCGCTACGGCTAATCATGTCTCACGTCATCGAGAGAGTGAGAGTTGCACTTAATTACTTTAACTGCTCTTCGTCATATAGTTTCCGTAACAGTTTTTTGGTGCCATAACACAAATAATGCCACGATTGTGTAGGTTAACACTACCTCAAGACCTCCATAGCTAGCACATTAGCTTAGTAAAGACTTAACATTTCCACTACAATCATGCATGCCGTTCCAGCTAAGTTTTGGCCTAGACGGAGTATTAATTTTTGTTGAGGTCATTGGGAAGATATAGGTTTTTGAACACCATTTTTCCTTGGACGTACAATACTTTGTCGACCTACGGTGATATTGCTTAAACATTTAAGCTAGGATGAATATATATATATATATATATATATATATTGTTACTCTTTGGCTCCATGTATCTTCATACTCCAAAATCCGGGTGCCATGGAAACTGAATATAAAGATATGTATATGCTGGTATTTTAACAAGCTAAGTAAGTGCAAGTTTAGGCAAAAAAGAAAGCCACTTTCTGATCATGCTTTAAAGAAGTAACACAAACTACACGTAATTAATGTTTGCTATATATATATATATATATATATCCTATCCTTAATTTATACGTCTAACATAAGATGTAAGTTAACTTACAAGGTGATCTGATAATTAATTAAAATGCCATAAATAGCATGAGAAACAACCCTGACAAGCTTTGCTATGACTAGCATTATTAGGTACAGGACTTTCCAAGTACTGCGCATGCAAAGCGATAGAACCTTAACAGTAAAGCAGTAGTGCTACAACCTTCAAACGTTTGCCTTTTTTGTATACCCCTCCCCTCCCCTCCCCTCCCCCTCTGGTTTGGTCATTGCTGATCATCCTGCAACCCAATATTCACAAATATCAAAGGCTAACGTTAATTCTCCTGAGACATTAATATCAGATATGGCATGTGGAAATGCTTTTAGGATCATATATATAGAGAGAACATAATCAGAGGAGACAAGGGACAATCTGATACATGATGAAGCAATATCAGTGCAAAATGAGAAAGAAATTAACATCTTCCTTAACCAAAGGAAACAAGCACAGGATAAAAACAATGCAATTGATTACATAGTTGATCTAGGATTCTGTAGTCTGTACCTAGCTATATGTGATTGGTAAAGAGGATAACAATATTGGATGATGATATCTAACACATTCTCCAAGGGAAACAGAATGAAAGGGGATCAAGGTGAAGATAAAAATTTTACCTTTCCTTTTCTTTTTTTCTTTTTTCCTTCCTACCAAACAAAGTGAGAAAAATATGAGTGCATTCCACCTTTTTTCTACATTCCATTTATCTCCTCTTTATTCCTTTTTACCAACCAAATAAGAGAAAATGGTTTATTCTTTACTTCCCTTTTCCCTTCTATCAAACCTGATAATTGATGTTAGAAATGTGGTCAGAACAACATTCCATGTCTTAGTAAATTACGAGGGCGTAAAGTCAAGAAAACAACAAAAGAGTGTAACCTAAGAACAAAGGCTCACACCCTCCCATCACTCCGCCGCCCCCCCCCCCCCCCCCCCCCCCCCCCCCCCCGGCGAACCTAACAAGGGTATAGAGAAGTTGGAATGCAAGCTTAGAAAAGTTTACAACGACTTGGATCTAGCTTGCTTGTGATCTAATTAATCATATATTTTTCCTAGGCTAATTCTTAGCAAGTGTCTTGAGGACTTGGTTAAGACTTTTTCTTTATTAAATCATAATTTCATTAAGGTTTGCTCAAGTTAAAATTCAGTTTGACCTAAGTTTGATACTCAAATGTAGTAATGGTAACACCCACCACATCAAAACCATTCTCCCAAGCTAGAGGAGAAAAGACACTTGAACAAAATCACCATTTCGAACAATAACTCAGCTTAATTAGAGAATTTATATTGTCTATCATCTTGTAATTCCTATAACAGAATCAATTAATCTTAACGAATGAGCAGACAGAACATTTCAAGCACCATCCCACAAACAACTCCTTCCTATTCACAACCCTTTTCGCCAAAGAATCGACACAATGATTCGCTAGGTTAAGATTCGAATTTTCAAAAGATTGAAATAAATGCTATTGTTCACTGAGATACTGGCTAACTAAAACATAAAGAATCTTTGATGTATTATATTGAAATTTTAATAAATAGTAATTTTATTACATAGCTTTGACACAATCCTGAAGTAGTAGAACCTAGATAATTTTTCAATTCAATGTACTAACTTTTCTTGAATATGGTGACATTGAAATACAAAATAAAGAAATTTTTTATTTGCTCAACATACAAAGTAAAGAATGTTTCTTAAAATAACACACATTAGCTTTAGCTCTCATGGTGGGGAGGGGAGATAGGTACTCCTTCAAAACCCTCTAAGTTGCAAGATTTAGAGATTTCTCATTAATATTTTTTCTCTGTATAGATGAAAATTCCCATTTTTTTTATACTTAAATAGACATAATATTGATAAAATATATCATAAGTTTTTTATATATGTGCTTTTCATTTTTGTCTTAAGCCAAATAATTTGATAACATGCTCATTCATTTCATTTTAATTTAAATAAGAAATTAATCTGACCTTTGTCTCTCTTGAGTGCTTCTCCTCAACCTCTAAACATAAGCTAAAGCTCTTGAAGAACATCATAGTGAATGAAATGCCTAAAACTAAGTTGTGATTAAGTTCATTTGCATGTATAGGTATATTGATTTACACGGTAATTCTGACTGGGGCATGCAAAAGGAGCTAGCATGATCTGATTCCAACCTGGCAACCAAGTAGATGAAATGATTCAAAAATCTTAACCTCTTCCGGTCCAAACTGTTTCTCCTTTACCACCGTTTCTCCAAAGGAAATGTGGAATAAAAAAAAAGGGGGGGTGAAAAGAATTTTTAAAGATGTTACTTCCCAAGACAATTGTATATTATTGGACTCCGTACAAATCAGGGCAAGGAAGTGATCAGAAAGACCAAGAAAAAGAGTAGCAGTGTTATTCACTCTCTATTCCCTGATATTCCTCATAGGAATCAGTAATGGTAGCTTTACATATATGCACGTGTGTACGGTCTAAACTCTACTTGCTTCCAGGGTCAAGCTACTTGTCATTCACGGGCGTTTGTTATTCACACTAACAACAGCATTCTTGTTTTTTCTACTGTTTTTAATCTGAGTTTAATAAATTTATTAAGCAAATTGACAAAAATCGTTTAAAAAATTGTTACTCACCTCATTAAATACCTAAGATATTACACTTATGACTCTCCCTCCACTTCATAAACTAGAACTCGAAATAAATTAATCTGTTTTTTTCTATTTAATAATTCAAAGTGCAATGTAATGAGATCGAAATCCCCTCCAAAAAAAAAAACTAAAAAATTCATTTAACCAGCTGGTCATAAATTAGACAGGGGCTAGCTAAGGCCAGTTTATACTCTTTTCCTTTCTTGAAAATGGAAAGGAGTTACCCTTCTTCCTTTTAAACCCTCTCTCCTTTTCCAGTGATTGATTTGATCAGTGTAAGATTAAAAAATTTAAAAGTTTTGAAATCCATTGTTGGGTTGTCCCCCATGAGTACATTGATTAATCATATTTAATACTAATCTACATACAAAGTAAGTATACCACATTACCTTAACAACAAAAGAAAAAGATTATAGTACTGCATTATTGCCTGTAAATTTAGAAGTTTGATATAAATATATATTTCCATGAAAAGGTGTAATCAAAATTATTTCCCAAAACGATGTAAAACTAAATCAATGCCCACTGCGGCTGTGAATGGAGGGAATGGCTTCAACTACCAATGAAAATGGTTTCTTCACATATTTTATTATTAATTAAGAGAAAGGAGGAATCAGCCCAACAAAGACTGAAACCATCTTTTACATCCCAACTCAATATGTCTCCACCAACTCCTTGTTTGGTTTCACCACACCTTCAACATCTAGCAAAGAATCCAGCCTAATCATATAGAATGTAATCTGCTAAAATTTTAAATCACTTAAGTAGATTTGGTCTAATGGTACTTGTTGTCTTCCTATAAGAGTGTTAAGGTTTAAGATTCAAATTCCCTTTCCTCTTTAAGTTTTCTCCAACGTACCAAAAAGAGTAAGAAAAGAAGAAGAAGAAGAAGAAGAAACTGTTGGATTTAAGGTTGCATCTTTCTCTTCTTGGAAAAGTTAGGATAAAGCTCTCAGCAAAGTACTAATGCTCCCAGCAAAGATAACTCAAAGCATGGAGGCTTGTCTCTAATATGTAGTTTAGACTTATGTGTAAAGTATAGTACTATATAATTGTACTTATATATATATATATATATATATATATATACACGCACACACATAATTAAGTAGCTAGGAAAGGATTAAGCCTCTTCTTGTCTTAGTCAAATGTTTAAGCTCTCACAAAATATCTTAATTGCCGTATTTGCCACAATTTTATAATTAATCTTTAATGTTATTTAATGATATATCCCACTTGATTAGCCTGATGAAAAGTGTAAGTACTCCAATAATGAAACACAATCTAATTACAGCCAGGTCAAGTATAAAACAGGCTAGACCATACAAATGAAGATATCACAAAATTAAAAATGTATACGTACGTAATGCCTAGATAGCACAATACTTTTATGCATTTCATTAATTTATAAAGAAGAAATCGTAGAAGGGAGCTCAGCCAGATACGATGACAACAAATGAATTTTAATTGATTAACTGTTGGAGAATATATCTTACTAGCTATATAAATATTAATTCCACCACACGAAGGTTAAGACATAAAATAATTTTGGACCATTTTGTACGAGAAACCTTTTTTTTTTTTTGAAAGGTTGTACCAGAAACCATTGAAGGTAATTATAATGAAATTTTTGAATGTTAATTTTAATTTGCACATAAATTTTACATGAGAAGTATGATATATATGTATATCACGTGGACATTCATGGGGAGCACAAAATCAAACAGAATCAGAAAAGAACGAAAAAACAAGGGAAAAAGTAAACAAGTGAGAAATATTTAATGAGGAAACCACACAAAACAGTGGGGTTTTTTTTTTGCATGATATGAGAGAGAGAAAGCAAGAAAGAAAGAAAGAGAGGGGTAATCTTTGGCCATCAATTATGGCACGTAATAGTAAGAAGGGTAAAAAGTTTGAGGTAAAATTACTTACCACACACTTCTTCACCGTGAAGGCCTCAAAGGGTCAGTGTTAGAACTTGGAATTAGGGTTTTGCAGCAAAGGGTTTAGGGTTTTACGAATGAAATAAGATCCCAACTTATGAAACTATGCTCCTTCGGTTGTAAACATACCAATGTTATCTAAATTGACTAATCAGTTCCAAATTTTTTGATGTAAAAATTTCAAGCAAAATCTAATTTTTAATTCTTGAATTTGTTCAAGCTGAATTGTGTATATTTCTCTTTGTATTTTCTTTATGTTGCGAGATGAAACTAGATTAATTTGAGGGCAAAGATAGAAAAGAAATTTAAGCAAAAAAACTAATATTATTATGTTATCTATATTAAAGACAATAAAATTACCATTTGTTCTGAAGAAGCCAAAGGTCCTAGCTAAGAGACCTGCTGCGGCTTGGATGACTTTGCCTCGTCGTTGGGTTTAATTTGATTCTTCTTCTTCTTTTTCTTCTTATACGGAATCCCTCTGGCCTTAGCTTGACACTCCCTCACTTCACGCAAATAAACCCGAATTGCTCCGTTTCCAAAAGGGTTTGTCTCCGATGACCCACCATGCTCCTCATAAGCAGCTCTCAGGCGTCCGATCAGTGCGTCAAGACTCCCCCAGGCTTGCCTTAGTGGGCAAGTACAAGGAGCAGGCGGGTCAGGTTGTCCGAAGAAGACACAACCATGAAGGTGAACCTTAGTCTTGCCAAACTGATCAAGGTATCTAAGAAAGTCAAGAACATGGTTGCAGTTACACTGTGACAGTGCCACTGGGGGCCTTTGGTTCTTTAAATACTGCCCAAAAGTGTTCCAGTCTCGCCGTTTCTGGGACTCATAACGGCTCAACGGAGCCGGCTGGGGCTGCTGGTGGTGGTTCCCGGAGGACCGTGAGGACCCTTCGGCAGAAGCTTTTGCTATATCACCCGACATGATTAATTAGAATTCTTTGTCCAGAGGAATTCTTGGGTATTTTTGGCAAGAACTGATAATAATAATTAAAATAAAAAAAAGGTCATGGAGAGAAGGTGAAAGAATAGGGATAGTGCAGTGGAGGGAAAGATGAAAATCACATCTTTGGGTCTAACTGAGGAGACATGTTATGGGCCCTCTATGAAGGTGCTTTTGTTCCTCTTTTTCTTCTTCTCTCTCATTCCTTGTTTCTCCTTTCCCTTCACACTGTTTGCACTAATAAACATTTTTTTAATTGTAATGTATAATTATTGTATGCCATCATCTCAACAATCATTATCATCATTTTCATTTGAATTATTTTCATCATCATGCATCCACGAAACTTTTGGTAACTTGTTAGTCGGTGCAAAGGAAAATTGCTACTGACTCGGTTTAACCACCGTAAACCTTAGTACCAGTTGAACTTGACTTGTTTTCCCAAAGGAAAAAAACACCAAAAGTTTTAGTCTCTCTGGAAGAAGTGACTAACCTGGAAAAAATTAACTCAAAAGTTGGTGGCGTTTGACTCAGTGTGTGAAAAAGCAGTTGGTATTATATCAAACTAGAGTCTAGAAGAAACATGGTTTTCTGCAAAGAAGATTTCTGCAAAAAATTATTACCACTATGATCTACATCCATCACCACTAATAAAGTAATAATGACTGACCATAATACAGAATTATATGTTAGTGGTATTGCTGATGTTTCCTTGGTTTATTAGTCGATTCTTTGGGTGGATCAGTTGATGTCCTTGTCTTTCTCTGCACCTATTACCCAAACTTGCTTTTGCAAATTTTACTCGATTAAGCATGGGAACCAGGGAATATCAGAGACACCCTTTGAACAATGCCTGAAAGTTTTAAGCTCTGCTATGTCAGGTTTTTGAGTGCATATATGCATGCATGGAAATGACAAAATATTCATCATGTGCATGCATATGAAAGGAGATTACGGGTCCAATTTTTCTCTTTATTTTGCTAGAAGATAGCTAAGGAATTAATTGAATCTGCCAAAAATTTTCCTGCTCTCAATTGTTGAATTCGGGGGACCAGTTTGGTGTTCTGATTTGAATTAAAAGGGTATTTATGGTCTTCAAATTCTCCTTTTCCAAGCAGCGGATATGGGGTCCAAAAACTTATTAAAATAGTTTGGTTTTCTATTATTTATTTCAAATCAACAAACGCGTATGTCTACTCTATGCTTGCGATCTTTTGTTCTCTAGGCGAAGGCCCATCATCATATCATGGGGTTTGTTAATTTGAGTTGTTGTCACTGTGAAAACATTTCCAGTTTTTGGGGGCAGTTATTATTATTATTATTGCATATATATGGTAGTACAAGTTTTTTTAACCTACCCCTTTTCTTTGGATCCCTAAATAGCAAGCCCTAAATTTAGGGGGGGTGGAATTACCATCTTGGGAATTTGATGACAACAAGGTAATATATCCAAGGCATCTAAGCAACTCTCTTGATGAAGAATTGAAGATCCATATTAGATCTTATTTTGTCAATGAATTTCAGGAGCATGCACCCTTCCAATCTGAAATTACGGCTATTAAATCAATTAGCCAAATGTTGAGACCGTCAACTCTGCTGCCTTCAGAGAAATATATAGTGGACAAGATTCCTTAATTTCTCTTTTATTTGCACCCACAGTAAATTGATATGAAAGCTTTCCATTTTAGGCCGAGAAAGGAAAAGCAGGAGAGAGCAAAACAATACCCCCCTCTCTGTGATAATAATGCTTTAATTCATTACTAATCGGAAATGCAAATACAAGTCAGTGTGGCAGAAAGAAATTAAGGATGGATCATTTTGATGCAAAATCGAGAGACATCTTTGGGAAAATGGGGTCCAAAACCCTCAGAATATGCTAGTGAATAGTTACGTATCATCATGCTGTCTGGGTTTTGACACTACCTTTTCAATATGTACCACTTAATTTTTGGCATTTCAGAGTGATTCACTGTTTTATTTTTATTTTTATTTTTTTTGCTTTTTGTAAGCTTCAAATTATATGCAGGAATAAATTGTACGCACCTGAGAAAATCGGCCAAATGGATCTTTTTGCATACCATTGAAATGGCAAAATTAGTTCAAGCTTAATTTTCTCTGCTTTTTCAGGTCATGTCGTTGAACACCAAAGCTTTGCCCAGGCTCATTTGGTCATTTTGTAAAGGTCGTCAGGTCAGATACTGTCCAACCCTTCTTTTCCACGAAAGTGATTTGCAGTAAGCCTGGTACAAATGATAAAAGCAGGTTCAGCAAGAAAGCATATTTACTGTACGATTTGGTAGAATTTTGGCAACTATTTTCAATGGTAATTTTGCTTTTACAGCAGTGTTTTTGACTTCAAAGAGACCATGGTCTAAGCGAACAATTAATGCTAGGCAAAGGCAGTCAAATTCTCAGATTGATGACCGACTCCGATCCCCGTTTTTCCATGCCCATCCATGTTCCTAATTAATAAATCTGTCTTGGAGCAACTCCAAAGTTAAGGTGATCACTAGAAAACGTGACAACAAAATTGCAAGATTCCAAGCTGAAATTTTTTGCCATAACTTTGTAGACAAGAATCAACAACTGACCCACCTCGTTGAAATACCTCTTACATCTTGTGAAAATTTTTGCTTATAGCACTTTGGTTTTGAGCATGAGCATAGCCCACCGCAGTTACTGAACTCATATGAATGAGGATTCGGCTAAAAGACATGACTCATGAATCGTAGTGCTCTCAATTTGTAAATGAAAAACACAAACTAACTCAGTACAAAATCCATTTCCAAGGAGAAAATGGGAATCGTTAGCAGTGTGAACCACATGATTAAGAGTGATTCCCAAGTAAAATGCTGTAAGCTATTGATGCTCAAAATGAAGGTACCTTTTGTCGGACTATATATATATATATAATATATATTTCACATATATATTTGCTTAGGCTCCTTTATGTTTTCACAAGCTCTGATGCTTTCCTTTTCATTCTACCCTCCTTTCTGTTTCAAATAATTCACGGGCTCTGCCTTGCGTACCATTATGAGAAACCCAGATGATAATATTCAACGTTTAGCAAGTGGAGCACTCATCACTATTTGACTTGATCTAAAACCCTAAAAATCCTTTTTGAAAACAACCAATGAATCGTCAACCATGAATCAAACAAGTTTTACTAAACTAGTTTGCTTTGAATTTGAAAAATGTTGCTAATAGTCCACAATTAGGCCTACCCACATAAGATCCTTTTCCGTGGCAAATGTATCTCTAAGCTTTGTATTATTCAATTCCCACACGTGGGCGGTGGGGACAGATGTTTCATGGAAGGGATGCCTATAAGGTGACTTTGCAGAGGCAATAAGGCAATAAAACCGTGCAAATGCCTTAGCCTCCCGTGAGCAATCCTATGGCACCAGCCCTACTAATTGTAGAGGGAGATGCCATACATCAAACTTAGTTATCCGAATTAGACTCTCTGAACATAGTTTTAATCCAATTTTCCCAAAGACAAAGTGTAAAATAAAACTCTTATTTTTCTTTTATTTTGTGTTATTTCATTCTCTCTACTGTGTCATGAAAAAGAGATAATTAGCAGTGTGTGATGCTATTTTTTTAATTTTTATAACTTGCAAGGAATGATTTGATTTTAATGAGAAAAGATGGGATAAACAAAAGAAATAGTTTTATAATTAAAATAATATTTATGTTTTAGATCAAGGCAATTGAAGGAATTGGTGGTTCGGATGAGCTTGGGTGGTGGTCTAATCCATGGGACTCTCTATCTATTTGTCTTATTGTAAAATTCAAAGTTAGGGTTTTTTTTTTTTTAAATTAAGACTTTAAAAAGCTTTAAAAATTCAAAGTTAGGGTTTTTTTTTCAAACTTTTTTAAAAAATAAGTTTAAATTTAATGTGAATGATTTTGCTAAAAACAAATCGGGACTTGCAGATTATGAATGGACTTTAAGAGATTCATTTGGCTCTATAGTTGGAATTTTTTTAAAACCCACTTGAAATGAAAGAATCCAACTTTGCTGAATTAACAGCTATTAAAATTGCTCCCCAAGTGTTCTGTTTATTGGATTGGGAAGAAGTCCCTTATTTTAAAATATGACATGAAATCACAATTTATCTTTGCCATATTTCAATATCATGTGATGATCATGTAACAAATAATATATAGACGTAAAAAAAAAAGAAAAATACTATATAACTTAGGATAAAATAAATTTATCTCTTAAAATTTAAAAGATGACATTTAACCACCTCGAGTGTTTTTCCATTATTGGACAACTTAATACCTAGTTTCCTTCCATTGCTACCATGTAGCCTGCTTGTTTTGTGCTTCTTTTTCCCTGCTCTCTCGGTCTCTCCTTCTTGAATTTTTTTTTTCTTTGAGAAATGAAATACTTTTACCAAGAAAATGAAACTGAACATCAGACGATCTGCGGTGGAGGCTTTTGCTCAAGAGCAAGGCCTGTCGAGGGACTATTACAAGGGAATAGGTCCATTGCTTACCGGGAATTAGTGGTTAAATTAATTTGGATTTGATAGACATAAGTTTGTTGCTAGGATTATTTCCAGGATTTATCAGTGGGGCATGAAAAAAGCTCTTCTTTTGCTTAATGAATGACAACTGAATGCAGAAATGACTGCAAATTATTTAAGGTAAGAGGATGAGTGATGGGTATGACTAACATTTGGGGATTTAGGGGGTAATTATTTAATAAAATGCCTCAAAGATATATATAGTTTCATAGAATTTTGATGATAAATTTACCTTAGAAATATAGCTCGATCCTTGATGGAAAAGACAACCCCGTTATTCTCCATCTTGGTCAGTTTTGGTATGAGTGCTTTCTTTCCTCCAAAAAGTAGTACACCAGATGTCTTGGGGTATATCTTAGCTTTTTCCCATGCATGACCGGAGGGTCCTTCCAATTGATTCCCTTATAAGTGGGCACGAATGGTCCAGCAAGGTGCAGTGCCTGAAATCTCTCCCTATATTCTTTATTTATATAATATGTAATTCGTACCAAATCTACATATAAAAACATTATAAGAAAACACTTGATGGAATTTAATAACTAAAAATATGTCAAATAATGTTATAAATCGTTGTGAGATATTATATATGTAAAAAAAACACTCATCCTAAAATGTTTAACTGTTGTTTAATTTGGTGTAAAATGGAATTTAATATCTTAAATAAAATATAATCCTTCATGACTCGTAAATTGATTTTGTGGAATGAATTAATGCACTAGCTTCTTGCTATTTATATACTCTTTATTAAAATTTAATACACAAAATAAGAGCAATTGAGAGATCATTAAATTGACAAGATTATGATCAATTCTCATTGTTGAATATGGTAATTCAATTAAAAAATTTTAATTATTAGGTACTAATTAAATCTGAAAATGAGTTCTGAAAGTATATGTATATTTGGAAAGTTCAAATATATTTCTTTCACTTTCCAAAATCAGACATTAAGATTTTTCAAAAACATATCCCTAGAAACAGTTGGAACAGAAGAATGTCAGGTGGTCATACCAAATATTCTTACACTATCTTAGGTTCCAAAGGTTAAAAATGAAACTGTCACAATACTAATAAAATTTGGTGTGAGTCAAAAGAAATCCTCCTATACAAACTAGGACAGAGGAGTGTATTATTTTAGATTATGCCAAGGAAAAGGATCTCATGTTTTACTCATGTAAGCTATAGGCTTTAGTTGCAATCAATGTTATCTAATTCATCCCCAAAATTAAAATATTCCAATGGCATTAGATGTTTGACAAGGATAATTTTCTCTCTTTCGATAAGCTTTACATGCCCAGTACATCAATAATTTTCTATATCTTGGGTGGATTTGAAGTTCTACTTTGGTTTACAACATTCGATCATCCTTTATGGTAAAAGAAAAAGAGATGTGCTGTTGCAGAAATTAAGATTGGCAATGCTTTAGACAAACTAACAATCATGTAAACTACCTTCCTCCTAGCTAGCTAACACTAGTCACTAGCTACATACATACATATATATACATACATATATAAAGCATTTATGGGCCTTTGTGCCTGGTTAATCTGTTGTTATCCAACCCCCAACCTGTCCCTCACCCACTCTAACAAAACTCATCAAAGTGGGTAAGACGTTTGTTTTGAGGAAGTAGTATTCATTTATTACCCTTTGACTGACAGGATCCATAAATTTATGAGACTTGATTGACATGATATGGTTAGGAGGAAACCTGTTGCAAATTGAGGGGATAATTGAAATTGAAACAAACATGTGAGGAAGAAATTGTGAAGAATCTCATTTTTTTTTATAAAAAATTTTAAAAATAATTTTTAAAATAAATTTAATTATTTTTAGCTATAATTAATTATGAATTGATAAAAATATTTTTTAAATTATTTATCATAATTTTTCTTTATTTGTGTTTTGGATTTCTCTCTCTCTCAATCTCACCCTCTCAAATTTTATTGATTTCTCTTTTTGACATTCGTCTGCTATGCTTTCGATTTCTCTCTTTCGAGTTTTCAGATTTTTTTTTTTTACACTTTCAAGACACCAAGCAATGGTTTTGACATGTTTGGGTGAGTGAGTATTTGAGAAATTCGATTTTTAGGTATTTTAGATAAAATTAAAACGATAGAAATAATCACAGATGTATGAAATAGTTTTTAATTGAATTAATACGAGACCTAGACACCAATAAACTCAAAATTTTGAAATTTATAAACCTAGGTTTTCAAAAATTTTTTTTTTTAATTTTTCGTCAAAGTAGGTATTTTAGATAAAAAATTTATATTTTGATTTATGAAAACATGTTGAAAATACTTTAATCGGTGTCAAATTGTCAAAAAAAACAAAAAAAATGAAAAGAGTTGAGAGGATTTGAAGTTTTTGATCGTAAGTAACAACAACATTTTAGACATTAAAATATAACAAAATGTTCTTGAATATGTTGTGTAACAACAATTTTTTTCAACATAACATGTAACAACCTTTCTTAACCATGGTATATAACATGTTTTTATATATAGCTTTTAATAATAGTATTTTTTTTTAACATGGCGTGTAACAACAATATTTTTTTCAACATGACGTGTAACAACCTAACCATGGCTTGTTATATGTTTTTGTACATAGCGTGTAACAACCTGATCATGGCTTATCACATGTTTTTGTACATGGCGTGTCATATGTTTTTGTATATGACGTGTCACAACCTAACCATGGCTTATTACATGTTTTTGTACATGACGTGTTACAAGTTTTTGTACACGGAGTGTCACAATCTAACCATGGCTTGTCACAGGTTTTTGTACATGGCGTGTCATAACCTAACCATGGTTTGTTATAGATTTTTGTATATGGCGTGTCACAGGTTTTTGTACATGGCGTATTACACCCTAACCATGACTTGTCACAGATTTTTGTATAGGACGTGTCACAACTTAAACATGGCTTGTCACAGGTTTTTATACATAGCGTGTCATATGTTTTTATACATGATGTGTCATATATTTTTATACATGGTGTGTCACTTCCTAACCATGGCTTGTCATAAGTTTTTGTAAATGACGTGTCACAGTTTTTTATACATGGCGTGTCACAACCTAATCATTGCTTGTTATAGGTTTTTGTACATGACGTATCACAATTTAATCATGACTTGTCACAGGTTTTTGTACATGATATGTCACATATTTTTGTACATGACATGTCACATCATAACACGTAATTTCATTAAGAGTATTTTTATTTAACTTGATTAAAAATAATTAAAAATATAAAAAAAATTATTTTTAAAAACATCTTATCTTTAAAAGTTATTTTTTAAAATACCCCAATCTGTAAGCTCTCCCAAAACAACCGGACGCTGGGCTGGGGTCATGGTAGAGCTAATTTGCAGTGTTTAGTCATTCAAAGGAAAAGCAAAGAAAGGCAACTTACTGGAGATTGGAGATACACGATCACCCTGATATATCAATTCCCAACTTCTTTATTTTTCTTTTAGAATGGCTTTAATTCTCTAACAGAAAGACTAGCCATTCCACGTGAATTGGCCCATTCTCTTCTCCATTTGTCTTTCACTGCACCTTCCAGTCGTGGACCCTAAGTATATGGAAAGTAAAAGTTGTCACTTTGCTAGACAATCTTAAAGTTTATGAATTTCCATCTTTCACCCTCTATTTCTAAATATATATGTGAATAAAGAAAATAAATAAGTTGAGAGGTTTCGTATCACTCATCTCGGAGTATTTATTAATGAATTGAGATTTGCATCAATTGTATTTAGATTTTATTTATTTTATTTTTTCAAATCATTTGACATTTGGAATAGATACATTTCTAATATAAAATAATAACTTTAATTCCGTTAATAAAGTGGATTAAATTTTGAAATTGATGAGTCCCAATATAATTCTATTTTATTTTCTTTTTTCAACATTAATATTTCTGACTTTTCTTCTCTTTATTGATTGAAGAGTAGACAAAAGATACCATTGGCACTTGGCACCAAATAAGATGTAAATCTTGTCTTAAAGAAGTTAATTAATGAAAATAAAAATGAAATTATGGGGAGAAAGCTTAGGTTGGGTAGGCTTTTTATAACCCAGCTTAAACCCACCGTGGGCTAAGTCTATGGGCACGTTTAGCATCTTAGCTTTACTGGGTTTATATTCCTAGCCCAAGTTAAGTAGGCCCAATTGACAGTTGCAGCTACCATACTTGTGGATGTCACAAATTTATACGAAGAGACTTGTAACTACTTTTTCATTGTAATATGATCAGGATTAGAACAGCATAATAAAACAAATCATATATGAAAAGCTTAGATAACATAACATTCTTTGATGTAATTAACAAATGAGAGTATCATAATGACAGGGACAAGATTATTAACCAAGGTTTGATTGTCTTATTGTAACCATTTATATAGGATCGAGCTTCCTTGTTTCCAAACGGAAATCTACTTGGGTGTCTTGATGTAGCCAACATGAGCAGGATTAGACACCTTGACCAGAGTACCAAGCTCAGGAACCTGAAAACACTTGGATGATTCCTCCCTGTAAAAGAACCCCAAGCACCCGCAATCACTGCTGCATTTGGCTCTACAATCACTCAACTTCATGGGGCCATCTCCTGCATGTGCATTAGTGAAATGTTGAACGCCCACGACTTTGTAATAACCCACGTTAGCACCACCTTTGCATGGCGGCAACACCGGTGGCGCGCAGTTTTTGCTCCATCTTAGCAAACCCTTGGGCTTAGGACATGCCACACATTGATTGTCCTCGCAAATTCCTAGTGAACCGCACCTCTTCGGTAACTTGCACAGGCTTTCGTGATCGTCTCCATCAAACAGCTTAAATGTGTTCTCCCAAGCTCCCCAATCAACATTTTCGTTGTATGTGTAGATTTTAAGGTTACCATCCGATTCCACTCGAAGCATGGAATATGTGCTATTGTATTTAGGCCTTGGCAAAATGTGTGTTCCCGAACTACTAGAATTGTTCATGTCAAACGTGAAACCCAGCTCAAAAGCATAGGCTTGCTCGGTCTCTGGCATGCTGTAAAAGTTAAGATTTGCTAAGGAACCCTGCCCATTTCCAAACTCATCCGACCTGTAATAGAGCAAAGGGCTTGGTGAATTCTTGCTTTTATAGTACATCTTTAAATGCCTTTGCATCATAACAAAGCTGTGAGGCCCTTCGTAGCCATCAGCAGCAGACGTGCGGCTAACCAGCTTGTTTGGACCATTTGATCGAAGGGCTTGGCCCACCAAAAGAGTGTCTGTTGCGTGGTCAAAACTCTGCCAAATAAATTTGCATTTCTTATCATACAAAGCCAGGTTACCATTTGCTAGCAACTTCAACCCTACCACACCCTTGTTGGCAGTGCCTGTTTGCCATACCACATTGCCATCAGCATCAGCTAGAACTAGGTTTCCTTCCGACCCCAAAGTTAACGTGGCGTTTTCACAAACGGGCCTGCCTGGATTGGCTTCCCAGACCCACCTCATTATGGACTCGGACCGGCGGTGCCCCATTCGTAGGAGCTAGGGTATAGACATTAGGAGCGGTGTTGTAGAAGCATAATTGGAATGGAAATAAGTAAATTGGTAAGGCACGATAGTCTGCAAAATACTCAACACTGTATTCTCCCAAATCACCTTTCATTTATGTACTTGAAAGTCCTTGAGGGTGGAACTTTGGCATTGGCTACATTTGAAGAACAAAGAATAAAAAAGAGAAGAGTGAACAATGCGAGCGAAAATGAAGGGAAAGAGCAATTCATTTTGTGGCAATGTGTTTAAGGGCGCTTTTTTGTTGCTTTTTGGATGACATATTGGGCAAAGGTGAATTTCTACGGAAAGTCTTTGATTGAATTCTATGGGCCAAAAACTGATCGTGCGGTTCTCTTTCGATGGCTTATCGACTATCATCATTGATCATGTGCATGATCTGAATAATCAATAGTATTTGACTTTGACCCACCTCTCCCATTTCACCTTCTATACAAGTTCGGGAATAGCAAAGTAATACGCGGGCTTGTGTTCTATTGTCTTTGGCTCGTTGCTCGTTCTTGAAGAATTGGCAGCTGATTTCAGTCATGGTGGAGTTGGTTATAAACAATGGATAGGGCGTTGGGAAAACCATTTTTGGAAATCTTAAGCCATTGACTGGGACTGCCCGTTTGAGCAACCCATTATAAGTCCCAGACTATCCCAAAAATGGGAAGTAAGGCTACCAATTGAAAGTAATTTACAATGCATTTACTACCATAATTTTGGCTTTTGACATATAACTCCAAGGCTTCAACCATCAAATATTAGAATTTGCTAAAAAAATGAAATAGTAATTTGAAAATATTTAATGTTAGTTTAAGCTTGTGAGAGACGCTGTAACCATAAGCAAAGATCTAACCGAATTGAATTAGACCCACGGATCTATGGCAGCCCGCCCAAGTCATGGACAGCTCAGCTCTACTGCAGAGCAATGATTAAGTAGTTTCCACGCAGGGGACCCAAGAGTGCAGCTGAATCCAAAAGAGTCTCACTTGTTATCTTCATAGGCCCGAGGCTAGTAGGCCTAAAAATCCATTGCCCCAGTCCACCATGGTTGGCCCTTCTGACTTCTGAGCTTCAACTATATCAAGGCTAAAAAACTCTTCAAACCACCTTCAAGTCGGATGTGGTAATATTGCACGTCTAAAATCTTCAATATTTAATCTTTGTGGTACAAAGTTTATTTATGAACAATCCAGGTTGCATTAAAAGCCCTGCTCCTTGAACTGGATCTGCAGATGGCTGTGCACCTCATTGGCTGCATGTCAATCTCCAAACTTATTGCTTTCCATGTGACTTCCGTTCTTCTACCTTGTTCCCCATTGCTTCAAGACCGTTTGGCCACACTCTTTTTGCCCTTTTTATTTTTGTTTCTTTCCTTCCTCTCCTAGAGGAAACTAGAAAACTTAGTTTCAGTAAAATGGCTTTTTCTGTCATTTTCTCTAAATAGTAACCATTAGCGAGAACGACAGGTCAATATAAATGTGATAGTGTATATGAAGGAGGACAATAATGAGGTACAAGGGCTACATGGTAAGAAAGATAGGACAAGGTTGCATTACGCAGGATGGGGCTCCCTTCCTAATAAGGACACTTATATTGTGGGTTTCAGGGGCGGCTTTTGCTAAGGTTTTATCCGACCATTCCTTGTGAAATCTGCCTCAAAACGCTGTAGTTGTGCGCAATCATTGACACAAATTGCTTCTTTTTTCTTTCCATTCATGATATATCCCCACCTCTGAGGATATGGCTGAGAGCATTAAGCAGTTTGTTAAGTAGTGCAGTTTGCTTAATGATTACAGCTTAGCAGAATTTGAGGATGCCAACAATGTGACGGTGGAAAGTGTAACGGGAAGTCCTGGAAATATTTACGACTTTGATTTGAGTACATCGAAAATATTCTCTTCTTGTGTTACCTGCTAAAGTCGTTAAGTACGTATTAATTATTTAATTAAGACTAAATAAATTAATAAATAATACTGAGTCGTCCTCGTAATTATGAATCCATCTTCATCTGAAGGTTTTCGAAATCAAAGTTTTTTCTTTGGAAACAAAAGAAAAGGAAGAAGCGTTCGGGTCGAATCTCATGATGGACTTGGTTTGCCCATAGATTATTTTAATGGTGGGCAAAATGCTTTAATAATGGAGGGGTAGATATCTGGAAATATGTTTTGATTCCACAACGTACTTGCTCTGCCACGCATCAAGTTGGTTAATTATAGGAATATTTTTTCATCCTATTTAACACTTAACCCCATGGTATGAAATCAAGGTAACTGTCTTGTAACTCGCAACCAAATAAGAATCTCCCCCAACGAGAAGAAATTATTACACAGAAAGAAACAGACCATTAGTGATAAAAATCATTCTTGATAATAATGGGAAAAAAAAAAGCTTGTACAATCTAGATATACAGTATTTCCAAAAGCATGGTATATATTAGGTAAAGAGTAATTAATACCAGTTTTTCTTTAATAATGTCACATAATGGCACATGTAAGAACTGTTATGAATAATTATGACGTGTTTTCTTTCCTTTTATAGTTTTCAATTATAACGTCCTTTTATACAATTACCAATTTTTGATTATCAAATTGACATTAAAATATTGGTTTTTGGGGTGGAGTGAAAGCTAGCCAAGAGTCTAGACCAGTGAGCCAAGACAAAGCTACTGGCCACCTTACACAAGGGGCACTGGTCAACTCTACTCACAAGACAAAAATTGCTCATCTTCTTTGTCTACTTACTAAAATATATTTGGAGGAATCTAACGTGTTTGGTCACTGATCTGCGCCCTATTGGGAGATTTCTGAAACATTGGATTTTGTTTCAGAAATTACACCCGGTTATCAAGGGCTTCTAGATGATGACCAAAGTCATTTAGTCCAATGTAGGAAAGAATTTCTTTCCGTTATTTTGTTACTTTTCCAAGGCAGGTGCGAAGACGTGATTGGATGGGGGCAAGCTCCTTGGATTGGTGACACCTTTCCCTCCCACCCCCACACCAAAATCCCATCGTGGAATTTGTATCTTTGCTTAAGATTTGGGCTTGCATTAAGGTCAACCAACGAACTTTTGAAAATTTGGTGCAGTTCGTTTCACGCCCTTAATTTCTTTCCTTCATTGACGCGGTGAACACCCGTCGGTTTTAGCAAGAAAAGAAAACCCAAATCGAAAATCAGATTTGCCTTTTAACCTGGGTTTAACCTTGTGGATTCCTAATTGCAGAGGTGGACAAATGAAACGTGACAAGGATTATCAAACAAAAGACTTGTTGCCCTTTCCCATTCCATGTGTTTCGCTTTATAAGATCAACGTAAGATTTAGAATCAAAGGACCAAATGATTCATATGACCATTATACTTTTGTATCTAAACCTACATTTCATCGTAATTCAAAAATAGCTTGAAATGACAAATAGGTGGGGGTAAAAAAGGAGCCAATTAATGTGTTTCCACAGAGAAGTCACTTTCTCCCTTTATTTCTGTAATTACGATAGAGAAAGAAATAATTAAATTAGAAAAAGTGAAATTCCAAAATGTCTTGGTCGTCGCCACGTTGTTTCCTTCCGTCAAGCCTCGGAACCACACAGCGAAGGAAAGCCCGAATCCGTAATTTCGCCACCCAAGGGACATGCCGAGCCATTCTCTTGGAAGTGCAAGGTCAATTCCGTCTTTTCAAACTACAAAATCTGGCTTACTAAGTATAGTAACAAAATGATTTCGGGGGAATGGCTTGCAGTGTTGGCAATGTCCTCTCCTTCCCCTTCTTTCTTACTTTCTCTCTCGGCAGTTAAGCTGCTCCAATCTCTCTACCAACTCTTTTTTCCCCTCTTTAGCAAAACCAGAATAATAAAATAAAAAAATACTTAATTAATTAATTATGTAATTTCATTCCTTCATTCATTTCATTTAATTCATTCAGAGTAGTAGTGGCAGTAGTATATATCTACGCGGGTGCTGTTTGTGAATAAATCTTCTGCTTTTTTCTATTTTCTCTGAATTTTTTAGAGAAAAATTGGAAATGCCTCTGGTTAGAGCTGAGGTGAGGAATGAGTACGGGCTTGGTCAACCGGAGCTTTACAAGGAAGCTAATAGAGAAGATCCTAAGGCTGTCCTCGATGGCGTCGCAGTCGCTGGCCTCGTCGGGATCTTGCGGCAATTAGGCGATCTTGCTGAGTATGTTTACTCTTTTATTTGGTTTATAATTTTTACTATTTCAAATTATTTCTTCTATTTAGTTGCATGCTAAGGAAGTTTAAAGAATTAATAACAATTGAAAGCTCAAGAGTTTGATTAATGGAAAGTTAAGCTTTGTAATTGCTTACTTTTTTAGTTATTGTTTATTTAAACTGTAAGTGGTGTGGTTTGGTTGTTATGTTGTAGATTTGCAGCAGAGGTTTTTCATGGGTTACAAGAGCAAGTAATGAGCACAGCTTCTAGAAGTCATAAATTGATGATTCGTGTGCAAAGGATTGAAGCTGCGCTTCCGCCCCTTGAGAAGGCTGTTCTTGCCCAAACAAGTCATATACACTTTGCTTACACAGCTGGTATGGACTCTGTACATGTCTTTTGCTTGAAAAGCCATTCATTTTCTTGGTAGATAATGCTTCTTGTACATTTTAATCACAATAGCAGAGATATACGAATTTGGTACATGCTATTTTATCCTTTTTGTTTTAGTCATGTTGTATGTTTTTATGCTTTGGTCTTCTGGCATTTGTTGCCTGTTTTCTGGACATCTGTGACTCGCTAGTCAGATTTCCATGGAAACTACTGCAAAGTTTGTCAGTTTCTTGTTTGGGTTGAATGTCAGCAAGATGTAGATGATAAGTTCACTGGTATATATGACTTTAGTGCAAATTGATATCTTATTTTTCAAGTTTTAATAGTCAGTAAGAACTTAATTTCAAGAAGAACATCAATTGTAGTCAAGCAGGTGGCATCAGTTATCAGTTGCTGCTGGCTCTTGAAGCAATTTTCATGTAAAGAGATCACTATTGTTGAAGTAGATCTACAACATTGGGAACATGTTCAATGGGAAAACATGTTTTATTCTAATTTTATGTTATTTTCTTGCAGGACATTGCATAATAATGGACCTTTATCTTTAAGAATCAAGATAAAAGGAAAACAATCATGTTGCTTTTGCACTTAGACACAGACTAGTTTCAATTTTGGATTTTTTGTATTAGCTATTGGAAACTTTTTATCTTTCTATTTAAATCTTTATGGGAAGCAGTTGCCCTACAGGTTCTGAATGGCACCCTCAAATTCACAATGAGAAAAATCATTTCATCTACAATGACTTGCCACGATTTATTATGGATTCCTATGAAGTTTGTCGTGACCCTCCACGCCTGCACTTGCTTGACAAGTATGGTTACTTACATCTGCTCCTCATTTTAGCCATTGCAAGCTTGCTAAAGTAATGAATTTATGATTATTTTTTTGGATTCTTCTGCTTTGCAATCAGATTTGATGCTGGTGGTAAAGGATCTTGCATGAAGAGATATTCAGATCCAACTTACTTTAAGAGAGCATCAGGTAGCTGCATTGAAGAAGATGCTGAGAAAGTCCCAAGGGATAAGAAGACTTGTAAAAGCAAGGTATCATTTACTCTATTAACCATCCAGGCATAGAATATTGAAAGTTTTGAAAAGCGTTTATCTACCTTTTGAATTAATTTTCTCAACAAATTTCATTATTGACTCTCAGTTCATATTAATTAATTAATTAACTAGTTTAACCTTTAGTCGAGTGAATTTCTTCACTCCACAATTACTAGGAATGTACTTGCCTCTAGGACTCCTATGACGTGGAGGTACAAGTTATTTAAATTCCACTTTTTCTGGCTCATGTTGCAACTGAATAACCTACATTTTCTTCAATTTGGAATTATTTCTGAATAAAAATTGTCAAAAATGGACAGAAAAGAAGATCGTCTCACAGGAATGGCGAACTATCACGTGGTGCATCATTATCGAATCGCAGTGGCAGGTAAATGTAATACTTGTATATGTATACAAATCATGTGTGCACTCACATTCATACAGACGAGCATACAGACACAAAAACACAAGCATATAAGTCTTTGCATATGACTCATTTGTGTTGAATACAGTTTGATTTAATTGAAATTTACATGAAATCTGACCATGCAGAATGCAGTATACTTCTCCAATTGTTAACGGGCGAACTTCTTCCTCTCAAACTGCATCTACAGTTGATATGGTCCTCAAATCTGAAATGGGAGAACATTCAAATTCTTTTGATTCAAGAACTGGGTCTGGATATATCGATTGTGTTTTGAATCTAGGTTCATCCATGCTACCTGAGGAACAGGAACCTAAGGAAGTGTCTTCTAGGTTGATGCAAGAAACTGATACCCTTAGTTCAGATTTTCCTGTTGGACAAACTCAGGTTGTAGATGATAACTTTTCACATAGTTCATCACAAGAGCAGATTGCCCCAAGTTCATATTGTGTAACATGGGATGAAAAGGCCGAAATAGTGGAGTCCAAAGCAGGAAATTGGGATGGAGATGAAGCTCCAGAGATGAACTTTGATGTAGATGTGCAGGAAACTGGAGCTGCCAATCTTGGAAATGGTGACCAAATGGATATCCTGTTTAATGACACGGATGCTGCCCAATCAAGCTCTATTGATAACCAAAATGACGAAATTGAAAGTGAACCAGACAATTACATGGATGCACTGAACACAATAGAATCAGAATCTGAAAACGATATTGAATGCCATGCAAAACGAGAAGTGGAGCTGTGTTCTGAAAATGATGTTGAGTGCCAAATTAAATGGGAAGTTGAGCAGATTGATGATGCTAACGATGTTAACAATGAGAATAGAGAAGATGGAATGCATGCAGTTATGGATAGTAATGCCGACCATCATCCATCTATAATCGAATCTTCTGCCTCATCTGATATTCTTTCAAACAATGGGATGTCCATGAGTTTATCAGATCCAGTCCCCTCAGAGAATTTTGCCAGTGAACCGATCCCTCAAATAACAGGGAAATCTCCTGATCCCGACCATTCACCTGGTACTGATTTATGCATGAGTGATGAAATTCATAATGGTTCACAAGTGGAATCTGCCATCAGCGATCCATCATCATCCTCTGGCTCCACAATTTCTGATATGCAGGATCTAGTAAGTGATAGGATCATAAACAATGTCAGTGACTCTGAATACTCCCACACTGAATTTTCTGGTGTGCATTCGGTTGGGTTCTGGACAAATGGTGGTCTTTTGGGACTTCAGCCATCAAAACCTCTTGATTTTTCTGTATCAACTGCAGGTCAGAGTTTTGCAGCCAAAAGTAGTGAAGCATTTGGTCCACCAAATCAAACTCATATGCCTATGCATGATGGACCCAAAGGAAATACAGGTACAGTGGTTGAGAATGCAGAAAGTGCTGAGAAGGTTCCAAGTTCATGTAGTGAGAAAACTTCCCTTCCAATAGCTGATTTAGCTGCCAATCTTGAAAAAGCAGTTAGTTCTCAGTGTGATAATAATCTTGATAATTTTAATGGGGCTGGCTTGAGCCTAAACACTTCAGTACCACACGGGAACAAGCACCCAGTCAATCCTAATATCAAAGCTACATCCATTGAATCTGATGAAGAGAATGATGACAACTCATCTAGGATGTTTGGACTTGGCCATAAGTTACTGGTAAATGGTTTTCGCAGAAAGGTCTCAATTGCTCATTATGGTGAATCTGAACCAGCCACTTCTACAAAAACTGGGGTATTGGAGCAGAGGAATGGGCACCAGAGCATATTATATCAGAAAATTCCTTGTACAACTTTTGACGAGCAGATTGGAAATGGATCTCCTGTAAATTTGCTTACTTCTTCTCCACCACTTGAACATATGAAAATATCTTTCAACCCTATTGATGGATTTGAGACTTCTAAACTCAGATTGCAATTTCCAGATGAGAATCATTTTCAGGAAAGCATCAGGGACATGTTTCCTTCTTTTCAGTTGGTCCCTGGGCCTATTGTTCCAGTGCATGATGTTGGTTCAGACTCCGATGATGATACTTTCTGCAGATCATCTCCTTATATGTCGGATGATTGCCTTAGTCATTGCTCTGAGTCAAATTCTGAGCAGTGGGAATCTGGTGAAACCCCTGAAAGCAAGGACCCCGCACTATATGATGCATTAAGCAGATTGTCATCTATGGAATCTGTCTCAAGCTCTTTACAATTTGGGGAAGCAGCCAATAATGGCATCCATGTTAATGGGGGACATAAATCTGTTGTTCCTGGGACTGGTGCAGAACCATCTCTTCCTCTGTCGCTTGATCTTCCAAGTTTTGATGCCATTAACCCTATACTACAGGATGAAACCAAAAGCAATTCTGTTCAAAAGAACCAGCCAGAATTGCAAAATTCTACAGACCTCACACCATTACCACCACCACCTCCTCCTGCGCAGTGGCGGGTTTCAAAACCCTGCTTGGATGAGACAGAAGAAAGACAACATGCTTTATCTGAGTCTCTCAGACATGAGCTTGATCTGAAACTTTTTTCTACTGTCTCTTTGAAGTCTAAGCCACCCTCTGATGATCAACAACAAAAAAGTGATGAGGCAATTGCATTAAAACCAGAGAAGAAGGTACTTTAGCAGCATTCTTTTTTTTTTTTTAAGCAAAAATTTCACATTGAAAAATGTTGTGAGGTGGAAACTGCTTGTATATAAAAGGTTAAAAATTTTATGCATACAGCAGGTGGACCAAGAGAATTTGAATAGGCAGAAAGAGGCTAACCAGCTCAGTAGTGGCAGGGGGGTGGATGAAAAGGAAGATTTCTTGCATCAGATAAGAACTAAAGTGAGTAGTCATTTCTTTCTTGATATGTTGCTCTCCATCACCCAAAAAATGATTAGTCTCTTAATTTGGATGTACTTTTAACAGATGAGAATTTCTACTGCTTGAAGAAACGATTTCTTTGATCAAATTCTGAGAAAGAAAGGAAGCAAAAGTATAAAACATTGATAAGTTCTAAACAATCATTGATCAGTTCATGGTTTATTTGTTAATTATTTTCAAATATAAAGACACTGATTTCATCTGCCATAAGGATTCGTTTTTGAGATATAAGAGTTGCCCACCTCGTTTCCTCGGTCTTTCCCCTATAGAAAATAAAAAAAAGAAAAAGAAGTGCCTTTGGTATAGGATCTAGTTGGAGGCGGTTGGTGTAGCTTGAGCATGCTTTATGTTTCTATTTGATTCTGAAAACTTGATTCTACTGTATCTTCATGTGGTAGAAATTGTATCTTGTTTCATTGCTTTCAATTATGAGTTTCCCAAATTTAAATGCGAGGTCTCATTTATCCCGTAGAATAGATTGACTGTTGTAATAAAATGGAGTATAATTCATTCACTTGCTTGGTATTCTTTGTCATTACAGTCGTTCAACCTAAGACCCACAGTCACAGCAAAACCAACTGTCACTTCTGGTCCCAAGACGAATGTCAAAGTCACCGCAATTTTGCAGAAAGCAAATGCGATCCGCCAGGTTTCAATTTGTGCTGTTTCACTTTTTTGCTTTACTTATCATATTTCATTTGTTTTCTTATGGATCACACCATCAAATTAACAATTATGAAACTTGTTCAGGCTGTTGGGAGTGATGATGGGGAAGATGATGATAACTGGAGTGACATGTAAATCATTTTGGGACATGGATGCGTAAGATAATGGGAAGTAAATCCTCTCAGTCTCGAGTTTTCACATGTGGGTGAGGCTGTTTAACATGTGTATAATCCTTGCCTTATTTTTGTAATTAGTTAGTGGGCGCATTAGTATCTTATATAGCGATTATTTGCTTTCATTTCCTGAGTAGTTAAATGCTTTGAACAGGTATTTAGGTGAGTCGTGATGTAAGATTACAACAATGAGGCAATGGTTCATGCATAATGCATGAAAATATGGTAGTTTTTTTTTTAGTCGGGACACAATTTCTTTTTAATTGGAATAATTGTTATATCCTTACATCGAGATCAACCTAGAATGAATCATTTGGTAACAGTGGAATATGCAAAGGTTTTCCCTACCGAAACTTGGTTCGTTATCTGGGCAACAGTTGCGTGACATGAACTGATGCATTGATGATTAAAACAGGCAAACACTGGACTTTTCCATAGATTATAATGCAACTTGCTATAAATAGATGAGTTCTTTAGTTTTGGCCGTTGAATAGAAGGAAACGGTGGAGTCTCCTGTCAGGTTTAGAACAAGGATAATGATTGCATTTCCCCCTGTCTTGTCTTGCTTGAAAATGTGTCAGTCCCAAGGCAAATTTCAACGGCAGCAAAACACAGCAGTGTCCGCGTAATTGCCTGGAGGGGTAGCATTTGGTTTCGACCTTGAATCACTGTTTCCGTGTGTTTGGAATTGGAATTTTCAATTTAGTTGTGAGATTCAAGTCATCTTATTTAATCTAAATCTTTTGTTATTGTTCTCCACAAGAAAGCCTTAAAGTAAACCCATAAAGTGTTTTTGAGTGAGAATCTTTCAAGACAAGAGGCAAATAACTAGAATATTGGCAAATGTCCTGTTCTTTTTTTTTTAAAAAAAGTTTTAATTCGTCAAAGTGTGTTTTATTTGATTTATGCTCATCGGCTTTGCACCAAGAATCAAGGGATGAGAACCCATCATCATCAAATAATCAAATAAAGAAGCTGGAACAAGAGTTGACAAAATTAGGATGCCAGCCTTCCTATGCTAAACCTAAAGATTTAGTTTCAACCGGAACAGATATCAAAACTCCAACACCACGACTTCTCGGGTGAATTAACACCCATTTTATTTGCAAGTTGCATGCAGCAGCATCTTCACAGTAAATTAAATATTTGAGTCTCAAATCACACTCATATTCAAAATACACGTGATAAACACATTTCCATAAGACAAGGTTTCCACTTGTTTAGATCCAAAAAATGTCACTTTATTTATTTATGGATTGTTTTTTCAATGAATTTGTATAAATAAATGTTTGGGGGAAAATTATTTTCCACCATAGAAACAACTCAACGAGCTTTGCACGTGGTTATCTTAAATATTGTCTAATTTTATTTATTTGGAAAAAAACCAAAAAGTTTTAATGTTCATATCAACCCAATATATTATATTGGTCAATTAAAAATACGTTATTTATTCATTTTTTTTTATTTTAATTATAGTCGACAATGAATAGCATGCGCCACACGCTAGAGGCCAAATTCCAGCTGCAAATTTGAGAGCAGAAAGAAACTTAAGAACAAAGGGACTTCATTAATCCTTGATGACGCAATTAATAATGCAAATTTGGGATCATAAGTAAAGATTAAAATAAAGATATTGGGCAGTAGAGATTATGCAAAGGATCTTTGCCACTATGGAAAAAGAGTTCTTTAACAAGATTATATGCGCCATTTCATGGTAAAAAGATCGGGATTATAGCCAAAGGAATTAACAAAAGCTTTAGGGAGAACTTTGCCTTTTCATTGCTATTCGTTAGTAATTGGTCAAAGAAAAATAAATAAAAAGAATAAAAGAATTAAGAAAGATTTACACATACTTTAACCCCAAAAAAAAAAAAAGGGAAGTTGCAATAAAAACATGCATGAATCTTTTCGCGATTTGCCCATCTCCCACTCTTTAAAAGTTGGCCACAAAAAGTCGTGGAAGCTCTCAAAGCTTTGGCTCAAACCCAAGAATCACTAGTCCCTTTCTTAGGCTAAAGCCTTTTGGTTTGGAGCCCTTGCCATGCGGGCAAAGCTGAGAGATGGGTTCCACAGGGCTAGGCTAGGCTATACCACATGTTAAGAAATGTACTACTATAGTTTGGAAAAACATACATGCATCTACACGAGGCCTTATTATCTTAATGAACAACTTTGTTTTTCCCCTTATTATATTAAGCCTATAGTTTTGCGATTGCCTTTAATAGAGCTCCCAAACTAGAATTGATTGGTGAAGGAAAGAGAAAAAAAGGTGTAAATAATTCAATAAAAAGCAATAAAGAAGAGTGGAGAGAGAGAGACTTTCTTAATTTCTTTCATTTTATTAAAGCAACTTGATACAATCAAGAAGCACAACATCAAGCAACTTGCTGCAAATTAATATATCTTTTTCATCCCCATCCTTGAAACAAAATATCTACACCCAAACTTGATGAGGACACCCCCTTTGGGTTAACCCAAAGCAATTCTTTTGTTCAAGGATGTGAAAAGGGCACTCCCATAAAAAAGATATCTTTTTTTTTTCCCCTTTAATCTTTATGAAGTCTTTAACTTTTTTTTTTAATTAAAAAGAGAGTGCCAAAGCATAGAAAAGAAAAAGTTCATCTTTTTTTTTTTTCTAACAAAAAGGAACGAAAATGCTTCTTTGTCTACATTATATAATTGGAAAAGGTGACGGAAATGAGGCTGCTTTTTTGCATTAATCAAATGAGATTCCTTTATTAAATAAAGGGGTGTTAAACAAATTAAAGCCCATATATCATGAAAACTATACTTTCCATTGCTAAAATTTTTGCAAACTGATGAAAGCTATGGAGATTGGAGGGCTTCCAGGCCACCCCAACAAGCAAGTGATGGATCGAAATCCATTGAAACCTGAAAAAGATGGCATGCATGAAGCATATTAAAAAAAATAAAAGGAATTGCAATTCCATGATCTATCTCCATTCTCCAACTTTAAGGATTACTATGAAAACTTTTATGATCTGAATTCTGACCCACTTAGTTTCTTTAGCCTTTTATAAAGTTTATTTTTTTGTATATATAATAACAAGTGATGATGATGCATTGCTTGCTGGGAAGCAAGTTAGAGGACTGGTGGAATCCGATTGGACATGAGACTCCTTTTGAAGCATTTAAAAAGCAACTTTCTTATAAAAGCTAATTTTGATGGATTGGGAAAATTTTAATTACCATTGATTTGGGACACAAGCCATAGTAGCTCATTGTTATTCTTCTAAACCACCCATAGTTTTTCCTCTTATCAAATTGATCAGCTTGTATCCATCATTTCCTGCAGGATGCAGCTAGCTAGTGGAATTCCCTCTTTTCTCTTGTAGCAACAGTCTCTCCTTTCTTGGATTTATATAATCTTAGAAAGAAATCAATGAAAAGTAAACAATCAAATGAGTTGCAGATTTTCAAACCCAAAGTAGGAAGGATTAAATTAGCTTTATCTTCTGCATTTTTTTTTTGGTTTGAAATAGAATATATAGTAGAAAAATGAAACCCCATTGGAACCAAAACTTTATCCCTTTATGCTCTAATTCTCCATCACTTTGACACTTTGTACGCAAACCTACCTGGATTGGGACCCACTTTTGGACTTTTTTATATGTTGAATATTGATGACGTGGAGTAATGATGTGGACAAAAAGCTCATCATCAGCTTTTCCACGCCACCTACCTGGTTATGGGCATTGGCGGCTTCTGCCTTCACATGCTTCTTTTCCTCTCAATTTCCAGCACTTTTTCCCCCCCACCCTCCCTCCTCCCCATATTTATAACCACTCAAACACCCCTTTCGCCCCAAACCAAAGAAACGCTCATCTCTTTTGTCCCCTCTCTCTGTCTCTGTCCTTGTCTCTCTTTCTCTAATGGTCATGGCTAGCCAAGAAGGGCAAGGGATCAAGTTATTTGGGACAACCATTACGTTGCATGGAAGACAAGTAAAAGAGGAACAAAACAAAGCTGATCATCCGGCCTTGGATAAGAGGCCAGACAAGATCATACCATGTCCTAGATGCAAGAGCATGGAGACCAAATTTTGTTACTTCAATAACTACAACGTTAACCAGCCTAGACATTTCTGCAAAGGTTGCCAGAGGTACTGGACGGCAGGTGGGGCTCTTCGGAACGTTCCGGTGGGGGCTGGTCGCCGGAAAGCTAAGCCGCCTGGTCGTGATCTTGGTGGGTTCGGGGAAGGGTGCTTGTATGATGGGTCTAGTGGGATGCACCAGTTTGAGTTGGAAGGGATGGTGCTGGATGAGTGGCAGGTAGCGGCAGCGAATGGTGGTTTCCGGCAAGTTTTCCCAATGAAGCGGAGGCGGATCAGCTGCTCAGGTGGTCAACCTTATTGATATTCAATAGTATTTCTTATCTTATCAATTTTCTCTTGCTTGGAAAAGGCTTCAAACAAAGATTAAAAAATTGTACGGACTATAGACTAATGTAAATACAGGCTGGTCTTTGCTTAATTAGTCCACTAATGCTAGTCTTCTAATGTTGGTATTATTTAATTTAATATTAAAAAAATGCTTAAAAATCAAAAAGTTTTGGATCAAGTAGATGTACCTTAGGGATTAGTGTTTCCAAATTGAGGTGCAGCAAGGGAGAATCAATGATTAATCAAATCCTGCCTTGAAATTTAATTAGGAGAAATGTGCTAATCGCTGATCATGAGGGTTTCATGTGGTAATGTCACTAGGCCAAAATCAACCTACCGAGGAGTCCATGATCCAATTTAATTAACAATATTTGAGATCACCGGCAAGTTCATCATCATCATCATCATCATCTTGATTATACACGTGCTAAATTGGACGGATCAAAAGATGGGAGCAGAGAATGGCAAAAATTCTTTGGACAACAACGGTTGATGCATGATTCACGCAAGCTAATGCACATGTAAACTGCTAAAGATTCAATGGATAACGTTGAGATTTCGGAGCAAAGCCTGGAAGTGGAGAAGAATTCCTAATCCTATCAAAATCCATATTCATTGAAGATTGATGTATCTATATAGTAACCCAAAAAAGATGAGGTCATTGGATCTTCAATCAAAGAAATTTGTATAGCACTACGTACCAGGAAACAAAGGGTTGTAAATTAGACAGTTATTCATCAAGGCAACTCCACATTTTTAGTGGAAAACTATAGTTTTCTTCTTCCTTTTTCTTTTGTTTTTGTGCTACTGGGTAACAAAAAGATTCCGTATTGATCATGTTTGGGATAAGGTGAGACCTCACCCTTAAGAGATGTAAGAGGTTTTTGTTTCATTTCGTTACCAATGGACTTTGGGTTGGAATTAATGAAAAGAAGGATTGTTCATGTCTTCAAGCATTGATTCTCCTTGGTATTATTCAATGAAAAGTGGCACTGTTTCGTGACGAACAAACTTGGCTTGAGTCGTATTCAACGAAACTGTGAGAGTTCCATGTCATTTTTAGTGGTAGAGCTAGCTCTGATCTCTTCCTTTTTTTAATTTTTCCCCAAAGAAAAAGATGACCAACTAGTCCAATAAAGGCAGCAGCAGGCCGAAAACTATCACTATCTCTCAACAGACTTGATGGTTGATAGGAATAGCCAACACCTCTTATTTGATCCCTCTTGTGTACCTATATAAACTGGTAACTTCCAAAAAGATTGAAAACCTAAAGGGAAGCCTATTGCTTCAAACTCATCTTTCATTATCTGGTTTTGAATTGCCAGATTATGTAGGGAATGAAGCTGAACCACTGTGGCGTTCATTCTTTGTTTTCTGTCTTCCACTTTTGCCTCTGGGTTGTAAAACAGAAAACACAGATGCCCTTAGGTATAGAGTTAGGCATCTTATCAACAACTAGAATGAGGTAATTAAATTCCTACGGATTAGTTGAAACTGGTGTGGATATCTTCAAGATTAAACAAGTGCATTGAATGAGTATATAACATAAGAAAGAACAAGAATAATATTCCGTAGTAAGCCTTTCTACACTGTCCTGTACTGTTCTTTAAATATGTTTTGTCGAATAAAGTTCATTCGAAAAGGACAGTTTGCGACGAGATTCCTGCCAAGTGCATGGATGAAATCCTACATTCTTGTTAATGGTTATCAAGTATCTGTAGTTTAATACAATGAATGATAACCAAAAACAGTGAGAATTGGAGATTCAAGCGACGGATGATGCCATTATAAAACAAAAACAGCACATGCAAAGAATAACAAAGAAGGCAACCTATTAGAAAGAAACTAATCTTGAAACGTATAGGATAAAGCAGGGGAAGGAGAAATGAACCAGCAACAAAGAAGTATATACAGTTCATGTTAAGAGTCATCTGAAAGTAATTAGTAATTGCCATAGGGTCAAACTTAGAATGGTTGCACATGGCACTAGCTAATTACTCACTGTCAAATGCTATAGTAAACCAATTTCTTAGGTACTGAAAATTTGCCCATTTTGTGCTATGAAGCTGCAAAACAAGGCTCATCAGCAATGTTTCTATGCACTTTGTTCTACTATCAGCCTATAAAAGAAAAAGAAAGAAAAATGATAGATGTTCTGTGGCAGCATCTAGAGTTGTAGACTAGCCTCTTCCTCGTCCTGGATTTGGTTAGTCACCCTCATTTTTAGGCTGCCTCCCCTGATCTCCTGTGTCTGCTATGCTGCCTTCAGTTGCTGGCTGACCTCCTTGCGCTGATGTGCCTGCTTGGCTACTTTCAGACCTGATGAAACCAATCAACAGAGTCGAATTAGACTAAATACGACGAGTCCTCATAACTCACTGTAGTGGAAACAGAGTGGATTATGCATCAACCACATGCTCAAGTCATAGAACTCTGAGATAAAAAACACAAAAAGCAATACCCTATTGCATGGAATTTTTTATACTTGACCTGCAAATTTGGCCACATTTCTAACTGCATTCAATAATTTCAGTCCAGACTAACTATTGCCTTGGCTAAGATATAGATATTTGGTTTAAATCCATAAATCTGCAACATTTCAGTTGGGTCGGGCTGGAAATGAAAGTAAACAGGATGACCATCCCAGATTTAGATTTGCTTATTGATATTATTGAAGGGAAAGCCCTAATTCATGTGGGGGTGGTTGGTATATCGATGGAATGGGGGCATATTCCAAGAAAAGACGCCCTATAGTACTAAAGAATTTCCATTTATGTGGTAACAGAGAATGGAATCCAATGCTGGAAACAATGGAAAAAACCAATATTAATTGGCCCATTGACTAGTGTAGACTAAAAGAAGTTGAAGTACTGTTTCATTCCAGAAATTCATATACTCATATTCTTGCCTTCAAGACTAGCATAGGTGATTTTCTTGATACCTAATCAAAGAAAAATATGTAATGCAAAATAATTGAAAAGAATCTTAATATATGTAGTGCATTTGCAACAAAAATTCAAGGAAGAAAGTTGACAGAAACTTCCAAGATTGTAACCAATTAGAAATAGCAGAGAAAGAGACAAGTCAAAAGTCACGATAAGAGATGCAAAAAAGAAATGTTTTGATATCACTGCCATGTAAGTGCTTACCAAAGAAGCGATTAATTAGAAGGACCTAGAACCAAAAGACTTGACAAGAATTCAAAGAAGAACGCGATGGAGAAGAAAGCAACATACCCACTTCCAGGATTGAACCAACTCCCATCGCGCCATTCATGATGAAGTCTAACATTATATAAAGCACAATGCGCTTCCTTCCCATCAGAATCCAACTTCACGTGGTAGTTAGAATCCACTTTTCTTATAACAGTCCCAACCCGCCAAGCAAGGTTGACATAGGCTTCAACCTTGTCGGACACGACGATATCATGAGCACTTTTCGGGGGCAAAGGCCTGATTTCATCTCCGTCAACAGCTTCGACGATAGGGCTATATCCGTCCTCGGTTAACCGAGTATCGTAACGTACCAAGTACTTGTTACTTCCCATCGCAGCCAGGTATTTCGCATTGTAATAAATGCCTGAGAACCCTTCTTCCTTCTTGCATATCTCAATAGGATCATCGTATTTAAAATCCATTGCTTTGGAGCCTTCAAGAACGAGCAAAAGGGCAGGGTGTAAGGGGGTTTAGAGAGATTCTTGAAACGAGAAGAGAGTAAATCAGCGACAGTTGGAATTTGAGAGCTTTGTATAGCGACCTTTTCCTTTTAATATAAAAACCAACGCTCTTAGTCATTTAACACTTCTTGAGAACGTGTATCAGCCGTTGGATCACCTCCTGTATAATTCCACAGCTTGCCATCTGTTCCCCAAAATTCATACCACAACCGATCGAGTCCTTCCTTCATTCCCCGTTTCAGAAGTTTCAAGACTTTAGAAAGAAAAGAAATAGCCAAAGTTATTTCTAGATTTATTACTATAAAAGAATTTGCACCCCTTTACCTTTTTACATTATGGTAATACATTTACATTAACATTTGTAAATGTTTAATCTTCATTACAAAAATCTTTACTTTTGCATCTGTTTTGCTTTTGATTATGGTAATATATTTATGTTAACATTTGTAAATGATTAATTTTAACTAAAAATATGTTTACTTTCTATAAATTGACTTGTCACGATAACTCTTATACATTTAAATAAATATTTTAATAATATTTATTTTAATTTTATGATTTTTTATGTTTATTTTTATTCATTTATATCAAAATTTTTAAACGGTTAATTTTCATTACAAGTGTTTTTATTATTATTATTATTATTGTTATTATTATACATTTATAAATTAATATTTGTAAATAGTTAAATATTTTTTATTTGAGAATATAAATGTAAATGATTAATTTTTAATAAAAGTATGTTTATTTTGTTTAAATTGATTTGATACGATAACTCTTATATATTTACGTCAATATTTTAATAATATTTACTTTAACTTTATGATTTTTGATGATTATTTTTGTAAATTTACATTAAAATTTTTAAATAGTTAATTTTCATTACAAATATTTTTACTTTTATTATTATACGTTTGTAAATTAATATTTGTAACTGGTTACATATTTTTACTTAAGAAAACAAATGTAAAAGATTAATTTTCACGAAAAATATATTTATTTTATCTAAATTAACTTGTTACAATAATCCTTATAATTTAGATATCTACTATAATTTAATTTATGATTTTCAAACCGCACAAAGAGGTTTCAAGGATTAAAATGCTAAATTACTTCTAGAATATTGAGTTAGAAACTATATTCATCTATTTGTGTTGGTTCTAAATGAAAATTCTAAGCTTCAAATTATCAAAATTTATATATATATCCAATTAAATCGTTGCACAAGAGATTGATTATCAGATAGAATAAAAGGGTTTTATTTAGATCAATTATCAGGTGAAATTCATGACCGATCATTCATGAATTTCAGTTGCATTTGAACATCTCAACCAGTTAGAAGCAAGAAGCAATATCCATGTTAGAATCCCTCATGAATTTCTTGTCAAAATTCAGCTGTTTTGAGCAATTAGCACGTTACATGCAAGATATATAGAACTTGTATTAGGTAATTAGGTACAAATGAATGAATACCAAAAAGAGTGAGGATTGGAGATTCAAGTGACGGATGATGCCATCATAAAACAGAAACAGCATATGTAAAGAATAAAAAAGAGGGCAACCTATCAGAAAGAAATTAATCTTGAAATGTTAGGATAAAGTAGGGGAAGGAAAAATGAACCAACAAGAAAGAAGTATATACAGTTCATGTTAAGAGTCATCTGAAAGTAATTAGTAATTGCCATAAGATCGAACTTGGAATGGTTGAACATCACACTAACTAATTACTTACTGTCAAATGCTATAGTAAACCAATTTCTAAGGTACTGAAAATTAGCCCATTTTGTGCCATGAAGCTGCAAAACAAGGCTCATCAGCAATGTTTCTTTGCACTTTGTTCTACCATCAGCCTATAAAAGAAAAAGAAAGAAAAAAAGATAGATGTTCTGTGGCAGCATCTGGGATTGTAGACTAGCCTCTTCCGTGTCCTGGTTTTGGTTGGTCACCCTCATTTTTAGGCTGCCCCCCCTGAGCTCCTGTGTCCGCTATATTGCCTCCAGTTGCAGGCTGACCTCCTTGCGCTGATGTGTTTGCTTGGCTGCTTTGAGACCTGATGAAACCAACCAACAGAGTCGAATTAGACTAAATACAACGAGTCCTCATAATTAACTCACTGTAGAGGAAACAGAGTGGATTATGCATAAAACACATGTTCCAAGTCATAGACCTCGAAGATAAAGAACACAAAAAGCTTAGAGAGGCAGTGGTTTTGTTTTCAGCTTCATCTCGGGTTCCTAATTTTGGACTTATTCTTGGGAGTGATTCCATGAATGCAGTCCTTCGGGTTTCAAAACCAGCTGCAGCCCCATGGAGGATCAGAAATATAGTTTCTCAGATTAATTCACTGTGTTCGAATTTGCTGGGTTGGGAAATCAGACACGTTCCGAGATCGGGTAAGATATGACCGACAGCCTTGCCAAGGATGTGGTGGGAAGAGTGGGTGATCTGACACGTATCTACCCTTAATGAAATTGCTTGCTGCTGTGAGGTGGTGGTGCTTTCTTCTGATCCCGTTTGCTCTTTTTTATGATGCTGAGGTTTTGATGCTTCTGGTGAGTTTGCTGTGAAGGTACTGTTTTTGCTTGTGACTCCTAGGCTCTTGATTCTGTTTTTTATCAGCAAGAAATGGAAAGAAGAAGTCTGTTGCTTCCATTTCTTACTGGTTGTCGACTAGAATTTTCTTCTACGGGTGGTTTGGATGTCCGATTCTATATAGGATAGCTTATTTTGTATAGTTCCCTTTGTAATGGCAGTTTTTGTAACCCATCTCGGCGTCTGACCATACTACAAAGTCGGAGCCTTTTGTATGAGACAGGGATTCCTTGATTGATCAATGAAACTCACTACTTATTCAACCAAAAAAAAAACCTCAAAAAGAAATCCCCTATTGCACGGAATTTTTTATACTTTGAGCGGCAAATTTGGCTACATATTTAACTGTATTCAATAATTTAAGTCTAGACTAACTATTGCTTTGGCCAGGACATAGATATTTGGTTTAAATCCATAATGCTGCAAAATTTCGGCTGGGTTGGGCTGGAAATGAAATTAAACAGGATGCCCATCCCAGCACTGGATTTGCCTATTGATAGTATTAGTCCAGGTATTGAAGGGGAAAGCCCTAATTGATGTGGGGTTGGTTGGTTGGTATATCGTTGGAATGGGTGCATATTCCAAGAAAAGACGCCCTATAGTGCTAAAGAATTTCCACTTATAAGGTAACATAGAATGGAATCCAATGCTGCAAACAATGGAAAAAACCAATATTAATTGCCCCCATTGACTAGAGTAGACTCAAAGAAGTTGAAGTATTTGTTTAGGCATTCAAGAAATTCATATACTCCATATTCTTACCTTCAAGACTAGAATAGGTAATTTTCCTGTTACCTAATCAAGCAGAATATGTAATGCAAAATAATTGAAAAGAATCTTAATATATAGTGCATTTGCAACAAAAATTCCAGGAAGAAAGTTGACAGCAACTTCCAAGATTCTAACCAATAAGAAATAGCAGAAAAAGAGACAAAGTCAAAAGTCACGATAGGAGATGCAAAAAAGAAATCTTTTCGATATCACTACCAGGTAAGTGCTTAACAAAGAGGCGATTAATTAGAAGGACCAAGAACCAAAAGACTGGACAAGAAGTCAAGAACACAGCGGAGAAGAAAGCAACATACCCACTCCCAGGATAGGACCATCTCCCATTTCGCCATTCAAGATGGAGTCGAACTTTATAGAAAGCACAATGCTCTTCCCTCCCATTACAATCCAACTTCACATAGTAGTTAGGATCAACTTTTCTTGTAACAGTCCCAACCCGCCAAGCAAGGTTGACATAGGCTTCAACCCTGTCGGACACGACGCAATTGGTATAAGCACTCTTCGGGGGCAAAGGCCTGATTTCATCTGAGTCAACAGCTTCGACGAGTTTCCTGTATCCGTCCTCGTTGAAACGAGTATCATAACGTACCAGGTATCTGTTTCTTCCAATTGCAGCCAGAAAAGTTGCACTGTGGTAAATGCCTGAGAACCCTTCTCCCTTCTTGCATATCTCAACAGGATCTTCGTGTTTAAAATCCATTGTTTTGGAGCCTTGAGGAACGTGCAAAAGGGATGGCTCAGGGCAGGGCTTATGGGGGTTTAAAGAGATTCTTGAAATGGGAAGAGAGTAAATAAGCGACAGTTGGAATCTGAGAGCTTTGTGTAGCGACCTTTTCTTTTTAATATGAAAACCAACGGTCTTAGTCATTTAACACTTCTTGAGAACTTGTATCAGCCGTTGGATCAACTCCTGTACGATTCCACGGCTTGCCATCTGTCCCCTAAAATTCATACTATTACTATGTTTTAGAAAAGGGCATAATAAAGATTCTCTAGATTTATTACTATACAAGAATTTGCACAATTGCACTCGTTTTCCTTCCTATTATGGTAATACATTTACGTTAACATTTGAAACTGATTAATTTTGATTAAAAGTATGTTTATTTGTTTAAATTAACTTGTTATGGTAATTTTTACACATTTATATCAATATTTTAACTTTATAATTTTTTACATTTATTCTTAGAAATTTACATTAAATTTTTTAAATAATTAATTTTAATTACAAGTGTTTTTATTTTTATTATTATACATTTATAAATTAATATTTGTAAATATTTAAATACTTTTTGCTCATAAGTATAAAGGTAAATGATTAATTTTTACTAAAAATATGTTTATTTTGTCAAAATTAACTTATTACGGTAACTCTTACAATTTAGATATTTACTAAAAATTTATGATTTCAATCTGCATAGAGAGATTCCAAGGATTAGAATGTTAAATTACTTGTAGAATATTGAAATAAAAACTGTATTCATTGATCTGTGTTGGCTCTAAATGAAAATTCTAAGTTTCAATTAAGTGATCAAAATTTGTATATATCCAATTAAAACGTTGCACAAGAGATTAATTATCAGATACATTATTAAAAGGTTTAGAGCAATTATCAGCTCAAATTCATGACAGATCATTCATGAAATTAAGTTGCATTTGAACATCTCAAACTGTTAGAAGAAAGAAGTAACATCCATGTTAGAATCCCTCATGAATTTCTTGTAAAAATTCCAGCTGTTTTGAACAATAAGCACAGTACATGCAAGATATATATAGCAGGGACAGCAGACTTTGGAACTCTTGCTGCAAAAACTCACCAACTATGATAAATAGGAGTACTGGTTCATAAATAATAGGGTAATCCTTAGGCTAGAGGATATTGCCAAAAAAGATTGGGAAAAAACAAGGGAAAACTCAGTTTATTATTCGATACATGGATGAACTTTCACTTTGTTTTGCCATAAACTAATGCCGGTCCTTTATACGAAGCCATCAGCGGTGATTCCGAGTTCCCTGAGGACTTCAGTGCACTCAGGCAGAGGTTTCTTGACCATGAAGCCAAGAGGGTTGGCAAGGCGGCTGTCGGAGGTCATGCCACTGTATTTGGTGAGGCTAATCCGAGCACTCTTCCTAAGGAAATTTTCCTTGTCGATCTCACTACATTCAGGGTCGCTCGATTGTACGAGTGAAACCTCACAGACCTCCTCCTCGTGGTCTCCCTCCACCTTAATATGGTAGGTTCCTGACTCGTCGGTCTCACCATCGACGGAATAGGTTATGTCCCCGCCTTCACGGTCTCTGCACTCCAATCGCACCTTTGCACCTGTTTACCACCACACTAATGCGTTACCATGTGCCATAAGAAACCTCATAAACTTATGGGAAATTTTTATCATAGGTTTGTTGAAACTTGAGAAATGGAAGACTGAGATTAAGGCCTCAAAAAGGAAAAGGAAAATTGTAGTTTACCTGCGATGTACTTGCTGATCTTGGTTACGAACTGGGCGCGGCAGTTGTCACAGTAAACCTTCCCCTCCACGAGGAATTGGTCAGGAGCTTGGGCATCAACAATACGGAGGAGGGATAAGAAGCAAAGGGCCGAGGCAAGGAAGAAGATAGCCTTGGGAGATGTTGCCATTGTAACCTGTTTACTTGTATTCTGGTTTTGGAATGGAGATTCAATGTCAAAAAATTAACTACATGAAAGCAAGAGGGCTTGTTTCTTTTATAAGGGCGGTAAGGCTACTAGTTGGTTTTGCTATGCATTGGAGTGACAGTTATTTTCGTGAGGCTGCCATTTCTTCCTTGTTTGTAGAACAATCACTTAGACCCGCTTATCTCTCCTTCTCTCTGACAATTCTCTAATGCTCTGATTATTCCCTTAGGGTTAGCTGACTTGGTCTGAGATCCTCCTCAATGTCTCCCATTTTTTCTCTCAGCCAAGAAACATGTAGATGTCAGTTGACAGATGTAAATCTTTAAAAATTCTTGAGAAACTAACAAACTTCTCGGGTTTACTTATTTTGGAGACAATAACTTAATGAGTAGTCACAATTTACATTTGAATTAGAATTTCAAGTTCAAAGTGCTGCCCCCCACTTATCAATAAAGGGAAGAGAAGATGACCACCCACTCCCAAGCAGTATAGCTCTTCAACTAAAAGCTATACTAAACATTTGGGCATTTCGATTGCAACTTAAATATTAATCCGGTGTTAATTTATTACAATTATAGATGGAAATATGCCTCATAAGCATTGGGTATTCTTCATACTCAAAAAGTACCATGTTTACTAAGCCCATGAACTTATAGGCTCAACTCAATATATTATTACGCCTATAAATGAATAGGCTTCAGAAAGAAATTTAAAACAAAACCAAACAAGAAAAGTCTCAAAATTTTTCCAAAAATGGGTTTGGAATTTCAATGAACAAAGCAGCAAATGAAGCAGAAAAAGCATCCCTGAAAGTGTTTCTGCTTTGATTCAGAGGGATGTAATTGATAGGCTGCAGAAAATGTAAAAATGTAATCAACACTTGACAGTCCAAACATCCAACAGTCATAGCTAAAACACCCAGATGCTATTCAGAAAATGAAAATAGTTGAAACTCTTCTGAAAACTGGGTGTAACTCCTAGAGTTACAGAGGTGCTACTTCCTTTCATGATACAGGTTGCAACCCACTGCAATAACCAAAAAATTAAACCTATAAATATAGATAAAAAATAATAGCTGTAGTTTACAAAACTGCACTTCGTTCTTTTTTTCTTTTTGAATGATGGAAATGTTTCTTCATGAAATAACAACAAACCTTAGACAGCTTCATTCCTCTCCATCACCACCTTTAGCAGCACCAATCTTCTGAGCTTCTTCTGTGGTAAAACAAATAAATGACACTGTTAAGTACTAATTACAAATAACAAGATCGTTATGTATTAATCCAAGAAAACCAGATCAGAGACATCAATAACAACAGCTACTCACGGACTATTCTTGAAACCTAACCTCAGCTATAGTTTGTGGCAACTCACGAATTACTAGAAAAACTAACGAGCACAAAATCCTTAATAACTTATATAACTAGTTCTAGCTTAACAATGATGAACTGCTTTCTCCAACATCAAGGTATAACTAAACTAAACCAAAATCTAGTTCACACTTGGCTGTCAAACAATATTTCTCCCCTTGAATGCTTGATGTAATGCCATGTCACACTAATTTCACTCCCATTCCAAAAACTCTCCATGAACTAACAAATTTGAAACTATTTACAGAAAAAGTAACAAAATCTAAAAAGCCATGAATCTAACTACCAGCCTTTAAATATTCATGCAAAAATAATATTATATGATATTTTAAGAACCATATATAATCAATACAGTCGGATCATAAATGGCAATGTATTATAAACATATCATCCACTATATTACACACATAGCAAGGTGAAATATTCCAAAGATACCAATGTTGATGAAAAGTTTTAAATTGCAGAAATAGGAAAGGCATAGAATACTTCTCACATAACTATTTGAATACTTAAAGTAACATTAAGATGCAAATTCTAGTTAAACCATTCTCCTGTGCAAAATCTAAAAGCCACCTCCATCCTCTGAGATGTCAGAAGTCCATAAAGTAAGGTTGTCTCTTAAGAGCTGCATGATCAATGTGCTATCTTTATATGACTCCTCACTCAAAGTATCCAACTCCGAAATAGCTTCATCAAAAGCTTGCTTAGCAAGATGACATGCCCTGGTGTACAAGTTTAACACGGAACATGGAGTTCCACAATTATCCAGAAATAGCTCAACTAGAAAGTTACTACATAAGAAACAGCATGCATACCTTTCAGGAGAGTTCATAATTTCATAATAAAAGACAGAGAAGTTCAAGGCCAAACCCAACCGAATTGGATGTGTAGGAGCCAACTCAGCTTCTGCTGTAGTAGTTGCTGACTGCAAGCAAATAACATCAAGACTCATGAAATTTGGCATGATAATAGATTGGGCATTTGAAAAGTGTTCTAGCCATCTTAGGATTTCATATCACAAGTTAAACAACTTATCAAGCTCAGCAGAGGGAAACAAACAAATATAATTCCAACAGCCATCATAAAAGGATAGCACTAGTCTAAGAGTCAGGGGAAAAAACAGTGAGACAGAGTTTGCTTCCTTAGAAAAATATGGCAGTGGGAAGAAATTTTTTTTTTCAAACTCCACTTCCTCTATGACATTTGGTTCATAAATACAAGGTGAGAAGAAATGAAATAAAGAGAAAATATCTCGAACATTGGTAAAACTTCAGTGAAATTCCTTATGAGATGTTCATTAGGCTTCTTAATAAAATCATGCCGTTTGTTAAAATTGCAGAGTCAACATTGGGTGCTAAAGTAAAAAAAATTAGGATGCGGCTGATATGGAATCCATAATTTTTTAAGACATGGCTAGATTCATTGAGGAACCTAACAACCTTCGCATAAGGAACTCCACCTCTGTCTTATGCCACATAGTCTTGACCACCAATAGTTTCTCCCAAGCACGGGGAGAGAGAATGGTGCAAATAAGATGCAACCAAGCAATGCCATTTTACTATTCTAAATTCCCCTTACATAGTATGAGGAAAATATAACAACCAACCAACAGTTTATAAGTCAAAAATGTTCGTTTAAAAACCAACCTCTTTACATCTCCATGAAACAACCAACAATATATAAGCCAAAATTCTTCATTTATGCCAATTTGAACACCAGTCAACCATAATAAAGTTACCTGATATGCTTTCATGGATTGATCAGCAGCCTCATTTCTCTCATCACCCATCTTAAACTCCGCCAAATACCTATAATAATCTCCTTTCCTGCAACCAAACAAACCCCAAAAAAAACTCAGAAAAACCCCAAATAACCACATTATCAACCAACCCGAAAAACCCAAAATGATACTTACATTTTATAGTAAAACACAGTGGACTCTCCTCCCATGCAAGAAGGAATGAGATGCTCATTGATCACACCCATAATATCTTTACAAATGTTGGACAACTCCAATCCCACGTTCTGCCTGTACCCTTTAATTTGCTTAGCATTTTGCTCATTCCCTTTGGTCTCTTCTTTTTGTTCAAGGGAAGATAAGATCCTCCACGATGCTCTTTGAGCACCGATCACGTTCTTGTACCCAACTGAGAGCAGGTTTCGCTCCTCTACGGTCAGTTCCACATCAAGCTCCGCTAGTTTTTTCATAGTAGCCACCATATCTGTAACAAACAAAAATTCCACACTTAAAATACTTAAAAGTCACAAAAACAAGAAAAAGAAGTAAAGTCTAAGGCCTTGTTTGGTTAGATCGGACCTTCAAAGCGTTCGGCTTGTTCAGCGAGCTTGGCAATGTAAACGAGGTTTTCACGTTCTCTGGAGAGCTCCATGGGTGATTAAAAGATGCTTTAATTTTCCTTCTTCACGAGAAGTAGAAAAAGAACGAGAACTGAAGCGAAAGGGAAGGAGGTTTCTCTTGGTTTCTTCTCTTTTTCTTTGGTGGGGAGGGTTGGTTGGAGTTGGAAAGGACCAGCTAGGGAGAAATAGAATGGGCAAAGATGGAGGACGCGAGGACAAGGCAGGGCTGGCAGGCCTCGATTGGGAATGTCGATGACCCACGCTAGATTTGTGGCGTGGTTAGCACTCCTCACTAAATTGGGCTTCTTTACGACACCGTTTCGAGCAGTTGGGGGCGTATTTGCAAGTTTTGCGAGAGTGTGTTTGTTAGGAGTTTGTAAGGAAAAAGCAATGATGGTGACAGGTAAGCATTGAAGCGATATAATTTTTGGCCCAAAGCTACCCTCTGACTTTTGTTACTCTACCTTTTTTATTTTATAAAAAAGATTATTTGTTTAATTATTTCACCAGTAACTCACACAAATCTACCATTCAAGGTTGTAAAAAGTAAAAAAAAAAATTTTCCCTTTCATTTCAACTCAAATTCTGCCGCTAAGCAAAAGAAATGGGTTTGGCTATTAATCCGATTTATTTATTGTTTTTAAGACCACAACTCCACTAGTTTGTCGTTTAATTAGCATTTAATTTTCCTTTAAGAATGGGATTTGTTACATGCCCAAGTTCCAACTTTTGACCCTATAATTTTACCCCTCGTGAGTCTATGACTCTAGAGGGAATAAATGTTGGTTGTTCCTATAAAAGGTTACAACTATTAAGCATTTTGTTTTTGTTTTTGTCTTTGCAATACGATCCCCATTCCTGTCTTTGATCAAGTCTTAAATTAAACAACTCACCATTGCCATAATTTGGAAAGGAAAAGAACAGAGTAAAGTCATTCAAAGTCATTAACCTTTCTACACAGGCAAAAGTAACTCGGGACTAATGGCTACAACAGTGAAGCTTTGGAAAGCATTGGAAAGATAAAAATCCTTAAAATGTAAGGAATCCTGTGTTAACAGGTGCCTATAGGTTAGCATGTAAATGCCAATTAATGTTCTTAAAGAAATCCTATGGAAATGGGATTTATATCAGTACGTGATAAGAGATCTTTCATTTTCTTCATTTCATCTTGTGTAAATTGTTTTACAATATGCTTCAGGCACACTGGCACAGTGCACTTACCTACATTTCATGGCTACAAGCTAGCAGAAATAAATGGGGAAGAGGATTCTTGCTGCTTAAGGCTGTCAGCAACATGAGCAACTACTCCAGCGCCGGCATTATGAAACCATTCGTTTTTAACCTGAATTAAGGGGAAAACAAATCATATGAAAAGTTGAACGGAGAAACATTTTTCTAATCAAAAGTTTAAGATGGAGATACTACGTGGATGTTATTGTGGGCGAAATAGGGCCAGAGTGCGGAATGAAAGCTGACATCAACTTTTTTCCATCCCAACTTCTGTAAACCTTGTATCATTTCCTCTGTTAACAAAACGAAATGGTTATTACTGTCTGGGGACACTCAAGAGTGTTATTATATAGTTGGCACACCATCAGATATCAGCAGAAACAATTACCTTCCATGAGTTCATGATATTCGACTGTGTTTTGTACGTTAGGTGCATTCTGTGCTGCCTCCTTTGCTTTGGCAGCTTCGGGAGGAAAATTAGGGCCATCAGAAGAAACTGGTGGACAGTAGTCCACATCCACAACATGTTTGTAACCATCCAAAGATCGTAGTGGGGGCTGCCAAATAAGTAGGAATGTCAGCAATACGCGTGAAGTTAAGACTACCCTTATTCAGTACTTACTATTTCATCGATTTTAATTCCCTTAATAATTCTAATTTAAGTGCTGATTGTTATAAGAGACAGTGCAGCACATCTTTAGATACTGGTGTACAAGAAATTCACCTTGACAAGTTCTTTCTCCCGCCTGATGGAGGATGTGCGCCAACCAACCATATCTATCTGATGTCAAAGAAAAGTGCCCAATAGGGTGGAAGAGAGGAATAACAAGAAGAAAATCAACATGGACAGCCAAATTTACTACAAGAGAGAAATGATTAGGCAGGATACGATCATAAGATACATTTGCATAGGCAATGCGGCATCTAAATGCACCAAGGGCAGATCTGTAAAATAGAAATTATAAACATAAAATCAGTCACAAAAAACAACCTAGACTTGGCCCGGTGGTATCTTTAGGAGTTGAGGTCCAAGGTTCGGATCCACACCTTCCTCCTTGGACTTCCTCATTTGCAAAAACAAAAGTAATAATAATAATAAAATCAGAACAAAAGCATGTTTCTTCAGTCACTGTAAAAGCTTGCTTTACTTACAAGAATTTCCCATCCTCACAATCTGATGCCATCCTCAAAAGCAGTGGCGGTCTGTTGGGTTTGCCATCAGTTAGAAATAGTTGTTTACCAGTTCGACCAACAAAAAATGGAGCAATTGGTGGGGCAAGTTTCTCTAAAATAGGAACTCCTAAGAGAAATGGAAGCTGAAGGAAAACAAAGACTATATTAGAAACTGCAAAATGCAGAGGAAAGATGATAGTAGTACAACTGATCACTAAATAAACATTTTCAACATTAAAGACAGTACCCAATGAGATGAGAGCAGCATGGTAAAAACATAGGAATTACAGGACATCACAAGTTTGCATGGCTATATCTCCAAAACTCATTTGCAAGTAAAATATTATGTATGAAATAAACCTGATAACCAACACCCTCCAGAACAAACCTGCTTTCTCCCTCTCACCCCAAGATGTGGAGTTGCCAAGGTAATAAAACTGACTGCCTCCAGTCCAGCAATCGTACCTCGTCTTGAAGGGTGTGATGTTTGTAAATTTCCCTCTGAAGAATCAGTTTCCTTATCAGACTGGGTGCCACTTGAGTCATTTTCTGAGTAAAGAACAGCAACTGCATATCTTGCAAACAAGCCTCCAAGAGAATGGGCTAAAAATGAAATCTTTTTCAAGCTTTCAGTCTTCTTTACAACTTGCAGAACCTATTAAACCAAAAAACAGTCAAGGGAGTTACCAATAGTGCAGAAAACTTAAATTCAAACCATAAACTCACAAGCTATGAAAACATGCCTAGGAGGCCTACACTTGATGCAAAATATTTTCCACACAGATCTAACAACTCACTTCCTCTGCTAAGCGCTTTCCAGCTCCATCAACCCCAGTAAAGGTTTTAGTATAGGTATTACATGAACTTGCTGCAACAATTTATTAAAAAAATAAGTAAATAAATTATCTTTATACGTACAAATTACATGAGATGAAGATATGAGCATACCATAAATCAGAAAGTTTCTTCCAAGCCGCCTTTTCAACTCTGCCTCTACATACGTCCAATCACTAGGGCTACATTAAGGAAAGTCCTTCAGCCAATTTGACATCAATTTGGAAATAAAGGCCATAAAAACTCACAATTTTTTATATGTATTCTTTTACAAATTCACAAATACTCGTCTAATCTATTAAGTATTAACAGCGGCCTACTACATTCGCTCCACTTTGTTATGCATGATCGTTCTTTTAAGTACTAACTGATTCTATGAATATAGTTAATGATCAACTGGAATCAATCAGTCAATAACCAAATACCTAGCTAAGATGCCGTGAACAAGAACAAGAAGGTGATCAGGTTCATTTTTCCCGCTCAAAAAGCTCTTGGATGAAGCAAAGTTTCCTTGAGTAGCAGTACTCATAGCTTGAGCTCTATGGCCTTGATGTTTCCAATTATTAGTTGTTCCTGTACAAGTTTAACAAAATCAAATGAGTGTTCAAGCAAAATGCACTTCCACAAGTCACTTTGATCACTAATTCACATGTTTCAATTATCAATTCTCTACATTTCCTAATCTCAATCCCAAACCAAATTACTGATATACAAAAGTAATGTTTTCTTCTAATTTCTTTTATCATCATCAATCGTTCATATAAATATTAGTCGAATTCTAAATCCCTGCCAAATCAAAATCCCACATCTCCAGGCGCGAAATCAAATAGTTTTAATAAAATATTTCAAATCCTTTCCTAATTAAGAAAAGTAAAAAAAAAGGGAAAAAAATAGTAGGAAACACAGAATTAAGCAATAACAACATTACCGGAACGGAAATCCAAATTGTGAGAAGAAGAAGAACAGGAGCAAGAAGAGGAAGGTGAGGAGGAGCCGAAGGGTCCAAAGGATCCGGTTCTGAAACTACAATTATTACTATTATTACTGAATCTCGGCGAATAACAGCATCCTGCTTGAATCAGAGCTGCCATTGCCATTTCTATTTATATCCGCTGACACACTCGGAACAAAAAACAAACTTCCTCGATTTGCGGTCTCTTGGATGCTATGTCAGCATCTGCGCCATAACGTTCTCCTTATCTCGATGATAACATGACCATCATCATGATTCGTGACCACTGACCATATCCTAATCTTCATTTTTATTTTTTGTATTTTCCCTAGTCTTGCATCACCATTGCTCTGCTCATTCCTCTATTTTTGGAAACCAATAAATTCTCGATAATAATGCTGGAAATTGAGGGGCAAAATAAAAATAGAAAATGGGGAACGAGATTTTGGAAGAGGAAAAATCTGGAAGACTTGGGGCCAAACAGAACCGTGCATTGCCTTGAGTTTGGAAGGGACTGTGAGGGAGAGGGGAGGATTGGATTGCCGAACACTTACGTGACCGACCAATGGGGTTTCGTATCCTGTTGGTGACGGTCAAGGTAGGGTGATCTTAGCAAATATTATCTGCGCTTCACCGATCGTCATTGACGGCTCTTCAGTCATTTCGTCGTTTTGTCTAGCCATCGAATACGGGACGCTAGTTCTGAGTGGGCCCATGCTTATTCCAATTATTGTGGGGTGCAGGCGTACAGGGGTGTCACCATCCTTCTTATAATTTTACAGCGTTTTCTTGCATTAGGTACTTCGGCAGTGTCGTTGAAGTGAAATTTATCCTTTTTGCAAACACTAACAGCACAACATGTTACTGTAGTTTGAAGAATAATCAAAGCAGTTATTATTGTTAGTTGTAACCAGATTGTATACATTGCATCAATTCTAATACAATTTATTAATTAATTTGGTTTGTTCAATTAATAATGTCATCGAGTCATTACTCCTTTTTATAAAAATCTATTTGTATAAAATATGTAACGTATTTATTTATAAGTTAATGATATAATATTTGAAAAAAATTTTAAATAATTTTTTTTATTTTTTATTAGTTAAATCAAGTTCATATATTTTTATTTTAAATTAAATAAATTTTTATAAGCATTAATTGACTAATTTTATTAATCAAAATAACAATTGTCATTTTATACTTAAATAAAGTTGATGTTGAGATTAAAAAATATCATATAATTATATAATTATATTACACTAATATGTCACATCATTATTAATAATAATATGTTTATATGACACGTCAACATCATATAATATAAAATGACAAGTGAGCATTAAATATATAAATTTATTTAGTTTAAAATAAAAATAAAAATATTTATTTATTTAAAAATAAAAGTACAAAAACTTAAATAAATTCAATAAAATTATAAAAAAATTATTTAAAATTCTTTTAAATAATTTAAGAGTTTTTTAGATATTATATTTAAAATTTTCAATATGTATTCACTTATTTGGAATGGGATTGAAATTGAAACACTGTGTCTTATTTCTCTTTAAGTGTTTGTCACGAGACTTTCATATTTTAAAAAAATGGAGTACTTTATTGATAACCTTAATGGGATTTTGAATCCATTTATGAAACTCGTTTACTCTTAGAAGGTTGAAAAGTTTTCTCCTTATTCAAAAATGAAAGCTGTTGAGAAACAAGCCTATGTGCAAATTAAGCACCAAGCGGACTTAAAACAAATTAATACTAGCCAGAGGCAGAAGCAAATCCTTCAACACACAAAATTGATACAATTCTTAGGAAGGAAGAACCCCCGAAAAGGAAAAAAAAAATTAAAAATTAAAAACATACTTAAAATCTCCTTATTTACATAAAGCTTACATTATGGAGCAAGCATGGGGATTTTCATCACTGAAGACAGAGCTGGCTTGTTGATCCACAAGAGTGGAATAAGGCGGCGGCAGATAATAACCATGGTCATGACCATCATAGCCATGCTTGTAGTAGTTGTAGGATGAGGGACGCCCAGTTGTATGGTAGGTAACTACGGGTTGGCTTTGATAGTACTCGTAGTAAAACTGGTTCTCAGGGTGGTATGGATATGGCCATAGCTCTGCTCTTCTCCCAGTTTTTCTCACTGTTTTCAGGATCTTCTTCTGGTCTGACGCTGCCCATCCCATGACTGTTACCTTTTGCATGTCCATGTCTATATCGATACTGTCGATTCCTGAAAGGAATCACCAAAGCTATCAACATTAATCGTTAAAGCTTCAAGAGCTTGCATACTGTAAATCAGATCAATCTTATGCATGAAGATGATCATGAACAACAAAGCATTGGATATGGATAATATCTCTGTTTTCTGTTTATGAAAAACAGAAAAAAAAAATGAACTCCATGAAAGTAGAACATACCCTTGAGTTTACCAAGAGCCTTCCTTATCCTGGCCACGCAGCCTTCGCAGTCCATATGTACTTTCATCTCTACAATCTGCAGAAAAAGAAATAAACCGTCATCTTCATGTTCGATCAAGTGATAGTCAAACACTTATCAACTAACTTTGGGGAAAGAAACAAGAAAAAAAAAACCCAAGTCATCTGAATGATGGCAGTTAGTACAAGAGGGTGCCAAAAGCTCAAAAGCACGCACACCGAGAGAGAGAGAGAGAGAGAGTTCTAACCGTCATTTTGAGTGGTTTAGAAATCTTAAGCTTTCTCTTTGGAATTCAAGTTGAGGATAGAGGGTTCTGAGTAGCTATATATATATAGAGGGAAGGTCAAAGACTGAACAGGGATAAGAAAGAATATATAATAATATTATTATGTCGAAGGGAAAATAGCCCCCACGGGACTTTTCTTTTTCTCTCTTCCTCAAGTTGCTTAATTCTTAGCGACAAAGCTTTGTGAAAGATTCGAGGGAAAAAGCCTAGCAGCTACTTCGAAATTAAAAATGCGCTGCTCATATGTCGCAAACCTAACAGTACAAGAAAATACATAGGCCTGCTTAAAAAATTTTAAAGGCAAAACAAAAGAAAACAGTAGTCAAAATGGTATCTGCGAAAACGCTCCGCGTAGATTGTTGCCTTATGATTACAAATCTGACAAGTAAGCAGACCGAGTTAAGCAATGATTACCGCTGAATACAATGAGAACTTTCGTCCATATTTAACAGTCATAGATATGTAAAATTCCGGCTGGCAGCAGCCCCTTTGTAACTTTCATTCCTTGATGGTGTAGATCAGATACCTAGTAATATAATTGTTGCTAATTACATGCCTGCATGAAAATTTTGTTGAATTAATCAAATTATACGTGTGGGAGAAGGACAAGCTCACAACTCAACAATATAATAATTGGTCGTACTGTCCACTTGTCTAATAAAGTAGATATGAATGAAGATGTTGCGTAAATTCACATGAAAACGACAGTGATACACCATATGTCAGCGCCCACTTAGATTCATAGCAGATTCCCAGGAATTTCCTAACTCTGGTTCAGTTGATAAACGGCCGGTAACATCAGCGGCCCCCCAGGACCCAGTAGCCGGCATAGTGCTTACTAAAGTAAACGAAAGGGAACGGATCATTTTTGGGGCCAAATTATTGGAAAAAGAAATTAAGGTGATAAGTACTGGGAGCTTTCCTCAATCAGTAAATTCATGTCTTAGAATTTGAATTTTATTGGTGATTTTGGAAGACTTAAGTAACCTATTGAACCCCAAATTTTTAATTATGAAGAAAACAAAGGTGATAAGTACATGATAAAAGTCTCCTGCTCGGAAAGATGTATGGGGTAGCTTTTAAATGCAAAGTAGAAGGAGATTGAAGAGTTTACAAGTATTATTCACCATTGACCATAAGCAAAGAGCCAAAAGGAGAAGAAATTCACTCAGGGGAGTGGTTTGACAGTCCAATTTTATGATGCAAATGATTGATATTAAAGAACAAGAAATTTCTTACATGCGTGGCCTGAATGTGAACATCAGACCAATTAACTGATACACAATGCTACGGACAAAAATCACTTTCAATATTAAAAACATCATACAAATTTGTTGGTTTATACCCTGCATACCTTGTTTATATCCAATTGGGATCAAACTGTAGCTCTGTTTCCCCTGGAATGTACAGTCTCCATAAATCTGATAATTGAAGCATACTGTTAAATATATTAAATAAAAAAAATTGGTTCCGATGCATAAGGCACTCCAACATGATAGTGAGTTGTCGGAATGAAATTCTCAGCAACAAAAAGAATTCAGTGTAAATGCACAAAGGGGTTTTTTTTCTTCTATGAAATGGCTAGCTTCATTGTTTATATGCCTTTGCTGGCCTTGCTCAGGCAGCTTGATCATTTGGAATAAAATTTGAACAGATTATCAGCCGAAGATCTGCCCATAAATGATAGTATTAGTTGCCAAGGACAGCAATGATGGATTGCTAATTGCATGACCAAAAGAAATTGCCTTCCCATCCCCTCTCTGTTTTTGGCACAAGGAACCTGATCTATGGGTGCAGGCCATACAGCTTTTGTTTGCAAGAATATAACTCATCCTCTAATGGCTAAAACAACAAGAGAACCAGGACTATTACAGCCAAAACGATGTAGATCAAGCAATAGATACAGCTGGAATGAAACAAAAACGAATATAATTAGTAATTACAAATGCAGACAATGCAAGGAAGACAGAGAAAAATTCTTTAATCTATTTTTGCTACATATATGTATAAATTTATAACACTTTTTTTCTTATAATAAATATTTATAACATTAGTTACTATGAGGATGAATTCCCCCAATATTCCCATGCCATTTGAGGTTTCGTTCAACACAAAAATTAAACATCGGATAACAGTAGTGTGTGCCTGTGATTAACTTGTCGGTGTACAACAAAATGGCCTTGTAGTGATACCAGGCTTTTCCCTCCTCCATTTTCCTACAAAGGGATGTCGAACTAATCATGGGAATAAATGTGGCAAATTTGTTTAGACATTTAAAAACTTAAAGGCCGGTTTGATATGAAAATCCAGTCTGGTGGCTAACACAATGCATTTAACCTCGATTTCCCCTTTAATTTTGTCCCTAGCGTGCGTGCACTCGAGTATAAATAGTTTCCTTATTCCATGTTTACGATCACAACCCCAATCAATTGCATCAAAAGATTTAAAGGTAATAAAAAGGCTTTGGAAATTCCATTTACAATGGCAGGGAAGGAGGGAGGAATCGTGAAGAAAGGCCATGACGAGGGAATGAAAATGGCGACTGCACTTCTCGAAGAGTTTGGGCTCCCAATGGGACTTCTCCCTCTTGCAGATGTGATTGAAGTTGGTTTCGTAAGGAACACGGGCTTCATGTGGATTGTGCAAAAGAAGAAGGTTGAACACAACTTCAAGCTGATCAGCAAGCTGGTCAGCTATGCCACCGAAATCACTGGTTTCGTTGACAAGAATCGGATCAAGAAGCTCAAGGGAGTGAAGGCTAAGGAACTCATGTTGTGGCCACCAGTAAATGAGATTGTAGTGGATGACCCACCCACTGGAAAAATTCACTTCAAGAGCCTTGCTGGTGCAACGAAGACCTTCCCCGCTGAGGCATTTGCTGCTGGGCAGTAAAATGTACTGTCTTGCTCCTGGGGAGCCAACAGATTCCAGTGATATTGTTACTTCATGCTCCACCTAGTCTTATCCTGTAGTAGCCATTGCTTTTGCTGCTCTATGTCTCACTTCTATGCAGTTTTCTCTATGTGAATTAGTGCATTTCTGATGCCAATATTCAACAAAGAACAATAAAAGGAAGTGACTTTATTATTCAATGGTTACTCCAACCTTAACAAAACAAAAGAAAATGGATGAAATGGTTTAATTATCTGATTATCAGATGTAAATTGTCATAAACAAAATCAAGTCAGCTGTCCATCCATTGATTAAAATTCAGTTTATCCCATTCTTCACCACAAATGGGCGCATGAAGAAAAGAAAACAGAAGCAGAAATTTCATAAGAAAAAACTATCAATTCATCAAGGTTAACTAAAAAAAATCTTAAAATCATCTACAAATGTTGATCTCTGAATATCAACCCAATAATCGACTTTTACAAGGCTGGGACAGTTCACATATGGCACTCATCTAACCGGTTTTTATGCAACTGAAAAGCAGGATTAACCCAAGCTCCACAATTGCACTGCATACCAGCCCAATTGAAGGAACCCAATCGAGCTTTGCAGCCCATGCACTGAAGTTTCTCTTCCACATACCCTTCTTGCACTGGTTGCATCCACTTCAAGGGCTCCACAAATATGGAGGAACATTGGGCCGGTTCCTTCTCCCCGCTTCTCTTTCTCCAATTAAAACATTGCTCGCCCTTTCCGCGTTCGTGAGGAACTACGCTTTCCTCTGAAGCAACGATTCTTCTGCACTTTTTACAGCGGTAGATGACTTTAGGCTTTTGAACAGCTTCCGAATCCATGACATTCGCTGCTTCCATCTGTTCAGCCCAATATTTAGACTAATCAACGGGAGAATCAAAAGATTTTAATTAATTTTTAACCAAACCATCCGTTCAACCGCATGAATGAAAGCGAAAGATACCCTAAAACAAAAAATAACATGATCCAGGGTTCCATTCATTCTGTTAAAAATCTTTTACAATGCGGATAAAACAAAGAATTTTGAGACTTTACGTGGAACAAGAAGAAGAAGAGTTACCTTTAAATTGGAGGGAGAGTTTTCAGCTGATCAATCGCTTTTTAATCTGATGGAAAGAGAGGAATTTTCTGTTTCTGTTCGCTTAACATGAACGTAAATATCTAGAGGCGGCATTTCAGTCAGTGTAGGAGTAGGATATCTCATATCTGGCGTTTCCCTTCAGGGCCCAAAGAGAGAAAACGTCGACGTTTCGAAGAGTACTTAATGGAATATCAAGATTGGGCCGGGTTGGATCATACTTGTTGGGCTCTTTGAATTTGAGTTAAATTAGGGTTTTGGTGATTTGGGTTGTAGGCCGAAAAAGAAAATTAAATTTGTACGCTCTATGTACTAAAATAAAAAGTTTAAACACCTATTCAACTCAATATTTTATTCTCGTACAAGGTTTTAATCATATTTTTCTTGTTGATTAATGTTATCTCATATGGATTAAATTAAGTTTTCTTTGATCATATATTCACCAATAATTTTTTCTAGTATAACAAAACTAATCGAATTTAAACATAAAATTTTACTCGAATTATCTAAATTTTATTCCATCTTTATTAAATCCGAATAGCGCAATAATTAATTTATACAAAAGTAAGACAACTAATTAACCCATATCCATGTATGCATAATTCTTCTAACAAATAATTGTACTAAGTATGGAACTATTTGATTTATGAACACTTCACGTCGCTTAAACTTCACTTGTTTGAATCATAAGTTTGGAATCATAAACTTTAAATTGAAAGCAAGTTTTAACGGATAAAATGTTCTTTGAAATGAGTGGGTGAAAATTTGTAGTAATAATATATAATGGAATTTTGAGAATAGGCATCCACAAATCATGGATAATTTCCAATGATTGAAAGCTGCAACTTAAGAAACCCAAACAAAGAAGTTGCCAAGTGGTAAAAGTTAGGTAAGTATGATACTTTATCTTATATTAATATGAATTTGATTGTTAAAAGCTTATATAAAAATTCATAATTAACTAATAATTTGAACATAATCTTTTAAGAATCATGTAATTTAATTTCAATCACTTACTGTTCTTGGACTCGAATTGTTACAATAAATGCTGCCAAATTAAGTGTATATAGTTGCTTGACCTATTCATGATACAGTGACATTGCAAGCAGCCCAACCTTTTTAATTTGGGGTTGAGAATACTTAACGTAATAAAGTTTGCTTTCCCAGATTGATTGTGATTTGTATTCTGTTATGGGAAAGGATAAAAGGGTTTGATTTGACTTGCATGGCTAGTATTTCAAAGCTGGGTTTTATGGCGATGCCCCAGAATCAGTTGGTTTCTTCATGCCTACTGAGAGATGGGATCTTGAACTCCAATAAATGCTAAAATGAAAGGAATCTTTCTCTGATGGAATCGGGCATGATTATGATTTGGAGCAGTAAAAGTCAAATGTTTAATGATTGATTGATAAGGTTAGTGACTCTGGGTTGGATCTGGAGGTTCTGTGGACCATCAATTGAAATTACGATATGATGTTACATGCAAGAAAAGGCTGCTCCTTTTGGTTTCTGTTAGTATTTTACTGAATGGAACCATGTACTAGCTTTTTTGAATTTCTTTCCATATATTCAATAATAGACACTACGACAGGGACTTGATTTCGCAAAATGGGATGATTTCAAAGTTCAATTCAAAGAGATGTAGAAAAACTTGGCTACTTCCCCTCTTCTGATTGCTTGTCGGATTATGGACTTGAACCACATCAATAATTTCTAGGCACTCATTGCAAGTTCCATAAATTCATTGCTTATGTTTGCTTTCATCCTTTTGGTCTATGGAAGCAATCAAACTTGCACTATATAAACTTCAACTTAATTGTGTTAACTCTTGTTCTTTTTGGCACTCATCGTATCAATCTTCTTTTGTAGTAACTTCGGAGACGTAAGTCAGGGAGAGGGATTAAGAGATGCCTTTTTCCGGATTTGCGAAGCAGCAGAAGACTACACCATGAATTGCAAGATCAGTTTGTGAATTCTGGCTGCTGTCTTCTTTTCCTGTCAAGATAAATTATTGATGCAAATTGATGGAGTGCCCTGATTCATGGAGGTTTCACCTACAAGGGTTACATACAACTTGATCAAGGAATCTGTGAATCGTGATTAAGAACCAAATAGTACTGGCTGAAGGGGCCACTGCCCTTGAGGTTGGCCATAATCTTAGGTCTGTTAATGCCTTGTCAAACGTAACAGAATGAAAGCGAAACAACTGCTTTGTTTTGATATATGTTGCTTGTTAAACGCGATTACCTCTGCTGTAGACTGTTGCTTCGTTCCTCTGATGCTTAATCGCACCTTGTTCTGTCGCCCCTGTCTCTTCATTCGACGTCGACTTTTCGTTGGATCAAGCACGCTAATGACTAAACCAGGACAATTATATATCAGCAACAGAATTCCAGATGCATAAAACTTCTTGGAAGATTTATTTTTTCGACATTTTTTCAGATTTCTATCTTTCGTTTCACTTTTTTATTTTACATCAAGATAATACAATTAAGATCTGTTACTTGCATATGAGGGTTTAAACTTTGATTAGATAGAAAATCTAGATGTATTTGACATATGACATAATTTATTAACGGAGAGGTATCTGGCTTTTTAAGTGTCATGATTACCAAAGTTAGTTTACATGTTACAAATTGTGACTCATCTGACAGAGTACTGCATTCCAATTGTGGGGTCTAAGTCAGAACATATTTCAAGTCACGTAGAGTGGGGCTGTGGGAGCAGGTCTTATCAACCGCAATTGAGGTGGGGATGTAGCGTGATGAGAAAAGCTTTCTCTATTAAACCCCCATAGCTCTTTTGAAGTTGGTATGCCTGTTGGAAAAAGATTCACTTTCTATAATGCTAGATAATCTTAGTTCAATGGCTGAAAACCTATGCCAAAACATATGCTTGGCGTTTCTCCTTGTCTTGTCCATCTGGAATCCCCTTGCCCTTTGTCGCCCTCTCAATGAGGAACACATGCTGAAGAGGCATGAGGAATGGATGGCTTTGCACAGCCGCATCTACGCGGACGCAGAAGAGAAGGAGAAACGCTTTGCAATATTTAAGGAAAACGTTGAACGTATTGTAGCTTTTAATAATGTTGTGGAGAGGGGATACAAGCTAGGTGTAAATAAATTTGCAGACTAAACCAATGAGGAGTTCCGTTCGCTACACACTGGCTTCAAAAGCCAGTCCCCCAAATTGATGTCCAATTCAAAATCCTCAACTTTCCGCTATGGAAACGTAACCGCTGTACCAACTGTTGTGGACTGGAGAAGAAAGGGCGCCGTGACCTCTGTCAAGGATCAAGGCACCTTCGGTAAGTGAGAATGCATGAATTAGAAGGATTTATTCTTTTTCTTTACGTATTTGATGGCGGGTTAATACCTGTTATTGTGTCAAAATATAGGATGTTGTTTAGCGTTTTCAGCTGTGGCGGCTATAGAAGGATTAACACAACTCAAGAAGGGCAAGTTAATTTCTTTATCGGAACAGCAGCTTGTGGACTGTGACATCAATGGTGAGGATGAAGGATGTGAAGGTGGCCTCATGGACAACGCCTTTCAGTTCATCAAAAGCAACCGTGGCCTAACAACTGAAGCCAATTACCCCTACCAAGGTTCGGAAGGAGAGTGCAAAAACAAGTATGCAACGCCTGCAGCAACTATATCTGGGTATAAAGACGTGCCGGCTTACAACGAAAAGGCCCTATCGCAAGCTGTGGCCAACCAGCCAGTTTCTGTAGCTATTGAAGGTAGCGGATGGGCTTTCCAGTTTTACGAGAGCGGGGTCTTCTCTGGGGAGTGTGGCGCAAACCTTGACCATGCTGTCACGGTGATAGGGTATGGAACCAGCTCTGATGGTACCTGTTATAATCGTGGTTGTGTAAAGAAAGGCATCACGAACCAGAAACTTTGAAGAAGAAAAAAAACAGAGCAAAGTAAGCATATTTCCATTAAGCATTAATAGAAGCTTATATACACAGAATACGTGCATTACACCTGTAATGACATGCAAACACAAGTGTAAGGCATAAACTTATATAACAACATGCACGTATACACCTACAACAAGAGATGACAGCAAACATAATTACAAAAGACCAGTACAACAAAGCAAAGTGCTTTCAAATACTTTGACTTGTTGACTTCATGCAAACATTAATAACTTAACACTCCTCCTTAATGTTTGCATCCTGAACATTCAGCTTGCTTCTGAGATATTCAAATCTCGGCTTTGGCAATATCTTGGTCATTATATCAGCTAGTTGCTGATCTGAACTGCAGTGTTGAACTGATACTTCACCATTCTTTTCTGCATCTCTAATAGCATGATACTTAACATGTATATGTTTTGTTTTTTCATGGAAAACTGGATTCTAGGTCAATGCAATGGCTAACTTGTTGTCCACCATAAGAACAGTAGGCTTGCTTTGAATGAAATCCAGATCAATTAGGATTTTTCTTAGCCATATGGCTTGATTGGAAGCTTCAGCTGCTGAAATGCATTCTGCTTCAGCAAAGGATTGAGCAACAGGAGATTGCTTGTGAGAGTTCCAAGAGAAAACTCCATTTCCAAGTGAGAAAACAAACTCGGATGTGCTTTTAGAATCATCAACATTGCCTGCCCAATCATCAACATTGCCTGCCCAATCATTATCAGAAAATCCAATAAGATTGATATCAGATTTGTTAGTGAAATATATTGCAAGGCTTTGAGTACCCTTTAAGTATTTGAGGATACGTTTAACACCAACAAAATGAAGATTGGATGGCTCTTGCATAAATCTTGACATCAGACTAATAGAAAACATAATATCTGGTCGAGAAGTGTAGATGTAAAGTAAGCACCCAATCATGCTTCTGTAAATTGAAAGGTCTTTAAGCTTACTTCCTTTGTTGGTGGAGTATTTTTCATTGACAGGGAGAGGGGTCAAAGAAGGTTTGCATTGATCCATGTGAAATCTCCTTAGAACTTCAGCTATATAGCTGTTCTGTGAGAGTCTAATTCCATCAGAAGATTGATTAATCTCAAGCCCCAAAAAATAACTCATAGGTCCAAGGTCTATCATGTCAAATAGGGATGTCAACGGGTACCCTATTATAGGGTACCCGCGAGTATCAGACCCGGTTATGTAGGGTTAGGGTACTCATAAACGGGTTCGGGTAGGATTAGGGTAGTGATTTCACTACCCGAATTTTAATAGGGTAGGGTTAGGGTACCACCCATTGGGTACCCGTTACCCGAACCCGATTACTATTTATAAATATTTTATTATTATTTTAATAATTAAATTAAAAATTTATAATTTTTACCAACTTTACAAGTAAATTTTTTTGTTAAAAACTAACAAATATATAAAAAGTATGGTTACTTTAATTATTAATATGATGACATTAATATATTTAAATTAAAAAATTATTAGATTGTTATTTATATTTAAGTATGATTATTCTAATTATTAATATGATGACATTAATACTTTTATGAATGCGTGTGTGTATATATTATGTATTTTAAATATGAATATATTTACTTTTTATTTTGTATTAACATTGTAAAAATTATAACTCATAAAATTATTAATTATAGTATATATATGTTTATTTATATAAACATATAACATATAAATCTAAAGGTAAGTTATGAGATTAGAAAAGTTAATTGGGTAATTGAGTTCCCATGAAGAAAATTTTAATAATTTTTTTATTTAATTGGGTATTTAAACGAGTTAGGGTAATTATAGGGTAGTGAGAATGTATTAGGGTTAGGGTTAGGGTAGTAATTTTAAAATTAAACGGATAGTTAATAGGGTTAGGATTCGGGTACCTCAAAATTATAAGGTACCCGACCCGTTGACATCTCTAATGTCAAACTCATATTGTAATTTCTTTTTGAAATTTGTACCAAAACATTATCTCCACCTGTTATCAGCAAGTCATCCACATAGATGGATACAATCAAACGTGAGTGATCCCTCAAGCTAAAAGTATACAAGGTAGGTTCATTGTAGCTCTTGGCAAAGTTTTGCTTGATTAAATACTCATCAATTCTGTTGTACTAGGCTCGAGGAGCTTGCTTTAATCCATATAATGCCTTGTGCAGCTTGTAGACTTGATTCTGACCAGGCAACAACTCAAAACCATCAGGCTGCTCAACATATATTTCTTCATTTAAGGCCCCATTCAAGAAGGCTGATTTAATATCCAAGTGATAAACTATCTAACCAAATGTTGCAGACAAAGCAAGCAACAATCGAACTGTGTCAAAATGAGCAACAGGAGCATATGTCTCCATATAATCTATGCTTGGTAATTGACTAAAACCTTTAGCTACCAAACGTGCTTTGTACTTGTTAACACTGCCATCAGGATTAAGCTTCTTTTTGAATACCCATTTGACTCTAATCACATGATGATTGTGAGGTCTCTACACCAAACTCCAAGTCTTGTTCTCGTTTATCATTGCCAATTCTGCTTGCATAGCTCCATACCACTCAGGAAATTGTGAAGCTTCAGTAAAGTTGCAAGGTTCATTAATGGCAACAAGACTTCTATGGTAGACATCATAAATAGATCGTGTGCCTCTGACTGGTTCATCATCAAAAGTATCATTAGCATCTACATCATTAGTGTTTAATTCATCTGCTGGCAAATTAACATCTGTAATAATAGGAGCTAAAACACTTTCTGTAATAGTAGATTGCACATTCCAATTCCAACTAGAATTTTCATCAAAGGTAACATTTCTACTAACAAGAACTTTATCAGTTTCAGGTAAGTAAACGCGATAAGCTTTAGATTGATTACTATACCCAATAAAAATACCTCTAATAGCTTTCTGTTGGAGCTTGTCACGTTGAGCTTCAGGCACATGTAAGTAACATAGGCAACCAAATATTTTAAGATGATTTGCATTTAGTTTAAAGCCATGCCAAGCTTCAAATGGTGTTTTGTCTATCAAGGCACGTGTGGGAAGCAGATTTAACAAATACACAGCTGTGTTTGCAACTTCTACCCAAAATTTCTTGGGCAAATTTGTCTAAAAAAGTAAGCACGTGGACATTTCAATGATAGTCCTATTTTTTCTCTCACTCACACCGTTCTGCTGAAGAGAATAAGGTGCAGTTAGCTGATGAAGAATTCCAGATTTATTGAGATAATCAGTGAACTCCTTAGAGGTATATTCACCTCCATTATCAGACCTCAAGGTCTTGATTTTACAACTAGTTTCAAGCTCAACTTTAGCTTTGAAAGTGAGGAAAAATTCAAACACTTGAGATTTTGCCTTCATGAAGTATATCCAACAGAATTTGGACATGTCATCAATAAAGATCAAGTAGTATTTGCTGCCAGACAAAGATTTAACACTCATAGGGCCCCCAACATCTGAATGAACAAGTTCAAGCTTGTTTTTAGCTCTGTTTTTGGATGCATGAGGATAGGGATTTCTGGATATTTTTCCTAGCTAACAAACACTGCAGACTCCACCTTGGTTAAATAACTTGGGCAAATTTTCAAGCAAATGAGAGGAACTTACTTGGTTAAGTGAAGTGTAGTTGCAGTGCCCAAGTCTCTTATGCTAGAGATTAGCTTCATCTTCATGATATTGTGCAGCCTGCATACGGATTTCTTTCAAGTTTAAAGAGAAACTTCTATTTCTCATTGGAATGGTCATGAGATATTTTCCAGAAGGATCAAATATTGTGCATGCCAAGTCTTTAAAACGCAAGACAAATGAGTTCTCTACCATCTGCCCAACGCTCGACAGATTCTGAGTTATAAAAGGAACTAAGAGAACTTTAGAAATATATTTGAGCCCTGATAGAGATTGCACTCTTACAGTGCCTTTACCCATTGCATGAAGATAAACTCCATTACCTATTTTTACTCTTGACCTATAATATTTGTCCAAAATGATAAACTCAGCTTCAGAGGGAGTCATATGGTTTGACCATCCACTATCAAGAAGCCACTCATCATTATCCATCTTGTACTGAGAACTAGTTAAAACCATGAACAAAGTCTTTTCTGCTACTTCAGCTTTGTCAGCAGTCTATGGAATTTTTTCTTGAACAGTTGACTTATTTTTACAAACCTTGTCAACATGACCAAGTTGATTACATATCTTACACTTAGCATCAAGTTTAAACCAACAATTTTCTTCAAGATGATTTCGTTTCTTACAAAAAAAGCATACCTTGAACTTATTCTTTTTGTAAGAAGATTGACCAGCATGAGAGAATTTTCTATCCTTCTCTCTGGAATTTTTTCTAGTAAATGTCTCTACAGAGGCTTTACCTTTGTTTTTAACAAACAAGGCCTTCTCCACAGAAGTCTCATCTCTAGCTGATATTCTCAATTCAGTTGCTTACAGAGCACTAACACTTTCTGTAATTGAGATGTCAGGCAAATCTTTTGATTGTAACAAGAAGGTTATTGTAGCTTCAAACTTCCCTGGTACACTGTTGAGAATTTTTTCAGCTACTCGAACCTCTTTAAACTCTTCACCAAACATTTTTATCTGGTTAACAAGCTTGAATAATTGATCTATATACTCTTTCACTGACTGATTCTCCTTCATACGCATCAAGTCGAAGTGCCTTCTCAAGTTTTGTGCTTGCATGTGTCTTGTCCTAGATGTCCCAACAAATTCTTCTTGTAATTTGGTCCAAGCAGCTTTTGCTGTCTCACACTCCATAATTCAGCTAAAAATATCTTCTGATACAACAAATTGAATAAATGAGAGTGCTCTAAACTTCTTTGCAATCTCCTCTTCATATTGCATGACTTGTGCAACAGGAGCATTTTCTCTCGGTATTTGTGGCTCAACATCCTGTCCTATAGCATTCCACAAATTATAGCCTTTCAAATACGTTTTCATTCTCATGGCCCAAACACCATAATTCGAGCCATCAAAGACTGGAGGAGGCTGTTGGGTTATATTTGGTGTTGTCATTGTTACAGTGGATTAAACTCAAAAACAAGGGGTTATAGAAGGCCACTAAGAACTCAAGAGAACTAAAAGAAGGTTGTCAAAGGTCCTACAGGAATCGTGGGAGGCTCTGATACCATGTTATAATCGTGGTTGTGTAAAGAAAGGCATCACAAACTAGAAACTTTGAAGAAGAAAAAAAATAGAGCAAAGTAAGCATATTTCCATTAAGCATTAATAGAAGCTTATATACACAGAATACATGCATTACACCTGTAATGACATGCAAACACAAGTGTAAGGCATAAACTTATATAACAACATGCAGGTATACACGTACAACAAGAGATGACAACAAACATAATTACAAAAGACCAGTACAACAAAGCAAAGTGCCTTCAAATACTTTGACTTGTTGACTTCATGCAAACATTAGTAACTTAACAGTACCAAGTACTGGATGGTGAAGAATTCGTGGGGCACGGACTGGGGTGAGAAAGGGTTCAGGAGGCTCAAGAGGGACGTTGCTGCCAAGAAAGGTCTTTGCGGCGTTGCCATGAAAACTTCTTATCCAATTGCATGAAGAAGAAAGATTCTTGGAATACTGTTATATTAAGCTGCAACCTGTCAATATCATGTAATATTCATCAAGTGTAAACTAATATCAATTTGTGTTTTATGGTACCTATGTTTCTTGTACTTAAAGAATCGGTACAAAATTTCAGCAACAAAGTATTGTTCTGCTTCCTATTGAAATTCCCACTTGATTGTTTCTGTTAGAAACAATTGATTCCCTGTCACCATGGAAGTTACAGCGAGAAAAGGAATGAGAGTTTCTGCTCTTTGTCTGATGTGAGCACAAAATTGTTAAAATACTTTTCCTCATCTAATGAACGGTATGACGATAAGATTCCAACACTGTTGCCTTTAAGCTTCTTGGTTTATTCACACATAAATAGTACTATTCAAAGCCCCCTTATTCTTATCTAAACTGGATAGAAACTTGTAATTTGGCACCCCACGTCAGAAAGCTAGACGATCAAGAATGATATTACATGCAGATCTTCGTTTTTAGTATCCATCTTTCAGAGTATATTTCTTTCCTTGTGTAGTCCTTTTAAAGAAAACCTCACTTGGTTTTCCTATGAAAAACAAACATAAGCAAGATTCCTGATTCTTTAGGGTGCTACTGTAAACTCTATGTGTTAAATTTTGCCTTTTGCTTGTTGCTTTGGCCTTATGAACCCTTAAATTGACTCAAATTGCTAATTTAAGCTTAGGTAATTCCACAATTAATGTTCCATTTTGAAAGGATGATAAACTTAATATATTTAGCCTTGTATTCGATGTGAGATTGTGTGAGTGAACAAGATAAGCATTGTAGCAGAAACAAATATATATTTTCCATGTCCATATCTTGCGGCTGTAAAGTTTTACCGTAAGCTGAGTTCAGTTTTGCATTAGCATGACATCAGTACGAAGAACAGATGAGTGCCGTTATTGACGTAATCCCTGTCATTCAAGACATAGCAGCATGAAGAACACATGAGAAGTGCACATGTTGTAGTTGTTATTTACTCATTCTCTTTTGCCAGTTAAACTTATTATGGGGAAAGAAAAGGATGAGAAAGGGTCTGGAAGAATGGCCTACTTCGCGTATGCTGTCATTGCAAAGGTGTTTTCCCCCTTTTTAAAGCAATCCATATATTTCTAACAAACTCTTGAGGGGTATCAATGACTAAATCAATCGTGATTGGTTCTTACTGGAAATGCATGCTGCTCATATATACGAGTAGAAAAATGCGAACGACACGAGAAATGAGTGAAGGTGTTTTCTTCCTGTTCAAGGTATCAGGTAACAAGTACAGAGCAACAATATTTAAAATAAACATATGTAGCCTTGTTTCCATATGGTTTCATATAAATAAGCTAATAAAGCACACAAGTTTTTCAGAGGACGGCACAAGAATACTAAAAGGAGGGCCATGTATGCTGGAAAGAGCTGCATCATGTATATTATATATGTTTTACCCTCAAGCAGTTGGGTAAGAAGCTTCCATGGCAATACCACAAAGACCTTCTCCAGCATCAATATCTCTTTGCATCCTAATGTATCCATCCTCACCCCAGCTAGTGCCCCATGAATTCTTTACCAACCAATACTTGGTCCCATCATCAGCTGTTCCATAACCAACTGCTGTAACCCCGTGGTCAAGGAAGGTGCTGCATTCGCCAGTGAAGATACCACTTTTGTAGTGCTGGAAGTCAGACCCGCCGGCATCAATGGCAACTGAAACTGGTTGATTGGCCACAGCTTTTAGCAGTGCTGCCTCACTATTTGAAGGTACGTCTTCGAAACTAGTGATCTGAGCAGCATGGTTGGCTGCTTTTTTCTTTTTGCAGTTTCCATCAACTCCTTCATAGGGGTAATTGGATTCAGTTGTAAGCCCTTTGTTTGAAATTATAAATTCAAAAGCATTATCCATGAAACCACCATTGCAGCCTTGGTCTTCCCCATTGACATCACAATCAACTAACTCTTGCTCTGATAGTGAGATCAATTTACCAGTTTTCAGCTGGTTGATCCCTTCCATGGCTGCCACAGCTGAGAATGCCCAGCAACATCCTACATCATTTAAAAGAAATAATTAGCATTATGCAATCAGAATCGTATTAATTTCTTTATAAATACTGTTACTTACCACATTGGCCTTGGTCCTTGATGTTGGTCACAGCTCCTTTCTTTCTCCAATCCATGCTAGATGGAACTGCAGTAACATTTTCATACCTGAAAGAAGCTTTTTTTGAAGAAGTGGAAGGTCTCATTTTATAACCATTCCTCATGGCTTTAAACTCTTCATTGCTCAAGTCCGTAAATTCATTAACACCAAGCTTGTACTTTTTGCTGGTTTCAGCATTATGAGATTCGATGTGCTCCACATTTTCCTTGAATATCTGGAGACGTTTCTCCTTCTCGGTGGCATCCTGATAAACTCGACCATAGCTAGCCAACCATTGTTCAAACCTGTCAGACATGGATACCTCAGGAACAGAACGGGACGAGGCCTGACAAGCCCAAATTCCCAAGATAAAGAGTAAGGCCAAGCATTGACTTGTAGAAGCCATTGTATTAGAGACCACAGTCCACAAGTAAACTTCAAGAAATGTTACAGTGATGAAGGAATGTAAGGCATACCAATTCCAAGATGGCTTGTGGTTTATATAGAGAAAATTTTCCCCAGGCCATGCTTCTCACAGATTTCTAACAGACAAATTCTCCATCTACGTTCTGACAGGTACTTGATGCTTTGATTCTATTACAACTTTTGTTTTTATAAGATTCTGTTTCGTATCAAACTGAAATTGCTTGATTATAAAAGTTCTGGCAATAAGTTCAATAATAAATTCCAGACATCTTCAGACGGCATGGATTTGTGTTGATCGTATTCAAAAGCAGACAAAGGTAGCCAAAAACACAGGTATTTCTATAGATTATACTCCTTTAGCACCTTTTTAGATTCTAAAATCTAGTATAACTCGAAATAACTAGTTGAACATGAATCAAGCAGCTTATGTTCCAATTAGACCTGTGTTCTGACAAGTCTGGCAAACTGTTTAAGCTAGAAGTCTTGATGTTTTAAATTCCAAGCAGACTTTAACATAATAAAATGACTTTTTTGAATGGATCAGGAAACGATTCTTCAAAGTAGTTAATATGACAAAATAAGAATCCCAAAGTTTGATGATGATCTCTGGTGCCTGCATCAAAGATTGGCTGCTAACCAATTACACTGTTTTGTTTTGTACTTGTTCAGAGTCATTATACATTTTTCTAATAAACAGAAGAACTGATGGAGCAAGTTAGCGTGCTAAGGCAGGCTGATTGTGACTACATGACATCTCCAACCTTTCAAGTTATACTAGCATTTTTGCCTGCTACGCCGAGGGCTAGTTTTTTGTCGTGCTTTCTCTACAATGGCGACGAATCCTAATTTGGGCCACGAAACAAACTCAAGATTGCAAGATAGATCCAGTTTGAGCCCATTAATGAAACTCTTGAAACAAGTCATTACTGTATTCATGATTTGGATTTTACGCCTTGCGTAATTCTAAGATCATTCCGGAATTCACGTCCGCATAGGACGAGGTACAAATATACATATGCAAAAGAGGAACACCAATTAGTGTCCTAGTGAAGCTCCCTCCCGCTGGGAGGAGGTAAGTAAATAACCCATTGCCTTTGAATATCTTGGCAAGCTGAGCACCAGGGGCCGCTGCACATAGATTAAGCAAAAACAGGAAAAAGAAGATGCTCTGGATTGTCTATGATATTTTCTTCAACACATTGTCAAATCCTTTGCCCCCTGGCCGATTCCAGTTCTTCTGGGTTAATATATCCATGCAAGAGCAATACTCAACAAGGTCAAGCTCACTTTTGCCTGGTTAAATCTAGCAAACCATTGGCATACTATTTTTTCTTTTTTTTATAATTGAGGAATGAGGAATTCGAGCCTTGCTCTTTAAGCAAGGGAATTATGCACAATTAATAAGTTAAATGCTCGAGTGCCATTTGGCATACTATTTGCATATTAAGAAGTCTTTCTTGAGAATGTTTTAATAGAAACATGATATTAGTTAAACATCAACAAAGATAATTATAAAAATTGATCCTCATTTTCGCAAGAAGCTACAATCCATTAAACTTTTACTGGAAAGTACCCAACTCTTAGAAGATGTTCACCCTAGATATCATAATAAGTTTAAAGCTCTTCAACTCTAACTAGATTGGCGCAATTCTGGGCGAACAAAATCTGCATCTGGGGGCACTGATATATCAACAGTTGGTCTCAACTGTGCACAGACTTCAATAGCTCCATGAACAGGATCAGAGAAGAAGTTGCTTATCAGGTCCCGGTTAATGGGGGCGCCTGAATCGACTGCTACAAATGCCTGTTGAGTAAGGACGTAATCAAAACGTGGAGCCCACTTTCTTGAACCCAATCGTGCAGTTGTGGAACAATTATCAACCATGAAAGAGACTCCTCGAGCATGCATGAAGGGGTTCAAGGAATCAACAGCTTCAATCAGACTCTCATTGATGATTTCTGAGTATGAGTGCCCCTTCTTTCTCAAGACCTCAATCCGAATTTTCAATTATAAAGATGATAAGAAACAAAACAAAATTTTTTAAGTGATTACTTACTCTGCCAAAAATATCAGTACCATAGCTTTCGCGGTCCAAAATTAAATATGGAATTAATTACCTGGGCCATCATTAGTGCCATCAAAACCCCAGAAGTGAAAGGACACAAAGGACCTAAATCATCTTTTGATCTTGTAGCTCGGACATGCTCACCAACTTTCCACATTCGTGTCTGATCAATTTTACCCATCGGGAAGGCAGGTAGACCCTCCTTTTCCTGTAACACAATACTTCATCAACCATCAAGCAAGATTTGTCTTTGGTAAGAACTGACTTTAAGCAATGAAAGATTCATGAAATGAGGATCTATCATGTGCAACCTCACAAAAGCACAAATATAATGCTATCAACATACATGAAAACGACGCCCAGCCAAAACGATACTGCGAATCTCACTTCCACTTGCAACATCTTCATAACACTCATAAAGGATTTCCATGCAAGGATAATATGAGGCACTATAAACAGCCTCAAATCACTTTTTGCCTTCTTCAGACAATGAGTTGTACACAGCCAACATACCCTACAGAAACAAACAGAGAAGCAGATCCATAAATATAAACTCCAAAAGAAGGAGAAAGCAGAGCAAGCAACAGAGATCACCTTTGTTGATATGGCTCTCAATACAATTCCTGTTATGCACTCAACAGGATTCTTGTAAGCCAAGTCTTCACTCATTCCATTCTCAACATACCTTCTAAACAAGCATTCTACAACTCTATGAACAGCACCAAGTAAGATGCCTACAGAAAGACACAACAATGACACACTGTAAGCATTAAAATTCAAAACGATGAAGACATGCATAGTCAACAAAATAACGCAAACAACTCTGCTCACCACGCTCCCCAAAAATGTCACTCCTATACTCCTGCTCTAATGTGGTGGCAAATGTAAATGGAGAACCGAGGGCAACTGACCATCCCAAGGCTACATCTGTAGCTCTACCATCAACATCCTGCTCCAAAATTACACATCAGCATCCAGTATGCTTTTTAGGGAAGTTTGAAATTTTGACAGTCATTCAAACTAATTGGCTGAATCTAGGAGTGAAAGAGAGGAGGAACCTGGTGGACGGCAAAACTAGCATTAATTCCAGCACCATTTATCTCTTTGCCCTGAACATAGAGTCTCCTCACAGAAGGACCCATCCCCTTAGGGCAGACAGCAATTACACTGATGTTCTTGGGAAAATCAAGCCCCATTGATTGCAAATGACCAAGAAGAAACCCATGGGAAAGTCCAAGGATGCTATTTGGCTTCATGTGAGAGAAGACGTTTTCATAATTATCTGCCTGCAACACAAAATTTAAAAATAAATACCTCCTAAGAACAAACCAAACAGTGTAAGGAGTATCAAGTATTTATTTTGAATTTTCCCATGTGTTAGAAGGAGGACATGTCAAGTGTTAGAGTCAAGCAGAAAAGCAATAAGAAATCAAGCCCAACAAAGCAATTGAGGCAGAGTTGCATCCTTAAAAGCATTGACATCATCCGAAAGGAAACATACAAGTCGTGAAAACAAACTTCAAGATACCTATCATTGGCTTTCCCCACTTTGAAGAAGAGGCCTAGGAATTCAGCCAAAGTTGGAGATAGGGTTTTATTGCTAATTGATTTCTAATAAAGAATGCTGGACCTTCAGATGAAGATAGTCAGTCCTACAATTGGATGAGAGCACTTCTGAATGATAGTCCATGTAGACGTTGGGATTCGCAAGTCATTCTACATCAGTCCAATAGTATAGAAAAACAATGTTTGTTTTTGTGTGATGCGCTTGGCCTTGGCATGTTGTCTCGTATGTGCATACAGCTTATACAATCCGTCAATGCTAACAATAATGACCAATCTTGGACAAGGCAAAAATGGCAAAATTTGATAAATCTACCAACCTGTGCTGAATCAGAGATCAACAATAATACAAGATCACTTCCAGCAATAGTTTCCCATATATCCCCCAAAGTTCCATTCTCTTCAGCGAATCCTGCAGCACGGGCTTCAGAAAAAGAGAGAGAGCCCTTCCTCAACCCAATCTGAGAGCAAATTGTACATTCAATAAAGTGAAAATCAATCACTGAATGCAAAACGAATGCAGTGAGTTGATAATTTCGTTTTTTTTCTTAAACAAAAAGAAAAAGATCCAAGCTTGCCTTCACAACAATATCAGATTTTACCTCTGCAAGAGAATCCCTCAGATTCTGTGCTTGTGCTGGCCCCTAGAAAACATAACATAAATCATATTAAATTTGGACTCAACTCTATGGCAAAGCAATAAAATCAATGGACCAAAAGAATTAAATTTGGGACATATCATTATCACCACAAAACTCCTTAATAATAATGCAACCAAAGGTAACATCTTAGTTAAAGGAACGTAATATTTGGATAGTAGATTAAAGAATAATTGCAAAAAAAGATTCAAAATTTAGACTTTCATATATAGAGTCAATGAAAAAAAAAAGATATTTACCATTTTCGTTTGCTTTTATTACACAAAAATATGAACAGAGAAAAACAGAGCAATGTGGTTAATTAACCTGAGAACCCCAACCAATGACTCCAATTTGTTTGATTCCTTTGAATGCATCATCCAATAAAGGGAACAAATGCCGCCCTCCTCTCACTATATACTGCCAATTGAAAAATGAAATTAATTAGCAAACAAATAAACCAAAAAAGAAACAAAAGGAATGAAATGATCAATTAACTAACCTCGTCGTGACCAGCAAGAGAGATCTTTTCTTTCTTGAAAACGGAGGTATGGAAGTCAAGCGACGTCGTCGGAGAGATGGAAGAAGGAATGGAGATCATCTTTGCTGAGAGCGATGATCTGCCGCTGTTGGATGAGGCGTTGTTGTTTGTGGGGACATGACGAGCTGATTTTAGAGTTGGCGAATGCCATGATGATGAAGTAAAACGTAGCTTGTGTGCCGTTGATTTGGTGTTAGAGGAGGGCGATGGAGATATCGACGGTGTAAAAGAGAGTGCGGCGTTAAAGGAAGTGGTGGTGGCGGCCATTGCTGAATGCTGCTACGACAGAGGGCAGAGAGAGAGAGAGGCGTAGGAGTTATGTACTAACGTTCCTTCAAGTTCGCTGTAGGAGTAGGTGGCTTGGGTGACTAGGAATGTGCAAAAATCGGTGCGGTCGGATTTTTGTTCGATTTTTTAAAAATATTTATTAAAAAATTGAGACATTCTAATCGTTCGAATCTCACTTCTTTAAAATCGGTTTCAGTTGGTTTTAAGAGAGTTCGATTCGGTTGATTTCGATTCGATTTTTATGGGTTAAGTTGATTTCAATTTGGACTTGAGTTGTGAAGGTTTCGTAAGGTTGACTTGAGCTGTGAAGATTGACTTAAGCTGTGAAAGATTCATGGGATTGACTTGGACTGTGAAGAATCTATGGCCTAATAATGATCATGCTAATAATGATTAAGAATCCATGGGCAGCAAATGATTAACAATCCTTGGTAGCAATTTGCTTCAAGGACGGAAGAGCTGAAGAGGGAGAGTTAGAGAGGCGAAAAAGGAAAGGAGAAATTAGGGAAAGTAATAGCAGCGGAAGTACTGCTATTATTTCTTTACTCTTATGAGAGGTGGGGAGGGGGTTTAATGAAATGTTTTTCTGCATTTCTTCCCTTGAAAAAAAAATACATCATCGGCTGATTATTCGGTCGATTCAAAAGGAAAAAAGTCCCTCTCGAGGGTTGAGCTGATCGACTTCGTCGGTCGATCGGATCAATCAACACTTGCTATTGCAATTATCAATTATAACCGTCGGTTACAATAACCAACAATTGCGGTCGATTGCTTGGTTGCAACCGACTGTCGCCCACCCCTATGGGTGACTCTATTAAACGGCATCGTTTTACTGGTTTTTGAAATTCTAAAATGTCATACCAAATTTGAAAATAAAGGAGTATAACGACGAGTTTGGGTATTCTGCCCCCATGCTACAGTATAAACAAATATACGGTTCAGCACACGTGTATATATAAGAAATTGATTTTCCTAAGAAATAGAACAAGTGCATTGAAGTTTCTTTATCATGGCGACGTCTTTTGGATGCTGTGAATGGCTGGCTACTTGAAGTCTTGAAGACACCAAAGAAAAGGGTAAAATCGCCAATTCTGGCTCCAGCTGCTCGTTAGGCTGCCCTTTGCTATTGCTATTTGCTGCAAGACAGAGCTATAATTTGTTCATATGGCTTTACGTTTTCTTTTTCACCATTTGACTTTTATTTATGGTTTGCAATGAAGAAATTCTACTGCTTTTGCCTGCTGAACATCTGTTTCAAAACCTTTCTTAAGGAACCTTCTCACCCTATTTTATATTTAAAACCTGTTCCGGCGGTGACCCTTTCTTTTGCTTTACTTCGTCTTTTGCCCTTTTCCTTTTAGCAAATTTTAGAATTTAATAACATTAGCTAAAGCAGAAGACAAGCGACAGTGTTACGAACGATACATCACTTTCCCTTTCTAAGTTTAACCATGAACACGAGAATGACCATCCACAAGTTTTCCACTACTTGACCTTCATAGAGAGGGGAAGTCCACTAGTGGATTCAGATATTTTCCTTTATATTTTAACATCCTGTTGCTTTCTGTCAACCACTTTGGGTTTTGGCCGAATGTAGACATACTTTTGGGATAGTCTGGAATTTGGATTAACTATTTTGCCCAGAAAAGAACACATCCATTCCATGGATGTTAAACAACTTGTTTGCAGTTGACTTTTGATTTCCGGCTTTCTTAGAGGAAGAAAACAATGAATCTTGCTAGCCACAAGATATTCAGTTTCGAGTTGCTTTATTCTCTGCTAAACGCTGTAGTTCTACATTACTGATGCCATCCTTGTATCATGTAAGAAACTTAAATAAATGAAGTTGCTTGATAAGTGATAAGCTTTGTTACTATATCTTAAGTTCTTTCTTTTTCTCCTTTTTATTAAAAGGGGCACCACCATCCACCATCCACCATCCACCATCCACCATCTTAAGAGAAGAGAGTAAGAGCAGAATCCAATGTGCAGCAAAAAGCCATTACCAAGCTCCCTGCTTCATTTCTTCCTTCCTTTTTTCCTAGAGCATCGGCATCAGCTAGTAGTTTCTTCATTCATCCATCCTTTCACTTGATCATAAAGATAATCAAATTCTTCACACATTTGCATCAACCTATAGCATCATATGTCAAGCGCTTGATGAAGGGTAGGTTATCAACTGACAAACTCTAAGACAAAACTCATATAGTATATAATCTTATCTTCAAATGAGCTGAATCTAGACAAATTAGCTCATAATTAAAAAAATGAATCCTAAATTTGTTTTTATTATATACGGTGGTGCCAATAAGGAAATTTATGACCACTTCAAGAGTTAGATGGTGACAAAGCAAGACGCCCGTAGCCTCTAAAAGAAAGTCTTCCAATAAATTATTGGGAATTTGTCGAAGAAAAGTTTTGCATTTGCTCTTGTTATTTTTATAATAATTTAATTAATAGTAATAATTAGATGGAATCTTGATGTCAATGGAGAAGTTGTTGAGAGGAAGTGAGGAACAGATTGCCCCCCTTCTTCACGTCCAATTTATTAATTTCTCGTCTTTTGGCTTAACTTAAGAAGACATTTACAAAGTTTAGAGTACCAAATCAGCTTTTATTCAAAAAAATAGTAAGAGCAAGTGATTTAGGTGAGTTTATCCTAAAGAAAGAAAGACAATAGAGAAGGAGAGGGACTATGATCCAAGTGAGAACTCTTTGTTTCAAGTCACCATCGACTCCTAAAAGTAACTAAAAATTGTGAGTTTGCTTTTGCAAAAGGGTAGCCCTTGTTAAAAGTATTCTAAACTCTTTTTCTTCTAGCCCAACTTTGTATCTTTTAGCCTACCATTTTTGACAATGAATAACAAAAGAAAAATATTGGTCATGCCAAGCTCTATTCAGAGTGGTTTGTAATTGGATGAATAATTCCTCAGTTGCATATTGATTTGACATAAATTGATTATACAATTCATTATATTGCGCATCAGTGATGAACAAATGAAGTAAGAAAAAGAACTCACCATGGTTTTGTGCGGCTAAGATTTAAAGTGTGATTACAATAAAATTGGATTATTTTAGGACGTTAAGATACCTTAAAGAGAGTGGATTAATCCATTGACCTTTTAGCAGCTTCATAAGTTCATGTGGTATCGTATTTATATGCCCCAGTTAGATACTGCAAATCTCAAAAGTCTTCTACTTTCACAACTCAAGGGAAACAGAATTTCTCTTCTTCCTCTCTGTTCTTGAAGTCCAATTCTTGCCACTTGGATTTTGGAACCTCAATCTCCTTTTGACTTGTTTGTCCATTTCCTCTTGAAATTTCATCGAAATCCCAAAAATCCCTTATCAAGATCTTGTTTTTCTTTTTTTGTTTCACGTTCAAACATCTCAAAACTCTCAATAGAATCGCACGTATCTCGAAGAAATGGTAGGATTCAAGACCATCAAGAAGAAAATGTGGATGTTTTCTTGTTAATCTTCATCTGCTTAAACTTTCCCTAGAATTGTCCTCTTGCGTAATGGAAGCTATCATCATAACAGCCATAGCACTGATCAACAACAACAACAGCAAAGTCGTCAACCAACAAAACTTCCCTCTCCAAAAGCTCTCCTTCTGGTTCGCTCCCACCACGCGTCCTCCTGGTCTCCTCTCTTTCACTTCTGGCTCGTAAAATAACCAATCAAGGAAAGTCAGCAAAAACTTAGTTTATGCATGTTTCGTATGGCTGCTTACTCTTTCAACAACAACTTTTCATCTGGGAATTGTTATTCTGGTTTGTTTAATCCGCTTTCATGTGATATGGGTCCACGCAATGGAAGTTCCCGTGGAGGGTCGTTGTCGGTGTCGGTGTCACAGACCTTGGTTTTGGATAGCGAGAAAGGAGAGCTAGTGAAGGCGCCAGTGAAAGTAGGGAAGAAAAGCGTGTCGGAGGAGAAAGCTATCGCGGCTTTGAAGAGTCATAGCGAGGCAGAGAGGAGGAGGAGAGAAAGGATCAATGCTCATCTTGATACACTCCGCAGTCTCTTGCCCTGCAGAGAAAAGGTTTTTCTCTTTTTCATGTAGCTTTTCATTAATAACAGTAGTATTGTACTTCATTTTATGTTAAAATCTAGTTCATCATTGTTAAATGACTTCTATAATTCTGTTCATTTAAAATTTTGAAGCAATTCTGGAATATTGATCATTGGGAATTTTGTGGGAGGAAAGATTTAGATTAGTTTGCTCATATTTATGTGCTTCATAGGATAATTAATTGTGAAACAGCCTTATTGACAGTTCATAGATGTTAATAAGTAGCATCAATTAGATACCATATGCAGCAAGCCCTTTCTTTGAACTGTTTATTGTCAAGGTATAGAGTATGTTTGATTGCCGAGAAAAGTTGGGGAAAGGAAAAAGAAAAAAACTCAGAGCTTTAGGTGTTTAAGGGCAAAGGGAAGAACAATGAAGGTCAGATAACATTAAAGAAACTCAGGCTAAAATAATTAGCCGGTATACCTGATTCTTCCGCCTCTATTTTTAGAATATCAGTTAACATTTCAAGAGCGTAGGAGTTTGCTCATGATGAGTTAAAGGTAGGAATGAATCTGGCCCTGATGAATGAGATAAACTTGAATCAGATATTCCTATAAAATTATGAGAAGCTTAATTCACTATGCATTCTAAAATTAGAGGGCTCTGATGGCAAATTTGGCCTTCTCCCCTGGTATTGTGCTTATTATTTGTTGTCCTCTGCGTGAGAAGAAGGAAAATGAAGCTGTGAGGTCATGCAGACACGTAATTAATTTTTAAGCTTGAAATCTCTTATTTATTGCTCTTTTGCTGCATTATTTTTGCACTTGAAAGGTCAACTCTGAATCTCAGAAATACTAGAGTCAGCAAGGGGATGCTTCAGTTTATATTTAATAGATTTTTTAGAATTTGTCAATTATGAGATTAAGGTTTATTAATGAATGAGAACATCTTTGCGGTCCCCGATTCCAAACCTTCTATAGGATGACTACTATATTTCTGATATAATGTACCTGAGTTGCATCATGCTTGATATTCAGAGTTTCATTCTGTATTTCCAAAAACAAAACCAATCATGCAAGCTTGTCTACAGGATTGATCTGATCTGCATTTTTATATAAAAGAAGTTCACAGAAAGAAAAGAGGAGGGCAGTCTATATGTTTGGATATGCTCAATATTAACCAAACTCGAGGTAAGTTAAACTGTATATAAGAAAGCAGCATGGGGTCAAACTCTTGTCATCTTGTTTAATTTTCAATCTAAGGAACTTTTCTATTAATGGTTAGCAACTCTTTCATGCTACCTTCAACTGCTTCTATAGTCTGCTGATATCTTCGTGATATTTAACAATTAAGAGCCCCATAAGATAATCTGTTGACATTACTTTATACAATATTTTTGCTGTCAAAACTCATTGTCGGTTGGACAGTATATATTCGAAAGTGAAAAAGATGAAAATGATTGGATTAGTGGGGCAATGTAACAGCTGTCCTGCTATGGCTTCCTCATCTGGTCTATTTCTTCGATATATTAACTAATTTATGTGACATATATGTATGTGATATTATTTTATGGTTGGGACGTAAGCAAGGATTAGACATCTGGGACCAGAAAGGTCCTTATACGACTTGCTTTTTTGTTGTTGCCCTTCTCGATTTGTCAATGTTTTTTTATAATCATCTTAGTCAGAGGATTCATTTATGTTATTTTCTAGATCAAAGCCTATGCATCATCTACTACGTAGTTGCTGGTTTGATCTGACTCCTGCCATAGCTGATTTATCTGAGTCAATATGGCATTGTTTTCATAATCGAGGAATTATCCCTAATTGCATTATGCATGCTTTAAGAAGACTTATCTTGGTTGTATTGCTATTAGCTTAAGTGGGTAAGTGTATCAGCAGGATATATATTGGTAGTTGGATCCAAGAATTTGATTGATTAGTTTGCTATTGACCAGACAAGCAGTCATTGATATATTTATACTCCTAGAGAAGTCGGAAGATGTTTTTCAGCTGATGGTAATTTTCGTTATCTATCTTCAATCTTGGCTTTAATTCTGCTGTTCAATTGCTCATTGTAGATGGATAAAGCCACATTACTTGGTGAAGTAATTAGACAAGTGAAGGAACTGAAGAAGAATGCAACTGAAGCCAGCAAAGGTTTTCTCGTTCCAATGGACGATGATGAGGTGAGAGTTGAACCAAGCGAGGACGAAGCCAACGGGATATTTTTATTCAAGGCATCAATCTGTTGTGATTACAGACCTGAACTTCTGACTGATCTTCGGCGAGCTCTAGATGCCCTTCCAATTAAGATGGTAAAAGCAGAAACATCGACCTTGGGAAGTCGGTTGAAGAATGATTTCGTTTTCGCTGGCTGCAGAACCGCACATGCTGATGACGCTGAAACACGTCGATTTCTTGCATGTTCCATTAGCCATGCCCTGAATTCTGTGCTGGAGAAGGCTTCTGCCTCGCCGGAATACTCACCAAGTTCAATTTTCCCAAACAAGAGACGGAGGATGTCTTATTTCGATTCCTCGAGCTCGTCTTCTTAAGAGATTTAGCCCTCGTTTGTGTCAATGAACACTGCCATCTCTCTCCTGTGAATCTGTGCTTGCCTCTTATGTTCAAAAGCTGGTTTGAAATACTGTAACTTAAAAAAGTGTGTTAACATCTATATTATATACAACTATATACAATATTGTATCCCAAAAGCTCGCAACACTTTCAAATGGCTTGTAATGAAACTGTGTTCTGTATGAATTCTTATCTCTATAATTTATAAAAACTTGATATGCTCGTGTCCGTGTGATAAAGGGAAAAAAAATTCCTCCCTTGTTTATTTATATAATATTACCAATGCAACATTCTTGCACGAAATCTAGTTATTTATATTAGACATTAGAATTCATCGATATTTTATATTATTATTTATTATGGTATGATAGGTTGTATCACGCCAATATCATAATATATAAAATAACAAATAAAATTTTAATAATGATATTTAGTTAATCTCTAATTATAAAAGGATATTTGATTTAAAATAAAAATATAATAGTTTGATTTTATATAATAAAAAATAAATATTTATTTAAAATTTTTAAATAATTTAAATTTTTTTAAAAAAATATGTTTTTTATATATATTTATTTACAGGAGCACGTGAACCAATTACTCACCTAATTAATTAATTTGATAATTTAACAAGTATTTTTCTTTTAAAAATTTCATTTAATTTTGAATTTTAAGTAAAAACACTCAAATTTATTAAAGTATGAGTAAATTAAAACATCAAATTAAATCTTTTTAGCATTTTGTCAATCTTGATTATCCATAGATAAGGATTTCATACAAAATTTAAGTGAATTTTCATATACTATTTATATTTATAATTGGAATTGAACAATTGAAAAAAATTATAATTAAAAAAAGAATTACAGTTGATATAATAAAATCACAATTTAGAATAGAACTAAAGGTTATTTCCTATAAAAAACAAATTAAAAATTATTAGAAAAAAACTAATGTTGCGAGTTCAATGAGTTTAAAATGAAGAAAGTGTAAAAATATAAAAACAGTTTAAGAACAATTAAGGTTTAAATCTTTAAAATCATAAATTTAAAAAGTTCAAAATCAACTTAAAATTATCCATGGACTTGATTTAAGCAAAATCAAATCATTATATGTCAAATAATTAAGTTATATAAATATTAATCAATTAATCTATTTAAAGACGACTTTTAATATACGTATATTCCGATAAAAATATCTAAGCGTAGTTTCTTTTGTAAAAAAAACATCCAACGTGGCGACATTACGGAGTTGAGTGGGGCTACGCGCTGTATCTTCTTCAAGACCGCAACGATGTCCCTTCCTGAAAGAAAAGGTCGAAACAGAAACCAAAAGAACAAGACAAGTAAATAAGAAAACGTTTGGGAGAAAATCAGAGGGAGGTGAAGAACCTCACACTCCCAATTCGCAATTGCGAGTAAATAAAGTGGAAGAATTGAAATAGCAAAGGGAAAGCATGGCAAAAGAGGGGAGTGGATCCATACTGCAATTCGCACCGTTTCAAAGTTCAGTAGACGAAGGATTTTGGCACCGATTATCTTCTTTGAAGCTCAACAAGTTTGGCATCGACGATTCTCCCATCCCTATCTCCGGTACCTCTCGATCCCCTTCTAATTTTTCTTTCAATTTTCTTAAAATGAACTTCACACTCTTAATTCGCTCAAATCATTGTTTTTGCCGCCAAAAGATCTGAATAATGACTTTTAGTTTAGTAAAAGTGAACTAATTACGTTTTTTTTTATCATTATTCTCTTGTAAAACTAATGACTTTTAGTTTAGTTGAATTGTCGTCCCCTGTTTTTGTAACTAATTACGTTCAATTGTTGATTGAGCAAGGTTTTATCCAAGTTTAAGTTGTTAAGGTGGCAATTAATGAAGTTTTCTTATCTTTTGAGAGTTTTTAATGGAAAAGGTTTTTAATTTGGAAATTTTGAGTGTAAAGTTGGCGTTCTTATAATCCAAATGAAATGCCTTTTTTTTCCCCTTTTGCAGGATTCTTTGCACCTTGCTCACATCCTCAGGTATCGAATCATTTAACTCTTCTCGCTGAATCACTGCCGTCTGATTCAAACGAGGAATCCTCAATTCCAGCTTTTATTCGAGGCAATCGGAATAGGTGCTCTGTTCCGGGCATTCTTTACAACACTAATACGATGGAAAGTTTCTATGGTTTGGATAAACAAGGTCTGCTCAAGGCAGAAGCAAAGAAGGTAAAATAGTTCAAATGGTTTACTACAGAGTTTGTTATGCAATTGATCGAATGCAATACGAATGTAATTTAAGAAGTTTATGTTTTGTGTCAATTATTATTAGATTTGGGAGGATATTCATAGTGGAAAAGTTCTGGAGGATTCTGCAGTATTATCAAGGTTCCTTCTTATCTCATTTGCAGACCTGAAAAAATGGAGCTTTCATTATTGGTTTGCTTTCCCTGCTCTTGTACTTGATCCTCCTGCTACCTTGGTTGATTTGAAGCCAGCTTCTCAGTGGTTCACCTTGGCAGAGGTGCTTAAGATGTTATAAACGCTAGCAAACTTTCTGGATTATTATATCTTTTTGAGTGCTAAAGGTTTATAATTGTTCGTTTTTAACATGTAGGCAGAATCTGTATCAACAGCATGCAATGAATGGCGAAACTCAAGTGTAACTGCTGGTAGATTTGGCCACTCTGCTATTGCAACTTCTTCATTTCTTTTTATCTTAGTGCATTGAAATTCAAATGTGATTACATTCCCTTTTCTTTTTCTCCTATATTTTTCATCATCCTTCACAGCCTGAATTTTATGAGTCTATTGCAGATGTGCCATTCTTTTTGGTCAGTGTTGGTTCTGATTCTCATGCTGCTGTTAGGCATCTTAAGGATTGGGAAGCCTGTCAAGATGATGGTCAAAAGGTATGTCTGCCTTTCTCTTTGTAACATTTTTGGAAATATGAATCTGTTTATGGTTGCAAGGGTGGTTGTTTCTAGAAAATTCCATATGATGGATGATGTTGATAGACAAAATATGAAATATCGTTGCTTTCTTTCTCAAAGCTACTATACATGTTATTGGCAGCTGCTATTTGCATTTTATGACCCATGTCATCTTCCAAACAATCCTGGCTGGCCTCTCCGCAACTTCCTAGCATTTATTTGTGCTAGATGGAATCTCAAAACAGTTCACTTTTTGTGCTATAGAGAGAGTCGTGGTTTTGCTGATTTGAGTTTGTCCCTTGTTGGTGAAGCCTTGATTACAATTTCACAAGGTAGAGCGGCAGAGTTTGGGTAACACCTTTTTTCTGGATCATTCTTCTCTCTGTTCCAACAGTATGAGGTTTTCTTACACTAGCTTTTCTGATCTACAATATTTTTAGGATGGAGGGAACATCAATGTGTGCCCAATGCTGTAGGATGGGAACTTAACAAGGGGAGAAAAGTACCAAGGTGTATTAACCTTGCAAAATCCATGGATCCAACCAGGTAAGTTTTATGCATTGTCACTTTGTTAATGCATTATACTATTATTTATTTATTTAACCAAAGGATTTTCGGGTTTTTCTTTTTCCCCTTTTTTCTCACAGGTTAGCTATATCTGCTGCAGACTTAAATTTGAAACTGATGAGATGGCGTGCTTTGCCATCTCTTAACTTAGACATCCTGTTTTCTATCAAGTGCCTTCTCCTTGGCGCAGGTACACTTGGATGCCAGGTTGCTCGAATGCTTATGGTAAGTACTTAGAAAGCAACAACCATAATTTTGGATCATATCTCGTGGGATTAAAGAATGTATGTGTTGCAGGCTTGGGGTGTCTGCCAAATCACTCTAGTTGACAATGGCAGGGTCGCCATGTCTAATCCATTGAGGCAGTCACTGTATACATTGGATGACTGCCTCAATGGTGGTGATTTTAAAGCCACTGCAGCAGTGAGAAGCCTACAGCGAATATTTCCTGCGGTGGTAATTTGATTTATTTGAGGCCTATAAATACAACGTTCAACACAGAAGAGAAGAACCTTTTCATTTCTCCTCACCATGGACCTTATGATTGTTTTCTTAGGTAGCAGAAGGTGTTGTTATGGCCATTCCTATGCCTGGACATCCAGTGTCCGGCCAAGAAGAGAAGAGTGTGCTTGAAGATTGTAGACGACTCAATGATTTGATTGGTTCTCATGATGTAATTTTCTTGTTGACTGATACTAGAGAGAGTCGGTGGCTCCCTACACTTCTCTGTGCCAACACTAACAAGGTTCATCTCCTAATTTCATGTATCAATTGCTTTGATATTTGGCATTTTGTTCTGTCATCATAGATACAGATAAAGGAAGATGTTACCGGACTTTGAGTTGTTGGATGATGGCTTATTTTGTTCTTCCTTTTCTCATTATGCAGATAACCATTACTGCAGCCCTTGGGTTTGACAGCTTCTTGGTTATGCGCCATGGTCCTGGTCCTTTTAACTCCCCTTCTGACTTGAAAGCTGAAATGCCAAATTCTTTATCTGCTGTCATGGACAACCTTGCCCTAACAAATATAGATGGAAAGCAGAGACTGGGTTGTTACTTCTGTAATGATGTGGTTGCCCCAACAGATGTAATTTACCAGAGTTTCTAGAATGCAATAATCAGTATTGTAGCTGTGTTTTGTATCTCAAGCTTAACTATTTATCTGTGGTGGTTTGTGCAGTCAACTTCGAACCGCACATTGGATCAGCAGTGCACTGTTACACGTCCAGGGCTTGCACCTATTGCTTCTGCACTTGCGGTTGAGCTTTTAGTAGGCATATTGCATCACCCTCATGGGTAAATCCTTGGGAAACTATGCGAAAATGTCTTTCTCATTGTAGTTTCTTTGGAGATTTGACAAGTTATTAGTTCTAATTATTACAAGGTAAGCAGAGGTCTTGATTGGTTCATTGACCACCCAATTGTATATGCAGGATATTTGCGGAAGCTGAGATTACCAATTCCAATAATGGTGGAAGTAGTGAGCTTCCTCTGGGTATTTTACCCCATCAGATACGAGGTTCCCTCCCCCACTTTCAACAGATGACCCTTGTGGGCCACTCGTCTAACAGTTGTACAGCATGTTGTAGCACTGTGAGTTCTTTGCTTCTGTTAATATTGTTCTTTGTTATCTCTTTATTTTTGTCTTCTCTGTTTTCTAGTTCATGCTTTTAAGGTGGTGTCCGTGTGAGATGTGAGTCTGTATGATTTTTTTAGCAATACTGCTGTATATGATCTCATTTGGTCTTTCTTTTAGTTGATGTTGAGAGATTCAGAAACTGATAAATTAGTTTGATCTCAAGTGACTTGAGAGCCCTTTAGCATGAGGGTTTTTTCCCGGTGGGTATGATAAAATTCACATGCCAACTTACTGTTACCGGTGTACCTTGTAAAATAGAACATATTCTATGGGACATTGCATCATTTGAGGAACCAAGATTAACGTTTCAAGCATGCTTGCTTAGAAGTCTGACTTCAGCTTTCTAAGTTTAGCTGAAAGTTTTAACTTCTCATAAATTTGTTGATGTGCATTATCCTTCTTTTCTCTTATTATCATTATTTTGTAGTGTTCTTCTCCACTGCAGTTTTATGTTCTGACCATTACGAATAATACTTTCTCAGGTTGTGTCGGAATATCGCAAGAGAGGGATGCAATTCATTCTCCAAGCAATTAACCATCCTACCTATTTGGAGGATCTTACTGGACTAACAGAGTTGATGAGATCAGCAAACACTTTTCAACTAGACTGGGATGATGAGATAGAGGATGCTGATGATGAATGCATCGAACTATAAAAGATTAAAGACTACTTTGTACATTTCATAGTAATTTTTTTTTCTTTCTGTATAAATACAAACCAAAAAAGCAAATGTAAAGTTTGAATCCATTTCCAGTTTCCATCTTTCATTTGAAATCAATCTGAACATTAACACGTCTTCTTCTCTCATTTTGATATTTCATGTTATCATTTTGTGTCAAAAGAGTTTGAATCAAGCAATGGTCACAAACATTACCTTACTTACCAATTGAAGCTCTTTATATATTCCTCTCCCCTAACTCTTAGCTTATTCTTAGGAATCACATTTTGACACTTCTATGAACAATATATGGAAGATTGAATTTGAACCAGTCATATGTGGACCTAGAAGGGTCCAGTACAGTCTTACTCCTTGACTTTTATAAAGATCAAAGCACTGGACCCGGGTTTGGTTCCCCGATGGTTACTCCGAAGTAGGGGAAACTCGTCAGTTCTGTAATTGACAATATAGTTGTCAAATTACCCATCATTATCCGTCAATATCCTAAAACCATCATGTACATTCCCGATTCTTTCATCCCATCATCAATTATGAACACATGAGTTTCTAACCTCAGAAACAAACTCTTAATTCACAAGCAAAGCTTTGAATTTTGTCTTGATTAAGACTCTCAACACGTGTTTTTCCATTCTCTCTTTTTGTGAATGTGCAGTGAGTTCATAGACTCAACAATCAAGACATGATCACAGGGTAGATAAGTACCGTTGTATTTTTAATGTTGGAAAAAGACTGCTGCGCACTCTTCTGTCTTTGTTACATTCCGTTTCTGAGTCTGTGAGTGTGCAGTGAATTCTTGGACTCATCCGATTTCATGTCCTATTCGAAGTGGCAGTAAATTTGTGGCCAGCAGAAAAAGGTGGGGAAATAATTCAGTTGAGACAAGCTCACCGTCAAAATCAAAATCATTCTGAAGTGATTAATAGTGGGAAGGTGATCGACTATAGTACCATACATTTACAGTTTAGAAGAATAAATTGGTGAAATGTCTCATCAAATTCAGGTGTTTAAGTTCAAAACTCAAGAACCATTTCTTTTTCTGGTCTCGGAAATTGAAAATGCTCGCTACATTAGCCTTTCCCCTTGCCCACCGCAAGATGTTAGGAGAAACAACAATTTTGCTCTCTGTTGGCTTAAGCTGAAGTGAGTCAGGTCTGCAACAAACAAAAATGTATGACCCCAAAGCAACAGTGCAGCAAATCTGACCAACTTGTATAGTATTAGGCAGAATTGGCGGCCTAATGCTTCACCACCCATAAAATCCTCCTTTGTTCGTTCAAAAGACTAATCTAAATTCGGATGCATCTTCCAAGAAATTCCCATAAACGCAAATAAAACAGTGACAATTCATTCTGCGCAGCTTCGCGAGAATCTTCACTTGAAGGCAGAAAAAGCAACAGTCGTTGAAAGAAGACTGGAACTTTTGAAGTCTCCAAAGTCTCTGCCGCCTTAAAGTCGTGCAAGAAAGGTCTAAGCTATGGGTAGTGGCTTTTGAACTTTTTTCGTTTGTGTCAACGAGGACTCAAAATCATCATAATCTATACTAATTCAAGGTTATTGTGGGTGATATAATCATCCAACAAGTTTCTCTATCCTCTGCTATAATGCCACTGTTGGTTTTGGACATTAACTCTTTACGTTTGTGTTTAATACATAAGTGGAACGCCCATTTTTATTACTCCATTATAGACTTAGCTTATTTTGCAGGTGCGCCATGTGGAACTACATGGAAATCCACACCTTTCTTCTTCAGCTTCTATAATGTGATTTATTTTATATTTCTTGTAATAGAATTGAAGTTTAGTTATTGGTAGGTCAAGGGCACTGACAAGTTTTAGCAAATATAGTTTGGACGTAAAGCCTTAGAATGATTCTCTGGGGACACATGTAATAAGTTAAATTTGTCCCTGTTCTTTTCTATGATCAAAGTAATACCTTTTAAGTTCATGATGAAAAAAGGTTTTAAGCTTTTCATATCAATTCTTCTAGTCTAGGGACAAAGATCGTTGGGTTAATTTCCTTATAAAAGAATTGCTTTAAACCAGCATACCACTTAATAAAAATGGTAAGATTACGGAAGACAAGGAACATTTTTCACATATCCATTCTCAACACATGACATCTCGAGAGGCTAAAAGAAGATAATGTTATAGAAAGCTACAACAATTAAAATCCCATGTGTAAAAAGAGTTTATGAGGGCATTGAGGATGGATTGTGGTACAGCTCATAAAAGCACCCAGGGCTCACGTTTTTGAGTTCAAATCTGATACAACTGATTTGTCAGTGCAAAAGCCATAGGACTCATTGGGGTTACCTGTTTGGCATGTGGGAAAATTCCCTTGCTGCCGATGTTTGACAAGAGATAGGATAGAAAAAAAAAATTTCATAGTGGAATTCTGACATGGAATAATTTCTGCGCCGTCGGACGAAGCTATTATGCCATTCGACCAATTTTCACCAAAGTTTTTAGAGATAGAGACAGAGAGGGGGGAAGCAGCAAGCGAGGGAGGCAAAGACAGGTCAATATTGGTGATTAGCCTAAGTGGTGCACTAAGAATTCTTTGTGCCCCTGGCACATTCTTCGACCAAATTGCAAGGCATAAGCCTAGAAATTTTTAAGTTTTCAACAAAAAATACAAGTATTTTACTAATAACAGGATTATCGCTATTCTCCATATGGAAAAGCATGCCAGGATTGAACTCTTAAATCCCTCTTTAATTATATTGTTGGTCATCATAAAAACCGTTAAGATGTAGCCAAGTAGATGGAAATATTGATAAAAGGATGTGGGCACAAGTATATCTTTTATGGGTATTATCTCTCTAGAAGCTTATCAGAACAAAATTTGACGTACTCTTACTGTATAGTACCCACACACTGCTCTTACCAATCAAGAACACTGTAATTTTCACAAGGAAACATAGGAAAGTCTCACAGTGTTCGACATTGTTCACCGAGGTGATCATTGAAGGTAAATGAAGTTTTATATCTCTTCTATTATATATTGTTTTCTTCTTCTTCTTCTTTTTCTGTACTTTTCTATTAATTATGTTCTTTTTCGGTACATTTCCATTATTGTGTTCTTGACTTTGCTTTATAGCTTCTTCATTTAACGTTTTGAGTTGGGATTCAGGACAATTATTTAGAAAAAAACAAAACAATTAGAATTAAAATAGCCTTTGAAAGCTTATCAGAATTCTTCGGCCATTTATACCGTGAAGTCACACCATGTTGTTACCATTGTAGCAAACCACTCAGCACAAATGGGATCGAGAAACTGGCAAGCCACACGTGAAAGTAATTAAATAAAACTAAATCCCCACCATACACACACAAAAGAGGACATATATGATTAAGAAAATTAGAAGTTTTTAATTTTGTGTCGGATCAAAAGCTTAGATGCATAGAGAAATTCCATTATACATGTGAAAATATCAAATTCATTGATACAGATCAGGTCTTCTGATGAATTTTCTTTTATTAGTTCGGATTTAAAAGTTTTGATTTGCAGCCCTGTTTGCTTAGCATGAATGCCACGTCTATATAAAATATTTGAACCTGCTGTTATTGTTGGGAGCATCAAGGCTCTTTGCTCCCTGAATCCCACATGCCATTGAACAGTGCCTCGCCTTCAGACCCCAGATTAAGGTTCTTAAAACTTAAAGTAGGAAATTAATCTTTCCCAAAATTCCATGGCTTATGGTTTTGATGCGTGAAAGAACCTTCGTAGAGTGTACCAGATAGGGAAAAATCCGTAGCCTCAATTAGACTGTTAACCCTCTAGTTGTCCCAAAAATTTCTTCCCATTTCAGCAAATGAAACTGTTAACCATCGGGGCAATATGGGAAGTAAACATAAAAACCCGAATTGAGCAGAGAAATCTTGTTGTCTTAATAATCTGTCAGAGCCTGGGAGGGTTAAAGAGACAACAGTGTTTCCTTTGCATGTGATTTATGCTCCCCATCCCTGCCTTTTCTGATAGAAAGCTTCTCTGTTGTCTCTTACTGATCCTTATATATTCTCTTTTCTTCTCTCTTTTTAATCTCTAGAGAAAAGTCCAAGTCTTAGACTTAAGTTTAGTATTATTATTATATAAACAGATGAGCCCCTAAAACAGTTCTTTCAATTCCCCTTCTCACCATGTCTCCCTCTCAAACTCAAAACATGTCTTCTACTACTTCTTCTTCTTCTTCTATTTGGTTACTTTCTTATAGAAAGCTTAAGTTCTTTACAAGAATTCGGAGGTTCTTGCAATCCAAAGCAGCAAGGAAACGATACGGGTCATCATCTGATCATTCAAACAAGTTGACAATAAAAAACAGTACTGATAAAGAGGAAGAGCGTATGGAGAAAGAAAGCGAGCTGGAAGGTGATTCCGCGGTGTTGCAAAAGTCTGTGAAGGGGCTTCACTTTGGGAGCTGGGAAGAGAAAGAGATGGCTGCTAAGGCGATTGAGAAACTCGCTAAAGAAGACGTTAAGGCAAGGAAGTTGATGGCGGAGCTCGGAGTTACACATATGCTTGTGTCCATGATGGCTACAGAGGTGGTTGGCCGCCGTCGAGCCGCCATGAAGGCCTTGATCGAGCTTGCTAATGGAAATTTTACGTAAGTTTTCTATTTTAATATTTTTCACTAAGTAAGCTAATTTCTTTTCTTTGTTTCAAGTTCTTAATTTAGTTGGTAGATGTACAATCTTTGCTGTTGGATATTCTAACATAAACCATAAATGATTGAGTTTCCAAGGTAATGAAGAGCTACCTAGATAATCTTATGGTAGAAATGTAATTAGAGGCATGGGACTGGACATAGGGGAAAGGACTCTTTGTCCTGAAAGTTGCAGCTTTTTCTCTATTCAGAAAAAGAAGATGCAATGAGAACAGAAAGTTGTTCGTAAGGCTGCTAGAATTCGACTTTTTTTCAACCATGTCTGAAGATAATGGAGCTTTGTTTTTGGCACCATCTCAATAAGCATAGGTCACATACATTCTATCAGGATAGAGGAAAAAGGGTCCCATATAGTTGATCCAATTCATGATCAATTATAGTACAAACTTCAATATATTTCACATTTCCATACTGTTGATTGGTCTAAAGCCCACTTGAAAATTTAATATTAGTGTTTTGGTTTATTTTTCTTTTTGGCTTGCCTACTTGTAATGTTGTTAGTGATAGATAAAAGGAAACTTTTTTATTAATGAATTAGCTTCCCCAATTGGATTAAAGAAAATGATTTTGGGTGGAGCCCTCTTAAGGGACACCAGAAATATTTGACTTTTTTTAGGACGAGGGTACCTCACGTGGTAGGTCCTCTGCCCGATTTAGGTTGGCAGAATCGGAGGACGGAAAATTTTGGGTCCCCAGATTCTCAGCTGATTAGCCTTGCTGATATTTCAAAGAAGCCTCCTCTGCACATCAATGGCGATATAATACTCTGATTTCTAAGCCTATATGACACACCCAGTGTCCAGGCTGTTACATTTTAATAATCATAGGCTATTTCATTTACGGTAATAGTCCTTGGGGTTTGTTTCCGGTTAAATTCTTGCTCAGGACTCATCAAAACAGAACAATTAATCCATAGATTCTGAGTTGTTTACTGTTTAATGGCTTTAAATATTGTTTGGTTGGAGCACTAGGTGTCAAACCCTCCCATGAACTAGACCTGTCATGTGCACTAGAGCATAACTCTAGCCATCTGGAACTTTTAAACCCTAAATGACAACGAAATTTAAAAGAAATATGCATATCTGCAGCATGAGTTGGAAGCATTAATACTGTAATTAAGCATTTCATGATTTGAATGATCCCGAATCCAGAGGCCGGGAGGTGCGCTGACTGTGCAACAGGTTCCATGGTCGTAGGAGTTGGAGGGGCAATAATAATGTTAACCAAGAGACGCTGTTGTCTCCCAAAAAAAAAAAAGGAGAGAAAATGCAAACTACCAGATATAGTGTAGTTGATCAGATTCCATATGATATTTCTCTGGGACAATTAAGAATAATAAATCAGTTTTTGACCTTTACCTTCCTACCCTGATCTCAATCTCAGAATCTCATTGCCTTCTCTGTAGTATTGGTTGTTTATTTTATTGGCTGGTTAGTTCTACTCCCACATTGTTTCTATTTGGGGAGTCCTATTTTATGCAATAATGGAGCACTTTTGGTTTATCATCTCATCTACCCCCGTAAAATTATTGTTCTTTCTCCTATTATTTCAACCGAAGTTTCGATGTCATTGTTGACTTCAACTTTTGTGCTGTTTTTTGCTTTTGTCAAACGTTTCAGTTAGATCACAAGTCTAATCACTTTGTTTGTTTTCTTCCTTCTCTCTCTTCGTCTTTGCTTCAGAAACAAGGCTCTCATGCTAGAGGCTGGAATATTATCAAAGTTACCAAAGGATATTGATGGTGTGGACGAACAAACGAGGCAGGAATTTGCAGAACTGTTATTATCATTATCTTCTATATCAAATACCCATTTCTCTCTAGCCACACCTGAGATCCTGCAATTTGTCATTGGCATCCTTGAGTCAGCCTCCAGCCTCGAAACTAAAGAGTACTGTTTAGGTGTTTTATACAACCTGTCTGCTGTGTTAGAAAATGCTGGACCTTTGGTATCTAATGGAGTCACGCCCACTCTCTTGAAGCTATCGTCGCTCAAAGAACTTTCAGAGAAAGCCCTTGCAGCACTAGGTCACTTGGTGGTGACCTTGATGGGAAAAAAGGCTATGGAAGATAGTTCCATGGTACCAGAGAGCTTGATTGATATTCTAACATGGGAGGATAAACCCAAATGCCAAGAATTATCAGCCTACATTCTAATGATTTTAGCTCATCAAAGCTCCAAACAAAGGGATAAAATGTCCAAGGCAGGGATCGTTCATGTACTTCTCGAAGTGTCCTTACTGGGGAGCCCTTTGGCTCAGAAGAGAGCAATTAAATTGTTACAATGGTTTAAAGATGAAAGGCACGCAAAGATGGGGCCGCATTCTGGACCACAAACAGGAAGGGTTGCAATCGGTTCACCTCTGCACCCAAGGGAGGCTCAGGAAGGAAAGAAAATGATGAAGAATCTGGTGAAGCAAAGTCTTCATAAGAATATGGAAATGATCACCCGAAGAGCCAATGCTGCTGCTGATGCTTCCAAGCTAAAGTCCTTGGTCCTTAGCACAAGCTCTAAAAGCTTGCCCTACTAAAGTGTTTCTGTAACAATTCTGATTATATCAATTTTTGTGTTTCAAATTGGGGTGCAATTCTTTTGCAATGGCATGTAATTATTGCAGGTGATGGGAAGCAAAATGCAGGTTTTCCCCCTATAGATTTGTGAGAGAATGCATTTCTTGCGCAGTACCATAAAAAAATTTGTATATCATGATTGACCAACAAGTCTAAAAAATCTTAAAAAGAAATCCAGAAATTGGGTAAATGGTGAATTCTTTCCTCCTTTCCTGACATTGATTTGTATAGTTGCATATGAAATAAATCACATTAAATAACTTAAATAAATATATTTGTATTGCTTGAATGGATTTAATTATATGTCTTTTCTAGGCCTAAAACCCAGACTGGAAAATTATGGGCATTGAAGGCAATGGAGCAGTTCATTTCAAGCTTTGTACCCGAATGATCAAATTTGAGCCCACTACATTTCCTAATACTCAATGTCACCTTTAGGTTTACCTAGAAATCTATATTACACCTTTTTCCCTATTACTTTAAGAAAGGATTCTTTCATATGTTCTATTCTCTTCTTGGTGAAGGGAAATATTTACAAGAAGGAGACCTTTTTATGTGATCTCAAGTCCATGAATTCTGAGGAGAAACATCCTTTTATATGTGCTAATGAACATTAATGGAAATTTCCTTCATATTCATTGCCATGGGGAATATACCACAGCCCCATGTGTCAATAATAATTGCTTGAATAATTTTGGATGTAGACACCTTAGCCATTGCTACAATTTTGTTTACATTCAATTTAATAGAATTCTTTATGTTTACTAATTTTCTTATGTATGATTAAAATTGAAAAATATTACTTTATCTCTAAACTTACCAACTTATACCATTGTCTAGAGGAGTTTGATCATCCATTTCGTTTTCACTCTAAGAAAGGGATAGAGTTTAGCAATCTTAATTTTGAAATTTTCAATTTAAAATTTTTTTATTCAAATTTTTGAAAAAAGAGATGACTAAGAACAATTTTTATCTAATCTAAAATAAATTGAATTTTTTCAATAAAAATAATAATAAAAGTTTTCTATGTATGTGTATATTTATTTTCTTTTTTATATATATAAAAATTAAAATTCAAAAGAAAGAAACAGAAGAGACCGGTTCAAAGTCCAGCCCATGAACCTGTACCTGACTAGGATTTTTTCCGCTGAACCACGTCAGTAACAAACTAGACTTTTAACTCACAGTAAAATCTTTGTCATGTCAGAGAGGAAGGATCAGGTGCGGCCGATCTCATAAAGAAAAGAACTCTTTCCACTTTTCCACGTCTGTCCTTCCTTTTTTCTATTTCTCTCTCATTGTATCCGTGTTTCGGCGGGTCCTCTCTGTCCTTGACCGTCCAAAACTTCCTCTCTCTTTTTTTAAACAATTCATTAATTATTAGTTACTAATATTATTATATTATTAGCCGTATTTTTTTTTTCAATTTTCTGAGAAATATTAGCCGTATTTGCTTGTTCTACTCGCCGGCTTGGAGTTGGAGTGGGACTGACTGATCAACGCCTCAAGGGTTTAACAAAGAATCTTACTCTCTTTGGTTTTTTCAAGGGACGCTTAGAAAACCCTGTAAGTCTGTTAAGAGATTTTCTACTTCTTTTTTTCTTTCACAATTTAGTTAAGCTTTCTTTCTTGTTCTTGTTGTTAAGTTTTTGTTGAATTGATCATCTAAATTTTGGGTAATTTATATTTTTATATGTTAATGACCTGTAATAGTTTAGTAAAAATGCTTCTGCTTGTTGATCCTCTGGGTGTTTTTCATTTTTTTTTTCTCTTGTGTTAAAAGTTTTCTGTTTCTGCATGCTGATCATCTGAGTATTTTTTATTTTGGTTTGTGAAATTCTTTCTCTTTGCCTTAAGTTTGTTTGGTTTTTCCTTCTGTTTTGGTTGTGAACAATACTTGTTTCTCCCTGACTTGGACAATGGCAGCTTCCTGTCTGTTGTTTTGTCATTATATTTGGGGTTCAATTTGGAAGCCGTGATGGTCAAATTTGAGATTGGTACTGGAAATTTTTAACAAATTCTGTCTGCATTGCAACTTTATAAAATTTTGATCAGTTGGGTTCAGTCTTGAGTTGTTAAAATCTTTGAAGCAGTTCTTCTGTATTTGACTGTTGAATAGACCTTTATACATTTAAGAAACTTAAATTCGGAATAAAGAATTTAGTGCGTGTGAAAAGGGACTAGTTTTGTCAGTTAAAATGCAAATTTGTAATTATTCCTTATCCTTTATCTTAAATTCTGTTTTCTTATATCAACTTCAAAAATTTCGTAAGTCTTTTATCATTTTCCTGACTCAGTTCTAGATGTTGGGACATGAACAAAAGATTTCTGGATGCTGACCCGGTAGACCACAATTGTATACACTTGTGTACATGTTATTAACGAGTTGGTCCCTGAATCTTAATTTGTTTTGTGATCTCAACCTATTTTGGCTGAAATATGTACTCTGTCCTAGATTTGAACTATGATCACGAGCATTTATAGAAATATGATGTTGTAGCATCTTGCCTGGGTGATAAACTTCTGACTGGTTGATAGAGCATTCCTTGTTTGTACTTGGATGGATATAGAGCTTCACTAATGTGAATCTTGAATTACGCAGTTCATATAACATCCAAGTGGGAGGTGAAGTGATTAAACCTGCTTCTATATCTGAAAGGTGAATTAAAAAGCATCCTTTTTTCAGTTCAATATGGATAGCAAATCCAAAGGCATAGCCTGGGTTGGCAACATCTATCAGAAATTTGAAGCTATGTGCATGGAGGTGGATGACATGGTGTGCGAGGTATTGATTAACATCATCCTTTTACCCTCTTAAAATTAAAATATCAACACTTTTGTGGTAGCATTTGATTTATTATGACTTTGAAACATTTGGTGTGTTTTTCATTTATCAACAAAAAGACAATCATTTTCATGATTGATTGAACAAGATATCTTCTTGATTTTTTTTTTCTTTAAATTTCCGTACTTATTGTTTCTATTATTTTGAATTCTATTGTTTCTATTATTTTGAATTCTATTCATTGCTGCCTGAATTTTGGGCTATTGTTTTGTTTTCAGTACAATTCTATTATCTTGTTTATGGAAACAATATTTCTGCAGTGGTTTTCTTTCTCAACGAATAGAAAAATAATATCCAGATTGCTTTCTTCCAAGTTTAAATGAGATATTAATGGAATGCTTAATTTAACTGCTTTACTTACATTAGTAAAGTTCAATTTTGGTGCTTTTACTATCTGTCTTATTGAATTTTTCCAATGCTGCTTGTATCTCATTTAAAAATTGATGGCATTCTTGGTCAGGAAACATTTAGATGTGTTGAAAACCACTTGCAGACAGTTGGTGCTAATGTTAAACAGTTCTGCACAGAATTCATGCAAGATGTGCTCCTTTCACCTGGTGCCAAATCTGTTGAAGAGCATAACTTGTCTCTAGTGCAAAATACTGGTGTCACAGCCTGTGAAAATTCAAACATAACTATTGATGAAGATAAATCTCAGAAGGAACTGATCCATTCATCTTCTGTTCAATCTGTTGATGATGTACATTTTGGTTTATCTTCGGAGCAAAGTACAAAGGATGAGAGTGCCTTGGCTCATTCAGGCTCCATACCATCTGATTCTGTAATTTTGGCTCAAGCCTGCAAGAATGAACTTCAGGACACTGATTCTACTCTAGATGACACCTCATTAGAAACAACGGGTAAGTTTTCCATTTGTATGATATATCCATTATCTATTATTTTGTTTAATGTTCTTTATTGCTTCCTATATATTTGCCCTAGACCCCAAAAAACTATTTAACCAGTCATTCTTGGGGAGTCAGGGGAGCATTTTCCACATTAAATCTACATAATCAGTTGCTTCCAATTCTCAAATCAAAGGAAGAAGCCACCATGTTTTAGTTAAAGTAATACTTTTTATTGTTATACTGAAAGTAAATGATTTTGTTGCAGAAGAGGCTAGCCACCAATCTGCTACAGAAGTGGAACTAGAAGCTGCTCTACCATCTTTTGATGCGGCAAAGCTTGAAGAAAGCTGCATTATAGTAGACAGTGGTGATCTTCAGTCTCTGTCTAATGAAGCAGGAAAACGCAGGTCATACAAGGTATAATACTCTCTCCCTTCCGCCAACATTTTTTTCCCCTGGATGAATTTAGGTTCCTCATGGATGTTTAGCTTCATGTGAACACCTTAACCTGAGACAAGGTTTTCCCACCTTTGTTAGTTGAATCTGATATTTATTTATTCTTTTCTGGAACAGAGAAAATTTCGGGAGTCTTTTTCTTCTAAGTTAAGGTTAAGAAAGCAGGATCGTGAACAGCATGCTGGATCAAGTATGGAGAAAGGAAAGAATGTTGGACGATCCAGTCAAACAGACAAAGCTAAATCACAAGACATGGAATTTTGTGAATCAGATTGGGAGCTTGTTTAGACCAAGTTAACTTGGTTTGTTTATGCAGATGAAATAATAGAATGCAGTCAAACATTCCTAATTGATGAGTCTGGAATTTTCCCACCGGATAAAATGTATAGAGATGGAGAGAATCAAGCACTCGAGGAAATCCAACCACCTGGAGTGGTGGAAACTGGAAATTTATTTGTTTTCTGCAAATTGCGGTAGGCTGTAAGCTTCCAATGCACATTGTGGTTTTTCTTGCCTTCTTTGCGGATGCTAACTATTTATCGTATTGCCTGAAAATGGTAAAAATCCACGGGGAAATCAGGCTTTAGAGTAAGTGGGATCAATCTCACATTCCATTTCTATGCTCTCTTACAATTACAGCATAGGCCCTTTAAGCAGCATTTTCCAATGGGTTTAATTTAACAGAGTAAATAGTAGAAGTTTGGGTTTAATCACAAACACATATTAAGCAATGTGCAGCGCTCATTTCATCGTCACCTTCCATGTCTAACCATGGGATCCACCGAACTAATATGGACGGTCAACAAAATTGCCAAGGAGTCCTTTTTGTTCACAAAAAATAAAACAAAAAACAAGTAAAATTTAAAAGGCGTTACATACGGCGATGAGAAAACGTTGGAAATAACGGGAATATGGCGGACAGTTGCTTGGGACCCTTTTTCTGTAAAACCCCTCCTCCTCCTCCTCCTCCTCTTTTTCTTCTCCAAATCCCAAGATCACCTCTTCATTTTCCCTCCAAATCCATGGCTGCCCATTGCCATTGCTCCTCTAACCCTCGACCTTCCCAGCCTTCCTTACTCGTCTTCTCTGGTACTCTTTTCACCCTTTCTTTTTCTTTTTCGTTTTCTTTTTTTGTTTTTTTTTTTTGGATTGATAACTATTTCAAATATGAAAGAAAGCTAAAATGTAACCAATTATCTGTTTATCGAGTAAACTTTTTATGTTGTGGTGATTTTAGGTGGCACGGCATTCAATGGCGTTGTAGAAGAGCTTAAGAAGTTAACAGTTCGCGTCGCTCATGTTCTTCCAGTTTCTGATGATGGAGGAAGTACAGCCGAGATTGTTCGCGTGCTCGGTATCTTTCATCCATTTCTAATACAAAATCTTATAGTATTAGTTTATCAATTATTCAATTCAAAGTCCTGATCAATTATCAGAAACAATTGTCATTTGACATGGGAAAGAATTAGTAGTTATTAAAGTTAGAATCTTTAAACTGAAATTAAGAACTTTTCCTGGAGTCGCAGTGAATTGTTTTACCAAATGGCCTTATTATTGGTAGATTGTGTTCGCTTAACATTACATGCTTTGGCGTTTATAATGTTTGTTTCCATGAGGCTAAATAATGTTGCTGAGTTTGTTTTATGGATACTACTACTTCTTTGGTGCTAAAATAGATTTTGTGTGAAATTCAACATGTTCATCTTGAGTATTTGTCTAGGTGGTCCTGCTGTTGGGGACATAAGGTCAAGATGTTTGAGATTGGCTGACCAAAGCACTTCTGAGGCTCTGGCTGTCCGAAGATTGCTTGGTCATCGTTTGCCTATCAATCCACAGCAAGCCAAGTCAGAATGGTAGTGTTTTTCTGTGATAATTTTGCCTCCATGATTTTAATGTGTTATAGCACTCTTAATTAGGTTGTTTAGATGTGTTTCTTACATCTTTTTCAAAAAAATCGATAAATTAATTGGTGCTTGTCTTTTGTGCTTATGCTGTTTCCAATATAGCACTCGATTTTATCGATAATTTTTCATATGTGATCTAAAAGTTGTTTGGGTTGCTTGTAATTCTGAATTTCTTTTATTTACTTGCTAGGCGTAAATATGGTGGGGATATTGAGTAATAGGGTGCTGAGTTGAGAATTTGACAGGTACAAAATTGTGGAAGGAGAACATTCACTATGGGAAGGTGTATCAAAACCATACAGGGAAACAATTCGAGCTTTTCTGGCTTATTTCCAAAATGAGGTGAGGTCATCTAGTACGAATGTTACATCGTCGGTATTAAATTTTGTAGCATTTTGTCTATTTTTTTCTTTTTATTGAACAAACATGCTATATTTGGCTGTCTTTTGACTACATATAAGTGGCATCATTCCTATCAAAATATTATTTTATTGTTAATCAGCTTTTATTGTTCTGTAATGTGCCTCTTTTCCAATATTTCATTACTCTTTGGTTGAAAAGATAACTGGAATGAAATTAACATATACTTTCCTTGAATACAGATTCTGAGAAGGCCTAATGAATCATTCTGTTTCAGTAATGGCAGGTACTTTGTCTTTGTCGTATTTATGGCTTACCAAGGTTTCTGTTTCAGTTCATTGAATGGCTTATTGCGGCTTTTGGAATTTCCATGACTATGTTTGTAAATTTATTTGTCAGACTCAAAATCACTTTTCTTTTTGCTGCCTTAAGTACTTGGTTCATGCACCATGAAGCCTTTACTATTGTTATACCTGATGAGGACATAGTAACTGGTATACAAAGTTGTTTCTATAATGTGTATCATTTCATGTTTTTGTTTATCGTGCAGTGAAGTACTACTTTATATTTCGCTCCTTATTTGCCTATTGTTCCACTAGAAACTAGCTCATTTATTTTTACTGTTTTATCATTTCTTACAGCATGCTAACACTAATCATCTCAAGATTACTAGTTCTCACGAACATGTAAATAGTATATTACCAGACACTATTACAACCTTAGTGACTTTTTTTCTTCTTTTATGATTGCAGCATTGGGAATTTTTTCTTTGCAGGAGCACGTGTATTTTTTCAGTCTTTAGATGCTGCAATTTTTTTGTTTTCACGTGTTTCAGACATTCCTGCAGAAAGTTTGGTCCTCCCAGTCATTTCAACCAATGACAGGCTTACATTAGGATGTGAATTATGGGTATATATGACATATCTGGCAAATTATTCATGTGTATATGATATATCCTATTTGATTCATTGTTGGTACTTCATCAACTGGATGTGATCATGTCTGATTTATTCTGGTTTTATTGGCCGATTTGGTTTGGTATTGGTCTGCATGATTGAATGTCATAGGAATGCAAGCCTTGTTTGGGATGTCATGTTAAAGAGTATTTGTCTATTTGAAGTATTAAAACCAAAATATTTTCACTTAATAATTTTTCTTTTCATGACTCATGCAAATTCATGTGCAGGATGGGACAATCATACGAGGCCAGAATGAAATTTCTCATCCAACCAATGGATCCATGGGACCTGTAGATAAGGTTTGCTAGCTTAATTCATGATGCAAAGCCTAGGGTAGTGATGATGATTGCAATGCTGGTAATAAAGTTGTCTATGAACTAATAGTGGTTGTTTAGAGTCTGTATTTCGTCAGTTGCATGGTGCTCATTATTGTGTTGTCTGGCTGCAACAGTTGCACTCCAAATTTAACTTTCAGAAATGAGATATTATCAATCAGACTGACAATCAGAGCGATGCCTTGATTGTCGTATTCTTTTAGTTTTAATATCTCAAAGATGCTAGGCTGTAAATTGTGAAAACCTCAAGACCTAGAGGTTAGAACATGGTTTCACTGTGTGTACTTTGGACTTTGGGATGGGGTGGGGATGGAGGAAATATGGGAGTTTTGGCTTTTGACACAAGTTTTGTATCTGGCATGAGAAATAAAACCAGAAATCTTGTCTGTTCTGCATGTGCATTTATATTAGGTCATGTTTCCATTCTCTTTTGTTCTACCCTTGTTTTAGAATTGCACCCTCCATTTTTTGGTGTTCCTTAAAATCTATTAGTGGGATATCAGAGAATTTGAGTTAGAAATTCACACTAATCCGTAGACTTTCATTTTAGAGTTTTAAAATCCAATCTAAGTAACCAATATTCCTTGGATGACCTTTAATTGTTTTTGAATAAGGAAAATTTCAACTAATGATGTCAAATTTTGAGACTTCTAAGTTATTAATAAGTTCACCCACTCAATTCACCACTTTCTCATCACTTTTAAACTGAAATGAATATTCCATTCTGAAAAACTTAAATGCAAAAGTTTAATACTGAGCTTCCGGCTCAGTTATGTTCACCATTATGTTACAGAAGTGTTACATTTATCAATTGCTACATTCTTGTGTATAGGGAAGATCATCAATTCCAGCTCTTCCTTCGAGAATAAAAAGGGTATTCTACATGTCAAGCGAGGGTAGGAATTCACTACATGAGGTAAATTATAGATCCTTTGATTTGTGCTTGTTTGATACATGGAATAAGAGTTGTTTTTTTTATTAATGTCCTTCTTATGTCTCTATTACTATTTTTTTTACTTTTATATATAATAGATTGTAATATCTACTGTTAGTCATGCAAATTCTAACACCTGAATCTTAAAATATAGCTCTGCAAATTCTACTTGACCAGGTCTTTCCCACAGTAAACCCAGATGTTCCAGAACAGTTGTCGAATGTGGACTGCATTGTTTATGCTATGGGCTCTCTATTCACTTCCCTCTGCCCGTCATTGGTAACATTCTTGATTATTTGTCATACTACATTCTTCAATCGTTTAATATGTAACAATTATGCATTACACTTTAATAATGCAAAGACATCCACATGTAACTTACACAGATGGTCATAAGTGCTCGAATGTGCACATGTGAGCACGTACAACATATATGTGATTGAATGAAGTTGCCACACAATGGTAATGCAGTTGCTACTAAAGACACCAATCATTATATTAGTACCTTTTGTTTTTGATCAGACAATGGCATTGTTATTACCCCAACATTTAGTGAATGATGCTCTTGTAATTAGGGGAATGGTTCAAGTGGGATTTATGGCACTTTAGCACTATTCTTGTTACATTTTCATGGGCGAATATTGATACAACAGTTGTCTTTTTCCTTTCTGAATTTGATTGGCATGTTGAATAAGGACAGAAACACCTGAATGGGACATCAGGTGCCTTGTTGGCTGAAATTTTTCTTATAGGATAGAAAATTGAAGTATATTCAGTTGAACTTTGTCTTTTATCTGTTTTATTAGCAAAATTTCAGCAGGTCTTTTTTCTTTAGACAAATTTCTGATCTACTTCAATATTTTTTCATTTTTTGGATTGTTAATATATGGTTTGTCATTCTTTTTATCTTATCTGTAGGTCTTACTTGGCATTGGGGAGATTATTTCTTCTAGGTCCTGTCCTAAGGTATCAACCTATTGAACTGTTGAAGATTTATTTGATGCCAGACACCTACCAAGAGAAATATTTAATGTATCATACTGCTCCGCTATGTTGTTAAAGCTTTTTATTGCTTTTTTGCACTTTGGAAGATATATGTTGAGCTGATTTGGCTCCTTCTGCTATTAGGTACTTATGTTGAATGGTACTCATGATCGAGAGACAACTGGCTTCTCTGCATCGTACTTCGTAACTGCCATTACTGATGCTCTGAATCGAACATATGGAGATTCTCATAATTGTTTAAAAAAACTTGTGAGTGGATAGATTGAGTTACGGCTTTCCTTTTTTATTTCTTTTGTACAAGTGATTGAGTTACAGTTGATAACTTGCACACTCTGCATAGGTTATGCTGACTGCTTCAATTGATTGTTATTACTACAAATATATAAATGTTGTCAAATTAGCATTGAGGCTTTTTAATGTATTATCATGACACTGAAAACTCTTAATTAAGATAAAATTGTAGAAGTAAGTGGAGAAGAATAGAAGAACGCATAGTCTTACTTATTGCAGTTAATGTCTCTGTGCAGCCAAATCAGTACATCAATACTCTTTTGGTGCCCAAAGATGGTGAAATTCGCATAGATGTTCAAAGCTTGTCTTCCCAAGGAATCTTTGATGTGGTATGTTTGCCTATACCCACAACTTGAATATAATTTAACCAATTTCTTGCTCCTGCTAAGGTGAACTTACTCATACGATCACTCATGGAGTTGAATAGCATTTCAAAACTAGATCTTAGAAATTGCGTCTTTCTTATTATTGTGTGAAATGTTTAAGTTCTATCATGTCCGTCTATTCAGAAGAGGACCAGTCCTAGTACTAGAAAAGTTGCTGCTATTTCCTTGAGTTCCCTGTGGAAGCTAGTCCACTCTCGGGTGCCTCTGTCCATTCTCCTCCTTTCCATCAGGGAGCTATTTGGCAACTTGATTAGGAGCCTTGTTTTTGTCTCCAAAATGGACTCATTTGCAAGAGGCAGGTTGCCTGGGAGTGAATGCTGTCCTTTCTGGTCTCACGCAAGCAATCTTGTTTTAGAAGCGATAAACTTCATACTCTATATGATGTGATAACAAATTGCATTAATTTGGTTCTGTGCAGGTCATTGTAGACTCCATACGTGACCCGAAAGTGGGTGTAATTTTTGATCCGGAGTCATTGATAAATGCTCTTGGCAATGTGGTGAGCAGATACATGAGGAAAAAGGATTAACTAAACATGAACCCTCTAGTTGGTTTCTGGAAGAGCGGAATATATTTGTGTGGCTACCAAATCCTTCAATCAGATTTATTTATGAGGTATGTCGAATGGAAAATAAACATCAGCATTCAGCACCCTCTTTCTAAATGTGCTGCAACTTCCCTTCTTACCGAGAGAAGCAGAAATCTTCCATCAACGGCGTCTACTAAAATGCAATTACTAATTCAAGATTTATGGCATATGTTGTGATATAAGTGGTAGTTCTAAATCTGTTGAATTGTTCATGGCATTATGCTCATCAGAGGAAAACATGTGATGCCAAATAAACTGTACAAAATTGACGTAAACGAGAGTTTTCCAAGTTACATTATACTTTCTGGGAAGCTTGCAGTATGACATTTCTACAGCCATTGGGCCGCAACACTAATTCATGTTCAACCTCATTTACATGTATTCCATTTCTTTTGTAATTCCTGCTTTGAAATTTTCAGCCCTTTTTCTTTACTTCAACCATGCAATTGCTCAAACCCCAACTGTCACCGTGTTCTTGGAGTCGACATTAACCCGATCAGCACGGAATCCATTGCCAATTTTAAAGTAGGCCATACTTGGAATCCATGCAAGTGAAAATGTAGTTCACAATGCCTTTTTGCGATACTAACAAAGGCCCCTGTGTTCCCCGCTTGACTGGACTCCCGCGATTTGTTCCCGTACCTGAGGCTAAAGTCTGGACAAAACTTTCCAATATTTGTCAAAGCTTTCACAGTTTTTTTCGTCTTTTCATGCTTCAACCGGTTACGTGCTGATTGGCTTCCGCACCATGGTCCTGGAAAATTGTTACGTATAAAACTTGTCCAATTTTCTTTAGTTTGATTTGACGTGCAGTTCGGAGTCAGATTAGAAACTATTTGTTTTAATTTAATAAAGTAGGACTCTTATAATTATCAATATTAGTAAACTAGTATAATCTTTAAAAAACACATTTACATTATTTTAAAATTTTTAATTAAATTTTTTATTCTTTTATTACATTCAATTGATTTTATATTTTTATTTTGTATTAAATAAATTTTTTTAATTAACGATTGAATTAGTAAAGATATCATTTTTTATTTTATGAACATATCATTATTATTGATGATATGATATATTGATGTGACATTATGACATAATTAAATAATATGATATTTTTTATTATATTTCATCATTTATATTAATGTTAGGTTGATATAAAATGATTAGTGATATTTTAATTAATAACAATCAGTCATTCATTAATTATAAAAATTTATTTGATTCAAAAAAATATATATTAAACTTAATTGAATGCAAATAGAAAAATAAAAATATATTTAAAATTTTTAAAATAAGTTAAAAACTTTTTCTACCAATATGCCTATTAAATTTATATCTTCCTAAAGAAATTTACATATGAATCAAAAGGGCAAAGATGATGCATCGCATTACGACGGGAATGTAACCTGAAAGACAAGGGAAACAGTTGGAGACAAAAGTGAACATATATGAACACGAGGCACAAGTCATCAAGATTCTCCCTTGCAAGCTCTGGGAAATGTCTCATTTGCTGGAACTCCTATGATCATGATGGCACTCTTCACTGACGTGAAGTACGTTGATGCCATGTATAAGGGCCAAAAGTGAATTATATATATATATATATATATATATATATGAACACAAGAGCCGCAAGTCATCAAGATTGTCCCTTGAAAACGCTGGAAAATGTCTCATTAATTTGCTGCGGACCTCCTCCTATATATGATCATGATGGCATCATCTTCGCTGATGTCAAGTAGATAACATGTATAACGTACTCAACACTTACAATGGCTGGCCAGCCCCCCCCAAAAAATTTCCAGGTTTCACACTTTGATAAACCCGCTTGGCAAGCAGAAGATTGATGAATTTTCTGCATGGACCAATTATTAGATCATAAGTGCCCTTTGTAAAGTACTATAAATACCTGACGTTGGGTGCTTATTTTCTTCACAAACACAATTAGTAAAAATCCTTCCTACTCATCTGCTGTCATCTCCACTTTGTAAACAATGACTTTAAGACTTGTCTTGTTTTTCATTTTTGGAACATTGGCATCTCAGGCCATGTCCCGGACATTGCATGAAGCTGCCATTGCTAACAAACATGAGCAATGGATGGCACGTTATGGTCGAGTTTACGAGAGCCAATCAGAGAAGGACAGGCGTTTTATGATATTCAAGGACAACTTGGAATATATCGAGAACTTCAACAATGCAGGGAACAGGACTTATAAGTTAGGCATTAATGAGTTCGCAGACTTGACCCATGATGAATTCTTAGCGGCTCGTACTGGCTACAAGATGCTGGACAACCCAACAACAACCATAACAGCATCATTTAGGTATGCAACCGTGACAGAAGTTCCAACAAGCTTGGATTGGAGGCAGCAAGGTGCTGTCACCCCTGTTAAAGACCAGGGAAGTTGTGGTAAGACTTAAGAGCATATCCTCTCAGCTCCCTATCTCCAAAAGTTTGAGTTATTATCTTTTTGACAAGAGTTATTTTGTTTTGTAGGATGTTGCTGGGCATTTTCGGCGGCAGCTGCCGTGGAAGGGATAACCCAGATTAAAACCGGTAAGTTGATCTCAATGTCCGAGCAGCAACTATTGGACTGCAGCACAAACGGCGGCAACCAGGGTTGCAATGGTGGTTGGATGACAAATGCCTTCCAATACATTATGGAAAACCAGGGCCTAACCACAGAGGAAAACTACCCATATGAGGGAATGCAAGGAATTTGTGCCATGGAGAAGGGGACAGCCCAACTTGCTGATATCAGTGACTATGAGCAGGTACCTTCCAATGATGAGGAGGCATTACTCAAGGCTGTAACGAACCAACCTGTCTCGGTCGCCATTAGCGGGAGTGGAAGAGACTTTAAATTTTACTCGGGTGGAATTTTTAGTGGAGATTGCGATACTTCTCTCACTCATGCTGTCACAATTATTGGATATGGGACTAGCGAAGACGGTACAAAGTACTGGCTGATCAAGAATTCATGGGGCCAAAGCTGGGGTGAGAATGGCTACATGAGGATTCAGAGGGATGTTGACACCCCAGAAGGCCTGTGCGGCCTTGCCAAGAAAGCTTCCTATCCAACTATCTAATTAATTAAGTTCCTATATACATTTCGATGCTGGACATTTCTCATGTCCAGAATGACTGTGTTTCTCCTTTCCAATAGTGGAAAGTTTTTCCAAGTGATGTTATATTTGAGTTTTGTCAGTGTAGTAGATTGATGCATAAACATCTAAGCATCATCATAAAATAAATTGACAAGTGTTATTGAATGCTACAGTGCTTATTGTTGATTCTGTCAACTTAAGTTCTTGACACGAACCATATCGTCCACAATTCCAAGCCAATGGCCCTGGCTTTCGTATTTGTCCACAAATGCCTAGAATTCAGTTACAAGACTTGCATTTTTCCTTTTCAAAGTATGCTTGAGTTTCTTATTATACTTTTAAAAAGTTCTTTGATAGTGGGAGACACTATATAAACTTTTACTTTTATCAAAAATGTAAAATCAAATTCCCTTGTTTTTACGGTCCTTTCTAGTTGACCAATGTGCCATTTAGTATTCTCAATGCTTCTTGTTAAAATCATATATATATATATATATATATATATCACCTTCATTGCGTGGCCAATGCACCTGCCTAAGGCCTACCCCTCCCCAAAGGGAGAGCAGAAAAAGTGTCCGAAATGCCTCGTGTGTTTGCATTAACATTAATTTATACCTTCTAGAAGAAAACGTGTTCATCATCTGTTTTAGATTTAATTTATAGAATTTGAAGATTGAGATTTCTCCCAACCTCACTATCTAAAGCACCAGAGTTAAGTTTCGATGCTTTTTTTCCTATTAAAATGTTCGAGTGCTGTGTTTTTAGACACAGATTAAGACAACACAAACAAAAAAGGACCAAGTCTACTTTCGTTTGCTTGTTACTTGGTCGTGTCTAATTGGCTTAGATTATGAACCCGATCAATCTGTTCATTGCTTCAACTCTGCTGACTCGTCTCCTTAATTTGTACATTTGATTGGCTGATCAAGAATTATTAGTAGCTAACTTTAGTGCTGTTTGTAGGCGTTGGCGATTGGTGCTGTAATGATTAAGGTCTGTTATCCCCAAAGAGGTGAGTAACAGACTTTAATCAAGTATGTACTTTGCCCAGAGGTGAACCTTTGGTACCCTCTGTTCTGAAATGAACAACAACTTTCCAAAAAAAACTTTAGTGCTTGTTGACGATTTAATGCTAAATGAACAGTCTTAACTGTACAGCTCATTATTCCCCTTTTTTGGGGGTAGAAATAGGAATGCATTATAACAAAAGACAATTATACAGAGAGATATTTCCTGGGAAAGTACTTGCCATGTACAAAGAGTTCATTCCTAACGGAAATCTTTCATCCCCAAATGTCGTAAGCGCATTATTTATCCCCCATTAGCCTCAGGGAAGCATGTTAGTGCTGTATCATGATTCGTGCTATAGGTTTTGCTTAACTTGTTTATTATTATGCCATGCTTGCTTAGTGGATAAAATGAGTAGTAGTATTACATTTTTAAGCACCCCAAAAGTTGAGCAAACCCCACCATCAAAGTAGGATATTAAAACTAATTAGAAATGAGGTCCGTGGGAAGGGTGGATTCAGAAAAAGCTGAAATCCTGTATCATCCTGCAGGGTATTTCTAATCAGATAATTCGTCTGTTATAAAAATGGTATATTACTGTCAAATTTTGCCAGAAGGTTTTGATGTACACCATGATTCTTGAATTCTTAAATCAAAATTTTGATAGCACAGTAATTCAGCTAAAAGGAAACCAGTCAATTCAATTCTTAAGGAATGATATATGTCATGATATACCCCCTTCCACAATTGACTTGGAGCAGTAAGATTCTTAAATTATTCCAGAGCAAACAACAGGACGACGATTGCAGTCAAACGTGGCTTGAGGGCCTGCATTTTATGCGTCAGCTCCACAGTAGAGTTATATGTTGAAAAAATGAATTCTATTGAAGGAGCTATTGGATCACCTATAAATACCGAGTTTGTGGGATTACTTCTTCACTCACTTTCCAAATAGTTGAAGCCACTGAAACAGAAATACAACAATGGCTTTTGCACTAAAAGAAAAATTCCTTATTGCAATGGTGATTCTATTGGGGACTTTGGCATCTGCCATGCCCCGCAGACTGGATGAAACTGTTCTTTTCGAGAAATACCAGCAATGGATGACTCGGCATGGACGCACCTATGAGAAGAAAGAAGAGGAGAATTGGCGTTTCGAGATATTCAAAGACAACCTGAAATTCATAGAAAAATTCAACACGAGGAATCAAACTTACAAGTTGAGCATCAATCAATTTGCGGACCTAACTAATGAAGAATTCCGAGCTTCCTATGCTAGATACAAGATATTTACTGGCAGAGTTCTCCCCAAATCCACAAGGTTCAAATATGAAAACCTGACCGATGTCCCAGCTAGCGTTGACTGGAGGAAGAAAAAGGCTGTTACCCATATTAAGGACCAAGGTTCTTGCGGTAAGAAAAACACACTTACGTCCAAAAGTCTTCAAGTGTAAACTTAATTGCTAAATCATTCTTTGTTTCTAACTTATTTTCACTTGTGTGTGCAGAAAGTTGCTGGGCATTCTCAACCATTACAGCTGTGGAAGGGATCACCAAGATCAAAACCGGTCAGTTAATCTCACTCTCTGCGCAACAACTAGTGGACTGCGTCAAAACCGAAGGTACTGATGGTTGCAGCGGTGGTTGGACGGATGATGCGTTTGCATACATTGCAAAAAACCAAGGTCTTGCCAGCGAAACAAAATACCCATACACGAGTAATGATGGAACTTGCAGCCCTCAGAAAGCAGCTATTAGAATTGTGAAGATAAAAGGCTATGAAGATGTACCTCCCAAAAATGAAAAAGCACTTCTAAAGGCTGCAAGCCAGCAACCTGTCTCGGTTTTGCTTAATGGTGGTGGACGTAACTTTCAGTTTTATTCGGGAGGGGTATTCAAAGGACATTGCGGGACCTCTTTAGATCATGCTGTTACCATTGTTGGGTATGGAAGAAGTGAGGATGGTGTCAAATACTGGTTGATCAAGAACTCATGGGGCAAATCTTGGGGTGAAAGTGGCTATATGAGGATTCAGAGAGATATTCATTCGTCTAAGGGCCTCTGCGGCATTGCTAGAAAGCCTTCCTATCCAGTGGCATGAGTAGGCACGTCGACCCTTGGGTGCCCTTATAAATTAATACTCGTTCTTGATTGGTCTCAAGTGTTCTTTGCTGTGATATGATCGTGTCCTATGGCTGTTTACATAAAGCTGTCAGGTTAACTATATAAAATTGGGCTGCTCCTTAATGTATTGAATCCCATATAACATTATAAGTACTAAGATGATCTATATGTTCGACGATCCTGGCTTTGAACAATTAGTCACGTACTTTTTTTTTCCCTTTTTTTTTAAAAAAAGACAGATTTCTCTATTAATGGGTAGAAATGATACCGAAGAAGACCTTCCCTATCTCTTGCATGCAAGGCTACCCAAACCCACCTTAACAGACTTAATGCTTATCAAAGCCATTAGCTAAGACCACCAAAAGACTATCATAAGACAACTCACAAAAAGACAAAGACATACAACTACTTAAGGTATAACAATTCTAGTACATCACTACTTTACCACCTCTTAAAACACAGATTTCATCATATCAGAATCGCAACCCAACAACCGATGGCTCCCCTGTGCTATTTCCAGTAAGTCATTCGGTCTCGAGACCCCTTCCTTTGCTAGTCCACCAGCCACTACTTTCCGGTGAGTCACGTACTCAATAAGTCTCCAATAATCTTGATTTGGGCACTAATCGAATTTTGCAACTCGTCTCTCTCGGTGATTAATGTGTCATGATGTCCTTTCAATCTTTTAATTAATTCTATTTAATTAAAGTGAAAATAATTAGTCGTATGGTGAATGATAACGTAAGGACTAAGAATAGATATAATCTTTAAAATAAGACCATGATGTATTAAGATGAACTTTTTCAAATTAATTTCTCTTCAACTTTTTCTTAATTTTCCGTTGCCCATGTTTGGATGGAAGGCAGCATTTGATTGGTATTGCGTATCAATATTTCTCACCTTATGGCTTGCTTGGCGTTGGGTTACTATTAAAGATATATGCTAAATTCTGCTTCCCCACATAATTGGATATATTTAACAATAATAAGTGCGAGACATTATTTTAAATAAAGAAATAAAAGAGTGTCGCTTTTAAGTATAGAAGAGTTCAAGCCTTTAGTAATTGGGCTAACCTGGGTAAAGTGTAAATTAGATTATGGTTAGGCTTTCCAAGTCTTGAATAGGTCTTGAAATTTAATTAAACTTGACATTTAGAACTTAAAATAATAATTATTTTAAATTTAAAGTTTAGTTTTTGAATTCAATGGATATTGGTTAATTGTTAATTGTCAATAAATTTATCTGTAAAAACAGATAATTATATATATACAAACAATCATTTAAATATCTTTAAATAGAGACTCCTTTAGTTAATTGAAACAAGAAAAAATCTGCAATCAATCTCTCTTCTATTTTTCAGATATTTCTCAAATTACTTCTACATTGTTTTATTGAAAAAAAATATATAAGAATTTTATAATCTTGTCATACATCAATAAGTGTTTAAAGAATTGATTTCGTAATAATAAATCTCTGAATTTTTTTATATTCTGAAAATATACCCATTTACGTATCAACGATGAGAATAAATAAAATTTTGAAAATAATAATATACACATTTTGAATTTTTTTGTGAAGGGCCATATCTTGAAATAATTTTATAATTTTGTGTATTTTAAATCTTATTCTCTAACACGTGGTAGGCTAATATAGTTTTTCAAATAATCTCATATTTGAGATACTATTGGATCATATTTTCATGCTTGGCAAGATGGGTGTCACGCTGAAAGTTTATTCCAACACCAAATGAAACAAGCTTTCACCTCAAATGTCATAAGACAAACAGTGCATTTCAGACCCACTTTGAAGTTCGAATTCCACGGCTGTAATTGGCCATTTACCATCAAAGATGATAAGCCAAGATAAGGCATAGGTTGCAGAAGAGAAACCAGCAAGTCAAAAAGAGAATAATAGCAGCCATCAACTTGCTTTCGCATATCTTAACCAAAATATGTCGTTCTGAAAATACTTGTGTGTTCCACCCTAATGTGGACACTTTTTGACTTTCTTTCATTTGCTATATTCCTGTCCAATGGCATCAGCATCGTATAATTTAATGTTATTGAACCAAAATAAGATAGCTTTAAGTAGGATTCAAGTGGTACAATGTGTCTTACTTTATTTTTATCCCCTTCATTTAGATCGTTATGACTGTGAAAGTTAAACTCAAACTGAAGGTCAGGTTTATAATTAAGATAACAGAAAATAATTTTCTATTGTAAATATATTAAACTCCAAGGACTCTCCATATGCAACAAAACGTTTTGCTCCTAGTGCTTGTGATTTTTCCAGGGGTTTGAACTCTGAAAAGGAGGACAACAACATTTTTCAGCAATATGATCTCAAATTTGATAATTAAAGGTGCAAGTAAGCGGTATCTAAATAGATATGGGATAGTTGTGACACTCAAATTGGTTTTGAAGATATGGAATTTCATGATTGTGATAGCAGCAAACACCATTCGTGTCTCCCATGAAAGGGGAAAAAAAAAAGACTGAGGGTCTCACAACTGCAAATGGAAAGGCCAAATGGGCTGTCACCACCATCAATCATTTCCTTGTCACAAAAGGACATTAGTGCCTTTCATATGCTCTCCTCTGCTATAAGTATATGTACCTAGTGACCTAGCATATTATTCTCATAGGCCAATCGCAATATGTTAACGATGGTTTTAACATGCAAAAGAAATATTTTGATTGTAATGTTGATTATTTCGGGGACTTGGGCATCACAAGCCATGTGTAGCACATTGGATGAAGCAGTTATTGCTAAGAAACACAGGCGATGGATGACTCATCACAGACGCACTTACGAGAACCAAGCAGAGAAGGAGAGGCGTTTTAAAATATTCAAGGACAACCTTGAATACATAGAAAATTTCAACAAAATGGAAAACCAGACTAATGAATTGAGCCCAAATGAGTTTGCAGATTTAACCCACGAAGAATTTCTGGCTTCACATACCGGGTATAAGTTGTCCCCGCCCCCAGGGTCCAAGACTTCAGTGTCCAGGACTTTCAGGTATGAGAACCTGACAGTGTTATATTTTTAGTTTACAACAGAGAGCAAAAATGCACATATGCTCTGTTATAAAAACTAAGAACAGAGGCTTGCAAAACTTGAAAGAAGGACTTTCGATGGTTACAAGAAAACTCAAAACATACTTCATTTCCATATTGGAATACAAGTTAAATATGCTGTAAGCATGATTAACACCTGTAACAAGTTGCAGACACAAGTGTTATGGCATAAAGACAACAACCTCATGCAGCTATACACGTAGGAGATGGTATTAACAGCAAACATGCATGACTAATGACCAGTACAACAAAGCAAAGTAACAAAAGCTTGACAAGTGTACATAATCATGCAAGTATTAACTTAACACTCCTCCTTAATACTTGCAAATATGCTGAGTTTGCTTCTAAGACTCTCAAATCTTGGCTTTGGCAGTGTCTTGGTCATTATATCAGCTAGTTGCCTATCAGAATTGCAATGGTGGAAGACGACATCTCCATTCTGTTCAGCATCACGAATGGCATGGAATTTAATCCTAATATGCTTTGTCTTCCCATGATACACAGGATTTTTGATGATGGCAATCGCTGACTTGTTGTCAATAAACATGTTAGTAGCTTGAGTCTGAGGAAAATGCAAGTCATCAAGTAGTTTTCTCAACCAAAGAGCCTGGTTTGAAGCTTCAGCAGCAGAAATATATTCAGCTTCACATGAGGACTGAGCAACCACTGATTGCTTGCGAGAATTCCATGAGAATACTCCATTTCCAAGTGTAAACACATAGCCAGAGGTACTTTTAGAGTCATCTAAGTTTCCTCCCCAATCACTGTCTGAGAAACCAGTGAGTTTGAAGTCATGCTTTCTTGTGAAATGAATTTCATAATCCAAGGTTCCTTTAAGGTACCTTAAAATTCGTTTACCAGCAGCATAGTGCAGATCAGTAGGCTCCTGCATGAATCTTGAAAGAAAACTCACAGAGAACATAATATCAGGTCTCGAGGAGCAAATGTAAAGAAGGCTTCCAATTAAACTTCTGTAGACATATGGATTTTGAAGCTTAATTCCACTGTCAACTGAGAGTTTGTCATTCACAACTAAAGGAGTTGAAGTAGACTTACAGTGGCTCATTCCAAATCTCTTCAACACTTCATAGATATACTTTCTTTGTGACAACCGAATGCCTTCAACAGATTGTGAAATTTGCAGTCCAAGAAAATAACTCATTGGACCCAAGTCTGTCATATCAAATTCATCTTGCATTTCTTTCTTGAATTTATCCAAGGCAGCATCATCTCCTCCAGTAACCAAAAGATCATCAACATATAAAGAGACAATTAGTTGTTGATCTTTGGTACTCAAAATGAAGAGAGTAGCTTCATTGCAACTTTTCACAAAGCCCTGCTTGGATAAATAACTATCAATTCTGCTGTACCAGGTTCTGGGAGCCTGCTTTAAACCGTATAAAGCTTTGTGAAGCCTGTAGACTTTATCTTGATCAGCTAACAGCTTGAACCCTTCAGGTTGCTCAACATAAATTTCTTCTTCAAGTACTCCATTTAAAAAAGCAGATTTGACATCCAAATGATGTACCTTCCAACCCACAGCAGCAGATAAAGCAAGCAGTAAACGAATTGTATCATAGCGGGCAACAGGAGCATAAGTTTCAGTATAGTCCAAACCTGGTATTTGACTGAATCCTTTCACGACTAAGCGAGCTTTGTATTTGTTTAAGCTCCCATCAGGATTTAGTTTCCTCTTATACACCCATTTGACTGGAAGAACATGATGGTCTGATGGTCTGTCAACCAAGCTCCAAGTTAGATTTTTATTAATTACTTCCAGTTCATCAAACATAGCATTTATCCACTCAGGATGTTGCATGGCCTCTCCAAATGTGTTTGGCTCAGCTATAGCCATAAAGCTACTATGATAAATATCATAAATAGACCGTGACCCTCTCACAGGCTCATCATCAATGTTATCATCAGAAATTGGTTCATCAGTAACCACATCATTTTCTTGCACATCAGTATTCACAAAGATAGGAGCAGGCACCTGATTATTGGCAGAAGTTTGTATGTTCCAATTCCAATTGGAAGCTTCATCAAACGTAACATTTCTGCTAATGATTATTCTGTCATTCTCAGGTAGATAAATTCGATAGGCCTTAGACTGTGTGCTGTAGCCTATGAAAATACCCCTGTGTGCTTTTGGTTGAAGCTTATCACGCTGCGTATCTGGCACATGACAGTAGCAAATGCTTCCAAATATTCGAAGATGATCAACAGATGGCTTAAAGCCATGCCAAGCTTCAAATGGAGTTTTGTTGATTAAGGCTCTAGTAGGAAGCAAGTTAAGCAGATATACTGCTGTGCTAGCAGCTTCTGCCCAAAATTTCTTAGGCAGATTCTTCTCGAACAACAAACATCTGGACATTTCAAGTATTGTTCTGTTCTTTCTCTCAGAAACACCATTCTGCTGAGGAGAATATGGTGCCGTGAGTTGATGAGAAATTCCAGTACTCAAGAGAAATTCAGAAAACTCATTCGAGGTATATTCACCTCCATTATCAGACCTCAGGGTCTTTATCTTGCAACCTGTCTCAAGCTCTACTTTGGCCTTAAACTTCAAGAACATCTCAAATACTTCAGATTTTGCTTTTAAGAAATATATCCAGCAAAATCTAGACATATCATCAATGAATATTAAGTAAAATCTACTGCCAATCAATGACTCAACTTTCATAGGACCTGCTACATCAGTATGAATCAACTCAAGCCTGATTCTTGCTCGATTTCTACTGGCTGGAGGAAAGGGCTTCCTTGTTAACTTCCCAAATTGGCAAGCACTGCAGATTGGACCATTGTTAGACAATTTAGGTAAGTTATCAAGTAAACCAGCAGAACTTACCTGATTAAGAGAAGAATAGTGACAGTGCCCAAGCCGCTTGTGCCATAAATCTGTCTCATCAACAACTGTGGTTGCTTGCATGCAAGAATCATTCCAATTTAGGGAGAAAATTCTCTTTGTCATTGGAATAGTCATCAAATAATCACCTGTGGGTTCATATATGGTACATGCAGAATCTTGGAACAGTAAAACATAAGAGTTTTCCACCATTTGTCCAACACTCAACAGATTTTGAGTGATGGTTGGAACTAAAAGAACCTCAGAGATGTGCTTGGTGCCAGAACAAGCTTGCACACTGACTGTCCCTTTTCCCACTGCTTGTAGGTAAAGCCCGTTACCTATTTTAACTTGAGAGCTATAATTCTTGTCCAAATCAACAAACATAGCTTCAAAAGGAGTCATATGATTGGAGGATCCACTATCAAGCAGCCATTGAGAATTATCAGCTTGATGAGAATTTGTCAATACCATAAACAAGGTTTCTTCAGCCATGTCAGCTTTTTCAGTCTCCTTTGATGGTTTTTCTAGTGCAGTTTGTTTGTTCTTACAAACTTTCTCCATGTGACCAACTTCATTGCAAGCTTTGCATTTAGCATCTGGCCTAAACCAGCAGTGTTCTTCTGCATGGTTTCGTTTCTTGCAAAAAGAACACATTTTAAACTTGTTTTTTTTGCTAGAGGAATGACTTGGTTGGTAAGGCCTTTTATCTTTCTCTCTGGAATTTTTCTTAAAACCAGAATCAATGTTGGCTTTCCCTCTGTGTTTAGCAACTAATGCACCCTCCATAGTGACATCTTGACGTGCAGTTCTCCTCTGTTCATAAGCTTCAAGTGCACTCACTAGCTCAGTAACAGTGAGTTGAGTCAAGTCTCTGGTTTGCTCTAAAGAAGACACTGTTGCTTCAAATTTCTCTGGAACACTGTTAAGAATTTTTTCAACAACCCGTACCTCTTTCAAGTCTTCACCTAGCATGCGAATCTGATTTACCAGACGCATAACTCGATCAATATAATCCATGACAGATTGATTGTCTTTCATTCTGAGAAGTTCAAACTCTCTTCGAAGATTTTGAGCTCGCATTTGTTTCGTTCTTGCAGAGCCCTGAAACTCTTCCTGGAGTTTGTCCCATGCCTCCTTTGCAGTCTTGCAACCCATGATTCTGCTAAATATTGTCTCAGACACAGCTGCATGAATGAAGGACAAAGCCCTGTATCGCTTTGCTACCTCTTCAGAGTACTGTTTCATCTGAGTAATTGTTGGATTATCTCTCAACACAGGTGGCTCTTCCTCAGATTCTATGGCATTCCAGAGGTCATATCCTCTGAGATAAGCCTCCATCTTGACAGCCCACACTGAGTAATTTTTACCATCAAAGATTGGTGGAGATGGGTGAGGAACAGTGGGAGTTGACATATTGTTGAAGGCTGAGAAGTTTAAAGTGTGATGAGTTTTCTGGTATTTCAGGTCCAACTGAGATCTTATACTTGCAAAAGCTTTGATACCATGTTATATTTTTAGTTTACAACAGAGAGCAAAAATGCACATATGCTCTGTTATAAAAACTAAGAACAGAGGCTTGCAAAACTTGAAAGAAGGACTTTCGATGGTTACAAGAAAACTCAAAACATACTTCATTTCCATATTGGAATACAAGTTAAATATGCTGTAAGCATGATTAACACCTGTAACAAGTTGCAGACACAAGTGTTATGGCATAAAGACAACAACCTCATGCAGCTATACACGTAGGAGATGGTATTAACAGCAAACATGCATGACTAATGACCAGTACAACAAAGCAAAGTAACAAAAGCTTGACAAGTGTACATAATCATGCAAGTATTAACTTAACAGACAGAAGTCCCAACTAGCATGGACTGGACAACAAAAGGAGCTGTCACCCGCGTTAAAATACCACGGTCAATGTGGTAAGAAAACCATAGAATCCGAACTTCCCAATTTGTTTCTCTTTCTCTGTTGTTTTCCTATTGACAGCTTCTCTATCTTTTTGAACTGGCTTGTCGAACTTTAGAAAGTTGCTGGGTGTTGACAGGTGGGAAGTTTCTGGAAAAAATGATGAACACAAAACTAAAGAGAAATCGAGAGAAGGAGAAAAATAAAATAGTCTTTTATTCAAAACGACATATTGTTCCTCGTTTCATTAAACAACCCAACAACTCATATATATATTCGGTTGTGGGAGGGAGAGAGAGATAAAAACAATAAAACAATAACAGACCACCTGCCATTACAAACATCAGAGAGAATACTGAGCATTGGGAAGGGCAAAATATTCCTCTCTGACAGCAAATAAGCCAGCCACTATAAACTAACTCAAACGACACTGTTTTACCAGACTATGAGCAAAGAAATAAAAATAATAGAAATGGCATGGACAACAAAGCTAAACGACAGAAATTTTAAAAGGACATGAACCAGTCACGTGTTCTTCTTCTTCACTGTTTTGAATTTTTCCGCGAGCCTCCATTGTTTAACCAGTGCAGTTTTTCACCAAGAACAAAACCCAACACTTCAACACTGGGCATTTTCTTCTGTTGCTGCTGTAGAAGGGATCATCCAAATCAAGACCGGTAACTTGGTTTCATTGTGCGAACAACAGTTGGTGGACTGCGCCACTAGCGATGATGGATGCCATGGTGGTTGGATGGACAATGCATTTGAATACATTGTACAAAACCAGGGCATCGCCAGGGACACAACATACCCTTATAAGGCAGCCAACAGAACTTGTGACCTTAATCAGGCATCTGTCCCAGTCGCCCGTATCGCTGGCTACGAAGATGTACCTGCAAACAATGAGGAAGCGCTTCTGAAAGCTGCGAGTAACCAACCCGTCTCAGTTGCTCTTGATGCTGCTGGTCCTGCCTTTCGGTTTTACTCAAAAGGTGTGTTTGATGGAGAATGTGGGACTAAAGTGAATCATGCTGTGAGTATAGTAGGGTATGGGACAAGTGAGGATGGTGCCAACTTTTGGTTAATCAAGAACTCATGGGGTGAGAAGTGGGGTGAAGGTGGGTACATGAGAATCAAGAGAGATGCCGATGCTCCGGAAGGGCTTTGTGGTCTTGCCACAAAGGCTTCCCATCCAATTGCATGAGTAGCTAGATCCCGGGGCCACTGGTTACTTTTCAATTATTAAATGTAAACGTTTCAGTTCATTATAATAATTTATTGCCCTTCAACTTTATGGTTCTTTTAATTATTTTTTTTTGCAGTAGAATCAAAATATAATGTTTTCATTTTTAAATTTAGAAAAGTGAATAACAAATTCAATCTATCCGACTCATTTATAAGCCCAGTTCTAAGCTAAAACCAGGTCCAATCTCAGCCCAAGAGGCTTGTAATGCTAATGGCCCTATCCACAGCTTTGTGTACGAAGTTTAAACTTCAGTTTTAGTTAATGCCAATAGGTTTTTGCGAATTTGGAAGGTCATGAAAAGGCTTAGCACTAGTTTGATCTGACATTTTTTCAATTTATTTATTTTTTAAAAACAGAAGTTAACTTAAATAGAATTTTTAAAAAGTTCTTATAAAAAGTAATTTTTTTTATAAAACAAAATTTAAAGAAAAGTATCATATAGAAATTATCTCTTTTCTTCTTTTAAACATGTCTTTTTTTAGAAAATATTCATTTCTCAATTAATTTCTTTCTCTTTTCCCTTTCTTTGCCAATCATCCTTTTTCAACACAAAATCGCGATCTCCTTTTTTTCTACCTCTCTTTACAAAAACTACTAAAAAAAACATAAGGATTAATAACAGAATAGCAAAATTTAAGATTTTTTTTTGTTTTTACCAAAATTAAGAGAAAAGAATATTCAAAATTCCAAACTATATTTAAGTACTATTTAAAAGTTTTTTCTCTTCTTTAAAAAAAATTTAATATTATTACTACCATACAAGTTGGAGACTTTTTTTTTATTTTTTATGAATTTATTTGATTTTAACATCTAAAATCGTATATAAATTCGAAACAGATTTGATTCGTTTTGGTTTATTAGGTGATGGAAAATAACATGAATACTCTTTATGGTAATTTTAATCAAAATTAGAATTTATATAATTTATTTTATCAAAAATTTAGTTTAATTTTAAAAACTATTATTTTTCATAAAAATTTACTAATAACTTTTAAATGGTTAAAAGTTAGGCCAAACTTAAAACTTTATAAAAGTAAATAAAATTTCAATGGATTTTATATATTCAGGTTATTTCAAACAACTGCGTAGATGGTATAAGGGTGCATAAGCCAAAAAATACAGGTCTTAAAGTTAAAGAGTCATCTTATCACGTTTCAAAAAAAAAAAAAAAAGAGTCATCTTATCTTTTTTCTCTTCTCCTAGGGGGAAAAAATGAAAGACGGCTGCACGCGCATCCTGTCATTGTCCAGTTGAGGACGAATACAGATATTTTGATTCATTCAGTGTTGTGATTCAGTCAGAAATGAACTTGTTTTATGATAGTTAATGGTCAAATTTGTCTTCTAGGAACCTGATTTTGATACATTCACTAGGTTCTGACTTCCAAGATTCCTAAAATTTTGATATTTATTGCCCATCAGCTGCTCAAATTAAACAAACCATCACCTCTAATAAAGTTTTGATATGTTTATTATTATAGTAACTGCTGGTAGGAAAAAAGGACATGCACATACAGAAGAATCACTACCCAGAATCGAAACTGTGCGAGGTAACAACTTTCATTAGGAAGCAAAGCCATGAATGGCAATACATGATGCCAAGTTCAAAACTAGCGAGTTGTCAGCTAGAAAGTACATGATTCGCGTCTCTGATGGGACAAAGGAGAGACACATGTGGAATCTCTTCTTAAAAATGATTTATAGCACTATTATCATTATCTAAGGTGCATGAGATGAGCAAATGCTGTTCCTTTTCATTGAATTATTGCTTGCATTTAATGGTCTGTATTTCATTAATTTTTCTAGAGAACATTGACAATCATATGTATAGTTGTAGTTGAATTTGCTTGGAAAGTACAGTGACGAAAGGCATATTCCAAAGCGTACAGTTGTTCAGAGGTTGCGGGACTCTGCAATACAAGATAATAATTGCAGTCAGATTTGAATTGGGGGCCCGAAATTGAAATAGACACTACCAGCTAGGTCCCAAGCAACCAAAACTCCTTGAAACTGATTGCAGATTAACCTCTGGCCACTTAAAGGAACTTCATACCTGACAAAACAAAGGTCAAATTTCAATTAGTCTTTTGATCAATTCCTCATTTTCCATTTTGATTATTCTGCCTTGTCCCGCTTATTGATTGAAGCTATCATACTCAATAATGAGAAAAATGACTAGATGCAGCTATGAAAAGAAGGCAATAGGCAGAGGGCAGCGTTTCCAGATATTCAAGGGCAACCTGGAATTCGTTAATAACTCAACAGGAGGAAGAAACCAAACGTATACGCTTTGCACTAACGAATCAGGAAAGAAATCCTACCGTTACATATGCATGATAAAATCAGGATAGAGAGGATACTCGGGGGAATACCTGTTCTGTATATAACAGCAAGATTCATGAAAAACCTAAACCAATTGGCGGAAGACTGGAAGTGACTTTCACTTTAATCAATTAGGATAAGGGAAAAGAGACTTTTCTTGTTGTTTTAAACTAGAAAGGTAGCTGTAAAGATGTCTGCTAAACGCAAACACGAGTTATGCACTACTTACTAATATGGTGATGTGATGACAGCTTCGTCATCACCTCACTATCTATGTCTCTACCACAGCCCACGGATTATCTATCTATGTGTGTGGAAGAAGCGGAAAAGAAAATAACAAGAGCCAGAATGCCGCATGAAAGAAAAGGAACCCGACAGCATCATCCGCATTCTTGCAGGCTAGAATATTCCCAGTCAAAGTCACGTGCGATCAAGCCATCAGTAAATGAAAAAGAAGGGCATAGTGGTCGTATCAGGCTCTATAACTTATTTTGTCTGATTGGCTTGTAGAGTTTGTTCAAACTTTTCAGCTTCAACCTGTCTGTTCCTTAATTTCTATCTTTGCTTAGCTCTGGAGTTTTATGCACATTGTTATTAGTTAATGCTCATTGAACTGTTTTAACTTGTATTGCTCATTCAATAAATTGTTGCTTCTTACCATATGTAAGTGCTCCTTTTTGTTTATTATTTCATGCTTGACCAGCAGATATAAATTATGAAGTAAATGTCATCTAATTTCTAGAGTTCTATGAATCCCCAAATTAAGTTGAGGAAGGCCACACCCATCTTTTAAACCAATCCCTTTTTGCCCACTTAGATGAGTTGTTCATTCAGGTATATGTCAACAGGTTTGGGGGAACTCCACAGCATCCAAAGTTGGGTGCCACCTTTGTTTTTTGAAAGTTACATTTCATTCATAACGGGGAAGGGAATTCCTTTGTACAACCATAAGAAATTCCAGGCCTGATAAAGATCAGACCTATCCATCTTTTCACATACTGATTACAAAAATCCACCAGCAAACATTCCCCTGCCTCACAAGACAAAAGCCTAAACCTTACGCATTTACAGTTGTGAGCAATAAACCCACAGGTATCTCAGATACCAATACCATTGCTATCAACAAAAGTTAGTACGAGTAGGAAACCCAGCAAGCTTGCCAAGTAAAAGTAATCATCCCTGCATAATACTGGCAAAACGTTATGAGTAATTATTAAGCCCCGATATAGTATTTGAGTAATACTGGGCCAAAAATGAAAATATTATGTTACAAATTAATTATAAGCGCAACTTTTTTTTTCATTACTGCAGTCTTTCAGCTTCTGATGGACATAAAAGGAAAATGGGTCCATGCATGGTGAGGGGTTGAAAATCTGAAACATCCAATCATATCGTTTAGGGGATTAATTACTGGCGACCAATGGCGGTAATGCTGTCAAAATGTTTGACGTTCAAAGGCGTAATGGAGTCATGCAAACAACTTTTGAAATTCTAGAAGACAACTAACGGTCAAATTTGTCTGGAAGGAACTGATTTTGATACATTGTTTACTCTCTTCAGGTTCCACAATTTCCTAAATTTACATTTTGTTAGCATTAATCGTCAAAATAGCATAGAAGCAAAGTACCATTTAGTAATTAACAAATTCTTGGCAAGGTTTCCTATATAATACTTTAAAAAAATTTTAAATAAAATTTTATTTTTTATTACGTTTAATCACATTCATATATTTTTATTTTTAATCAAATAAGTTTTTATAATTAACAGTTAACTGACTATCATTAATTAAAGTATTATTTCTTATCTTATATCCACATATCACTAGTTTAGAAAGTAAAAAAAATCTTGTGATCATATCACATCAGTATGTTATGTTATTATTCACTATACCATATATGACATAAAAATAATAAATAGTATATTTTTTTGAAAGGCAAAATTGAGATTAATTACTAATTAGGATCATTTCAAAAAATACCCAACTAAAGTAGTGATGCAGTTGGCACATCAAGATGGACAATATTCCACCTTGGTGTGAACTACATAGAGGAATCGAAGCAATCAATTTGGTTATTTTCAAGATTAAACTAATAAGTGGCATTTTAACTAATAACATAAAAATACTTATATGATTTAAAATAAAAATAAAAAAATTTGTTTAAACATAATAAAAAAATTTTATTTGAATTTTTTAAATAATTTAAAAACTATTTTAGATATTATACCAACATAATTTTATAATCAATTAAATTAGTCCTTTACATTTAATTCTTGATATTCTTTGAACAAATGACCAAATAGGTAAAATATCACTCTTAATATACTTCATTTAAATAAATCAAAATATGTAATACTAATTATTCCATTTATACACTTTATTCTATTCCATAGGTCACACATGTCGTTGAAAAAAACAGAAAAAAGATCCATTTTTGCAACCCATCCCCTTGCAATGCTTTTCTTGTGAATGGACAGAAAAAGGCTCTAATTTTGCTATGACATCCCATCGGTAAATTCCAAAATAATCCCAAGATAACGTATGAACGACAAAACGAAGAAATAAAGCAGTCAAATTTGGTTTTGTGCCTTGTGGGCCGGGTTTTGATGTACTTGTCAACTTTCTCAAGAAAATTTGTACCCGCACGGGGAAATTCAAATCACACTATTGCCCTAATCATCTTTAAATTTAAATTTAAAGTATAATACACAAAATCTCTCAACTTGTAATCATAATTTTACACGGATTCATTGGTTTTTAAGATGAAGCTTAATCCCAAACATGTAAACAGTATTAACACTTAAACGTAAAATGTTTAAAATATTATTTTTCATTTTAAACTTTTTTCTTTTTTTTTTGGTTGACCAGTAACATTTACTTATCTTACTCGAACACCAGATTAATGCTCCTTGGGAGTACCTTGATGGGTGCTCCCAAGGAGCACCATATCGGTGCTCTCTGGGGAGTACCCATTTGGCCGAGAGTGGTTGATCAGAGGTAAGGTAGGTTTTTTTTATTTTAAAAATTATAATTTTATACTTTTTAAAATTAATGAAAGGTAAATCAGTGTTACTTGGGAGCACCAGATTAGTGCTCCCTGGAGAGCACCCATTTGGTTGAGAGTGACCGGTTGATAGAGGTAAGGTAGTTTTTTTTTAAAAAAAAAAATTATAATTTTGTAATTTTTTAAATTAATAAAGAGTAAAATGATCATTTCATTATTAACACATCATTAAATTAACGGAGTTGATTAACAATTGTATTTATGTGTTCAACATAAATATTGTTTCAGGATAGAGTGTTCATTTTAAAAATTAATATACTTACATAAAATTATGATTAAATGTTGAGAAATTATGTGTATTTTACCCTTAAAATTATGGTGGAGAAAGAAAATTCTATCTAAAGGCGCTAGCTCCTGGAGATCATCTATAAATAGAATAGCTCGTATGCTTTGCTTCTTCACTTCTTCATAGCCACTTAAACATAGCTATACTCATTGGCAAAACTCTGAGCAATGGCTTTCGCACTCAAAAATAAGTTTCTCGTTTTCATTTTGATTGTTTCCGGGGCTCTGGCACCTGCCATGTCCCGCACATTGAGTGAAACTGTCGTTGCTGAAAAATACAAGCAATGGATGGCTCAGTATGGACGCACCTATGAGATGAAGGAAGAGGAGAATATGCGTTTTGAGGTATTCAAAAACAACCTGGAATATATAGATAACTTCAACAACATGGGGAATCAACCTTATAAGTTAACCATCAATGAATTTGCAGACTTAACTAACGAAGAATTCCTAGCGTACTATTCTGGCTACAAGATGATTCCTAGCACAGTTTCATCCAAAACTAAAAGCTTTAAATATGAAAACCTGACCAATGTCCCAGCTAGCATTGATTGGAGGAACAAAGGGGCTGTCACCGAAATTAAGAACCAAGGCAATTGTGGTAAGGAACCAAACCATCACGTCCAAAACTCTACAAGCTGTTAAAATGATTACTTTTTGCACGTTAATTGTATATCTGTTCTAACTTATTTTTACTTGTTTATTATCCAGGAAGTTGCTGGGCATTCTCAGCCGTTGCAGCTGTGGAAGGTATCGCAAAGATTAAAACTGGTCGGTTGTTCTCACTCTCTGAGCAGCAACTGGTGGACTGCGTCAGAACGAAAGGAAGTCATGGCTGCAAAGATGGTTGGATGGATGATGCTTTTGAATACATATTGAAAAACCAAGGTCTTGCCGAGGAAACAAGATACCCATACAAGGAAAAAGACGGAACTTGCAGCCCTCGGAAAGCAGCTATCAAAGCCGTGCAGATCATAGGCTATGAAGATGTACCTCACAACAATGAAGAAGCACTACTAAAGGCTGCAAGCCAGCAACCTGTCTCAGTGGCCCTGGATGGAAGTGGAACTGCATTTCAGTTTTACTCAGGAGGTGTTTTCAGAGGACCATGCCGCACCTCTTTAAACCATGCTGTTACCATTGTTGGGTACGGAACAAGCGAAGATGGCAGCAAATACTGGTTAATCAAGAACTCATGGGGCAAATCATGGGGTGAAAATGGCTACATGAGGATTACGAGAGATGTTGATTCTAAAAAAGGTCTCTGTGGCATCGCCAAGAGAGCTTCCTATCCAGTTGCTTGAATAGCAGACGTTCCAGGTTGCACCTTACTAGCTTTTCCCCGTTTCGGATGTTAATAAGTGCTTGTTGTTCTTGCTGGTTCCTATATATATTCTTAGCTATGAAATTAAGAATGTTGTATGACTGTTCAATATAATAAATTGGTATTCTACTCGCCCGTCTATATATATCTTTGCCAAATTATATGTTTCATGACCATGGCCTCGAAATCGAAGGAAATGCGAACGTGATAAAGCTCCAATAATCTTTGATTTTGGCATTGACTGAGTTGTTCTCGCCTGATCAAATCTTAATTCTTAAAATAGATAAACTACTGCATTGCATAGATCATATCTATTTCATTAGCTATAAATCTTATAAATCTAACAAATTAAGATGTGGCTTATTGACAGAATTTTTAAAAATAACATATTAATATAAATAGGTGATATACGGCTTAAAATTAATATATTCACTATATTCATAGAAATGTGATCTAAATATGTTCATATGACAAATTTAAATGATATGTTTCACTTAATTTATTAAACTCAATAGATGCGTGATACAAAGAGTTTATATAATAATAACTTTTTTAGTAAAATAAGATTTTGATTTGTAAAAATGATCCGATAACATCTATTTTATTAATTTTGAAAGACATTCATTAAGAAGTCAGTTAATTACCACTAAAGGTATGACGCTAAGGACCCGTTAAAAAAGGGAAGAAAGTATTTGCATGCAAAACAAAGCTCTGGCTATGTCTAACAGATGCTAAATTTGTGTGTGGTTGCTGGTGCCAGAAACAGGATCAGGATATATGGGTTAAGGGTAGGCAAGCACCTTGGTTCGTCAACAAGAGTTCGACAGCGGGCCAGCCATGCATACAAGACACTGCAGTTATTGGGTTGGTCAACACTCAACACGATGAACAAACGAAGGGGACAATAAGGCTTTAGTGGGTTAGTCATCGAGGCTTATCGATTCAACGACGCAATGAAGGCAGCACCAGCAACACTACCATCACAACGTGACACACACTATAAAGTAATACAAATATTGAATTTCAGTTTATAGTCTATTAATTAAAACTCTTCAAGATGTACCAATCCATTAATTAATTAAATCGTTAGTCAAGAATATACAAATTCAAAATTTTACTCTATTCGCGAAAATGTCCAATAATTCATAATTTCATAGTGCATAATTAATTCCAAACATAGAATATGCTTAATTAATTTTAAACATATTCAAGTAATAGTCACACCTAAATTAAAACACAAGTACCTGCAAACATCTTTGTCCATACATCCCTTTCAAATATAAACTTAGTACTTAGATTACATTCCACATAATTTCAGTGCACATAACTAACCTAAACATAACATAAAGAACTCTATGAGATGTATGGACACAAGGAAAGGTATTATGAGATGCCATTACCTACACCGTGGCGGAAGGAAAACTTACCAAAGATTGCACTAAATGGATCACTTATTTGCAAAATAAAATAGTGAGGTGAGTCTCACGGATTCAGTGAGCAAGGTAAGGTAGGAAACAAGCATTAAGGAGGGAACATGTGACTATAAGATGGTAGAGGAATCGCTACAATTAATCCATAATCTCGAAAGGGACAACCTTGCAAGTATTAAATCATTAAATAATAAAAATCATGTGAAAAAAAATAATTACTTAGAAACATCAAAACCATATCAACATGCCAAATCAAGTGAAAGCATGCTAAACATCACAATTTCATTCCTTTCTCATGGCAAGCATAAAACAGTTTCAATGCATAATCAAATACATGCTTAGACTTTAATCAAATCAAATACAATAAGCTCTTGTCATGAAATAAATAGATTTATGGAAATCAATACCATGCCATAGTCAATATTAAAATAGGTAAAGGAAACAAATCTCGAGTAGAACTTTAAACCCGTAGGCCCTCTCCCACATAATAAGTATGTCCAACTACACTAACCTGTGGCCCTAGCCATGTCATTAAAACTCATGGTATTACCACGTATCAATGTAACCATGATCATGATCAAGGGTGATAACAATAAGTAGAGCTCATCATGTATGTAATCCCATGGTCTTTGTCACGTATGGAATTAATAAGCTCATAGGCACCCCCGAGCTAGAGCTACTTTGTGCACAAAGGTCACACAGCCTGGTGTAATAGTAGGTCTACCATTAAGTATCTCACTTATAAAATCATCAATCTCCACAATAAAACCAATTTATGTCAAAACAGTAGGTATTGCATCTTTAAATCAAATAATTGATAAGTTTAAACAATGCACTTAGTAAAAGATGCCATCATTTGAAAGCATGGTTTAATATTCAAAACCTCATACTCATTAAAGAATAAAATCAATCGAATTAACGCATTCTCACAATCCATAATTACCATACTTAATCTTCACAAACACAAACAATTTGCAAGGCGTTTTTGCCTTAAACCATTTTGAGGGGTTTGTTTCCTATTTTTCACAACACATATACTTTGTGTAGTTTTACATACTATATAAGTAAAACAAATAACAAATCATAATACAATCACAACACCCAAAGGTTTTAACCAGCTCATATTTTTCACAATGACGTTCAATAATAAACTTAATATACATATTTGATATAATATAGGGAATGTAATTTGAAATAGGTATGCCCCACTTACCTCAATTGGTAAGATTTCTCAGCAATAATTCAACCTTTAGTGAGCTTGTCGATGCTAATTACAAGTCTTTGGCAGGTTCTCTTACCCGAATCTTTAAGAGCTAATTAACTTCAACAGTAACCTCTTGTTCCAGACCTTAATCCAAATTTCCAACAAGCTCATCCTTCTTTTCTAACTTCCTTGCAATAGTATTCACAATAGAATTCATTAATTCCTAGCTCATTTAAACATCTCCTTTTAACCAGCATCTAAACATGGTGAATACTTAAAATTTAAACCTAAAATCTCTTACCTTTTATGGCTTGACCCACCATAAACACGACTCCAAGGAACCCTCCAAATCCGAGACACCAATGGCTGTCACAACAAATTTTAAAAAAACTCTTAACCGATTGAACTTTCGATTTTAAGGTCTAAAGCCAAATGATTTTTACCTCTTCAACCAAGCTTACTCTTTCTCCTTTCTTCTTTACTTAGCATTAACCGAACCTATACCATTCTTGCCTTTATTTTCTAACTCAACCAAACCTTCTTTCTTTATTTTCTTGACTTCAACCGTATTGTCTTTGAACTCTTATGGTTGAGGTTGGTTCTTGGCGGATTCTCCAATGGAAGCTAAAATTTTGCTTGCCTTCGCTGCCAATAGATATTGGCGTTTTTAACCATGTAGAACATCTTTAACTCTTGCACCTTTTTCTTTCATTCTTCCTTTTTGTTTAACCGTGTATTCACCTCAAAGTTAAGCATGCATGGATATATTTTTTACTTTAAACTTTTCTTCTTCTCTTTGCATGCAATCACTTATATGTAATAGTAAGTTCTACATACAAATTCTATGTCTTATAGTCTTCTTCCATTATGTTATTCAATTTCACTTAGTATTTTCAATTAAATGAAATTACATATACCTCAAATATATATATAATATCACCTAAATATATATATATATATTTATATTATAAATATAAAAATATTATTTTAATCCATATAATGAATAATTCAATTTCCTTCTTTTCCACTCAACCTTAAAGTAACACTATTGACTGCACATTGACTTTATTAATTTGGCCTCCTAATAATATAATAATATTTATTTATTTTAATATTAATTTATCTCATAAAAATTACTTTTCTTCAAATGCTTCCTTTCGCCACCTAATTATGCCTAGCAACACTTTGATTGACATTAATTCACCTCAATTGGCATCCAATAAATTGTATTAGCCGTTACTCAAGATATAGGGTGTTACAAATATTGGATTTAAATCAATAGTTTGTCAAAACTCTTTTGAGATATGGATCCATTAATTGATTAGATTGCTAGTCAAAAAAATATACACAACAAAATGTTACTCCATTCATGAAAATACCCAATGGTTCATAATTTCATATTTATATTATAAACAAATATAAGTATATGTGTAATTATATAATTACATTTAATATTTTTTTTTATATTTAGGGGAAGAGAGATTCAAAATTTTTTTTTAAAGAGAATCATCTACCAATTAATAAGCCAAAAGCTCTACCAATTAATAAGCCAAAAGCTCGAATACAATTATATGTTTAAATTAAAATGATGGACACTTCAATAATTGCATCACAAATAATTAATACTAATTTATGAAATTTATAGAATAGTCATTGAAATAACAAAATAAAATCTAGCCACTTATATGATGAAATTGATAATCCACGATAACAATAACACGATAACTGAGTGCAAACTTATTCACGTATGAACCTAACAATGACATATTTTTGTATTAATAACCAAAAGATAATTGTAGAGTAGTATTTTAATGAATGTTCATCTTACAGTCCAACTAGACCTAAAATCCTCTAGCACTACCAAAGAGTTTAACATTCAGACTTAAGCCAAGAGGAGAACACCAGCTGGTATAATGGAAATTGGTTAAATGGAGGTGACCACTCTTAAGAAAGCGAAGCCTCAAAGCCACACTTGACATCAAATGAAATGAAACGCCAGAATTGAAACATAAGTTCTCTTTAGTACTCTGTTTCTCGTTTGTATAAAGGGCTCATAAAGGCAAAATTCCTGCCCGTTCAGCCAAGAATATGCATAACATTAACATGCCCTGTAATTCAAAAGATCATCTAGGGGAAGGACTATAACCAGGAAAGCTAGCAGAAGCATCACAAAGCTGGCAGCAAGGCACGCATGTTTTGGGATACTATAATGCAGGCATATGGCACCACCGTGCTATATAACATACATGAAACATAGCTCAACAAGACTCAAATGGCTTCTTCCATTTCATTTTCCAAAAGAAAACAGAGTGTCACCACAAAACGTCATCCCACTTCCCAACATGTCTTCCAATTTCATTAGAATCTTATTCGTCTCCTATTTCACCAATTTATATCAGTTTTGGACAAGAAACCTATATTTGATACTAGTAGCAAATATCCATTTCAAGGATAATTAAATATCACTCTCCAGAGTTATTCTGATCATGCCGGAAATTAGGACAAAGTTTAGATAAGATTTCTTAAGTTAAGTTTGTGAAGCGCTCTACTAAAAACGACCAAGTAAAACCTAAATTTGAAAATGCAAATTGCTAAGATGAAGACTTCTTACAGACTTGACCCAAGTAATCTCTCCTAAGTTCAAAGTTCTCTCTCTGGAAACTAATGCTCAGTATTCCTACTAGACACAAAAATGCAAACCAAGAAAAAGGAAAATGCAGCCAATAGACAAAAAAATAATCTGAGTAGCTTCATATCTAGGTTCATCAACAAATACTGTAACCTTAAAATTTTCCCATCCAAGACAAGAAAAATCATACTACAAGAAAAACATCCCAAAGCATAAAATCTGCAAGTGAAACATCAAAAGGACTTGTCATCAAAGTTCATACAAAGCCTCCATCAGAGATCAATATATATCAACTAACTATTAGACAACAAAAAAAATAGAAAAATATAACAATTGAAATGTGAATTTCAATCTACAAATATTGCACAGTTGAAACAACATAAAAGGCATTGGCTAAGTTTTGCCTAATTTATCCTCTAAAGATGATAAAAAAAAAATGCCACATTTTACGGAATATTGCAAACTGAAGCAAAGAGAAATAGTTTAACTACGCTTCCCACTGTTTGGGTTGGATTTGGTGCAAAGGACCTTCCGACCCTTAGCACGTCGACGTTTCAAGACAGCTCTTCCGCTAGTTGTTCTCATTCTTCTACGGAACCCATGAGTTCGAGCCAAAGATTTCCGAGACCTATTCCTCTTTGTTTGACAAAGAGCAGCCTTTCCAGCCCTCACCACCAGGCCTCGCCTTTTCTTATTCCGTAGCCCATTGTTTGAACTAAAATCCATCCCCAAAGATAACCCTACCAGCAAAGTTGAAATTAAAAATAAAAATTAATACCCATGGAAGAAAGTCAGTAAAAAAATTAAAATGGGAAACTTTCTTACCTGCAAAAGAAGAAGGGAAAGAGACAAAAGATGAGGAAGAAGGGAGAAAGGAGCAGTGAAGAAGGGAAGAGCAAGCTTTAGGGTTGTTTTCCGCATTGGGAGAGATCGAAATTCTTCTTCTTGAACCTGTTAATAGAGTGAGAGAAGCTGAAGGGATTTGGGTTCTTATGGATTTAGCTGTAAGCCATTGAGGTGATGTTATTACTGACATTGAAGCCATGGTTTCTGGCACACAGTCTCTGTTTCTTTGTTTCCCACCTTCTTATCCAGTTATCTTTCAAAACTGCAGAACCTCAAATGGTTACCGGTGGAGCTGGAATGTAATGGGTTGGGTTTGACCTTCTTGTTTTCCTCCAATATGCGGTTAATTTGGCTGGGGGATGTGGATCCTGGAAACAGTCCGAGTTTTATTTAAAGATCCCAGAACTAGTCCAATGAAAGTTTTTAGTTTCCCAGGACCTAAGCGTGCGGCCCATTTCAATAACTAATTGGGTTTCCCATCTGGTTTTGAAATTTGGATTTTTTTTTTCTGAAATTGGATGATAGCCAGTTAGGCTCTGTGATTCCAATTCTAGCGCAAAGCTACTAAAAAAGTTAACCAAAATACAGGGGAGGATGAACCCTTTTGTGGATCTCATCTCATTGTCAATTTAGATTATTGTGCTCAAAAAGCTCTGGTTAAAGCTCGCAAGTAGAGACAATTAGCCCCATCCCAAGATGGGAACATAATAAGGTTTATATTTTATACATCGATAGTATATAATTTTTATACGAGGTTAAGATATGAGGTTGGTGTTATCTCATTAAAAAATAAATTTAAAATTTTAAAAGATTTAAAAATAATTATTATCAATTTTTTTAATTTTTGTAAAAAAAACATAAATAATCTTTTTTTCTCTCCAACTCTCTCTTACTCAATATCCTCTTCTCTTTCCCTCAACCATAGATCCAACAAGCAAAGAAAAAAATTGTAAATAATCTTAATGGAAAAATGGATGATAATTGAAGAAGAGGAGTTGGTTTTTCCTTTGTCCCCATTTTGTCTCAAGGGCCGATGGTGGGAGGAAGAAATCAAGATAGGCTCTGAATATAAAATCAGGGTTCATTTGGGATTTTGATCAAAATTTGAAATCAGGATAGACATCCATTTTCCAAACAAACTTTGCCAAGAAACATTTGTTAAATAGTTGAAACATGCATGCTTGTACCTTAGGCGCTGAAATCAGTAACATGTACCTCTATTTCGTCCTCATCACGATTAGTTCATGGTGTCAAGTCTAAACTCAAGTCTCAAAATTACTCAAAATCCTCTTTTGTTAATTAAATAAAAGATCATGAAAATTGAAAGAAAGGAAAATAGGTAAACTAAAAAAAGGAGTGAAATAAATATTATTTTCAAGAATCAAAATTAAGAATTTTGTATTTTAAATTTCTTGTTGTAAAGAGAAGAAGAGACGGAGAAGAAGAGGAGATTGCGTGAAAGGAAGTGAGAGAGAGAAAATTTGTTTTTTATTTTTTAAAAATTAATAATATTTATTTTAAATTTTTTTAAAATTTTAAATTTATTTTTTATTGAAGTAATATAATTTGATATCTTGACCGTATATAAAAATTATATATTATCCTTGCATTAAATATAAATCTATAACATACTATGAAAGTTTTATTAGGCTTTTAATAATGGGAAAGGTTGTCCAATCAATAAGATGCAATTGGAGCAGTGGTGCAGCCACACATGTTTCTTTAGGTCGGCAATTTCTTTTTCACGAATTAATGCTAAAGCACTGCGGTTGGTCCAGAAAAAGGTTTGGTGTATTAATTATAACGACCACTCCTAATAAAAGAAAAGCTCATGGACTATGATTTGATCACTCGCCACTTTGACCTCACAAGTCACAGCCTTCAACCCTATTGGCTGAACATGTGTTAGTTAAGAAACTGTATGGGTTTCAAAAGTTCATTTCTAACCAATCATGGAGTTAATATTCAGGCCGCAAAAACATTTATTGATGTGGACACCAGGAGAATCTGTAATGGTCATTGCCTGATCTTATGTCATGTGTTTATCCAGGGTTTAAGTTTATCCAGACAGGCTGGTGTAGGTTCACATTTGCTGATTGCTTGGTGAAACCGCAACCTCGAGGCTGCAGGGTTGGGTTTGTTTTGGTTTCAACTCTGATGATAATAGCCAAACTCAGTCACTAACTAGGATCCTTTTAGGCTAACAAATCACCCAGCTCTACCCCTTCATTGCAAAGTATCAAGCTCCCCCATGAAGTTCTCAGCTCAATGAGAGTTGGCAAAACTAAAACAGTGCCTTACTTTTCTTGCCCATGTTTTTCCTTTGTCCTTTGCTTGAAATATTTTTTAGTTATGTTGATTTCAACAAAAACCAACTCATATGTGGTTTGGTAGGTTTTGGTTTGAATACCAAAAAGTTGATCACCTTCTATTTTCGTTATTGACATTTTACTTTAACAATACTTATATCATTAAAAATTTGAAAAATTACGATTCAAATCTATCATCCCTTACTTTAATATCCATAACAATCATGCATCTAATAATTAAACAAGAGTAAGTCCATTTTAGACGTCAAGCAAACGCAGCTCACAAGATATAAGAGGTTGTTATCATGATGTGAGATGGAAAAATGCAAGTTTCCTCCTAACCATGTGTTAGAAACCATAGATGAGGCACCTTGGGCGTAATGTTTCCCTTACAGCATATTTGGTTCGCGAAATAGATAAGAATAAAATAGAATAACTTTTACTTAAGAATAAAATATGGTGATAATAGAATATAATAGTTATTATTTTGTTTGATATAGTGAATGGAATAGAGTATGAATTGTTATTATTACTTATTACAGTGTTTGGTTGGTAGAAATAAAATTAAAATAAGAAAAGAATAGGTGACAAAAAGATAAAAATACCATTGCTCATATTATTTAGTAATTTGCATAAAAAAAAGAAATTATCCATTTTAATTATATTTTATTTCAATTTCTAAAAATAATTTTAATTTAATAACATATTTTTATATTATATTTCTAAAAAAAGAAATAATCTTCTATTTTTTGCTAAATAAAATTGTAAATAGTCTTCTATTTTATTTATAATTTGATATTATTATGGTTAAAATATTAATATTTTTATTTTTTTATTTATATTCATTAAAAATTTAATATATTAATAGTTTAATAAATAAAACAATAATATTTTAATATTTAATCATATTAAAATTAATAATGATTAAATTATATATAAAATATTAATATTTTAATATTTATAAATAATTTATTCTTTTTTATTTTTTTCTTTGTTTTTTCTTCTTCTCCATAATCTGATCTCCTGTTTTTCTTCTTCTCCATAATCCGATCACCGGAAAGGCGACCGGTGTCATGTAACACCCATCTGGTGCACAATGTGATCGGATCTAGCCACTAGGACGCTAGATCGGCGTTCCCCGCAGTTGAATTTGGCCATGGAATGCCACATCCAACCGCGGGATCTAGTCGGGAAGCACCAAATTCGGTCCTCCTCGTGGCCAGATCTGGCCATTGAGTGCCAGATCGGTTGAGAGAAAGAGCCAGATTGGCGAAAGAAGAGAAGATCGGTGGGGAGAAAGATGCAGATCGGCAAAGAGAAGGGGAAGAAAAATCGAGATCGGAAGAGGGGCAGATTGGGTTTGGTTCAGGGAAGAGGATGCTCGACTACAGATCCGGTCCTCCTCGCAGCCAAATCTAGCGGTTGAGTGCCAGATCGGCTGAGAGAAAGAGCCAGATTGGAGGAAGAAGGGAAGATCGGAAGAGGGGAAGATCGGTGGGGAGAAAATGCAGATCGACAAAGAAAAGGGGAAGAAAAATCAAGATCGGAAGAGGGGCAGATTGGGTTTGGTTCGGGGAAGAGGATGCTAGACTTAGAGAGGGAGGGAAAACAGGAAGAGAGAGAAAAAAATTTTTATATGGACTATGTTAGAATTTGATAATTACATGGGGGTATTTTAGTTATTGTGCATTTTTCAGCTATTCCATGTCTCATGGAATGGCTATTACAAGGGAGACCTCAAGTTTACTTAAGGCGCTCCTATTATCCCTTTGCATGGAATAGGAATTCCTATTCCGTGCTGACTTTTAAACCAAACGAGGAGACACCCCAATGACGCACAATAGAAAAGGAATGGCTATGAAACAAACGTGACGTTAATATTTTGATGTTTTCCTTTGTATGACAAGCAATTTGAAGCAAAGAGAAATTCCTATTCTGTGCTTACTTTTGAACCAAATGAGAGGACATCCCAATGACGCGGAATAAAAAAGGAATGGCATAGCCATTCCCCAAACCAAACGTGGCGTTAATGTTTTGATGTTTTCCCTTGTATGACAAGCAATTTGAAGCAAAGCATTTTAAGTGGGCCTCCAACTTTCAGGTACAACCCCTCTGCCCAACTGTAGCCCACTAGTCCTTTTTCCGTTGGCAACAAGCTTTGACTGTTAAAAGGTTTCCCACCATAAAAAAACAAACAGAAGTACAGAACCATGCTGAGATGATACCATCGTTGGCTCAGACTCAACCACTTCGTTCAAAAAGTGTAGGCTTTAGGCAATGAAAATATAGGAGTGGATAATCTAGTAGCCAGCAGCGCTCAGCAGAAACCCTCATCAGTCAGATATACCACCATCCTCATGCTTCTTTTTGGAAATGGAAGGAATTTATTGATCCAAAAGAAACAAGAACCCAAAAAAAAAAAAAAAAAAAGCAGAGCTGCAAGGAGCCAACAAACTCTGTCATACTATAAGACGGATTTGATTTCTTCCAATAACTTTTTCCATCAGATTCGTCATTACCGTTTACATGGGTAAAAAATTCAAAAGTTGAAATCAAGAAGACTTGAACCTAAATTAATTAATGATCAACCCTGATCTGTGTTTAAAAACACCACCAAATCGGACCACAAGCTTTTGTAATTTAACCTTGAATTAGCATGCCTTGTCTATTTTCTTGGTTTTTCTTAACAATTGTCACATTACCGACAAGTATCACGGGGGGGTGGGGTGGTGTGGTGGGGTTGAAACTCCTGTGAGTGCCACCCCTTGTAGGATACTTGGCAAGAGACGTACTGACCAGGCTAAAGTAGAAAGTCTGCGTTGTAATTTGCATATTCGTCATTGAATGGATGCGACAAGGGGCCCTCACTGCCTTCTTACTCCAACCCAATTCACAGATCAATTTCTCATCGTTCATTCCATAAAGAAAGCAGAAAAAACGATAATTGCATGAATGATAATCTCTTTATTTGTTTGATGGGGAACTCCCTGATGTGGAGAATCTTATGAGTGAGATTAATTCACCAAGTTAATTATTATTTTCAGCATATGGACTCTGACATCAAGGAATCCGTTAATTAACAAGAAAGCTAGAGTTTTAATGGAAAGTGGAATCAAGCTCCCAAGTACAGACGCATTTAGCTGCATTTAAAAATTCTAAATAGTGAGCTGCTTTTGTGGTTTAGAATTGGAGGAGCAAGGTGACCTTGAAGAATAGAAAGATCCCTGTATATCAATTATTTTGTTTCCTTTCTCCTTTTGACCACTGTCACTGTGTGATGGGCTCCTGTGCAGAATCCTCTCACATTCTTCCAACCGCACTACAGAAACTTTGAAAGTGTTTCTCTCCCTTCTCATTTTAGAAACAAAAAATTGATGCCAAAAGATTGTTGAGATTAGGCAAATGCATAATGGCGTGGGCAGTGCATCATCACAGTTATCATTGTTTTTTGTCACTATCAACTTCATCTCTATTTTTATTTCAGAAGATCATGGTAATTTTGATCTGGTAGAGTGTTAATGAACCTGTACTTTACAACTTTATAATTGTTACCAGAACTATATATATTCTGCTTCATAAGAAACACTTTCTTGTGAAGATGGACATCCTATTAATAGAGAATTAACTAACGTAGTGGTAGAATAATGCTATGAATGTTGGAAAATGACATTTCTTAAGTAACTATTTTAATTCACAGGTTATGGATAATTTCGGTGTTCGCTTTAATCTTTCAAATCCAAGGAATAGGTCCATTGAATATTCCAATTCAGAACAGATATACCTCCACAGAAATCCTGGAGTCTGAAGCATGCAGGGAAAGCTAACCCCAAATTCAGAAATGATCATTTTACGTCCAAAGATTGCCTTCCGATTGCCCCAATAGACTGATAACCAACCTCACTGATGAGATGTGATCACTTTTAAAGGTAGGTCCTCCAAGTCGGCAATGGCTGTCCCACCTGGCCTGCTGAGGTTTATTCAGCGGAATGTCCTTAAGCTCAGTGCTAGAACTCAACCGCCAAAGTGGTGGGCCTGTTGCGTTGATGGCTGGGGCTTTTGAAAAGAAATCCGGATGGCAACAGCCTCTTTACAACAACAGCTACGCAACTCTGTTTGCGCCCACAATTCCACCATTGCTGTTTCAAAATTTTCCCTTTTTCTTGTACAAGTTTTTGGACTTTTAATTAAAGTTCCACAACTTGCACTCCCTGGTTGGTTTTTGGAGTTCCATGTGCCCCTGGATAAATATTTACTCTATTTAACATTCATTTCTTTGGGCATTGGAATCCATTCTGAATCTGGGTTTATTCTAAAGGAAGTCTCCTGATCTCACCAGGCCCCCTCCATTCTTGTCTTCTCATGGCTATAGCTTTGTTGTCAGTACAGCACACAATAGCCTTTTTGATGTTACCTTGTTTGAGTTCGCCATACGGTCCCCGACTATGAAAGGGAAAAGGTTTTTTGTTAACATGATTACCTCATCTGTGCCAAATTCATCAAATTAGTGTCAGTGATATACGGTGCCTGTTCCATTATCTCCAATTTGTTATAACGTCACTTTCCTACGATTTTTTTTCCTGAAAACTCTATCTTTAAATTAAAAATAGGTTCAGCCAACGATTCATAATTGTTAAGATAAGTATACAAATGATTTAATTAGAGTTATAATACACTACTATTATCTAGTTAGAGTTATACTACAATATTATTAATTAGCTAGAGTTGAATTAGACTATTATCTATTTAAGAGTTGTATTATAATGTTATTAACTAGATAACAATAGTGTATTATAACTCTAATTAAATCATTTGTATACTTATCTTAATAATAATGGTACTAATCTTTACTCATAGACTCACAGTCCACTCATAAAAGATTCATCACCATTTACATTTATATAAATCTCTTCGTTTGGTTTGATCATGTTAATCGTGAGAAAGATAACTGTCATCAATTAATATGAAAAATAGATTTGATTTTACCAGTTAAATTTTATAGAGATAAAATATGAGATCCATCTATTGAAAAGTGTAAAACTCAAGCTACCAGTCAAGCAGGTACTCCTTGTTTCTCCTTTTCAGCTCTTCTTCTCGTGAAAGCAAAATACACTTGTAGATCTGAAATACAAGAATAATAAAACTAACCTAACTTGCCAACCTACATACATAATGCTTACTTTAGGCAGACATTTGCTTTTGTAAGCAATTGAAAAATATAAAAAAAAGAATATCATTGATATCCATCACGGGTTACATCAATTATTTTTGTATTATAATTTGTCTTGCATGTTAAATTATACAACTAATTTCTTTACTCAAGAAAGTCAAGACAAGGGTTAAACCATGTGAGTTTTGATAGTAGTACACTATTAGCATATGCCCCGTGACATGCAGGCCAATGGAATGTAAAAGAATAGAGGAAGTTTATGCCATAAAATAATTAACATTTTGCATCCCCCATGAAAACAAAGCTAAAAATTCAACCCCCACGAGACGCTACACATTATACATTGACGAATCCCTCCAAGATCTCCCCCAAGTTATGTCAGAAAATAAAAATCGGTGTCCTCTAGCTTATTCCGTGTGAACCCACCAAGCAGCCCTTTCCCTGGCTTTCCTTTCTCCTTCTCTCTCTCTGTTCCTCACTCTCACACTTGTATATAAGCGCCTGGTCTACAGACAAACTTTTTTTCATATCAGAGCTTGTTTCATCTTTGAGCAATTTATCAGGGACACAAAATCCCAGATGGGTTTCAGGTGCAAAAGCCTGTTGTGTTTGTTTCTCTTAGTTTTGCTTGTGCTCTTGCAAGAAGCAAGTGCAGGGCAACATTACTACAATGTGACTAGATTTAGAGGTAGAAAGCAAGAGAGTGGATGCAATTTGTTTCAAGGGAAATGGGTCTTTGATCCTTCCTATCCATTCTATGACTCTTCAGGATGTCCCTTCATAGATCCTGAATTCGACTGCCTTAAGTATGGCAGGCCAGACAAGCAGTATCTTAAGTACTCCTGGAAACCTGACGCCTGTGACTTGCCAAGGTACCCTTTTTTTCACTCTTTATTTTCTTTGACTATCAACTTCATGGCAAGCTCTTTCACTGTGAAAGATTGGTCTTTTTCTTTCTTTGGTGTAGATTTGATGGGGCGAGTTTTCTGGCAAATTGGAGGGGAAAGAAAATAATGTTTGTGGGTGACTCACTGAGTTTGAACATGTGGGAATCTCTGGCATGTATGATTCATGCGTCGGTACCCAACTCCAAGACCACATATGTGAGGAAGGACCCATTGTCATTTGTTATCTTTGAGGTGAGTACTGAGTACCTATTTCTGCCTTTTTGGTTTTCAAAAATCAACTCAATTTTTACTCACTGCACTGGATTGAATGTTTGTCCGCTTTCCATTATTCTATTCTTTCTATCATTCTCTATAGTTATGTTTCCAGAAAGTCTAGTTCCAAGCCTCCTCCTCCTGCTTCCACGATTTGATTTCCTTCTTTTTAGAATGCTTTTCTCTGTTTCTCCTCCCAACAGTAGGAATTATTTTTTTACTCTCTGTGTGTCAGAATATAACCGGTCTACGAGGATTGGCAATATGGTGGCCTGAAATAAATAAAGTTTATGACATTTTTGTGCGAGCTTATTTCTGGGGCTTTTATTTGGCAGAAGTCGTGCATAAGATTTTGTTATGATATTAATGGTGTGGTAATTATTTGCCTTGGAATTAATCATGAAAAGTTGCTTGGAGTAATTTGTGGGGTATTGGCCAAAGCAATCATTAGGCAATTGACTTTCCTAAATTTTTAAAAAAAAACATGTGATTTAGAATATTATCACTAATTTGTGTTCCTAATCATCTCCTTCTCATAATTAAATTTCACATATGGGTCTTATGGCTGAACTATACTGTAATTTTGTCTTTCATTTTCTTTTCATGATGTTTAGATGTTTAGGATTCTAAAACAGGCATACTACTTTCTTTGAAAGAATAAAAGCAAATGATAAACCCATTAAGTTTTTGGTATTTCTCTAGCTTAGACAGAGTGTTTCTGTTCATGGTCCAGGCAAGCTTACCACCCATTTCTCTGTTCATTTATTTGCTTGTCTTAGGAGATAGGGTCAAGAACAACAGGGAAAATGATCTCTCCTCTTTTGGGTTTTATTATATTCCATATTATTAATCATCTCTTCAAGACAAAATAGACTTTTTTCCATTTCAAAGTCAGTTGTCAGTCCAAATAATTGTAGTAGAAAATATAGAAAAAGAAAACCCAAACTTTTGGCTTTCTTGATGAGAAAATGAGGATTCAAAGACAATACTTTAGTCGCATGATTAGTTTTAGTAGTTTTTAAAACAAAGGAGGAGTCATCCTCATCCATCACTGCTCACCACTGACAGCTGTTTTAAGCGACCTGCCAACCTGTTTTGTTAGAAGTATTGTTGTCTGTAATTATTTAATCCCATTACTAGAACATTGCTTGTCAGCTATACTTGAGGGAAAGGAAAGCAGCCACAGTAATTAATTATTCCATGTCCAATGAAAAAGAAAAGAAATTGAAGAAGCTAATGTAATAAACTAACATTTAGCAATTATGTTCTGAGCGTAATTAATATATTCTTTCAAGTTGAGATTTGCCTGAAAACTCCTGTTAGTGAATAGCTTTGGTATCGATATGTTTCATTTTCCTTGAATGATTTAAAGATAATTCCTACTGTGCAGGATTATGCAGTGACTCTTTATTTGTATCGTGCACCATACTTGGTGGATATAGTACGAGAAAACGTTGGTGCAGTGCTCAATCTAGGCTCCATCAATGGTGGCAATGCATGGAAAGGGATGGACATGCTGGTCTTCAACAGCTGGCACTGGTGGACACATAAAGGAAAATCTCAAGCGTAGGATGTTTTCTTTTTCTCATCTTTATTCGTTCCTTTTTCTTCATATAATGATGGAAACCCAACCTGATTATCATTTTGCTTAATGTAGATGGGATTATATTAGAGATGGTTCTGAATTATACAAAGACATGGACCGTTTTGTGGCGTTCAACAAAGGGCTAACGACTTGGGCTAACTGGGTTGATAGCAACGTTGATTCTACGAAGACCAAGGTCTTCTTCCAGGGCATTTCTCCTACCCACTACGAGTGAGTTTAAAAGAACCTTTGAACCCTTCAAAGAATGCTCAAAACTAATTAAGATACCAGCTACTCTCAACCGCCTGTTTCCCTATAACTAATCATAAATATTGATTCTGTTCAATTACATCAGGGGCAGGGAGTGGAACCAACCAAAAAAGAACTGTTATGGAGAACTAGAGCCACTGTCTGGTTCTACATACCCGGCAGGCGCTCCTCCCGCTGCTGCTATTTTGAACAAAGTTTTGGGAATGATGAAGAAACCAGTTTATTTGCTTGACATTACAACACTCTCGCAACTGAGAAAAGATGCTCATCCCTCGACCTACAGTGGTGAGCATTCAGGCAATGACTGTAGCCATTGGTGTCTTCCTGGCTTGCCTGATACCTGGAACCAGCTTCTCTATGCAGCTCTAGTAATGTGAAGGTCCACATTGGGCAACAAAGAATTTACTTTAATTTTCTTCTTCATGCAATTGTACATTCAAGATGGTGCAGAAAGTTTCTCATTCACACCTGGTAGGAGGTAATGAAGGAGCAAAGATCAGTTGGTGATAAGGGGGTAGGCAAAGATCAATTGTAAAGTGATTGATTTTTTAGAACAAAAAAAATTATTTTGAAGTGGAAAAAACCTATGACAGATTGAAATCTTTGAAAAATCTTTACTCCAGTTGGACAAGGACATCAAATTTCTATGTCAAGTTTAGGAAAAATAGAGTTAGCTTTCCACCATGCTCTATGTCTCCTTATCCGCATTACCTATGTCTCTATTACCTATGAACAACAGGCTCATAATTAAGAGCAGTTGAATTATCTGTATTCTGCCCCCATATTAATTAGAAAAACAATAGTCTCTGGCAATTTCATCTCTTTTAGGTGAGTGGATAAAGACTAGAGAAAATTATGTTGAGCAGTAAAATATCATTGTCTGAATGAAACACTTTGTACAAAAAGAAGTCTACTTGTTTTTCTGGCAAAATTAGGGTGCTTGAAAAATCACCAATGTTAAAGTAACACGTCAAACCGGGTCAGGCAGCTAGATACAAAGACAGCAGTTATACCAATAACATCTGCCAAAAGTATCCCAGCTTCCATATCCACCATAGGCGCCCGAAGGCTGAAGCCCACATGTTGGCAGGACTCAGGGAGGACTCCTGCAACATATACTGATTAATTCCATTGAAATCAACGCATCTGAGATCCAAATCTAATTTAATAAAATGCAGGAGATTTACTTTGATATGAATGGCTGAGAAATTCATCTCTAGAATGACCATAAGCAGCCACATTACAAGATGATGCAATGAACAATAATTAAAATTAAAGCTTTTGAGGAATAACAAATAGGCAAGACAACTACAGCATATTACTTTAATAAAGCCCTTGACAAATAAATTGTATTGGTTAAATCTACATTATGTAAAAACTTTTAAACAAAAAAATCTACATTAAGTACAGTTCATCCGCTATGGATTAATAACAGCAGATTTTCCATCGTAAGTGGGTAATACGAAGCGAAGACTGAAAACTAACCTTAAAAGAAACTTTCAAGAAGGCAATGGGGATACAACTAGTAGCCAATATAAACTGCAGCATTGACTATGTAACAATCATCATTCTTATCTCCCATTTCTTCTACAAGCACACCACTTGAGCATATTAGTCCTCCATCCACAACTTCAACGTCCAAAATTTTTCCACTGTAAACAATGGGAAAAACGAAAACAAACAAACAAGAGACAGATAAGAGTTTTATAAATATTAATGCACACACATAGACACATGCAAGGTTTCTATATCAACAAGTGATGGGACAGGAACATTTACCAGAAGCACTAGCAAGGAGTTTGTAATTAATTCGTTTCATGTGGGCACTCACATTTGGTTTCCCATCATTTGCCAAATGTTAACTTTCAAACTCATTAAGGCAGAGTGATGCAACAAATAATAAGACACTTTACTGAAATAGAAGAAGAGCATTAAGCTGGACAAACAGAATAAATGCTTATTGAGAACAGATGTGTAATTTCATGCTTGTGATAGAGGAAGAAGATCAATGGAAGAAAGGCATAGTTAAATAATAGTAGTAGTTAGAAGATGAGAATGGGTTTGGATACAGGTTAAATTTCAGATGGAGTAAATCATACAATTTGGTCACTAAGCTCATGGGAAGAAGGGCTGTTGACTACTGAACTTCATGCTTGCATTATATTGGTCACAATTTGGTCATAATAGATTGCAATAGATTGATCTATACATTAAAAATTATAGATGCTCTAAATGTTAAATGCTATTAAACCAGTTAGCATCCACGTTAGGTTAACAAAAATTTATGCTTAAACCAGAACAGGGGAATTTCTTAAGGCCAACTGTGAGGTTTCAAAGATCTTTGTACCCCTTTCTTCGATTCTTTCTTATTTTAAACAAAAAAAGATCACGGTTCCAAAAATAGAGGCGCCAACTTCAAGTAGTGGATACTTACTAAGGAAAAACAGACTTCACCCTCTCTATATCCAACGACTGCTGGAGAGAATGAGGAACTCCTAACTTGATCAGTAGTTTCATTTGGTCAAAAGAGACCCCAGGTATGGATCCTGCACGAGCTTTATATCATTATATCCAATGAAACAACATTCATAAGAAAGCACTATGCCAAAACTACTCATATCATTCAAGTTACAAACATGGAGAAGATCTTTATCAATAAGCTGACTTTAAGAAGTCGAAATTTTTTGGCCATTGCTGGTCTCACGAGTTTAAAGAACACAGAAGAAAACAACACGAAATCCAGAATCTTTCTAATCTTACTGCACCAAGACTGAACTGCAAATGCATAGACAGCAATTACATACCTCTCCTGAATGCCGGGATTGAATTAGAAGAAATTGCATCCCTGCAAGCCCTCATTGCTGCTGATGTAATATCTTGCCTGTTTCCATACAACAATTCAGAAAATTAACAGAAATGAACCTGTTTTTATCAGATTAAACCAAACAAGGAAAACCAAAAAAGTTTTTTTTTTTTGTTACATAAATCGAACCCTAAAGAGCAAAGAAGACCAACCCATGTTGATCGTAACCAACACCCATCTCCACAAACAGAAGTTTCATAGGTGGGTTTGAGGTGTTGCTGGCAGTGCTGGTGCCTCCACTTTGCTCTGCTGCCATGGCTGCTGTAGCTCTGATTGGGCGTTGAAATCTAGGACGGGTAGGAGGCTGGATGATAGGGAAAAGTAGTGACACCGATGAAAGTGAAGGGTATGCTTTGGGAGCGAAGGAGACAGATCCAGTGGAAGTAAAAGATGGCAACTTTGAAACCAAGCAGATACTCATCTCCTCTTCCCCAACTCAACAGAACTTCGAGATTCGTGTAAATTCATCAAAAATTTCCCATTCATATTTACTTCTTTTATTTATCAAACTTATTTCTTTGACATTGTGCGTGTGTGTTTTTTAAAGGTTAAAATTGGGTTAATAAAGTTATTTTAATTAATTGGAAAATCAATAATTGGCACGAAACTATTGATAAAAAAATCAATGAAAACAATGGAAATCATAACTTGAACCTTGTTATGGAGTAATAGAAATTGAGTTTAATCCAAAGTAAGTTTGTTTTGAATTGTTTGAGCTCATTTAACCAAATTCCTAATTTGAGTTACTGTTTAATAGGTGGATTAAACAGTAAAATTTTCATCTTTTAAAAAATTTTTACAAATGATACACATTTTACAAGACAGAACAATTTACCCTAAACTGGATATGTAGATGAACAGCTTAATCAAAGATAGAAATTTCCAGGCCCATTAACTTCTCATCAGGAGTCCGCTGTACACTCAAAATCAAGCCCAAAGCCGTATTAATGTCAAATGCTCAAATCCAAAAGCCCCTGTTCCTCATCAAATACCCAGCTCAGCAAGCTTGAGAATTTTATAACCGGCAGCCATCAAAGCATTCTCCTGGTTTGGGGGCCAAATCCCAAATACCAAGATCCAGGAATTATGGAGGACAGCAGTAAAACGCCAACTTGAAGCATGCAGGTCCTTTATGCATTAGTTGGTTAGTCAGTGTTCTTTTTCTTTTGTTTTTTTAAAGCTAACCAGGCGGGACAATTTAGGGGCCAGGGAGATTGCTGGTGGAATTCATTTTAAAGAAGAATCATTATTCATTAATATGATCCCCAACTAACTCTAAATGATGACCATTTACTGGGGAGGTTCCGTCTCCAAGAACTAGACAGTCTTAATAGTAAAAGGGAATTCATGTTTAGATTGCTCTTTAACTTTCAATTATACCTTTCAGTTTTACGCAATTTAAGATTTCCCCCCGAATGATTATAACTTTCACATGCTGGAACAGTGTCTGGCTCAAAGTTAAAATGGTTGGTGGTGCACCAAACCTTTTCAAGGTTCCACCAAAAGCAATGTCGCTGGCACAGTCGTAGGTCCCCTCTTTGCGTTAACATCGGCAAATTCCGACGAATCTTGTCAAACTCTGATTACAAAATCTCTAGGATACCAAGCTATGCTTAGAAACAAAACTACCCGATACACTTTATAAAGATTTTATAGTTATTTGGTTGCTCGTCATGTTTCGGTTGTCTTAGTCATAAAGATCTTTTTTGGTTGAAGCAGTAGCACCCAAAAGCACTCTCTAAATATATTTCATTGACAAAAGTATGACTCGCGAAGCCATGAACTATTTACAATACCGGCTGACTCAAGGCACAAGCACTAGCCATATAGATAACACGGTATCCTCATCCGATAAGAGATGTTAAAGCCAGTTTATGGGTCGCTGAAATTTCAGTTTCAATGGGGTTTCAAAGTAAGAGCTGGCATTATGGGTTTGCTGTAAAGTGAGATCAGGGACAGAAGAAAATTTTAATGGTAGCAGTTCCATTTCACGTTAGTTATGCACTGGAATAAATTGAATGTGTGGATAAATAGCAGCTGGCATTGTATTCACAAACATGATTGTTCTTTTAACTTTACAACAAAAGAACTGGTAGCGGATTCTGGAGCTGAGTTTGCTACAGAGATTAGCAAGTAGTAGACCTGCAAATAAATTTTGGTTGTTGTTGGCTTTGGCATTGTACATGGCACGATCTGGCTTTGTCTCTCAGCTCTTGGAAAGCCCTCATCGTTTCAACATCAAACCCTCCAGCAAACTGTCAATAAACAAAAGGCGCTAAAGAGTGTTGCCCTTCTCAATGCGGACAAAAGCAAACTTAATAGGAATTAATGAGAATGTTAACCTGGTGTACACGGAATGCAAATCTAACGCCTTGAACAATCAGCTCCTCTTCTTCAGGCCCACCACCAACTGCTTCGAGCTCCGCAGATACTCTTCTCATGTACTTCATTGCTAATTTCACTGACGCAAGCTTGATCTGCCATCATTTATTTGCATTATTAATGAGTTAACAAACACCAAAGGCTGCAATAAATGGAATGCAGGGACTAGCGAGTCTGTAAAAACACGCATCTCATTAACTTGCATTGCTGCCACTACATAACAACTTGTTTGTGAAAGCAGACTAATAAAGAGGATGAATTTTGTACTAGCAATGGCTTTTAGATTAAGATCTCAATGAGTTCATAGAAGTTTCGCGTCTACTCGAGACACTATGTAAAGAAAGCATTGTCAACCCCAACATTAGTGACTAGTACAATATGCTGTGCATAATCGGTCTGGATTGTGATTCCGATTCTGTTCCTTTCCCATGAATCCCAAGTAAACCGTGGAAGCAAACAAGCAAATATGTTTAGAGATCTGGGACTTCACATGTAGGCATGCACGCATGCGCGTGGAAAATAAGGAGTAAAATCTAACCTTCCTTTTGTCACCTAGCAAACACTAGTTAGAATATAATAATAAACATAGTAAACAGTATCAAAACAATACATATTTGCCCTTCCAAGATCCGAAAGCAAGATTAATTAAATAGACCACCTAAAATCTATCACCCAATTGACTAATGGAATTTTAAGAATGATGGGTGCTTTCTATCATGACAATTAAGAAATAAGCAAAAGGTCATAGTATTACCAAATTTGCATTCTTTACTAATAAATTATGTGTAAATTTTTTGTATAAAACAAGTTGGTTGAATTAATTAGATTACCTGGCTCACAATTCCAGTTTCAAGCATCCAATCCATAGGAATTTGAAATCCTTTGTATCTCTTTGTAGCAGATTCTCTCATTCGTGAGAGATTGTAAACACCATGCTCCAGCCTGCCATTATCATATGAATAGCAGAATCAGAACAAACCGATAAGAAGCAAGTAATAGAGAAAGAGTTCACAGATAAAACAAGGACTATACTTTTCAAGTAGAGCTTGCATCTTTTTGAGAGCCGGACTACAGGGTTGCCGGGCATCATCACGAAACAATGAAGCCTCGGATTCAAGTTTCTTGAGATCACAATACCCAAATGCTGCCTCGCGCAAGGCATCCGCCTTCTGCTCTGGCCAATCGAAATGTTTCAACACCGCTCTTTCATCCACCTAAATGAAGAACAAAAAAATTAATCATTAAGACAAAAATCCTCGAGAAAGAAAAAAACCACGGTAAAAATCAAATGGAAAAGAAAGAAAAAAAAAGTACCAAGTAAGAGAGCTCATCATCTAGCCATTTAACAAAAGGAACAACATCCTCTATATCTGTAAATGCAGCATTCTCAACTTCTTTGATCAAGAATCTTATGAAGTCTCCTTGTGTTTCTACATCTGTCTTTATCTGTAACAATCACAAAAGACCACATTAACTTCTGGAAACCCAACATAAGTACGCAACAAAGCTTAAACAATTAACATCAATCAAACCCAACATTAGTAGATTCTGGTTATTACTCTACTCTGAGCTAAGGACCAAAGGTGCCAAATTTGTACGATTACTATTTGAAATTCAAACTAGTTGGGCCTGAAATTTAAATTCCAAAAATTATTCTGTGAAATTTGCCACTTATATTTATTAAAATTACACTCTTTATTTTTTTTATTTTTAAATATTTCTATATACTTTTCTAAAATTCCTTCATCGAATCTAAATGCTGTCTTATCTAGCAAGAAATAAATCAAATATAACAAAGGCAATAAATTCACGGAGGACCAGTCACTTGTCACTGACATAAAAACCACACTGTCCACAGTGGCATTATCGTAAATAATTATAACCGGAAACCGAAACTCACCGCGAGCAAATGAGTTGACCGATTCTCAATCTCTCCAATCATATCCCTCGCGTTAGCGGTTGCCGGTAAAACCTCCGGCACGCTACAGCCACCGGCCTCTCTTTTCGAGTCCCTCCGCATAAGCGAGTGATAAAACTCTACGACCTCTGGAACTCTCCTCACTTTCGCCGCAATCAACCTCATCCCCTTCGGAGGCGGAGGCGGAGGTGGCGGCGCAATAGCTTTTATCGGAGGTGGTGGCGGAGGAGGAGGTGCAACTTGCTTCACTGCTGCTACTGGTGCCGGAGGTGGCGGTGGTGGAGGAGGTATTTGCTTCTCTGTAGAATCAGAGGAGCTATTGGATGACGTCGATGATGATGGTGATGATGATGAAGGTCTCGGCGGTGGTTTTGGGACCCTAGGAACACGAGATCTGATATTAACAAGAGTCGACTCAACGAGTTCCTCTGAGTTACACCTCGAGTGTCTCGGTCTCTCAGTCTCAAGTTCCTCTCTTTTAAACTCCAAGCTCTCGACTTTCTCATTATTCAAAGTACTAACAACAACGGCGTCCGTACATTTACTATTATTTCTCTTCAAATTCTTAATCAAATTTGACTTCACACTAACTTCCACTAACCCTTGATATCTCTGCGAAGAAGAAAGTAAATCGTCGCTTTCCGCCGTAATCTCCGCTTTACTGTTACGATCAGAATAAGACGACACCATTTTCTTTAGCTCCGCTATTTCTTCCTCCATTTCTCTCCCTTTTTTCTCGCTCTCATTCCTCTCTTCTTCAATCTTTTCCTTCAGTTCCTCTACCTCTGTTTTCAACGTCTCGTTTTCGTTTCTCAAATTCTCAATCTCTTTCGAAGCTCGTTCCAGCTCCGCATTTATACCTACGATCTCGTTTTCCAGCACAGGAACAATGGCAACCGATTCTTTTAAAAGCTTGTGCTCGAGAAGCTCTGTTTTCAGCCTGGACTCTCGCTCTCTCAACTCTTCAACCAATCGGAGGAGTTCGGTGACGTCAGGTGGACGAGGCTGGACTTGAGCTGAGGATCGTGGGAAGTAAACGCCAAAGGAACGTGAAAAGACAGCTTTCTGGGAAATGTTGTTCTTGTTACCCGAGCTCGGAGATGACAATGGTGGTTTAGGGGGAGTTTCGTGCTTCGGGTTTGCAGGTGATTTTTGCAAACCCATTGCCAATCTTACCTTACCGGCCACCATGATAAGCTGAGTTTCTGCTTACTCTAACTATCTCTGGTTTGGTTTTAGGGTCCTCTAATTTGTGATCTGTAAGAAGGGGAAGGGATACAAAAAACCGTCCTTGTCTGTTTGGTTTTCAGACAGTGTGGTCTTAAACTTGGGAGTTTGTGAAAATTTGAGTAGCAGAAAGAAAAAAAAAGAATAGAAAAGAAAAAAGAACGTTAAAAAGCTAGATACTTCGAGAGTTTTAAGAGAGGGAACCAAGTCTAAACTAAAGAGGCAAAAATTAAAGGCACAAATATCGAGGAACGGTCTTCTCTCCTGGATCCGGTTTGAAAAAACAAATAAATTAAAAATTTACATAAAAAAAAGAGAAAAGAAGCATTTTAAAAAATATCTCTTAAATATGAATGTTTTTAAAAATAATTTTTTTATAATTTTAACTATTTTTAATTAAGTTTGATAAAATTATTTTTAACGAAAATTTTTTATATTATATGCACATAATGTTACATGTTATGTACAAAAACATATTACACATTATGTATTAAACCTTTTTATATCAAATGCACATGATATTACACGTCATGTAAAAAAATATTATTATTATATATCATATACAAAAACATGTTATACGTTATATACAAAAATATGTTACATATCATAATTAAAAAAAATTATTACATGTTATATTAAAAAAAGTATTATTTTTATACATCATATACAAAAACATATCATATATTATATTAAAAAAATATTATTATTGCACGTAATGTTTAAAAAAATTCTATTACACTTTAATATCTAAGATGTTATTATTATTTATGAATCAAAACTTTAAATCCTTTCAACTCTTTTTATTTTTTTTTTTATGATTTGACATCAATTAAAATGTTTTCAACAGGTTTTCATAAATCAAAATATAATATTCCTTATCTAAGACAGTTATTTCAACTAAAAACTAAAAATTTTTTTTTTTGAAAGTTTAAGTTTATAAATTTCAAATTCATGAGTTTATTGATATTTAAGCTCCGAATTGATTTAATTAAAAACTATTTTCAAATATTTGTTATCATTTTCACAATTTTAGTTTCTTTTAAAACACTTAAACATCAAATTCTCCAAATAACCACCCACCTTAAGTACATCAAAATTATCACTCAACGTCTTAAAAGCATACAAGAGAAAAATAAGAAGCACAACGGGCGAATATTGGAAAGAGAAACCAATAAAATTAAAAAGAACTAAACGGTGAGAGAAAAATCAAAATTAGAGATGAAAATAAAGAAAAATTGTAATTGATGACTTAATTTATTTGAAATGGTTTTAGGAGTATTTTTATCAAATTATTATTAAATATGATTAAAAATAATTAATTTTATTTTAATAATTTTTTTAAAATCAAGATATGAAAATAATCATTTATTATAATTTTTTTAAAAGCGGAATTCATTTTTTTTACATTATTTAATACATGAAAATATATATATATAAAAAAAAGGTCATACTCGCGATTAGAGCATGACAAATGTAACCTCCTAAAATTGTCCGTATCTAAATAGAGTGTTTGTTCTTTTTATATTCTGCTTTTACTTGTAATTTTTTAGTGGCTTTGATTTGAAAGTGAAACTCAGTGGAAGCTGATTCCACTCGCAGTTTGACGAGCGTGGCGTCATACTAGACGCTTGCACACGTTATTGATTAGAGCGTGAGAAGCGCGTGGGTGTTTTCGGGTGTAGTGAAGTAAACATGTGGTTTCGTTAAGGGGATGATGAGTATAATCAAATTGACAAAGAAACAGTGCCAAATTTTGGGAAACCAGAAAGCTGCTTCCAACGGTCGGCTTAATTGAATCCTCACATCTATTTTCTCACCATTTTCTCGCCTAATGATAAAAACTTATCTTGAACTCGATTTACCTCGATTCTATTGTTTTTTTTTTAATTTTCATATTAATAAAAAATTAAATAAATTTTAATATCATTTATCATGTATTTATATTTTTAATCCAATATACATACTTAGCAAAAAAAAATCTTTATTTACAAAATCAAGATTTATCTTATTTTTTATTAACGTGATTTTGAAAACACAAATAAGATAATATTAATACTATTAAAAGATGTGAAACTTTGAACGTCGTTTATATTAATTTCATATTAAAAAGACACTGTGATGGGAGGAAGAGACACGAGCATTTGGCTTAATCAACTCTATAGGTTGCTAGATAGGGACATGTGATTATGACTTTACGAGACACGCTACGATCTTGAGTAAGAGTTAGTCAAAGCAAATAGGTCTATCTTTTGCCAAATTATGTAGTCAAGATCATTTTAATGAAAAGATTTGGATAAAGGGCATTTCGAGGTCTATGCCATGAAAAAGATGGTACCATATGAATTATTCTTAAATGCACGTTTATGAAGAGGGATTAGTGATCCATATATACGTGAAAATCAAGCTTAAGGGAAGCATTAATCTCGTCCTCGATTGAACTTTCTTCATGGTTCCTCCACCCATCAAAATTGACATGTTATTTATTTCGTTTAATTAAAGTCATTGTTTGTTGTTTTTAGGGGCAATGTTGTTAGGTTTCCTTTACTCTCTCGGTCTCTCTCTTCTTTATTTTCAGGGTGCACTCTAATTAACGGAAATTACTTAAAAATTTGACTAACATAATTAAACATACTAATTCGTTCTTGAGAGTAATAGGCAAATTAACGTGACTAAACTAATGGAGAGGGGTTGATCAATTACTTCAATCAAGGCCGGGTTTACTTGTAATAAGGAGGATAGGCCTTAATTCTAGCAAACTCCGGAGAGATGAAGCCTATGAAAAATTTCATATATATATATATATATATATATAAACATGTTAAGGTCCGCAAACATTATGACAAACATCAAAAGGGAAAAAGGTGGCCATGATGAAGTGAATGCATTTGGGGACCATTAATGATATGAATTTAATTATAGATTATATTTCTTAAAGAGTGAACATATCCAATGTATGTTAAATCAAATGTTGTTTTCAAACATGAAAATCAAGGCTAAACGGTCAGTGAAAGTGATCCAAAGTTGGGGATTTCTCCTTATTGGTGTTTCCAGAAATAATTTATGCTACAAAAATATATTTATAAATTCTAATACTACAATTTTCTTCAGGTTCACTCTGACCTCTTTTTCAACTAGAGGATTGCTTTTAGGTGTGGCAGTTACAAAGATATATTTGTCTCCTTCACTAAAATGAGACGTGGATGATTGCTGAGAATTAGACTTACACGGCTGACACATCGCTTTCAATGGAAAATGCTGATGGGCGATGCTTATATATATTGTGGCCATTAACAGATCACTCTGATCTGTCTGATGATGTGTTTGCGCCTGCTATGATAATTAAAACCGGCAAAGAGGAGCCTTGTTAGCTGTGGTCGATGGGCAGCTGCATGCTTAGGGATGCTTCTGACGTTGACCTGAGACGAAACGCTTTTGACACCTTCTCTTTGCTTAGCTCTTTTGCATTCAATTTGTTTAGGGCGTAGTCTGGGAACTGACCTGATCGATCACCCGGTCATGAATACGTCTTAAAGGCGTATGTTTAATTGGGTACACATTCCACAGAGATATATAACATACATAAAATTTACATACAGCCGCACATATACATGCGTGTAATATATATAGCACACAGAAATATCACTCTAACTTGTTTTTCAGGGAAAGAAAAATACTGACAAATTATATGCACCAATTAAGGCACGAACATCTTTTGTGAAGTATTCACGAGGAGGAAAAAGGGTTTATTTATAGATATGTAGCACATGACTTTTGCTAGCTGGATTCAATCAATTAAATAGATGTACATATAAATGTGGATAGAGTACTGAATAAATGTTGATAGGGTTTTTATTCAATCTGAAATTTTCTTATTTTGATTATTTATTATCTATATATAAGACCAAGTTTTATAAAAAAGAAAAAGGGGAGGCTAATTCAGAATATATGGAGTGTATGTGTGTACATGCATACACACGTTTTTCTAAATTCCCTACCAATAGAACTTGATAACTATTTTTCTTAATTATATACTTAAACTTGTCTTTAAATTGTGGAGTCTTGGTTACCATGAGATTGAGAAGCAATTAGTATTAAAAGGGCTAAGGTATTTCTTAATTTCCAGAGAGTTCAACACCTTCAAATCGACAAAACAATCATGGCAACCTAACGAACTTTGACTTCGATCGTGTTTATGGCAGTGCAGAAGCTGGCTGACAATCACCTACCTGTAGCTTAGCTAGCATATATCTATACACACACACACACACACTAGATCCAACAGCTCTTGATGATAAGTGTCGTGATTACTACCCTCTCCCAAGTTGGGAAAACTTTGTAATCACACTCACGCTCGAGGCCGAGAAGTCACCACGTAAAATTAATACAATTGAATCTTAAGAAAAAAAAATTCATCGTTATTTCTTGCGAAGAGGTGGTGAAACATAACAAATGGGGTGAAATTAATGTGAGGAGCGACCGATATCTAGGAAAGCATGAAAGGAATGTAACAAGATGCTGAAATGAAATGAGTAAATGAATGTGGTCCTAATTTTGGGAGCCTTTTCCCCTCAAATCATAGGATAATTTGCTTCGTGCAAAGGCCGGTTTCACATGCAGAGGCCAACGAAGCATGAGTTAATGTACATCCTTCCCATGGGGCTCCCCTCGACCTGTTAAGATGGACATTTGTCTATAAAAATGGATTAGGGTTTTCGGTTTCCCCCTTTGGGTTGCCTAGAGGGGGGCCAACTTGTCACATGCTATGAGCCTACGATTTAAGACATCAACCTTTCCGTGAGGATATATGTACATAATTCAATATTGGCCACTTTGAGCTATTTAGAAACATTCTGATTGAATTTATAGTTGACATATTTTTGTTTTTGTTCTCTTTTTTAATAGTTTGATAGGACTAACTAAGATTCAACTTAAAATTATTTAGTAGCTAGTAATATAAAGGTAGGTAATAAATAAACACCTGACAATATAAAGTTGGGAAAACATACATGATCTGGGCCTCAAAACTTTTCCCTGGGTGCAATGCCTAATTTGCCACCTTTTCCACTGTTCATTGGATTGTTAACTCAGATATAAATTCTTAATAAATTGCTTTTTTGGCTCAAAAGAAATTTCTTTGATGATTAATTACTTGGCAGAATTCAAATTCATAAAGTATTCGAAATCACTCTCTATACTAAATTTACAAAAAAAAATAAAAACTACATGCATATGCCAGCCGCCTAGTAATTATACTGTTCAAGCACCATTTTCCAGCACTTGGGTCTATTTTTTTTTCCTTCTTTTGAAGCTCCTCCCCGGCAGAGAAACAAAATTTGTCCCCGAAATTCACAATCATGAAGTTCAATCTTCCAATCATGGCCATAAAGACCTTTCATGAGAAGAACAGTGCTTGAAGCTTGGAGAGAGAATTCATTCCACACCTGAAGACCACAGCTCCCGGACATTACATAAGGCTAATTTACTTTTTATCGAATCTAGGGTAGCTTGTCCGCATGTTGATGTGTCTCTTTGCCAAGGACATCCAGTTCATGCGGCAATGCTTTATAATTCAGCTACCGATACAAAAGGCCCCGCGAGTTGTCCGAGAAAGATACGGTGCGTCCGGTTCCGCTGTAATGCATTTTGAATAGGTCAAGATCATACTGGCATCTTTTAGGTCTTAGCCTCTTAGAACCCTACATGCATAGTCTGGCAACTGCCCCGTGCCCATGTTCCCAATCCCTTCCCCTGGGCTATCCATTCTCGCCAATTGAAGCAGTTTTATCTATATTCTCCATGAAATATCCTGAAGGCTAAAGGTTTACTTTTGCTTTTAAGAAGAAATGGTAAGATGTACAAGATTTTGGAGAAGTATTTTGGTTGTGTGTCTGTCTATATATATGATGCAATGTTCAAAAGAGTATATATGGATATAACAGTTAAAAGAAAAAGGATAATGAAAACAAGCTTCATTCATATAAATTTTTTAATCAAAACACGACATCATAATTTAATCATTATCGAAATATCATAGCATATATAACTTAATGTTTAATGTCTTGATAACTTAATCATAACAACCAACTCATGCTAAAGTTCTTCTTTTTGATGGATCATTTATTAGCTCATAGTTAAAGTTGTCTATGAGTTGAGCAGTAAATCTAGGCTTGCAAGATAGCTCTATTCTTGTGTGCCAAGTCTAAAAAATATTTTCCAAATCCGAGTTCAGTCAATAATGGAGCTAGAGCAGGCTTAGGCTTGCTTCCAGGGACCAGTCCTGAATTAGGCCTCCCCAAGCCCACCCTTAAACATTAAAGAAAAAGAAAAATCATTCACAATCTATGATCTTAGTTTGACCCTTTAAGAAAAGAATACAATGACTTGTCAGGGTAATAGACAAAGAAGTGAAAGAAAAAAGTCAAAATGCCTGGCTAGCAACAGACACCCAACAAAACGCTTGTGACTAAGGATAAATCTAAGCTAAGCCATAAATCTAATACACCGGCCTAGGGTCTGTGTGTGATGGGCTGGCTCTGTGTAGTGTTTGGAATTGCCTCCTGTCCTGGTGAATTAGTAAGACAGGAAACAGGCTACCGGTTATGTTTCCAATCTTACTTTTTGGGTCTTCCCAACTTTTGTTTTTGTGCTCCTATTCGGCGAATGCTGACTTTGTAAATGAGATAGGTGGATTTTTGCTTGAGGCAGGGGATCTACTGGAGGTTTTTTGTTTTTAGTTTGTTGTAAAGGGGATCTGATCTTATTCAGGTCTGCTTTGGATGAACAAAGGGTTTCCCCTTTCTGACTCAATGAACTATTCATATAATTTTCCAAAAAAAAAAAAAATTACCACTTAGAACAAGTTTACTGGTCTTGCAGCTGAAACTACAAAATGTTTGCAAACCAATTACTTGCAATCTAAAAACATGCTGTCATAGTTCACAGAAGGCAACTACCCTTTGACAGGTTGAAGAGGAGCTAGTGTTTCTGTCAAGCGATACATGCAAAATGGATGCATTCCGGGCCAAAGTCTGAAAGGTATAAAATGGAGGAGCCCTTTCTGTTTTAGACTTCTATCCAGTTAAAATTATCACCCCCGATTCCCAAACTAGTTCATTGCCTGCTCAATTATTTCAAGCCATGACGATAGGCTTGAGAAAAGGCTCGGATTCCATATGCGGGACTAAACCAGGGAAGTTGTGAACTTTTCAAAACCGTCTCTGCAGTAACAGAAAGTTGATTCAATCAGGGCAGAGAGCTCTGCCATATTTTTTTCACGGGTCATGAGTCACAGTTCACGAGTCAGTCCTCACACAACAAATGGTGCTAAAATGGTTTGTCTGCTCAATCTGCACTGATCTGTACTCTGTATTCAATCTCTATATATTGTGCTTCACTTTTTCTTTGTTTGGAAATCAGCATTATCATCATCGAATCGTTGAACAGTTCTAAACCTTGAATTACTTTAATCTTTTAAGGGATTGAGAGATCATAACAAATTGAACTTCACATGCATGAGAGAACCAGGGGGTTTAAATGGGGTCGGTGGTTGTGAGTAGGGTGAGGATTTGTTCCGGTTGGGGCCGTGACTAAGTTCAATTGTTCGACAATCAATTTCTAGGACCAGAGGTTGGTCACGGTCCATGCATGATTAACTAATGCTAGGCATTAACAAGATTAACGTTTTCCACCTTGTCAATGTTGCAAGGGGCTTTCCACATTAGAAAGCAGGAACGTTCAAATATGAGTCTGCCAAGTACTCTTCCTCATGAGTAATGCCCACATGTGACGGTTTTTTGTTTTGGTGCATGGATTTTCTTTCTTGTATTCAAACTTCTTTTATGGTTAAAAAGTTGTCAATTATCTATTTGGTATTTGTATTACAAAATGGTTGAATCCTTAGTGGAAATAAGAAATGTGCATTTCCCATAGTGTGATTGGAAAGATGAAGAAAACTAAGATTCCCATATCACTTTCTCATTCAACTAAAGAACTATAGCATTGTTCTTTTCGCTAAGTTTGCATAGTCATTGTGTTTTGGCATTATGATTGTTGATGTAGGACAAACAGAGGTGGGTCGGGGAAGAATGGGATGTTTTTGTAATATTTGGGGTTATTGGATTTGCTTGATGGAAGCAAAGAGGGGGAAAGAAAGGAGGCTATGGGCGATTTGAAAGGGCCAACTACGAGGGATCACATGCATGATTGATGAGAAGAAAGTACTAAAGTTAGAAGTGGACTCATCGCGGGGCCATAGTCGCTTTCCAAGTTCTTGTCTCAAAAGTCATTTTCAGTGACAAGACAATGATAAGCTAATCTTTTATCTCCCTCACCATTGCGTATTTAAATCCCGTTTAACCAAAAAAAAAAATGAAACCTAGATAAGATATTTATTAAGAAAAAAAATGTTACTAGTATATGTGATCTTATTTCTTTTGTTGCAGCACATATCTTAGAGGCTTCAGCTTCATATCCGCCTTTGTGTAGATTTTTCTTCCTTAGAAAATAAATACAAACTTTGAACTCCACTCCCAAATCCATCCTTTAAAACACCCAAATTCGTTGATTAATTAGAGGTGGTCAAGACATTGTGGAAGGCAATCAGTATAAAGGGGAAAATGGAAGTTCAATAGGGAAGAGTAGAAATGGATTTTTAGGCGGAACCTGTATGAGCCATAAGTCATCAGAGGCCCTTATAATGCAAGTTTGTGACGTGATCCAAAGGCCCAAATAAACTTCCCTGGAACCTGGCCGCCCACTTAGACCACGTCCAGAACAGAAAGTGCGAATGCTATTAAGACCAAGCTGAAGTGCACATTTTGTAGTTCTTTTTCGATTTAGTTAAGTAGCCAGCAGCTAGGCTGAGGGGATCTTTCTGAAAAAAACGAAGGTGATTTCTACTTCTAAATTCTAATTTTAGCTGCATATTCATCATATTTATATTACCTATATATATAGGCTAAGAATAAAACCTTTAGGGTATCTTTATCAAATGGTTACTATATATAAAAAAGAAAATCCTTAAATTCAAAGTTGGAGTTCCAAATCTTCTTGAACTTCGGCTCCTGGACTTCACCCAAATTGAAAGCCTCGGCAAGGTATCTCTCTGATTAAGTCCCAATACTTACCTTCTTCGTCTTGCAAGCATCTCCATGCTGCCCCATGATACTGTCTTACGGTAACTTCAAGCAAAGTCTCTCTATTTTAAGGTGTTCATGGTGGAAACAAAATAAAGCTTGTGGAAAATGTTTGTCTTCTGGCACATATGTATCAAACTCTTTTGTTATTTTTTTAACAGAAAATTCCATTTTAAACAACCACTTTCGGTGGGGGAAGATGAATTTTCTTGTGCAAGAAGAGGCATGCCCTTCAAAGCCAAGAATCTGAGCATCGACAGTTTGGCAAAGGCCAGCAAATTTAATGATTCTGATATTTATAACTGAAGGCGTCATAGGTACCGAGCAGAATATTGCAACACATGCTTAAGCCAATAGAAAATTGAAAGCCTTAATTACCTGGTGCTGAATTAATTAAGAAGCACGAACTACCAAATTTCCCGGTTGAGAAGCTGATAAATTATTTTCATCTAATGATTTTGACAGATAAAACAAGCCGTATAAGCATTTGATATACTTATATGTCTTCTAGTGAGGTGGATAATGTTTGTATTCATTGACAAGCTATGATCACTTAAAACATCACAGTCTAATACCTGTTGTTAATTGCACGACACTTAAAAATGAATCGATAATCATCATACAAGGAAACATGACCCAAGACTTAGCTATGGCCTGATCAAAGTGAAATTAGTATTTTATTAGAAATTGGGAAAACCATAAAAAGTCATTTTCTTTTGTTATACTCTTAAAAAAATGACTGGCCTGATTTGGCCAATTTCAAGTGTCCGATGCTGACTGTAATAGGAATTGGTAAATAAGTCAACTTATTGGAAATGGTATCATGGAAAATCCAAAGTCAGATAAATCATAAATGTTTATTTTATGGTTGGTAAGAAAATTTAGACAAGATAATTAAGGTTTTTCCCCTTCACAAACTTACATTGCTTGCAGAATGGAAAGACTATTGAACGTCAATATTGTAAGCCAAAATTTGGTGTTACTGTCTATATATATTACTAATTAAGCTGAAATGACACCTAACAAGCATCCTTGAAAGGCATGGAAACTCTATGCATTCCTAGGAAGTGGTTCGGTAAGAAACAGAAGGCGATGAGTAGTAGTATAGCAAAAAGATGGAAGCCTCTAAGCGGCCAGAATCATTGGGAAGGGCTTTTAGACCCTTTGGATATTGATCTTCGCCGTTACATTATTCACTATGGAGAAATGGCTCAGGCTGCCTATGACGCCTTCAACACCGAGAAGGCATCCAAGTTTGCTGGAAGCAGTCTGTATGACAAGAAAGATTTCTTCTCTAAAGTGAGTTTGGAGAAAGGCAATCCTTACAGGTATCAAGTGACAAAATTCTTGTACGCGACATCGCAAATCCAAGTACCGGAAGCATTCATTGTGAAGTCATTGTCGAGGGAAGCATGGAGCAAAGAATCGAACTGGATCGGATATGTTGCTGTGGCCACGGACGAAGGGATAGATGTTTTGGGGAGGAGGGATATTGTGATTGCTTGGAGAGGAACAGTGCAGACCCTGGAATGGATCAATGATCTTGAATTCAACTTGGTTTCGCCTGAGAAAATTTTTGGTCATGAACATAGAGATATCAAGGTGCATGAGGGCTGGTACTCCATCTACACCTCGGAAGACTCACGTTCGCCCTATAACAAAAGCAGTGCCAGAGACCAGGTAAGATTCTTTTCAATACTGTATTATTGGCGGAATGATAAGGTGGAAGGATATTAATCTATATAATTTGAGAATCATATATATTTTCAAGACTTGTATGATAGAAAATCAATGCGGTTCCACATTTCTTTTCAATTTTCATGTTATCCTCTAAAATTTGATTACAATTATTTTTAAGCCTTATATTACTATAAAGGGGAAGGGTCAACGTCTGCTTCAATGTCTTGACGAATAAAAAAAAAAAGAAAAATTTTGCATTGATTAACCTTGATGAGTGGGGAAAAAGCAAGGGATAAGGGAAATATAAAAATCACAGCAAGTAATATCCTCTCTTTTTCGTCAGTTCAGACAGCGGAGTCATGTAGACCACAAGCTCACCATAACAATTGATGTCCTATTACGTACTATCAATGAAAAAAAAATAAAAATTGTTTGTTCTTGCTATCGATTTTGTAGGTTCTTAATGAGGTTAGGAGACTAGTGGACCAATTCAAGAACGAGGAAATAAGCATCACAGTGACCGGCCACAGCTTAGGTGCAGCGCTTGCAACTCTAAATGCCATCGACTTAGTTGCCAATGGATATAACAGGCCCAAAAGCCAGTCGCTCAAGGCCTCTCCTGTTACAGCTTTTCTATTTGCCAGTCCTCGAGTTGGCGACTCAGACTTCAAGAAGGCGTTTACAGGATTCAAAGACCTTCGAGCCTTACGCGTCCGGAACGCCTTAGACGTAGTCCCCAACTATCCTTTGGTAGGTTATTCGGATGTGGGAGAAGAGTTGGCCATTGATACCCGTAAATCCAAGTACTTGAATAATCCTGGAAACTTGTCAAGTTGGCATAATTTGGAAGGTTATTTACATGGGGTGGCTGGAACACAAGGCAGTAAAGGAGGGTTTGCTTTGGTGGTTAGTCGCGATATAGCCCTGGTAAACAAATCAATCGATGGATTAAAGGATGAATATTTGGTGCCAGTGTCATGGAGGATTGAAAAGAACAAAGGTATGGTTCAGCAGGAAGATGGTTCTTGGAAATTGATGGATCATGAAGGTCAAGATGATGTTGATCCATGATTGGCGTGCCTTGGTTTGATAATTAAGCTGTGCAACATAATTTATAGCATTAGGTAATAATCAATGTACTAGGACTAAGGAAGTCAATTGGTGTTTTGAGTGGGAAACAGGGAATGAATTTTTATTTGTGATTATTTCTTTTTCTTTTCTTTTCTTTTTTTTTTTTTGGTTGAAGTGTGTGATTAGTTCTTTTTGTAACGTGCATTACATATATAATGACATAATTCTATGTGTTACTCATTCATGAATTTACACTCCATGATCTTACTGTTCATTATCTCTTGCTTGTACTGACCGTTTCTTTATTGTTCTAATAGAATTTTCTTGATGGTAATTATAATAATAAAGGAGTTTTAACAATAGTGTTGCAAGATACTCGCTTGATGCTTGGATACAAGTAAATAACAGTGTTAAAAGAGAGTGATGGCTATTTCCATAGCATCCCATTGGAGAGAACTCAATGGCGAGGAAATCTCAGAGGGTCTATTGGAACCTCTCCGATGTTGATCTCCACCTCTACCTTATTCACCAAATGGGTCTTTTGGTCTTGGCCGAAAATAAAAAACAAATGGACTGTTATTGTAGTCTCTTATTATACTCTCTGTTTCCTATCAGGAGGGCTTGACTCCTCTTCTCCTAATTATGTAAATATTTCAGTTGCTTTTCAAAACAAAAATAAAATAAAATTCATGACACCTTAATTTGTAAATTTTTTTAAGGTTCCCATATTGTGCCACTTTGGATTTCTTCAAAGAGGAAATCATCATGATCATTTGAACTATTGCTCTTTCGAGGCCACCATAGCTCCAGCTGTTGATCTATTTTTGTGGACCAACATAATTATGTTTAATGGAATTGTGATGCTTGATACCTAAAAACCATGTTTACATGAAATCATCTAAAATGCAAGCATAGAACATGGAGAACATGTTGAATATTATTTTTACAATAATTGTTTTCCATATGTTGAGGTTTAGATTTAGTCATTTTCATGCCACATGGGATATGATATATGGACATGTTATGATTAAACTTCTACTTATTGTATTTTCTACTGTCAACTTTCTTAATATATTCCAAATAATACGTATAAAACAATTCTCTGTTGTGCATGCCGGGCCATGTAGGTCTAATCTTGTGTTGATATACCTTTGGCTATATTATCCTAATTGCAACAAATTATTACTAATATCTATGTATATGTATATATATTTTGATTAAGTTTTGTACATTAAACAAGTATTTTAAAATTTTAATAAAATATAAAATGAATTTAATTAAAGTATCAACATTTTAATGACTGAAGACTTTAAATAAATATTCATGTATTTCTTTCAGTTTTCGATCAAATTATGGCCTTTCAAAAAAAAAAAATTAAAGTGTTGACACAGAAGAATATTATGATTTATAAATGGCAGTGTCAACACAAAATTATAATAATAATATCAACAATAAATTAAGTCTTTTCTTTACGGCAGCTTCGACCCAAGTTATGGATAGATATTAATTAAATCAAGAGTTCTATAGGTATACCTCTGGAAAAGAGATAATGTTAAGAACAATAAAAATATATCTTTCAAAAAAAATAAAAAGAACAACAAAAACGTGGAGGGGCTGCTAGCGTTAGGTGGCCCAAATATGAAATTTGGAACAATGAAGCCATGTGAATATACAGTAAGAAAATAAAGGCGACTGGATGAATGTCCTTCTTGGGATTGAGCTTAAAGGAAAGTTTTATGTTAAAAATGTGTTTAATTTTCTATTTGTTTATCCACGTTGGATTCTGTCTTCTTCCCTCCTTGGCGTCGGACAACACCTTATATAAAGCATACACAGCAATCTAGGAGTCATATCTACACAAAAAAGCAAAGAAAAGAAGAATTGAGAGAATTAGTTGATTCAGAGTGATGGCTATTTCCATAGCATCTCGTTGGAGAGAACTCAGTGGCGAGAAAAACTGGGAGGGCCTATTGCATCCTCTTGATCTTGATCTCCGCCGCTACATTATTCATTATCTTCAAAGGGCTGGAGCTGCTGGAGATCTCTTCAATAACAACAAGGCATCTAAGAGTTACGGACTTAGCCTATATCCACCAGATGAATATTTTTCTAGGGCTGGTCTTGAAATTGGAAATCCATACAAGTACCGGGTGACCAACTTTATATATGGCACCGTTGGTACTAGTCAGTCCGAATACTTTGGATTTGTGGCAGTGGCCACAGATGAAGGAAAGGCTGTTCTAGGAAGGAGAGATATTCTAGTTTCATGGAGAGGAAGCATGACGCTCGCGGACTTGTCTGAAGACATAAACATCCTCCCAACATCGGCCAAAGAATTATTCGGAACTGACTTAGCTAAAGTGCACTCTGGCTTTCTTTTTATTTATACAGGGAAAGTGGCGGATTCTCTTTACAATAAAACGAGCGCCAGAGATCAGGTAAATAATCTTGATATTCTACTTATGTCTCTCAGCCTGAATGTGGTAGTGCCAGGGATCAGTCACAAGTCTCCCTGATTATATATATGCATTTGACTTTACTAAGCCTTACTATTTAGAAAGTTGCCCCATTCATTGCACTTTGATTTAAACACAAATAAAGTTGAGAAATTCGTAGCAACATAATCCACCTAACTTGTTCCACTTAAGACAACAAAATTCCTACCTAATGACCCTATTCAAAATTTATTAATGCTTCTCAGGCTCTAAAGGCGGTCCAGGAACAGGTTGACAAGTACCAGAATGAAGATGTAAGCATAACTGTAACAGGCCATAGCTTGGGCGCCGCACTTGCAACCCTGAATGCTATGGACATAGTTGCCAATGGTTATAACAAGCCAACAGGCAACTCGGCTAAGTCATACATGGTCACAGCTTTTCCAGTTGCCAGCCCTCGCGTTGGGAATCTAAAATTCATGGAAATATTTGATGAACTTAAGGATCTTCATCTGCTACGCATTGTAAATTCCACAGACCTCATTCCTGCGTTACCAGTTGGATTTGACTACACCCATGTGGGAGAAGAGTTAGGAATTGACACAACCAAGTCAACGTACTTGAAATCGAATGCTGATCCTCACAATTTGGATGTTTATGGGCATGGAGTTGCAGGGGTGCAAGAAAATGGAGAATTCAAATTGGAAGAGGAACTTGATTTTGACAATGCAGTCCTAAACAAAACTGGCGATTGTTTACTGGACGAGTATAAAATTCCAATTGGATGGTGGAACAACGAGAAGTTCAAGGGCATGGTTCAGATGGATGACGGTCACTGGAAGCTCGTTGACTCTGCTTATGTGCCAGATCCTCCAAGTGCTTGATCATGGCAAATGCTCAAGGTCTTTTACTCTTTTTAAAATGTAATCAAATAAAAGTGTGTCACTATCCCAAAAATAAGTACCTCTATTTTTTAGAGCAATCCAAATGGAAAGGTGAATTCGTGGTTTCTTTTAAATGAGTTGGACATTAGGCCTGGTTTGTCAACAATAGATAGTTTAGTACGTCCAACGTAATTGTGCTGTCTGTAGTTTGTGTTTTCTTATTGGTGAATGAATTCGACTTCTATGTCAGAAATAATTTAGTAATAGACAAACTGAGCACTACTCTCCTTTGTGTTAAGGTATCAAACCATAGTATAGCAAAGATAACTGTCGCATACAAATAACAACGTAGCATGTGAAGAAAACGGTCTCACTTGTACAACTTAATTAGTTTTTTCTATTCCACACCTTCACAACCCAGTAATAGAACTTTAAAAAGGCTACTATCTAGAAGGAACTAGTAAAGACAACAGCATAATCACCAAAAAGCATAAAAGAAATCAACCTGAGCAATGCCTAATTTAGCCAAAAAAATCGACAAAAGGATTCGTCTCCCTGTAAGTATGAACAAACTCCATGTTTTCGATCCCCTTCTTCAGTTTATCTCAGCAAATGGCTTCCAATTTGTCCAAGGCCTTGCAGTTGTGTTTCTCAGTTAATTGGAATATTGTTGATTAACTTGCAAGAGGAAGTAATGTAAGAACTCGAGCGAGGGAATGAGTTGCTTAAATTTAACAATGAAAGAGTGCGAACCAGGAGGATTCCCGAACTCTCACAATCCCACTTAACTATCCCAACCTATATGCTGACAATCATAGAAGACTTGTAGATAGTATATATTATTATATACTAGAATGTAACATGTTTTGATATAAACCATCTATTGAAACATTTGACAGTGTCTCCAATACAAAAGTATATGACTTGTAAAGAACTGTTTTCAGTATTGGTAAGCAACTTTCTACAGAGGGCAGGCAGAGGTTGGTTACTTAGGATCTTTGGAAATGTAGGCAGAATTCAAGATGTGTTTATAGCAAAGAAACAAAACAAATAGGGAAAGAGCTATTAGCATGGCGAGAATGTCGATCTTTGGTCAAAATATTCGAGAAGACTTTGTATTAGGATTTTTTTTTGATTTAATCACTTAAAATCGTAATATTTTAATTCTTTCATTTTAAAAATTACTTTAATTTAGTACCTTTCATATTTTCCGTTTAAATTAACCAATACGATACTAATATTAGCACTGACGTGGTGCTAATGTAGCATCAAGTGATGACGTGACATTGCCACGTCAGCATAACAAGGTGACATGGCACTATCACATCATCAAAAAAAGTGACGTGACATTGCCACATCACACTTTGAGTTCAAGTGCTGACGTGGCAATACCACATCACCCCTGCCATCTTGGTTTGGCACTACCACATCATCACAAAAAGTGACATGACATTGTCGCAACACACTTTAAGTTCAAGTGCTGATGTGGCACTACCACATCATCTTGTCATGCTCACATGGCACTGTCACATCATAATTTGAGTTGAAGATGCCACATGGCACATCAAGAGATTGCCACATGGCATATCAAGATGTTGACACGTGGTGCATTAGGAGGTTGACACATGGCATTTTATTCTTCAAAACAAAATGTGCTCTTATTGAGATTCAAACCCAAATCTTCTAATAAAAATGTCAAAGCCTCTACAACCACACCCAAGCCTTTATTTGCCAAGGTAACTTGCTTGTGTTTTATTTCTTTTTTTCTTCTCTCCTTTTCTTTCTTATTTTTTCTTTCTTTCCTCAAAACTACATAGTTTTGAAGTAATTTTACACTCTCAAAAAACCTTAGCAACAAAAATCCTTTGAAGCCTTCTTCTCTAAAAAATAAGGCTCCAAAACGACTTAATTTTGAAAAAGAAAAGAAAAAAAAAAGAAAGAAAAGGAGAGAAGAAAAGAAGAAGTAAAATATAAACAGTTTAATCCCCAAATAATGGCTTGGGTGTGGTGGTAAAGGTCTTGTTATATTTGTTAGAGGTATTGTGTTTGAACTTTAGTAAGAGTACATCTTATTTTTAAAAATTGACTAAATTGAAGTAATTCACAAAATGAAGGAACTAACATGTTGTGATTTTAACTAGAAGAATTAAATTGAAGAAAATACCCTACAACAAGAATTTTCTAAGTTTTTTAACCATCAATTTTTACACATGGTACTTAATGAAAAATGAAACCGATCTCCAATCACGTTTATAAAAGCAAAATTTAATTTCTTTCCTTTATCAAGCAATTTTTACACTTTTTTGTAATAATGGATTAATTGTTATTGGGGTCTCCTATTGTGGTTTCTGTTTCTTATTAATTAGGAGGCTTTACTCCTTCTCTTCTCACAATTAAATTAACATTTCAGTTGCCTTTACAAAATAAAAATAAAAATCAGCTCCTTAATTTGTCATATTTTGAAAGTTGTTATCGATGCCATTTTAGATTTTTTTCATAGTTGAAATCATCATGATCATTTGAACTATTGCTCTTTCGAGGCCACCATAGCTCGAGCTATTAATCTATTTCTGTGGACCGACACAATTATGTTTAATAGAACTTTGATGCTAATTGATAACTAACATTCATGTTTATCATGAAATCATCTAAATTTAAGCATGGAACATGGAAAACATGTTGAATACTATCTTTCCAGTAATTGCTTTCCACCTATTAAGATTTAGATTTAGTCATTTTCATGCCACATGGGATATGATATGGACATCTTATGGTTAAACTTTTACTTATTGTATTTTATACTGTCCACTTTCTTAATTTATTTCAACTAATACCTATAAAACAATTCTCTATTGTGCATGCGGAGCCATGGAGGTCTAATCTTGTGCTCATCCATTAGATACCTTTGTCTATATTATCCTAATTGCAACAAATTCTTACACAAGCAATATATATATTTGTGCATAATCTCCCTACTTAGAGAATAATGTTCAAATCTTCCTTCTCTTAATTATGAAAGAAATATATTTTTTATAATATATATATATATATATAATGATCACTAGCTCGGTGCCAATTGTATATACATGTTATACTTTCAATTCTCAAAGACTTCTTCAAATCTATTTTCATTTTTACTTTTTACATAGCAAAAACGCATGTTAAGTCTTCCACATTAAACAATTATTTTTAAATTTAAATAAAATATAAAATGATGTTAATTTAAGTGTCAAAACAAAAGAGCAATATGGCTTATAATTGGTAGTGTCAACACAATGTTATGCGTAGATATTAGTTATAATCAAGAGTTCTATATGCATAGCGCATGAAAAGAGATAATGGTTTTTTTTTTTTTTTGAAAAGCATGAAAAGAGATAATGTTAAAAACAATAAATTAATAAAAGGGGGGACTGTTAGGTTGGTGGAGGGCGGCCCAAAAATAAAATTTGGAAAAATTAAGCCATGTGAATATAAAGAAAGAAAATAAAGCCAACTCGACGAATATCCTTCTTCGGATTGGGCTTAAAGGAATGTTTCACGTTGAAAATGTGACCTTTTTTGGGCCATGGTTTAATTTCCAATTGGTTTATCCACATCGGATTTTGTCTTCTTCCCTCCTTCATGGGTTGGACAACACCTTATATAAAGCATGCAAAGCAATCTACCAGTCATATCTTCACAAGAAAGCTTAGAAAAGAAGAATTGAGAGAATTAATTAAGAGTGATGGCTAGCTCCATAGCTTCTCGTTGGAGAGAATTAAGTGGTGAGAAAAACTGGGAAGGGCTATTGCATCCACTTGATCTTGATCTCCGCCGCTACATTATTCATTATCTTCAAAGGGCTGGAGCCGCTGGAGATATCTTCAATGTCAACAGGGCATCTAAGAGTTTCGGACTTAGCCTATATCCACCAGATGAATATTTTTCTAGGGCTGGCCTTGAAATTGGAAATCCATACAAATACCGAGTGACCAACTTTATATATGGCGTTGCAGACGATAAGTCCGAATACTTTGGCTTTGTGGCAGTGGCCACAGATGAAGGAAAGGCTGTTCTAGGAAGGAGGGATATTCTAGTTTCGTGGAGAGGAACCGTAACGAGGGCTGACTGGAATGAAGATGAAAACATCTTTCCAACATCAGCTAAAGAATTATTCGGAACTGACTTAGCTAAGGTGCACTCTGGCTTTCTCTCCATTTACACAGGGAAACTGGCGGATTCTCTTTACAGTAAAACCAGTGCCAGGGATCAGGTAAATAATTGTGGCTCCCGGCCTGAATGTAACAGTGCCCGGGATTGGTCACAAGTCTCCCTAATTATATACGCATTTGACCTTACTTACGAAGCTTTACCATTTAGAAAATTGTCCCATTCATTGCACTTTAATTTAGATACAAATAAAACTTTCAAAAAAAATTTTAGACGCAAATAAAGTTCAGTAATTCATACCAACATAATCCACCTAACTTGTTCCACTTTAAAAAAAAAAAATCCTTTTAATGACCTTATTCAAATTTTATCAATGCCTCTCAGGCTCTAAAGGCGGTCCAGGAACAGGTTGACAAATACCAGAATGAGGAAGTAAGCATAACTGTAGCAGGCTATAGCCTGGGCGCCGCACTTGCAACCCTGAATGCTATGGACATAGTTGCCAATGCTTTTAACAAGCCAAAAGGCAACTCGGCTAAGTCATTCATGGTCACAGCTTTTCCTGTTGCCAGCCCTCGCGTTGGGAATCTAAACTTCGTGGAAATATTTGATGAACTTAAGGATCTTCATCTCCTACGAATTGTAAATTCCACAGACCAAATTCCTACGGTACCAATTGGATTTGGCTACACCCACGTGGGAGAAGAATTAGGAATTGACACAACAAAGTCAACGTACTTGAAATCGAATGCTAATCCACACGATTTAGGTGTTTACGGGCATGGAGTTGCTGGGGTGCAAGAAAATGGAGAATTCAAATTGGAAGAGGAACTTGATTTTGACAATGCAACCGTAAACAAGCATGGTGATTGTTTACTGGACGAACATAAAACTCCAATTGAATGGTGGAACAATGAGAAGTTCAAGGGCATGGTTCAGATAGATGACGGTCACTGGAAGTTCGTTGACTCTGCTTATGTGCCAGATCCTCCAAGTGCTTGATCATGGCAAATGCTCAAAGTCGTTTACTCTTTATAAAATGTAATCAAATAAAAGTGTGTTGCTATCTCGAAAATAAGTACCTCTACTTACAGAGCAGTCCAAGTGGAGGGGTGAATTTATGGTTTTTTTTTTAAAACAAGTTGGACATTAGGGCTAGTTTGTCAACAATAGATAGTTAATATGTCCAACGTAACTGTGTTGTCTGTACTTTGTGTTATATCTATGGTGAATGAATTTGATTTCTATATCATAAATAATTTAGCAATAGATAAATTAAATATTATTTTTTTATATTCAAATATTTAATTTATTGATTAATATATTTAAAAAAAATAGAATTTAAATCTTTTTTTAAAATATATAAAAAAAATATTACTCTCGCCTGAAAAAAAAAAAGATAAAGAAAACTTATATCACACCCTAAACCCGAGGCATGACAAACTCCGCATACCTGTAAGATGTAATCTTACAGACATGTAAGACTCCAATACATATGCCTTATAACATTAAGTAAAAGAGACTAAAATACTTGAAGAATATAATTATTCATAAAACTAAATCTATCAGTAGAAATTCAAAAGATCATAATTCGATAATATTCAAAATTAAGTCTCTAAAACCATAAAGCTAACATGTCAAGATAAAACTCTGAATATTAATTTAAGATAGTTCGATGTTCATAATATTTAAATAAATTCTAAACAATCTAAATACTACTAGATTAAATATCACTTCTTGAAATTCCTACGTAGTTGACCAAATCACAACTTGAAAAGAATTTGAAGGAAGGAGTGAGTCTAACTACTTAGCAAGTAACTAAAATCCCTTCAGTCGGATTGAGCATGCTTAAAACATTTAGGTCAAAATGTCATTAATATAAATTTTAAAACAAAATATTGGGTAATCTTATTCAGAATCATATACTTCAAAATTTCTACATTCAAATAACAGAACAAACATATTTACAAATATTTAAATTTTAGTGCTCTCTTGTAATATGCTATGACCATACTTAACTCTTGTGGCATAGGTCAAAAATAAATCCACAATTAACCTTGTAGCACGGGTCAGAAATATATCAAACACAACCATTGGCTGTACTAAATAAATATCACAAATACTACTATTTTGTAATTGACGGTGCGGTTGGGAGATCGATCTCTAATTATAGACTATATGTCAACATGGCCAATATTTAACCCCTATTGGTAGGGTTAGAGTATAACCATACTAGGAGACAAAACAGAAACATTTATTTTTAGATTATCCAAATTTCATAAAATAGTATATCAACTTTCTCAAACATATTTCATACACCTTAAAAGCATATTTGTTTTAGGATACTTATATTCACCAAAACATATATGCATACATTATACAAAGTCATATACAAATTTCGAAATAAGAAATCACGCTTTCCATAAGCCACATTCTAAATTCAATATACAAAACTCATATACGTATACATTTTGCATACTCAACTCGATTTTAATAAATCTTAAAATAAAATATCATATATTATGTACAAATTCACATTAAGGCTAATTTTTAAGGTGTGAAAACACCGAAAGGATATCAGTCACTTACTTGATTTTGTCAATTTCAATTTCAAGTAGCAAATTAGAAAATTCTCCTAATAACCCAATATAATAAGAAAATACATACAAAATCAGAATTGAATTTGCAAACAAATCCTACAAGGTGACTTTCATTGGCCATCCTAGGCACTTAGAGTGTGTAGCGACCTTTATTACAATTTAGGAACATTTTCAATTAATAAAATTTTCAATAAAGTTGAGAATTTAAACTTAAATCATAAAATTAGTAAGGATTTTATTTTCAGATAGACAGATAACACTAATTTCATTCATAAAAATCATATTTGTAATTTTTCATAAATTTTTGATATTTTAATAAAATTTATTAATTTAAGATATAAATTTATAAAATATAAAGGTATATACTCTTAGATATAAAAAATACAGTAGAAATCACACATCCAATATTTATGAAGTCTATAGTAGAATTTATTAATCATTAATTAACAATCAAATTTTAAAAAATTAAAAAAAAAATTTTATTTTTTGAAAATTTTCAAAATCTAGATAACCATTTGACCTATTTTGAGCTCTTATAACTTTTAATCCAAATTGTTTCTAGTGATAAAATCAACTCCAATTTGAAGTATTCATTTCATACTACAACACCAAAATTTGTTTCGATTAAAAAGAACAAAAAATTCCTAAGTTTCGAAAGTCAAAAATCTAGAAATCATCATAGAAATACTCATATTTCGAAGTTTTCAATATCAATGAAACTACTTTGAGGTTTTAATTCTCTTAACACAGGAAGCTCCTAATCGAACCATTGATGATAAGTTAAACATCTCATTTCATGCTACCAGAGCCCTCAAATTAACTATCCAAAATGTTACCGAAATATGGAGTTCTAGTGACCCAAAATTATGTTGTCAAAACTATTGAAAATCAGGTTTTCAATTAATTTTAAAAAATCCGTATCTTCCTAACCACAAAGCCAAACGAGATGTTACAAAAATCACTGGAAAGATCTTTTCAAGATATTTTCATTGGTACCCATCATACCACCGGAAAATCATTGAAAAAGTACCGAGTTTAAATAAAAATTAAAAAATATAATTAATTTAGAATTTTTATAACTTAATAAATCTAAATATTTTTATAATATATAGTTTGCGAGAGGTATTACAACTTGTGATTGATTGCAATCAAACAAATATGTGGAAAAAAAAGCAACAATTTACAAAAACAGAATGCAACAACATTGTGTGAATATTCTGGAAGTTTCAACTCTATAAACATTTGCTTATCCTGGATTGGCCACCAATTAATCTTATTTCGAATAATATGGTATATGTTCCTTTAATCTTTCTTTTAATCATCATTACTCCTTCAAAATTGAATTCAAATTAATCTATCGACTTTCAACAATCCAGATTACAACCCATCTTTCAAAAAAAAAATAATAATTCAGGTTGCAAGTATAGAAGGCTACAAAAAAGAAAAATAAATTGCATGATTGTTCGCCCTCTCCTAGGCCTTGTACGGTGAGGGGAAGCGTAGACGATGAGTTCATCTGCCGAAGCCGTAGTTCACGTTCTGGCTCGTCCCTGCAGGTTGCAGCCACTAGGGATGTCAAAGGGTAGGGTATCCATTAATTTTGAGGTACCCGAACCCTAATCCTATTAAAAATCAAATATCCTAATCCTATTAACTACTCGAATAATTTAAAAATTACTATCCTAACCCTAACCCTAATACATTCCCACTACCCTATAATTATCCTAACTCGTTTAAATACCCGATTAAGTAAAAAAATAATTAAAATCTTCTTCATGGATACCTAATTACCCAATTAACTTTTCTAATCTCATAACTTCCCTTTAGATTTATATATTATAATTTTATATAAACAAATGTATATATACTGTAATTAATAATTTTATGAGTTATAATTTTTACAATGTTAATATAAAATAAAAAGTAAATATATTTATATTTAAAATACATATATATACATACATGCATACATAAAGTAATAATATCATCATATTAATAATTAATTAGAGTAACCATATTTAAACATAATTAATAATCTAATAAATTTTTAAACATAATATTCAATGATATAATATTCAATTATTTAAACATAATTAACAATCTAATAATTTTTTAATTTAAATATATTAATGTCATCATATTAATAATTAGAGTAATCATACTTTTCATATATTTGTTAATTTTTAACAAAAAAAAATTGCTTGTAAAGTTGGTAAATATTATAAATTTTTAATTTAATTATTAAAATAATAATAAAATATTTATAAATAGTAATCAAGTTCAAGTAACCGGTTTTCCAATGGTTGGTACCCGAACCTTATCCTATTAAAATTCGGGTAGTGAAATCACTACTCTAACTCTACTTGAATCTATTTATGAAGTATCCTAATTCGATGTAATTAGATCGAGTACTCACGGATATCCTATAATCGGGTACCTATTGACATCTTTAGCAGCCACTAAAGAAAAGCCACCTGCTGGCTTGTACCTGCTTGATTAGATGGGTCTTGGATCTAGTTTAAGTCATGGAATGGGCCTTTGTTGATATTTTATTTATTTCGTCCAAAGAAGTTGCAGCTTTAAAAAATAATGAATAAAAATCTTCTACCTCAAAATATACCCCTTTTCCTATCCCACTAATAAAAGTTTGCCACTTAGCATAATTTTTTTTAAAAAAATAACATTTAATAGCAAACTTCCCTTTCTTCTTAGCAATCTTAAAAATAAATTTAGCTTTGAGAAAATGAAAACAGAGCTGCACCATTGGACTATTAGTCTATATGCCCTCTCATTTCAATAAAACATATCCCTTCAAAACAATTTTCAAAATTTCAATAAAATATAAAATAAAATAAATTAAAGTATCAACATTGAAATGATTGAAGATTTAAATCAACATTTATGTATTTTTTAATTATCAATCGAATCATGCTTTTTTTTTAAAAAAAATGGAAATGTCATCACAGAAAAACAAATATAGCTTATAAATAGTAGTGTCAACACAAAATTATAACAATAATATCGACAATAAATTAAGTCTTTTTTTTATGACAGCTTCGACCTAAGTTATGGATGCATCTATATCATAATTAAAAAGAAACCCCAAAAGGGCTTTCTCATTTACCCACGTGTCCACTCAGCCAACACCTACGTTTTCAATCTTTAAACCCATTTACAAGTCTAACTTTACAAAAAGAACAAGTCAACCACGTTTCCCTCCTCAGTCAAATTTAGATCTTTTATCTCCATAGCCAGAAGAGCTAGGGTTTATAGGATAGAGTTTTGGACCTGTCAAAGAAGTTTGAAATCTCTGCCATGAGTTCTCAGACAAAATCCAAATTGTCGACATTAATAAGTTATTTGACCGTCTTTGTATTTCTCTATCCATTTTTATCCCATGTTCTTTGACTCCCCGATTGGCTTAGATCTAATCGATTGTTTTCATCTTTTCAGCTTCCTTCATTGTCGGCTTCCTTTCAGGTCTATGCTATACTTCAGGCTTTTTGTTCGATCAGGTTGGGCAACCACAGAAAATCATCAATTTTTAATATTTTCTCCTAGATTTTGATCAGAGAGTTTCGGTTTTTGGGATTTAGTGCTTCATTTTCACCTTTGGATTTTTTATGCTGTGTCAATGTGTGTGGTGTGAGATGGGTGTTGTGTTTGGCTTATTCGTTCCTGCCATATCTCTATTTTATTTTTTGTTTTATCTGGCTTTTTATTCTTCATTCCACGTGCACGGCAGATAGAGGGTGCAGAGAGGCCCGTGTGTTGCACACGGGTCCTACTCTAGTATTAATTAAATCAAAGGTTCCATATGTATAGCTCGTGAAAAGAGATAATGTTAACCGCGCTCATGGCTCAACCAAGTAGATGCAAAGAATCAGAAACAATTTCGCCATAAAGACCCTTTGGAACCAAGCACAAAAAAGAAGGCACCCAAGAAATCTCTAAAAGCCAACGAAAAAGAAAGAGGCAACAAAACTCCTAAGAGGCGAATAGGTCATTAATCGCTATCTTGAAACTGAGCTCCGTAGGATGAGACCTTCGAACAAAACAGGCAACCTAGAACAAAAGAAAAGACCAGCCCAACAAAAGAACAATTGTAATCCGAAACAATGGACACACTAACCAGAAAAAACTCCCGGATAGACTCACCCCACCCTCACCTTAGGAGGCACGTCATGGACAAGAAGCCATGAATGCCAAACCCTGCACCACAGAAACAAGCAAGAACCCTTTGGTAGACTCGGAGCAATTCATCGACCCCCCCACCCTCTTTCCTCACTCCACCAAGCATCCAACACACTGTCCCTATAGACACCCATTTCAAAAAAATAATAATGAATTAAAAATAATAACAAATGAATTAAAAAATAAAAAAAATTAATATAAACAAAAAAAATAAAAAATAAAAAAAATAAAAAATAAAAAATAATATAAACAAAAAAGAAAAAATCAAAAATAATATAAACAAAAAAGAAAAAATCAAAAATAAAAAATAAAAAAATCAAATTAGAAAAAATAAAAAATTCAAAAATTAAAAAAATCAAAAAAAGGAAGAAGAAGATCGGGAGGGGATTGAGCGCACACTCAACCATCCCTCTCCCGGTCAACCTTGTTAGTGCATTCAATGCACTTGAAAAAGAAAGGGATGAAGCTTCGGCTACTAACTCTCTAGTGCCAAAGCTCTCATCTCCAGATTGTCCAATTTCTTAGACAATCCAATTTAAAATAAGGGAGGGCATTTGGATTGAAGGGGAGGAAAGAAAAAAAAAACGAGAAGACAACAGATCTCCAAAGCAGAAAAATCAGAAAGACAAACATTCAAAAAAACTCATCAAACCCCTAAAAAAAAAAGAGCAAAAGCAACCGAAAACCAACCAAAACAAAAAAAAAACCCTAATCTCTTCTATCAGCTGGTAAGATACCCAATGGAAAAAAAAATCTTTTAGTAACAAGAAGCCACAGTCTATACTCAAAAAAAGAAAAAAGAAAAAAGAAAAAAGAAACAAAGCCAGATCCAAAGTCGGGGGTCTGATCGGTGGTGTGGTTCGAGAGAAGGGTGTTTGGGTCGAGGGAAAAAAGAAGGGAAGAGAAGAACGAAAGGCCGAGGGAGAAGAGAAAGAAAGATAGGAAAGAGTGCGACGAGGGGAGAGGGGGAGGTTATTCAGGTCCGACGACGACAGAGGATCGACGAGGTTGAGAAGATGAAAAGGTAGAGAGGGGTTGTGTTAGAGAGAAGGCAGAGAGATCAGGCTATAGAGAGAAGGAGAAGGGTGAAACTGAAAAAAAAATAAAAAGAAAAAAAGGTTTTTATTCTGGACAGAAAAGGGCACAATGGCGTCATTTTAGAGGAATGGGCGAGCTGAAACGTTGGAGGCTTAAACGACGTCGTTTCGAGTGGCACCACGGGCCAAAAACAGTGCATTCTAAAAAGCCGCATTGTGGGCTTGTTGAGTGGATCTCTTAAGGCGGATTTGGGCCTCTAGTGGGTCATTGAATTGGGCTATATCAGGTATAACCTTTCTTGTGAATTTGGGCTTATTTTAATTAGTGTTTCATTTAATTAAAATGTATTTTTAGTTTAAATTTGAGTATTATAGGAATATGTTATATATATCTATTTAACCATTAAGAAGTTAAAAATAAAAAATATATATAGTAATGAAAATAAAAATATAAAAATAAATAAAAAAAAAGATAAAAATGAAAATAATTTCAAACATGTTAGGCAAACTTGAACTTAAATAAATATTTATTTGTAAAAAACAAATTTTAATAGGTGAGATTTCTATAAGTAGGAAATAAGTAGATTTAACTAAGCTAAATATATATAATAATGGTAAAATAATGAAGTAAAAGTGAATAGTCAATAATAGTAAAATAATAATAATAATATATGTTTAACAAAGGAAAAAATATATATAAAAATAGTGGACAAGAATAAAAATGATAATTAAGAAAATAATGATAAATAATAGCGACAATAAAAATGATTTAGAAGAATGAAATAATCACTTTAGAGTCAATACCAATGATAGGATTTTCATCTAGAACGCGAGAAATCGCAATTTCGAGTGAACTTCCTTAGGTTAGGAATTTTAATTAAAATCCCACCAGTATGATGGGAGGGTCTTAATTCAAAATTTCAATGTTTCTAATAAAAAATAAAAAAAATAAAATAAATAATAATAATAAAATAATAATAACAAAACCTTAAATGTTATTAGAGAAATTCATATAGGGAAAAATCATCAATTAAACAAATCCATAAATAAAATAAATAAGAAATCAATGACAATAAGGAATTTAATACAATAATAGACATAGACACACATACATACAATAACAACAATGATAATAAAAATAAAACAATTAATCCAAAAATCATGATTATAAGGAGGCCTTATAAAATAAATAAACACCCATAAACTAAAATAAATGAAAAAATAGAAATAATGGTAAAACCAATAAATAAAAGAGAATTTCATTTTATGAAAAATAAACACAAAGGAAGATAACGAATAGCAAAAGAACATTGAATTTGCGAGCGCATTATGTATCATGTTTGCATTGTTAACTGTCATGGCATATAGATCTATTCTGTATACGGGCATAAACCCTGATGATGGGACTTTCCGAGAAAGCTTGCGAAGGCGAGTTTCATTAGTAAACTCCTTAGGTGAAAAGATACCTCCGAGCTCCACCAGTATGATGGGAGGGTTCGGAGAGAAGTTTTTAATAAAAGGTTTTTGCCCGTGTTAGGATTTCGCATTCATGAAAACCCCGTTTTCACTTACAAACGATTACCCCGATGATGGGATTTACTTAGTAAGCTTGTGAAGGTGAGTTTCCTAGGTATTTCTCTAGGTGAGAGAATGCTTTCGAGTCCCACCAATATGATGGGTGGATTCGAAAAGTACGCTCAATTGAAGGTTTTTGTTTGGTACTATTTCCATTTTATGCCATGCATTTCACAATTGCATCACACGTGCGTTAAACCCTTAAAATATTTTAACTTAATTGATAGAATAAAAGATAAATAAAATAAATAATAATAAAGGAAACACAAAAACAAAATAAAAGGGTTAAGATAATAAGTGATTAAATGGTACCGTTCGTAGAATTGGCATTACAATGGTGCTAATCCTTCCCCGTGTGTAACCGTACTCCCGGGCCCAAACCCTGAAAAACACGTAGACCAGTTTGTTGTTCTTTCGACGAACCTAAAGTTGATTTAGCACTTCGCTAAATAGAACAAATTTGATTAGGTGGCCAATCACACCTAGGTAAAAAAGATTGGTGGCGACTCCCTAAGTTAATCATGTCTAGCGGTCGGGTTCCCGCACCTGCACGTTACGACAGTCCCAAGCCACCGAAAAGAGACATTAACGACCTGACCTACCCACCTAGAAGCTAAAGCCTACGCATTATTGCTTCGAAAAGATATGTGAGCACCTTCCAGGAGAAGAACAAAAAAGTATGACAGAACCTAATGACTAACAAACCAAAAACACAAAAACTTCCAAGTCTTTCCAAAGCAACAAACATTTTCTTTCATTCTCTTTTTCTTCTTCCTATTACCCAATAAACAACCTAAAGACTCATGCCACTGGAGTTAATTGTGATTTTTATTATGATTACATGACTTATGTCACATGGGTTAAGTATAATCATAGTATATTACAAAAAGACCTCTAAAATTTGAAATATTTGTACAATATGTTTGTTTCAGTATTTGAAAATGAAATTTTGAATTATATGATTTTGAATGAGATTACTCAAATTTTGTTTTGATATCCATATGAATAATGGTAAATTTTAGTATAAATATTTTGAAGTATGCTCAATCTAAGTGAAGGGATGTTAGTTACTTGCTGAGTGATTGTACTCATTTCTTTAATTATCATCATTTTACACATTTCAATATTTGTGCATGTTTGGGAATTAGGTTTGCTTAGCGAGAGTTTTGGTTAGCAAGATTAACATCTGCCCTTATATAATTATAAGTTATGATGTGAGTATTCAATTTTTAATTTGTAAGGAAATGTTAGCTAGATGAAAATTTTATATATTTGGAGAATTATATTTTAATATTATATTGGGAGATTTAAGAGTTTTGTAAAGTGTAAATTTTGAAAAGATTTTGAAGATATCACATTTAATTAAGTATGATATGTTGACTTATATGCTTATAGGATTCATTTTATAAACATATGACATTTGCTAGTTCCCAAAGCCTTGGGTTTAGGACGTGGCATATATAAAAGTTTAGGAATGGTTGCAAATACAATATCAAGAATTATTTACTGTTTGGCACTAGTGTTGTTGTTGTAAGCAGAATTTGGGTGTGTTCTAGCATAAAGAGAGAGGAACCTGTTAGAACACCAAACTAAAAAATTTTGAAATTGGTTTCATGGTGTGTATTAATGTCATTATCTTTAAAGTTTTATTTACCTGCACTTGTAGTGTGAAAAAAATGTTATCAACGTATAAACCTCGAAAATACAATTAAGCCCTGTGATTGACAACGTTTTTCACTGACGAAATTAATTCACTGAGTATTCATTGGAGTATAATAAGATTATCAAACTTCTATAATTGTTTTTTGCAGGAAAGTAATATAGAAGAAAACTCGAAAAATGTTTGAGAAAGGAAGAAAAGATGTTGTTTTCTAATGTACGTTCTGTTGTCTAAAGAATAATCCTTTTTATAGGTTTATATGTTTTATTCCCAACGAACATAGTTTATGTTTCTTTCAAACAATCACACTTGTCTATTTCAAATAGACATAACTCTTGGTTTTACTAAACAAACATAACTCCTCTTTTATTTTCTTATTTCTAATAGATATAATTTTCAAATACGATTTTTTCAACAAACATTTTATTTCAAAATGCTCCAACAATCTCTCACCATTTTTAAATTAATCTAAATTTTTGATAATCTTGGAAATCGATTACATAAATAAAGGTGTCTTCCAATTAAACCTTCACTTAGTGAAAACATATTAAAGTTAACTGATATTACATGGTAGAATATGCTTTGAACTAGCTATTCCATTTGGTTAACTGAACATATCTCATACAATGATTTCAACACCAATGAATGCATAGTATTCGGTGACATTTTTATGGCCATGCATCTGTATCCTCTTTTCATAAGTACTATTAGAGCCAAGCTCTTGCCTTCTTAGAAGGGCCACACTTCACACTCATATAGGTAGATTTCATCAAGAATCCCTTCATAACTTGTCGCAACGTGCGGGTCCGGGAACCCATCCACCAGACGCGGGCGAAAATAAAAGGAAATTGGAAGTTGCCACCAATCGTTTCTTATAGGTGTGATTGGTCGCCTATTGACTCGGTTCTAATCGATGAAGTCCTAAATTGATTTCAGGTCCATCCAAAGAACAAAAACCAATCTACGTTTTTTTTTTCAAAGATGGGTTCGGGAGTGTGGTTACGCACGGAGAAGGATTAGCACCTCCGTGATGCCCGTTCCACGAACGGTACCATATAATCTTAAGTCATTCTATCACGGCCTGATTTTGATTGTTATATTTCCTTAATATTCGCCTATTGACTAATTTTTTATTGAGTTGATCTTTTATTCGGCTTTATGTATGCACATGATGCGAGTGTAAAATGATGTTATGATTTATTTATTTTAAATGATGAGGTCGGTAATCTTTCATTGAAAAATCATTCGAAGACCATCCCAACGCTTTGGTGAAGTCTCGACGTTTTCCACACTTAGAGATATCTCCGAAGGAACTCGTCTCTACAAGCTCCTCGGAGAAATCCCATCATCGGAATTCCCGCCTCATTTACAGGATAAGTGTGGCATGCTATGACAGGATAAGATGATGATGTCTATATGCACGCGTTTATTGACTTAGGGGAAGTTCGTAATTCACCCGATTATGTGGTTAATAATTTAAGATGATTTATCACATTATTTGTAATTATTATCATTCGTTATGTTTTTGAATTATTTTTTTATTTTTTTTATTTTTCCTTATTTTTTATTTCTATTTATTATTATTTTTTACCTTTTTGTTTTCTATTTAAATCTTTATTCTTTAATTAATGATAATTCTATTATATAGAATTATTTTATTCCAATTTTGTTATTAAATTTTAGCTAAGTCCTTAGTTTTTAATTATAATTTCTTAATTTTTAGTTTTTTTATATTTAATTTATTTTTAAGTAAGTTATTTAATTTTATGTTATTTCCTTTAATTTGGGTAATATTTATTAGTTTTTATATTTTTGGTAGGACCTAAAGTCATTGGGTTTAATTTTGGAAAGTAAGGTGCTAAAAGATCCCGAAATCTGCTTGCATATGCTTCAGTGTTTTAGCCATATCTCGAGCTACAAAACTCTAATTGCTGCGATTCTTCAACCATTGGAAAGCTAAGAGATAGAGCTACAACTTTCATGAAGATCACTTTGCCCAGTTCTGCATCGAAGATGGAGAAAATCGCATCGGAATGTTGCTAGATGTACTGTACCGGGAATGGAAATTTGTAAAGATTGTTAAGTGATTTTTTGGGCCTCTCATTATGTTTTAAGCCCAATTAAACCCTAGGTCAACTTGGAGAAATCTAGGTTAAGTTTGTTAGTATATATAGGATATTTGGAGACCTAAAAAAGAGAGAACTTTTGGAGATTGAAGAAGCTAGAAGTTGAAACAGAAACCCGGAGATCAGAGCTGCAATTATTTTGTTTTCTTCTTTAGCTTTTATTCTTCTTGTTATTTTCAATGGTTGAGCTTTATACAATGTTATTTGATTTTGCAATTATGAGTAGCTAATTTTCTTTTTCTAGGATTGCAATTGAACTCACATGTAGTCTAAGTTTTTAATCTTTGACTTACTTATTTTCAATGGAAATTGAATTGTTTATTTCAATTTGTTCTTAATGCTTTTAATTGCCTGATCACCAATTAAATTGATTTAGGAACCTAAACAAACTTGGGAGAGGGAGTTTAGAGTAGACTAAAATTGGGATAGCATATGATCATGTTAAATGATTTGCGTATAGGATAGGGATATACCTATAGGCCATATGTAGCCAAATTAGAGCCTGAACTTAATGAGTCTGTTCAATTTCAAATCACATAGGGATATAGTGTTTTGGTTGAAATAGATATTTTTATAGGACGAGTCGGGAGACCCTTATAAATAATTTAGGACTCTAGGTTAGCAATTCAACCCATTGAAATAAGTTAAGGAGGAGAAGTAAAATTTAGATGAAGTGTGAGGGATATTGTAATCCTAGGCTTGTTTAATCTGATATTTTCTCCAGTTGTTATTGTTTTGATTTTTCTTATTATTTTAAATTCTAGTTTATTAGTTTTAATTAATTAATTAATTTAGATTATTTGGATAAAATTAAATTGTTTTAATTTTAGTAATTAGTAAAGTTTTAGATCAATTCTCCGTGGGAACGATACTCTACTTGCTAATATACTGTCTATTCGATACGTATACTTGCGTAGTGGATTTTTGACTGACAAGTTTTTGGCGCCGTTGCCGGGGAATTGTTTTTAGAATTTTTACTAATACTAATACCAAGCAAATTTAGTCTTAATTCAAATTTTTTTATTTTATTTTCAGGTGCTTTTGGTTGAGGTGATGAATTATTGTAACTATCAGTGGACATATGAACAATTTGTGCCTAGGAGGGTTGCTAGTGATTTTGAATTGGCTATCAGTGCTTTGGCCGCCGAAGTAGATGCTTTGTCTCAAAAAATGGACACTTGGGGTGTTAATGTTTTTGAAAGTCCTTTTGTGGCATGTGAGCTTTGTGGAGATAAGCATTCAAGTGATTGTTGTCCAACTTATTATGAATCAATGCAATTTGATGGAAGCTTCAATGGGCAGCAAAATAATTCGTATTCTAACAGTTATAACTCATGGTGGAATCACCCAAATTTTTCATGGAGTAATGATCAGGGTCCTACATATTCATCAGAGCCTATTTTCCAGCATGATTTCCAGTCACAGGTTAGAGCCCCTATTTTTGAGAAGAAGCTAACTTTGGAGGATATGTTTATACAATTCATGACAAAGAATGATGCCATCATTCAGAGTCAAGATGCCATCCTTCGGAGTCAAGCAGAATCAATACGAAATCTTGAGACTCAAGTGGGCTAACTTGTCAATTACATCAACATTATGCCTCAAGAAATTTTACCAAATGACATTGAGCCTAATCCTAGAAAAGAAGAATATGGTAAGTATCTTGATGAGGTAAATGGCAAGAATTTGGTAGATGACGGAGATAAAGTAGATCAAGGAAATACTTTTAGCAATGAAGTTCAAGATGAAAAAATTAAGCAAGAGGAGAAAGTATCTACACCACCACAAGTCAAGCCATATGTGCCCCCTATTCCTTTTCTAGATATAGTTGATAAGTTACCTAATGAGGCTATTGATATGGAAAATTCAAATAAGTTTCTTGAAGCTTGTTTGGTTCAAGGTGCAACAACCAAGGACCAAAATGAAGAACTTACAAATGTTGCATATGTTTTGAAAGCTACAATGAAAGTGTATTATCCAAGTAGAACTCAATTTGAGAAGTTGGGTAAAAGTCAGCCTATTCCATCATCTTGGGTTGAGCAAGCACCAAATCTTGAGTTAAAGCCACTACAACCTCATCTTAGAAGGAGACTACTTTCACACCTCAAACTTTTTCCATGCAAACTCAAACCTCATTAATAGGGTGAATGAAGACCTCAACCAAAGTCAAGCTAGTGACTATAAAGAAGCGCTTCTTGGGAGGCAACCCAAGTTATATCCTTTTAGATTTAGTTGTTATTTTAGTTATTTTTTTTCTATGTAAACAAGTAGTTATAACCTTTGCCTAGCTTGTTTTGTTATGTATGCAGATTTGGAAAGCATGAAGATGAGGAGAAAGAAAATTAAAGCTTTTAAGGCACTACCACCATTGATAAGGGAGTTTAATTTCTTTATTTATTTTTTTTAGCTTTTCACATTGAGGACAATGTGTAATTTAAGTTTGGGGGAGTGGTTTAGAATTTTGTAGTGTCGAATTTTGTTGATTTAATTTTTTTTTATGTTTAGTTAGCTTTGGTTTAGAATTTGTTTTGCATGTTTATTTATATTTTGCATGTTTCATTTATGAGTAAAAAAAAAAAAACTTTTGAGATAGTTGCACTTTATTCATGATTGTCTCAATCCTAGGATGATATGTTAATTATCTTTTTATTCTTAGCTTTTGGGAAGCATATAGTTATGATTTAATTTTATGTGATATTCTTGTGTTAATTTTATTTTAGAGTGTGACTTCCAATAATTTGAGCACTATACTCTTTTACTTAGAATTTTTATGTGATTCAGAGAAAATTTATGTTGATGAAAAAGTATAGTGAAGTCATGAATTCTAGAATTTGTTTGATTCTCTCTCGAGGCGAAATCTTAGATAACACTTAAGATAGGAAGTGATTTAGGCCATCTTTGAACCGTTTGAGCCTTTTGAGCCTACCTTATTATATTTATCCTTAGTCATTCCTTTTTAGCCTAATTTACCTTTTCTTTGTAATTACACAATTATGTTAGCCATGGCCTGTCTATTTAAATCCAACAATTTGAACTTTTCACCTTTTAAGTATTTTAATCTCTCTAAGGAATGATTTGAGCTTAAAGAATAAATTGAGGAGAAAGGTGAAAAAAAAAAAAGAAAAGTGATGAAGGTTGTTGGAAAAATTACCCCTTGTTATAATTGTCAAAAATAAGTTTGGGGGTTGAAAAAAAAAAAAAGAAAGAAAAGAAAGCAAAGTGCGGTACAAAGGAAAGTTTACTTCAAGTTTGGGGGTGTTGTAAAAAATATATATATATATATATATATATATTTGAGCTCTTTATGTGTCCTAGATTGATTAAGTGCTTAGGGTGAATTTGAGCCTAAATATATCCTTTATCATACCTTGACCCTAGCCTTACATTACAAGCTTGATAAAGACCTATTGATTCTTGAATAAGTGTTAATCTACATTAGTGGAGAGAGAGATGAAAAGCAAACTTATGGTATCCAAGTACTAATCTATGCTTAGATTTGGCATGAACTAATTTGAATTGCATGATATTCATTGTAAAAAGAGCATTCACACACACACAGAAGTCCATTCGAAAAATAAAGTTTCGCTTGAATTGATACATGAATTTAAGGATTAATTGTATGTTACCTTAAGTTAGAATTTGAGTTAATTTCTGAGGAAAAATTGAGAAATCATAATTTGGTATTTCTATCTCTCGTTCAAGGATTTTCATGTTTGCAATTTCTTTTTGTGATTCTTTTCTTTTGCTCGAGGACTAGCAAAATCTTAAGTTTGGGGGTGTGATAATTCTATTTTATAGAATTATTTTATTCCAATTTTGTTATTAAATTTTAGCTAAGTCCTTAGTTTTTAATTATAATTTCTTAATTTTTAGTTTTTTTTTTATATTTAATTTATTTTTAAGTAAGTTATTTAATTTTATGTTATTTCCTTTAATTTGGGTAATATTTATTAGTTTTTATATTTTTGATAGGACCTAAAGTCATTGGGTTTAATTTTGGAAAGTAAGGTGCTAAAAGATCCCGAAATCTGCTTGCATATGCTTCAGTGTTTTAGCCATATCTCGAGCTACAGAACTCTAATTGCTGCGATTATTCAACCATTGGAAAGCTAAGAGATAGAGCTACAACTTTCATGAAGATCACTTTGCCCAGTTCTGCATCAAAGATAGAGAAAATCGCATCGGAATGTTGCTAGATGTACTGTGCCGAGAATAGAAATTTGTAAAGATTGTTAAGTGATTTTTTAGGCCTCTCATTATGTTTTAAGCCCAATTAAACCCTAGGTCAACTTGGAGAAATCTAGGTTAAGTTTGTTAGTATATATAGGATATTTGGAGACCTAAAAAAGAGAGAACTTTTGGAGATTGAAGAAGCTAGAAGTTGAAGCAGAAACCCGGAGATCAGAGCTGCAATTATTTTGTTTTCTTCTTTAGCTTTTATTTTTCTTGTTATTTTCAATGGTTGAGCTTTATACAATGTTATTTGATTTTGCAATTATGAGTAGCTAATTTTCTTTTTCTATGATTGCAATTGAACTCACATGTAGTCTAAGTTTTTAATCTTTGACTTACTTATTTTCAATGGAAATTGAATTGTTTATTTCAATTTGTTCTTAATGCTTTTAATTGCCTGATCACCAATTAAATTGATTTAGGAACTTAAACAAACTTGGGAGAGGGAGTTTAGAGTAGACTAAAATTGGGATAGCATATGATCATGTTAAATGATTTGCGTATAGGATAGGGATATACCTATAGGCCATATGTAGCCAAATTAGAGCCTGAACTTAATGAGTCTGTTCAATTTCAAATCACATAGGGATATAGTGTTTTGGCTGAAATAGATATTTTTATAGGACGAGTCGGGAGACCCTTATAAATAATTTAGGACTCTAGGTTAGCAATTCAACCCATTGAAATAAATTAAGGAGGAGAAGTAAAATTTAGATGAAGTGTGAGGGATATTGTAATCCTAGGCTTGTTTAATCTGATATTTTCTCCAGTTGTTATTGTTTTGATTTTTCTTATTATTTTAAATTCTAGTTTATTAGTTTTAATTAATTAATTAATTTAGATTATTTGGATAAAATTAAATTGTTTTAATTTTAGTAATTAGTAAAGTTTTAGATCAATTCTCCGTGGGAACGATACTCTACTTGCTAATATACTGTCTATTCGATACGTATACTTGCGTAGTGGATTTTTAACTGACAATTAACACTATTGGTAAGTAATTCACTTAATTATATAGCATTTCAAATAAACCATTAAAATTTTTTGGTTAAATTAGCTTTATTCGGTGATATTCATTTAAACTAATTAACTAATTATATTAATTTGAGTTTTTTATGTAAATTATGAAAATTTATTTTTTTATTTTTTCATGTATATTTTCAATAATGACTTATTTGAGTAATAAATATTGGAGTATAGAGTTTGGATTTATCCTGACGCTTCAGTGAAAATCCGTCTCGATCTCCTCACATAGAAAATCAACTTGAAAAAAGCAATTCTTTACCTCTTTTTAAGTTGAATTCCATCATCAGATACTCAAAATAATCATTTCATTTTTCTTATAATTTTTATATTTGTGTCATATCTTATATTCTATATATATATATATGCATAACTATTATTACTATTATTCTTTTATTTTTTATATTACTACTTCTTCTTTTTTTTTGTTTCCTTATTATTGTTTTTTTTACACTTATTTTTTAATTTTCTAACATTTAATTAAACTTTCATATTATATATATATAATTTTCCTAGCATGATTTAAATCATAACAAAAATACACTTTATTAAACAAATTGGGCTAGACCCAAAGTTAATTAAAATAAACCTAAATCAAAAAGAAGGACCATAGCTTTTCGGGCTCAGATTTAGCCCCACTAATGACCCAATAGGAGGCCCAAAATAAAGAAAAAAATTCTTCTCCTCTCCAGATGATGCGGTGTCGTTTGAGCCTTCCTTCCTTCCTTTCTTTTTTTTTCTTCACTCTCTTTCTCCTGCCGCTAGTTCTTTCTTCTTCTCTCTTATTCTTTCTCCTTCCTTCCCTCTTTGTCTTTCTTCTTCTCTTTTCCTCCTTCTTTCTTCACCGCCGGCCTCCCTCTCTCTTTTTTCTTTTCTCTCCTTCCTTCCCTCTTTCTCTTTCTTCTTCTCTCTTCCTCCTTCTCTCTTCACTGTTGCCCTCTCTCTCTCACGGCTTCCCTCTCTCCGTCTCTCTTTTTTTTTGCTTCTTTTTTGTTTTGTTTTTTGATTGTGGCTAGGTAAAACGGTTGCTAGAAAACTAGGATCTTTGATTTGCAGGTGGTTGCTTGAAGAAAAAAATGAGATTTTTTTGCTTGATTTGGGTTTTTTAATTGCTAGCAGACTCTTTTTTTTTTTGGGGTCTGTTTTGTGGCTTGATTTGGTTTCAAAAAGAAATTTGTTGTTGGTTTTTTTTGGTTTGAAAATTTTTGTTGGGTTTTTTCTGAAGAAAACTGGGTCTCATTTTTTTTATTTTCAAAATTTTTTGGCCCCTCCTTTTTCCCGAATGCTTCATCTCCTTTTTTAACAATCAGATTGTCCAAATTTTTGGACAATCCGGAATGGAGCTCTGACACCAGGAGTTGGTAGCTAGAGCCCCATTCCTTCCAATTTTTTTTTAATTTTATTTATTTATTTTAAATTTTTATTTTATTTAAAGAAAAAAAATGATGTCTACAGTTGCCCCTCTTTGCACATTCTTGAGAATTAAGAATAGTGCAAAGACGTAGACACCATATTAAAAAAAAATTAAAATTCCTAAACTTAATTTAGGCTCGACCTAAACAGGTTCGATTTGAAAGAAATTGAAATTCCTAGACTTGATCTAGGCTCGACCTAAACAGGTTCGATTTGAAATTGAAATTCGTAGACTTGATCTAGGCTCGACCTATCTTCAAACAGGTTTGATTTAAAGATTGAAATTCCATCTAGGCTTATACAGTTCAAAACTAATTACCCGGAGGTTTTTTTTTTTTTTAAAAAGGTTGTTCCTTATCTCAAGATGAGGAATGTACTCGGAGGTTTTGAGAATGTACTTGGAGGTTTTTAAAAGAAAAAGTTGTTCCTCATCTCAAAATGAAGAATGTACCCGGAGGTTTTGAGAATGTACTCGGAGGTTTTAAAGATGTACCCGGAGGTTTTGCAAATGTACCCGAAGGTTTTAAAGATGGACCTAGAGGTTTTAAAAGAAAAATAGTGTTCCTCATCTCAAAATGAGGCTATGCTACCCAGAGGTTTTGAAAATGTACCCGGAGGTTTTAAAAAGAAAAAAAGCGTTCCTCATCTCAAAATGAGGCTACGCTACCCAGAGGCTTTGAAAATGTACTCGGAGGTTTTAAAAAGAAAAAGAGCGTTCCTCATTTCAAAATGCGGCTACGCTACCTAGAGGCTTTGGAAATGTACCCGGAGGTTTTAAAAGAAAAATAGTATTCCTCATCTCAAAATGAGGCTACGCTACCCGGAGGCTTTGGAAATGTACCCGGAGGTTTTGAAAAGAAAAAGAGCGTTCCTCATCTCAAAATGAGGCTACGCTTCCCGGAGGCTTGGGATATGTACTTGGAGGTTTTAAAAAGAAATAGAGCGTTCCTCATCTCAAGATGAGGCTACGCTATCCGGAGGTTTTTTAGAAAAAGATTCTTCATCTCAAAACGAGGCTATGTAATTTAAATTCTCTCGTGCCAAGATAAACTGGCCTTAAACATCTTGGATACCAGCTAAATTGGGCTTAGTTGTCATGTTTGGTTTTTTTTTTTCAATGAAAGACTCAAATCTTTCTTCACTTGATTGTCTTAAAACTGCATTAGTTTTTACATTTGTTTGAAAACTTTCAATTTTGATGATGCATGGTCATATGCATGATTGGACATGTATGCATGATTGAATGATGGACAAATGATGCATTGCTTCTTTTTATTTTGCGCCACATAATCCTTGCTTGCAAGATCGTTTTCTTCAGCTTCTCATTCTTTGACAGTGTTCTTATGCAACTGTCAATTTATTTGTCAACTAAAAACCACCAATTCAAATTGGGTTTCAATGCATTGATGCCTTTGATCCTGAAAGCTCTTCTTCACATTGCTTTTTCTCACTTTTTCTTGAGAAATGAATTTGTCTTTTTCAAAAGTGTTTGTCTTATCTCTCAGTGATTAAAGAATGTTCCTCACAAAGATCATAAAAACTTTCATTTTTTCTTTTTCTTTTTGTTTTCAAAAACATCTAGATTTTGATAAAATCACAGCAAAACTGCCCCACACCATTATTTTCATGATCAAAGATAGTTGAATCTTGGAGCAAAAATGTATCTATTCCACACTTTTCTTGTTAAAGTGATAAAACATCCAAGTTAGAAAAACATGTGATATTTGAATCTCTTGAAAATTGATGATTACTGTTTGAAATGATTTTGGATGAGCTAAATGACAATCTGACCTTTCAAATAGGTAGGATAGTTTAACTCATCAAGGTCTTGGTCAACAATAAAGGTTTCTTACCATTTCATGGGAAAAGAAAGAGTTGAAATTTCCTTGTCTAAGCTCACAAATGTATGGTGATTTAAAATCAAATTTTACAAAATGATTTCTTTTAAATCACAATCAAATTTGACATTCTCTAAGCCTAATGACGTGTGGCAAGATGATAAATGTCAAGACCAGCCATTACAGGTTTTGCATTGTAGAAGGCTATTTTAAAATAGATAGGCTCAAAATTTAATATGGATTTTCCTGATAGATCTTGAATCTTTAAGGTGCTTGAGAGTATTATGCACTTGAAAAGTGTCTAATGAACTTTAGCTACCTTGAAATGGTCTCTCTTTGGTGCTTCTTGTTATCACCTTAGTTAAAATCATGAGTGGCTTCATAAGTTTCCATCTTCGCTCTAGACTGCCTTTTTGGGTTTTCACCATAGAGCTTCATCTTTTCCACTCATTTTTTTTTCTTCTCTTTTTTCTTCTTTTTTCATTGATCATTCCACCATGCACTTGAGAAAATTGAAACTCCATCCAAAATGGATTGAAGGATTCAAAAAGGTAATTTTGACAATAAAAAGAAGTTAAGGTCTCATTCTCTATGTGATGATCTCCTTCTATAAGATAGCTTTTCAATTTAAGTATCCACACTTGATCAAAATGGACTTCTTCAAGCACGTAATGTAGGCTATGGTTAAGGGTTTTGAAAAAATGGATACAAAGGCCCAAAACATTTATTTAAAGGTGATTAAACCAAGGATCATTTATTACCATGCAAAAGATTCTTTAAAGGCATTTGTCTTTTTTCAAAGCATGCTTTTTCATTTTTCCTCTTATGCCTTTTTTCTTTTTTTTCTTTTTTTTTTCAAACTTTCATATTGATCGATTGAGTTCGAAATCTTCAAGAACTCAAATTTGCTTCTACCCCCATAGTATATCAGATGTTCACTTGTCATTTGGAATGAATCTTCCATCCTCTGTGCTTTTGACGAAAGATTTTCTTCATAATTGCCCCCCAATGTGGAAGGTGATCCTTGGTTGAGGTGCATTTAGAAAAAATATTCGATAAGCTCAAAGGGGTAGCAAGTGGATAATTTTTCATTTGTGAAAGGAAAGCGAAACATGGCCATTTATCCTCTTAACTATGGTTACTTATATTTGAAGAGCAATCCCTAGAAAGGAAGACTTTAAGATCAAAGATTGACTTTTCTTTGTTTTTCCACTTTTAACATCATTGGAATATCTCAAGTGCATAATGTCACTTTCTTATTTTTTCTTTTTTCCTTTTTCTTTTCTTTTCTTTTTCTTTTTTACAACTCAAGATTGAACCAACTTTTCAAGGTGAGAAGATTCATCAAGAATGTTTTTTTTTTGTCCTTAATCAACCACTCAAATGAAGGTTCAGGGGACTACCGTCAACAACAAGAAATACTTTTGCTAGATGAGAGATAGAAAAAAAAATGTTATTTTTCAAGACAAGGGTCTTGGAGGTATCGGACAATCTTATTCTTTGTCATCATGCCCCAGGATAAAGGTGAAGAAAAGCTTTAGACGATGGGTTCAAGGTTCACATTTGGTAACCAAATTGAAAGAATTTGAGAGGTATTGGGGTATTTGAAACTTCTACATAGTCTTGACATTTATTAACCTACCACATTCAGAGTCTTTATAAGAGTGACTGATTTGCTTGCTTTCTAAAGAAAAAATTTTGCAAAACAATTAATTACAACATCGATCATTGCCTAGACAAAGATCATTGGCCTTTGGTATCATCAGGTGGGGTTAATGCATTTTCAAAACTTTGCTTCTGTTTGGATTTCAAGTTCTTGAACAACCTTTATTCGAGTGATTATGGGTTCCCAAGTGTTTGGAGAAATGGTTAGAAAATGTTTACAAGGACAAGTTCATTCCAAATAGTAACCATCAATTCTTTCGAGAACGTGTGTGCACTTTATTGCCTAAATTTTTTTTTTTTAAAACATGTTATAGAAACCTTGGCCAAACCAATTGTGTCATGTCCTTTTGCAAAGTAAACACAAAGTTGCAATCCAACAAAAACATTAAAGCTTCAATTACAGGTTCTGAAGTTTATATTCCGTAGCAAAATCCTACTCCTACCGTGCCCCTGAAAGATAAAAACTCCAAATCAACCACTTTTCTTGCAAGCAATTTGTTCGAGACTCAAGGCATTTCTAAGAGCCCAATCTATGACAAAGTCGATTTCCAATATTCCATAAGCTCAAGAGTCAAAGTACCATCCTTGATGAGATTTTCAATTTTCTCTTTCAATTGCCTACAATTCTCCGTTGAGTGTCCGATTGCCCCCATGTGATAGTCACATTTAGCATTAGGGTCATAATTCCTTGCCAATGGGTTTGGAATTGTTTTCATTGGCACAAGACTGAGGTATTGATTCTCAATTAATAGAGGCAAAAGCTTAGAGATTGGCATGGGCAGTTGGTAAAGGCTGAGTTTTCGCCATGATTGAGGCGTAAGTGGAAGTGTGGTTGCTCTTGAATGGGAAATTGGTTATGAAACCAATTGATGGGGATATAAGTTATGGGAAATATGATTCAGAGTGGGGTAAGAAGGTTGGTATGTGGGACAAAAATGGTATGGATTGAAATTATGGGTTTGTGGACCAACATAAGCAATTGCCTGTACATCCCATTCTTCTCTCTTGGGCATACTCCTTTTCTCTGAGCTAATAACTTCATGTCCTTCAATCTTCCCACTTTTGATAGCTCATTCTATTATTTCTTTAGATAAGACCAAATTTGTAAAGTTTTTTGTGGCATTGCCAATTAAGCGCCCATAGAATGGAGCTTGGAGTGTGTTTACAAACAACACAGTCATTTCCTTATCAGTAAGAGGTGGTTGAACTTGTGCTGCTGTATCCCTCCACCGTTGGGCGTACTCTTTGAAGCTCTCACTTTGTTTCTTTTCCATGGTCTGCAATGACAACCGATCGGGAGCTGATTCAGTGACATGTTTGTATTGTGTTACGAAGGCTCCTGCCAGATTTTTCGAAGTCTTAACATGGTTTCGAACGAGTTGTATGTACCATCGGGCAGCTGACCAAATCAAACTATCTTGGAAGAAATGAATTAGCAACTTGTCATCATGAGACTGCGCGACCATCTTCCGACAATACATGGTGATGTGTGCCATTGGGAATTTTGTCCCATCATATTTTTCAAATTCTGGCACCTTAAATTTAGGAGGGATTATCACATCAGGCACTAAGCATAGTTCGGTTGCATCCATGGTACCGAACCTATCGACTCTTTCGATAGCACGTAGGCGTTCTTCCAATAAATCGCATTTTTTCTCAACTTCTTCATTCTCTCTCGTTTGAGATGAATCCTTTCTTAATTTCTCTTGCTTTTTTGGATCGTCCAGATTTGGAACATGAATTGGCTCAACAGGATTTGTTCTAGAATTTGACCCAAATTGCCCCTGGACCGATTGATGGCCTGTTGGAGGTGGCACGTTGTAATAAACATGTGGTGTCACTTGTGGGTGGACCTTTTGAAAAGTTTGGGCATAGGGTGGAGTGGACCCCGGGGGATAAGGCGGATCATCCCTTGGGTCGTTTGTGCCATGGGTTGGTGGGTTTTCTGGTGGAGCTGGCTCTTCGGCCACTCTTTTCCCTTTACTTAAAGTTATCACCAATTCCATCATCTTTGCTAATTGCTCCCTCATTTCTTCTTGCGCTTTCTCCATTCTTTCCATTCGTTCTCTTTGTTCCTCTTCCATGATCTTTGCCCGTCGACGAGTATTATGAACACGTTGGTCACCGACTTTGGGTTGTTGAGCTATCTTGAAATCTTTTTTTAAAAAAAAAAAAATCATAAACATGAATTAGATGCAATTTTGGTGCATGAACACATTATTTTTATTTTCAGATGAAAAAACTTATTGCCATGAAATGCATGTATGAATGATCATGTACTAAAACTATTTGTCACATAAATCCCATCAATAAAGTAATTCATTGCATAAGATTATTCTCCTTGATTACATCTACTTCGTCAATGGCTATCAGGTGACAAATAATTTTCCTATATGCAAAATTATGATGCAAAATAAAAATGACCAAAAGTTCAAATCAGTAAAAATGTTTAAGAGTAATTCTTAAGAAAAAAGAAAATGATTAATAACATGGGTATACATGATACCTTTATTATTTTGCTAGGAGAATTTAGAGTAAAGAGAGTGTGAAAAATTCCTTCATGTGTACCTAGTCAAAGGTATATTCTCAGGGGCAAAGTTCTACCTAGATAGAGGTGACTCTTGGTATTTTACATGCTGAGTTCGAATCGAAAATAGAGCTAAAGGTTCCCAAATCGTTCCTCACTGTCGTCCACACGGACTAGTAAGGCACCCTAGTCCTCGCCCATTATAGGCTTCAATCGGACTATGTTTGATTTGAGTGGGGGTCTTCACTAGCCCATGCGGAGGTTATCACCTCACGAGAGCGTAGCTACTTAACCCCCTCCTAATTAAGGACTAAGCCCGAGTAGATGGCTTATGCATGAATGCAAAACGTGTCGTGTGTGTGAAGAAAAATATCGACTTTCTGCCAACAATCTCATATCCCTCTATCCTAAATTCCCCACAATTAGATAATAATAAGAGTTGAAATAATAAATGCAACAAAAGCAGTAAAAGCAAATGCACAAAATTAAGGAAAACATTAAATTATTTAAGGCCATGAATGACTTATAATTATTTAATGGCTTGACTCTCTTCGTCCCCAGTGGAGTCGCCAAGCTGTCGCAACGTGCAGGTCCGGGAACCCATCCACCAGACGCGGGCGAAAATAAAAAGAAATTGGGAGTCACCACCAATCGTTTCTTATAGGTGCGATTGGTCACCTATTGACTCGGTTCTAATCGATGAAGTCCTAAATTGATTTCAGGTCCATCGAAAGAACAAAAACCGGTCTACGTTTTTTTTTTCAAAGATGGGTTCGGGAGTGTGGTTACACACGGAGAAGGATTAGCACCTCCATGACGCCCGTTCCATGAACGGTACCATATAATCTTAAGTCATTCTATCACGGCCTGATTTTGATTGTTTTATTTCCTTAATCTTCGCTTATTGACTAATTTTTTATTGAGTTGATCTTTTATTCGGCTTTACGTATGCACATGATGCGAGTGTAAAATGATGTTATGATTTATTTATTTTAAATGATGAGGTCGGTAATCTTTTATTGGAAAATCATTCGAAGACCATCCCAACGCTTTGGTGAAGTCTTGACGTTTTCCTTACCTAAAGATATCTCCGAAAGAGCTCGTCTCTACAAGCTCCTCGGAGAAATCCCATCATCGGAATTCTCGCCTCATTTACAGGATAAGTGTGGCATGCTATGACATGATAAGATGATGATGTCTATATGCACGCGTTTATTGACTTAGGGGAGGTTCATAATTCACCTGATTATGTGGTTAATAATTTAAGATGATTTATCACATTATTTGTAATTATTATCATTCGTTATGTTTTTGAATTACTTTTTTATTTTTTTTATTTTTTCTTATTTTTTATTTCTATTTATTATTTTTTTTACCTTTTTGTTTTCTATTTAAATCTTTATTCTTTAATTAACACTATTGGTAAGTAATTCACTTAATTATATAGCATTTCAAATAAACCATTAAAATTTTTTGGTTAAATTAGCTTTATTCGGTGATATTCATTTAAACTAATTAACTAATTATATTAATTTGAGTTTTTTATGTAAATTATGAAAATTTATTTTTTTATTTTTTCATGTAATTTTCAATAATGACTTATTTGAGTAATAAATATTGGAGTATAGAGTTCGGATTTATCCTGACGCTTCGGTGAAAATTCGTCTCGATCTCCTCACCTAGAAAATCAACTTGAAAAAAGTAACTCTTTACCTCTTTTTAAGTTGAATTCCATCGTCGGATACTCAAAATAATCATTTCATTTTTCTTATAATTTTTATATTTGTGTCATATCTTATATTATATATATATATGCATAACTATTATTACTATTATTCTTTTATTTTTTATATTACTACTTCTTCTTTTTTTTTGTTTCCTTATTATTGTTTTTTTACATTTATTTTTTAATTTTCTAACATTTAATTAAACTTTCGTATTATATATATATAATTTTCCTAGCATGATTTAAATCATAACAAAAATACACTTTATTAAACAAATTGGGCTAGACCCAAAGTTAATTAAAATAAACCTAAATAAAAAAGAAGGACCATAGCTTTTCGGGCTCAGATTTAGCCCCACTAATGACCCAACAGGAGGCCCAAAATAAAGAAAAAAATTCTTCTCCTCTCCAGATGATGCGGTGTCGTTTGAGCCTTCCTTCCTTCCTTTTTTTTTTTTTTTTCTTCACTCTCTTTCTCTTGTCGTTGGTTCTTTCTTCTTCTCTCTTATTCTTTCTCCTTCCTTCCCTCTTTGTCTTTCTTCTTCTCTCTTCCTCCTTCTTTCTTCACCGTCGGCCTCCCTCTCTCTTTTTTCTTTTCTCTCCTTCCTTCCCCCTTTCTCTTTCTTCTTCTCTCTTCCTCCTTCTCTCTTCACTGCTGCCCTCTCTCTCTCACGGCTTCCTTCTCTCACGGCTTCCCTCTCTCCGTCTCTCTTTTTTTTTTTTGCTTCTTTTTTGTTTTGTTTTTTGATTGTGACTAGGTAAAACGGTTGCTAGAAAACTAGGATCTTTGATTTGCACGTGGTTGCTTGAAGAAAAAAAATGAGATTTTTTTGCTTGATTTGGGTTTTTTAATTGCTGGCAGACTCTTTTTTTTTTTTTGGGGGGGGGGGGTCCGTTTTGTGGCTTGATTTGGTTTCAAAAAGAAATTTGTTGTTGATTTTTTTTTGTTTGAAAATTTTTGTTGGGTTTTTTCTGAAGAAAACTGGGTCTCTTTTTTTTTGTTTTCAAAATTTTTTGGCCTCTCTTTTTTCCCGAATGCCTCCTCTCTTTTTTTGGACAATCCAGAATGGAGCTTTGGCACCAGGAGTTGGTAGCCACAGCCTCATTCCTCTCAGTTTTTGTTTTTAATTTATTTATTTATTTTAAATTTTTATTTTATTTAAAGAAAAAAAATGGTGTCTATATAACTAAAGCATTTTAATAATTTTATATTATGGGTTTATTAAAAGTATATAACTCATCACTTCCTTACCATCTCGAGGTACCTAGCACTTTACTTGAGATGGAATATAATATATTATATTATAATGCTGGCAACCACATACAAATGATGCAATTTGCCTCATTAAACTCAAGACTTGATAGCATACCAAGCGTTGAGTCGAGTTTTCATCATAGGTGACTTTTAATTTATGAGCTTGAGCCCCATCCTCTTTGAGATCTTATTTGCATAATCTCTAACAAGACTTTTTGTTAAAAGATTTGTCCAATTTTCACTAGACCTTACAAAAGTTATAATGATCATTCTATTAAAAATTAATTATCGAACATAACTATGTCTTAATCTAATATGTCTAGATTTTTCATTGTACACTTGGCTATATGTTTTTGCTAGGGTTGCTTTACTATCACAACAGATAGAAATTAGATAAATTAGTTTAGGCCACTAAGGCACATCATAGAGTATATTTCTTAGCCATTCGACTTCTTTGGTGGCAGCAACCAATGCAATAAATTCGGCTGTCATGGAAGAATCCGTTATACACATTTGCTTCTTAGATCCCCAAGAAATGGCTCCCTCACCAAGCATGAAGATCCATTTACTTGTAGAAGCATGATCTTTTAAACTTGTAATCCAACAACAAGTGCTATATTTGGCTTTCTACATGTCATTGCAATATTCTAAGCAACCAATTACCCTTGTATATTATAATTGATCGACAGCCCTATCAATATTAAGTACTAATATAATTTGACAATTCATGTGTAGATACTGGTATAAAATTATTACGATTAAAAAAATTTTTTAAGTACCTTTTTAATGTAGTGCGATTATGACAACGTAATGTCATTTTCATCTTAGAATATTTTAATTCCTAAGATGACATCTACTTCATCCATATATCTTTTATTGCAAAGTTATTTGACAAAAACTTCTTTGTCTCCTTGACTTGTTCCAAATCGGTACAAAAAATTAGCATATCATCCATATATAAGTAGATTATAACATTTTTATCATTTTGGAATTTGCTATATATGCATTCATCATATTCATTTATGTTCATTGGCTAAAACAACTCTTTCATTTTTTTTATGTCATTGTTTTTATGCTTATTTAAGCTCATACAATGTTTTGATAAGCTTACAAACCTTATGCTTTTATCTTGAAACCATAAACCCTTTGATTTTTTTTGTCAAAAATCCCAAGAGCATAATTTCTTGTTTTAGAATCAGTGCAATGAATGATCACAAAGCTACTATTGTATTAGGCCTTCAAATTAATGTCCCATGGACATATGACTCTTTATAATTTTTTTTCTCCATTTTGGAGTGGTCCCCTACAATAAGGTCACATATATACCTTAAATATTACATCAGATCATTTCAGTAGTAATCACATTTCTTACGTACCTTTTCATTTTTTTTTTTGAAAACATATAATAAATTCTCATTAAAACTCATAATTTGTAAATATTCAACTCTCTAAATGTTTGGTTTTCTACACCCACAAAGGTATTTTTTTTAGTTCTCAAATCACTATAAAGCATAAATTGGAAGAGTAATAATGAAACCGTAAAGCTTTTACATGTTAACAAGCAAAGCACTAGATACATGGAAAATATCTCAAGTTAAAACTACATATGATGGAAACGAACAACTCTATTCATCTTTTTTTTTTTAAGAGAAGTTGTATGAAAGAAAATGTTGTCGTTGACTGTGAGTTTAGATGTCCAACAAAATTTCCATCTAAATCACTTCAAGAATATAAAATTAGAAATCATCAAATTATTATCTCCAATTTTTCTATCAGAAGTTCTATGCTTTTCAATTATTTCAGGTCGTTTTCCTACATGGGCCATGCCCAAAACGCATCCAAAACCGAAAGAATCACCACCATTATTTTTTAATTGTTTTTTTTCCACTACCCTTCTCAATTTCAATTTAATCTACAAACCTTGATCAATGATCATGGTCGATTAAAAAGGAAAGGTGAAAATTGAAAAACAAAAGTAATGGTATGCTACTATAACAAAAGAAAAAGGAAGCAAAATTATCTCAGAAAGGGTGGGAGCCATACGATGAGAATATTGGTCCCTTAGTTAATGTAATCATTCATATTAAGATTCGTCCACAAGTGACCGTAATTGTCTTATTTTCTGATATTTCTAGGTGTACAAACAGATCCCCAAAATCTTTAGATTATAAACGGAGTTTCAGTTCTCACATTTTTTATATATGTTAGAATAATTTATACAAATCAAATCAATTAAGAAAAAAAAAACTTATCTAGTACTCTAGAGAAAAATTATTTTTTTTATCAATATCAACTCAGTCCAATTTTGTAAAAATTAGAAACCAATTCTTTTAGTATTCTACTTGCATCAACCATTGATGAAATGAACTAAAACATTAAGATTGTTAGAATACCAAATTGAAAAATTTAGAAATTAGTTTTAAGGCATATATTAATGCCACCATCCTTAATGTTTTATTCACTCCCACTTGTAGTGGGCTAAAGAGTTACCGACATATATATCTCGAAGATACAATGAAGCTCAATGATTGACTGTGTTTTGTACTGATGAAATCAATCTACTAAATACTCAGCGGAGTATAATAAAATTATCAAACTTCTAAAATATTTTTTTACGGAAAAATAATATAAAAGAAAACTTAAAAAATGTTTAAGAAAAGAAGGAAAGATGTTACTATTTTCTGATATATGTTCTTTTGTTTAAAAGATGTCTTTTTTATAATTTTATATATCTATTTCCAACAGACACAACTTGTGTCTCTTTCAAACAGTTACATTTGTCTGTTTTAAATAAACATAATTCGTGATTTTTCTCAATAAATATGACTCTTCTTTCATTTTCTTATTTTCAAATACGATTTTTTCAACAAACATTTTGTTTGAAAGTATTCCAACAGAACCCAGAGTGCACCTTGGCGTTGTTGCCTTTCCCGAATAATTCTGGAGCGGATTTTAGGGAAAAGTTGCATATTATTAGCCCACTCCGACTTTGATGAGGTTCCTCTCCAAGCAATCAAAATATTCCTCCTTCCCAGAGCAGCCTTGCCTTTCATCTGTGCTCACTTCCCCACATCCAAACCATGCGGACTCAACGTCAGCTGAGCCTGCATAAAAGAAGTGGGTCACGCTGTACTGGAATACATTTCCTTTTCCAAGACCAGCCATAGAGAAAAACTCTTCTTCTGAGGATTGGCTAAATCCATATCCGTTGGATCCCCTTTTCAATGTTCAAGAGGTCTCCAACAGCTCCATACCGTATCAGAGAGCATAATTAACTAAAATGGAGACCATACTACTACATTAGAAAAAAGCTTAAAAGAAACACATAAACCAAATCCAATCCTTGACCTTTGAAAACCTTAAGAGCTTCATTCTCAGTAAGGTATTCCTATGATAAATATTATCATCAGAAATATGAATATCATCTTCATTAATTTTGGAATGGAAATTAGTAAGTAAGCAACCTTAGAATGACATTTTTTTTTCTACTCCAATTATGTTTTCTACTCTTCTTTTTCCTCATAAGTTTCTCATTGCTTTGATCGATAGGAGCCTCTAACCAATCTATAGAATAATTGAACGCTCATTTATGACTTTAAAGTAAGTCTCTTTCATTCTCAACAAAACCATTAAATATATCAACAACACCGTTAATGCAGATGACAGGGGTCACCACTGTGATCCTGGTTAGGTTTGTTCTCTCTGTCCAGTTCTCTCTTTTCGTTTTGCACGTTCATCTTGTGGGTTGGAGCTTTTTTAAGCCATTTTATATCAGTCTGCTCCCAGTACACTCTCTAGACAGCAGGTTCTTTCTCTTGAAAAAATCTCTTTACAAATGAAAATTTTTTATTTGGCTGAGAAAATAAAAACACCATTATATATAACAGTAACCTATGAGGCCAAGCCAACAACACCAATTTATATTGAATGACTGAATTTTGTATATCTGAAATTTGCCTAGCAAATGAAGGTTGGTTTGTTAAGGAATGAAATCATAGGATAGCAAGGATATCTGTCGCATACAAATAACAAAAGTAGCATATGAAGAAAACGGTCTCACTCGTACATCTTAATTAGTTTTTTCTATTCCACACCTTCACGACCCAGCAATATATAGAACTTTAAAAAGGCTACTATATAGAAGGAACTAGTCAAGGTACAACAGCATAATCACCAAAAAGCATAAAAGAAATCAACCTGAGCAATGCCTAATTTAGCCAAAAAATCAGCAAAAGAATTCGCCTCCCTGTAAGTATGAACAAACTCTGCGTTTTCGATTCCCTTCGTCAGTTTATCTCAGCAAATAGCTTCCAATTTGTCCAAAGCCTTGCTGTTGCGTTTCTCAGTTAATTGGAATATTGTTGATTAACTTGCAAGAGGAAGTAATGTAAGAACTCGAGCAAGGGAATGAGTTGCTTAATTTTAACAATGAAAGAGTGCGAACCAGGAGGCTTTTCGAACTCTGACAATCCCACTTAACTATCCCAACTTATACGCTGACAATCATATATGACTTGTTGCTAGCATATATATTATTATATACTAGGATGTAACATGTTTTGATATAAACCATCTACTGAAACATTTGACAGTGTCTCCAATACAAAAGTATATGATTTGTAAAGAACTATGGAAATGTTTTCAGTATTGGTAAGCAACTTTCTACAGAGGGCAGGCAGAGGTGTTTATAGCAAAGAAACGGAGCAAATAGGGAAAGAGCCACTGTCGGGAGAATGTCGATCTTTACACATAGTACTTAATGAAAAATGAAACCGATCTCCAATCACGTTGAAAGTTGTAAAAGCAAAATATAATCATCATGATCATTTGAACTATAGCTCTTTCGAGGCCACCATAGCTCGAGCTATCAATCTATTTCTGTGGACCGACACCATTATGTTTAATAGAACTCTGATGCTAATTGATAACACAAAATCATGTTTATCATGAAATCATCTAAATTTAAGCATAGAACATGGAAAACATGTTGAATACTATCTTTCCATTAATTGCTTTCAACCAATTATGATTTAGATTTAGTCATTTTCATGCCACATGGGATATGATATGGACATCTTATGATTAAACTTTTACTTATTATATTTTATACTGTCCGCTTTCTTAATGTATTTCAACTAATACGTATAAAACAATTCTCTATTGTGCATGCCGAGCCATGGAGGTCTAATCTTGTTCTCATCCGTTAGATACCTTTGTCTATATTATCCTAATTGCAACAAATTATTGCACAATATATATATATATATATATATAATGATCATAAGCTCGGTCCAAATTGCATGTACATGTTATACTTTCAATTCTCAAAGACTTCTTCAAATTTATTTTCATTTTTACTTTTTACATAGCAAAAGCGCATGTTAAGTCTTGCACATTAAACAGATATTTTAAAATTTAAATAAAATATAAAATGAAGTTAATTTAAGTGTCAAAACAAAGGAGCGATATGGCTTATAATTAGTAGTGTCAACAAAAAACTACAACAACAATATCAACAATAAGTTAAGTCTTTTCTTTAGGGCAGCTTCGACCCAATGTTATGAATAGATATTAGTTATAATCAAGAGTTCTATATGTATATCACATGAAAAGAGATAAATGTTTTTTTTTCTTTGAAAAGAGATAATGTTAAGAACAATTAATATGTGGGGATTGTTAGTTGGGTGGAGGGCGGCCTAAAAATAAAATTTGGAAAAATGAAGCCATGTGAATATAAAGAAAGAAAATAAAGCCGACTCGACGATTATTATTCTTGGGATCGAACTTAAATGAAAGTTTCATGTTAAAAATGTGTTTAATTTCCAATTCGTTTATTTACATCGGATTTTGTCTTCTTCCCTCCTTCAGGGGTCGGACAACACCCTATATAAAGCATGCAAAGCGATCTACGAGTCATATCTTCACAAGAAAGCTTAGAAAAGAAGAATTGAGAGAATTAATTAAGAGTGATGGCTAGCTCCATAGCATCTCGTTGGAGAGAACTCAGTGGCGAGAAAAACTGGGAGGGCCTATTGCATCCTCTTGATCTTGATCTCCGTCGCTACATTATTCAGTATCTTCAAAGGGCTGGAGCTGCTGGAGATCTCTTCAATGACAACAAGGCATCTAAGAGTTACGGACTCAGCCTATATCCACCAGATGAATATTTTTCTAGGGCTGGTCTTGAAATTGGAAATCTGTACAAATACCGAGTGACCAACTTTATATATGGCGCTGCAGATACTAGTGCGTCCGAATACTTTGGATTTGTGGCAGTGGCCACAGATGAAGGAAAGGCTGTTCTAGGAAGGAGGGATATTCTAGTTTCATGGAGAGGAAGCATAACAAGTTCGGATTGGGCTGACGATGCAAACTTCTTTCCAACATCAGCTAAGGAATTATTCGGAACTGACTTAGCTCTGGTCCACTCTGGCTTTCTCTTTATTTATACTGGAAAAGTGGCGGATTCTCTTTATGGTAAGACCAGCGCCAGAGATCAGGTAAATAATCTTGATATTCTACTTGTGTCTCTCGACCTGAATGTAGTAGTGCCACGGATCAGTCACACAAGTCTCCCTGATTATATACGCATTTGACCTTACTTACTGAGCCGTACTATTTAGAAAATTGCCCCATTAATTGCACTTTAATGTAAACACAAATAAAATTGAGTAATTCTTTCCAACATAATCCACTAACTTGTTCTACTTAAAGAAAAGAAATTCCCATCTAATGACCCTATTCAAAATTTATTAATGCTTCTCAGGCTCTAAAGGCGGTCCATGAACAGGTTGACAAGTACCAGAATGAAGATGTAAGCATAACCGTAACAGGCCATAGCCTGGGCGCCGCTCTTGCAACCCTGAATGCCATGGACATAGTTGCCAATGGTTTTAACAAGCCAACAGGTAACTCGGCTAGGTCATTCATGGTCACAGCTTTTCCAGCTGCCAGCCCTCGCGTTGGGAATCTAAACTTCGTGGAAATATTTGATGGACTTAAGGATCTTCATCTCCTACGCATTGTAAATTCCACAGACCCTGTTCCTAAGGCTCCAATTGGATTTGGCTACACCCATGTGGGAGAAGAGTTAGGAATTGACACAACCAAGTCAACGTACTTGAAACGGAATGCTAATCCTCACAATTTGGATGTTTACGGGCATGGAGTTGCAGGGGTGCAAGAAAATGGAGAATTCAAATTGGAAGAGGAACTTGATTTTGACAATGCAGTCGTAAACAAACATGGTGATTGTTTACTGGACAAGTATAAAATTCCAATTGAATGGTGGAACAATGAGAAGTTCAAGGGCATGGTTCAGATGGATGACGGTCACTGGAAGTTTGTTGACTCTGCTTATGTGCCAGATCCTCCAAGTGCTTGATCACGGCAAAGGCACAAGGTCTTTAACTCTTTTAAAAATGTAAACAAATAAAAGTGTGTTGCTATCCAGAAAATAAGTACCTCTACTTTTAGAGCAGTCCAAGTGGAGGGATGAGTTCGTAATTTCCTTTAAATAAGTTGGACATTAAGTCTGCTTTGTCAACAATAGATAAACTAGTACGTCAAAGTAATTGTGCTGTCTGTACTTTGTGTTATATCATTGATAAATGAATTCGACTTTTACGTCAGAAATAATGTGCTGTCTGTACTTTGTGTTATATCATTGATAAATGAATTCGACTTTTACGTCAGAAATAATTTAGTAATTGACAAACTAAGTACCACTCTCCTTTAGGAGCAAAAAAAAGTTAAAAGAAAACTTGCGATTAACAGCTATTAGACAAACAGATTACAAGTAGACCAGTCAATATGAGCTGACTCAGTCTAACTCGACCTCAATCTTTGTGAGTTATAAAAATAAGAGTCAGGTCGAGTCGATTCATATTTTATATGAGTTGAGAATTTCTCAATTCAGCACACTTATTGTTAACCGAAGGATTGGGTTGAGCCAACTCATAGATTGAGTTGAGAATTTTTCAATTTTTTTTAATTTTTTTACAATTTATTAATTAAATTATACCATGATTTAATTCATAAATTGAATAATAAAAATATATTACAAACAAATAAATTGCACCAAACATAAATAATCAAATACATTATATCAAATATAAATAAAAATTTAATATTTAACACAATTATACAAACTAATGATGTCTTGATCAATTTTCATCCTCAATCAAAATATTTGAATTTTGTTTGGACAACAATGATGTCTCCAAATCTTAATCATCATCATCTAATATTCATTGTCATAAAAAAAATAATAAGTTTCAATTTTAACTAAAATTATTAATTTAACAAATAAAGATTAAAAACATTGAAATATATAAAATAAACAACACCCACTACAACATTTTTTATCTATGGCTGCAAAAAAAATTACAGCCATAGGCAACAAATCTGCTGCCTTAGGTTAAGGCTGCAGCTAAAAAAAGTGCAACCTTAGCCAATGTATGAAAAAGTTTAGCTACACATCATTATATAATTTTGCAGCAGAATTAATATGCAGCCATTTAGAATATGGCTGCAATCTTAAAACCTATGACATCATTTAAAATATACAGCTAAAAGGTATACATAACAATACATACAACATTCTAATATGCAACAATAGCAACCTATAAAGTACAAACCATGTAAATTTTATAGCAAACTTCAGTATATGTTGATCATCAAACTTTGATGTTACAACAAATTTCACAAAAGTATATAGCAACAAAGTTTACAACATTCAATCTCAAATTTTATATAAAGAATGCTCTTTTATCCAAATTTGTTACTCTAGCAAAAAAGATGCTCTAACAAGTTTGCTAATCTTAAAATAAGAAAAGTAAAAGAACATTAGATTATAAAATATAATATAAAATAATCTAAAGACACTAATAAAGCTAAAGAATCAACTCAATGAAATATAGATAAAATCCTTTTCTTTACAAACATGGAATCAAGGTCATCATCCTTTTGGTCAAAAAACTTTGTTCTCATGAGATGAGGGTTATCACTCTTGCTTGCAAATATACCATATTGCTGTGGTTTTTGGGGTGCTGGACCCTGTGGAGCTTGATAAAGGACACCTTTTAGCTTCTCTGAGCCAATGGTAACAGTAACAAGATAGCCACTCTCAAATTTCCCATCAATGACCCCAATCACTGGAGAGCTTGCTGTTGATGCTGGCCTTGCTGCTGCATTAACTAAAATACATTACTAAAACAGACCAAATTATGAAACTTCACTGATAAAAAGGTTAACCTAGTTAAGATAGAGATTTTTAAATGGAATTAATGTTATGTGAGAAATACATAAATAATTTCCTTTATATTTGGTCAACCATAAAATCAAGAAGAAATTACATAAGGTTTACAGGCAAAAAGAGAAGAGGGGGGAGGAAGGGAAATGGCCACCAACTTTACAAGAGAAAATATAAAGACTGTCATTCGGCGTAGAAAACCTTAAAGGCACCTGTAGGCAACTCAACAATAATTACTCTTGGTTGCTAAACAGCAGCTGCATGAATTTCTATAGATGGCCCCATTGTCCCTTGAGTAGGATTATACGTAATGGATGGGTTTTGAAAACGATCTGCACAAATGAATCATCAGATAATATTAAGAGTAGAACACTGACTTTTATTCAAGAAGAGTTGAGTTCTCATTTGCATACAAGAAGAAACAGGAATCCAACCACGGGCTTTAAAAAAGTAGATTTGTTCATAATGATGCAGCAGAGAAACATAATATTTGCGCAGCACAAAAGATGCATTTGTAGCAGTGGCGGGAAAGTTGAAAATAGCAGTCACTTTCTTCCATCTCCACTTGCTTATAATCTACAAGCTCCATTTGATGACGATTAATGACCATTAGTATACATAGCTCATCCCATAGCTCATCCCAAGTCAAAGTAGCAAAATAACTATTAAATTCAATCATTAGCTTCACCTAGTTTGTACTGTACATGTTCAAACACTCATGAAAAAGTTCTAGAGAACACAATCAAGCACATTTCCTACTAAGCTGATTTCTCTGCAGTGACAAGGACAGAGAAAATTGATAGTATTAACAAATGATTTCTAAATATGACTACAATCATCTTAGCTCAGCATCAAACTGAACATTCATAAAGAATGGATTGGACTTAAAAATAATAGTGTACCAAATGACAAACATTTTATTTTCAACTGAAACATGCTTGAATAAATTTATCACATCAAAGATAGACGCTCTGCCACCAGATGGCTTTCAAAGTCACCTCCTCCTCCAGAAATAAATTTCTAGTTCCTAGTCCCTACTGCTATTCAGGGTATTTCTCAAGGAAGATTGCACTTAGACTAGACATATTTACGGCCCTCAATTTGACATTTGAGGACATACAAAGATTAGGAGATATTAATATATAGCTCTACAATTTTGCTATTTTGTTTACAAAGGCCATTTCCATATGCAAAATAACATAAATCCACAAGCTTGTTAAAAGAAAAGTATCAATGGAAACATGAGTACCAGCATGACCGCATTGAACACGTATGGAATTCATTAACCATGTGAGGATTCCAAAGGACACTACTTGCAAGGAAGAAACTTGGACAATTAGGTGTCTGTAGTTTCACCTTACCTTCTCAATACCACCACGAGATGTTACCTCCACGAAAAGTCTGTGCAAATCTAACTCCTTTCCTCCTATGATTGGAATCCTACATCAGAGTACAGGAGACAAAATTAATTATCAAAATTTAAGTTGACAAGTACAATTACAAAACATATGGTCAAAAAAGGGTAATTCTACCAGCTATATGTCAAAGGCACAAGCATATTTTCACTTTGTTCATGCCAGTGTTGAATCACAGAGATAGACATCTAACCTAAAACTACCAATAAGCATACTCCACTAGGATATGTATTGAGCCAAAAAAGGAAAGAACTGTACATGGTGAGTATGCGCAGATGGATGTAATGCTTGCTGCTGAAAGACAATATATGGAAGCATCTATTAGAGAGCAAAGTCATTAAAACTCAATAAGATGAAGTTACCACACAAAAGAAATTAGAAGTAAGTCCACAGCAAAAAAGTGGAATGTAATAATTACCAAGAGCCTTTCCTAAAGTGTTGATAGGATTTGATCTTTAGAGTTGGCACAAAAGGTTACAACCGTAGGTTTACTTAACACAGAAGTGGTAGCATAACTAATTAGCATTACTTCCAAAACAAGCAAGCATCCAGATCGCATCTTTGCAACTATCCCATACTACAGAAAGGGGCTAAAGCATTGCTTGAACTTAATATAAGCAGAGAAATACAATAAAGGAATAAAAAGATTCAGATAATAATAAACTAGTAAGTACAAGGAGAAAATCCAAAATCCAAAGCTAGTCATGTATGAAGGATGCTAAATAAATAAATAAATGAAGTTAAAAGGATATCAGACTTGATCATAACTAGGAAGAGGGGGGAATGACTTTGAGAAGTTTGTCTTACTTTCACTCTCTATGCTTAGGGTAAGAGTGAGAGAACTTCAAATATGTTTTAACTTGAACAAGTATTATGTCTTGGACTCTGCATAAAGCATATCAACTAAATCAACAGTATTGCTTTTTTAACGACAATACAAAGATCAGACTTAGTGTTTATAAAGGCTAATAGATAACTGGTACCCTCAGTAACTAACTGCAACTAAGTAACAATATGTCTCTGCAAATTCAATTGGTGACTCCTCAATAAAGCTTAAATTAAACTTCCCAATCTAAATAGACAAGTTTAAGCAAGATGCAATTATGTTGATATTTTTAACCATAATTGAAGAATTTTTGTTTAAAGTTTTCTGAACATGCTATTTCCAACTACTTTATTAGCACTTCCAAGAAAATCTCGTAACTTATAGTTAATGCCAACACTATACTCTTTTTAAGATTTATACAAGATTACGACTTACTATAATTCAAGAACAAAATAAGATATCGTGGGCTCCAAATCAAGCATTCAAGGTTAACCAAAATATCGCATCAATATAATTAAATTATTAGGTACTGCTCATTAACTCTTTTAGTATAGCTAAAGTCTTAATCTCATTCCCTTCACTTATAATTAATTAATATTTGTTACATATCACATCAAACAATTGTTGTTTAACGTCGAGCCGCAAACTTGAGAAAAGGGCTAGCTCTTAGATATGTCTTCGCTTATGGAAGAGTTAAAATTACTTTTCTCTTGCTTTTTACATGTGTTTTACTTTAGCATCACCCAAAAAAGTTCAAATTTCACCATATTATGCTATAATATAAACAACAATAGCATCTTTGAAACAGTAGAATCGGACCAAATTAAAATTTTATAGAAAATTAGCTACCAAACCACCCAACAACTTTCTTGATGATAAAGTAAAAAAAAAATTGTAAAGATTTTTTTTTCAAAAAAAAAAAGTTAAAAACCTAAATCATGAGTCTCCTGCTGATAGCATTAGTTTCGTGAGCATTTAAAAGAATTTTGCACTAGACTAAGTTCATTACATTTCCTATTCTCCTAGAAATCGAAACTCCAAAAAATAAAATGCACATGGTAAATCTAAAATAACATAAAAAAATTAAAACAAATATATAAAATACCCTGTATCATGGGTGTATTTGGTGTTGCGGTCGTTGCAATAGATGGTGCTGAAGGCAAGCGCTTGAAGCTGAACTTGTCCAAGCGTGAAAAAAACAACATAAAATAAAAAAAGTTGAGAAAATGTTTGAAGATTTCTTTAGATCCATGCCAATTTGAAATTTTCTTAGTAGCCAAACAGGAAAAATGAATAAAGAAAAAGAGAATTGATGAATTGAGAAAAAAAGAATTTACCCGTCTTAGGAAAAATTTGAGAGTAAAAAGATCTGAAAAATTTTGGTGAGAAACGAAGTAAGAAAAGATATAGCATCTGAGCTTATGAGAGATCGATAACATAAAGTGAGAGTGATTTTTCAAGAAAAAAAATTTAACTAAAAGCTAAAGAGCTTTGTTTTAGGCCGTTTCATGGGCCATGACTTCTTTTATTTTGGCCTTTTTTTTTTGTTAATTTTCCTTTATTTTGTGGGTTTGTCTCTTTTTAATTATTTTTAATTTGTTTTATGTTATTACCCTTTAAATTTTGCATCTGAATGGAAATATATTTAGTGTTATATAATAAATTTAGTTACATTATAACAAATGCAGCTAAAATTATGTAGTAAAAAATCTAAAATGTTGTAGTGACTATCGATAGCTAAAGAAAAGCCATGCAATTAATTTTTCGTGCAAACAAGCATTTGAACATTTTCATGACGAAGAGAACTTCTAAACTTGGTGAGAACATGACCACCAATACTAAAAGCAGACTCAGATGCTACCGTAGTAATTGGAATGCTCAATACATCTCGTGCCATAATAGAAATATCAAGAAAGCGCTTAGCATTATCTTTCCAATAATTAAGCACATCCAACTCTTCAAACACTTCATAATCAAGTTTTGCCTCATTTAAATAAACATCCAACTCAGACTTTCCAGCAATAGAAATTGTTTCATTTTGAAACATTTTGAACTCCTATAAGTTTTAAATACATAAACAAAAAAATAATTATCAAAATATAAATAAAGTAACATAAATTCTCATGTAATAAGATGAAAGGAAGACACAAAACTTACACTAAAAATCTTTGATCCCTTGGATTTAGTTCCCCCTCCGACTTGCCTTGGCAAGTTACTCATTGATTGAGAAGATGAACTTGATGCATGAGTGTTGCTTGCATAGTCTTCAAAGAGCACGTACAACTTTGTCTTCACATTTTCTAACCTTTCATAACAAGTAGAAGCATCAACCTTAGAATAGTAAAATTTTAAGAAATCAAGCTTTATCCTTGGGTCAAGAATAGCTCCAAATGCAAGCACTACACTATAATCTTTCCAATACTTATCAAATTTCATTTCATCCTTTGAGACATATCTTTGATTACCGCATCTTCATTATGCAAATTTTCATTTAAAATCAATTCAATTTTCCAAACTTGCATAGAATATAAGTTGAAAGTTGAATAAGATGAACCAAGTATCAAGTTTGTAGTCTCATAAAAGGGCTTCAAAAATTCACAAATTATCATTGTTGTCTCCCATTCCTCATCAGATGGATTGTATTTATAAGTTAGATCAACAAATTGGAGGCTAGCAAAAGCTTTTTGATATTTGATAGCACTTTCAAGCATCAAATATGTTGAATTTCATCTTGTTGACACATCTAAACGTAACCCAACACTTACAGTAATACCAACATGATGAACACATTCTTAAAATTTTTTCATCCTCCCATCCAATGCCTTTACATATTTCACACTCTCTCTAATTTTAAACAATGCTTCATTGACTACTTTCAAGCCTTCTTGAATAATCAGATTTAATATATGAGCACAACAACGCACATGAAAAAATTTACCATCACAAATCAAGCTACTTTACAAATAAAGATGGCCTTTCAAGATACCTTGCATGTTATCATTAGTAGATGCATTATCGAAAGTTAGAGAGAAAACTTTTCTCTCTATTCCCCATTCTTTCAAACAATCAAATACAGTAGCAGCTAATTCAATTCTAGTATGTGGATAAGGCATATGAAAAAAGTTGAGTAATTTGCTACATAACTTCCAATTTTCATTGACAAAGTGAGTAATCAAACAAATGCAGCCCTCAAAATATAGATGTTATCCATGCATCAGAAGTCAAATAAATTCTATTAGGTACCTTGGCCATGGCTTGTTTAAGCTTCTCTTTCTCTCTCAAATAAATTCTCTAGACATCAGATACAACAGTGTTTTTAAAAGGCATCACCATATCTGGATTTACATACTTAGCCCAAGCTCTAATCTTATCATATTCAACAAAAGTATAAGGCAAGTCATGTTTAATTATGGCTTCAGCAAACATGTCACGTGAAATCCTAAGATCAAACTTTTTAACTTTTACTTTCCCTTCATAATCCATTAGCATTTGATATGGATTAAAATAGGAAATGAATTTACAAGTGTCAATGTGACGCTCAAATGTGAAGTGCCATAATTAGAGCCACCAGGTTTAGAACCAACCTTATACTCCTTTTTACAACCGTTACAAGTTGCCCTTTATACTCCATCTTGCTTTTTGCCTACTTCAGTGAAATAATTCCAAACATTTGAAGTTTCTTTTTTGGCCGTCTTGTTCAATTGTTCAGATTTAAATATATGAGACTAAAAAGGAATTCTATTATCATTCAAAATGTTCACATCATCATCCACATTTATAAAGTTTTCAACTGATTCATTCATCTCTTAAACCCTTCAAATGACATAAATAAGAATAAAAATTATTAAAATTTTACATAAACTGATTAATCGAATTCAAAAGTTAGATTATAGGCATGGGTTCTATGTTAGTGAAACATTGGGCAGAAACATAAACAAAACAAATAACTTGAGTTTTACACTGACCATGACTTCACGCAACAATAATAATAAAGTTCAAAACTCTTACACAGAACATCTTAGTTTAGTCAAATATCTTATACAAATGCCCATATACTATAGAAAGGGCAGCACTGCCTAGCAGCAACAACAACATCACAAATCACAAAAGATATGAAAATGTCCAGCAACAACAACATCACAATTCAATAATTCTCAAATGTCCAACATCACAATTCACAAATGTCCAGCAACAACAACATCACAATGCACAAATGTCCAGCAACAAGCCAACAACAACATCAGTACATCACAATTCATAAAAAATTAAACCATTTCTAACATTTTTAATTTTTTATACAAAATTATTGTTAAAACTTATCAGAGCTTTACCGAGATGCGTGATGGGTGATCAAGAGGCGAGAAGGCAAAGTCGGGGAGCTTACTTGGGACTTGGACGGTTGGACCACTTGGCTTGGGACTGGATCTGGGGGAGCTAGGGAGATGAGGGTCGAGGGAATCGGGTGCCGGTGCCGGATGGGAGGACGATGGGCGGATGCCGAACCAAACGCTGAGTCAAGGAGCTTGGGACTTGGCTTGGGAGTTGGGACTGACAGGATCTAAGGGAGTCGAGGAGCTTGGGACTTGGCTTGGGAGTTCGGATTGGGTTTGGGGGAGACGAGGAGTCGGCCAGTCGAGGGAATCGGGTTAATGAGTTAGGCAAATTAGGATTTAGGGGTTTTTTTTTTTTTCTTTCCTTTAACCAGCCGGGCTAGCACGCCCCAACTCGAATTAGCCCTTAAGCAACCGAGCTAGCCCATCTAAGCCCAATTGCAATATGGGCCTTAATTTTTTTGACCCAACCCACCCCATATTTAATAAAAATGAGCTATCTCAAATGGGCCTAGTCCATTTTGACATGTCTAAATACAACAACGTTGAGCTGGTTGTGTGAATATTTTGAAAGTTTGAACTCTACAAACATCTGCTTATCTTGGATTGGCCACCAATTTATCTTATTTTCAATAATATGATTATGTTCCTTTAATCTTTCTTTTAATCATTATTACTCCTTAAAAATTGAATTCAAATTAGTCTATCGACTTTCAACAGTCCAGGTTGCAAGTATACAAGGCTAGGATGATCGTCCCACCACAGCCCCCTCTCCCCCTCCCCTCCTAGGCCTTGTACGGTGAGGCCAAGCGCAGCCGACGAGTTCATCTGCCGAAGCAGAAGTTCAACTGCAGGCTGCAGCCACTAAAGAAAAGCCGGGTGATACCTGCTGGCTTGTACCTACTTGATTAGATGGGTCTTAGATCCAGTTTAAGTCATGGAATGGGCCTCCGCTGATGTTTTATTTTTTGGTCCAAAGAAGTACCAGCTCTAAGAAATAAAGCATACACTACCACTATCTTTTGGCAGTGTTCAATGGATGAATGATAATCTTAATAAATTTTGGAAATCTTGAAAATGTATGGACACGAATACTGCGGTCCCAGTTTGAGTTCTATCTCGATTCAGTGTGAATATTTAAAACGTGCAGAAGAGTAATAATGAAGAGGCCTAAGATATTTAAACATAGATATTTGTACACATGGATGGTTGAGATTGTGGTAAAAGTGAAGGGATATTACATTAAATGATAAAATATACTAAAATAATAATAATAATGAATATACTATTTGTCTTTATCTGTCGGTTTCACAACATTATAAATTCAATTGAATTTAAATTATAAATTATATTATTTTCTTACTCATGAATCATATGTAGTTAAAATTCGCCATATAGCCTCATCTTAGAATGCATGCATGAGGTTCACTCATTCTACAATGAGGATAAAATGAAGAATTTTGCTTATCCACGGCTGGCTGATAAGAATTATGCCCACCAGTTATCAACATATATAAATAGCAATTACTAAATCTTTTGCTCTGCGAATACTAAAGTTCCTAGATATTTGTTGGTTGCTTATTTCTTGTTTGTTTTTTCAGCTTTTGTTTTACCTTCTTTCTTCTGTTGTCTTTTCGAGAAAGGGGAGAGCCTCGCATAGCACTATAAATAAAGCATGGGAAGCAAGCTTAGAGTCGCATAATCCACACCGTAGATTAAATAGGGGAGAAATGACTAGCGAGTGAGCAAGAGTCATGGATAATTCCATCGCAACAAGGTGGAGGGATCTTAGCGGCGAGAAAAACTGGAAGGATCTATTGCATCCTGTTGATCCTGACCTCCGCCGCTATGTTATTCACTACGGTGAAAGGGCTGGAGCTGCTGGAGATCTCTTCAACGACACAATGGCATCCAGAGGGTTCGGATATAGTCTTTATCCACCAGATGAGTTCTTCTCCAGGGCTGGTCTAGAAAAAGGAAACCCTTTCATGTATGAAGTGACTAACCTTTTTTATGCAGCGGCAGATAGCAATGACTCCAATTGCTTTGGATATGTGGCGGTTGCTACAGATGAAGGAAAGACTGCTTTGGGAAGAAGGGATATCTTGGTTTCTTGGAGAGGAACAGGAACAGAACCGGAATGGATTGATGATGCAAGGTTTTTTACAACACCAACTAAAGAGTTATTTGGAACCGACCATGCTATGGTGCACTCTGGCTTTCTTGCTATTTATATAGGAAAAGTCTTCAATTCTCCTTATAACCAGACAAGTGCCAGGGATCAGGTAAATCTTGATATTGTACTAGCGGTTACCTGATTTCCCCTTAATGTTGCCAAAATTCATCTAATAGTTCATATGATTATGCAATTGAATATACGCAATCTTTTGTTGACTCCTTTCAGGTTCTAAAAGCAGTTCGAAAACTGGTAGATAAGTACCAGAATGAGGATATAAGCATTACTGTCGTCGGCCACAGTCTGGAAGCAGCCCTTGCAACCTTGAACGCTACTGATATAGTAGCCAAGGGATATAACAAACCCACAGACAATTCAAATAAGAAGTGCATGGTCACAGCTTTTGCATATGCCAGTCCACGCGTTGGGAACCAAGAATTCAAAGAAGTAATTGATGGACTCATTGAGCTTCGTATCCTACGCATCACAAATTCCACAGATATAATTCCCAAGCTTCCTGTGCTTTTAGGCTACACCGATGTGGGGGAAAATTTGGCAATCGACACAACCAAATCACCGTACTTGAAGAAGGGTACTAACGCTCACAATTTGGAGGTTCACTTGCATGGAGTCGCAGGGGTACAAGAAAGCGGAGAATTCAAACTGGAAGTTGATCGTGATATTGCACTCATAAACAAAAAAATTGATGGTTTACAGAACAAATATAAAATACCGCCTGAATGGTGAAACCATGAGAAGTTCAAGAATATGGTTCAAATGGATACTGGCCGTTGGCAATTTGTTGATTGTGCTTATGTGTCAGATCCTCCAAATGATTACCTCCAGTAACAGTATATAGTTCATCCAGCAAAAGAAATTAAAAATCACAATGGTTGCTCTACTTATGGTCAAAGTGGAGGGTTCGGCATAGAGTTTATATGTTCTCTGCAGCTATTGATTTCCTTAGCTTGGGTATTCCACAAAGTTATGGGATCTATCGGCACCGGTTAGCCTAGCTAGGTCCCATGTGCTTCTACTTCTTTTGCAGCTATAATTTGTTCTCACTATTATTACTTTATCTGCTACATGTTATTAATAAAAACTGGAAGTAGAAACCCCCTTTTTCAGGAAAGCATCTGTCTCTCTTTGATTGACTGGCCACCATCAATAACCTGTTTGTTCTCATTCGGAACTCAAGCCCAACCACCTAAAGAAACCTTCGCGTTAAGCTCTTGGGGGAAGTTTTGGGTCTTCGGAATTAGGTCCAGTGTGGTTGTGGATCCATCTGTCTGATGGGCTTCCAATGGTGTTCACACGTGTCAGTGACCTGATAATTCTTTATCATCTAAGAAGATCGTCGACCGTCTCCCTACGGTTTCCGAAGAGGCCAACATTATCTTCCTAGGAAGAAAATTAATTAGGTTTTTTTAAATATTTTTAATCATTTCGTTGACCTTTAGAGAAAACTGCGTGTATACTAAGTATCTATTAGACAATAACGTACTGATTTTATGTTCTTCAGGAAGCAGACCAACTAGGAAGTTGGAGCACTCGAAGAAGTTATCTGTTGAATTTAATAGTGAAATACTTAAAAGCATTTTTATTTTATCAGTTGTGTTCGTACATATTAATAGTGAAATACTCTATATTGGAAAAAGCCTTAATTATGATGTAATTAAAATTTTTTTTTTTTTAAGAATGATGTAATTAGCCTGATGTGCCTATAAATATTTTTGTGAAGAGGATTGTCCTCGTCTTCCATTTTTTTTTATCGGTCAAGAATCACATAATATTTTACTAAGTAAAATTAAAATTGCAAGGAATATGGTCAATTCCTTTAATTATAATAATTTTTTCTTCCTTTTTTTGTTTATTTTTAATATGGGGATAAACTCCCAATTAATATACTTGTAAATATGGATTCTACGCTTTTCCGGGCAAGATGATCAACATTTACTAATTTAATAGTTTGTAATGTTTTGCTTTCACGAAATTGGAACAATTAATATATAACAATAGAAGGTGTGTGCCATAGGGCAAAGATTGGGTCGAATTCTTTGACCATGTATAGCATGTTATGCTCAACTATCATTCCATGTGGAAAAATAAAAACTACCATTCTTGAAAACTTAATCACCAAATATTCTTTTGAAATTAAAAAATAAGAATAAGGGGGACACCATATTTGGGGCATGGGAATCACATCACTATATATTGGCTGCAATAAGAATTAAGAGCTCATATATTCCTCATAAATATTTTTTGGCAAGAAAAAGAAATTGATGGGTAGCATTGCACAAAGGTGGAGAGAACTAAGTGGGGAGAATAACTGGGAGGGTTTATTGGACCCCCTTGATAAAGATCTTCGCAAGTGTATTATTCACTATGGTGAAAGAACTCAAGCTGTTATGGATGCCTTTAATGGAGAGAAGGCGTCGAAATGGGTTGGATTTAGCCGATATTCAACGGAGGATTTCTTCTCTAAAGTGGGGTTAGAGATGGGCAATCCTTACAAATACAAAGTAACCAAATTCTTTTATGCAAGATCAGAAATCCAAATCCTTGATTGGTTTGCTGCTGGGGAATCCAACTGGATCGGGTATGTGGCTGTGACCACCGACGAAGGAAAGGCCGTCTTAGGAAGAAGGGACATTTTGATATGTTGGAGAGGAACCATGCGAAGCTTGGAAGTGATTAATGATCTTAAAGCAGATTTAGTCTCAGCTGCCGATATACTTGGAGATAAGGGAGATCCCAAGGTGCACCATGGTTGGCATTCCATATACACTGCAAAAGACTCAAAATCCGTAAACAATCAGGCCAGTGCTAGAGAACAGGCAAGTCAAATCTAACGTTATTTAATATGCTATTCATGATAGAGTATGTTAAACATATGCATGTATATCAGATACTAATTAATTGTAAGAAGTGATTTTATCAGGTTCTAAGAGAGGTTAGGAGGCTGGTTGACTTATACCAAGACGAAGAAATCAGTATAACCGTGACCGGCCATAGCTTAGGTGGCGCAGTTGCCACGCTCAATGCAGTGGACATTATTGCAAATGGATATAACAACCCGACGACCAAACCAGACAAGGAATACTTGGTCACAGCCTTTGTATTTGCCAGCCCTCGCATTGGGGACTCAGGCTTCAAGAAAGTCTTCTCAGGACTCAAAAATCTTCATGTCTTGCGGATCAAAAATGACTTTGATATGGTTCCTTCACTGCCAATACCATTACCTTTACTCCATTATACCCACGTTGGGGAGGAATTGTTAATCGATTCCCAGAAGTCGCCATACATGAAGAGTCACTTGGATATCAGTGAGAATTTGATGATTGCTCATCAGTTGGAGCCATATTTGCATGGAGTCGCAGGTTCACAAGGGGCCAAAGGGGAATTCAAGCTGGAGGTTAAGCGGGATATCGCGCTTCTAAACAAAAGCTTGGATGCATTGAAAGACGAGTATAAAGTTCCAGTTGAATGGTGGATAGAAGAGAATAAAGGCATGGTTCAGCAGGACAATGGTTCCTGGATATTGGACGATCATGAACCAGAGCCTCCAATTGTTTAAATTAGTCTAATCTTAAAATCGTGTAAGCTTCACTTCATCGGGCTATCCAAGTTAGGATTTGGTTCCATTATGCCAGTATAACCATTAAGATCAAAGTTTAATAGTGCCGTTTATGTATATGTATATCAACCAAGAAAAATGAGTTCAGGCGATAAAATCCTTTCTGTTTTTATTTCTTAAAGAAAATGGTGGGGTTTTTCTTAGTTGTTGCCAATTGATTAACACAAAGTCTTACCTTGATTTCCCAGATGGGTTGATTTCGTTCCTTTTCATAATAGGTCTATGCTCACCTTTACTTTTCAAATCGATTAATTTCATCCTATTTTGGACCTGGGGATCGGTGAAGCACAAGAGGTTGGCAGTTGTTAGTGACAGGAAGCCTATTAGGCCCACATTTTAAAGTCTTAGGTTTATGCCCCAAAGGGGAAAGCTCCTCTTGGGCCTAACTTAAATGCTATTATGAAGATATGAAAAAGCTAGTGGACCGCTTGTTAATTTAAGAAAGGGGTCAAATAATTAGGCTAGGCTGGTAAGGTATCAATCCTATTAAAAAGCCTTTGATAGAATTAGATTCGGCCCAATGGAATTATTTGGACCGTTTCACGTCTTTGACTAACTGATAATGGGCCAGAAAACGCCATGTATGGTTTTGTTATCTTTTTGTTTTTCCCTCATTATCTACATTATCAAATCTTATATGGTGGCAAAAAAATGTTTAATTTTCTGTTGTTGATAAAACTATCATTTTATTTTCCATGAATGTTCATTGGATTTGTTTGATTCGCTTTGTGTATATGTCATAAGGTATTTATTTTTCTCAAAAAGATTAATTTCATAAAATATGCACATTCATGCTTATAAGCTTTGAAATATCTCTTACTTGTCCAACATTCTCATTCTGCAGCACCCTCATCATCATCGATCACCTTGCATGCCTCCCTCTAGAGGTGCTTGGCGTAAGTTGAGCCTAGATTAGATTTTATTTTAAATCCCTTCTCACAAGTCATTATTTTTTTCTCAAAAAATTAATTTACTGAAGTGTACAGTGGTCACACTTATAAACTTTTCAAAATTCTCCTACTTCTAATGCAATATTGAAATACTCTATCTACTTTCTTTATAGCGCTTGATGTGAGATACATATTAAACTCACCTTATATTAATTTAAGGGGATTTTAATAGTGGTTTTTGAATTTAAATCGATTACATATACATTAGTACTATAAAGAATGTTCCTCTCAAATAAATGTCGGTGTTTTTTTTTTTTTTTTTGTTTTTGTCAAATCTATTCAAAAGCTAAAGAGTATAAAGAAGAAGTTATTTCTATGTGATAAGGAGATAATTACATCTTGTGCAAGTAAGTCATTTTATTATATTAGCTATTGATAATTAATATAAATATAAATTTTTTATAAATTAACTTATTATTAACGTTAGATGGATGTCATCTGACAATAAATCAAACAAAAGTGTTTTAGTTTTCAATGCCTATTACCATGTCAACTCTTTATGTATTTCATGATTTAAAAAAAAAAAAAAACCTTTCTTTTTTTACTTGAATTCTTTAAGTTAATACAGTAAAATGTCACTGTTTGACAAAAGAAAAGAATCTTAGATTTTGTCTCTCTTAAAATTGAAAGAATTAAGAATGAAATTTCATTTTTATTGCGACGAAGAATAAATTAAACATGTCTCCGTAAGTTGGCTTGGTAAATAAATGCATATATATGTCACTGGTCACTGGGCATACCAAAGCCTTGGACTTGTTAGTGGCATTTCCCGATTGGCTAAACATATACAGCAATTAGTGATGGCACCGACGTTGGCGATTAAGTCATCATGTTATCAACATCGCCAACAGAAATTAGTTGATGAAGCCAATCATTGCAAGCCCCTTGTCGCAACGTGCGGGTCAGTGGATCCCGTCCGCCAAACGCAGACGAAAACAAAAGAAGTTCAGGAGTCGTCACTAATCGTCTTTTCTAGGTGTGATTGGTCACCTGTTAACTTGATTTTAATAAGTCCTAAATTGATTTCAGGTCTATCGAAAGAACAAAAATTGATCTACATTTTTTTCAAAGATGGGTTCGGGAATACGGTTACGCACGGAGAAGGATTAGTACTTCCGTGACGCCCGTTCCACGAACGATACCATTTAATCTTAAGTCATTCTATTACGGCATGATTTTGATTTTATTGTTATATTTCCTTAATCTTTGCTTATTAACTAAGTTTTGTTGAATTGGTCAATTGAGTTCTCTTTTTTTTTTTATTTTACGTATGCACGTGATACAAACGTAAGATGATGTAATGATTTATTTATTTTAAATAATGAGGTCGAAAATCTTTTATTGGAAAATCATTCGAAAACCATCTTAACGCTTTGGTGAAGTCTAGACGTTTTCCTCACCTAGAGATATCTCCGAAAGAACTCATCTCTACAAGTTTCTCGGAGAAATCCCATCATCGGAATTCCTGCCCCATTTACAAGATAAACGTGACATGCTGTGACAGGATAAAAATGATAGAATCTACATGCACGCGTTATTGACTTAGATGGTTTATAATCCATCCACTTATGTGGTTGATAATTTGAGATGATTTACCCCATTATTTGCATTTATTATCATTCGTTGCGTTTTTTTGAATTATTCTTCATCTTTTTTTATTTTTATTTTCTTATTTTTTTTACTTTTCTTTTTTTCGTCTTTTGTTTTCTATTTAAATCCTTAGTCTTTAATTATTGCTATCAATTAATACTTTATTTAAAATAATTAAAATTTTCTATGATTAAATTAATTTTATTTGGTAATATTTATTTAAATTAACTAACTAATTTAAATTTAAATGTAACATTATGAAAATTTATTATTATTATTATTTTATTATATATATTTTTTATGTATATATATATTTTATGACTATTTGAGTAATAAATATTGGAGTATAGAGTTCGAATTTATCCCGACACTTCGGTGAAAATCTGTCTCGTACTCCTCACCTAGAAAATAGACCCGAAAGAGGTAACTCTCTATCTCTTTTTAGGTTGAATTCCATCATTGGATACTCAAAATAATTATTATTTATATATATTTATGTATATTTTATTTATTATTATTTATATATTATTTATTGTATTTTTTATTTTTATTATTTTATATTTTATTTTTTTATTTTTTTTATTTTTTTGTATTTATTACTAAGATAGATATTCATATTTTATATATTTATGATTTTTTTTAATAATATTTAAACTAAGTTAAAATGCATTGAAATTAAAGATAAAATAAAAAAAATAAAATAAAACAAGTTCAAAACAAAGCCCAATGGTAGGTTTTATACCTATCTGGTCTTGGGTCAGCGTAGCTCCACGGTCCACCAGAGGCCCAAAACTGCAGCAGGAGGTCTGCTCAGCAGGCTCGCAATGTGGTTCTTCAAAACGCATTGTTTTGGTGCTGGTACACCTGCTCAAAACGACGTCGTTTTGGCCCTAGACTGTTCACATCCCTCACTCACTTGAAACGACGTCATTTGGTTCGTTTTTGTGCTGGTACAGCCACTCAAAACGACGTCGTTTTGGCCCTAGACTCTTCAGCTTCCTTCCGTCTCCAAAATGGCGTCGTTTTGGGCCTTTTCTTCCTACTATAAAATCTTCTTTTTTATTTTTTTTATTTTTCCCTCTTCCGTTTCTCTCTCTACCTTAGACTCTCTCCCTTCTCTCTAAAACCCAACCGATTGATCTTCTTTTTTTCTTTTTCCCTTGCCGGTCAAGCTTTTCTTTTCTTGCCGGCGATCGGTCTTTCTCTCCTCTCTCCGCCGAGCTGTCTTGCAGTCTACCGGATCTGGGCTTCCCTCTCACTCCGATCGACCCAAGCTCTCAGCCCACTTTTCCTCTTTGATCGGGCTCATCGATCGGTCTAAGCTCTCAACCCCCTCTCTCTCGTCGATCGGCTAAAAGCCCCCCCCCCCAAAAGGAACCCAAAACTTCAACCTCGCTTCCCTTTTTTTTATTTCTTTTGCTTATCTATTTTTTGATTGTTGTGGATTGTGGATGTTGGCTGCTAGGATTTAGGATTTTTTTGGTTTTTTGGGTATATTACCGGCTGTTAGGGAAAAAGTTAGAGATTTATGGATTGTGATTTTTTTTTTGCAAGGATCCGTTGTTTTTTGTTCTTCCAAAAAGCCCCCCCTGGTGTAAAAATTTTAAGTTCTTATAGAACCCGGTTGTCCAAATTTTTCGACAACCAGAGGAGGCAAATCTGTTTTGTTCAACCTGAATCATGGATGGGATCCTTTGATACAGGAGTATATTATTAGATTATTATTATTTAGGAATTATAGGTATAATAAAATTCTTCTTTTATTTGTATTAGGATTTTAAGCTAGTCATGTTCTATTTAGGAATAGAACATCTATTTTATTTAAATTTCTTATTAATTATTTGAATTGTATTATATAACTAGAAGTAGAGTTTTATTAGGATTTGGGCCTATAATAATATAAAGATGACCCTTAGGCTTGGTTATTATACACATTCAAGTTGAGAGTTAATAAAGAATATTTTCTTAAACAAGAGTGTTTATTTCTCTAGACTCTTTCTAAGAGTAAGAGGTTTTAATATCTTTGGCCTAGCCAACCAATGTGAGATTTTGGCTACTCTTCACCTTAGTGGGGTTTTCTAACCTTGCCAAGATTGGTGGTTCACCTTAATGGGGTTCTTAACCTCGCCACAATAAGAGTTTCACAACGCCCCGACGTCAGTTTGGTATCAAAGCAGGAAGATCATTGTTCGCTACATAAGTTCAAGTTTGCTGCCGAGTTTCAATATTCCTTAATCGGGTAATTTTATTTATTATTTTATAATATATCATCATCTTTTTTTCTTTTTTTTTTCCTTCTACATCACCACCTTGTTATCACCATACAAAAAAAAAATATCGCCAAGACGTCAAAATCGTCAAAGAGATGATCATGAGATTGAGATTGCAGAACTACGTCAGCAAATTCAAGAATTACTAGAGCAACTCGCAAGACGTGATGTTCAAATCAATAATAGTAACTCTAGTGATAAAGAGATTGACACCAACCCCTTTCATCAAAATTCATCTTCTGATGAAGAAATACCTATTCATCGCCTAAGAACTGCGGCTACTAGAGATTTGGGAATCAAAGTCGACATTCTTGAGTTTGAAGGAAGACTTCATCCTGATGACTTCATTGATTGGCTTTACACAGTAGAAAGAGTTTTCGAGCTCAAAGATATTCTTGATGAAAAACGTGTGAAGCTTGTGGCAATTAAATTGAAGAAACACGCTTCTATTTGGTGGGAAAATCTCAAAAGACAAAGAGAAAAAGAAGGTCACAACAAAATCAGAACATGGGACAAGATGCGTCGAGAACTCAAGCGTAAGTTCCTTCCTGAGCATTATCGACAAGAAATTTTTATCAAATTTCATAACTTGAGGTAAAAAACAATGTCGGTGGAAGAATATACAATGGAGTTCGAACAACTTCACATGAAGTGCGATGTTCATGAGCCAGAAGAACAAACTGTAGCTCGTTATCTTGGGGGTCTCAATGTCGAAATTGCAAATATTGTTCAACTACAACCATATTGGAACTTAAATGATATCATCAGACTAGCACTAAAGGTTGAGAAACAACGATTACGGAAAAGTTCAATGAGTTCATCTAGACAGAAATATTCCACCTCAAATCGTGGGAGACAAAGTTCGGCAACCATTCCACCTCCAAAGTTAAACTCTTCCAAAACTCCAACCAATAAAGAGACTACTTCTACTCGTGCTTCTAATGTCAATAAAAAGTGCTTCAAATGCCAAAGATTTGGGCATATTGCTTCTGATTGTCCAAATCGAAGAATTGTCTCCTTAGTTGAAGAAAAAGTTATGGAAGAACCTAGCTTAGAAGAAGTAGATGATGAACTAGAAATATTCAACAACGAAGAGAAAGAAGAAGTTTATGCTGATCATGGAGAAGATCTTGTTGTTCGTCGTAATCTTAACACTACTATGATGACAGAAGATGAAAGTTGGCTTCGTCATAATATATTCCATACAAGGTGCACATCCCAAGGGAAGGTTTGTAATGTCATTATTGATAGTGGAAGCTGTGAGAATGTTATTGCCAACTACATGGTGGAAAAGTTAAAACTTCCAACTGAAGTACATCCTCATCCTTACAAGTTACAATGGCTGAGAAAAAGAAACGAAGTTAAAGTGACAAAACGCTGTTGTGTTCAATTCTCTATTGGAAATAAGTATGAAGATAAAGTCTGGTGTGATGTTATTCCAATGGATGCATGCCACTTGTTGTTAAGACGTCCATGGCAATATGATTGTCGAGCTCACCATGATGGATACAAGAATACTTATTCCTTCATCAAGGATGGAGTAAAATTATGTTGACTCCATTAAAGCCAAAAGACTACCCAAAGAAACAAGAGGTAAATAAAGCACTCATCACTGTGTCTGGTTTAAACAAAGCTTATCGTGAGTCAAGCCTTTTATACCTTTTATTAGTTTGTGAGGAGAATGAAGTATCTTCACCCTTATCTAAAGATGTCCAATCCATAATTGAGGAGTTAAGTGATGTTGTACCTGATGAGATACCCCATGGATTGCCACCAATGCGAGATATTCAGCATGTGATTGATTTCATCCATGGTTCTGTAATTCCAAACAAGCCTGCTTATCGCATGAATCCGCAAGAGCATAAGGAGTTATAACATCAAGTCAAACAACTTTTGAAAAAAGGCCTGGTAAGAGAAAGCGTTAGCCCCTATGCTGTTCCTGCTTTATTAGTTCTAAAAAAAGATGGAACATGGCGTATGTGCATTGATAGTCGTGCCGTGAACAAAATCACTATCAAGTATCGTTTTCCCATTCCTAGACTTGATGATTCGTTGGATCAATTGCATGGCGCTATTATCTTCTCCAAGATCAACCTGCGTAGTGGTTATCACCAAATTCGAATGCGACTTGGAGATGAATGGAAAACTGCATTTAAAACTCGTGATGGGCTATATGAATGGACAGTTATGCCATTTGGCCTCTCAAATGCACCCAGCACCTTTATGCGCCTAATGAACCAGGTATTCCGCCTTTTTATTGGAAAGTTTGTTGTGGTTTATTTTGATGATATTTTGGTGTATAGTAAAAGTCAGAAAGAGCATTTAGAACATTTACGGCAAATATTTGAAGTCCTTTGGGAGCAAAGGCTTTTTGCTAACTTAAAAAAGTGTGAATTTATGACAAGTAAAGTTTTCTTCCTGGGATATGTTGTTTCAAACCAAGGGATTGAAGTAAACCAAAGCAAAGTTGATGCTATTGTCAATTGGCCAGTTCCGAAACACTTCATGATGTTCGAAGCTTTCATGGATTAACCTCCTTTTATCGGCGTTTCATTAAAAACTTTAGTTCTGTTGCTGCTCCGCTTACTGAATGCCTCAAGCAAGATAGTTTTATATGGAGTATCAAGGCACAACATAGCTTTGAAGAATTGAAAGAAAGGATTACTAAAGCTCCAGTGCTTGCACTTCCGAATTTTGATTTGGTATTTGAAGTTGATTGTGATGCCTCTAATGTTGGTATTTGTGCTGTTCTTTCTCAAGAAAGAAGACAAATTGCCTTTTTTATTGAGAAACTCAATGATGCAAGATTGAAGTACTCAACATATGACAAGGAGTTTTATGCTGTTATTCGAGCCCTCGATCATTGGAGCCATTATTTGTTGCCAAAAGAATTCATCTTATATTCTGACCATAAAGCCCTCAAACACCTTAACTCCCAACACAAGCTTAATTGACAACATACAGCTTGGAGTGAGTTTCTTCAAGCCTTTCCAATTCTCCTTAAGCATAAATCAGGTGTGCAAAACAAAGTAGGTGATGCTTTAAGTCGTCACCTTACTCTCCTCTCTACCTTACAATTAAAGGTTGTTGGCTTTGAAGTTGTGAAAGAATTATATGAGAAAGATCCTGAATTTGGTGAGATATGGAAATCTAGTTCCCAACATCCTTATCGACAATTTCATCAGCAAGAAGGATATCTTTTCAAAGGTAACCAACTATGCATTCCTCAATGTTCTTTACGCCAATCTATTATTTGGGAAACTCATAACGAAGGATTAGCTGGACATTTTGGGAGAGACAAAACATTGGCTCTTGTGAAAGAAAAGTTTTATTGGCCCAAGTTAGAACGAGATATCATCCGACATATTCAGAGGTGTCGTGTTTGCCATATTGCCAAACTTGGAAATCAAAACACTGGTATGTATAAACCATTACCCATTCCTGAAGCTCCTTGGGTAGATGTAAGTATGGATTTTATTTTGGGTTTACCAAGAACTCAAAGGCAAAAAGACTGCGTAATGGTGGTCGTCGATAGATTTTCCAAAATGGCTCATTTTGTGCCATGTCATAAAACTGATGATGCTTCTCACATAGTTGATTTATACTTTAAAGAAATTATGCGTCTTCATGGAATTCCAAAAACCATCACTTCAGATCAAGATGTGAAGTTCATGAGTCATTTCTAGCGAACTCTATGACGGAAAATGGGGACTCACTTACAGTTTAGTTCAGCAAGTGACCCTCAAACGGATGGTCAAACAGAAGTAGTTAACAAAAGTTTGGGAAACTTGTTACGAAGCTTTGTGGGTAAACACATTCGTCAATGGGATCTTGTATTAGCATAAGCAGAATTTTCTTATAATAATTCTGTGAGCCAAACCACTGGAAGGTGTCCATTTGAAGTAGTGTATGGAAAACGCCCTCTTAGTCCATTGGACCTTCCTACATTACCAACTACTTATGAATTTAGTGCCGATGCTGAAGAACGTGCTAAGCAAATCAAGAAGCTTCATGAAGAAGTTCGAGAGAAGACTATTCGTCAAACTGACAGATACCAAAAGCAAGCCAATAAGCACAAAAGGTCAGTTAGTTTTAAAAAAGGAGATTTAGTGTGGATTCATTTAAGGAAAGAATGTTTTCCTAAGTCTCGTGCAAAACTATTTCCTCGAGCTGATGGACCATTCCGAGTCTTGGAACGTATTAATGAGAATGCCTATAAGATTGAACTTCCTGAAGATTATGAAGTTTCTACAACTTTCAATGTAGCTGATCTTTCTCCTTACTATGGAGAACATGATGAAGACATGGATCTTGAAGATAATTTTTCTCCAATCTAGAGAGAATGATACAGGAGTATATTATTAGATTATTATTATTTAGGAATTATAGGTATAATAAAATTCTTCTTTTATTTGTATTAGGATTTTAAGCTAGTCATGTTCTATTTAGAAATAGAACATCTATCTTATTTAAATTTCTTATTAATTATTTGAATTGTATTAGATAACTAGAAGTAGAGTTTTATTAGGATATGGGCCTATAATAGTATAAATAGGACCCTTAGGCTTGGTTATTATACACAGTCAAGTTGAGAGTTAATAAAGAATATTTTCTTAAGTAGGAGTGCTTATTTCTCTAGGCTCTTTTTAAGAGTAAGAGGTTTTAATATCTTTGGCCTAACCAACCAAAGTGGGATTTTGACTACTCTTCACCTTAGTGGGGTTTTCTAACCTTACCAAGATTGGTGGTTCACCTTAATGGGGTTCTTAACCTCGCCACGATAGGAGTGTCACAACGCCCCGACGTCATCCTTCAAGTCAAAAGGTGAATCCACCAGAAGTGACCTTCAAATCTGGCCGTCGGAGGAGCATTTAATGTTCCGTTTTTGTTGACAATGGAGGCCAACTGTGCCTCCGCTTTCTTCCTTTTTTTTTTCTTTTGTTTTTTGTTTTGATTTTTTTATTTTATTTTATTTATTTATATTATATTATTATTTATTATTTTGTTGATTTCAAAATGAGTGTCTACACCCCTGGAAGCAACATTTCGACTGAGACAGTAGCTTCGAACTAAGAAATTGAGATCATCGCTCTGTTCTCAATGCAGAATTCACAGTATGATCATTTAGCTAGAATCAGTCAAGAAGATGCTGTTGCTGTTATAGATTTAGATATTATTAACAATCATTTCTTTATTTACCAGTATTAAGTTATGTCCTGGTCTAAGACACTCAATAATTAGAAGAACATTGGTTCGCTCTGTTATCTGTTAAGAGTATGTTTGGAACAAATGAATTCCACTTTTTGATTGTAACTTGTCAGGGTTTGGAATCAAATCAATTTTCTCTGATACTACCATAACAACATGATGATGGAAGTTTAAACGCTTCAAATGTTCTATTCCTACCCATTTCGCAGCTAAGTATACTTAACTGAAGTCAAATTAGTATCCAAGGGAAAGAGGTTCTGAAAGTCAGATTCCCTGGAAATTTATCTCAGTTAGCTTAGATCTGCCCCATATTTCTTCAAGTTAGGGCTGACCAAGTTATTTTACATTCTTCATTTGTTTATAGAAAGAACATTTCGTCACTACTTCTAGTTGCTTGCAAACTAAAAAATCATGATTTAAAAGTTTTCAGTTGGGCTGCTACGCTACTGCAAGTCATATAGCCTTGTTTCTGGAATTACAAACCAATTTTCCCCGCAATCACTGACCAGTTAGTAATCGAAGATCAATCATATACAAAATTATCTTTAGTTAGAACTTTGAACATATAAAATTTGAACTTACATCATCTTTTTATCTTTTTCAGCTTAGCAGGTGCATCATCATCATCGTGTTACTTCGTCAAATTAGAGAGAAAATAAGCATCCAAGAAAAGAAACGATAAAGTTGGAATATATTAGGACCTAAGGATCAGAGTTACAGGACTGGGTCTCCGACATATCAACATCGAAAGAACTGAATCTGCACTAATTTCTTGAACTTACTGTCAAACAGTTTCTGACTTTTGGCGATTACTGCTTTATCTTTTGGCAGTTTTAACCATTCAAATTATAGTTAAAAAAACAGTTGGCGTAGCTACTCTGGCACCTGAAATTCTAAATTGGCTTTTTTGATCTATTCCTACATTAAGATTAAGGGCGGAAGGTCTTACTATCATTCTCGGTCGACTTGGTCATACCCCCCCTCCAATCTTGATTTCTCTAGCAGTATAGTTTTTCTTAAAAGAAAAAATGAAAGGGAATTGCGCGAGTTTGAAATGCTTTGCAAGTGGATGGAGGGTATGACTTTGCTTATAGAATCAAAACCAGAAAGGAATGGTATGGAAAATGGAAAAGTAACAGTTTTGACACTGTCATTCTTCCCACTCGGTCACTGTCCTGGAAATTGCAATTGGGAGAGGTAGTGTAGCAAATAGCAATGGTTGCGGAGAGAAATGCATTTGGCATAATGATTATATCTGCAATGATCCAAAATATAAAACATAATTGTCAAAAGGGAGACTACTACCAAAATAGTAATAACAATTACAAGAGCAACTATATTGGAAGGGAAATTAGCCAGCTACAAGGTCGATGTTCAGTTCTTGTCAGAATCTGCCTTGAGCTCTTTCGCCGTAATAATTCAAATCTGGTCAAATATAATGTCTAGCGGATATCGCGTTGAATTCAGTTCAAATCATGCTACACATTAAAGCCTTTTCTTTTATTATCTTGGCTAGTTTCATTTCTTCCCTCAAAGCAGATCTGCAGACCGATCTTGCGAGCAGAATATACAATTGATCTCATGATCAATGAAGCACGGAAACATTTAAAAATTCCCATTTGTTGATGTGGACGTTGTTCCACCCCTATGCTTTGCCCCCCCTCTCCTTGCATTCATAACCTGAACCGAGTTTTGGTCACATGCAAACCGTGGTCGTGCAAGCTTTGATGTGATTGACAGCAGAGGTAATAACTATTTTTGAATAGATTGTCCAAATTGACATGGTCCGTCACCAAAAGACAAATAAAAGGATTTCATCATACAATTTCCTTTTCAGATGGCATTTCAAATGAGATAGATCGATGAAGCAATGTCTGTCATCACACCTACAGGATATTCTGTCATTACAGTGAGTTTGGACATCCCAATGCTCTAGTCATACTGACAAGGTCTCTCCAACTTAAATGGAATTGGAAAGAATATAGAAGAGACCATAATTTTTGGTAAAATTTAATTTGCTGCTATTTTTTTATTTATTTTTCCTCTGAGAAATTTCACAATAATAAGTGATTCGGCAGCAAGTCTAATTCTTCACTGTTCAAATAAGGGAATTGAATTGACCTGTAAAGTTTGGAAATCCCCAAAATGTGAATTAGCCAATAATGTTGAAAAACATTGTTGGCGTTTGTTGCTAGTCGTTCATTATAAAAGTCGTGGGTCAGAAGAAATTCCATGAAACTGCAGCAAAGACCCATGGAGAAATTAATCGTTGCTCCTAGCTTGTTATTCTGTTCTGAGAAGAAGGGTGACCGACAAATTTCACCTTTTTATTCCCTTGGAAAAGAATGGAGATATGCATAACCAGAATAAGCATTAAATACTCTCTTCATTAAATAAAAATTTTAGTATTAAGTAGACTTTTTCTGTTATTTTATTTGTATATGATGCAAATATTATTCAAATATACATGTTAGTATCATGACGTTACATTTCTTCAATAATGTCCTCCATAATTATCAGTCTTCATAATCAAAAGTCTTAATTAAAAATCCTTTCCCCATATTCGCTAAGCTTCCAGCGAAGTCGGCATTTGCACGTACGGAAGATTTTATTGACATTAAATCAAATTTATCTATAGGAGCCACAAGGAGACAAAAACTGAAGACTCTCTTTTCCAAGTCCATTCCGGCGTCTGGCCGTGTTCTCTCCATTCATCTTCTCAAATTACCCTTTGAACAGTCGTCAACTTGTAAACTCGCTATGACCTTAACTTAATTGGGTCTGTTGGCTGAGATATGTAATGTTTCTGGGGTTTAAAGGCTAAGAATTTGACATTGTGGAGGATCAACAACCAACCCCCCACCCCCGAAAGGAAAGGGAAAAAAAAACCAGAACCAAATTAACTACAAAGTATTTGTCTGATCTTTAGCAGGACTTCAGTCTTCAAGAGATAGATGTAGAGGTGCTCGGTCCACCATTTTCCATGTTCAGTTCAGCTGCGGGTCATGTCCGCTTTCTATTTACGTGCAGTGCAATTACCGTAAATATAAAACAAAACCACATTTGAGGAAAGTATTATTCTATTCACATGCTAGCTAGTTTATTTTTGCAAAAGAATTATGTCATTTCGTGGATCAAACATCACGTTAACTTGTTCTACTAGCTAGGGCCATTGAAATGGAGACTAGAAGCCCTTTTTGCTTCTAATTACTTGGTACTAACAAGTGTACTGAATTGGCCGTTCACGTACCAGTAAAGCAGTCAGTAACAGGTCTAGCGATTGGTAAGGTCAGGTCTTTTTTTGACAAGAAAATTACAGAAGAAATTTAGTTCTTTGAATCCCACTTATAGAAAATAGCAGAGATGAAAGCATTTATTCTTTATTTGACAAATTCAGTAGGAATGATTAATGCCTTTTCTTTGGATCTTTGCCAAATCTGCAAAGATACCTGAAGAGATAAAATTGCTATTAGAATCAGACAATCGAGTTGATCGATAAACTTTTCTAAGCATATAATTAAACGGGCGCTTAGTTTTAATTGGGTCACTGCTTTTTTTTTTTTTTTTTGTGAAAAGTGAGTTTATTGATCCCAAGATCGAAATGCCATGTGAAGTCTCTGCCTAGTTGGCCAAAGATTTTCATGGCATCACAACCGATCTGGGAAAAGCCTGTACAAAATTCTCAGAGTTGTCACTTACATGCACTACTGGCTGATCAACAAGAAACAACAAAGTTCACAAAAGCTCTGAGCACAAAGCATCGCACATGCCTATATAGAATATAGAGAGCATGACCTATCATAAAAACAATCTTTGACTGAAGGACCTATCGTATAATTTCCTAAGCTTCAAGAGAGAAGAATTAAAAGTCGAAAGCAACCAAAAACCACACTTTGAAGACACCGAAATACCAAAGGCCAAGGAACACATGAGGATCAGCAGAATGGAGCACCCGCCCTTGGCGACGAAACCAGAATTGGGCCACTGCTTTTAACAGCTAAGTATTCTTTCGATGATGCTCATGGCTTGTAGGGTGCTTGTGACTGTAAACTCAGTCAATAAGCATAGCGTTAAGCTAATTACAGTAAACTATCTGACAAATTCAAAGGTAAATAAAAGTTAATTAAGTGTAATGGAATCACTTAATTAACATTGAAGGTGAGAGAAATGGAAGCGAGAAATACCAAGTTATTACAAGCAAGCCCCTCCTTGACCGAGGCTAGTTCATTGTACAAAAAACAAAGGAATGTAACAGGTCACATGCGGGCGAAACTTTGATATGTACGTTTTGCCACGTCATTAAAGGCCATTATCTTGGTTATCTGTGTCAGAAACAATTTAGGTTTGCCTTCAAAAATTATACCACTTCAGCCTGTTTGACAAATTCAAAGAAAAATCATTACTCTCGAAGGGCCAAGTGGTCAACCAACACCCTTCAGAAAGGCCTATAAATAGCCAACTTTGCTTTGCATGAAGAGCAAACAACGCCATTAGCCTTCCTTGAGCTCTTTTATAATTTGCAACAACTTCTTCATTTCTTGGTCTAAGACAAAGAGAGAAACATGCAAAGCCCAGTGAGGTTTTCAAGCTGCAGAGGTGTGGCCTTCGAGATCAAACCTCATCCAGACCCATTTGCTATTGCTACTCCAGCTCAAAATGAGACCCGCAGCAGCAGCAAAAAATCTTGGTTTCCCTGGTATCAAGTGAGCTCACCCAGGGTCTTCCCTTCTTCCATACTAAGATCCGCGAGTCGAGCAAGCAGTCACTTCTGTGACCTTGACCTTGATGAAGATGAAGATGAAAATAATGAAGATGATTACGTATTGGAACGACTAGAAGAGGGCAAGGATGAGGAGAAAGAAAAGAAGCCAATTTTTCCGTCCGAAAGCAAACGTGAACAAACCCCAAAGCCAGCTCGCAAGCAAGAATCAAGATTATCAGTCATTTTGCTTGACCAAGGGCTGTTCACTGTATACAAAAGACTCTTTGTAGTCTGCTTAACCCTGAACATCATTGGTTTGGTGCTTGCTGCCACTGGACACTTTCCATATGCAAGAAATCGAGCTGCTCTTTTCTCCATCGCAAACATTCTTGCTTTGACACTCTGCCGAAGCGAGGCCTTCCTGCGAGTAGTCTTTTGGCTTGCAGTCAAAGTTCTGGGAAGGTCTTGGGTACCTCTCCATATCAAGACTGCTACCACATCCCTCCTCCAAAGTCTTGGGGGGATACACAGTAGTTGTGGAATTTCTTCTGTTGCATGGCTCATATACGCCTTAGTTCTTACTCTCAAAGACAGAGAAAGCACTTCCTCTGAGATCATTGGTGTAGCCTCTACTATTCTTTCCCTTCTCTGTCTCTCATGCTTGGCCGCATTTCCTTTAGTCCGCCATCTCCATCACAACATCTTTGAAAGGATTCATAGGTTCGCCGGATGGACTGCTCTTGGTCTCCTCTGGGCCTTTATCATCCTCACAATCTCCTATGACCCAATAACCAAATCTTACTCAAAAGAACTTGGTTCGAGGTTGATCAAACTGCAAGAGTTTTGGTGCACAGTTGCCATCACCATCCTAATCATTATCCCATGGTTGACAGTAAGACGCGTGCCTGTCAAGGTCTCAGCTCCTTCTGGCCATGCCTCCATAATCAAGTTTGAGGGCGGAATAAAAGCCGGTATATTAGGGAGAATCAGTCCATCTCCCTTTTCAGAATGGCATGCCTTTGGTATCATTTCTGATGGAAAAACTGAGCACATGATGCTTGCTGGTGCAGTGGGCGACTTCACAAAATCCTTGGTCTCAAATCCACCAAGCCATTTGTGGGTTCGACAAGTGCACTTTGCTGGCTTGCCTTATCTAGTCAACATGTATGACAGGGTTTTGCTGGTGGCAACAGGTTCAGGAATCTGCGTTTTTCTGTCATTCCTTTTGCAGCCATGCTCAGGTAACGTATGCATGCTTTGGGTGGCCAAAGGTATCGAGCAAAACTTTGGTAAAGAAATCAAAGAAATGATGAGCGGGCATCCAAAAGAGAAGGTGATTGTCCACGATACAGCTGTGTTAGGCCGTCCAAACGTTTCTGAGATGAGCGTTGATGCTGCTAAGAGATGGGGAGCTGAAGTGGTCATTGTTACAAGCAATCCAGAAGGAAGCAGAGATGTTGTCAATGCTTGCAAGGGAGCAGGAATTCCAGCCTTCGGTCCTATTTGGGACTCCTAAATTATTATAACCAATGGCGCACTTTCTTCGATTTATTTTTTCTAACTTTTCCTTTGATTCCAAAATTATGATGGTTTCTTCTAAACGGGAAGCTCCCCTGTTCCGCATCGGTCAACCCTGGAGAAAGTGACTGTTATTAGAGTGACGTTAAGTTAATCCTTGCCATCCTGAATGTATTTCAAGACTATGTCCAATAACTCAAAATACTGTTTGAGAAGCTTCTTAAAATATTCTTGGCTTACTATTTCAAGACTGGTTTTTTTTTCCTCTACAGTATCCTTGTTTTTCTATTTCCAAATAACTTTATCCTGCCAATTTCTTCGTTCTTACTACAAAAAACAGAATGGATGATCAGTTAGCTCCTGTGAATCACCATTCAAATTTAGCTGATAAAAGCTTGGGGCCAAGAATTAACCAAATCTTCAATCTTCCATTGTAGCAGGATCTTCGAAGTAACTAATAGTGATAGGAATAAATGCCGACAGGATATTATATAAACTACTGCTACAGTTAAGAAAATAATACTCCAGGCTCTAGCGGATAGCAGTGAGATGAAAACTGAAGAATGATGACATAATCATGATAAATTTAGATAATGAAAATAATCATCCTGCTAAAGTCAAGGCTGCTAGGACAATCTCATTTGTTCTGTTGTTGACAATTTCGTCAGTTTGACTTTCCAAATTCCACGCCACGCTGCCAAACGCGTATGGGTTTCAATAACATGATGCAAGTTTTGATCGGACTCGGGCTTGAGCATGATATGGTGTCAAGATGGGCTGATTACATTGATTGTCAGGTGGAGTCAATCCCGACAACATACTTAGGACTTCCGTTGGGAGTGAACCATAATTCAACAAAGTTCTGGAAATCAGTGATCGATAAAATGGAAGCAAGGTTAGCTGGATGGAAGGCCAAAATTCTCTCTAGTGGTGGAAGAGTTACGGTTTTGAAGTCAGTTCTGGAAAAGTGAAAGTTGAGCTTGAGAAACTTCAAAAAAAAATTTTATGGGGAGGAGCAGAACAAAAGAGAGGTATTCATTATGTGAAGTGGGAAACGGTTTGCAATTACAAGGAGAATGGCGGGATAGGGCTGGTGGACTTAGAGGTCAAAAATAAGGCACTCCTCAACAAGTGGATATGGAGGTACGGGAAGGAAAAGGATAGTTTATGGAGAGAAGTACTAGTGCAAAAAACTGGTTGCGACCCTAATGAGCTTTTACCAAACACGAGTGTTAACAAGAGAGTGTCAACGATGTGGAAAAAAATTATTAGCCCCCTTTCCTCCTCTAACAAATTTTATTTGCAGGTTCAGCCAAACTTTGGTTTCATGGTTGGAAATGGTGAGAACGTGAGATTCTGGCAAGATGAATGGATTGAAGATATTGTTCTGGCCAACGCATTCCCGAGGATGTTTGCTCTGGCAGTGAATAAGACTGGCAGGATTGCTGAGTTTGGCATTTGGGAGGAAGGGAGGTGGGTATGGAATGTCCAATTTCGAAGGCAACTCTTTGACTGGGAGGTGGAGCAGTGGGAGCAATTTGAAGGCAGCATCAAAGAATTCCATATTTGCAAGGAGTTCAAAGACGAGTTAGTGTGGAGGAAAGAAGCTAGCGGTAATTATACAACCAAATATTTCTGCAGGTATGCTCTTGCACATAATGCGAACATTGATGGTGTGTGGAAACTTGTGTGGGCTAATCTAGCTCCGTTTAAAATTGAGGTTTTTGTGTGGCAACTGTTGCAAGGAAAAATATGAGTTAAGGATGAATTAGCTAAAAGGGGTGTGAACTTGAATAATATGTTACAATGCACAGTGTGTAATGCGGAAAGGGAAACATGTGACCATCTATTTGTTACATGTAGAAAGGCCTGGATGGTTTGGATGGGCTGGTGTAGAATGTGGGGTAGGGACTGGGTGCTGTCGAGTAAGATCAAAGACTTGTTCGTTACATGGAATGAGCAACAATCGGGAAGTTTGGAGAGCAAGATATGGAAAATGGGATTTTTTGCGATTGCTTGGTCTGTGTGGAAAAACAGGAATGAAATCGTTTTTCAAGGCAAGGAATGGAATACAGATCAGGTGCTGGAGCTGGCAAGGATTCGGGTGGCAACTTGGGCGAATGCAAAATGGCCAAAGGAGTATCCATCAGTTCTTGATGTGTATAGACAACCCATGATGCAATGTCAACTGCCTAGAAAGAATCAAGAAAGGAAAGGAATTCAATGGGAAAAACCAAAATATGGCCAAATGAAGTTCACTGTGGACGGAACTGCATGAGGTTGTCCGGGACCAGCAGGGATTGGGGGTGTACTGAGGGATCATAGAGGAAATGTTAAAATTATTTTTTCTAAAGCAATTGGTGTGACAGACTCTAATGTTGCAGAGATGATGGCTGTTAAGGAAGCTTTTTTTATATTTTCAGCTTCAAGATGGAAGGAGAATCACAAGCTTGTCATTGAAAGCGATTCCAGCAACGTTGTTAAATGGACTAACCATCTTGAAGGTGCACCATGGAGAATAAGAAAGCTGATCTTGCAGACAGAAAGTTTGAAGAGAAAAGTTGAGGGGTGGGAGATTCAACACATAAAAAGAGAGGCAAATCAACGAGCGGATGCCTTAGCTAAGGAGAGTGTTCAACTTCAGTCTCCTATTCTCAGAACTTATACGGACTAGGGAGGTACAAGCGAAGTGTATTTTTAGTTTAAAACTGCTGATGTTCTAAAGGGTCTTTAGAGAACTGGGGCAACCTGAATAAGTCTGGAAGAGTACAAGGGAGTCTTTTTATTTTTGTCTGTCTTCATGGTTGCGTGATGCTTATGTAAATGATTCTTGCTGTATAGGGGCCCTGCCTTTTTATTTTTGTTTTCGTTCCCAGGTTTATTCTGCAGGTGTCTGGCTAAGGTTGTGCTAACCTTCTGCTGGTTGGGGAGTATATGTTTGCTGTTGGGTCAGGATTTGGGACATCTAGAGGTTTCTGGGATCTGCATACTGTTTTTTATGTTCTCTGCAGAACGATTTTTTGGGGTAGGAGGCTGCTCTTACCCGGATTATGTTGATATTTCCTGTTAATGAAATTATCCAGCTTTTCAAAAAAAAAAATAACATGATGCAAGTTGAAAATGAGAAAACGCCTGAGATTACATGCTGCAATTTTGAATTATAAACGGGACCAAAAGCTGGGATTCAACCAGCCTTGGACGTATGTTGACAATATTGTCTCTAGCGAGAGAGTAATATTGCTACTTCAGCTTTCCCAAATTTGGCACTTTCCACACATGTCTCTGCCACATTTGGAGGACCTCATAAACATAAACAGGACCATTAAACTAAATTTTCATATTTTAATAAACCCATTTCAACTAGTAGATAATTAACTAAAATATAGTTTACTTCCCCCGTGATTTCCAAAATGAGACTACATTTGTAAAGCAAATTAAATCAAGTAAATTTACGCATAAATGGATCCTTGTTCTCTAACCAACATCAAAATCAAACCCTTGAGCATTTATTGTAAGGGAAATTTTCCATTCAAAGGGGAGAGGATATGAGGGGAGGTGTAGAATAAGAGCCATTAATCAAAGCGAAGGCTATATAACGGTAGGCTGCCTCGGTTAGGTGAATTCCATCCCATTGGGAGTAAAGAGATGGATTTTGACATCCTTCAGATCCAGTGTGACCGCACCTAGCTGAGTTATTAAAATTGTATGGACCACCACCTCCACAACATGCTTTTAGAATCCCACCATAAAATCCTGTATGCCCAACAAAGTTCAATTCAATTACCTCATGTCAGAACAATAAATTCGACAGTCAATTAAAAACTAGTTAAGGTATTAATTAGCATGTTCCATATGGCAGCAGCAAAGCATGCACTATATATGGAGTAAACAATTTTGTCAAGGTTTAATCTGTTTCACTTTCGCCATTTAATACCATAAAATATGAATGGAAAATTTAGAATAATAATAAAAAGAAACATAATTTTTACTGTTCATGCATTAAGTTGAAATTGAAGGGAATTTACAAGGACTGACCGTGATGTAGTGGGGTATGAACGAAACGCATGGCCGCACCGTAGTAATCAGCATAAATAATCCTGACATGGGGATACTTTTGTCTCAACATAGTCAGGGCTTGTTTGAGCTGATCATTGTGATACCTTGCGAAAGCATTGAATTCCTTCAAGCAACCATGGCGGTCATAGTCTGCCTTGTTAGGGCTTTGAAACAAGGTCAAGTAAACCGCTGAGCAACCAATGGGCAAGTTCCCTGGCACCATTAACTCGACTGCACCTTCCTCTATCAATGCCTAAAACAAACACCGACATGTAGAACTTAATAATAACCATGATTACAAGTAATTAGACTTTGGTAGAACTCAGCAAAAATTTTTCTAGCGTGGGGAACCCCAAAATTTGACAGGATGGAATTTGCAGGATCAGACCAGTTTTAGTCAGAATAAGGACAAAATAGTTTGCCGTAATTCTTTGGTCTAACTTACACTGGTAGCATTAGTAATAACTCCAACGACAAGTGGCACTGTAGCTTGAAGCTGTTTAATGCCTCCACCGAGAAAGAAGGCGTAATTATAATCATTTCCACCAATCTCTCCCACCAAAAAAAGTGATTTCTTGAAGAAGTCATCACAGGCTACGACAGAAAGAAAAATTTTATTCCAAGAAGGTACGGTGGAAGTACTGGACTTGGATGAAAATTGTATCACTATGTATAATGCTCTTAGTCCAGAGACCAAAGAATTGAAAAAAAAATCACCTTGTTTATTGGAGCAAAGGGTGGACTTCAGCTTCCTGAACCAACCAAGCTGAACATTCAAGGAATTATTTGTCCATAAGATTGATCCAATGTTTCGTTCGTAGAAAAAGTCTGCATCAAGTGCAGTAGCCCCAGCAAATGCAAAGTTTACTCCATGTTGAGAACTCTGGCCTTCTGTTACTGCTAGGTAAGGTGGCAAATAGGGCAAACTAAATGCCTCAGCTGGATTTAAACATTACAGAAAAGCGTAGTTAGGAGTATGAAATCCGAGTTTTGAATCAAGTCGATTTACTAGAAAGAATATCGGGCAGAGATCAGAAAAGTACCAATAAAATCAATGATAAGACGTCCGTCAGAGCACCGCCCTGTTGCGTGTTGAAAGAAGGTTTCACCGTAAGGTAGCTGTCCAATGACTGGAAATGCAAGGGCACCGGAGAGAAGGAAATTCCCAGTGTCACTAAGGGAGTCACCAAAGTTAAAAATCGACTCGTATTTTCGGGGGCTTGATGATAAAACTAAGCCAAAGATTTGGAACAAGATTATGAGCAAAAAGATTTTCTTGTTCATGGTAAAGATAAACGACCAAAGCTGGAAAAGATTTGAGACAGGGAAGTGGCAACTTGCAAATGTAAGAACTTTGCTCTGTTATAAGAAAGTTATACCCCAAGAAAACCCATGTATTTTCCTTGTTTCTGGCAGTTGAGCCTCAAATAAGTGCATACCCTTCAACTGGTTTGGTACCTGGTAGGACTACCAAGTTAACTCGTGAATCTACTCAACAATGTGGCGCAAAGGGCCCATTAATAATTAAAGCAAAAAAATTGAATTGTCCACCGCAAAATGTGTTTGAAATCAGACAGATCAAATAAGTCTTCATCAATACAACAACCTCAGCTCCATAAATTCAGATCGTAACTGGTGTTCCTTTTTTATTAACGATCCAATTTCGCCAGCTTGGATAAATTAATGCCTTCCCTTTCTTGACCTGTAGGTTTTCTCTGGCTGGAAGCTGCAACAAGTTTCAATTGATTGGTACCTGTAATCATCCCTGCTAAGAAATGTATGGCTGTTTTGATTATATCATTTTGGTTCCAGGGAATTAAACTAAGCCTACATGCAAGTTTAGCCAACTGGTGACATTTTGGTTTCTTGCATTAGCTCTCAGTCCACATGAATCTTTTTAGGGATGCATAATCCAACTGTAGTGCTTGGTAAGATGCAAGTTATTAAATTTTCTGGCAGATGAGCTGTTAAATGGTTGAAAAATTGAGAAGGGGAAAAGCACATGAAAAGTAGCCGCCTGCATTTGGACCGCCCTGTGTTTTGCTACCCACTTTGATAAAGCTTCTCTTACTATCATTGATTGTGTTAATCTAAATGCTGATGGATCATGGAACAGTGAAAAGCAATTCTAGGAAAAGCCTTTTCAGCTGACGGTGGAATCCATTTATCCGCCTATGCCAATTACCCATCAGGTCGTACTTTGGAATGGATGGCCCACTTTAAGTGGGAATAATGGGTTGGGTTTGGAGTGGATCAAACAAGAAAATTGAACTTAAAAAAGGTCTAGTAGTCACGAACAGGCCCTAATTGCAATACTTGCTTTGTAGAACTGTGGGAAAGCACTGATTCTGATCAACCTAATAAGTGACCAAGTTCCAACTGCTTTTAAATTTTAACTATTAACACGATTATCGGAGTTAAGCTTTTATATAGGCTTACTATTTATATAGAGACAAGGAAAAAAACGAACACATAAATATCCAACCAAATATTATATAAGAACCAAAATTTGTTAAAAATTATGAGACATGTATGACTTGAAATAGTCAATCAAGATCTAAAACAAATAACAGTACTGATTTTAGTAATTAGAGACAAATTATTTATGAATTTTCAGATAAGATTCTACTGTATATCCTATTAAATAACTAATAATTTGCTTTAATGTAAGAATTATAAACTTTAATAGCTTCGGTGTATCACAACTTAAAAACCAATAGATAATTAATGTGTAACTGTTTATTGCTATTCCTGACAATCACTCAACTAGTTAGGTTGTTAGGTGATAAATATGAATGTATTAAATAAGGGATTAATATGTTTATAGTAATAACAACAATTAATCTTGATAAACTAATTTTAGACATCCCTCTATAAATTGGTAAAATTGTCAAGAAAATTAGCAATAAACATAGTTATAACTTACATATAATGACTTATGACCATTGAAAGCATGCACGGAACTCATGACTAATAATAATACAATAATAAAAGTTATTTTTCTCTTAGTGCATGTTTAGTTGGAAAAATGGAATAGTCATTCTGTTTCTATTCTTAATTTTTTTTTAAAAAAAAATTGTATTTGATTTATAAAATGATCATTTCAAGATAAGTCGAATTAATTATTATCAACGACTCCTAAGTAATGAGCTGTATTAGTTAAATGGATTGAATTGGATAGTGAATATGATATTTGAACACTAAATTGGAGATAAATGAGTAAACAGGTTGTTAAATATTCAACCCAATTAAACCATTCTCGTACTTCTTATATTGTTTAAATTATCAAGCAATTACATATCCAGGGGCTAGGTTAACGTTTTAGCCTCATGTTGTAAAGTAAAATCTCAAAACTTAAGCATGATGCATAGGTTTATCGGTATAGATTCCAATTGTGCGGGCTGAAAAAATTGATGTGGCTTCTCTTTTACCTGAAGTTGGGGGCGAAGCTAAGGGTAAAAAGGCCCTAGCCTTATAGAGTAAAATTTCAATTATTTGTACGAGAAAGGGTTTATTTGTATAGATTTCCCAACTTCATAAATTAAGTAAAATCTAAACTGTGCCATGTGGCCTTCTTTATATGTGAAAGCTGTTCTTGTTAAAACCAAAACCCTAGCATATCTACCTTTAAGGTTAATCAGTCTTTTCCATGATTTCTCTATTTAATTAATCTTCTTGGGATGAGCTTCTTTATTTTTGATTGTTTGTCATGCGAAAAGAATTATGCAACTAATTTTTGATTCCGTAATAGGTAACAATGAACAAAATGAAGGAAAACAACGAAGTACTCTACGTCAATCAAACAAGTAGTCTGACAACTTAGTAATCTTGTTCATAATTTCTATCTTGAATAATTACCTCAGGAAAAATTGTGAAGGGAATATATCAATTATCATATCTTTTTTTAGAAAAAGGGTATGGTTTTGTATAGGTTAATAACAGTGGCGAAGTCATGATTTCATATTTAGAGGGATGAAAATAATAACTATAAAATAAAGATATTTTTTAAAATAATTACATTAGAAATTTAATATTTGATAAAAATATAAAGTAACTTAGATGGAAGTTTATGTGAAAACTATGCACTAAGTATAAAATAAGGATATTTTTTAACAACTATTTCATTTTAAGATTGAGTGTCTTTAATTAAGTTCAACAGTCTTTCATAAAGTTGAATGCATCTATCACTGAATTAATGTCAAAGCCTCGAATGATTTTTTTTTAATGAGAATGATCAACTAATTTATAAGAAAATCATCTGATATTCTATTACGAATCTCATTCTTAACTATTTTCATAGTAGAAAATATACGCTTTGATGTTGCGATGGAAACTAAAGGAATCAAGATAAATTGAACCAATTTGTCAATAAGGAATTAAACTTTTGATATTCTTGTTTTTTTTTTTAACACTTGACTTAACTTAGAAAGTGTAGATATATTTTTCAAAACCTAATTATGAAGAATATCAAACTTGAATAAATATAATCGATTAGATTCAATTAATAACTTAGATAAATTTTATCATACTCAATAAATTAATAACTTAGATAAATTTTATCATACTCAATAAAATCATCAGGGTAATATTTATTTACAAAGTTGTCAATACTTTCAATATCAAATGATTAGAAATAATTCTAAGGGTCCAAGGGTGAAAGAAAAAAAATAATTTTTTTATTTCTATTTGATAAAAAGAAACGAAAACAAGAATTATTAATTTTTAGGCTTTGAAAAAGTAGAATTTAAGGATAATTTTATCAAAATAAATTTCATTTTAATCCTAAATTTATTAAAATTAATTATTATGAGACATCTCATTAAATAAAACATTATTGTGTGACAGCAAAGTGTGTTCAAATGTAAAGAGACCACCGCAAGGGGCTTTGATTGAAAAAGGGGACAAGTTACGAAACTAGCAATGTTGAAAAGATGGGGAACACGGAAAAAAAAAGGCTTCAGACACGACAACTGTAGCCCTATTAAGAGAAAAGATGGAGACAGAGGAAATAACAAAAAAAGATAAGATTGTTGATATGACGATAGGCTCGAGGGAAGTGAAAGAAAAAACCTAGGAAGGCACGTATGTATCTTCAGAAGAAGATAAGGGAAAACAAGTTAGGGAGATATGGCCTATTGAAAGAAGTAGTGAAAAAATTAACAAGATTAAGCTCAGAATAGATGTTACTAAGGCTCAAAATCCAAAAGTGAGAACGCGCATGAAGGATATTAGCCTAACAAAAGGTAATGGTGGTTTGGAGCAAATTAATAGTGGGCCAATTTTAAGAAAGGAAAATTGAAGGCAACATAGTACTGGTTCGAGGGTGTAAGCTCAACAACATAAAAGAGCAATGGGAGCTTAAGGAAAAAAATTTAGCAAGTGATGAGGAACGGATTGAATGGGAACAAGAGGAAAGGATTGGGGAGAAAGTACAAAATAAAAGGAGAGTGGAGATAACAAACAACAACGATGGGGAAGCGAAGCTAAGGGGCGGCTAACGCCAAAGCTTCTAAGAAGCAAAAGAGAGAAAGTCAAATGGTCAAGATTTCGCTAAAATCGAGTAGAAGACAAAGCAGTAAACAGAGGGAGAAAAATAGAAAGAAGAGGAGTAGAAATATAGGGCAAGGAAAATCAGGTTCCCTAAAGTTAGATTCGAAGAATAGGAGGAGAAGGAAGTTTAAGGATCAGATTGAGGAAGGTTTGGAGATGAAAAAAGCAAATAAAAGAAATCAAGAAAGTAAATCAGTATCTGACCCAAATATAAGGAAACAGAACTCAACTATCAGAATGGAAGTGGAAGAGATTTAGAAACTAAGAAAAAAATTGGGCTTGAATTTTAGAAAGGAAAAAGAAGGGATCATTCAAAGGATTATTGAACTGTGATGGTGGGCCAAGACAAGTAGTTGTGGATGTACGGTGATGTTTGCATTTATGTGCAATGAAAGAGATTTGACGTTGGGTAGTGTAGGGTGAGTAAGCTGGATGGTAATTAATACAGAGAAAAGAATTGTTTTTTTTGGTTTTTTTTTTTTTTACTCTCTTTTTGTTGGCTGATTAAGCTTTTTGTTGTTGGCTTTTCTGTGCACTAAGGGATGCTAGATTATTATTTTCTACACCCAACTTTGCTTTTGGGCGTTGTTGCAATCTGTGTTATGGCTTAGCTATTGTTGATCTTGTGCTAACAACTGTGTTATGTTATTTGCCTTTTTACGCCCACGCCAGTTTCAATGCCATAAGGAGCCTTCAGTTAAACAAGTTAGAGACATTTAATAGCATGATGGCATTTGGAGTTAATAAAATTTCACTTCTCAAAAAAAAAAAAAATAAAGATATATTAAAAAAATTTTAAAATTTGTACGTGGGCGAACCGCCCCCACTAACCGCCTCCCCTTCGCCTCTGGTTAATAAGTAGCTTCTCCTACCCTAAAATCCAGATGCTGGACCACCTGTTACCATAATTTAACATGGACCGTTTTTCCTTATAAATTGTACTATTATCTTGTGAAAACCAAAGATAAATTAACCTAGTTCACCTTCAAAAGTTGTCCATATCCTCAATCTAATCTTGGTGATGGCTTCATTTCCTTCTCTCTGTTTATCCAAGCAACAATTGATTAGCATTCTTCTTATCAATACTATCTTCTCACGTGTGAGTGGAAGGGGATGCTACAAATCAATTTTCAGCTTCGGAGATTCCTTAGCTGATACTGGAAACTTGGTCATACTTTCACAAGCCAATAAACCTCCTGCTGCCTTTCCACCCTATGGAGAGACATTCTTTAATCAACCGACAGGGCGATTTTCTGACGGTCGTTTAGTCATTGATTTCTTCGGTAACATGTCTGATTTGAACATGAATAGATACTTTAATTTTGGGACACAAAATTTTATTTAATTGATAATGATCTTTTGAGTTTTGCTTTTGCATGCTTTTGTAGCTCAGAATTTCGGACTTCCATTGGTACCACCATATTTTGGAGCGGGTAATGGAAGAAACCAAAAGTTTTTGAAGGGTGTAAATTTTGCGCCACAGCTCTTGATAATGCATTTCTGGCACAGAAGGGAATCACAAATCTAGCCACAAACGTTTCTTTGGGAGTTCAAGTGGGTTTATTCAAAAAATTATTGCCCTCTCTTTGCTCGTCATATTCAGGAGGCAAGCATTTCCTGTGTTGCTGTAGTTTTAGACATAGCCATTCATCATAGATGGACTTGAGTCTTCAATATATATTCTTTTCCTATAAAATAACCAAAAATATCATCTCCAACTATGGCCAAGTACTTACTGTCAGAATTACCGTATCGTTTGACAGAGGATTATCACTGGCGAACTATTGATATCAGTTACATATTTTACATGCGATGATGATTCACAGAATGCAATAAACTCCTTAAAAACTCCTTGATTCTCATGGGAGAGATTGGTGGAAATGATTTCAACTTTGCATTTTTCCAAGGGATTACGACTGAAGTGATTCAAGGATTGGTCCCTGATGTTATCAATGCCATTTCTTCAGCAATTCAGGTAAGAACCTTGGACTTGGAGTAAAATAGCCAGCGTAAACTCTTGTGCTAATGTTTAATTAGTCAGTATACCATGAACAAGGGTGGCGTCCACCAAGCATTGTAGGCAAATTTCCAAAAAAATCAACTGTATTAATTTTGATCTACTGCATTTTGGGAATAATTACTAAAGGGTGTTTCCTTTTAATACAATGTTGTAGGAGTTAATCAGACTGGGGGCGGTGACAATTCTGGTTCCAGGAAATCTACCAATCGGATGTCTGCCAATCTATCTAACGCGTTTCCAGACTTCTAATAAGCAAGATTATGGCCGCTCTGCCGGCTGTCTGACCTGGCTAAACGACCTCTCCCAGTACTATAACGGAATGCTTAAAGAAGAACTAAACAAAATCCTAAAGCTTCATCCTCGCGCCGACATTGTTTATGCAGATTATTATCAGGCTGCAATACCCTTCTATCGGTCGCCAAGGCAGTTTGGTACTTTCCTTGTCTTAATTAACCTTATATTGTTTCACTATGAACCTGATAAAATAAAGCATATGTAGTTTACTATCAGCTTAATCTTGTTTCTCTCCAGGATTTAATAGCACTCTTACTGCATGCTGTGGAGGAGGAGGTCCATACAATTTTGACTTGTCGTTAGGTTGCGGTAGTCCAGGCAGGACATCCTGTGGTGATCCTTCCTCGTATGTTAGCTGGGACGGTATCTATCTCACAGAAGCAACCTATGGATTGATTTCCAAGGCGCTTTTGGGTGGTTCGAGTACCATTCCTCGGCTCAAGATCCCATGTGCCTCATCATCTGCTGCAAGTGATTAACATAAGATCCAAGCACAGCCTTAGCCAATAAAAGATGCTTTTCCTTCTTGCATTTCGATTGTAATCTTTGGTATATTGTCCTACGCATTGTACCATACATTCTCTTATGAAATAAATATATACACGTTGCATTTCACACTCATTTTAAAGTGCCCAATATTGCTTTGTTTTCCCTCTTTTTACTAAAACACAAAATAAGCTCTTATATGATTCTTTTATTTATTCATGTTACACGAACATGATGTGTCCTAATTAATAAAATTTTCATCCAAATAAAAATTCAATTGATTATAAATAGTAATTAATTAAAAACTCAATTGATTGCAATAAAAAGATTAAAAAAAAAAGCTTGTATAATAACACATTTTGTATTTTAACCAAACCAAAAGATAAAAAAAAGAAGCATAGCTTATAGCTTATAGCTTATAGCTCATTTGCTTCACATTTTTAGGACTTTTCTTATTTCTCTTTTTTGGGTTTCTCTCATTTTCTTCCCCATAGTGACCGCACTTCCCCTCGTTCAAGGTAATTTGTCCAAATGCCTACCCTTTATTTTGCAGGATTTGACTATCTGGCTATTCACGCTTTGTTTTCTTCATTTTTCAACTTACATATCTTCTTGTATAGTCTCATCCCTTCAGCATTGCCTTATTTAATCATCAGAAGGCACTATCAGCAGATTAGTAGAGTTTAGTTTTGGATTACATTTTAAGCACTTTACAAAGCCCATTGGGAAATACAAAATCTGTTGGATGAAAGCAAAACTATAAACAGCAACACAAAACCAGGAATCTTGAACGTGAGAATCTTCTAATTAATCTACTTAATTTTGGTTGGCAAACTTGATTCCCCTCTCAATAGACGCTTTGAGCTCTGGCTTGAGTTTCTCAAGACCCTGTTTTTCAAATTCAGAAAGTAGACCAAGTCCATAGACTTTCTCAACACCATTCTTTCCCAGCTTTACCTGCAGTTTTGAAATGCAAAATTGAGCTTAGATAAACAAGCCAAAAGGATCATCCACCCAGATGAATAAAACTAAACAAATATATACCAACAAGGTTAGCAATTAGGCATCCCACTGCAGTTAATTAATAGCTATATGACATGGATTTCTGCATAAGTCCAACTACGAGAGTTCTAATCTATAGTTTGACACAATAATGCACAACCTACTAATCCCAACTATCCAATGATTTCACACATCAGATTTGAACATCTCAACAACATTTCCTGAAATCAGCAACTTAACTTTTGCAAAAATACAGTAGTCTAAAGTCATTTGGTCTCAGTAATTGGCATTATTTTGTCCACATACTTGGTGGTTAATTATCAAAGATAACAGAAGATATGGTACAATTAGATTCAATAATGATGTGTTGATCTTGAAACTTTTAGAAATAATCAATTTTCCATGAATTAGAGATTACAGCTCTAACAAATAAATGAATACTAAACTTATAAACTAAAATGGATTCTTTTGCTATCTAATTTTAAACTATCAAGGATTCAAGATCATAAGTTCAACTGCATTGGCCAAGATAAACATTGTAACCAAAAGAAAGTAGCAGTTCATGAGATGCCATAGAGATTGATAGTTATCTGACATCGTAAACATGCTCATATTTAGATGAAATCTATTTGAATATAATTGCCTTACATTTTGACGATATAAAAGATTATTTACATGTCAGGAACTCACTCATGGCCATTAAATTATCTTTATGAGTCACGCTTGTCTTTACCAAACAAAAGATAACAAAACAAACACCATAAAAGTTCCAATAACTTTTATCTAGTCACCTGGGAGGCAAAGAAAGGTAATTCTGTGACACTCGATTGCACAAAAGAACACTCGACAATGTCTGAGATTCCATTAAGCCCCTTTATGCAAGCATCAGCAAAAACAGCTCCAGCATAGCTGCAGCAGATATGATCAATTAGTTTTCAACAGCATATATATTCAATTCAAATTTCTTGGAAAGTTTCAGTACCAAAACGATAAAAATGGTTTTAGTCCCCAACCCCTATTCTGCTTGTTTCAGGAGATTAAAGGATCATGAGTAAACCAGAACCTTCAAGAGCTCATGCAGCTAAAATACATTGTGGCAGGGAAGCATTCTGCTACTTAAGAACAAGTGGTCGAACAGGGTAAGATTATCTTTCATATGCACCTGCATCTAACACAACCAATGACCTCTGGCCATGGCAATCTCTCACCTCAACGTATAATACTAACTCCCCCAAGATGGCACAAGTTATTTACTAACTCCCAGCAGTCGTTTATTCTTCCAGGAATAATCACTAAAGGGGTAAAGTGATAGTAGACAATTGACTACCAGTGAAAAAATCATCACAAAAAGACTGCTGTAATTACTTACGCCATTGATAGTGTTGCAGATCCCTTTCCAGCTTTTGCTTCAACAACTTCTGTTCCTCCATCCTGAGTTCTCTTAGTAAGAGCTTCTATGTCATCATCAGGCAAGTTGGCTTTTGGTGTGGCCTATTCATTCGTATATAAACAATAAAATTGATAAACTTAAACAACCACAATTAAATTTGAAGAACAAAAAATCCAATTTGAAAAAAGAAAAACCAAGTACAAACAAAACACACACCACATATGGAAAAAGGGAGAGACCTGAGAAAAGAGTGGGAGGATAGTGATGCCAGCATGGCCACCAATTACCGGTACATCAACATCTGCATATGCGAAAAACAAGGCCAATAGCAGGAGTCATGTTTTCCTGAATACTATAAATTTTCTATTTGATCTTGCATTTTATTGGCAACATAATAAAGTATAAATAAGGGATCCACAAAGAACGCAAAGCAAGAAGATAAACAATACCAGCCACTGGCACTTTAGCCTTTCCAGCATAGAAAGTTTCAGCCCTGACCACATCAAGTGTAGTCACACCAAATAGCTTCTTCTCATCATAGGTCCCTGCTTTTTTGAAAACCTCCGCAGCAATTGGGACTGTTGAATTCACTGGATTGCTTATCATATTGACCAGTGCCTAACCCAAAACAAATTACAAATTCATGAGCATATCACAGCCAAGATATAACCAAGGGAGACAAATTGAGGGACTCACATTGGGACAATATTTAGCAATGGCTACACATAAGGATTTCACTATTCCAGCATTGATGTTGAAAAGATCATCACGGGTCATTCCAGGCTTTCTTGGAACACCCGCAGGAATAATCACAAGGTCAGATCCTTCCAATGCTTTACCCAGCTCTTCTTCACCCACATAACCTGCAACCTAATAGGCAATAAACAAAAAAGAAAAAGTGAAAAACCTCGTAAAAACTAGAACTTTGAATTGAGAAAACATAATCCTTTATTCTCCACTAAAGAACAAACTCTTTTCAGTCAACGTAAGAATAAAGAAGGAAGGATGTACAGAAAGAAAGAGAAGGAAAAAAGACCTGAGCAGGAGAGTTGATGTGGCTGACATCGGCCGCAACACCGGGAGTATTGGCTATATCGTAAAGAGAAAGGGAAGAGACAAAAGGGTTTAGCTTCATTAGCAGAGCCAGTGGCTGTCCAATGCCCCCTGCCGCTCCTAATATCGCAACTTTCCTTTCAGGGTAGGACCCTGCGGAGTAGTAGGACCGACTCAGGAGATGGGTTGATGCACATGTGCTAGGTGATGCTGCTGTGGCCTTCTTCAACGCAGCCACTGCAGATCCCAACATGGTAATCTTCATTTTGAGTTAGAACAGAGGAAGAGTTGGTTGTTGAATTTTGCGGAGAAAATGGAATAGGAGAACAGAAGAAATGCAGAGGCTTTAAAAGGAGTGGAGAGGATCACTAGGGAAAAGTGAAATAAAGAAAAAAAAAAAGCAAGAGAAGAAAAAAGTTGTGGCTTTCGAGGAGTTGGACGCTGCTAATGAAGTTTTGACATGTGGACAATTTATTCTTATTTTATGCTAGTATTATGTTTACTGAATTTTGGAAAATAGTCAGACTGACTCCAATACTTTCTGCGGTAAAACTTTTTTGCATTCAATCGTCTCCTCAGGGAACCGCGAAGGCCGGAGAGGGCTGGGTGGAGGGGCTACGTCCCTCTGCTGGACAGGGCGGCACCCAATACTTAAAGATCCTATGTGCAACAAAATGCATTGATAGAAAGTGACTGAAACTATGGGAAAACCATCGTGGAGTCCAAACGGAAAACAGACAATCACTAGAAGAAGGAGATGACAGTTCGCCAACTACAAGGATGGACCATATACAATGTTGTCTTCGTCCTAAATTTTATTTGGTTGCTCTCTTCTATCCCTCCCTTGCACGTTGTGTTTGTACCCTTCTTAGGCAAATGCAACAGATTCAGGTTCTGAAAGATACGACAAAGATTTGACTTGACAGTTCAAATTGTACTGTTAAAATTGGAGAACACTATGCAGCGACATGTTTCGAGGAAATCCCATGAAATGCAATCTTCGAGTGGTTTTTCTTTTTCAGTTTTTGATCCAGTCTTGCCAAGCCGGTTATCATGCCAATGGGAGTCTCTGCTTCAGATCGAGACTAACAATAACATGAGTCATATGGTTAATAAAATCCATTTTTCCAAAAAAAAAAAAAAGGTTCCCTAGTGCTCTTGAGGATCATTCTGAAAGCCATTCCGAAAGGATGGCTTGGATTGAAAACAGAAAACTTACTTCTGAGCTTTCCACTTAATAATACTAAGTTTTCTCACGGGTTCTTCCATTGTTACAGAGATTAATATTTGGTTAATTTCATGAGACCTCCAAACATTAGACATAGTTAGGGATTTTAAGCTTTACATTTTAACCCCTTCAGATGATAGCTTTATCCTTAATTCTAGTGATGACTTATTTAGGCTGCTTCTGACTGACATCACCTTGTTCACAATTTACTCATTCATTAGCTCTTTTTGTTCATACAGATTTATTCACCGTGATCACGTACAAGAAATACAATGGCTCAACATGTCAACATAGAGTAACTAGAATAAAATTGCTGCACTTTACAAAGCATAATGCAGTAACAAGATTGACAGAAATCTCATTCCCGCCAAGCAACTCTGTCCTATCTTATTTCAAGCTTACAGTGCCTCAAATTTGCCTTCCCCTAAACATTCAGAAATCAACAGCACTACTGAGGATTTGGAGGCCGGCTGTTAGCAGAGGAAACTCTGGATCCCCATTCCAGAAGCTCTTTGCTAGTGTCATCTTTGTGTGCAAAAACTTCAATGAAACATAGTGAATCCCTTTTTGCTCCTGTTGCTGTGGAAATTGCTTCTTCTAGTTCTTCCTCTGTCCGCACCTATATTTAACAATAGAAATATCAGTCTATGCTTACCAAACAGGTGCTCTGCATTACCAGTGGATGCTAATCATTTGAAAAATAAAACTACCATTTGGTTATAGTTAAACAAGGCCAAACTTTGGATTTGGAACTTCTGATCAATATATGCAAACTCTTGTGATTACGTCCATAAATATCTTGAAATTTTCCAGTAACAACAATAAACTTATTTTGCACTGAACAAGATAATCTAAGAACTATAGCCTGATGCAACAATTAAGTACCATGATGTATCCTCTTGATTAAGCTATAGCTTGTTGGGCCTTCCATTAATTATGCTAAATTACTAACCTTGGCTGTCCAGCATTTGCCATCACCATTGTGGATGGCATCAACAAGGCCACTGTAATTCCAGTTCTTGATAACATTATAAGGGCCATCATGAATCTCAACTTCAATCGTATAGCCTCCATTATTGATAAGAAATATAATGCTTCTTTGTCCACATCGGATCATTGTTGAAATATCTTGAGCTGTAACCTGAATAATTGAAGAAAAAAATTATTTAGTTACCACATTCTTTTTTTATCCAAATGTAGAAGTAAATTATTCGCTATTTGTTAGTTCCAACTTCCAATCAAATATTGCAGTATATGACTGTCCTAGCCAAGGTTCAGCTTCTCTTACGCTTATCATATGTATATGGAGCAACCTTTTTACAAAAAAAAAAAATGTTAGTTCAGTTGCTTCACAACCATGACGATGAATTGAAACAGTAAAAATTATTTACATTTTTAGAAACTGCAACCTATTAGCACAAAGTTCCTTTTCAGTATCAATGTTATTTCAAATGTTTGTTGTTACCCCTAAATGTGCCATTGAAGTTCTACATAAAATATATTATCTCGCCCACCTGGAAACTACCATCACCAACGCAAGCAATCACACGCTTGTCTTTAGCAGCCTGAGCATATCCAAGTGTAGCACCAACTGACCAACCAATGGATCCATACTGCATCTGGAATTCGTAACTGCAAGCAATAAAAAAAAATTTACCCACTGCATAATAAGCGCACATGAGTCTTATTCGAAACTCAAAGAAACGTACTATTTCAAATGATCAGGACTTACCCACAGTTCTCTGGAAGACGGAGCTTCTGACAGTTGAACCATGAGTCTCCGGTTTCAGCAATAACTGCAGATTCTCCACTTAGCATATCCTGTTAAACAAGGTCGACCAATAAATGAGATAAATCAAAGTAAATGAAAGAAATAAGAATCAAATGAAGTGTTTGCATCTGGTTATGCATACTTAAGTCTAAACAATTCACATCATCTCTAAGTATCACGGACGTCAAACAGATTTAGTTAGAGAAAGAACAAAGGATAACAATGTGACACCATAAAGTAAGCAAGTGTTTCCACCTTTTATAGACATAAAACTTAAAGCAGTAAGGGCCAACAAGGCATGTCTTACATCCTTCAGTGCATTTGTTAGTTAACCATATTTTATTCCAAATGGAGGCCATCTTAAAGGTCCAATGATGTCATAAGCTCATTCCTTCAGTAATTCTATATTCTAAACTACAATAGTGAAGAGGATATTTTCAAGTCATGACTTTAGCGCCTACCTGAATGTGCTTAAAGAGAACATTGACTCTCAAAGGCTCATCATTTCCACGCTTCAGAGGCATGCCTGGAGGGATAAAGATTCGTCGATAGTTCTCCACAGCAGTACTATTTCTCTTCAGCTTCTTGGCCAATGCACTTAAGAAGTCAGTCATGAAAACCCAGCCAAAAGAAGGACCATTGCCTATAGTGACACGATTAGGTTGCACTATGACTGCTTTCTCCTTCTTGACCAGCAAAGAATACCCTACAGAGCTGTAATCATTGAAGATGGGGCCAACAAAAACATAGGCATCAGCAGATTCCACTATCTCCCCACAAAAGCTGGTGCTAACAGCACCCCAGTATGTTCCAATAAAGTGTGGATGGTGTTCTGGCACCAATCCCTTGGCTGAAGGCATTACAGCAATTGGATATCCACTGGCATCTGCAAGCTCTACAAAGGCTTCTTGTGCCTTTGCAACCCTTAATTTAGGTCCACCCACGAGGACAGGCTTCACAGCTTTATTCAGAAAATCAGCAGTAGCTTCCACAGCTGCTTCTAATCCTAATTGATTGCTTACCCTGCATAAAATCGTAAAGAATAGGCATCACAAGCATGTAACTTAATTCTATTCACGTCTGAAACAATATCTATTTAACAGCCATTATAATGAATGAAAATTTCACTCAGCCGTCAAGGGCATTCTTTTAGAGGTCTAGACAAATGGAAAGAAAAGAACGCTACTAATTCTTTTTATGAATGCTAATACGAGACTTTGCTCTCTGCATAGCACAATTTTGATACATGTATATGGCACCTAATAGTACAAAGAAGACCTGTAAATTTGGCTAAACCTAGAATAAGTCCTACCACTTCCTCACAATAAGCCTTGGATAGCTTTCCAACAAAAACTACCTCTGCACAGTTATGGCTAAGGCTAACTCTAGGCCCCTCCGAACGGTACCCCATATCACAAAACACCTCTGTTCTTTTATTCAAATTTCAATATATTTCAACCATTTCATCTAAACAAACTAACATTTCCCTTTTCTTTTGGCCAGCTTCCTTTCTTAGCTTCAAATAGCCTCCATTTATCAAATAAGATACATGGAAAGCAGGTTATAATAGTCACAACTCTTAACAACCTTCTGCAAGCATATGAATTATTCCTCTTTAGGATGAATAAAACACAAGCACTCATTTGCCAATTGCACATTTCAATTTTGTGAATGAATTAAATGCCTCAAAATATACCACAAGCAATGTAATGATAACTCAGGGAAATACTACTCTGATTCAAGGGAAGGGCTAATACAGTAATGTAAGATGTAAGAAACAAACTTTACTTTGGAGCAAGAAAGAAGGGCACTGGCTCTCTAGCAAAAGTTGGATGCGGAATTCCAGGCAAATTACAGCTGATACTAATGTACACCGGCTTACTTTCCTTCAAAGCTGTCGATATTGCAGTATCTATAAGCTCATGTGCGTCCTCCAAGTTATTCACCACCGCCTGTCAAATCAGACCACCACCACACCATCCTTAATTTAGGAACTTACTCTAATATCAAACAAGTTACAGAAGACATAAAATTACAACCAAAATAAGCAAATATTTATATCTGCTAAATTGCATAACGAAATCATATTTATTATGAATATACTGAAAAAGTAGCCTTTAACTTACTTGGGCACAGGTGATCGTTTGAAAGCACCTTAGTTCTTGGCTAAAATCAGGCAACCCAATAGTATGATGCAAGATTCGGTTGGTTCCGTAGTCATTAGAATTAGGCCCTCCAACTATGCAAATCACTGGCAAATTCTCACTATAAGCACCAGCAATTGCGTTAAGCACGCTGAGGCCCCCAACAGTGAAAGTCACCACGCAGGCTCCCACGCCTTTAGAACGTGCGTAGCCATCCGCTGCATAGCCGGCGTTAAGCTCATTGCAGCATCCGATCAAATTCAGCTCAGGTTCTGCTATAAAGTGATCCAAGAGAGTCAAGTTGAAATCACCAGGAACTGAGAACACGTCCTTCACACCAATCTGCACGAGCCGCCTTGCCAGGTGGCGTCCTACGGTGCCACGCGAGGCACCTCCACGGACCGGAGGAGGTAAGGAAGTGGGATGAGCTGATGAACCGATTTTATTACCAGCTTCCATGCAGTAAAAGCTTTTGTACTAAAATGATTTTTAAAAAAAAAAAAAAGGAAGAGGAACTCTATGAAATGAGTGATGTTTAGAAACTATTGAAAATGAATTAACTTGGTGGGTTTTGAAAGGTTTTGAAGGAGGTATTAATACAGGTTCTTCTGAAGAGAAAGCGGGTTTGATTAACAATGGGCTGATGACAAGGAAAAAGTCATGCTCATTGGCAAGGCTTTGGTGGATTTTAAAGTTAAAAAGCAAAGCAGGATTAAGCGAAAACCAGGTTTAGGTTTCCCTGCTGTATCATTTGTGGTATAGCTGTCGGTTTGGAACTGTGATCTTGATTATTATAATGTTTTGGGTGGCGAATATCTAGGATTTATCTGAGGGAATAATAGTACGGGACATGAAAGGGACCACAAGATTGGAAAACAGGAGCAAGTTAGTCCGGTTTTCCATTACATTCGGCTCCTTCGGGTTTCTCAATTTTTTGGCACGTTGAGTCCTAAGAATTGAAAACTCTCGTCATGGGCGACTGTGTTGAATGTCTTAGGCTTTGAATATTGACCGAAATCAGCCTTTGAAGCTTCTGCAAACAAGATGTCTCTTTTATTCAATTGGTCATGTACTCGTTAAAATGAAATTTCACTTGGGTATGGAAATAAATTTACCTCTGGATTTACTTCGTTTGAGCTTCTTTTTGTTTTGTCAAGAAAAAAAGAAACTCTAAATCTGTGAGTCCTTGAACCTACTTGCTCAAGTCAGTTGTCTTGCTCTCGGATTATCTGGTATTCTAAGTAGCTACCGAACACAGGCTTCCTCTGCCTTTTTTAGCCCACTGATTTCTTCCCCGTCTTCCCACTCCCACGGGTTAAGCCTGATACTATATTTACATTATCTGTTTGCTTAATTTTTTGGAAAGTGAGTATAACTACTGGCAAAGCAAGATACCTGATGATTAATGGAGATTACCCCAGAAAGAAAGGTTAGGGGTCAGATTTACTAGTGAAAAGAAAATGAATATAATTGCAAAGTACCATATTTAGAATATTCTATTTCTAATCATTGATGTTCCATGCTGGAATTGGGGCTGATAGTAGTAGCCACAGTTGTATATCGATCAAGGCAACAGCAATTATTTTGCAATTTTGACCAATTGACATAAGTGATAAATTTACGTATTTTTGGAATGTAAATACATTATTAATTCACCAAACTTGAATTAATCTCATATATATGTATATTATTATTTTAACAACTCGAGTTTGATTTGTATAGCTAGGTCAAGATTCCATAAATCAAATCACCTTCCCTCTTCACCTTTATTTGACTTTTGTTCTAAATCGAAAACCCGTTTACATTTTTGGGCTTTTGAGTGGAAGAGCCTAAAAGCTATAGTAAGCGATTAGGAGCTTAGACTGACTTCAATTATCTGCCCCAAGAGCCTGTTGACTTTCCTCTAACCTTTTAAGAAAACGGTAACAAAATTGTATGCCATGTAATTTCTTTATTTATTGTTTACATAAACTTTGGGTAGTTGATGTTTTTGCTATTTGTTTTTGTTATTGTCTTCTATTTTCTATTTATTTTTATTAAAAAAATAAAAAGTAATAAAAAACATCAATTAAACAAGTATCAATATTTTTTATGGGATAAGTGCTCCTTTCATTCATTAGTTAACAAGAAAGAGTGGATAATTGAATTACATAAACATTCATAATTAGTAAAGATTGATCACAGAAGAAAAAAACTAATGTTCTAAAAAATCAACTTGTATAATATATAACCAACATTAATAGAAAACTTTGAACAAAAGTTCAGTGAAAATCAAATCAATTTAATTAAATGCTCTACACTTCAATTTCTAACAAGGGATCTTAGAGGTGAACCACTTCATGACCAGAATAGGAGCCTTGATTAAACCCAGTGCAAACTCAACTACGATGGTTACGCACAAGCAACAGGGGCAGATGCAAGTCAACACCAACCTGCAGCATCACAGAAGCAACCCCATGATTATGAGCTTAAAGGCAGCAGTTAACAATCGAAGAATTGATTCATCAATCTGCAGGAAGCCAGTCTAAAGAACAAGAGAAAGTGAGACTAACCCTACAATCCAGATGACTATGCCAACTATGGAGATGAGGAGGGATAGGAAGGCGAAGGGCAGACCCAACAGAAAGCCTAAGGGCCTGCATTCACAATCATCACAGCAGCAGCAGCAAGACATATCGGCTTGTTCCCAATTCTGTCTGTTTCGTTCTCTTGAGTTTTCTTGCTCTAGTTGACCTCTTCTGATATAACAATGTTGACGAAGCAGAACAAGAAATAAGACAAGCAAGGCTTTAAATAAAATTTGGTGCAGGCGTATTTATGTTTGTATGTCTGTGCCGTTTACACCATGACAATCCACAATGTTTGAAGGGAGGCGGTGACCAACCAATACCAAATATCCACGTGACTCTATGACTCTTGTCTACCCCCATGATTATTGATTAGCAAGCCTTTCTTCTGGGGTCACGCAATCGGCAGCTTATGGCTTATTCATTTGTGATTTATATTAAATTTTTGTTCGAATTTTTTACAGCTATATCAAATAGAGCAATGCCAAATTGCCAATCGTATCATCAATTGTTAGCATAGAGAGGTCGAGCTGTTGTTACTCTTTTTTCTGAACAAAAACAAAAAAAAAAAGGCATGACAAGGCCTAGGATCAAACTGCTCCCATACTTTTGACTGATGAATAAACTACTCGTGGATTAGTTAAGCAGTGTCCATTCAAGCGAATCTCTCATGCTCTCTAGATCAATAGAAGTACTCCTACGTGGTCCAATCAGAAAACTGTCAACAGATATTTGCCAAGATTATATGAAAGTTATCCACAGCAGATAACTAGATCGATAAAATTTCTTCACCTGTGATCTTTTTGCTTTCTGTTTCTAGCAGAGCGAACCCTAAAGGAATCAGAGGAAATGAGGGTTTAGGAGGAGATATGCAAAAGTGATGAAGGTACTGCCGGCTACTTTCCTTTGCCGCTCCATGTAGAAGTTGAGTGCATTTTGGAGCTGCTGTTAAACAATTTGACAAAAAGGACAGTTAAAACTTGATGGATCAGTCTTGTGAAATGGGCTTGATCCATTTCGCTGAGAGTTTGGGCTGGAAGGCAAAGGCAAGCCTGGCGGGCCTCACTCCATCATCTCCAAGAGAGTGAAAAAATAGAAAGAATATAAAAAAATATCCTTCCTTCTCAACGATTAATTTTCAACCATCAATTTTAACAACGTCAATTACCATCCGTATAAAGACATGAATCATACAGAACTTGAAGATTTTAAATAAATAACAATGGATTATCCATGTCTGAAGATTACTAACTAACCTGACTGAATAAATTCGGTCGGGGCCCGCAATTGATATTTGCAATTTCAATGCTTGGTGATCATGTGAATGATGTGGCATTAATCATGGTTGATGTCCGTGAAAATGGGAGATATGCGCAGAGAACAAGGACTGTGAGGTTTTGTTCTGAAATTTTTGTAGAAAGAACCCAGTAAACTTCCTTCAACCATAACTTGATTAATTCTTGTTCGTGAATGCTGGATAACTGTATCCATCGTTCCATACCCCTAGGCCCTACTCAAGCGTTTGGAGCAACTGCATCGGAAATTACCAGCAAAAGCAATGATCATAGAAGCAGGACAAGCTGAATAAGCTTCAAGAAGTTGGAAACTTCAATAATCAGCATCAGTCCCTACCCAACTGCAGGCAGTTTCTTTCAATATCCCTCTTACCTTCATCATCTCCCTCAACTCACTTACACCATCCCATTTTCCAGCAGCTGCCAAAGCATTTGATAGTCCAACAAATGCCCCTGGCCTACTATCAGCATTCAGCTTAAAAAGCTCATCGGCAGCTATTCTTGCCATTTGTACATCACCGTGCAGCCTGCAAGAACTGAGCAAAGCTGCCCAAACATCAGAATCGGGCTTCTCAGGCATCCCCGTTACAAGTTCCCATGCTTGATCCAAATTCCCTGCACGTCCCAAAAGGTCAACCATGCAAGCATAGTGCTCCATCTTTGGTTTCATTGAGTAATCTCTCTCCATACTTTCAAAGATTTCACGCCCTTTGGCAAGTAAGCCAGCATGTCCACAAGCAGAGAGAGCGCTAAGGAATGTAACATAATTTGGTTCAACGCAACATTTTTGCATCAAATGGAACAGCTCAAGTGCTTCGTTTGGATTTCCATTCTTCCCATATCCATCAATCATCGAGGTCCATGTGAAAACATTCTTTTCTGGCATGTAGTCAAAAACCCTTCTGGCATCTACAATTTTTCCACATTTTGCATGCATGTCAACAAGAGCACTTCCAATCTTTATGTGCATAAAGTACTCAGTCTTCATTAATTGACCTTGAACTTGTTGACCAATTTCAACTGCTGATAAAACAGAACAAGTCCCAATTACACTAGAAAAAGTCGAAATATTAGGCTGGAAATTCAACCGTTGCATATCAACAAAAACCTCAAGTCCTTTCTTAGCAGTTTCAACTGATTTACTATAACCTTCAATCATTGCATTGAAAACTACCACATCTTTTTCAATTGTTTTACTAAACACATCTTCAGCCTCATCTATCAATCCATTATTCATGTATCCAGTGATCAACGCCGTCGAACAAATCACATTCTTTTCCAACATCATATCAAAAATAGTCCTTGCATATCCAACCTTCCCATTCTTCACATACGAGTCAACCAACGCTGTATAAAGCACTTCATCAGGCTCAACATCCAATTTCACCATTTGGGCATGGGCTACCCTTCCTAAAAGCCGCGGCAACACCACCCTATTACTTCCACAAGCAGACGCCTTTAAAATCATCGAAAATGTGAATCCATCAGGCTTTTCACCTGCATAGACCATTCTACGAACCAAACCAAGCGACTCCTCAAGTCTCCCATGTTTAAGGTACCCACCGATCAAATAATTGTACGCACTTAAAGTCTGCTGCGGCAATTCATCGAACATTTGGCTGGCATATTTTAAGCACCCACTTTTCAAATGCACTATAAGGAGTTTGATAGAAACATTTGTGTTGGATGAAAACCCAGATTTTATAATGTGTGTATGGATCTTTTGGCCGTGGAAAGGGGTATCTGAGTTAATGAAGTGTTGAAGAGCAGAAGAGAGAGTTGTGGCGGTTGGGTTAGAGAGGCAGTTATGGTGGTTTGGCTCGAAAGAATTCTTAGGTGGGACCCGGAAATTTTGATTGTTGGCTGATGAGAAAATGGACGGTCCGATTGTGGGTAGTCTTCCATTTTTCATTTTCCCATTGATTTAATTACTAGATATCTGCTGATTTATAACGAGGCACTCAGGCAGGGAGTACCTTTGGTTTTTCTTGGCAAGGATTCTAGGACTAGGGCCTAGCTCAGTCAACGGCTGGTAAGCCTTTCACAATCTTATTGGGCCATAACATTTGTTCCTATGTGGCTATGTTCACTCCTCTTCTATTTTTCTTTTTCTTCTTTAAAATAGGGAAATCTTTTCCTGCCATAAGAGGAATGACATGGCCAACCTCCACGAGCAAACGATCATTTTCTTGGAAAGCAAACAACGCATGCATGTGAAGCTTTTAGTTTTTCTTTGTTGGGATTGCAAATCCACCGCCTTCACCCATACCGGTCTATTCCCTTTTAGTGACTGGTGGATTGAGACCCTTTTAAGCTTTCTTTTTCTTCTTTAAAGTGGTCACCGGCCATATTGATTCTGTCACTATATATTAATACAAGTACATGTAAATTAGTACAAAACAAATACCATGACTTGCTTTGCAAAGTTAACGAATTTTGGGTTTTGCATCATCTCATCCAGGTATTATATCTATACTTCATGCCTTTCTTTTTATTTTCTAAACCCCAGGCTTTGGGTTGGGGTCATACCAATTTCTATTCTCAAAACCTGCCACAATTATCACAAGAAAAGTCAGAACAAACTCATTTCAAGTTCAACAGTCCTTTGGGACAATATGAAGTTATATTATATTATATATATATATATATATATACATATATTGCAAATCCTTAAGTAATGATTATATTTTCTTGTATACTAGTATTAAGGTTATAAAATTAATCAAAATTTGGCGGTTAATGAAGAATATGGTAATGAGAATTAAAGCAGCTTTGTTGGCGTGCACAAATAAACAAGTGTTGGACTTTGAACAAACATTAAAATAACTTCTTAGTAATTCATGCTCCTCTTTTGATTTTTGAGAAAGAAACAAAACGAGAATAATGCTTTGAATCTCAATAGAGTCCCACATGGTCGATTATATATGAAGCTTTTCATCCCCACCCCTTTTTTTATTTATTAAAAAAATACCCTCTATGCAAGGCATATGATTTGAAAAAGATGCATGGATTTTATATTATTCAACTACCTTTCTCATGTGATGTAACCTTCTAAAGAATTATTTAGCCAACATTAATCATTGTTTCTGGTTTGTGTATCTCCTGTGTCTGTCAAGACAAGAGGGGAACAGCAACCCTTCAGACAAGTAAGTAAGAGCTGTTGTTGTTGGAAAGGCTTAGTAGCATCATAATAGGACTTGATGATTTCTTTTGCTACAACGGCTATCAAAGTCGTGATTGCATGCTTGCATCAATTCTCATTTCTCTCTTTGATTTCTGTAATTAATTAAGAAGATTAGAATACGAATGAATTCACTCTTACATTAATGATGACTAATAATGTAGATTAATTTTAAAAATATCAACAAGTAAGGTGATTGCTATTTTTTAAATATTAAAATTAAAATCCTTTTAAATATAAGATACCCGAATTATAATTATTTAAATAAAATTTAAAAATATTATCTGAATTCGTAACTACTCAATAAATATTCGACTTCGATATATATATATATAACTCTTTTATATAATATCAAAAAATAAATTTGATTAAATTGATAGGACTATTGATTGTCCAACAGTATAAGCAAAGTTTAATCCATTTTAAAAGCATACAAAATTTTTTATACATATTTGTTTATAAATAAATTTGGGTATCCAAAGAATGATACTCATACCCTACCCAAACCCTAGACGAATAGTAAAATTATTATCCGAATTTTTTTAAAATTGAAAAATAGGATACCCGTGGGTATCCGGTTAAAGAATACCCATTATCATGCATCCCTAGTAATTTTATGTCATTTGAGGCATTAATTTAATTATTAAAGTAATTGAAAATTAATAAATAGGATTCCTTAGAATCTCTCAAAAATTTTCCCCAATGCCTTCTTAATTTAGCCGTGTCTCTTGGCTTTCTAGGAATTACTGTCCTAAACACAGAAATTAAAGGGATCATGGCAATCGTTTCAACTTTTGTTTCTTGAATTAAGACATATGGTGGAGTCCACAAGTATTTTGACTCATGCTCCTTGTCATTTTGCATTTTTTGACCATGTTATTTTTGTCCTTTAGACTTTCTTTTACAATTACGTAAAACTTACAACATTTTTAAAATCAACTCAGCTTTATTAATTCTTTAACCACCTAAACAACTTATTTATTTGATGGATACATATATATATATAGAATAATACCTTAAATGTCATTCAATATACCTTTTACAATAATGAAGACTCAATGTTACTTGCATAATAATTAAGTATTTTTAAACTTGACATAAAAATAACAAGTGATATATTGACGAATAATAGTTAATTAATCGTGTATGTTAAAAGTTTATTTAATGAATTTGATTGAATATAATAAAATAAGATAAATTTATTTAAAAATTTTTAAATAATTTAATAAAACATTACACCTTCCTTTTCCAACTAGGTTTATCATTCCAACTTCCAACTTCCAACTCGTGTGTTTAGTCATGATAGCAGCGTTTCAACTTTCAAGAGGCGTTTTTAATGCACAAACTCTTCAAGTATTTAAGTGATTCTTGCCCAATCGAATGGTTCAATTCATAGTAAAAAGAAGTTAATGCAAAAAGTATGGATTTCCATGCATACGCAATCAACCTTTTTTTTGTTTTATTAATTGAAAAATGGACCAACCTCATTTCATTGGGAGATTTTGGGAGCTGACATCATTTTGCTTTTCAGTAAATGCAAATAAAATAGTGTTATCCACTTTTACCAATCTTCCAAAGTTAGGTTTTGATGCATAATGCCATATATATATATATATATAAATATAATATAATATAATTGATCTTCTAGATCTGAATAGTTTTCTTTTGGATATATAATTAATTGTTTCACATGACCCTGATCGATTTCCAAAGATTATGCGCCTGGCGTATCAAGAATTACTCTTTTATTACTGTATGGGGTACATAGGAAAGGCAAAATTAACTATATATCATTTGCCTTAGTAGTATATGGAAACTTAAATCCATCTTCATATAGTTCAAAAATTCGATAGAAAATCAGATTCAAGGTTGAAACTCTCATTCTCTCTTTTCCTTTTTGGATTATCTTAAAAAGAATAGGCAGAATCGTGCTCAAAAAATTTGCATCAACTTGAAGCCCTTATCATTTTTGCAACTTTCTCAATTGACCGAATTTACATAATGTCGATGGTGAGGCACGATAGGCCCACCGTAATTATGAATGTAGATAAAAGGATCGATGCCCAGAGCCGGAGAGCGATAGGAGAGAAGGAAGGGTAGAGAAAGTGATAGAGATAGACCATAGACTCCATGACATAGACTTCCCATCACAGAGAGAGAGAATTTAATGTAAACAGTCATGTCATTCTAACTCAAAATCTCAGACTCCTCAGTTTTTAACCAATCATGGCAATCTTGTTGTTATAACCAACTAAAGAGGCTGCTTTGGTCCTTGCCCCAGAACCAAGTTGCTTCAACGTATAGTGTTGCTGTGAAAATATTTCAACCATTGGTTCGTTTCAGAATGGAACCAAAAAGTCCAAAAACCAGCCAAAAAAAGCCCACAAAACCTTTCTTTCTTTAATCTTTGCCTCTTGTCTGCATTCCCTCTCTCCCTTTTGGGGTGCAACTAAGTTGGTGAGCATTTAATAGTACCGGCTTTTTGATACCAATCGAAGGTAAATGATCTGAATTGATCTTGCTTAACTCCTCCTTTGCTAGTCCTTGGTTCTTGCAAGTTCGATTCTCACAGTGCTTCCCTGAAGTAGAAAAGTTGAATTGTTTTTGCGCTCAAACATGAGGCCAAAGATCTATCTTTTTGGAGACTCAATCACGGAGGAGTCCTTTCGTGATGGTGGTTGGGGTGCTTCTCTCGCCAACCTTTTCTGTCGCACGGTATTAATTGATTATCTGATGCTACATAAAAGTCTTTTCCAATCATAAGTTTCTTTTTTCCTCCAGCGGTTCCTATACCAATATGGCTAAATGGCAGTCTTTTTATTGTTTTTGTATGCATAAGAGATTTTTTTATTGGGGTTGTGGTTTACAGGTTGATGTGGTGCTGAGAGGGTACAGTGGATACAATTCAAGGTGGGCGTTGAAGGTGCTTGATAGGGTTTTTCCTGCGGCGGAAAGCGGTGGTTCTGACGGTGCTTCACCGCCACCACTTGCAGTAACCGTGTTCTTCGGAGCTAACGACGCTTCCCTTCCCGATAGATACGCTGCTTTCCAACACGTTCCAGTTTATGAGTACAAGCAGAATCTCCACTCCATTGTGTCCTCTCTCAAGGTTCACATCCCTCTCTCCACAGATATTAATTTCACGTGCTCATCTTCTTTTATGGTAACTTGGTCTATAGTCTATACTACAAATTTGCTAACACATTAAGCACGTTAACTTATTGACCAACAATTTTAATTTCTACTCGATAAAGGTTGCGTTAACAGCAGAGAAAAGGGTCAAAAGATAACTATTTTCAAGCAACTCTCACGTAGACGAAGAGACATACACACTAGCAAGGATTAGGTGGTGGAACTGTGTAACTTGTTCTTTTTTATTTATAAATCTAAAAAATATTAGGTTGATAATTTTGGCCATGGTGTTCTCAGCCCTGTGTCCTGTAATGTAGTAGTAAGAGATATTAAGACGTTGGCGAAGCGGGATACTTTATTGGTAGAAGGGAGCCATGGACTTTGGTTTAGTTGGTCAACCAGCCATTATGGCTGGGAAGTGGGCCTGTGGGTATCCAAAAAGCAAAGAGATAGAGCCAGATAAAGCGTGAGAGGGTAAGGCCCAGTTGTCTCTGTTATTGTTTGCCACTTGGCTAATATCTCTCTTTAATTTTTACATTTACTAGCTAGCCAGCAATCTTTTTGCGATCAATAAGTCAAACGAGACGGTAGGAATGCCCAGATTTGTCCTTCCCGTATAAATTTTGGAAGGTTGCTTTTTAATTCAAAGGTTATACAACTAGTCTTCTTTTTTCACATCTTGATTATTGAAGTTACTTTTTATCTTTACCTGTTATTCCTACTGGGTAGAAACTGCCCAAAAGATTTAACTTAAAGACTTGAATCATGCGATCTAAAACCGATGACAATTTAGTACCTTTCTTCAGCTAAAAAAGCGTCTTCTGCTGAGTAGTGACCTTTTCCTCACGGTTCTGGTGGTCCAAAGATTTATGCACAGATCACTTTAGAAAATCGTTTTAAATTTAATAAGTAGTATATATTTTATAGTATTACATAGGGGTAGATGGGGACCCAAAAGATTGGTATTAGGTATAGATGTCATAGGCATTGATGGGGTTGCAGTTATATATGGCTCCTGATATCACAAGCAATGTAGCTTTTTTGTTGGTTATGGTCGTCTTCTCTTGCTTGGATGGCCTTCAATATTAATTCTAGAATGTTACTTTGTTGACAAGAATCCAAGGCCTTTATGACCGGGGGCTCCATTTTGTGCCACTGGAGAAAAAGAAAAAGAGTTTATGCTTACTTGTTAAGCATACTCTCTTCTATATGTTTTGGCTTTCCTTTTCAATGTTTGCTTTAATAATAATTGCTGGAGTGTTTTGGTGGAAGGGTGGACTCCCGACTGGTTTTATTTAGCGCATTAGTTTTCTAAAGCAAACGTGGGAAGCTCAACAAATCCTTGGGGACTAGACAATCATTGTGTCACATCCTTTGGCCCGGATTGTTTCTTATTGTTATTTGGACTCGAAAATATACTATATACTGCTGTGCCTACAATCCTAGAAAGAGCAAGTATAGCCCATTATATCAACTTAATTAACTCAACATCTTCAAGAATTATGCAAGTTGTTATCAGTATCACCAAAAAATGACTATGATCTTCTGTATTATGTATGCTTGTCGTACTCATAGACCTTCCTCTTGCATGCCTTTCCCCTTCTTCTTTGGGGTCTCAGAAGCGGTGGCCAAAGACTCTAATTCTCCTGATTACTCCTCCTCCAATTGATGAAGATGAACGCCTTAGGTATTTGTTCCACTTGTTCTGTTTATTTTACATAGTAGATGTACAATATCTTTATACCTACTTAAAACTGGTGTATTACCCTTGGCCTCTGATGCAAAGTTATTTTGAAAATGAATGTTTTGAACAAAAGGAAATATTCTTGATGCAGACATCCTTACGCTGAGAATCCATCGGGTTTGCCCGAGAGGACAAATGAAGCTGCTGGCACTTTTGCCAAGGCATGTGTTGAAACTGCTGGGGAATGTGGAATCCCTGTGGTAGATCTCTGGACCAGGATGCAGCAGTATCCTGACTGGCGGAAAGCTTATCTTAGGTATCTAAGGCTTTTCGCTTTTTTAATAATTTTCAATGCATACTTTGATCTATATATAGATTCTTTGTACACAATATTAATATTATAATACTAGGTAGCAGTTTCTACGCTGAGTTTGCAGGTTAGGCTTGTGCCTGATTTGACTGATAGACTTAAAAATTTGTGAACCTGCAAGGTATGAATACCATGAATATTCTGATGAAACAATGCATTGCTACATTGACATCTGATACTGAAATTTTCTATATTCACAGTAAAATTCTTTTGAATTTCCGTAGTTTGTTGATTTTTAATCTGTAATTTACTGTCAAAATCCTGTTCCCAGTTGTTGTTGCTCTCTCTCTTTTATTCTTGTCTTTGAAGGTAAGAATTATCGGTTAAATAGAATCAGTGCTAGGCGTTCTGCTAATATGCTATTACTGGAAATGCAGGGATGGTTTGCACCTCACTCAGGATGGCAACAAGATAGTATTTGAGGAAGTAGTGAAGAAGCTGAATGTGGGAGGCTTAAGCCTGGAAACGCTAACAGTTGATCTCCCACTTTTAGCTGATATTGACCATGGTGACCCACTCAAGGCTTTTCAGTAGTAGTTAAGATCACTGAATATTTAAATATCAGGGGCAGGATCTCCTTTTTTGATCTCTAAGTATTATTTTGCTATTGTTGTAGTTCTAGAAGTATGCTATATAAAAAGAATGGCCAAATCATAGATGGCAACTGCTTCAGCTTTTGAACAATATAACCAATTTCTATTATTTTGTCATTGCGTTGTAACAGCAATGAATGTGGATGCTCCAAAATTTAAAATGGAAAAAAAAACAAAAACCTTGCCAAAAATCCATTGCCTTTCAGAAATAAAATTGGTCAATGCCTGTAGAAACAGAGTACTTTCCCCATTCCAGGTTGCATGAAATGGATGAGGACCCGAAATCTTGATAGATCTTAAGGCCATGAAAGTCGAAATTGCTAACAATAGGAACAACAAAATTGTTAGGGTGGAAGAGTGGTAATCAATGGAGACAATAGAGGTATCGTGCTACTCAGGCTGTAATTGTGTGATTTTTTTTTTTTTTGGAAATTGGATTTTATTGGTCATTCAACGAATATGCTATTTTAGCCACAAGCTGAAGCTGTCAGAGACTCCCATTGACATTAAAACCAGATTGACAAAAGAGCTATAGAAGAAAGGCAATTGCTAACATAGACTTTAGCAGTAGCCCCACGAAAATCAGCAAACTCAACACTGCCTGTATAGCAGCAGGTATCACTAAAGCCATCAAACTAAGACTATCCTCCTAAGGAAGCTAAAAACAAAACAACAAAGGCAGAGCTCGAAAGCTTTAAAACAATTGAGTTCCAAATCAAGAACGAGGAACACAGAAATCTTTGGTCACTCAAATCCAAGACCGAAACAGGTTTGGAGGATCTCTCTGCCTGTAATTGTGTGATTGATTGCACTTTTCTATCGTGCAACACTGGTCAAACGAGGAACTTAATTAAAAATGAGAACATTTTCATTAGGATAAGTCAGGATCACACTCTCAAAACTTTAATACAATTCCCTTTTAATCTGGTGCTTGTTCTCGCTCACAGATTGATATCGTTATCTTTCTAGTCCATACTTAGCCTGAGACGTACTTCTTAATTATCTAACACCAAAAGGAGGGAGAAAACCCAAAAAAAAAAAAAAAAAAGCAGAGGCGAGTAGAATTTTCAGCCCTATTTTGCGCGTTTGCAGTACTTGATTTGATGTGGGACAAAACGTTTCTAGGTTGGGCCTCATGCTCTCATCAAGAAATGAGAAAGGCCAACTCCTCCATCGTTGCCTTGCGTTCAGTTCTTTTCCATTTTCTCTTTGTCCCTGCTGGCTCGAAGTAAGAATGTTTGATCGATTTCAATTCGTTGAAGAGGGAAGAAACTGACTTTGACAATGGACAAACATGAATGAGCCAGAAGGGAGGAAGTCACTGGGTTACACTTACCCAGAAGGATAGTTCCAATCAAGAACTCATCCAAGTATCAATAATTTTTCACTCATTCAGCTCAATTTGGTAGCGTTTAAGTTGGGGTAATTAGACAATATTTTTCATTCATTAGAATTCAGACACAAGAAAACTAAGTTTCATCCTATCAATGACACATTCATTCCAGAATTATATACTACTTGAGTTTTGTTTTTTTTCCCCTCAATTAACAAAGGCTAAGTAAGAATATTTAATTGATAGAAATTTCTATGAGATTTCAAACCTTTTATTATAAAGATAGATAGCAAGGGACCAAATTGGAAAAGATTTCAAATTTTTGGGGTATTTGGTGATAATTTTTCCCTTTCAGTTTAATTACATTTCATTGGTTTTAGCTTCAAATTAATGTTTTGTAATGTTATATTAGTACATTTTGTTATAATTTTGCAACAAAATTTAAAAGACATTCATTTGTAGAAGCAAACTTAGTATGACACTTGCACTTTAACTTAGTTATTTAATATCTAATTACGCACAATATAGAAGACATTAATTTTTCGAATTAAACTATGTAGGACTCCATAAAATATATGTAAAACTTAATTACTATTTGATATTAGACAAGAAGCCAACATAAACTTCTCTTGAGTTACTCAAACTTAGTCCAAGCACTGACAATTACTTAGTACTACATATGAATAGGTTGTCAAGTAGCTATATATTCTTCACATGAGAGATGTTCTATGATAAGTATAAACACATCTCGATGATCGAAGTTTCATGATTCTTACTAGAAATTATTGGACCTGACAAATAGAGCTATTGCCGCAACCACATTGTCCCTTCAAGGGCTGATCTCTAGGGCAATGCTGGTGGACGTTGGTCCCTCAAAGTAACTGGGAGCTAGCTAGTTGTGTTGGGGATCTGGGCCTCCTGGTGAAATTCTTGATGTATCCGTCATTACCCTCCTGCCCTGTTTCGTTGCAGACAAATCATAGCCTGCCAATGCATGTATAATGGATTGGCTATCGATCCTTTTCTGCATTGTCTTACGCCCAGCATGACTCTTGGCTTCTATGTCAATTGCATTTGCTGATAAAATCAGTAAGATGACTAGTGAAGCCTGCATGATGGTTGAATTAGGCATTTCTAAGCTGAATGTACTGGATCCGGTGCAAGTGATCAGTTGTAGCTAGCTAGAATGGATGGCAATGGCAAGTGCCGTTTTACGGTCTAATCTTGTTCTCATATATAGCTGGAAATTCATGGCAAACGTCCAAGATTTCACAGCTCAGGAAATAATGGTATGGCGTATGAAAGTTGACAAATCCTGTAGGAATATTTGTTTTTGTTTTCTACAATGTTTATATAGCTTTTCCTAACACAATCCCATTACCTGATAACTTTAATTATCCTCAAATTGCATAAAGGCTGAAGCGCCATTGTCTTAGGTCCCCACACGAGCACCCTGCCATAAGCGGCCGATAACTTTAGCTTCATCATTCATTTCCCATTATAACTTTACCAGCAAAAATCATCCACGGCTCTTTGAAAATCCAAGGTTGGCGCAGTAGTTAAAAAGGACAAACACGAGAACAAAGTTGAGCAACCCGAAAAATAAAAATGTTAAAAGGACAAGAAACGGACAGATATGTCAAATTTCATTTCAAGTCATTCTTGCATTTGGTTTTTGTCTTTTGCTTGATCCAAAGTGAGTGACTCTGAAAAACGAATGGGTCTTTGCCCACTTTACAGTGTCCTTCCCCACAGGGGTTATTATTAATACAACACAGCACCTATTTGATTCCCAATTTGGCAATTTCTGCTGCCTTTTTGTCTGTATTAGGTCCGCTTATCCAACTTGCACTGCTTTAGACTTTTCTTTGGCTCAACGCTGACTCCTAAAAAATTCCTGACGACTTTCCGATGTGATTAGGGACACCGACCCAATAAAGAGTTGGTGTAACTGTATAATTTCTCCTTCTCCTGGATAAAGATCTTTCCAACTTTATACTTGCTGTCGTCAAAGGTTGAATGACGTTCCAGCTTTTGTCTGCTTAATTTCCCAATCGAAGAACATATGAATCTTTTGGCATCATCTATCAGACTTTGAAACTTTTACCGTGTCCACCGATAGATACGCCAAATTTCCTGGCTAGCTTGCCCTTTAGTTTTCAAGTAGTAGATAGGTCTATTCATGCTTTACAACATGACTTGAGTTCAAACCCTCCATACTGAGAATCAATTTCAGGTAACTTGCGTGGCTTTTTATCCAAATCTTGATTCGTCTTCTTAGATTCAAGCCCTGCCTGAGTTAACAATCAATAGTCCATTGCCCCAGCAAGCAACTAACTGTATCATTTTCCTATCAACCATTTAAACTACTTCTAAATGTCAACAGCAAACTACGGGTTCCAGTTAAAGAGGTGCATCTGCTTTGGATCATTTGTTAATAATCAAATTATCAGAACTTTAATTTTCAAAGGTATTTTCCTGGAAGTTGATGATGTAATAAAAAAAACTGTTTGTAAAGATACTGATAGGATTGGATGAAAGATTATATTCAATCATCCAAAAAGTAAAAACGCAAAAAAAAAGAAGAAGAGCTAATCTGTGCTGACAAATGAAATCTGTACATGCTGTACAGAAATTAGTAAGGTTATGTTCTTTTTTAGCAGAGGGCTGAAGGCTTGAAATCTATGAATTATAATAGAGAATATTGTGCCATTCTCAGGTTAATTTTATATATGTAATTTAAATTTATGTCATATTTTCGATCCATTACTCAATCCGATTGGAATCAACGGGAAATATAGCCCTCTGCATGCATATTCCATTTTGAAATGTGTTGCTGCTCTTAAATGCTACTGATGGATACTGTCAATAATACTACACGAGAATCAGAAGATTCAGAACATGGAGTTTGAACTCAAATGATTGCTGCAGGCTAGCCTTTTAGTTAGCTTTTTGAACAATTGATAGGGTTGGATTGCTTATTCTTATTTTTAATGCCATTTGCTCCGTAGAATGAATAATTTTCTTATGCAAGCGATAAAGAGAAATATTCTGTGTTGTATTTCATTTGTTATTTTTCCTTTTGCTTTTGCTTCCACAAGTTTTTTTTTTTTTTGAAACGTGTTTTTATTATTGAACCAAAACCTAGTTTGCCAACCAAAATGGTAAAAGAGTCCTCTTGACATAAGGAAATTAGCTTTGGTGGAAACTTAGCCCTGTACACTGACAAAAGAGAGAGAAGGCTGCTCAAAAAGCAATTGGCAGCGCAAGCAGAGAAAAGCAAGCCTCTGTACAGAAATATTCGAGCTAAGATCAGAATCAACACTGTGCAAATTAAGAACCTAAGCTAATCCATCAAATCGAAATGAGTTCAAACCCTGAAAACAGAGGAGCAATCGACCCCAACATAAATTAAAAATCTGTTGCTTGCAAGAAACAAGAAAATGGAGGGAAATGTCAAATACCTGTTAGATATGAAAATTCCTCTTCTCCTAGGACCTTGTTGGTTTACATGTGCTTTTACTATCTTTGATAGATTAAATGAATGTTCCAATGTTCTCAGCTATTCTAAACTAATTTGCAGAGAATGTGAGTTTGACATGTTGAAATTGATTAACTTGTGGAAGCATTCATTATATGCAAATAAGTTTAGAATAGCTGAGAAAATAAAGATAAAAAAGTCAAACATTCATTTAATCTATTAAAGATAGTACAAGCATATGTAAACCTACAAGGTCCTACGAGAAGAGGATTTTTCATATCTAACAGGCATATGACATTTCCCTCCATTTTCAAGTGAAACCCACATTTTGAAGTTGTTTTCTCCATATTCAAGAGAGAAAACAGAGAGAGAGAGAGAGAGAGAGGGAAAGGTAACAAAAAACAAAATCCACATGAAGAAGGAGATAGATACCAATCCTGATTTACTCGTTACAGAAGATACCACGTCCTACTACAAAGTTATAAACTAGTTATTTATGAAGTGATGTTGTGGGTCAGGTCCCCCAGGACTTGTTCTCTCAAGCTGTCCATTCTGGATTTTCTTAGCTTCTTCGTTCAGGTACTCTCTCAAGTCCTCGATAGAATTGTTTAGATTCCGCTTCTCTATCAAGAGGCGACTCTGTGAGCCAGTGGACAGGAGCAAGAGCAAAGTAAGGCATACCAGACACCTAGAGAACGACATTGTAGTTAATGCGATTCAATGAAAACCTTGTGCTTTGGCATGGAAGTTGAGTGGATTTCTATATTTATAGACTTCCTAATCAACTTTATGTCGAAGTGGATGAGGAATTATTAATCAATCGCTCAACTGTAAATTGTCATCTGACAGGGAAAGATCGTTTTTCCTGTAGATTTTGGCCCTGAGATCATTCTGACGAAGCTTTTCCCAATAAGATGTGAAACAGTCACAAGCAACATCTCTTTTTGGCTTATTGTAAGTTTTTAGAGTATTAAACTCCTTTTAGCCTATAACTGATACTGGTAAGGTTCGCAACTTCTCAGACGGATAAGTCAAAAATACGTCACTGTTAGGCATAACCATTCGTGCGCCATGGAGGACAAGTGGACGTGGATAACCACACCGGCCAGTGACAGTTAATAATAAAAAGTTCGGAAAACTTTAAATTAAACCAATTCTTTGAGGTAAAGTTGAAAGCCCCTCATCCGATACCTTGTTCTAAACTGGCCAGTTTCTCTGTTATTGATAAGCACCTCACAAGGATAAGCCAAGTGTCAAACAAATAGAGAAAACTCCTTTTGGATGATCAAAGATTTTGCCTTTAATTTACCCTTTTTTTCTGGCTGGTTTGCAATGCAAGATAAGATCAACATCGCCACCTTGCAATGTTACTGGCATTGATGATAAACACTGGGCTGTCATACCTTTATGCATTAATAATACTAATAATTTTTATATGAAGTCCTTGTCCCTGCAGGACAACTGCTAATCTTTGTTTATTTTAGAAGCAGTGTTGCTTCAGCTTCCTTAGAAACATTAGAGGACTTAATCCTTATTTCTGTTGAACATTTTCATATCAATATGGGACACAATCTCATGTTGTAATAAAAGAAAAAGTTATATCTTTCGAAAATTAGAAAATAAAAAATAGGTCACATCTGTTGAAAATAAGTAAATAAAAAAAAGTCACATCTATAAAAAAAATCAATAGTTGTGACTGTATGCGATAGACACAAATGTATTTGTTGAGAATAGGTACTTAAGCTTATAAAAAGAACTTTCTTTTGAAGAACACATAAAAAACAACAAAACAACAATATTTCCTTCTTTCTCTATATTCTTCAAAGTTTTGTCAAATATTGTGCATTATTGGTGTTGAAACAATTGTGTGAAATGTGTTTGGTTAACCAAATAGAATAACTGGTTTAAAGTATAGTTTATCATACAATTTCGGTTAACTTTAACATGTTTTCACTGAGTGAAGGTTCAATCGGAAGACACTTTTATTTATGCAATTGATTTTCAAGATTATAAAAAATTTGGATTAATTTAAAAATAGTGAGAGATTGTTGGACATTTTCAAAGAAATATGAGACGCAATCCCATGTTGCAATTAAAGGGAAAGTCATGTTTTTTCGAAATTAGAAAATAAAGAAGGATCATGTTTGTTGAAAATAAGAAAATAAAGTAATTTGTTGGAAAAGACCAATAGTTGTAACTGATTGAAACAGATACAACTATATCTGTTGATAATAGTCACCTAAGCCTATAAAAAGACTTTTCTTTGAACAACAGAACACACAAAAGAAAACAACAAAAAACAATATTTCCTTCTTCTCCATACTCTCCAAAGTTTTCTTCTATACTGTTTTGCTGTAGAAAAATTTTATAAAAATTTGGTAATCTTATTATATTTCGATTCAGTGGATTAATTTCATCAATGTAAAACGTCGTTAATCACCAAGCTTTATTATATCTTCAAAGTTTATACGTCGGTAATTCTTTTGCAAACTACAAATAAAAACGAATAAAACTTTAATGATAGTAGTATTGGTACACGCCTGAAAGTTATTTTTTAATTTTTCAATTCTGAGTTTTAACAATCAACAGGCTAACCGAGGAGTTAAATACTTATTTCTTAGATGAAGAAACATTAGAATCTTAATTAGAGAGTTCATTTAATATATTCCGGAGTAATCAATCCCCTTGTTCAGAAATCTCTCCCTGACTTATTACGTAGCCCCCCGTTTGATGCTGCTGATCAATGACTGGATAGAGAAAGCCAGACCTGAACCGTTAAATGAGAGTGAGACATATCTAAATCACTCATTCTTAGCCTTGTATTCCCCTTTTTTGATAGTTAAGTTAGGCCGGGACCTTTTCGTTTTTTACTTCCCTCATCTGCCAGTCCATACTATGTGGCTGATATATTTCAATGTGATTATTAACTTCAACAGTTCCGCATGGAAACAAATGAACTGACTAATTTGTGAGCATCAATGAGTTGTCCATTAGACTAGGATCGATATCAACAAAGTTTAGGAGACTTCATTTTCGGATTCTTTCCATACTCCAATCACCTTTGTAATTTCCTCTTCATAAATGCACGCTGAGCATATTTCTCCAGTCAGGACTTCTGATTAGACCCAGCAAAATCTTATTTCCCTCGAGGCCTTCGTTTTTGGCTTATATGAAAGGAAAAGGACAAAGCATTTTTTGGCCTTAATCTATGTCCAATGCTTTGGACAAACTGTACATTTTGTCTTTATTTGATACTTAAAACCATTTTCTTGTCCTTATATCCTGTTCACCTGTTTGTCCCTTTTTGTTCTAAATTTTTAGCCACGCAGGCCTGGGCGCAGCTGTAAGCCTGTAAACATATCAAAAGTTAGAATCCACTTTCTAGCGAAAAATCATCCTATAAACTTTTATTCAAGGATCTTTTTCCATTAAAATATGCAGTCCTATAGAAGTTACTGCAGTCAATATAGTTGTTCAGCAGAACTTCCTGGGTTTTAGCAATGAAGATTTGCAATGGGAGTCAATATTAGGTCGCTAGCTACTAGTTAATTCAAAAGCATTGATGAATCACGAATGGTCTTTGATTTACTGGGACCTAGGGATATAGGTTCAATTGCTTGTAATTCTTTTTTATGAAGAAATTATATTCCTTCTTTTCTCTAGAAGCGAAAGTCACGAATTGAAGGACTGGTTTTTTCTTGGATCCTTGCTGAATCAGATTTCCAGGTTGAGCTAAGCCACCGCCTTGCCCTGCCCTGACTATGATGCATTAGTGGTTTGAAACTTATCATTCTCAAAAGAAAAAAATTGGACTGCGGCACCAACAGAAAAGTTCCACTCAGGGTCAAGCTAGATATGATTCCATAATGTCCCTTGTCTTATCCATTGTGTTAAAGCACCAATTCCAGTTGACTGTATTAGCTGGTCTTTACTTTAAAAATGGTGTTATGAGTTTAATCGAATCACATTGTGTAAACTTGAACCTGATCATGAAAGAGACAAATCGTTTCCAAATTTCTTATTCTTTATTCATTTGGAGAAGCTATAGTTATATAGCATTCTCTTTCCGCCCCATAATCCACAGAGACAGACAAACATAGAATAAACCTTCATGGTTCTTCGCTCTTATTTTAGTTGTATAACAACAATATCTGACGAACATGGCCATAATTTCGGCCTAAGGTTAAATGGTTGGGGTTGGGAGTTGGGACAAAAATTTTAGATTCAATTCTTGGTGCTCCCGCCCCTCTTGTCTTCGAAGGGAAAAAAAAAAGAGTCAGAACTTTAATGTCCCTTCCAATCATATGTTAGATCGAACGAGGGATCTAATTGAGAGAAGGGAAATAAAAGTTCTTCCATCCTGGCAGATGCCTACATACTACTTGATGCAGAAAAACCTATATTTTAAACTGTTTACTGGTTAAATATTGCCAAAAGAGAGTTTTGCTTCATTGCTAGAGCAAGTATAGTTGGATTTTCGATTTCTTTAACTTGCAAAGTGGCTTAGTTGTGTCATAAAGGTACTTCAAGCATGAATTATATCTTATTTGCTAAATGGAAAAAGTGCTGCTTTGACAAAGAAGGGAAGAAGGAAGAGAGACAAATTTCTTTTTTTTTTTTTCTTTTTCATGATTTAGATAAACAGCGACCCCTAATATCAGTAGATTCTTATGTTTCATTTACGTCTCCAGTCTCCCCCATTAGACAGATGTCAGCTTCAGAGGTGCTGACAGTAGGATTTTACGAGCCTTATACTTCGCTATTCATTCTATGATCGACAGGCACTCAACAATGTATGATAAAGGTTACTAGTGCATTTTTTCTGAATTAAAAGTAGAAAATGAAGAAATAATTGCACGATTGTGACTCCAGTGGAATAGCTGATTCTCATGTGGTGAGGTATCAGTGCTTCATTCTATAATATCACTCTGAAGATTGGAGCACCGAAGGAGAATCCAACTTACAGGAGAGTAGGATATTGTAGTCTTGTTTATCTTATCCATGGATCATGGTCACTTCAAAATTCTAATTGAGACATTGAGCACCAATCAACAGTGATTATCGGTCATTTATGCTAGTTTTGGTGGTGTTTTCTAGTTTACTTTCTACGAGCTAACGTACGATCCTCTTATGCGCTCTGAGCCTTATGATCAAAGGAAATACCATTTTATATATATATATATATGTACGGAAGCTAATAAACTAAACAAGTTAAAAGAGGTCGTTTCCATCCACTATCTTCAAGAGGGCCCATGAAAATACGAATAACAATAAAACAAATTTAGATTAAATTATACAATTACTCTACGTACTCTTAAAAAAATAAATTTAATCTTTATATAATATCTTATACAAATTGAATCCTTCTATTTTTGTGAATTGTAAATATTAGTTCAATCAATAAGGCCGTCAATTCCTCCATTAACTTTGTTGATGTGGATATTGACTGTGATTATACCTGTCAAAATAGATTTAGCCCATCGGGTCAACCCATTTTGTATTGAATATGGGGTGGGCTGGGTTGAGGTTCTAATAACCCATATTAAAACCGGACTTAGATGGGCCAGCCCATCAAATTAGTGGGTTGGGGTGGGCTGGGACGAGCCAGTCCATGGGTCAACAAAATTAATTATTTTATTTAATTTAATAATTTTATATGTTTAATTATATAAAATTAATAATTTAATTACTAATAATATTACTTATATTATATATTTTAATATTTTTAATCTTGACTTATCAAATTAATAATTTTAATTTATAAATTAAATCATAAAATAATATTATTAATATAAAATTTATTAAGTAAAAATTATAAAAATATTTTTTTAAAAAAAATGGGCTGGCACAACTCAGCCCATGGGTTAGCAAGGGGTGGGCTGGGTTGAAGTTTTGTTGGCCCATATAAAAAATGGGCTAGCCCGGCCCACCCCATATTTGTCAGCCCACAAGGGTTGGGGCCGGGCTGGCCCATATTGACCGGCCTAATTGTGATAATATAAAAATTCAAATTGACACGATGTTTTTTCAATATTTTAAAATTAAAAAATGTAATGTGGAACTTTTTGAATGGTATGATTTAATTTTTGAAATTCAACGCCCAACATGTCATAATGGAATATATTATCTTTTTATTTTAGAATAAAATTAATAAAAATTTTCAAAAGTAAATTTGAAAATTAAAAAATATAATGTGGAACTTTTTTAATGGTGTAATTTAATTTTTGGAATTAGACGCCCAACATGTCAGAATGAAATATATTATATTTTTATTTTAGAATAAAATTAATAAAAATTCCCAAAAGCAAAACAAATATGAACTTTTTTTTTGAAAGGTAAAACAAATATGAACTTAATGTATATTAATATATTAATGAAATCTTTTCTTACAACTAAATTTTTTGTAATAATCCAAGTCTAGCTTTTTGAGTTTAAACTATATGGCTTTCAAAAGTTCAAGTTCAAGTTATTAACAGTGATAAACTTGAATTATTATAAATGTCTTAATAATTATATTCACATTTGATGTGAGATTTAAGATATCATATTTGAGAATTTTCAGCTTGTTAAGTTGTATCAAAAGATCGGGTTCAAGGCAGTGTAACAACCTGGTAGAGAGTTAATTGAAGATCAAGAGAAGAAGATATTGAATTCCAGGTTGAACTCAACAAAGGAGTGAAGAAGAGAGCACGCGCTCTCTACCAGGTTGATACAGTGCATGATGTGACTGGTTCAACAATTAAGGATATGGCTCGTACATGCTAATCTAGGGGAGGAATTGGAACTCGAATGAGTGTTTGAGTTCTTTGATATCAATGATGCTGATAGAATTGAGGCCACTAAATTGAACATTGCCATGAGAAGTTTGGGTCTTCAAGTAAGTAGAGAAGAGATCAACAAGATGATGGCAAGTGCAGATAAATTTGACAATATATAGTGGCATAATGAATTTTGATAGTTTTTTGTATAAGATGACAACAAAAATTGGAGAGAAAAAGGAAGCGAAGGAGCTGGTGAAAGTGTTCTACCTCATTGACAAGGATTGCAAAGGAAAGATTTCTGCCTTAGACATAGGTTGCAAAAGAGTCGGGTGAGAATTTTTGAGTCATGAAGAAATTGAAGAAATGATTACAAAAACTGATGAGGATAGCGATGGAGAGGTTAGCACTGTGGAGTTCATCAACATGATGATGAGCAAAACAGCATTTGGGTACTGAATATTGACTATTGACACTTCTTGGTATTATACTATTATTAGTTGTAAGAAAAGATTTTATTAACAAAAATCAAAAGAAATGATTAAGAACTTTAGGTTAGGATTTGTTTTGTTTTTGAGAATTTTCAAGTAATTTTAGTCTTAAAGTAAATAGAAATAAAATAATATATTCCATGGTGTGTTGGGCAGAAAAATATTTCATTCAATCACAAATTTAAGTCATGTGATTAAAAAAATTTCACGTTACATTTTTTTATTTTAAAATTTTTTAAAAAATATCATGTTAAGTTAGTTAATGTCATGTCAACGAAATCAATGTCCATGTCAGCACAATTAACAAAGAAAAATTAACATTATTAATAATTAAATTAACGTTTTTTTTTGTAAAAGGGAAATTCAATTAATCAAAGCATTAACTTACACCATTCTAGTCTATGATATGCCTAATTTATCTGCTAATAAAATAGAGGAAATATTTGGAGGTGGAACGTTAAAGATGTGTAAACCTATTTCTAAGTCTTCATAGTTTGTAGCCATCCAATCGACTCCTCGGTTGACCGCACGATATATGTGAGTAATAGTGCAGTCCCAATCACATCGTATCAACTCCTTAATCTGCCTTAGTAAATTTGCACATGGATCCAGTGAAGAGTTCGAGCTTGAGATCCTCTGAATAGCCACCATCGAATCTGCTTCTACTTGCACCTTGTTAAAACATCTCTCCCAACATAATTTAAGGCCTTGAAGAATGGCCCAAAGTTCTGCGACAAGTGGGTATGGTACACCCACCTTATGAACAAAACCAAAAAGCCAATTCCCTTCATCATCTCTTACCAAACCCCTGCAGTAGATTCTCCAAAAATACCTTTTGTGTTGCCATCCACATTAAGCTTTACATGTGAGCGATATGGTCTTGTCCAGGATATTGGAGTTGCTATTTTAGATTGATGCTCTGTTTTCCCCAAAATATCCCAAACTTCTTTCACCTTACACCATATATACTATGCCGCATTATCTGGCCAATGAAAAGAACAATCAAACATATTTTTATTTCTCCAATGCCACAACATCCATATTGCATAAGAGAAGATGACTCCCCATGGAACTCCATCATAAAGCTTTGATATAGATATATTCTCTTGAATCCATTGTTGTAAGTCCATAATAAAGAAAGTATTTGAGCTCAAATCAGGTCGCATACTAAGCCGCATATTTCTCGAGTAGTTGTAGTCTCTTAAAGCATGTATTAAATTTTCAGTAGCATCACCACATCTAAAACACCGACTCGAAGAAACCACATTCCTTTTAAGCAACCAATCCGTTGTTGGTAAGGATTCATGTAAAGCTCTCCAAAGAAAAACGTTAACTTTCCTAGGACTTGTAATCTTCCAAATCTGCTCCCAATGTATAGGTGTCAATAATGAAGCATCACTTTGACAGTCATATCCCGATTTTACAGAAAAGACTCCATTATTTGTCAAGGTCCAATACCCTTCATTAGCTACACTACTGTAGGGATCAACAAATATAGTTGCTATCATCACTATTATCCAAGCAGGAAGTAAGTGTTGTAATGAATGAAAGTCCCAATTTCCATATTCATCACAATAGCTTGCCACAGGTAGAGTAACTTCCACTATAGAAAATTCTCTATTGGCAAATTTCAATAGAGGTCCACAAGCTAGCTAGGAGTTCGTCCAAAATAAAGTAGAGTGTCCATTATTTGGGATCATACCCAAGCCTTTAACCAAAATTTCTCTACCCTTCAATATGCTTCGCCAAGTATAGGAGTTTGTAGTCTTAGTTTTTTTTCTTTTAATATAATTAGGGGAGGGAGGATTCAAACTTTACTCTTTAGGCGAGAAGATTATGCATCAACTAATGAGCCAAATGCTCTGGTGCTCTATAGTCTTAGCTTTAACTGATAAGAAGTCTTGATTTTTTTAAATATTTGCTTTTCAGAATATCAACCCATAAAAATAAAGAGATCAATTTATATAAATTATTGTACAATGATTTACATTTTTAATATAATATAGAGACTAATTGCATAATTTGATTAAAAAATTAACTGTACTTTTAGTCACTAAAGTCCAACCCTGCAAGGATTTCCTAGTAGGGTACAAAGCATTCAGTCAGTCCAATTAAAAGGTGAACAAAAAGTTTGGAAACTGCTATAGATTCCTTTTTTTATTTTCAATTTAAAAACTATAGTACTACAACACTTTAGCATCATCTCTTCTCCAAAGAAGTCTCCAAACTATTAAAAAAAGGAAAAAAAATACTATTAGTAAATTCATAATTCCTCACAGCCACAGCTGGGTAATCTCTACTCCTACATGACAGCCCTGAACCAATTCATCTCATTTGGAATAGAAGCATTCGTAAAATGCAAAATTCGAGAATCGCTACTACTTGTGCATCTCAGAGAAGTTTCTTTCGTAACAGGGTTGGAGTCAGAGTTTTGGCCCTGACGGGGCGGGGTTCCAAAGTAAGAAGTCAAAGGGAAATCAACTCAAGACTCTAGGGTAGGAGTACAAAATTTTGGGGTGTCACTGCTTTGCTAATGATGGATGGAGTGATGTTGGGGATCTGGCCCACCTGGACTCAATCGCTTTGAGTCGTACAGGTTGTTGCTATTGTTTTCATTTGCCTGTCCAATCTTAAAAGCTTCGCTGGCACCCAATGCTCGAATCGACCTGATCAGGTTTCGGCCCTCTGTGTATGGAGCAAGACGACGACCGTCAGACAATGCAAATGAAACTAGTAAGAGCACCAGGTACACACAAAATCTCGAGGTTGCCATTTTCTTAGCAAGGTTTCAGAAAATGTAGTGCTCGTCTTGCAGAAATTCGAGACCGGAGAAGATATATATAGACCACCACATTTTGTTTTTTAAATCGAAGTGGGTGAAAAAGGCGTTGAGAGCACAATGGGATTGTGTTGTTATTATTTGTTTGTTTCTCATTTCCCTATATACTCTAACAATGCCTTTCACTAATCATATAAAACAATTACCGATAATAGAAGAACCATATAGGTATAGGTGAACAATAATATTTTTTTTTAACATGGCATATGACATCATATGCACGGCATATAACATCATATGCAATTGATATAAAGAGATTTAATATATAACATGTAACATGTTTTTGTACATAGTGTGTAATATCATGTGCATGACATGTAATATCGTATGCACTTGATATAAAAAAGTTTCATTAAGAGTAATTTTATCCAACATAACTAAAAACAATTAAATTTATAAAAAATGTTATTTTTAAAAACATATTTATTTTTTAGAGTTATTTTATAAAATGCCTCATTATATTGGGAATTCAAGGGAAGCTGAAATCAAGCTAGCTTTATCTGCGAGATAGAAAACTGTAACCAACGGGGACGGTTTACTTGGATTTGGATCAATCTCCAGCCAAACCAAAGTTATGACTTATGAATAAAATTGGTTTGAATTTCGAACTCGGATTGATACAATACATGTGCGCAAAATTCTTTTGTGTTCCTAAATCCTAATTGCAATTGGACATCGGCATTGGAAATGAGAGAATAATACAATAATAAATTTAAACTCGATTTTAATGTCACATCAAACACTTTAAGAAGTGAAATTGATAAAGTGATTCGATCTGTGATGAAAGCATTGTAAACTCACATAAAAGGGAATATTATGGATCTCATATCGAATAAACAAGGAAAGAATTTTAGATTTATAAGTATAAGCACTACACATCTTATTAAATTATTTTATTAAAAATACAATAATCTTATGACATTTGTATTTCATTGTGATTATATATATATATATATATTTGTATTAAAGTGATTTTTTTGTGTCTACATGGAAAAAGTGTAAATATAATGATTGATAAATTTTTTTTAGGTCCATTACATACGTACCGACATCAACGCCCCCTTCTTTCTGCTCTTATCTCCATCACTCCTCCTCTTCCTACCAATCCTCTCTCAGCCTTATTTCCTCTCCTTCTTTCCCTCTTCTCTATTCCCTCTTTCTCATTCTGCATATTTTGTTTTTAGACGATGAAAGTACCCTTGACCCTTGACAAATGACGAAATTCTTCCCTTATTTTCTTGGACAACTTATGAACAGCCTTGCAGCTCACTTTATATTATTGATAAATGAGGAATTTGGACTTGGTATGTTTTTATTTTTATCAACTTGGGTTTAAAAACATGAGTGACCTAAATTTAGTAAGGACCAGGACCACTGAACCTCAAATTCCAGTTCACGATCCCTTAAAAGGGGAAATATCCTCATTCTATACCTATTTATTTATTTATTTATTTTTGAAAGGTGATTTTATTGGTACTAAGTGCTTGTTTGGCCTAGCTTTTTTTCAGCTTATCTACCTCTTAAAAGCAAAAGTCAGGCCAAACATAAATTTTGAAAAGCTCTTCAAAAAAGTAGTTTTTTTTTAAAGAGTAAAATTTTTTAAAAAAGAGCTTAAAAAAAGCTCCTATAAGGAGCTTTTTCTTCTCTTCTTTTAAAAATACAAAAAAAATTTTTTTTTTTGTTTCAAAAATATCCTTATTTATTAAAAATAATTACAATATTACCCTTTTAAAAAAAGAAATACTCTCTACAATAATTTTAACCAAAATTATAACTTATATAAATAAAAACTTATAAAAAAAAATTACCAAACAACTTTAACTTAATTTTAAAAGCTATTATTTTTCATAAGAGCTTCATAATAGCTTTTAAACTAGAAAAAAGCTAAGCCAAACAGCCCCTAAACCACCATGCCAACTCAAATCTCTAATTGTTTGTTAGAGACTCCAATGGCATCAAGAACCTGGTTTGTGCATGAGCAGAATATATACAAATACAGAAAGAGATAGTGTCTTCGGGATCAGCTGTTATCTCCTGACCTAAGTGAGCTATAAAAACAAAAGGAGGCTCTCTACCCTTTTCCTATTGGCCTGTGCAAGACATAGAAAGAGCGGAAGTCCAAAAAAGTCAAGCACTACAGCCTCAAACCCGAAGACCCAAGGACAAAACGAACAGCATCAAGAAGGACATGTTGGGGGAATTAAAGGCTTCTTAATGCTTTAAATTTTGTCTGCACAAGATCATGACTTGGACACAAATCTAATACTTTCTGTTCACTTATAGTAGTTTTTTTGTCGAACGAATTCATCATATGATTGGACCTTTTAAGAATCTCTTGAAAATGTGTGGACTAATTACTATAATTATAATTAAATTCTCAACATGTGTTTACTAATTAGTCTTATATATGTTTATCATCCATACTTGAAGGACCACCAACGTATGAATAAGTTGGTTTACAGAGTGATTAAAATGGGAATTCAACACCATATATAGTGCTTAAAGTAATAGTCATAACCCATCGATCTGCACTTCTATAAGCAGGTTGGCAAAATTAATATAGACTTTGATTATCAACAGTTCTTATCTGTAGACATATTGGAAAGTACTTCACCAAGTTGACTAGGAGAAGAACAAAAACAAAAACTAACTAAATGTTGATGACATGATAGTGGACTTGGGTCGGTTTCGATACCATTTGATAACATTAATTATGCCTCTAAATTTGTTTAGATAAACATTATTAGTTTTAAGGCATTACTTTTGGCATTATTTTGAGGAATGTGGACTGTCTAATCACAATCGTGGGACTCTGAATTGTGATTTAAAAGGAAAGTCAAAGAGCAAAATATATAAGATTGTACTGTGCCACTCGTATCTTGGATAAAATCCCCTTGTTTTAAGCGGCGAACTTACCCAGCAAGCAGCGGGAGGGATCCCACTTCCAGTGATTATAGAAGAAGTTCTTTCCAATAGATGTTGCTTTCATTACCTAAATTAGAAGTAGGTCATGATTTTTTCGAGATGACAACACCTTTCTATCTAGGTTTGGAAAAGCGGCAAAGGTCGACCATTCTAAATGGCTCCTTTTTCTCCTTTTCTTCCCATCATCGCCAAATTAATAGAAGGTAGAGTGGATAAAACTACTACTACATAAAGGCTTCGGCATTCAACGTTAAGATATGCTCCAAGCTCTTTTATTTCTTTTCCACATTCAAGCTAGTATCATTTGTAAGCTGATTAAGTTTTTCACTATTCAAATCCTTCCTCAAGCATCTAGCCATCTATCTAGGTTGTATGAAGACAAAAAGAACAACTTTTACAAGAATTGTTAAGTGAATGTTGCACTGTAAAGGCTATTCTAAGGCGTAGACCTAACAATTTTCCCGTTCTTTTTTGTGGTTTAATTTATTGAAAGATTTATTCGTGCAGACCTAACAATTTTCTTGTTCTTTTGTGGTATAATTTGTTGGAAAATTTTAGAAGTAAGCAAGATTTGTTGACTAATATTCAATGACAATCGATCCATCAATATTTAATGAAAATCGATTAATGTGAAACAAAGGTCAAAATTGAAAACTTTAAGCATGTTGAATTGATTAATATTCTATGTTAATAGACCAAAGCTAGATTTAAAAGGTTTACCTTTTAAATGAATTAATTGATTAATTTTGATAATTTTGTGCTCTTTAAAAAATATTTAATAATTTGATTTATTAGTGCAAGACGCAATCAAATAAAATTTAATTATATTTTAAAACTATTGAATTAAACTTGTTGCACACCATAAATAGTGAGAGCACAATGAATATGAAAGAGAGTACTGATACGTTGCAGCATGCTCGAAATTAATTCTATTGATTTTTTTTTACCTTCCGTACACACACATTTAACAACATAATTATTAGACAATTATTGTACCTGGAAATCATTTAAGTATCAAGTTGTACGCTGCACATGTTGGATTTATAATCCGACATGACCTAATCCTACCACAAGAGAATGAAAACAATCATATCACTAGTAGGTTTATATATAAAAGAGAGTGGACCAGAATTGATATTGAGAAAATCTTTGGGAAACTAAATTAATATATCCAGAAAACTTTTAAATTAAACAAAATTTCATTCTTTCTATCCAGAAAACTTTTGCAATTTGATATCAGAACAATCGACCAGGGGAGCAGAACTGAACCGGAAAGAGTGGTTAAAATAAGTGCAAAAAACCCAACATGAGCTCAGTGCTGTCATATTCAACCCCCTTTGTGCATAAGTCATAAGCGTACATATACATATTGATGAAGGTGCAAGGGTTTTATTAAACCAAAGAAGTTCACATCAATCGGAGAGAATATCCCATGCTCTCAGCTAAACAAATTTGTGTTAAGCGTTCTATTTTTTTTCAGAAAATGGAAATAAGAGGAGCAGAGGAAGTCAGGAGTCTTGGTTAATCCTCCTTCAAGAAAGTGAGAAGGCTACAAACAGAAGAGACTGCCAGGAATGGGAGTTCTTCTAAATTTTCCTTGTCATATATATCACTGCAAATTCTTAATAACTGAAGCATTAGTTATTGAAAAGGTAGAATCCGATATAGGAATTCTATTCAACCAACATTGATCAGATACATTACAATAATTCGGCACTTATTCCATTTGACATATTTTGCCAATAACCAGTTTCTGGTGACAAAATTTGAATTCTATCATCACAGAATACTGAACTACTTTGTGCCGTGAACGATATCCAGCTCTATGGAATATCTCTACTAGTGATAATTAGCTGATCAGTGATGTTTCGGATCTGGTCCTCCCGGACTCAGACGTTTCGACGCATACAGGTTCTTCGTGTATTCATCTATGAGTGGTACGCTAAACTGATGCACTTTCCCTGAACTGGTAGTAATGGACAATGCTCCAAAAGAACTAGTTGTGTCCTTTCCCTCGACGTATGGATTGAGAGGACGGCTCTCAGACCTTGGTGCTGCATGCAATATAATCAGCATCAAGCATGTACAAAAACGCAAGCTAGCCATACGTGGTCTTTGTCTTGTACAGGTCCAGGCTTGGAAGAGGTGGCGTATATATAGGCTAGAGAACTGGTACTTTTAGCCATTCAAATTGGTGAAAAGGACCTCCAAATTAAAAACATGATATTTGTTTTCATTAAATCCAAGACGCCTGATTCACGCTAGCAGATTGATGCAAAAATGTGTGGTGCATATACATTTTCAGCACGGGCGTGTACGTTTCAATTCGTCTTTGATTACCCTGTAGATAAATCTTTTAGGTTTTTAGGCCAGGTATCTTTCTTTAACTTTGCTTCCTACTTGTCTAATGGCAAATATTTAAGAGTCACGATCTTCACGTCTAAGTAACTTTGGGACAGATCCACTACTTCAAAGTGGTGTGCTGACAAAATTATATTGGCCTTGCTCGCCTCTTAAGTGCTCTAACCATGCTCATAATTCATAGGCCAAGAAAATCATAGTAAAACTAAGTCAACTCACGTTGGCCAAGTTCGTTCCATTTTACATGGATCTTATTCTGAGATTCCATAGTATTGCTTTGATCAAATTACATCGTGATACTATGTATAGATTCATTCTATACGTTCTCAATGATAGGAAAGAGTGAAAGCTCTAACGACCATTGAAAATATGCTAGTGCGTTCCTTCTTTCCTTTCTGTCCTTCGCATGGGCCAAACCACAGGCTCCCCACCAATAAATTAGCATTAATTGGAGTCTATTTTCTGATTGTGGGAACAATTGATCGGAAAGAAGCAGAGCAGTAGTATGTTTAGGCTTCTGAAGCCAACTTCATTGATTTGTATCATATCCCAAACTTTCTATTCATCCAACTGTTTGAGCCATCGATACAGAAAAGGGTCATTTGGATGTTCAGACATATGATAAATGTGATTAATGTATAATTCAGGTTTACAAACACCCACATTTCAGCTTTCCTTGGTGCATAAATATATTTGCCAGACCAAAAATATAATGTAAGCATTCTGACTCTCCAGGAAATCTAATGAGAGGGGCGCAGGAAGTTCACTGTCCAAGTCAAGTATTCTCTCTAGAGAGTGAAAAGTCCACAAAACAGAAGAGATCGGCCAAGAGTTTTCTTCAGAAGATAATACACAAAATGCAAATTAAAGATAATGCACAAAATGTATTCAAATAACAAGGATCAGATGCATTGCATTATTTGATAGTTGAAAATTTTATTATTGCATCCAACATATTTTGTCAGTACAACCATTTCTGATGACAATTTTATTTCATTCATCAGAAGATACAATGGCTGCTTTGTGCCATGATGCCGATAACTAGATCTAGCTCTCACGAAAATTCAGTGATGTTTCGGATCAGGACCTCCAGGACTCGTACGTCTTGACTCGTCGAGGTTTTCGTTTTTGTCCTCGTCTCTGACCCCTACCTCAAACTGATACACTGTCCCTGAACTAGTAGCGAGGGACAACATTCGAAAAGACCTGGCAGGACTTCTTCCCTCCATGTTTGGATTAAGAAGGCGACACTCAAGCCTTGGAACTAAGTACAATATCAGTAGCAGGCATGCAAGAAATCGCCAACTACCCATATTCTTTGTAGGGGTTTCTGAAATGCAGTCTTATTGTACGGGTTCAAGCTGGAATATGCAGTATTTATAGGCCACAGAAACGTTGCTTTCCATTGTACCAATCAAAGATAGTGAAAGGACCTTAAAACAAGCGTGAAATGATTATCATAAAGTGCAATTGACCACTGATTCATACTCGCAGATTGATGAATAAAATGCATATGATACATATAATTTTCAGCAATGGACTCTGATTACGGTAAAACTATACTTTCTTTTGGGCATTTAAGAAAGCTGACTGGCCCTCCTCAACTTCAACTTTTCCTCATTATCCACTTGAGCATGGAAGAGTCGCGACTTCTCGAATTCTTGTAAAGGGTAAAGCAGAGTTGAACATAATGACAATAACAAACTCCCGTTAACCATTTTCTTTGTCCTTATTGGAGGTTTCTTTATTACATCCTTGGACCACATGTCGAATCCACTATAGATCAAAGTGGAGCGCTGACAACACCATCTTTGCTTTGTTTGAATTGATCGAGTGCTTCTTCTTCATGCTGTTGCCATGGGAATTGAAGATTCGTCAACTCAAACGTTGAAAATCATAGTGAAACCAACAGTCAGCTGATGTAGGCCAAGTTTGTTCCACTTCCAATGAATCTTATTCGGGAATCAAATTTAAAATTAAGGGTAGATTCACTCTTTCTTTCTCAAAGATACGAAATCGTGACCTGTGTGATAATTATAGGATAAGATGCTAAATTAAAACCAGTAAATTGTTTCATTCTTTTGTTTTGTTTTTTCCTTTTATTTTCTTCTGTCATTCCAATTTTGCTAAAATAATGGCACCCCAAAGAATATCTATTGACTGAGCCTAATTTCAAACCCAACCCAAAGTCCAAAACCACCCATAGACTCAAAATTTGATACTAATTACAATATTAATAACAATTTAAAATTTATTTGAGTTAAATTCAAATAAAAATGTATGGATGATTAACACTTTATTAATTTAGGCTGGGCTAAATTTGGGTTTGAAAATCATACTTCAAGCCCAACCCAAAACAAGCAGAGCTTACGGGCTTGGATGTATCCAACCCATGAACATGGAAGACATAGTTGCATTAACTACGGCTACAAGCAATAAATAAATCTGGCAGATGCAGAGAGAGAGAGTGACAGTTCATTTTGTCTGGTTTAACTCAGCTCCTGCAACTTGGAAGCCTATGAGGAACGATTAAGAGAAGATTGCTTGGCGCAGACTTATTCACAATCAAAACTTGGTGTGTGACTGAAATTGTATATTTTCTTTGTGGCAATGCAGAGGAGACCGGAGATCATCTGTTTTTCTCTTGTTCCTTCAGCGAGCAGGTATAGGGGAAGCTAATTCAACTATGTGACTTGCCCAGGGCATTGGTGACTGGCATAGTGAATTTGCTTGGGCACAATATAGATTAAAGGAGAGAAGGCACTCATTTCAGTCCTTCCAAGGCTTTTTTGGAGTACTCCCATTTTCAAAATTTGGATGGAGCGTAATGATAGGCTATATAGGAGAAGGTAGAGAACATCATATGAGATTACCAACAGCATTAGGGAGGCTGTTAACCTAAGACAGGCTAGAAACACCACAATTGCCAGTGATCCAGTTAACAGAAAACTTTGCAGAGCTTGGGGACCAAGTGAAAATATTTACTTTGTAATTGCTTACTTTGCTGATGTTACAATTCTTCTTAATATGCTATCAGGATAGCTGTTGAATTTGTAACAGGTTCTCTCACTAGGTTTTATTGGGTGATAATATCCGATTATCAAAGAAGAAGAAAATGATGTTTCATTTTAACGCGATTAATTTAATTACTCAGCAGATTGAAAAACATGAAAGAGGAGAAAATTCAATCATTTTATTATCTAATATAAGGGTCGTATTTTTATTTTGAGACATATCATAACATGAAACCTGTGTATAAATGTATAATTTAAAGTGCAAAAACACCAATAAAGGAAAGAATAAAAATGGAACCTCAATCAAGCAGATTGAGTCGTTGACAAATGAATCACCCTAGTGCATTGTGGGTTGGATGTAGGAACTATCTGAAATTTTTACTTTTATACGCCAAACGAGTCTTATTGCAAATCGATTCGAGCCCATCTTCAGCTCTCCTCTTTCTGCATTTGGGTTGGTAAACCAAAGCTTGGTAAGAAACGAGATTCGTTGTATTGAATTGAGCCAGAGTATAATAGATTTCTGGAAGAATGAGATTGGTAATGTCTTCAAGGGGCTTCCTTTTTCTTCCTTTCTGATTGATAGAGGATGAAGATTTTTTAAGAACTGATGGGAGCTGTTTTGAAGAGAAAGGAGGGACGTTCTCCTTGTTGTCATTTTCACAAAGGGAGAGAACAGCCATTTGGTTTAGAGTGAGAGAGAGGGAAGAGAAGGAGAAGGAGGAGGAAAGAAAGGATGAGAGGCAGTGGTGAAATGGTGGAGGGGAAGAGGGGATGTAAGTAGTGGTGGGTTTTGGAGGGTAGGAAGTGAAAGATTTCAATTCAAGTTGTTTTCGGATGTATACATTTTTTTTTTAGTTTTGGTTTCATGGAGGGAACTTTGGAGGGGAGAAAAGAATGGATCAGTTTGGTGTGATTTGGGATGAATTTTTTAATTTTCAGTCTATGGAGGGAGGCAGGGGGCGGAAACATTTTTTGTTCTTCTTTTTGAGTTTTGAATGAATCGTCAAGGTTAAAGATGCCCAGATCTAAGAAAAGGCGCGCTATTTATTTTTCTGTATAAATTGGGGCACGAGGAGGGAGAACTAAAATTTAACTTTCACGACTCCGCTGGACCGGACCGGACCCTATTATTCCAATTCCTATGGCTATCATTTGAAGTTCAAACCCCTGGCTTTTTGGACTTCTGTAGTGTTTTAGGCCTCTGGTGTCTTGATGTCTACTAATGAATTTTGAATTGAAAAGAATTTCAAATGCAATGTTAAGCATAAAAAACAGTAGAATTAACTGCATATCAATAAAAATCATTTTTAGGAAATTTTTTATCTTTAAGTGATAGGATATACTAGTAATTCTCAAAACCAGGTCCCACCTTTTTGTCCCGAATCAGATTGCATCTCTAGCGTTGAGGTCCCAAGGAGAACCATTATATGAAGTTCAAGAAAGAATAGCAATACTAGTACGTGATTAAGAGAGCAAACATACTTAGGGTTCTAACCTTAAATATATAACAATCAATCAAAATGATGCGACATTGTAAATCATATTCAACCATCCAGATGATATAAGAACGTCTCTAAGTACCAACAGTATATTGAACCATAAAAACTAGGTTCAAGTACTAACTTCAATGAGTCATGGAATTAAGCAGAACTAAGCAATAGAAAGCTGGAAACGACAATCTCATTCAATCAACATAAATTGTAAAGTTTCTACCCATGCTGATTAACGCAAAGAACATGTACCCGTTCCTGAGATTCGCATGGGACAAGAACTTATCAACTAAGAGGGGGAAGAAGTTTGAATTGCATGTGTGCGTGCGTGTGTGTGTGTGTGTGTGTGTGTGAGAGAGAGAGAGAGAGAGAGAGAGAGAGAGAGAGAGAGAGAGAGAGACCTTATATTACATATGACCGCAGTTGTTGCCTTCGATCATGTTGGCATGTCCTTGGATATCAACAGCTCAGCAAATTTCTGAACCATATTAATGTTTTTAATCGTGAAGGAATGTGCAACTTTATTTTATAGCAATGCAAGTTAGCGGAGAAAATCTTATAATAGCAAACACAAATGGAAAGGATATCTTCTCTTCAAACATGGGATGGTTAAGCATCAGTAAACTATTGTTGTTCACAATAGCTCTAACCAATAGTTCTTTGGCTTCCTCATGTTTCTTTTTCAGCATGTTGCATATCTGCAAATTAAAACATTTAACGAATATCCAATATCACTTTTCAAAAAAAAAAAAACCACGAATATCCAATATTTTCTGGTGCTTAGTGGTTTTCCATATCTTAAATAGATTATAAATTAATTTAAATTCACTCAAACTGCATAAAGACTACTGACTGTTTCTTGAAGTGATAAAGATCAGCGACATAAACTGAACTTAAAAGCGTAGTACTTTCATAGATGTGTTTTACTTACATCTTCGAGCTCCTTTCCATAAGCTTCAGCCTTTTCCACATTCCCATCATTTTCCAGTTCTGTCATATTTACCTCCTGAGGAACTTCGAATCCAGAGGTCAGATGGTCACAGGGAATATCCTTGGTCGAAACCTCCATGTGATTTTTATGATTTTGAACCTACCATAAACGTATGAAGTGACTGAAGTCAGAGCTTACCAAATATTGAACCATGTATGGGTTTAGTTGTTAAGATACCTCCACATCAGCAACTCTTTCAGAAGTTTCTTTAATATTTCTGCAGTTTTTATTAACATGTTATTCTAGCGAAGCTGCCTGTAAATTGGTTACAATGTGTGTAGAGTTTGAAAGTAAATAAGACCTGCTTTCACTTGGTGATTGCAAAAGCCTTTTGAGGGGTTTCATCGACATTAAGTCTCCTTGTGATTCCTATGGAATAGCTTTGAACAAATATTAGCGGCACATCATATAAATGTCAAGAACACAGACTTTACAGCTTCTTGAAAATAATACTTTTTGCAATAACGGTGTATTTGCATTTTTTAATGAAAAAGAAACTGCACTTTGAAATCAGCAACTCATTTCCAGAAAAGAAAAGAGGACCTGATATGTTTTCCGCTTCAAGGATGGGAGCTTTGGTGTTTCTTTCTCAGCATTTCCAACAGGAAGGACAACCTTAGATTTATTTCTTGTTGTATCCATTGTTTTCTCCAAGTTTCTCAATGAATTGGTTTCCTTCTGAGAATTTAGTTGATCTTTCTTTGGTCCTATAGTCCTACGTCAAGGAAGGGACAGGCTTTATTACAAATTTTAACAGAGCAATCCCTCATTTAAAGACCTTGAAGAACATCGAGGTGATACATCAACATCATACCTTGTACTTTTGAAGCTAGAGAGAGCAGGTGCTTTCTTGGCTATTTTAGGTGCTTCAGAAAGAAGTGTCGGGATCTGAATGGATTCTATTTTTGGAACCTGAAGTTTCAGATTTACAGATTTCTGGAGACCAGATTCAGTCGTCTTCTCAGAGTAGTTAAAAGAATTAGCTTTCAAACTGCAAGGAATCCACACAGGCTTGCAAAACTTATTCAACAATTTGCTGAAGGTTTCGAAGGAAATACATGGAAATTTAAGTAATGAAAAGATGATAGCTACTAAATAATACATTAAGTTTTAACATTTTAAATAGAAGATGAAGATTAAAATACAAAAAAGTCACAATTATGGAAAAAAAAATCACAAAGATAAAGCAAGAATCAGCAAAAATGTATAGAACTTGTAAGAAACGTGAGCAACACAAATAGAAGAAAATGTTTTCAAAAGAGAAAAAATCAATAACTAAATTAAAGCTCATCTTAGTACTTTTAATAGTCAAATTTATAAAGAGAGTTGTCCAAGATAATTTATGGATAAATGGAACCAATGGCCCAGTAACGAAGATTATATGCCTTATGAGAACTTCTTGACCTTTCACTTGCAGACTAATGCAACTTTGACCTAGAACCAGAGTTACATGACAGGTTCAATGCTTAATTTGCTTATTCTAAAAATTGCATGAAAGAATCATGTTTCTGGAGTAAGATTGACAGCAAAATATAAACATAAGCTTAAATATGGAAGCGATACCTAGCATTCTTTTCAATTCTTAAAAGGACAGTCACTCCTTTTGTTGCAGCTTTATCTTGCACACTTGATTTACCGACTAATTTGCTCCCACCATTTTGTACAACATCAGCATTGACACCTTCCCTATTGAATATGGCATAGATAATATCATCTTCTAAGTGAAAATGATACATAGTAATTGTTTCTAAAGTTAAAAGTTTTAATCACATCTCCTAAGGCACGACCAAATTTCAGAACACTGTTACAGAAAATTACAAAGGTTGCTGCCTCACCCGATATCACTGGAACTTCCAACGTCGTTTTCACTTTGCAGCAAAACAGGCCTCCCTTTGGTCAATTCATGGGAACTTAATTCTGAATAACCAACCAATTTTCTTCCATTTTGTTCTTCGCTACCGTCAAAATCCTCCCTGTCAAAGATGAAAACAGCCTATCTGTCTTGCAGCAACACTAATTACAGTCGCTAGAGAAAGTATCGCACACCTTTTCTCATTCGCTGGAGATAAATGCATGTCACCAATCTTTTTGCTGCCAAATGAGGAAACCTCTTTTCCAGTTGGTGATGGTTGATGCAATTGAAATTCGGTTTCCTCTGATCTTCTGAAAAATCTAGAGCGAATTTCCCCAGCTTCTTTGTCTTTGCTTGCTGTCGCTTCACTGGCTGTTGGTTCACTGCATCTAGTTCATCAAAGTTGGCATAAATATTAAAATAAGGTATAATTCTTAGTATCCAAGCTAATAGTAACATGTTAGCATAAAACAGCAAGCGCTGTCTTGATCAGTGTAGTATAAGCAGTTACAGTAGTAGATGGAGTTATATTTCTTTCTTCTCTTCAATCCTTTAACCAATAATCTCATAGTCAACTATTTCTCTCATTCACATAGTTCATCTCAGAAATCACTGATATAGAACATTTCAATTAATTAAACAAGGATGGCACGTTGCCAAAATACTTGTAGACTATCTGACCTGCCCGATGAAACTAAAGGAAGTTCGGGAGTGGGATTCTGAATATCCTTCGTGGCTCCAGTGTTGTCTAATATTTCTCTTGACAAGCTTGCAGTGGAAATATCTTTCAGAAGTATATCACCCTGCACAGATTGGCTGTCAATTATTTCTGCAGGGATATTGCCACCTGCCCCTTTTTTGTCATCTCTATTACTCTCTGATAGCGGAAATGTGTTCTTCTGGTGCAATTTTTCGTGTTTAGACCCCTCATTGGTTATCATTGTGTCATTAACATTTTGATCTGCAGCTGAACTGGTATTTATTCTTCTTCCCTGAGAACAAACTTCCACATGCATGTTGGAAACAGGTTCTTGGTTTGAATTGTTCCCACTGAGGGAATCCATGGGTGAACTCTGTAAGGATTGCTGATCGTAGAGTTCCAAGGAAACTGCCCTGTCTGACAAGGTACTTGATTTATATGTTTCTTTGGCATTCGTATCCACTGTTGTCTCTGGAGAAATGCTTGTTCCTTCAGCTGCAACCACATTTCCAGATGCAAGCCGCTCTATAGGAACTACTTTTGAAGGACAAGGGTCATCTATGGAATTGCAAGCCTCTGCCCCACCTTTGGGTGTCTCAGCCTTTAAATTGGCCGCATCCTTTGATACTGGAAGTTTTGCAGTTATGCAATCATCCTCAAGTGCCTGGTAAATTTTAGAAACTTCACTACTCTCCAAAGCAACTGCTTTGCTGTCCTGGCTTTTCTTACAAGTCTTCTCTCCTTTTGTTAGGCTTGAATCAAAATCAAAACCATCCAACCTGCAGCCAATAAGATATGCAGTCTAAGAAAATAAAAGATTCGAATGTGAAGTTGACTTGCATGGCTGGTAAAAGATTTTACAGCAAAAGCTAAAATAATTTGATGATTCAAACATAAAAGATGATCCACTCACTCATTAAAATCAAAAGAGAAGGTAAAGTGATTTTTTTTCTCTTGTTGCTTTTCACTTGTAGTTTCCTCTTTAGATTTTCCCTTAGCTTTTCCATTTTCTTTTGAGGGTGATGAGAAGTCAAGATCCGGCATGTCCATTTTGAATGATGATAACTTGTCAAAATCACCATCCAGATTAAAATCCATATCCCTGATAAAGAAAACAATTTCTTCATAAGTGTTTAATTAGCAGTGGATGGTTCAAACATACCTCAGTTATGTATTCTACCGAGAAACACTGCACAGAGCACAGTGACGACATCTATACTGAAGAAGGCATGGTGTGAACAATATACCCAACACAGATGAAGTGAAGTCATGAAAAAAAAGAAAGACAACATAATAGGGCAAGATTTCAGCACATGATATGTAGAATAGACTAACAGAGCGAGATCAAAGCAGCTAGGTGCTGAGTGATACAATGAAACCCTCATTTTACAATAATAAACCAAAAGGTCCAAGAATTGGCTGCACTTACAGCTTGTCAAAGTTGAATGCCTTTTTCTTTCCCTTTGAGATTGTCTCAAAACTAAAATCCATAGCATCATCTTGTGTCACCGACATAGATTTCCAGGAGCTAAGGAAATCCTTTCCAATTTCCTCATCTGTTTTAAGTAGAATGTAGGATCTCAGTACATAATTCATTTCAATTTAAACAGCTGACACTAGAAATTGCATCTTCTTTGGACTTTAGAATTGATTGACAAATCATTTCTAGTCTTGGTAACACCTATAAGATTCCAGAGTAATCAATCACAAAACTTCAAGGGTCAGGGAACCCCAAAATGGGATTACAGGATGCTGATATTGTTTTTAACAGTGTCATCATTAAGGAATCGCTGCAATTAGCCATAGCTGCTCATGATTCTCCACTATAGAGCTACATGCTTTTCTAACTAGAACTTTCTAGCACAACCAATAATATCAAAACATTGCCAATTAGTTAGAAATGGAATGTAAAATTAAAAGATAACCCTGCACCATAATGTTTGTCCTGCTACTATTATCTCCAGGACAAGGATAGCGAAAAAACATTAAATTGAATTTCTTTATGCATGCTATGCAGCCACAGGAATACCTAGCAAGGATCCTTTCTCCTTTGATTTTGAACCAACAGCTGAAGAAGTTTCCTTTTGTGGCTCTGCCATCTGCAAGCAACATAGATAAAACTTAGTCTCAACTGAAGCCATCCAAAAGACTGTCAAAATGAATTGCTATAGGAAAGAAAGAAAACAAAATGGTGATGCAGCAACATATTGAAGATTCTAGGACCCAAACAATGGTGTAAAGTGTCAACATAATGAGAAAAGAAGTGACAAGAGACAACAAATTTCTCCAGATGGCTGTGGGGAGTAATATTTCAGTTCCTGTACAGGTAAGTATTGCATCAATAAGATAAAAACATTCAAAAGCATGAACCAAATCGATCAAATTTGGATAATGTGATGTTGCTCATCAGATTACTATTCAACTAATCTAGATGGTGATATTTAGTGGTTATGGAGTAATGGCCTACCATGAGGTGCCTTTACTCATTCATATCAGATAGAGTATTTCATAATTCATAATAAAGAAGGTATATAAAACTTCAACATGCGCCCTTTCAAAATCAAATTGAATATGAGATCCATCATCAACAAGATCCAATGCATGTCATCAAGGAAATGTGTATCGAACATATGTATCTCTTCCATACATGTAACCAGTAAAACATCAAGGATCAAACTCAAAAACAACACGATTATCAATTCAAGATACCTAACATGATCACCAAAATTTCTAGGTCAAATTAGTACCATTGAAATACACGCAAAGAGTGATACATAGAAGCTGAAAGCACATTCACTGAAAGGCAAAACCAGAGAAAACGAACATCAAATAAATCGTGTGATCATTACAGAGAGCTAAAGATGAAATCAAACTGATCTAATGCCTGAAAACAGTTCCAAATTCAAAAACAGGAAGTTAATTCACCAAAAAAAATTGATACCAAAAACGATCTGATATACAAAACAGGAAATTTCGAAGTCAATTCATATCAATTTTTAGGTACAAATGAAAATGCGCAATATAGCAATTTAATAAGTTAAAATCCCAGATGTTTCAATGAAGGTTAAAAAAAACATAGCTGAAGTAGATATATATTACTCGATATCTTAGATTTTATATGATCTAGGACTTGCATAAGAGGGAAAGAAATAGAGGAGACTTGCCTGGTTAAGCTTGGTGAGGGAAATGAGAAACGAGGCTGTTTGGCTGGAAAGAAAACTGGCGAACGAAATCTTTCAGGAGGAGAAGGAAATGTTAGTTTTTGGAGAGCGGAATTTCTATTCAAACGTGCTTTGTATTTATAGATCTGACAGGTGAAAGAAGCGGGAGCAATTGCGAGCGATTTAAGTTACCGCCTCGTCTGATTTACACGCGCCTGATTACTTGGGCTAAAGCTCTTTTCCTAAGTAAGTTGGACCGTTTGTACATATTTTCATTTGGATGAGCGTTCCTGGCCCATTTTCATTGATAGTGTAGGGCCAATAACAAGGGAATCTCAGCACAGAAAATTATAGAGTAGGTGAGGATTGCGGGGTTTGGTGGGCAGGAATAATCCGTGCATGCGTTGTCCTTTTAATAATTTTTCCTTTTTTCTTAGAATCACAGGCAATGCGAAAGGAATAAGATTGAACTCAATTACTATGGATATGTCATTCATAATTTAAACATAATCATAAAATATTAACAATTAATTAAATATGTTATTATATATTCTTGAGAGTAAGTTCAATATGCTATTGTTTATCAATTTAAGCCTTACAAGCAGAGAAGTTCAATGTACAAACTCTTTGCAACATACACCAATCTAGGGTGTGACTTTTGAACCAAAATTTTGAACATTCCTATTCAAAACATAACCTGATAGTATCCATGTTCAAATTGCTACCCGCTATACCACTTGGGAGTCGAAACCAAAATTATAATGCGGGATTTCGGAGACTTGACAATTTCACTCAATTTCTGACTTTTACCGCACTACACCAACCACTGTCCAATGTTTCAGCTAATGACAAATGTCTGATTGATGAAACAAATTTCAGAAATGTATTCTCAATAACCCGCACGCCAGGAGCCAAAGTCAACATTCAAAGTGGAACAGGATGAACGAGCAGTAGTTGAGGGAGGGGGCTTGAGGCCAAGGCATATGGCATTCTCCACGTTTTAGCCTCCAATTTCATTAGTCAACACCAACCATTTGACGAATGCCTCCTTTTTAAACACCACAGCCAACACCAACCCTGGAATTCCCTTTGCCCTCTCCCTAACCAAAAAGAAGATTAAAAAAAAAAAATGAAGGTTCAAGTCACAGAAACCGCTCTAATCCGCCCTTCCACTGTACCTTTCGCCGATGACCACATCCTCGCTCTCTCGCACCTAGACAATGACCACAGCCTCAACGTCACCTTCCGTTACCTGCGTGCTTACGTCAACAGCACCACCACTGATCGCAACCCTTTCCAGGTCATCTCCTCAGCCATCGCCACTGCTCTCCACCACTACTACCCTCTGGCGGGCTCTCTCCGCCGTACCAGCAATGGTAGGTATGAGCTTTTATGTCAGGTGGACCAAAGCCTAACACTAGTGAATGCCAGCGCGGACTGCACATTAGAGTCATTAAATTACCTTGATGACCCCGATATGAATTCAGTTGAACAGTTGGTTCCTGATCCGAGCCCCGAAGAAACGCTGCTCAATCCCTGTACTTTACAAGTGACGGTGTTCAAATGTGGTGGGTTCACTCTTGGGGCGGCCATTCATAATGCTTTGTGTGACGGGCTTGGTGCAACCCAGTTTTTTTGTATGGCGGCTGATTTGGCACGTGGAGTGGACCAGATAAAATTTCAGCCTGTTTGGGACCGAGCTGCTCTTTTGGGTCCAAGAAACCCGCCAAGAGCTGAAGGTCCAGTTCGGGAGTTTTTGAGCTTGGAGAAGGGGTTCAATCCGTACAAACAGGACTTTGGACATGTTGTGAGGGAGTGTTTTTACGTGGAGGATGAATGCTTGGACCAGCTCAAGTCCTTGCTCTTTGAACAGTGTGGTCTTGGTTTAACCACGTTTGAAATCTTGGGTGCATATATTTGGCGGGCCAAGTAAGTTAAAAATGTTTGGTAATTTTCTGTAGGGCGTAGCTAAGTTACTTGGTATATACAGTCACTCTAATTTGATTTGAAACATGATAGTGCTCAAATTCGGAGTTGAAACATGATATGATGATGATGATTTAATCAAGTCCAATTTGAGTAACTGTATAACATACATGTTTGATTTCAATTTCGAATAACAAAATGGAATTGACTTATGTTAAAGTTAGAATATTGATCATTGAATTTTGTGATGAAGTCATGTTTGTATGGTGTAGATTGTAGACTAAAATTTATTACCGGTGATTTTCATTGTTGATATAAACAGGGTGAAAGCCTCAAAGACTCCAGGTGATGAGATAGTGAAGTATTCATATTTAATGAACATCCGCAAAATAGTAAAGCCACCACTGCCTCCTGGCTACTGGGGCAATGGCTGCGTTGCAATGTACGCAAAGGTCAGCGCCAATGATCTGATAGAGCAGCCTCTTTGGAAAACGGCAGAGCTGATTAAGAAGAGCAAAAGCAATGCCAGTGATGAATACGTGCGTTCTTTCGTTGACTTACAAGAGCTGCACTATGAAGAAGGCATCACAGCTGGAAAAGGAGTGAGTGGATTCACAGATTGGAGACACTTGGGCCACTCGGCAGTGGATTTTGGTTGGGGAGGTCCTGTAACTGTGCTGCCGCTTTCAACCAATTTCCTTGGGAGTATGGAGCCTTGCTTTTTCCTGCCTTATTCTTCATCAAGTACGGGCAAGAATAAAGGGTTTAAAGTCTTGGTGAGCTTGCGTGAGACTGCCATGCCTGCCTTAAAGGAAGAGATGGAGAAATTTAGTCGGAAAGAATTTGACATTTGAGCTGTGTCCTGACAGCTGCAATGTCGTCTCGTTGCTTGCCGGATTCTGAATGTAATTTATATCTGACGCTTGGCAGAATTGACACCAGAGCTTTGTCTTGCTTCTTTTTGTGGTCAACTTGGCTAATAAATCCAATTTTCTTTTGCCTCTGTAAGCCTTGTATTCAATGTGGCTTTAATATTTCCTTACCATAAACTAGACGTTTGGGTTTTGAATGAATCGTATCAAGGCGAGGCTGAGATGCCTATTGTTGGGTAATTTGATTAGCTGTACGAAAAGGTAGTAAAAGTGATAAGGGTAGTATTAAAGAAAGGACCACCACGGCTTCCCTGTCTCTGAAGGCAATTCCAGACCACGTTTTTAGCAGTTAAAAAGAAAAGGTAGCAAATGTGAGATGTATATATAACAGTTCTAAAGATTTTTCTGGAGAAATTTACTTAACTATATAATAAACCTGAGATTAAACTAACAAACCCTATAATTAGCAAAAGCTTTGTTTTATTTGGTTAGTAATAACATACTGAATAAAAATAAAGAATTATTTCCGATATTTATTAAAATTAAAAAAATAATTTTACAAATGACGTTATAACGAGATGACAAAAGTAGAGGCAAAGGAAGAATGAAATCTATCTTCTTATCCGCAACCTAACAAACCAATAAGAAGCCATGTCAAGCTGAGAGAGTCAAGCAATCACATAAAACTGTGACACAGACGGACGCCACTCACTCTAAAAAAAGGAGAAAAAGCGAAGACAGTTGGGTCATGGCGTCTGTGTTAGGCGCATCCTCAACAGCAACATTCGCTTCTCGGTCTCTCGTTTCACCTTCCTCGAAGCCTGGTATTCCCTCTATCTCCATTAACCCAGGTACATTTCTCTGTCGAACTAACTTAACTATGCACTTCACTTTTATCTTCTTCACATCCCAGTTCTGATAGTATGAAACCGATTAATATAAGGGGTCGGCTTTGGGTATTTTCTATGGGTTCAGATTTGACACTTTTTGTGGTTGTACAGGGCAGAGTTATTGGAGAAATTTTTATGGAGGGTTTGGGGTTCAGGGAAGGAAGGGAAGGCCTCCATTTCATGTTGCAGTAACTAATGTTGCTACTGACATTGACTCTGTTGAAAAGGTATTTAATTAACTTTGTTCTCTTCTTTTAATTCATGCTGTTTTGAGATCAAACATTCATTTGGTTGTTTAGAATCTTTAGTTATAAAAATGGCACCTTTGGAGAGTACCTGTGTTGTTTATCCGAAGAAAGGTTTTTTTTTTAATTTTTTTATATTTCTGATTGTACCTTGAAGGGTTGTGTATTTGAAGAAAACATTATTGGGCAGGAGGATATAGAGTTGCATAGAAGAAATCTAAATATTAGCTTTTAAAACTTTTGTAAATGAAAATAGTGAACTTAATGATTTTCAGGCTCAGAAGCTTGATGCTAAAGAAAGCCAGAGACCAGTTTATCCATTTGCTGCTATAGTAGGACAGGATGAGATGAAATTGTGTCTTCTGTTGAATGTGATTGATCCCAAGATTGGAGGTGTCATGATCATGGGTGATAGGGGAACTGGGAAATCTACAGCTGTTAGGTCCTTGGTTGATTTACTGCCTGAAATCAGAGTAGTTTTCGGGGACCCATATAACTCAGACCCAGAAGATCCAGAATCAATGGGTATAGAAGTCAGAGAGAAGGTTACAAAAGGAGAGGAACTGACTATTGTGATGACTAAAATCAACATGGTCGATCTGCCATTAGGTGCTACCGAAGATAGGGTCTGTGGAACCATTGACATTGAGAAAGCACTCACTGAGGGTGTCAAGGCATTTGAGCCTGGGCTTCTTGCTAAAGCTAATCGAGGGATTCTTTACGTGGATGAAGTTAATCTTTTAGATGACCACTTGGTGGATGTTCTTTTGGATTCTGCTGCTTCAGGATGGAATACCGTTGAGAGAGAAGGTATTTCCATCTCACATCCTGCACGGTTTATTCTGATTGGCTCAGGTAATCCAGAAGAAGGGGAGCTTAGACCACAGCTTCTTGATCGATTTGGAATGCATGCTCAAGTGGGGACTGTAAGAGATGCTGAGCTTAGAGTGAAGATTGTGGAGGAGAGAGCTAGGTTTGACAAAAACCCAAAAGAATTCCGCGATTCTTACAAGGTGGAGCAAGAGAAGCTCCAACAGCAGATTGGCTCAGCTAGGAGTTCTCTTTCTTCTGTTCAGATAGATCACGATCTAAAAGTGAAAATATCCAAGGTTTGTGCTGAGTTGAATGTTGATGGATTGAGAGGAGATATCGTGACCAATAGAGCAGCAAAAGCTCTTGCTGCTCTAAAGGGAAGAGATAAAGTGACTGCAGAAGATATTGCCACTGTCATCCCCAACTGCTTGAGACATCGTCTTCGGAAGGATCCTTTGGAGTCGATTGACTCTGGTTTACTTGTCATTGAGAAATTCTATGAGGTTTTTAGCTGAGAGATGCATGTCTTTTCTTTTAATGTATTTCAGCTGCTGCCAAATTGTTTCCTTAGTTTTGTTCATCGATTTTGCTAGCCGCTCTTTCATAGAATCAAATATTGTGGGACATTTAAACCAAAGTGGATTCTTGGTCTATCATGTGAAGGAAGAGTAAAAAGAAGGGAAGAATGCTGTGAATGAATACTGTCTAGAATTTCTGCTGGACTGTAACTTTGAAGATGCTATGATGCATAGTTGATTATATGCTCTTTGTTCTCTGAGTTTAATAGTTTAATTTCTAACCCCCTTTGGTTTGAGTTTCTTCCCTTCTTTCCTTCTGTAAACCCATTATCTGTTATTGTAATTTGTCCTGCCATCAACGGCCAATTGGTGGTTTTTTACTGCGTTGAATTCAAAACTATTGTTGGCAGTAATAAAAAATGGCTTGCCAGACCACATTGATGTCTTGATCATCCCATTAGATGTAATGCTATAACTTCAACTCAAAACCAAGCCCTCAGCATACAGTATATGAGCAGCATGAACTCATGGTCAAACTTAGCGCCACTTGCATATGCAAAAATATACAAATTCCATCAAGACCTGAGGATCTTTAAAAAAATTCTAATGCGTGACAAATTGGTGGCACTGGAATTGCTTCATGACATTGGACTTCATTGCATTAACATATAATTATAAATCATTCCAGGCAAATGCTTTTCACCCGAAAATACAGTTGTTCATATCCTTTTCGTATGATTCAATCTTCAATGATATGTTTGTAAAAGAGGCAGGTAGGAAAGTTATCCTACAGAGATGGTTATATAAGAAACCATGAAAAACTCTACGAATTTCCCAGCTTAGGGATGTCCGTACTAAAGGCCATATCCCAGAATTTCGGCCTGAGCTCTAGAAATGCAGGTGGCCGCTGGTAAACAATTGAGGCAACCTTGATCAAGATTCCAGCCGTTAATGCCCATATCACGTACCTTTTGTTTTCTGCTTCATAGTCAAAGTAGTGGAGTAAATACTTTCCTCCCATCCATTCTCTCTCTTCTGCTCTCCTGTTTTCATCCTGTGTCCACAATAAGATAAACCAGGAAGGCAATGTAACAAGATTCTGTTTGTCAAACGATAATGAAGCCTAGGAGCGAAATCAAAGTAGAATACAATACCTTGAGAAACATTTCTAAAGGAGCATCAAATATCGCTTCCACCTCATCTGCACTTGGAGCTGGACTGAATGCCTTTGCATCAGACAGTATAGCAACCACAGGGACGACTAACATGCGACTCTGTGAACAGAAACCAGCCCTATATTAAAGTATGCAATTGCAGTACTTATCATTTCCATTTTTCAAGTAACCTGAAGATGCTGAAGGACCTCAAAGCTGCCAGAATGAGATTCCTAATAAAAGTAGTTGCAAAATCCAACATTTGAACTCTTCAAACTTCCTTGTATTACCAAAGAATATTTTGCAATGGCCATAGCCTATAGCACATCTGCAACATCAATCTGGCAATGGTATTTGAATGCAGTCTCACACACAATTACTATATGCATTTTGTACAGCTTTTATAAATATAGCAGTCAAAGATCGCTGATAAAGGTGTGATGAGTTTAGATCCCAGGTTTTACTTGCAACCACCAACCTTTTTCACCACATATAGGATCCTTAATCTAAATTCTAATTTACTCCATGGCATGGTGAAAGACCAGGTTAGCCCTGAAACCTTTTCACATTTAGCTTACCAGATTTCCCAATTAGTATCAGAAAATTTGATGGCATTAGAATTAATCATTAGATGAAGCAAATTAAATTCCTTGCAAAATTAGAGCTACAAATAGAATTTTGAAACCAGATGGCAGAATTCGAGATACAGGAATTAACCTTGGTAAAAATTGGTTCAAGAACAGTAACAACATTGACAAGCGAAGGGTCCAAGCCAATCTCTTCGTTTGCCTCTCTCAATGCAGTCTCTACGTCATCAGCATCAGTTTCCTCTCTTTTCCCTCCTGGCAATGCAACTTCTCCTAAAACCAAGCACACCCCAGTCACTCTTTTATAACACACCAAAAAAACAACGGTATCAACATTCATCATCAGAACGTAAAGTCAACCGAAAAATATTGGGGAAGTACCGGAGTGAGAAGAGAGAGTCGATGAACGTTTGGTGAGTATCACACGGAGATCATCATTGTTTCCTTGGAAGATACAGACAAGAACTGCAGCTTTCTTGAGCTTTTCGGGCTGGTAGTGATCTGTAATGCTGCTGACAGATTTTTCATCGGAATTTATTTGATGAGGAACCGATTCAGTTGCAGTTTCTGAGATTCGACGAGGAGGAGGTTTATAATGGCGAAGCCGCTGAGCTAAGGTTTCGAGTACATCAGATCCAAGTCCGGGATTGTTGTAAGAACCCATCAGCTTTTGAGTTTGAGATTTTTTTCCCTGTTTCCTCAACTGTTGGTATGGCTTTGTTTGGTTTCTTCTTTATGCTTTTTACAGTTGCCTTAATTGACCGTAATTATGAAGGTGGTTAAAATCCAATACCGAACCACCTAATAAAGGAATTGATGCTCTGTATCAACTGTGACGACTGTTTAATTATGAAAGCTGGTCATAATTTATTACTAGTATCATAAGAAAAAATTGGTACTGCTTTATTTGGATTGCTTTATTAGAAATTGCCTTGGAGAATTGCATAAAAATAAAAGAAGCATGCAATTTGCTCACTTTCTTCCATCTCTCTTTCAATTCCTCCCCCATTTTCTTACAGCAAAAAGTTTCAAATGCTGAAAAAAGATATGGGAAGGACAGAAAAAGGTTAAACTGGCCTCAAGAATTTAAAAATGCCCCAATTGGACTCATCTTCAATTAATTAGAATTATTATTATGTAGATTTGAGGTACAAGCCAAACTTAAAATTCCTGGAACTATTCAACGCATAACAGTATTATTGTCCACAACTCTAGGAAACTTGAACTTGGGATTCTGTTCCAGGAAAGCTGGTGGTCGCTGGTAGACCACTGAAGCAGCTCTTATCAAAATGCCCGCAGTTAAACCCCATATTAAATACTTCTTATTCTCAATTTCATAGTCAAAGAGGTGAAGAAGATACTTCTCTCCCATCCATTCTCTCTCTTCCACACTTCGGTTTTCATCCTGTACCAAACAATTGCATACACAGATTTAAAAAGGGTTACACAATTTACAAGACTAGAAAGAGTCGAAGAGGAAACCTTAATAAACATTTCCAGGGGAGCATCGAATACTGCATCCACTTCAGCAGGATTTGGAGTAGGCTTGAATGCCTTTTTGTCGTTAAGTATGCCAATAACAGGAACTACTCTAAGGAGATGCTGCACGGAATGCCAATAATTTGTAAATAACTGAAAGCCAAAGCGGAATACAAAGTAAATTTCAGCTATGCTATGCTCTTTATATAATTTTAGCCAAAAGGTCGAGAAAGGTAGATCATGTATTTAGATAGCACAAGTAGTCAAACATAACTCTTCATTCCAACCACTCTCATTTCATGCAGACTTGATGGTTGTCAGATCAGACTTAAAAGATTATACTGATATTAATTTACAAACAAACATCACTTTATGTTCCAAACAAAATTTGTCCATCTAGTGATGCCACGGGGACAACTAAACAAGTTGGAACATATGCAACATTTTAAGCTGAAACACAATCCCATGTAATAGTTCTCTTGCATCAATGACAAATATTGCTCGTTGTGTAATTTATCTACACAGCAAGTAACTACCATGATACACAAAGAGGCTAGTCCACATTAAGAAACGCATTAGTACAATCTTTTATTTTCAAAGTAAACCAAAGTATCTATGCTCAAAGGACTGCTAAAGTCATTTCTCCATCAAATGATTCATGTAGAAAAATTCAAATTATTTTAAAATGTCTATCATTCAGAGAAAGAACCAACTGTCACACTCACACATGATAGTACCTTACATAACTTAGGTTGGAAGAGTTATTACTACCATTTGATAATGAAAAAAGCAATTAAATTACCCATGCAAGAAATCATGCTTTGATCAGTTAGGTAGCTCATATAAGTTAAATGACACTTTCTTTCTTTTCCAGTGTACCAGCTTTGTGTCTCTCTTCTAGATTTTCTGGGAATTTTATTGTCTTAGTACTAAGCATCCCCACATAAACACCTCTTTCAGACATATCCACAAGTTTCACATTTTACAGATAGAGAAGGTGTGAGAAGGGCAACTTCTAAACCTTTACCCTCAGAGATGGAGATATACTGATATGCGTTTATAATATCAAGTGCTTAGAAATGATAGATTTCCAAAAATTTTTCATTTGGATAAACAATTTTAGGTCAATAAAATTGCTGCACACCTAACAGTCTCTCTTGCATTACAGAAAGTCTCCTTTTCTTTTATGCTAAGTTTGGAATGTTGGGTTTAAGACATAGACACCCACAACACTCTCTGGCCTCTGACAAGAACTTAAGTCTAAGCTTCCTACAAATATTACATTTGAATATAAAAGAAAAATGTCACAATCACCCAAATGAGAACCATTAAAATCAAACTAATGCCATATAACAGGTAGAAGAATGATTGGTGAAAATGCTAAAAAGAGCTTAGAAGAAATATTTCAATACCTTAGACAAAAATGGTTCAAGAACAGTTACAACATTTACAAGTGAAGGATCCAACCCAATCTCTTCTTTAGCCTCTCTAGTTGCTGTGTCACCATCATCTTTGTCCCCCTCCTCTGCTTTCCCCCCTGGCAATGAAACTTCCCCTGCAACAAAGTACCAAAGACACACTAACTCAAACAATTAAGTCCCATAACAAAATCATCAGCACCATCAAGTCTCAATCAAGGAAACGATTTCATCTTGATTTCACTCCTTAATAACCTTGTCAGTTCCTAACACTAGAAAAGGGACATGTGCGCAGTGAGCCTCAAACATCCAGGAAACTCAATTGATGAGGTCAGGTATCTTTACAAGGACAACATTTCTGCTCTTCGGCTTGAAATTCTTACTCACCAAACAGAGGTAAAAATAAAAAAAATTCAATCCACCTGAGTGACTAGACAATGCAGGAATCGAAATCAACATTCGGTTCCCAACAAAGAAAAACATTAGTTAAACTCAATCTCAAAATCAGCAGTCAACTATATTTGAGTAAAATTCACCCTTCCCTTCCCAAGAAAATAAAAAGTTTCATTCTTTTCCGTTTATTTTCCTCAAAATTTCCAATTCAACCAATCAAAAGCCAATATCAAATCCTCTATCCCAGGTGAGTAGACAATTCAAAGAAACAAAAAACAAAAATTTCATTAACCAATAACTTTCCAATCTTTAACAAAACAAAAAGAAAATCAAACTGACCCGAATGAGTAGACAATCTTGAAGACCTCTTGGTCAATATGACACGTAAATCCCCAGCATCCCCTTCAAAGAGACAGATCAAAACAGCAGCTCTTTTAGGTCTAAACTTTTCCGGGTTGTTGGCGACTGGGGTAACAGATTCTTGGAAACCCACTTGGGAAACAACTTTCCCTGCGGCTTCCTCCACGATTTGTTCCTCGTTGTCGTCCAAGGAACAAGGCGGAGGCCTGTAATGACGCAGCTGCTGGGCTAAGGCTAAGAGTCTCTGTGATGAATTCGAAAGTGATCTTCCATTCAAAGACGTTGATGAAGCCATGAGCTCAACAAATGGCGGAGACAATAAAGGTAGCCTTTTTAGATTTGGGAAGAGCATGAATTCTGCATGGTACGAATTTGTTCAACAGGGGAAAGAAATTGTTGCTATTTTTTTTGTTATGAAGAAAAGTGATTATTGGAGTTTAGGCAGAAGGTTTAATTATAAAAATGAGGTACAATACCCCACCGTGAGGTTTAATAGAAATTTGAAAAATTAAAATATTTTTTTATTAATTTAAAAATTATTTTTTTAAAAAAATAAAAAATACCAATTGATGCTCGAGTTTTCTTTAATTAATAAAAAATTAATAAAATTATAAAATAATATTTTTAAAAATTAATCAAAATAAAATTATCTTTTTATTTTTTCAAATTATCAAATTGATAAAAATATTAATTGTTTGAATAAAGTGTTTATTTTAAAAATTAATAAACTTTTATAAAATTTTGATCATAATTTAAAAAGTTAAGATATTTTATCTTAAAAATTATAATGGCTTCAGCATTTCTTTAATATTATTCCAAAGAAAATATATACTAATGCCCTATAGTAAAAGGAAAAACATTTGTTAAACAGAAATATTATTCTTTTAATTTAATCATAAAAGAGAATTTAGCATACAAATTTTAAAAAAATTAATGCATAGTGTCATACCATGCTCCAAGCTAGATACTATCATTCTATTTTTAATACATGATACTATTATATGAATGACTATAGGGAATTAAAACCGTTTTGGGATTTTGTTTGTGTTTTGTTGGTGAGTGACTTGCTACGTTAATTCTCCTAGCTAAACGGTAAAAGCCAATTCTTCAATCATGCGATGTATTGAGCCTTTTTTGTTTTATTGCTTATAAAATATAGTGTAATTGAAGAAGAAAACAGTACCAAATTGTTTTGTAATAATCACAACTTCTACCTTCCAAAAAAGAAACTGAATTTGGGTTTTTTTTTTCTTGTGCTTTGTGTAGTATGAATCCTCAATGAACAATATTGCTTGTATAGTGTCAATCACTAAATAAAAAAAATCATAAAACTTCATTTTACTTTTAATTTGTAAAATTTCTTTTATGAAATTAAATTATAAAATTAACGAGTTAAAATAAATAATATCTTATAAAGATTTATGTGAATTGTGATATTTTATCGAAAAACATGTCCAAAGAACAAAAATTTGCTCAAACTAAAAAAAATGAACTTTTAACCTCTAACATGGCTCGCTCAAACTTGAACAAACGTAATCCAAACCCCTTTCTGGTAGGTTACATCCAAAGTAGTCTTACAATGAAAGGTGAGCCACACTCCATAAATGGCAACAAGGAGCTATCAATCCATATAAAACTAACCAGCTTCTCCGCATTCATAACACCGTGTTGGTGATTGGATAAGCAACAGAACTACCCCAAATAATTGAGAGGGCCTATACTACTTTTCCTGGCGATGACTGAGAGAGCCCCCATCTACTAGTTAGTCATAACTTCAGAAGTTTAATTTCGTTAGCAAGGGCACTAACGAGAACAAGGGCTAACACCATGGGGCCTCAAGGGAGCTGGTTGTCTATCAAGAATCAATTAATTACTTGGCCCTAAGCTATCAATTACAGATTGTTTCTTCAGGATAGAGCTGGAAAGTTGAACAGATCCCATTATAGTAGTACTTCAACTAGAAGCAAAAGGATTGGCGATTTCTGGCCCCTCCTTGAAAAAGCTACAAATAGAAAGACCCTTTAAAAAGGCTGAACAACTTCAGCCAACGACTGCTCCCAGCACCTAACTTAAAGCCATTAGGATCTAATTTTTACAGGCAATTCATGTCTGGACAGGATCATTAGCGTAATGTAAACAATGGGCAGAGAGTGGCTGTTGTCTGCATTCAACCTTCAGTCTTGATTTCAATAAGAGGGCACAGGATAGTTGAAATTCTGATGAAGTTCGTTTAAAAATGGAAGGAGAAAATGGTTTCAGAATCACACAATGGAAATTTGAATCCCCATATTTACATTACCACAAAAAATGTATCTCTCCGTTCATGAGAGTCAAAACAGAAGATAAATGAAAAGGAAAAACAAAATAACATATAGAAAGAATCACCGTTTCTGCCCCAAAACCAAGCCATGCTATGATTTCTGTTCTCACGCAAGGCCACTCCATATACAATGAACTAGAAAAAAAACCATCGTATATAAATACATAATTTTCAACACCTAAATAGAAGAAAATAGGATGTACTCACTTATAGCTGATGAGTTATCGGTAACACAAATTTTTTGAAAATCAAAGGGACACTCTTAACTATATCTTTGCCTTGCTACTAAGTCACTGTCTCTGCTTTTTTATTGTTAACTTCTTCAGCTTTTGAGCTTTCTCGACGTGTGGCGGGTCTCTCAGCACCAGGGTAAGACAACCTCCTAGGTTTCAAGGCTCCCTTCCCATTGGGGAAAGAAGGGGGTTTAACTGAAGCTGATGCTTTTGGTTTTGGCGAATTTGAGTTTTCACCAGCCTTGCTTTTGCTTATCTGTGCATTCTGTGCTTTCTTAGGGGTAATGGACTGAATGGGGAGGCGGCTTTCCCATGGGCGAACAGCAATCCAGCGTTCCACCCAGCTCCAACCCCAATTAGCTTTGGCAAGCTCATAATTACCAAGCCCATTATTGTTAGAGTTGGGGGCCCTCCACTGCAGATCACATATTACATGGTGATTGCTTATATAACTTTCACCAAAACAACAAAAATTATAGCTTCCGAGAATGGCATACCTGATGGGAAAAGGCATATGCCATAGTTCGCTCCCGCTTAACAGCTGCTTCTTCTCTCTGATGTATTTTTGTGAGAATTGTCTCCATTGTTTCAGGGCCACCAGACCATTCCACCTGTAATCCATTAAACTACTATTAAGAGCAAGAGAGAGAGTGTGCTGAATAGTAGATTCAGAGGAAGTAGAAAAACAAAGATATCTGGGGGCTTTAAAAAGGAAGTAGGAGCACCTGCGATTATTTGATTTGACAAATCAAGCCAAAATTTTATACACTTTGTCAATGAATAAAACATCAAACATCTTAAAGTATAAGTAGCTAATGACACTATAGATCAGTACGAGCTATGCTAAGACAAGTCTAGAAGGAACAAGAGGTCTTTGGGCCAGACTGGGCCTTCATCCAAGAATTCCACAAGCAGCTTACAGAAACAGAACATAAAAGAATCCAGACATCACCATGTATTACGAACTCTAAAGGACTGCTCATACCATTATTGACTCAGCAGCATCAAATGAGTTTGCAATATATATGAAGATGAGTCTCTATACTATGAGCTACTTTTAAAGCAAAATTAATATCAGGAAAGCTAATTAAAGACAAAATGGCCCCAAATGTTAACATGGAGCACAAGAATATGATGCAAAATAATAATAATAATAATAATGATGATGATGATGGTGATGATAAGCAACAACTGAATAGGATTCCAAAAAATAGATTACTTGATCACTGCAGTCAGGATTCTAGGCCATCATAGTTCAAACCTCAATAGTTCATCTTCTGATCTATAAATACGGTGCTTAGTTGTGATTTAGTATAAGAAATTATAACGAGATTCATTCAGAAAATGGACACGTAACTTGGGCTGAACAGAAACTACCATAAATGATATGCTAGAATATGCATGCTAGATAACCATTCCTATTGATATCCAGATATCAAGCCTTCTCCCACTCCAATCCTGGCAAGCTCTTAAATTATACTGATGATTAAATGTAAAACATGATCCCATGCAAAATAAGGTGATGCCAATTGGCCACAGTAGTAAGACAGCTAAAATTGCAATCCTAGATGAATTCACATGTTTAAGATGAAAGCCTTAACAAAGCCCGCAGTCAAGATCTTAGTCCATGCAGGTTCTCATGAGCCAGGGCTGTTGATCTAACCTCTAGGTCATGTAGTTTTGCCTCAAGCTTCAGCTGATTTGCTATTTTCTTCTGTCTAAGACGCCCTTCTGTTACCATACAGAGTCGACGCGCTCTTATCTGAGCCTGTATGTTGCTCCATGAATGAAGATAATTTAATGTTGTTGTAGCTTGCTTTTCTATGGAATAAGTTTGGGTTTTAGCCTGTAATCTTGCTGTACCTTTCAATCGACGTAAACTCTTCCTAGCCTGAATTATGAGAAAAGATATTGTTAAATCATTCTACCAAAACTATGGTGAACATATATATAATAAATATAAGATACCTGCAAGTGGATTAAAAATTGAAAGAGGGGAAACAAGGCCACACTTTGAGTACCAACATATAACAGAATTCAGAAGCAGGGGAGATACTTAGAAACATGATCATGACATCAATTAATTATCAAATACCAGGCGCCTCCGTTAGAAAGATTTGCACAAATGCACTTAAATGATTGCCATTGGTTCTTTTTGGAAAGACTAAGGAAGGTCACTTCACCAGTCATTCCAACTTGGTGATTCAATTAGCTGCAAGGGATGCAATAACATGTAGAATCCAGTTAAACGTGCTGGAGCTACAGCATTGAAATTCTAGAAAGCTCTTTCACCGAAAGTAAATAAGGAAAATCAGGTTGAATCTGACAACAAGACTTTATGGGGAAATGAAAACAGGGAGCAATAAGATTCTTGTTGGCATGATGCTCAGACCAAATACCTCCATAGTGTGCAAACCATCTTTTGTCAGGTTCATGAACTCTAGTATGATGATAAACAAGGTCAAACATGCATTTTTAATAGTATAATATGATCATCTACAGAGGAATGCCAACTACCCACACTCATAAACAAAACATTGACAATAATTGCACCTAAAGGACAGATATTCTTTTCAGTAAAACCTTGCATATCCAAGACACACCAACTTGCTATTCTCTAACAATGATAGGAAACAATTACAACCGGAAGAGTTTGTTGATTGCTCTGAGAGGAACGTCAGTGAGGCACAACCACCAATGCAAGAAAAGGGATACATGCATACAGATGGGCAGGTGCGCTACGCATTATGATGTTAATTTATAGAACTTGTAAATCAACATACCCTATAGGCCCGGAATGCAGTTTGAATCCGAATTGCTGCTAAATCCTCAATCGGCATGCCAAGAGTGTTGGCATTTCCACTAGTAAAACTTGTTTTAGCAGATGACTTTCGCCGGTGTTTCTTCCATTTGAAGCCATTGGATTTTGTAGAAGCTGAAGATCCCTGCGCCAAACAGATGAGACTGATACAAGGTCAAGGTTACCTCTAATAGATCAAATGAATGATAAAGTGCTTGCCACTTTTTCCTATCTAGCAAACGGTATTAGGTGGTAAAGTGACACTTATGGCTGAATATGAGCTTGGTGTTCATAAGAGATAAAAGTAATTAAAAGCTTCAAAAATAGCCTTCCAATGGTAAGTAAGTTTAAACTTCCAAAAGGTTTGTATGAAGGATAACATTAACCCAAAAGATTCAAATTGCAAATTAATTATTTGAGAAGCAAACTTAGATTCATTTATAAACGGAAAACAGGGAGAGTCCTATGATTGTTAAGTAAAACCTTTTAGAAGCTGGTATACCTTCACTTGCTTTGGGCTGTCATTTTTCACTTTCTTTATTATTGTCTTCAACAAATTTCCAGAACCCATTGCTGATGGTAAGTATCTGTATTGAACTTAGCATCAACCTAACGGTATTTTCCAATGCCAATGTAATCAGAAACGACAGCAGACAGAAATTGGAACACCAATAATTCAGTTTAGTAGAAGAACATGCCATAACATTTTAAAGTTCAGCTTTTCTATGCTATGAACATGATTTGATTTGAAAGTTGAAACATTTATCAACGGAAAGTAACTAACAGTGCCTAAACTCAATCAGCAAGCTTTTCACCAAATGGACAATTAATCAACTATGAAAGTCAACCCACCTATCCACTAACAGAAACAAGACAGTATTGTGAGAAGTTGATCAATTCAACAGCAACAACATACACCCCATAGTATCATCAACCAAAGATTTGATTTTTAGAAGAAAAATTAGTTTCTAACTTTGACTCCATGCAAATTCACTTACTAACACCAATAACATCCAGAACCCAGATCCTAGCCATCCCCTCCCAACCATGGGTATCCCCAAAATGACATTTTATTGTCCCTTATGAAAGCAAGCAAAACCAGAAACAATGAGAAACCAAACCGAAGGTATGGGTTACAAATGACATACCAACAACGCTGTCCCAAAAAAGGAGATACCTTTGGAGGAAGGGGGGCACTGAAAGCAAAGATTTTGGGATGGCAAAAAAGGGGGAAGGTGGTGACAACAACAGCTCGAGTTGCAGTAAAGAAGAAGGAAAGCCTGAAAATCAAAGCAAAGAATAATAAAAGGGTGGGTGTGGAATGTGGATTGCCATGGCCCATTACCAGCTTCACCTCTCTCTTTCTTTATTTATTTGTCTTCTGTTTATTTTTTGTTTTGGTCTCCCAAAGAATAAAAAGCTGGTCTAACAGAAAAGAAAAAGGAAAATCATGGTATTAAAAATATAATTTTGATATCTCTCTCATCAATCATGGGCCTCAACAACTGATCTGAAGAGCTGGGGGACTTTGTCTTAGTGGGTGTTGGTTGGTTTTATTCTTTTAGTTAGACTTTGTTTTTGCTTTTTTGAAGAAAATTCAACACGGAAGATGGGCTAACAAGAAAGACAGGACAACAAACAATGACATGTTTTTGATGGCGATAGGTTGCCTATCTACGATTCATTAATTCCTCCCACACTTTATTTCCGCAGATTTATTTGTGTAGTTCATTATTATTTTGGAATATGAATTTTAGAATTGTCTGATGGAATCAAGTGGTTATTATTCAACTGGTTTGGGTTGGAAGATGGGAGCGAAATGGATGTTTTCCCGTCTGATTGTTGTTTCGGTCTTGGGTACTGGCTGCGGGTTGGGTAGTTTACTTACAGCTGGATCATTTTGTGGAATCTTGACCGTTTGTTTCTTGGGATTATGATCAGATTTTGAACCGGTAAACGTGGGTTTACGTATCGTTGATGGGAATATATATAAAACACTAATTAAATGGTCCCGGCGAGGCTCGAACTCGCGACCTTCGGCTCATAAGACCAACGCTCTAACCAACTGAGCTACGGGACCACTTTCCTTTTGAAAATAGACTTATATTATTATAAACAAAAATACTTAAATTCGATTTTGGGAAAATTTGTCGGATTGGGTTTTGTTTCTTTTGTCAAATTTAATTTTGTTTACTCGAAATTACTGCAAAAGATAAGAATTATAAGGTTATTAATTAACCTTATATGATAAGGTTAACAAATTAAAAGATATAACATTCCAATAAGTAGATTGTATGTTGCATCAAAACATGTATAGAAGTTATAACTCAAAACAGAGCAAAGTCATTGGGGGAGAAAGGAAATTTGTAGCTCAAATTAGACATTGACCATGGAAAGTAATGGTCAACCTTTTGAGTTAATTGTCTAATATTTTCGTCAGCATATGGAAAACAATGTCAACATGTCGTTCGTAACACGTTACGTAAAACATGCGGCATTACCCTTCGGTTGAAGATTTTGCACCAAATCCTTGGAAAATTTTGATGCATGCCGTAGACTTTCGAACCTGACTTCTTCTTATCGTACACCATTCGTTCGGCTTTCTTTATTCATCCGCTATCAGAATTAAATTGGACAAGTAATTAAGGAACACGAATTGGTAAACAATGTTAGGAGTACTTTTAAAGTCAAACTCATGAGAGGAAAACCAAGGCAAGGCTAGCTAGCTTTTAAAGTACCTGCTCTCTTAAAAACTTTATTATTCTAAACCCCACGAGCAAACTTTTCTCGCATTTCACATTAGCGAAACTAAAAATAGAGGAAGGTTCTTTTTTTCAGAGTAAAATGAGAGATATATATTGAGTTAAACACCGCACCCTCCGTTGGCCTCCATTGAAGAGAAAGCCACGCTATGGGTCGGGAAGATGATGACGAGGGCAGAAAATTTGGTGTCAGCCGCAAGATCATGCTCGCGGCAATCGCCTCTCTACTTGGAGTTGTCATGCTCATAATCTTGCTCCATATATATGCAAGGTATCTTTTGAGACGCCAAGAAAGAAGACGCCGGGCCGCTCTTATTTATTCCCAGAGAACTCAAGTTACACCGATTGATGAAATTAGTGCCACCAACGAGCCACCCAAGTCATCAGGGCTCGACCCTTTGGTCATAGCCTCGTTGCCGACGTTCACGTACAAGCTAACAGCCAGTAGCCAGATCGATGATCAAGATGAGCCCACAGAGTGCTCGGTTTGCTTGGGAAGCGTCACGGGCGAGTCTACAGTCAGGCTTTTACCCAATTGTAAGCACATGTTTCATGTGGAGTGTATAGATACGTGGCTTGGCTCACACACAACTTGCCCCATATGTCGCACCGCGGCTGAGCCAGCGGTCCAGCCGGAGGACACGGAGTCGGGCATCAGGGTGCAACCCACGGCACCACCTATAGAAGAAAACGCTTTCTATGGTGCGGCCCAAGTGGAAAAGGAAGGTGAACCATCATCGTCATCATCAGCAGGCTCACGATTTGGTTCCTTTAGAAGGATGCTTGGTAGGGATCGATCGTCAAGTAGGATTACTCATAGTTGCGGAGATGAAGTTGGCACTCAAGATTTAGAGAGGCAATGATGGGAAAAATCATTTTATAATTTTTCTTGAAAATATTATCTGTTTTTTTTTGGTATTTAATTATTAATTCTATATTTAACTATGTAATTTGCACTCATCATCAGTATTTTGAGGGATTAATTTTGTTATTTAGTACTTTTTTATATTAGATTTTAGAATTACGTCGTGTGCAAAGAGTATATGCAGCAATAAGATATGAAAATTCTAGGCATTAGTTTTGTAAATATTTTTTGTGAATCCAATGCAATAATAATAATACTTTTTTTGTATAGTTGAATCATGTCAAAATTACGTCATAATTTTTACAAAATTGAGTTTGTGATATTAAAATTCTTGTAAAAATATATATATTTAAAATGCTACGGCAGTGGTATAATAAAATTGTTTGAACCACCTACCCATTCTTAACAATATTATATAAGAAACGAAGTAATTTATATAGCTTGATTAATTCCAAGACAAAACGATTTACCTTGATAATTAATTGGTGCATGCATCGACAAATTGAGGCTGCGAATCTTAAAATATGATGGACACTTTAATTTGTGCTGAATGTGGACAAGGGGTTTATACTTTAATTGTTTCTTTTTCTTTTGAATTTATTTGTATACACACGCACCACAGGTTTTGATGGTTCATGTTCTTATATATGGACCGACAAAGTCAATAATTCAACAACCAATTTTTAATCTAATAATAATAATAATAATAATAAATTACTATATCTTTGAGAGAGAAATTCAAAGCTAATGCTATATTTTTTTTTCTTAGAAAATAAAATTTGGTTAACAGGTTCTAACCGAATTTCAATTTGTTACAGTCAAAATAATCCAAATTTCAATAAAATTTGCTCTGTCTATAATTATTATCCTAAACTCCGTTCATTAAATTTTTAAAATTCTCAAATAAGGTTGAAGGATTATCATAAATTCTATTAGGATATATTTTTTTAAATAAATAAATTAATATAATAAATAAAAAGATATGTGATAATATTTTAATTCTGCTTGTGGGGTTTTTATTAAGTCATTTTATTTATTTATTTTTTATACAAATAAAATAAAAGGGAAAACAATTGTTAAACTAATAGGAGACCTAGTAACACCTATTCTATTAATAAAGAACAAAGATTGAATATATTATTCGGAGGATGTTAAATCAATACACAATCTAAGTAAGACATCATCAAAGTGAGTAATCAATGATTTGGCATATTAATTCCCTTCACTATGGATACGGGAGTTTCATGCCTTTAAATGTTTTTACAGTAAAGCTCTCTAATAAAATTAATAAACCAGTTTATAAGGATCTATAAATGATTTATCTTTTGATTAATGGAAATTAGAGAATTTCACTTCAATGTAATTTGTGGAAAGCTCCGCTCTCAACACAAAGAAGCCCATCATGTACATCGCCCACGTTTAAGCCTGTAGTATAGTCAAAATGGCACCCCATCACTAGTTGTATCTCTCAAAATATACCGCCTGCAGCCTAGTGTCCAAGCTGACATCAAGCGTTGAGCCGGCCGGTGACCAACTTTTATCAATTTCCTGCACTTAGTTTTACCAGGACCTTTTTGCAAGATTAAACATGTCTTATTAGCAGCTTGGATAGGCCAAGTGAAATCTTGATCATGCAAGTGCCAAACGAGATAAGCTCCATGCACAAAAAATCACACTAGGCCAAGCTAGATTACTCTCCTTATGCCACCAAGGAGGCCATTGCTAGACCACAAAATACTAGTTCCAAGAGTCATTGGAAATTTGGAATCAAGTATGCAGCTGATGATCATCAAATAAACTATACCTTATCATAAGGAGGAATAACTTTGAACAAAACCCATGTTCATTGGAAATGGCATTGGAAAATAGAACTTAGAAGATAATTATTTGGGTGAGAGATGAGTCAATGGATCAAGTTATTGAATAGACTAAAGGATTATATACAGGGTAAAAAATTCAAAGATAGTGTGATATAAAAAGGAACTGCAAGTGGGGTTTACTCATCAAATCCTTATGTAGGATAGTCCTTGAGAGTGAGAATGAAAGGGATGGGATTTAGTAACACATTTGGGGTTCTAACATCACATAGAGTGGAAGTATTTGCTTGGAAGTTAATGGGTAAGGGGGTTTTAACATCACATAGAGTGGAAGTATTTGCTTGGAAGATAATGGGTAAGGTAGTTGTCAAGAGTGAACTAGCAGCATAAGGTGTAGTAAGTGAAAATTGTTGATGCAAATGAGGTTTATATGAAATTCAAAGAGAATTAGTAAAATTAACTTCAAAGCATATATTTGAAAACATTATCTTTAAAACTTATTTTGCTCCCATTTCTTAGTATGCAAAAGAGGAATTATGCGATTAGCTTTATGAATACAATGTAGCCAACATCTAACTTCATCTTACACTTATAAGAGTAAATCGATGGACATATCTAAGGATTGTAAAGTTGTTTGATCTTAAAACCTATTTTCTACAAAATTGTATACTTATAGTCCATTAAATTATAAAGAAATTGGATACTTTTTGGTAAATTCTGAATTTTCATTCAATTCATAGCACTTCATTTACTTTTGTCTTGTTAATTTGTTTTGTTTTGTTAAAATGATTGCCAGTAAGTCATAGACTTGTAAATGTCTCTTCTTTAAGGACATAACTTTTTTATTAAGGTAGCTCTATGTCTTAAACACACATTTGCATGTTATAAGAAATAAACTTTGTATAAAGATATTGCTCCAATAATTAGCTTATAAAAAGACAACCATTAATATCATAAGATATAATTTTTGAATAACAATATGAAAAGATAACTTTTGAATAGTGGTGTTTTTAAATTGTCTCATAATTTTTGGATTTAAAAGTGCTTTTCCAAATGCCACTTTATCAAAAGACATAATCTTTCATACAAAAACCACCTACAATCCAATAATCACATTATATGAAAGAACTTTTCAATTAATGTGTTTTTCCAATAATTCCAACTTTTCATATGAAAAGATATAACTTTTTATATGAAAAGATAGCTTTTCATTTACAACTTTTCATATATGAAGAGACATAACTTTTTATTTTGAAAATATACTAACAAAAATTACCAAATTTGTTTGCTAAGTAAGATTGACTAGGAAAAAGTCGCACATTTATTCTTCACGTGCTATGAATCTTGGAGGATTCGGAACTTGTGGTGTCAAGAACGGAGCATCTCATCGGTTGGTCACAATGAGCTCGAGACTTTTTTATTATCTCAGAATGCCATCTAATTACAAAACAGAGCTAAACAAGTTCGGAGAATGGCTTTTTTTGCTATTATCTGGTCACTTTGGTTATTCCGCGACGACATGGTGTTCTAAGGTGAAAATTGGGATGTATAGCAAGTGTTTGAGCTGGTAAAGTTGAGAGTGAGTAGCGAGATGGGCAAAAGTAAAATGGTCGGAAGTGATATATTGGTACCGGAAATGATTAAAGTTACACGACTTAATTTTACGTGAGAACCTCCTCTAATAGATTTTATGAAAGTCAACGTGGATGGAGCTGCATCTAGTGAAACAAGCAAAGCAAACATTGGAGGATTGCTAGGAGATGTTGATGGTAAAATTAAAGCTTTGGTTTACAAGTCAATTGGAATTTATGATTCAAATTTAGTTGAAATTCTAACTATTAGAAAACCATTTTTTATTTTTGCAGCCTCAGAGTGGAATCAGTCTTTCGGTCTTCGCAAATTATTGATTGTAAGTGACTCTACAAATGCAGTGTTATGGACTAATATCCATAATAAGGCTCTTTGGAAATTGAGGAAATGACTACTACACTTAGAGCGTCTTAAAGCACAGATGGTGGACTGGAAGGTCACACATATTTTCAAAAAAGCCAATATGAATATTAATCAGTTGGCAAAAGCAAAGGTAAATGGAGACTTGAATTTATTGCAAACTTTTAATTTAAGTGTGGTTATTGCAAAAATTGAGTAATTTGGTGAAATTTGATATTCGGCCTATGAAACTTGATATCCCTAAATTTTGTTCTTTTGCTTTTTGGAGTTACTTGTTTTTTGTATTTTCAATAAGCCAAGTAATGACCTTTGAGCTAGTCTCTATTTAATTAATAAAAGTTCAATACTTTTTAAAAAAAACCATGTTCATTATCTTTTTTGGCATTTTTTTTAACTGCTTTCCACAACTAAATGCAAATCTTTAGTATAAATCCCTTGATATGAATTTTTAATATCAATTAATAGCAGATCTTATTGCAATTACTTTTCTTTTAGAAAAAAAAAAACTTAGGAAAAGAATGCTTAAATCTCTATGAATCAATTTGAGTTTTGATTGAATTGGTAAATTTAAATGTTTTCAACTAGTTATAGCTAGTTGTCATACACTCATTTTCTAGGATGTGATGATTTTGACCCTTCTTTTAGCTTCAAAACTAACCATGCAAAGAATTTTGGTGATGGAGGCATCAATATGCCTAGCTTCAGACTGAATCAATTAGTCCCATTTAAAATAAAGAATACTCATAAATGGAACTTATATTTAGTTAATCCCAAAACCTTAAAACTATGCCCTGTCTGCACCTCGCACATTCAATTAAAAGACCTTCATGATGGTGTGAAGATCCTCTTCATAATGACATAAGATAATGCTCTCATAACCCATGTGACCAACATTTTTGTTACTTGCCAAAAATTTCAAACCTGCCCCTATTATTGCACATTTAAATTTAATGAGAAAAAAAAAAGTAAAGGGACAAAAAAGATTTTAGGCAAACATACTAAATTTACATTGATTTCCCATAGAAAGATTTTGCTTTTAAAAGGCAGTGAAGTTTGAATCTAGTTGTCAAATCTTTTTCTTCCTTCACTCTTTATTTGCTCACATTAATTAATTAATTAGGTTTTGTTTTTTGAACATCTAGATGCTTTTTCATTAAGTTTTCCAGCCTGGAGATTTCTTTCCCTCTTTCATTTATTACCACAATTTACCATGATTAGTGAGGCTAGCTTTCCTTAATTCGGTGTTTGTATGGTGATTATTCTTCATGGTAGGTGACGTAAATCTTATGGTATAGTACTATAGTCAGTAACATATTTTTGCTCTATTTACAAATATAGTTATCTAATTAATTTGTCACGATTGAGAAACTGAATGTAGAGAAATAAGGTAAAGTGTATGAATATTTCAAGTGCTATATGAAACCCAAAATCCCTTGTTATTTCTCTTTACAGACTCGGTCGATGGCTGAATCAGTATGGGAATTTTCCATGCAGGCAAACATACCCTGCACTTGGAAGTAAAGGCTTAGTTTCCAGGTTTCAAACATCAGGCAAAAAAGTGGGGTCTACGTCCTAACCAAAAGTAGAACATGTCTTATTTGTCAGTGGGGCCCATAACAAACTCCTTAAATTCCATGCAAATATGTTACTCTAGTTGGCATTTAAAGACTCCCAACAACTGCCGATAGAAATGGCAAAGATTTTCAGAGATTTTGAGACACGTATGGACTTCGTGAACAATAAGACCAGCAGCAAGTCTTTTGGACAGTTTCATGTTTCAGACTGACAAAGGGAAAGAAAAGTTTTTTTCAATTGAGGGGCATTGATTTCGATGATTGCTAGGTTTAATTTTATTTTATCTATTTATTTTCTTTCTCGATCGGACAAACAAATCATTTTTCTCAGAAAATCTCGGAAACTTCTTATCTTTCTCCTTTGACATTGTTTTCCTTTTTCTTCTCTTTGTAAGATCTTATTAGCTGCTAAAACATGGGCGGACTTTCCTTAATGCTACTTCTTCATTACGCATAGGTAGCCGCTTTCAACTCTCCACATCCTTTGAGATTTCATTTCCTTACATGCCGGTTTTATTGAATGATTTTTGTTTCTTCTTTTAGATCTGTGATCTTGAAAATGGGATTTTCTGCTATTTTCATTTGCTTCGTATTTGTTATTTAAGTGTTTAGATTTATGGCCTTTTAATGCATTAGACAAAGGGGAATCAAACGAGAAAGAAGGAAAACGAGAACGATGTGCAGCAACAGTGCAAGCAACAGCCTTGGTGGTCGTGCGGTTGCCAGTGCCAGTGGCGTGGGTGATTATCATGACTTCGCAAGTTCTAGTACAAGGAAGGCGAAGAAACAAAGGATCCCCAAAAGAGGGCCTGGAGTGGCTGAACTAGAAAAGATATTGCGAGAACAAGAGCAGAAAGATGGTGCAGGACAGATAATTGGAGGGATCTCTTCATCCTTACCCCCATCACTTCCCAACACTTATCCTCCTCCTCATTCTTCCTTTGCCTCTTCCTCAAATCCTTTACCAGGAAATGTTACTTTTCTTCCTGATCACAATCACCTCGGCAACGCTCCTGGTACTCCATCTCTTCCTCCAGTGGCTGCCCTGTCTGGTACCATTAATGGTAACGGCTATGATAATCTTAAGGGTAGTTTACAGAGAGGAGGTGGAAGTGTGGGTGGTAATGGTCGTAGTAAAGGAGTCTATATTGGCGGATCAGGCGTATATCTGCCCGAACAAACCTTATTGCCAATAACGTGGGGCTCCACTGAGACAAGGAAAGGCGAGGAAGCTCCTAAAATGGCTGCTGATTTTTCATTTCCTATAGTTGTTTCAAAGGGATCTGATCATCACAATTTCCCTCGCATGTTGCAAAAGACCCATAGCCCTTGCCATCCTTCAATGGTAAAAACAAAGTTTCGAATGTCTCTTTTCTTTTAGTATTTAATTCGTAATCATTTCTAGTACTTTTTTTTTGAAGATTGGCCTACATGCATGCAAACAGGTGAATTTTTTTCCGCGGTCAGCAGCATCGTCTCCATCAACCCCACCATCATCATCTGCAGGGGTGTACCATCATGTAGAGCCCCCTTCAAACCAAAAATCTTGTCTCAACTACACGTGTATATTGCCAGAGGAAGACAAGGCATGTGCAAATTTACCGTTTATTTTTATTTATGTTTGTCGCAACATATGGTTCTCCATAATTTCCTTGATTTTTTCAATGAATCAGAAAATCTGCTACAGGTTTTTTTCTTTTTCTTTTTCTGTTAAATACATGTAACTCACGTTTTTTGTGCTGTTTTCTTCACCCATTTCGGTGTGGATTCTGTTCTTTTTGCATCTCTTTAAGGAGGCATTACAAATGTAAGAAAAGATGAAATTAAACTAATTACATTTCACATGCTAAATGTATTATCATTTGTTCTCAAGAAAAGTAATAGTCTAATACTATTAGGCACAGTTGAAACTAGAACTTAGTCGAGTGTAACTGCACGGGAATTCGATTCTTTTCCTGAAACTCTACATATAGGCCTTCGATCTGATGATTTTATTTTATTGATTGAGAAGGTAGAGCAACTGCGAGTATGGAGTCCTTCCTAATCTCCAATTTACTTATTTGTAATTATCAGGTGATTGGCGTCAAGCGGCCAAGGCCTAATTTCCCTGTCGACAACTGGCTGCCAGCACCTCCTTCGTTGCCCTATCAACTTCCCCATTCCCACCCTCACATTCCCAGGCTTGGTCCTTCAATATCTTCGTCTAATAATCATGGTGTGTTCAATCTTGAAACAGCATCCAGGTTAGCCACTTGGCCTGAAGTTTTAATCAATACATATTAAGTAATTTTGGCTTTTATATTTATTCTTTTTTGGAATTTTCACCCTTTATCAGAGACCCAATGCCAACTAGCCCCTTGGAGCTGAAAAAAGTGAAAAACTGTGTTAATGATCATAGGAACCCTACTGGCAATGGCTGTGCCCTGATCACATTGGGCTCTCCAACAACTCCTTTGCCATCAACTCAGAAATGTTGTCAACCAGACTTCTTCAAATTCAAGCAATTCCCTTTCCAAGTAGGATGTTTAAACTTTAAAAGGAATCTGTCTTCCTTTTATTTCTTTTATTGGCTACGTTTCTGGCCCTGGTTGAAAAAGTGTGTTCCGCTTGCATGGTTTTCGTTGTGGTTTACTTTTTATTTGTCTTTTTCTCTTTCAGGAAAGGAAGGAAAGCTCTGATATGTTATTCCAAAGGTCATCAGGATCAGAAGGATCGGTTCACAAGAGGAGTTTCTTTACCTTCTTATTACAACCAGAAGAGCAAAGGGATGCAGCCGAAGCCACACCTCGTTTCAAAAATGAGAAATGTGAAAAAACAGGAGATTTCGTTGATCTTACCTTAAAGCTCTAAATTGGTGCATGCTGTGCCTCTTTAATTAAGGAATGTAGTGCCCCCAAAAAATCTTGATTAAGGGGCGTATGCTATCTGCTAGAACTTGTTGTTTTATGGATATTAATTTTGAGAATAGATATGGCTTTTAATGATTGAAAGATCCTTATGTGGTGGAGCATTTTTCTTTTGATTATATATATATATTTTTCTACTAAATACATTTAGTCTTTTGTTTTTATAATCAAAATTAAAAGTTAATAATAAATGTAGCAATTAGGTGAAAGTTAATTAAAGTAAAACATTGGTATAGATTGACGATAGATTGACGATAAATTTACCATAAACTTACACATACCTTTACAATGTTTTTCATTCTTTAATAAAAAAATAAAAAAGAAACTAAACAAGATAAATTTAATTTTGTCTATGCCGTAGAAAACATAATTTATGAGTTTAAACTATTCATGTCCCAAATGATCACAGATAGAAGCCACGTTATGACTAGGAGATGATAGTGGATAAGTTCTCCCCCTGACGATGAATACTGCAAAGAGCCCCGACTCTGTCTAGTCAGTTCCTTGACCAAGCTTTGCTGGACTAAGACCATCCCAAAACATTGGTGAGAACATAAATTAGCAGCAGGGAGATGGGGTACAGAAGATATATTAGGATACATGTCCAAAGCTCGATTTTGGTGCTGAAAGTGGCAAAGAGTCCCATCGCTGTGCAAATAAGTAGAACAACCAGAACTTCCGCTGACACACACCATGAAATATTCCGTATGTATACAAGCGACAGGAAGATGACCAAACCCATCACATTGTTCATGAACACTGCACCATAAAGCTGCAGAAGAATCCCTTTAAATTATTAGTTACCAATGGCAAACTGGAAGTTGATCGACCAATTTCAAAATTCATTCAAATTACACAAGGCATATTAGATAAGTTTGGGAGAGAAATAAACCTCTGAAAATGTTAGAGAGGCAGCATTTTCTGTTTTCTGTCTGGCTGAACTAATGGTCCTGAATGCCAGGCGGAAGCTCAAAGCCCAGGGTATGACCACATATGAGACCAAGAATGAGGGAATGTTTGCAGAAGTAGAGAATTCTTGGAGTGTTATCATGAGGGGATTTGCAAGCAGAACCGTAATAGCAGTCCCCAGCGTGATCAGGAAAGCGGCCTTGGTGTAATTCCACCATGGGTTATCAGTACCCTTTCTAGCTTTGCTCCGTTTCTTTGCAGGTAACAAACTTTGCTTCTCTTCATTGTTTTTCTGCATTTGCAATCAAATGTTCATAACAGCATGAATTTTGTAGCATTTAAGCAAAATCCTACCCCATGGATTGATTTATATATATACCTTTGCATTAACGTGAAAAAGTCTCCTCACTCCTCGAGCTTGATCTTTTACATCATTATTTGCCTTGTTAAGCCAATTTGAGACTCCTCCAACGAATTCTGTTTCGTTTATATGAGAATCACCAGAGAAATCAAACTCTTCCATGACCTTTGTCTCAAAATCTTCTTCATCCAAGCCAACCTCTTCTATTTGTATTCCAAGTATAAAGGCTCTCAGTTCAGCTGGTGATATACGGGAATTGTTATTCTTGTCAATCTTGTAAAACAGCCTGCAGACATTTTTGAGTAAATCCTAATAACTCTGTCACCAAATTCAGCATTAAATACAGGAGCTGGAAATGTAAAAATCGAAAATGACTTACTTCTTTATTTCGAATTCATTCGCCCTTCCATTAGCTGAAACAAGCCTAGGTAACAAGTTCCTCTGTATATATCTACGCATCAAATACTCAAGTCTCCTGTCCTGAATCCATGGCTCAAATACCTGTACCATCGCTTTCACTTTTAATCATTTTGGATGCCAAAAACCTGAATCAACTCTGACTTGGAATTGCAAATTAGTTTATTTCTTTACTCCCATATGCCTTAAAAAAAATCTTAAGTTACCTGATAGGTGCAGTAACTGCCTAGCAAAGCAAGCGTGACGATGAGAGAAATTAGGACAACTACTCGTATCGCGGTAGTTGAACTTAAAATTTTCGCAAGCTGAAGAATGAGAAATGGAACCATAGACAGGAGCATAATTATTGCACTGTACCTAGTTTCAATATCAGTCCTTACACCATACCCTGCTCAGATATGAAAAACACAACCCATCAATTGTTGTTGAGTTGGAGATGTTCTTCTGTGCTAGTAGAAAATGTACCAAAAGAAAAAGTGACAAACCGGTTAAACTAAAGGGTTTCTTGTTCTTGGCATTGGATGAAATTGAAGTATCTGCATTGTCAGGATTTGATGAATTTGGTGAAGAAGTGTCTGAAAGATCATAGCTGCCAAATGCGACAACAGAACCCCAAACCAGTGTAAGCATCAGGACTGCTGATCCTGCAAGTAAGCCCATCCCTATTTTTGCCCTTGCTTCGATAGTTTCTTCACTTGCTGAGGCTCCACTAACTGGGAAATCCAAATTGCATCATATTTTTCAGGATCCATTTTTCACATTGTTGGTTATTTGTTTGATGAATTCTTTTGTTAAAAAAGTAAACAAAATTTATGCATAAAAAACTATATCACACCAAAATTAAAAATTATCTGCAATGAAATAAAGATAATATTTGGGCTGTACGATTTTGAAATCTTCAAAGGGAAAAAGAGTTCTAGTAGGTGATGATCTTGTATTTAAATCTCTCACATTTGCTTTAAAATATTTAGAGATCATACTGGACAAGGACAAAGAAAATTATATAAGTAAAATTAGATTAATTGGATTATATACATAAATATTGATTGTTAATAGATTGAGGAAGGTGATAGGGGAGGTGATTGGGAAAAAACAATTTGCTTTTGTGAAAAGAAAACAACTGATGAACAACGCATTAATTACGAATGAGATAATCGATTCCTTAAATAAGGGAAGTGAAGGTGGTTTTTTATTTAAAGTGAACTTTGAGAAAGCCTACGATAACGTGGATTGGAGATTTTTGCAATTTGTGTTGAGAAAAATGGGTTTGGAGTTCAATGGCAAAAATGGATTGAAGGGTGTTTGAAGACGACAAAGGTTTCGGTGTTAGTTAATGGGGTTGCTACGAAGCGTTTTAAGATGGAGCGAGGGGTTAGACAAGGATGTCCTCTTTCACCGTTTCTTTTCAACATTGTGACAGAGGCCTTCAATCATCTTATGTGCAAGGTTGAGGACATTGGACAATGTACAGGGTTCCGATTGGTAATAATGGCCTCACAATTTCTCACTTGCAATTCATTGACGACATTATGATATGTTATAGGCCAGAGTTAGAAAACCTTTGAAATGTCAAAAGGGTGTTAAAATGTTTCCAATTAATATTCGTTGAAGAGAAACTTTAATAAAAGTAGCTTGATAGGGATTGGGGTGGAGAACAACTTGGTAAATAAGGGAATTAAATGTCTTACCTGCAGGGTGGGAGAATTGCCTACAATTTACTTAGGGCTCCCATTGAGAACCAAGCATAGTTCGATTGGAACGTGGAAGCCAATCATTGAAAAATTTGAGAATCGGCTTGCAAGGTGGAAAACAGAAGTGCTATCAATGGGGGGCAGGGTTACACTTTTGAAGTTAGTCCTAGGGAGTCTACTGATCTTTTATATGTCCTTATTTCAGTTACCCAAAGGAGTGAAAAAAGAGCTAGAAAAATTTGAGAGAAGGTTCCTTTGGAGTGGGTGGATGAGAAACGAAAGGTTCACTATGTGGGGTGGGATACAATATGTAGACACAAGGAGGATGGAGGTTTGGGGATTTTTGATTTAGAGATAAAAAATGGAGCTTTACTAAACAAGTGAATTTGAAGGTACAGTAATGAGAAATCAAGTATGTGGAAAAGAGTGATTGATGAAAAAATAGGAGTTGATCCCAATAGTCTCTTACCCGACACAAATACTAATCGGAAGTTCTCTACAACCTAGAAGAATATCATTAAACCTTTATTGGCTATTAACAAGCACTTTTTGCAGGTAAATAATAATTTACAGATAGTCGTTGGAAATGGCAAGAATATTTGATTCTGGACGAATAGATTGATGGATGGGGAAACCTTAAAAGATCGCTTCCCTAGGATCTATGCACTTGCTCAAAACAAGAATGGTTGCATCAGTGAGTTTGGACAATGAGAGAATGAATTGTGGAGCTGGAACATTGAGCTTAGAAGAGCAACATTTGGGTGGGAAGAACAACAATGGCACCAGTTCAGAACCATAGTGAAGGAATACCATTTGAGTAAGGAAATGGATGACAAGCTAGTGTGGAGACGAACAGCATCCGGTTGTTATACAGTGAAATCCTTTTGTAAAGAGGTGTTACATTTTAAGGGAAGCAACAGGGATAGGTGGAGAGAGGTCTGGGCAAACTTAGCACTGCATAGAATTGAAGTTTTCACCTAGCAACTACTACATGGAAGAGTCACTGTCAAACAAGAGTTGGTTCAACGTGGAATGATATCCTCTGATGCAGCTCTGTGTGCTCTTTGCAAGCAGCAACAAGAAACGTTAAGTCATCCCTTTATCCATTGCCATGAAACATGAAAATTGTGGTCAAAATGGAGCTGTGATTGGGAGGTGCAATGGGCAGTTTAAAGGAACATTAATAGTTTTTTCTGCATGTGAACTGATGTGTTAGTTTAAAAGGGAGAGGTTAAAATTTGAAAAATGGCTTTTTATGCAATAATCTGGTCATTATTGATTTATAGGAATGATATGGTATTTCGAGGGAAAGCTTGGGACGTTGATCAAGTTTATAAGGCCAGCAAACTGAAAGTTGCCAGTTGGGCAAAAGCCAAATGGCCTCGTATGTATAGTGTTGTTATGGATACCAATAGGAACCCAAGATCAGGACCGAGATTGCTTAAAGCCAGCACTAGCAGACAAGTGGAAGAGTGGATCCAGCCAGGCCAAGGAATGATGAAATTTAATGTCGACAGAGCTCCTCGAGGAAGTCCTGAGGAGGCTAGGATTGGAGGAGCCGTGCGAGATGAAAATGGCTATATAAAAATTAGTTTTTCCAAGGCAACAGGAATGGGAGATGCAAACCTTGCAAAAGTTCGAGCAATTAGAGAGGCTTTCTTGATTTTTTCAGCATCACAATGGGCTTCAACACATGCTTTGATTGTTGACAGAGATTCTAAAAATGCTGTCAAGTGGGTTAATAATCCAAATGAAGCCCATTGGAAGATGCAGAAATGGATGCTTCACATTGAGAGACTGAAAAAGAGTGTTCCAAGATGGGAGGTTAACCATATTTTCAAAGAAAAAAATCAAGTTGCAGACCATCTTGCGAAAGAAGGGATTCAACGGCAACTGGATTTGATCAATATCTTCGACTGATGCTATCTCAAGGGCTGATTTGTTCACTGAAGTAGGGGGTCTCAAGGTTTATATTCCTACTTGATTGAGCCAGAAAGGCCTGTTATTATAGTTGTCGATGGGGCTGGGAACCAGAGGATGCTTTTGAACCCAAGAGGTCTGGTGGTTTCTATTTTTGAACTAGGAAATTATGAACGATAGTGTCTGAATGAATGAAGGCCATGCTTCCTTCCCTCTCTTTTTGCTTTTGTTTTCGACTCCTACTGAATGAGAAAGGGAGATTTCTGTGTTGATGAAGTGGTTTGATGTACTTGCTTGGTTGACTTGTTTGGCTAAGGACTTGGGTTTGTAAATTTAATAGATTACATGTTGTAAGTATTTTGAATAGATAAGGAGAATCTTGAAAATGTATAGCAAACTAGCACTATGCGTTTTTGTGTAACAGAGCTGGTCACTGTTATATTTTTGTGGGAAAGATTTTATGAAAAGAAGCTACTCATCGAAACGCTTAGGCCTAAAATCTTTCCAGACCTAGTGGGTTGATGTCCACAGCCATATTAATGATATTATCAAATTTAAAAAAAAAAATATTGATTGCTCATCAGATTCGTCTTCTTCTCTTTTCTTTTTTTAATCTATATATTGTAATGATCGTGCCTCGAGAGTCATGTCAACTGTGGCCTAGTCTTTGGATCGCGAGAGGAGAGAATAGTTTATACAATCAATCTTGTCAGCTCCAGGATTATGTCAATATCCAAGTACTTTGTCATGTTGCTTTTGCTATAAGGCTAGTCAAATGGTTGAAAGTAAAACAATGCACATCCATTAATGCGTATCATGATATTACTAACAATAGAGGCACTGTTTATAGGGGTTGAGTTCTATGCTAAAATTCTAGCCAGGTTAAATGGTAAGTATATGATTAAACAAAACTTTCAAGATTAATCAAACAACCCAGTAAACTTAGCATCAGAAACTGGACTAAAAAGCTATGAACAGCGCTTTTAGATGCAAATTCACAAGGAAAAAATTAGTATGCACCCATGGAAAACAGAATATTTTGTTTGACATGTGAGAAAGCTTACCTAGAACCAACATAACTTGTGGGATTATGCCGAGAATGTGGAACAAACTGGCACCAAAAATACCAGTTCCAAACATTTGAAAGAAAAGATTGGAGCCGCTCGAAATGTACTGCTCTGAGAGAGATAGCAAATACTCGTAAACCACCAACAGGAACAGCTGCCCCCACAGCGTTGTTGTGCAAGGTAGGAAGCCATAGATAGGCTCGCAGGTCACCGTCGTCGTCGTCGGAAGATCAAGTTCAAGAACAGAAGATTTGCTTGTTTGATCCATCCCATCTGTTAAAAGACTGGATTTCTCTTTGACGGAACGACTACCACTTCCATAATTGATGGTTAAGATCAGTACAAGAATGGCAACTGTGAATTTTAACATCGCCATGAGGAAGCAGCCTCTGGGAAGGAAAACAAAATTTCCTCCCCTGGCTTTTGAAAATCAAGTGAAATTAAGGCGATGGGTGGTTTCCTTACCAGGAGCTTTCCTCCCCTGGCTCTTGAAAATCAAGTCAAATTAAGGTGGTTGCTGGCTGGCTGGCCGGCTTGTTGCAAGAGCTTGCCTTGACTGTAAACGTAACGCAATTTAAACGTGCCACCAATTCATTGTTATATATACAAAATGTGCCGTATGATAGACGGAAAATGAACGATTAAAACACCCGGTGAAAAAGATGACAACGAACAATTTGATCATCTGCAACTTGATAGATAATTATGTCATGATTTACATTATTTTATTTGAAGCTACCTCGGCTTCGAATCAATTCAAATAACGGTATATATATATATATATATATACACACAAATGTGGTTGCATCGTGGATTGATTCGAGGCAGTGAAAGCGGAACTCTCTGCAATAGGCAATTTTCTTCTAGAACAAGTCATCCAAGACTCTGTAATTTAGGCGAGAAAATTCAGAACACGGAACCTCAATTTAATAAGATAACCTCATTAAGAGATTTTCATCCTCCAAGGCTTCCACATTGTTGACTACTTCCATAGATTAGAAAATATTATCCAACAAATAGAAGGAACCAAAGACTACGTAAATGAACATGACACAACCACAGTAGGCTACTGCAAGGTCAAATATCAAGATGTTTTAGTCCGTTCAAAGATTTATAGTCAAAATCTCAGTGCGATCAAATGGATGAACTGCCAATAAAAAGAAATACATTAACGTGAAAAAGAAATCACTTGAAGAGGAAGACTAATCAAGAAGAAATCCCTTCATTAATCTATAATAAATAAACAAAACATTAAACAAGTAATCATCATCCATATTCTGTGGCAAACTTCTAGGGAAACAAAAAGGGTTACTATCACATTGATTGACTACCTGCCTTGCTCCACCAGTTTTAAAGGCAGTCAGTGGATAACGGGATTGGGCCGCTGCTGCTGATAAAAATGCGGTGCAGCTTCAGTTAACCAAGAAGGATCTATGGAGATGACATTGCGCATGTATTGCCGGTCAGTGGAGACCAGAGAATGGTATATAACCCACTTTGGATTGACTCTGCAGGTTACAAAATTCAGGGTATAGAATGAGACAAGTTGTAACATAAATATTTGCAGCAAAATTAAGTGCACTCTAATAAAATTCAGTCCTTAAAAGAAAAAAAAAAAGCCTAAAAAACCATAATCTAGCCATCTGACTCAACAAGGATAATATAGTAAATTTTGCACATTTTTGGAGTCCAAATTACCCAAGATTCATGTTTTCTAATAAAACACTATTTGAATAAGTTTAGACTAACTGCTACCCATGTTTTCTTGTTGCCAAATCAATTTCCTTGACTAATTAAGTTGTTTTCAGATAATGAGGGCTCTGGCTTTTAAAAGATGATAGGATAGTCTATCTGATGGATTAATGCCTAGCAAGTAGCTCTTAGGGTTGATTGTGGATTGTTGTACACGAATTTTTTTTATACAACCAACTATTTCACAACCAAAGAAAGCACAAAATTCAATTAGCAGCACGTATATTGCAGGATCTGATATTGCATTATGCAAACAAGAAAATTCTTTTTCCATCATATTTAACTAAATTTGAACTTGCATGTCTGTGACTAATCACAGCACCACAAAGCTTCTAAAATAATCACATAGAAAAATATGAGCACTTCTATACTAAATTGAGTCTCAATACCAACCTGAACAACACAGACGATGGATGAATATAAACTTCTTGGGAACCTCTAATAGTCTTGTACATCCCACCATGACTGAAGGCCTTGTGACAAGATAGGCAACAAAACTTAATTAAGATATCAACAGTTTACCAAGGAAAAATCTTTTTAGTTTCTAATAATACAATGATATTTATTTAAAGACAAGTAACCATTCGTCTAGGGATTAAAATTACCTCTAAACGACATGCATTAGTAAAAAACCCAGCAGTGACTGCCTTTCTCACTAACTGCAACAAGTACATTAGACAGCATCATTCATCTTGTTCAAAAAAATATGATAAAAGATTATTTGAGACATGAAATGCCAAGAGGAATGGGGTGGGCTTGATTTAAATTAAACACATGACAATGGCAATAGAAAGTGCCACTGCATACGCATAAAATTTCCACTCTTTAAGTTCTCAAAATTTGTCACTGCAAGAAATCAAAAAGCAGAGCTATCTACATAATTGAATCAGTATTGTTAAAATCCTATGATGGGTACTCCAAAAACGCTCACAAAGCTATAGTTGTAAGCTCATGAAACAGACAATTAAGATTTTCAGAAGAAAGGAAAAGATGGTCTAAGGAACTGATAATATGAATAACTACATCATATGATATATTCAAACGAAGTCTTATTATCTGTTCAATTACCTCCCTTTCGAACTTTTGACTAATGCAATTTGTTGTTATACACAAAAAGTCACATGCCTAACCAATCAGTGAATAAGCAATGAAACAAGACTTAGGGGAGCAGAAACACCATTTACATTTACAAGCTTTACATAAATTTTTTATTTAAGACTAAAAATATCAACCTTCTCCCAATGGAAACAGTGGCAGCAAGAACATACCTTCTCTTTTCCCTGTTTCTTTTTTAAGATTAAATCAGTAAGTAACTTTATTTACCTGCGTATCTCTTTCACAAGATTTCAAGACAATGCCCAACCTCAGTGCTATTCTTTTGAGTTGTTCTCTGATTTCCATTACTTTTTTCTGCAAAATAATTAAAACCATTACTTTTTTTTCTGTAAATTAATTAATAAAATTTTAACATAAATAATTCACGTATGGGATGTGGCAAAGTAACTATCTTAAAGAAGTAAAATCTATAGATACAGGATTTTTGTACAAAAGACAAGCTCTATCAGAGTGAAATGTTCTGTATCTTAAATTCTCAAAAATGTTTAAAAACAAATACACACCATGGCATGATAGTTTATGAAGTTCCTATGACACCATTGTGAAGATTTGCCTGAGTGGAGAAATCCTTTGTAAATATTCAGGAAAGTAACATGGTCACCCTGCAAAAGACAAAGATGCGAGACAGGTGCAGCACACTAATAACTGAGCTATTACAATATATCAAATCATACTTGTAATCTAGAAAGAAAATCCAGCAAAACTAGTTAAGGTAGTTCATACTTTAGATCCGTTTCCCAGTATAAAAAATCAAATTAGATGAGATAAGCATGACACTTGAAATGCAGCCAAAAACAAAGCAAAAAGATCCCAAAAAAGGTTGAAGCAGCTTGGAGTAAGCTATAAGAAGTAGTAATACATTGACGAATAGACAACAAAGTAAATCAGGTTTGGAAACATAAAATCATATGAAGCTGAAGATCAAAGATATAATACCTCAGCAGCAGCAAATCTCAATTTGGCTTCATCCAGTTCCTTTTGCACACCCCTACCAGAAAACCAGATAGACTGCGAAGACATTCTAAATATCAACTAAAATTCAGCAGGAACGTTTGCTTCATGTTGGGACATTAATTTTAAGCTTTTAAAGAAAAAATTCAATAACTTTATTATTTCATCCTTTTATTTTCAAAAGCTGAGGGAAAGGAAAAGTAAAAGAGAAAAGGGAAGGGAAGAATGCTCAATCAGGAATATTGATAACTTGGTCTTTACAACAATGGTATCTGAGCAAACAAAAACATTTGAATAAAGTGTAATAGAGAACAGGGGTAGTTTACCTGGATGGAGAGAATAGCAGCAATAGTAATGATTTCCTCTGAACACCCAAGCTCATTTGAAGCTAAAATCATTTTTGAGATCATTGGTTCCTACAAAACATATCATAGTGAAGCATGCACCTAAGAAAAACAGCATTAAAAAACAAAAACTGAATAAAGAAAAATAAGTAAAAACTTAAAATATATAATTAACCATGGCCCCATTTCTATTAGCTGTGTATCTCTCCTAACAGTAACAAGTAAGGAAGAAATCAATAAAATAAACCATTAAAAAAGAATGAACCTAAAGTCTTAAGTGAAATAGGATATGCCCACTTACCAGTGGAATTTCTGCAACTTGAAACCCAACTGGTGAAGTAAGTTTGGCATCATCATCAAGGACTCCAAGTGAATAAAGTACTTCAAGTGCTCGGATCATTGATTCAGGAGATGGAGATGCTGGCCAATCAAAGCCCAGAATATTATCAATGCCTAAGGCTTTTAACTGCAAGATCAGAATACAGAGATTAGCATCTAGAACACTATAAAAGATTAAATCAGAACATAATTCTACAATACTATTAAATACTACAAAAGATTAAATCAGAGTCAATTGTCAATATATGACATGAAGGAAGCACCAAAGTTAAAGTTACATATGCACCTTAGTGCCAAACAATAAGGAGATATTTCATTGACAATTTTATGTAGTACCAAATGACATCCAAAGAAATCATGCAACAAATCTGAATACCTGAATCACACAGGAAACAAGATTTGACCTCTGAATCTCTGGGATTCCTTGAGCAGACATTTCATTGACAAAATACTCTTCTGTATAAAGTCTGGTGGCCAATCAAAAGAATTCAGTCATAGACAATATGATTTCATCTAAAGAAAGAATTTTAACTTCATGAGATAATTAGACACCTGTAACACTTCCCAGGTCGAAGTCTACCGGCCCTTCCAGCCCTTTGTCTAGCAGATGCCTTGGATATTGGTGCCACTACAAGATTTTCTATATCTGAGATCTGGTGCAACAAGAACAATATGATTAACAATTAAAACAGAAGGCTGGAAAGGCAATCCATTTAAAGGTATAAGGCTACCATTAAAACCTCTAGAAAAGTTAGAACAAATATTCATATGAATCAGAAAAGAACTAAAATAGACTGGTGACTATTGTGATAAACTGAATAACATAATGCAAAACTAAGAGTACTTGCATGCTCCAATATACCCGATCTGGAAAAGCTTAAAATTTCACAATTTTCTTTTAGCACAAGATGATCCAAGACAATCCACCACAAAGTGATCAACACCACTGTTAACCGATTTTTCAAGGAAAAAGAAACCTAAAGATAATGTTATGTATTATTTTTCAGATTCACTGAAAATAATGCCAGGAATGATCATTTGGATTGTAGTTCAGTAGATCTTGTGGTAGTATATTTGAGGAATGAATAACTTTAGGCAAGATTTCACCATTATCAAACAGAGTTCACATAGATAATCCTATAATCTACACCTGTTTCACCATAACAAGAAGGGTGGAAACAAAGATACCGGATTGTAAAATCGTTGTTTTGAGAACCCGCTGTCAACAACATAGACAATTCCCTGCACCAACCATGAAAACAAGGGTAGGCCTGAATGCAACAATTGTTTACTATAAACTAGAAAACTAAAGTTTAATAAATAGCTCCACAGTGCACATATCTTACCTCTAAAGTCAATGATGTCTCTGCAATATTTGTTGATATCACTACTTTTCTCTTACCTTTAGGAGTTGGAGAAAATACCAAATCCTGAAAAGAAAGAAAGGGAAGTTCGCAAAACCAGAAAGGTAATTAAGTAAATTCTACAGAAGTCACTTTATTACACTGGCAGTTATCTCTAACCTGTTCTGCACGTGAAAGTCCCGAGTATAGAGGCAGAATAATCAACCCTGAAAATCAAGGATATAATTCAACAATTAACCACAAAATCCAACAGAATGTTTATTTTGCATTAAGCTAAAGAAATCATCCTCCCATTGATTACACTCAAGGTTGGCTCTGAGCATATAAGTGGTGTGGAATGCTAGGTCTTTTCTATTAGAGTTTTGTTTGACCCATTTGAATAATAGAATATAATTTAAACATGCATACATCAAAAAAAGTGACACTAACTAATAACAGGTCACAGATCCACAATAGTGCCAGGCATTTAGCTATCCACCATACTTGCACTGTAACACATATACATCTGGTCATACTCATCTATGCACACGCATAAAAACTCCAATACAATCTGCATATAGAGATATACTAATACAAAATTATTGCAACTTCTTTTGATGGATATAGGTTAATGATGACAAGTCCAAAGATATGCCATGCTACTAAACCTGAGGAATTTTTCCCATTGCTTCGAGCTTCTTCAGTAAGCATCTTAACAGCAACATCAATATCATCTTGACCGGTAAGAAATACTAAAATATCACCTGCTGGTTCCTAAGCAAAGGATAAAATATAGATAAGAAAAATTAGTGGAATTTAATCTTTCATGAAAAGACTTATACAATACCAGTCTATACTAGTATTTGGGAGGAAAAATTATAATAAATGAGTTGAAGAAAGCCTTCACAGGAAAGAACAAAAAGTCATTGAAACATTTATAGTTCTTGCACTATAAAGTTTGTTGGTAGTTTTTACAGCAATTGCAGAACATTAAAAGAGTGAAAGGCTAGACATTTGATCTTTAAAGAACTCCTTTCAGACAAATGGTACTTAAACAATTTATGAAAAAGAAAAGAATATTTATTATATCTACATGTTTTTGTTTTTGCAGCATTTATAAACATTTACATACAATTATTTAGCATCAAAGAAATGCTTCAAGAAATTATCAAAAGCTTATCATTGAAGTGTCACAGTTTATATGCATACTTATAAAACCCAACATTTGAATTTATTACAATCTTCAAAATACCTGGTCATGGATCAACAGCACTGTTGAGACAGCAGCCTGAACATAGTCTTGGACAGGATCCTCCACATAATGAATTTGCACATTAAACCCTCTACCCTGAAAATTGAATCGAAAAAAAACCTAATTTCATTAATCCAAAGTGAATGGGAAAAAAGGAGCATCACTTAAAGAATAACCTCCATCAGAAATACAAACAAGTTGCCTTCAGTAACAAAAGTTTTGTGCATGCATGTGTTTGAAAAGTGGCAGAAGGGAGTGGTACTGCAATGAGAATACCTCGACAGATAGGATCGCAGGCTCCAACCTTGGTCTAAGCTCCTCACCTTCCGATACTCGACGCCTTTTGCTAGTTTACATCAAATGCAAGATGTTATGGTCAAACACAGAAACTTGCAGATCATTATCAACTAACTGGAAATCCAACCGACAAATAAATACTAATAAAAAAATAAACAATTAAATAGCTTGAAATTAGAAATATTCTAAACTCTCAACAATGAGAAAGATACTTCACTAAAATGCTTAGAAGGAAACCTGGACTGGAAGAAATCAGACATTGCCTTTGCTTCGATTGTAGCAGAAGATATAACCAGGCGCAGCTCAGGTCGACGCTTTTGGATCTGAATTTTCAATGTTTAGCAAAGATTTAAGAAACTACAGGACCTATATGGAAAAAAATAAGTTGCAAATTTCCTAGTCTTTCCTACCACCACGAACACACCAGTCACCAAGTATAAATAGTATTACCTTTTTCAGAAGACCAAGTAAAACGTCTGTTGAAATGGATCTTTCGTGAGCCTCATCCACCATAATGACACTGCCAAAGTCATATATACTTTTATTCTATTTTATCTTACTAAAAAAAAAAAGAGCCTCATCCACCATGATGACACTGTGATGGACTTACAGGCACACCTGAATGCCATTAAATTTCTAGTTTGCCAATTTGATTATCTGACTTTGCATGAATAATGATCAAATGCACAAAATTTTTTTTGCACAACAATGAAAACTAACGAACAAGTAACAATAACATCGCTAATAAGTTTATCATAAAATATATAAATATAGAAGTCTCACAGCCTGGTATGGAGAATGAACAAAGGAATGAAGCTAAAGAGAGATAGCAAGTATAATTCATAAAAGAGAAGCACTAGCTGCACTATATGGAAAATTTTCCAATCTTAACCAATACCTGTACTTGGTCAAAAGGGGATCGTCCATCATTTCTCTAAGTAAGACTCCATCTGTGAGAAATTTTATTCTAGTAGCATCCTGCACTGTCAAAAGGAAAGAATTCTCAACATCCAGGAGACCAAAATACAAAGGAAAAACACAATTTAATAAGATAATAACTTTGAGATCAAAGATTGTGTAGATAACTCACTGGATTAGAGATATCTTCAAATCGAATTGTGTAGCCAACTTCTTCTCCAACTTTGACACCCATCTCCTCGGCTACCCTTGAAGCAACTGCCTGTGCATCAGATAAAATGACAATTATTCAGCAAAAACATTAACACATTTCCATGCACAAAAAAATTGAAAATATTAAAACGCTAACAATCATGACATACATGCATCCAAACTGCAGAGTAAAATGTGAAAGGATATAGTAACATTCAAAGCTACCTGGACAGCTAGTCGTCTTGGTTGCGTGCAAGCTATAACACGCCCACCATCAGCCCAACCTGCTTCTTTAAGATACTGCAATACGAGCATAATCAAATCAAGACTCTCAGCAACCAAAAGAAAGCAAAATAAACTTCAAAGATGATAAAGAGAAATGTGAGTATGCTGTTAAAGCATTTTTATTTTAAATTCTCTCCATTTCAATTCAAGAACCAAACAAAACAATAGAATATAAGCAAAGAGAAAGAAAACCTGCGGGATTTGAGTGGTTTTGCCACTACCCGTTTCACCAACAACAATGGTAGTAGCGTGAGACTCCACCAAATAAAGAATAGAAGTCCTATACTTGTAAACTGGAAGCCTCTGCCTTTGCTTCTCAATGCTCGCGTACCCATATCTGTAAAACAAGGAAAAAACAAATTCTTTTGAGGAAGAGAAAAGACAAGAAAAAGCAAAATGAAAGAACAAAAATTGAAGGAAAAGAGGGAGTCAGAGAGAGATACCCAGAAGAAGAGGAAGAGAAAGAAGAAGACAAGAAAAGCACGCCACCTTCCTCGTCGTCGAGGAGGCGGGGCTTCTCGGTTCCCGGTTTCCAGAACTGCGCCATCGTTTCAAGCTCTGTTTTCTTAATTCTAGGAAAGTCGAATCGGTGTTCTTGCTTGGCCTTTTTGTTTTGTTATTAAACGGCTATCAACGGGCTTTGGGTTTGGTCTCTTACGCTCGTAGGCTTTGATCTATGGGTTTGGTCTTATGATAAGTGGATTTATCGGCTCTGTTCTCTTTTGGGCTGATGGAGTATATCTTGATGTTGGGCCAATGCTGTTGGCCCAAAGTTGTTAAGGTTTTTTCGGCCATTTCAGTCTTCTAATTTTTTTTATTTTATTTATTTAATATTTATATTATTTAAATAGCAAATTAAATTTTTTAATGATTGTAAGAGCATCCATTAATTTGAATAATATTCTTTAAAATGGTTAGAAGATAAACAAATTGATTATAATAAAAAGGATTGACAGAAAGGGGAGAGGAATCTGTAAAAACTTATACATTTCAATTCTCAATACCAAATTACCAATGTCCACAACAACGGGAAGAAACTGGAAACAAAAGTTTTAAACATCAAACTCATTCAATTTATAATTTTATCATTGATTTTTTTTTTCCCTGTTTCTTTTCCTTCTGGTCAAACAAGAGAAAGAGAAGAATCGATTTCATTCATTAATTCCTTTCCACAATCTGTAGACAGAAGTAACCCTTCCCTAGGCCTCTTCCCGCAAGCCAACTATCGGTCTATCTCCATCGTCCAAGCTGTTAGACTCTGGCTTGGCCGTATCCCTTGATTCTTTCATAGCAGAGATCCGCGTTGTTGGCCAATGGCCCCAATGGTTTTTTGCCAAGAAGCCCCGCTTTGAATGGCGAATTGGCGGCTACGCTGCTGACTTTTGTTGTCAGACGGAAAAGTAATACAGACCAAGATTCCTGGCAATTACACCATTTCCTTACATTTTCTACCAGACACATAAATATCTTTCCTGCAATAGTTTCTTGCTAAGATGACAGAGATGAGAGAACTGCATAGCAAGGACGAAAAAAGTATGAAAACCGTTAAAACCCAACTTCCTTTCCCTCTCATTTCAGTTAACAAAGTCTCCGCTTCTTACCTTCTCTTCCCTCTACTCATCGTCAGTTTCCTTCTCGTCCTCTTCCATGGAGCTCAAGCTGCCAACATTGAAAGCGTTACAGAAATCAAAATTGGTGCAATCATCGACGCTAATTCCCGGATTGGAAAAGAAGAGAAAACAGCCTTGGAAATTGCTGTTGCAAACTTCAACACCAGTAAATCAAGAAACCACAAGTTATCTCTTTACTTCCACGACCCTGGAAGAGAACCCTTTAAAGCAGCTTTGGCTGGTTTGTTATATTTTTTTTATTGCCTTTTCTTCCTTTTGTTTTATAGTGTTGGAGGCTTAGAGCCTGACCTAATTATTACTGTATTTCTATTGCAGCTGAGGAACTGATTAAGGAAAAAAAGGTTAAAGTAATTGTTGGCATGGACTCATGGGAGAAGGCAGCTTTGGTTGCCGATGTTGGAACTCGGGCTCAAGTTCCCGTTCTTTCGTTTGTAGCGCAGGCGATGACACCACCATTGGCAGCAACTCGCTGGCCTTTCTTGATAAGAATGGCTAGCAACGGTCTTGAACAAATGAGATGCATTTCAGCTCTTGTTCGGTCCTACAACTGGCGAAGAGTCGTAGCCATCTATGAAGATGATACGTATGGTGGTGATTCTGGAAACTTAGCCCTTCTATCAGAAAAGCTACGGAAAGTTGGTTCCGAGATTGAGCATAGCTTGGTTCTACCACCATTTTCATCATTATCTGATCCAAAAAGGTTCATTCAAGAAAAGCTAAGGAAGCTAAGAACAGAAATACAATCTCGGGTTTTCATTCTTCTCAAGTTGTCATCAGCTATGACGATTCATTTGTTCAGAGAAGCTAAGGAAATGGAACTTGTAGGGAGGAACACAGCTTGGATACTTTCAGATACCGTTACCAGCTACCTGGACTCATTCAACCATTCTGTTATTTTCTCTATGGAAGGTGCTTTAGGAATTAAAGCCAACTATTCTGAAGAAAGTATGTCTTATTTAAAATTTTACGCTCAATTTAGGGAAGTTTTCCTATCTAAATATCCGGAGGAAAATGAGTTTAAGCCCGGAATTCATGCTCTTAGAGCTTATGATAGCATTAAAGCCATTGAATTAGCCATAAAAAGAACGAGTAGCAACCACAGCAGTCGAAAATTGTTGTTACGAAATATCTTATCTAGCAATTTCAATGGTTTAAGTGGTAAAATACGCTTTAAAGCAGGGGACCTGAACCAAACTCAAAGCTTAAGGATTGTAAATGTGGTTGGAAAGAAATACAAGGAGATTGACTACTGGTTGCCGAAATATGGATTCTCTAAGACTCCCAGTGGAGGAGAAAATGGTGGCGCCAATGATGGTGAAACTGTAAAAGCTTTGGCTGGGATAGTGATTTGGCCAGGGGACTCACTTGAAGATCCAAAAGGATGGGCAATGCCTACAGCTGAAAAACCGATGAAAATTGGAGTTCCCAGAAGAACCTCATTTGAAGAGTTTGTGGAGTTTCAGGGCGAGACACCTACCGGTTTCTGTATTGATCTTTTCGAAATGGTGCGGAAGAGTCTGGATTATAATCTATCATATGAATTTTTCCCCCACAGTAACTCCTACGACGATCTCATTTTTGCTGTCTCAAACAAGGTAATGACTCTGTCTTAGCCTTTCGATGAATGGTCTTCATAGTTTAACAAATATTGCATATTACTCAATAATGATTTGTTATATATCTGTATGATTAGCGCATGAAATTTGTGAATAGATCTACCAGAGTTTCACTAACAAGACCGTCTATATTTTCATTTCTGATCCAAGTTTTGTAGTGGACGACATTTGGTTTTCATCGAGCGAAGCTGGGTAGCTTTCGAAATAACTTCCCTCTCTATATAATTGATTTTGTAAGTTTTAGAGCAGGGACTTCATTAAAACACATTGCAGTAGAGAGTCAGAATTTCTAATGGCCGAAGGTAGCTGGAAACACTCAAACTAGGAAGAAATAACGTATAGAATTCCTCTAGTTTTGGTTTGTCACATAGTTGAAACTTCTTTCTCCTTCATGTTTTTAAGTTATTCACTGCCAACTATTCTCCTACAGTTTTTGACTTGGTCCACTTGAAAGAAGCCCTTGATAGGGCAAAGATAGAGTGATTGTATCAGTAAAAAGCAAGAACATTCATATGAGGTTCCTATTTCGTGGTTTAATTCGTTCTTTCGCTCAATTATTTGTTTCTGATAAAAATTGCTTTGGTGGTCCTGCATGTCTAAATTAATGGAAGACTTATGATGCTGCTGTTGGTGATATAACAATACTAGCTGAAAGGATGGAGTACGTGGAGTTTACTCAGCCTTTTGTTGAATCAGGGTTGTCAATGATAGCTCCAACTAAGTCTGATTCAGAATGGATGTTCATGAAGCCTTTCACGTTGGAAATGTGGGTGGCGACCGGTGCCTTGTTCATCTACACAATGTTCATAGTTTGGTTCTTGGAGCATAGCTCAAATCCAGAATTTAGAGGGGGACTGACGAATGAGATCAGCACTGCACTTTGGTTCACTTTTTCTTCTCTCTTCTTTGCTCACAGTAAGTATCAGTCGAAAAATGAACAATCTAAATAGCATTTTTTATTCTAATACCCTTTACGGTCAGTGGTCCTCCTTGATTGGGATCATCTGGCTGAAGTTTTTTAGGCGGTTTTGTTCAAAATATCCTCCTGATATATTAGGTGACCTGAAATATATGCCCATGGTTAATGCAGGGGAAAGAATATATAGCAACTTCACTAAGGTGGTGGTCCTAGTGTGGCTATTTCTTGTATTTATCTTGACCTCAAGCTACACTGCTAGTCTGTCTTCACTGCTCACTGTCAAAGAGCTGGAATCAAATCTAGATATCCAATCAGTGAGAGAAAGAGGCTTAAATGTTGGGTCCGATAATGATTCTTTTGTCAAAACTTACCTGAAGACTGTGCTTAGTTTCAAAGAAGAACAAATACATATCTTTAACAGTAGCGAATCCACTTATGTAGACGAATTCAGAAAGAACCAGATAGATGCAGCCTTTCTTGAAGTACCATATGAAAAGGTTTTCCTAAATAAGTATTGCAAGGGATACGCATCAATTTCGCCAACCTATAGATTTGGAGGTTTTGGCTTTGTAAGTACTAGTTACAGCTTGAATGCCCTGAAGTATCAGTACTTTTATCTTTAATGATTGACAGTCATTTCTACTCTAAAATGAAAGCTGAAAACAACTTCTTGCATTGTTTGCAGGCGTTCCAAAAAGGCTCTCCCATAGCTGCTGATTTTTCTAGAGCCATTCTGAAGCTATCAGAGACAGGAAATTTAACATCATTGGAAAAATACTGGTTTCCTCCATCTGCTGAGTGTAATGCAGCAAACACTAAAATTGAAAGTTTGAGCCTCCACAGCTTTTGGGGTATCTATGCTATATCTGGCGCCACTTCAACTCTTTGCTTTCTACTGTTCTTACTTAAGCTGCTAAAGAATTTCCGGCATCAACAAGAAGCATTCAGAGGTAATGTTTCTCCAGGAAGAAATGGTACTTGGAACATGACGGTTGGACTTGCAAAGTACTTCTACAAAGGCGAAGTTAATCTTCCAAGAAGTTTCAGAAGCGCTTCAACTTCTAGTCGAGCACAGACTTTAGATCAACGGCGCTCATTGAAGTGGAATATGTGAGCCATTCTGACACCCAGGAGGATCTTCCAGCCTTCTCACTAGCTGATAAGATTGAAATGTTATGAAGCTGTCAGTGAAAAAGATTAGGAAGACGGAGAAACTTATGCTGATCAAGATCGACTGCTTTTATTTTCATCATAGCTGCTGCATAACATCTAGCTATTGTTTTATATAATTGACAAATATTGGGCACTTGTAAATTGTAATGTTACATATACAGTAGGGCTATGTTGCTTGAATTTTATGAAAATTTTATCTTTTCTTTGACTTGAGCAATATGAGATGTGTTCAAAATTTAATGCAAAGTACAAGCAAAGATTACGCGCAAGTGAACACGATCGCAACAAGTAGTAAAGTAGTGAATTGAGTATCGTTCCTGCAGGAGTTGATCTATTAATTGTTGCTAAGTACTAAAATTAATACAAACTAGTTTTATCCAAATACCAATTTTTGAATAATAATTAAAATGTAACCTAATTATCTAATGCTAACCTAAATTATGCAATCAACAAATTGAGGTGGGAACTATAATATAATAAGTTAGGATTATGGTATCCTTTAATATTTCACTTGGAGTTTGGTTGGCTCAATTACTTAATTTCAATGAAAATTGATGTTAGTCTAAAATCCTAAAGTATGGGTAATTCTCCGTCGAGATATTACACACTTACTTAGTCTAATTGAATCACTATATGTCTATAGGAGACAACTAGCTTAAGTTCTTTAAGCCAAGGTTCTACAAATTGACTATGTATGGCAATTAAATGTATGTCTACTCTAATTACAAATCAACACACTGAAATTTCTTTCTAAGTGTATTAAACACACATTATCCAAATCAATGCCTAATTTAGACTAACTCTTTCAAGTGTCATCTAAATACCTAAATACATTTAAATGGTGATCAAGCAAATAAATTGGCAATAAGTACTAATTTGAGTAAACATCAGTTTTTCCATTGAAAATAAGCAATAAACCAACCAAATATTCCAGTTACATATTAAAATCAACCATAATCCTAGAGTAGAAGGTTTAGCTCAACATACTAAGGAGGAGAGTATACATTTCAGCAAGCAAAAGTATTGTTTTACAAGATGAGATAGAGAGAGAATCAAATCTGAAAAGAGAGAAAATGTTTTAAAGCAGCGTTTTTGTTGATTTCCAGCTTTTGATTCTTCTTCCCTTTTCCCTTTTTGTTCTTACCTCAGCTTGCCCAAAGTAGCCTCTCCAGAATCCTCCTTTTTTCAATCCAAAATTATCTATTTATACCCCATCCTATCTCAGCTTAACTTAAAATCTCGTGTAAAAAATTTCTGTCTGAAGTATTTTCGCTGCAGCGAGATTAAGTTCTAGTTGCAGCCAGAAACTTTCTATTTGGGTTTTGTTAACAGCAGTATTTTGGCTGCAGCGAGAATTGGTTCTCGCTGCAGCCAGAAGCTTTCTGACTTGGCAGGTGAACTTTGACCCTATTTCTCACTGCAGCCAACTTGCATTCTGGCTGCAGCCAGAAACTTTCTGCTTGCTCTGTTGCCATTTAAACTCATTTGCATCATTCTTTGGAATTGTGGTCCACTCTCTTGCATTACCTTCAATATTCAAGGATTAAATGATCAAAGGCTGAGATAAGGAGCTTGACAAGAAATTAAGCTAAAAGTGTATAAATAGAAATTGATGACATCTAAGTTAATTACCACTAAAAAGCATAAAAATTTCCTAAAGTTTGCACTAAAAACTCAAAGACTTAGCACATTTCATACCCCAAAATAATTTATGATAACTCTATATAATAGAGTTATCAGGCTATCTTGAAAATAATTTCGAGATCACTGACTTATCCAAAACCATTCATAAATCATGAATGGCGGGAGCATGTTGGCCCCCCTTACCTTTACCAGATTTGGCGAAGCCTATATCATGGTTAAATGCCCCATCATTGTCTATATTGCAAATTCACCATTTCAAATTAGCATTGCAGCTCTAATACCAAAGAAAGAAAGAGGGTTTGAGTGCTGTAAAAGATGATTTGTCAGTTGTATACAGCATCCAATGACCCTACTCTTTCCATTCTATGAGGAAGTTAAACAGAGGATTAGTGGGCAAATTCAAGTTAGAAGTTAGAAGCTAGAAGTTTCAGCTGCATCCGAGAATGTACAACCTTAACAATTCAGACTGGCGTATAAGGAAAATAGCTATGAGCATATAATAGCTTATATAAATGCTGCAATATTCGAAAGCCTAGAAGTCATAAGGCAGATGAATTCTTTTTGGGTGCAGAAAGGAAAGATAATTTGGTAATGTTTTTTCAACTATTCTTGTAATATTTTCGGTCTTAATATTTTGTCCACTTAAATATAGAATAAAGAGCCAAGCTCAAACCACATTTGGTCAGCTTCTGTAATATTGTATATTCAAGAATCAAGAAAACTTAAGTTTCAACCTTATTGTAGTTGACTTCTCCTGGAAGACAAATCCATGGCAGGAAACTACGCGGAATCATGCTATTCATTTTCCTGCAATCCTTTTGTAATTTACAAAGTCTAAGCATCTATATGTTCAGTTATAATTCATATATAAAAAACAAAAGGCAAGTTCATTTTTTATATTTCGAAACACTATTCCGTTTCATATCCGATTGACTAAGACATTGTGCGATGATTTTAAAGCTAAAGCAAAATTACCTTTCTCTTGCAGTTCCATAGTTTTAAAATGTTGGGATCTGTACCAGGCATTCTTCGTATTTGCTTTCATCATCTCTTTTGGAGTTGAACTTGCCAAATATTATCAAGTTAAGAAGATCGGTGCTGTTTGTGATGTTACTTCTCCATTTGTGAAGGAAGAGAAAACAGTCATGGAAATTGCAGTTCAAAGTTTCAATAGTTCTCTCTTTATGAACCCTGGAAGAGGCCTCCTGATAGCTGCTATTACAGGTTATATCTTGACTATACTTTCCTGCTAATATTGCTTCTATTTTGATAAGTGCAGCCTGATCAAGACAATTTATAGTGACAAGGATACGTTAACTTCGTTGCAGCTGAAAAGCCAGATAGAGATGAATACATGGGAAAAAGGGGCTTCAGTTGCTGCAATTGGAAATCACGTTGACACTCTGGTTCTTTCGTATGCAGCACCTTCTACGCCACCAACACTATCATCCCTCGATCAGCCTTTCTTGGCAAAATTGACAATCAATGATTTCGAACAGATGAAATGCTTTGCAGCTATTGTTCATGTCTACATCTGGAACAGGGTTATCCCAATTTTTGAAGAAGAGGAATACCTTGTATTCATCTTGAAGTCAAGCTACACTTCAAAAGCGAGTTCAATACTCATCTTTCAGCCACTGGAACCAAATATCACAGATATTGAAAGGCTCAGAAAGGCCAATTCAAAAATTGGATTTGATGGTGATTCATATGTAAGGGCTTATCTTGAGGGCGTGCTTCGGTCTGGAAAACAGCATATCGAGAATGTCAGCAGCAAATACAAATATGAAGGAGAATTTAGGAGCATCAACAGAGCAGCTGCCTTTCTTGAACTTCAAGATGGGAAAGTTTTCCTCAGTCAATACCGCAAACAGTTTATTGCTACCACACCTATCTACAGCTTCAGAGGACTTAGCTTTGTGAGTATATAACTAGAACTTCATTTTATCAAAGGGAAAAAAAAAAAGAGAATTTCCATGGAAAGAATCTCTAAAGGCTTGAAAGTCTAATAAAGGAGCTCATGTACTCATATTTCCTTAGAGTAATGTCCCGCATAGATGATGTGAATTTGGACTCTTCATTTTGCTGCAATATAAGGAGATTAAAATGATAGAAAGAAAAGGAACAATCAACAACCTAACTTATGACACCTACTAATTAACCTATAAACTTATTCAGCACTGTTCTTCATTCTAGATTCTAACATTTTATGCCATTTTCCAAAATTTCATCCATGCTAGAAATGTGGGTTAAGAGGAAACTTGTTTTTGCTGGCATTGAAGGTATTCAAGAAAGGCACTCCAATCGCTACTGATATTTCAAAGGCTATCCTAAATCTAAATGAAGATGGGATCCTAAAAGCACTGGAAGAAAATAAGTTTGCTTATTCATCGGAAGTTTCGTACAGCTTGGCCGTCCAAAGCTTCTGGGGTATTTACCTAATATTTGGTGCCACTTCAACAGTTTGTGTTCTAATCTTCCTCGTCAACCTAATAAAAAATTACTACTGTGATCAAGACGGAGAAAATGAAGACAACATACCTCCATGTTAATGAAACTGTCAGGAATGAGGCGATTAGAACTGTTGCATATCTTTGTCTTGGAGAGATTGGCATCATAACTTTCTGCAAGGCTTTATCAGTTAAATACTAAGATATTTCAAAGTTTGAGCTTAACCATATTTGTTTATGCATCTTTAGATTCAATTTTAGCCTCATATCATATATCCTGTTTCATCCCACTTCTACTCTACCAATATGCTATAGTTCTAATTATTGCAGCTTTTCCAACGTGCAATCATGCACTTAGCTACCAAATGCGCCATTTGTGATTACTTCTAAATTTTTTTGTACTCTAACTTTAAACCAATGATAAATGGTTTGCAGAGCTTAATACCATGGTTTACATGCCCCATTATTGCGTACATTACGGAATGAAAATTTTAAATTAGTTTGCTAGCTTAATACTAAATCAAACAAATGACATTTGGGGTTCATATTGGCCTATTATAACTGATTTCTTATGATGTTTTGTTGCATCCGTATACCCTGCTCTGCTCCACTTCATGACCAAAGCTAGAGCGTGCAAGGGCGAGTTAGAACTTGCCAGCTACATGTAAGAATTGTTTCAGCTCTATTATTTTCATAAAAATTTATTTTAGTAATCAATTAGGAGTAGTTGGGTACCTGTTACAAATATTAATGAAGCCCAATTTGAAAAAGAAAATTGAATTTAGATCAATTAGGCCGGAAGCCCAAGTCAAAAGAAACCTGATATGGCCTAAGTCCAACCTTTTCCTTTTTGTTTGGAGAACCTGTGGCTGAACCAAGAGGATTTTGCACCTGAGCGGAATGCTCGGTGCCTTTCATTTTTAGATTTTAATATACCCTGCTCCTCTTTCTTCATGTTGGCTTTCATCCTGAAAAAACGTTACCTAGAGCCGCCAGCCCACGAGGCAACTTAACTCTCAGCATCTTATATATTCTGACTCCAAGGGTTAAGACAAATATTGGGGAGTTGGGGACAGAAGAGTGAAGAAAGATTAATGATTAATTCCGTTTAGTAGAGTTTAATCTTAATAATCTGTTTGGTCGATTATGTTTTGTTTCTTTGACTACAGAATCAAGAGCCTGGCTCAAATTAACCAAGTCTGGTCAAGTCCTATAATCCAGATGCAAGATAACTTGAGTTGCAGTGAAAACGTAATTGACTAAGTCTTGAAGACCAATTAAGACATGAAATTACTGGGATGTTCGTGCCAATCATTTTCGTTTCTCAAATTCATGAAGTCTTGAATGACATAAATATATGCAGATACAATTAGGATATGAAAGAAGAAAAGTAAGGTCGTTTTTCATGATTCAAAACATTTTATGTTCCATAACGGAATGACGAGGACTTTGTGCAATGGTTTTGTTGCCCGATTGCTTTTATCTTGCAACATTTACATAAATACGGTTTCAAAAAGTCGGTTTCTCTTCCTGGAACTGGTCTTGTTTTCATGCATCCTCTCTGATGGAGTTCAAGCTGTCGATGATCATAAACTTACAAACATCGGTGCCATCATCCATGTCACTTCCCGCGTTGGGAAGGAAGAGAGAACAGCCATGGAAATTGCAGTTCAAAACTTCAACAACAAGTCAAACAGTCACAAGTTATCTCTCTATATTCAGAACCCTGGAACAGACCCCCTGCAAGCTGCTTCTGCAGGTCTGTGATCTTAATTTCTTAACCATAATTAGTTTCTAACTTTTTCTTTGTTAAGTTGTAGTAACATGAAATCATATATATGTAATCATGACACTGAAGTAAATTTGGCTGCAGCTGAACAGCTGATTAAAGGGCAGAACGTGAAGGCGATCATCGGCATGGAAACATGGGAAGTAGCGGCTCCAGTCGCTGAAATTGGAAGCCGAGCTCAAGTTCCGGTTCTTTCATTTGCAGCACCTTCTATAAAACCGCCGATGTCAACTCTCCGATGGCCTTTCTTGGTACAAATGGCAAACAATGATTCTGAACAAATGAAATGCATTGCAGCTATCGTTCATGCTTACAACTGGAAAAAGGTTATCGCGATTTATGAAGATGAGACATATGGTGGTGATTCCGGGAAATTAGCTGTTCTAACCGAAGCTCTACAACATATCGGTTCAGAGATTGAGCATAGATTGGTTCTTCCACCGATTGCATCTCTGACTAATCCAAAAGAAATTGTTCAGAAGGAGCTGCTGAAGCTTCGTAGCATCCGTTCTCGGGTTTTTGTTGTCCTTAAAGCATCTTCAGTTATGACAATTCACTTGTTTAGAGAAGCTAAGAATATGGGGTTTCTGGGAAGAGACTCAGCTTGGATAATCACAGTCACGATTACAGCTTACCTTGACTCTTTTAACACCTCTGTTATTTCCTCTATGGAAGGTGCTTTGGGAATCAAGACCTACCATACTGAGAATAGTAGCTCTTATGAAAACTTTTATGGGCAGTTCAGGCAAGTTTTCCGAAAGAAGTACCAAGAGGAAGATAACTTTGAGCCTGGAATTTATGCCTTCCGAGCATATGACGCCATCAGAATCATCACAGAGGCTATGGAAGGAATCATCAACAACAGTAGCAGTCCAAATGAATTGTTAGAAAATATGTCATCAAGCAATTTCACTGGTTTAAGCGGAAAAATTCTGTTTGAAGAAGGCATGCTGTCACATGATCCTATATTAAGGATAGTAAATGTGATTGGAAAGAAATATAAAGAGCTGGACTTCTGGTTACCCAACTTTGGGTTCTCCAGGAGCCTCGTTATTGAAAAAGGTGAAGAGAAAGATTATGTAGCGGAGATAGCAGGCAACACAGCTCAAGGGTTGTCTGGTAAAGTTACTTGGCCTGGTGAAGTCCAAAATCCAAAAGGATGGGTGATGCCTACTGATGAAAGGCCACTGATTATTGGAGTTCCTGGTAGAGCCCCATTTGAGAAATTTGTGAAGGTTAAGAATGGCACTAATCCCGATGAAGTGGAACCTGAAGGTTTTAGCATTGATCTTTTCAAAAAGGCAAGAGAGGTTTTGGGATATGATCTGCCTTATAAGTTTATTGTTCGTTTTGTGACTTACGATGATTTGGTTCTTCTAGTACATAACAAGGTAATGAATGAATCTCTTCTATTAATTGAAACTCTTAGTTGATGGTGCACAGCACTGTATAAACAATTGCTTCATCTTAATTCATTAAAATCACTGTAGTTACATTAAATTTGCTTTACCCGGTCCTTCAGATGGAGACAAGGAGCCCTAACATTGCATGAAATAGAAAATGATTTGTCTAGATTTAAGATTCTAGTTTAATTCTCATTATTGAAATTTCTTTCTGATCAAAATTCTTGCTTGACTTCTGCACCAAATTAATGGAAGACTTTTGATGCTGTTGTCGGTGATGTAACCATACTAGCCAACAGAGCAGAACTCGTGGAATTTACTCAGCCATACGCAGAATCAGGGTTGTCCATAATAGTACCAGCTAGGTCTGAAGAATCAGCATGGATGTTCATGAAGCCTTTTACATGGGAGATGTGGATGGCGACTGGTGGCATATTGATCTATACAATGTTCATAGTTTGGTTTTTGGAGCATCAATCCAATCCGGAATTTGAAGGCACATGGAGGAATCAAATCGGCACTGCAATGTGGTTCACCTGCTCTTCTCTCTTCTTCGCGCACAGTAAGTATCTAATCACACCCCTAATGGATTGCGATAACATTTTCTATTGTACCTAATACAACCAATTCTGAAAGTATAAACAATTAGTCTAGCCAGCCCTCTCATGATTGCTGCTGCATTTTGAGTTCATCAGAGGTATGAATAATGATTCCCCTGAGCCCTCAAATTTTCATGAATTTTGAAGTCAAATCTAATTGGTTGAAAAAGTTCATTTGATCTCAATGATGAGTAGTATGCAAAAAAACTCACACATGGAAATATTGAATCTTTGATCTTGCTATCATAGTACTATTAACTATTCCATCTCCCACTACCTTCTGTCCTGATGAAATTAGTGCTCACATCATATGGATATATTTCTGAGAATTCTAGAATCTAGACTGCATTTGGAAGGAAAATAAAATTGCTTTATTGGCAAGATAAAAATAAACATACTCAGAAGTTATTAATGCTTTGAGCTTTGATTTTTGTAGGGGAGAATATACAGAACAACTTCACAAGAGTCGTGGTTGTTGTATGGCTCTTTCTTTCGCTTGTCTTAACCTCAAGTTACACGGCTAGTCTGTCTTCAATGCTGACAGTCAACAAACTGCAGCCAAATGTTACTGACATTGAATTTCTGAAGAGGAACAACTTAAAAGTAGGTTGTAATGAAGATTCGTTTGTAAAAAACTATCTGGTTAATGTGCTTCATTTCAAATCAGAGAACATCAAGACAGTCGGCAGTGAATACAGTTATGCAGGAGAATTAGAAGGGAATCAGATAGCTGCTGCTTTTCTTGAACTTCCATACGAGAAGGTTTTCCTCAACAACTACTGTAAGCAATTTTCTGGCACCACAGCAACATACAGATTTGGAGGATTGGGCTTTGTAAGTAGCATATACAAGTCTTTCCCTTAATTTCTGCATTTCAACCTCAATAAAACTTACCTCCAATGTATGCAGGTATTCCAGAAAGGCTCTCCGATCTCCATGGACTTCTCAGAGGCCATTCTGACTCTGTCAGAGAATGGAGTGCTGAAAGAATTGGAAGATAAGTGGCTTTCACCCTCACCTGAGTGTTCAACAGATGTAACTGACAACAGAACTGAAAGACTGAGGCTTCATAGCTTCTGGGGTCTCTACCTAATCTCTGGTGTCACATCTACCATTTGTTTCTTCCTATTCATAATCCAGTTAATGAAGAATTATTGGCTCCAGCAAGAAAAATGCAGAAGCAATACTAGTCCAAGAAATAATAGTACCTGGAATAAGGCAGTTAGGCTTGCAAGATTTATATATTTTAGGCTTGCAAGATTTATATATCAAGGACAAGAAATTAATCTTGCGAGAGCCCCAGCTTTACCTCGATCGCCAGATGTAGTTGGAAGGGGCTCCTCAAGATGGAAATACTCAAGTCATGACACATCAGAGAATCACGAAGAAGTCTCCGCTGAAGGTGAAGTTGAAATGCTGTACATTCCAGCTGGTTAAGACGAAAGAAGAGGAGAAAAGTCTTGGGCTCAGATCATGACTTCTTCCAACTATTGGATGTTCCCTGGCTGTAACGTAATTTCATTTGTTTTATTCAATTATAAAGTATATAGACTAGTCATGACTGTTTTTTGTACTGGCAAAAAAAAAATCATTCTTTTTATTTGCTAATAGCTTCCCTATATCTCTCAAGATTATTTTTACGAAAGGAAATTTCATTTTTTTTATTTAATAAACTCATTCTTTAGTTCTAAAGCCTTTGCTTGGGTTTTAAGCCATTTATTTGAAGCTGTGTGAACCTCTCAAGTGAAGGAAGCATGTTCAGGGATCTCAGTACTACTTGAAAAATCTGACATAAGACTAAAGAGAAAATTATTGCTATAACAAAAAATAACAAGTTTTCTTCAATGGTTTAGGACAAACAAACAAGTGTATTAAGTTATCGTCGGTGGTGACTCAAGGTAGATAAATAGGTTGATTTTTCCTAAATTGAATGTAATGATTCTTTGGTCGTAGTTCTCACGTTCCCATATTTATTGTGTATTCGTACTTTCAGATAGACTTAAAGGCCGAGCCTCAACCTGTTACGGTGTCAACTATTGCACCATGACTCATTTATCAGTTTTCCAGCTTTCTGGTAACACGAAACCAGTGGTCATAGACTCATAGTTGACTTTTCCTTGCAGACCAAGTCCAAGATTAGGCCAAAAAATTTTCGCCCAGGACTTTTACAGTTCCTGCTTTTGAACAGCCTCAAGGCTTCGAGAGTTCAGACGGTCTTAACATATATCATACCCAATTAAGAAACCTTTTCTTTCATTAGTTGCGATTTCGTTTACGTTTTACGTGTTCTTTAACAATATGAAGAAGACTTTTTGCTATGATGTCAAAGCCCAAAAACCTAGCTGTATCTATTTTGCCAATAGAGTTTCGAAGCTATGGCTTTTCTTTTTTGTGCTCATCTCTCTCCTTCTCGTTTTCTCCTATGGAGAAGAGACCACGAAGGATGACAAAGTTACTAACATCGGTGCAATCATCGATGTTTTTTTTTTTTTTTTTTTTTTGAAATTTGATAATATCATAGAATGCCTGTGGGCAACAACCCACTAGGCCTGGGGAGATTTTAGGCCTAAGAGTTTCGATGAAAAACTCCTTTGCATAAAATCTTTCCCACAAAATACAATGGTGACCTGCTCTGTTACACAAAAACGCAGAGCACTAGTCTGCTATACATTCCCAGGATTCCCCTTGTCTATTCAGAATACTTACAACATGTAACCTACCACATTTACAAACCCAATTCCCTAGCCAAACATGTCAACCAAGCAAGCACATCGAAACTTCATCAACACAGAATTGTCCCTTTCTCATTCAGTACGAGTTAAATACAAAAGCAAAAAGAGAGGAAGGGGAGCATGGCCTGCATTCATATTATCGTTCATAATTTCCAGAACCTCTACTTCAGTGAACAAGTCAGCCCCTGAGACAGCATCAGTCAAAGATATTTATCAAATCCAGTTGCCCTTGAACCCCTTCTTTCGCAAGATGGTCTGCAACTTGATTTTTTTCTCTGAAAATATGGTTCACCTCCCATCTTGGAACACTCTTTTTCAGTCTCTCAATGTGAAGTATCCATTTGCGCATCTTCCAAGGGGCTTCTTTTGGATTATTAACCCACTTGACAGCATTTCTAGAGTCGCTCTCAACAATCAAAGCATGAGTTGAAGCCCATTGTGATACTGAAAAAATCAAGAAAGCCTCTCTAATTGCTCGAACTTCTGCCAGGTTTGCATCTCCCATTCCTATTGCCTTGGAAAAACTAATTTTCATACAGCCATTATCATCTCGCAAGGCTCCTCCAATCCCAGCCTCCCCAGGATTTCCTCGAGCAGCTCCATCAACGTTAAATTTCATTGTTCCTTGGCTTGGCCGGATCCACTCTTCCACTTGTCTGCTAGTGCTGGCTTTAATCACTCTCGGTCCTGAACTTGGGTTTCTATAGGTATCCATAACAACACTATACACATGAGGCCATTTGGCTTTAGCCCAAGTGGCAACTCTCAATTTGCTGGCCTCATAAACTTGATCAACGTCCCAGGTTTTCCCTCGAAATACCATATCATTCCTATAAATCCATAGTGACCAGACTATTGCATAAAAAGCCATTTTCCAAATTTTAACCTCTCCCCTTTTAACTAACACATCATTCCACATGCAGAAAAAACTATTAATGTTCCCTTGAACTGCCCATTGCACCTCCCAATCACAGCTCCATTTTGACCACAGTTTCCATGTTTCATGGCAATGAATAAAGAGATGACTTACCGTTTCTTGTTTCTGCTTGCATATAGCACACAGAGCTGCATCAGAAGATATCATTCCACGTCGAACCAGCTCTTGTTTGACAGCGACTCTTCCATGTAGCAGTTGCCAGGTGAAAACTTCAATTCTATGTGGTGCTAAGTTTGCCCAGACCTCTCTCCACCCATCCCTGCTGCTGCCCTCAAAATGTAACACCTCTTTACAAAAAGATTTCACTGTGTAACAGCCAGATGCTGTCCCTTTCCACACTAGCATATCGTCCATTTCCTTACTCAAATGGTATTCTTCCACTGTGGTTCTGAACTGGTGCCATTGTTGTTCTTCCCACCCAAATGGTGTTCTTCTAAGCTCAATGTTCCAGCTCCACAATTCATTCTCCCATTGTCCATACTCACTGATGCAACCATTCTTGTTTTGAGCAAGTGCATAGATCCTAGGGAAGCGATCTTTTAAGGTTCCCCCCTCTATCCATCTATCTGTCCAGAATCGAATATTCCTACCATTCCCAACAGTCATTTGTAAATTATTGTTAACCTGCAAAAAGTACTCATTAGTAGCCGATAAAGGTTTAATGATATTCTTCCAGGTTGTGGAGAACTTCCTATTAATATTTGAGTCAGGTAAGAGACTATTGGGATCAGCTCCTATCTTTTCATCAATCACTCTCTTCCACAGACTTGATTTCTCACTACTATACCTCCATATCCACTTGTTTAGTAGGGCTCTATTTTTTATCTCTAAGTCAATAATCCCCAAACCTCCATCCTCCTTGTATCTACATATTTTATCCCACCCCACGTAGTGAACCTTTCGTTTCTCGTCCACCCCGCTCCAAAGGAACCTTCTCTCAATTTTTTCTAGCTCCTTTTTCACTCCTTTTGGTAACTGAAACAAAGACATATAAAAAATCGGTAGACTCCCTAGGATTGACTTCAAAAGTGTAACCCTACCCCCCATTGATAGTACTTTTGTCTTCCACCCTGCAAGCCGATTTTCAAATTTCTCAATGATTGGCTTCCACATTCCCACCGAACTAAGCTTGGTTCCTAATGGAAGCCCTAGGTAGACTATAGGCGATTCTCCCACCCTGCAAGCAAGACACTCAGCTCCTCTATTTACCAAGTTGTTCTCCACCCCAATCCCTATCAAGCTACTTTTAGTAAAGTTTATCTTCAGCCCAGATATTAATTGGAAACATTTCAGCACCCTTTTGACATTTCGCAGGTTTTCTAACTCTGGCCTACAGCAGATCATAATGTCATCAGCGAATTGCAAGTGAGAGATAGTGAGGCCATTATTACCAATCGGAACCCCATGGCATAGTCCTATGTCTTCAGCCTTACACATAAGTAGATTGAAAGCCTCAGCCACAATGTTGAAAAGGAACGGTGATAGAGGGCATCCTTGTCTAAGCCCTCGCTCCATCTTAAAAGGCTCTGTAGCAGCCCCATTAACCAACACCGAAACCTTTGCTGTCTTCAAACACCCGTCAATCCATTTTTGCCATCGAACTCCAAACCCCATTTTTCTCAATACAAATTGCAAAAATCTCCAATCCACACTGTCATAGGCTTTCTCAAAGTCCACTTTGAATAAAAACCCTCCTTCACTTCCCTTATTTAAGGAATCGATGATCTCATTCGCGATTAGTGCACAGTCTGTCAATTGTCTTCCTTTCACAAAAGCAAATTGGTTTTCCCCAATCACCTCCCCTATCACCGTTCTCAATCTATTTGCAAGTAGCTTTGCCACAATTTTGTACACGCTCCCCACAAGGCTGATAGGTCTATATTCAGTAATGGTGGATGGATTGGTAACTTTGGGTATAAGTGTGATGAAAGAGTTATTCGCCCCTCCTTCAAGCTCTCCCTTCTCATAAAAATTTCCTAAACACTGCATCATTTCTTCCTTAACCAAATCCCATTGATTCTTAAAAAAGCTCAAGTTGAAACCATCAGGCCCTGGGGCTTTGTTGCCATCACAACTACAAAGGGTTTCCCAAACTTCTCCCACTGTGAACTTCCTCTCTAGAAACTCCTTATTATCTCCACTTAATGTTTTGAAAGGGCAGTCAAACTCTCTTAGCGTAAGCACTTTTTTACTCTTATAAAATTGAGTGAAGTACTTAGCCACTTCACTCTTCACCTTTTCTGGCTCACTTATGTTAGTGTTCCCTATTTGCAGCTGTTGTATGAGGTTCGCTCTTCTTCTCACCGAAGCCATCATATGGAAGAATCTCGTATTGCGATCTCCTTCTAAGACCCATTTCATTCTGGACTTTTGTTGCCATTCTCTCTCCTCTACTCTATATAACTCCCATAATTCTGCTCTTTTCCCCACAATCTCTTCCCTAGTTCCCTCACTCCTGGCACCTTCTTGCCATTTTTCATTAAGTTCTTGCAATTCCTGTTCACCCTTTGATATTTTATCCCTAATACTCCCAAAAACTCTCCACTGCCATTCTTTTAAAATTGGTTTCAGTTCCTTCAACTTTTTCCATAACCCTTCTCCTCTTTTATTCTCGCTTCTAGCATTATTCCAATAATCTCTCACCACTAACTTAAAACTCTCTTCCTCCATCCAGTAGTTGAAGAACTTGAATGGTTTTGGTCCCCAATTGATCTTGTCTGGTCCAATAATTATCGGATTATGATCTGATAAAGAACTTGGTAGGCACTTTTGAACCATTGTCTCATCCATCTCTAATAATTCCACATCAATCAGAAATCGATCAAGTCTACTAAAAGCGGGTTCTTCCCTATTATTGCACCACGTGAACTTACTACCTGTCAACGGAAGATCAACAAGGCCAATCTCATTAATAAACTGGTCAAATCGTGTAATAGCTCTCCTTGCATTCCCTCTTCCAATCCTTTCTTCCTCTTTCCTGACAATGTTGAAATCGCCTCCTAAAACCCACCAGACTTCAGCCCCAGCCATGATCTCGCTCAACTCTTCCCAAATCACATTTCGCTCTCCCTCATCATTTGGAGCGTACACATTCCCAAACCCAACCCTCATTCTAATCCCTTTCACCATTCCAATTAAAAGTAAATAATTTTTATGGGTAATTACCTCTTCAACCTTGAAGAAATCTTCCTGCCACATACACAACAGCCCACCCGCCCTTCCTTCAGATTTCACTGCTTTGCCTTTGACTCTTTCTTTCAACCATATTCTTTCGTACAACCCGTCGTATGGGTTTTGTATCTTTGTCTCTTGGACAAAGACCATGTTTGGTTTACTTCTGCTGATGGTTCTCCTTAATGCTCTCTTCTTTTCACTACTACATAAACCCCTTAAATTCCATGACAATATTATCATTAGAAACCAAAGATCACACAAATACCATACCTGGCAATCAGATCATCAACCTGCTAGTTTGAGCGCTCCAAGCCCTCCATCTCCCTTATCACTTCATCCTTGTCTTCTTGAAATTTCAGGCCGAGAATACAACCAACGTTCAGAGTTGCCAATGCTTCATCCCTCAGCCCTTCCTGCTGCTGCGCACTCTTTATGTCCCTATCTTTTTTTCTTTTTTGATTCCCTGGTTTCACAACATTTTCTCGTGCATCTTGTTTCTCCTTAACCAGCAAATTGTGCGTCCTATCTTGAACCATCTCAGCTTGACCCACCCCTTTTGTTGACCCTCCCCTGCTTTTTCGTTTCTTTATCAATCCTTTGCTCTTGCTCTTCTGTCTCTTCAGCTTAGTCCTTTCTTTTCTCCTTTTTTCCTCTGCTCTGAGTAAATTTATTATTGGAGTATCCTCTGATGGAGATAGGCCCGGATCTTTCCATTTTATATCAAGCCCCTTTGACTTCCTTATCATTCTTGATTTTTTCTCCATTGATCGTTCCCCCACCTTTGATCCCTGGTGCCTAATCCCACCCACCTCTGAAATTTCATCTGTGTCACACTCGTTTTCTCCCAAAGGCCTTCTTAGAATCTGTTCTGCTCTAGTCTCCAGAGCTGTACTAAAGTCAAGCTCCTCTTCGACTTCAGATTGGCTTTCACTTATCATCAGGTTTGGCCTTAACTTCTTTCTAGTTTTGATTTGCAGTCTGCTTGGTCCTGCTTCAGCATCCCATTTACCAGTCCATAATCCCTTGGCCTTATAGGTCCTGATCCAGTCGTTTGCTTCTGAGTTTGGGCTAAAAGACTCCTCCCTACTACTCCATTCATGTCTTGAATCAAGCCCATCTGAAGCTATCTTTTTTCCTTTCCAAGTTGGACTGTTCGGCCTTTTTTCTTTGCTTAGGCTATTCTCCTTCAGGTTAGCCCACTTCTCCTGATTGCTTCTGATATTTACAAAGCTAAAATTTTCCTCTCTTTTTTCACTTGATCTTTTCAAATCTTCCCTCCTATCACTACTCTCTTCTCGAGACTCTGCAATGTCAGTCACTTTTTCTAGCAGCTTTTTCTTTCTCACTGCAGAAAGTCTCTCCTGCTGCTTGTTACTCTGCTTTGTCCTTTGGTCCTTTCCTATCTCCATCTGAGCCATTGATTTTGAATGGCATTTTTCAACGGTTGGAGATGAGCTCCTTTCCCCTCCCATCTTCGTCCCCCATTTCTCAGCTCCGATCTCCACCAGATTTGCAGTGCTTTTTACTGTCGTTTCTCCTGTTGCTGCCATTGTTTTCCTGCCCGAATCACAAGTTTCCATTCCGATAATTTTTGCTATTATTTTAATGACTTTGCCATTCACGATGATCTGCGGACAGTTTGGAATCATTCTCTTGCTGTTAACTTCAGCTTTTATGAGGGCATAGCCTAACCTGCTCTTCATCTCTGTTGCCTTGTCAACTTGAAGGAATTTACCCCATGAATTACCTAGTGCCTCGAACATTTTTGGGTGCCAAAGGTGAGCTGGTAATTCTTCAACTTGGACCCACACCAAATATTTCCTTCCATCTTCATGCAGATTATAGGGTTGAATTTTTTCAAACCACCTTCCTAACATCGTTGCTTGTTTCACCAGCGTACCATCCATATCCTTTGCCTCATTAAAGGTCACAATCACGTTTAATCCCCCTGCTGGTCTCATTGTTGCCATGATCCCTTCATTCATTAAGCTACTCTGTAACTGGTGACAGCTTAAAAATGGTTTTAAGCTCCCTATCGCGCTTCGCTTCAACCATTCAATCTCATCTTCCTCGATGTCCACTTTAATCCCATCCACCTCTTTGTTCCAGTAGTTCTTCACCTGTTTTGTAGCAGAAGCATTTGCAGGTTCCCTGTTTGCATTTGCAATAAGAACGTCTTTATAAGATTTTTGAACGCCTGCTTCCCCTGTTTGTGGTTGTATTGGTTCGCCTTGCTCTTTTCTCCTATCCCTAAACACTGGTGGGGTGGCTTCTTTAATCCACAATTGTCTTCCATTCAGCATAGCATTTTGTCCATATCTGATCGCTCTTTGCAGTTCTTCCACCGTCCTATACCGGATGAAAGCATACTTCATCAATCGTCTTCTTGGCTGGTTGGGTATAAAAAGATCAACAACTACACCGAATCGGTCAAAGAAATTTCTTAGTTCTCTCCACTGGGTGTTTACACTGATATTACTGACATAAGCAGAGAAAACCCTTCTTCTCCATCGTTGGATATCAAGAATCCCTGTCTCCCTTTGCTTTCCCTCCTGCCCTGTCCCCCATTTACTGATCCTTACACCCAGACCGGTCCTCTGGTGATCCCTCCAGCCTCCTGCCCTCTCTCCTACTTTTCCTAGTGTTTTTCCTCTCTCTGTTTCTCTCTCTTCGACACTCATCCTCTCCTCCAACTTTGTGTATGTACTAAACCAAATGAGTTAGCAGCACCTTGGAGCTGGTTGAAGCAAGAGAGGAGACTAACAACAATGTAAACAGAAAAATGGTGCAATCATCGATGTTGATTCGCGCATTGGAAGAGAAGAGAAAACAGCCTTGGAAATTGCTGTTCAAAGTTTCAACGACAATGATTCAAACAATCACAAACTCTCCCTCCATATTCAGGACTCTCGAAGAGATCCCCTCCTAGCTGCTACTGTTGGTTAGTCATCTTTTTATCTCGATTCTGCTTCCTTTGTTTTTGTCGGAATCATCATATATTAAGGGGGTATTTACTAATAGTAGTATACTAAATTTGATTGCAGCTCAGAAGTTGATTAAAGAAAAAGAAGTTAAAGTGATCATTGGCATGGAGACATAGGAAGAAGCAGCTCTGGTTGCTGACATCGGAAGCCGAGCTCAAGTCCCGGTTCTTTCTTTTGCAGCGCCAGCCATCACACCACCATTAGCAGCCTCTCGCTGGCCCTTCTTGGTAAGAATGGCTAGCGGTGATTCTGAACAAATGAAATGTATTGCAGCTATCATTAGTTCATTCAACTGGAAAAGGGTTATAGTAATTTATGAAGACGATGCCTTTGGTGGTGATTCTGGGAAGTTAGCTCTTTTATCTGAGGCTCTTCAAGATGTCGGTTCAGAGATTGACTACCGATTGGTTCTTCCACCATATTCTTCTCTGTCTAATCCAAACAAAGTTGTGCAAGAGGGGTTGATGAAGCTACTGAACATGCAATCTCGGGTTTTTATTGTTCTTCAGTCATCCTTATCAATGACAATACATTTGTTTGAAAATGCTAAGAAGATTGGACTTGTAGGAAGACACTCAGCTTGGATGGTTACAGATACCATCTCGAGTTACCTCGACTCTTTTAACAGTTCCGTGATTTCCTCTATGGAAGGTACTTTAGGAATCAAGACCTACTATTGTGAGGATAGTAGTCTTTATAAAAACTTTTATTCCCGGTTCCGGACAATTTTCAGAAATGAATATCCAGAGGAAGATAACTTTCAACCAGGTATTAACGCCTTACGAGCATATGATAGCATTGGCATCATCACACAGGCCATGGAGAGAATGAAAAGTGATGACAACAGTCAGAAAACATTGTTGCAAAATATTTTTTCAAGCAATTCTACTGGTTTAAGTGGTGAAATTCGTTTTGAAGAACGCAAGCCGTCACATGATCCTGTGCTAAGGATTGTAAACGTGGTTGGAAAAAAATATAAAGAGTTGGACTTCTGGTTGCCAGGAATTGGGTTGTCAAAGAACCATGAAAAGAACAATGAAAATGGTTATCTTGGTGATATATCTGTAGACTTGGCTGGTAGAGTCACTTGGCCTGCTGACCTAAAGCTAGTTCCAAAAGGATGGGCAATGCCCGCAAATATGAAGCCAATGATTATTGGAGTTCCGGCTAGAACCTCATTTGAGAAATTTGTAAAGGTTGAAGATGGTAAGTATCCAGGCGAGAAGCATTATGATGGTTTCTGCATTAAACTTTTCTATGAAATTCTTGAGGTTCTGGAGTATGCTCTACCCTATAAATTTGATCCCCACAATGGCACATATGATGAACTTGTTCACAAAGTCTACAACAAGGTATTATCCCTTTCTCCCTCAATTGATTATTTATCAATGTTTTTGTTAAGAATCTTGATTCTTGTGACGAATAATCTATGCGGAAAGAAAAGCTTCATATAATTTGCCCATACTTCCAAGCTGTCTCATACTTCAGATTTTAACCCCTGCCCAGCTGTTCTTATAGTTACAAGGGTTAATGGCATATATTTTCTATGGTCGGTATCTTTCTGATATCTACTCTTTATAATCAAACAACCATTAATTTGATGTTAACTTGTTGTATTAAACAATTTCTGAATTAATGAATAATTAGAAGTTTCATTTATGGAACTGTGAAAGCAAACCCTTCTAACGAAAGCCAATAATGTCAATATCACCGCGTCAGGAAAGAAAAAAAAATCACGGCAAAGATTATTCACTTAGAGCTGACCTCCTCCGTTGGATACAATACCCTGAAACTTCTTATTCTTATTTGAAATTCCTTGATCTGTTTGTCGTTGAATTATTTATAATTCAATTATACTTCTTAAAAAAATGGTTTACTTCTATGAAACTTCGTAGATAAGTTGTCTGATTTTGACTAAATCCTCTAGACAATTCGACAGTGATGTGAAGAAAAACTACGACGATGAACGAGAAGGTCAAATGATTTTTGAATTCTTGTTTCGTTTTCTTAGTTCTATAATTTTGTCTTGATAAGATTGTCTTTTTGTTTGTTTGTCTTGTGTACCAAAATCAATGGAAGACTTATGATGCAGCGGTTGGGGACATAACTACACTAGCTACAAGAACAAAGTGCGTAGAATTCACTCTGCCATATGCAGAGTCAGGGTTGTCCATGATCGTACCAGCGAAGCCCGAGGGCTCAGCATGGATTTTCCTGAAGCCTTTCACCACGGAAATGTGGTTGGCGACTGGTTGCATCTTAATCTACACAATGCTCATAGTTTGGTTCCTGGAGCACCAGTCCAATCCTGAATTCCGAGGTCCGTGGAACGATCAGCTTGGCACGGCACTTTGGTTCACTTTCTCCTCCCTTTTCTTTGCTCACAGTAAGTTTCAATGTCAAACCCAGAATACTCTTACTTTTCAAACTTTTCTGAACATAAATGAACGACTGACAGTCTGATGTAGACATGCATTAAAATCCGGTAAGAAAAGACGCAATTTGTTAGCTGTCAAAAACAGCAGACTGATGTATGGAAAGCTCTTCTCCGATCGATAGGTGACAGAAAAATATGGCATTAAATTCCAAGACAAATTTCCATTGTTTGTGGATGGAATTAAGCTTTTTTATTTGTGAGGCTAAAACCATTCATTATTTCCATTGTATTGTTTGACTCTTGTAGGGGAGAAAATTAACAGTAACCTCACTCGAGTGGTGGTTGTAATATGGCTCTTTGTTGTGCTGATCTTAAACTCAAGCTACACTGCTAGCCTAACTTCGATGCTCACCGTGCAGCGATTGGTACCAAATAATACAGATATTGAATCGCTAAAGAGGGCCAACATGAAAATAGGTGTGATCGTGATTCATTTGTAAGGACCTACTTGGAGGAGGTCCTTGACTTTAAAAGTAATAATATCGAGAATGTTAGCAGTGAATACAGTTATGAAGGGGAATTCAAGAGCAGCCGCATAGCTGCCGCCTTTCTTGAACTGCCGTATGGGAAAGTTTTCCTTAGTGAATACTGCAAGCAATTTACCACCACCACGCCTACGTTCAGATTCGGTGGATTAGGCTTCGTAAGTATATTACTAGTACTAATTAATGCATAATCTTAAATTTTCTATCAGGAATTACTTTAGGAAAAGCTAAAAAAGAAAGAACAAAACTTTTCCTGGAAAGAATCTCTATACCTCTACTTTTGGTGCACTTGGTAATACTACTAAACTCCGAAGGAGCCTATATATGCATATTTGCTTAGAAGCTTGAACTCCACCTGGCCTGGTACAGACTAAAGAAACAATATATATAGTTTCTTACTCCGAATCTGCCTATGAACTCATTCAATATTTTTCATCTTTCCTGAGTTTACACTCTTTAGTGCTGCTGTCTTACCAACATATCTTTTCTACAAAATTGACAAAATGGAAAACTTCTATAACTTCTATGCAGGTATTTCAGAAACGTTCTCCGATGGCCGCTGATTTCTCAAGAGCCATTTTACAGTTATCTGAAGATGGAACTCTGAAGAAATTGGAAGAAAAGTGGTTTGCTCCTTCACCAGTGTGTTCAGCCAATGTAACCGACGACAGTAGAACCGACAGCTTGAGCCTCCACAGTTTCTGGGGTCTTTACCTTATATCTGGGGCCACATCCACCTTTTGTTTTCTACTCTTCCTCACTCACTTACTTAAGAAATATTGCAGCCAAGAGGATCATGCCGGCAACTTATCTCTAGTCGATGAGAGTGTCTGGATTAAAGCATTTAGAGTTGCCAGATATCTTTATCATGGAGGGGTTTGCATTCAAGGGGAAGCTTCACCAGCCCCTCTAGCACCAGATATCAACGAATGGAACTCTCAAAGGTGCGATTATGAGAGTCCAACTGACACGAACACGGAGAATCTCGACGTGACATCACAAGAACAAGCTGAGACTGAAATGATATAGGATTCTTGGATTGCAAGCTCTATATCTTAAATGGCAAAGAATCTTTGACTGGGATTTGTTGATGACTACCATCTGTTCATGTTCAGTCCAGTTGTAATGTAAATGTATACCGCGCGTCAATCTATCTCCTGGAAGATTTATAGTAACTTACCAATGGTGGGTATTGTGGATGAAAATACTTTGGTAGCCATCTTTACTTCACCCTGAACAAATTAGAATGTAACTATTTTCAGCTTAAAATTTTATAGGAATTATTCTTCTTTTCCTTTTGATTATTATTCTAATGCTCTTGTCGATGCTTAAACGGAAATGCAAACTGAAATCGAAAATTGACACGGAATGATGGATATTTTAATTTGGTTTATTCAGTTTAGTCTCCGAATCTAGAAATCAATTGCTGATCAAGGAACCGCTTGGCAAACGGATCAAGACTAGTAATATTATCAACGAAAAAGGAAGGAAGAAACAATGGAAAGCCGCGTGCCTCCGAAAGTCAGCAGAAACTGTAGCAAACAAAAGACTTCTAAATCAAGCAAAGGAAATACATTTCTATGTCCAAGACCCTAACTTTCTCACGCGGTTATCCTATCCTCCATGGATAGGTAGCAATCTTGAAAATTATTAAAAAAAAAAAAAAACACTTTCTCACGCGGTCGAACCATGGGCATTCGGCAACTGCTTTTCCGAAGCGTCCAGAATTTTAGCTCCAGACCAGCGCGGTCCAGTACTAAATTCGCCTACTTTTCTTCGAATAGTGAGACATATGCAACACGGACAAGATTCAGAGAGCCATTCTGTCTGGCCACTAATGCTTGATTTGTACCCAAGCCGAAGTATATTTGTTTGTAGCAACAGCCCAGTCCAATTGTTTTGTCGTTACCAGTCAAATGATGCACAAGAACAGTGTAAAGCTTATTTAAGTTCACTATTAACTTAAGAAATAAGGTCACATTCTACATAATCAGGTCTGAAAAATCATCCTTGAGAAATTAACTGTCACTAGGATACAGCCCTCCACACACTCTAACAAGCGTGCAATGGTTCCTCAAATACACTAACTTGAATAGGATTGGGAACTCAAATCCCTAACCCTATCCAATCAACATTAAAACAATCTCCAGACTACAATGGCTGTCGTTAGTCCACAATGAATCTAAAAACTCATCAGCATCCTCTATCAAACAAAACTTGTCCCGAAAAGAGTTGGTTTAACACAACAATGACTTCTCTTCATATTCTTCAGGTGCAAACAGATTCTCCAAATTTTGATCCTTATTTTACTCTGTTTCATGCATCAAACTACCGGTAGCCTCTTCCTCTTCCACGTCCTCCCCAACCCCTCCCCCTGCCTCTACCACCACCACCCCTCGCACCGTAAGATATACCTTCCAATGCTCTGTTAACTAGCTGGTTTTGCATGCCACCTGCTCCACGGCCCTTCTTTGTTGACATACTGTTGGATCCATTAGAAGCATTAGCAGGTCGCTTCACCCTGCACAATAATTAAGCAACATAGAAAATGTTTTGTTTCAGGGGCACACTACAGCAAGAGTCCATTTGACACATGTTTGAAAAAGAACATAGTTTTATGTGGTTCAATTTTCCCAGTAAAGCCGATAAAACATCAAGTAACAGTAGGAAGAAATCTAACAATGAGCAGCAAACAACGGTTGAAGATCAAACAGGTAACTTACCCAGTTGCAGTTGCACCGGAAGGCACAGAAGGTTTTATAGCTTCTTTCCAAGAGAGGTTGACACTCTTATCTCCAATAAATGAAGGTGTTTTTGAATGTAAGGGCTGAACAGGTAAATAATAAAAGATAAGCTGCTGCTAATAGTTTAGGCACATGCATATAATTAAAAGACAAATTTCACTCCCTTTTACCTTTGTCATAGCTAGAATGTTATTGCAGGTACGCAACCCAGTTGTAGTATTCTGCTTTTGAGTTTTCTGCAAGCAGAAAATGAAGAATGAAGTCAGAAAAAAAAAAGAAGAAAAGAAACAGAGAACAAACTAAAAGTAGGCAGGTTTTTAAGAATATACTCACAATGCTATCCTTTGCTTCATCAGACTTAGCAGCTGCCATAGCTTTGTTGTGCTCAGCCATTCCCTGAGTTAATTTCTTCATGGTGGCCCTAGTTAGGTCTTCAACATTACTCAATCTGAATCAACACTCAAAAAAGTTAGTATGAACAGTATACAAGAAGAATTATCAACAATGATGACAACAACTCAACTGAGGATGATAGGTTCAACATCACTTCAAATTTTGTTTTCCCTTAGAGCATTCTAGACTGATTTGTGAAGTTAGGTTTCATCCAAACCTGGACATCTATGTTGAAGTTAAACAATGGATTACAGCCGCACCTTAGGCAACCTTAAAGCAATTGCTTGTTTGGTAACAAATTGTGGAAGTTCATTTAATAAATTGCATACATATTTTTATTTAAAAATAAGACTCATTGAAAAAAATCTCAATTAATCCCCTGATTCAACATATATATCAGTTTAAGGACTTATCCAAAACTGGGAAGAAAAAGGGAGTAAAAAAAGAAACAGGTCACCAGCAGATGTTAGTCTAATCTACTTCTTTTAGTTATTCCCAAATAGCTCACAGCAAATTTTATTGATATAGAAGTCCTGTTCCTCAATTTCTGTTCACTCCTACAGCAAGAATTTTTAAATTTTAAAGAAACCACAAATATGTCTTCTACACAATCAACTTTTTGGTCTGTACTTGCACCAATAATTACAAATAAATTGACTGTCATTAAACAGAAGAAACTTTCATCAAGATACAGGAAGATAAAATGAATCAGGTATTTTTTATTTTTAAAAAATTATACAAATAATCAGCATAGGAAAGAAGAGAGGCTCGCTTACCTCTCAGTAAATTCCTTATAACACTCTGAGAAGTCCTCCCCAAGCCTATCTGATGGTTGACCAGTCACAATCTTGTAACCACATAAACTATTTGAGGCATTGGGAGCCTATGTAACAACAATAATCAAATAAGCATTTGCACAATAGAAATTTATGCAACAGGATGGTGAGAAAGGAGACTTTGTTTTAAAAAAAAAAAATTAAAAAACCTTGTGAGCTAAATGATGAAATGCAAACAAGAAGCATTCAACATAGGTAAAGTTCATTTCTTCTCCAGTCTTCCTCCGAGGCATGTACTTCTGAGAAAGAAAGATAAAAAGATTTATTAGTAAACAGAGTCAATATAAACATATACATGTGTAAGACAATTATAATCATTTATCACAAAAACTACAAGAATTCAATATAATCTGATAAGAAAACGCATGCCCACACCTTCAAAAGCTGAACAACAGAAGGAAGAATCTGGCGTGAATCCTGTGGTGTTGTGTAAGGTGAAATTTCTGCTAATGCTTTGAGCAAATCTAGCTTTCGTTCCTCTAGAAGCTGTGAGACACAAACATTTTAGAATATATTCCTATTTAAGTACTAGCTACTTAGTAGAAGAAACAGAGGGTCATGACAGAGTCTTCACAAAGCAGAGTTCCTCAAGAATATAATGGATGTTAGTATAAGTTAAGTTGTTCATAAATTTTATAAATCCAGTTAACATCATTGCCCATGAGCTGCTTTCAAGCAAACTCAGCTGCCATTCAGACTTTAGTCTGAATTATATGACATGAAACTGTCCCATTACCACTTCCATTCCTTTCTTTAATATTTCCCACCAACAAGAAGGTAAATAGACTAAAATAAACCATATTGTTGGAATCAGATTAATCCCAATTTCAGAAGCTCTGATTAATAACTAGAATGTATGAAGCCAAATACAGGAATTCAAGAACTTCAAATATTAAAAAGGTAACAGCCTAAGCACTGGAGATTAAAGAAAAACCTAAAGATTCATCCACATCTAAGCAAACACACAAATCTTCATAATCACAAAAGACTAAAATCAATCATAAGAACTTTACACTCATTATCAGAATAACAGTGCTAGCAGTGGAGCAGGAACTGATTAGAATTAATGTATATTTACTGTACTCATATCAGTATTCATGCAAAATGCGTTTACAGCAGTAGTTGAGGTCACAAAATAGTATTTCACCTTATCAAAAACAGGTATAATGTGCTTGTTTATGTAGTTGAGGAACTTGCTGCCAGATGCACCCCTCTGTGAAAAGATTTAGAGGTTAGAGGCAGCGAAGAATGTTCATATATCAGAAGAATATTAAATGGATGAAAAGAAGATATTCATTCATATAAAATGTAGTCCATAGTCCATACCACAAAAAACGGCAGAGCCATGAACAGGCATGATATCAACCTGTCAATATGATCTGCATCTGAAACCTGCATCCAAAAGCCATTTTAACAGTTACAAAGTAGATTCACGACAATGGTAGTGCAATGGTAAGTGTCAATAAGACAATGTCAACTAGTAAGACTTCTTTTAATATTTTATGGCACCCTACCCTTTCCAATGAATATCAACACTAATTTATGCAAAGAGGTCATTTGGTATCTGTAACTCATCATAAAGAATCAAGTCATGCATTATATACAAAAGAGTCCAAACCAATATTCAACAAACAAGCACTCACATCAAATTGTGCATCTAAATCAGCCTGCCCTTCAATTATTCCAATAAGTTCCTTCAACCGCTCAGGAGGAGCTTTCTCCCCAAATATGCTCAAACTTTTTAAGAAGTCCATAAACATTCTGAATTCGGCTCCAGTTACATCTCCTAAACTCTGCAAAGGAATTAAATAAAGTCAATTATGCATTTTCAAGTCCAAATTCCAAACAACAAGTTCAAAACTGAGAGTTTGCACTTCTGAGGGAAGGAGGAGAGACTCGATACCATGACAAATGCTTAAGTAGTAAAATCAAGATAATACCTTTTTAATCAACTCCGTTATATGCCTTTCCATTTCCTCCTGAGGTCTCAAGAGTTCAGCTTTAAGAGGAAAAACCTGCAAACATAGTTAATTTCTCCTCAATTATCATCAAAATATAAACCATGAGAATAGCAAAATTGGGTAAAGCAAGAAGCAGTCTTAACCTTATCTCTTATAAAGCACAAGACCTTGTCACGAATAGTGTCATCTTGACTTGGGTCCTCAACACTCCAAATATGCTTGAATAGGGCTGTCAAGGACTCTGCATTCACGAGACAACCAAGTCATCAAGGGATAAAACCAGAAAGAACCATTCCAGAAAATGAAAAGCTTGCATCATTGATTTGTGCCAAATTTACAAAAATATGACAGCATAAGGCGCATTGAAAGTGGTTTATTGAACCTATCAAGTTAACCACTGCAATCTCACTTAGTATTTCATTAAGTAGATGCCCGAAGCTCTTTAATCTACAAAGCTCTTGACCTCTCCTAGAAAAACCCAAACATCCACTTGCCCATCAAAGAAAAAAATAAAATAGAGGCAATATGAACCATAAGACCCACATATTTAGCCATAATCATCCAAGTGAAAAAGCCACATCAGAAGTACTTCACTAAAAGAGCACAGCAACCAACTATCATGAAATCTGACGACATTAAATGTGCCTTGACCAAAATATGATGCTACCAACTCAAAGTATCAAAATAACCAGACTCGATTTCAAACAAATTTGGTCTAAGAACTCAAACATGTAATCATACCAACAACTTATAGTCAAATTTCACCATTATAAAAAAATTTACGTATACATTCACCAGACTTCATGTGAATGCAACATTACCTTTCACATCCTGCCTCAATACAGACATTAGGGCTTTATGGACAGCATCACGCTCCACAATCTCCTCTAGAAGAAACAAAGTAAAGCAAAGAAAAGGTTAAATACACAGCCAAAATGCATGCTTTGACATAGTAATTGTACAATCCACGAAAACGAATTCAACTTTTTACCAGCAGTAAGGAGTTGCCCTAAAATGTCTACTATTTTAGAAATATACTCCTTTGCATCCTTGCAAAATAAAGGAAGCCCCCGAATTGCTTGCACCCGTACCTATAAAAATTTTAAATTTAATTAGATTGAAAATAGTTACTAAAAATTCTACTTTAATTCGCCCATATTGTCAGTAGCCAAATATAGTATAAAAATAAATTCAAAGAATAATAATAGTATTAGTAAAAAAATGTGTAGATTTTATGAACTGACCGCCAAATCTTCTTCTTCAATCAAATCGAAATGCGCATTGAGAGCACGGCTGGAGAGATTGGGGAAGAACTTGAAGAAGCGAGGAATTAGCTGCGCAGCCAACTGCTTCGCCTTTAAACTTGTTTTCGTGGCATCGATGATTCCTTCGTAGTCTTTCACATTCTGTATGATATCAGAAATTAGATAAGTTACAGATAGACAAGGCAAAACCCTAGGAATAGAGAGAAAGGCAGGGAGGGGCAAACCTGAGACTTATCCTTGGCCTCGTTAAGGCGTTCGCCGAACTCGTAGAGCTTCTCGATTTGCTTGGCTTCCTCGGAAGCGTCAGTCATTTGGTGGATTTAAGGACGGAGATAACTGAGAGACTGAAAATTCAACAATATAAACACCAAGAAAAGAATTAAACTGAAAAATTATACTATTTTGAGAGACAGAGAAACAAAAGAAGAACACTTTGAGTGGTTTTCCTGTTTGGTTACTGGGAAACTGAGAGAAAACCGAAAGAGTGGAATCAGAACAGTGGCAAGGGGAGAAACCTTGAGAGAGAGAGTATTCGGAGAAGACTCAAAAAAGGGTTTAATTTTTAATTTTTCTTTTTTGGTTTCTTTTGCTTTTTGATTGTAACGGAGAGCAAAGAGGAAAGCTAGGCTATTTTCGTTTTGACGAACCTCCTCGCCTGGTCGGGTCCATTATATCATTATCCATTTTTCTCTTCACCAAAACGACTGCGTTTCACCAGTTTTTCCTTCTTCTGCACAGCGTTTCAGGCCTTACGGTCCGTGACTCCTAGACATCTGAGCCGTTAGAGCCCATTAACAAGTCTTTGATTGGATTGGATAGAGATCAAAAATTACCATATTGCAAATTATTTTTACTCGAGCATGAAGTTAGCAAATTTTTGGCATATATTTGTTATTTATTTAAAAAACCCATTTTTCATTGAATTTTTTGTTTTAATTTAATGACACTTTTCAATGTCAAAAATAATAAAATATAATTATCCTAATATCAGATTTTCCAATTTACTAACTCTTTTGTTATTAAAATAAAAAAAAGGAAAAAGCGCCTTTTCCAAAAAAAAAAAAAAAGACAAAGCACTATTACAATTTGCCAGTGCAAAGTACCTTAGGTTGTCCGCTTTAATTGACCTATTTTCTGACGTGACCAGTGTTGAGTTATGCCCTTGTCCGTCGATGAGACCAAATACTTGCCCTCAGGACACAAATACAGCACAGCAAATGTTTAGTATTGATTTCTATTTAATGGGAATGTTTGTCTAGTTGCCTAAACTCAAAATATAAATGAAACTTCAGCTGCATATGTCCCATGCTTCTTAGTACTTTGATCATTCTCCATAGATGTTCAAACTAGAAACTTGCATCTCTTGCTGTTAAAGATATGAGAATGTTGATCCTGAATGTGTGCTGGACTGGCATGCTAACTACCAGAACAATAACACTTGTTCATCAAAGAGGACTTAGATGCTACCATGTAAATGAATATAATCTTAGACAAAAGGAGGACGGTTATATCATTGATATCATTTAAGTAAATCGTAGGATTTGTGCCTTCTCTTGATAATGTAACACTAACGCTTCTTCAGAAGAATAATCTCTCTCGTCAATGTACTCTCAGGAACACAAGTAGTCATCTCAAGACCATTCTCTCCCCTGGTGAAAATGAACAAGCACTGATGAGTAATACCTCTGTTAAAAACATAACCTGTTGTCTTGAGATAATCCTCCCATTGGGCCAATGCCTAAGTGGAAACATTATTGCTTCAGACTTCCTGACTAAGCAGCATTGTAGTTCACCATATATCATTGAAAGAAGTTACATGATGGGCATGTCTAAGGCTCGCAACACATCCTTGAACTCAAACTCATGTGGTTCTTTATTGAATCGTTCAACCTGCTTGTACCTCACATCATTCAGATAAAAAGATTGAGTGGTCTCCAAGAGCCATTTTGCTTCCTCATCAGTAAGTTTACTGGTGAAAACAATATCTCCACGAATGAGTACCAAGTCCTTGCTTTCTGCAAATTCTGTGTAAAAGGTTGCAGTGAAGTAAGGAGCTGCTTGAGTTCCTCTTGCTTTGTAATCTTCAAGACCAGTGAAAAGCATGTGTGGCAACTGCACTGCAAGAAAAGATTGAATACACGTTTGAGCAAACTAACAATTTCATGGAGAGATAGAAAACTTGTTTGTCTACTTTACTGGCATCTAAATATAACAACAAAGGGGGAGGAAGGGGGGGTTGGGGCGGCGCTCTAATGCATAACATAAATACTATTTATAGTACCAAATAACCCTAACAGCTTCCATAAGCGTTCATCACAACAACCAAAAAGCATGTTGCACTTCTTTGATTTACAACCTACACACAAGAATGGCCAATCAATTGAAACTCCTGCTAGAAATTCTTCAGAAAATAAAATCCAATTCATAGCCCAGGCATTTCCAAGGCTCTCCTCAACTGCGGAAGCAATACCAGCAATGATGCTTTGCCTGATAGTATCATCCCAACAGTACGATAAAGAAGAGAAAGACAAACTTGTGACAAATTATGACTGCAAACTGGTATTATCTTGTTTAATGATATACACATTACTGCATTTAGTAACTAAAACAGACACAATTCAATAACTCATAAGAGGAATATGAGCATTGTTGTACACAAAATATTTTAAGCTGAGTATTGGGTTATGTAGCTCATAGACCAAAGAACTCAACCACCAAAAAATGAAATCCACTTTCATATAAAACCAATATGACAAAATACAAAGACTACTGAACAAACCTTGAGCAAACATTGTTGTGTAACCACTTCCTCTCCACAAAGGAATGACAAAATACCGGCTGCTAAGACAGATAAATGTAAGACTAGACAGAATTAGGGAACCAAGTGATGTGTTTGTTTGTAACAACAGAAAACAATGGAAAAAATGGATTACCAATCTGAGCCTCTTTGTCCCAACAAACGGTAAAGTTTTGCTTTCATGGTCAACCCAATGTGACCTCTTCCCAAGTGATACTGAACATGAAAAAAAATCGTTTAATCAATTTGTTCTCTTATATTAATAACATAAAATGAAAGGGAAAAAAAAGTGAGTAATTGGATACATTACATCATCCCAAATAGAAGCAAGGTCCTCTGGTGAACGGTTCTTTGCTCTGTCCAAGTCCATGATGGAATTCAAAGGCTTGGGCTGTAAAGGCGTGAACCCAGTCGCAAACCTCGAAGTCCTGCAAAAACCAAGCGAACCCCATTTCAAGAAATCGCCTGGGATCGCTTCTTTTTGCGGGTTTTGGACATGTTGTCGCAAGGAGAAAGCAGAGAAGCTGCGCTCTGGAAGCCGACAAGAAGATGATGATGATGGTGCTTCTTTGAGGAGGAGAGCTCTCAGTGACGAGGAAGCTTTCACAGTTCGAGTTATCCTTGATGTTAACCGTTGCATTTTTGTCGAGTTTTCAGAGGCCGCGTCAACTCAGCTCAAACGCGATTCGCAGGGTGATTGAATCAAACGCTTTGCGTGCAATGCAGCCAATTTCTGAGGGAAACCCGGAAGGACCACTCTGAGAATGAAAACGCAGCGTTTTACTCACCAGAAAGAAGCACAAGTCTGGTATAAATCTGCGGATCCATTTGGGAAAGCGTGGGCCCAAACACGTTTGTAATTTAATAAAAGCTTTCCCTTCTATTAGTCTTTTGGTTGGGCTGAATTCAGATCCAGCCTTCTACCGCATCCTAGTGATATCTAGCCCATGTTTGGTCCCGCCGGAAAAGAATTAGGATTTTGAACTGGGCTGGACCCACCTTTTGAATTAAACTCAAATTATACATATGTAATATTTGACTTAATAATCAATACATGGTTCTTTTACAAAGTAGAAAGTTTGTGTCTCTTTTTAAAAAAATATCAATAAAATATAATATATAATATATATTGATAAAAAAATTTAATAATTAATTTAGATAATGTCGACTATCTCGTTTGTGAAGTTTAAAAATTTTAATGTCAACGTAAAATACAAAATCGGCTATGGAAGTATTCTTCAAAACTATATGATAACTGATGTATTGGCCTCCCCTCCAACATTGAACTCTGGCTCGCCCCCTCCCTCCCTCCCTCCCTGCATGGACACCACCAACAATTGGCTCTATCAAGATGGACAAACCGAATCCAATGCAGACTTTAATGGAAATATAATAACGATGGTCAAACGACAAATGTACTGAGTTCCACATTTCCTTTGTCCTGGGTGACACTTCTGCATTTCCTGTTACTTAAAAAGATTCTAAAAGAAAAGCAAAAATGTTTCAAGGTTGCCACTGTCTTATTCAGCGATCGAGTACACAGACTTTTTCTCTTTTGGTTTTGGAAAAAGTCCCAGCAATCTCAGCTACCCATGATATTCATAAGCTTTTCAAGTGCTCTTGACTTTAAAATTCCCATCAGAGGTCATTATCTGGGAGTTAAAACTGGATGAGATTAACTTTAAAAGCTGGCTATGGCAAGTGAAAGAAAGGCAACAGAATTTTTTGCGGTTAAAAATCGGGTTTATACTGGTTATTGTATACTGACCAATACATGAGACCTGGTTTATTGGCTTTTGTATAGTTTCACTTCACCACCCAATTCCAAAATGAGAAATATGTTTACTAAAACCTGATTTCACCTGAGCCCAGCTCTGACACTAGCGAATTTAAATACAGCAATCCAAAAGCATGTTTGACATTTGGCCTGTAAGAAAATTTCTACTCAAAAGTGGGATCCCACAGCAAACTACAGCCTTTTTCTGGCTCCTCTAACGTGCCCTTTTCCCATGTCCATGAATCCAAGTGGGTACCAAAAGCTAAGAAAGGAATTGAGCGTAAGATGGTCCTAGCAGCTTTTACTATGCTCACATGAAAAAGCTTACCTCCACTAAAGTCAATTCTGAAAAAGGGCCAACTAAAATAGCCATTGATGCATATTCTACATTGAGAAGTTAAGCAAATGGCTCTGATTAATCTGTGTTAACTGAGTTAATTTATGATCTGGTGATTTCCCTCGTTTGCACATGCATTGCATTTAAGAACTCAAGTTTGGTTGGCAAGTGGGGTTGAGTACTCTCTTTCCCACCCATCAACTTTACTGAGCCTTGCTATTTTTGTATTCAGCCACTTTGCCTGTTTGCTTACTTAACTGCCAAGATGCCATCGGCATTAGAAACTAACTACTCCATTTTCCTATGAAAACAAGTTAATGTCTATGTGATAAAAGATGATTTGTGATCTTTAATCATTACTCAAACCCGTGACTGAGAATGGCCATGCCAATTATTGTTTTCTAACCTGGCTATGATTAAGCAGATCCCTCTTTCATTTCTATATTATCAATCAAAACGGTGTCAAAGGGCAAAAGGGCAACCTTTTTTTTCTACTCCTACTTCTCTTTGCGTCAGAGTTTCTCTTTCCTCGCCCAATGTTGAGTCTACTTGGGAACACTCTCTTTTTCTCTCTCTCTTGTACTATTAGGTTTCACGGGAGTGGATTATCATCCGCTTTGGTTGCGGTAATTTGACCCACTACAAACTTCTGCACCTGGTCTAAACACTTTTATATCCTCCACTATTATTGCTTTCCTTGTCCCGAGCTGCCCACTCCTATAGACTATACAATCATGCCTGTCCCTTCTCCATTTTCTTCCCCCTTTGTTTTCACTTGTTTGTTCATCATTTTCTTGCTCACATTAAGCTCCTCCGATTGTCAACCCATCAGCACCCCTGCGAAACGCCGCCCGCGCCAACTTTCTGTCAGTTACTATGCGAAATCTTGCCCACAACTTGAGCAACTCATCGGTTCCATCACCTCCCAACAATTCAAAGAAGCTCCTGTCTCTGCACCTGCCACCATTCGCCTCTTCTTCCATGACTGCTTTGTAGAAGTAATGCAAATTATATTCCATTGATTTCTTCTGCATGCATGGACATGTTAGCATTAATGTTACCATGGGCGGCCAACAGGGGAAGTTCTAACAGATGATTAATCCAAATTTTTTTTGCATGGGTTATTGTTAAATTTCAGGGCTGTGATGCGTCTATCCTTATAGCAACAAATCCTGGAAATAAGATTTTAGCTGAGAAAGATGCAGAGGACAACAAGGACCTGAGAACGGAGGGGTTTGATACAATAACGAGAGCCAAGACTTTGGTGGAGAGCAAGTGCCCTGGCGTTGTTTCCTGTGCTGATATTCTTGCAATTGCAGCCAGAGATTTTGTCCATTTGGTTAGTGCTTCCATTTTCCATGATCCTCATGAATTGGATATTATTACTGATAACAAATCATCAGTTGCTCAAAAACTCCCGTTACACTGTCGTCCTCTGTCAATTACTGTAACCATATTATCCAACACTGATGATGCTTCCAGAGTAGAAAGATTGGGGAAAAAAATATTTATGTTACTTATTGTCTGCAATACAGCTATACTTAACAGTTAATACTCTGTTCTAATAGGACATGAAAGAAATTCATATTTTCATGTGCCTAATATGTCTGCAATGAAAGATGTCTCATTAACAGCCAAGACTCTGCTGCTAGTTTGTCCTGTCTGATCTTGAGTTTCGATCTTTTTGTATCCAAGATCACTGAATTTAAATCATTATCAATGTTAAGACAATTGAGTATTCTGGTTTTATATTCATCTTAAAATATTATTCTTTGCCAAAGGAACAGGGAAGTCTAGTATACTTGATCGGGGCATTAGATTTACTTTGGTTTCTAAAATTAATGTGTTTTCAGGCAGGGGGACCTTATTACCAAGTGAAGAAAGGAAGGTGGGATGGGAAAATATCAATGGCATCCAGGGTCCCTTACAACCTCCCACATGCAAATTCAACCGTCGATCAACTGATCAAACTCTTCAGCTCAAAGGGGTTAACTGTCCAGGACCTGGTTGTGCTCTCAGGTGCCCACACTATCGGCTTTGCCCGCTGCAAGCACTTTGTGGCCCGACTCTACGATTACAAGGGAACTATGCAGCCTGACCCTGCCATTGACCCAAGGCTCCTAAAGGCACTAAAAATGTCATGCCCGCATTTTGGTGGCAATGCTGACATTGTTGCTCCATTCGATGTTACGACCCCATTCTTATTTGACCATGCTTATTATGCAAATTTGGAGAGTAAATTGGGCTTGTTAGCTTCTGACCAAGGTCTTTTTTTGGACCCTAGGACCAAGCCTCTGGTCCAATCTCTTGGTCAGGATAAGGCTAAGTTCTTCCAGGCCTTCTCAGCAGCTATGGACAAAATGGGCTCAATTGGTGTTAAAAGGGGAAGAACACATGGAGAGAAGAGGACAGTTTGTAGTATGCACATGTGAAGCTTGTTGCTTCCCTCTCTTTTGTTTGTTCCCCTTTTAGATTTCTTCTTCTTTTATTAGGTTCTAGGCTTTTTCTTTCTTTGCTTTTCTCTTTTACCTATTGGCTTCTTAGGTTGGTTTTGGCTTGGACAGTGTGGGATTTGTTACGGATGAGGCTTTTGTGAATGTTTAGAGAGTTCAATCCCAAAAGAACATGGGAGACATATTGTTCCAACATAATGTAACTTTCATTTGATGTTCCATTACCTCTCAATGATTTCGCTTATTATTTTGACGCAATAATTCCATTTCAGTTAATCCGCCCAAATACTATAACGATCAATATTTGAAGATGTAGAAAAGAAAAGGCGAAGTATCTTCAAATTTTGGAATCCAAATACCTGTCGTAAGTGGGCTTAGAAAAGCCATGCACTCCCTGTCCATATCCCCTTACTTTGCCTTCGTAATACGCACCAAAAATAAGCAGAAAACTCTTTTACCATCGAAGAAGCACCGAAACCTGCAAATTAGGGCGATGAGAGCCGTGGTCCAACGAGTCGCCTCCACCAGCGTCGAGGTCAGTCTAAAAAACTAACCAGCCAGTCCCTCTATCTTACGCTATCATAAACATCATTAACTTAGCATATATTCCCAGGTTGATGGCCGCATTGTGTCTGAAATTGGACCTGGTCTCCTCGTTCTCGTTGGAATCCATGATTCCGACACCGACTCTGACGCCGATTACATGTAATAAAACATTTCCGTGCATTCTATCTTATCGAATTCATTACATTTTTAGTTTTTTTTTTTTTTACCGCTGTTGATGATGAAAATGAAGTAGTTAAATCTTGTGCAGTTGTCGCAAGGTTTTGAACATGAGATTGTTCCCTAATGAAAGTACTGGCAAAGGATGGGACCAGAGTGTAAATTTTCCCCTTTTCCTTTCCTTTACTTTCCAATTTTCTGTTTAGTGACTTGATGTTTTAAGCTAAGGTTGTAGTTGTGAATTCAATTTTTGGGATAATTTTCAGGTCATGCAAAGGAATTATGGAGTTCTACTAGGTAATCTTAATTCTTAGAGTTTTCTCTTTTTCCTTTTTGTCCGAATTCTAAAGTTCTTGTGCATTGCAGTGAGTCAATTTACGTTGTATGGATTCTTGAAGGGTAACAAGCCAGACTTCCATGTGGCAATGCCACCACAGAAAGCAAAGCCGTTCTATGAATCTTTAGTTGACAAATTCAGAAAAGCTTATAAGCCAGATGCAATAAAAGGTTCTTTCCATCTACCATCCATTCTTTATTTCATTGTGTTATTTCTAAATGATCTTTTTCCTTTTTTTTTCAGTAAATGTTAAATCATTCATTAATTCATTTATGTACTGTTTTATATCTATCCAGTACCAAGTACAATGTCTTTCAATGGAAAACACGCACAAATGAGCTCTGTATGGTATACTTTGATAGTTAATACCATGATTCCTATGTTGATAGATCTGTATGCTGATCACTAACATCATGGGATATAGAAGCTTGTACTCAAAGATGCAAATTAACAATTGTTTTCTCAAAACTATGAGAGTTTTGAACCATGTCAGACTCAAATCTGCCATGTTATTGATGCCTTTTAGACCAAAAGTATGCAACTCAATAGTTGATTTCTAAATATTCAATCACGTAACTTGAGATGTGCCCAGACCAAGTTTTCACAGAGCAAAAGAATGTCTCTAACCTTAGTATAATTTGGTTGATGATGAACACTGTTTAAAGTTATGTTGACTCATCTAGTTCATTTGTTGTAGATGGAGTATTTGGAGCAATGATGAAGGTGAGGCTATTCCCCTCCCCCAAAGTGTCATGTCTCTTGTTTTGAATAGAAACTTTCTTCAGAAGGTATTCTGACTTGGATCTTTATACTTGTTTGAAGGTTAGTTTGGTCAATGATGGGCCAGTAACAATGCAGCTTGATTCATCTCAACCATCAAAGTGAGTATCAATTATGGTAATGATTAATGTTGCACAACTAAGTTAGAAAACTTTCGATACTAAAAGAAGGTTGAACCATTTCAGGAATACGAGTGAGAAGACAGAAGAATCCTAAATTGGTGGATTGGTAGCATATGTTGACAGGTCTATCTTTGTAGAATTTGTCACAAAGCCATAAATCTTTAAATAGTTTCGCGGGATGTCAGACAACAATTTGTTATATTTCAAGATGGAAGCTCAACCTTTTTACATGAAATCAGCTTTTAGAAATTTTTATTTCTACTGAATATTGGATTCAAGGTCAGGAATTCTCCTCCTGGTTCTACCAACTAGGAAATTTTTTATTATAACCTTCTACGACCTCTCAATTATAACGGAAATTAAGAAAGAATAGAAAAGTGAACTCCAGGTTTGGATGTTATAAAGCTGGATACATAATTTATTTACTCCAAACACCATATGCACTGTTGCATGACAATAGTGCTAGGTACACTAAATACGTCCTTTTTTTTTGGCTAGAAGGTACAACTAAATAAGTTTACTGAATTCCCTGTGATTTATATACAGTGATGATCAAGCAAGTTACCTTCAATATGCGACCCTTCAAAAACCAGAAACGAAGTGCAGCTCTTCTTGACCTCCTATGGAGTTGTTGAAATGATCATTGCAGCTGTAAATAGTGCTTCTTTTCCAAGGGATGAAATCTCAATGTTCCTACAACATGAGATGTAAAATGAATTTCTTTGAGAAATATGGTGCAGCAAAATCTGACATTGATATATTAGCCACTCAACATGAACCTAGAGCTTGATTGCTCACACCGACATAACTATTGAACGCATGACATGTACCAGCAGCGTTAGCAGAAAAGAAATATAGAGAAATAATACAGACGAAAATAACAGAGATAAAAGAAGCTTACTCATCTGCTCCTCTTAGACTATTGAAAGCAGCAATTACATCTTTAGATATTTCCATGAGGGAACTGTTTTCATCTTCCTTGCAATCAGACATGTCAGGAAGACGTTGCTGAGATGACACGGACAAGTAGGCCTGGAAGAGAAATTGCAAGATCTAAGGAAATCAAAAATATGTGAGATGAACTTCATAACAGTTTTTACAATGGTGATTAACATCTTGAGTCGTTGAATTTCTTGTTTCAAAAACCACTTACTCTAGGAGATCAATGTACAGAGTTAATATTACCAAATTATTCCAACTTTTGGCTTCAAATTTAAATTTACATTTGTCTCATGACTCTCATGTCTTATCTATAAAAACAAAGCATGCAATTTTCAGTGATTCAAATTCTTCTTAAGTTTCTCAACTCCTGGTTACCCTCATATCAACAACTTGAGCAAAACTTAACAGGAGATGAATGAACATTTTGCATAAGGGACCATGGCAACAACCCCACATACTACCAATGGCAAAATCATCCTGCCAAGCACCTGCCACTTCACAACATGATCCCATTGGATTGCAGATTCTTTGTTGCTCGAGAAGACAAATCAAAACAACAGCAGATATTCATCTCAACCATCTCTAATTGCTATAGAATAATTATTAAAAAAGAAAGCAGTTAATAGCATCAGCTTTAATACAAGCATCACATTATCAGTATGCTTAACAAAAACAACGAGACTCACCAGAAAAGCATGTGCCAAAAGCAACTGAACAGCTTCTACATCAATTTTCTTTATAATGTTTCTTGTGTTGGTGCCATTTGAAAAGGACTTCAAAACTCTATTTAACGTAGAATCTTCAGAAGTAACATTTGATCTCCGAGTACGAGCAGAAGGCTGCATTAAAGAATCAAAATATGTAAATTAGATGCTGCCCCAGACTTGTCTCACAACTTTCTGCATATAATGTATGTACATGTGTGCATATAATGAATATTTTAATAAATTAATTTAACAAACCATTATCAACGACTCAACTACTAACCTTGGCTGTGTATTTTAGAAAGTACTGCACAATGATCTCAAGCTTCCATTTAGGGTCATTAAAGACCTGAAAAAAAAGTGCATTCATGGCTGGAAGGATAAAAACTATTGTTTCTAAAATTAAAGTTGCAATCTAGAATCACCACCATGTAACCTTCCATGAAAACCTAAGGACATGCTGATCAGCTGATACATCGATGGGAAAAAGTTACAATCAGAAAAAATACTTTAACAGTTACCCAAAGATTAGTTGAAATCTGTCCTAGAAAAAACCTAAAACTGAAAGAAGATGAAACATTGTTTGATGGTAATAATGGTCATGAACTCCGACCATCAAAATTCAAAAGGATAGTTAGCAAAGAGTATGGTCAAAGGACCAGGTGATGCCTAAGCCAATTGACCTGATAAAAGGTAACACCTGCTCATTAATCCCTAGACGTCCAAGGCATTAGTAAATACATTTGTTTCGGAGGAATATGTGTGTGTTTGTGTTTATATATAAATGACAACCTGAAGAAATGGGGAGAGTATATCTCTGTCATAAGTTAGCTCATCCAAGATTATCTCCGCCAGTGGGGTTCTGCACCAAATCAGAGGTTTAAAACCTGACATACATATCCATACATACATATGTAAAACAAAAATGATGAAGACAAAACTAAATAACCAAAACAGAATCAATCAATTACCTCACACCATCAGCTCTGGTAGTTTGACCTTCCATGTGCGCTTGCTTCTTTGACATGTCAAGCTCCATAATCTGGAGAGGTCCACAAATGCAGAGATGATAGTTAAAATGATTTAGAAGTATCTTCTATTTAATGATTTATCAGGATCTTACCATTGTCAGAAGTTTCTGCATAGCCAAACAAGTAGTCTTTTGTACTTCAAGTAACGCAATTGCTGCATCAGTATTATGATTCTCGTATGACTTTCCCATAGAAGTCTCAGAATGCTCAGACTCATCAACAATTCCAGCATGATCTTGGCACAGTCCACAGATAGTAGACAAGCAATCTTTCATTAAAACCTTGTAGTTGACTCTTCTTGAACCCTACAAAATAAAATTAGCATGAACAGCCAAATAGAAGACTCATGACAACAAAACTTAAACCTATTTGATGAAACAGATTAGAATGTGAGAAACAAAAGGCAGGAGAGAAATTAAAGGCTTAAAATCCTAAAGCTAACCAGAAGCATGTTGAGTAAGCACTCCCTCAAAAGGTTCCAGTTCATGGTTTCTGCAATATAACAATGAGCTGTAAAATCATCCTGATTATTGAAAAGCACAAAACATTAGATATTGGCTTACCTTTATACATGTTGATACGGGGTAGAAAATCTTCTTCAAGAACATTGACAAGATATTGAAACAGTAACATATTTCCTAAGGACTGCAACAAGGTTATGTAAGCAACAGAGGAAACTTATTTACCAATAAAATGCAACACATGATAATTACTATTATCATGAGCATTGCATTGTAATTAGTAGACAGTTTTAACATGCAATTACGCTAGAGAACTTTAGCATCTACACCTCTTCCCAAAGTACCGAAAGATTACAAGGAATAAGTACACAAACCTCAGTATCCACTCTCTGAGAAATTGGTTTATTAGCTAATTCAGCAAGGCCTTGTATTAATTCATGAAAACCCTGGCAACAATAAAGACAGTCAAATAAAAGCTAACAATGCTAAGCACAAGTAATGGTAGTTTCTAAAATCACTTTCCTGCTTTTAGTGCAATTTCCATCTCATCAGCACAGAATTTTAACATAAAAGAAACCTCAATTATTCATACCCTCAATAAGAATTCAAAGTTTCAAAACCACAAATCCAACTCACATTGACATCAAACAATCCATCTGAGTTTTTGCTAGTGGCTTCTCTCTCACTGGACATAACATCGGAGGAAATCACAAATGGCAGCCATGCCTATCAAGCAACAAAGACAAAATTAAATTAAATAAATGAAGGTAACAATCAGCTTAAAATGCAGAATCCTCAACATTTTTAATCATCATCAAGATTCCTATTACCTCATTAATCACTACCAGTTCACGAGAATCATTACCAGATGATTCAGATATATAAACTCGAGGGAAACGCTGCATTTTAAAATATGTTATTAGACATTCTTTTTTCAAATGAATTAAGTAATGAAATCATAAGTTAAAACCAAACCAAGTCAATTACCTTTTCGATCTCATTCAAAAGCTCATAACTAGACATTATAAGTTCTAGAGATTTCCCTGCCCTCAGGATTTGAAACACCGCCTCAACCATTTTTCTTTATTTTAAAAAGAAACAGAGGATTGAGACCAAAAAAGAAAAAACACATCAAATTTTTCATTGCAAAAAAATTAGTAAATAATCTTGAAAAGAAGATAGAAAATGAGAATGCAGATTTACTCAGTAGGAGGAGTTCCGTTTTCTGGTAAAAGTGAAGCACTACGCACGGCTTCCAGAAAATCAACACCTAAATTCAATCAAACAAACATAAAAACTAAAGTTTAGTAACAAATCATTTATTACTAATATCAATCAATTGAATTTGATTCAAATTGGAGAGAATACGAACTGTCATCTCTGGCGTCTTGAGAATCTTTGTGAGATTCGTTGGAGTCGAGGATTGCTAACGTGTTCGCTTCCATGCCTCCTCTGTTGACTCTTATCCTTCTGTTGCAATTATTGCTGCTTTTTCTCTTCACCATTTCCTCTTCCTTCTTAATTTTCTGTTTCTTTCAAAATTCGAAACCCTAGCTCTTTTCTGTTTCCCCCTGTCTCCTAGCTCTCGCAGCTGCAAGAAAGACGCGATTTGATTGATATTGGCAGGGGGAAAGAAAGTAAAGCGGAAAGCCAGAAACTTATTCGAGAATTCCCGCGCAAATTCCCAACCATTTTTCTCGTCAGCAGGACTTGAACCCGGGCTCCTAAACAGCTAACTAGGAAAAATAAAAATCAACATTAAAAAGATAACAATCAATTTTTGTTCATTACTTTGACATTTAAAAAATCTAGGAAAAATAAAAATATCAAAATTAAAATTCCGTTACATTTGTGTTTTCCTTTTTTTTAAGAAAAAATAACGTTAAAATACCAAAGTTTTATTTTGAAAAATAAGAAAATACTATTATATGATTTTAATTTTAACTTTTTAACTATTAAAAAATTCAAATAAATTATTATTTAATCACTCTTATATTTTTAATTATAAATCAAATAAGCTTTTATAATTCATCGTTGACCAAATGTTATTACTCAAAATAACATAAGTCATTTTTTGTACCTACATGCTACAGATGTGGAAAAAGAAATTATCACTTATGTATTTTATCATGCCAGATCAACATTCACTGTAACATATTAATATGTCACATTAGCACCAAGTGGTAAATTAATAACAAGTACAATTTTGACCTAATAAGAGTTAATCAACCGAATATATTTAGTCTAAAATAAAAATATATGAACTTGATTGAATTTAATAAAAAATAAAAATTTATTTAAAATTTTTAAGATATTTCAAAATTATACCTTAACTATTCAATACCTTAGTATTTTTTTTTTATCAATTTGTGATTTTTTTTATCTTTTAGTTTTGATAATAAAAATTTTTCAAAAAGTATAAAATAATAAAAAATTTTAATTATATCAATCAAATTGACCTAAAGTATGTTCTAATCATTAGTGAATATTGAAAAGAGTTAGAAGAAAATTGGTTAAAGAATTGTATATAACAATTCCATCCACATATCAACTTTTATATCATTTGACAACATAAAATATTTTTCAAGGTAATAAATGGTTTTTTTAATTAGTTGAAATTCATAAATATTTTATATTTAAAAGTATAATTAATATTTGATACATTGACCGTGTATAACTTTCATACACTATCAGATTATCAAATCTTAATAGTTCATTAATGAGTTATTATTTTGAAATAAATAAAAAATTGATAAGGTCCAAAACGATATCAAATTTTAATATTGATTTTTTAATTCTTTTAAAATACTATGTCCAGATTTAATAACCTGATAATGCATAAAAATTATATAAATAATTTTTCTTAAAAATAATACTTCAGGATACTCAAGATATAAATTTATTCTATTTGTTTTGATGAGTTCTTGTTCACATGAATTACCATTTTATATATATATATATATATATATATATTATTGTATTCTTAGTTTTGCACCTTTATTAAAAAGATATCCTAAAAATATGTATTTGATAAGGTTATTATTTAACATGACATATTTGCTCAATTCATTTAAAAATCATTAAATTAATTATTAATTATTATATTTTATGTGAAAATATTGTTATAAATAATATCTTAACACGTGTGTAGTATATCTTTTTCTATTTGACATGAGAAAATCAAGGTAGGGTTAGAAAAGCAATTTAACCTTTAACATCGTGGTGGCACCCCATGGTTGAATGAAGATTATTATTCGAGGGTGCCTGATCATTAATGCCCTCAACTTCCATCAACTGCATTGAACTTTTGTTAGGTTTATTGATCTTTTACTGCATGTTTGGTACAGGGAATAGCTAAGCTATTTCATGTCTATTCTCATGCTTTTGCTTTACTTCTGTTTGGTACAGTAATGCCATAAGGAATAGCTATTATCTAGTAATAGTTATTTCTTAAAATAGAGTAAAACTTAGGTATAACTACACCCAAGCTTCTTCATTGGTTTTGCTATTCTATGACTGAAGGAATAGCTTTAACATATAATAAGATTAAAATATCCCTTATAACTTAAAAATATTACAACACTAGACCTATAAATATTTTTTTTTCTTCTCATTTTCTCGTCTTTTCTCTCTCTTTTCTTATGTTTTGTTCTCTCTCATTCTTTCTCAATTTGACATTTAATGTCAAAGATGACATTAGCGGCGATGGGAGTGACGGCGGTGACGTTTTTACGATAGAATATGGTTGGAAAGCATTGATCTAACCATTTCCGAAAAGATGCAACCGAGATTCAACTAGATTTGGCCGTGAAAAGCAACGGATCTAATGCTTCCCGACCAGATCCCATGGTTGGATCTGGCACTTCACGCCCAAATGCAGTCGCAAGAAACGTTGCTCTGGCACCTAGTCGCCAGATTTGGCCACATGGTGCTCCAAATCTAGGTTTCATTACAGAGGTCGCCTTTCTAGCAACCGGCCCAAGGAGAAGAAAAAAGGAAAAAGGAAAAAATAGAATAAAAAAGAAAAAATTATTTGTAAATTTTAAAATATTAATATTTTATATATAATTTAAACATTATTAATATTAATATTTTAAAATATATTAAAATTATTAATATATTAAATTTTTAATGATTATAAATAAAAAATAAAAAATTATTAATATTTTAATCATAATAATATTAAATTATAAATAAAATATTAATAATTAAACTATACTAAAATATTAATATTTAAATAATAAATTATTAATATTTTAAAAAATAAAAATAAATAATTATATATATAATAAAAAGTTTTTTATTTTTTATTTTTTTATTTTAAAGTTATTATTACCAACCAAATACTGCAACAAGTTATAATAATTATTCTTACCTTATTCCATTTGTCATACCAAACAATGCAATACTTACTCTATTCTATTCCCACCTTATTTTATTATCACGTAATAGATATTCTATTCCATTCCTATCTATTCCGCAAATCAAACGTACCTTTAGTTTTCACAATGTTTTGTCAAACATCAAGCATTGTAAATCGTTATTTCCTTTTAAAGTTGAACAACATTAAATCAATACTAGTCCTATCTTAATACTCATGAACAGACACGATACTAGCTAGTAAATTATTTACCAAAACCCCTACAACAAGCAGCTACTTTTATTATCAGAAATTCAATCATACCATTGCATGACGAATCAATGCGAGTGGTGGGAAAGAGACACTAGCTGTAGGTAGTGGACAATGGTCCACGAGTCTTAGCTTTGAATTTTGATTCCTTATGGTCCAAATTTATTCACTTAATGTGACTCTAATTGATCAAAGTTCTTGCAATCTTTTTCTTGCATTTTTAATCATATTTAATATTGGTCAAAAGACCCTTACAATTCTGTATTATTCAATTTTATTCAATTTAGTCATTATACTTAAAATCGAAGCAATTTAATCAATTGATTTTAAAAATTACATAAATTTAGTCTTTCTTTCTAATAACATATAATTATACCGTAAAAGGATGATGTTAGCTCTGATGTCAATAATAACATCAGCACTGACGTGTCATATTTTGATGACATGACATGCCATGTGGGACTCGTGTGATGATGTGGTAATGCCACGTGGCACTATATGATGACATGTTAGTGCTGACATGACACTAGCATGCTGATATGACAGTGCCACGTGGCAACTCAAAAAAATTTTTGAAAAAAAATTCTACCACATCAGAGGGACTAAATTAAACAAAAATATATAACATAGGGATTAAATAAAACAAAATTGAAATGTTTAGGGACTAAATTGAAAAAAAATTTAAAAACTACAAATCTTTAAGTAGATTATTGATATGCTTATTAATAAGCTAAATATTTAAGTGTAAAAGGTTTATGATGTTAAATACATATATAAATATTTTCTTACTTGATATTTTATCTAGAATATGTAAATTAAGTTATATTTTTTACAAAAATTAAGTTTGAGTGCTCCTTCTATAAAAAAAATTTGGTCAAAAGACCCTGCAGTCCATGTACTATTCAATTTTATTCAATTTAGTTCATGTACTCAAAATCGAAGTAATTTAGTTCATTGATTTTGAGAATTACGTCAATTTAGTCCCTTACCCTATCGACATCTAATTTTGCTGTTAAAGGATGATGTTAATGATGACATCAGCGTTGATGTATCACATTTGATGACATGCATGCCACGTGGCACGCGAGTGATGACGTGGCAATGCTGACATGACATTGTCATGTTGACATGGCAATGCCATGTGGTAGATCAAAAAAATTTTCAAAAAAAAATTTCTACCACGTCATAAGAATTAAATTAAACAAAAATATATAATACATAGGCTAAATTGAACAACATTGAGACATTAAGGGACTAAATTGAAAAAAATATTTAAAAGTAACAAATCTTTAAGTAGATTATTAATATGCTTATTAATAAGTTAAATATTTAAGTGTAAAAGATTTATAATGTTAATATATATATAAATCTTTTCTTACTTGATTATTCGATAATAGAATATGTAAATTAATTTATATTTTTTATAAAAATTAAGTTTGAATACTCTTTCGATAAAAAAAATTTTAAAAAAATTTCATACCTGAAGTCAAATTTAAATAAATAATTTACGTTATATTAACATAAAATAATCTAAAATGACTAAATAAATTTTTTTTTCTTCTATTTATAATAGCATAAAAATTTAAAATTTATTTAACTTAGTTTTTAACTTGAGCTAAAGTCAAATTAACAAAATATATTGATTTAGTTTTTTTCTTTTAAAAAAATTAAAAACGGAAATATAGAGTTAGCAATGATTATAAAAATAATTCTTTGTTTTGACTTGCTTATTTTGGATATGGCAAACCTCTTATTACAACCATAAAATCTAAGCTCCACCTTTTCAATTTTTTATTTATTTTTTATGTTTTTTTTGTTTAATATTTCAAGTTATATTTTTTAAGTTGAAAGTTTCTATATTAAAGATTGCATTTATAGTTGATAAAGTAAAATATAACTGTAAATATTTATATCATTTTATTTTATTCACAAAATTTTCGTAAATCCAAATTAATAATTTAAATTTAAATTTAACATAATTTGATTGTGGTATTTGAATTTAAATAAAATCGTTTTAAAAGAAATTTTGAGTAAATTTAAATAAAAGATAAATTTGGTAAGAGTTGAATAATTACAAAAGAATGTGTATTTGTAAATTGTGAAAGTTGTAACCAAGTCAACATATTTTGCTGATTTGAGTAAATTTAAATAAAAGGTTAATTGGGTAAGAGTTGAATAATTTCAAAAAAATGTATATTTATAAATTGTAAAAGTTGTAACTAAATCAACATATTTAGTCACTTTTTATTATTTTATATATTCGTAATGCAAGTTATTCATCTAAATTTAACTTTAGATATGAAATTTTTTCAATTTTTTTTTATAGAAGGAGAATTCAAACTTAATTTTTGTAAAAAAGATAAATCAATTTACATATTTTATAATCAAATAATTAAGTAAGAAAATATTTATATATATATATATATATTTTAACACTATAAATCTTTTACACTTAAATATTTGACTTATTGATGAATATATAAATAATCTACTTAAAAATTTATACTTTTTAAATATGTTTTTCAATTTAATACCTTAACATATCAATTTTATTCAATTTAGTTATTGTATTATATATTTTTGTTTAATTTAATCCCTATGTTGTGGTAAATTTTTTAAAATTTTTTTTTTCTGTCACGTGGCATGACATGTTGACATGTTAATGTCACGTCAATATTTACATATCATTGTATAGTGCCATGTGGCTTTACCACAACATCACTCAATGTCACGTGGCATGTCACGTCATCACCACAATGTCTCGTTGTCACTAATATCAGCACTGACGTCAAAATTGAATATCGTTAAGAGAAGGGATTAAATTGATGTAATTCCTAAAATTAAGAGATTAAATTATTTTAATTTCGAGGATAATGATTGAATTGAATAAAATTAAAGAATATAGGGACTGAAAGGATATTTTGACCATTTAATATTGTTTTTGTGTGTTTTATCGTACGAGGCGGTAATTTGTTTGTTGACGTGGGACCAAAAATGGATTCTGCAATTTCCTTTCAGCCATCTCTGTGTTGAACTACTTGATAGCCCACACTTAAAAACTGTCCCCTTTTACCATGGCGAACTTAAATAATTTGTTGTTGTGGGGTCCAGTTTATTTGCTCTATCTTTAATATCACTATTAATTGGGCCTCCAACCGGCCTTTTGAGTTTTTGTTCGATGGATTTATTTATTTATTTTTGCACGGTGAATAAGTAAAGTATAGCCAGATGTTTTCAACTTCAAACATCTAACCAGATGTTTGCGAGACTATAACATTGGTTGTAGTTAAGAATGATAATAAGTAGAGTATTCACTAATTTTGAAATATTTAAATTTTAATTTGATTAAATTTATCTGAATTAAATTAAGAATTAACATTTTTATATTCGAACTTGATTAGTTATGAATACTTGAAAAGTTTTAAAGCTAAATCTAAAATAATAAATAAATTTAAAATCACTTTATATATATTATTAATAAAAATTAAATTAATACATTAAATTTAAGTTATAAAAAAAAATAAATTTTACAATCATATTTATAATAATTAATAAATTTTAATAAGTATTATATTAATTATAAATAATTTATAAAAAATAAAACTTAAAATTTAATCTTAAAATTTATTATTTATAATTAAATTCAAAAAGTAGATATCTTACTGCCGGAACCTATTACAAGTAATAATTTTACTATCTTAACTTTACCCTAATTCAATTATCAGAGATCTATTCATACTTAATCAGATTGAATGGTGTAGAGCACTCAATTATAAAGTACTTATTGCCCTCCTAGTTTTCGTCGAGTATAAAAATTGAAATCTGGCTATTAAGAAATGCGTTACCTTATCAACTTTAATCCTATACACCCTAATGTTTCGACAATATTTAACGTAAGCAGTCATTTGCAGCAGATCACCATGAATTATATGATTCTATACAAACCTAGCATTTCACAAGATTTCGGACATGCTTTTAAATGTTCAACCAACAAAACCAACCCATTAGCCTATTTAAGAAGTACGGCAGTGGAAGCTGGAATGGCATTACAGAGTCATTTACTGTAAAGCATTCCAGAGTCATTTTCTATAAAGCATTCCAGTTTTCTTCCTAAACTGGAGCAAGCTAGCTAGCTAGATAGCTCAAAAATGAAGAAAACGATGGTGAGGAGGACAGTTGTTTTGGTGCAGGTTTTGGCAATGGCCGCAGCGGTCATGCCGTTGCTCTCAGGAGCTCTGGATACTCATCGGGTGAAGCAATTGGCAGCGACATACAATGTGACTTGTGTACTAGTTTTTGGAGACTCAAGCGTTGATCCTGGTAATAACAACTATCTGGCTACGCCCATGAAGGGTAATTTCCTTCCTTATGGGAAAGACTTCTTCAGAGGCCGCCCTACTGGGCGGTTCAGCAATGGAAGGCTAGCCACAGATTTTATTGGTAACTTTACTGCCATGGCTCTGCAAATCCCTGTTCAGAGCATAATATGTCAACTACTCTTAGAACTCTTACACTTTTGAAACGCCATGAATCTTATTATTGGTATCCACTATGACCAACGCGAAGCAAATAGGTAGTTCCACTGACATAAAGATTGATGTTGCTGAAAATGTTGCATTTTCGTCTTGCTAACTTTGATTCCTTTAAAATAATAAACATCATGCGAAAACAAATCACAGTTTCATGGATGCCTAGTTTTGTCGAAATAATTCGTTCTCAAGGCAAATAAACGAATATTTGGTATGGTCCATAAATCTTGACAATGTCCTCTGCCACTGTTTATTTCAGCGGAAGCTTTGGGTTACACAAAGGCGATTCGACCCTTCCTTAACAAGAGATTGAGGCCAGTTGATATCTTACATGGTGTTAGTTTCGCATCAGCTGCTTCTGGTTATGATGAGCTCACTGCCAATCTCTCTGTAAGTCTTTAAACGCTGACCTTCATTTCGGTAAAGGAAAGTTTGTTTTACATTAGCCAGTTTATGGAAACATAATTTTTGTCCCGTTGTTTTGCTTTGGTGAAATAGAATGTCCTGCCTGTTTCCAAGCAGCTGGAGTATTTCAGGCGATATAAGATCCGGCTGAGTCAATTGGTTGGTGCAAAGACAGCAGAAGATATTACCAAAAATGCCGTAGCTGTAATGAGCATGGGCACAAACGACTTTCTCCAAAACTACTATTTAGAACCCATTCGCCCTAAGCAATATACTTTGGAAGAGTACCAAGTTTACTTGGCCTCTTGCATGTCTCAGGACCTTAAGGTGATCCCTGTCTCTCTAATTCTTTCAATGTCATCATTCTTAGAAACAATTGCTGAATTGATGTATGAATAACATCCCCACCCACCCCCCCCCCCCCCCCCCCTCTCTCTCTCTATATATATATATATATATTTATATATATGTATGTATGTATGTATATGCAGAGTATTTGAAAAACATGCTATCTTAAATAGATTTGCAATCATTCCCTGTTGGTACATTATTATTTCCGATCATTCTTTATACCCCCAAGTAGTGTAGTGTCATTTTCTAATTAAGTTGTTCCAACTGTTTTCGTAGGTTGATATATAAAGAAAATGTCATTAAGAAGTTAGGTTTAAGTGATCAATCGCGTTTAAGTCATACCCTTATTCGAGCAATTTTTGGTTAATAGCCCGAATTTACTTTAGGGTAATGATTCCGTGATGGATGACCCAAGACAGGGGAAGGAGCCAAGCAAAATACGTAGACCTGGAATAACAGCATGAAATTAATTAACAAGTTTAACAAATTCTAAGAATTATCCTCTTAACTTCTGCTGGTTTAACATTTTCCACATTGTTTGATTGCCAGACGATGCATAGTCTTGGAATTACACGATTAGTGGTTGTTGGGGTCCCTCCCCTGGGCTGCATGCCTCTTGTCAAGACACTAACGAACCAGGATACATGTGTCGAGAAGTATAACAATTTCTCCGCCTCCTTCAATTCCAAGATAAAAGCGAAGTTGGCAACCTTGAGGACAACATTAGGGATGAAAATTGGCTACGTTGATGCTTATGGCATCATTCAGGATGCTGTGAACAACCCAAAAAAATATGGTTAGCTCTGATCTATCCCTCTTATTTGTTCTTCTTTATGTGGTTTGAAATGCAGAAGAGTGATATATATTAGCTTCTGAAAAAAAAATGGCAGGTTTGATTGAAATTTCGAAAGGATGTTGTGGGTCGGGAACCGTAGAGTATGGAGATTCATGCAAAGGCCTGAGCACATGTGCTGATGCATCAAAATATGTATTTTGGGATGCTGTTCATCCGACAGAAAAAATGTATGAAATAATCGCTGACCAGGCTATAGATTCTCTCGAAGAACAGCTGAGGGGCTAGCTGGAATTTTAGGTAGATCGGTAAGTGTAGTAACTAAGTATGCCTGTACGAAGAGTAGGCAGTAGATAAGAGAATGTTTTGTTTAATTTGGCTAGATATTTCAGTTTGTATTGTTTGGTATCCATATGTCTCGTCGTAGTATTTTCAAAATGCGTCCAGAAAGATATGAGGTAACTTATCCCTTGTTGAAAGATGATCACAAATCTGGAAATTTGAGAAGCAGACTTGGCGGGAAGGGTCAGAGGATGAAGAAGAAAGAAGAAGAAGAGGGATGAGCAGTACCGTGACGTTTCTTCACTTCGACAGCTGATACGCCAAGATTGGATGTCGTTTTACTTAAGTTACTTTACTGTTTTGTGCAAAACGGCTTTAGCCTGTATTTTTTTTCGCTTTACCTTGTTAAAACACTACTGGAGTGTGTCGTTTTGATGTTTATATGGCTGTTATACCAGGTGTCTTCTGTTTTGGTTGTAGCCGTTGCCTGGCACTGAAAACAATACATGGATTTTAGTGCACAGCCAACAATTTTCACTCTCTTTCTTCGATGCTGGTTATCTTCGTTAATTTTTCGTTTATTCCTTGTTAAGTATGATGTAAATAAATGAAAAATGAAGAAATAAGAGTGTGTGAGCCTCTGTTTTTGGTCTCCAATTGTTTTTCCAGATTTTCTTCCTTGTTCTTTCTATTTTACTCCTCCTTTGTGTAACCCCTTCAATTCTCGACATCCCTACATGCCTAAAACCCCAAGATATATGTTCGCTATACGAATGTTTGATGGATTCAGATAATCGGTCTTTGATCAGGTATCCTCCAGGGAACGGAAACTCGAGACAGACAATTCGAGTTCCAGATCTTGTCCCCTCTGTCCCTTTTTTTCTTTCCTCTAGAATCTAGATCTCCCAAACTTGTAGGCGATCTCTGCGTTTCCTTTCCCTCCCTCATTACTGGAGCCGCCGATAATGTCATCGGGGAGATCGTATTCAAGCGCTTTGAATCGTGTTTTGGGCAATCTTATTTCCTCATTCTAGCCTCTGCTGAAAATCTAAATTAGCCTCTTGTGGCAAGTACTTGAGTGTTTTTCTTTTTCCCCAAAATGTTTACAAGCTGAATTTGTGGGGTGCCTTGATGCCGATAAAATTAGGATAATCATTGCTGGTCGTAGGAACAGGATCGTAGGCTATGAGTTGTAATTGAAGGGCTGAAGGTAGATATACCTCTTCTCCAAGCTGAACTTGCTAGACTCGAAGCTGAAGGAGAGGACTTTATGAACTTCAACTGGCAGTTGTTGAGGGTAGGTTTATTTTTATGCATCCCTTATCCAAGTTGTTTTAGCACTGGAAAGTGGTTTCTTCCATCTTTTTGGATGCTTCAACACCTCTGGTATCTGGATAAGACAGTTTTAGACAATGAGGATTTTGAATTTCTTGTCATGGCTTTAATATTAAAGATATTCTAATGGAAAAGTCAAAAGAGTAACAAAGAATTGAAGATAGAATAGACTCTGAAGCTATACAATCCATTCATACATCCACATTATTTGATAATCTTTGACAGATATAAAATGAATAAACTAAATCGCCCCTTGATTTTGAATGTCAAGGAAAAACAGAGATTAACGATGGGATAATATCTGAACCAATGCAAAATCAATCCTAGGTACAAAATATATAAAATATTATTGTCTTCGTCTGATTTTAGTGCAACATTTCTGATTTCTAAGTGATATCAAAGAGTGGACTTTGTAATACACTTCAGCTGCCGCCATAGAAAGTGAACTGTCATCCCCATATGTGTGCAAGTTGTTTCAAACCTCGCGCACAATGCACAAGATCATCTGGTATCAGGGTATGCTTCCGAGCTGATCTAATTTTAGCTGCAACTACCACGAGGGCCTCAGTGATAATTCCAGTAACCACGGCATCACAAAAAGTTTCAAGCTTCTCACCATGAAGAAGTGTGGTTTTTGGCTACTACAAAGCTCATAGTACTTGGTTGGAGCTCTTTAGAAAGGTTAAAGATCAGAAAGGTACAGTCTAAAAGGGTGAATTCCTCAAAACTTATAATGGGTCAAATTTAAAACGCTAAAAAGGATTTTGGAATGAAATTTCAATCCATTACATATACACTTTTGGTAATTAAATAGTGTTAATGAAGAGACCAAATAAATAAAACTCACATGGAATAATTCCCAATTATCTGTTGCATTCAATTTTACATGTGGGAAAGCATTCAATGCAGTAATCTACGTACAATTAATCTTGCAGAATAATAGTAGAAAGCTTCAGCGAGACGAACAATTAATGCTCCAACAAATTAATAGTACAATATTAAAAATATTGCTCAATCATTCAAATCCCAGTCCTGGATCATTGAATCGACGACATGATGATTAGCTGTAAACAACTTGGTGTATGTCTTCTCAGTTGGGTGGATTGAATCGAAAAATACATATTTAGATGCATCGAAGCACACGTATGATCCTGGATTACACAAAAATCCTGCTTCTAAGTAACCACTCCCACAGCAGCCTTGGCTTACCTCATCAAAATCTACAGGGAAAAAGTAAAGGAAAAGAAGGTTGGTATGTGATGTAACACTTTGTTTGAGGATAAATTAGAGAGTGTTATGCTTACCAAGTTTCCCAAGGCCTTGAATCATGTCGACCAATGGTGTGAAAATGTCAATGTAAAGGATTTTCGCACCAAGATGAGCTAGTCTACGACGCATGGAATTCACTTCGTTTTGAAGCATTTGGTTATATTCCATTCCGATCCGAGAAAATTTTTTTATGCAACCGCGTTCCAGGATGGCGTTTGGAGAGTTAAGGGTGATGACAACCGGTAAACAACCCATTGGAGGCAGCCCGGCAACTGCAATTCTCCGAGCTCCTTCATTCCATAAGTCCTATGGTAATAAGATTTACTTAATTAATCAAAAAAGCTCCCAAGTTGCAAACTTGAGAAAAATTGAATGAGCGGGCATGTCGACTGCATGTAGTAAATTGAGAGCTTTGTCAAAGACAGCTCCCCAAGGCCACCCAGCCTGGTGATTGCTAAGAATTGGAGGGTATTAATATTCACCATGTACTTAATGTTTGGAGCCCATTCATCCCTGGCAATCTTTTTCTGGATCTTGAATCAGACTCAACAACCATCTTTTTTGGCTCCAATAATTATCCAGCAAATATATGCACTGACTGTTGGTCCTTAAGGTGAAGGACACTACCGACAGGGTCTGGGAACGATTTAAATTCATTTCTCTGGTTGTGTTAATGAATTGTAGGCTTTGTGGCCTGTTATTGGCCATCAGATATCTATGATGATCTGTAAGTCGTCATCTGAGAACTCTTTCGAATCGTCAACTCTATGAACAAATTCGATGTCTTTCAAAAAAAAAAATTGTTAAGATATTATTCATGGTCAAATTGTCAAATTTTGGACGATTTCGTCATCCCACAAAAAGAAAAAAAAAATGGCCTTATGCATTTAATATAAGCAATCTAGTCATTCAATATAAATCGGATATTTGGATTTATTAAAATTAATTATCATGATCTCTTTGATAATCGTAGCAGTTCTGAGTTATTAATCCAAACCTGTAGCAGTTGCTTCACGTTTTGCAAGATGAACTGTGATAAGCTGAGACAGTGTAGTGCTTTCGTCGAATTGGTATGGTGAAATAGTTGACTACAAAGTCATTGATTCCAGCACTGACCAGAAACACAGCATTGTGGATAATATGTTCCATCCTTTTCTTTCCAATAGCAGATTGCAGTCTTTTCTTATACTCTTTCAAATACTCCACCTGCTTTGGTATCGAAACCACGCTCTGAAATTGAACAAATACGTTAAAAGTCAACGAATACATTCTTTATTTTGGGATGTCAAACTCAATTCACTCTCAGATATCAAAGAGAAAAAAAGAAGGGGAGAGATCGGACAGATATCTGTGGTGTAAGGAGAAAAACAGAGGAAATAGAAATGGCTTCTGAAGATCAATATTGGGAAAAAACCAACAAATTTCATTCATGTATTTATATTTATATGAGCATCGGGGTAACGGTGCCTTAAGATTCGACATTGGAGAGAAAACCTCGTTAAACTAAATAGTTGTGCACAAAATTCCAAGCATAGGATCTTGTGCATTGCAACAACTAAGCTCAATGACTATGACAAAATTGAAAGAAACAAAACGTGATTGAAAAACTTTAACAAACTAAACAAAAACGACATAAAAACCTAGCGTTTAAGCCACTGCAAATACTGAATGAAATAAAACAACATAACACTAAAAACTTGACGTTTAAGCCACTGTAAATACTGAACGAAATAAAACGACATAACACCAAACGTTTCACTGATTCATAACCAAAGAACCAAAAACGACATCATGCCCTTCTTGACTTATTTCCTTCAACCAACTGCTGCTCTGCACCCAAATTCACTTTACTTCAAAAATTACTAGCTGGAATTACTAAGTCTTCAACACTCCTCCTTAGTTCCAGCTGAGTAAACTCCCAATTTGTCCCTCAGAAACTCAAATCGATCCACACTTCAACCCTTAGTGAAAACATAAGCTAATTGCTCTTTAGTAGGGCAATATTCAAGTGCTATATCACCCTCCTTCACTGCATCCCAAAAAGAGTGATATTTTAACCTGATGTGCTTTGTGTGAGTGTGCTGAACTAGATTTTTGGTAATAGCCATTGCAAATTGATTGTCCACATATATTAATGTTCTTGTATCTTGAGAGAAACCTAGTTCATTCAAGATCTTCCTTAACCAGAGTGCTTGATTCGCTGTCGCTGTTGTTGCAATGTACTCAGCTTTTGCAGATGACTGAGCAACCACCTCTTACTTCTTAGAGCTCAAGAAAAAAACCCCATTTCCAAAAGAAAAACAATAACCACTCATGCTCTTTGAATCATCACATGAACCAGCCCAATCACTATCTGAGAAACCTTGAAGTTCATTGCTCTCAGCCTTCACATACTTCACACCAAAATCTGCAGTACCTTTAACATACCTAAGTATTCGTTTGGCAGCAACAAGATGAGTTGTCTTTGGATCTTACATATATATGGACAAGAGACTGGTTGCAAACATTAGATCTGGCCTGGTTGCAGCTAGATACAGTAAAGATCCAATGACACTCCTATACAGTTTTTCATTTGCCTTTAAAGACTTATCCTACTTACAAAATTTGCTTCCTACAAACAATGGAGTTCTAACAACTTTGCATTGATCCATTTGAAACTTCTTTAACAAATCACAAGCATATTTTGTTTTATGAATCACAAGCTTGAAGATTGAATAAACTGCATCCCAAGAAAATAGGACATCAGTCCTAAATTAGTCATTTCAAAAACTCTCAACATCTGGGATTTGAACTCAGCTAAACATTCAGACTCAGATCCAGTTACCAGCAAGTCATCAACATATAAGGCAACTATAAGCTCAACAGACTCAATTACTTTTTTTATATAAAGTGTTGCTTCAGTACAGCTCCTGTTAAATCTTTGATCTAGTAAATGTGCATCCATCCTCTTGTGCCAAGCCCTTGGTGTTTGTTTAAGACCATACAGGGCCTTCAACAACTTGCAAACTTTGTTTTCAAACCCTTTTTCCATATAGCCTCTGGCTGCTCCACATAGATCTTTTCCTTCAGATAGCCATTTAGGAAGGCAGACTTTATGTCTAGCTGATAAATTTTCCACCCTTCTCTTGCAGACAAGGCTGCTAATAGCCTAATTGTGGCCACTGGAGCAAATGTCTCCAGATATTCTGTTCCATAAACCTGTGCAAAGCCCTTAACTACTAACCTGGCTTTGTATTTATTAACAGATCCATCCAGGTTTAACTTTGTTCTAAAGATCCACTTCACACCAATGACATTATGATCTTTAGGTCTTTCTACCAGTACCTAGGTCTGATTCTTCATAATCATGCTAAAATCAGCATCCCTAGCTCGTTTCCAATTGCTGTCAACACAAGCTTCCATATAGTCAATTAGTTCTGTCATGGCTAAGTTACACCTACTGTAAATTTCCTCTAGAGTCCTTGTTCCCTTGACAGCCTTGGACTCATCTTTAATGTCAGAAAGCTCATCATCAACTTGATTCAGAAGCTGCTTCTTACAAGTTCCTCCTTCATTCTTCAATTCTTGAACAATATCATTTTTCTAGTTTCAAAAATACCCTTCTTCGAAATTAACATCTCTACTGATAAATATCTTTCTAGATTGAGGACTATAGAGTCTGTAGCCTTTTTTTCACTTCATTGTACCCAATCATCACAGCCACAACTACCTTAGCATCAAACTTCGATCTCTTTTCATCTGGAACTTTGGCATAACACAAGCAACCAAAGATTCTGAAATGCGACACTGATGGTTTGTAACCAAACCACATTTCATACAGTGTTTTATCACTTAATGCCCTGGTACATGATCTGTTCAACAAGTAATTAGCAATGTTTACTACCTCAGCCCAGAATTCATTTGGCAAACTCCCTTAATAGAGCAAACATCTGCCTATTTCTGTAAATATCATGTTCTTTCTTTCAACCTTCCCATTCTGCTGTGGACTATAAGGAACAGTAAGTTGATGTTGCACTCCACACTTTGACAGCAAATCATCATATTCTTCTTATGTATATTCCCTGCCATTGTCACTTCTCAATGACTTAATTTTCATGCTAGAACAATTCTCAGCAGATGCTTTAAATATTTTGAAATACTTCAAAGCTTTAGATTTTAGCTTCATAAAGTATAGAGGAAATTGTGAGGAATGACCTTTCTCGATAAAGATATTTTAAAAATAACTATCAAAATAAATTTAACTGTTTTTAGTCATATATAGCTATGACTTGACAAAAAGACCCTTTAATTATTTTAAATAAATTAAATCATTCATCACAATTTCTCTCTATTTGTGTTTTAGAGTTCTCTCACCATCCCACTTTCTAAAATTTTATCGATTTCTCTCTTCGGCATTCATCTGCTATGCTTCCAACTTCTCTCTTAGGCATTCATCTGCTATGTTTCTAATTTCTCTCTCTCTCGCATTTTCATATTTCTCTTTCTTACGCTTTCAAGACACCAAGCAATGGTTTTAACGTGCTTGGATAGGTGGGTATTCGAGAAATTCGATTTTTAGGTATTTTGGATAAAATTAAAATAGTAGAAATAATCACAGATGTATGAAATAGCTTTTAATTAAATCAATTCCGGATCTAGACACTAATAAACTCAAAATTTTGAAATTTATAAGCCTAGGTTTTCAAAGAATTTTTTTTTATTTTTAATCAAAGTAGGTGTTTTAGATAAAAAAAATTTACATTTTGATTTATGAAAATATGTTAGAATCACTTTAATCGGTGCCAAATTGTCAAAAAAATAAAAAAAATGAAAAAAGTTGAGAGAATTTGAAGTTTTTATTCATAAGTAACAATAACATTTTAGGTATTAAAATGTAACCAAATGTTCTTGAATATGTCATGTAATAATAATTTTTTTCAACATGGCATGTAACAATAATATTTTTTTTTCAACATGGCGTATAACGACTTTTTTGAATCATGGTGTGTAACATGTTTTTGTGCATGGTGTGTAACAACAGTATCTTTTTCAATATGACGTGTAACTGTAACACCCCACTTATAATATATATATATATATATATATATATAAGGGGGACAAGACCACATGGGCAGCCGCCCATGTGGTCAATTGAAGCTTAGAAATGAGTAAGCAAGGGGGGGGGGGGGGCGGATGGATACATAAAAAGAAGAAAATAAGAAATGACAAAAAGCAATGAAGAGAAGGAAGAAAGTAAGAAGAATGTCAGAGGGGTTGGCTGAAAAAAAAATGATGAATGAAAGAAATAGAAGCAAAAGGTGATGGGACGGGACAACAAAGAAGCAAAAGAGCAAGAAAAAAAAAAGAAGGAACCGGGAAAGGCATTAAAGCAACGGTGGTGATTGAGTGAGTGGAGAAGGATAGATGAGTTGTCCACGGTTACGCTATCTGAAACCCAAACCACAGCTCTTTCCTTCCCCATTTTCTTTTAGCCATTATTTGTTCTTCATTCCAGCGGGTAAGGAATGAAAAGAAGAGAAAAAGAGCCAAGTTTGAGGGGGCTAATTTCGATCATTTTAGAGAGGAGAAAAAGAGTGCTTTTGCTACCATTTTAAGGGAGAGGATGGAGCAGCTTTGACTGAAAATTTTTAAAGGAGAAAGGGAAGAACTTGTTGCTGGTTTGAGTGAGAAAGAAAGCTGATCTTGCTGCTGCCTTTGAGAGAGAAAAGAGCTGATTTTGAGAGTAGATCAGCTGTTGATTTGGAGGTTGAAATGGGCAGTGTGGTTGCTGAAATCTTGAAGTTTTGTTGGTGGAATTTTTGAGGTTTATATGGGCATTACAACTGCTGATTTTGAAGACCAAAAAGGGCTGAATATTTACTACCCAAACAGTGATAAAAAGAAGAGGAAAAAGGTGACCGGCGGTGGAGAAGGAAGAGACCCACCACCGGTGAAGGAGGAGGCCACGGTGGAGAGAAGCCATGGGCTGGGAAGAAGATATGAAGAAAGAACGTGGAAGAGAGAAAAAGAAAAGAAAAAAAAAAGAAAAAAGAAAATAGAAAATGAAAATGAAAGAATAAAAAAAAATAAATAAAAGTGGGCCAATAGGAAAAAATGAACTTTGGGCATGGCCCAAATAGAAAATAAGGAAATGGGCAAGGCCCAATAGAAAAATAAAATTAGGCTTGGCCCAATAGGAAATTGGAGATGTTTTTGGATAAGGTCCAATAGCTAGGAGGAATGGAAAAGGCTCAATGGCACGTTTATCGAGGAGACGTACTGAACGAGACACGCGACAGAGAAATAGAAATAATCATACACACGTACAAAAATAGCGATGTAATATCTCGCTATTTCGAGGTGAGTAGGGGGTGTCAATTTGAAAATTTTCGTAATTATATATGTATGTATATCCATGAATTATATTATGTACAAATTGTGGAAAGCATGAGTTGGTAGATTTTTAGGAAATTTGTGAATGCTACAAATTTCAAACGTGTTTTGAATATATAAGTATAAAGTATACGTAAAATGTTTTAAACCGGGAAACAAGCTTTTCAATGGGATTTACATTCAAAATTGTGCCTTATATTTGTGTAGTGTGCATCCATGATTATGATGCTTGATTACCATGTGAAGTATTTCGAAATTCATACACCAAATTTTTATTTATGAAAATGACAATTGATTTTATTATATTTTCTGTCGAATGTTTTGAGAATAAATTGAAATGAGACTTTCAAGACATAAAATAATTTCTAAAGTGATTCTATTTAATTGAGAGATTCGAGAGTAGGTCGGATGTCACATCGGTTAAGTGTGACCCTCGTGCACGAGTGAGCTCTAGCTAGAGACATTTTCGGGTCGTCGACGGGCTGTTAGACATGGCTGGGGCCATGGTCTGTGATATACGTGGCAAGGCCACAGATGATTTACGCGGTTACGACCGCTTGATATCTCCGATGTCGGCCAACATCGTTGAGATTGCCATGGCATTATGTGGGGATCCGGTGGAAGCGATGCTCCCGGATGATATTACGTGGTAGCGGGACCACGAGTTTTTATCTTATTTCCTACTCGAGAGTAAAGTCTCTTTGGATTTTCGAATTATATTTTTCCGTGTATGGTGGAAATGAATTTAAAATGGCTTTTCCACAACTTTCCATTTTTACGGAAAAATGAATTTTAACTCCTCGAGTACTAGGCGATTTATGGTTTACGTATATATTTGACAAATATATGATTTTACGAGAGCTTGCCTGATTTAAGGAAATTGATTTGAATAAATTATTCTAAATGATTTCTACATGAAATTATTATTCACACTAGATTTGGCGTGTATTTATCTATATACCTTTGGTTTGGTTATATCATAAACGAATTCTTGATATTTTTTTTATATATAAGGCACAAATATCCGTTTGAAATAAATTGTTTTATCATCCGTTAATTTGATATTCAAATGATCAGCTATTTGCTTGTTTCTCATCTACGTCCTACTCGCTGAGCCGATGATCACTGAGTCTGTGAGACTCACACCCCTCTTATTTCTCTTTTTGCAGACAGGGATCGGCCTAGCGCGTAACTATTGGCGTATTCAGTCTATTGCGAATAGGTAAAGGCATCTCTTAGCCCGTTTCGAGTCGCTCCGCTGTCTAGAGTTTATTCACATGAAATTTCTACATATTATTAGCATTGTCAATTCCTACTTATGCATTGTTGAAAAATTTGTATTTTAAATTTAATTACTATTACTGGAAATGGAATACCAATAGGGTATTATTATTATTATTATTAATTATTTACATATGTGTTAGCATATTTAATAAATGTCTCAGAAAAATTTACAAAGGCTTGTTTGGGACTTGGCGGGATCTCTCGGAAGTCTCAGACGCCGGTAGCGACCGGGGATGGGTCGTTACAAAGTTGGTATCAGAGCCCTAGGTTGTTTAGTGTGTCCTAGGAATTCTTGTGTCAAACAGCGGAGTAGTGGAGTCGACGTAGAGTCTTGTCTATGATTAGTGACTGCAGCACCGATTATAGGCAAGAGGCTGCGTAGACTCTTATATCTTAGAAAACCACCTTGTGTAATTATAAAAAAAAATTAAATAGTGAGAAATGATTGCCGATGTCCGGGTTTGAGATGCCACCCGAGACATGAGCTATTGTTGAAAATATTTTAAACAGATATTTTTAATAAAAGGCTGATACGGTGATATACCCTCCGACCAAAAGTGGAGGAAAGTGAAATTGGACTAATTAATAAGTCTATAATAACTCATTCAATTGGTGGAGTTAAAATTTGAACCCATGATTGTCAATGGAAAGAAATTTGATGACTATGGACGATATTTGAGGTTAATATAAAGGATAACTTCGATAATGATAATAAGGGGTATAATTTGACTGGAATAAATAATGATCTTTGAGATCCACCTAAGGATTATAAATTTAAGTATTACGGAGAAACAGATTGATAATTACGTGCACTGAAGTAAGTGCACAATATTAATTAAGTTACCTTACCCGTATATGATTAATGCTGAACATTTGAAATATTTTAAATGTGAATATGTGTTAAATAAGTGTATAATAGCTTAAATGAAGCTGATTTTGAATTCAATTAAGTGATGATGAGACCTCAAGGTCTAATGGAATAATGCTGGGTTGTAATTATTAGTGTATGAATTAACTCAATATCGAAATTAAATATTGGTGATAATGTCGAAGGACATTTAAGTAAAAATTTATGTTAAGTTCTATAAATATTAGAGTGGCGCAGCGAAAGTGTGGTGGGCCTACAACCCACAACTCCAATAATCTTGTAACGATAAACCTAAAAGGTCAATAAGATCATAAAGTATGTGAGAATACCAGATTATGATTGGATGAGCGATGGAATAAATATGGATGTTATTACATCGCACCTAAGAAGTTTAAGGATAATTCATGTAATTATATTAAGTTGGTTCAATATGGTCCGGACTAAGAACACAGACATATTGGGAGGATTTTACGATAATGTTCATTGGAACCAATAAGTTGAAATGTTAATAAGTATACGTCGAAATATTAAGGTTATGAAAGGCTTTGGAGATCAACCTTTAATTGTTTTAATACTCAACAAAATTGTATTAAATATATATATATTTAAGTGGTTGTGGACATGCATGGGAAAGTGTGAGGATGCACTAGTTTGATTAATCATGAGAGTTCAAATTTGAATGTTTATGTGTGGTTTGTGAGCAACCAAACAATGCGTAAGGTAAAGAACATTGATTTTCTTGTAAATAAATGAGCAAATGAGTTATGATTAGTAAGTAAGAGTAGAACTTCAATGAGGAGATTGTGTTCACTGCTTTAAGTATTGAACTATAAATTATGAGCTTGTTTCTACTCTGCGAACACCCTGACGACAAGGTTCGAGAAATTTTTCACTATGAGGAACATTAAGACTCAAGGAGAAAATAACTGTATAGTTAAATTGAGATTTGCGATTGATATGTTACATAAATATGAAGATGTATTGTAAACATATAAAATGTTTGGAATGTTGGTTGAGACAACAATTATCTTGTCGATTTCAAGATCTGATGAAGTTATGATCTTAATATACTTGTAGATACAAGACAAAGTATGAAATGTATCTCTTCCATCAATTTCAATTTATTTAATTAATTATCAAGGCAAAGTGCCTAAAAAGGATAAGCAAAGGATGAATTGCGCTTCAAACATTTTGAAAACAAGGATAATATGGTTTGATTAAATGATATTAGCTTTGGTAAAGGAATAAAAATAAGCTACAGGAATTATAAAGATTTATTTAGGAAAAAGGATAATGATTTGAGATTTCGGGTATTCATATACTAGTAAAGACTTTGGTAATGAGCCATGACTTATAGATATGACATTAGAATATGAATTTTGGCTAAGTAAAGTTGATTTAATGACACGTGGAATCTAAGGATGGCGTCAATTGATAATTAACTTTTGCATGGAAATAAAACATCGGCATTGGCTTGATGTAATTATCACATGATGGTGAATATAATTAGACTAAACGTGAGAAGAGATAATTTTCAACTCAATTTGATGATTGTTTCAGTAATACAAATAGTTTATTGAACTGGTTATGCATAAGACTATTTGAAGTTGAAAATTTTGGAAATATATATATGGATATAGCCCGAAAGACTTGGCATATGAATTAGCTTAATTGTAAGCTAGAAATTTGTCAGATTATTATGGAGTACACAAATAAAGAAGTATGCCTTGAATTTAATGTCCTAAGGGGCAATGGAAAATAATGTATTATTATGGGATATAAATCCAATAGTAGTTTTCATATATGAAGATTGATAAATTAATGAGGCCATGAGATTCGCCATTTGGAGTAAATTAGAGGAATTTTAAGTTAGATACGTTGTATGCAGTTGATGATGAATTAATCAGCTATTGATTAAAGAAATTGATTAAGATTATAAAGGTTTATATAAGAATATCGTTAATTACCAAAATGCATTGAGGTATAAGTTGAAAATTATTTAATGGGCATTTGATCATGAAAATATCAGAGATTTAATTTTGAGAATGTGGTCATTAATGGTTATTAGATTTGAATTACTCATGATGTTGAGTATATCTGAAAGAAATAAAATGTCGTGATCTTTACATATTATGAAGTATTGGAATAAAATGATATGGAAGTAAGTAAACCGAAATAAAGGTGGTTTGATAAGTAGACCGGTAGTCAGTGGTTAAATAAATATTCGAATGTTGGGAGGCTTGATAAAAGATTAAGGTAGAAGAATTGTGGATGGCTATGTAGATATGCATAATTTACGATTTAAGAATAATTTGATGGACGTGTGACTAAGATTAAAGATATATTTGATTTTTCTTTATAAGAGGAAGAATAATATTAATTTAATTTAAGAAGTATGCTATTTATAATTAAACATAATATGACATTGTCGAGTTTTCTATAAAGATTGGAAATTGATATAATTCATAAGAACGAGACAACTTGAGAAAAGAAATTTTGAACGTGTCACATGTTTCTGTACATGGCGTGTAATAACCTAACCATGACGTGTAACATGTTTTTGTACATGGCGTGTAACATCATAACTTGTAATTTCATTAAGGGTAATTTTATCCAACTTGGTTAAAAATAGTTAAAATTATAAAGAGAACTATTTTTGAAAACGTCTTATCTTTAAAGGTTATTTTTTAAAACTTCCGTAAAGTATATCCAGCAATATCTTGTCAGGTCATCAATGAATATAATATAGTATTTACTCCCACTTAATAATGGAGTCTTCATAGGTCCACATACATCAGTATGGACTAATTCCAATTTCTGAGTAGTCTTCCTTAGACTTACTTTAGGGAATGGTTTTCTAACATGCTTGCCCAGTTGACAAGTTTCACACAGTTTTTCAAGTTTCACAATCTGTGGTAGGCCCTCCATAATTTTTCTTAAGTGCATGAGCAACAGTGAACCATAATTCACATGTCCAAAACATTTGTGTCAGAGATAAGAGATATCACACTCACTATATAAAGCAACTTGATCAATGTTAGCCAAATTTAGAGGATAGCAGTTATTATGCATCTCTACTGTGAACACTTCAAAGCCCCAAGGATCAAACACAATACACTGTCTACCTCTAAACAGCAAAGTATGCCTATTTTCAGCTAATTGTCCCACACTAAGCAAATTTTGACTTGCCTCAAGAACATAATGCATACTAGCAATGTATTTCACTCCTGATGCAGTATTCACAGACACAGTTCCAACTCCAACAATTTCCAAAAATTCACCATTTCCAATTTTGACTATACACTTAAAATTAGTGTCTAGATCAGAAAATAGAGATTTGTTACTTGTAAGATGGTGTGAACAGGCACTATCTAGCAGCCAAATGCTTGACTTCTCATAATAGTCTCCCATTTGAGTCATAAACAACACTTCTTCTACTTCATCAGCTTATTCTGTTACATCAGCTTAAGCTGAAGTTTTTATTTTCTTTAACTTGCACACATTCTCAACATGACCCATTTGATGACAAGCTCTACATCTAACATTAGGTCGAAACCAACAAAATTTGGCAGTATGATTTCTCTTCTTGTAGTTAGGACATGGGGGATATTTGTCCCCAGTTTTACCCTTATTTCCTTCATCAACCTTACTTCCTTTTCCATCATTCTTCTTTGAACTACTTCATTTGCTCTTTAATCCCTTTGTCTTAGCCACTAAGGCATTTTCTATCATATTTTCTCCCCTAAGAGCTCTTCTCTGCTCCTAAATATTTTCTCCCCTAAGAGCTCTTCTCTGCTCCTAAGCTAATAGGGTATTAATTAGCTTAGTAATGGAGATCTTAGCAACGTCTTTTGAGTCCTCCAGAGAGGAGATCTTAGCTTTAAATCTTTATGGGATGCTAACTAGGATTTTATTAACAACCCATTTGTCACTCACTTCTTCTCCAAGTTGTCTGAGCTGATTTACCAGTTTAAGCAGCTTGTCTATGTAATCTTGAATACTTTCATCATCCTTCATCTTTAGTAACTCAAAGTTTCTAGATGATTCAGTACCTGCATAGACCTTGTCTGGTCACTGCCCTAATATTCCTCCTTTAAGCTTTTTAACACTTGCTTTGGATCATCATAGTTCATAATCTTTGCAAAGATAGATTCTGACACTACTGTTTAAAGGTTATTGAGTGCTTTATACCTCTTGGCAACCTCCTCACTATGCTGCTTGATCTGAGCAATAGTAGGGATGGCATGCCTCTGCACAGGGGTCTCACCAGTCTCAACAACATTCAAACGCCTTCAAATAGGTATGCATTTTAACTGTCCAAAACGGGTAGTTTTCACCTGAAAAGATTGGAGGAGTAACAACACTGAAGCCAACTGAGGCCATCTGAATCACTCATTAAATCATCTAGAAAATAAGAGACAACTCATAGGTACCTTATGAAAACCAACTCTGATACCATGTAGAAAAATTTGAAGAACAAAGAAGATTAAGCTCACTCAAAAACACAAACAATAAAACCCAGAAAATAGGAGAAAAACAGAGGAAATAGAAATGGCTTCTAAAGATCAATATTGGGAAAAAACCAACAAATTTCATTGATGTATTCATATTTATATGAGCATCGAGGTAACGGTGCCTTAAGATTCGGCATTGGAGAGAAAACCTCACTAAACCAAATAGCTATGCACAGAATTCCAGGCATAGGATCTTGTGCATTGCAACAACGAAGCTCAACAGCTATGACAAAATTGAAAGAAACAAAACGTGATTGAAAAACTTTAACAGACTAAACAAAAACGACATAAAAACTTGGCGTTTAAGCCATTGGAAATACTAAACGAAATAAAATGACACAACACCAAACATTTCACTGATTCATAACCAAATAACCAAAAACGACATCGTGCCCTTCTTAACTTATTTCCTTCAACCAGTTGCTGCTCTACACCCAAATTCACTTTACTTCAAAAATTACCAATTGAAATTACTAAGTCTTCAACAAAATCAAATGCCTATCCCTGCTACATTCAGCCCCAACTGTCAGGGAGGCAGCACCTGTCCCCACGATCTTGGTGATGATTTATCAATGTGAAGGGAAGGATCACTTTGTCTTCCATGCCTTCATGTTTGACAGGCATGGATCATACAGACAAAAGTGAAAGAGAAAATTTATTGAAATGATAATGAATGAACAGTGGAGTCGGCTATTGTATGTAAGCATATTAAAAGCACGGACAGAAACAAGTCCTGATCAACTTCTTCACAGCTTTGATTTGCTTGCATTTTCACAATACTTCAGAATCATGAATCTTCCTTGAATACTACCCCCATTCTGAAGCAATGGCCTTCATTGAATACTACCCCCATTCTGAAGCAATGGCCTCAACTAACTAGCAAGTAAGTATAGTTCTGAAATCTACAGGGCAGAATGTACATTAATTTATAATATGTCAAGTGATAAGATCCAAAGCGTTTGTTACTAAGATTACAGTGATTCAAAATTGGATTCAAGATAGATTGAACAGAAGATTAAGCAGAGGATAAGATCAGATCATTTTGCGAACGTTTCTCATGTTTTGTTTACTTTAATTCCATTCTCCACATAATATGCGGGACAAGCTCACTGCTTGGGGACAAATGTTATTATGTTTATGACTTTATGATCCTCACCAAATCTCAACTAGTTTTATCTTCTGGTCATTCCTCTTTTTCCAGATTTCCTTTATTATAGTGTATTGATATAATTATATATATATATATATGATTGGACATCTCTCCTTTATTGATTAGTAACTACCACATTTTCTGATAATTAAGAGAGTATCTTGTACTATCTTATGGGGGAAACAATTAATTAGAAGAGTACAATTTATCTCAAATCCAAATCCTCTTCCCGTATATCTTGTACTCTTTTATTTTTTTTTTTTTGAAAGTTTGTACTCTTTTATTTGATCAACTAATCATCCTACAAGACGAGACAATCTAATCTAACATTCATAGTAAGATCATGTGATAGTTTTGCTGGTGGATGTAAAGAAAATGCAACAACCAAATTGATTTCCAGGAGGAAGGTTCTTACTTTCAAGTTTCAACATGTTCAATCACTCCCATCGAATAGGAAAACAAGCATGTCCCATGCATGACTCATTGTTTTGTTTAGCAACACAATTACTACTATATATAAAAGTTTAGTCCAACGGCTAATTTCACTTACCGAGGCAAGTTTTGTCAAAGGATACAGCATTACAATACATAAAAAAGCCTCTGACTAAGTAATTGGGTAAAATTTCCTCTGTAATTTGAAAATCTAAGCTTTTCCATAGCCAAGGTGGTTGAGAAGCTAAGACTAATCAGGAAATGTTTGGTTTCCAAACCACAGCAACCAAACTATAACAGCAATAATGACGAGACGCTATACACCAAGGATGCTTTTGTCAAAAGAATTCAACTGGTGCGTGACCCACCTTTATGACACAAAAAAACTAACACAACTAATGGGAGCAGTATAAGCATATCAATCAATCAATCAGTCCACATTGGTCAGTTCCCAAAATCAACTAGCTGATCACATGGAATCTTGCCATAAACATCCTCTTCATCCTTTTCCTTTTGTTCTCTCTCTGCATGTTCTACTTCTTTGCTGAAGCTGCTGGAGCTTCAATAAAGCAAAGGCCCTTCAACAACAAGGTTTCGGCTGTTTTTGTCTTTGGAGACTCGACGGTAGATCCCGGGAACAATAACTATGTAGAGACCTTCTTTAGGAGCAATTTTCCTCCTTACGGAAAGGACTTCAAAGACCAAACGCCTACCGGGAGGTTTACTAACGGGAAGCTTTCCACCGACCTTATTGGTAGGTTGATTATACAGATACTCGTGTTCTAGCTTCCAGCATGCTCTTTGTGGTGCAATGTGAGTTTATTTTACTGTTTTGCTTTGATTTGTGCTCGGGGCAGTGAAGGAGGGTGATATAGCACTTGAATATTGCCCTACTAAAGAGCAATTAGCTTATGTTTTTACCAAGGGTTGAAGTGTGGATCGATTTGAGTTTCTGAGGGACAAATTGGGAGTTTACTCAGCTGGAACTAAGGAGGAGTGTTGAAGACTTAGTAATTCCAGCTAGTAATTTTTGAAGTAAAGTGAATTTGGGTGCAGAGCAGCAGTTGGTTGAAGGAAATAAGTCAAGAAGGGTATGATGTCGTTTTTGGTTCTTTGGTTATGAATCAGTGAAACGTTTGGTGTTATGTCGTTTTATTTCGTTTAGTATTTACAGTGGCTTAAACACCAAGTTTTTAGTGTTATGTCGTTTTATTTCATTCAGTATTTGCAGTGGCTTAAACGCTAGGTTTTTATGTCGTTTTTGTTTAGTTTGTTAAAGTTTTTCAATCACGTTTTGTTTCTTTCAATTTTGTCATAGTCATTGAGCTTAGTTGTTGCAATGCACAAGATCCTATGCTTGGAATTTTGTGCACAACTATTTAGTTTAGCGAGGTTTTCTCTCCAATGTTGAATCTTAGGGCACCGTTACCTCGATGCTCATATAAATATGAATACATGAATGAAATTTGTTGGTTTTTTCCCAATATTGATCTTCAGAAGCCATTTCTATTTCCTCTGTTTTTCTCCTATTTTTTGGGTTTTATTGTCTGTGTTCTTGAGTGAGCTTAATCTTCTTTGTTCTTCAAATTTTTCTACAGATTCCGGTAGTTGTAATTGCAGCCATAGATCACAGAAAAAAAAATATATAAACAATTAGATGGAGCTGCAACTTGTTACAACTTTACTAACCAATCCGGTTGAATATTGTCATAAAAGCGTATGGATCAGGGATCAACAAGTCACATGGAAACCATTTAATTGTTATGGAGATATTAATGTGGCCGTCCAATTTTTCTTGTAAAACCAGTAACTTCTGAGATCATTCTCGAACTTTAAATTCTGAAGAGATTCGTTTAACAATGAACTTCCTCCCTGGAAAAATCTGCTGTGTGGAGAAGGACAACGAGATAGCAACAAGATGAGGGAATAAGTGGTTGGTTAAGACACATCGCGTTGCATGAGATAGTGGAGGCATGAAATAATTGTTAAGCTATGAGAAAAATTATATAATGTCGTCCTACAATATTTAAGTGAGTGGAAAAGACAGATGCATGAAGATGAAACATGTCAATCTACCCCTCCAACAGAAAGAGAATAAGAGATCATGAAATCAACATCATGCGTGAAGTCATACTGGTAATTATCTCAAAGGAGTTTAAGATGAAATCAGTCCTTATTAATAGGGCCCCAAGGCATGGTCGACATGCCATTTCTCCTTTGAATATAGAAAATCAAATTTCGAAAAATTATTATGGCTCAAGAAATCAGGAATCAATGGACTTATGTATAGCACATAAAGAAAGACCAATGACATATAATAATTTCACTTACTTACTTTCCATCATTCCCATTTGCAGATCACTGCTTAAAAAAGGCATATGGAATTCCCAAATATGCCTACCAAAAAATGCCAAAAAGCTGCATAGTTATTACACAGTACCTATATATATAGAAGACATTCCCAATTTGTAGGCATCAAGATTTGAGATAGGATATTTGTTAGTGTAAGGGAAGTGTAATTGCATTGCATGTTTGTCAAAAAATCTGTTAGTAATGCTACTGCTGCACAGCTGCAAGCCCTTAATAGCTCAAGAAATTGCATGGATGAGAGGAGTATACTTTAGACTGGATAGAGATTACTGAAGAATGAGCTTTAATTAAAAAGTGCATTTGCTCTTCAAAGTCTAATTGTAATTGATCTACCACACCAAAAACCCAATATTAGCATATGCCCCTAATATTAATTGATTCTGAAACCTAGCTTGGCGTGTTTCCTCGAATGGCAATATGAAGGTGAAACAATGGTGACCCATGAACCACCATTAGCAACCAAAAACTGAAACATTTAATTTTTGGGTAGTTTTCTTTCAATGTTGGACTCAACCACCAACTTACTCCAAAGCTAACGATCCTTAATTAGTAACAGGCATGTACTTGTTTGAGAGTAATTATATTTCATTAGATTCACAAAATAAAAGATTGCATCATATATACAACCATTGACAATGAATATGGCAGTAGTATTACCTATCTTGTTACTATCATTTAGGCAAAGAAAATCAATGTAAAATTAGAGAAATAATCTGCTTAAAAGTAACCAGAACATGAAATAGAAACGGGACGGTCCAACCTTGCTCCACAGTAACACTAAAGAGTACAACATCGAATTAGGCATTTAAAACAATGGAGCAAATGTCTTCATTGTCCATTGCTTGATATTTGTGAACTAAATACTCTGCATTTTCCCACATGGAAAAGGGGAAATTATCCTGTGGGCAGTGGTCAAACCAAACGCACTTTTTTGCAAATCTTTACTCTTACTACCATGGAAGCAAAAGTCAATGGTTTGTGGCCATCAACACACTCTTGATTGTGCCTGAACCAATCATACCCGTTGGTTCCGATTACTTGCATTAGTCACTGAAGTTTTCTTCCTCTGATACATCGAATCCTGACCGCCGCATTTGCACAACACTCTCCATCTTTCTCGGTTTTAAGCCTTTAATCCTCCCCTTTCTGAGCTGAAATTTTTTATTATTTTTAAATGTTGAAGTGTGTGACCTTATAATATATCCCTTGCAATGAGTTGATCTTATTCTTTAATTAAGGTTGGCAATGCTTGGATGCCAAGAAAAAATGGATTTGCATAGAGGCACCTAGCTACCACATTTGTTCAGACAACCGACTAATTTGGAACATTAGCCAAGGAGAAACAGCTAAACAGGATCTCAACTGAGTTGGTGCACTGCAATTCTTGATACCAAATTAGATGGCACAAGCAAAATATTCAGGAAATTTTCTGGTTGTTGTGGAAGTAACAACACATGTAGTAAGCCCAAAACCATACTTACTTTTTATCTTTACTAGTTAATTATAGGCAAAATCTGGCATGATCGTTGAACATAACATATACCATTGGCCAAAACCTGTAGTGATACTAAGGGAGCAGATTAAAATATAACCTGATGAAAAGATATAGCAACAGCTGTGATGGAAAGGAATGTCTGCAACGAGCAGTGCCTTTAAACTTTCAAACCAGTAATCTCAGTGGGAACAAGCATAAACGTATATCCGAAGAAATGACTCAGAATTCTTTACTACTGCCTTTCTTACCCTCCTTTTCAAACCTACACAATCATCACCCTTGATTTTCCAGTAACTTGGATTACAGGTTATTAAAGCGGTAAGGCTCTTATTATCTGGGAAAATTCAAGTATGAAACCGAGGCAATATATGTCTTTGAAGGAATGTGTGAAAGATATGATGGGAAGGGTGTTGTTCAGACGATACCTATGTAGAAAGTGCTACCACGTGGAATACTATAAAAATGCCAGAATGCATCAGTTAAACAATATAAAAATCGATCGATTCTAGCCAGCTTTCGTTTCCCATCTTTCGCTGTTTCTTATGTAATTGATCATGAATTACAGGAAGGATTTCAGAAAAAAATATACAAAGTGCAGGTATCTGCACAAATTAAGCCACCAAATGATTAGACCAAACAAATAAGTCAATATTAGAGCCTTAAAATACACAAATCCACTTAATTCTTTATTGTTTGAATTCTTATTCCTTTCCGTGAATTAAGCTGGTCAGTTGATTAAATCCCAAGTTTCCAACTGGAAATTGTCATGGCGTATAGGATAAACGTTCAAATTGCACGTATTTATATCTTTATATTTCTCAATTCCCAAAACCCTCTACCCTAAATTTGGTGACACCTGAAGATCGAGATTTGTAGATAGAAAGATGGCTGTAGAAAGCAGTCAGCATGCAGCATCTGAGTCCATACTAGAGAATGTATGGGCGAACTTCATTGGTGGAGAAGAAGCTGATGGAGCAACTAGCAAGATTGCAACAAAGTCGTCCAAATCCTGGGAAGAACTGCCAAGCCTGGACGGGAGAGATGGATCCATGGAGATTTTACAAAGGCTACCAAGTCTTGGGAGGTGGATTTCGATGGGAGCTGACGCCTGGGAGGATCTTCTTGATGGAATTATTCCTTCGGGCAATATAGAGCAATCCTGTAATGATAATACAAGCAAAAGCATAAGCTTAAGCACTCGAGGGCCTAAACTGAATTCTGTAAGAGTAGAGAAGGTGGCAACAAGACATTACCGTGGAGTGAGGAGGCGGCCTTGGGGCAAGTATGCAGCAGAGATAAGGGACTCGTCGAGAAAAGGAGCTCGAGTTTGGCTTGGGACTTTTGACACAGCTGAGGAGGCAGCTTTGGCCTACGACAAGGCTGCTTTGAGAATTAGAGGCCCCAAGGCATATCTTAACTTCCCACTTGCGACAGTTGCTAAGGCCATGGGTATTGACTACACGGAAACTGACTTCAACGCTTGTTTGTCAGCGAAGTATCAAGGCAAAGACTCTGCAAGCACATATTCCGGCTTCAATAAAAATTTCAAAAATCACCGAAAAAGAGAGTCTAGAAATTGGGAGGAAAATGGTCATCAGGCTGTGATGGGTGAACAGCCTAGACTAAAGAGAATGGCTAGCGTGGAAGAGGTGCTTGAGGATGGATACGATGTGCTTGAGTTTGAGGATTTGGGAAGCGATTATTTGGAGAGTTTGCTGTCTTTTTTTTGACAGAATTCGGAAACAGCTAGGTAGCCAACAGAAAGAGTCAAAGGGACACAAGATTTCAAAGATTACTACTGTACATTGAGTTCGGTTGATCATTAGGCATAATACTAGTTCGATTGTATAATATTATTTGTTTGCAGGAATGCATGTATTACTAGTAGTCTAGGTTTTCATGGCTGAAAACATTCATCATGACCTATTTGCTTATACGGTAATAGAATTATCACAAATTGTGATAACAGATTGAATTTCATACCACATCTTTGAGAATCGTGTGTCAGTGCTACATTCAAATATTTATCCACAAGTCGCATAGATTGAGAGGTTATGAAATGTGAAAAACATAGGTTTATACTATCAAAGGTGACACAATTTCCTCCTTCTAAGACTCTAAAAGTTGACCCAGAGCATCCATAGTCCTGCTTGAATGGCGTTTTGCGATACGGCTGCAACCACTGTTGATTGGATTGTGATCTAAAGTGCCTTAACAATCCAGATCATTTGATCCTTTGGTAAATCTTTTACGGGTTTGGGAGCATATAGTAAAGATTTTGGGCTAAATACTTACGAGGGTCAATTTCATAAATCGGGCTAACTTTGTCCATTCTGGTCACCTTGGATTGTCTCGTGGCCGGCTCACTGCACACTGACACACAGTAGTAAACTATTTATCTGCTACATTGGTTAAGCTAATGAAAATAGAGAGCAACATTTACTAATTTCCCCCCTTTCTCCACCAATATCTCAATTAGATTATTGATTGAAACGTTTTCCCGGCAAAAAATGCTATCAACACCTAAGTTATGACCTACAAAAAAAAATTGAAAGGAAATGGTTTGATTAGGATTTGAAATTGGAATATGATGTTTTGTTGATCTTTAACTTAATAATTGACTTAAGTTGAGAATTAATTCCGGAACTAAGAAACGTACAAAAGAGATTTTATCTGTAGGCTAAAAGGCTTAAACCCTCATACACAACGAAGAAAAAAAACAAGGATCACGGCATGGTTGTTTCCTAGCTTTTCTCCTGTCTCGACCAATTTGTAAACAAAATTTGAATTTGCTTCTCTCTCTATCTCTCTCTCAAAACATATCCCACTTGATCATAAAGTATTAGAAACAAAAATTCTTTTGAATTTGACGGTTTAAACATCGGAGTAGGTGGGTTCTTATCAAAGAGATAATATTTAATATTTTTTTAATTTGATAAGTCTTTTCTATGTTTGATTTTACCTCAAATGTTGGTCAAATTCGATCCCAACAATCAAGTGACTAATCAATTACAAAATTAATGTACACCAACCATCCTCTTGGATCCTTTGACAAGCAAGCTAGGTAACTGTCACGTGGGTTAATGAGGATTTGATTTGGTTTTACATTGGACCTAATGTTCATTTGGTTTACTTTTCATAAATATATTTGACTACTCATAATTTTCTTTGGTCAAAAAGAAATCAATAGGTGCACTTGTCCGAGGAAGCACAACGTGCAATTTGCTATTCAACGTAATCAGATGCAATGAATTTAACCAAAAATATATATAGTATCCGAGCTGGTCAATTCCGCCGGGCATGATGTAGACATGTTCCAAAGAGAATTTTTATAATACTGCTACGTGTTTTGGCACCTTGTCTAGACAATCTAATGAAGAACTTTTACCATTCATTTGTATTGGGAAATGTCTGGAATTAAAAGTAATACTTAGTGTTGCACTAGGGGGGGATCAAAAAGAAAGAAAAAACCCCATATCTTGAACCGATCAAGGTATACTCAAGCCTCTTGCCTTACTGACATTCCTATGGTAACACAATAAGAACTGAAACATTGGTTCCCAGGGCGGACTTGTACAGTTGTTGCGATGTGCATTGGGCACCGAATAGGCCTCTTATATACAAAAATGCTAATTAAGGACAACATTTGGAAAACCAAAAACCAAAAGGAAAATGCAAACTTTCACGCATCTAAATCGTAGTGCCTTTTGGGACTTTAGGTCCCGGTTGAATGGTAGAGATTCCGATGCCTCGAGCCCCAGTCTTAGAAAGGTTTAAAGAACTTGTCCAAGTTTATGTGACTACCCAGTTGCGCTGCTCTCTGATTCCGAAATTGAAAGTGCGCTGCAGCTGCTTCCTGAATCCGGATTCGTTTTCTCTGAGCTTGTTGAACTTAAGTTTGGCCTCAATCTTTGGACCGACGATGCAGCCACAACTTCAGCTGGAAAATTGAGTAAAGCCTTGGCACCGCGCATCCTGAAAGCTGCCCTGTCATAAGCCAGAGCAGCTTCTTCAGCTGTTTCGAATGTGCCTAGCCAAACGCGTGCACCATTTCGCGTGGAGTCACGGATCTCAGCCGCGTATTTCCCCCAGGGGCGACGCCTGACACCCCTGTAATGCTTCTTGGCGATGGTCCTGGATGGTTCAAGCATGTTTGTCGCGCTACTTTGGTTTCTTGGGGGAACATGAAACTGATGGAAGTTATTGATCGCCACAGCAGGAGCGTTTGCTTCGTTCAAGACTTGGTAGATGAACATGTCTTGAGAATCGTTCTCATTAAATGGCAGCTGATTCTCGCTGAGGGAGACTTGAACCATGGATTCCTTCCAGGTCTTTTCTTCTGTATGGGATGTCATGGTGGCTAGTTTTCCAGGGGGGCTTTACAGGACGGCGTTTGATGAGGCCTGAAGTTTGTACAGAGTGGCTCTAGACTTCTATTTAAGGAAGAAGAATCGTTGATGCATGTGGGGCCTTTCGTTGGACTTTTTTTTATTAGGCAGAAGGAAGGTGAGAGGAATGAGCGAAGGGACATACTTTTGCTTCTCCTTGGTATATTCCACTTCTATGGTGTTTATAAAAAATGGAATTTGCCCCTTGTTTTTCTAGTTATTACAAGAACACACTCGTTTTTTCCCCAAATATATTTTTTCTTCAGTTGGGCTTTTTGTACATTTCAAAAAACCATATTGACCTTTTAAAATTTACAAAACCCACTTTTATAATACAAGTAAAAATTAACAAAAGTCGAAGAAAAATGTTAAACTGCATAATTATTTAATATTATATACAAATTAAAATCCTAATTAAATTGTAATAGAATTCAAACTCAACACTCTTCTAATCTTCACTACATGAATTATGAAATACGGTCAGAGAAATTTGGGAAAGGATTTGATATTTGGCTTAGTAGTAGATTTAGATAAGAAGAAGATATTTGCTGAGTTGGTTTTTAAAAGGCTAACAACTTTTTGTTGTTTGGCTGAGCTTCAGAAAGGGACGGATCAATGTTTCTGTTTGGGGAAATTAGGAATCCCCTTATGTGAATAATTTTTCCATCAATCCTTGAGAAACTGAGGAACAGAATCCGAAGTTGGGTTTGATGTCAATTTTAGAATTTGGAACACATCATTTTGTTGACTAGAATGTATACCTATTTTGTCTTGGATTGCAAGGAGGATTACGCAACATGTGCAGATGCATGTAAGTGAGGGTAAATATTTCCTATGGAAAATCTTACAATATTGTCTAATATGTAGGTAAAGCATTGCTTTCATATATTATGGCTAGTGAATTGGCAAATCTATTTAGGTAAATAGCTGGAGTTTCTAGTATGTTTCGTGTTATTGTTGCTGTGGTCATCAGGTATGCAATGAATGGCGTAAAGAGTTTGACTAGTACCCTCCATGGAATTCTCCCGTCGAATCTCTGAGCTCATCGCGGTCGTCAGATTACTTAGAGCACGTGGGTCCCCTTTGGACAATTCCAATCAAAATCCATTTTGACTTTTCAACAGTAGAGATTTAACTTGTACGAAGGGAAACAAGATGTTGAGCGCACAGTTGTATTCATGGTCATGGACCACAAAACTTTTGATTCAAATGGGCCATGTACCATTGTTTTTCCATAGACGGTCCAAAGAGAAGACTAATGCAAGCAATTTAGGTACCATGCCAATGAATTAATGCATGGGCATGTTATTCCAGCATTAAACAGTGAAATTACCCAATTAAATCTGAGTTAAAAGTCCGACATGTTTGAGTGTATTTGGAATGGGATTCATCAATAAATTGTAAGCAAGTTAGGTACCATGCCAATGAATTAATGCATGGGTATGTTATTCCATCATTAGACAGTGAAATTACTCAATTAAATCAACATGTTTGAGTATATTGGGAATGGAAACCATCAATAAATTGTGGTTCATTAAATTCACGTGCTCGATCCATTGGTAATCCTGAATGTCTCTGAGATGTTTCCAGACCAAACATTTTATCATACTAGGAACGACAGAGTGACAGAGGCCATGGGGACAAGTTGTGATTAAGGCCCGAAAGGAATTACTAAGAAATTGCCCATCGGACAAGACGGCCTTAATTGGGCCACTCCTGCATGGGCTTATCATTTGCTAACCAATAAATATTGTTCGTTGCACTCGGTGGATCATTACATTGTGATTACCTCAACAAAACTCTATCTTAAAATATGGACAAATGCTAGCAACTAAAACTTATATTCTGTATGCTAGTAATAACCCTAGCAATATTACTAGAATAAAAAAGTATCACTAATGTAAATAAATTCACGTCAATTTGAGGAGAAAAGAGAAACCTCTCATTCTCTCGATCATAAAATTAGTACTGCCATGATCAACATAAACAATAAAAAAATAAAAATTATAAGCATTTGTAGTAGTATAATTAAGTCTTTCATTTTGTCTTTTTTATGCTCATGTAAGACATAAAACTAAATACTTGACCAATATAAGAGAATGTAGTGATTCTGTAACTAAAATAAATAAAGTAACTAATAACTAGGATTAATAATAGCATTACGATTTCTCTGCAGTATTCTTCAATGCATTCGTCTCGCTTGAGGACCACTAACAGAGCCATCATAATATGCATGAGCTCTTCCCTGGCTTCCTCGTTGATGTGGTGCTGGCCTCATGGAAGAACCGATGATTTGATTGCTCTGCATGTCTTGTTTTGGTAAGACGGGTGTTGTTCGGACAACAGGATCAAGAACTCTTTCTTGCATTACAAATCTCCCTTGCCCACCCGGAATTGGATAGTAGGGAACAACAGGAATATTATTTACTCCTTGGTTTTCCATATTGTCTGCTCTTTGGAAAAATCCAGCGTAATTATTCATGTTTACATCTAGCCCCAAATTTGGGCTATTAGCGTAACCAAAATTTGCAATACTAATGCCGTCGCCATTAGCTACAAATCCAGCAGAGTTGTGGTTGAATCCAATCAAGCCTGACTTGGTTTGGTAAGGCACAACCGGCTGTGGGTTATTCAGCTGTTCTTTTAACAATTCAAGCTCTTTCTCCAGCTTTTTAAAAAGCCCTAGAGGCCCTAGAACAGGATCTTCCTTCCATGCAAAAGCTTCCCATTCGAGGGACTCGACAGCCCTTCTCCTCTCGTTGTCATCAAGATGTTCCAAAAGATTTGTAACGTTTTTTACTCCAAAAATCTTGTGAACTTCTCGGAAATAGTGTGCCCTGTTTGCCGGAAAGTGTGGAGCAAATACGCATTCGTTATCGCACTTTCTCCTCTGATGCTTGCAAGCTGCGCATGCATGGCGAGAATTTAGGACTTCTTCGCCGTTCCCACTCGACATCCTTACTATGTTCAAAGAATAATTCCGAAGAAGAATAAGGGTTCTTAGAGAGAATATAGGGTTTTTTTTTCCCGAGGGCTTAAGCTAGGTTTTTATAATACAATTAAACTTATGAAAAACTCAAATTTGCCCTTATAATACTGTTTATGAAATTCTTGGCTACATGCATACTCATTAGTCCTTATATAGATAAATCTCTCATAGCCATTGGATTTAGGGACCTTGAGGTTAATTTTTGGGACAAGACCTTGATGTTTATTAGTACTTAAACCAATAGCAGGTTTTAACCAATAATTAAGAAGTACTAAAGCAAAGGGTGCAAAGAGTTTATGTTTAATTAGTTCACTCCTAGCATAGTTTATTAATTATAAATCAAGATTGATTCACCATCTCATCCCAATTAAGATGTACCCAATCAAAGATGAAGTTTTATAATGAGATCCAATAAACAATATTCATTTACAATTAATAAAATATAAATTCCTAAGAAAAACTGTTAGATATATATCCATATGAAAATCATACAATTTAATTTAAATTCTATGTAGCTTATCCTATAATAGTCGATAGTAGGGTTTATATTCTTGTGATATATTGAAGAATTAAAAAGCATATAATAATTGATTGGGATAATATGTCTTAAAAAAATATTTTGTGATAAAATAAAAAAATTAATACGTTGCATATTTTCCAATACTAAAAGTGCGGGACAGAATCCTATGTGCGAAAGATTAAAAAGAATAGAATCTTTTGAACAAAGAGGAATAAGTGATCGTGATTTCAAATTTAGCTCATGATTAGGTTTCTCAGAGCATAATTTGATCTTGTAATTAATTAATTAATTAAATTAAATAACATTTAATTCATGTATATTAGTTAATAATGGCACTTGATAGTTGCAACTAATTAAATTATAATATATTATTTTTAATTTAAGTTTTTTTAAAAATTAAATGATAATTCACTATTGCAATTGTTCCAATGGATGACATTGTGTATTAATATCTTTTTTGTCTTTAAATAGAATTTCTTTGGTTTCGAAAGAACATAGAAACAGTTTAAAAAAAAAACATAAAAACAACTTATAATAATCTTTCATCCTTCAAGTATTTTCAGATTTCTTTTATATTGTTTTACTACAAAAGAGTCTTATAAGTTGTTGAAGAACATAAATTGATTGTTTTGTTAATACAAAACATAATTAATTAATAAATTTGATTATATTCTCAAAATTTATCACTTATAATTTATTTAACACACATTTACTAAATATTTAGTGATGAAAAATATAATCTTAAGAAAATTGACATAGGTATATGCTTTGGAGTCTTTCTGCTCGCCGTCTCTCTTCTGGGGAGGATTTGAGTTGTGAATTGATTTGTGTCTAGTCTTTTTCTTCTTCCGTTAATCTAAGCCCAAGTTCTCGATCCGGGCTTGAGCTTCCTTATTATGACCAGTTAGACCATTCTCAGTTCAGGCCTGAGGCGTATAACAAGTTCATGTAATTGGGCTCTGCCATTTGAATGGGTCCTTTACTATTGACCCCAAGATAGATAGCTTGATTCGGACATTTTCTCTTGTGTATAAATTACTAAAGTTAGCTCGTTGTGCAGATGAGTGTAAATGCCGTAAATATAACTACCTCCATTGTTTTTGGCTTCTTTGTTGTGATGTCTCAAAAACTTGGTGGGGGCGGAGGCAAGCTAATCTGAGGTCAGCCCGAATAAGTACAAAGCACCGAATGATAATCATGGTGTACACTCAGATGACACATTGTGAAGGATAGTACAACTTTTTGACTTGTTATTAATTCCATTATGGTGTATTGGCTAATTAAGCAACTCCTTTCTTATCAAATATCATCATCATCGTTAGTTTTTTTGCCCTTCCCTTCCTCAACACTTAAACCAACTAACACCAGCACCAAACCTACTTTAGTCACCTATTCCTAGCCATGTCCTTGCACTTAAAGAAAAGAAAACCCACCCTGCAATCATTTCTATATTGGATCAGCTACAGGTAAAGTTGGGTGATGGGATTGTAGCAGGTTGTTAAAAGCTGGCCTCGGACTTCCGTTTCTTTTCATACTTCACGGTCTCCTTCCCTTTACTTCTTATAGTTGATCATAGTTGTTTATAACTATAGAATTGTAGGGAATCAAATTAAGGATTAGTGAAAGAAGCTTGCTTGGCTGCAAGGACGGGTGAAGAATAAGGCCCCGGAAAGAATGAGCACAGCAAGATTTATCAAGTGCGTCACAGTGGGGGATGGAGCGGTGGGAAAGACTTGCATGCTCATTTCCTATACTAGCAATACCTTTCCAACGGTACTGATGGGGATCATGGAATATTTTATGGTCCTGGGATGATTTGATCATGGTAATTATTATGACATCAGGAGAAAAGTGGCAATAATGCAAAATTTTTTTCTGTGTTTCCTTTTGGTTTTTCTTTTGGATAGGATTATGTTCCAACAGTATTTGACAACTTCAGTGCCAATGTGGTGGTGGATGGCAGCACAGTGAACCTTGGCCTATGGGACACTGCCGGTAAGTTCATGAGTCTGCAGCCTTAACATCCTGGGCTTCCAGCATTTCTGTGATATTACTGATCATTCAAATCAATGCTGTGACCTCTCAGTAAATTTGTGAATTTCAGGACAGGAAGACTACAACAGGCTTAGACCTTTGAGTTATAGAGGAGCTGATGTGTTTTTGCTAGCCTTTTCTCTGATAAGCAAGGCCAGTTACGAAAACATCTACAAAAAGGCAATTTTACCGGCATCCCAACTTCTTGTTTCTAGTTTTCTATGATGTTTTCTTAAATTTAATGTCCTTAACTTCTTAGACTTTGACATAAACATTGAATTCATGGCTAACAGTGGATCCCTGAGCTTAGGCATTATGCTCCTAATGTGCCAATTGTGCTTGTTGGAACGAAACTAGGTAAGCTATTCCCCATCATTATAATCAGTAGAAGATGATTGAGACAGTACCAAGCTACAGAAACAAGACAAAATTGCTATTTTTGTATTTTATGCATCTAACTCTGCATTTCAGGATATTTGATTGCACATAAACATCTTATTTCATTTTGGTTAGAATGTACAGTTAGAATATTAGATCACTTTCTGGATTATTCAATTCTGTCTTTCAATTTTGTACAATCCTGTTTTATCTTTGACTCTAATTGAATGCAGATTTGCGAGATGACAAGCAGTACTTGAGTGATCACCCAGGAGCAACAGCAATAACAACTTCTCAGGCAAATTTACAATTTTAAGCATTTAAGATTTAAGTAATTATGTTATTATTGATAACAAAAATATACTTAATTATTGTTCCAACTAATGCTGGTAGTTTATTGTTTAATTCAATGAAAACTTGGTGAGCAGGGAGAGGAACTAAAGAAAATGATAGGAGCAGTTACTTACATTGAATGCAGTTCCAAAACCCAACAGGTACCCTATTTCTGTGCACCCTTTATCCTAGAATTTACCAATTTTTCCTAAACCCTTTGAATCATTTTAGCTATAGTAAGTTTATCAGAAAAGTTATTTGTGCTAGACTATCGACCATGAAAGAAATTTTATAGATTGTACTTGAATGAAGAATTTAGTCTATCTCTACAAATTTTGTTCAATGATATGCACTGCATTAATAGCAATTTGCTTTGATTTTAATGTATTGTGAACAAGATTCATGAACTGTGTAGACCTGCAAATGTTTAAAGGGCTAACTTTCCTTTGTTCTGTTTCTTCAGAATGTGAAGACTGTTTTTGATGCTGCAATAAAGGTAGCTTTAAGGCCACCAAAGCCAAAGAGAAAGACTCGCAGCAAGCGAAGATCATGTGTTTTCCTTTGAATGTCAATCAGCATTACAGTCAAATACTTTCCAAAAACTGTCTGCAGATAAATAATACCATCTGCTATACTTTTTGTTACCTTTTTTTCACATAAATTCCATATGAAGCTATGAAGTATCTCTAAGAGGAGATTAGAAGTCTCTATTATGAGTCAAACCATAATGCTACCAATTACTGAACGGGTTCAGTTTTGGCTGTATAAGATCTTTTTAATTTTCTTTTCCATGGCTAGCTTTACACATGCCAGAGCCTCTTTACAATATTCTAAGTTATAGCTTAGGCTGCAATTCTACTGAAGAACATTTGCTTACTTTCACAATGGAGTACTCCTCAAGATAGCATCAATTTAATAAGGAAGCAACTGTTTTACAAGCGGTTGGTGGTCTGCCTCAGCATTGTTTTTTCGATCGGTTCCAATGATGCTTGAAAACTTTGCAAATTAAACTCAACTATCACCATGCTCGAGCTTGTAATTTGCTTCATTTGATAACAAATTCTTTGTTTTTCTTCCAAGACACGGCTCCTATGGACAATGTTCCCTGGAAAATATGTTATCACAGTGATGCTTAATAATCCTTAGTCAATCTGATTGAGAAAACTGAACTTCTTGTGCTCAACAAAAAACATACATGGATCCTAATATGTCATTCTTCTTTGCTGCAAGACCAAGCAATTCGAGATCCGCCTAACATGCCCCTTGAACTATGCAGAACTTGTATATGGTCAAGTTTCATTTGGTGATAAGGAGTTGATGCATTGTGCATATCCACCAATAAATATTTCCCTTGGTCTAAAGTCTAAACCTATTCATTTCTTCTTCTCAGAATCCAAAAATATTTGACCCCTGTTTAATTATTAATTCTTTTTAATTAATTAGTTCAACCTGTTCATTGATGATCGAGTTGTAGACCCAGTTCCCCTTCTCCCAGATTGTCAAAGGGGAAAGGCCAGAGGTTTAAGACACAGCCATCAGATCCTAATCAAAGTCATAGTTCTTAAAGGCCATTGCTATTGACTTTTCCATTTCCCTTTCTCGTTTTTCCCTAGGAGTTATACTTTGAATGTGATCAGTACAGAGTTGCCATGAACTAAAGTGCCAAGGTCATGTGCACGACCAAACTAGGAATTGAAAACCATAGGCTCCTGTTTCCTTTCCTTTTCTCTCTTCTAGAAAAGGTGGGTTTAATTACTTTAATTACTGTCAAACTAACAGTTCTTTTTGCAATCCTTTAAACGATGTTCCCCTTTGTGAGACAAGTAAAAAAGATTCTCTATTCACTAAGAATGTATGTTAATCACTAATAATAATTTTTAAGTACAAAACATTTCTCCTAATAAGAAATACAATATTCCAATTTATTCATCCAAGTAGGTACCTGTCACGACTCAATTTTCAGACCATGATTGGCGCATTGACCCAATGGGCATAGCCCATTAAGTCCAAATAAGCCTATTTATATAATCATGTTCAACATTCCATTAACTACTCTTAATGTTGCATTTCATAGATTCAACCTATAAATTTCAAATACTTGCATTTATACTAACTCAAAATAAAGTTAACCGTTTCCAACTCATAGTGGCATTACCAATCAAAATATACATATATTGTCTAAGACATGTAACTTAATACTTTACATCACATAAATGTATTCACAAACAAAAATGACTCTTGATGTCTAGCAAAATAACCACGGTAAGTGTGCAGCTACTGAATGCCATTGATACCTACCAAAGGTTATTCGGGAATACCTCTATCTAGGTCTCAACCACCTCTGGATCTGAAAACATGAAGTTGAAAACAGTAAGTATAAACTCAGTGAGTGAACATAAGAAAGGAAAAAGCGACGATAAGGAAAATTTGAAAATCATGATGCACTTGTTTTGAAAATAATGCAATTTAGTTTAACCTCTTATTAAAACCCTTTATTTCAAACATCAATTAGTAAACTTTTAATGTTCCAAAAACCCATGCTCAATCATGAAGATAAAGGAGTGAAAGAAAAAAATTATATTAGAACTAAGCAAGGTAGCAACGTGACAGCACATTTTTCGTTGTAGTGAAAGGCATTTTTAGTTTGCATATATTTCGGTTTTTCAAGTATATTTTTCACTGCAGAAGTCCAATTGACATTATTTTTGAATCATTAGAAAGATAAGAGGTTGGGCCACATCTTTGATGTTAACCACTTTGCCCAGTTCTAACTGAAAGGTGGTTAAAATATTTTTCAAAATGAAAGTACTCTCACTGCAGCAGAAAGGTATTATGGGTTTGCATATGGTTCTGTTTCTCAAGCATATATCAGGGTACAGAGGTCCAATTGACCTGATTTTTAGACCATTAGAAAGATAAGAGGCTGAGATACAACTTATATGTTGACCACTTTACCTAGTTCTAACCGGAAGGTGATTAAAATATTTTTCAAAGTGAAAGCACTCTCACTGCAACAAAAAGGAATTCAAGGTTTGCATATGGATTGATTTTTCAAGAATATCTCACATTACAGAGGTCCAATAGATATGATTTTTAGCCCATTAGAAGGTTAAGAAACTGAGCTACAACTTTCGTGTTTATCACTTTATCCAGTTCTGATCGAAAGATGGTCAAAAAAATTATCAAAGTAAAAACATGGTACAAGACTCTGGAACCACTTGAAAGTTTCTGGCTGCAGCCAAAAATAGTTTTGTTGCAGCCAAAAACAGGGCAATAAAAAAAAAGAGTTTTTGTTGAACACAAAGGAAACCATTTTTGCTGCAATAAACTCAAATTAAAATACTTAGCATTTCTCAAGGTACAACATGCATGATTCACATACATTACAACCATAAATCATATTCATAAACTTCCTGTTTCATAAATATATTTATACATATATAACCACAAACATCACCACCACATTACCAACTCATGTGCAACGCTCACATCGCACACAACTAATGTCATCCTTCACACTCCCACACCCTGTCATCATCGGCATATGCATCCCCCCACATCGTGCACACACACGGCTATATTTAGTTATTACCGGCATGTGCATCCCCCCACATCGTGCACACGCACGGTTACATCAATTACACCAAATTACTTAACAATACATGTCATATATTCTTATATACATATCAGCATCATATAGAGGTATGTATATTCATCACAATTATATTCCACATCACAAAAACATTTCACAAAAGGTTTGTTCTCATGCATTTTTATAGAAAAACAATTAAAATGTCTCAATCAACCACATATGTTTTAATCCCAAAACATTTTATACAAGTTCACTCATCGGTCTTTTTGATTCTTTTGCTTGACTTTAGCTTCAACTAATGCTTCAAATGGACATGTGAGGCCTTGTTGGAACCTATCACACACAATGGCATCACAAACCAACTCAATTCACATAACCATAATTCTAAAAGCTATTACCTAAATCATGTTCTACTAGTTATTCTTAACTAGCTTCCAACTACCATTAAGTGGTTATTTATTCTCTCCACCCTAGTATCATTAGAAATAAATAAACAAACTTTAACAATAAAACAACTCACAACTCCAATTACTTGCCATTATCAACAACTTAAAAATTCAACTCAATTTCATTACTCATCTTGATAATTTGGTAATTGAATTCCTTCTCAAGAATACTCAAGCTATCAAGGAAAATCTTTCTTTCTCTCTCTAAATTTTCAGCTAGTGAGAGAAAGTATTATGGAAAGACTTTTGAGGATTTAAAGGGGAAAAAGTAAGAGAGCACAAAGGACTTGTGAAAATGTGCATAAAGTATGAAAATTTAAGACTAACTTAAGAAGTTATGGAAGCTTGAAGAAAAACCCCCATGGAAGATGAAGAAACCTATGATAGGAAGAAGAAGAGGCTGCTGGAAAAAAAATGATATTTATAGCTAAAGCTTATCCAACTTTGTTTAAATTATGAAAATACCCTTAATAAGTTAGCTTCTCTTTTTCTATTTCTTTGTGCAATCTTTTCACTCTTTTTTTTTTTTTATAATTGAGGGAGGGGGGGTTCGAACCTTACTCTTTAGATAGGGGGATTATGCACCAACCAATGAGCTAAATGCTCAGTGCAATCTTTTCACTCTTTTGACACAAGGACCAGGCCCATAATAGTCTAAAAATACTCGAGTTCATGAAAATTTAAAAATTTTAATCCGAGATGAAAAATGACAATTTTGCCTCTATTATGGAAATCCTCACTATTTCTATTTTCTTCATTATTTGACCCTTATTTTCATCATTCATTTATGCCTTAGGCCTACTTAGACCTTAATATTGTTTAAAACCTACTTCTAAGAGCTCACTAAAAAATAACGAAATTACTCTTAATCAGTGAGTGTTATCATATCTACTTTTCATTACAGGTCTATAGAGGTCGAGGTCTCACAGTACCGGCATTTGACATTCCTAGTCTGTATCACAATAAAATAAGAAGTCTTGGAGCTTTGGTTGGTTTATGATTGGAACATGTTATATATTGATGCATATATAGTTAATAATTTAAGTAGGGGTCAATGCAAAACTAATCTTGTTTGAAGGGAAGTATGGGGGTACTTCCCAAGAGGATATGTCCATGATTCCCGGATTAAACTATAATCAAGCCATAAGCGGTTTTAGAGCTTTGCTTTTCTTCTCTTCTTTCTCAATGATTAGCAAAACTGGGAATGGAAAATCCAATATCAAATTGCCTGTTATTTACAAGCTCTCCATGGATATTATGTAGCAGAGGAAGAGGTCGATTGCAGATAGTATGCATGTTCGGTGGTGTCAAAAACTGTTGATTGTGAACTAAAGAGTGCCGAAACATACGAAATCTTTGTTACAAACAGCATTCAAATCATTGCAATTCATGGCTTAGCTAGCTAGGAATCTCATAGAGGAAGAAGTACACAAAGAATAAATAAGTTGACAGTGTATGATGTTTTCTTTTTTTGTTTAAAGTGATTAAAGAATGAACCACCAATGGATGAGCCACTAAATTTTCCAAACAATGACATTACTCTCAAATCCTCTCCCAAGTTTTTCTGTGCCATGGATAGATAAGTTTATAAAAAAAGGCAGATTCTCAGTCTTAAAAATCTTCAACAGTGAGTGGAATATTATATGGTGGTTGCATGTGCACCCAAATTTAGGCATTTAAGCTTAGCATGTTGAGTATTTACTACAAGCACGTTTGCATTAAGTGACTGTTCTTTGTAGCGCATTTCTAGCTTACTCACACACACATACCCATTTTCATGTTGCCTTTTACTTTGATTAAATACCAAACAACATTTATTGTAATCATGTGCATTCACCTTCTAAGCTTAAAAAAAATTAACTGAAATTTGTTCAGAGCTTCCCTTCTTTATTATGATGCATTCATGGTGGAAAAAAGGGGGTATCAGCTTTGCTGTGTATTACAAGAATTAGACTCATGCTAACAAAGCTGATGAGTTAATCATTGCACAGATACATACATATGTTAATGACAAAGTTAACCCAAACATAAAGGGGAGAGTTAATTCATTTCAGATTTTCTCATAGACAAATTGATAGGACCAGAAAAGAAGAAAAGATGAGCAGAAAGGGAAAATGACACAGAAATAGAAATAACACCAATAAATAAGTAACGTTGTGGCAATGTACGAAATTGCAGCAGAGATCCCCCTCCCACCCCCAACACTGCTGCAAAGATCATTTAAAGAGAAGGGAAGGGAAGGGGAGCGAAGGGAAAGGGAGGGAGGGGTCATGGTCATGGTCATGGGGGTATGGTTCGCTTTTGCTAGACTCTCATCAGCATCATCATAATTAACAAAGCCAAAGCAGCAACACACGTTTGCAAAGGCAGCGAAATAATAAAAGCCAAAGTGCCAAAACTAAGACTCTAAGAGTACAGTGGTCTACTTCAGTTTGCTAAAGACTTTTGATGGGATCGTCATTCGCACTTCCTGCTAACTTTCTTGTCTGTCTCCCCCAAACAGAGAAAGAGAGGAAAAAACAATAGACTTAAGCATTATTATACTATACTACTACTTAGTTATTACAAAGAGGCCATGGTCCCATATGTTCCTTGTGTCAGAGCTTGGAAGAGTGGAGGATTGAACTATCTTCGGCTGTATGCATACTATCTTAACTTGTTATTAAAGCGTGTAGGCCTAAATATACTAATAATTGATGGATCTGAATAATTCAAGACCTAGTTGTAGTATGTAACACAAATTTGCAAACTTCGTATTGTGATTGATAGTTTATAGCATTAAGAATTATGATAGCTTGTTCTAAAGAAGACTAATTCAATTTGAAAAGGCGATCAATATAGGGGAAAAGAAAAACTTGGGATTGTTTTCAAAGTATATTAGCACAAGCCGTGATTGAAAAACGTGGGAGAAGTGACTCAAATTAGGACATGTAGCAAATATTAAGTGCTTGTGCCAAGTGGCTATGGATGCTGATGACAAGCTGTGTCCCTGTGGTTTTTTTCCTTCTTCAGATATAAAATAAAACAAAAGGTACCCTTTGGTGTAAACTTAACATAGAGGGGAAATTAATAAAGGGAGGTTGCAGGAGAAGAGGTGGACAAAGGGGATATGAAAAATTGAGTGAGGAGATGAGATGGCACGCACCAAAGCTTGGTGTAAACTTTACATGTCGGAATGGGACCGACACCACGTATACCCCGAAGTCACCAAACAGTTAATCCTACCCCCCCTCCGCTATATCTTTAACGCCCTCTCATTCTTTGCATGGGGAGATGAAGGAGGGAGAGAGAGTTTAGATCCAACTTTTCCTTGTTTGCTTTGGCCATCTTTTCACGAGTCACAACTCACTACTGCAAATTGAGCAGCGGTAGCCTCTTTCGTAGCCAAGAAAACAGGCTGGTTACCTTGTCCCATAAATTCTGTCAAATTTATTTTTTTATTATTTATAGAGAAGTATTTTCACTCAAAATTATTAATATTTAGGTTAAACTCGAGTTATTCACTTTTTTCAATTATTATTATTATTATACTGTTCATTAATCTTAACAAGAGAAATGTATTTTTATAACAAGAGAAATTTGAGTTTAATTAAAGATACTTTTAAGTATCATGATTATTAATTTTTAACTCTTACTACTTTATATATTATATTATATGCATGCATGTGAATCTGACAAACATAAGATCAAAATTACAATCTTATATCTTTACAACCATGGTAATATTGGTTTTTGGCATCAATTATAACTTAATCGTAAATGATCAGCTCTACTGCTTTAATGATTTTCTTCACATACTGATCAATTTTACACAAGATGAGCAAAAATTGTGTATCTTTCACGTAATCGGAGGCTAGTTTCGTTCGGTTGCAAGCATGAAAATTCCCCAACATGGCTCCTCTTGGAATGAGAAGTGCTGCTGATGAATCACTTGGATATAGTCGTCCAATTTTCAGCATAATATGATCGCCGGTAATGTAAATGTATATTCACTTGGGTATTTTAATTTGTTGGGTTCACCTTAATAATTTGAGAGAGGGAGAGGGAGAAGTCTGAAGAGATTTGATTTGAACCTTTCCATTGAAGGCATAAGTAACAATGGATAATTCAAAATACCAATACTCTCTGGAAGGACTTTCAACTTCTTATGCCAGTTGATGTGCTAACATCTCAGATAAAATATATTCTGATTAAGAAAAACAATAGAATTTGGAGGATGACCGCCATCACCTAGCTTCATACCAAGACTATACCCTATGGCCTATGGGCGTGTAATTGCAATATCCTCTACAAAAGTACACGATAGTTTTGCCCTGTTTACAGTGTGATTTTGGAACTACTCAATTTAATTCCCTATGAATCCAACATTGAATATTTGAAGAGGAAGAATGAAGGGTTAATTTTGAAAGAAACAAGAAGGAAAAGAAAAATCTAGTGCAAATGAACAATAAATAAAGCCCTCGAGTCAATCCAAATCCTCCCCCCTTACTTTGCCCAAAATAAACCACAACTCGTGAGGTTGCAATTACTATCCCACCACTTCATTCCAATCAAAGTATCAACCCCTACATGCCCTTCTTGACTTTCAAACACCCCTTCTACCCCCTATTTATTCTTTGCAACAACCTTTTCCATTAGAATAATCCAACACTTATAACTGCCCCTACACCCTCCCATTAATACACCGCAAGAGCAAAAGAATCCTCTCTCCATAGAGAACTGGAAAAAGAAATATTATTATGAAAAAGAAAAGAGAGACAAGCTGATCAGAACAACCCATTTCTCTAAAGCAAAAAACAAAAGAAAAAAAGGAAAAGAAGCCCTCTTTTCTCTCTCCACTCTTTGGAGTTTCAAACCTTACTCACTTCTCTTTTGCATTAAGCGCTTCTCTGTCACCTCTGATGAAGATTCTAAATTAAACACCAGCATGTATTCTTACCATGTTTCCCTTGCTTCTAGTCCGGGGGAATTGGCTTGTACTTGAGTAGAAAAGAAGTATTTCAGTTTTAATGTAAAATTGTAAGGAAGGGATGGGAGAGTACTTTCAATCTTCCCCTTTTCATTTATTTTGATTTCCTTTCTTGTTTATCTTTTAGCAGGGGATTCCTGTTGTGGGTTTCGCCTGTTATATAATTATTTTATCAAAAAAAAATTAAAATGATTTTTATATTTTCTTTGGGAGATGGGAATGACTGTTTATTTAATTGAGAGAAAAATTATCACAGGGTAGGTGAGGAGGCTATAAGAAGAGATGTTATGTTTGCCTAGAACGAAGCAGTACCAAAATCTAGAGAAACAAAAGGGCAATTCTATTTCTTTTTTCTCTTTTGGCTGGCTACTTTTGATTAGAAATCTAGCTTAGATTTTGGCCACTATCATCAACATCTTCATCATCATCATCATCATCATCATGGCTTCGTCAAACAGACACTGGCCTAGCATGTTCAAATCCAAGCCCTGCAACACCCACCACCAATGGCAGCCTGACATCAACCCATCTCTCATGTCAAGTGGTTGCCACAGAGCCCCATACACCTCAGGTAATTGACACAAATCGCAGCTGCAATGAGAACCTTCAACCAAGGTTTATTCAGGTCGTGTTCTCTTTTTACACTTAATTAGTTGCTTCAACCATTTTCAAGCATGAAAAAGGACCAGCTAGAGCCGTCTAGCTCACCTGAAATCCTTCCTACTTCAGGCATCTCGGATTTGTCATTACCTACATAAATAAGTCGTCAGTTATCTCATTAATTTGCTCTTTCAACTGATAATCTTTTACAGTACTTGATTATTTATGTTGAATGACGTGACCCCAAGAGAGGGGTGAACAATTATAATCTGTTGTTTGAATTGTTTACAATTTTATGCGACTGCAACAGTTACAGGATGTGAAGAGCGTAGTCCTGAGCCTAAACCAAGATGGAACCCGAAACCTGAACAAATTCGCATACTGGAAGCCATATTCAACTCCGGAATGGTTAACCCACCAAGGGATGAGATAAGGAAAATCAGAGCTCAATTGCAGGAGTATGGCCAAGTAGGCGATGCCAATGTGTTCTACTGGTTCCAGAACAGAAAATCGAGAAGCAAACACAAGCTGCGCAACCTCCAAAATTCTAACCAACAATCCCAGCAAAACCAACAAACCCAGCAAACTCCTCCAATGACCAATATTACCACCATCACTGCGCCTTCCTCTTCCTCATCCTCTTCAGAGAAATCTTCACCAAAAGGAGCTAACAAGAGTACTCTCTCCATGAGTTCTCCAAATGTCATCGATGTTTCCAACTCTCCAACTGCTTCTGTGAACCAGGCCTTCTTTCATCAGCCCCAAAACGAGTTCTTGAACGAACCCTTTTTCTTTCCTGTGCAACAGGCTGCTGCAGGAACCGGATTCACGCAAGGGTTTGGCTTCTCTGAGCTAAATAATATGGTTCAAGTTCCTGAACAACCAGTTGGACCCTGTACAAGTCTTTTGTTGAGTGAGATATTGAACAATGGGGCTTCAAAGAAAGCACATGAAGAAAAGATGAAGATGCAGCTCCAGCTTAACTACACTGGTTCCACTGCTCCGAGTACTCACACAATTTCTCCTCTCACTGCTTCCACCACTGCTACTATTACTGTTCCATCTAATATCAACCACGTTCAAGGTAAAAATTTTCAATTTTCTTTGTTCTTTCACAATTAGGGATGTTAATATAAGTTTTGTCCTTACTGGTAGAAAAGGTTAGTACCAGTCTACCAGAATTTACACCAATTAATATTTCATGGACTAATTGATGTACCAAAAGCTTTTGCACACGAGGGGAGAATATTTTTTGGTCATATGTGGTAAGGAATGAGGATAAAATGGTCATTTAGAACCGGCATTTGCGATCATCATTGTCTCTAGATGGACGTGTGCATGGCTTGTTCTCTCTGAAATTGACTACCGCGTTGGTTTTATATATGTACGTTGAGTGATTCTCTGTTGGCAGGTGTTGGGGAATCGGGTGTAGTGGGCCCCGGCGGTGCTGCTAGATCGACGGTGTTTATCAATGATGTAGCCTTTGAGGTGGCCGTGGGGCCCTTCAACGTGCGGGAGGCTTTCGGTGCTGATGCTGTCTTGATCCACTCCTCAGGTCAACCTGTTCTCACGAACGAGTGGGGTGTAACCCTGCAGCCTCTTCAGCATGGTGGATTTTACTATCTGGTGCGCTCATCAATCCCCTTCTCCGTATAATGAAGGTGACAAGCTTTGTAAAACCCTTTCTTAAATTTGTTTACTGTCATCAAATATACAACTGGTAATACATCATCTCCCTGCAACGCCATTATGTATAATCTTTTTTCTTACATAAGATAACAATGTGCATGACAGCTTGTTATTTCTAAGAATTGAAGATAAGTGCCTTTTTCTCGTGTAAACGCTGGAAGCTGTTTGCTCCACCAATCAAGTCTGTTGATTACTGTGTTTTTCTTGATTTGCAGGTTTAGAAATGTGGAAATGGATGACACAGGCTGACACTGTCCTTTTCTTCTCTCTCTCCCTCGTTTCTCTCTCTCAAGGTTGAAACTTAGCTTTAGGTATAGTCCCTAGGGCTCTATATACTATGGTTGTATCAGGAATAGTATGAAAGCTTTGTGCACCAGTGTATTCTCTAATATCTTGCTATGAGGCAATTTATGTATGAAATATGCTAGTACTGTTGCCTTTAATATGCATGGAAATAACGATACAAGTTATTACCTATACTACAGCTTATAATTTCATGATCATATTCAACTATGGTGAAGTCATTCTCCCATAAATTCCGGCAGTTTTTCGTTTTACTTGCTCATTTTTCTTCAAGAAAGTAAAACTAAAACTTATTTTTCCAGAATATTATATATTTGCCACTCGGAAATTGCAGCCATTTAGTAGCTCAAGGAATTGCAGATTTTCCTATATTTAGGGTTTAGAGTACTGTTCTAAGCTAAAATGAATCGATTTGGGTTCTTCCTTTTCTGTGCAAATGTGACATTAAAGAGTCAGATTGTGTATCAAAAAATTTAGTACATATCATAGTCAGGTCACAGCAACCAAATTCTTGATGTGAACCTCTTAATTGTTTGTTTTGGAGGTTAGATCTCATCTCTGAGCAATTAAACTGTGTAACTATCCAATCAACATAGGGCAATTACCTCCTCCATGAACAAATTTGGAAGCCAATGTGACTTCCTTAATTTCTGTAAAGTTCAGCGAGGGAAAAAAAAAACAGTAGAGAACTTGAGAACCTACTGTTGACAAGCATGTCATTGCAAGGCAGCTGTACTTCTTCATGCATACAAGACTCATCAGTTCTACATTATTGCTATTTGAAAATTTGAAATGATTGATTAATCATTTGCAGGCTTATTAATTGGGCAAAGACGAGTTTGATTTTAGTTTGAAAAAGATGTTCTAAAGGGACAATATATAGATAGGGAGAATCATGGAAACTAAACATGTATCTCCTGCAGGACTCTAAATTTGTCTTACTTGTTGTACACGATAAATGTTACAAAGAGTTTGAACTTTGTCCATCTGTAATTCAAAAATAGGGTTTTACTTAGGATTCACCCAACATCAAACAACCTATTCAAAGGCCATCTGTGTATGTTAGAGCGACCGAAGGCCAAAGTACTTAGTGTTTCGAACCATTTTCTAACATGAATGTGAAAACCCTGACCCATCCCCCAAAAAAGGGTTTGGTCGGTCTGTAAATATTTGCCTGTTGTTTTGGTATTGGCAGCATTGAGCTATATGATCTGCTGAGTGGGGTAAAGGAGCGGGAATCAACCCTGGTGTTGAGTGGTGCAGATTTTTTACGTGCACTCTGGTGAGAACAGTGTTAACCCTCTCTCAGGCCTCAGGCCTCAGGCCTCACACTTTTCGATTTGACAAAGCGAGTTGGATATGTCGAAAAAGAGAAGAAATTCCTCGCCTTTTGCTAGCTGCTTCCCCACTACGTCACATTTCGCAAAGATTTACTGTGCTTTTTGCATGAACCATCAACGATGATAATCATGACTACTGCGACCCTTTAGAAACATCAAACTTGGATTCCAAAGTGGATGGAGAAACAAGCAATGGCTGGCCGTGCAAAGCTCCTTTTCCGTTTTTGCTATGCTCTCTAGCTTGGGCAGGGTCCAGAGGCTGAGAAATGGGAGACCTGTACATTTAACAGAACACGTGGCGTAGGCAGAGTGGTCAGGTTTTTCCATACTCGCCCACACGTGGGGATTAGGTGTGCCAACAGTGTCTTTGATTGGATTGTTCTGCTCTTTTGTTGCAGAGGCACTTCTGTCCAAAGTATAATGCAAAGTGCAAACAAAAAAGATCGGCAGGCTCCATCCTCCATGAAAAAGCTCGTATCATTGGGGCACAATCCATTTGTATCACAAGACAAAGATTAGATTGCATTTTTCCAATCACCAAAACAACTTTTTCTCTGTTCAACCCTTCAAGATGATGCAAAAGTTTTTGGTACAAAGATAGACAGAAAGAATTACTCTCTCTTTTTTTAAGGATTTATTAATCTATTTTGATTTATAAGTTAAAGAAGAAAATTTCATCCCACTCATCCTGTCGAGCGTTCTGTTGGGCTCTAGAGTCCATTAATTCTCTGGTTCCCTGTCTATCTCAAGTTGGACTTCTCCAGCAGATGGCCAATGGGCTGAAGAACGATTCCCTTGGCCTACACATTACTGACGAGTCCAATCTTCTTTGTCGGTATTTCCTCTATCTGTTCCTTCTTCGAAATTACATAAATTCAAACCCTTTTTTGAATTCTTCAAGATAATCATGATGTTATTTCCTTTACGCTGTAAACCCTCATTCTTTATATAATTAGTTATTGGCTTTGTTTTAGCTTTTATGTATCCATCTCATCCTATTATTGATTATTTCTAATCAGTTATCTAAGTTTGTTATTATCTACATGATCCATGCTTCATTATCTCTTGAATTATTTAACCATTTTTTATCTAAATTGTTCATTAGACATGAAACAACTTATGCATAATTCATTACAATGACATTATTAGCTATTTCGTTGATGCAAATCATTCACTTCAGATATGCTTCCCAAGTATAATTGATGATTTAATTGATTATCAAGCCACTAAAGTTGGATCTTGATTCGTTTCATTTCCCTTTTTGCCCATTCCTTACTCTTTCATGATGTCAGGCAAAGGCTGTTAGTTGTAACAACAAAATATCTAAAGCAAAATAGTAAGAAAATCAATAATTTTGTTTTACATTTTTTTTCTTTTATTTTTTTTTATATCCTTTGAAATGGTATTTGAAAATGTTCCTTTAGTCCCTCAATTAACCAATTTTATATGAACCTTAACGACCCAGAAAAGAACAGCAAAAATTAATTTCTCTATTTCATAATTTTCAAAGCTTTACGTCATATAATAAGATGAAGAAAAAGTATTTGATAAGGAAATTTATTACTTGTTTGATAGAGAAAGACACGAATTGTGATCATGAATTAATGTTCCAATTTAATTCAAATTTAAGTGGTCAAAATCATCCACTTTGATCTAATCAAAGTTTTGTGTCCTTAGACTGACATTTCATACATCTCTGTGTAAAAACAAAAACAAGAATCAAAATGTAGTTTAACAGTGTCCACATGTTTCAAAATATATTAAAAGAAATTAAGTCCTAATTTTACATGTTAAAGAAAAAAACATAATACTTAAAAATAATTTTAAAATTATATAATAAATTTTAAATAAATTATTATTTTTTATTACATTCAATTAAATCTTTACATTTTTATTTTGAATCAAACAAACTTTTATAATTAAAGATTGATTAAATATCATTAATAAAAATATCACTTGTAATTTTTTATATTATATAATATTGATGTGTCATATTGATATATTATAATTAATAATGATGATATGATTACATAACATTTTTACTCTTTATATCAATATTAAGTTTTTTTTTCTTTTATAATTGAAGAAGAGAGATTCGAGCTTTACTTTTAGACAGACAATTATACATTAACTAATAAGTCAAATACTTAGATACTATATCAATATCAAGTTATAAAATAACAAATTGTATTTTAATTTATAATAATTAATTAATTTTTAATTAGAAAAATTTATTTAATTTAAAATAAAAATATAAACATTTAATTAAATGCAGTTTAAAAATAATAATTTATTTAAAATTTTAAAATAATCTAAAAACTTTTTAAAATATTATATTAAAAAGTAACCCATCTAATTTGTTGGATGAAAACAAAAAGGTGAAAAGGAGGAGATAAGGACTGTAAAAAAAAAAAAGTTGGGGTTAAAAAAACAAAATTAGGCCATGGCCAGAAACTTTTCACCAAAATCTCGTGAAAAGAGGTTAATTTTGGTTAACGCACCACCAGCCATCATAATCATAGCCATTTGCCAACTAAAGACTTCCAGCTTTCAGCTGTGTTCTCTTCTTTTTCTTTTTCCTCCAGACTTTCTCAAACCCAGAATTAAAAAAAAAAAAAAAAAAAGGAAAAATGTTGCCTTAACTTACTCAATAACAAGAAAAAAAAAAAAACGCGTTTGTTTTTCTTTTTTTCTCTTTATTCGTTTTAAATATTTTGACGCCAGTCGAAAACAACATCGCACGACAAAGAAAAAGAACAAGAAGAGGGAAAACAAAAGAGAACATAAGGGAGAAATGGGAGCTTACAGGGCGGATGATGACTACGATTACTTGTTTAAGGTTGTCCTGATTGGTGACTCCGGTGTTGGAAAATCCAACCTTTTGTCTAGATTTACAAGAAACGAGTTTAGCCTTGAATCTAAGTCCACTATTGGGGTTGAGTTTGCCACCCGTAGCATTCATGTTGATGATAAGGTTGTTAAAGCGCAGATTTGGGATACTGCTGGACAAGAAAGGTATTTGTGTTTGGCCATTCTTTTTCTTGAGTGCAGATCTTGATCTGGGTTTCTTGATTTACGGTTTGTTTTTGCTTAATTCTTGGATTTGGATCCTCTGTTGGTGTCATCTGAAAGCTGGGATCTTGCAAAATGAGATGCGTTCTGCAAATGAATGAATTGTATAACTTTTTTGGGTAATGCAATACATATGGTAATTCAATTGGAAACAACAGATTGTCTTGTTAAAGGAAATTACTTGCTAATGTTCATTTTGTCATTGTATTGAATATTAGATCTTTTGTTTTCCTCTGGAATAGAGTAAGGCTAGCCTGTTAATTTTGCTGGAGCTGGTGGATTATAATATCTACGTCATCCTCAATAGGAAACTGGACCTTCTGTTGTAATGCGGTGGCCTGCTTTGTTTTTTTGTATTGATTGCCAATTCTTTGTTTGATTGCTGGAGTGAAACATTGCGAAGTTGGAATTTATGTTTTATGTTAATGTGGCCTTTGTTCTCATATTAGTACTTGTCTGTAATCCATATTGCTTTACATGACCATCCAAGAAACTTTTCTTTTCTTCTATTTTTCTCTTTCCTATTGGTGACCGTTTGTTGTTTATCCAGTTCAGAAATAATAGTATTTCTTTCATAAGACTAACTATTACTGCTAATGAGGATAAGACGGATGGAAGAGATATTAAGTTATAAAACCAGGAATTAGTTGATGACGATTGGAATTAGGCATAAAAACATTGTAGTGATATCTTTATAAAGTAGTTAAATCAAATTTTAGTTTGTAAAAGATTTGATCTATGACTAGGTTAATAAGCCAGGCAACCAATTGACTAACCCTTGGGACCTAGTACTTGGGAATGGAGTACATACCCCTAGCGCTTTGTTTTTGTTCTTTGGAATGGATGTTGATCTGGGAATTCTTATTCAGATTTACAGAGTTGGCTAGTGTAATATTGTTATAGAGTTCCATATACTAACATATGGCTTTATGATCATTATTTTGGCTAAAAATATTATGATTCTAGTTAGTTGAATAAAGGAGAAAATGTCATTTTAGACCTAGATGTTTCCCATTTGGTTTCCTTTAATTAACATAGAAGAGAAGAAAATTTTAAAGAAGGCAGTCTTAAGAAAATTGCTTCTGTTTCTTCTAGCTAGTTATAGGTTCCAACTGAGATATCACATCTTTTTACTTCATTCAAACTTCTCAGACATGCTTCTGCAATGTACATTATGGGTTAGCATTAATTGGATCAGGACTTTTTTCCTTTTTCTCCTATCCACAATGAAGGGAATAGTTTCTTCATGAGTTCCTTGCTTTGACCTATAAATATAAATTTCTTTGATTCCTAATTTTCCTTCACCGTGCTTTATTCACCTGCCTTTGCTCTTGAAACTATACTTAATAACCGTTGGGGAGTCGCTTTTAAAGTATTATTCCTGGCTTACCAAAGAAAGACTTTAAAAGAAGGCAGAAAATAGAGCATTTTTATGGTTGGTTTTCGTTTATGGATCACCTTTTTCAAATATCTTTACATTTTTTTTCCTGAATTTGGTGCAAATCATGATTCATGAAGCTCTGGGAATGTTATCTAAATTCTCTGTATACTGTCTTTTGCCGCAGATATCGTGCAATAACCAGTGCATACTACCGTGGTGCTGTTGGTGCTTTACTAGTCTATGATGTCACGCGTCATGTTACATTTGAAAATGTAGAAAGGTGGCTGAAGGAACTTCGTGATCACACTGATGCCAACATTGTGATTATGCTAGTTGGGAACAAGGCAGACCTGCGTCACTTGCGAGCAGTTGCCACTGAAGATGCAAAATCTTTTGCTGAACGAGAGAACACCTTCTTCATGGAAACTTCTGCACTGGAGTCTCTGAATGTTGAGAATGCCTTCACCGAAGTGCTGACCCAGATTTATCGTGTTGTAAGCAGGAAAGCTCTAGATATTGGGGATGACCCAGCAGCTTTGCCCAAAGGCCAGACGATCAATGTTGGATCAAAAGATGATGTATCAGCTGTGAAGAAAGTTGGATGTTGCTCGGCTTAAGCATGGAGAATAAGTCTAGAGATATTTATCTTTGAAATTTAATCCCTTTGTTCATATCTACATAGAAGTTTCCTGACAGCGCAAAGAAGAAAACATCAACAATGTATTAATCTGTTGACATTGTGCTTTGGATGCTAAACACAACTCATTTATGTTAATTAGCTTAAACTCTAGGACTTAAGATTGATGGTTTTATGTTGTTTTTCTTTGTTAATTTCAAACATGTTGGTTTTAATTCCTCTTTTGCTCATTGCTCTAAGTGCCAAATCATCTTAATTTTATGCAAGTTAAGTTTGTTTCGAATCATTGTCTGACGATTAGCTTATAAAGCTTGTCCTTCTGCTATGCTTTGGGCCTTTGATGTTAGGGGGTATATGATTATGTTAGAAAATTAAAGCTCCTCAGATAGCATCTTGTTTGCTCCCCAGATGCCAGTTATGCTCATTCATATTCGTAAACGATTAAAGCTAGGCTCTTCTAACAGTGTTGAGGTGCTCATGATGATGATTCCGATCATCTTGTTTGCCATAGTTTCACAAGAAATGAATTCGTTTGCTCTCCTGGTTTAGCCGCACATGGCAGAGCTGTGTACAGTGAAAATTGCTTGGCCCAATTACAGGGCATGTTGAGAGGGTATAGCCCCGTGAGGAAAAGAATGAAGCACCCCTTTCTCAGCAAAGTTGAACTTTAATGTCTTTCTTAAAAAAGAAATGAAAAGAAAAAGGAGTCAACCGCAATCACACAACAGAGTTCACTGCAAGGTTGGACATTGGCAGGCTTTTAACAGATAAACTGCCTGAAGTTACATCATACTCGGGTAAGCCGATAGAGCATCTGTGAACAAGACAAGTGGGTTAAAAAGAAACACCAAATTACGAGGACTTCATTTTTCATTAAGATCCGGTCACTCTTTGAAAAGTGAAACAAAAACTATGATTGGATTATATACACAACAATCTCTTCCAAGCTCAGCTGTCTAACACCAATTTCAGCAGCTTTTCTTCCTGGTCGTCATGGCCTTTCCAACAGTAAGTTCATTCTGGATTAACAGTCGAACCAAGAAGCTTATCTACTGTCTATAAAGAAACAAAGTAGGCGAAATTCAGAAAAGTGAACAATTATACAGCTAACAACACAGCAGTAGTAAAATGCATGCCCATTGAGCAGATATAGTCTTGTTTCGCTGCACCCCCTCAAAATTTTTGGCCCATTGCGTTTATGTTGATTATCTATGAAACAAACCAAATAACATTGTAGGAACACAGGAAGCGAAGAAGAATTTGAGCATATACTACTCTCATACAGAAAGCAAGCTGAATTTTTTTGAAAGCTGGCGAGCTTGAGCACTGCACCGTCGGAAGTTCGGAATGCTAATTCTTATTCAATAAATGAAATAAAAAAGATTCTCTAACACGGTTTACTAATTCCAATTCAAATACTATTAAAAAAAAAAACCCAGTATCCCAATTCAGAGCTGAAACAAAATAGATATAGAACCAGAAATGGAAAAGAAACCTAATTCAAATGCTGCAATTATCAAGTCAAACACCCAACAACAAGAAATCCAAAAAACTAACTAAACTGACCAGAAAATTGATGTAACATCGAAGATCACTTTGGATGATCGTTTTTGTCGGAATCAGACTTGAAAGAGGGCAGAGGATTAGAGCCCTTGATGATCCAACCGAGGGCAAAAAACGAAACCCCAGCGAGAATAGCAGTGCCCCAGGCGTGAGAGTACCATCTACTGTACTGCCTAATGGCATACCTCCATTGATCTCTCAGTGTTGCCGGGTCCGGGTTTGTTAGGTCGGGTGGGTTGGGATAGCGGACCTTCGGTTGGCCCGAGAAATCAGCGGCCGTGTTGTTGCCGATTTCTGGGATCGATTTAGAAGTAGAAGTAGAAGTAGGAGGAGGAGGCAGGTTTTGAGGGGGTTCGGGCTTTTGGTGATCTGACATGATTAGTACTTCAACTTTGAAGAGCAAATCTTAGTTTGAAGCAAGAAGTAGTTGGAGAGACTGAAAACTCATATATTGCTCCGACCTTTTTAATGCCAGCTGTATAGATGGGAACACATGGCAACAGGAAGATGATTTGATTTTATCCTTTTCTCTTTTTCATCCTTAAACAGTTAGCAGTACTGTAATTTTGGTGAATTTCCTTGATGTCGGCTCGACCAGAGAACATGCATGTCTGAGGGTTCATCTTCCAGGAGAAAATTGATTCAAGATCGTCTGCAATATACTTAGAGGCGGTCCCTCATTTTCATGTTTGTTTTCAATTAAATGCGCCTTGAGTGAGGTAACTTTCCCTTCTTAAACTAGAAAATGAAGTCACATTCCAATGCCAACAAGGTCTGACTCACTGCTGCAACATTTCCCAGCTCAAGGCAGAAGCAGAGTGCTCCCTCCTCACCCCAATCCCCGAGATTCAACTTGGACAATGAATCCTTGATACTATTAAACAAACAATAATCCCATAACAGCCAGTACAATTTTCAGAGCATAATGAAATCTATTCACTTCAAACCAAATGGAAAAAAATAATTTATATATGTCGTACAATGAACAATACTTGTTTAAGGAAAAATCTTTAAATATAAACCATCGATTTGCTTAAACTGTAGAAAGCACAACATATTTCTTCTACTAAAGGAAACACTTGTTGTATATGCTTTGTAAGAAAGTCATTTCCGAGCTTCGACCTTCTTCTGCTCCTTGGCTGAAGCAATCAAATATGAATGTTCATTAATTTCAAAACGTCTAATACCAGAAAACTAGTTGAGAAATAATCGTGGTGGCTCCAGAGTCTTACCAGCCTTCTCTTCTTCTCGTTTTCTAGCAGCTTCTTCCCTCTGTTGCCGTATAAGGGCTAGGCGCTCTGTATCACAATTAAACTCCAAATAAGTCTTTTTCTTTCTTTTGTTTTTCCTTTTAAGGGAAAAATGGCAGTACACTGAAGCCCCAAAGGGAATACTGTCCGTGACCATCAAACAAAGCAGAATTAACTAGATTGAGTGATTTTTTTCCAGTGAGCAGTGGTGATTAGGTATATATAGGCCTTGTAGTTGTAAGTTAGGATGCAAAGCAATCTGGAATGATTGAGATTTTTAAAAGCATTAAGCTTGTTCATTCTTGCACAGGCAAATATGTCTCCTCAGTTTAATGTACGCCCTAAACTGGAGTAAATAGAGGCAGGGGAATCATATGCTGCAAAATAAATTGAAAATGGCATGGTAACTAAATTCTTTTTATACATGCTGCAGTAATCTGAAGTATGTGTAACTGTGCTTATTGCCTCAAATAACCAAAATAGTATAAACCGAGGTTAGTATCTGCAGCTTAACCTATATTTTGAATCTGATAGGCAGAGACAGTAACACAAGTAAATTTGATATGAGGTATAGCAATATCTGATTAGCTTACCCAAATCTTTCCTCGCTTGTTCTGTTTTCCCCTGCTCCTGCAGCCTCATATATCGTTCATGGGCTCTCTGTTTTTCTAATTCCTCCCTGTAAACAAATAGAACAAATATAAGATGGAAGCATTCACACAAGGAACATATAAAAAAATACAAAGATGTAGCTCACGACAGAAGAATAGACCCAAAAAACAAACCATAAGTTAAAAAGTATCCAAAGCAGAATTATAAGGAAAAAAAAAAAGAGCGTTTACAAACCTTTCACGCCTTGAAAGTTCAGTAGTTTTCCCAGTCTGCACATGAGAGAACAAATCAAAACATATCGAATAAAGCATGTATATAACATACAATCACTGAAACAATTTACAACGAGATTTGTGAAACTTACATCAACATCTCTAGCTTTCAAGTTCTTTGATTTCACCAGATTAGGATTGTTGATCTCAATAACACCTTCAGTTCCCTTGCGCTTTTGCTATTGGTTGGCAAATAGGAAACAACACCAGATTTCATTAGTCATTCACAAAAATAATCCAAACCATATGCAAAGGAAATTGGCATACAATTACCAAAACCTGATCGCAGTATGCACTTACATCAGTTTCATCATCAGATTCTTCTCCAGACTCCTGTCCAGATTCCTCCTCAGATTCTTCTTCTTCTTCTTCTTTGTATGCAGCTTCTTGCTGACAACATTTAACAGTAACAAGTGAGTTCTATAGTTTGACAAGACACATGCCCATAAAATTGTGCATGAGTGCATCTGTTAGAGAGCGAGAATACCCGCTTAAATGTGCGAGGACGAGAAGAGGTACCAGCAACTGCAAACAGAAAAAATCATAAATGAAACAAAACACCGTTTGATTAGGCAGTGTGCTCTCAAAACTGATTGAAGAAGAAAGAGCATCAGTTAACCCTAACTCAGACGATGTCTCAGTATTATCGGCAATCTTTACGAGCAAAAATTGACCTAAAATTTACTCTAGCAGACAACATAAACTTACATAAAAACAACTGTTCTAACTTTTTTTTCTAGCATCCATTGTGGAATTATATATATTCAAAGCCTACGGGAAAAAAAGCCCAACCAGATCAACCTTTCACAAATTAAAATAACATTATGCAATTTCAACCATGTTTGTCAATCATAAAATTAACGGTGCATATACCTCCATAACTCCCAATAAAACAAAAAAAAAATAAAAATTTCTACTTTTCCTCGAATTTTCTTGAGAAAATACATCGAAACAAACAGAAAATTGAAAAAAAATTGAAAGAAGAGTTCTTACGCAGCTCTTCTGGAGTAGAGAAGTGGCGTTGACCGGTGGGCTTAGCCTTGAATTTCCCTCTTCCCATTGTTAATAACAGAGACAAAAGAAAATCGACGAACAACACGAACGGCTGCTGTTCTACTCTTTAAGATAAATTTTCCGAAAAGGAAATAAAGATACTAATTTGAGGTTTATTGCTCTTCGTTTTATTCCTCGCTGATTCAAAGAACCCTAGTCAGCCCTATTCTGGAGTTTTCTTATGTGCGAGCGTTCGTATCGGAACCCCTTGTTCATTTTTTTGGTCATAGGAATCTGAGGCGTACATATAGCAGAGAGAATGATCTGACGGCGCAGTTCAATTGCCTCTCAATAGCACTCCGTATTATTAAAAATATAAATAAATCTTTTCATTTTCCTAATTACAAAGTAAAACTTTTCCTCTGTTTTTATTGGTTTTTGGGCCAAAAAAACACTTCATTTGTTGAGTAATGCGAATTTTAATTAAAGAATTAAGCATTTGTGCTACTTTCGTGCTAAATACATAACAAATCTTCCGAAGAGAAGGTTTTGTTTCAATGATCATGTCTCACACCAGGGCATGCAGCTTCTCTACAAAAGCATCCATGTAAGAATTTTCAAGCCCTGGGCCTAGAAGGAACTCTTTCCATTTAGCATGGTTGACCCTTGCCTCTCTCCCCACCTCACTATCATCATCCATTACAGCCTTCACGGCCTTGCAAACACCATCCTTTGTGAAAAGTCCATCTTCGTCACCTTTCTCAACCTCGACTCCAATTCTCAAATCTCCAGCCATCAGTCTTGCGTTAATGATCTGATCTCCAACATTAGGCAGCAATACCAATTGGCAATCATTCACCATAGCCTCTGCCAAAGAGCCAGAGCCACAGTGAGTGACGAAACACCCCACGGAAGGATGCCTCAAGATCAATTGTTGCGGCACCCAACCTCCATGAACGAATCCTCTTCCTTGTACTCTTTCCTGGAACCCTTCTGGCAATGCTGACTCTATTGTTTCGGCTCCCATTGGTGGTTTCAGGGCAACCAAGAATGGCAAACCTGTATGTTCAAGGCCTAAAACCAATTCCTGGAACTGATCCTTTTTGAGAACACACTCACTCCCAAAGGCACAGAATATCACGATCTTAGCTCGAAAGGTGCTCAAAAACTTTTCCCATCGTTCTTCTAACGCCAGTTTTGGTGGCTCTGGCACTACTGGTCCTGCGAATATCACTGGCTTTTCAAACTGGTTTCCGATGTAATCACAAAAAGGCCCTTCAATCTCCCTGCACGTCTTGAAACTGATAGCATCACAGTCACTTAAAGACCTTAGCTGGCGCTGCACAAATGAGATACCACTGCCATAATCCATTGTTGTTACAGCAGCTAACCCTCGAGCTTCATGGGTGCGTAGCTTGACACTTGAAGAAGGGAAACCTTTCGGAGGCTCCAGGAGATCATGCCCTGTCAAACCTTTCTCAAGAATCTTTCTTGCTGGACTAAGAAGATATCCAATAGTTGCAGAGCTAACGATACAATAAAGCACGGACTTGATTCCTAGCCTGCGAGACAAGGCTGGCAACCAGCAAGTGAAATCAAAGAAAACGAAATGGGGTTTGAGTTCACGGAGGGAAGCTTCAATGTCAGGTTCTGTGAGATCCATGGCGGTCATAATGAGAGGATGCAAAGGGAAAGGAACATCATTTGTTGTTTCAGCGCCATGGGGGAGACCTTCAACATGTGGAACGGTGATCGGAATGAAGGTTATGAGATCCGGGTAGAGATTGAAAGCCTCAACCTTGCGCTGTGTTTTGGCAGGCAAGAAGAAAGAAATCTTGTGGCCTCTCTCTGCTAGCTTGTTGGCAATATGGACAAATGCAGTAATATGGCCAAGGGCAAACCATGGATACAACGCAATGTGAAAGGTTTTGTCAGCCATGGTTAGTGTTTTGTGATAGATCCAAAATACGGTGCTCGGTTAATCAGGAAACAAAGTGGGGTCCCTCAAATGCAATCCTTGCATTGCTTAAATACAATGCCGGAACCCTTATTTTTTGGTTTCCTTTTTTTAAAAGCATGCCTGGTTTCTCTGTTTTTAGTTTCTTGGAGAGCACAAAATTAGTACTCAAAATATGTTTGGTGAGTAATGTTAGAAGGCCTTTTTAGAAAACGAAAACCAAAATATGCCAAATTTGGAGGAGAGAATATATTTCCCGTTCTCAACAGGTAGGATAGTGCTAATCAGGAGATTGGTTGTGATTCAGTATTATTATCATCGGTAGATTTCTTTTGCTTTTAATAGGCATCGAACAGCCACTAGAAAGAATCTCATTTATAATATAAACGAATAATACATCATTTGTTTTGTTTTCACGATTATTATTAACTTGAAAAATAAAATACTTGATGAAGATTCATGAAATCATCACATCAGCGCATGCAACTTCTCAACAAAACTATCAATGTAGGAGATTTCAAGCCCTTTGCCTAAAAGGAAGTCCTTCCATTTAGCATGGTTTGCCCTGGCCTGTTTCCCCACCTCACTATCATCGTCCATCACGGCCATCACTGCCTTGTAAACATCGTCTTTTCTGAAAAGTCCATCTTCTTCACCTTTCTCAACCTCTACTCCAACTTTGAGATCTCCAGCCATCAGTCTTGCGTTAATTATCTGATCTCCGACATGAGGCAACAGCACCAATTGACAATCATTGACCAAAGCCTCTGATAAAGAGCCGGAACCACAGTGGGTCACGAAACACCCCACGGAAGGGTGACTCAAGATCAACTGTTGCGGCACCCAACCCCCATGGACAAACCCTCTTCCTTTTACTCTCTCTTGGAACCCTTCTGGCAATGCTGACTCGGTTGTTTCAGCTCCCATTGGTGGTTTCAGGGCAACTAAGAATGGTAAACCTGTCAGCTCAAGACCTAAAACCAATTCCTGGAACTGATCTTTGTTGAGTACACACTCACTCCCGAAAGCACAGAATATCACAGTCTGAGCTTGAAAGCTACTCAACAACTTCTCCCATCGTTCTTCTAATGTCTTATTTGGTGGCTCTGGCGCTACCGGTCCTGCCAAAATCACTGGCTTTTCAAATTGTGTTTCAACGTAATCACAATAAGGCCCTTCAATCTCCCTGCATGTCTTGAAACCAATAGCATCACATTCATTTAAAGCAGTTAATTGGCGTACAACGAATGAAATACCGCTGCCGTATTCTTTTATTGTTGCAGCTGCTAGTCCTCGGGCTTCATGATCACGTAACTTGATACTCGAAGAAGGGAAACCTAGCGGAGGCTCCATGAGGTCCGACCCTGTCAAACCTTTCTCAAGAATCTTTCTTGCCGGACTAATCAAATAGCCAACAGTTGCAGGGCTAATGGTACAGTAATAGATGGACTTGATGCCTAGTCTGTGACACAACGCTGGCAACCAGAAAGCAAAATCAAAGAAAAGGAAGTGGGGTTTGAGTTCACGGAGAGAAGCTTCAATGGCAGGTTCTGTGAGATCCATTGCAGCCATAAGAAGAGGTTGCAGTGAGAAAGGAATATCGGTTGTTGTTTCAGTGCCGAGAGGGAGGCCATCAATATGAGGAACCTTAATTGGAATGAATGTTATGAAGTCGGGGTGAAGATTGAAAGGCTCAAACTTGCTTCGTGTTTTGGTTGGCAAGAAGAAGGAGATTTTGTGGCCTCTTTCTGCTAATTTGTTGGAGATATGGAGAAATGAGGTAATATGGCCAACTGCAAACCATGGATACATTGCAATGTGAAGCATTTTGTCACCCGTAGTTGCTTTTTTGATAGGTCTGAAATACGTGATCAGCTAATTGGGGATCAAAACTGAACTTAGAAGTGCCCTCAAGCGTTAAGCATTTAGCTTGCATAAAAGCTACTTAGGAACCAAACTCGAACCAAACTCACTAATGCATTCAATTTTGACAAACACGAAACTTATCTGTTTTCTATTTTATGTTTACATCAAGTCATGGGGAACATAAGATTGATATTGAAAATCTATGTTTAGTCCGAACCAGGCAAATTGTTTTCTTGATTCTTAATCAAAATGATAAAAGCAATATTGGAAGCGAGTTAACTAGCTTGATTTATGTGATAATAATCAAGGCATGCATACAGTTGGTAGTTCCATTACAATAACAAACTTCGCTGATATTTTCTATAGAATTTTCATTCCTTTAACTTGGATCCGTATTGCTGTGCGTATGAGGGGAGAGTTATTCACCCAACTCAATCTCTTTGGAGAATTACCCTTTAAATTAGTCTTCTCTAATAACAAAAAAAGGCCTGGATATATTGATGTCACCAACTTTGTTACAAATGAGCTCCTCCAAGCAACGATTGCCGGATTGGCCTTGCCAATGCAAAGCAGGAATCTGGATTAACTGACATCAGCAACTCAATTACAACAATCTCGTTTGGAAGGCGGATTTTGAGACCACGTTCAATTAAACCTGCTTGAGACATACGGATAACATGAAAGATATCAACACAAACCCACTAGCAAGGCGTTATATTAGGACTGATAGATAACAAATGAAACATTCTTACCAGGGGAAAGTTTTCTTCCACCATACAGCTCTTTTGCTAAGGGATTGACAGCCCAATGATTGACACCCACCCGACTTGTTGGTTGGAATCCAACTATTTTCCCTTCGGTTGACAAAATCACCTACATAACAAACCCAAGGACAAGCAACCAAATATAACCAATAGGCTAGACAGAAGACAAAGAATACAAAATCAAAAAGTAAACCAATGAGTTTACCTGATAACTAGCAACATCCTGGACAGATGATTTTATATCATCATCAATTTTCTCCACATCAGCAGAACTAGCTGCATCATCCTCATTACTAGAATTAGCTTGATGAGGTACTTTCAAGTAATTTGGTATTTCACCGATCCAGGCACAAATATCAGTTTCGGTGGCTATGTCACCAGGCCAGCCAAAAGCATCCTTAATCTTTTGGATAACCAAGATACAAAATGCTTCCAACTACTCGTATGAAGTCAATGTATCAATTTTTACATTTAAAGTAACTTTTAAATTTAATAAAGAAGGAAAAATGGAAAGATAAAGAGAACTCAAATTTAGACAGCAACTATAATGGATTTAAGACCTCCAAACATTAACCTCTATGTTGTCAGGGATGCTAAAAGATAAGATTCACTTGCATGAAATTGAGCCATACTATTTACAACTTCAGCCACTAACAATGGCTGAATTTAATATTAACATTATCTGTCAGCACTTGTTAGTTGTTAGTAGACAGATACATACTAAGCAATATATTCCCACCTTTTCAGTGTGTACAGATTGAACTGTTGTAGACTCAATAATTGATGACGGTGGAGACCTAGATCCTCCAGGGTATTTTCCTCCTTTGTGTAGATGAGGAAAACTAAATTGACTGAGAGTACTGATGGTAATGAGAAGAATTCCACTTGCGACAGTGGCAGATACCATTCTCAAGAAAGAGGAGCTCCTCTGTAAGAAATGAGAAATAATCAGACCAAAGCCAATGAACTTAACTCAATTCATCCCAACTAAACTCAAGACATCAAACACTAATTGAAACATTTCTCAGTGAGATCCTCCAAGATCATAAAAGCCTAAACCCCTAGAAAACAAAAGACCAGAAAGTAAGAGAACAATTAATTTAAGCAGTCAATTATAGCATACTGTTCATGAAATGCCAAGTATTAATATTGAATATTCTCCGAGATTTGAATTCAAACATCTGTAACTCTACCCTATAATGGCTTTAACATTTTTTCAAGGAATTGACAAGATTTTTCCACATACTTCCATGGTTAAAAGCTTTGAAACTTATTTAACATTTTCTTAACTGATTTATACATTTGCACGTTTTTACCAATAACCACCTATCTTGAAATGTCTAAATATCTAGTATCAGGCAGCCCAGATGATGGGAAAAGGTTAGCATAATCAAACTAAACAACAACAGAGCTTCAACTATTAACAATTACCAATAAGTAAAACAGACACAATCAATATGCATTTGAATACCTTTGCCTTGGACAAGCTGTTGTAATTGGCAACCACACCACAGCGTAGTTGTTTGTTAGGCAGTGAGTAAACATCTTCATAGTACATATCTAATATATCAGCCAATCCAACCTACAAATTTTGTTAGCTAGCTTCAAAAAGAGAAGCAAATATTACATGAAACAATGCAGAGTATAAAACTAAAAACAGCATGCAAACTACACCTTAATTATACTAATGAATTATCCAGATGACGTACAAATCAAAAGATTAAAATTGAAAGGAAAGAATAAAGTACCATCTGGGAGTGTGTCAAAAGAACTTCCCACCTATTCTCATCAGATTTTCTCCATCCTTCAAACTTTAAATCTTTAAATGTATGTGCATCGATTTCTAGCCGATAGGCAGGTATAAACTCACTTGTCCAAGCACTAAACTCAAGACCACCAATCTCATCCAACTTAGAGTGCATAGATGGTGTCCACCAATAGTCTTTTCGCCTCAAATCCATAGTCTTGAAACTCTCTTCACTTGAATTAAAACTTTCAAGAAGACTCTTGGCATTTTCAACTATCTCATCTTCAAACATTTTATATATAACAACTGACGAGTCTTTTGATTCAATTGCTTTGGACTTCCGAAACCACTGAAAGAAGTTTGAAGAAGTTTTTCCCAATAAATTATCCAGGAAATGTCTTTCAGTGCTTTGCCATGCCGAGATGCAAACAACTTCACCAAGATCAGAAATAACCCTTTCTTCCGATGAGCTGAGAGTGAACGAGCAAATAACCTGCTGATACAAAATGCAAAACAATAGAACTGAACCAATCAGTATCAAGTGGCACCTGCAGAACAGAAATTAAATATAGCATTACACAAAAAAAATTTGACGCAGATAACAAAAGCAATAGAATCCACAGACAAGATATAACGGTTATTTCTAACCTCTCTTGGATTTTCAAGATCCTCCATATCTCTTTCAGTTCCAGGACGAAACAAAACCAGCTCGAAATTCCAAAGCTTTTGCATAACTACTTGCCTAAATGTCATTGCCAGTATGTTTTTCGATGATGTTTTGGTTAAAATATCTTCAGAGAGTGACTTTCTCAGCTTTTGAGCTTTTTCTTTAACTTTCCTAGCCGGCAAAAACTGTTACCAAAAAATGAATTTTGAATGATAAACATTGAAAATCTAATTTCTAATTTTAATAAAGGACGGAAATGAACTATACCAATCGGGTCGAAACCGTGGCGTTTTTGGCGATGGAACTAGGGAAAACAGTTTCAATAACCATAGCGGGGATACCGGAATCGACATGCTCCGTGGCGGCTCGACCTCCATCAGCAGCTGCAGCCGTTAAAGCCTGCTCAAAGCCGACGGCTCCGACGAGGGTGAGGCGAACCAGATCGTTCTCGTAGGTTCGAACACAAGGGAGCGTGATTCCGTCGGAATCCGCTATGAATTTTAGGGCTTCCTGTTCGGTGGATGGAGCTGGCTTCGGAGAAGAGCGCGAGAGGATAAGGAGGGGAACCTTGGGGTTGGGGAAAAAGGGTAATTTTCGAGGGACACGAAAGGGAAATTGGGTGGGAGCTGTAGGGTAAAGGAGAGTGACTGAGTAAGCAAATGCCATTGATGGAGAGAGAGTTTAGGACTCTGGGAGGGTTTTTGATTTTGAACGTTCAGGGCCAGGCGCACGTTAGCAACATTACACGTGTAACACAGCCTTATTTTGGGCTTAGTTGGGTTATTTTGTTGTGGGCCTCGGATCAGGTGGGCCATGTAAAAATGTTTCGCAAAACGCCATCGTCCTTGTACTATGCACACTGCCCTGGAAATATCAACTTCGCACTTTCTCAGTGATGGGAAAATAACAAATTCAAAGTTTAATCCATCTTGCATTTATAAATAAAGTCCTCTGCTTCTTCGCCCCCCTCTTTTACGTCTCCCAGGAAAAGGCTACAAAAAAAGCTAGGGTTTCCACTCTTCACGCTAATCAGAATCCCCCTCTGGTAAGTTCAATTATTCAATTGGTTTTCCTCGTCTATGAAATTCGAGTTATTGTCGTCATCCTTTATTTAAAAAAAAAAATTATTTGTTTTTCTTGCATAAATTTTGTTGGCTTTTGACGTTCGCCTTGAATCCTTTTTTTTTTCTGTTGTTTGTTCTTAAGAAGAAAAGAAATTTAAAGAAAGGTTTAAACTTTTGTAAGAAATTTGAGGGAAAAGAGAATTGATTTGATATTGCAACTTCAACCTAATTATTTATCCCCCAAAAAAGAAAGCCTGAATTAACAAGTTAGAATTTGAAGTAAAGGATCTGATTTTTGGTAAGAAATTCTCTAGATTTGAAGTAAATCGGAAAATTTGTATGATCATTATGGTTGTAAATTGACATGTTGAAGGAATCGAAGAATGGGAAAGAGGAAATCAAGAGCAAAGCCTGCTCCTAAGAAGCGAATGGATAAGCTTGACACTGTTTTCAGTTGTCCCTTTTGTAACCATGGTACCAGTGTTGAATGCCGCCTGTAAGTATAAACTTTTTGCATTTGTTTAATGGGAAATTTTACCCTTGTGTGGTCTAATAACTGATATAACTTGGAGACAGTTCTTTCAATTCGATGGCTAGGAGAGCATCAGTGTTATGCTTGTGATTACTATGTACTCACTTTGTAACCCATTTTATCTATTTTATTTTGGAAGAAGATAAAAAAGAGAACATGTATATTATGTGAAAAATGCTTTCTTGTATCACAAGAAGTTATCTAAGATGTTATGGTTGTGATTACTATGTACTCACTATCTGTGTTTATCTTTTCCAGTGATATGAAGAACTTGATTGGCGAAGCGTCTTGCAGGATATGTCAAGAGAGTTTCAGCACTGTTATAACAGGTAAGCATGATGCCATTAATTTTTAGCTGGTAAAGAAGTTGAAATATTTTGTAGTTGTGATGAAAACTAAGGTGGAAGTCATTTGTTCAACTGATCCATGTTTCCTTTGTTTCTGTATTTGCAGCTTTGAGTGAACCAATAGACATGTAAGTGCCAGCAATGTGTTCTCTCTCTGTTTGGTCTCTCTTGTGTATTTATTCTTGTTGTGACTTGCCAGATATAGCGAATGGATCGATGAATGTGAGCGGGTTAACAACCTTGAAGATGATGGAGATCAGGATGAAGGTTTGATGCCTAGGAAACGGGTTTCAACGTCTGAATGGGATTAGCAACAGCCAGTAATGTTATAGAATATGCTAAGCCTGTAATTATGTTAGTTTCTGTGGGAAATAGTTGGTGTGCAGGTATGCACATCTAATAGCATAGTATGATGATTAGCCTGATTGAGCGAATGTATGGTAATGGAGCCACTCTAGTTGAAGGGCTAGTAGCTAGTACTTCGTGTTGTATGAACAATTTCTGTTGATGTAATCCAATTACGTACTGCTATTTCGAATGAAGCTTTCCTGACCTAATTGGACAGGCCATGTGCTAATGAGAAAGAAATTGTGTACGTTCTGCAGTACATGGACATGTTTCTGCAAAGTTGTACAGTATTATCATCCATGAATGCCGACAGGTGAAAGGATTTTTCCATGGCAAGCAGTATTCACTCAAACTGTAGTAACTTTTCTTGAATATCTTGTTGTTCGTTTGTCCTCTGCTCCTTATCACACCTTACCATAAGAAACAGCAAAAAATTTTGTAGGCGTTAGCTAAATCTAAGATCATTTACAAGTTCTCAAGCATAGATCAAGTGATAATAGACTCCAGAAATGCATTTGATCATATACCCAGTTACAGACTGAGAAATGTTTAATAACTAGCTGAAAGATTTTGCATATAATTTCAGAACCCTAGAAAATGATTAGCTTCTTTTGTTGACCATGTCTTAATAGGTATAAAAAATGGACTGAGGGAGAAACAGCCATTTCTCTTGCTTGTAACCGTCTTCCAGAAGTTAGAACGGGCTCCAGCACCGAGGTTCGTCTATAGACTAATACAGCACTTGTGTGTGCAAATGAACTGTACAAATTTATGGCCACCAAAAATAAGAGCTGACTTAGTTTTCTGATAAAGAACTGCATAAAGAACCAGTAAAAATGCATAATCTCCACCACTTCTATGAGTTAAAATGCTTCGGGTGGTGTAACTAGACGAATGGATACAGCTACTTCAGCTTTTATCCAAATTTCTTCAACTATGTTAGATAATAACCAGATAAATTGTCAACAAGATAGTCGTACTGCACACCAAGCCCATAATCGAACTTCTCACTTGTTGGTGCCACCACATTTGGAGTGGCATAAAGATTTCCAACACCAACCTTTGCATTAATCTTACCCCTTCCTTTGACATAGCGCTTGTTATCAGATGGGAATTCTGCAGTGAGCCTTCCCATCTGCTTCTGCAGATCAGCAACTGTATCATTTGCCGATTTCCCCTTCGCACTTTTCTTACCATCAACAAGCTTCAATTCCAACCGATACAAGGCACAAACATCACATTTATTGATCTCATATTCATAAAGGTGCCACTCAAAATGGTTCAGTGGCTGTGGATCCATGTAGTATGATCTCTTCAGTCCTCCAAATTCATTCATGATTTGCTTTCTTGACTCATGCCAGCCACGCCCACTGTAATCTGGCAAAGACCTCTGTTTTCTGTTCCCACTTTCAAATGCTCTTCGAGGTTTATCAAAAAAGAGCCACTCCCTAATTGTTTCACCATCAAGAACTGAAAGATCAAAGAGCTCTGCAATCACAAGTGAAAATTAATTAAATTCACAAAAGTCACAAAGAACATTGTGTTTGATTGGAGAATATATTCTGTTCCCACTCATAAAAAGTTGCCACCAGAACCAAAGTAAAGCAATATTGATAGGACAAACCAGGAGCATTCCATGGAGACTTTGCAGTTGCAGCTCCCTCACATTCTGGTATACCCACATCTTTTCCTTGCGCCTTAGCACTGAGAGCAGCAAAGAGCAGACCATCCTTCAGGCCTATACCACCAGGTCGTAGAACCGGGCCCATTCCAGGTGGTCCTTCATTCATTGCTAAAGCAGCATGAAAGCTACTACAGTAGTCCTGACACCAGTCCAACCCTTGAGCAGGCCTGGGACAATCCCAAAGTGCACACTTTGGACCTAAGAATGCAGATGGTGGCGGGCATATACTTGGCAAATAGCTAGAAGTATGAGGCATGGCATCCTCCACACAGAAACTTGTACCAGTGTAGAAGTGCTCAAAATCCTGAAGCAAATCAAACTGACGGTATTCCAACTGAGTAGCCCCTTCCAAATTGTTAATTGACATGGCACGGACTCCTGAAGGTGAGTCTTTGCAACGATCAATTAATGGAAAGCCACGCTCATGATGCCTCTGATTCACTCCATAACCCTATAAAAACTTAACTCGCCAGTGAATGCCTTTAAAACCAAAATAACATGCCAAAGGAAAATGGAAATTATAAACTACAAAACATTCAAGATATATGGTTAAGAGGAAACCCAAAGAATATGAACTTCTGCTCTAGAGAAAGATACCGTTTAATGCAAAAGTACAAAAACAAAGGTAAATTAAAAGCCCCGGTAAGCTCAATCCAAGATCTAGATGCAAAAGTATGCATAAAGCTGAACATAAAGGAAAATGAACACATTAGTAATTAGTTTACGCTTTGATCATCCCTCCTAATAAAAGAAGGAAAAATTCATCAACTGCTCAAACTTGTCATCTATACACAAGAAAGCAGCCCAGAAGCACATTCTAAGGTCACTCAAGCCCTTTTAGGTGGAAGTTAGGTCCCCCTTATCTGAACACATGATGATGCCATACTGCACACCCCACTCCACATCACTAACAGGCCTGGCACAGACTTATCACCTAAGACTGATAAAGTCAGATGGCAGAATAGCAACTGATCAAATAGGGATCTATAACTATAATAACATATACTATTGCAGAAGAATTTAGTTATGAACATCTTAATTGGCTCAATTTAGATCCTAGATGGCAATTTTAAAGAATGATAATTTACCTCAGTTGCAGTGACATGATCTGCAAACTAAATGTTAACAAGAAGAATACAGGGGATAAGTGTTCAGTAGACTGAAAAGAAAGAAAGAAGAGATTATTGGTGCTGTGAGATGATATTTTAGAATGTCATCAACTAGCTACACTGGTCATCCAATTCATTGAGTGTGCAATGTAACATATTTGGTGCTCTGGCCTCTTATAAAAAATAACATATATCCTGCTGATGAAAAATCTATATACCATATATCCTCTCCTATTTTCACACCAACACCCACTTTACTATTAAGGAAACCAAAATTCTGGTTTAGGATAACCAAACATTATTTATCACAACCCTCATTAAAACCCAACTTGTAAAGAATTGCAAGCATATTGTAGTAGCCTTATCTGTAACACCATTCTAGGAAAAAACAAATTAGAAATGATCATCAAGCAACATAATTTGTCCATGTTTCTCTCATTTACTACATTCTAGAAACTAAAATCAATCATTGAAAACAAACAGGTACCATACTACATGTTTAGCAATATGACCATAAAATATAAACATGCAGCTCCAAATCCTGTATTCATGCAAGAATGAAACTAAATGCCTTCCAACAATACAGAAATCTCATCCCTTAGGATGGACAACTTAAATTGAAACTCATGTTGACCTAGCATGCTCAATTAACTTGTTTTCAGTCCAACCATCATGCAAATTCCAAAAGAAAATGAAAGCAAAGACTCCAAGGACAAAAAGAAATCACCTCTTGGAATGCAGCAGCATCTTCTACTTGCAGGCTTTGATCGTTAGGCTCAGGCTTTGGTGCAGCTAGTGCACTAGTTGCATCATCTTCCTCCTCACAAAGCTGCAACAGCCGACAAATGTCTGACGAAAATGAACCGAGACTCCCACCCTGTAAATCACCATGGAGATCACAATTCTCAACCACACATTTTAGACAGTATTTTCAACCCCTCAAGATCAAAACTCACACCAAACCCTTTAAACAACATACAACCTACTAAAACACACATTCATACAAACTTACAATGACATATATATTTATGCATGTGATTCAAATGAAAATTATGTGTAGTGCTAACTTGTTGCAATGAAGACGCTGGGGAGGGTTCATTGAGCTCAGCTTTCCATTCACGGAGCATCTGATGGACTTGCTCCTCAAGGACTGCAACATCAATACTGCGGCTCTCCTTCCTGGCAAACTGCAGATCCAAGAACATTCCCTGCAGGTCATCCACTCGGTTTTTCGCCCTGTCCTTGAAGAGTTTGTGGGTCGCAGACTTGCAGTTGCTTTTCGAACCTTTCCCCATTAAAATAACCAACCCTCAACAACTCCCACCAAAACCCTGCAACCAAAAGCGCAGTAAAGCATAATTTAAGATCAAACCAGACGAAAACTTAATCCAATAATCACTATTCTTTCTCCTAAATTTCAATTACAACTGACAATAGTGGGGAAGAAAAAGAAAAACAAAAAGTAACTGAGATTCCCACAGTTATATAATTCCAGTTGAAAGGAAACCAAGCTAGAAAAGATTATTGAAATCATGACAAACAAAATTTACGTCACACCCAGATAAACTAAAGTCCCATAAACACAGATAACTTAGAAAATAAGCGAAAAAAAATACACCAAAATCTAAATTGTATGAAAAAAAAAAAAGAAAAGAAAAGCAACTCAGCTTTCCAAATACCTTAAAACTGAGATTAAAAGAAGGCAGCATGAGATCAAAGGCAAATTACAAATTCAAAACAGATGGAAATAGTTATCTTAGAAAGCTAACCAGAGAGTGATCAAAGGCTTAAGAGTTCCTCAAGTTTGTATGGAGCAAGCCCTCAGACAAAAGTAGAATGAGAGAAAGAAAGTGCTGGGAAATTGCAAGAAAGAGAAAGTAAATATTCGATGAAACAAAACAGTCCACTGTTCATTCAACCAAAGAAAAATACTAAAAAGAAGAGATGCTCCTCACCTCTATGTTTTCTTTTCTTTTTTGTATTTTATTTTTATTCCCAAATCCCAAACAGGAAGGTTCTTTTAATTTTATTTTTGTTTTCTTAAAGGAGATTGAAAGCAATTGGGTTTATATAAATTTACAAAAAAAAAAAGGAAAAGTATGAAAGCAACGTATAGTGTTACAGAATTATACATACGATAGATAAGAACATTAGATTTATAAGAATCGATATTTCACATTTAATTAAATTAACTTTTTAAAATAATAATAATAAATTTGTGACAAAGAAGTATCAGATTCAATTCAAACTCGATTTTAATAAGTAGAAAATGTCACAAATTTAAATAAAAAAATATTACAAAACTTTACATCGCATAAAAAAAAATGGACCTTTGACTTGTGAATACGACCATCGCATATTTCATCGAATTAAGTTTTTTTAAATAAAATTTACGATCTCATAATAAGGTAGAAAAATTTTAATTAGGAAAGCACAACACCATGGATTGGTGGATAAAAAATCATTTGGTTTGCTACATGCCCTTTGTTTTTAGGAATTATTACAATTATGCCCTCAAACTCTTTAAAATAAAAAATAAAACCATTTGGTAAATAATAAATGAGATGAAAGGAAGGCGAAATAGAATAGATAAATGGAGAAAAAAAAAGTAACATTTTCATCAAAATACTCATTTATTTTTATATATTTGATATTTCCCCTAGCTTGATTAGGCAAACAAATAGAGTTTAAGGTTTCTTAAATACCATGTTTTTGATTAATTAAACTTAGGTGTATAAGGCAAAGTCAACCCTCAATTTCTTCATTTCCCCCCTTAGAGCACTTTGAATGGCACTAAAAAAAGAAGAGTTAAACAAGATATGGGTCGGTTTGTCATATGAGAGCATTATGCCGCATATTTTACACTTTCTTATCTAAGCATACAGTTAAATGATGCGAAGACATAATATTAAAAAAATTAAATAATTTTTTATTTTTTATTATATTTAATTAAATATTTATATTTATATTTTAAGTTAAATAAATTTTTATAATTAATGATAAGAGCTTGTTTAGTCTGATTTTTTTTAATTTAAAAATTATTATAAAGCTCTTATAAAAAATAATAACTTTTAAAATTAAGTTAAATCTGTTTGGTAAATTTACTTTTATAAGTTTTTTTAATAAATAAGTTGTTTGACAAAATGATTTATTTAAGTTCTAATTTTGATTAAAATTATCATAAAAGGTATTTAATAAATAATTTTCTATTAATCACAAATTCTTTTATTCATAATGAAAAAACATTAATTTTATTTTTTTATTTATAAAAAGTATAAAAATTATTTTTATATAACATAAAATTTATAATTAATAATAAAGCATATAAAAATGAAAACAGATAATGTTGAAATTTTTTTTAATGGATGAGGATATTTTTGAAAAAAAAATTCACCTAAAAAGATGAGTGTTTTTAAAAAAAAAATGAGAGAAAGCCTCTCTTTAGAGCTTTTTTTAAAGCTTTTTTTTTTAAATTTTTTTCTTTAAAAAAAAGTTACTTATTTTTTTAAGAGCTTTTGATTCCTGTTTGGTCTGATTTTTACTTTTAAGAGATGAATAAGCTGAAAAAAAACCAAGCCAAACAAACATTTATGTTTTTATATTTCATGAAACTATAATAGATTAAATAAATCAAAATTAGAGATAAATTAAAAAATTATCTTTTACATTCCTTTTTATTTTCTTAATTTTTGTTAAGTCTTAATTTTCAATAACGCACGAGTTAAATTACTAAAGTCTCATCTTAACAACAAGAGAGGTTTATGATCTTTAGGTTTCGACTCTCCTCATCTATAAATTTTTTTTTTCATGGATATAATATTATATATATATATATTAAAAGTTATTCAAGTGTAAACATAATTTCTTCATGTAATATCTAATAAAAAGTAATAATAATGCGTGGATTAACATGATCTTTTAATAAATTCACAAAATTACAAATTATATTATAACTATAATAAGCATATTCAATCTAACTTATTGACCAAGAAGGTAGTTTGACCATGTCAGACTACATAGGCTGCCCATATAAGTTGCAAAAGATGGAAGTTTGGACCCAAATTCTCCCTTATGAAAGGGACTTTATTGTTTCCCCTCACATCACATTCTTCATTGTTATTGCTTTCTTTATAAGTTTTCTTGTCTTCTCCAATAAAAACAAGTCATATATCAAATGAAGAGAAGGCATTGTCTATTTGGAAAAGAAATACTATTAGTTTAACAAATCAAAACTTGTTCATAATACATACTACTATAAATATGATTATATAAAATTATATTATTGTTATCCAAGGAGGTTAAAATATCCAAAATTTTTCACTAAATATCGAACTCGATTTTTTATTTTTTAATATAGAGACATATATATTGAGTTACATGATTAACACGATAAATTTTTTTTTAAATAAATCTTATTCTTTTATTCTTCTCCTTAATAGTTTGAACTTAAAATTTTTGAATTGAAAGATGTAACAATTTTCATAAATTTGATTAAATAAATCATGGTATAAAATATTTTATTATTTAAATTATTATAATTAATGTGAATAGTGCATAGTGAAAGCTAGAAAAAAAAAAGAGAAGACCAAATGTTCAATTTGAAATAAAATTTTAGATTTTTGTCAATTTAAGGTTAACCGTTTCAATTATAATAATAAAAGTCAAATATTTTCAATTTTTTATAATTAAGGGTTAAGGTAAGAGGTGTCTAGTGTGTGTAGGACAAAAGCATGGTGTGAACATCGACTTGAAAGAACAAGTTAAAACAATTCAAATTATGACGTGATATGTAATAATTTTTTTATCATGGCATGTAACAACTAAATTTTTAACATAATGTGTAACAATTTTATTTTTCAACATAACATGTAATAACTAAAATTTCAAAATAACGTGTAACAACTATATTTTCAAGATAATTTTTTATCACACGTGATATACGTTTCGTCTATTTGTCAATTTAATCCTTAATTGTAAAAAATAAAAAAAAATTAACCATTAATTATTACAGTTGAAATATTTGATATTTAATTAGAAAAATGCCTATAAATCTAATCTCAATTTAAGCATTTAATCAAAAAAGAATAAATAGTGGGTGGAATGCTTACCAAAAGAGCATTTCTCTTGCCAAATTTTCCTCTCCAACTTTCCCCTTTTTTTATCACCTCTTGCTTTAATGGTTTTAGCTTGCATGATAAGGATGTCAGGGCAAGGAAGATGGGGATTGCAATAGACAAATTAGACCCGAAACAAAGACAAAGAAGCTGACTCTACCACTTGGTCCTTTTGATGATAGTCGGTTTTGGTCCCTATTCCTCATTTAATGATGATCACTCCTATTGTTTTGACTTTAACTCCATGCTACTACTTTATTTCCCATCTTTTTCCCCCATTGATTTGTGCATATACACTCCTTCATCGTTAAGGTAAAAAAGAGAAATTGCAATTGACACATGAATTGAATGAGTTATAGTCCCCTATTGGTATTGGACTTTGCTCAAATCATTCATGAAATTCACTTTTAAAAAGAAACGACTAGCCACTTAAGAAAATACCCTTTTTTATTTTCTTTATATCTCACACACAAAACAAATGACAGGATGATCTGTGTTCTTGTGGGGGTGAGAAAGCGAAAGATAAGTCGGGCAAGAAAGGCATAAAGAGAACTCCCACTACCACCCACCAGATTCCTGTAATCTTTGCTGGTTGATGCCCTCTTTCCATTGAGATGAGACTTTAAGGATAGCAGTGTTTAAGAAGAGAATGATCACTGTTGAAGATAAGCAGCATCATTCTCCCCGACCCAAGTCTTTAGCCACTTTAAATGCATCAAATTTTTGATCCCAAACTATGGTTTAGCCTAATTCTAATTAAGCCATCTGGCGTCAATCAGTTATCTAATCATCTAAACAGATATTTTTTTGCTTATTTCAACATTAAGGTGTCAGATATTCTGTATTTGCTTTGGTTACAGGATAATGGACAAAGTTACAAGTACACTATTGTCTAAACTGGTCACTTGTATTTAAGGAATGAGCTGATACATGGAGACTTATCTTAATCCATATGGGTCCTAGATGTTATAGGCCTTCTAATTGAGGAAAAAGATTGAATGGAAGCTGTTAGTTTAATAGAAAGATTAGCTTCTTTTCTGCCCCAAAGGAATAGGATGACAAATTTTCTACCCCACCAGATTATGTAGAAAAGGAATACTGCAGAATCCATCAAAGTTTCAAATCCCAAGACATTGGCCTCCTCAAAATTCCAAAGCAGGTTAACTGCTTTCATTTGCCTGAATTCTAAAAGTACCCACTACTTATCAGCAAAGTTTTGAAGCATAGATGGACCCATACCAACCTTTCCAACCTCGGCACATGCATGGTTACATGCATGTACTCTTTGTGTGGGTGTGAGAGTTCTATAAAGAACAAAGATGTTCTAAAGATAGGTTGACACTCACAGCTGGCAAAGCTACTTCGGAACGAAGCGGTGGCAAAGCTATAAACATTTCAACTCATAAAGGTAAATTTCAAAATGATTGTATTTCTTTAACACTATAGCACACCATACCAACCAACTTCCCTTGAACATAAACTCATTAAGGCAACACAATCTCTATCTTTAGTTTTATTTTTCAGTAATATAAACAAAAAAAATTCTATGTTCCACTGGACCAGATGAAACCAGAATCCGTCCAAAAAGATGGCCCCAGTGTTGAAAAGAATGAAAAAGAAGAATGATTCCCTAGTTGAGAGGCTGACTAGGGAATTCTTTAATAGAACAGAATTGGAATTAAAAAATTATACTTAACTTATTTGTTAAGCTCCTGTCTAAATCAAGCTGGTTTTGCCCAATTTTCCCCCTCTGTATTAGCATGTTTAAATTTGAAAATACCACTAAGTCCCTGTCGCTTAGCAAGTTGTTCTAGTTCTTCAAGTTTATTCCTAAGAAGTTCCACTTCTTTTGCTAAATCCTCATCCTTTTGCTTCATTGCCTGAAATAAGAGCGAAGAATTGTGCTAGTGAATTAGGAGGCATTAGAAATCGATAATTGTCTGAGGAGCAGGAGATGCAAGGCAGACTGGATTAATCCTTACTTTGCCATCACCACAAAAAGCAATCACAACATTTGGAAATTGGAATTACATGTCAAGTGAAAACACATTTCCATGCAGCAGATAAAGGAAGCACCACCTAGTGAATGAAACTAGCTTTTCAATGTAAATGCAATAAAGGAGGACTGGTTTTCGAAAAAGTAAAGGGAAGAATGAGAATTGATTTTGTTGCAAGAACTAAATAAACTATTAAGTCTAAAGAATTCCTGCCCATGATGACCAAAATATCCTCATTTTGTCCAGTCAAATTTCATTCACATTTATCTAGCAGGGGGGCTATCTCTGCACTTCTCCAGAAAAAGACTTGTAAATCTATCATGTCATACACAGAGCATATACAAAGACAAAGTAAAGAACACTCTTTAGCCAAAACAAAGATAGCAAGAAAACCTATAACTGTAGGCAGCTCTCTCCCTAGCACAATTTCATACCATAGAGCCAGAAAAGTAGCTACGGGCTCCTGATTTTTACTTTCACCAAAACAATGACAGCTACCATTCAAACATAGCAAGATTCATAATGGTTAAAAAAAAATCACTCAATCACTCTGCTTCTTTCATAAGTAAATCTTCACACAAGAATAAGTCATTGAAGTAAGCTCCAAGTTAGTTCCATGAGAGTTCAAGCATCATAAAACAATCACCTTGAGAAAGAATCAACAACAAAACAAAGGAGATTGTTCAATGCATACCTGCAATTCTTGCCTGCGAACTTCCTCCTTTTTGGCTTCTGATCTAGAACTTCTTTGAACCTCCAAGATCAAGAGAGCTCCTGCAACCTACATACAGACTTAGACATGTACAAAATCAGAAACCTTCATGTATAGTATATATTTCATGGAGAGCATGTATATAAGTTTGGCATTTCATGCAAGTGCATAGATAGATGTCACCACTTCTTACATGCATTGAGTGCAAGAGTAATGAAATTAGCTATCACCTCAAACCTACCAAAAGGGGCAGAAATAAATAATAATAACCAAGATTCACTAGTTGCTAGACCACATGCTAGCATACATATTCTACTCGAGGGAACCAGTGATATATCTAGAATCTAGGTAGATTTCCAATTCACTAATGATGCTTATAATTTAAGTGCAATGTGACTCATGTGATTGATTATTGCATTCCAAAAGGCAGCTCCTAAGAAGAAGTGAGATATCTACCAGGCCGAGCATATGAATAGTTCAAGGTATCGGTTGGTAGTATTATTTGCAGAGCACCTTTTGTTCAGGTAGATACACAGAAGTATCAACATACATGCAAACATAAATATGTAACGGTTTAAAACAATTTTAGCACTGTTTCCAGCTTGATTGTCCTTTTCTTTTCTTTTCTTTTCTTATTCATGTTCTTTTATGAAAGAAGAGTACAAAATGCTTGTCTAATGCATCATCAATCTAGTAATCTATAACAAGCAAAAAAGAAAGTATTTTTTAAGACTTCTAGAAACAGTAACAAAAAGAATAGCTCAGGAACAAAAAATACCGTGAAGACAAACAGTTCCCCAATAAGATCTACAGCAGCCTGAACAGCTTTCTCCTCGTCCAAGGGGCGTATCGCAACATCAGTTGCATGACTATAAATGTTTCTTTGCATTCTTGTCGAAATTTGATGATTTGCCTGGTTCCATTAATTGGCATTAGGATTACACTATTGGAATCCATTAATGTACAGTGGGAACTAAACAATACTACCATGCTACAATCTTGATCAACAAGTTGTGAAATATTAGCTCAAAGAAGAAACATAACTTCATAGTATAAGTTAAAAACAAGTAGAACATTGAAGGAAAAAATAGTTCATTGAAAGAGTATCAGAAAATGAACAAAGGAGCATGAGACAGATTAAATCGTCTGAATCAAATCTATCAACATAATAGAAATGCATATTTGAGCAGTGTTGGCACCAAGAAGTTAGAAATGCAACACTACAGATAGTGATTCAAATTGCTAAAAAAAGTATCGTAACATATCATTGATTCTGGTCTTTAACCAAATGAACCATTGATGTAGATGACACCTGTGGCTAAATGTTAAAAATCAAGTTTTCAATTGGACAGAGAAACTTAAAAAAAAAAATACATTTAGACCAAGAATGGTACTCATACTTATCATCCCCTTCTTTAGGCAAGTTAATTGCAATTCCTTTTCTTTATATTTGTGCAAACCAGAATATTCACAATCTCAGGCAGCAAAAATCTGTCGATTTTTTGAATAAGCAGACTTTGCATGAATGTTATGCTATTACTTCTAGTGCAAAATCAAGGTAAATGTTGTATCGTCATGTATTCTAAGATTTCACTTTCACATTCCACACTCCAGAAATCTATCTCAACGTTGTACCACGTTAGGCAGAGCAAACAAGACAGCCTGGTATTAAAATGTTGTCCGAAATTAGACAAAGCGAGCCCCTTTTTAGCAAACAAAATTAAGGGGTTAAAATAAAAAGGGAAACTTTAGCCTCCCATATCAAATTGTGAAGAAAATGGCCAAGAGTATGTAATATTGTACCTGAGCAATGCTGACGATGAACTGGCGGAACCTCGGGTGGTACCCAGCCTGTCGCTTGAGCCTATTAGCGACCGGTTTACTCAGAGTTTTTAAGGCCAAAGTTCCGAGTTTTAACAGTGGCAGTACCATGGTTACGATCCGATTTTCTTTTTTCTTTTTTGTTTTTTTGATTCTCTATGAGCTAATAATCAGATAAAGGGAGGGAAAAAACTTATAAGCGAGAATGAGAAAAAGGGTGATGGCCGCTGGGTTTGACTTCGTCAGGGCTTAAGTTTCTTGATGAGGAAGATAATTAAACTTGTTTTCTTTTGTTTCATTCGATCGCTGTGGAAGAAAGAAGGTCAAAGGAAGGGGACGCCATTACTGAAATGGATTGTCCTTTTTTTAAAATAAAAAATAAATAAAAAATTTGGCCATTCCCACCGAACTGGACGGGTTTCATAGCTGAAAAGTACAGTTCTAAAGGCGTGACCTTTCGAGGTGATTGGCTGCCACTGTTGGGTTATTCTGATTTCCTATTCCTGCAGCGGATTGGGTGTCGGAACTCTCAGCCAAGTCTCCCTTTGTCATTGGTTAACTCATGCACCGTTAAGCATGAGATTCTTGTAAGATAATGTGCAGGTATTAGTTAATTATGAGGTCATATATGATTCTAATATGATAATACCTGATCGTGAGTGACGATCTCTTTTGCAATATTAAGACTTACAAAACTCAAAATCCTGAATGACTTATTCCCTGTAGTTTCTGGTACTTCGGAGAGTCATGGCAAATGCAACCACCACAATAACTTTCTGAAGTATTGCAGAACCATGCTTCAATTATACCATTCCGCATGAGAAACTTGAAGGATAGTTCTTTAATGAAAACACCAACGTACTTACAGCTGATTCCATAAAGGGCAACGATTTGAATAACAAAATATTGCGCCCTAACGAATTGTGAGCTCATTGTGCACAGTGCTAGAAAAAGAACTCGATGCATACCATGTATTGCAAGCCTTTAGTATCTAGACAACAACAATTACAGAAGAAACACCACATTGCAAATAAGTAAACAGTAAGAATAATATACGGCTGTCTTGAGTAGTAGTCCTAATCAAGTTCGACAATTTTGAAAACCCAGAGAAGAGAATTTTTTTTTCTTTTGTTCAGCATTTTCAGATCATCTTTTATTCAACACTGGAGATCACACCAACCAATTCCTCTGTATTCCAAATATTTAGGTCCCTCCTCTTGTGTATGAACATCATAAGACTAGGCCTACTCCCCATTCTAGGTGAAGAACACCAGAATGAATAGAATAATGAACAAAACTAGCAAAAATAATATCATCATAATCTGTCCCTTAGCACTGGCCTTCTTCATAACCATAGCCACTTTTTTCTGCAAGGAAAAATGAGGAAATTTTCATCAAACAAACAATTCAAGACAAGTTATATAATTAATGGGAGAAAATTCAGCTCAAGTTGGCATATAAGCAGAAAAGCCCAAATATATAATTTTCAGATCATGGTTGGGATTGTTATATATCTGCAAAACAACATTGAGAGAATCACCTGAACAAAATCCAGCCGGTTTGTTGTGCTGTCCATTTCAGTACCCAACTCATCTATTATCTTCTCCTGAAGCACCAAAAGACTCAGATATTAGCATATCAAATAGTCAACATTGATCCTAAACTGAAATTGAATGGAACAAATTGACTACAGTAGCAATTCATTCATGGATATGCAAAGATATAAATATGTGTGATTTAAGCTTCACGATCAGGTAAACCAGAGAGAGTATAATAGGTGCATTATAGGGAAGACCACCAGTAAGTACTCACCTGTGCAAGAAGTTCTTCATGTATAGTAAGCCCAACACCTCCTATTCTCTCAACACTTGCACTGAGCTCATCCAATTCCTCATCTTGCTGCCTACAATCGCCAATTGATAAATAATCAAACACTAGTAAAATTGGACAAAAAAGCATGTTGATGAAACAGAAGCATGGAAGAGTAATAATAGAAACAGGAAGGAGAAGTCAAAGAAAAGTAGAAAACTGTACTTGATAAGAAGCATTTGTCTATCTGATTCTGATGCTATAAAGTCATCATTATCTTCTGCACTATACTGGTCGGGTCTATCTGGCTGATGAGAATTTGGCAGTCTCATTAATTCTCGGCGCATAGCACTTGCAGTATTACCATTCTCTTTTCCAGCTACTACAGCTTTCTTTATATTGCCCACCTGGTCAAGTAAAATAATCCTTAAAGGGGATACCAAACTGAAAATAGAATAAGACTAAGATCCACCATGTGTTATGCTATCCAAATTTTGCATGGATCAGAAATTCCATCATTTTAATAACAGGACAATGCCTGCAGTGTCCCATATAGCAAATTAGCATTACTGAGTATATCTACACTCCTTACTGAAATTTAACAGCCAAAAAGATGATACCTGAGTACGGGCAGTGCTGGTCCATCTCCTCCGCTTTTCAAGTTCCACTTCATCAATTCCGTACCAAGAAGGATCTCTAGCCGCCACAGAAATTGTTTTGTCCAATTCATCTACCTTCCTATCAAGAAAGGAGCCTTTTCAGCAGTTGCAAATTGGATTAAAATTGTTCAATTAACACAAAATGATAATGCAAAACACGTCATCCCAACATAGAATTATCCATTTCAAGGATCGAATCCAGGTAAACAAGGAAAACTTAATTTGAGTACCTGCCATTCAATGCTTTCACAATTAGCAAGCAGCTCTTTTGTGAGATGTACTTGCTCTCCAGTGTCAGGAGGAATCCTTTCCCATTGGTGAAAACTTAATTGCAATTTATCGATCTAAACCAGCAAACAAAACACCCAAAATGTCATCTAATTGAAAATCCCAAAAACAAAGAAGACAAAAATGACAACTACCAAGGAGATCAAGCAATCATTTTTTCCCTAACAGGTTTACAAAAAGAAAAAGAAAAGACCCAGCTTACAGAATCTTGAATCTCTTCTTTGACGATGTAAAATGGATCTCGAGCTTTAGACATCTTATAAGTAATGGAAGTAACTTATCCTGTAAACATTCAAAGAACAGTTTTTCAGCCATAATTCAGGTCAAAGAAAAAAAAAGTATACGTTTTTACATAGTTTCTTACCTTTGTCACCGATCTGACAAAAACCCAGTAAAGAAGATCGGTGTTTCCACTCTTTGGAAGGGTGTAATAACGACGACAGAGGTAGAATTGAAGGGACAACCAAAAAAAAAAACTGGTAGATTTCAGTTCTCTGTAATCCCTAAAACAGAGGAGAGGAAGGATTCATGGTTTTGGACTCTGAGTTTTTGTCCGCTTTTCCTTTTGGGGCTGTCTGGTTTGACAACTCCGGGCCATCTTTCTCTTTTGGGTCTTTTGTGGCTATAGGCCCATTGTCTTGTAGAGGTCATTTGCTTTTGTTCGTTTTCTGAGTTTTGCCTCCTTTCCTTTGGGCCCAAATGACATTAATAGTTTGCCACTGCAGTTTCGGCCTCAAACTTAAAAAGTGCAACGAGACAACGACAAATATTGAATGGCTGTAAAGAGTTACGAGGCAACGAGATTGATATATGCACATACGAAAAGTCAAAGAGACTCCTTATCTATACATGCAGCTTATGTCTGCAGAATGCGGTCCATGAATTGACAGCTCTGAGCTGTAAGAATTGAGTGATTCATGGCAAAGAGCCAGAGGGGCTTGATATCCCCTGTCTAATTTTACCAACCGATTCTTTCCTTGCAGAATCTGCAATATAGACCTTGAAGAGTGAGAAAAACCGTGAAGGGAGGAGATTTTGACCACTGGATTTGCTAATACGCTGTGCTACTAATTGGACTGCGGTGAAATGCATTATACGCTATAAATTTTCGAAAAAAGAGTTTGTGCTAATTTCCTTTGGTTTTTTATAGCTCCATTCCTATAGCAAGAGATAAAATACTAAATGTCTATGCCGATCCATCTCAAAAAAATGAAAATACACCTAATAAACAAGTGTGTAGGAGTTCAATCTATTTCAAACAAGTGAGTAGGAGTTTCCCCAATGAACCACTTTTCCCCTTTCAATCTGTTTCTTTCATTATAAGTTGTTTAATCTCGTGGCTTGACTTCTTGCTTTCGTCTTTGTCTTTTTCGACTGGTTGTGGAAGTCGGGATGCTTTTGCATCATATAACCCACAAAACAGGGCTTGATCTTTCTGAGAAGCAAACTGAATTTTTCTAGTTTGAGTCATGGATCAGGAAGCAAGTGAATCTTTCCGAGCTCAGGCTCATTTGTATAAACATATATTCAACTACATCGATTCAATGTCACTCAAGTGTGCTGTTCAGCTTGGAATACCAGATATAATCCACAACCATGGCGGACCTATCACTCTTTCCGAATTGGTCTCGGCTCTTCACGTTGATCCAGCCAAAGATAGTTGCATTTACCGGCTCATGCGCTTACTGGTGCACTCTGGCTTCTTTGCCACAACAAAAGTTGATGGAGATCAAGAAGAGGAAGCATATGTTCTCACACCTTTTTCTAAGATACTTCTCAAAGACAAGATCAATTGCCTATCACCATTCGTTGTGTCAATGCTTGGTCCTGCTATGATTACTCCATGGCAATTCTTAGGAGGCTGGATACAAGGAACCAAGCAGAGGCCATTTGAGAGTGCAAATGGGAAAGCATTTTGGGACTATATGGACCAGGACCCAGAATTCAAGAATCTTTTCCATGATGCAATGGAAAGTGATTCTCAAATGATGAATTTGGTCGTTAAGGACTGCAAGCCAGTTTTTGAGGGCCTGAGTTCATTGATTGATGTAGGGGGTGGAACGGGAACAGTAGCTAGGGTTATATCAGAAGCATATCCCCAATTGAAATGCACAGTGTTTGACCTCCCTCACGTTGTGGCTGACTTGCCAGATAGCGGGAACTTGAATTTCATTGGAGGGGATCTGCTTCAGTATATCCCTCCTGCAGATGCCATTCTATTGAAGGTAGGCAAATTGATCAATACGTTTATGTCTCAAGAATTCTAGCTTTTTATGCTTCTTATGCTGTCCTACTTTTAGCTCATAATTTATTCTCGTAGTATGAACTTTCGACTGAAAGTTATCTAGATCCTGCATTAGATCCTGCATATATACCATTCATATTATTTGCAAATGCTCGTTCAAACTAGATTGTGTCAATCCACGGATTTCTATACTTTGTAGCTCTCCAATTTACCTCTTACATCAATAATTTCCCGTAAGTTTCAATGCGTTACCAATGATTGTTAAGAAACTTCCATCAACTGTCCCTGTAACATGGACAGGGGAGTGCAAGTAGCAGCTTATTCATGACACCATGGTTGTGGTTAGAGGACTAGTAACAATCGATTTTGAACGAGTGCATATCGACTTCAAATTATGTTTTCCTTATTCACATGTTGAAAATAAGTGAGTTTTTGCAGCATGTTTTGCATGCTTTCGGCGACGAGGATTGCATAAAAGTACTGAAGAGATGCAGAGAAGCCATCCCAACACAGGGTGCAAAGGGAAAGGTGATTATCATAGACATTGTGATCAATGTGAAGAACGATGAACACGAATTAACTGAAGCAAAGCTGTTCTTCGACATGTTGATGATGGTTGTGGTGACCGGAAGAGAGAGAACTGAGCAAGATTGGCAGAAATTATTCATGGCAGCTGGTTTCACTGACTACAAAATAAGTCCCTTATTTGGTTTGAGGTCCCTCATTGAGGTCTATCCTTAGTAGGAGAAAGATCAAATAAGACATTTATCATCTTATGTTTTAATATAACTGCAGAATATATCATGTGTTAAAGCTTGATACAATATGGCTCTTGAACAAACCATGTGTTTTGAGTTAAACTATAGATTGTTAAATGCTGATAGCATAAAATCTAAATTTAAGTTTTGGCAAAAAATAAACCGAGTTTGAGACCCAAGAACTGGTTCAAAGGCTATGAAGCTAAGTGGGCATTGAGATTAACATTATGGCTCTGCATCTAGATACTAGTGTTAGGTTGGTATGGCAGATTCTACCTTATCTGGTAGGTTAGATAGAGTCTGTGAGGCTGAGTGAGAGATAGACTATGAAAAATGGAAAACAGAGAGAGATTACAAGTGATTGAGAGGGAGAGGGGAGGGAGTATAGCATTGATTGATAGTATGTTAGTTGGAGAGAGATAATAACAGAGTGAAGAGAGAGACAATAACAGAGTGAAGAAAGAGAGATTAGAAGATAGAATATGTTAGGTAAATTTATATGAATGGATGTATCTAACTTATGCTAGATTAGAGATTATATAATACAAATGATATATTTTCGTAAATCCATCTTAATAAAACGGGGGTTAGACACATTAATTATTAATTTTCAAACTTTACAAATAAGAGTTAGAGTTGTTTAACATGTGTTTCATTAAGATGGCATTTATGAAAATAATAAATTAATTGGTCACTAAATAAATGTTATATTATATATATATATATATAATAATGATCTAAACAGACACGTCAATTTTTGGTAGAGGTAAAAGCATGGTAAAGTCCATAAGACATTAGTGCCTGTTCTTGACTGTTAGTGATTGTGGAAAAAATAAAATTTACAGTCAAAAAATTTGGCAAGAAAAAAAAAATCAACGATGTGTAATGAAATTTTTTTTTGAAGTATAAGTCTCCTATCATAAGATATAATATAAAATTTTTTAAAATTAATTTTAAATAACATATATACATGTAAAATTAAAAAAAATTAAAAAAGTATATTTATTAATAGAATTGAGAAATATATAGTATAAATTTGAGAAGACAATTACTTGTTAATTTAAATTTTCAACATGTTTTTTAATAATATATTTTTTAAAAAAAGACATATTTTTTATTATAATTTATTAAGTAAAAGTAAAAGAATATAGATATGATACTTTAAATATATATATTATTTTTGTAATAAAAAGGTTAAAATACTCACTCTCGGACCTAAAGCCATAAAAAATAGTCTGAGGTTCTAGATGGCTTGTAGAAACCTAAGGCCATAAAAAATAGTGATTGACTATTTGTACTTTGAAGTTTCAGCCCATTGCCAGGACCTCTTGGAAATATAGATTTTCCAAAGACATGCTACAGCTTTAATCCACAAAGGTTAACAATGCAATATCCATGATAAACCTGATAAATCTATGGATTCATGTAACTGTCCATCCAACATTGTTTCCTAATAAAGAGTTTTTTCCTAGCAACTTCTTCATTTCCAAGTTTCTCTTGACTTGTCTTTACGCCTACTTCCAAATCGGCAACTGATGATAGAATTTCTATTTTCGTTATCATTGATGAATTTGGAACAAAATGCAGCATGTCTTTGGAAATTCTAAATTTCCAACAGCATGTGCCATCAATAAATTCTGCACCACGCCAGTGGCAAAGCAAGGCTGATCCCTTGTAACAAAGTGATTTGTAGAGTTATGGATCAGGGAGCAATTGAGTCTAGTTTCCAAGCTCAAGCTCATTTATACAAGCATATGTTCAATTACATTGGTTCAATGTCACTCAAGTGTGCTGTTCAGTTAGGGATACCAGATATAGTCCATAACCATGGAGAATCCATGACTCTTTCTGAATTGGTCTCAGCACTTCAGATCCATCCAGCCAAAACTAATTGTGTATACCGCCTCATGCGCATGATGGTGCACTCAGGTTTCTTTGGCACAACCAAAGTTCACGAACATGATCAAGAAGAGGAAGCATATGTTCTGACACCTTCTTCAAAGCTGCTTCTCACGGATAAGATCAACTGCTTGTCCCCCTTTGTCCTGGAAGTTCTTGATCCTGTTTCAGTGAATCCCTTTCATTTCCTCGGAGACTGGATCAAAGGGGACAAGAACACCGCATTTGAGATTGCGCATAGCTTGTCCTTTTGGGACTATGTTGATCAAAACCTTGAATTCAAGGACCTATTCCATGAAGCAATGGCACGTGATTCTCAAATGATGAATTTGGTTATCAAAGACTACAAGCCAATTTTTGAGGGCTTGAGTTCACTCGTTGATGTTGGAGGTGGTAGAGGGTGTATAGCCAAGATAATATCAAAGGCATACCCTCACTTGAAATGCACAGTGCTTGACCTCCCTCATGTTGTTGCTAACCTGCCTGAGAGCAAGAACTTGAATTTCATCGGAGGTGATATGTTTCAGTATATCCCTTCTACGGATGCCATTCTAATGAAGGTATGCAAAACTTTTCATTCCTTTGCTAAAGGATCAATTGTAATTTATCTTCTTGCTTCTTAATTATCAGATAGGGAAGTTCCTATACATTAAAGAATTGCAATACATGTTGAATTAATGACTATATACATAGAAACTTCAATACTGTATATATGCTTTGATTTTGAGTCAAAATTTAATAATTTGCAGCATATTTTACATGATTGGAGCGATGAGGATTGCATAAAGATTCTAAAGAAATGCAGAGAGGCCATTGTAAGAAACGGTGCAGGAGGAAAAGTGATAATCATAGACGTCGTGATAAACGAGAAGAATGACAAGCATGACCTAACCGAAGCAAAGCTCTTTATCGACATGCTGATGATGGTTACGGTTAACGGAAGAGAAAGAAATGAGAAAGATTTCGGAAAGCTATTTGTGGAGGCTGGCTTCACTCACTACAACATCATGCCAATATTTGGTTTAAAATCTATTATGGAGGTCTACCCTTAGAGGGGAATAATTAAGTGTTTTTTATATGTCTGTGGAAGCTTAATCCTATAAGTCTTTAAATAAATCATATGGCCTGTAAGCTTAATGCATTAAATTGATAGTAAAATAAATGTAGCAACTGAATGTAAGAATCACAGCTACCTTCATTAATTTGTATTTATTGCACGGTCGAATGATTCATCAAGTGAAGAAACATGATAAATGTGGGGCAAAGTATATGAGGATCCTGATTGTAACGCCTCCCTAATCAGACAATAAACTTGACCCCTTTTTTTCCTTTTTGAATAGCGAAACTTGACCCTTGTTACTGAAAGTCTGTCTGCAAATTTTCCAGAGGGAGAGGGAAGAGAGTATAGCATTGATCGATAGTATGTTTTTTGGAGAGAGATTATAATAGAGTGAAGAGCAAGACAAAAAGTGATCATAAATAACAGAAAGATTAGCAAGATAGAATACGTTGGTAAATTTATTTTAAAGGATGTATTTAATTTATATTAGATTAGAGAAAATATTTTATAAATGTTAGTATGTTCATAAATATATCTTAATGGAATACGTGTTAGACACATGTTAATCATCCGAACCCCACAAGTGAAAGTTAGAGTTGGCTGGCAGGTGCACAACAAGTGTTTCATTAGGATACATTTATGAAAATAATAATTAATTAATTATTAAATGTGTGTGTATATATATATATATATTTATGTAATAATTATCTGAATTGTTCACAGAGCTTAAGTGTACACAATAATGATGCTTAACAATTGGTATGTTGGTCACACTTTGCATGCAAAGCAAACTTGGCCAACATGCAATTTTTTCCTCGTACAAATTCACGTCCATGTTAACGTCTAGCAACCCGCCCTGCTATTCTGTCTTTCCTTGTGCAATTTTCGATTCTTTCTGTAATGGTTCAGTCACTACGAAGAAACTCCCTTATTTGGTTTGAAGTCCCTTATTCAGGTCTATCCTTAGCAGGAAATCATACCTTCCTTGTCATTTATGTTTGGATACTACTGAAGAATAACTTAGGAGTTGAAGCTTTAATTTGAATGACTGTTCGGTAAATCATGCATTTTTGTGTGTAAAAAATGAATGTGTTGTGAGCTTAATCCTTATTGTGCTACTTACTTTATTAGTATTAATACATATGTACGTAGCAGAAAAAGGAAAAAAAGGAAATATGCCAGATTACCTTCCATATAACCTTTTGTTAAAAAATTAAGACATTAGTGCATGTGCTTGACTGTTTAGTGCTTCTGGAAAAAGACAGTTCAAAGTCCAGAGTCTGCACGAAACAAAAAGCTAGCAGCCAACGTAGTTCCGTGATCAAGAGTTTTTTTCCTAACAATTTCTTCATTTCCAAGTTTCTCTTGACTTGTCTTTAACATCTACTTCCAAGCAAGCTACTCATAGAATTTCTGTCCACTTGAGTCACTGTTGGTTTTGTTACCATTCACGAATTACCGACCTTTGTGGAACAAAGATGTAGCATGCGTTTGGAAAATCTATTTTTCCAACAGCATATATGCCATCAATAAGTTCAGGACCACACCAGTGGCAAAGCAAGGCTCATCTTTTGGAACAAAGTGATTTGTAGAGTTATGGATCAGGGAGCAATTGAGTCTAGTTTCCAAGCTCAAGCTCATTTATATAAACATATGTTCAATTTCATTGGTTCAATGTCACTCAAGTGTGCTGTTCAGTTAGGGATCCCGGATATAATCCATAACCATGGAGAATCCATCACTCTTTCTGCATTGGTCTCAGCACTTCAAATCCATCCTGACAAGACTAGTTGTGTGTACCGCCTCATGCGTTTGCTGGTGCACTCAGGTTTCTTTGGTACGACCAAAGTTCATGAAGATGATCAAGAAGAGGAGGCATATGTTCTGACACCTTCTTCAAAGCTGCTTCTCACAGATAAGATCAACTGCTTGTCACCCTTTGTCCTGGAAGTTCTTGATCCTGCTTCAGTGAATCCCTTTCATTTCCTTGGAGACTGGATCAAAGGGGACAAGAACACCGCATTTGAGATTGCTCATGGCTTGTCCTTTTGGGACTATGTTGATCAAAACCTTGAATTCAAGGACCTATTCCATGAAGCAATGGCACGTGATTCTCAAATGATGAATTTGGTTATCAAAGACTACAAGCCAATTTTTGAGGGCTTGAGTTCCTCGTTGATGTTGGAGGTGGTAGCGGGGGCATAGCCAAGATAATATCAAAGGCATTCCCTCACTTGAAATGAACAGTGCTTGACCTCCCTCATGTTGTTGCTAACCTGCCTGAGAGCAGGAACTTGAATTTCATCGGAGGTGATATGTTTCAGTATATCCCTTCTACTGATGCCATTCTAATGAAGGTATGCAAAACTTTTCATTCCTTTGCTAAAGGATCAATTGTAATTTATCTTCTTGCTTCTCAATTATCAGATAGGGAAGTTCCTATACATTGAAAAGAATTGCAATACATGTTGAATGATTACATACATGTGAACTTTCATACTATATACATGTTTTGATTTTAGTCAAAATTTAATAATTTGCAGCACATTTTACATGCTTGGAGCGATGAGGATTGCATAAAGATTCTAAAGAAATGCAGAGAGGCTATCGTAAGAAACGGTGCAGGAGGAAAAGTGATAATCATAGACGTCGTGATAAACGAGAAGAAAGACAAACATGAACTAACCGAAGCAAAGCTCTTGATTGACATGCTGATGATGGTTATGGCTAATGGAAGAGAAAGAAATGAGAAGGATTTCGGAAAGCTAGTTGTGGACGCTGGCTTCACTCACTACAACATCATGCCAATATTTGGTTTGAAATCTATTATGGACGTCTATCTTTAGAGGGAAATAATTAATTATTTCTATATCTCTTGAAGCTTAATACTATATAAGCCTTTAATTTAAATAAAGCATATGGCCTGTAAGCTTAATGCATTAATTTGATAGCAAAATAAATGTAGCAACAAAAAAGCAGTTGTAAGACTTGAATGTAATCTACGTACGAGAAAAAGCAGTTGTAGCACTGATAACAACCTTTCTAATCAAGGAATGGAGAGGAGTGATTCTCAGATAATAAACTTGACCCTTTTTGCTGAAAGTCTGTAAGCAAATTTTCCGAGGGTACGAGTAGTAGATCGACAGCTGTCAATTGTTTTCATTGCAAGCAAATTCCACTTGATGTTCTTACAAAAGAAAATCATATCTCAGTTCAACTATGTTTATAGATATAGTTTCCAGGGTCAGGTCTGTCCGGAGACATCAAGCCTCGAAAGCAACAATAGGCATGTGATGGCTCGTGTAAAGTAAAATTCAAGGCATTGAATTGTATGAGCAGTCAAGATGGAACTTGTTTATGATCTGTTTTGGATCATTTTAATCAGCTAGGATACGTCAAATTTTCGTCTATATCTAAATTTCTAGGATTTTCCAAAAGTCAACCGTCCTTTGTCTGCTCTGTTTATTAATTAGCAGTAGCAAGCAGTACCAGTACTTGTTTCCTGATAGACCTTTTCTCGATTTATCTGTTCATCATCCCTGCTTTTCAGAATTTAGTGATTAAGGCCTGTCTTAATATTAACAATTGCAGCCCTAAACAATTATTTCCAGATCAATCTTTCAGCCTGTTTTAGCTGATACTGCAATGTTAATTTATAAAAAGAAATAACTCAACTAGGGAACTGCAGAAACAAAAATTAATTCATATAAAATGCATGGAGATAGTGAGGTGTTCCAAGCTCAAAGTCCCATGTACAAATGGGTGTATCAATATATAGACATCATGTCACTAAAATGTGCAGTTCAAGCAGGCATACCTGACATAACCCACAAGCATACCCTACCGGAGTTAGTTTCGAAACTACATATTCCCGCAGCAAAAACAAGTTGCCAGCAGCGCTTGATGCAAGTTTTGGTGCATTCCGGTTTGCCCAAGCCAACCCAAAGCAATTATTGGTAAACCCTTAATAGGGAAAAGTGCATTCAAAATTCAAGATCGAGCCCAAAACTACAAGGGTTTGATCCTGATCCTAGAGTCAAGACTTGTTGGTGAGGATTAAATCCAATCCACAAGGCATAAAGCAACAGATTTTCCCGGAAACGATTGCTGAAATCCAAGTGCAATTTCTGTTAATTGACATGATAGGATTACAGGCCATAAGTTCACAACCAAGAGGACCCCTCAACAAGCAACTTAATCTAATCCCATCGTATTTAAGAATTAAGGGACTGCAATAAAGTTTAGGAATCCAAGTTGATTAATTAGATCCAGTTGCCATTTCAAGAAACGTTGACTTCTTATCATCAAACTGGCAAGGAAAAGTCCTCATTTCATTTGTCTAGCTTCAAGAGGCAAAATTCTTGTTTAAAATCACTATTTTATAGCCTCATGTTGTTGATTTAATTGTAACACGTTATGTAAAGTGATAATTTCGGTCTCATATGTAGAGATTGAAAGTCTTAAAAAGAAAAGTATTTTCCAAATATTTTATACCTGTCATGTTGGAAGCACTCTAGAGGATGCTGCCAAATGCTAACCATAACAATTAATGCATTGAAGTACATACCTAACCTTCCTTTGCGGATTTTTTTTCCCTAATAAATTAAACAGAAAGTCTCAAGTGTCAACTTGGGTTCATTCCACAAATTGCAATATAACGAAGAATATAGCATTTATGTTTTTATTAATAGAGGCAAAACTTAGGTGTAATTTCCTAAGTAAAGTTCACAGAATTTCCAATTAAAAGAATCAAATTTAAACCCCATTTGATTAATACAATTTAATGATATGTAAATAATTTGAAAATGGTATCAATTCAAAAAATTTAATCAGATTTACATATATCTATTCTTGATTATATCCAATGCCCCTTTATTGGCATTATGAAAATCCTCTTGCTCCAATCCTACCAAAAGAGTACAGTTCAGTCAAATAAACCAAAAAATTTCTAATTCTCCAACGGTTTCGTATGATGTGAACAAAAGATTGCAAGTAGTCTTCGCATCCCTATGTATGAAATGAAAGTCAAGGATATCATGTAAACAATTTCAGGACACCTCAGAAAGACACGATTCCCAGGACGCCATTGAATCCCCACCCTTGTAGAAGAAGTTTACAAGCTAAATTCAAGATATAATCCATCAACTTTCCACTTTAATTACTTCATTCCTTTGCAAAGGAGAAAAAAAAGCGATGTATTTCCGAAAGGAGTATCTTGATTTGGTTTTGGTCCCTAGTGGGTTGCTGATCATGTTTGCTTACCATCTAATCCTCTTCTACAGATACCTGCATCGCCCTCACACCACCGTTATTGGCTTTGAAAACAATGACAAAGAAGCTTGGGTTGAAAGAATCATGAAGGCAAGGCTCTTTCCTAGTTTCTCCTCTCCCTTTTTTTTTTTTTTTCGGTTGTTGTTGTAATCAAATTGATCAAACCAGGTTTTACATTTCTAGCATGTTTGGGTTGGTATTTGCAGGCTGACACGAAAGATGTCAGTAATGCATTGACTGTGATCGGGTCCAACACATCGGCTGCAACTTTCTTGTGCTCAGTCTGTTTGACTCTCAGCTCCCTGATCGGAGCCTGGCTTGCAAGTTCTTCAGATAATATCTTTCGAAGTAATTTAATATATGGTGACACGAGGCCATGCACCATTTCCATCAAGTATATTTGCCTTCTTACCTGTTTTCTCCTTGCTTTTTCATGCTTCGTTCAGTCAGCCAGGAACCTTGTCCATGCAAACTATCTAATAACCGCACCAAACAGTGAGGTACCAGTCGAATCTGTGAAAATAGCTGTTCTCAGGGGAGGTGATTGTTGGTCACTCGGGCTTAGAGCACTGTATTTCGCTCTTGATTTGCTTCTCTGGTTTTTTGGTCCGATTCCAATGTTCGTTTCTTCTATAGTCATGGTATTCACCCTCCATTACCTTGATACCAACACGAAACCATTGCACCCTTATCGAAATCCAACCACTCAGAAGAAGGTCACTGCTAGAAGTTATCGCGGTTCAGTCGTCTAGTATAGGATTTAATTTTCAGTTCCATGAATTTGGAGAAAGCATCCAACATTCTTTCTTCACATATGTAATCATTGATTGTTTGAAGTGAAACAACACAAGAGCTGAAGCAACTACTTGCATTGCACATCAAGCAAGTTTGAAAGGATTGAAACAGCTGATGGCTAAGCGTGGGGAGTTCCCCATTCACAATTTTGTTCCTTGTCGTAACTTGTAAGTTAGCTCTCCCACATCAGTTAACAGTGTTTGATTTGTTGACGAGTAGTTGCAATATCTGCATCAAGGAACTAGGCTGCTCACAATCATGTCCATTATACCTTCATCAGTAAGCAAAAAAATCTGTTTTAGCAATTAACACTGCATTTAGTTGCAATTATAACAAACCAAACTCTGTTTTGACTTGCCCTTTGAAATTGAGACCACCTGGCTTGTTCTAGACCTCTAAAATCTCGTACATGACTGGATCAAGCTTAGGCCCAACATGAACGGATCGTAGAGTTGAAACAGGGCCATGTTCACAGTGCTAGCCTGAATGAACAATATATAAAAGCCCAATTCTTGTCTGGTACTTTTGAAATTTGGGTTGCGATTTTAATTAACTTAAAACTGATTCACGTAGATCATTACATGTCCTGATTAACAACGTCGTAAGCCATACAAAAGACATTGATTGTGATATAAATAAGGAAGTATGTAGTTCCTTTTCAGCCACCAAGCAAAACAAAATCATGCCGTCATCACTGTTCGTCAATGTACCTCTTTCTTTAAAACTTGGGAAATTCAAGAAAGGTACCAGTGCAGCAGCACTTATGTCAAACCTAACAATTTAAAATTGAAAGGAATAGGCTTTTCCTCCTAAATACTACCACCCAACCCCATATTTAATTCCCAAGTTGGACTTTCAAGTTTCAAACATTTATTTTAAAAACAGAAAAAGAAAAAGGAAAAGGGTGTTTGTCCTTGGCTTGGATCATAAGATCACAAATTTTGTACTGGAACGCGAATACTTGCGCAGTGTACTTGGATTTATAAAAGGGATCCACACGAGCGACACCGTTTTGGACGATGAAGCCTGGTCTGGCGCTCTTCGCTTGTCTCGTCCCGTGTGACAACAGCCCGTGCTGCCCGTCAGGTCCCCCTCCCCTCTTCCCCTTTCCACTCGCTTCCTCCCTTGGCTTTTCACTCCCTGGCGCTTCAGATGCAGTTTTGGCCGTTCCTTAGCCGTACGATCAAATTGTTATCAACGTTGTTAACTCAATGGGTAGCCGACAGGCTCTGATCAGACAAAGACCGGTCTAGTTCCTTTTGGCAAGTCTCATGTGGGTCCTACTCACCACATATCTCACGCCACGTGTCCCATCCAACATCTTGGGATAAGAGTTAGTGAAAATCCAAAAAAAAAAACAGACAATAAAAAAAAGGGAAAGCAAAATAACTGTTGAAAGAGAAAGTTAGGGCATTCTCGAGGGGCGAGAAGAAAGAGGTTGGATATCTAGCACAGACACAGTTAAAAGACCCAGCAGCTCACAGGGGAAAGCCGAAATGGCGAGACTACCCTCCATCAGATGTTGAAGGAGTTGACGGCCCCGACACGTGAACGGTGAGGAAAGAGGCAGAGCGTGGGTACAAAAGAAGCATAGGGGCGCGTGCGAGGATGATTGACATGACTAAAGTACGATGAAAGGCTGAGACAAATGCAGAGCAGAGAGATGAAGAGGGAGCAGCAACCCGCGTAAAAGTCGAGGGGTCTCTCTGCAGAAAAAAAAGGCCTAACTTTAGTCATTCGGGGCCCCTTTCCCTTTTGATTATGACCCCTTTTTCCCTTGCTCCGCTGCAACGCTGCAACAAACCCCAACACCCACACCCCATCCGCCCCCAACTCCCACGCGCCCCCCCGCCACATCGTTTTTGCTTCAGCCTCACGACCCAAACATAATTATGTCCCTCTGCCTCAATTTCAAAATCACTCATAGTAACTAGTTTCTTTGTCTTTCTTTCTTTCTCTTTTGACAAAAGTATCTTTGTCTTTTGAGATAACTTTTGACAATATTTACTCCATAGTTTTCAAGATATAATAACAAGACTCGATATTGAAATCTAGTTCAAAAGCCAAAGAAACTTTACTTTGCGAACAGAAGTTTAACCCTATAGTCTGAACTCATTCGGTTCAACTAGTCCTGTCCAATTAATCACCAGGTATTGCTTGAAGTCTAAATTGTATTAGGAAACCAAACCCAACATACGTGAATTCGCATGTGGTTTCAAAGAAACCTTTTATCATAGACGACTAAGTTTTTAGTACCACGTCATTAGGAGCTCAAAGTTGTTGTATTAAAAGGAGAAACTAAAAACACACGTCAAAATGGAATGAGAAAGGAAACATGCCTGCGGTTTGCAGTACAAGGTGATGAATGAAACAAGTAAAAATGGAGTAGATATTTGAGGAACGTGGGGTGGTTTCATGTGATAAGGCTCATGGGAGTAAAGGTGGGGTAGGACAGCAGAGAATCTTGTTTGAAGAAAAAGGATGTAATTTGAAGGCAGCCGAGAGAGAAAGCGAGGTACTGAGGTAGGGTCATGTTAAGATTGGGGGAGGAGATTGTTCAGCTGAAAAGTGCACACTCCATTGCCAGAGATGCTTTTTCTCTGTTTTAGGTTTCCTCTTTTTTAAATGATGGTCTTGGTCGACCAACAGCCATCCAACCCCATCCTCTTCCAAGCTTTCGTTTAGTCCAAGAAAACACCCTTCATGTTACGTACAGCAAAACCTGCACCTGAAATTCTAGAATTTCCTTTGTATATTTGCCATACCACGTTGCAAAATGAAAGCTAATTGCAATGCTTTGCCATACTTATAACTAATACTAGTTAATGAGCAAATTGATCTAGGGGGATGAAAAGTGAGGTACGTACGATTATGATTGTCTTCCACCTTGAGCCTCTTTTGTTTTTTCTCTGGGATGGTAGTGAAAAGAGATGCGTATGCATTAATCTAGGCAATGAAATCCAGTGATCGCAAAAAGCTTGATACTCTTTGTCCGTAATGTGAAAACATGGCTTTTTTTTGTGTTTGGAATGTTCTAATTTGCCTGGTTAACCATGATAGACAGCTTGTTTTTGGTTAAACCAAAAGAAAAATGGAACATATATATAACTTTGTCCTAATACTGAGCTATGCCGCAAAAACAGAAATAGTACTTTCTTTGTATCCTACTAACTATTAATCAATTTCCCTTTTTCTTATTTTTAATGGAAGGAATAGTAATAAGATAAACCTAATATATCAATCCCATTGAGAACAGAAAACCCATTTTAACTAACTGATTAGGGAGAAGAAGTTAAGATTGTTTTGAAAAATATAGCTAAACCCTTTAAGTTAACCAAAATAATAAGAAATCCCCTTTAAAAAGTAATTGATAGCATCTTTTTCTTTCTTTTTTGTCCATGGATAAATTGAGTCAATAAATAGGACTAGAAATCAAATCAAATCATATCATGTGGTCACAATTATTGCAATTTGCCACAAGATAAAGACAACATCTGTTTAAGAAAATTTTTCAACATGGAAATGATTTTTATATGAGACGACAAAAAGAGCTACAAACCCATCTTGCTTTTACTTCTCCTTAATTTTTGGTAATCTGGCCTTTTTCTTTCCTTTTTTTTTTTCCTTTCAATTTGGCATCATTAACATCTAAGAGGGTTCTCGGAGTCAATAACCCCAAAGCAAAAAATAAAATAAAATAAAATAAAATAAAAAGATGCTCTAATGTGTAGGACCCAAACCCATTTCTTCTTTTGGCTAATTTCAACAAAGTGGAAGTACATCGGTTTGATCAATCTCTATGTGAATCTAAGAATAACTTTATGGTACTTCCCCTTGTTGTTTCGAATGGGCAATTATTAATTTGGGGAACCCGTGCACAAGCAATAATTTTTGATTTTGTTAATGCCATAAAATAATAACTATACCAACCTAGACGCGACAAAGTTAACCAATTGTTGTCTTGCAGCATCAGTCAAAAGACATCATTATAAGATCGGTTAAGATAAGATAAATACTATTTTTAATGTAAAATAATAAATCATGATTAACCCAAAAACATTATGATATCTCAAGCATTATCGGTTTCCATCTTAATTCCTTTTTATCCGATGGTGCACGTGAGACAGACCACCATCATTTCTTTTCTTTAACTCGTATGACTGCTAAAAGCCTTTTGCTTTCGGATTTGGTCCCTTCCCTTTTCTCCATTCATTTTCATTTGCAAACTTCAAATTTAATTTCACATGTCACGTTGCCTTTACCTAACAAACCTGTCAAAATTCAAATAGAAACAGGACTCCTTTCATGTCGTGTTACACATAAAATAAAATAAATTGATTTTATTGTGTTGCAGATTTATTCACCTCTTTATCTTTTGTACTTGCAAAGAGAACCCATTGCCCTAAAAATCCAAGTGTGACCAGAAAATGGCAAAGCCTAACCAAGTCCTTAGTCATGCATGCAGGTGTGGTTAAAGGGTATGAATAATGTTTATGGTTTCCTAGCAGGGTAACTGCCCAACATTGCATTTCGCTCCATATAAAGGCAAAAATAGCAACACCACAAAAAGGGTTGTTTATAGGGGCACTCCTCTTTTTTGCCCTTTCTCTCTTCTTTTAATGCATGATTGCAGGTTTCGCTTATTAAGTGGCGTGGCAATTTGTTTTCTTTGATTAATACTGGGTACTGTTTGTTTAATTAATGAGAGCCGCCCCATTGATCAAAAGGTATGGTGGGCGCTCAAATCAACAGCCAGTCTAATAATGAAACAATCTTAGTGCGGTGGGTGGGACTGACGCAAAAGATTAAAGTGAGGCAAAAGGGAAAGATATAAAACAATGTTCGTCCCACCGCTTTCGTAACGCGCGTTCAGCCACGTCCTTGATTCATAAATTTCTAAGCAAAAGAAGTAATAAATGTATTTGAACAAGATGCGAACGCTCCATGGTGGCGAGTGGACACCAGAAGCTTTCTTCTATAGGATAAAAGCGTAAAAGGCGTCACGACCAATTGGGCATTGAGTTGTAACCCGTTTTGTCCGGGTTATCTGCCTAAGGCCTGCTCAGCTAGGCTTTAGGCCTGGGTTGGGTTCTTTGCAATTGATGGCTCTGATAAAGACCTGCCCCTTTTCATTACTGTGACACATTTGTCCACACACTACCCGAATTCCCATTTCTACCCTTTTCTTCCCCCCTCCCCCACAAACTGAGTAAGTCAGATTTTAATGGATCCCTTCGCTTTCTAATTATGATGTGCTAACATCCCCAACAATCTAACCTCCTCTCCCCCCCACCTCCCCCTCCCCCTGCCCCAGCTCTACTTCTGTAGGACGGGTTTGATTAAAAGACTATCCCTACTAATTAAACATAGAGACCACTTGTCATTAAGAAAATGGGGTTACAATTGTTAAAATATTCATTAAGCTAAAGTTGTCATGCATAAATGTATGGGTTAAAGCCTCCTTGGAGAAAATGAGGATACCTTGTTTAATTGTGGAAGGATCATTTGGAACATTCAAGTGAGAGATACACCTCTTAATTTTATTCAAGGATACCCTTTTCCTCCCTGACTACATTTCTTTTTCATTTATTTTTCAACTAGAAATAGAAGAAAACCTTAAAAGGATTGCTGCATTTTCCTTCATTTATTGATTCATCCTCGTTACAACATATTGTCTTTTAGTTTAATCTTAATAATTAGTCTGATAAATGCACTGGACTCTAGTACTCACCAAATGCAACACTAGATGTACTTTAGTTTTTTTTTTCTTTTAATTGTCAACTTAAACTATATCAGAGGAGTGGAAAACCCACATTTCAGAATGTGCTGACAAATTGACACGTGTGGTTAAGTTATTGCTTAACTGGTTGAAACAAGAAACAGGTTCAAAAAATATTTTCCCAGTTGACAGAACCCTGATCGGAGGAGCTGTTAAGCCTGCAGTACAAGATGTTGTCTTCTGTTGCAATGTCTGTAGCCCGAAACTAGACTTACAACTTAACAAGCTTTTAAATTGGACAGGGATTGGCTTTTATGTCACACTAATCATACGGATTAGAAGGGTCATTTCCTTCCGTGATTAACTTATTCCCCTGATTGGTCAGGCATAATGGCCTGCATTTTCTTATTGCTTTTTACCTAAGAAAACAAAACCATAATGGCCTACAAGACTGATTCATGAAAGTCAAAACTTTGGCCAGGCAAGAATCATGGAAGAAAAGAGATGAATGTTTACATATATATTTATATGAGCTAACAACTTGGCAACTTGGGGATCATACTTGTTCAAATGTAAATTACCAAACTCTACCAAATAAGCTTTTTGGGGGTTAGGTATAGGGCTTTGCAGACAGAATATAGGCTGGATTTGAAGTGGGAAAAAGTTTGTCCCTCTAATAGAAAGGATTGCTAACTCTGGTCTCTTTCAGGGTTTGGCTAATTTTAGAGTAATCCCATCCCTGGTTTTTTATTTTTTTTATTTTTTGGGTTCTAAAAAGGTAAAATGTCAAATGGCATGAAAGTAACGGAAGAGAAAGAAGGTTTGAAGCTGTATTATTCAAGAAACGATGTTAATAATAATTCTGATAAAAGGGTAGTTTAGTGGGGAGGGACATGAGTGAGATTTGGGTAAGTAGAAGGGGACAGAATAGACATCCGCCCGGAAATACAGGGAGCCGTACAGCAACCCTCAGCTGCACTTTTCCTTTTTTTTTTTTTGGGGTTTCCAAATAAGTTGGTATTGTTTTATTTTATTATATAAATTTAGTAGAATTTAACTAACAAACACCTCATAAAAAAGTGAAACCCCACATAAAAGCTCTCCCAGTTCTCAATACTCTCTCGCTCTCACTCTCTCTCTCTCATTCTGCCACACATCACTCCCAGCAGTCGCAGCATTGCAGCAGCAGCAGTAGCAGCACTGCTGCTGCTCAGCTTGCATCAAGGAAATCAATAAAAAAAAAACCCACAAAAACACATTCTTTGTTCTTCCCACAACCCCACCCACAAAAAAAAAAAAACTAATTTATAAATATATTTATACTTTGTTTTTATTAATCTTAATTTTAATTCCAATTAATTAAAGCTCATAAAAGCTTGATTTGATATCTAAAATAAAGACTAAAACCCCATCACCCTCTTAAAAAAATTGTTTTTCTTTTTTTTTTATGGTTTCTTTTCGAGGGTCTTGACTCAAACTTCTCCTTTTGGCAATGCCAAAGTTGCACTTCCTCTTTTCCTTGAAAAACCATTGTCTAAAAATGCAGTCATGAAATACCCCCTTCTTCATATCGCTACTCTTCTCGACAAAAAGACCAAAACTTTTCCTCGCCTTCTCAAAAAATCCATTTCTCTCTAAGCTTCTTTTATTTTTTTCGACTACCCAATGGGGGGATTAATCGATCTGAACACAACAGAAGACGATGAAACGCCGTCATCTGGTTCTTTATCTCCATCTTCGTCCTCAACTTCCGTGTTAAGTGCTTCTGGGATAAGTGCACCTGGTTCCGCTTCTAGTTCTTCAGTTTGTTTAGAGCTCTGGCATGCTTGTGCTGGACCACTTATATCTTTGCCGAAGAGAGGAAGTGTAGTGGTGTACTTCCCTCAGGGCCACTTGGAACAAGTTTCCGATTTTTCCGGCGTTGCTGCAGCTTATGATCTCCCTCCCCACGTGTTTTGTCGGGTTGTTGATGTCAAACTACATGTAAGCAATCCATACATGTTTTATAAACTGTCGCTTTATCTTGTGTTTTCTATATATTGTCTTTGTCTTATGAGTGTTTTCTTGAGGTTTTGGGTTATGGGAAAATTTGATTTTTTTTTGGTTGAAGGGGAGAGCTTTGAAGTTCGGAGAATCTTCTGCAGAAAATGAAATTGTGGTTTTGGTTTTATGGGTTTGAATTCTTCTATTTTCTTTGGTTTTTGGGTTTTGCATCTGGGTTTGATTTAGTTTTCAAGAGAATTGGGTTTGATATAAAGCTAATTCTATAAGGTAAATGTGACTGGCCGTCTTAAGTTGATTTAAAGTTTTAAATTTTTTGTCATGGGAGTTAGGTCTTTGAATTATTCGAAAGTCGCCGTATTTTTTCTGTACTTGTTTTCCCAACCAGGCCTAGGGGTTCAAGGAGAGTGCTTAATATGTTTCCTTTTTTTTTTTTTTTTCTAATGTGAATTTGCTATGAAATGTGTGTTTCTGTTGGCAGGCAGAGGCTGCAACAGATGAGGTTTACGCTCAAGTTTCACTGGTTCCTGAAAGTGAGGTGGGCTTTATTTTAGTTTCTTGTTTTGTTTGGTTAATGGTTGCTTATAAAAATAGGAACTATAACAAAAATATAATCAGTTTGAACAAAGTTGCTTTAGCTAGGTGTTTCATTTTCTGTGAACGGAAAGAGAAAGGACAATGACATCATTCTAAATTAGAGATCACTGTCCAATGACAAATTGAACTTCATTCTTGACTTTGGTGTGTCATTTTATTGGTTAGTGTATTTGTTTCTTTTCGTCTTATTTTCATGGTGCTTTCTCCTGGTAAGCTCCAAAATTGTGAGTCTGATCTTGCCTAAAATATGCTGTGTGCAGCAAATTGAGCAGAAGTTGCGGGAAGGGAAGATAGAAGCAGATGGTGAAGAGGAGGATGTCGAAGCAGATATCAAGTCAACGACGCCCCACATGTTCTGCAAGACCCTTACGGCTTCTGATACCAGTACACATGGAGGCTTCTCTGTTCCTCGTCGAGCTGCTGAGGACTGCTTCCCGCCCTTGGTAATTCTCTTGCACTTTTCTCCTTATATCTTTTTGAAATTTTTTTGTTCATTACAATGTATCTTTACAACAATTAATTATGTTTTGGTATAGCACTCTTCTGTTTAGTTGTTGAGTTCAAGTAGATTGGTATTGTAGGATTATAATCAGCAGAGGCCCTCACAAGAGCTTGTTGCAAAAGACCTTCATGGCTTGGAATGGAGGTTTCGACACATTTATAGGGGTATGACTAAATAGTGATGTATTTTAATGTAACATTTTGCTAATGATGGATTTCGTCTCATGGAACAAAGGCATGTGGATCAGAGTCTTGATTAACTGTGTATTTCTCTACTCGCTGCTAAAATATTTTTGGTTTGACTAGGGCAACCTCGGAGACATTTGCTCACTACTGGATGGAGTGCTTTTGTAAACAAGAAGAAGCTCGTCTCTGGAGATGCTGTGCTGTTTCTTAGGTTATAAATTTCCCTGTTTGTGAAGTTTTAATTAATATTTTGTAGGGATCTTATTTAGTGTCCATAGCAGGGGTGAGGATGGAGAACTAAGGCTGGGTATTCGAAGAGCTGCTCAAATTAAAAATGGCACATCTTTTCCATCTTTGTGCAGCCAGCAGTTGAACCGCAGCAATTTTGCAGATGTAGTCCATGCTATATCTATGAAAAGTGTTTTTAGCATTTACTACAATCCAAGGTATATTGCTTCTTCATTCAGAATATTTGACAAACAATGTGATGCAGTATTATGTTTTCTGAGGATGCAATTTGGAGCTTTATGAGTGTACTTGTAGATTTTCTATGATCGCTGCGCTTTGGGGTGTGGGGGGCTGAAAAATTTAAATGAAAAGAATATACATGTAGTGGTGAATTGAGTCCTTATAGTGCAGCTCCAACCGTATCTGGTTATGTCTACGTTGATATGCTTCTAAAATCTTGGTTTGAAGTCATTAATGTGGGGCTGGCATTTTTCATTTGTTTCCTCTATTTTCTGTTCACTTAAAGCCTGAATCAAGTGTGCCTTATTCAGACATCCTTATAATATCCTAGATTAATTTAAAACAAAAGAAGCTTGTAAAAATTATCTTTAGGTTTAGATATATGGAGTCATGTATACAAACCATTACTAACAAATCTTCTTAAGATTGTCCTTTAGTCCTTACTATCATCATTGATTCCAAACAAGGAGTTTAGTGTTTCTTGTCTCACCCATAAGAAAGGTTGATTTATCCTTGTGCCCCATGTATCATTGGATAGTTAATTGTTGATGATGCATTTGTGCTTACTTTTAACCTTTGTGTTTATTATATTTTGTATATTCTATTTGTTATTGTGCTTTCTTGTTGTCCAGTAGTCAAATGTTTTCTTCGTGCTGCTTTTTAGACATTTTCTTTATGTGATCTAAAACAAAATTTTTTGGTTGATGTGTAGCAGAGCCAGTTCATCAGAGTTCATAATACCAGTGCATAAATTCTGGAAGAGTCTTGATCATTCTTTTGCTGTTGGAATGAGGTTCAAAATGCGTTTTGAAACTGAAGATGCAGCAGAACGAAGGTGTGACCTGATTCAACCTGCAACTTGTCCATTAAACTAAATTATTTTTAGTCTATAGAGGGGTGGGAAGACCTACTGTACCATGCTATCAAGGTCTATTGAATTTTTCTTTTTCTTTTGCAGATATACAGGACTCGTAACCGGAGTCAGTGATATGGATCCTGTTAGATGGCCTGGTTCAAAATGGAGGTGCCTGCTGGTATGATCACAGAGCTTGCTTGTATATAATAAGTTTTGTTTTACAAGTTTATAACTGAGGTATGTCTTTCAGTTATCAACTTGTAATATTGTCATAGTTTCAAGGGTTAGGCAGAAGGTTATTATTAGAAAATGGCTTGTGTTTACCCTTTACAATGGTAATAACTAAGGTAATTCTCATAATTATTACTGTTGGTTCTTACCAATAACCTCATTTATTAAATTATTTGAATAGAATATGGCTTCTTGCTTGAAATTTTAAGTACACACTGAGTGTATGCTAGTTGTAGAAGTAATTTGAATATTTTGCCAAGGAATCCTGCTTGCTATCTTGCAAAATAGAACTTCTGATCAATAAGCAATACTTACCTCTTATTAGTCTACCTTTAGGCATTAAGCAGAAAAACGTGATAAATAAGTTCTTGTTTGGTTTGCCTTACAATTTTAAGGAAATAATTCCTGTAATCTCTGTTCTTTACATGCCAATTATTAGCATATCTGGAAGATTCTTGCTCTCTGAATTTATATATTCTGTTGAGTTCTTCAACTTGCAGAGTTTCATGTGCTTGTTTTTGATGCTTTCATTTAGTATTTTTGACTAGTCAGACAATGTTTTGTAAATCCCCTTTATTATTATGTAATATTGATCAAAATGTTACTAGAGTTTATATAGTAGTGGTCTCTGGCTAATTTTTGCAGGTAAGGTGGGATGATATTGATGCTAATAGGCATAGCAGGGTCTCTCCCTGGGAAATTGAGCTGACTGGTACAATTTCTAATTCTAACAACTTGCTCACACCTGGTGTGAAAAGGAACAGGATTGGATTGCCTTCAGGAAAACCAGAATTTATGGTTCCTGGTAGGTTCTTCTGCACAACTTAATCTTTTTCCTGTTTCATGCAACATTATTTGACTTTTGTCCTTTGTTCTTCTAACAGATGGAATTGGAGCATCTGACTTTGGGGAACCTTTGCGGTTCCAGAAGGTCTTGCAAGGTCAAGAAATCTTGGGTTTTAACACTCTTTATGATGGTGCTGATGGTCAGAATCTGCATCGGTCTGAAATGAGGCGGTGCTTTCCTGGTTCTAATGGTTCTGGTATTGTTGCAATAGGAAATGTTGGTAGAGACCGACTGGGGAATTCTGAAATTTCCTATAGAGGTGTAGGCTTTGGGGAATCTTTCCGATTCCATAAGGTCTTGCAAGGTCAAGAAATTTATGTAAGCCCTCCATATATTAGAGGTCCAACTACAAATGATACTCAAGAAAATGATGGTCTTGGAGTCCGTGATGCTGGTCAGTTTTCAGGAACAAGAAGTGGATGGTCTTCCTTGATGCAGAGCTATAATACTCATGGTCATATACGGCCATCTGCACCATCTGTACAAGTGTCTTCACCATCTTCGGTGTTAATGTTCCAGCAAGCAAGCAATCCTATTCCAAACATCAATCCTATTTATAGCCTCAATAGCCAGGAAAAGGAGCAGGGAGTTGACGGCCGGAGTTCTTTTCGTGCACCTGAAATGTCTGGGGGAAAGTTATTGCAATCTTCAACTGGTGAACACAGTTCCTGTGGGAGGGATCATGGAACCTTGGACTCATTTGGCCACTCAAATGATTCTGTTCAACTTGGTGACTCACAACCTCTTGCAGCTCAACCAGCATTTAGGACTAGTCAAGATTTAGCTTCCTCGTGTAAAAGTAGCTGCAGACTTTTTGGATTCTCCTTGACTGAGGGAAGACAGGATGCTATTAAGGAGGACAACATGGTAAAAGCGACCTCATCATTGGGTCCTGGAGCTTTTTTACCTTGTATTGGTGAGCAGTTTCATCCAAAGCCTCCAGCAGTGACAAACACGGTGGGAAGCAATTGTACCAAAGTAAGCAACCTCTATGCTGTCAGAGATATGCTTTTTGATATTGCATTATAGTGTAGTCATGAAATAGAGAGTGCCGTTCCACAAATAAGGAGTTTTATAGACAGGGTTTTGGATCCCTAGAGCCTGACGAATATGTTGTGATTGGAAAGTTGAAACTTTTATTAGTGCTGCTTACTTGGGTGGAGGAGATGAAAAGTTTTTACAATGATAGGGGTGATTCATCATATGGTGGTTTGTGGAGATAACTGCTGAGGTTTTAATTTTCTACTATTAACAATGATACTTTGTTTTGGGACCGATATAGTCAAACCTGGCAGTACTCATTCTAGAATGCCTTGACGATGCGTGGATAATTTGGAGAGTAGTTGGCTTGAAAATGTTGCATTTTTGTGGTATGCTATCTGATTTGAAGTGCTTCACAGTGCATCCAAGGAATGTTTTCCATGATCATGGCCTACTTTCAGGGTGTAATTGTTATTGAAAATGACTATGTTTCGAGTTTCAACCCTTTAAAATTAATCTGATATCAATAGTTGTTGGCATTGTTCTTTACAGGGAATTCTGCAACATTGTCTCAAAAATTATATATACTGATGAAGATGCTTGCAGAAGCAGCTGATATTGGGCAAGAAGATGCCTACAGTTGCTTTAGTTGCATGTGTGTTTTGATTGGTAAGAATTTAGCATTATGACTAAAAATTGAAAAATTGTAATTACTTTCATGAATTGACTTGATTGTAATTGCCTCATGGCTATGATAAGAACACCTTGTATTAACCTTTGTGATGGTCTTCTATTCAAACCTTATGCAGTCGGCTGATATGTACACTCTGGTACACTGATTGTTGTCATGTTTTGGGTCAATTTATGCAGTGTTCTTTTCAAACAATTCATCTTGGTTTTTCTGTTTGTTCAATAGCAAGCATTTTTTCCAAGTTAGCTGAAAATGGAACTTGCAAAGACCCTGTGAAATGACTCTTTTTAGGGGTGAAAATTAAAGTGGAATCGGGTTGGACATGGTAAAAAACTCTTGAAATCGTCGCCCACCATGATTTTACGTAATACTTATCCTTCTACCCCTAGACATGAATGATTAATGAACAAACCTCAGAATCAACAAAACAGGAATGTTAAAACCTATGAAGTAACATGTTTTTGAAGATAAAACAGAAAGATACCCAAAACATTAAATGCAGAACAAGTTGATCTCTTGCGGTTAACCTGGATCAAAATCCGAAAGCACCGTCCCAGTTCTAGCACTGCCCCCACTTCTGGAAGAATAGTGAAAAATAAACATGGCCTTGTTCAAATTATAAGATGTTCGGTCCGCCTGCTTAGTAGGCAAAGGTCCACAAGGACCGATCCTGCAGTCTTTGCAGCATCGCATCCACTACTGATTTACTGTGCTATAAAAACAACTGGTTATGCGAGTGGGGTTCTTCTGTGAGATGGTCCCTGACCCTCAGCCAAATTCTTTAATTAGTTTGACCGTGGAAATTATTCGCGGCAATCTTCCTATTGGCTGAAGTCGAGGAAAAAACAAGATGAACCTTGAACACTAAGTTTCGTATTTAAAGAATAACAGCCTCTAGTAGTCTAAAGCAAACATGTAGATGTAGTGGTGCTCTATTTTGTCAATCTAATGTAAAAACAAGACCAGAACATTCTGTTGAAAATTCCAGCATCCGAATAGAGTAATTGTGTGGCCCCCTAGCTAGAAATTGTCCACAAGGTTCCACCAAGTTTCATTCTATTGTAACCTCAAAGTTTACGGCCTGCGTGATTGAGACACAATGGGGCTCATAATATAGCTCTTGACTAAAATAATTTAACCAACATATTGAATAATTGGGAAGTAATTAAAAAATTCTGATGAGGGACATAAAATTTTGACCTCGTAGACAGCAACTTATGTTGTTTTGTCGTCAATCATCATACGCATATTTGTTAAAAGGGTCGTTTCGTGGAACTCCTCCTGGCAGCTAACAATCATACTCAAAACAGGTTTCGAATGGGGGAGGGTAGCTCTAGAGAGACAGGAACCAGCTTGCTTAGACTTGGTATAGACAGTCAGATCGTCCCCTTTGTTTCATACTTGTTCATGCATTAAAACCAAGAGTATTTTAATGGATGGAACCGTGTTGCTTAGCATCCCGAAAACAGAGAACAACGTGTGAAAGCAAGATAACTCTAGGATTTTGGATGAGAGGCTCTGGGAACGCGGAAGGTTGGACCCCGCAGGCCCCGGCACACCGGCACCGCCTGTCGCTTTCCACGCGGGAAAGGCTAACCATAGATTTACAGAATCTTTATTTTAGAATCACTTTTTCCACGCTATGGGACCTCGGCTTAGACCATGAACTGCAGAATGCAAATGTCAAAGAGGGAGTTATGCCATAATTAAAGATGGTTTCACTTCATATCAATTTAATGGTAGTATAAGTATTTGTGACGCTTTTCATCATTAAGGTAAACAAAATGAGGAGGAAAATAGAAAAACAAACAAGTACAAGCCATTTGCTAGCTATGATTTTGGCCGGTTTTGTTGATTCGTCAGTGGTGCCTGTTAAATTTTTTGTTTCAACATAGAAATAGATGGTCAAGGAGGAGGAAAAAGGACTGAAGAATCTCGGAAGGTCAACGTAAACAACCAAAACTAGAATTCATTCACCACATAGGCAAGTAATATTCTGTGGTGTGCTGAGAGTTGGGATTGATTCAACTTTTACTCTGTCGTGTCTTTTTGTGCACAAAAACGTAATGGATTCCGTCAAGTGAACACGGTGGGGAGTCGAACCATGCACCACGGAATATGTTGACTTGACTGTATAAGCGGCCATCCTTGTTGCTTGTATATGTATCCGGGGTTATCCCCCCACTTGCAATATTTCCAGAAAATAGCAACAAAACCTTGGTGGTTCAGAGAGCAAAAGGAAAAGAAAAAGAGAGATGGCAGGAGAAGAGGCGACAACAAGCTCTGAAACAACACTCGAAAGAACTCCAACATGGGCTGTGGCTACTGTTGTCTTCGTCTTGATTTTGATCTCCATTTTTATTGAACATATGCTTCATCTTCTGGCTAAGGTATTCAGATTGTAGGGTAGCTTTTACCATGCAAAACTGAACCATTTTCCCATGCATGGTGTTCATATATACCTCTCCTTTTTGTTCTGATTTTCGTGCTCTTCTTTGATAAATTTTCAGTATTTCAATAAGAAAAGGCGGAAATCCCTTATTCAGGCTCTTGACAAGATCAAATCCGGTTAGAATTCAAGCTAAACGAAACATTTCTCTTTATGTTTCTTCCTTTCCAGTATTTGCTAATTAATGAACTTGACATTCTTACTCTAGAACTGATGCTGCTGGGGTTCATATCATTGTTGTTAACTGTGACTGAAAAGCGAATTGCAAATATTTGCATCCCAAAGAACGTAGGTGAAAGTTTTCTCCCCTGCAGTGATTATTCAAATGATAGCGAGGAAGAAGCCAAATGCGAAGAGCAGGTATGTATTCAAATGTTAATCACATTCCTCATTCATATATGCTTTTGGAGTAAATTAAGTTGCAGGTAATCTTGTTTTTGACCAGGGAAAGGTCTCATTGTTGTCTAGACAAGGTGTTAGGGAACTTCAATACCTAATCTTTGTGCTGGCTTTCTTCCATTGTTTGTCATGCGTCCTCACGTTCAGTCTTGGCATGGCCAAGGTAATTTCTTTTTGTTGTTATCCTTTAGCAATTTTCAATGTACAAATGTCAAAATCCCACTGTTCGAAGAAAAAAATAATTCAGTTCTCTCTTTTGATCTTTTGATGCCTTTTAACTTCTATTATGTTGTGCCAGCAATAGGGGTATAGCTGTTCAAATTGGACTTTTGTAATACTACTAATCAACTTTTAAATCAAATCAGCCGCTAAATGGCAAGGGAAATTGAAGAGGAAGTTGCACGGAATGCGAACTTTCTCTCAGTTCTAGAGAGAGCTAAGTGGGAAAGTGCGACTTGTGTTTGACATTATTGGTTCTCTCTTTTTGGCAGATGAGGAGGTGGGAATCTTGGGAGGCAGAAACAAAAACATTAGAGTATCAATTCTCAAATGGTAAGCTTTTTGGGGTCTGGGAATATCTTTCCCTCTCTGAATTATTAAGTCTTTGTAGGCCCAGTACCTAATAACTTGTTCGAATTCATGTCAGTATGGAATAATCAATTCATCTAATCACCCGCAGGCAAATTCTGAATTTTCCATATAATTCAACTTCACTGTTAACAGTAGGTAGAAGTACAGAATAGGTTTCCCATTTTGGAAAAGTGATATATAGGAAATTATGCTGGTAAAACACATCGGCACCATTGCTCTAATTCTACAGGGAAGACTGTGCATTCTATGTCATTTATGGCGTCTGATTTACTTTCTTCTTGCATGACAAAGCAATAATTTAATACCTCTGCAGCAAGTAATGTGGTAACTATCCCTGACATCTTGTGAACTAAATTGCTTTTTCTGATCACAATCTCACTTTCCTCCATTAAATAGATCCACGGAGGTTCCAACTTATCCATCAAACATCATTTGCAAGGCGGCATCTGAGATTTTGGAGTGAACACAGGTTTCTTCGTTGGCCGGTCAGTGCTGGTGCAATGACACTATCATCCCCAACAAATAGCCTACCACAAATTAGAGCATTGGACTGATAGATATGTTGTGTTTTGACATCTTGTGCAGGCATGTTTTCTTCGACAGTTCTATGCATCTGTCTCCAAGGTGGACTACTTCACGCTTAGACATGGGTTCATCACGGTAATGTTAATGAGCCCATCCCTTGTCGAATTAAATAGCAGTTAATTACTTCACCTGGGATGCAATTTTTTTTTTCTAATTCCTGTTTGCCTTCTGAATTTTCAGGCCCATTTTGCAGAGGGAAGCAACTTTGACTTCCAAAAATACATAAAAAGAGCGTTGGAAAAGGACTTTGGAGTGGTTGTGGGAATAAGGTTGGTTTTTTATATGAAATCTTGATGTTTCACTCCATATTAAACCCAATAGAATAAAGTTAATAACAATATTTCACCACTGGTCTTTCATGTTTTCAGCCTCTGGATATGGATCTTCTCAATGTTCTTCATATTCTTCAATGCACATGGTAATTAACTCAAAGAAAATATATGCAATTTTATGGCTAAGCCTGGTCATGCTAAAACATTTCATTTATTGTAATCTGCAGGTTTTTATAATTATCTCTGGCTCCCTTTTTTTCCACTATTGGTAAGTAACAAGGAATTCAGCTAGCCCAAAGAAAGAACATAGCTATATACCAAGGGACTAAATAGAATGTTAAGAACAATTACTTAAACAAACTTTGTTTAACAGATGTTGTTGCTGGTGGGAACACAACTGCAAGGCATCATAACTAAGATGTGTCTGGATAGCCAAGAGAAATCTCAGGTTGTGAGAGGAACTTTTCTTGTTAGGCCTAGTGATCATTTCTTCTGGTTCGGCTGGCCCAAATTGCTTCTCCACATCATGCACTTCATCTTGTTTCAGGTCAACCCATTAATCTTTAATTCCCTCCATTCTTCCCTTTCGATTGTTTCCAAAATTTAATACAAATTAAATTCTCGTATGCCAAAATCTAAATGGAAGAACTTGTTGGACTTTTCGCAGAACTCCTTTCAACTAGCATTCTTCACATGGACTTGGGTAAGCATAAGGCTCATTCTCTCTTTGTTTCCTCCATCGAAGATTGTTTCTAAACTTCATTCAAAAATTGCAGTACAAATTTGGGTTCAGATCATGCTTCCACAGAAAGACTGAAGACATTGTCATAAGAGTAGCAATGGGAGTTTTGGTTCAAATCCTTTGCGGCTATGTAACTCTGCCTCTGTATGCTTTGGTCACACAGGTAAAACTCAAGTTGAAACACTCGTGCTATAAGGAAAGCCGCTGGAGAAAGTCTCATTGTAATGTTTCGTTTTTGTTAACAGATGGGGACATCGATGAAGAAAGCTGTCTTTCCAGAAACTGTGGTGGAAGGTCTAAACAGATGGCAAGCCAACGCTAGGAAAAACGTTGCGCTCAGAAATAACACCTCGCCGTGGACTTCACTCGACGCTTCACTCGAGACCTCGCCTACCCTTGGGACTTCACCTTCTTTCAGCCCGGACGCGTCTTATTCTGTAAAATATGAGCAGCCAATATCGAATTCTGATCAGTACCTTACGGTTGAGATACAAGATGAAGGAAGGGAAAGCATAAGCAGCGAAACAGAAGAGCATCAAAAGAGAGGTTCCTTTGGTGGTTTTGATGTGAGAAATGAAAATAATAAAAAAGCATGATTGATAATCGGCCATTGTTGATGTACAGTTGTTAGAGTAAATCTTTGTAGTATGATCATATTGATGGACGAGCCAAGGAAACAGTATGAGGGTTATCTTCTAATTAATGTTCAATTTCATTTTTTTTCCTAATTAAGAGGTTTTGAGGCTTAATTTTTTTTTTGACATGCAACTATGCATGTTTTGGAAACATTTACATATGTATCAACACTTCATTTGATTAAGCATATTCTTATTTTTAAAAAAAAAAAAAATCTTCTAAAGTGCCATCTAAATGTAAATCTATCGAAAACAAGATAAGAATTTATTAGTTATTAAAAAAGAGTCTTATAATAATGTAAATTTGACTTAATTTAAAGTTTAAAGTTAAAATCTCCTTCTTCTTTTTTTCTTAAATTATCTGAAAACAAAGAAATAGAAGAAAAGAGAATATATATACAGTGTTCAACTTTGGAACATAATTATCCAACCAAAATAGTTACTTTTCCAAAAACAATACCCAATTTGGAATTATTATGATTGTTTAATTATCTTGATATCTCCAAAATATACGTGTGATGTTTTTGTTTACAATGTACAATGTTTTTAAAATATAACCGTGTAAGCACATCTGATCATTATAATTTTCTTTAAATAATAGAAAATTACATCATATTTATTATATATATATATATGCACGTATTTATCCTTGAAATATGTGAAAATAATGATAGAAGACGTGAGATTTGACATGAGGTCCTGAAAGCAAATTGTGGTTCCAGCCACGCCACTATATATAACATATGTTTTGCATTTATATTGATTCTCAACTAAAAATTAATGGGAAGTGAGCTTTGGTAAACAAGGTAGTCCATAGGCATGATGTTTCAATCAGGGCTCGGATATCAAAAACTTTTTCTTGTTTGTTCTTAAAGCCTGGCCGGCCGAGCCCATTCATAGCGCCAGTTCATGGCCGAATTCACTGGACCACTCCTTTCGCCGCACAAAAGAAATGCCATTTTTAAGTTGTACACCATTTTTATTAAAAGCTTCCGACCAAAGATTTGATCTTCCAAACCAAATGGAAGACATCTTGGGTTCAAGTGAAGTGTTTCGCTATCACCGTCCCAAGCCCATTCATTGTTTTCATACCTTGCTCTTCGGCCGAGGGAAGCCAAGCACGTGCTTTATTGGCCCTAATCACGACATATCGACCCTATTAACAGTAGAAATGTCTGCGCTACTCCCAGTTTGTCAAAATGGAAAGCTTTCAAGTTTGAATATAACAAGCACGATGCTACAACAACGTGAGAAAGTGGCAGCGGCTCTGCGAAACATTTTTCTCTGCTCTTCACACTCTGCCGTGGGTTTTTTTTCTCTTTATTAATTATGTGGTCTGCTTTGAACGCTTGACTATATTGCTTTTGTTGAATTTTTAGGTGTTGAAGCTTCTAACCTTGATGTTTGATGTTCGTTTCATTTGGTAAGAAATGACCAGCTCTTCGCTGGGTTCCATGAAGAGTGGACCGACCGACCTATCCCTCTTTTTTCAAAGTAAACACCTTCCCTATGTTGGAATTTCTCTCTTCTCTCTCCCTTTGTGTCAGAGTTTAAATATAATAATAATTAATTAGGTCATTTTTATTAACTAAAATTTTTTTAAAAATAATTTTAAATTAAAAAAATTTTTGAATCTTACTTTTTAAGTAAAAAAAATAATATATCAATTAATAAGTTAAATATTCAGATGTTAAAATTTTAATATGATTATTATTTTGTATGACAACATTTTAATTCATTTTGTTTTTATTTATTTTACATGTAGTAAACATCTTTATTAAAATACATCTTCTTAGAGTTTGCATGATCTCGTTTCCAAATTCAGTTGGTTGTTTCACTACTATCTTGAGTTTGAGAAGGACCCGGATTATCCTTGATTTCATTAATGGGATTCTTTATTGACTTAATTTCATTATTTGTTCATAGTGTAAATAGCCCAAATTAAGAACTAAGTTGGGAACCATTTTATGTATAAACACCCCAAATTTTTGTATAGTTATAGCATCACAGAAATACAAAATTCTTCAAAAGCTACTTTATATTTTAACTACTCATATAGTACTTTTTAGTAAGACTAAAAACAGGATTTCTTTTGACACAAAACAGCCACCCAAGATTATTAAATAAAAAGCACATAGTAAAAGATTTATGCTTGCAATTTGAGGAATATTAAATTAACAAGTAGGCAGCAGCCATAAAATCTTTCCAAAGTTGCCCACTAATAATAGCTAAATGTTTAAATCATGACTTCTTAAAACTTTTTACTTTTTTTTATCATAATATTCAAGTAAGCCTCTAAATTATTTAAAAAATTTAAATATGTTTATGTTCTTTTATTACATTCAATCAAATATTTATACTTTTATTTTGAATTAAATAAAGTATTATGATTAGTGATTGATTAATTACTATTAGTTAAAATACTAATTATCGTTTTATATCCATATAGTATTTAACACAAAATTGATGTTAAAGGTGAAAAATGTTATATAATAATGTTTTCATATTAAATTATTATGTCACATTTTCATTAATTATAATATGTCAATATGTCATATCATTATTAATTAAAATATGTGAACATATTACATCAGCACTATATGATATAAAATGATAAATGGTATTTGATTAAATCAATTATCACTCAAAATAATTTATTTAATTCAAAATATAAATAAAAAAACTTATTTTACTCAAAATAAAAATATAACAATTTGATTGAATAAAATAAATATATAAAAACTTTTTAGATATTATATATTTTATATAATTAAAAAAATATTAAAATAAATCTTTCATTAAATAATTTTATTCATTTAAATTTTAAATCTCTTCAAATTTTAAATGATTTATATCATAGAATAAATCATAAAAATCGTGATTTCATGAATCAAGCCGGTTGAAAATGATCCGTCATCTATATATTTTTTTTCCATTTCTAGTTCTACCCACGTGATTAACAATTTAACCACCATAAATCTGAAAACAGAAATCCTTGATTGTTTTCTTTTTTCCAGTTTTAGACTTTGCCGCGGAGAAGACGTGGGCGTCACCATACCAAAAAAACAAATTCTTATTTTTCGACTCAAATCGATGATTTCAAAAACATGGGAATAAATAAACGTCCACGTCAGACAGACTCACCCTATGAGTCTGGGTCCCACTCTTCGTTATCTCAAGTCATCAATCGTCATCAGAGAGGAGAGAGAAAGAAAGACAAGGTATAACACGTGGGGTGAAAGTGACGGCTTCTGATTAATGCCTAGAAAGAGCGACGGTGGATTTTCCAATGTTATCCCTGCCACGTGGCGTCTCCCAAGATACTATAGCCGTACGACGCACTGGTAGTGATCTATTGCGTGATGTCATCATAAAGTTTTTGTATTCTTACTGACTTGTACTGTGGCCGGTAAACTGTTGCTGGTATAAAAGTACTGGTGCTAAAATAAAGGTTTAATATTTTACAAAATTTTTTAAATTATTTTAAAAAAATTATATTTTTTATTATACTTAATAAATTTTTATATTTTTATTTTCAATTAAATTAATATTTATAAATAATTAATAATTAATTTTTATTTTATATCAAATGATAATGATATTATATATTAATATATTATAATTAATAATAGTGTAATATGTTGTGGTAACACCGTATATAAGATAATATAATAATTTGTACTTTTTAAATTAATATTATATTAATATCATATAATATAAAATAAAATTTTTTTATTAATAATAATTAATTATAATAATTAATTTAATTTAAAATAAAAAATATAAAAATTTAATTAAACATATAAGAGCTTTTACTAGAAAAAATATTCATCTAAATTAAAACTGAAGAGTTTATTTTGGATTCAAGACTTACATTAAATTTTCAATTTTGTTGAATATATAATACAAGCTTGAACTTGAAGCAATCATCAAATTTCTTTAATATTGATCTAGCCTACCAGGCCTGATGCATTAAAATTTCCTCATCTTTTCTTGGAATGGTTCTCAGTAAAATACCATGCGCAATATCTGCACTTTCCTAATTTGTTCAAGATACTTGCCACGCTGCGGATTGGGAACTTCGTAGGCTAACACTGTAATACATTGTCGTTTTGCCCAGACAAAGTTGTACCAAAGTAAAAGTTTTCCGCATGGAATTTGCGCCAGTAAACTGCGATGCCCATAGAAAAAGAGGTCTAACTTTTTGGCTTTTGCTAGGCACTGCAGAGGATAAAGCAAAGGTCACTTTCAATTTGGGGACCTAGAGCAACAAATGGGAATCCGTCTACCAATCGGTGACGCAAGCATGTCACCCATGGTCCCCCTGACGCACTAGAGTGCGTAACTGCCGTTGACGTTAGAGTCTTCGCCCCATTTCCCCTGTTTATAGGTCGCATATTATAATCCCCCCATCTCCCTCAACATATTCAAAACCACTCTTCACAATTTGCAATCTTTTAAATCACATATATGTAACCATATATTCCATGCAAGAAGCTATCCCTTATAAATCATACATGGCTGCCGCCGCCACAGCAGCCAACGGCAGCAGCTCGCCGCTACGCAACTTTCTTGGTGGTGCCAACAGTAGTGGGGGACTTGTTGCCAATGGTACGGAAAATAGTGTAACGAAATTGGTATTGGAGAATGCAGTGATAGTTTTTGGCAGGCAAGGTTGCTGCATGTGCCACGTTGTGAAGAGATTGCTATTAGGGCTAGGGGTGAATCCGGCGGTCTGCGAAGTCGACGAAGAGAAAGAAGAGGCCGTGCTTACCGAATTGTCGAGAATCAACGGCGAGAGAGGCGGGGAGGGCGGCGGAGTTCAGTTCCCGGCTGTTTTCGTGGGAGGGAAGTTGTTTGGTGGATTGGATAGGGTTATGTCTACACATATTTCAGGTGAATTGGTGCCTATTTTGAAAGATGCTGGGGCTTTATGGTTATGAATATGTTTCTAGACTTTCTTCTGTTCGCTTTCTTGTTTCTTCTTCTTTTCCTTCAGTTGGAGAAATGCCTAACTTTTGATTAGGTCTTGAGGGATTGGAACATACATTAATTGAATGTTGGGAACTCGAGACAGAGAGAAGGGGTTCAGGATTTGAAGATTATACTTGGTTTTACTTTACAGCTTAGTGTAGATCATATAAATGTCTTGCCAATGAACTGAGATTGAATCCAAGATTTCATGCAAATTTCATCTCTTTTGTTCAAGTTAAAAGCTTTGAATCATAAGGATATGGATATATATATATTCCACACGCTAATCCTGGAGTAGGAAGTCGTGCTATATAGTCTTAACTTTCAAATGCAAGTTGTTTAATCTTTCCAGGGATTAACCAAAAACAATTCAACCACCAGACTTTTCTCAAAGTAGCCAAAATTATTGCCTAAATTTTTTGTGGATTGACCTAATTGGATAATACTGCTGCAGAAACATACGAGTCATGTTGCCTTAAATACACTTACCACAAAGATAAGTTTGTTTAATTTAAGGATGCCAGTGGGAGAAAAAGTTACATTCCTATAAATCTCCATTGAATCAATCAATGAATTTCTTTCGAATAAACTATTTTTTGGGGCTTAATCTGACAAATGATCATGTTGATGAGTGCTAAACATATGTCCTTTGGACAAAGAGGGGGAATTTTTTATAACTAATTCAACTTTGTGTAGTCTCTTTTCACCTTTTGTTCCTATCTGATTTCTCTTGTGGGCAATCAATTTTGTGTATTTGAGAGTAGGCCTGCATTAATATTTTTCATAGTGACAAGACCTAATCCCGACGGTTAGATTTTCCTTTGCTGGCTGATTATGGTTAAAAAAGGATGGGAGGGTGTGAGGATTGTTGTGCATGTGAATTGACGGGAATTATCCAGTAGGCCGCATGTCATATACAAGTTGTCACGATCGAATGCTAAACAACAAAGCTGATGATGCAGCAGTGGCCATTTTCCTTCCAAATAAATGACACAATGGTAAGAATCTGTAGGCCAATATCTTTTCCTATCTCTGATCAATTATCTCTTACACACAAAATTGACAAAGATTTTTGTATATTAAATATATTTTTTTCATAAAAACTAAGAATTTTCTTTCTTTTAAGGGTACAGTGCCATCTTACGCATTATAAGAATGAAAACAGCTCATTCTTCTCCACTAAGTGTGATTGGACCGTCACCATTAATTTTGTCCACATCAATTACACGTGTTAGCTTAAAACCTTGCTTCTGCAGCCTTTTGTGATTCCCATTTAGAATTTAAGATTTAAGATTTAGGACCACCACGCAAAAATGGGTTATCTACGTAGGTCTATAGGCGTGCCTTTCCTCCCAATTAACGCCTTTATGCGCTACGTTAATTTGTTATATAATCTGCATTCCATATAGGATAAACCTAATCATATCATATTAATTTCTTAGCCATCTAATTAAACGAACTTGGTCACTACCTGGAAGCAAAATCAGGCTCTCCTCAAGTCAACTATTAACCGACAGTCATGCTGACGATACTTTATAGAAACTCCCAAAAATCATTGATCCTTTTAACCGGAAAGTTTTTATATTCCAATAATTAAAAGCGAGTAAAATCAATTTAAATTAAATATAATTTAAATAAAACGGTTCAATTTAATTAATCTATTGAGTCAATTAGTTCAAAATATTTAATTTAATTAATTTTTTGGTTGGTTCTCAATTTTAAAATTTTTAGATCAATTCATCTAAAGAACTAAACTAATTTTTTATATATTTATATCTATATATTAATACATATAATTTTTTTAATATATTAAGAAGACTTGATAGTAAACTTAATTAATAATATATTTAAAATATATTAAGGTATTATACATACTTATACAAATCATAATCATAGTAAATTAATATTAATTATATATATATTTATTTATAAATTTTTATTAATATGAAATTATAAGTTATATATTTTAAATAATATAAGTTATATGTTAATATTATAATATATGATAATACATATCCTACAGATTAAAATGTTATAATTGTTACATTTTAATAATGTTTTGTAATATAAAATGTTATAAATATGTATATAATTGTATAAATATATTATATATACATATATTTAATTTATACATAAGTATTACTATAATTTATAATAAACTTTATTTATATGATTATACTTAAAAACTTTATTAGTTATCATCTTTGATTTTATAACATATTGCTTATAATTAGTTATTATTTATACAAACTTTTATATAAAATATTATAACATGTAAGCTATGACATTAATTTCATATATATATATAATAAAATCATATATTATAATACATATATTTAATTTCTACATAAGCATTACTATAACTTATAATAAACTTTATTTATATGATTACATTTAATAAGTTTATTAGCTATTATCTTAGATTTTATTACATATTGTTTATAATTAATTATTATTTATACAAACTTTGATATAAAATATTATAACATATAAGTTATATCATTAATTTCATATATATATAATTATGAACAAAATTTATAAGTTTTAACATTATAATATTTAAAAAAAAAAGTGATGAACTTTTAGTCCATTGATTTAAAATCGGACCAATCAAACTAATTTCATATTTGATCGATTTGATATTCCTTTATATTTGATCAATTTTTTAAAAATAATTGATCTATTTGATCTTTTAAATATAGTAAACTAAACTACCCAACCTACCAATTTACTCTCTCCTATCAATAGTCATTTGCGTGCGTCCCTGTGATGCTTTGGGCACTGAATGAATGTCCAGTTTTAGTACCCATTTTCACATTCTTGCATCGTATGGGTGCTTGCTCAAGTCCAATAAAAAGAGGGCCAAATCAGTTTACAGGGTGAGTTGCTGTTGAGTTACTGAAGCTATGGTCCAATTCCAGAGTGTTCCTTTCACTTTTCTGATGTCTAAATATGATCGTGGAATCTTGTATTTGGATTGTATAATCAAATTTCTTCCCCATCCCCCTCCCTCCAAAAAAAATGGCCTGTAGAGAATTTCTATTCTTTAATTTGAAGCACGTCCGGTATCGCCTCTGCAGCTCTTTTTTAAATAGTCTAACCAGGGCTCCCTGAACCGCTTCAGATACAAAAACTTCTAATTCTTGCATTCTGATTACTAGAGTTTACTGAGAACACACTCTGCTGGAGTACAATTGATAACATGAGGGGTAACAAACACTTTTCGATAAGTTTTACACTGACAACCTTTCAAAAGAAGGTTGGAATAGGATTTAACTAAAGGTACAAATGCTTGCTTAATGAAATGTGATCAATGTATCAATCCTAGCTTGCGTACATGGGTCATTTAGCCTGTGTCAGGACAAACAAATCAGGGTTTTGCTGTTGGTAGCATCTTTCTTGATTCGCATATTTGCTACCAAGAAAATTATTCTTGAATCTTGACTTTGGGAGTTAAGAGGCTTGCTGTTTTATATATGGAAGGATTTCTCACGAATAGCCTTAAACTGTAAGTATCCGACACGACTTTGCATTGCATTAAAAATAAGCAGGTATATTGAACCAGGTCCCTAACAATCAATATTCGGAGCCACCAAGGAATTGATTGTTTGGCTCCTTCAGTGGCAAAAACTAAATGTTTCTTGTTGATCCGTTACGCAACTCAACCTTTTGTCTCTTTCACCAGTTTTTTCCTTCACAAATGTACAAGAAATTTTGCATCTCTGCCAAATGTTAAACCATGGTACTATGTATGACACAATTTATGCTTCGAGCAGGAAAGGGAAAACAAAACGGCGGCTTGTTGATGACTTGGTGTGTATAATTCTTGCAAAAACCGGCTTGATGTGATGCAAGTTGGGATGCTTTCAAGAGTCAAATACGATGATCCCTTTGATAGTTCTTTAGTTTTTACAGCAAGAGCGCCCATCATTTGCAACATTTGAGGGGAAACAAATGCGAATAACAGGTTGATCCTTAGATTAAGTTGAAATCAACTTTAAGAAGAACCATATCTCATGCTTGCTTATTTCTCAAGTACTTGATTATTTAAACTGAAGACCTTCCACAAAGATGTCATTGTCTGATTAAATGGCATTGCTTTTGTCTTTTGTTTCATTTTCTTTGATCAATGATTTAGCAGCGAGAAGTAAATTTCAGATTCACCCAAACATAATTTTCGATAAGGCTGTTTATGTTATTGCTCATTTCTATGCAGGCAAAAGGAGCCAATGGAAAAGAGCATATGATGTCAAATGTGCAGGCCAAGAGGATTCGGATTTTTGGCTCTAAACTCTACTTGGTCTCTGCAAACAAATGGCGCAAAGCGCAAAGAAGAAACAAAAATAAGAAGAAAGCAAAACTTTTGAATCTCAAATGTGTTTTTTTCTCCTTTCAATATTACAAGGAGCAGGGCAAGACAACGCTCGGAATAACTTGAAGACGATTTTGATACGGTCAAAAAATGAAGACTTGAATATATAGTTTATAAAACTTCAATATTTTGCCAGAAACCCTTCAATGAAGGTTCTTAGCAGCTTGCTTAGATAATTTGGCTGAATCAACGAGAGAATATGTTTCTAAACATGTGGATCCTGTAAGTACATGAACATCATTGACTTTTTTATGACTTAGATCATACCTAAGAATGCAGACAATCTGTAAGACCAGAAGAATTAGTATTAAAGATACAATGAAGGCAGCTTTGATGGCTAAAAGAGGATCGTTTAAGATATTGCAGGGACTTATATCATAGTCTGTCACTCCTCTGTTCCCTCAAAAGGTTTCAAAGGGTTTTAGAAATATTTGATAAAAACAAAGTCTGTTTCTTAAACTGTAAGAGGAGTGATTCTGCTGTAATTTCTTATCTTGGAATCAACTCCAATGGCTCTCTCTGTCTTTTTCCACTCCATACATGTACCAAGTTCTGTCCTCCAAGTTATTTCTATTTCCTTCATCGATCTGATAAATTTGCTGATAACTTTCCCACAATGATCTGCCTTCAAACTAAGCTTGAAAATTGCGGCATTTTGTTGTGGTTAAAAGCTTCTATGGTGGTGAAGAAGTGACCATCAAATAAAAGTAATCAATAAACAGTCCTTTTCCCTTTTCTTTCCTGGACCTCTTAAATTAAACACCAAAATTCATGTAACAACGTATCATAAGGCAATAAAAGCTAAGCCATCTGAGTCTTTCCTAGTTGTATGTGATCTTTCAATACGGCTAAGGGAAATATGCTTCTTTTTCAACTTGTAAACAGAATGCATTTATGCTGACATCCAATGACTCAGGAGTACTTGAATAATATTGGAATGCATGCAATGCCATGCATAACTTCACATAAAATAATGTATATATGCAAGGACATTAATTCCTTCTTACTGTCGAAACCAAATTGAAAGATATATATATATATATTCCCATTATATCAGGTCACTTTCACTGAGAGAATCGCTGTTATTGCTGGTAATCGTGGAGGATATTCGCTGGCATCTGCTGTATCTGTTGCTTTACTTTTTAGATTTAAGATTTTATTACTGTGAGAATTACAAGGAAATTTTTGAAAGTTCTGTTAGCAGAAAATCCAATTCTTTGATTATGTACTGGAGTATACATTGCAACTTCAAGGAAGATCAAACTGAACAGGGCCGTCAACCTTGTAAGAATCGTTTTCAGACCTCTTACCTTCAACTAAGCTGCAGCATTATCGTATATCCCCAGTCCAAAATATCAAAGGGCATCATCGTCTATCAAACAAAACGCCGCATTGGCAAAAATGCGGAGAATTACATTAAGAACAATTGGTTGCTTTCAAAGGAGTGCTAATATTCTTCCCTAGTTTTCTTCAAAGCCCCAAAGGAATGACTTGCTGCAGTCAAGACTGCTGGTTTCTTATATTGGTTCTGCTCATTAATGACAGGCCAATGCAACAGTAATTTGGTCTCAGAATCTGTAAAATGTTGGTTGAAAGTTATGATAAGAACTAAGAAAGATTGAAAAATATCATTATTTAAATAGTTGCAACCAATCAGTCCGATGATGTTACCATGTAAAATTACCCATGGGTTTTGGTTGAAAACGCACCCTATCTAGCAGATGCCACATTGTTGGTAATTCCAAAAGCTTTCCTTATCCATTAACCTTAAAATAATGTATTATTTCATGCAGCAATTCTCTAAGCTTAACATAACCAATGTATACGAGATTAAACCTGTATTATCTTTAAGTTTATATTGATGTTTACCACTCTGCAGAAACAAGTTGCACGGTAAGCAGCAAAGAAAGCAGCACAGTTTGTGATAAAAGTAGCATTAAGATTTTTCGGGAGAGGAAACTGAAGCAGAGAAAATAACCGTATCCTTTTCATCTGCATGAAAGAATAGTTACCATGCATGTAAACCAAATACAAAGCAACAAATCGGAATCCAACTACTAGATAGCGACGACTATTTATTTTTGATTATTGTATATGGTGGTCTCTCCAAGGGCTGCACAATTTTATTTATTTTCTTGTTTACCACCTTGTACAAATTCTAGTATAAATACCAAGAAAATGGATTCAAAATATCTTCCCCCCCTGTCCCACAAAATGTATGGGATGAACAGGCCTAGTGCTTCCCTCCCACCAGGGTTCAGATTCCATCCTACGGATGAAGAGCTCATCATCCATTATCTAAAGCAGAAGGCCTCGCCTTCATCAAATCCGCCGATCTTAATAATAGCTGATGTCAATATCTACAAGTTCAATCCGTGGGAACTTCCCGGTACTCCTTTCTTGTCATCTGATCTGATATCTTATTTCACATTCACCAAATATTTGTTCATTCAAGCCATTTTCTTTGTTTCATGTTTCTTTTGATTGTATTTAACAGATCAGGCTTTTTTTGGGGAGAATGAGTGGTTTTTCTTTAGTCCTAGAGATAAAAAGTATCCGAATGGAACACGTCCGAATAGAGCAGCTGCATCTGGCTACTGGAAAGCCACTGGGACCGATAAACCAATCATCAGCTCTGTTGGATCTCAATGTCTTGGAATGAAAAAAGCTCTTGTATTTTACAGAGGACGTCCTCCGAAGGGTGTAAAAACTGATTGGATGATGACTGAGTACATGCTTCTTGATGATTACTTTTCATCCCAAAGGCCAAAAGGATCCATGCGAGTAAGTTACTTTCTATCCCTCAGTGAAAGACGGATATGCAAAGAAGATTTATGGTTAGCTATGAAATCGAAATCAGTTTCTTAAAATGACTTGGTTAATGCACAAAAGCTTAATGGCCAAGGTTAAAGCACGGCTAAGTGTTCTTCCAGGACATACCAACAGAGTTAATTGGCTTTGAATTTGCTTAACCTCATGTATTCTTGGATAGATGATAATCCAAGGAAACTTTTGAAAAAGTTAAGAAAACCTCCTCACAATTTTGCTTGAAAAGAAAGCATTTTAAACTTTCATCTGCCACTCTTTTAACTCCAATCTCTTCTGTCTTCTTGTTTCAGTTGGATGACTGGGTTCTATGTCGAGTCCGGCGGAAAAGCAAGGTTCCCCAACAACTCGGAGGAAGAAACTATAGCAGTTCTAGCTGTTCCCCTCCATTCTCCCGTGGGTACTTACAAGATCAAGAGATGACAATAGAGAACACCAACACTCTGCATGGCAATCATCAGTTACCTGCAGAGTATCAAATGTCTCCCCTGGAAAGTGAAGAACTAGATGAAAAGGGACAAATAATGGATCTCCAAGAAGGCTCTCGAGAGTACTCACTTTCCAACTCTCCAAAAACCATTGATTCTATTGTCAGAGACGTGCTCAAATCCATTGAAAGGGAACTCTCCGTTGGTGCCTTGGATGAAATGTTGGCATCACAACCAGAGAAAAGATTGAAGGTTTCCGCTTCAGATAACAGTGCTGACAACGCATCCGTTTTCCAAATGTCTTCCCCCGCCCCATCCGCATCATACCAACAGCATTTCTCAGAGTTCTAATCCATTACAGCAGTCCCCTCCCCTGTGGCGGCTGAGGGTTTCGTACCAAGCAAAGGAACTATTCATGTTCTTACACTAACAATAATAACGTTTGATTTGCTTCAACATACAGAGTTAAAGAGTAAAAGATACTTCGATTTAAAAAGCAATAAAAGAGAAAGAAGAAAATGGCAAGTGAGATTGCGTTGTTCCAAACAGTTCTCCAATGCCTCAAAAGAGGAAAACCATGTATGATTTCGGTTGAATGAACAAATTTCAGATTTCAAATGACAAGAGGACATGGCTGGAAGACTATATGATCCCACGTTGCTGTCATTTCTAAATAATTATATGATTCTCTTATATAATGTGTGTATATATATATCCTACTTAGTATGATGCGTATATATATATATATATATATATATATATTTAAGCCATTAAACATAATAAAGTGAACCCTCTAACGAGTTTGAGTATTTTAGACACATTTAAAATTAGTTAAAATAGTATTTTAATTTTTTTATTTAATATATTATTTTTATCAAATTAAAAAAAAATCAATAATGTGTTAAATACAAAATTATTTCTCTATATATATCGCTTGCTTGTAGGTTTTATTTACAATTTTTCTTTCAATTGAATATCAATTTTTTAATACAGTCTGTAATCAAAGTGAACAAGAAATGAATAAATAAAAAGAAATAAAAAAGAAAAAGAAAAAGAAAACCCCGAAAGTAGCTTTATTACCACGCTGTCGTTCAGGCCAAGGGACTAGAATCATGCAAAAAGACCAAAAAACCCTTATTCTACACCGACAATAACGAAAGGAATCACGTATATCAGCGTTATTTTACACAGCTTCATCTCAGTATTTTATTAAAGCCCAAAAGTCTCGATCGTTTCCCCTTCCTTTTCCCTCCCCAATTTTAAACCTTCTCTTTCAGTGGAGTGGAAAAACCAAAAACGGTGCAAAAACTTAGGCCCCTTTCGAAAAAGGAAAAATCTAAAACTGATAACGAAACCAAGAAAAGCAAGGAATTTAGAGGAAAATCAAGTGAGCCTCGGAGGGTCTGAGCGAAAGATGATGAAACTTTTTGGTAGGGGGAAAGACTCCTCCCCTGATGTGTCGCCGCAATCGTTCGGACACTCGGCGTCACCGCCTTCGTCTTCGGAGTCTCCGGTGACCGGTCCCGCAAGACCGATTCGGTTGTTGTACTGCGACGAGAAAGGGAAGTTCCGGATGGATCCGGAAGCCGTCGCCGCTTTGCAGCTTGTTAAGGGGCCAATTGGAGTCGTTTCGGTCTGTGGCCGGGCTCGTCAGGGGAAGAGCTTCATTTTAAATCAGGTACTTTCATTTCTTTTGTCAGTTTACTTATTTTGAAGATAATTTGGAATAAATTATGTTATTTTGGTGTATTGGTAGGTGAAATGAAGAAGTCTAGGGTTTGTGACTTTAGGAGTAGAAAATGTTGTAACTTTAGGGTTTTTGAGGGACCAATTTTGTAAATTGTGATTAATTGGAGGGCTTTTTGGTATGCATTTACTGTTTCTATAAGCCATAATTTGTTATATCTGTATTGGGAAATATCAGCATCAAGTGCATATTAATGGGGATATGACAAATGAGGTTGATTAATTATATGCTTTGGAGAAGAAAGAACATTGGCAGAGATAATTATATTTTTGAGTTTATGACTTATAAGCAAGTATGAGTGTTGAGAATTATATAATTGTTTAAGATGAACATATTCACTCTACGAATAGTAGTTGCATGTGAATATTATTTTGAAACTTATTCTTATTAACTGAACCTGATCAGTTAAAGGATTTTCTTTTTGAGACACCAAGATTTGAATTGGATTAACTTTATCTTCTCTCCTTTTACTATCAATCTTTTTAGAACTTTCGACTGGTGAGTTATCTGTGGTATCAAAGTTAATTGTTATATACTTGTAAATGATTTTCCCCTATTGAAAACTTGTACGGAGATCTGTTCTATATCACCTTTTTGATGTATATTGTCTCTTTTACCTATGAGTGAGGGCTTTGCTTTTATTTGTGTTACAGCTTCTTGGAAGGAGTAGTGGGTTTCAAGTAGCATCAACTCATAGACCGTGTACAAAAGGGCTTTGGTTGTGGAGTGCACCATTAAAGAGAACTGCTCTTGATGGAACTGAGTACAATCTTTTGCTATTAGATACTGAAGGAATAGATGCCTACGATCAAACGGTTAGTTCACTTATTTTTAATGGGACCGGATTGGTTATGATTTGGTTTGGTTATTTTGATTGCTTGAGTTAATTGTGCTCTTTTTTTTTCAAACTTGACAGGGAACATACAGCACTCAGATATTTTCCCTAGCTGTCCTCTTATCTAGTATGTTCATCTACAACCAGGTTTGTACTTTTTTCTTCCCCTCTTTGAACGAGAATTTCATTCTTTCGAGTGGCTTGTTAATAAGCTTTTTAAGCCATTCTTCCCAATTTTTAACTTTCTATTTCTGATATATAGATGGGAGGTATAGATGAAGCTGCCCTGGATCGCCTCTCTCTTGTCACTCAAATGACAAAACATATTCGAGTCAAAGCTGGAGGAAGAACAACAACAGCTTCTGAACTTGGGCAGTTCTCGCCAATATTTGTTTGGCTTCTTAGGGTAATATTTGGTTAGACACAGACACATATACATTCTGTCTTGGTATTGGTTGTCACCTGGTTGGATCTTGAAAATGGATTTCATCAGCTTGCTATTGGTTGTAAAAATACTTTCTTCAGTTATCTTTTGTTAAATATTTATTCTCACTTGCAGGATTTTTATCTGGATTTGGTGGAGGATAATAGGAAAATCACTCCCCGTGACTACCTCGAGCTTGCTTTACGGCCAGTTCAAGGTAGTGGGAAAGATATAGCTGCCAAAAATGAGGTAATTCTTTACATAAATTTTAATTGGGGGAATAAAAGAAAGTAATATCAGTTCTGTGGGTGCAAACTAATATGCAAAATTTTATGCCTTTTGAATAATTTTTATTTTCTGAAGCTAGATATCAATTCCTCTCTTTATAGATTAGAGGTTCATTTTTCCAATGTTTATCATGGAGGATGTGAAGAACTGAAGTATTTGAATTATTCTTCTCTGTGTTAGAGGTACTGATTATGCATGGTTAATTATTGATAGATCCGAGACTCCATTCGAGCTCTATTTCCTGATAGAGAATGCTTTACCCTCGTGAGGCCTTTGAACAATGAAAATGATCTCCAAAGACTTCATCAAATTTCGGTTAGTTTCTAACAGTTTCTATATATGCCATTTTCGCTCTTTCTATATCATCCTTTTTGTCTCCTCTCTCTCTCTCTCACCCTCCCTTTCAGAGTCCTGACTCTGCCTTTTCTGTTTATCATGCATCATTTAAATCCTAAGACCTTAGTTCTCATATGCAGCTTGACAGACTGAGACCTGAATTTCGAGCTGGGCTTGATGCATTTATGAAGTTTGTTTTTGAGAGAACAAGGCCTAAGCAGGTTGGGGCTACTGTAATGACAGGTCCTGTTCTTATTGGTATCACTGAATCTTACCTGGATGCTTTGAATAATGGTGCAGTGCCCACAATATCTTCCTCATGGCAGGTTAGTTACTGTTGTCGAGAAATGCTACAGAATATATCATTAAATGGAACCAAAGAGGGTCAAAAATGAAAAAAAAAAAAAAAGAACGTGATGCTGAAAAAGTTAAATAAATTTTTCAGAAGGATCCTTATCAGTGTTATTTTTGTTCAGAGTGTTGAAGAAGCCGAGTGCCGAAGGGCATATGATTCTGCTGCGGAGTTTTATATGTCAACTTTCGACCGTACAAAGCCACCTGAGGAAGTAAGTGATGCTTTTATCCCAATTGTTGTGTGGTTGTTGGTATAATTTTTATCATTTCTAATCTTGATGGTTTAGGTGGCATTGAGGGAGGCTCATGAAGGAGCTGTTCAAAAATCACTGGCTATATATAATGCTAGTGCTGTAGGGGTTGGATCAATGAGGAAGAAATATGAGGAGCTTCTACAGAAATTTTTCAGAAAGGCATTTGAGGTATGCAGTTACTCAATGGCTACATCTATGGTTAAGTCTTTAATTGTAGGTTATCGAAATGCATGGGTAGCCTTGAATAATGGAATTGGTAATTGATGCAGGATTATAAACGGAATGCGTATATGGAAGCAGATTCACGATGTTCAAATGCCATACAGAGCATGGGAAAGAGGTTGAGAGCAGCATGCCATGCTTCTGATGCGAGCATAGATAATGTTGTGAAAGTAAGTAGTGGTCATTGTCTATTTGCTTTTATTCTGCAGGCAAAGGACTTCAATCTAATTCCAGAACTTTATTACTTGTTAACTGCTGTTTGGAGATGATATTCTAAATTGTAAGGTTGAAGTTTAGTTAATCAATCAACCATCTGGCCAAAAAAAAAATTTAACCAACCTAAGTGGATTTATCTGTTTTTGACTTCCCATCACTCTCTATTATCTGTTTGTGGATTCTATGAAAAGGAGCACTTCTCATGGGCATTTTTAATAGGATGCCTTTGGCTGGGTTTGATTAGAATGTTATGTGCAGGTTCTTGATGCTCTTCTATCTGAGTATGAAGCATCATGTCATGGCCCTGGAAAATGGCAGAAACTGGCTGTATTTTTACAGCAAAGGTTTGTATCAATGTTTTATTTTTTCTTTAAGATGGTTGTACTAAGTGTGCTGGGGTTTAAGTCTTTAGTTCTGGATATTAACTTTCTCTGTTTATCCTAATGAATTGTCAGCATGGAGGGGCCTGTGCTGGATTTTACCAAGAGACTTATAGATCAGATTGGATCAGAGAAGAGTTCCCTGGCATTGAAATGCCGTTCAATTGAGGATAAGATGAAGTTACTTAACAAGCAACTGGAAGATAGTGAGAAGTATAAATCTGAATATCTGAAGCGATATGATGATGCCATCAATGACAAGAAGAAGCTTGCTGATGAATATGCAAGCCGGATGAATAATTTGCAAGGTGATAACAGTTCACTGAGGGAGAGATGTTCTAGTTTAATGAAAGCTCTGGACTCTGCCAAGCAAGAAATATTAGACTGGAGAAGAAAACATGATCAGGTGTTATCAAAGCAGAAAGCCAAGGATGATCAGACCACCTCAGAAATGGAAGTGCTCAAGTCCAGGAGCACTGCTGCGGAAGCTAGGTTGGCTGCTGCTAGGGAGCGAGCTGAATCTGCTCAAGAGGAAGCAGAGGAGTGGAAGAGGAAGTATGACTTTGCTGTTAGAGAAGCAAAAGCTGCTCTGGAGAAGGCAGCTAATGTGCAAGAGCGGACAAGCAAGGAAACTCAACTTAGGGAAGATGCTCTGAGAGAAGAGTTTTCGCATACTTTGGCTGAGAAGGTGCTGTCTCTTTCTCCCCTCACATTCACACACTCATACATGTTCACCCAATCATGTATCATGCAAATATAAGATGCAGTAAGGAAATTTGATTTGTTTATTGGGTGATGAACTTTGCAGGATGAGGAATTGAAGGACAAGTCAGCAAAGATTGAGCATGCTGAGCAGTGCTTGACAACTATAAAGTTAGAGTTGAAGGTTAGCTTTATATATATGTAAATATATGATTATGTATGTATAACGCATTGGAATATGAATGTTAAAAAAATTGTTAACTATGATTTACAAAGATCATCAACTCAGCTACTGCAATTTATAATTAACCCTAACTGATTTAGTAGGCCTACATTTTTTACTGAATTGCACAAGGCTAAGTGCATTTGTGAGGTTGCCGTATTTGAACATGGAAAATTCTTTGCAGGCTGCTGAGTCAAAAATCAAGAGTTATGATGCAGAGATATCATCACTGAAGGTTGAAATCAGGGAGTTAGCCGATAAGCTAGAAAATGCTAATACCAAGGCTCAGTCATTTGAGGGAGAAGCAAGGATTTTGGAACAGGAGAAGATCCATTTGGAGCAGAAGTATTCATCTGAGTTCAGGAGGTTTGCAGAAGTTGAGGAACGGTGTAGACTATCTGAGAAAGAAGCGAAGAAAGCAACTGAATTGGCTGATAAAGCACGAGCAGAATCAGCAGCTGCTCAAAAGGAGAAAAGCGAGATACAGAGGATGGCAATGGAAAGACTGGCTCAGATTGAGAGGGCTGAGAGGCAAATTGAGAACTTGGAGAGACAGAAAACAGACTTGGGTGATGAACTACAAAGAGTACGGGTGTCAGAGATGGATGCAGTTTCTAAAGTTGTATTATTAGAGGCTAGAGTTGAAGAGAGGGAGAAAGAGATAGAGTCTCTATTGAAAACAAACAATGAACAGAGGACTAGTACAGTTAAAGTCCTTCAAGATCTTTTGGACTCTGAGCGTGCAGCACATGCTGATGCAAATGACAGGGCTGAAGCCCTTTCTCTCCAGCTACAAGCTGCACAGGCAAAACTTGATTTACTCCAGCAAGAGTTGACTTCTGTTCGTCTAAATGAAACAGCATTGGATAGTAAGCTCAAAACTGCTTCCCGTGGAAAACGTTTGAGGGGAGATGATTTTGAAATGGGGGTGGGATCTGTTCAAGAAATGGACACGAGTGACAGAATTTTGAGAGCAAATAAGAAGTCCAGGAGCACAACTAGCCCCCTCAGGTATTCACAATCAGAAGATGGTGGGTCTGTATACAAGGGTGACGAGGACAACCCGAATCAGCAAAACAATCAGGAGGATTATACAAAGTTCACCGTACAAAAACTCAAGCAGGAACTCACAAAACATAATTTTGGTGGCGAGCTGCTTGCATTGAGGAATCCCAATAAGAAAGATATCCTAGCTCTGTATGAGAAATATGTTCTGCAGAAGTCATAACAGTTTTTCCAGTTGACTAATGACTTGTATATGGAAGGGTATGTAATCTACTTTTAGTTGATAGTTATGAGTATATGAGCCTAGGAGAAGTTTTAATTTCTGTTTGGGTTGGAAAGCCATAGAAATTCTGACTTAGAGTGCAGGTACGTATCTTTTTCTTTATTTTGATTCATAACTGACGTGGAGACATCAAGGGATAAAGGTTTGTCTGTCATATGTAGGCATGTTTATGTGAATTTGATCGTGGTGGCCCATGGGCTCGGTAGAGGACTTGATTTTTTTCTCAGTGTGGTTTATGCTGTTCAGATTGTATCCAAACCTATTCGAAAGAATATTCAAGTTTGATTGTATTTTTAACCTAGTCTTTAGCCTAAAATATTCAAGATTTGGCATTGCTTTGTCTGCAAGACAAGAACATATGAGCCTTTTTTCTTATTTAATTTTGAATTTGGTTTTTCCAAAAAGAAAATTCTTTGTTTGTCCTTTTTGTTTTCTTTATTGGCTATTCAAGATCTTTACAAAAGTGAATACTTATTAGATTCTGTCACTGAGCTGCCGGCCAGACGCATATCTGTTATGATTCCCAAGAACCTCATGGGGTTTACCATCGTTCTATGCATTCGTTTCGATTGCTAGGAATTGGAATGTCGTGATTTTCAATCCCCCAATCTTCTTTAGTATGATGGTGTTGGTGTTGACAATCTCAAAAGGATGGGAGTACGAAACAAGAATGAAAAACCAGTTGGGTGGGATCAGAGGCAATGTTGACTGGGAAGTGTAAGGAGAAAAAGCCTTGTCAATTAAGTTTCTGCCTAGTGTTACGAAGACCTTCTTTTAGGTATTTTACAACGAAGGAGGGACGGGACCTGCCAATCCAATCTTTTCTCTCTTTCATGGGATGTTCGGTTGATTCGAAGAGGTTTACTAAGCAAAATGGTATTCTAACGGTCATAAAATCTTTTTGACCAAAATCACAAACTTGCCTTCCATGATAAGTTTACGGGAACATTCTTGGATTTGTATTGCTTCTCTGTTGAAAGCGTGTTATCATAGCATGGCGGCTAAAGGCAGACTTTTCGACACTTTTTTAATCTCCACAACTGAACTGCCTGCACAAAGGATCCCTATTCCCAAGTGATCTCTAAATGCTTAAAAATATACATGTTGAGATGCAAGTCGGTGATTATGCTCGTCTTCTAGAACCTTCTAAGCCTAAATGAACTATCATATTCGTTGAATTTACACGTCTTTGTTTGTCTTTTCTAGGGATTCACCCTCTCAGCTCGTAATTTCATTTGGACCACCAAAAGACTTCACGCAAGTATGCTTCATATATTCTTCTTGTATCATCCCATGTAAACACAAGGAAGATCTAATTCTCCGGGAGCAGAATAAATCATGAATTCTTCATTTATTTGGTCTTAGCCAAAACAAGTCAGCACAAAAAAAAAAAACAAAAAAAAAGGGGTGTAGGCTCTTATTTGGATATCCATTCTTAAGATTAATTATCAATCATTTGTATTACACATTTTTAACGAACTTATAAATTAACTCAATCTATAAAATTAAGTTATATCAATAATTTAAAATTCACATAAAATTTATAAAGATATAATGAAATACATTATACAATATATTGAAATAGTTTTAAATATACGATGATATTTTATACCTATAATATAGAATATATATATATATATATATATGCAAATTCTAATTCTACTAAAGAAGTAAAAGTTATTGAAAAAACAAAATATATATCGATGTGCATGCTTAGAGAAAAAGGGAGATGAGAATGAACAAAACCCTAGATGAATGATACACATTTACAATCGCACAAAAGAATCCGACAGTTGAATTTTTTCAGTGATCATGAGTTTCTAATATACTATATAAATGATAAATGGATAGATAAAACTAAGATCTGTAGGACTGCTAGCAGAAGTTTATAGGAGTCATATCTTTGTACAATCCTACTATAAATTTATAAATGTCATCAAACCTTATAAATGGATAGAATATGGTCAAAAAACTATACATATAAAAATAAATATTACGGAAATGGGTATAAAAATAGGGCACCAGCTGCTCCCTTGCCTGGTCCTTTGCTCAAGAGCTAGCGTGGTCATGGGCAAATCTTCCAAAGCATCTGACTCTTTCATCTTTTAAGAAAAGAAGCCATTCCCACCTTATTCTTCATTCCCTCCGTTCCTCATGCAAAATCACAATCCAATAATTTATTTGACTATTACAGAGCAACAGCAACAGCACCCACCAAATAAGTCCTTGTCGTAGCTGCTCTACCAAATGCTGATCGATCCTCCCATTCCTATAATTTTCTTTCAAGTCTCCCTTGGCTTGTATCAGAGGCTAATCGAATGAAGGAAGATCCATCACCTTGAACAACCAAATTTGGAATTAGCGGAGGTGGGCTTTCTCTATTATGGCTCCCATGGTCGAATGGGATAAAAGGTGGATTGAAATACTGATGAACAAGAGCCGTGCTGCTACTCTTAGCTATAGGACTTTGGTCATGCCGGCTTCGCTTTTTCAACTTTCTATCAAGTGTATCCTTAACACTACTTGGACCGCATTGTCTAGGTTGAGTTTGGTAAAAAACTTTTGAAGCTACTAGCTCTCCATCTTTCTCTTCTTCATTGTTGCCAAGGTGATATTGATGCATCACCCAGTTCGTCTTCTCAGGCTTCCTTTGTCTACCGTAATTGGTGTAGAGTACTAAAATCTTTTTGAAACCCTTCACTGCCCCACCAACCATAACTGGTCTGGTCTTGCCTGTTTTATGCCACCTTGTTTCGCTTCCATCTTCATCCGTGTGAACTTTTCTTCTCTTCCTAGTCCCGGTTGTGTATGCCTTGGAGGGCCGATGAAAGAAGTGTCGAATTTGCCCATCTTTGCTCACTCCTTCACCATTAAAATGTTAACAGATCAAAGGATTTAGTTTGATGCATGAAACTATAATCCGAGTGAATAGCTTAATTGTATGAGTCAGAATGGAAATTAAGATGTATTTTGTTTGGTTACCGAATACTCATTGCCATCTTGACAAGCAGTTAGGCCATTTTAAGCCAATTAGCTAGTAACGATGAAGGGCAACGCCTAGATCCTAGAGCTAAGCAAGGGGAATAATGCTACCTTTATTTGCTAAGCCTAAGTCACATGTCTCTAAGAAAATATATGGCTTGAGTAGAACCAAAGGATCTCACGTAATTAGACCAGTCCACACCACCTACACACTAGCAATCCTTGGCAATTAGAATTAGCCAACTTAGGTGCTTTCTTACAATACACTTAACTGGATTCTGTAAAGCAACTTACAGAATCCATTCTCATCTAAAATTCATCAACCGACATAGATCATTGATACATAGCGGCCAAAAGAAACGAGAGTACACAGATCGTTGATGTTGCCCTAAAGGCAAAGTAGAAAACAAAACCCAGAATGAAAAACTATGTATTCCAAGTGAAAAGCAGTTGGAGGAAACCCCTAGAACTCAGAAAGCTAGTAAGTTTGGACCTAAATTGACAGGCGTAGTGCTGATTTAGGTAAAAGCATCAAAGTACCTGGCAGCCTCTCTGGATGAGTGTAGCAAATCCCATTTTCTCCCTCCAGCGTTGGAATAAACTCATCAATCAACGGATGAAGCTTGCGCATATCAGATATTACCTTTGCCTCTAAATGCTCTAAAATTTCTTGGTCAGTTGGATCAAACTTCACCCCCGCTGGTAACCCCGGCAAATCATGAATTCCCGCCTAACTCCCACACATGAAAATAAAATATTAGTAAAGTACATATGCATCAAACTGTATGGAATAAATAACTGCAGAATGAGATTATGAATATGTACCTGATCTTGGTAGGGTATGTTATGGCCACATGAAGGGCAAATAATGATTCGGATATCATGGGTTTTGGTGTCGGTAACGGAGGCGGGTTCTTTAGTATTGGCGGCTGCTGTAACTAACTGTAGAGCTCTATCATCGTCTGAGTTATTGCACCATGTCATCTCTCTTGTTCTGCTCTTATTCCCATCACAAAGCTGATTTCTTCTGCTTCTAGCTTCTTCCCCCACTTTCTCCAACTCGCACGCGAAAATTCTAGCAAAGATTGACACATAAAACAGAAACCAAAACCCAACACAAAAGATAAATAAAATAAAATAAAATTAAAATAAGTAAAGCAAAACTTGTCTCTTTTAGAGCACGTTTTCAGTTACCCACTTTTTCTTTCTTGATGTTTGGCAAGGAATTTAATTCTTCCACGCTCTTTTATTTTTCTTTTTTAATTTTCTCCTTATGATTGAGGGTATAGCTAGCTGTTGCTATATACTCCCTAGTTCTTGGCAAACATAGAGAAAGAGAAAGAGAGAGGGAGAGAGAAACAGAGAAGGTTAAAGGACGGTATAAATGAAAGGAGAAAATGGGATTTATTCGTTTTAATTCTAAAAAAATTTATAATAAATGTTACTTGGACGTCAAGTTTGGTTATGCTAATGTATATACGCTTGTATGACAGAATAAATGCAAGTCTTCGATCGGGACCTTGCTTTACGGGTAGGTCTAAACAGGAGAAGGGATATACACTGGTTTAATTCAAAAGCTTAATAAGCAAAAGTTAACAATAAATAACTGACTTAATCAAAATATTAAAATAAAAATGGAAGAAAGAGTTGAGTGGAGATAGGGCAACCAGGGTATTCTTTCCTGGACGTTTTACCTCCTTTGAGAGGGAGATATGGCGATTTCCTGAACAAAAAAGCTTTTAGCTCCAGTGTCAAACTGGAGTGTTCTTAAAGCTATGGAAAAACCATATAAAATTGTTGAAATTATACAAATATTATATTATTGTAACAAAGAAACTACGAACCAACAAATTAATCCATTTCTTCACGTAGACTTCTCACGTTAAGCAAGGGATCACCACCTCCCCCCCCCCCCCCCCCCCCCCTCTCTCTCTCTTTCAGCTTTAAATGTGTATGTTATATGTTAGCCTTGAATTGAAGTTCGCCTATAGCTCTAATTACAGGAGATTAATGCATGTGATGTAATATTCTAGTATTTTTCTGGTGTAACATGACCTGCACCAAGTTTCAAGTTGGTGACAATTATTTAAATGTATTGTATTTTATTGTTAATTATATACATACAATTTACAGTGGTAAGTTCCTTTATAATTAGTATTATTATTTATAGTATATTGAAAGTTTTTGCAAGTGCCAAAGATTGCTTTAGGCACACGAATATACCCAATCAGCAGCTAGGAGAAAATTTTGGATAATGAAATCATATCAGTAGCCTGCACGTTTCTGAAAGTATATTTGCTCTCTTAAAACCCCCCTCATCATCGCCAAAGATGATCTGATAATGTAGCTTTTTTGGATCAAATGGCTGACAGGCAAGCAATTGTAGGAGGTGGAAAAAGAACATGACCGTGGAAAATCACAATCCTTCACGTAATTAACTTATCATAGCCGACATTGACAGGTTAAGGATAATATTAAAGGTTTTCCATCTTTCATGTGTTTCGAGAGCTTCCCTCAGAAGCCACGCAACAGGAAGAAACTTCTTTGTTAAGCTTTCAACTTTAACGTATGGCCTAGGGTTTTTTTTATTATTATTATTATTTTGAGGGGGACTTTGTCAAGATGTGCTATGTTCTCCGTTTGAAAAAGGTGTTTTTGTTTCCCAGATACCTCCATACAAATAATTGTTCCCATTCTCAGGTTTTGGCTGCGTCTGTCTGATCTGTTGCTCTTTGTTCATACAATTTCCTTATAAAAAACCCATTTTTTCTTAGTTTCCAAGAACTTGAGAGCTCCATGTAGAAGTACTTAATCAACAAGAGAATGATGGTTTTGTTCACCAAAGCTTAATGAGCAACCCAAGTTTGGGGATAGGGGAGACACGGCATGCAATGTCCAGGCAAACATAAGATCATTTTCAAGCATTTTGATACGGGATTCACACTTCCGTTCAGCACTGAAAGCGAAAGGTCATTTCAAAAGTCGTGATTGTATGAACTCTTCGATGCCATCTATTTTCAATGGGAATCAACGACTTCTCTGCATCTTCCAACTTTTTGTTCACGAAACAATTCCTTTGAACCCTTAAGCTTAAGCATTTGCATTTGCATTTGCATGGCCTAAAAGTTAACACGAATATTATCAGTTTTTAATGAAATAGGCTTTGAAAATTAATATTATGCTTATTATGCTATCTTCATTTAATTATGATTGAAAAACACAGCGTACTGCAAATTAAATCCCAATTAAACGTAAAAATCATGGTAAGTGATGAGGATGCCCTCCAGTCCCGTCATGATCACTACGTACATCATATATTGCAAAGGCAACGCGTTTTGCCTCTGAATGATATTAATATTGAAAAGGTTGTGATGAAAGTATATTGAAAAGAGAGGTCGATTTTAGATTTCTTTTTTTTTTTCCTGAAATGGGAATGTGTTTTGCATTCCCATTATGATGAAGTAATGATTTAGGAATTGAAGCAATCGAATTCAGTGACAGCAAATGGAAGTAATTAATGATTTCATATGATGGATTACAACTTCTCTTTTATCTGTTTCATGAGATTATAAAGACATTCAAACACCTTTAGTTAAAAAAAATTAGTGATGATCAAGCCAATGGCCTTCAATTTACGTGTAAAGTTCCTTGATTAACAAGTGTTAATTTGCTGCTTAGCTAGCAAGCTTTTGGTATTATTTGCTAATTGCTAATTATACCTAGCAAGTAATTTCATCTATTTACCTATGTGGATTTGTTTTATGTTAATCATAAAAGGCAGGTGAGCAATGCTTTTTAACTAATACATTGCACTAAATCATATCTAAATTACACTTAGTTTATATGTATATGTGAATAATTGATATTAAATCTAAGACAATGCAATCTTACCTTGATGTAAGACAGTAGAACATTAATTCCTCTAAGGTATTGAGTTTTCTTTAACTATACACCCAATTTATTTGTTTGATTGTTGTTCATTTTCTTTTGAATGTATTACTTAATTATGTTATAGTTTATATTAAGATTTGATTAATTAATTATGACTGTAATTGTCAACACCCAACACCATTAAGCATCAACTGCTCCAAACTCCAGGTATGTTGGAATCAAGACTTGACCACAAGGAGCCAGAAATAAAGTTCCATGAAACTACCAGCAACCTTGAGAGAAAATGCTACTATCTTATATTTTCTATGAAGAGAAAAATTATTTTTCTTTGTTTTGGTGGACAAGAAATAGAAAGAAATGAGGAAAATGGGTGGATCAATCCATTTTCACTTTCTCATAAATCCAACCCTTCAATGGTGAGAGGAAAGAGAAGTGGAAGTATCTTTTCATAACAAACCTTGCAGGAAACTGAATCCATGGAAGCTACTTTCGATTCTATTGCTGATTTAAGAAGCCATTGGGTGGTCTCAAAAACATTAAAAGATCCCTACTAAGTCCTATTTTTGCATTTAATTAGCAATAATCTTCAATCAATTAAACAAATAACTTTTTCCATTTAAATGGGCCACAATCTTTAGCTAGCAAGCATATTTCTTGGGCTAAGCCTGCTCCGTACCGGGAATGCTTTTCCTTAGCCTTTTTCGCAAGACCAAAAATGATCCAAGCCAAAACAGTTTCTTAGCCTAAGGGCCAACGACCATCCTCCATGATATCGTGTTTGTTTCATGAGTTCACGCGTTTAATTTAAAAGATAAAAAAATGATTTAGTTCAACACTAATTGCATCTTTTATTAATCTGAGATATATGTTATTCAACTCTACCACTCTTTTAATCATATAGGAGAGGGACCCACTTTGGTGACTTACCTCAACCTTTATATATCGCTTATAACAGTTCTACCTTAATAAAAAATTAAAAGTAAAATATCTTTACTTTTTTAAATTTTGATCGAAATTATACGAAAATTTATTAATTTTTAATATGAACACTTTATCTTCAAAAAATATTTTTCACTATATATTTAAAGTCTAGTCGTTAATCAACTGTTAATGTTTTTGTCAATTTGATGACGTGACAAAGGTAACAAGAAAAATTTATCTTTGATTTATTTTAAAATTATTATTATATAATTTTGTTATTTTGTTATTAATTAAAAAAAATCTACCCAAATGGGGAGCATCGGTGCTCCCTTGATAGTCTCTATCGAGCTACCCTATCTTGACCTGCTTTTTAAATTTTTTTTAAAAATATAATAATAATTTTTAAAATTAATAAAAAAATAATATTTTAATTTTTTCTTAATTTTTATTAACGACGTTTACATTTTTAAGGTGAAGTGTCTATTTTAAAAATTAATATATTCATTTAAAATTTTAATTAAAATTTAAAAATATAAGAATATATATTTTACCTAAAAATAAGTTATACTCTCATATTATTTGTCACATGTGACATGTCCATACTTCCAATGCAAAAAAAAAAATTCTATCAAATGGAGAAAGACCCTTAATTATATGTCTAAATCACAACCTACATATCTCTTCCTAATTGGGATACATGACATTTGTAGAGTCAAAAAGGAGTTCTTACTCTGTCACAATGTCACGTCATTCTATTTTTTAAGCGAATTGCAAGAGGTGCTTTTTTAATTTCCCAATATCATTTATACTTTTTTTAAAGTGCAAATTTATCATTTTAATTATTTAAATAACTTAAATTTAAAATAAAAATTTAGTGCATTTAAAAAATAAAAATAACAAGAATAAAACTATTTAATTTATAGTCTAAAGCAGTTTTAATATTTAGAAAACGATCTAAAAATAATTTATTTCTAATACATCTTAACAATAATTACTTAAAAATATAAAAAAAATACTTTTAAAAAATATATAATTATTTTTTAGCATAATGCCCTTTTCAAACATTAAATTTTAACCCTTTACAATACTTTTTCACTATATACTCAAAAATCCCAAACCACACTTTTCACAACAATTTCTCACAGGAACTTTTCGATCCTACTTTTCCCATACCAAGCTTTTTTTCAAGTGTAACAACAATGCCAAGAAATTAAAACCACCATTTATTCTTCTTCAATACTATTAATACTTTAATTGTAAGGTTTGAGTTATTTATAGATGTATTTTGGGCGACATTTCACAGTCCATATCCCATTAGCTACATCCACTGCTTTTTCTGCTATATTTGTCAACATTAAATAGTAAGAGATTAGGACTTAATAAATAATTGTGAACAAACTTTTTGCATGATTGTCTAAACAGATTATTGACAAAGCAAACAGAATCTAATGAAGAATTAAGGGTTTAATTTACATTCAAATGGAACTAATTGGATAATTTGGACAAAGGTTAATTGGAGAGAGAGAGAGACACACACACACACACAAATGTCTCAATCAAAGTCCAATCAAGATGATATGGGATCCCCAAAAAATAATTTTATAATTAAAAAAATTGTACAACTATTAAACGTGATTATTCGTTAATGATTTACATGAAAAGTATAGTCAAATGATGGAGCCATGACAAGCCAAAAAGGGCGGTAGACTGAATAAGGAACTGATTGAAAGAAACCTAAGAAAAATAAAAGGGTCGGGGTCCCCCGCTTTCACCACCAAAAAAAGATGCCCTATTTCCACACGGAAGCACAAGATTATTAATCACCGCCCAAAGACAAGGCAGTTGAAGCCACATTGCACGCGCACGGACACCCCCCCCCCCCCCCCCCCCTCCCGCTTTGTTCATCTTATAATTACAATGTTCAATATTTCCCACAAATTCGTCCTCATTTGCCAACTCTTATCTTACACCCATTTTGTAGACACCCCACGTGTGTAACTCTCTCTTCATTTTTGCTGTTTTTGTCATCAACCGATCAAAGTCAAAAACAAACCCAATATTTCCAATTTCTGTATTTCAGACTTACGCTGTTCTCATTGAATAACCCCCGAAAGGAAGCAATATCCTCAAAGATCAAAATTGCTTCTCATAGAGTTGAAAGAATGGTGGTATATACCTGGAACTTTTGGCTAAATACGCTAGTGGCAGGCCTCAATTTCCAAATTGTTCAAGATTGTTGCCACTTGAGATATACAAGGCCTGTCCTTCCTGTAATTACCAACGCAAGTCGAAGCAACTTTGGCCAGTCTAACAAGAGGTTTTATATCAGATGGAATTACAAGTCGTGGGTCCAAAAGTTCACTAAGCTTTTTCTCCTTTATCAATGGCAATGCCCATCTAACAAGCAACCCTTCTTCGCTTCTCCTCCCAGTCAAAAGCTCCAACAAAACCACCCCAAAGCCATAAACATCGCTTTCCTTGCAAGCACCGCCTCCTCTTTCCACCCAATACTCATCATCTACATACCCCACGAGCCCTCTCTTCTCTTGGGGTGCCAAAAAAGATAGTCCGTAATCACATAACTTAGCAACAAATTTCACATCTAATAATATATTTGATGCCTTAATGCAGCCGTGTATTATATTTGGTGCCATCCCTTCATGCAAATACTCAAGCCCTCTGGCTACCCCGGAAGCAACCCTTAAACGCCTGTTCCAATCTAACAATGATGCACCGTCGGAGTTTTCATGCAAATAAAAATCCAAATTCACCATACCAACAAACTCCATCACTATAATTCTCTCACCTGGCGCTTGTGAAAACCCTATAATGGGGACTATGTGAGGATGTTGAGCTAAAGAAAGTGTTCTGATTATTGAAGCAAACCCGAATCCAGCATTGCTCAAAACCAGCCGCGGATGTATCCTTTTCACTGCAACGAGCTCCCCTCTTGGTGATGTGGCTGCATAAACAGTACCTAAACGGCCTTTACCGATGATTCTTCTATGGTTAAAGCCATCTGTCGCTGCATCTATATCTGTTAATTGATACGCGGTTGCACAAACCTTGACAGGCAGTTCTTGTTTTGGATCAGATTTTACTGGTTTCTTTCTGCAGATGATGATGAGAAAGATACCAAGAATAAAAAGAGAGATTGAAAGAAGAACCAAAACCAAATCATAAGCAATATCCTCACCTCGGCTCATCTTTTCTGGTGCTAATAAACTATGGTCTTTGGCTACTTTTGATCAACGAAATGGTTAGGAAATGAAGAAGGAAGAAAAGGGGTTTGAAATTTGGCTGGCTAGTCCATAGTCCATACAGTAACGCGTTGAAAAGGCTCGCTCCTATATATGGGATTGGACTATGGACTTTGAACTTTGAAGAGTTTTTGAAAGAGAAAAGTGAAGGGAAAGAGGAGGGGCATCTCCTTGAGTAAGTGCACAGACTTTGAAAATTGGGTTGCATTTGGTAAAAGAGTTGGTGTTCTACCACCCCCCCCAAGTCTAGTTTACATTGTTTTGTGGTTGGCCGCCTCCAGTTATACCTTTTCAAATACAAATTAAATTGTAACCAGACGAGCTTCGCAGAAAATTACTGAGACCCAACAAACAACATACGTTTCTTGGACAGATTCTGAAGAGAATTGATAAGTAATCTTTATCTGTCCTTTGCTTTGTCATCATGCTTAGGTGGCTAGCTAGTTCTTAATTCATAGGTTTGCCCCTTTCTTTAATTCTGCAAAGTATAGTTGCTAACTTGTCAAGAATTGAGAATGTGAAGTAAAAAATATCTCATGCTGATTGAGATATGGACAATGAAAGATTGGTACCTTCGACTTTCCGTCCAAGGCACATCTCTTTTGTTTATATTTGTCATATCCATATTGGATAAACATCAGTACTAACACAAATTTCATTTTATTTTTCATTAACTAATTGAAAATTACAGCCTCAATGATCTCAACGAAACACAACGATAATTTACCAATCATTTGAATCACAGTTTAGTTGCAACAAACGCAGGTGCTATTTTGTCAAGCTCGTACCTAAAAGTTTAAGGTATTGCTGAAGTTTGGTAGAAGGAAGTAGCTTTAGAGCATTTTGAAAGCATATAATTTTAAACCAGCAAATGCGTGTACCTAACACAGGATTTAAGTGCTTGTCATCTCTTTCGTGTCAGCAAATATTTATAGACTCGTAAAATATTGGCACTCTCTCTGCTGACTTAGATCAAAGGTTTTTATGCAAGACCCGGCAACAATTTAGTACTATTAAATTCGGATTATTCTTTTTCCTTGTATAACACTGTACATGGGATTTTGCAGCAACTAATGCAGGACTTAGGAAATTAACATTAGCAGGTGTCAGAATAAATAATAGAACCTTAAAAAATGTTATTATTCAAAAGGATATGCTAAATGGTGTGATTAAGCATGAATATAAAGGATAAGAAACGTCAAATATGAATGGAATAAATCAGGGAATAGGTTATTAGATTTAGCAGATTTCACCCAACTCAGGGCCCTGTTAAAGAGCAAGTTTACTGAAACAGGCCCGCCTAGTTGAGACCCATAAATACTTTTGGACCAGAATACAGTTTCCCAGTGTGACCAAACTTTGGCAGGAATTGTTATCAGGCATTTGGGGCTTCATTCTCTATAGGACCTAGTCCACCCATATGGGCTTTATGAGTGAGCCTCGCCTTGTGTTTTGACTCCTTTTTCCCTATTCTTTTTTCTTGTCTCCCTGGACCAAAGGAAGCTTCAAATTCAGATTGAGGAAAAAGCGTTCAAATATGTGGAGATCATTTGAATAAAAGAATCTTTCCATACTACTAGACTAGCTATGGGACCACAAGAAAAAGTGGGAGACAATTTTCCATGGATTTTGACACATCGACGATGGTCCCTCTGGATAGACCTACCCCAATTACCAAGGAGCTGTATTCAATGCGTTCAGAAGTGTCAGGGAGATGACATGTTCAGACCTTGAAGCCACTCGTGCACTGATAGCAGCTCACGGTTTTCAGGATTTGTAAAACCCACCCACATTTCGGTCGGATTTGTCCTCAATCCACAGAGGGTCAAAATTCGAACTTAGATATGTCTTTTGTAATATTAAAGTAAAGGAGAGAACCGACAGATGTGAGCTACACTGCAACTAGAAGTAGCAGCAGTTTAGGAGTAGCAACCAAAATTTACGCCATTTCTTTATTTTGGCTTAGCGTGGTCCATGAATAGCCTTTCCCGCAACAAGGATTATTTGCAGAGATATTCCTATTTCCAAACGTTGCTAACGGGATTCCGCGTACAGGAAACTTTGACGTTGTAAAAATTTGTTTCCACTCGAGGTGATGTTATGTTAGAAAGAGACAGTGAAACTGAGGAAATCAATTATCCTTTGCAATCGGTGTTCCTTCTTTTGATCACAAAATATCAGAGGGAAGTAACGCAAGAGAAGAAGAGGATGAGCTGCAAAGAAAAAGACCCCAAAGTCAATCGTATTAAACCAGTTGTAACAGATAGGGGAACATGCCGAGCTTTCTGAATTACATGCTGAAAGCAAAGCCTCGCCTAACTCTCGGAAGAATCAAAAAACCATTGTATAACAGTGGCCCATTATGTGGGGATTTTGGTTTATATGGGACTCCTGTTTGCATCTCAAGTTTATGTGGGATATTTTCAAATAAAAGATATGATTTTATATTTTAATAGAAAAAAAATTATAATTATTGAAAATTAAATTAAAAGAAAAATTATATCTGTTGAAAATAAAAATAAGAAAAAAAGTTACATCTATTGAAAAATATCAATAAAAGTAACTTTTTGAAATAGATACAAACAGTGTCTATTGAGAACAAGTATTTATGCTTATAAAAGAGATTTTTTTTATCTAACAGAACGTATATTAAAAAATAAAAAAAGTAAAAAATTTCTTTCTTTTTTTAAATTTTTCAAATTTTCTTCTATACTTTTTTTTTGTAAAAAAATATTATAGAAATTTGATGATCTTGTTATACTCCAATGATTCATCAGTGGATTGATTTCTTCAATATAAAATACCGTCAATCATTAGACTTCAATGTACTTTTGAAGTTTATACATCGATAACTCTTTCACACACAGTAAATGAAGACGAATAAAACTTTAAAAATAGTGATATTGATACACATTTTAAAATTAATTTTAAAATTATTTAATATGGTGTTCTAACACTTTCTCGCAGAAAAGCACACGGGGCACTCCAAATTCCCGGAAGCATTATGGATCACTGCAGAGCAAATGAGAGCAGTAAAAGTAGATTTGGGTGTTGGTTTAATGTGCATAATTATACTGTCAAATCGTCGGAAATGCTTTATGGTTGCAATAAATATTAAGAGGCTGGTAAATTTATAGAGGTTCAAACAACCAACTAACGCAAAATGACAAGTTAGACAGCCTAAGGCCGCTATACAGGACCATGCATGGGTCTTGTCCTTAGTCACTTTCCAAAATGATGAATGGATCAAGCCTCAATAAGTATAGCAATAATACGCAGCAGAAGCATGAATGCCACTGGAATTAATGGTTAGGGCCCATGGAGGACCAACCTTACCTAACACTTCATTAACAGATTTATAGCCATCCCAGTTATTGTATGTAGGTGATTTGATTATAAACCAAGGGGATAAGCCACTGTAAAATCTCACAACGAAGAGCAAGTCCAACCAATTTTAACTGGCAATGGCACAGGTTTAAGTTGGATGGTTTTCCCTTTAATGGGATCTTCTCAAGTTTCACAGGGTGTGTTTACTACTGTAGTTGGTGAAACAAATGTCACCTGACTGAGATGCTAGCCATAACCCTGCAGCATCACTTTCATCAGCATGCACATCATTTTCAAGGCCTTAAAATGATAATGCAGGCAACAACTAGCCATTTTGTAGACATGGAATAAAACCTTCATTGTTAATAAATTTACAGTGTGCATTAACTCCTTAATAAATCTGCCTCTCTTCCCTTTTTTTTCCCTCTGTCTCTCTCTCTCTCACTTTCACTGTGTAAATTTCAACTCCTATCACTTCCCTCTCCACTGAACCAACCTGTAAAGCAAACATCAAGTGGGTACAATGATTGACAAGCAAAACTTGAGAGCAAGAAAAAATAGGGGCGTATCACCCTTGTGGCTTTGTTTTTGCAACAAGCTATACGAGGATAAATTTTTTCTCAAGCTACACTTCCTTGATCTGAGGCATCTTCATAGTAATAAGGAGTCAATTTCCCATCCTTTTTAGCAGCAGCCTTCGGCTGGCTCTCAGCACCTGCTTCTTGCAACATCTTAACCACCCTTCTCATTGACGGGCGGTTGATTGGGAGCGGACTGGTACAGAGGAGGCCGATGTTGAGGACCTTGCATATTTCTTCTTTGAAAGAAGGATCGAGTTTGGAATCAAGAACATGGTCCACTCCTTTCTGATCTAGAGTGGTGCAGACCCACTTTACCAGGTCCTTCTCCCCATACTCCGGGTCAATTGGGAGTCTGCCTGTGACCAACTCAAGTATAACAACCCCAAAACTGTATATGTCACTCTTCTCATTCACTCGAAGTGTATACGCATACTCTGCAACAACATATTTTGTAGAGAGATTAGTACTGTTGAGCGAAAAAAAACACATGCACTGAATGAGAAACGTTAAATATTTGCAGAGACAATTGAAGGAGATTTACAAGGCAATGTCTATAAGATCATTAACATCCAAATTTATTCGAGAATCAAAACCAGTAAGACATATTAATGAAGTATCAAGGAAGGACTTTAATTAAGGATACTCCCATGATTCAGTCCAACCTACCTAGAGATGAATACGGACTAATAAATGGACATCTATGGTGTTTGTGGCAGTTAAAGTTTCACATTAACAGTTGCTTTAAATAGTTATTATCTAGATACTTCCGAATGTGCATTCAAAGATCTTGGTAAAAACTAAAAGTGGCAGAGTAAAAGAATTACATTAAAACAGTAAATCAGAAGACTGTCAGTAAAGATTGCAAAAACTAACCTGGAGCAATGTAACCGCAGGACCCTGCAATAACAGACATGGATTTAGCACCCCTTCCAGCTGCATCAACCACCTTGGCAACACCGAAATCAGCCACTCGAGCACCAAAATCCCCATCCAACAAGATATTATTGGACTTAACATCTCTATGCACAATCGCAGGCACGCAATCATGATGCAAATAAGAAAGCCCCTCAGCTGCATCTACAATAATCTTGTACCTTGTCGGCCAATCCAGCAAACCACCTTTACTACTATGCAACAAATCACCCAAGCTACCATTCTGCATGTACTCATACACCAAAAGCTTGCAATCCCTGGTAGTACAACAACACCACAACTTAACAATATTCTTGTGCCTAATCTTCCCCAAAGTCTCGACCTCAGCTTGGAACCCATCATCCTGAACCTGGGCCTGACCTTTCTCAGGATCTACACTCTCACAACCCTTTTTAGCTCCTCCCCAAAGCTTCTTCACGGCAACAGCCTCCCCATTACTGAGCACGACCTTGTAAACTTTCCCTGAAGATCCTCTCCCTATCACATTATCCTCGTCAAGACAGTCCAAAATCTCATATTCACTAAAACCCAACTTATGAAACGACATCAAAGTCCACTTAGACTTGTCAATAGCCCTTGCTTTCTTATAACTCCTATACTTGAAGTAAAACCAAACCACACCAACAACAAACACCAAAGCAGCTAAAACAAAAATGGATCTAAGCAACCAAACATAACCTTTATGCTTATCTCCATCCCTACCAACACACAAACCACTAAAATTCCCACACAAACCAGGATTCTCTAAAAAGCTATTCTTATACATTTCCTTATCAAACAAAGGCGGCAACTCACCAGACAACAAATTATTGGACAGATTAAGCTGATTAAGCTTCAGGTTCTGCAAACCGAGAGGAATTCTCCCCGTTAACTGATTATTCGACAAATCAAGATAGTTCAGCACCGATAAACTCCCTATTCCATCCGGAATTTTCCCTGAAAACTTGTTATTAGCTAAATTCAACTCGTTTAACTTCTTCAAAGACTCGATTCCAGTTGGCAATTCCCCTTCCAACTCATTCCCATGAAGATTAAGAATTCCTAATCCATCGAGGTTCACTATACTTTTCGGCAACGGCCCCCTAAACTTATTTTCAGCCGCCGAAATTTGGACTAAATTATCAACTGAACCAATTTCTTCAGGCAATGATCCCGTAAACTCGTTCCTAGAGATAAACAAAAGCGATAGGTTCGCTGCATTTGAAATTGATTTCCCAATTTGCCCCGAGAACGAGTTATTAACAAGCTCAAGCAAATAAACGTGTGGGAGACCCCAGAACCCGGCGGGTATTTCCCCGGATAACTTGTTGTAACCAAGTCGGATCCGGTTCAGGCTCCGACACTCGGCTAAACTCGACGGTAGTTGACCCGAAAACGAGTTGTGTATCATTAGAATCTCTTCTAGGTTCCCTTGCTCGCATAAACTCGGCGGTATGAGACCGGTAAACTGGTTGTTAGAGACATCGAGCCATCTAAGAGGCGAGTTTTTGCCGAGGTTTTGGGGTAACTCCCCGGTGAGTCGGTTCTGAAAGATTCTAAGTTCGTACAGAGCTGGTGAGTCGGCCATACTCGGTGGTAATGCTCCTTCGAAGTTGTTCTGGTAAAGGTTGAGACTTTCAAGTGATAGCTGAGTCAACTCGTCCGGAATCGTTCCCGTTAACTGGTTCATCGACGCGTCGAGGAGTCTCAGCTTGGTCAAATTAGAGAACCTGCGAGGTAGCTCGCCGGTCAACGAGTTGTTGTAGAGTTCAATCTGAACTACGCTGGTCAACTCAGTGAGAGAACTCGGGATCTTGCCAACTAAGTGGTTAATGGCGAGATCTAAATCGGTGAGTTTCTTGAGTCGACCCAGCGAGTCAGGGATCTCACCAACTAAATTACACTCGGTGAGCCACAAAATCTCCAAGTTAGTTAAGTTGCCAAGCTCCGGTGGGATCCGACCCGGACTAAACGGGTTGTACGATAAATTAAGCATTTTTAGCGTACTAATGTTTCCCAAAAAGGCGGGGATTGTACCGTCTAGGAGGTTGTAAACGAGTGACAAAACTTCAAGCCTTTGGAACCGACCGAAAGACTCCGGAAAATCTCCCGATAGATTGTTACCAGTTAAATCCAGGTATTTAAGGTTAGGGAGGTCAGCTAAAGTGTGGGGGAGTTCACCAGTGAGGAGGTTCTGAGAGAGATCAAGGTGAACGAGATTTTGACACGTGGAGATGTCGGAAGGGATGGTGGAATTGATGTTGTTGTAGTACAAGGAAACGGAGGTAAGGTTTTGGAGACGGCAAAGGAGGGAAGGGAAAGGGCCCGCGAGGTTGGTGCTGGAGAGGTTGAGGGAAGTGACGGAGCCAGTGGCTGAGTCACACGAAACGCCACGCCAGTTGCATGGGGTTGGGTCACGAGGATTCCATGAGGAAAGGGCGGAGTCAGGGTCGGCGAGGGAGGCTTTCACTTGGAGAAGGTAGAGGCCTTCTTGGTTGAGAGAAAGTGAAGGTGAGGGAAAGGTGAAGAAGAGAAAGGATAGGAAAAGGAGAAGCATATTTGCTAACGCGAGGGGGAGAGGAGAAGAGGAAGGATGAGGAAGTGAAGTGCTTTGTACGTGAATATATTTGACTCAGCCAAAGAGAGAGGGTTGGAGTAAGCTTTTTGAATGAGAAGGATTGTGTTTTGCCATTTGAGAGACAGGAATGAATGAGTGTGTATGTCCGCGAGAGAGAGAGAGGGGAAGAGTGAGGAGATTATGATGTGTGCATTCTCATTGTTGTCTATGCTGGGTTTTAAACAGAATCATGGAGGGAGAGAAAAAAAAAATAATGCAAAAAGTTAGATTTTTTTCTCTTTTTTTGAATTGTGAAACTGAAAGCAAAGAAAATGAAGTAAAAAGGGTTCCTTTTGTTTCTATTTTTTTTTTAGCGGAGAATCAATGGTTTGCGACAAGAAACGGGCAGAGGAAGCCAAGAAGTGCTTCTCATCGGTCGCATCACGGGGAGGTGATGGCAGGCAATGATCTCGAGGATGATAAAAATTAGATGGTGGAGATTTTGAGAGAGAGAAAAGAGACTAGTAGTTACTTATTATCAGACAATGACTAATTAAACTCTGTTTTATTGCACACTCACACAAAAACCAGAGCAATTGTTTCGCAGCAGTCTTTTTGAGTCACGCGTGAAGCCCCGTATTACCGAGCGATAGGGATACTGTTGCCCCTGACCGGTTTTAGACCCTGAACGGACTGATCTAAGTCAGCCTCGCCCGCTCGTCTTGCAATAAAAAGGTGAATGCTCTTCTAATCTCAAACTAATACCACGTCGTATCAGAGGCAGAGCCAAGGTTCAGGAACCAAGATTGGCACCAATTCTTGGACTCTTTTGATGCCCTTTTAGTGTGCCAAAATGGAGACAGGTTTTGAAACAACGGTTGGTCCGTTGCTCACATGAAATAAGCAATGAAGGCACGAAGTTTTCAAGTGTTTTTCTACAACTTCATTAATTAATTTACTTCTTTCAATAACTAGGAATGAATTCAATGATAAATTTAAGAAGAAATAAAGCTACCCACCAAGGAGAATAAACAAATGGAATGTGTTCTTTGAAGAGATGAGGGTAACTACTAAATAGCCCTCCAATATTAATATTAGGGTGTAACTTTATAGTATTAAGTTGGGAAGTTGAGGTCATAAGAACGAAAAGTGGGGGGGTTTCATTAATAAAAAAAGAGAGAAAAAAGTTCTTAAGTATTTGTACTTTTCATGGAAACTTTTACCTGCTAGAATGAGAATCATGGGATAAATCTCAAATAACATTTAATGCTTTGATTTAAGCAAGTAACTATCTATTTTGCTCCAACGTCAAGTAAAAACATTTGACTACAAGTTTGAAGTGTACGAAAGGAATGAGAAAAGTGCATGAAATCTTGACCAATTTCCATGCATGTGCAATATATTTCACATTTTCCTACCTAATGGGAGTAATACAATCTTAATACACAACCGTCAATGAAGCTTGATATTAATAGTAAATCTGAAATAAATGAATTATTCACTTTTTCAAATTAAAATGAAATATTTCATATACTGTATGTTCAAAATTAATACAAGTAAAAATTTACAGATAAGAGAAAAACCCAGGATCACTTATATTGAAATGAATCAACTCCCGTTGATAATTCATTTTAACTTATTGGGGATTAATTTGAAGTTCAAAAAAGTATAATGTTAAATAAATATTCCTCCAAGTGGTGCAAGCAAAGTAGGAAACAGTGTCTGTTGGTAGTATCTTTCCTCATCTTCCGCCCAAAGATACATCAATTTTATTAGTGGAAAGGCGATATATAGATAACGTGAAGATATGAAACAAGTGGCTGTAATTGGTCGAAGCATTTGCCTTTGGAGCCGGGAACAAATGCAGTCAATACAGTTCAGAACCAGACACCATGGCCTGGATCCGAAGGAAACTTCAAAAATTTACTACACTTATCCGCAGTGGACCCAACGTGATTTCTTCTCTCTTTATTTCGTTTTACTTTATTTCCAGTCTTTGACTTCTATTCTTAGATTAAAGCAAAAGCGGTTATACAACATGAGAATCGTGATTCCATTGAATGGTTTGCAGTATTTATAACAGTTCCAATTTCCATCTTGGTAGATTAAATTTGACGGTAAAAGTAAGGTTTGATCTTCCATATGGATGTTAAGATCTTTTATAAAATAACTGGAAAACCCAATAGAAGGAAAATGGATTCGGAGGAATTGGGAGAAAGTTTTGGATATTGAAGGGAAATAGAAATACGGAAAGGTCAACACAGTAACTTGAGAAGGCAATGAGAACAGTGAAAGCTGCCCGGTTTGTTACAAAATTTCCCTTTCTTCACAAAATTCTCGGGTACACTAATTCCCACAGGAATCCAGATTCTCGGGGAACTTTTTACCCGAAACAGGCGAGTTTTACGCCACAAAGCCCTGTGTCAAGACACTTGCCTTAACCATGTGGTCAGGATCAGGTTCTTGTTTTGGCCTGGGATTCTTTAGGGAAAAAAATGGACAATGGTGAACTATTTCTATTCTCTACAGATTCCTTGGAGCATGAAACAGTATTTCTTCCATTTCCCTTCCTTCCTAATTACACATTACAGTGTCTTAATTTTGTTGTTAAGAGGTTGGTGTCAGTACTTGTATCAATGCCATGCAGCAGCAGCAGTACATTAAAGTAATATATTCAATGGGAATTCCTCTAGTTGCTAGGATTTGAAATGAGTTCCAACAACTGGATTTATGAACCAAAGTAAAGATGCAGAGGAGAGTTTGGTAAGCAAAATAAGGGTGGAAATTAATCTCCGAGCTCCCTTCCTGAGTTGCATATATTGCTAGAATTATGTAAGGTAGGAAATTAAAGTTTGGGCAGAAAACATAAATATCGCAGCAAATACTGCTAGAATAATTGTACCCAGAAAAAGGTTTACTAGAAGAAAATGACGCATGATTTCTCTTTAATCAAGTGTGTGACTGACTCGTTTGAAAGGAATTTTCAAAATTTCCTACCTTTAAAATGTTATCAAGAAACGTTTACTTAAAAGCGATGTGGAGTCAACAGTGGCCAATTGAGTCACCTCAGTTGCCTGCGATTGGAGCAAGCGTTATCTGATGGCCTTACAAAAACGATACATTTGGCCATGGCGAGATGAGTGGAACCCATGGAGGGACCAACAGCGACTGCTTCGAGACATTGGGTTAGACTGCGTCAAAAAAATAAAGAAACTGCCGATTGAGTACTTGGTGCAATTTTTTCCAGGTTGGTGGCTCGTTTCATCTTGGCCATGTAGCTGCACTCAGCACACTGTACCTAGGGTCTACCCACCACCGTCTTGGACCTACTTGTTTGGATACTAATTGTTCTTGATAATCAATATGGAAAATTGGAACCTTTTTTCCCAAAAAGAGAATAAAAACTAAAATAAACAAATTGCCATGACATTGAGATGAGATTAAGACATTTGACTGGGATTTTAAAGATAATAAGAGTCATTTTATAAATTTTTTATAATTTATGTTTTGTGATAAGTTTGTTGAAGGAAAACTTATTGTTAATTAATTTTAAATTAAATATTTATTTAAAAAATTCAAAAAAATTTGTAATGAAGTACGAATTTATATCTTCTTTTTTTTTTTTTTTTGGGAATGGAGAATCGTCTTCAATTCTAAGCTAAGAAATGCTGCAACAATGGGTGCATATGCTTGCGGAAATCAAAGTGTCAAAGAAAATAGAAGAGATTAAAACCTTCTACACATACATTGATGACCTTCTAGACAATCAAAGCGTGGGCCAAGACAGTTGCCTTAAGGTTTTAAACTTTTGCTAACATTTAAGCGATAAAACATTTTCATCAAATAGAAATATTTTAGGTTTTGTGGGGGATTGCATCAAGTTTTGGAATCATCATATAGGATTAATTTAGACAGTCTCGGGTGGGGATCCACTTCCTGTCACTTTTAAATCACACCTATATACAATCATCGAAAGACACTTTGATTCATTGTATTATGGAAAACTACGTAGATCAACAAATGACAAACATGTCTGTGTCAACAACAAGTTTACTACCAAGCAGCAAGCTTTTCTTTAAGAAAGGAAAGAGAAGAGATCTGCCACATGGATGAGCAGGATTGCTCTATGTTTTGAGTCATGGCACCTTAGAGTGGGTCAAACATGGGATCTTTTTTTAACATCAAGGGGATCAGGGTCCCATGTGGGTGGTTGTCCCATAGTTAAGATGCCACACCACACGTCAAGAACAAGGGGTCCCGATGCTGGGCTAGCCCACACACGAACACTCTATCCACCCACCGATTTTTTGATGCAAAAAAAGTCAAAAATAATTTTAGATCTATCTTGTGTTCCATGATTGATATATAGCAGTAATTCACAACCATAATATCAAGTCTGTATATGTTTTTTTCCTAACGCTTCCACTTTTGGGTCCCATTGGAATTATTTCTACAATAATAATGCACCTTATTATTATTTAATTCATTATTGTGCAATGCCACTATACAAAAAATTGGTTCAGAAATTGAGAAGGATATTAACTTGGAAACTATTGGAAATAATAAGTTAGGTGAGGGTATTAACCATGATGACAAGTCACCCCGCGTGAAACAGAGGCATGAGAGTTGCGGGGAAAGCCTTTGGGGAAAAGCATGATAACTTTGCATGTTCTTTTTTTTACAATGAGTTTTATCCCTTTAATGTAAAATCAAATGTGTCTGCCTTTGAGTCTAGGCGATCATTCTGGTTGTTTGAAGATGATCCTGCAGAATCATTGTAGGTTTGTAGCTTGTGAAGAGGGGAAGGGAATAAAAGACAGAAAAAGGAAAAGGTTTTTGACTTTTGATTGTTGAAAATTTCCACCCAATTAGGTCCTCATATCAGTTGAAACAGAGACTAATTTCGATGCTCTCGTTGTACTGATGTTACTTGAATACGTGCTTGCTGCAGGTTTCGTTTGTAAAGTGCACATTGAATTCAAAACACATATGCGCGAGAAATGTTAGCTGAACTTTAATGAGACGAGTCAATTTTGTGAGTATGGAAATAAAAGTAATTTTGACCAAACTGTCTGTCTGGTTTTGCTCGAAGATTTATGAACAACATCAATGTCTTTCAATGATCACAGATAATCTAGTTCAAGCTCATAAAATCTGAAATTCTCTTACAACCAGAACTGGTCAAGGCAATTTAAGTTTTTGTGGGTTTTGATTCAATAATGAAGTGCCTACTTTCTTACACAGGGAAGGTACATGATAATTAACAATGAGCAGCTCCAATTTCGTTTGCTGTCACCACTCACCAACCACTGTACGCCTCGCCCATTGAAACGAAGAGAGCCTTTATGTTTGGTTTAACCAAAAGCAGTGACATTTCACAATCAAATGTAATTAGTACGAGTTGAACGTTTGAGATGTTTCTTCTAGAATTAGATAAGTGGCAAAGTTGGACAGGTTCGTAGAAAAATAGAAAACTTGTTCATGGTGTGTTGGAAGATAAGAGAGAGATAAGAGCAGACATAATCAGCATGTAATCCTGTCGATAATATAGCCTGATAAAGTTGGGGGAAAATTAGGCGCTTGGCATTGATTATCTGTGGAATGGGATTGCTGGGAAAACAATGTCAGATTGCTTTTGATTCAGGAAAAGGAATGGTTGTCACGGAGACCCAAAAACAGGAGAGACAGCAGCCCTCGAATGAGAAATGACTTTGGCTGATTACACTTTGCAAAGTACTTCCGAAGTACGAAGTCAGTTTCTCTAGTCAAGTTGATGTGCTTCAAATGAATAAAGCCATTGGAAAAAGGAATAAGAAAAAACCAAAGGAAAAAACCAAGGTTTTGAATGATTAATGGGATACAATTATTTTCTTGAGTAAAGCAAATGGAAACATAGATGCCCCAGAATGTAAATTCTCAACAAGGTTATGTCTAATCTAATGCATGTCTGATCTCAATTTCAAAAGAACCAAAACTAGTGTATATATGTAGATTACAAGCAGGAACTTTTCCCAATTTTCCTGTCAAATTAGAATGCCTTATAACTAAAGCAGCAAGATCATGAAGCTATCTTAAAAGCAATGGTGTAACCAGAAACAAATGAAAACAAAATAGGCAGACTTGTAAGTCAATGAGATAATTTGAGCTTCTAGATTCCTGGTCTAAAAGATGGAAACCTTAGTGGTCCAACCACCAAAGCCCCAACTAAGAACCTGCATTTGGAATTAAAAATTATTAACAAAAAAATTACAAAAAATACACCCCATATGGTGCAATAACTGTTCTAGCTAATCCCCATGACAACCCACAACTCTTTTTAAAAAGATTGGGAGCCATTTTCTGTGGACCCTTTGGCCAAGATTTGGGTGGGACCAAAAATCAAGTCCTTTTTCAAACTTTGAGGGAAGTATATGCTTTGATTCATTATAATAAGGTTGATAAAGAGATGCAAAAGACTTGGTAAAAGGGAAATGGTGGCTCCAACCCATTTGAGCCTGTTCTTAACCACAATCATAATTGTCCTCTTATGCTTCAACTCTACATTTCTTCCATTCCCACCATGCCCCAACTTTTCCTCTCCCCCTTTTTGCACCAAAAAGAAGCTTTGCACCTGTTATGCCAAAATTTTTTGCCATCTTCATTGTAGCTTTCTCTTCTTTTGGTACAAACTCCTTTTCTTGTATCTTGTGAATGATTAGTGGGTGGTCGACTTGGAAAGATCAGGGAAAATATTTTTTTTGTTCTTTCGGTTTTTATTTCATTATAAGGTTGTGGTTGTGGCATACCAGTTTAATCAGTGAGGACCAAGTGTATAAGATTTTTCTTGATTCTGTTTATTCAAAAGCAAGCTCTATTTCTATTTCTACAGATCAGTAGGGGAGAGAGAGAAGATTTGAAAGAACATGTTGTACTGCAAAAAGCATTAAACAGTATAAGCACTAGTACTTTTCTGCGGACTGCTGCCTACCCACTTTTGATTCCAATGAGAAAAGGCTATATCAACTTTTTTCCCGCTGCTCATAACTCATATTCATCACTAAACATGTTTAATCTGAAACCAACAGTAATTAAATGACCAGTTTCTCTCATGCTAATGATGAATCTCTTGCATGTATCATAAGATAAAGTTAGAAAGTCGTCTAAACACATGATTTCTTTTGTAAAATTGAAGGAATTGGTGATCAAATATAGAGGTTGACTAAGAGCAAACTTCTAAACTACAGCTTGGATTGCTTATTGCTGAAGCAAGATTAACATTAATTTGTTCAAAAATCTGTCATTCAAGAGAAGAATAAATTAAAAGAGGATCATGGTTTCTAATCAACAATCATTAATAGATCAAGTCTCTATATGGGATGTTCATCATTTCAATACAATCTCAAGAATGGTATAATAATGAGACTTAATCTCGAGGAACGATATATTATAAAGTACATATAAGGCTAATGTAATGAATTATAGGCTTCATTCAAAAATGCTAATGCAGCTCACATGTTTATCACGTGATTTTAGAAAAAATGGAAGAAATTTCCACTGTTGAACTGGAGGCTGAGGGCCCCATTGTTTAACTAATGCCATTGAATTTGTAAGAAAACTCCAAGAAAATGAACAGAAAGAACATGCATAGCACCACTGTAGTTTTGCTTATTGTTTAACAAACATGATCAACTAATCACCCAAGAGTATGTTTCCCAATTCAAGTTAAATAACAGATGTTAATCCGAAACTTAGTTGAATCGCAGAAAGAGTTTGATTCGATTTCTCCTTAATTTTGGGTTTTGGTAGGACCTTCTAGTTAATAAAAACAATGAAAAAGAGCCCCCATCCTTGTTCTTGTTCTTCTTTTTTCTTCCTTTTGATAGGAAAAGATAGAATTTATGATAAGTAAAAGAGTCAAAAAAGAGCCTAAAGCTTTGCTTTATAGATGGACTGACACAATAGCAAATATAGTTTTTTGTTTGCCTCTCTCTCAATGGAGTGGATTTTGTTGCTTGTGACTGCCTCTTTTCTCCTACGCACAACTGGCAAACCATGTCCTGTGACAGAATCATACTGCTAACAAACAAGCCATGTTCTAGATTCGGGTCACTCGAACTCGAGGTTTTGGAGTTTTATAGTAGAAAGCATGACAGAAAAGAAGGGATGACGCATCAACAAAAGGATATGAAGACAAGTGGAACTTTGAAATTTCATGTCGTGCATTCCTGAACATTATCAATATATATGTATGTACAGTTTTTTTCCCCTCTTTTTGTTTCTAGTTTTGTGTTGTTTTTCATGTGAGTGTTGCCTGCGTATGATAGGTTAGAAACAGGTTGAGGTTGTTGCAAGAATTTAACCACACTGTTGGAAATAGGCTAAATTCCTAACCTAGCTAGGAAGGAATTAAGCAGGAATAATTGGTTTAAGATAGCACACAAAATAAAATATGCAAGACAATAGATGGTACTGGTGTGTGTGCATAGTGCAATACCAGCAAAACAATCATTGCAAAATTTCCTTATAGAGGAAATATTTTTATCAGTATATATTAGCATGTGACCAATTTCTGAAATCTTTCTGATAAATTTAAAAACAAAAAAAAGGTAAAGGAGTGAAACATAGTATCAAAGAAAGGCAATTCTATGGTTGATAAGGAGTATTTTTAGCCTTTGTTGTAAAAGTGAGGTCATGGCTGGGTCATCATTGAGACTTTCCCAAGCAGAATCACCTGAATTTGAGGGGAAAGGTTCACATAGCTAATCAATTGGGTAGCAGAAACTGGAGGGGGAGGGGAACCCATTGAAGAAAAGGTTCTAGCTTTCAATTATTAGGGAGGGGGTGTGCAATGTAAAAAGAAATTCCTTCACATAATTGTGAGGGGTCACACTCTATCAGCATACTTGTTTGTGCAACTGGGCTACCCCTCATGAGCTGTTTGCAAAAGAGTGGCTCATTCTTATTGCAAATTGAGAAAGTCCATCATCACCAAACCTACAACCTTTTAAGCTTTCTCCTCTCTCTCCCTCTCTCTCTCATGATTGGAGTAACTGAGAAGGAAAATCTTGTTTGGTGCTGTAGAACATGGTTGAGCAAGAAAAAGATTTCAGGGGTTACAGTTAGACAGAATATATGAGTTAGTTAATACTAATTTGTCTTGTGTTTTTTTTTTCCTTTAATTTTTGGTGCCAAAGCAATAATCAAACATTAGAGCAAAACAACAGTGCTTAGGCATTGACAACTTCTCACATAATCCTAAAGTTTAGAAGGAAACAAAATTTTAATTAATTTTAGGGTCCATTTGATAGTGTTATTATTGGTGCATCTTGAAAATATAATTAGAAGTAAAAACCAAGGTTGGAAATCATGATGATTAATGTTTCCCCCTCTTTAATTTCAAGCTAACACTTTTGTCAATGCAATATATATACAAAAGCAAAGTGTGAATAGTAGATTGGCAAATATATACTTATTAATAATTCTGACCCAAGTTAAACATCAAGGAATTTGCCATTGGGATGTGGAAGTAGCATGCATGGCATCTTCCTCTCACATGATCATGAGCAAAGATTGAATGAGGTGGGTGGAAATTTGGCTAATTTAATGGTAAATATTGATCAAATTTAAAATGAACTCAACCTTTGAATGATTGCCTGATGGCCCGCACCAAATGAGAAAAGCTTTTCTTTGATATCATGGCCGTTATGATATAGGTGTATATATTAATCCTGAATTCCCCCCATTTAAATAGATTATAGGTAATTTCCAAGCTCTATCTTGTAGACAGCTACCTAACCATGTTGGACCAGATTCTGCATTCTAATCTCTCCAGGATTCTCCTGCTAAAAAGAACTCTAAGAAAAATGGATGCATTTATAACAATTAGTAAACAAATATATGTAATGCAAAACAAAATGGTGGTCACTAAGCTTTTGGGTCAACATTTATTTAAGAACAAAAGAAAAAAACGTTCATTTGCCAGTTTCACCAGCTAACCAATTGCTTTTGCTGATGAGAAGTTAGTGTGATCCCTTCATGTTGAAGCCCCAAATTGCCCTTTCATTACCAAATTTTTTGTGTTATGACACTTTTGGGGTGTCACAAAACTGATCAAGTTGGCATCCTGCTCTCATCATCCCTCATGGAAAGGGCCATCTGTGGGCTGAGCTCATAAACCATATAACTATTGTAAGCATTGAACAATCAAATTAACCTAATTTGAGCTTTACTAGCTAGATGGATTGATACTAGTTTTCCTGTCACAAATTAATTGATTAATTGAAACATTAAACTTAATTATTGGCATGTTCTCATTCTAAGCAAGTAACATCCGGTGATATGGTTGAGTTGGTTGATCAAACCCTTTTCTTCTTATTACATGTTCATGCAATTTAATCAATGTATAGGGCTTATATGCGTAATAATTGAAGGAAAACCATAGATTATAAGTGTATAAACATCAAAATTTGATGGAAAGGTATCCAATGCACGCAAGAAGCATGGCTTGATGTGTTTGGATCTAACTCTCTTTTTATTTGCCAATCCTCTCATTTATGGCACAATTAGTTGCATGGCAATGTGGACTGTGGAGTATGGCCTACAATAATTAATGGTGTGAAGGCAGCGAAACTCGAGAAAATTGCTATTTACGACAGCATTCAAACCTATAAAATAGAAGATTTGATTAACTGTGCGACATCCAAGATTAAAACATCTAGTAATTCGACAACATTTTTTTAACTAAACAAGTTGTAATAATCAAGGTTTGGATAAATAACATTAATCTCTGCCTAACTAAATCTAAAACATTTCGCTTTCAATTGATCTTTATTTCGTCTCTTTGCTACATATTTTAATGTAGTTCAAAACTACCCTATAAAGTCCTATGAATATATTGTATTACTTATCACAGGATATAAAAGTTTTAGGAATCTTTTTGCAGCTTCTTTAATTTACTTCTTGTTGAAAGGCTCTCTAGCTATAGGAGCTGGATAGATAGAATCAGACAGGGAAAAAAATAAAAATTTTGTAGTCAAGCTTGGGCACTTCATCTAAACTTGACCTAATAGCCTATAGACATGGCCAGTTTACCTACTGATTAATCAAATGATATAGCGTTCATCGACTTGCTTCATTTCCAATGATCTGACCCAGGTGTGCGAGTTTTCGCTTTCTGTAATTCAGGACAAGGATTCTGTCTGGTTTGAAAGACATTGGGCTCGATCTTAACTTTTTGGTCCTAAATAGAGAGGAGCTAACTGGACAAAGCCTGTTTAAAGTTGGGCTTTTTGGGTGCATGGTAGCAATGGGCTCGTTAATTATTTTAAAGAAAAATTGGTGCAAATAAGCGTCTAGAAAATGATAAAATTTTTATGTATTATTTTGAGGTTTGTATGAACCTATAATGATATTGATCCACACTTTTAACTGAAAAAATATCCATTAAGTGGAGGAAAACTTATCTTATCTCTTACCAATATAAAACACATGACATTCTTTCCCATTCAATTATATAATAAAGATTCGTTACATTAACTCTTTTCACCTATAAAGAAGAAAGACTTATTTTGATATGAATCTACCTCGACTCTAATATCAGAATTTTATATCTGCAAAGAATTGAGTAAATTTTTAGACCACTTATCACAAGTTCACACTTTCAATTTAAAAAATATACCTATTAAGTAGAAGAAAGTCTTTATTTATAAATCCAAGATACTTCTCATTTTTTACTAATGTGAAATATATAAAACATATAATCTTTAGTCCTATTTAAACAAGCTCAATTTGACTGATAAACTAAATAACTCTCTTGCGTAGTGTTCATTGTTGAGTTTTGTCTTCCCAATGTGAACACTAAACAGAGGTGGAAAAATCCAGTAGCTCACTAGATGGAACGAAATATTTGCTTATTGGCCGACGTTTTTATCCTTGCAAGCAATTGATTACTTGACGGCCTGGTTCCTTTGCTTGAAGCTTTAACAAAATCAAAGAGGTTTTTAGATCCTCCTCCACTTCTCAAATACCAAATCAAATTAGTAAATTTGCAAGAATTAAACCTATGAGGACTTGACCTTACTTCAATACAAAAGAGTTAAAAATCCAGAAAGCCTAGTGGAATTTTACCCGATTAAACCTTATTTACCTTGGACGTTTCTTTTCGTTTTAAAGACTTCTTTTTCCATTGCATAAAAAGCCTTAGTTTGGGAAAGAAAGGGGAAAGAATTCGAGGAAAACGATACTGGGCCCTTGACATAAAGGATGAGCAAACAACAAGTGGCTTTTTTTCAGGGTATGACGGTCAGTTTCAAGTGCATTCTTGCCTAACTTGGGGGCCATATAGATATCCGACCAAAATCAAGTCACCAATCCCTTGAAAAGTTCTAAATTACTAAGTATAGATAATCCTACGTTCAAGCAGGGATAATGCTGAAAACATTGTCAGGTAATTATCAGATTAGGAAATAAATCAGGCACATAATACAAAAACTTATTATTTACACTTTGCACTGAGCAGGATTTGGCGATCTGCATCCACCCCCGAAGGGTATCATGAGTTCCCCATTGATCTCAAGTTATAACGTGCAAGCGATGGCTCTATTTATGCCCTTTTTTTTTTTTTTTGCAAATAGAGTTTGAAAGGAAAAACCAAGTTAGGAGGTTCAAAGTGCAGAGGGAGTAGCCTCTAAAACAAGCATTAAAAAAATGATAAAAATGGGAAAGTTCACATGTATTGCGTCTCAGCAAAACAAGTGACGTATGCTGATTTGGCATAAGCAACAGACTTCTCGCTGGAAAGCAGACTTACTCGTTAAAGGTGGTTAACTGAAACCCCATAACATCTCTCTTTCTGGGTACAATGTCTTGCAAGCTTGGTGTCTATAACGGCCAACGAAGAATACATGGACATTAGCCACTCTTCCTAACTTTATCCAAGTAAAATTTTTTGAGCTAACCGACATGGAACCAAAACTCCCATTCTGGAATGGTGGAAGACCATTTTCTCTATATTTTGGTTTCTGTTCCTTGCAAGGCATCACTTAATTCTCTGCCTTTCCTCCCTTTACCTCCACTCAAAAATATGTCTATTTGCTCATCTATAAAGACAGTTGCTCAGCACAATCCCTCTCAATATCAGCCAAAGTGAGATCAACACAACAGTGAAACGAGAATTAAGAAGACTTCAGTTATGGAGATTAAGATACAAGGTGAAGAGTCTCCTGAACATGGTGAGCAAAAAGTTCCCCTGCTGCAAAGTTTGCCCGTATCTGAAACCGAAAAGAAAAATCTCGTACAGAAGGCAATCAGTCAAACGTTTCAAAGCACAGCACATTTGGCTAATCTATTACCCACCGGAACTGTTCTAGCTTTCCAACTTCTCTCGCCCATATTCACCAATCAGGGCAACTGTGACTCAGTCAGTCAGTCTATGACGGCTGGCCTCATTGTCCTTTGTGGTTTATCTTGTTTCCTGATGAGCTTCACGGATAGTTTCAGAGACAAGAATGGCACTGTCTGTTATGGCTTTGCCACATTTTATGGGTTGTGGGTCATTGATGGTTCAATCACTCTTCCACTGGAATTAGCTGCAAAATACCGACTACGTTTTATAGATTTCATGCATGCCTTCATGTCAATACTAGTATTTGCAGCTGTGGCACTTTTTGATCAGAATGTTGTAAGTTGCTTTTATCCAACACCATCAGATCAGGCTCAGGAGATCCTCACAGCATTGCCGGTTGGGATAGGTGTCTTCTGCAGCATGTTATTTGTTGTCTTCCCTACCACACGTCATGGAATTGGTTTCCCCCTGTCTGCAAATTAACATTTTCCCCTTTCGGTATGAGATACAAATACGCATATGCTTCCAAAGTGATAAAACTTTTCTAATACTAATGTGCTTGTCATCCTTCAGTCCTGATCTCTTCTAAAGTGCAGACAAAGATACAATTTCTTGTTATATCACTATAATCTTAGTCAGATTTAACCTTTTTAAGCACCTGCAGGTCAAGTTGCTAAACAAACTAGAATTATGTTAGAATGACTCCTGTATTAGTTCCCAGTAAGGAAAGTAACACAGCAACAAACATAATACATCGTTCAGAATTCAAAGGCATCAGTTACATAAAGCTCAAAAACCTGTAAATAAAGAAGAAAATTAAATGAAGTGAAAATTAAACAGCAAAAAAGAGTAGCTAAATTTGTCACTGTAGGAAAAGAGAAAATAAATGATTTATTGTATAAGTAACCCAAGTTACAGAAAGGAGATACATGTTAAGTGAAGTAATCAATTCAGATTGGAAAGTAAGGCTAAATCAGAAATATGTATATAATTAGATTAACAGAAGTATAAGGCCCATAGTTGCATACCAAATCACAAAGCTTCAGCTTGAATTTCTAAGTCAAGTTCAGTAAAGTCCCTCATCAGCTTGAACTCAAACAATTCAACAGTTTCTTGGACCATCCTTTGATCCCAAAATGCACTGACCAACGTACCCCATGCTCCCTCTTCTGGAATACATCCGTCAATCAACATTTCATCAACAATTCGAGCAGCTTTTTGCAAGTCTCCTTTCTTACAGAAAGATTTCATAAGAGTCTCAAAAGTCCCAGCCTCAACTGAGATACCCCTAGTCCGCATGCTTAGATACAATAGGAAAGCTCGACTTAAATAACTCTTGGTACAAAGGCCTCTCACCACCATATTATAAATCCTAACATGAAGACTCCAAGTTAATCGGTTTGGCAAGGTCCTGCCTAAGACCATCTCATCAAGGAAGTTTGCAGCCTCCTTAAACTTGTCAACATCACAGAAGCCACTTATGACCTTCCCGTACAACCCTGCATCTGGTTGCAAGCCTTGAAGTTTCATCCTGTCAAGAATCTCCACAGCTTCTTGAAGCTTTCCTTCTTTACATAGTCCATGAATTAACGTACTATAAGTTATTGTGTTCGGTCTACAACATTTGCTAACCATTGTCTGCAGTAGGTCCATGGCCTCTGAAGAACGCCCACCCTTGCAGAGACCATCCATTAAAGAACTGTAAGTAAAAACATTTGGCTTAATACTATTGCTTTTCATCTCTTCAAGCAATCCCATAGCTTCATTTATATTCTTTGACTGACACAAGCCATGTATCAAGGAGGAATACGTAACAACTGAAGGAGAACAATCTCTTGTTTTCATCTCTTGAAATAACTCCCTTGCTTCAGTAATCTTTCCAAATCTACACAACCCATTAATCAAAGTCCCATAAGTATAAGAGTCTGGAGGACACCCACGATTAGGCATCTCACGAAATATATGTAGAGCAGAATCCATGGTTCCACTGTTCTTGCAGAGTGCTTTGATCAAAATATTAAGAGAGGCAACACTAGCTGGAATACCTACTTCTCTCATATGCCTGTAAAACCTCAAAGCAATCTTTAACTGGTTCTCTTCAACGAGAATATCAAACACAGTAATATAAGCTCTTTGACTAGGTTCAAATCGGAATTCCTTCATCTTATCAAAGACCCTGATGGCATCCAACGGTCTATGAACCCTTCCATAGCCCCTAGAGATAGAAAGGAATATATCTTCCCTTATATCACACTTTTCCACCTTCATTCTATCAAGAAGATCTTCAGCTGGTCCAAATTTGTTCGCTGAAACTAATCTAGAGATCATAACACCAAAAGTGCTGTGATCATGACGAAAACCATTGGCATACTCGGCTGTTGCGGAATCAAATATAGCAAGAGCCTCGTCTATATTCTTCTCAGCTTTTATTAAGTGCACCACTTGGGAAGGAGTGATTTTCTTCGACCATTTAAACGCAACTTTAGTACCCATCATTGCTAATTCTCTATGTTAACAGTACACTGCCCCAAATACGAATAACGACATCATTACTTAACATGCTTCAATGCTAATTTGCAGCTCATACACAAACCTACACGAGATTCAGATTCAGAACTTAAAAAAAGATTCATATTATTCAAATTGAAACTAAATTACGAATATGTCAACAGCAAGTTTCGTTATCCTCCAATATACTCAAATCATTGGCTCTAAAATTCATCAAACAAGTAACCAAAAGGGAACCAAACAATACATAAGAAATGTTATACGCGATAATATGACCTCTTTATGCATTAGACCGCTAGCTTGAGCAATTTATCGAACACATGGTGGGTGAAAACTCGAAGATTGATTAGCAGAAAAACCCCAGCATATGAAACCAAACATACCAACGAATTTACGGGACAAAGAAAAAAGAAGTAGAAACGTTTTCAATAGCAGTTTTAATAGAACGAAGCAGCATACATTTGGAAAATCGAACAGCTGTTGCAATTCATCCTCTGCGATGAGCTACGTTTTTGCACCGTCCCACTTCAGCTAGCCTGAGTGCCTGATGCTGACCAAAGGTGGCCCATTCAGGGTCCCAAAACCAAAGCAGCCCAGCATTTCCTAAGCCGGGAAATGAAAGACCAACTCCTTTTGCCTTGGTTGGGCCTAGTTTCCATATCCAACCCAAGATGCCGAGTGACCCTTTTAATTGTCAGTATCATTTTTATTATGATCGGGGTAAATATGATGAGAATGAAACACAAATCTTTAAATATGAATTATCAGTATCACGTACTCGACTTGACACTTTCTTTGATCTTAATATCGATTAAGTGTATGATTCGAGACATCTAGGCTAAAATCTGAACTCCAACATCTCTTCCAAATCGGTCTTTTGTAGCTGAAGTTAACGTTCGTCTCCAACAATTAATGGAGACAAAAGTTCAGAGATGTTTGGAGCTTGGCAAGAGGAAAACACCAAAGAGAAAAACATGAAGCTGACTTGAAAGAGGTGTCTTATACATGTGTCAAAACTATAACCTCAACTCAAAAGGAAAGATACATACAACAGCCTCCCACGTTTGCTCACTCCTTTAAACGGGTCGCTGCCTCAGGGATTTCAATTTTTTTTCTTTTAACGCTATTAACCCACCATTTGCTTTATGCGTTAAGGGACATAATTGAGTCGACTCGATGTTGTAGCAGGTTCAGGCTCAACTCGATTAAAACATTCGAGGTTTAAAAATATATAAAAATAAATATTAATCTTAGTTATATATGCATGTGATATTAAAAAAATATAAAAACTCGATAAAATTCAAAATTGACTCGTTATCTGAGTAGGTTGAGTTGGGAGTGGACTCGATCGAGTTTGGGTATTTATGATTGACTCGTTTAGAAGCCTGTGCATTCACCTAAAATGATATCTTGGTGACAATTGTTTTTCACAGCAAAAGCAGATTGGAGACGATAAGGATTTTGGAAATATTAAGAACAGAGACCACTCGCGATTGGACAAGGGATCCCTTCCTTCACGAGCCTTTCACTGGGGATAAGATGGCCCCACCTCCCGGCTCTCTCCATCCCCCAATGTCCTCCACAGCCACAATTAATCTCTCCACTCGATTACACCCAAGCATATCCCATCTTCAATATTCCTTTTTTTTTTATTATTATTACTGTTTCTTCACCGTTGATCAATAATCCCCTCGGTTTCTGATTTTTGTCTACGTGATCAAGTTAGAGTGCGCAATTTAGTATTCTGTCTCGCGTTGCAGGGGGTGAAAACGACGTGATTATTTGAGAATCGAGAGCCACTAAAATAGGAATTTTATTAATTATTCTGAAAAAAACGAAGAAGGAAAAAATCTGTCAATTCCCTCCATCCGTTAAGAGCTCACTCCAGCTAACATACACACATTTCGTTCTCTCTCTGTCTATCTCTCTGTAACAATGGAGTCGCGATTATTGTCACGCGCTTCCACCATCACTGGCTTGCCTCAGCTCAGGCCGAAGTTTTCACGGGAGAGCGTCAACCTGTCATTTGCTTCGGCTAAGCCGATTGGAGCTGTCGGAGGAGGCGGGAACTTGATATGGGGAAGGCAGCTAAGGCCGGCTCTGCTACTCGAGAGTTCGTCGGTTAGTAAGCGAGAGATGTTGAAGCCGGTTTCAGCCGCCGCGTCGTCGCCTGCCGAAGGAGGAAGCGATTCCGCCGGGTGAGGTCCGTTTCCTCCGTTCTGACTCAGTCAACTCGTCCATGCTTCAGTCTCTGACTCACTGACTCGGTGTTATTGCAGGGACGCAAAGATCGCTCCGGTTGGCTTCTTCGAGAAGTATCCGGCTCTTGTCACCGGCTTTTTCTTCTTCATGTGGTATGTACAAAAACCGGTCAACGATTTTAACCGTCAAACGTTCGATAGTTCAAATGGTAGCTAAATTCGTTCAAGACAAGAGTACTTCCGTTTGTTGAAATCACAAGATCATCCTTTGTATTTTTTTTTTAAATGCAGGTACTTCTTAAATGTGATATTTAACATTCTCAACAAGAAGATCTACTATTACTTCCCTTATCCTTAGTGAGTAATTGCAAATATCTTTTTACATCTTTTTTTTTTTTAATGTTTTTTTTTATGGCATGGTTTCATGAATACTTAGTTTTGTTTTAAGTTTTTTTCATGGCATCTTTTGGCGCAGCTTTGTGTCGGTTATTCACTTGTTCGTTGGGGTAGTTTACTGTTTGGTGAGCTGGGCCGTGGGCCTCCCTAAGCGGGCTGTAAGTGAACCTTCAAAACCCACATTCTCAATGTTTCATTTCGCAGTTGTTATCCAACTTTTTTTTATTATTACTATTCTTTACGTTTGAACTTGTGTGATTGACCACTGCATGTGCGAACTTTATTGTCTGTAGCATGAATCTTATTAAAGTGCATATTGCCTAAGACCCGGGTTAATGTTGGAAAGTGGGGTTATCCAGTCCAGTCACTGACAATTTCTGATCACATTTTCGGTTTTCTCCTCTTTTTAATCTTTTAAGCTTGACTGTGGATTATCTAGGATCCTCACTGTTGGAAAATTGGAACATGCTGTAAATTTTAACCTGCTTTCTTTTGATGAAAACCTGAGATTTTTTGCAGCTATTGCGCACTGATAGTATCATGTAATTGTTGTTTTCATGTGCAGCCTATGGACTCAAACCTACTGAAGTTGTTGATCCCTGTTGCTGTATGCCATGCGGTAGGCCATGTAACTAGCAATGTCTCTTTTGCAGCTGTTGCTGTCTCTTTCACCCACACAATCAAAGGTGACATCATGAATCTATTCCCCTGCGCATATATATATTTAGTGGAATGTGACTTTGTATATGCATTCGACATCCTGTCAACAGGACAATTCACTGCGATTAATCAGGCTCATGAAGTCAAAACTTGTTTGCTTTTCAGCTCTGGAGCCTTTCTTCAATGCTGCTGCTTCCCAATTCATACTTGGACAATCCATACCATTTACTCTGTGGCTGTCTCTTGCTCCTGTTGTTATTGGTAATTTTCTGTTTGATCACCTCATTCAAATCAGTTTAAGTGTAAATATATTCTTTTAATGGGGCTCTGTTATTATGTTGGCATATGGACGTTTCATCATGTTTGGGACTTTGGGTGTCATTTTAACTACAAACTGAATGCAGGTGTTTCCATGGCATCACTGACTGAGTTGTCATTCAATTGGACGGGTTTCATTAGTGCAATGATTTCCAACATCTCCTTCACTTACAGGAGCATCTATTCCAAGAAAGCTATGGTGACTTTCTTTGACACTCTTGACCTTTCTTTTCAAAAGAATCAAAGAGAACTCCTCCTTTCCTTCTTTTTGTTTTCCAGTCTATGCAGAACTCGAATTTTTATTTTTGACCCTTTTCCCTCATAAACATTTTATAATAGTGATTGTTGGTTTTTCATATGCAGACCGATATGGACAGTACAAATATCTATGCTTATATTTCCATCATTGCTCTCTTCGTCTGTATTCCCCCAGCCATCATTGTGAGTAAAATATGTTTTGAGGACAACTGAAGATTTTTAGACAATTAAAAAATTTAAGCACTCGGTTTCTTAAACCCTTTCATGTTTTCCCACCTGCCTGTTGCAGCTCGAGGGTCCCCAACTGATCAAGCATGGGTTCGGTGATGCTATAGCTAAAGTGGGTATGACTAAATTCATCTCAGATCTCTTTTGGGTTGGAATGTTTTACCATCTCTATAATCAGGTACATTATTTCCATTCCTATTGTTGACTGACGCTACATCTAAGTAACATGATGCCCCTTAACATTATACTGAAGCTGATGAAGAAATTTTTTTTCTTTTTTGGTATTTAGTTGGCCACCAACACTCTTGAACGGGTGGCACCACTTACCCATGCTGTCGGCAATGTGCTGAAACGGGTGTTTGTCATTGGCTTCTCAATCCTGGTCTTCGGTAAGTTTATAACTTATACTCCTTTGAAGTATTCTTTTGCTTCTTTGTGTCAGGATATAACTCTTTGGACTGAATATCTGACAACCTACTTCTCACAGGAAACAAGATTTCAACACAGACAGGTATAGGAACAGTCATAGCAATTGCTGGAGTGGCAATCTACTCTTTAATCAAGGCCAAGATGGAAGAAGAGAAACGAGTAAGTAAAACATTCTGACAACAGCACGCATTACATCAATTTGATTGCTCTCATAATTGTCCTCTAACTTAGAATTGAACTGACCTGGTCTTGCAAAATCATATGTGAGCCCTTCTCTTTTTTATCGTTTCACCTGAGTGAATCTACATAACTATTGAAAATAGGCTACACTTTCTTATGAATATGTGATGGGCAGAGGAAGGGTGAGGATTGCATCTTACATACTGATCTAGTGTCGTCATAGCTGCAATAATTATCATAATTTTCCTGTAATCTTTCAAGAAGTGAGAGAAAGAATAATTGTAATCTAAAAAAAGGCAAATGGGGTTTCTTTTGCAGCAAATGAAAGCAGCATGAGAAGAAAAAAGGGCATGGAAATGGAGGAAGTCACGGGTGTAAAGTTATATGTCTCTCCTCCCGGAGATAAAACAAGGGACATTGAATATCCTACTGTTATTTTGAAGTTATTTTTTTTGCTTTTTCCGCCATCAATTTTCTTTAATTCAGAGAACAAACCATTGCTAATCTTCCATCAGCCTGTGTTGACTGAAGAATAATGTAATGTCAATTCTGTCTCTCAAGCCAAGCTTTTATCTCATCAGAAGCTCTTGAAAGGAAGCTTGAACAGAATACGTGTAAAAAATAAAAAAATTATGTGAATAGTATTTATTCTCGCATGCACGATGTTTTAAATTTTAAACTTAAGACAAAACTGACAAATAATGAGGAAGGAGGCAACATGTGATTATGCAAATTATTATAAGGAGGGATTTGCATGATGAAAATGCAAAGAACTTAAGATGATTAATTTGATAAATACATCGATCTGTTAATGTTTTTGTTTGTCATGATTGGGAACCACCAGAGATCATCATGGTCATGGCATGCAGAAGATCTGGAAGGGTTTTATAGCATATGAGATGTTTGATATGAACACGAGTCACGCCAAAGAGGCCAAGACTACAAACTTCGTTTAGCCTATGCCATGACCGATGGACAGCTTGAACAATTGTGAACAAGTCCAAATGATTTTAGATCACTTCCTATAATTTAATTAACTCTATGTACTAGAAAGTATGTATGTGCTTCAATATGTTATCAAATGAAAAGAAATAGGGATATCAATGAGTATGCATTTTGTAGTGTTTGACCCAATTAAGATGCTTATTACCAAACTTGATTATCAATAATAATTTTTAATATTAAAATTTTAATTATATATTATCTTTTGTAATTAATGTAATACTTATTAAAATTCATTAATTATTTTAAATATGATTTTAAATTTTAATGTATTTGTTGAATTAATTTTAATTTATTAATTTATTTTTTATTAATAATATACATAAAAATTGATTTTAGATTTATTTCAATCGAATATTTAATAAGTATGGGCATTTAACCAATAATATCAAGAATATTAGGATCTGAGTTAAAATAGTAACTTAAAAATTTAGTCAGATATTTATAAAATTCAGATACCTTATAAAATAATAAAATTTGAATTAAAATACTTAAGATTTTTTTCCTTTTTCATTGATAGAGAAGGACACAAAAGAACCAAATTCCCATAAATAAATCAATCTAAAATCTAAACCACCTAGTGTCCTTGGTCCACCTTTAGCCCGAGATTCATAAATGGACTCAAGATGATCCGTCCGGCCCAATATGAGGGAAAAGACAGGGGCCCACAACAACAAACACAAAGCAAAATCCTTAGCTAGGCTACAACTCGATTGCCGAACCAAAGAGATCACACTACAGGCTGGCTCAGAGGCCTCAAACCGCGAACATAGAACTCTTCGGCAAAACGTCAAGAACCATTAGCTAACTCATTTAAAAAATACAAGAAGAAAAAAATATCAAAATTATAAATAAAAAAATAAAAGACAAAAAAATCCAGAAAAAGAAAACCAAAAAGGCTGCACTTGAATCAAGATAAATAACGCTCAGGGAACAGTGAAAAAGAATTGGTCCCCTGTTAGAACGTACAGATTTTTTAGCAAAAAAAAAAAAAAAGGAGAAAATTCATTTTTATTTTATTAAAAAAAAAAAGAGGCCATTGACAATGTTAACACATGGTTTTGACACGAACAAACACATCATTCAATAAAAACAAAAGAAAAACAAAACCCAAAAAGCAAAAAAGAATAAAAGGATTAATTAGTCAGTACACCCAAAAAAAAAAAAAGAAAAAAAAGTTTTTATTATGGAATTTGTAATTGGACTCAGGAAAGAGTACTATCGTTGTTGTTATTGCTCTGTTCCTAATTTCACCTTTTCCTTTTCCTATTTTTCTTTTGTTTTTCTTTTGTTATTATTATTATTATTATTATTATTATTATTCTTTCATCTCGATCCCTTACTTATTTTTTTTGGTCTTTCTTCTAATTCATTGTTCTTCGTCGATAATAATTCTCATCCTTTCCTTTTCTTGACTTTTACGATAGAGAGGAAGAGGGGAAAAGAAAAAGGAGGAGAAGAGAGAATAGCTTTTTCTGAAACCCTAAAGTTTCCTCCTTGATTTCCCGATCTCCTCCAATGGAGCCTGGTTCAGAGGAAGAAAATAATCCGAGCAAAAATCCGAATAAAAACGTTAATAGTTCCAATGAAGGTCACGTTAAGCCTAAACGACAGATGAAGACTCCGTACCAACTCGAAGCTCTCGAGAAAGCCTATGCTCGTATGTTTGTTGTTCATATCTCTCTCCCCCCCCCCCCCCCCCTCTTAATTTGTTTCGAAGTTTTTTAATTTCGTTTTTATTTTTTTTTGTGAAATTTCTGTTGATTTTTCGTTTTTTTTTTCCAGTGGAGACGTATCCATCGGAAGCGACGCGAGCGGGACTATCGGAGAAACTAGGGTTATCAGATCGGCAGTTACAGATGTGGTTTTGTCACCGGAGATTGAAAGAAAAGAAAGAAACTCCTTCGAAAAAACCGCGAAAAGGCGCCGCGTTACCACCGGAATCTCCAATCGATGATTTACGGGCTGGGCCGGAGCCCGATTACGGGTCCGGGTCCGGGTCCGGTTCGGGATCCAGCCCGTGTACGGATTCAAGGAAGTTGGGGGGAAGTTCTTCTCGGGGCATGACGGAGGATGTGCCAATGGCGAGGAGGTATTACGAGTCGCAGCAGTCATTAATGGAGCTGAGAGCAATTGCTTGCGTAGAGGCGCAGTTGGGGGAGCCGTTGAGGGATGATGGGCCTATGCTCGGAATGGAGTTTGATCCATTGCCTCCCGACGCTTTTGGAGGTATAACTAACTTGTTTTTCTGTTAGTTGAACGTTGATGGCTTTGTTGTTTTATAGTATTTATATTTTCACGAAATGTAGGCTATATTTCTTCTGTATTATTCATGGACTTATAAATTTACATTTTATTGTTTGGTGTAGTTTTTGTAGTAGGCCTTGTAGGTGGACATGTATGGCTTTTAATCTAATATCTTTTTTATCTTTCGTGAATAGCTATTCCGGAGCCACAGAAGAGGTCTGGACATCCTTACGAGAGCAAAGCATATGAGCGACATGATGGCCGGTCAAGCAAAGTTGGTTTCTTGAACTCCATTTACATTTAACTGCCAGTATATTTAGAATGCTTTGTGTGGTTGAAGAAATTGTGATATTGTGACAATTTCTCCATGGGGTCGGATGGATTTTCCATTTGTTTTCCCCTATTATTTGACATCAAATTTAGCGACAATGTTAGGTATCGCTGAACTCTTTTGCTTTTGGAATACTAGATTTTCCTTTATTATGTATGTTATTTGGGAAAGGTTTAAGTGGTTCTAAAATGTTGCCTCTTTGTTGCACTGGCTGTTATGTAGTTGGTTTGGCAGTCTAGGAAGTTTAATTTGCATACCATCCAGGGATGATTATCTTTAAGTTTTTGTTCTTTGAGCCGGAAGTTATGGTTTATTTAAAATGCTTATTTGTTCTTGTTGTCTGATGGGAATGAAAATTATAAACATAGTTTATATGGGTTGACTTATCATGTGAATTATAATCCCAGGCTGCTGTGAGGGCTTTCCATGAGTATCAGTTTCTCCCAGAGCATGCGAGTCTTAGATCTGATGCATATGGGCAAGTTACTCAGTCTCATTTTCATGAATCCCCAGTTGATGGTGCAAGGGCTAGAGCTACATCATTTGTGCATGGAGAGGAACCATTACCCAGAGTTCATGGTATCCAAGGTCATGGATCGCGAGTTCGTGTTTTACCTCAACAAGACAAGACCGGAATTATTCCTACATCATCTCAAGTGGCTGATGATTCACTTGCAGAAAGGGAGTCATTTACAAATGGCAGATTAAATACTCAGTCTATTGGCCATCCGGTTTTGGGATCTGAAGATTCATATGTGTTGTCTACTGGGCAAACCTTGAATATTGATGCCGATCTACGAAATGATAGGAAGCGCAAGGTACCTGGCGCAGGCATCGTAGATTTTGTATTAAACATTATCTATTTCCTTCCATGATTTCTGATTTTATATCATCTTTCTTCTTGTAGAGTGATGAAAATAGAATTGCAAGGGAAGTTGAAGCACATGAGAACAGGATTCGTAAAGAGCTTGAGAAACTTGATTTAAAGAGGAGAAAGGTTTTCTGATTTTTATTTAGCATGAATTTGTTTCCCTGAGGAGTCCTCTTTATTGACCCATTATGAAAATTGTCTTTCCCAGAGTGAAGAAAGAATGAGGAAAGAAATGGAAAGGCATGCACGTGAAAGAAGGAAGGAAGAAGAGAGGTTGGTGCGTGAGAAGCAGCGAGAAGAAGAGAGATCGCAGCGTGAGCAAAGACGTGAAATGGAAAGAAGGGAAAAGTTTTTGCAGAGAGAATATTTAAGAGTAAGTTTGAGAACCTATTAATCTGAGTTTTTTTTGCAGATAATATTTAAATGATGAAAACTCTCTCTGTCTCTCAATCTTCTAGTTATTGGTTTTAATTTGGGGTTTCACTTTATAGGCTGAGAAAAGGAAACAAAAGGAAGAGCTTCGCAGAGAGAAAGAGGCAGAGCGACGCAGAGTTGCCATGGAGAAGGCAACTGCAAGGAAAATTGCTAAAGAATCCATGGATCTTATCGAAGATGAACAGCTAGAACTCATGGAGTTGGCTGCTGCAAGCAAGGGAATACCCTCCATTATTCATCTTGATCATGATAGTTTGCAAAATCTTGAGTCATTTCGAGGTAAATATGACTTGTCATTTGTATTTGTCTGATTGTTTTTATTTAATTTATACTTTGATTGGTGAGTACTTTGAATAAGAGACATGCTTTAAATTTCTGACGTTAGTTTTTTTGAAAATTCTAGACTGACTGAAAATGGTTGCATAGTCAAAAACCCTAAATTTCTGACATGAGTTTTTTTTAAAATTGTAGACTCTGACTGAAAATGGTTCCCTAGTTATTGAGTATGTTTAAATCACCTGCTTCACAATTGCAAATAATATATTTTCAGATCCTCTCGAGCTTTTCTTTTCTTTCCTTTCTCAAAATTCAAACATTGGGATGAAAATACTGGATGCAACTAACATAATGAATGTTTTCAACGTGGTTGGTTGGCTTAATTTTATGTTCTCTTTAATAAATTGTTAGATTTTTCACTTTGATTTACAGAAAGATTGTTTTATGTTTCTCTGCATTGTTTGCATTTTATTTTTTAATAATTGTTTGATTTTTCATATTTTGATGGGTTAATGTTTTTTGCTATCTATTTTGACTCTTTAGCATCTTTTAGCTGATAATAACACTAATATTTCTGTTTTAGATACTTTAAGCCTGTTCCCCCCCAAGTCCATGCAATTGAAAAGACCATTCACCATTCAACCATGGATTGATTCAGAGGAGAATGTTGGGAATCTTCTCATGGTATGACTTACTGATCATTTTTTTCTCTATTTTAAGTTACAAGTCCAATGATCTTTCTTATGCTTTTTATACCGCTGGAGTTTAATTCAAATATGGTTTAGGGTAATAGTATAAATATACTAACTTGTATTCCTTAAGGTAAATGTCTGAATAACATGGTTCCCTTTTTCAGGCATGGAGATTTTTGATTACTTTTGCTGATGTTCTCAGACTATGGCCTTTCACTCTTGATGAGTTTGTCCAAGCTTTTCATGACTATGTGAGTTTCAAATGGGATATTTTCTTTTCTATTTCATTTTTTATTCAGCTTTCTGTTTTGTGATATTGTTGCCTTTTGCTATCAGGATTCAAGGTTGCTGGGTGAGATTCATGTTGCTCTTTTGAAATCAATAATAAAAGACATTGAAGATGTTGCACGAACACCGTCAACTGGATTAGGGATGAATCAGTATTGTGCTGCTAACCCTGAAGGTGGACACCCTCAGATTGTTGAAGGGGTAAGTGGTGTTGTGTGATAGGTTTGTCATAGTGCTTATTTTTCATTGTTGCTGAGCCCCTTTGCTTTTGGTGTTTTCTAGGCATATTCCTGGGGTTTTGACATCCGCAATTGGCAGCGTCACTTGAATCCGTTAACATGGCCTGAAATTTTCCGGCAATTAGCAATATCTGCAGGACTTGGACCACAGTTGAAGAAAAGAAATGCTGCATGGACATTCATGGGTGATAATGATGAGGTTTCTGTAACTTTATGGCACTTATCTATTACTGTATAATAATAGTTCTCTCTTCCATAAGAATATTTAGTGTGTGTGAGCGCGTGCGTGTGTGCGTAATAATGGGAATGCTGTAAGGCTTGATATGATGCTGGGAACTCCACTCTTTAGAATAAGTAAGTCCTTGATTGATTCCTGACAAATCTCACTTCTGATGGTTAAGATGGTGGAGGTAAAAGTGTACTACTTAGTGATACAATAGCCTATTAGATCTGTTTTGTTATATTGCTGGCACCATTCTTTTATATGAATCTGAATCGATTTGTTGCAGATCAATGATATCTTCTATCAGCTTTGTATCAGGACATATTGATGTACAATATGTTGACACACTAATATATAGCCTTATCATGATAGATTATTGTTCCCTGATTATTTTTCTAAGCTTGATTGTGCTTGGGCACCATCAAATGTTTAAGTTGGGTAAATTTTATGCTTTATGTGTTAGCATTTTTAAATAGTTATTTGCTTCAGTGATTGGGTACCATCAGATGTTAAACCACAGATTGTTATTGGCTTATTGTCTTTCTTTGTCATTTTATCTGTACCTGCAGGGTAAAGGTTGTGAAGATGTAGTTTCTACTCTACGTAATGGTTCAGCAGCTGAGAATGCATTTGCATTGATGCGAGAAAAAGGTCTGTTACTTCCACGAAGATCGAGGCATCGTTTGACGCCTGGAACTGTCAAATTTGCAGCTTTTCATGTTCTTTCACTGGAGGGAAGGAATGGATTAACAGTGTTAGAACTTGCAGATAAGATTCAGGTGAGTTTGGATTGTGTTCCTATTAGATGTTAAATTAATTTGTATCTTTTACAGGCCTTTTCCTAATATATCTGTTTCCTATAAGAAATCTGGACTACGGGACCTCACAACTAGCAAGACACCAGAGGCTTCTATATCGGTTGCTTTGACGAGGGATGCAAAGCTTTTTGAAAGAATAGCTCCTTCAACATACTGTGTGCGACCTGCTTATAGGAAAGATCCTACTGATGCTGAGGCCATACTTGCAGCAGCAAGAAAAAAGATTCGGCAATTTGAAAATGGGTTTCTAGGTGGAGAAGATGCTGATGAGGTTGAGAGAGATGAGGTGGAAAGAGATGAAGACTCTGAATGTGATGTTGATGAGGAACCTGAAGTTGATGATATAGCCACTCCCTCAAATGCAAACAAGGATGCTGACTATCCTAAGGATGAAGTAAACACTTGTTCAGGAGGTGGAAAAGTCCATGTCTCAACTGATGCACTAAATGTCCCGAGTGAATTTGATAAGGATTTTTCATCTTTCCCTCCAAATATTATGAAGGATGCCAATGGTCCAAGTAACACTGGACAATATGTTGCTAGGGAGGAGATTGGAACAGGCAATCCTGATCAACAGAACATTGAAATTGATGAGAGCAAGTCTGGTGAGTCATGGATTCAGGGTCTTTCAGAAGGTGAATATTCTCATCTTAGTGTTGAGGAGCGCCTTAATGCTCTTGTTGCCTTAATTGGTATTGCAAATGAAGGAAACTCTATCCGTGCTGTGCTTGAGGTAGATCTTTTAACTGCAGTTTAATGTCTGATTCTGCCGTTGCTTTGATCATAAAGGTGTTTATAATTTTCCTCATTTTAATTTGATTTATGTACTTCACAGGATCGTTTAGAAGCAGCAAATGCTCTTAAAAAGCAAATGTGGGCTGAGGCTCAGCTGGATAAAAGCCGTCTGAAGGAAGAAACTATTGTTAAAATGGATTTTCCATCTATGATGGGAATTAAGGCTGAACCTCAACTGCCTAATTCTGTAGTGGAGGGCAGCCAAAGTCCGTTTCCTGCTGCTTACAATAAAAATGATGAGGCATCTCCAAGCATTCCAGATGACCAAAAACCCTTGCTCTGTCCACAAAATGTTCAGAACGACCTCAATAGTTATCCTGCTGAAAGGGCCTTGGTACTTCAAGAGGCCTCCATGGGTCCAGATAACTTCTCTGCTCAGCAGATTGGACATGCTTCAAAAAGATCACGTTCACAGTTGAAATCTTACATTGCCCACAGAGCGGAAGAGATGTATGTATACAGGTCCTTACCTCTTGGCCAAGATCGCAGACGTAATAGATACTGGCAGTTTGTTGCTTCTGCTTCTAAACATGATCCTTGTTCTGGCCGGATATTTGTTGAATTACGTGATGGAAATTGGAGGCTGATTGATTCTGAAGAGGTATGCTATATAATTAGAAAGGCAACTCGGTGGATATATGTTGGGATTGGATTACTAGACTATTAGCGCAAAATCTTAAGTTTTGTATCTAACATCTGGTTTTATTTTTTTTCTCATGTATTTAATCTTTTTCTCTGTAGGCCTTTGATGCTCTTTTGACATCTTTGGATGCACGAGGAATCAGGGAATCACATTTACGCATAATGTTGCAAAAAATTGAGACTTCCTTCAAAGAAAATGTTCGCAGGAATTTGCAGTGTGCCAGGGCTATTGGCAGAAGTGGAAGCTCCACTGAAAATGAAGTTTCTGAACTAGATTCCAGTCCTGACTTTCCTGCCAGTTTTGACAGCCCTAGTAGTGCGATCTGTGGATTGAACTCCGATGCATCGGAGACATTACCGTCTTTCAAAATTCAGCTTGGGAGAAACGAAAATGAGAAAAAGTTGGCGTTGAAGAGGTACCAAGATTTCCAGAGGTGGATATGGAAAGAATGTTATAATTCCTCAACATTGTGTGCCATGAAATATGGGAAGAAGAGATGTGTGCAGCTGTTGGCTGTTTGTGATGTGTGCCTCGGCTCTCATATTCCAGAGGAGATGCACTGTGGTTACTGCCACCAGACATTTGGCTCCATTAACAATAGTTTTAATTTCTCAGAACATGAGAATCAGTGCAAAGAAAACAGGAAGTTAGACACCAAGGATACTTATACTATTGATTATTCTCTTCCACTGGGAATCAGCTTGCTAAAGTCCTTGTGTGCCCTAGTTGAGGTGAGCTAGCAACAACTCTCTAATGTATAAATTGGTATTTTTTTTATTAGTTATGTCTTTATCTTTTCGTTTTAATTTTTTCCATTCGTAGGTATCTATTCCACCAGAAGCCCTTGAATCAATTTGGATAGAAGGCCATCGAAAGATGTGGGGCAGGAAGCTGAATGCAACTTCTTCCGTGGATGAACTCCTAAAGGTTTTCATTTGTTTTAATAGAAGTGTTTATGATATTTGCCTAACCAAGTTCTTGCTCATGTTTCTTGTTCTATGCATTTTTATTATGCTGAGGTTCTCTTCTAAGAAATGCTATTGGCCATTTAGTATGTGCCTAAAACTATGAGACATTTGTTTTTAACGAATCGCTGATATTACATTGCCTATTAAATAATTAAATATGTTTTGTAGATAAAGTTCAGGTGTTGGTCTCACTTAAATGTCATGTTGATGTTCCAGATATTGACTCACCTTGAGAGTGCGATAAAGCGAGATCATTTATTGTCTAACTTTGAGACGGCAAAGGAATTATTGGGTTCTAGTCTTCAGTCAGATAGTGATACTAGTGATTCTGTGCTTCCATGGATACCCCAAACTACTGCAGCTGTAGCTTTAAGGCTTTTGGAGCTCGATGTGTCCATCATGTACGTAAAGCACGAGAAAGTTGAACCTTCCGAGAACAAGGAAGCTAGAGCATACATAGTGAGTGTTTCAGTGCTTCTTATCCCCCTCTTTGCATCCTTCATAACATGTGCTCATGTAAGTCGGTTAGAAAAGAGAACTTACCATGAGTATATTTTAATGTGACCTATTAGTAGGCTAAATAGTTAAATGCTCTTGGTATTTTCCAGAGTTTGGCATTTGGTGTATGTGCCATGAATCTAAGTAACCACGGAGTTTTCTTTCAAATTTTTTCTCCGGTCAAATATGTTATGTTATTGCTTTCTGGACTTTGCCATTTAACTTTTGAAATGAAACAATGTTAGCTAACCTTTTTTTTTTCAAATATGCAGAAGCTTCCTTCAAGAACCTCTCTTTTCATCAAGAATAAAGAGCTTGAATTAAAAGAACTAGACCAAGATGAGGCTATGAAAGAAGAAAACTTTGCTGACATGAGTCACAGTAAGCGCAACAGCTATAGACGGGGAAGAGGGGGTCGTGAACAAGGATCTGGTAGGAAGTGGCAGAGGAGAGCTTCTGGTTCCAGATATGATACTGGCAAGCGAAGTGCTAGAGAAAAAAATAAATTAAGTTTCCGCCTGAAACAGCAGGGCCAAAGAACAAATGGTAAGAGTTCAGGGCGTGGCCGCCGTACAGTTAGAAAGAGAGCAGAAAGGAGAGCTCCTGATAATACAATGGTGGCTCATATGGCTGATGTAATTAAACCTAAGGCCAGTGATGTGAGAGACTTAGATGAAGAATGGAGAACTGAAAAATTCAGGGTGATGCAAATGGTAAATCCTCCTGATAGTAACAGTGCGGAAGAGGAATCTGATGACAATGCCCAAGGTGAGGGATATGGACAAGGAAACTGGGACCTGGATTATAATGGTGCCTCTAATGGATGGAATGCAGAAGCAATGGAAGCTAGTGATGAAGATGACGATGCTTATGAGGACGATAATGGCGTTGAACAGCTGGGAGAAGAAGATTCAGATGGAGATTTGGAGATTAGTGATGCATCAGATGTAGTAGCAAATAAAGCTGGAAATGATGATGGCTCCGACTTAGTAGTTTCTGAAGATTATAGTGATTAAACTCTTCTTTTTAAAGAATATTTGATGATGCATGAGCTGCATCTTGTTTTTGGAGTTGCAGCTTCAGAGGCAACTGGACGAGGGCAGGGGGAACAAAGTGAACGTAGGAAGAGAAGTACCAGCTAGCCCCTTGGGCCCCCCCTACTTGACCGTAAGGGACGGTTCAAGTAACTACAGAAAATTAGAGATTAATGCAGAAAGATTATTACAAAAGCTTGCCCCCCTCGGGGCATTCTCTTTAGGAAATCTTTAAATCTTATGGCTCCTTGTACACCAAAAATTTATTAATAAAGTTTTAATGATTCATATTTTTTATATTAACTTTGAATTGAAGCTTGAGAACATAAACCGATCAATAAACTCGGCTAAAAATTAATAGCAAACGGTAATACTTGATTGTGAGGTACAAAATCGTTGTTGTGTTACAACTTTGCTTTCTCAACAGTGCTAAATAGGCTAAACTTTTATGCTTCTAGATAACAAATCCATCACTTATATACCACAAACAAAACATTACAAATCAAATCAGGCAGGCAACCTTGTCCGTAAGGGGAAAGAGGAGAAGATATTCACAAAGTTTTTAACTCTCATATTTTGCTGGGGATGATGATCAGACTTCCACCCTATGGTGCCAATAGCTTCTTGATTCCAGACTTCTGCTCCGCAGTTAACCTCGGTGGGAATTTGATGTTGAACTTGATTCTCAGGTTACCTCTTCTCGACGGCTCTCTGGGTATTGGCATACCTTCCCTTGGGACAACTTCCTCATAGTTTGGATGAATCACACTGGTGATGGGGATGGTCAAGCTCCTTCCATCCAATGTTGTAAGGTGGACAGTGTAGCCTGTTAATGCTTCTGCCAGCGATATCTTTTGCGTCACAACAAGGTCATTGCCCTCGCGTGTAAATGTGCTGTGCGGTTTTTCAGCAATTATGAACACAAGATCTGCAGGGATTACATTCGGTTGTTCATTTCCTTTCTCAGGGAAGGTAATCTTTGTTCCCTTTTTCCAACCAGGCTTGATATCAATGGTCAGGATTTCCTCCACCGGCAATGTCTTCCTGCATCACATAGGAACATTGGTAAGGTCGCCATGTTAGTAAACAGCAGGCAGAGACAGATAAAAGGTAGACAAATTCCATATCTACTCGAAAAGAAGGCAGCCATGAGATTGGCCTGTTTTCTTATAATTAGTTTCACTCATAGTGGATTCAAAATGGATGGAGTCTAGTATGCAAAAAATGATCAAGGCAAATTCTTGCAGCTATCTTTTTCTGTTTAAGTAGACTAAATCAGATCAAATTAAGAAGTTGTCCACTCGTCTTTCCCAAGCAGCAAATGCATTGCAATATTTCATTAATGGTGTGAATAAATGTGCGATCAATGTTGCAAACAGAGACTTCCATTTACTTTAAAGAACCAACCATAATCAATAAACGATCAGCTCGGAAAATAAAGATTAGTTGGTACTCACTAACAGACAAACACAAGAAAGTAACAGCAAAATTAGAAAAGGAGACATACCCGCTAGCATCTGCAATTTCTCTTGAAATCTTCATCTTCTTGGTGGTTCCCTTGTATAACTCCTCCAGGCTACAAGGCAGTGTATTTTCAATAGGAGGAGCTTTACGAGGAGCCTGACTCATTGGTCTTCCTTCACCAAACGAGCTAAATATATCATCACCAAACATGCCACCAAATGTCCTTGAACCACCTCTCATCCCACTGCCAGCACCCACCCCTCCCATTCCTCCAAAGGGGCTAGAATACCCAAAAAACTCGGCAAAAATGTCGTTAGCATTTCTGGGGTTGAATCCAAACACATTTGGACCATCTCCAGTTTGGAAAAATGTTGCTCCACCAGGACCACCGGCATCTGGCGGTGGTACTTGGCCTTTTAGCCCTTCTTCACCATACTGATCATATATAGCTCTCTTCTGTGGATCACTCAGAACCTGTAAATTTGAAAGTTAGTCACCCTTTAGACTATCTATATATGCAAAAGATTAACCTTTGAATTGATGGGCAATCTTATAATTCGAAATTGATCAGACCCAGATGATAAATATGTGATTTTGACATGAGGGTCACAAGAATCAAAGAGAAAGAACAAAAACTCCATCGATGACGATTCTTGATAAAAGGAACCCAGTTTTTCTATCGAGTCTTAAAATTAATTAATAAATGATAACCTAGTAAAAGATAAGCTAACCTCATAGGCTTCAGAAATTTGCTTGAATTTGGCCTCGGCTTCCTTTTTGTTGTTTGGGTTCTTATCAGGGTGCCACTTCATGGCAAGCTTCCTGTAAGCCTTCTTCAAATCATCATCTTTTGCATTCTTGTCGACTTGCAGGATCTTGTAATAATCTACACCCATCTTCTTCTTCTTCTTCTTTTACCTCTTCCTGTTGCTCTTGTTTTGCCGCAAAAAGAAAGAATTGAAGAAACTTGAAAGCTGAATCACCTCAGAAGCTAGAGTTTTACGTGGTTTTTAGTTTGTTTATGTTAAATAAGAAGCGTTGGTGCGTTGCTGGGAATTGATTCGGAAAAGAGTGAGATTTAATAAAAGGGTAAAAGATACGTCTGGAAGGCAAAATGAGAATGACCAGAAGAGTGTGGAAGTTTCCAGACAGTGCGACACAGAACCAAGCAGGTACACGAGTTCTCCCGACGGTGCGTTTCTGGACCAGACAATACAAGCTATCGTTAGTTTTACAGTTACTTAAATAATCAATAAAAATTGAGGAATATATTATTAAATATCATGAAAAAAAAAAGGTAATTAATTTTAACTCAACTTGATAAAAGGCTATTCTGTTGCATTCCAAAATTTATAATTGAAAAATAAATATTTAATAATACATTTTAAAAATATATATTATATATAAATATTATTAATCCTTTTATAATATATTTAAAAATATTACATTCAAATCAAAATAAGTCGATTTTGATTTTTTTTTTTATAATAGTTCAATGATTGATACCCCTCTTTTAAAATTATAGAATCTCTTACTCATTTTCCTCCAAATTTGATAAATAAAAGACACTCCAAGCAATAAAAAAAACAACAAAAATTTCTCCTTTACAACTCTTCGTTCCAATCATATTCCACAGATTCTTAGTATTCTAATAAAACCCAAGTTTTGATTTTAATGAATTTGTAAGCATGCATACCTTAGAAGTTATCTATACTATTATCTAAGAGGAAAATATGAGTTGATAAAATTTAATTTTAAATTTAAATTTTGGAAATATTTAGATAAAGTGATACCAAAGAACACTATATATTATAGGCAAAATCACTTTGTAGTTTAATTAGTGCTTTTCAGAATATTTTTACTTTGAAAAAAATCCTTTTTTAAAAATATTTTTTAATTGTATTTTACAGTTTTATTGATGGGCCAGGCCCTGAACTGAATGCACTATTTGTGATGGGCCAAATGAAAGCGTAATGAGTGCCCATCTCCTTTTAACTTCTCTCGACCAGATTTTCACATGCGTCCATTTCGTACCAAATGACAACGTCGAGCAATGCCATCCGTCGACTATTGCTGCCGGTAATGGACCATGCACTGTCACGTGATATTTCCACTCCGCCTTGAACGGCGTCCCCTGCCTTTCAATCCAATTTAAGCTATAGATGTTCACGGTAATCCACTGAGCGTATCCGCTTCCTATCATTTACCTCTACAAATTTAATCCATTTCTTTTTTCCTGCTTAATCTATACGTACTTCGCTTCTTCAAACGGTTTAATAATGTAGACCCGCAAAATTTCTCAGTCCCAGTGGCTACTCTCTCCTTTTCTCTCCTCAAACCAAACCTTTCGTTTCCTTCTAAAAGCTTCTCTTCCCTTCCAATCGTCTGCACTCCCACTCACCGAACCACTCTTGCGCTCGCTTCCTCCGCGCAACCCCCTCCGCCACATCCGAAGCCACTGGTTCCACTTTCGTGACTGTCGAAACAGCCACCCCCGAAAATCACGCGAACTCAACCGCATTCCTTGTCTTCGAGCGTAACCTAATCGGTCTCCTCCAAGTCATCACGCGCGTTTTCAATATCCTCGGCCTACGCGTTGACAAAGCCACGATGAACTTCGAGGGAGACTATTTTATGAAAACGTTTTTTCTAACCGATTCTCGCGGTAACGAGATCGTCGATGAGGAGAGTTTGGAGAAGATCAAGAAGGCCTTAGTCGAGGCAATCGATGGTGACGATGACGCCGCCGTTTCTGTGCCGTCGGCAGCGAGAGTGGATCGTGGTTAGGAAACCTTGGTTCGGTTTTGGGGAGAGGAAGGCGAAAGCTGAGAGGATGTTTGGATTGATGGATGGTTTCTTGAAGAACGATCCAATTAGCTTACAGAAGGACATTTACATCACGTTGAGTGCACGATGGCGCGATCGCGGTTTAGTATCGATGATTTTGAAGCTTATCAGGTTGGATTTAGTGTGCCGTTTATAATTTTGGAGAATGAACAGTGACTTTTTTTGAATTTTGGCGGGAATGTATATTTGCTTTCTTGTAATTTGATTTTGATTGTTTAACATATTTGTAGGCTTTAGCGCATAGTGTACGAGATCGGTTGATTGAACGTTGGCATGATACTCAGATGTATTTCAAGAGGAAAGACCCAAAGCGAATTTACTTCCTTTCACTTGAGTTTCTTATGGGTATTTTCGCACCTTTATGTAAGCTGATTATTATTATTATTATTATTATTATTTAAATGATTGATAAGTTAAAGAGCTCTCTAAAAGTTTGGTTATGTGTTCTATTACTCTCCTAGTACCTATAATGTATCAAATCTAGAGGATCAAACTTTTGTTTTTGTAATACACTAAAACTGAATTTCTTGGATTGACATCTTACTCTGGTTTTCATTGCTTCTCACATGCTAAAATACAGTGTAATTTTTAATTTCGGGCCGTTCATTGTCAAATAGTATCATCAACCTTGGAATCCGGGACCAGTATGCAGATGCTTTAAGCCAGCTTGTTTTTGAGTTTGAAGTTTTAGCAGAGCAGGTTAGCTTAACATTTTACTTTTTGTAGTCCTTGATTGTCCTAATTATAGATTATTAGAATTCAGCAGATCATGATTTTACAGACAAGCAATTGTTTGCTTGTGAAAAGAATTGAACACATGGAGTAAATATAGAGGTCATGTTCTGTGGGAACTGAAGATTTGAACTTCATTTACTGAAGTGAATCCTGTTCTAGGGAGCATAGAGACATAAACTTCTCTGATGATAAGGTGTACTTGTCCTGCTAAAACAAACCTATCATTCTAATCACAATTAGGGAGAGACATCTTGGTTTTAACAAGTCAGCTAAAAGTAAATTCTTAATGCATGTAGCAAGAAAGCTTTCTTTTATTGGCTTGTTTTATTTTTTATAATTGGTATACTCAGATAACTATTCACTTTCCTCTTTAGCTTATTCATTATGATATTTTAAGGAAGGAGATGCTTCCCTGGGTAATGGAGGCCTTGCTCGTCTTTCAGCATGCCAAATGGATTCTCTAGCAACTTTGGACTATCCTGCAGTAGGGTATGCTTCTATTCTATGATTTGCTTATAAAATTTGTGGGGGTATTTAAGTTAAATTTAACTCATCTAAGCTTTGACTTAAGTAGGGGATCTGAACAATTCTCCATACTGGCTTTGAAACCAAAATGGGCTGAAGTTGACTTGCATATCTTCTAACAAGTATTGGTGCTTTTCATAATTTATACTAGTTTTCTTTTTTCCAAGGTCAGTTTTGCAAACCTTGCATCAACATCCAGACATTTTTAGATCATGCATAACCTGACATATCCTCTAATGAGTATTGTCTTTTATGTGTGATGAATCTAATTCTGGGGAATCATGCATCTTCTTCTGCAGTTATGGATTACGCTACAAGTATGGGTCATTCCGTCAAGTCATATTGGATGGCTTTCAACATGAACAACCTGATTATTGGTTGAATTTTGGAAACCCTTGGGAGATAGAGAGGGTTCATGTAACATGTCCTGTGAAGGTTTGCAAGTACTTATCTGTTTTATATGTTGTAATATTGGATGTTTGACATAATCTTTCTATTCTTTACTATTCCATTTTGTTTTCTAAACTTCTGCCTTCATTGCCACTTTATTTTTCTGGATAGTTAAGTTCTATGGGATGGTTGCAGACGAGCTTTTGAATAAAGAGAAATGTAAAGTTTGGATTCCTAGAGAAACGGTAAGGAGTAATTCTTGTCATAAATAAAAGCCTGTACCCTTTTGTATAAAATTCTTTATCTATTGGTTATACTCTTGGGTGATGTATGATTTAAATGGGGACTAAATTTAAGTGAATGTGATCAATAATATATTTTAGCTTAGCAATATGTCTTCATGTTGGTAGGTTGAAGCTGTGGCATATGACAATCCAATACGTGGTTATGGAACAAGGAATACCATTAATTTCCGCCTTTGGGCTGCTAAACCAAGTGATCAACATAATATGGTAATTTTGACCAAGTCCAATGGCATTAATCTTTGTGTTAATTAGTAATAGTAGCTTGAGTTGTATGTCTATCTTTCCCTCCATCTGGATAGGATTAAACTATGGTAAGAAGATGCTGCACATAAAATTATTTTTCAGGCTCTATATTTTTGACCAAGTCCAATAGCATTAGTCTTTGTGTTAATTATTTTTGGGGGATGGGGTGCTAAAAGTATTAGTTAAATAATCTTGAACATGTATTGCTGGGTTAATAAATTTAGTAAGGGACAATTTCATCATTCTCCAAATTGTGTAATCTGCAGGAGTCCTCTAACACTGGGGATTACATCAATGCTGTGGTTGATAGACAGAGAGCAGAAAATATTATACCCCAATGATCGTTCTTATCAGGTGTGGTTGCTTTTCGTCAACTTGATTAGTTATATAAAAAATTAGACTCTGCCTTACTTATCAATTTTTTCATGCTTTGTCTTCTACAGCTTTACTGCAATTTTTTGGTTTTTGGGAAATTAACTGGACTTAGTTGGAGGTTATTCATGTTGATTTCATTAAAAACTTGATTAAAATGTTTGCAAAGATGTTAACTGGATATGTTTCTTTTGTCTTTGTGTAGAGTTACATTCATATTGCTTTGGGGTGGTTTTTTTCGGGGTAAAGAATTACGGTTGAAACAGCAATATTTCTTTGTCTCAGCATCAGTACAAGACATCATCAGAAGATTCAAAGATACTCACAGAAACTTTGATGAGTTTCCTGACAAGGTTTTTAGCTGCATTGTTCACATATCTATTAGTGCCAAAAGCATATGTAAAAACACTTACTAAAGGTCTAGTTAAAACTGGTCATGTGGTACTAACCTCCTGAATTTTGATTAAAGTAGCTGTTCTCAATCAAGTTCTCAATGTTGTATCTTAATAGATCATTGTGCTTCTAGATTATGGGTTGAGAGAGTTGAGTGTAGGAAGCTTTCTGTACATCAGAAGATTTTTCTTTCCACTTTAACTTTTATTCTTAGGTTGAGTGCTGCTATACTCCTCTTCTTTTGACTACTTAAATTGCATTTATGTAGGTTGCACTGCACCTGAATGATACTCATCCATCTCTTGCAATAGCTGAGATAATGAGAGTGCTTGTGGATGAAGGGCATTTAGGCTGGAATAGAGCATGGAACATCATATGTAAAATATTTTCATTCACAACTCATACAGTATCACCATAAGGACTGGAGAAAATCCCTGTGGATCTACTGGGCAGCCTTCTCCCTCGTCATTTGCAGGTGTATTTTTTTTTAATATTGCAATATATTTTCTGTTTAAATAAAGTTTACCTGTTTCCTGGAATACCTTTGTGTGATTCAAAGCCTAATTAGTTCTATGAAATAAGCTTCATCTTCAGAATTTTCTTTGATTATGTCATTATATGCTTTCAATGTACAGAAGCAGCCTTGTGGACTATTATTATTTTCCACAGAATCATTTCCTGTATTATCCACTTCTTTAGATTATAATTTATTAAAATTGATTTTTTGTCAATATTTTTATTAATATTTTATGAAATTGCTCTTCAGATTATACATGACATTAACTTCAACATTGTGGAAGCGTTAAAGAAGACGATTGGTTTAGATTACGATTGGCTGGCCAGGATGTCAATTGTCGAGGAAGGTGCTGTGAAGGTATTTCAATAGGCCATGTCAAATTGCATAGATTTATTTTTATATTTTTTGTTATGCAGCAAATTGCTAGAATATTATGAAAACTGAAACTTCGTCACCATCTCTTTTGCCAGAGTATTCGAATGGTAAACCTATCAATTCTTTGTTCTCACACTGTGAATGGTGTCTCCAGAGTACATTCAGAATTGTTAAAAACAAAGTTATTCAAGGTAAAATTAAAATTGGTTTTCACCTGCTCGAATCGTAGTTTTTCCTCCTTGGCTTGTAATAAATTTGAATTTTTTTTAGCTATGAAGAGCTTCTTCAGTTAGTTTATCTTAATTGTTATCTATCAATTCTTTGCAGGACTTCTATGAGCTGTGGCCTCACAAATTTCAGTACAAGACAAATGGAGTAACCCAGGTTTAAATAAGATACTATCTTCATTATATTTATCAACTTACTGATTGATTGAGTTGCTTGCTACACTTTAAATAAATCTTAGAATTATTACTTTGATGCAGTTATGCATCTAGCGTTGATAACTAAAAGTAGATGAATAATTCAAATTCATCTACCTTTGTATTGATTTTGATCTCTTAGTATTTGATTTCTCAGCATCACTGGATTTTTGTGAGCAATCCTGGTTTATGTGCTCTTATCTCAAAATGGCTTGAGACAGAAGCTTGGATCCGTGATGTTGACCTTTTAACAGGCTTGAGAAACCATGCAGCTAATTGGCAAATTGCATCAAGAATGGAAGATGGTACTTTCTATCTTAGTAAGCATGGTTTAGTTTGAAAACAAAACACAAAAAATCATTCATTTATTGTTAATTACTATGTAATAGGTTAAGAAGGTCAACAAAATAAGGCTTGCTGAGTACATTGAAGCAATGAGTGGCTTGAAGGTTGTGAAGATAGCTTTTATTTATGTCCCTAAAGTTCCTTTTCCTGTCTTAGAGGAGCTTTGTACTGATCTTATGTTGGTGTGAATTATTTGTAATCTGCAGGTCAGCTTGGATGCAATGTTTGAAGTGCAGACAAAGCGAATACATGAATACAAACGGCAGCTGCTTAATATACTTGGCATTATCCATAGATATGACTGTATCAAGGTTAACACTATCTTTGCCCGAAAGAGCCATTAAAAGAAGTTAAATTTATCAAATGGTGCTTCTTATACGTGTCTCATTAACTTGTCCTTCTAGTAAACTAACAACCATAGGTTAAAGATATTACCATCTTGTGGCTGGATTGTACAAGATCTAGGATTCTTACTCATTTTGATTGCATACATCTTTAAACTGTCTGATATGAGTTGATAATCTATTCTCCTAAAGCATAATCCTTTTGGCTTTGCATAAAGATGATATACAGATTGTATATATTTTCAAACATTGTACCATCAAGTTAAAAAAATTGCCCATGGACAGCTTGCTCATTCCATTAATACTTTGGTGCAGAATATGGACAAGAAAGATAGGATAAAAGTTGTACCACGTGTCTGCATAATTGGAGGAAAAGCTGCTCCAGGTTATGAAACTGCAAAGAAGATTATCAAACTTTGTCATGCTGTGGCTGAAAAAATCAACAATAATAGTGATATCGGAGATCTTTTAAAGTTGGTAAGGCAGTATTATTTTTTCATATGTGTTTGCTAAATGTAAGTGTAACTCTGAAGCATGTATTATTTACTCAGAAAGGTGACTAATTGCCCATAAACAGAAATAATCAGCAACAATGATGATGAAATAAGGCTGTAAGGACCCGTATACCAGTCTTCTAATAATTGAATGTGCAATCTGTTTCTTAAGTCAGGTTAACTACAGTTGCAGGTTTTTATCCCTGATTACAATGTTTCTGTTGCTGAGTTGGTAATCCCAGGGGCTGACCTTTCTCAACACATAAGGTAGTCAGCATATGTTTTTCACATTAGAAAGAATCCTCGGTTTTGTTAGCAGTTCTACAATCTTTTGCAGGATCAGTGAATGGGGTTTCACTTGGTGTTTTTTTATGGTCAACTTCTGGCTTAATATATATATATATATATATATATATACACACACACACACACACACACACACACACACACATATATATATATATATTCACTCTAAACATGAATGTCCTCTTTAGCAGTAAATTTGGGTCGACTATCATTGGAATCTATTAGCATTACTTGTCGTTAGGCTTCATCATATGTAATGAATGATATTTCCTATATTTAAAATGCAAGTGCTTCTGATCTACCCTTCTTTCACCTAGGGTTTTCCTGATTCTGATGCAGCACTGCAGGACATGAGGCATCGGGAACTGGCAGCATGAAATTTCTGATGATTGGATGTTTACTTCTAGCTCCAGAAGATGGGTCTACTGTTGAAATTGTTGAAGAAATAGGGGACGACAACATGATTATTGCTACTTAACTTTGGCCTATACGTTGACATTGAATGTATACAAACATAATCAACAACAATACTAGTAGGACTCTGACAAAGTTTTCTTTCAGTTTTTATTTGGTGCAGAAGTGCATGAAGTACCTGCATTACGAGAGAAAGCACATTCTCTTAAAGTTCCCCTGCAATTTTCACGTGTTGTAAGGTAAACATCGGCCCCCTTCTCTCTCCCACCCCTTGAGATATGATTAAAGTGATTCAGTGCCTTTGTGTTACAATACGTACGATGCTTCGTGATGGTTATTTTGGCTTTAAAGAGTAGTTCAAATCTTTGTGTGACGGTATAGTGGGCGGCCACGACTATTATCTCCTCGGCGCTGATTTTAAGAGCTATTTAGAGGCTCAGGTAATAGTTATCTTCAAATCCCTCAGGTTTATCGGACGTGTAAAAATGCCTTGAGGATTTAACTTGCGTACATATTGAAACAAACAAGCAGCTGCTGACAAAGCGTTTGTTGATCAAGAGAGATGGACTCAAATGAGTATATTCAGTACTGCTGGCTCTGGGAGATTTAGCAGTTATAAAACGATTGAAGAGTATGCTGAAAAGACTCGGGAAATTCAACCCTGCAGATGCCCCTTTTGAGAAGCGACATCGCCAATGCACTGTTTGTGTTAATTATATATGATACCCCGTTTCGGTTTTTAAATTATGTGCGTGTACAGTAATTTAGGGCCACTTTCCCCTATAATTTTAACAGAAATACTTTAGGTGGATATTTTTTCCTTTTTTTTTTCCTCTTCTGGAAATCATTTTTATCTGTTGTCGCATTCCGACCTCTTGGATATGACGTCATAATTAGTGGTCAGTTGAATTCTATTTTTACAGTGGATAATTTTAAGAAAATACAGAGTTTATTTTATCAATTCGCCATTTTAAACCATTTTGGACAAAAAAGAAAGAATTATTCGATATTTTCAAAGTTTTTCTTTATATTTTTTGGTCAACTCACGGATCTATAAAGCTTCGACTACCAGCGCTTGCCACGTAGTAAGAACCACTATTCCTTCTTGCGGGAAGAAAAGGGATGAAGAAAAGAGTGATTGTTAGTTAGTGCGGCGAAGAGGCAGAGACAAGAATGGCGGCTTATCTGATTCTCATTCCCGCCATTTTCAGTTGTTTCTTCTTCTCTCTCGCATCCCAAAATGAACAAAATAGCAACCACAACCTCTTGATCCGTGAATTGCACGACGCCAAGCTCAAGATCTCTCGTTTGGGTAAAACATTTCCTCTCAATTTCTTTGCTAATAAATACTACTATATGAAAACACATACTAATCTTGATCTTGATTCGGTGCTGATTGTAAATTGGAGACAGAATCCGTTCTTGAGGAAAGCATTCAAAACCGAAATGCTAAAACCCTTTATCTCAAGGAACGCGAGAAGCTTCTCGAGGAGATGGCCGACAAGATCACTTATATGCAGTCTACTCTATCCAGTCTTAAGGTTCAATTCTTTCAGCTTTGCTGATGTTTTCGCTTGTTGCATAAATTCAGGTTTATTTGGATTGAATCTCTTCTCTCAAGTCATGTCTCAAAAAGGAAAAAAAAAATTAAAGGCATTTTGAAAGCTGAAAATTGGAGAGTTCAGTGTAGTAAATTAGGGTTTATTCACTTAGGAAAACATGACTATTGACTTTACATTAATTAATTGCAGGATGACTCATTACTTGCTGATGAAAGACTTAAGGATCTGGAAGAGGAGGTTCGTTTTGAATGCTCATATAATCCTTGTTCTATTTTTCTCCTATTGAATTCCTTGCCAGTAGTCACTAGTGTGTGGCAAGAAATGTTTTTGCTCTATGCAGTATTCAACTGACTTGAGAAGTAGGCTTCCTGATCCTAGGTACGTCTGCTTTGGGCTGTTTCAAGAAAGAACAATTTTGAACTTCATGTTTTAGAATCAAAAGCACAGGAGGCTGAGGACAAACTGGAAGGGGTTACTTTACAAGTTGAAAAGGTCGGCATTTACATTCATTATATTTAATTTCTGTGTAGAACCTCTGCTCATGAATAAAGGCTTTTTTTTGTTACCCACAGAGTTAGTCAGACATAGTGAACATGTAATGCTGAATGACTAAGCATTTCTGCCTATTATAATCATTTATAAACTTAAAAGAAGTTTCATCTTGTTTGCAGTTCCAATTATTGCAGTTTGCAGTTTTGGTTCCTTCAGTTCTAGATTTAAATATCATTGCTGGTTGGGGGGTGGGGGGGGGGGGGGGGGGGGGGGTGGGGGTTCCAGTTAGTGCTAAGCTGTTTTCTTTAAATAAAGTAAAGAAGGAATTTTTTGTTCTTTGGATTTTTATTTAATTTGTTAATGGAAATGATCATACTTTGTCAGAACTCAATCTTGGTTCATTGTGATGTGTAGAAGAAGACTTGAAAAGTGTCTATTCCCTTTTGATTTTGTTATCTTTTGATACACCTGAATACCCAATGTTGAAATAATACATGTTGAAAATGAGTTTTGCGCTTGTACTTAAATTTGTCTTTTACTCACTTAAAGTTCCATTTCCTTGCTTTTAGATGGCAGAAGTTGTTGCAGAACAATGGATTCAAATTCAACATCTTGAGCAGGCACTTCAAATTGCTGAAGTAATGTCTTCCCTAGATCCTACTGATATTAGTCATACGTTAAATTCGTTAGGAAATTTAAAATAAAGAAGAAAATAAAGGTTCTTTCCTAATAACAAAGCTTCTTTTTGCACCATTACTGTTTTTCTTAACAGATGAGGGCATTGCAAGCTCGAAGAGAAAGGAATATGAGATGCACATTCTTGAAGGTAATAATATTAATAAGTGGACATGGTTTTTCAGAACTTTTTTTCTCCTGTCTCAGTCTGTTTAAGCCCTGAAGTTTGAAATCTAATTTTGATCTTTGTATACCAAAGCACCATCAACAACTATAGCTTCACTCCTTATAATTAAAATCAAATGGTATGTTGCCATATGCTGATCTTTCATGCAATTCTTAACAAAATCTTAACTTTTGTTTGAATATAGTTCATTAGCGACCTTTCTGAAAGACATCTTCCAAAGATGTTTGGGGCATTGGGTTCTAATTCACTGAGCAAAGGATCTGCTATAAATGACTACATCTCTCAAGCTCTGCAACAATTGAGAAGATTGTACTCAGCAATTAAAAAGTATCACCATGAGGTATGTTTTGATTATTGCATATATGGGATTTTCTATAATTGATGTTTCTGAAAAAAAAAAGATGTTAACCTTGAAGGTCTTCACATGTTGAAACTTGCATGCAAGTTCACATTGTGAACAATAAAAAATGTTCACAGGAAATATATAAAGTTCACCATTGCCCTTGCCTCTCTGTCAACACCTCTTCCACCATCCTAAACAGTTTGAGCCAGAAGATTCTGAGATATAATGGTTGCAAGATTGCATAATCTGTTTATTCTACTAAATCAATTTTGACACTGAATCATGGAGACTGATCTATGGAAACTTTTGGTCTCTTCCAACCTCATAATCGAAACTGGTGAGTTAGTTCTGCAAAGAAGATTGTTGGTGTTCATCATTATATCAGCCAAGAAAAGTATTTTTGGAATCATAGAGTAGTACCTCAACGACTTAGAGTAGTTTTTTTTTTTTAGATTAACAAGGTCTACTTGTCAATTCAAACTTCACGGGATATAGTTAATATGAATTACAATGAGATTGATTCCTAATAAAACAGAAAGCAAGTGGTGCAAATGCCTTAGTTATGAACCTTCATTGGCTCTATATTTGAAACCCATGCCATATGTTTCCTTGAACGAGAAAAACAATATGCTAACATTAATTACCAAGGCACTGAGATTGTTTGTGAGAAAAGCATCAAGAATTGTATTACACTTTCAGCTTGCATCGTCCGTGGACAACTATCTCTGTGGGGATGAATGTGAACATGAATTCCACAAATCAAATTATTACTTAGTCCTTAAGTGATAACAATTCATTTTCTTCCAAACCAACGGAACTTGACTTGATGTAGAATTTAAGGATTTAAATTTACCAGCAATTCATTTTCATGCATGATAATTTATATTGTTTACTGGATATATATATATATATATATATATTATAGGTTCTGTTTACAAGTTAATATGTGTTTGTCCGGGCAATAATGCCAAAGTATATCTCTTCCTTAAGGAACCTTTGCCTTTGAAATAAAATTTTGATTCTTTTCTGTTTGTTTGTAGTTGCAAGGTTTCATCAAACAAGAAATGAGAAGAAATGAATTCACTGCAGCCCTTGTCAATGATGAACTGGTATTCTTTCTGGTACGTTCTCATGTATCTGCTGTCTTCTTATGCACCTTCAAAGTTCTACTTGAATTACGGGTATAATTCATCTTCTGCTATTTCAGGCTTCTGCTTTGATTACCTTCCCTATACTGAGTGCTTGGATGCTGCTGTTATCACAGTTCAGCTAGGTCAAGAAACCTTACCTTCCATTCAAATGTAGTAGCTTACCCTGAAATACTGGATACCATCCAAGCTGCTGCAGTTTGTCCTATTCTCCCTTTTACATTTTGGTTTTGCTATTAAGAAATGAAAGAAGAGTTGACACGTGCACATCCCCACAGCACCGGCCCAATTGGTCTATGATCATCACATAAGTCTACGTAGCAATATTCCGGGTCGAGATCAATATATTGCTATCAATGTTACGGGGTCCAGATCCATACGTTATGATCCTCATTCATCCAAATTTTGCTTTGCCAGGCTTATGCTATGGACAATCTATTTGTAGCATAGTTGCAATCGAGTCAAATCTTTCATTTGATTTTATGCTTAAAGATAAATATAGATAAACGAGAGTGTTTCACGCCCGTGACAGTTACCTTCTCACCTTTGCCAGCTGGTACATTTGATTTTGGTTTTACGCACATTCATCCCAATTAGTGTTAGTGCAATGTAATGATTCTAACTCAACTGCGCACCATTAATCATAAGGCCCGTACCAAATGATTCTCGTAATTATATACATTATTATCCTTTGGACGATTAGCCTAGCTATTATTAACTCCAGTATAAAAAACAAAAGAAGTGCCGTGAAATTCATGAATAACTGACAAAAGAAAATGAGGAAATTCGTAAGGTGGGATTGCCGTGTCTGCATGCTGCAGAGCTTCAATAAGACGTGATTGATCCGTCTGTGAATCATGTAAACCTATTCCCATCGTCTCCGTGTTGGTGTGTAATCACAAGAAGCAAGGCAAATGGCAAAATGTAATTGGCGACATTAATCCTTAATTTTTGTCACCTTCCCAGCCCAATCCACTGTCCGTTATCCACTCGGAAATACAATGGACGACACGACATGGGAGCAAAAGCTCCAAGCTTTAACCCACATCCTTACAAGCCCCACAACCTCACCGCCACTCCACTGTCAGTTCTTCATCTCCTCACAAATCCCATGCTACCTCAACTGGGATTACCCTCCGATTCTCTGCAATAAACCCAACACCGACACCTTCCCTTCTCTTCACCTGAAATGGGGATTCTCTCTTTTTCTCAAAAGGGCCTCAACTTTGGGTCTCCCTGAGACTTCCTGGAGGTCCAAGTGCCCTTACCATCAGCCCCCGCCATTGATTCTGGCGAAAGGAGTGGAGGAGGCAAAGTGGGATGATGGGCAAAAGAGGTTGTATGTTAGGAAGAGGCTGAGAAGGAAACCCCGAGGAAGCGACGTCCAACCTTGGATTCCAATTTTGATTCCCGATTTGTTGTTGTTCTCTCTTCTGTTGTTCAATCCGTTTCCTCTCAACGATTCATGAGCAATTGTGTACTAAGCACTACTAAATCCTTATGTTTATCAACAATTTTTCAGTTTATTTGGTTGGTTGACGCTTAGTGACTTTCCAATATGTTTCTCAATAGGACTATTATTTGCCATCTCAAATCTAAATTAGCATTCATAAACAGATGAAAACGGGTTTAGATTGGGACCCCAATCGTCACCATTCAAAATCATAAAGCAGAACCAGCAATGAAGGGCTCCAATTCACTTTGCTTAATCTAGAATTTACCTTTCATGGCCAAACAAAGCTTAGCCTGTCAAGTCCATGACCCACCTGTTTATTACTACTACTAAACTGCCAAATCACCAACTATAAATTTTGCTTGACGTGTAAAAATGTCGTTCTTTCACAATATTGAAAGTTTAAATGGTGCTGGAGCCCTCATTTATACTGAACCCAACCAAAGGACTTTGAATTTATTCCATCTACAACTTGCCCCCCATGAATTTTCCTAAGACATATAACCCACCAAACTCCAACCGCACTAACTGGAAAATCCACTTTGTATTCTAGTTTAGTTGAATTCTGCAAGCAGCTACCCTGGACTTTCCCACATGGTTTGGGGGCCATTGCCTTGACTTTCTTCGAGATGTTCAGATTTTGTATTCCAACCAAATGTGGTTTGGTTTAGTTGTGTTAAGTTAAGCTGGTTTAGTTGCGTTAAGTTAAGCTTACTTCCCCAGCTGCTGCTTCACTACTAGTCTACTAATCACTTCGGATATTGTCTTTTCCTTTTCTCTTAGCCCTTTCTTTTTCTAATCTCTTTTCAGTTTGCCAAACTTTTTTCAAAATTGGGTATTAGTTGATTGCCAGATGGATACATGCTTTGTACGGGCTGAGAGCCTCCCTTACCGGTAATCACGCAACTTAAACTTCACTTAATCCAAGGAAAAAGGAAAAAAAAACAAAGAAAGCAAAAGCAAAAGCCAAACAAAAAAGAAAAAAAAAGATTTCAATTGATTGGTCAAACACTTACGTTGACAATAAAGCATATCTACCCCATTCCTATGGTTTTTTTACTTAGCAATAGAATCGTTTCCTCAATGAATAATCAATCAATTGTCCAAAGCCCTCGAAGGGACGAAACCCAAAAATCGAGAATGCTAATGTGAACTATTCATTTGTCTTCTCCAATCCTCTCACCCTAAAACGCCAAATATCGTAAACTCCAATCCTTTCATGTCTTTATCAAAGAGTTCCCTAAGACTAGACTTGAAGTCGTACTTTCATGTTTTATCATAAAACTATAACTCCCAAGATTACATTTCTTTAAGAATTTTTAACCCAAGTTGCAACCACATTTAGCTATGGCGAGTTCAACCCTTTTCTTTTTTTAATCTTGTCTTGCTTGGTTATGTTTATATTGTTACTGGTTGAGCCATTGGTGCTTGAATTTTCAATGCATGAAGCACAAATGGAGGTGATCAGTCAGAGGAAGTTTCTTTTCCCTTTACCCTTTTTCTTTTTTTAACTTTTCCCTTGATATTGGCGCCAATCATATTCTTAAAGTTTATTAAGAAACATCTGGTGATGACCAGCAGCATTAAATTACAACAAAAAATATGGATGGACATATATCAGTAGCCAGCCCTCAGTATTGATGATGTTGCTAGTTTTGCACTCTAACAATATTATGAAGCTTTAAATTGATATTTATGAGAAAAGAATAAGAGATGGGAAAGGGAGAGACAGATTTTAGGTTTGCCTTAGCCCTTAGGATCGGATTGCAACTCAAAACTCTTCCAACATGCATTTGCACGGCCAAATTCAAGTAGATGTAACTACCATTTGGATGCATTTAAATTGGTATTTAAGGTTGTCTCTCAATTGTACTGGTTATAAAAAGTTAAGCAACTTGTACATGAAGCAAATTAATTAAGGTAAAGTACATGATCAGCCGTTTCCATGCCTTGAATTGAAGAAATTATTTTATCACAATGTGATTCACATTAAAAGAAAGTGAAATCTTCTCACACATCATGTTGGATTAACCCAAATTTAAACTAATTTGCTGATAATTAAGCATCTAATTCGTGTCAAATGGTAATGTAATACAGTATCGATATGAACAAGTTTTTTCTCCAAATCAATGTAGACTACCACTTGAAAACTTGATAAAAATTCCATAAAAATGTGGGAAGTTAGGAGGGACTTTAGCTTAGGTCAAGACTTGGAATGCGCATGGCACTTTAAAAGCTAGGGAGAGTAGGGTTATGGGGCCAGCTGAATTGCCTTCCTCCGTGTAGAAAAAGGATGGGTGTGTCCCTAGTATTAGACAAAGAATAGAGAGGCAGCACATGCAGAGAGGAACTAAATGTCATTATTTATTGTCCCCACCCACTCCCCTTCTTCCCCTCAATCCTCGCATCATAAGTCGCCGTCCATTTCATGTACACCCTCTCTTACGCTAGTCTACAGTTGCTCATTAGGCTACCCTCGTTCACAATTATGCCTCTGTTCTCTTCTCTCTTTGATATAGAAGAGATGAAGATGGAAATTACAAGAGATAAAGTAGAAAGAAATGTTATATAGTAGCTAGTACTTTTTTAACTTTCAGTAAAGAAAATCTTATATTGAATTTGATAAATTGGTATTGTTTTATTCACTCTATCATCCAATATATACATCAAACATACCCCGGCCTTGTTGACTATGCCTTTACATTTTGATGTTGTAAGATCAATTTAGGTTTCGCTTAGAAGATAAGAAAGAGTCTTGTCACATGAGCGAATCTTGAGAGAAAGCTAGCAAATATTTAAACCTGTTTACCATGGTAGGGGTGGGGAATGGGATCATAAAGGGCACCAAATTATATTAGAAGAAGAAATAACTATCATTAACAACAAACACAAAGGGAAGGGACTCGTTTGTGAAAGTTCTCTCCCGTGCAAGGGACCACAATCATCACCCTCCCCCGTCCCAATTTGCACCTAATTGAGTGGAAAATTTTACATAGAGAAAGCAACGAAGATTGGTCTTTCTATATAAGGATTTTGTATCATCACAATTTTCTCATCAGCCTTAACACTAGCTACTCTCACACAAAAGGCATCAGCTACTTTAGCTTTCCCTTGCTATTTGCCGGCCCCCTGATCATGGCTACCTCACCAAAACTCATCCCTATCCTCTTCCTCTTGGCCTTCTTCTTCATGCAAATCCATGCCAGGGAATTCTTCAGCAAAATCCCAAGAGTCAACAACAATGAGAAAGAGTCGACGACTGTCCCTGACACGAGAGAGCAAGAGCATGAGACCTTCATCCCCGAGAACGAGAAGACTTCACTTCCCAACAGGGAAGAGGAGACTTTTGGGAGGCAAGAACAAGAGCCGAGGTTTATCCCCGAGACCCGAAATGGCTATGGCCTTTATGGACATGAGTCAGGCCAGTTCCCTCCCACCACCACCACCACCACCAAAGAAACCTACGAACCCTATGTTACCCCTGTCAAATACCACGCTGATGAACCCTACAACATGATTCCTGAAGCCAACAACAACAACAACAAGAACAACAAGAACACTTACTACTACAACAAGAATACCTACGAGACCGAGAAGCAAAACTTGGGTGCTGAGG